>CM026573.1:15957724-18619773 GCA_015143295.1 Tetracentron sinense
AGCTCCTGGAGACGAACATGGTCTGGATCAAATGAAGTAGCACCATTACGAACTTGAGAAGAGACAGCCATCTCTTCACGCTTCTGAACTATGTCTGACAGTGGAAACAGCTTCAAACCATCTCACAGTAGAAACATACAGCTGAGAGATGGGTGCTCTCTCGGATGGGATGTGGTCAAACATAGAGCCGGCCATGTATAGTACATTTCACAATGAGACGAGAAGATGAATGCGACGTGTTCTTGTTTGTTTTACCAATAACTCTGGTTAAAATAGAGTTTAAATATGAAGAACTGATCCATTTTCAATGGAAAATAGTAAGAAACCCCTGCAATCCATAAAAATGTCAAAAGAAAAGAAAAAAAGTATACCACATATATATTATAAAATATTTGGCAATAGTGAAGTCCTCCCTCCACACCCCCCCCCCCAAAAAAAATAGTAGTCAATGAAATTTAATGAAGTCCTCCCTCCACACACAGATACACACACACCCCCCAAAAAAATAGTAGTCTATGAAATTTCATTAATAAAATATTATTATTACTATTATATATACTAGCGGGTGGCACGTGCGATGCATGTGAGAGCGAGGAGAAGGAGTTAACTACAGTTAATAGGAGTTAAAAGGGACACGTGTTAACCTCCAGGTGCGATTGAACTCTCCCCAATCTCAATCGTGATTGACTGTGATTCTATTCTTTAAATAGATAGATGAGGGTAGTTTGGAAATTAAAGTAAAATATTAAATTAAAGTTTTGTTTTATAGAAGGGTAGTTTAGGAATTTTGGAAAATTTAGGCTACGGCTGCCTCTCCCATTATAATAGTATAGATATATATTTATATATATAGTTATTGGCATACATAAGTAGAGTCAGTAGGGTTAGTAGTTAGCCGGGGCATTGAGGCTATTGCAACCCTTAGACCAAGGGGATTAGATCCCCAAACCTTCCCATGGAAGGCCACACCCCTACCACTCACATAAGAGGCGGGAGTGTTTATCCTTATACTCCTTAACCATTTTAACCGACAAATTCAGGCGAATACAATTGGTTGACTCCCCTATCAATTGCAAAGTCGATAGACTTCATACTATCACTGCTCAATTAAATATCTTATTTGTTTTCTTATCTAAAAGAGGCATTGGATTACCTCTGGCGGGTGCTCGGGCATCATCCGACATATGGTGATATAAAAGGGAGAAGTCATTTCATTTTCTCCTCATGTTTTTGACTTCTCGACACTACTTAAATAAAATGACTTCTCCCCTTATTATCGTCACGTGTATGATGGTTTGTGGATGCCCGAACGCCTAGTCTCGGGCGTCCACTCCGGTGTCCATTCATCATCTTGCATGTGGCGCTAAAAAAGGGGAGAAGTCATTTCATTTTTTTCCCCTGTTTTTTGACTTCTGCCCACTAGATATCTCTCCCTTTTTTTTTATCATCACATGGCAGATGATGAATGGACGCTAGAGGCTGGGCCTCAAGCGTGCCTCAGATCTGATGCCAGTAAAAGAGTTCTTTAATCATTGGAAAATAGACAAGTGGTTGGTGGAGGGGTGACATAGAGGTTGACTGAGGGTACGGCTAGCACTCATGAAAATGTGGTAGTAGTTTTGTATTTGAGGTGCTAGCCCATCGCATTTACTCCAAATGTTTCCACACATGCAAGAGTAGGTATCATGCGTGGAGATGTTGAATATTTTAACATATTAAAAAAAAAAATCAGGAAATCTTTGACATATGTAGCTACCAAGTTGCATCTTTGGAAGATTTGCGACTGGACTAGTAAAATCATTTGTTGGTGTTATTAAGGCAAGAAAGACGGTTTTGTGGTAATGATAAATAAATTTTAAAAAATAAAAGAAAACGTAGCCAACTCATTGGTCTGCGTCTCCTGCATTTTCAACATCATTAAGATTCACTCTCCCCTAAATAGGAATGTCAACAAGCGATTAGAAGTATATCTGAATTTGTATTTGTCCACATATTCAATTATCCGAATTTCAATAAATATCAAATGAACAGTGAAATATGGTTTTTGTATTCTTCAAAATTATTTGGATAATCGGACTTTCAGAATTTTTTTTAAAAAAAGAAAAAAATTAAAAATATAAATTTTATTTATTTTAAAATTGCAATTAATATTTTATACTCATTTATATTAAAAAAAATATTTTTAATGTCTTCATTATATAAGTATAGTTTTATAAGGTTATTTTAGTTTTGTAAACTAATAATATATTATACAATCGGTCGAAAATTTATCGAATCAGATATATCAATATTTTGTATCTGTAACCGATTATAAATGGATAGTAAATCACTATTTGAATTCTCTCCATCGGATACTATTCAGGTAATTATCCAAGTAAACAAATTTGGTTATCGGATATGGAACCCATCCAACCTTGGTTTTTAGTAAAAAAATATCAACCTTAATTTACTTAAGCTTAACCATGATTAAAATGGTTAAGAGGGACATGGTGACTAAGGTCGACTAGATAGCTAGATAGCGAAATGCAGTTTAGCTAATCATTGCTAAAAAAAAATTGAGTAGTGATTAGCCAACCCCGCATCGGGCTAGGTAGCCGAATGCCTTCCTATTTCATCCTCTTTTAACTGTAGTTAAACTTAAATAACTTAAGAAACTTAAAGTTAATACAACTGGTTGACTCCCCTATCAGTTGCAAAGTCGATAAACTTCATTCTATCACTGCTCAATTAAATATCTTATTTGTTTTCTTATCTAAAAGAGGCATTGGATTACCTCTAGCGGGCGCTCGGGCATCATCCAACATGTGGTGATAAAAAGGGGAGAAGTCATTTCATTTTCTCCTCATGTTTTTGACTTCTCCCCGCTTCTTAAATGAAATGACTTCTCCCCTTATTATCGTCACGTGTATGATGGTGTGTGGATGCCCGAGTGACCAGTCTCGGGCATCCACTCGGGTGTCCATTCATCATCCAGCATGTAGGGCTAAAAAATGGGAGAAGTCAATTCAATTTTTTCCCTTGCTTTTTGACTTCTGCCCACTAGATATCTCTCCCCTTTTTTTTTTTTTATCATCACATGGCAGAGGATGAATGGACGCTAGAGACTGGGCCTCAAGTGTGCATCAGATCCGATGCAGGTAAAAGAGTTCTTTAATCATTGTAAAGTAGACAGGTGGTTGGTGGAGGGGTGAGAGTAGAGGTTGACTGAGGGTATGGTTAGCACTCATGAAAATATGGTAGTAGTTTTGTATTGTAGGCGCTAGCGCATCGCATTTACTCCAAATGTTTCCACAGACACAAGAGTAGGTATCTCATCTCGCATGGAGATGTTGAATATTTTAACATATTAAAAAAAATAAAAATCAGGAAATCTTTGACATTTGTAGCTACCAAGTTGCATCTTTGGAAGATTTGCGATTGTGCTAGTAAAATCCTTTGTTTGTATTATTAAAGCAAGAAAGACGGTTTTGTGGTAATAATAAATAAATTAAAAAGAATAAAAGAAAACATAGCCAACTCATTGATCTGCATCTCCTGCATTTTCAACATCAATAAGATTCACTCTCCCCTAAATAGGAAAGTCAACGAGCAATTAGAAGTATATCTGAATTTGTATTTGTCCACATATTCAATTATCCGAATTTAAATAAATATCCAATGAACAGTGAAATATGGTTTTTGTATTCTTTAAAATAATTTGGATAATCGAACTTTCAAAATTTAAAAAAAAAATTTTAAATATAAATTTTATTTTCTAAAAAATTACAATTAATATTTATACTCATTTATATTTAAAAAAATATATTAATGTCTTAAATTATATAAGTATAGTTTTATAAGGTTATTTTAATTTTGTAAACTAATAATATATTATATAATCGGTTGAAAATTTATCAAATTAGATATATCAATATTTTGTATCTGTAACCATTATAAAAGGATAGTAAATCAGTATTTGAATTCTCTCCATCGGAAACTATTCAGATAATTATCCAAGTAAATTATGAATTTGGTTATCAGATATGGATGATATCTGTATCCATTGACACCCCTACCCCTAGGGTTCACCCATCGAACCTTGGTTTTTAGTAAAAACATATTAACCTTAATTTACTTAAGCTTAGCCCTGATTAAAATGGTTAAAAGGGACACGGTGACTAAGGTCGACTAGATAGCGAAACGTAGTTCAGCTAATCATTGCTAAAAAAAATTGAGTAGTGATTAGCCAACCCCGCATCGGGCTAGGTAGCCGAATGCCTTCCTATTTCGTCCTCTTTTAACTATGGTTAAACTTAAATAACTTAAGGTTAATATTTTTTGTTAACCCTAGGGGTGAGTGAATCTTAACCACAATTAGAGGGTATTAAAAGGAACACATGGCAGCCCGTAGACCACACCTAAGCCGAACACGGGGTCCTCTATCTATTTCCCCAAACCAAATATTCTTAGGATAGTGTACTAGGGGCAGATTGGGCTAGCCATCCCCCTTTCATTAATGCAGGCATGGTGGGGCTAAGTAAATTGGGTTGGGATCATATTCAATCGCGATTGAACTCTCCCGAGTTCAATTGTGTCCACAGGTCACATGTCCCTTTTAACTTCCGTTTAACCGTGTTCATGATTTATTAACCCTTGGAGTTAAATAATCTAACCTAGTTTTTAGAAGAAAAAAAATATTAACCTTAAGGAGTAAAACTTCTTAACTAGAATTAAAAGGACAATTAAAAAGGCTATGTGAGTGTGAGAGTTTCGATCACAATTGGACAGGATCCGTACTCAAGTAGGAATTCTCTCTCTCTGAGGCCCAAATTTGATCTCAACACCACTCTTTGCATGACACGTGGGAAAACATTTAATTAGGGGAGTGACATCATGCATTGCACATTTCGTTGGGTGGTACACACACCTCCCAAGCTCGCAACATGTCCTCTTTAACATTTATTAATTGTGGTTAAGATGTACTCGCCCCTAGGGTTAAATAATATAACCTTGATTTTTGGAAAAAAATATTAACCTTACTTATGATTCACTTACTCATGTGATTAATTTTTAATATTAAAGAGTCTAGGGCAAGTTTGTATGAAACAGCTTGTGTATTCACCATATGAAGATATAGTATATATACAAGGTGTACAGATGCAAGAAATGAAAAATACATGTACAAGATCCACAATTATAGGAAGCAAATAAATTATGATTATGAAGAGTTGATTGAGTCACAATTCTCCAGGCTGTGAATCTTTCCTAATATGCCCCCGCAAGATGGCGCTTCCATCGGAAATGCCAATCTTGGACCGTAAAGAAGTAAATTGTTCTTTAGTCAAGGGCTTGGTGAGGAGATCAGCAAGTTGTTCATGGGTTGAAACATGAGAAACAGTTAGAGAGCCATTGGCAACTTTATCATGAACAAAATAGTAGTCAATCGCGATGTGTTTCATGCACGAATGAAATACTAGGTTCACACAGAGATAAGTGGCGCCGAGGTTGTCACAAAGCAAAGTAGGAGCTGCAAGAAGTGTGATGCCAAAGCTCGGAAACAAAGTTGACAAGCCATGAAAGTTTGGCAACAGTGGAAGCAATTGACGAGTACTCAAATGAACGAGCGACGGTTCTTTGTTTCTTGGAACACCAAGAGATTGGGTTGCCTCCAAGGAAGATGATGTAGGCGGAGATAGAAATGGAGTCATCTCTGTCTCCAGCCCAGTCGGCATCCGAGTAGGCAACGAGTCTGAATGGTTGAGATCAAAGGAGATGGAGACCAAAGTGAAGGAAATGCTTGAGATACCTGAGAACCCGTTTGGCGGCAGCCCAATGCGTCTGAGTTGGAGCATGCATGTATTGTTCTAGTTTATTGACTAGGTGGGCGACGTCAGGACTAGTAATGGAGAGGTATTGCATGGCTCCAATAAGACTGCGGTATTGAGTTGAATCGGCGGAGGGAGTACCATCACCTTTCAAAAGCTTCTCTGAAGTAGAAATGGGTGTGAGAAATTCTTTAACATTGTTCAGCTTGAACTATTCGATTAAATCACGAACATACTTGTGCTGTGAAAGACAAAGCCTGGTGGGGTGGAGATAACTTTTCAACGCCTAAGAAGTAATGAAGGAATCCCAAATCTTTGATGGAGAACTGCTTGGAAAGAGAGGTGATGAGATCACCAATGAACTTCTTTGAATTTCTTGTGACAAGTAGGTCATCGACATAGACCAAAAAATAGATAGTATAATAGAGGCCTGATTGTAAATAAATAAACTAGTATATGATTTACAATTGGTGAAGTCATAAGAGAGAAGAAAATTTTTGACTTAGTATACCACGCCCGGGGTGCTTGTTTTAACCCATAAAGCGCCTTGTGAAGACAACAAACATGAGATGGATGAGATTGACTAAGGAAGCCAGGGGGCTGAGTCAAAAAAATTTCTTCAGTGAGACGGCCATGAAGGAACCCATTGTTCACATCGAGTTGATACCTAGACCACCCATGAGTAAGGGCAATGGAGAGAACTAAGCGGATGGTGGTGGGTTTAATGACGGGGCTGAAAGTATCATGGTAATCAACCCCGGGTCATTGATGGAACCCTTTGGCTACAAGGCGTGCTTTGTAGCGTGCTATGCTACCGTTGGGGTGTTGTTTGACACGGAAAACCCATTTGTGTATGATGTTTTGCTGATTGGTGCAGGGAACGAGCTCCAAAGTAGCATTTTTAACAAGGCATTAAGCTCATCTTGCATCACACCTCTCGCCATCGGGGGTCTTTTAGGGCTTGCGACACACTAGTAGGTTCAAGGGAGGAAGGGAGAGGATGTTTGGTAGTGTGAAGAGAGTTGTTGAATGGGTTTGAATATCTAATGTTGAGCCCGAGTGGTCATGGTGTGTGTTCTATGAGGGTCATTAGAATGAGGTGGAAGAGAAGTACTTGTCTCGAGTTGACCATCATCCGCGAGTGAGGTGGAAACTTCGTGAGAAGAGGAACCTGCCATGTTGAGGTCGACAATCAACGGCAAAGTAGCGTGAGGGGACTCAGTCACATGATCTTGGGGCGAGATTGAAGGGGTGAAGGAGTTAACAGATTTTGAATGGGATAAGGAGAGAGGATGGTTAGTGATTTTAGGGGATGAAAGAGACGTGGAAGATTTGGAAGTATGTGGAGAAAAATCAGGAGAAGAAAAACGAATGGGATTGTTTCCATTCGGAGAGGTACTTGAATTAGGGAGGTGACTCAAATGGTTGGTGTAATTTGTGGAGGAATTTGGGGAAAGAGAGTTCAAAAATGGAATGTTGAAATGAGCATGTAGGGAAAGAGAGTTCAAAAATGGAATGTTGAAATGAGCATGTAGGGAAAGAGATGCAGCTAACCATTTAACAGCCGGGTGAGAGTCAACTGAATCTTGTGAAGAGGAAGAGGCCGAAGACAAAAACTGATCCTCGACAAATCGAACGTGACGAGAAATGTAAATTCAATTTGTAGAATCGAAACACTTATATGCATGATGGACATTAGAGTAACCAAGAAATAAACAAGGTTTGGAGCGAGGTTGTAGTTTGTGCTTATTGTATGGTCGTAGCCACGGATAACACAATCAACCAAAAACATGAAGTGACGAATAATTTCGAATTTTTTGAAAGAGAGATTGAAAAGGATATTTACTACTCAAAATTTGTGTGGGCAAGCGCTTGATGAGATAAATCGTGGCTTGAAAAGCGTGAGACCAAAATGATAACAAGAGAGAGGCTTTGTGGATAAGTGACAACCCGGTCTCAACAACATGACGATGACACCTTTCGGCAGAGGCAACATGTTGAGGAGTATACAAAGGGGAAATAAGGTGTTGAATACCTTGTGATTCAACAAGTGATTTTAAAACCATCCGTAGAAATTGTAACAATAGGTTTCTTGAAAAAAATTCGACCATAGCTTTGAATTTGGAAAAAATTAAATAGAGATCCGAGTTTTTTGCTATTGGAAAGAGCCAGGAGTACTTGGTAAAGTATCAACAAAAACTATGTAGTACGAAAAACCTTCCATTGATTTCACTAGGGAGGGCCCCCATACATCAGAGTATATGAGAATTAAAGAACCTCGACTGTGAACAATAGACACTCCAAAAGGTAGACGATGGCTTTTGTTACATAAGCATGAATCACAAACAATAGAATGACTGGATTTGGACGAGTGGACTGGAAGATTATTATGAGAAATAAGATAACTGAGTATCTTTGACGACGGGTGACCAAGTCGGTGATGCCAATTGTTGATAGACGTCTTGACACCAATACACGCTAGTTTTGTCGTCGATGTAGCTCCCTCCATATTAGGCCACTCGTACACGTTGTTCCAACTCTGACTGCGGACGAGGGTTGCCCCTGTTGTTAAATCCTTCACAACAAAATGAGAGGGAAAAAATTCAACAAAAGTTTGATTAGAGTTGCATAATTGGGAAACAGATATAAGATTTGGTTGCATAGATGGAACACACAACACGTTGGATAATTTAAAATATGTAGAGGACGTAGAGATATTAGAGGAACTAGTGTGAGTAATGTGTGGCCCAGTACCATCCCCAATGACGATGTCGTCGAGTCCTTCATAGGTCTCCTTCAAAGAGAGATTGCTCAAGTCTGTGGTGACATGGTGAGATGCGGCTGAATCCATGAGCCAATTGTTGGTGGGAGTGGAGGCACTAGTAGTGGTGTGATTGGCGGTGGAACTTGCTGCTCTCAGAAGAATCTTTTTAGCATGGTAGCATTGACGAGCCGAATGACCCCTCTTTTCACAAAACTGACACACCACATTCGGATTTTTGTTGGCCGAATTGTTGGTGTTAGAGTTCTGTCCATTGTGCTGATTGGAGTGGCCATTGTTGTTGTGCTGCTGATTATTTCCCTTCTTATTGTTGGGATTGCTATTTCTGTTGTTGGAGAAACGAGTGTTGTTGGCAGTGAAAGGAATGACAGAGGTAAGTGAGTCTTCTATTTTGAGAAATGCTTCATATTCGATGAGCTTATCATAAAGCTCTTCAAAGGATGTCACAAAATCTCTGGCCCTAATTGCTGCTGCAATTTCTTTGAATTCAGGACCCCAAATCGTTGAGGACATGAAGGACAATAGTGTCGGCACCGATAGGAGCACCGAAAAGAGCCAAGTCATCGGTAATGCTTTTAATAGTACCGAGATATTCATAAACAGAAGAAGATCGACGAGTAATCTTCATCAGGCTCTCTTTAAGACCCATAATTCGGGTGCTAGAAGGATTGGCATATTGCTTCTCAAGTCATGACCAAGCCTCCTGAGAAGTCTTTAATCGAGACACCATGGGAGCAATGGCGTTAGTAAGAGAACCCAAGATTGCTAGGAAGAGCAACTTTTCTTGACAAATCCAGAACAAGTATTTTGGGTTTGGTGACTTCTTGCCATTTTCTTCAATGGTCGATGATGGGCACAGATAGGTTCCGTCGACGAAGCCAACCAGTCCATACCCGAGAAGCAGGGCTTCAAGCTATGCTTGCCATGACAAATAGTTGGAGGATGTGAGTTTTAGCGGAAGTGTATTTGAATTGATGGCTATTAGGTTGTTTGGAAGGGGCTGAGAAGAGGAGGTGGTTTGGATTATTGGAAGAGATGAAGAGGCAGAACTTTCTATGGCCATTTGATCTTTAGGGACTCGTTGGAGCTCTGTGACTCTGATACCATAAAGAGTCTAGGGCAAGTTTGTATGAAACAGCTTGTGTATTCACCATATGAAGGTACAGTATATATACAAGGTGTATAGATGCTAGAAATGGAAAATACATGTACAAGATCCACAATTATAGGAAGCAAATAAATGGTGATTATCAAGAGTTGATTGAGGATTCTCCAGGTTGTGAATCTTTCCTAATAAATAAATTTTTTCTAAAAATCAAGTTTATATTAATTAAACTTAAGAATGAGTAAATCTTAACCATGATTACTATATGACAAAAAGGACATGTGGCAAGCCTGGGAGGTGTGTGTACCACCAACAGAATGTGCAACACATGCTCACTCCCCTAATTAAATGTCTTCTCACGCATCATGTAAAGAGTGGTGCCCGATTTTGGGCATCTACCAGAGAGAATCCATTGTCATTTCTAAACATTATCTTTTGTATTTTGTAATATGGAATCAGAATCTTTGATTGGTCCCAATAATATGGTGATGGCCTCCTGCCAAGGATTCTCCCCAAAAAATTCTAAATGGATTTTAGCAAGTCAGTGTTGGATTTCCCTTATTTTCACAAATCTACTATTTTGAAATTGATTTGCAAAAGCACCCACCATTTGTGCACCATTAAGCATACAACTTCATCATGAGATTTCAATTGAATTGAGCTCAACACTATTAGCGAAATAATGAGAGTGCTCTCTTTTTCAAACCCACCATCCTTCAAACCTTAAACTTACATGTTATGAAATATGCAAGAACATTAGGGTGTGTGGATCTGCTTTACTTTCATAGCTGCAACGGATTGCTTGATGCATTACAACTTTCATGTGAGGTAAAGATTAGGTTGTTTTTTGTTGAAAATCAAAGCAATAAAAAAGAAAATCTTATCACACCAACATGCACAAATTTACATGGTTTGGTATTGTGCCTAAGTTCAGGGATGAGCCCCGTGATTCATATTCCGAATGAAAAAGGAATACAATCTGTTACAGTGATTTCTCCTTGATTCATATTCCGAATATATATATATACCATACAACCTATTCTGGTTGGGTATAGTACTGATCGGTTATATAGATCGTTCTCATTCAAAACAGTGTCAGAAGAGGCCCCCGTACCCCCAGCTCACCTCTCGTCGGGGTGTGTCAATAGTACTTCTCATGCATTGTTATACAAAATACTAGACACCTAACACAACAAACTACACCCCAGCTTGTATTCTACCACCTTGAAGATAACATGTTACTGACTATAGGCTTTATCGTTGTATGACAGTTCTTGCACCTCTTGAGCAAGAGAAGCCCTCACCCCCTCCCCCCAACTCACTTGGGTGAGATTCCAATCTTCAAGGTATCAAGTCCAAGTAATGCTTGAACTTTTCTGTGGAAACCGGTGTTTTCAACATATATGTTGCATTTTCATCTGCGTGGACCTTCTTCAAATGTATTATGCCTTCCGATACTAACCTTTGTATCTTGTGATATCTCACATTTATATATTTTGTCCTAGCATGGTACACTTGATTCTTTGATAAATGTATGGCTTTCTAATTATCACAATACATCTCAGTTCTTTCCTGCTTCAACCTTAGTTCAGTCAATAATCCGGTCACCCATAAAGCATCTTTAGCACTCTCTATTGTCACCATATATTATGCCTTAGTTGTAGATAGCGCTACAGTTGATTGAAGCACAACCTTCCAGCTAATAGGCCCACTGCAAGAGTAAAACATACCTTGTTGTGGATCTTCTTTTGTCTAAGTCTCCTGCATAGTTTGAATCAACATATCCAATAGCTTGATTTAATCCACCCTATCAATCAAACATAACACCGAGATTTGTTGTGGCCTTCAAGTACTGTAATATCCATTTTACTGCATTCTGATGCTCTTTTCCTGTATTATCTTTTTTTTTTTTTTTTACTTACCACACTAACAACTTTTGATAAATCTGCCCTAGTGCACGTACACCATAGCATACATTAGGCTCCCCAAATCACTAGTATATGTGTAGAGACCTAAAACTTTCATGTATCTTTATGCGTGCATATTAATAATAAACTTGATAATTATACCAAATTGTGATGTTTACGGATTTTCTATGATTATGTGTTAATTAGGATTAAATACTAAGTTTTTAAATAACGAAAAATGACAAAACATGGCAAAAACATCACCCAGTCGACCCCTCTCCCTAGTGGTCGACCACTATGCCAAAAACAATGTATGGAGATTTCGGGCAAAGAGTCATCAAATGGCCAGTAGACTGCTCACCAAGGTTGGTCGACCGCCCATCTATTGGTCAACCGCCCCTCACCACCGGTAAACCGCTCACCTACAAATTTGCCAAGAAACTTCTAATTTGGTTAAAATTTGAGAATTCTAATTAAAAATGGACTCTAAAAACATTATAAATAGGCCCTAAGATCGCTAGTTTTAGGGTTTCTAACTATTCTAAGATTTTTAGAGATCTAAGAGAGAAAAACCTAAGGTTTTGAGAGGGCTTTCAATCAGAGAAGAAAGAAAGCTTAGAGATCGAGATTGAAATTGAAGGCCTTTCGCAAGCATGAGATCGTAGGGAAACAATCAAGAGAGGTAAATATTTTCTCCTATATTGATTTTTCATAATCATTAATTATAATAAGAAGAAAAAGGTTAAGTTTCAAAGTTAGAACATGTTAAAAGTATGTATCGAACGTAAGACCCTATTTTATGTAAGATTTCTATGATTGTTAGGGATACTTTATTGTGACTCTAGTATGTATGATCTAACAAAGGGGGAGGGAATTATTTTTTGAAGTATGTATGATTGAATGTGGAGGAATGGATGTATGTCAGAGTTGATCGAATGATGTATGATTCTAATACAAGATCTCGATGTTTTACACAATTAGGGTCTTAGTCCAAACTGATCTTATGAAATTGTATGTGCGAAATTGAAGAATGATAACGGATTGAATGGTGAGGTGTTCTTGTAAGAACCATATTATGCATGTTTTAAATTTACAACCATGATAAGAATGATATGCCATGATTTTGATGTATGATGTATAGATTGCATATTGTGATATATGTTTAGTTAAAAGAATCTTAGATTATGGTCTCAGTTGCTTAGGATTTTTATCATGGCGATGTAGGTCGTTATGATGGATTTTCGATGGCTCTTGACTAATAATTTAGGGCATAATTTAACTTAGGCTTTATCACTTGTTCACTCATCTTTCACTCACATTGATAACGTGTACACACACATAAAAAAAGATTACTATCACAAGTAAGTAAGTATCGCACAAGTATGATTGCATGATTGATTTTTGCAGGACCCGAATACCAATAGTCTAAGATTAAGAGGCATGGATGCCCAAATAAGTTAATCAAAAGTAATCCCGCTTGCACCAGAGAATGTGTCAAGTTAGCGGTAACTCGGTAAGGAATGTATAATTAATATTTACCCATATATGGTGTGAGTTCTTTTAAGTTATTGCACAATTCATATAAGTCATTGTCACTCACAAAAAAAAGTAAGAAAATTCTTAATACTAAGAAAAGTAAGAATTGAAAAGAAAATATATTTTTGCACTCTGATTTATGTATATATGCATGGATTAATGTATGCATAACTATTATGTTAAACAATGATATATTTTTATATTAATGCTTTTAACATTGTTAGTTAGGAGTTCATATTTGCTGAGCGTTTTCGTTGCTCAGCCGAACTGTTATTATCAACAGGTTCAGTTTTCGATATTTGCGCAGATGAACCTTGGATTGAAGAAGAATACATCGAATAATCTGAACGTGATCATCCCGAAGAAGAGAGAGATCTTGATCGATGACCTTATTATTGATTTCTGCATGATAGACTTTTATTTTAATGTTTAAGGATATTGTAATTCAGATTTTATTAGATGACTTTAGAGCTATATTGATGTTGAGAATCATGATGGATGATTCGGAAGAATTATTATATTCCAGTTTAGTTATGGATTTATGGATTTGATTGATGTATTAATTAAAGAAATTTCAGTTTCATACTTTAGTATGTCTTGTATGCTTCTAATAAGACAGTATGATAAGTAATTCATGTGCCAAGGTCTCACTTTATCCTAGGTGGAATTTTGGGGTGCGACAATATGGCACCTAGGACATGTATTCGTTATCTGAATCTATGGTAGGACTAAGTTTTGCAGATAAGCTGAAGTGATTTGCAAGAGAGGTTCTTATCGTTTTAGCATCTTTAATACTAAACTTTTCCAGTACCTTCTCTATATATCTCTTTTTTGTTACCCACAATCTACCACCTTTCATGTCCAAGTTAATCTCCATACCAAGGATCCTTTTAGCAGCACTCAAATCCTTCATGTCAAACTCTTCACCCAACTTAGACTTCAAAACATAGACATGCTTAATATTCTTAGAGGCAATTAACATATCATAACATACAACATCAATAGATTAAAAAACAATCATCAAAATCTCTAAAATTGGCACATGAGTCACACTCACTTCATGTGTAGTCGCATAAAGGAATCAAATCACATATACCACTATCTTGGAGATTGCTTTAATCCATAAAGAGACCCTTCAATTTATAGGCCAAGTTATCCTTTCTCTGTTTCTTAAAACCTTCAAGTTGCCCCATGTAAATCTATTCCTCCAAGTCTCCATGAAGAAATGTCATCTTTACATCCATTTGCTTTAATTCTAAATCGAGTAAAGCAATCATGGCTAACTTCACCCGGATTGAGGTGTGCATCACAACTAGAGAGAAGATTTCATTATAATCAACTCTCTCTTTCTATCCATACCCCTTTGCCCACTACAATATTCAACATTTTTTACGACGGTTCAAAATCGCCATTCCATGTTAAATACCCGGTATCATAGTGTATCACGGCGATATGTTAACCCGTCAAAGATTATCTTGTTGGGGATTCCTGTAGTGGTGGATTTGCATGGCGATTTAACAAACCCGCCGTCTTATCTCAATAAATGTTTGCGGTTATCAACCGCCATGCTTTTATTTTTCATATGATTATTAAAATGACCTGTTGCGTCATATATTTACCGCTGTTATCTAACCGCCATCATGTATTTCGAATATCACGGTGGATCTCATCCGCCATGCTTTAGATTTTATATGAAGACGTCTTATACTGCCGTCCTTTATTAATTCTGTCACGGCGTCTTCTACCACCGTTATTTATAACAAATTGCACGGCGGGTCAAACCGCAATGATGTCTAATGGTGGGTCTAAACCGCAGTGAAATAGTTTTTTATAAATTAAATTAATATTTAATATTACGACAGGTCCAACCACTGCCACTTGTAAAAAAATTTAAAAGAAAAGAATTTATTTTGGCAAAAAAAAAAAAATTTCCCCTGTATTATTTGTACCTATGAGCAATATAAATATCAATAAACACTTATTGTACCTGTAAGCAATATATAATTCCAATTAAGAATAAAAAATTCATGTAATAAGAAAACATACCCCAAACATATAATTTTAAAATTATATATACATGCTCATAAGAAGTGTCATAAACAGTACACATAGTCCCAAAGGAAAAAAAATCTAAAAGTAGTCGCCTAACTCCCTCTTGGCGATGGTCGAAAACCCGATATGTGTGTGCTACTGGCTCCCTCCTACAAAAAACAATAATATATAATTTATTAATGTATTTTTCTAAATGAAAAAATTTTAGAATATAATAATAAATAAATATGCAAACAACCAACTCATCTCAGAATATTAATAGTTTTCGATATTACTTTGGCCTAAACCTACATCGTCTCACCATTTCCAAACTGGGAGTCGGATTTCGATCTCGTTTCTTCTAACGCATGTATTCAATACATCCTAAGTGTTGGAGTTGGTTTCGAGTGAATCTGAGGCTGTCTGCCCGATTTGGGTGCCGAGATGACCGAAATCCATGTTTCTCAACTATACTATGGCCTAAACCTACATCGTCCCACCATTTCCAAACCGGGGGTCGGATTTCGATCTCATTTATTCTAACACGTGTATTTCAATACATCCTAAGTGTTGGAGTTGGTTTCGAGCGAATCTGAGGCCGTATGCCCGATTTCGACGTCAAGACGGACGAATCCATGTTTCCCAACTATACTATGGCCTAAACCTACATCGTCCCACCATTTCCAAACCGAGGGTTCGATTCCGTTTCTTCTAACGTGTGTATTTCAATATATCCTAAGTGTTGGAGTTGGTTTCGAGCGAATCCGATGTCATATGCCCGATTTGTGTGCCAAGATGGCCGAAATCCATGTTTCTCAATTATACTATAGCCTAAACCTACATCATCCCACCATTTCCAAACCGGGGGTCAGATTTCGATTTCGTTTCTTCTAATGCATGTATTTCAATATATCCTAAGTGTTGGAGTTGGTTTCGAGGGAATCCAATGCCGTATGCTCGATTTGGGCGCCGAGACGGCCGAAATCCATTTTCTCAACTATACTATGGCCTAAACCTACATCATCCCACCACTTCTAAACCATGGGTGATATTTTGATACTGTTTCTTCTAATGCATGTATTTCAATACATCCTAAGTGTTGGAGTTATTTTCGAGCGAATCCGAGGCCGTATGCCCGATTTGGGCACCGAGACGGTCGAATTCCATTTTCTCAACCATACTATGACCTAAACTTACATCATCCCACCATTTCCTAACCGGGGGTTGGATTTTGATCTCATTTCTTCTAATGCATGTATTTCAATAATACCTAAGTGTTGGATTTGGTTTCGAGCAAATCCGGGGCCATATGCCCGATTTGGGCGCCGAGACGGCCGAAATCCATTTTCTCAACTATACAATGGCCTAAACCTACATCGTCTCACCATTTCCAAACCGGAGGTTGGATTTTGATCTCGTTTCTTCTAACGCATGTATTTCAATACATCCTAAGTGTTGGAGTTGGTTTCGAGCGAATCCGAAGCCGTATGCCCAATTTGGGCACCGAGACGGCCGAAATCCATTTTCTCAACTATACAATGGCCTAAACCTACATCGTCCCACCATTTTGAAACCGTGGGTCGGATTTCGATTCCATTTCTTCTAACATGTGTATTTCAATACAACCTAAGTGTTGGAGTTGGTTTCGAGCGAATCCGAGGCCGTATGCCCGATTTGGGCACCGAGACGGCTGATATCCATGTTTCTCAACTATACTATGGCCTAAAACCTACATCATCCCACCATTTCCAAACCAGGAGTTGGATTTCGATATTTTTTCTTCTAACGTGTGTATTTCAATACATCCTAAGTGTTGGAGTTGGTTTGGAGCAAATCTAAGGCCATATGCCCGATTTGGGCGCCGAGACGACCAAAATCCATGTTTCTCAACTATACTATAGCCTAAACCTACATCGTCCCACCATTTCCAAACCGGGGGTCGGATTTCGATCATGTTTCTTCTAACGCATGTATTTCAATACATCCTAAGTATTGGAGTTGGTTTCGAGCGAATCCGAGGCCGTATGCCCGATTTGGGTGCCGAGACGGGCGAAATCCATTTTCTCAACTATACTAAACCTACATCGTCCCACCATTTCAAAACCGGGAGTCGGATTTTGATCCCGTTTCTTCTAACACGTGTATTTCAATACATCCTACGTGTTGGAGTTGGTTTCGAGCGAATCTGAGGCCGTATGCCCGATTTAGGTGCCGAGACGGCTGAAATCTATTTTCTCAACTATACTATGGCCTAAACCTACATCGTCCCACCATTTCCAAAATGGGGGTCGGATTTTCATCCCATTTCTTTTAATGCGTGTATCTCAATACATCCAAAGTGTTGGAGTTAGTTTCGAGCTAATCTGAGGCCGTATGCCCGATTTGGGCGCTGAGATGGCCAAAATCCATACTTGGATAGTATATTTCGGCTTAAACCTATAAACTCCTACCAAATCCTGCACTGCTTATTACAATGGCATTTATGGAAGAACATACTTCATAAATTTTCTTACTAAATAACCCTTGCAGGGGTCAGGAATGTCCTCATTCTTAGGCCGCTCATGCGGACACTCTTTACAATAAAAGGTCCGATGATATTGAGGCTTTTGATTCATAGATATACATTCTTTTAGAACCTCTTCCTTGACCAGACCTTTACGTCAGCATGCAAACGTAATCGATGATGATAGCATACGGTCACCAAAACAACGTGAACAACAATATTCACTTTTGGTTATGTCGTTAACATCGTGGAGGATTCCGTGCTACTGAACGACCACCAATTTAAGGTACATTCACCTCAAAAGATTGAAAATTTGGCTATCATTTCGAATAATTACCTAGAATGCAAAAATTGCCTATTTGAACGACTCTGTCTGCCACTAATTTTATAACTGGATTCAGACTAGGTATGTCGAATTCAGCCCGATTTGGGCACCAAGATGTCATTCCTTCTATCTCTGAAAGGTTTAGATGACCTCCATCCCAAAAAGAAAGTTTTCAAGAACGGTAATGGTGATAGGGATAAGAAGAAAAAGAAATAAAAAAGTTCAGGTTATTCAAATTCACGTAGTTTGGTGGTTGTTCAGTAACACGGAACCCTCCACAATGTTAACGACATAACCAAAGGTGAATATTGTTGTTCACGTTGTTTTGATCATTGTATGTCATCATCATTCATTCTGTGTGCATACGCACGTGAACGCCTGGTCAAGGAAGAGGTTCTAAAAGAATGTATATCTATAAATCACGAACCACAACATCATCGGACTTTTTATTATAAAGAGTGCCCGCATGAGCAGTCCAAGAATGAGGGCATTCTTGACCCCTACAAGGGTCATTTAGTAAGAAAATTTATCAAATATCTTCTTCCATAAATGCGATTGTAATAAGCAGTGCAGGAACCGGGAGGTACATCGAGGCATAATATGCAATCTACAAGACAAAGTTTATTCTTGTTCTAAATTTAGTGTTAGCTAATGTTGGAGTTACATCATCACCTGTTGATGCCCGATTTGGGCACCGACAAAACCGAATTCCCGATCTGGAAGCTAACCCTTAAGTTTTAACCTTAGGAAATCTCCAATTAATTTGAGTAAATCTCGGATTTAATGTAAACAAATCGCGTTTGTGCGACTTGCAGAGTAAAGTGTTCCAACTTATGAAAATGAGGTATTTCCATTACTAACATACTAACTAAATAGGTCTAAGATTCATATTTGCAAAGTAAAGTGTTCCAACTTATGAAAATGAGGTATTTCCATCACTAACATACTAACTAAATAGATCTAAGATTTATATTTGCAAAGTAAAGTGTTCCAACTTATGAAAATGAGGTATTTACATCACTAACATACTAACTAATAGGTCTAAGGTTCATATTTGCAAAGTAAAGTGTTCCAACTTATGAAAATGAGGTATTTCCATCACTAACATACTACCCAATCACTTAGATTTTAGATTTTTTCAAGGATTAAAGTTATAACTCATAAAAGTGAGTTATAACCACCACTAACATGCTTTAATTTTACCCTTGTTGTTAATTTTTTTATAGGGTAAATTACACTCACCTCCCTTGAGGTTTGATGAAATTTCATAAACCTCCCTTCTAGTTTATGAAATTACATTGCCCTCCCCTGTCAGAGTCTTAATATTAACCATGTTAACTAAAGTTACCATTTTCCCATTTTGCCCCTATTACTTGAATACATATTAACTATGATTAAGATTTACTCACCCCTAGGGTTTATCCATCTAACCTTAGTTTTAGGGAAAAAATAACCTTAGTTTGGTTATGCTAAACCGCAATTAAAGAGGGCTCTACAAGCCGTCATGTGTCCCTTTTAACACCCACTAACTATGGTTAAGATTCACTTATCCCCAGGATTCAATAATCGAACCTTGGTTATAAGAAAATATAATAAAAAATATTAATCTTAAGTTAATTATGTTTAACACCAGTTAAAGGATCTCTATAAGCCACTATGTGTCCCTTTTAACACCCACTAACTATGGTTAAAACTCACTCACCCCCAGGGTTCATCCATCAAACCTTGGTTTTTAGAAAAAAAACCTTAGGTTGCTTATGCTTAACTAGAATTAAAGGGAGCTCTATAAGCCGCCACGTGTCCCCTTTAACACTGACTAACTATGGTTAAAATTCACTCACCCCTAGGATTCATCCATTTAACCTTGATTTTTAGAAGAAAAACAAAACCTTAGGTTGATTATGCTTAACCACAATTAAAGGGGGCTCTACAACCCGCCACGTGTCCCCTTTAACACCTAGTTAATTGTGCTTAAGATTCACTCACCCCTAGGTTTAATCCATCTAACCTTGCTTTTAAGGAAAAATTAAACATATTAACCTTTGGTTAATTATGCTTAACCACAGTTAGAGGATCTCTATAAATCGCCATGTGTCCCTTTTAATACCCACTAACTATGGTTAAGATTCACTCACTCCTAGAGTTCATCTATCTAACATTAGTTTTTAGAAAAAAAAATATATATTCTTGATTTTAGAAATATATATTAACCTTAAGTTGATATTATTGAACCCCAATGGTTAGTTAATCCAAACCACGATTGATTTGGGTTAAAAGGGACACGTGTTGGCCGATGGGTGATTTTGAACTCTCCCCAAATCCAATCACAATTGGTTGTGATTCGATCTCTAGGATTAGGAATGGGGGTAGGTGATCCTAAACTTTGAATTTTTTTTTTTGAGTTGAGATCATATTCAATTACTATTGAACTTTCCTCGAGTTCAATCACATGCACAGGTTCAACAATCTAACATTTGTTTTTAGAAAAAAAAATATTAGCTCTAATGGTTTAAAGTTCTTAACAAGAATTAAAAGGAGGTAATGTAAGTGTTACTATACGAATTCAATCACAATTGAATAGGATCAGGACTCATAATTTTTTATACTAATTTGTTTAAGTATTTTTTTTTCACAGTCTAGGGTTAGGGGTTAGTATATGTTCTAGCAAAGTGTGGAGAATTCTCAATAAGAAAATTTTTCAATAATCAGATTAGCAGCACATCCTTTCCAAGGCACCTATTTCCATCTCCCATAATCATGAGTTATTCTCTCAATAAAAATAAATAAAAAACCATGATAACCAAAAGCAAAAAATAAAAAAGGGATAATAGTAAACCATGATCAAAATAAATAAAAAATGGATCACCATTACAATAAACCATTATAACAGAAGCAAAAATCCATGATAACCAAAAGCAAAAAACTATTTTTGAAAGGATAATGCTAGCATCACTTTCTTTAACCTAATTAAATTAAATACTAAAACAATTACAGAAATTAAACTAATTAATTACTGTAATCTAAAATAAATTGGACTTACCTACTGTTGTTGAGGAGGAGAATGCCTACAATATTCCGTGGAGCTGCTGGAGGTGGCTGGAGTTAAGAGAGAGAAAGTTAAGAGAGAGAGCGGTGGCTGAAGGTGGGTTGCATGATAAACACTAAAAAATGGGTTACATGCATAGATATATAGCTGCCGGAGGTGGCTGAAGGTGGCTGGAGTGATTACCCGAGCGTGGAGAGGGGAGAAGGTGTCGGATGTGGCCGCCAAGGGAGAAAGGATCACCAGATATATATAGCTGCTAGAGGTGTCATCGGAGATTGTGGAGTTGCCGAAGTTCAGGTGGTCGGCAGTCGTGGAGTGGCCGGAGAGCTAGATAGCAGGAGAGTAGAGAGCAGGAGAGCGGAAGAGAAGGGGAGGAAGAAAGAAGAAAGCATCGAGGTCTTATTAATTACATGTCACTGCGGTTACAATATTACCGCCGTCATATATAAGTATATGACTGCTGTTATATTATATCCACCGCCCCTACTAAAATATTCACGATGGTTATTTTGAAACCGGCCATGCCATGTTTACCGCCAATGAGAAGGCGGGAAACCAAAAGAGGTGGAGGGAAAGTCTGCTATAAGCACCCAATTTTTAAACCCTGTGTAACCGTGGTTAACTCCTCATAACCCTGGTCATTCCCCTAGTGGAGTCCCTAGTCAAGCCCTGGACTATAGGCTAAACCCTAGACCTAAACCTTAGCCCTACGTAAACACTAAACCCTAGACAAGCTCTAGGTATGCCCTAGAATCTAGACAAAACCTAGAAACCTAAACCATTCGGGCTTAGAGCCCATTTCATTTAAAACCCTTAAGCCCTAGACCAAACCCTAGGTTAACCCTAGCTAAATCCTAAGACTAGCCCTAGTTGAGCCCTAGACGTAGCCCTAGCCCTAGACCTAACTTAAACCCTAGCCAAGCCTAGGCTAAAGTCCCTTGGGCTCAAGGTCCACAAACTAGTCCAAAAGCCAAAATCCATAGAGCAATGCCTTTGTGGGCCCAAACAGGGGCCCACCAACCTTAGGGATCCACTAGGGTAGTGCCCACAACCCCTCAATTCAAAAATCAGGCGGGAACCCCTCCAAAACAACAAATCTTATCCCCATTCAGCTCAAGTGTGCAAGGGTCTGGCCCCTTTTGGCAAAACCTTAGGGTGTCCCGGTAATTAGTTTACCGACACTCTCATTTTACACTATTTTGAGAGTGGTGGTAAACTATTTACCGCCACCCTGTAAATTTCGGCACCTGTGTATCAACACCCACCTGTGCGCATTGGGGCTGCTCCCATTGGTCCCCTACGCCTCTGAAATTGCCCAAAATGCCCCTAAGGGTCTACCCATCCTTTATTTAAGCCCAGCCATCTCCAGTTCAAAACTCACTTCAAAAAACCGTAAGGAACCCCTGCCTCACTACACCAGCCTTCATCACTCACCCTACCCGAGTCCCTTACCTCCATTAGCATATCAGGGCCTGCCTTAGTCCCTAGCATCACCACCATAGCTCAGCCACCACCACTGTGCAGCTACAGCAGCAGACCGTAGTTGGGTAGGGTCACCCCTACCTTGTTGTTTCTTTTGTAAATCAGTGTAAGACCCCCTGGTCCTACTCCAGGGGGTCCTTTTGTTGTATTTTTGCCCATTTCAGCAGTTCCCACCAAGGATAGGGGGTCCCCCTGCCTTAACCGTAGGAATGGGGGAACTCTCTTAGGTGTGGTATGGGTACAACACCCCCTAGCAGTGCTTAGAATAGTCCCCATAGGGTCTAAGGGTCCCTCAGTCCATGAGGGAACCCTCAGACCCCAGCTGGTGCAGCCCCCAATGGGGAAAATCATTTTTCTGAAGAAAACCTGTAATGTCGGTAGAATATCTACCGAAATTTTTTGTTTCCCTTGTAACTCACCTTTAACTGTGGTTAGGTTAGGCCCTGGTCAATTCTAGGGCCATGGTTAGGTAGCCCTTACTCTTAGCTAACTCCCCTCAAAATCCCAGAGCTTAACTCAACCCTTAACCATGGTTAGTTCGCTTTCAATTCTGGGTTGGCAGTTTGGCAGTAAACTGTTTACCGCCTATACAGTCTTTTTAACTCAGTAGCTTTGGGCCCCTGTGGGGCCCATACTTGATTCGCCCTGGGGCTCACACAAGGCCCATGGAATAGCCCTAACCTCAAGCTAGCTCCTTGTAAAATTTCAAACTCATAGCCCAAGCCTAACCACGGTTAGCAAGGCCCTAAACTTTGGTTAACAGAATGTCAGCAGTCTACGACAATCAGAGGCCCCTTTTTGCTAACTTTGGGCCCATGTAGGGCCCACACCCAAGCTGATCTTGGGCTAAGACCAAGCCCATTGGACTCCTAGCACTTCAAGCTATCTGTAGATGCCTTTACTTTTTCAAGAGGTGATCCCTAACCTCAGTTAAACCCTGCAAACCAGGGTTAAAAACTCACTGAAATGGAGGTAATCCGATTACCTCCATTCTTGGATTTTTGATTCTTGGGCTTTGTGCAGGGCCCAGACCTGGTAGGAGGTCATTCTAGACCCTACCATACCTTCTGGACTCATTTTTGACTGACCTTGACCCTTAACCATGGTTAAAATGACCCTCGGTTAACCTCTAACCATGTTAAGCACCCCTTAACCTCACAAAAATTTGAAAAAATCCCAAAAAAATCAGAAAAATATAAATGACCAAAAAATTAACATCTTGGACTTTTTAACTATGGTTAGAATCTCTAATCATGATTAACCACCTTTTTAACACCGGTTAGCAACTCTAACCCTGGGTTAACACACCTCTTACCCTCCGGCCTTCATCCTTGGCCTACCGGGCCCAAACCCTAGTCTACCGGACTACCCCTTTGGCTTACCGGACCCATACTTTGCACATTGACCAACCACGGTCAAGCAAAACCCTAATCATCGGATTAGGCCCATTAGCCACCCTTGGTGCGCACACACACACCCCCTAGCCTTAGCACGAGCTCATGTGCTAGAACTACGCTCTGTCTGATCTCACCCTGATGTGAGTACGTAGGCAACCCAACCCGGGTTTGACCCTATCTTAGCTTTTCTTTCTTACGGTTAATATTAACTTAAACATTTTGGCATTTGATTAACTTTGAACTTTAATTTGGCTTAAACCTAGCAAGTATGGAACCACTAAAAGTGGAAGTGTCAGGGTACCTAACCCCTTCCTCGAACTTAACCGAACATCTTACCCTAATCCCTGATCGGAGACCAAGACCTTATCCAACATGTAGGGTGACTTATCCCTTCTGAATAAATAGGTGGCGACTCTAAACACTTAACAATCCCGTGAGATTTTTTAGGGAGTGAAATCTCGTGCTCACACCTGCCACAACGGTTATGGATAAACCCGCCGTCATATAGTACATACCACGGCGGGTATTAATTAACTGCCGTGAATTTTGTTCCGAAAACAGCCATGGACGACGATATTATAAAACCGCCGTGGTATACACTATGTAGCAGCGGATTTTACTAACCGCCTTCAAAATTCCGTCGCTACAGGCCTTTATTTTTGTAGTGGCCACTAATCGATCATTGGATTTTTTTTTCTTCTTCTTTTACTGATGTTGCTTCCTTCTTTCTATATACCCATTTGCATCTGATCACTTTCCTTCCTTTGAGTTTTTCAAATAATTCCCAAGTTATATTCTTATGAAGTGATTCCATCTCCTTCATCATTCCAGTCATTCATTTATCATTTTTCCTATAACGTATAGCATTCTGAAAACAAGAGGGATTGCCACTACCAAATATTAATGCAAAAGAAACCATATCTTCAAATTCATACCTAGTTGGGGTTTTATAGGTTTTTTTCTCTCTTTCTTTGGGAAGATTGTACTGATCGTTCTACTGCTCTATTTCTCTACTTCAAATATCTTCTTGAGAGGATGGGGCTCCATTTCTTCTCCACTAGTAAGAAGCTCGTGCGATGCATGAAAATGTTAAAATAAAATATATATAACAATATTAAAATATCTAATAAAAAATCTTTGATGATAATATTGTTGTTCTAAAAAATAAAAATAGTCGAATAATTTTATTTTCATTATATTTCTTACTCAATCGATCTAGCCAAGGACGAACTCCAACGAATATCACGCTGACTCCCCTAGTCAATATTTTATACTGGTAAAAATGCATGTGTGTTGCACGTAACAATTTTCAATAATTTACCTTTTACGATGAAGAAAAAATTCAACAGAAATACTAAAGAAGAAAAATAATAAGCTTTAATTAATTATAAATATCAATCTTTAATTAAATATACTCAATTAAAGGTCATCCTGGCCTCAGGATTTTATTCCGAAAATCCGGGGCGTTACAATTAAGGATCTAAACAAATTATAGCTTATGGCAAAATGTTTTTACGCCTTTAGATAGTGAGATCATTTCGCCATGAGCTAAAATTTCTTTTTGTTTAAATTCCAAAAGTCTCACTATCTAAAGGCATAAAAAAGATCATTTCGCCATAAGCTATAATTTGTTTAGATCCTGAATTGTAACGACCTGGATTTTCGGAATAAAATCCTGAGGCCAGGATGACCTTTAATTGAGCATAATTAATTAAAGATTGATATTTATAAATATTAGGCTTTTTAATTGAGTATAATTAATTAAATATTGATATTTACCAGTAATTTACCTTTTAATTGAGTATAATTAATCGATCTAGCCAAGGATAATATAAAATGAATGCACATAAAATGAATGCACGCACTTGGTGAGCGCACTCTTTGACCTCACCACATTGACATCAATCCACTAGGTTTAATTATTCCTTTCTTAAAGTTTTAGAAAATGCTATCACAATTAGAGTTATGACGAAAAATAAGAAAAAAATAAAGAAAAAAAATGAATTTGAATACAGGTACTCCCAAAGTATACTCCCATTTATACTCTCAAATTCTAACCATTTAATTCAATTATTAAAGGGGTTACTGTTAGAATTGATGTGGCATTAGAAATTAAAAAAATTAGCCAAGCCAAATCCTGAACCTTGGTGGTTAGCAAAAAATGGTTATGAATGGAGAGTATAAATGGGAGTATATTTGGGAGTACCAGTAGACTGACTCAAAAAAATTGATAAAATTTTTATGTTCCACTTGTTCAAACACTCTCCCCTTCAAACCCTCTCCACTCGTGACATTATCGCAGGAAATAAGGAGGTAAGTGTTAGCTCCTTGGTGAACGGGCTCCCCTCGAGTTTCTGGAGGTTATAACGAGTCATAGGGTTGTGGTACGTTTAACTAAAATGGCTTCTCAGTGTTACAGAGCTAAAGATACTGGGGACAATCTCATATGTGTGGACACTACTACACTACATTCTTTCATTGTTTATGCATAAAAGAAAAAAATAAATAAATAAATTTTGGATATTACTGGGCTCTTTCCTAATACCACCTGGGGTCAACTACATGAATCCAATTCTGTGATTCTAGCCTGTCAATGGCCATATCTTCATCAAAATTCTTAATATCATATTTCTTTCAATATCTCCATTTGCGTCTTTTTGAATTTTCCATCTCCTTCATGTCTTTAACTTTTACCAACTTACTCCCTTGCCAATGCCCAAACATAATTTGAGTGAAGAAAAGGCTATGTTTGTATCATCATAATTTTGTGATAGGTTTTGGGTACACAGGAATAGGGGTGTCATTGGACCGACCCGACCTGGCCCGGCTTGTAGTATTAACTTCTAACAAGGTTGGCCCAACCCGACAAGGCTCGTTTATTAAAACCACATGCTAAACAACCATTTTTCTCTTTGAAAAGCTAGTCGGTCTTGACCAAGCCAAGTTATTAATTGGAACGACTTAGGTCCAAACCAGTTTGACCCAAACCCAGCCCATTGGCACCCTTACACATTATTACCAAAATGTAGTTGATCATCAAAGCAACAACAATCAATTGGTAGCCAATGGATGTAAATCCACCATTTTGCAAAGGCATGGCTTTAACAGAAAAAGGTAGCAAACAGGATCTTAGTAACAAAACCTTACAATACCCTTGCACTCTCGCTCTCAAACCTCTTTCGCTCTCTCAATCCGGCACACTCTTTGCTAGATGGCTAGCTGAATTAACCTTGAAATAGCCCAACTACGAGTACTACCACACTATCTCATCGGAGATATTGTAGGAACTTATCAGAATCTTTTGAATTTCCTTAATGGTTTCCAGTGAGAAATTTCTCCTCAACACATCCATATCACAACACGCACACTCCTTATTGATATTGATGAAGCAGGATACATTCATGGAGTGCAAAAAGTTAGGCCCGGTTTATCGTGATTTATCTTTTGTCCAAACGCTTTCTCATATATTGCAAGGATGTGGGATGTGTAAAAGGTTTGTTGGTTCTTGCATGTTTGCTTGTATAAACACTAACCCGTTGTCCGCGAATAATAGGTGAGAGATGGTTGGTACCAATCTAGCCACTCGAATCTCGCTCAACAAATTCTAGTTAACCTCACTTTGAATAAATTAGGGCAATACTTTTGCACATATGATAAACGGGTAAGGGGACAGAGGGTCCCTTTGCCTTAATCCACTGGATGGAGATATGTAACCCTTTTCCCCTCCATTAGTTTTCACTATACGCTGGTGTATCCATGTGATCTATTTTAAGCGAAAATCCAATTTTTGAAGCACTACCAAGAGAAAAGGGCACTCTACCTGGTTATATGTTTGGTTCATGTAAGGGATAAAATTCATATAATTAATTAAGTGTTGGAGAACAAGCTAGCTTTTGTTGTTATGTTTACAAAAGAGTGACACGTGGATCATGTGATTAAAATAGAGAAATGACCCGTTGTCTGATGCACAACGTTTCCGTTGTATACTTCGCAATGTACCCGTAATCTTGTGAACAACGTTTCCGATGTGCTCTTGACAACGTTTCCGTTGTCTTATGCACAACGTACCCATGTACTCTCGACAACGTTTCCGTTGTCTTATACACAACGAACCCGTTGTCTTCCAGATAACCATGTCAAAACCTCGTTTTAAGGCATATACAACGGACCCGAGCTCGAGTCAACAACGAGACCGACTCACAGGAGGAATTAATCAGGAGGCGATCGTTTTATTCTGACAAGTAGGTGAAAAGCAATGTCTTGATATTTAATGTTGGTCACTTTTGCGTGCTGTCAGAAACAAACCAACTGAACTAATAGTAGGCGCCCACGTGTGACACGTTAGGTGACAGATCTGTCTGACATATTTGGTAATGAGTGTAGAGCACGTGGTATGGACATCTATGGTCATCTATGGGCATTCAGAGCTAAACCTATAAATATCCTGAGAAATCTCTACTCTTTCTATCTCATTTGCTTTTGTGCTTATTACTATTCATCATCTTCTACATCCACTTACTTTGGCATCGGAGTACAGGTTAGGGTATCATACCCTTCAACTCCTACTTTCTGCCAATAAACCAGAGTACTTGAAGCAGCTGCTGACACGTGTTCTTTCCGGTATTTTTCCCTTCAAAATTGACACCGTCTGTGGGAAATAATAAACGAATTTCCCTTTACTCTTTGTGATCATGGCTGATCAAACCCCTGTGACCGTGCGTGAGAATCAAAACTCTCAAGCCACTCCATTTGTACCTACTTTCATGCGGACTTTTATTCCTGGAATTGGACAATCATCTGGACAGCCTGAGAGAATTGTGCCCCCCTTAGATGATTCTTTTTCCTCAGATCGTATTTTATTGATGTTGTAGAGCCAACAGTCAATCTTGGACCATATCACCAGGCAACAGCAAATGTTACAGGAGAGGCTCAATGCGTTCGAGCATGGTAGGCTTGAAGTGGATGATAGATCATTTCAGAGGCCTTCAGTGAGACGTCAGCTTGACTTCTCTTCTTCCCCCTCAGGATTACCAGCAGCACTGCCAGGTTCCCCACCGGTGCAAGAGAATCGTAACACTAGGTTCGTGCTTATTCCTTCTTATGGTGGCGCAGGTCAAACTCAGGTTCATGCTGAACAGAGGAATCCTTCTGATTGTGTTGATTTACGAGAAGAAAGGGCTCGACAGGAATTAAGAGGAGGTGTTGTCGAGGAGGCTAACGCTCAGAAGATGTGGATGACTTCCAAGGAGGTGGAAGCCATGATCAATACTCGTGTCAAGAGCATGAAATGAGGAGCTCCTGACCATTTTGCTCAGTCAGCAAAGGACAACGTCGAGAACTCTCCTTTTACAGATGCAATCAATCAGTCATATACCCCTTCTAGGTTCATAACACCAATCTTCTCCATGTATACGGGAAGAACTGATCCAAATGAGCAATTGTTCGATTTTAAGCATGCAATGGCTCTTCGCAATCCAGATAATAACCTTTATTGCAAAGCCATCCCCAATAGCTTGGCTGGAGCAACGTCAAGATGGTTCCGTTATCTACCTCCTGGCTCAATCAAAAGCTTCTCTGAGCTCAGGTCAGTTTTTATTGATCAATTTATTATCAATAAAAAAAAGCAGATGCAGATTCTTTCTTTGCTCTAAGAATGGAGCCAGTAGAATCTTTGAGGGATTTTATTTCGCGCTTCATTAATGAAGTCCACAACATTGACAAAATCGATGATGAGAGCTGTATTACTGCTTTCAAGAACGCTATCCCCAAGCATTCCGAGCTCTATAAATCTCTAGCTCTCGATTATCCCGTCAAGATGGATGAGATGATAGTTCGTGCTACCAAATTCAGGAGATATGAAGATGATGTCTCAATTGTACCAAAGCCAAAGGCGAGGGGGGCGGATGTTGTGGAGAGAGCAAGCCGGTCGTCTTCATCAAAAAGGAAGGAGAAAAGATGAAGGTACAAGTCTTCATCATCTGAGGACTCACCACCTAGAGAGATGAATGAGAAAGTAGTGTACGTGACTCAGCAGGATCAGCCAGTTCGGCGCCCATATGAAGGAAATTCTAACCAGCATCATTAGTAGAGTAGGACAGAGAGACGTCCAGACCCGAATCATCATCAGCAACAAGAAAGGCAAACTTATCAGCCTCGTCAGGAGCAGCTTCAGAAACAGCGAGAGAGAGGCAATCAGGTGAGTGAGGTGTCGTTTTGCAGTCCGTGCTGTTCACATCAATTTTACGGTCAGCCAGCGACCATCATAAAGTCAATGGAGGACCAGGCGTACTTCGAGTAGCCTGCCAGAGCTGTACAAGATGTCACATCGGGACCACGAGCACATGAGTACTGCCATTATCACAATTGTCGTGGTCATCTTACAAACCGATGTCGTATTTTAAGGAAATATTTAGAGAAGCTAGTCTAGGAGAGATACTTGGGAGAATATCTGGATTCCAGTAATGGTGATGCAGTGCGTACCAGGGAACCATTATCCCAGCCTCGTGTAGAGGAGCCTTTAAATAATCCAAGCACCAATGGAGGAGGAGGAGGATGAGAAGGAGCACCCATGGGGACTATCAATGTCATCCATCGTGCACAGACACCGGTGGTAGATTTAGAGAGAGACTTCAGAACAAAAGCGAGGAAGCTGTCTCATGAAGCTGAGGTATGTCAGGTACAGACTTCGGCAAGATGCGTTGAGTAGGCACTTACCTTCATCGATCATGATATGACAACGGTAATCCGACCCCATTATGATGCTCTTGTTCTCACCATGCGTATAGAGGATTTCGACATCAAGAGGGTGCTCGTAGATTCTGAGAGTGTGGTAGATATCTTGTATCTTCATGCTTTCACTCAGATGAAGTTAGATCCATTCGTTCTCATATCTGCTCAGACCCTACTGTTCGGGTTTAATGGCAGTTTGATGAAACTAATAGGAGATGTCGTCTTGCCCGTTGTAGCCGGGCCCGTTGTCTTGCAAACACGATTCTACGTTCTGGACGCCTCATCTCCTTACAAAGCAATTTTGGGTCGATGGTGGACCCACGAGATGAAGGTTTTCCCTCTTCTTACTATCAAGTGTTGAAGTACTCTACGCAGGATGGGCCAAAGGAGATCAGAGGAGACCAGTTGGAGTCACAGAAGTGCTATTTCGCTCCACCCGTTGTGCCAAAATAGCAATTACAGATCGAGTCCATTGTGGAGGAGAGATCGGAAGAGACGTTGTGCAGACCATCCGTTGAGCCCACGAAAGCTGTCAATTTGGGAATGGATGAAGAGCCAAAGGTGTTGCAGATCGGGACAAGTTTAACAGCAGAAGAAGAGGTCGAGTTGCTGGACTTTCTTAAGAAGAATCTCGATGTCTTTGCCTGGTCACACAAAGATATGATAGGAATTAACCCAGGTATCATCTGTCATAATCTCAATGTTGATCCTGCTGTCCCTCCAATCAAGAAGAAACCTCAGAGGCTTGCCCCAGCTTATCATGATGTCGTAAATGAAGAGATAGACAAGCTTATCCAGTACGGGTTCATTTGAGAATTACAGTATCCTGATTGGATAACCAATGTAGTGGTTGTGCCTAAGAAGAGTGGAAAAGTAAGAGTTTGTATTGACTTCATCGGTGTCAATAAAGCTTGTCCCAAAGACTTTTTTTCTCTGCCGAGAATTGAGAGGCTAATCAATGCCACTGCTGGCCACGAAATGTTATCTTTTATGGATGGTTATTCGGGCTATAATCAAATTCTTCTGGCAGAAGAACATTAAGAGAAGACTACCTTCATTACAGAACGTGGCCTGTTTTGTTATCGTGTTATGTCTTTCGGTCTGAAGAATGCTGGTGCCACGTATCAACGTCAGATGAACCTAGTGTTTGGTATAATACTCGGCAAAACAGTGGAAGTGTACATTGATGACATCGTAGTGAAGAGTCGAATACGGAGTACCCTCGTGACAGATCTCACTGAGCCTTATTTCTCTATTCTTCGGGCTTTCAATTTGAAGTTAAACCCAGAGAAATGCATGTTCAGGGTTACTTCTGGTAAATTCTTGGGTTATCTTGTGAGCCAGTGAAGTATTAAGGCTAATCCAGCTCAAATTCGTGCTTTGTTAGACATGCCAGAGCCAAAGACGAAGAAGGAGATCCAGAAACTAACAGGGCATATCGCTGCACTCAATCGGTTTATTTCTAAATCATCTGATCGTTGTAAGCCCCTCTTCGAGCTGCTAAGGAAGGATTCTGTATTCAAATGGACTGTAGGGTGTTCTCGAGTTTTTGCTGCCTTGAAGGATTATTTGGGCTTGGCTCCCATTCTCTCTATTCCTGAACCTAATGAAATATCATATCTATATCTCTCTGTGTCAAAGCAAGTCATTGGTTCTGTCCTGGTCCGGAGTTGTGATGGCATTGAGAAACCTATTTATTTTATCAGCAAAACCTTTCTCAAGGCAGAGTCTAATTACAACAAGCTCGAGAAGGTATGTCTTGCTCTTGTCTTTTCTGCTGAAAAGCTTCGTCCTTATTTTCATGCTCATACTATCATTGTCATCACAACGTACCCCTTGAAAGTTGTGTTGGGATGACCTAAGTTGGTGGGAAAGATGTCGAAATGGACTGTGGCTCTCAATGAATTCGACATCCAGTATCAATCAAGAATTTGAGAGAAGGGGCAGGCTATGGTAAGTTTTTTCTCTGATTTCCCTGTAGAAGAGGCTGAGGTAAAAGTAATGGCGGATCTTCATGAGCTCCCAAATGAGGTGGACAATGGAAACACTACAAAAGATGGAGATAAATCATCAGAGTGGCATGACTGGGTATTATATGTGGATGGATCTTCTAATTCCAATGGTTCAGGGCTTGGTGCTGTGCTCGTTAGTCCAGAGAATATAAAAGTCCAGAAGATGTCACGCCTTGGTTTTACTATCTCAAACAATGAAGCTGAATACGAGGCACTGCTGCTTGGGTTACAGAGTGCACACGAGTTGAAGATCACTAAGTTGAGAATTTTTTGTAATTCACAGCTTGTGGTGAATCAAGTAAATGGTGTCTACGAATGCAAGGATGATCAGATGAGGCTGTATGCTGCTCTTATTCATTATCAGTGTGAAACATTTATCGTTGTTGACATCAAGCATATCCGAAGAGATGACAATAGGCATGCAGATGTTTTGGCTTACCTTGCTTCCATGATGCAATCTAGTGAACCCAAAGCTATTCTCATGGAGTACAAGGAGTATCCCTCGATAGAGCTTCAACCACAATGAGAGATATATTTTATTAATCCTGTTCCGAGCTGGATGTCAGGGTTAACAGCATAATTGAAAGATGGAGTTCTCCCTATCAACACGAAGGAATCGAGGCGTATCCAGTTCAAGGCACCACGTTATGTCTTGGTGCAAAGAGAGTTATTTAAGAAGTCTTTCGGGGGATCTTTGCTGAAGTGTGTTCATTCTATGGATGTCAAAAGGATTCTTGCTGAGCTTCATGAAGATATTTGTGGTATACATTCTAGAGGAAGAACAATAGCCCACCAAGCTTTGGGGCAAGGTTACTTTTGGCCTTATATGCAAGCTGATGCTCAGAAGTACGTGAAGAAGTGTAGCCAATGTCAATGATATGCTCGGTTAATTCATGCTCCAGCTCAAAAGCTTAATACTGTATCTCAGCCTTGGCCATTTTCACGGTGGGGACTTGATATTGTGAGACCTTTTCCTAAAGCTCTAGGGAATCTAATCTTTCTCTTAGTAACAACTGATTACTTTTGTCGCTGGATTGAAGCTATTCCCCTTACTCGTATCAGGGAACTGAAATTGAAGAAGTTTATTTGGGAGCATATAATCTGTAGATTTGGCATACCTCAATCCATTATCTCTGACAACGGGAAGCAGTTCTCAAGATGAATTATTGCGGAATTTTGTAACGAGCTTAAGATCAAACATATTTTTTCATCACCTTATTATCCTCAGGGGAATGATTTTTCCAAAGCAACTAATAAGAATATACTGAATGCCTTAAAGAGGAAACTGGAAGATACAAAGGAAAAATGGACTAATGAGTTGCACAACGTACTATGAGGGTATAGGACAACCCCAAGGGGTCCTACGAATGAAACACCTTTCTCTTTAGCATAAAGAATGGAAGTTGTCATTTCTACCGAGATCAGTTTGCCCACAGTACGTTCCTGGCACAACAAAAAGAAAGAGGGGGAGAAAGACAAAAACATTGAGCTTATGGTCATTCATCTTGATTTGATAGAAGAGAAGCGGGAAGATGTCAGTATTCAAATGGGAAGATACCAGCAACGATTAAGGAAAGCTTACAATCAGAAAGTACAACGGAGAGTCCTTCAGGTCGGAGATCTCATCCTACATAAAGTATTCCACAATACAAGGGAGATTAACAGTGGCAAATTGGGACCTAACTGGGAAGGACCTTATATTGTAGAACGATTGGAAATCCCTGGTGTATACCATCTAAAAGATTTACAAGGTAATACCATCCAAAAATCCTAGAACATTATGAATTTAAGGCAATTCTTTCAATAGAAGTTTGTGATATAAACGAGTTGTTTTGCTTATGTACTTGAGTTTGTTTGCATAGTCATTTAATTGAAGTACTCTAGAATTTTGTGCCAATACGTTGTCCGATTGATAAGTGTGATATCGTGAATATTTTACAAACTCAAATAAAGTTTCATTTGAACAGCGTACTCACAACGAGACACAAGTAGCTTATCCTAAGGATGTCATCTGAGCAAACCAGTGGCTTATCTTAATGACATCCTCTGAGCAAAGTGTCTCGAAAATGAGTTACATTTCGTTCATCATATAAAATTTTATTTGTTAGATTGCATTCACAATGAGTTACACAGTGTTGTTTCTAAGTGGATTTTTCCTTTCCGTTGCGTATGATCAGTACAGTTGGTTTGATTCGGTGTGCTTATTATGAAAAATACATCAAGTGTTAGCTTCATTCAACGATATTCTCAAATTCATACGTTGTGTGTTAGTACGTCCTCATGTGTTTTCTGACTTGTAGGCATTCGAATACTTACGTTATTTTTGTTGTGTGCATATGTTGTGTGAGTTCTTTGAACTCTGTGTAAACTTCGCGATTGAGGAAAAACACAAATGAAAGGAGAAAGTAAAGAAAGTTCATTCCAAAAACACCCATTGCTGGGTTGAGTACATTAACAAGAGAAAGAAACCCCACCGTAGGGGAGAGAGAGTTGTAGGGTTATCAAAGCATCAACACAGAAGAAAGAGAGAGAATCAGGTAGGAGGGTGTTCAGCATCAGTAGCAGTATCCTGTGGCACAACGGGGAGAGGGGGCAGCAGTAGAAGGAACATCAAGGACAGCTAACTCGGAAGGTAGTTCGGTAGGAAGAGACGCAGGACCTTTGAAGGGGTATGGTTTTTCAACTCCTTCAACTTCAGGCTCGTTATCTCAGTCGATAACATCCTTACTTTGGAGCTCGGAGTAGGTGGTCACGTCCTCGTTGTCCTCTTTAAGTCGACCTTGTTGACGAAGCATGTTCATCAATTCCTTCTCGGTCTCTGCTCGGTCTTCATCCAGGAGTCTGTCCAGCTGCAGTTGATAGTGACTCTGGAGTTTTGCAGTGAAAGCTTTCTCAGCAGCCTCCTCAGCTTTCTTGGCCTCTGCAAGCTCCTCTATCAGAGCTGCTCTTGCTGCCTCTGCTTCTTCAAGCTGTCTTCCTAGTGTTTGGGCTACAATCTCCAGTTCACTGATTTCGGAGAACGGCATTCTCAGCCTCCTATTTAGCCTTCTCTTCTCCATCTTTTACCGCCCAAGCCTCCCCTTCAGCTTTTTCTTGTGCCTTGTAGGTAGCAATGAACTTCTTTTCTACCCTTTGCACTTCAGCACGAGCGTGTGATAGGTCAAACTCTATTTTGAGCCTGTCCTCGGCAAGGGTCCTCTCAAGAGTCTCGGCCCTTCCCTGCCAAAAGTTTATTGCGTCTCTGAGATGATTGTAGCAATAGTTGCTACGATCATTCAATTCAGTGACCTGGACGTTCAACTGTGAGAAAGAAAATCAGTATACAACTGAGTACAGAGAACAACGCGAATGTAATATAAGGGAAAAGATCATACCGAGGTGAGGGTATGACATGCAGCATAATTCACCTCAGACAGAGATAATTTTGTAATATTTTGCAACGTCCTTTGGAAGCCTCATGGCCTGAGTCAGTGCCTGAGCTGTTGAATCCGATGTCATTGTGGAGTCAGTCTTGGCGGGTCTTCCGTATCGGGAGAATTCGGGAGTCCAATCCAAATCGCTTGATGGTGTGCCGAAGTCTCGTTGTGCTGGGGCAGTACTGTCTGTTATTACAGCAAGAGCGACAATAGCGGTTCCCGAATCAGCAGGGGCAGCTTCAATTTGAGTAGTAGCAGGGACCGTGCTGACTACTAAGGGCTTCATTGTGGTATCGGATTCCCTGAAGATTAGAGGAGGGGAGGGAGGAGTTGTAGCTGTTTTGCCTTTCTCATGGCGTTTTTCTTCTTTCTTCTTCTGCTTGGCCTGTATCTCGGCCTGCGAGTAAATCCTTTTTCTTTTCTGGTCGGAGGACGTAGCATCCATTGCGGGATGGGTTTTCTTCGGAGGAGGTGGAAGTAGAGGCAGTGCTGTTGTAGGACAAACTGTCCTTGATTTTCTGAAGAGCGAAGGAGGGTCTGTGCTCGCCATTTCTTCTTCTAAGACAGATTCGGCGGTGAGGAGAGAAGAAGAGGCGCCCTGTTGCTCTTGATTTACCGGAGGGGTTGGATTCGGTACCCTATCGAATCCCCAAGTGTCAGGTTCTCTTGGTTTCCACCTGATATATTCACCTCCTCGTTCTCTCTTGATGTTCGTGAGCAGATGTTCTTCTTCTGATGTGAGTTTTTTTAAGGGTATTTTCTTCCCTTCAACTGCAAAAAGGAAGAGAGAAGTGTCAGACAACGGGTAGATATTAAAGTATATTAAGCGTCTCAGACATCAGACAAGGGACAACAGATGAAGACCACCCAAGGGACAACGAATAGCGGACAATGGAAATCAATTACCTGGCTTTGCTTGGAAGACGTTGGGTTCGGAGGAAGTCTCTGATTTCAAACCCCCAGAGACGACGAAAGGAATTGCTTTCCACCCTCTTCTGCATCCGGTATGCCAGAGACGAGTTCAGGGTATAACGGCTTTTTATTCCAGGAGAAGTAATGGTAGAGACCGTCATCAGAACCTCGACATTTGACAGCATGGCTGAAATGGAAGAAATGTTTGGCCTCGATGGGATACCCGTCCTCAATGAATTTGAGCATCATAGACATAGACTTATAAAAACTAGGGTGCATTTGACCCGGGGCAAGTTTAAGGGTGGAAAGAACCTCATCTACGACGTGGTGAAGAGGGAACCGAAGTCCGGCCTCGAGCTGAGCAAGGTAGACAACAGCACAAGCGTCAGAGTGCTTGTCGATAAGAGCATCATCTCTTTTAAAATGTAGATGAACATGAGGAGGGAAATCGAATGAGTTCTGAAATGATTCAGATGCTCTAATTGGTGTTGGCGAAGTGCAGAAAATTTTTCGATGTAAGCACCAAATGGTGCGCTACCAGTACAGCTTGCTTCATCATCACTCGAGACCCTAACTTCTTTTCCTATCCTAACGGGGTTCTAAGGGAGCTTCGGCAAACATGATGTCAAGGATGAAGAAAGACTAGAGAGCAAAGAGGAGGAAATATGTGGATGGAAGAGTAGAAAGGAGCAAAAGAATCAGGGAAAAAGAAAAACAAAGAACAAACAGTGAAAGAGCAAAGAAAGGGATTAAAAACGTACCACAACAGGAAGGAGAACGAAGAAAACTTGAAGGCTTGAGAACCTTGCTTGAAGCGTGAATTCGGCAGAGTAACAATACTTCGAAGATAGAATGAACAAAACGAAGCAATCTCTTAGTGGTGATTTATAGATATCTCAGGAAGAAGAGAAGACGGGAATACCCCCTACCAAAGCTGTACACATACCCAAAGGACAAGGTTAGGATGGTCATTTGTGTAATTATAAAATAAGTATGTCAGAATATATTTCGTGCAGGACAAGGCTACCCTTCATCTCAAACGTACAAACCAGTGATGGCAAGGGCATGATTCTCTTTTTAGACAAAGATGATAACCGTCAGAAATATAAAGCGTTTTGAATTCCGAAAAGTGGTATGATGACAGCCTGCCATGCATTAATGAGGCGTAACGGTTCACACGAGTATTCCAGCTGGAGCGAACGTTTGGTTTCCTCAGCGTTTGATTCACGCAACGTTACGAATCTCGGGAGCAGAGTCAGGTATGATTTGTGCCTTTTGTTCGTTTATGATACTTCGAACTACGTTCCAAGGATTATAAAGGGGTAAAATGTAAAGGATAAAATTCGTATAATTAATTAAGAGTTAAAGAACGAGCTAGCTTTTTTTGTTATGTTCAGAAAAGAGTGACACATGGATCATGTGATTAAAATAGAGGAATGACCCGTTGTCTGATGCACAACGTTTCTGTTGTATACTTCGCAACGTACCTGTAGTCTTGTGAACAACGTTTCCGATGTACTCTTGACAACATTTCCGTTGTCTTATGCACAACGTACTCGTTGTACTCTCGACAATGTTTCCGTTGTCCTACACACAACGAACCCGTTTTCTTCCGGATAACCATGTCAAAACCTCGTTTTAAGGCATATACAACGGACCCGAGCTCGAGTCAACAGCGAGACCGACTCACAGGAGGAAGTGATCAGGAGGCAATCATTTTATTCTGACAAGTAGGTGAAAAGCACTGTCTTGGCATTTAATACTGGTCACTTCTGCGTGCTATCAGAAACAAACCGACTGAACTAATAGTAGGCGCACACATGTGACACATTAGGTGGCAGATCTGTCTGATATATTTGGTAATGAGTGTAGAGCACGTGGTATGGACATCTATGGCCATTCATGGGCATTCAGAGCTAAACCTATAAATACCCCGAGAAATTCAATGCATAAGAACCGAGAAATCTCTACTCTTTCTATCTCATTTGCTTATGTGCTTATTACTATTCATAATCTTCTACATCCACTTACTTTGGCAACGGTATACAAGTCAGGGTATCACACCCTTCAACTCCTACCTTCTGCCAGTAAACCAGAGTACTTGAAGCAGCTGCTGACACGTGTTCTTTCCGATATTTTTCCCTTCAGTTCATATCAAATTTCACTGCCATCAAACAATTGTCGCTTCTTCTTTTCTTTGAAGGAAATGGAAAATCTCATGATGTACCAAGATGTTGTCTGAAATTTATCTTCCCTGAATTAAGGCAAATTGTGTGGGGTCTATGATCTTTTCCAAGTTGTTCCGTCATCTGTTGGCTAAAATATTCGCTATTAATTTGTATGTGACATATTACATAAACTAATTGGCCGGTAGTTATGCATCGTTTTATGGATGTTATACTTTTGTTATCATAAGTATGTGGGTGAATTCAGTTTCTTAATGTTGGATAAGGAAACAAGCAGGGGATTGGCTTTCAAAAGGTTAACCAAGCTCTTGTACTAAAATCTCCTAAATTTTAGTTAGAGAGGCGCTTTCATAACAAATGAGCAATGTTTTAAAACCATTCAAGACATTGACCCGGGGTGTGTTGGTCCAAATTGGTCAAATCGGCGGGTCAATTGGGTTGAACCAATTACATCAAGGTATTTCTAACTTCCAATTTTATTGATTCTCATCTAGATAAGAGTATCCAATCAATCAGAATAGAAGTTCAAGAGTATTTCCGTCTCAATAAATCTTTTTTTTATAATAAAAATTTGTTTCAAAATCATATTTTTTTTTCATTTTTTGTATTGAATAATTGTCAATGTATTTTGTTATTTTTAATCTTGTACATGCTCTCCTTTAGAGTCTGTGGATCTAGTTTGGTCTTACTTATGAGGCACTACAGTGTTTTTTTTCGTTTTTTTAAAGCGACATACTATAAATTTTGAAACATTTATGTTTGACATTTGCAGTGGTCGAGCAGTTCAAAGAAAACTGTTTGGGTCACACAGGTCAAGCGGTTTGAACTGGTTCATTATAGATTAGATGCTTGACCCATAGACGGTTCGAACAAACCCAGTGAATGGTTTGATTTCTGGGTCAATCGGTCAAGGTTTTAAATCACTACAAATGATGTCATTTAAAAGGTGAGGTGTTTAACCATAGAATAACAAATTTATTTTGTAGATAAGAATTCTAATTCATTTTGTTGATAAAGGAAGATTGCATCAAGTTGACTAGTGTAAAAAAAATATGTCAAATCATAAGACATGATCTTGAATTTTTCCGACTCTTAGGTTTGCCCATAAGTAAAAAAATAGGCATGCCTATTAAAAAAAAAAAAGCAATTGTAAGAATTTTTTTTTAAAAAAAAAAGTTTGAACTAATTATTGCAATCAATGTAACAAATCTTTTTTAAAAAAAGAAATTCTTTAATTAATAGTAAATTTTAGGTCGCGTGATTAAAATTCGATTTATTAAAAATTTTACACACGACAAATTATTCATAAAAATTCATAAAAGCCAAGGTAATCTAATAAATGTGTGAAAATGTGGGATTTTAACACTTGCCATTGGCCTTAGTGGAAGTGTGTATTCCTCGCTTGAATGGACTGACATTGATTTACATGAATTAATGTGATAGCTGTCAACTAATAGATAATTTGGGTGAAGCTTATTTGGACTGCATGTGAGGTCTGCATAAGGGGTGTGGTGCGAGAGTTTCCTTGTCTTGCATTCAGTATTCACCTTGTGGTGTTATTGAGTTTACCCAAAAAAAAAAAAAACTAATAGATAATAACTTTTAACCTACTAACCTAAGCGGAAGAAAAAAAAAAAAAAACCCGTACGATTTAGTGTCTAGTGGGGCCCACCATTTTTAATGCATGTTAACAAGGCCTTGGATTCTAGATAGGACGATGGTGAGCCGTGGGCTCGATAGCATGGATACAATCACAATCCTACTCCAAATATAAATGGATGAGGTACTATCACCAGACGCACTAACGGATTTTTTTTTTTTTAACAGAGGCAGTGTGGCTACGTGGTGTTGCTATCAATAACGAGATATCGAATCACAGCCAATCGCGTTCAATCGCTCTCACAAGTCAGCACGTGTCCCCTTACCCTTATTAACCGTGGTTAGGGTTCTCTAATCCTTAGTATTCAATAATCTAACTCTAGTTTTTTGAAAAAAAAATTAAATATTTTTTAACTCAAGTTAAGAATTTTTAACTCTTAGGATTAATATTTTAAAAAATATTTTTTTCAAAAAACTAAGGTTAGATTATTAAACAGATACTAACACGTAACTGTCGTTGCGGCCTAAACATATATCTCGAACCCAAAAAAAAAAAGGGTAGGCTTAGAAATTTCACCTTCATTTCTCCTGTCTTACGGCTTCAGTACCGGAAGAAAAGTCCCTCAAGTCTGCCTTTTTAACTTCTAAAAAAGGGACATGATTTCAAACTCTTGATAGTAATTGGGCCGCCTGATATAAAACTCTTGATAGTAGTTGGCCGCCCAATGGATAATCCAACCACACAAAATATTAAGTATGGTCCATTATTTAATGCAAAGCATGTTCACCTTAGCACCGTTTGGTTTTCATTAGGGTGAAATCTTGCTCGGGTTGTTCTCGATAGTAGGGATGGCAACGGACCGGGTAAATAGGGTAACTTAGGGCTATCAACGGGTCAGATTCGGACTGGATTTGCCTAGATCTGAATCCAATCCAATTAAGAATCCGATCCAAGATCCGTCGGATCATAAATTAATCAATCTGAATCTAATCCGAGATCCGTTGGATCATGAATTAGTCAGTCCGAATCAGATTATATTTTTAATATTCGAATCCGATTTGATCCAATTAAGGTTAATTTTTTTAATAAAAAAAACTCTGTTTTGTTATTATAAAAATCTAATGCTACCTTAACTAATTCTAATTACTGTTAATTTTTTAAAATCAATATTTTATACATAGAAAATCTATGTAATATATTTAATACGATTTTTAAAAAGTTATTATAATCGGATCGGATTACCCTACATCCGGATCCGATCCGATTATAATCGGATTCCACTGATCCGATCCAAATCCGATCCGACAGATCACACATGGGTCCAAAGTCTGGCCAATCGGATCGGATCAGATCGGATTTGAATCCTGATCTGATCCATTGACAATCCTAGGTAACCCGCCCCGCCCCTATTGAGATGGATTTGGGGAGATCTTAAACGGGGTAGGGGTGGATTTGGGAATTAAATGTTAAACCCGAGTCAAGTTCGTCCCGGGGATGGGTTTAAGCCCCAACCCGACCCGTTATATTGTGAAATCACTATTTTACCCTTAATTTAATCTTAAAATTACCTCAATATATTATTTATAATATGAAATATAGTCCTGAAATGTCTCAACCCGGCCTGCCTCGTCTAGTGCCTAACAGGACTAGGGAGGACCCCAACTCGAGTTTGGGACAGGAATGAGGTAGGAGTTTTCCACTAGGGGCAAGGTAGGGTTGGAGGCACCCAAACCCGATCGTTGCCATCCCCAGATAGTACATGTTATGGAGACAGGAGAGTTTTAAATCACTTTCCACTGAAAAAGAAAGAAATATAGTTGATAGAGGAGGATTAAATCAAGTCGACTAGTGTAAAAAATATATGCCAAATCATATGACATGAATCTTGAATCCGAACACCCCGCCTCTTGCATGAGTGGTAGGGGTGTGGCCTTTGATGGAGGTAGGTCGGGTGAACCAATCCCACAAGGATATGAGTTGCAAGAGCTCCAATGCCCAAGCTAACATCTCACATACTAACCGTACTAACGTAGATAAATGATGCCTACACCCACAAAAAAAAAAAAAAAAAACTTGAATCCGACTCCAAGCTTGCCCATAAGTTAAAAATAGGCTTGCCTAGAAGCAAATGTAAGAATTAAAAATAAAAGTTTGAACTTTATATTGCAACCAATTTAACAAAAAAAATTTTGCTTTAAGAAATTCTTTAATTAATAGTAAATTTTAGGTTGCTTGATTAAAATTTGATTTATTAAAAAATTTACATACTTACAAATTATTCACAAATTTAAACTATTCATAAAAATTCATAAAAGTCACGGCAATTTAATAAATGTGTGAAAATGTGGCATTTTATTAAGATTTTCTAACAATTGCCGATTGCTCTTAATGGTAGTATGTATTTCCCGCTTGAATAGACTGAGATCAATTCTCGTGAATTGATGAAAAAATTAAAAAACTTATAATTTAACCAACTAACATATAATAATTTTTAACCAATGAGATAAAAGAAAAATGGAGAGCTTTATAAAAGTCACGAATTATTCTATATGTACATCTTGTGTGTACATATAGGATATAGGGAGCCCAACTCTAGCATACCCTAAAGGATTGTATATAGTACTAATTATATATCAAGTGCACCGAGGTCGAATCTAGTACCCAGTGGGGCCCACCATTTTTAATGCATGTCAAGTACGCCCCTTTGGATTCTAGATGGGACGATGGGCTCAATAGCATGGATACAATCACAATCCTACCCCAAATATAAATCGATTAGCTAAACTAAATCCCAAAAAAAAAAAAAAAATGTAACTCATTGTTAGGGTAGGCTAAACACGTCTAGGTTTGTCCAGTGGTTGTGTATCTCCCTTTGGGGAGGAATGACTCGTGTTAGAGTCCTCGTGTGGCCGTTGAGTGCCCACCCTAAGTTCTAACCCCCCCTAACCCCTAACATGGATTAATGATCTAGCAGCATACCTAAAAAAAAAGGTAGGCTTAGAAATTTCACCTTCATGTCTCCCACTCTCTCACGGCTCCAGTACCTAATTGGGACACAGTGAAAAAGCACATTGAAGGTTCCTAGAGAAAACCACCTTCAATTGTGATGGGAATGTCTCTAGGGATGGCTTTGTATCGGAAGGAAAGTCACTGAATTCTCCCTTTTTTTTTAAAGGGGCTAGGAGTACACCAATATTTTCTGATTGTACACCAAAGTTAAAATTACTTCTACACATCATTTCTTAACCCCCATCTTCCTATCTTGTTTCGCCAAAGACCACGGCCACCATTTTCTCTCATATCCTCTAAAATCACCGGTTAGCAAAAATGGGCGACAAGTATGGCTTCATCACATTTTCCAGAATCAGGATACGGTATGTTACAGTATTATAACTCCCACAAGCAATACCCAAAACTGAACACATCGCATTTTCTGCTATATGGATTTCCGATGAGGACCTATCAACACACATTTGCTCTCATCGCTTATGATTGATTAGATAAACAAATATATAGGAGCTGACAGAGAATCATATAAAATACTTTCTCAATAGGGCTCTTCCACTTATGAGAAATTACTTGAGGTAGAAATCCCATTGGCAATGCCTACATAAATTTCAAAACTCTTAAAAGAGAAAAAGAGCAATAGATTGGTTGGTTTAGAAGTAAATCATACACGAAGAAGATTGAAAGAAGATTGTCAGTTTTCAAATGGTGCTAGGTCTTTGACTAAGATAAGAAAGAAAACGGTGACCGTGGGTCTAGCCAGACAAGAGAGGAAGAAAGAAATGGGATTTCAAAAAATGGTGTGTATAAGTAATTTTAACTATTGGTGTATAATCAGTAAATATTGGTGTACTCCTAGCAACACCCTCTTAAAAAGGGAAGTGATTTAAAACTTGGGCCGCCTTATTTCAAACTCTGGATAGTAGTTAGCCACCTGATTGATAATCCACCGACAGAAAATATTAAGTAGGGTCTATTATTAAATGCATGTCCACCTTAGCACCGTTTAATTTTCATTCGGTTGATTTTCGCTCAGGTGGCCCTGCTCTCAACAGTACCTGTTATGAAGAGTTTTAAATCACTTTTCATCAGTGTTATTAAAACCAAACCGGACCGGCCGGTTGAATCGGTAAAATTGGGAACTGGTCAGGTTGTTGGTTTTGAAACCTCCCAAAATCGGGTTGTATTAAGAACCGATAGAATCAGTCAGAACTGATCGGTTCAACCAGAGTTAAAATTTGGTAAAATTGATAGAATTAACCAAGAAAAGAGGGGAAATTGAAAAGAAATAATTTTATTAATAAAAGGACACGATCAAACTAGACCGCTTACACACCATGGGCTTGTCCCAGTAGTAGTGTATCTCCCTTTGGAAAGTTGTGACTTGTGTTCGAGTCTTTGCTTTGGTTGACACCCACCATGAGTGCTAACTCTAGTGACCTCCTAACCCCTAATCTAGGTAGATAAATGATTAGGACCAACCAAAAAAAAACCAGACTGGTTGAACCAGTGGGACCAGGACAGGCAACTCCGCTGCTTCGAGGTCCGGTCCAGTTCTGAAAACATTGTTTTCCATTGAAACAAAAGGTAGTCACAAAAAATAAACAAATAAAGGTGTCAAATCCTCCACGGTGATAATCGGGATTTGGTAAATCTGGTTATCACCCTTTGAGGTGGCCATGTGTCCCCCTTGACACCCCTTAATTGTGGTTCAGATTCACCCACCCCTAGGGTTGACCCACCCATCTTTGATTTTTATAAAAAAAATATTAATTCTATTTTTTAAAATTAAAAAAATATTTTTTGGGTTTTTTTAATATTAAAATATTAAAAAAAATAGATTTAATATTTTTTTTCTAAAAACCAAGGATGGGTGGGTGAATTTGAACCACAGTTAAGGGGTCTCAAAGGGGACACGTGGCCACCTCAATGCAAAGGGTGATAACCGGATTTGCCAAATCCGATTATCACCATAGAGGATTTGGCTCCATCTAATAAATGTGTGAAAATCTGGGATTTTAACACTTGTCAATTGGTCTTAGTGGTAGTGAGTATTTCTTGCTTGATTGGAACAACATTGATTCACATGAATTAATGTGATAGTTGTTAACTAATAGATAATAACTTTTAACCTACTAACCTAAGAGATATAAAAAAAACTCAGGGCTGTAGCCCTGTGGCTGATGGGCGAACTCTAAACTGGGAGATCTCAAGGTCGATTCCTAGGCTCCCATCAATATCGGGGTATTTCCTATGCGCACGTGGAACTAGTCAGGATATCCACGTTTATAAAACAAAACAAAAAAAAAAAACTAAGAGATAAAAGAAAATTAGAGAACTTTGTAAAAGTCACGAATTATTCTATATGTACATAGAGCCCAACTCTAGCATACTTTTTTTTTTTTTGTTGGGAAAGTCTAGCATACCCTACTGCTGTGTTTGGTTGCCGGATAAATAAGAATTGGAAAAGAAAATTAGAAGAAAATCTGATTTTCCATTGTTTAATTACAAAAAAAGTGAAAAATGGAAAAGAAAATGACGGGAAAATTTTCTCTTATTTGATGGATTTAGAATCTTTAAAAAAACTTAGGATTTTGAAGAGAAAAGAAAAGAAAAAGTTATCGGGTTCTAATTTCTCTCCTCTCTTCTTCTTCCCCACTCCAAGTCTCCAACACTAATTTCCAGCTCCTGCGGCGTCACCGGCGATTCCGAGGACAGCAATATCTTATTCATCCATCTCTCTCTAACCTCTATATTTCTCTCTCCCGAACTCACGGTTTGGGGGCTTTGATTGATTTAAACAAGTTAGAATAAGGTTTTGATAGGTTTTAATTATGATTTGGATAAGGATTTAAGTTTTGAAATGAGTTTTAAAAATTCCATGTTGGATTTTAGTTGAAATAAGCAAAGATTTAAAAAAAAAGAAAAAAAATTTGAAACAGTAGATGGGGTTTGAATTGATTTAAAAATAAGATTATGATAGGTTTTAATCTCGATTTGGATAAAGATTTAAGTTTTAAAATGATTTTTAGAAATCCCTTATTAGATTTTAGTTGAAATAAGTAAAGATTTACAACAACAAAATTTTTGAAAACAATAGCTTTGACGTCCTTGTTGTGAGGAAGAAGACGGGGACACAGCCGGTATTTTTTATTTGTTTTAGATTTTTTTGACAAAAATGTTTTAAAATGTAAAAAAAAATATTCAAAAGTATTTAAAAAAAAACTGAGTAAAATTAAAATTTTTGAAGTTATTTTAAAGGATTAGGGGTATTTTGATCATTTTAAAAAAGTAGGGGCATTTTAGTAATTTAAAAAGAACGAATTTTCTCTCTAATTTTTTAGACAACCAATGGAAAATTTATAATTTTCTCTTTTTTTCTTTCTTTTTCTCTTCTTTTATTTTCTTTTTCACATTTTCTCGACAACGAAACACAGCATAAAGGATTGTGATTGTATATAGTACTTATTATACTTATTATCGAGTGCATCTGTACGATTTAGTGCCTAGTAGGGCCCACCATTTTTAATGCATGTTAACAAGGCCATTGGATTCTAGATCAGATGACGGAGGGCTCGATAGGATGGATAACAATCACAATCTTACTCCAAATATAAATTGATGAGGAGAACTATCACCAGACGCACTAAGGGATTTTTTTTTATCAGACACAGTGTGGGTACGTAGTGTTGCTATCTATAATATTACATGGAGAAGGGCTGACACTTGTTGCTACCACCTTGCGTCTGGGAAGATTAAGGAATGGAGCTATCATTTCTGTAAAGGGATTGGCTAAACTAAATCCCAAAAAAAAAAAAAAAAAACCCCGAATGTAACCCATTGGTCAGGGTAGGCTTAGAAATTTCACCTTCATTACTCCAACTGTCTTACGACTTCAGTACCTGAAGGAAAGTCACTCAATTCTCCCTTTAACTTCTAAAAAAGGGAAGTTATTTAAAACTCTTGATAGTAGTTGGCCGTCGATTGATAATCCAACCCCGCAAAATATCAAGTATGTGGTCTACTATATAATGCAAAGCATGTTCACCTTAGCATTTTTTGATTTTCATTCGGGTCAAATTTCGCTCAGGTTGCTCTCGATAGTAGGGATGGCAATGGGTCGGGTTAATCGGGTAACCCTAGGGTTATCTGATCAGTGCTAAATGTTATACATAAAAGTACCTCAAACTTAACTTGCTAATCATTTAGAGTAATTATTTGTATTATTTTATGCTACTTGGTTGTTTATTCTTGTTTCAAGTTCATGCAAGGAAAAGAAGATAAAATGGAAGATTTACAAGCTTCAAAGACTCCAAAAATCTCAGAAAAGAGAAGAGCAAAAGAACGAAGAAGAAAAGAGAGCGAAATCGCAAAAATCTACCATGATAGATCGATTGGCCAAAAATCGCACTTCTATCAATAGAGGGATACTTTGGTAATTTTTCTTCATAAAAAATTTATGAAACTTTTTGGGTAGATTCTAGATGACCTAAAGGAGCTATGTTTAAAATTTCGGGTCAATCCGATTAGAATTGAGCTCTCTAGAATTATTTAAAGTTCAGTGGCAAAACTGTAAATAGGCTATCAATAGAGGGATATTTTGATAATTTTTCTTCATCAAAAATTTATGAAACTTTTTGGGTAGATTCTAGATGACCTAAAGGAGCTATGTTTAAAATTTCGGGTCAATCCGATTAGAATTGAGCTCTCTAGAATTATTTAAAGTTCAATGGCAAAACTGTAAATAGGGTGAAATAGTATTCCGTGAATAGTGTTTTGTGAATAGTGTTTTAGTATTTCTAAACACTTTCTAACTCTATTATTATCTTCCTAAATGAGGGTTTACTCATCATTCAACCCAAAAAGAGTATAGAGAGAGAAAAAGAAGAGTTAGATCCCAATTAGAACTCCTTATTCTACAATAACTCTATTTTTCTCTCTTTCTCTATAAAATGAGAGATTCCTTGTAGAGATTCTATAATTATCATTATTAGAGAATTTTGTAGAGATTTTGGATCTGAAGACGAAAAGCTCTGGAGATCAAGGAAGCCATGAAGAGAAGTGCTACAGCTTTGTCTATTTGATTTCAATGGAATTCTCAACTTTGTCTTAGGTATTATGAAATTGGAATTAAAATCACTTGTGTTAATTTTCGTTAGAATTTAAACATAGGTTTTATGTAATGGTTTTAAAATATCGAGAGATTAAATCCAAAGATATTTTATGTTAAGGGAAGACGAGTGATTACACAACCGTAGATTAGTGTGTATCATTCGTACTAACCGAAGATACCATATGCTAAGGATATAATCCCTTGAACTTTTCTTGAGCAGTTGAGAGGGGACGTGCTGTCACTCTAACTAGAATGTTTGCAATTTAAGAGGTTCTAATAAATTTAAAATAGGGATTAGTTATTAGGTTAATGGTGGATTTGAAAACTCTAAATTTTCTCTTCCAAAAGATTTAAAACCATTAGTTGATAATTAATTTAGAAATCTTCATTTAATTAGTTTAATTAATTGTTTTAGTTAATCAAGCAAAAATTCAATTACCTATTTTATTAGTTTAAAATTAATCTGAATAAAAGGCAACGAAACCAACGCAGTCCTCAGAGGAGCGATACCCTTACTAGTACTATTCTACGGAATTATTACTAAGAAAGAATAATTTAAGATTGACTGACGATCAGTTTTTGGCGCCGTTGCAGGGGATTGCTAGAACGGTCTAGTTGTTAATTTGAAAGATTAAATTTAAATTAATCATAAAAAAATCCAAAAATATTTTTCTTTTTATTTAATTGAAAATATTTGTGTTTTTAGGTACCAAATAGCTCAAACTGTATGGATTGAAAAAGCTTATTCAACATCGTGGAAAGCAGGAGAGTTTTGTGAGTATTTACTTTTTAAGTAGATATTTTATTTCAATTTGGTATCTGTCAAACATAAAGTTTTTCCTTTAGGGTGTATGCACGGTAAGATGTCTTGTAATCCAGATTTATTCCCCCTTGATTCTGACTTAGAGCGTACTGCTAGGTTTCTCAAGGTTTCTGCCTTATTCGAATCTAATTCTGAAGCGAAAGCTTCTACCATCCCTAAAGCAAACCCAGAAGCTATTCTTTTCCTTATGATGGCGGAAGAACATGACCCAATGAAATCCTTGAAGGAGTATTTTACTCCTTCTACATATTCATCACCTTCATGCATCCAGTTGTCGGACACTACGACAACCCGTTATGAAATTAAGTCCAGTATTATTCAGATGATACCATCTTTTTACGGACTTAATAATGAAGATCCCTACAAACATTTTGATGAATTTCACGAGATTTGCACAACTTTCAAATTGCATGGATTTTCTGATGATGCCCTCAGATTGCAGCTCTTCCCATTTTCTTTGAAAGACAAAGCCAAATATTGGCTTAATTCTTTAGAGCCAAATTCTATTACCACTTGGGCACAAATGCAGCAAGAATTTCTTATGAAATTCTTTCCCATAGGAAAAATAAATTTAATGAGACGAACCATCACAAGCTTTGCTCCTGTTGATGGTGAGCTATTTCATGAAACTTGGGAGAGATTCAAAGATCTTCTCCGTAAGTGTCCCCACCACCAAATTCCAAAGTGGCAGTTAGTCCAATCTTTCTATGATGGATTGCCTGCACTCAACCGTCAGTTGGTTGATGTTTCTTGTGGAGGAACATTTATGATGAAAAATGAGAATCAAGCATGGGAGCTTTTTAAAAATCTGAGTGAAAACTCTCTCCACCATGCTTCGAATAGTCGTTCTGAGAGACCTTCATCTTCCTCAAATCCAAAGAAAGGCATCTATGAAGTTGGCAATTCAATAGATGTTTCATCTAAAGTAGATGAATTGTCTCGAAAATTGGATAAACTAATGGCTTCAGGACCACCTTCCTACACACCTCCTCAACCAAATCCTAATCAGCAAGAGGTGTGTACTATTTGTTCTAGCCCTGAACATTATGTTCAAGAGTGTCCATCAGCTGCCCAATTCCCGGATCTTGTCCAAGAGTATGTTAATGCTGCCTATATCCATCCGGGTAATGATCCTTACTCAAATACCTATAAGCCCGGCTGGAGGAATTATCCTAATTTTTTATGGCAGCCACAAACTCAAGGGAATAATTTTCCTCCACCTCAAAGGCCATTCAGTCGGCCTTTTCAAGGTCAATCCAACTACCAACCCCAACAATTTCAATAACCAGATCCTCCCAATTTTAGTCAAAGAAATCCATCTTTTGAGGAGAAGGTGTTGAATGCTTTAAAAGGATTGGAAAGCAATACACAATTGCTTCATTCACACTCTCAATCTATTCAAAAGCTTGAGTCCCAAATGGGACAACTTGCTAATGCTATAAATAGGAGAATTGATGGAACACTTCCAAGTCAACCTGTGAGTAATCCAAAATGTGTCAATCAAGCTAATGAAATAATCATGAACAAGTTCAGGCTGTGACAACCTTACGGAGTTCCAAATCAGGCTCCATTTCATATTTTCTTACCTGATTTCTACACAACTGGTGGAAGCTTACTTTGCTGCAAGAAAACTATGAGCTAGATGAGCTGCTGACCGAACCTCAAATTTTCCTGAGGAAGAGTAGTGCCAAACCAACTGATCAATACCATTATGGGAGCTAACTGAGATTTTCCGAATCTCAGAAATATTTGATAGTATGAAAAAACAAGACAATTTAGTTAAGTCCCAAATACCTACCTCCTTGATAATAAATTCAAACACCAGCGGATCTGAAGCTGTCATGTTGGGGAGGGGAATTGGTTTAAATTGGGGTATGGAAAGGATCCAAGGGTCACGAAAATCCCGAACACTTTCACCGGAACCAACCTGCCAGTGAACACCCTCCAACAAAATCTCTCTCCCGACTAACAAGCTTTTCCAAAGCCAAGAAGGTTGTCTACCAGTTCAAGCTTCCTGAAAAGAAGAATTAGGGATATACCAAGCTTTAAGAATTCTTACCTAAAGAGCATCAGGCTGGTTAAGAATACGCCATCCTTTCTTCGCCAGGAGGCCCAGGTTGAATGCCTGAAGATTGCGAAAGCCCAGCCCGCCCTTGTCTTTTGGGATGCACAATTTTTTCCAACTAAGCCAATGGATTTTCCTTTCTTGAGACTGATGCCACCAAAACTGAGCAATGATCATGGTCACATCGTATATCCATCGGCGAGGGAGCTTGAAACAACTCATAGTGTAAGCCGAAATGGCTTGAACCATTGCTCGAATAAGCACACCTCATCCCACTTGAGAGAGGAGAGAGGCAGACCACCCTTACATCCTTTGAGTCATTCTTAACTTGATTTGTTCAAATGCTTTCCATTTAGAATGCTCCAGCTCAGCGGGAAGACCCAAATATTTCCCTGGAGAACTAAGATTCCGGATATGGAGGATCCGTGAGAGAATACGCCAAAATCGGGAAGGGGTATTGGAGCTAAAAGAGATGCCTCACTTATTGCAGGTAACCAATTGTCCTGAAGCTCTTCCATAGTTATCAAGGAGATTGAGGAGGTGACCCGCTTCCTCTATATTGGCCTTAATGAAAATAAGGCAGTCATCCGCAAACTGGAGATGGGAGAGATTGGGCGTTGCACGGGCTATTTTGATACTGCTAATATGGCCTCCCATATTTTCTTTCTGCAACAAACTAGACAAAGCCTCAACACAAATAAGGAATAAATAAGGAGAGAGATGATCACCTTGACGGAGTCCCCTGAAAGGCATGATGAAACCCTTTGGCTCTCCGTTGATCATGATAGTAGACTGCACCATGGTAATACATTGAGTAATCCAAAGAATCCATGCTTCAGATAAACCAATCTTCGCCATCATAGCAAAAAGAAAGGACCACTCAACTCTATCATAAGCTCTGTTCATATTTAGTTTGATGGTTGTGAATCGATTAGGACCTTTTTTTGTTCTTTTGAGAAAATGTTGCACTTCCTGGGCCATAAACACATTATCCGTAATTTGCCTCCCACTAATGAAAGCGGACTGAGCAGGGTCAATAATATCATCCAGACAATCCCGAAGTCTATTGGCGATGATTTTTGCTATAATCTTGTAAGTGACATGGCATAGGCTAATCGGTCTATAGTAGGCCATATTCTCCGGATTTTGAGTTTTTGGGATGAGCACAATGTGAGTAAAATTGATTTGGCGCAAGAGGTATCTAGTTTGAAAGAAGCTAAGAACCGCTTCACACACATCATCCCTAATGGTTTCCTAATTGTTATGAAAAAAGCTTCTAGACATCCCATCGGGGCTAGGGGCCTTTAGTGGGCCAATGCTAAAAATTGCTTACTTGATTTCGCTTCTAGTTACATCCCTACAAAGGTCCAAATTGGTTTGCACCAAGACTTTAGGTTGAACAAACTCCAATACCTCCTGGATGTTATTCGGATTTGAAGAAGAAAAGAGTTCCTCAAAGTGCCCCATGATAACCTGTTCCATCTCTCCTTCGAATTGAGTCCATTGACCATCATCCCATTTGATGGTTATTAGCCTATTTCTTTGTCATCTATGGACCGCGGCTGTATGAAAAAAACCTCGTGTTTCTATCTCCAAGCATCATCCATTCACATCTAGACTTTTATGGCCACATTGTCTCCTCTTGTTGATATGCCCGATCAAGTTCAATTGTGAGGGCCTGTTTGTTATGGATAAGCTGTTATGTTTGTTCCTGAACTTGAAGATCGTCAATCCTTTGTTTCAGCCTTCGGATTCTTTCTGGGAGATAGCCAAAAGATTGTTTATTCCACCTAATAAGCTTTTCTCTACAATGCTTGATTTTTCAGTACAATGTAAACATCTTGGACCCCTCATAATGTTGTCCCCACGCTTGCTTGATCACCTCTTGGCAGTCCAGGTGGTGTCTCCACATAGCTTCAAACCAGAAGAGTTTCTTCCTTGGGCGACCATGCCCATCCACCGAGACTAAGACCAGGCTGTGATATGAACCAATCGCAGGATAGATGTGAACCAAAGCATTTGGGGCTGCCTCACACCAAGCTGAGTTAGCTAAAGCTCAATCTAGGCGAGCGGCGATGAAATCCAAGTTTGCTCTCCTATTGGACCAGGTGAAGCAAGGCCCTTGGTAGCCCAAGTCCAATAGGTGGGTCGAAGATACCATGTCTTGAAAGGGTTTAAGCTGAGAAGGCCTTGGACTGTTACCTCCCATTTTTTCCTCCCCTATCAAAATGTCATTGAAATCCCCCATACATAGCCAAGGATGGATTCTATTTTCCCCCATCCCCACTATCTTCGTCCATAGAATCTTTCTCTTATGACTCTCTAGAGGACCGTAAACAAAAGTAATCAAAAAACTGTAAGCTGAGACTTGATTCCTAAATCAATGAAGTTAGCATTAGACTCAAGAACTTGAATACTAGAGATCTCAGGCCAAAGTAGAGCCAGACCTCCAGATAAACCAACCGGATCAATTGAAAACACATTAACAAGCTTACATGATTTTGCCACATGGTCAATAAATTTTTTCTTGTTTTTTGTCTCCATCAAAAAAACAACACAGGACCTATGACGAAGGACCAAGTCCCTCAAGATCCGAACTGTCCGGGGTTGGCCCAACCCCTGATAGTTCCAAGCTAAGATTTTCATTGAGGCTGGGGTGACTACTCCTTGGCAGCCACCCCAGACAGGGAGGACAAGTTGGTGATTTCTGTACCTGGACTGCTTCCCGAAACTGCAACCTGGTGGGGGTGATGTTCTTCCTTTGCTGGTGAAACTGAACTCTTGAGCTTGCTAATAGCCTTTGTTTTGAACTTTCGTGGGCTGCTAGGCTTACTGATTCTTGCTAGAGCTTTCGAAGATATGGGCCCAATTATGATGGGCACTGGGTGTTGTGGACGGCCTACCATAATCTGATAGGAGTTGGGGGACAGAGATGGGTCGAAAGGGTTGTGTGTATTGGATATGTTTAATGTAGCAGGTATGGGTTCATAATTGGTGGGTTGGGTACTATGTTCCGAAGGGGAAATGGGCAATTCGTCTTCCACCATGTCAAAAGGGTAGGTTGAGGTAGATGTTTCTTTAATATCAGGGTTGTATCGGATCCCATCAACTAGCCCTTTTTTTTTTAAAGGTGATGGAAGTAATTCACTATCCGGTTGTTTACGACAGAGGTTCATAAGGATAATCTCCCTTTCCTACTGATTGGTACTACTTAGTCCTTCAAGAAGCCTGCTTTCCACTTGTCCCACGGGTATTGAAGACACATTAATGGGGACTGTAGGAGACTTGACCCTAGCCGACTCTCTCAGCATACTCTCCAATAGTTTTTTACCTTCACTTGTGACCGTACGTTTACGGATAACCGAATGCTGTTCTGTGTCAGTGGTGGCTTCAAATCTCTCACTACCCGTCTTCTCCGACGAGTTGTCCGCACAATTCACCATCCGGGTGCTCCAGCTCCGGCCAATGCTATAGCTTGGGGCCAGCTCTTAAAGTGAAACGATTTAGCCCAAAGCCACTACCCAAACAAAGAGCTAGTGCGAGGAGTAGCAGCAGTAGGTTCCAGTGAGGGGAAAGAACAGTGTTTATCATCATGGGCCATTTGCCCACATCTATAACAGCAAGTGGGTAATTTCTCGTAAGTGACATTTCTCGTAAGTGACAGGAAAAGGTGTAAAGTTAGTAGTGGTTTCTCCAGACTGAGGATTAATAGTCGACATGGGTAAGATCACGTATGGTTTCAGTGGGTGGGATATGTGAACACGAACACTTATCCTCAGAAATTTCCTCTGGTCGGACTTTGTCCAGCTAAGTCGGCTTCTATGAAATTTCCAATCCTTGTTGCAATGGCCTCTCCCACCTTTTGGTTGAGGTACTCTGGAGGGAGCCCGTGGATTTTGGCCCATAAAGGGATGGTGGTAAGGGATAGCTCAGCTACTATAATACCAGGCTGCCATTTCATCAACAAGAAAGGATGGTCGTTGAACAACCAAGGTTGGTGCTCCAGTACTCGATCGACCTCAGTGCTGGTTGAAAACTTAAATAGAATGAAATCATTTTCAAGGTCTATTGCACTTACCGGACCACTTGAGTTGCAAGCTTTTATTGTGTTTCGTTTAGTAGCAGTCAAATTGGTTGGTCTATCCGAGAATAGTTTGCCGATGATACTATTTTTGAACTCTGACATACCATCGTGAAGCATGGATGGGTTAGTGCTGATTGGTTCATTTAAATTCTGAATACTTAGGCGATGGCTCATTTCTTCTGCTAGGGAGTCCAGGTTCGTCATTTCTGTGTTGTTTAGGGTTGTGTTATCCATGGCCACCAAGAACAGGTTGAGGAGGAGATAAATGAGGAAGATCAGAAGATGAAGGTTGGATTTTAAAATAAATGGGCTAGACCAAATGATGAAGGTTGGATTTTGAAATAAATGGGCAAGATCGAAAGATGAAGATTGGATTTTGGATTAATAATAGGAGAGACAATCACTAGGGAAGTTGTCAACTAGGGAGGTATGAGAGGCACAAGGTGAAAACAAAAGGAGGAGGGGACCACTGCCGAAGATGACTCAGATGGGGTTGGGGAGAAGTTGTTGAGCACAACAGATACATTCTTACTTCCGTTAAAAAAAAAAAAAGCACATTGAAGGTTCCTAGAGAAAACCGCCTTCAATTGTGAGGGGAATGTCTCTAGGGATGGCTTTGTATTGGAAGGAAAGTCACTGAATTCTCCCTTTTTATAAAAGGGTGGTGCTACAAGCACATCAATATTTTCTGATTGTACACCAAAGTTAAAATTACTTCTACACACCATTTCTTAACCCCGTCTTCTTCCTCTCTTGTTTTGCCAAAGACCACGGCCACCATTTTCTCTCATATCCTCTGAAATCATCAATTAGCAAAAATGGGCGACAAGTATGGCTTCATCACATTTTCCAGAATCAGGATACGGTATGTTACAGTATTATAACTCCCACAGGCAATACCCAAAACTGAACACATCGTATTTCCTGTCATATGGATTTCCGATGAGGACCTATCAACACACATTAGCTCTCATCACTTATGATTGATTAGATAAACAAATATATAGGAGCTGACAGAGAATCATATAAAATACTTTCTCAATAGGGCTCTTCCACTTATAAGAAATTACTTGAGGTAGAAATCCCGTTGGCAATGCCTACATAAAATTCAAAAGTTTTAAAAGAGAAAAAGAACAGTAGATTGGTTGGTTTAGAAGTAAATCATACACATGAAAATTGAAAGAAGATTGTCAGTTTTCAGATGACATTGGGTCTTTGACTAAGATAAGAAAGAAAACAGTGGCCGTGGGTCTGGCCAGACAAGAGAGGAAGAAAGAAACGGGATTTTTAAAAAATGGTGTGTATAAGTAATTTTAACTATTGGTGTATAATCAGTAATATTGGTGTGCTCCTAGCAACACCCTTTCAAAAAGAGAAGTGATTTAAAACTTGGGCCGCCTTATTTAAAACTCTTGATAGTAGTTAGCCGCCTGATTGATAATCCAACGACACAAAATATTAAGTAGGGTCTATTATTCAATGCATGTTCACCTTAGCACAGTTTAATTTTCATTCGAGTGATTTTCGCTCAGGTGGCCCAGCTCTCAACAGTACCTATTATGAAAGTTTTAAATCACTTTCATCTGTGTTATTAAAACCAAACCAGACCGGCCGGTTGAATCAGTAAAACCGAGAACTGACCAGGTTGTTAGTTCCGAAACCTCCCAAAATCGGGTTGTATTAAGAAATCGATCAGATCTGATCAGTTCAACAAGGGTTAAAAATTGGTAAAATCGGTAGAATTAACCAAGAAAAGAGGGGAAATCAAAAAATAATAATTTTATTAATAAAAGGACACGATCGAACTAGACCGCTTACACATCATGGGCTTGTCCCAATGGTAGTGTATCTCCCTTTGGAAAGTTGTGACTCGTGTTCGAGTCTTTGGTATCGTTGACGCCCACCATGAGTGCTAACCCTACTGACCTCCTAACCCTTAACCTAGGTAGATAAATGATTAGGACCAACCGAAAAAAAGCCATACCGGTTGAACCAGTGGGACCAAGACCGGCAACTCCGCTACTTCAAGGTCCGGTCCAATTTTGAAAACATTGCTTTCCATTGAAAAAAAGATAGTTACAAAAAATAAATAAATAAAGGAGTCAAATCCTCTACGATGATAATTGGGATTTGGCAAATCCGGTTATCACCCTTTGAGGTGGCCATGTGTCCCCCTTGACACCCTTAATTGTGGTTCAGATTCACCCAACCTTAGGGTTCACCCACCCATCTTTGGTTTTTATAAAAAAAATATTAATTCTATTTTTTAAAATTAAAAAATTATTTTTAGGAATTTTCTAATATTAAAATATTTTTAAAATAGGTTTAATATTTTTTTCTAAAAACTAAGGATGAGTGGGTGAACCCTGATAAATCTGAACAACAGTTAAGGAGTGTCAAAGGGGACACGTGGCCACCTCAAAGGGTTATAACCGGATTTGCATATGACAACATAAAGTGGCTGCCCGAGCTAAGTGCTCGGGCATTGGCTAAGCATAGGACACGTGGCCATTTTAAAGGGAAAAGCTGTAAGTAGAGAAGTCAAAATGATGGGGACAGGTGAAATGACTTCTGCCCACCGACATCTGCCAAAATGCCCATTGTTTTGTGGATGCCCGAGCGCTTAGCTCGGGCAGCCACCAGAGGTAATCTTTTGCCATAAATAAAAGTGCTGAAGTGGTGAGAATATAAACGTCCACCTCCAATAGTCTTTCCCATTCTTTCTCCCTCTCGACCGAAAGGAGCAATCCAGCTCTGCCTCTTCCACTAATGGAGCAACCACCACCCGCCGGCTCCGACTCAGTGGAATCGTCCCCTCGGTCCCGCAACACCGATTCCTGGGACGATTCCATCCCACCCCTCCCATCCGCTAAACTGCGCCTGATGTGCAGCTACGGCGGCCACATCGTCCCTCGCCCCCACGACAAGTCCCTCTGCTATCTCGGCGGCCACACCCGCATCGTCGTCGCCGACCGCCACTCCTCACTCGCCCAACTCTCCACTCGCCTCTCTCGCTCCCTCCTCAACGACCTTCCCTTCTCCCTCAAATACCAACTTCCCAACGAAGACCTCGATTCTCTCATCTCCGTCACCACCGACGAAGATCTCGAGAACATGATCGAAGAGTATGATCGAACTTCTTCTTCTTTAAAACCCTCTCGAATCCGATTGTTTCTCTTCCCTTTTAATCCCGATTCCGCTTCCTCCATGGGCTCCCTCAAATCAGAGACCTGGTTCGTTGATGCTCTTAACGGTACTGGAATTTTATTTTTATTTTTTTATTTTTAATGGGGTTTTTCTCTGGTTCTGTAAATTGCTTACTGGGTATTTGAATTTCGCAGGTGTGGATGCTCAAACTGAATCTCTGATTGGTAATAAGGAGGTTAAGCATGGGCAGGATGTTCATTCCGTTCCTGATTCGCTGGTTTTGGAGACTACTTCTTCGTTTGGGTCGTCTTCTTCTTCGCCTTCTTTGTCGAATTTGCCTCCGATTGGGGTTAGATTGCAAGATCAGAAGGTGGGGCTAGAGGAACATTTCTCCCAGATGGGTGTTTCTGCTGATGCTGATACACAGAAGCAAGATGAGGGATTTGTTGTTCAGTCTTCTTCTCCGAATCTTTTTCCGACAGGTATTGCAGCTGCAACAGTGGTATCATCTGGGGTTAGTGAAAATCCGATTAGGAGTTTCTCCGATGACGAGATATCAGAACAAGGGGTGCTTCCAAAACTTCCACATTTGCAACAGAAACCTAATGTTGGTTTACCTTCTCCGGATTCAATTGCAAGGTACCCTGAATTTCTCTGGATTTTAATTCTTTCTTGTTTTCCATTTTTATTCTTGGAGATTAATTAGTTTCTTGATTGTTTTAATTGTACAGCGATACTAGTATCTCAAATTCGAATTCTGCCCCCAAACCAGTGTTTTATCAGGACCCATCTGTTCATGTTGCCTCCCTATACAACAAGGTTTCTGCTAACCCCATTGATCCATGGAGTAATATCTCTGATCAAACATCTCGGATCAAGATGCAACAAGTTCAGGATTCTGGATATATATTGCATCCACAATTGGATCAACAACAGCAACACCCCCAACAACGGTTCATTCAATCTGTCCCTCATTACATCCACCACCATGCGACAGGCCCGGCGCCAATCTCATCTTATTACCCAATGTATCCTCAGCCACAGCAGCAGCAACAGTACCAGCTCGATCAGCAGTACCCAATTTATTACTTGCCACTAAGGCAGACCCAACCTTACAACTTGTCTACCCATTCTAATTTGGGTGACACTGCCACCATGGCTTCTAGCCGGCCCCCGATGGCTCAGAATCCTGCTATGATCCCCCCTTCTGCAGCTTATAAAGAGCCGGCAGCCCCCATTTATCCCACCGGGCCTGCCCCTCCGCCTAAACCTGAATTGGCTGCAAGTATGTACAGAACCGCCACTTCAACAGCTCCACCTCTCATTCACTTACCTTCTACTCAACATCAGCCACAATATATGGTTTTCCCTCAGATGCATCACCCATCTCAGTCAATTGCTGCTTCTTCTGCCAATACTGCTAATTACGCCTATGAAGTCACGGATCCTGCACATTCTCAGATATACTACACTCAGCCTCCGGCAGCCACATTGCCTCCTCAACCATGACCTCGGCAGTTATGTTATCTGTTCGATAAATGAAACAATTATGGGGCAGTGGGTTTGGTAAGTCTAGTTTGGATTTTCTTTTTTAGTGTCTAGTTATTTGTATTGGTTTGTGTTTCCTATCTGAGATAGAAATAAGGAACTAGGTCTTCTTTTCTCTCTGTATTATATTGGTGTTGTTCCAAAGTAATTGATGGTGGTCTGAACTCCAAAATCATATTATACTAAAAGGTCTACTCTAATATTGTGTTTCCTCAGTTTTTGTACCAATTCTTGAACAAATATAAAACAGCAAGAGCTTTGAATTATATTTCTGCCAAAGTCATATTATGCTTCTTCAGTTTATGTACCAATTCTTGAACAAATATAAAACAGCAAGAGCTTTGAATTATATATCTGTTTCATATGAGAAAATGAAAGTGTAGAGCCTCCATTTGCTAAAAGGGATCTATCTTATGGGTATATAATCTTGGATATGTGATGGGTTTGATTCTTATGCTTGTATAAACTTGATGTAGGTGGAAAGGACTGTTTATAAACACACTGTTCCTTATTCGAAACTCAATTTGGTGTTATGTAATCAGAACCTTCCGTTCTATCTCATTCATTCGGATGGTTAAGCAAATCTATATCAGATGGTTCGTAATTCGTAATTGTCTGGTCTAGACACATACTGATTACTCATGGAGCTTTGGTTCCCATTTAGAAGATCTCCACCGTTCAAGTTTTTTTTTTTTTTTGATTGGCAACAAAACTTTATAGAACTAAAATAATAAGTACAAAAGGAGCAAAAGGAAGACAAGCCAAGGGAAAGTTTACAAGCACATAAACTCAACCAAGAGCTACCCGACCTCCCAAAAACTACATCAACCCAGCACCTCCCTTAACTCTTCCCCATCAACCTTTAAACCTGCCCATTCCAACACCACCATGCGGATCCGCCCACATAGACGCTCCACTGAAGAGGAGGAATTCTCAAAAACCCTGAGATTCCTCTCCTTCCATATCATCCAAGAAATCGCCCCTGGAAGAATTTCCCAAATTGCCTCCCTAGCCCCATCCACAATCATCATAGGCCAACAGGATAAGAAGTTAAGAAAGGAGGAGGGAAAGACCCAGGCCACCCTCACAAGGGAAAGAAAAAAACCCCATATCCCAGACACAATAGGACAGTGCAACAAGAGATGATCCACATATTCTTCCGTTTGAAGGCACAGGAAACATTAAATTCAACGTGTTGGAATGAGCGCAGTTGTTTATATTGTATTGATTTGAACTGTCTAAAACAAGGATTAAAAATATGATTTCGGGGGATATATCGGTCCCAACCGAAACCTATATGTATCGGTTTCAGACGATACATACAATTTTTTATTTTGTTTTTTGAAAAAAATCAAATTTAATTTTTTTTAGAAAAATCAGATGAGTCCTAATAGTCAATAACAAATTAAAAATAAATTATGAGAAGCAACTCAAAAATAAAGTAGCAAACACAACTACAATTACATAATGAATGAAAAGATAAATAACTATTAAACGATAAGTGTCACCTATTTCGTATCAGTATAAATATCGTACAGGATACTACTGAAACCTTTACGTATCTCCCATTTTGTATCGGCTTTAGCGTTTTTTAATTATCTGGTCTAAAACATTTTGGCATAAATAAATACAAGAGAGAATAAAAATTAAGTTGCTTGTCCAAGCTTTGTGGAGGGTTTTTTAGGGAGTTCGTGCTCGTTGTCTGTATCAGTATGATGTACAATTATAGTTGCTGCTGCATGCAACTGCTGCCGACCCCACCCCATGCCACCACCACTACACTTCTTTGTGTTAATATTAATAATAAGGATTTGCTCTTGCTCTCTTATTATCTTTTTCATCCCCTTTTATCTATGTTTCTTCCTCACTGTTGCTGCATTCGAAAGGGGAAGGCAATATGAATCTATGTAAAACAGAATGGTATTGCCAACAGATTTCTCATTGGTCTTGTGCTGCCAACCTGTCATTATGCTTTTCGTCCAATTTTGCACTGCTTGTATGGTTATTTTGTTGAAAATTCATCATTTCTAGGAAGGAAGGATGGTGAGGACCTACCAATTGATGGGTTCTCTGCATTTTGATAGCGCTGGTTTGCATCTCATCCGCCATGCCCTCCTGTATGAGTCAGGCAACTCCAAATAGCGCTAGTCAGTAAATCTACACCCAGCAAGGCAGGCAGGTAGTTGAACGCGACGCTCAACCAGAGCATCATCTCTGAGAAATTTGGAGAGTTGTGCATATTGAATGGCTAGAATCATCCAATCTGTCCTGAGAGAGGAGCTATCAGTATTGAGATGGAACACCACCTACGTAAAAGGGAGGTTTAGTGTCATTGCCTGTAGTTGCAATCTCTGGAAACACATGCCGGTGTACCTGTAGTGCCTACTAGTTCCGGCTCTAGCTTGAATAGCCTTGCTTTGCACACCTCTCTGTGGGGCCATCCCAAAAGAAAAAGGGAAAAGAGGAATGTCATGGTCAAACTATACAACCTTTTTTCTTTTCGTGGTGAAAACTACATGCCTATCTAGCTCAGATGGGAGGTTTGCCCCTATTTGAGGGAGGAGGGAAACTTTATGATGTCGTTGCCTAAGTAACCACTCACCAGTTATCTATATGAATGTGTAGTTTGCTGGGACCAAAGTTACCTGGTTCATCGGTTTGAATTCGGGTTTGTGGTTCACAGTTTGCCACTCTAGAGTGAACTCAGTTTGCTAATGGGTTGGATGAGATAATTCGTTTTTTGGTTTGCTTAGGTTCTTTAGTATGGTTTGCTAGCTTGATTCGCTACTTAAGCATGTAAAACAAAATATATATCTTTTAAGCATGTAAATAATATATTACAAATATTTATTTGGAAAATAATAAAAATTATTTTTTTATGAATGGTTTGTGAACTCAAAGTATAAATTTGTCGAACCTAAAAAAAATATCAATAAATTTGAATGAAAATTTAACAAACTAAGATTCTTTTGTAACCACTATGTGGTTCGCACAATTTCACAAACCAACCGAATCACAAACCAGTTTGTTGTTCGCTACAGCATGTAACGAACTTGGTAACCCTAGCTGGGACCATGCAACCTGCAGGTGGGGTCCGTGGGGATCTCTTTGCAGAAGGAACAAAAAGGCCCTATTGTCATAAACTACTGCAGGTCGGCATTAATCTTAGAAACTAATGCTACCCAACTAAAATTAATAAAAATATAGAATAGTTTTTTTATCACCTCTTGTACAAATGTTCAATTAACCCTAAGGAAAATAGTCGCCTCCTTGCTCGAAGGGAAGGGAAGGGAGGAGAGGCGTCTCAGCACCCCTTTTTTGCCACCTGCCCCTTTTTAACCCCTTTTAATTATGATTAAGAATTTAAAATTCACTAATCTTTAAGGTTCTAGCATTTAGCCTAGGTTTTCAGAGAAAAAATATATTTATAGGGATTTAAATTTCTTACCAGAGTTGAAGGGGTTTTGGGAGAACGAACCTGAGGAGCACACTATTGCTCAACTCTAATTAGTAGTTGATGACATGTCCAATAAACCCTCAATACTGACCCAACCAGGCTTTAGAAAGAGTGGGCGAAGTGGTTTAGGGTTGTAAACGGAGTGGATTCAAAACGGATAGTGCTATATCTGAATTTGTATCCGATTATATATTCGATCATCCAAATCCGAATAAATATCCGACGGATAGTAAACCATGATATCCGACTCCAATTAAAATATTCGGATTCAAATAGTATCTGAATTATCTGATTAATTTTTTTTAAAAAAATAATATTTATAAAATATATAATTTTATAAATATATATATTTTTTTAAGGTTATATTAATTTTATAAATTTACAATATATTGTTTATATGTATTATATTATCGGACGGATATTTATCGGGTCAGATATATTAGTATCCAAATTCGTATCAGATTATAACCGTTGAGATAATAATTTTACTATCTGAATTCGGTCTGTGATACCTATTTAGATAATTATAGGACTAAACGGATGCGAATGGGATATGGATTCGTTTGGTCACTCACCAAAGCTCTTAGGCTCTCAGTTCTTACTGGTTTGGAGGCCGTACTGGAGGTTGTGTCTTTGTCCTTGAAGGAGGAATTTGTGTTGTGAAGACAGTTGGCAAAAGGTGCTGGAAGAAATTTGAGCTTTGGTTGAAAAATGAAAACCGACTTTCTACACGTGGTCGGTTGGATAATTCCAAGTAGTTGTTGCACACTTGCACTTGCTTGGTTGACTTTGGGATCTCCTCCAGTTGGCGCCCAAGTAGTCGGTGTTGTGGTCTCATCAATTGTACCAACTGAAGCTTTCTGTTTTTTAGTTTTTAAAGTAGTATTAATTTTTTTTAAAATCAAGATAACATAAAAAATTTATTACCTTTATTCTTATAAATTAAAAAACAAAAATGAAAAATATAGAGTGTCGCACCATCATTCAGGGACGGAGCCATGGGAGTGGGAAAGCCATGCCCCCCAAATGTTTTGACTTTCTTTACTAATATATGTGTATTATAAACAGAAATAAATGTCCCCCCCCCCCCCAAAAAAACAAAATTATTTAACATTTCTATTTATATAGTGATCCCTTAAATTTTTGAATTTTTAATTTAATTATACAATATTTAATTTTTTTGACCCTTAAGTCCTTCAAATATTTTTTAATCTCAAACAAACCCTTTATAAGGATATATTATAATTTTAAGGAATTCAATCCTAATTGTAATTATTTACTCTTTAATTTTTTTATTTTAGATTAATGAATTTTATGGTCACGATAGACCCATTATAAAAAATAATAATAAGAATCACGGGCTACACCCCCGAACCCTAAGCCACATACCCCCAACACCATTAATTTTCTTAATACATATACTTTAGTCGACTCAAAAAGGAAATTCCTAGCTCCGCCCCTACCACCATCCACTACCAAAGTCACTTACCATTACCCCCACCCACCACACCTAACCTCCACCATCACAAGTAACAGTTTATATTGTGAAACGTGTTTCTTGGTTTAAAATATTTGAAAACAAGTCATTTCTAAGTTTTTAAAATAGAAAACGACAGAGTATCCAAACAGCCTTTTTTTTTTTTCCTTTTTTTTGCCCCCTTTCTTTGGGTGAAAGAGTTCACTCTGAATAAACTCTGTTCCTCATGTTTCTGTTTTTTTTTAGGTCAATGAGTCCACCCAGTGGTAGTGTATCCCCGGAGGGTGAATCCAGGATCGAGTTCGGCAGGTGGGCGTGGTTGATTTCCCCACACTTTGCATTGAGCAGATACTAATCCCCAACCCTAGACTGCAAAAATAAATAAATAAACTTTGTTTCTCTCACAACCTACTACTGGCCCCAGCTCTCAAACCCCACTTTCACATCAAGAGCTCGGTTTCATTTTTTATAGAACGCAATATTATAATTTATAGAAAGCACGGTTTGTGTAAAGTTTCATATTTGTCCCCATTTTTTCATGTTAAATGAGGTGTATTTTATCATTTTTCATTGTAGGGTACAAGATAGATTCTTGTAAGGTTCATTAATTACTAATCAATCTTGTAATTAAATTTAGGATATATATATATATATATCAATACTCCAAAGGCACTCTCGGCCTATCTTAAATTGAAATTTGACACACTCACTCTGCTCACTGGTTACTTAGGTTTTGTTACTTGCGACTGCCTCTACACCCAGCTAACTTGTAATCTTAATGAGTCCCTTCCGACCATTGATTTGGAACTTGGAAGGGCCATAAATTCTGAATCAGCTAGCAGAGATAGTCCTTTAAGTATTGATTACATCCACTCATTAAGGGGAAGATGAGAAAGGAGAAGGAATTATGACTTTACAAATTCTGAAAATGCTTCAACTCTGCAGAATTCAATCCTACCAAATTTTCAATAGAAACCAAGTCCTGGGTTCTTTAATTGTTCCAAACAGAAAAAGCAAAAACACACCCAAATATCTAATTAAGCTAAACAAAAAGTGGAGGGAGTGAAGTCTCAAATCACAATTTGGGACTGTGATGAAAGATCATTCCTCCAAAAGAACCAACAAGGCCACTGGTACTCTTAAATTCCAGAATAAGAGGCAACACTATGATCATGATCTTCTGGGTGTGATTTGCGTATATGATTCTCATTTTCTTCTAATTCATAAATTGCCTTATGCTTTCCCATGCTTGCTAGGTTCTCAGTTCTCATGAGCCACAGGTTTGGGACTTGTGTGCAAATCCAAGAGTCACTTGTAAGAAATTCAAGTTTTCCAGCAAAAACAATAGGCAAGAGAGTGGCAGAGAAGTGAAAGCAAACATATTACAATGAAGAGTACGGAGAAAGGGGAAGTTAGAATGCTCTGACTTGCCTTCTATGCGAAAATCAGCAAATGTGTCCCAAAACATGTCATGGGGGGTAAAGATGATTCCATCCCTTCCCAGAACCGCAACTTCAACGAAATGGAATTTATGCCAGCACAAGTGGGGTAGAGTACAACAGCCCGAGACTCTTCCGAGATCTTCACTCCAACAAAACAGCCCATGATTTCCTATTGAGCATATGGGGATGGGAGTTATCCACCAAAGATTGCACGCTTGCTTATTCTGGACTAATCTATATAGAAAGTAATAGAGGGTGCAGAACCACGGATCTAGAAGCCACTGGGCCAAAGGAAAAGCGAAAGGGTCAATCTTCTAGTTCTAGTATTCAGCTGATGCAGCTGCAGCTTTGCAGACAGGACAAGCGTTCTTCTTCAGAAGCCACTGCTTTATGCAACATATGTGATAGCTGTGCCCACAATCCAGCTTCCCCACCTCATCATCTGCTTTATATTCCTCCTGTTTGATACATGCAAATTCATATATACATAAACAACATTATAGAACTCATCTTTATATGCAGAAAACAGGATGTAAGCGGAAACCCACCTGACAAATGCTGCATTTCCACTCTATTTCAGTGGGGAAATGTGATGGTAGAGCATCCACAATAGAGTGCCTGGTTTTCCTGAGGCAGTGGAGTATCTCATCTTCTCTCAACCCTGTGCTTACATACCCAATTCTATCACCCAGCTCAAGCAACTCCTGTTTAGTATGTGAACAAAATTAGAAAAAGGACTGAAGATAGTTTAAAATAAGGAAGAAAAACAACATACCTCATACGACATTTTGTCAACATCAAGCCTCCAGTCCTTGTATTGATCATACTTATCCAATCTTCTTCCCGGTAGTGGGCTACTTTGGAACATTATGATCTGCACCCAATGAAGCTAATATTATACCACAGCATCCAACTATACTAAAAATGCTCGTTGTTTTCATTTTAAAAAAAACATACTAATCTCGGTTTTTGCTCAACAACTATATTCATAGAATAGATGCCTTCACTAAGATAAAATCAAATATTGAAAGTAGATCTTGTGTGGTACTGTAGGTCTGTCACCACATTAAAATTGCTTTCTTAAAGCCACATTTATATTGATCGGACTGCAGACACATGCAGTACAATAAATAGTCATCCAGGAAATCAGGTGCCTTTTCTTTCTTTTCGCTTTTGTTTCTCTTCTGTGTACAAGGCTATGCAGAGAACATGGAGACGAATTTTGAGGTAATTTACTCTCAACAGTTCCATACAGTCTGAAGCCCCACTTTTTTGTTTAGTAAGAGAGAGAGAGAGAGAGAGAAGGTGGTGTTTAACGCGGCACCTCGGTTTGCTTTCCATTTTCTGGTTTCTCATGCCATGTCATCTCCCATCTTATACCATGCCACTTCAACAAAGTGGGCCCCAGGGAAAAATGGCGATTATAAAGGATTTAGAGGTTTTATAACATATGTCTTACTTATGGGTTGCGGAGAAAGGAGAGGGGGTGTGCTTGACAGTTAGAGAGTGGGGGTGGGTTTATCGGTAAATCAAATAGAATATATATTATAGATAACGAACAAAATGATGATAAATACACGGCTGAGTGCAAAATAAACTGAATTAAAAAAAAAAAATTTAAAAGACAGGAAAGGCAAAAAGAGAAGTGGCTATAATCCAAAAATAACAGATCGAATAGGAAATCAAAAAGAAACTCAGCCTCATGACTGCCTGCCTCATGACTGCCCAGTCATGACGAGATAAGTTCAACCATCAGCATTAGGAGTTATATGTCATGCACAACCTCCTACGTAGATTGAGTACCTCCCCCAATGTTACCCAGGTTGATGATTTTAGGTTGTGGTCAAAAAGCAACAACGGGTCGGTTTTCAGTGAAATCCTTATTACAGTCCTTGCTTGGAGCCCCAACACATTATTTTCCGTCTAAAGTGTGCGGTTCTCTGGTGTTCCACCCAAGGTATCTTTCTTCCTCTGGTTCGCAACTCTGAACAAGTTTCTTACGTCGGATCATTTAAAGAGTAGGGGTGGAGTATGGCAAACCATTGTTACTTATATAATGAGGAAGAGTCAGTAGATCATATGACTTTGCACTGTTCGGTTGTCTGTGGGATTTGAGCTTTCTTTCTCTCTCGGCTAGGTGTGGAGTGGGTCTTCCCCCTCTCCCTTCTGAGCTTTTTATCGGGTTAGCACTTGATGCCCTAGTGGAGGCAAAGGAAGTAATTTAGGCTTTACTACCTGAAGCTATTTCATGGGGTATATGGAAGGAAATGAATTGTCGTGCTTTTGACAACTCCAACTCCTCCCTTCCCCGCATCTTAGCGTGTGTTCGTCGAATGCTTGTGGATTGATCACCTCTCTCCCAGTGGGGTGGCGATGTGAGGGAAATTTTGTTGTGAGATTTTTATTTCCTAACTTGCTGTCTATTATTATTGTCTTTTATTTCCTCTAGTTTATCTTCCTGTAAACCGTTGTTCTTTTATTTTCTCTATATGAATATACTTGATTTACGGATTAAAAAAAAACATCATGCATGGATTACACAACCCTAAACACTCTGCCAACATCGGATCACGTCCTACCTGATATTTCAGGATCATGTCCAGTAGAAAGCCATTGTAAAAGAAGTCGACAAGACCTCCAGCAGATCTGTTCCAAGGGCAATGCAGATCCATCAAACACTTGACATATCCATTCCTTCCAAATGGACCAAGCTAGGGCCCTTAAAAGGATAATATGCGTGTCTGACACCTAACTAACCACCCAAACTGAACACTAACAAAAAAAAAGGCCCTAGAAGGTACAGGGGAAGACCCAACCCAACTAATCCCCAGCCAAGATAGAAAATGAACCCAGATCTCAAAAGCAAAGTAGCAATACAATAACAAATGATCCATTGTTTCTTCCACTTTGAGACACCTAAAACAATCATTGGTCATCCTCCAACCTATGTTCATCAGATAATCGGATGTGAGCATTTTGTCTAACGTTGTCGCCCACAGAAATAATGATACTTTGGAAGGAATGTTTTGGTCCCACACGGGCCTATGAGGAATAGGTAGTCCACAATTAACCTTCACAACTTGATAAAGGGATCTTACTAAAAGTTGACCATGGTTGTCACAAGCATAGTCACAAAGTTCTCCGATTTTTTCAATAAGTGCCGAATAATACGCGACTTTTTTGTCGAACGATTAATTCCTGAACTAATCAGAACCTTTTCAATAAGTCACGAATTAAACAGGAATTATTCACAACTTTATGAAAAAGTCCTGAATAAATATCTAATATATGAAATATATTTGTTTATAATTTAATAATTAGTAATCTTATTTAATATGTTTTCATATCTTGCTCTGTGTGTTACCGAATTATTTTCAAATTTTGCAAAAAAAAAAAATTTGGATTTTTTTCCTAGACCAATAATTCTTGAACTCCGACTTAGTAACTATAACTATGATTGGTTAATTTCTCTGTATAATTATTAAATATATTTTTTCTTGTTTCCGTTGTTTTTCAAAAGTTTTATCGACTTTACCGAATTTTTTCAAACTAGACTCCCATCAAATTATTCCTGAACCTCTACTTTGTTACTATGGCCACAAGCCCATAATCTCACATCCTCTAGATGAGGGAAATCTCTACCAAACTAAGGTGCCCCAATAAGTGAGTAAACACTCGAACTCCAAGTCTTAGAGATTATGTCGTAATCTAGGATGTCACACTACTGAATTTTCCACCCTCTAGATAGGACTCTACCGAGGCACTCCTATCAGCTGCAATGGCCCATAAGATGCTATATTCTTCCCTATGCGACGCTTGGCCACACCATCTATCTTCCCAAAATTGAACCTCATCTCCTCTACCAAAACGAAAAGAGAACTTTTTCAAAAATTCCAACCAACCTTTTATAGTACCTTTCCAATAGCCACAGTGTCACCCATGAGGACCTCAGATTGGTTTTGGTTCCAAATGCTAAAGCTCCCTGTATTTGGGGAAAATCACTGTTTTTACATAAGCTCTCCTTTTTCGCTCCAAATCTTCACAACATTTGCCCAAGAGAGTCTCATTGACTTCCACTAATGGATGCGCGTTCATGCTTCCTTCCTCGATCAGGCTACATATTAAGTTCCACTTCACCAAGTGATATTTTTAGTTTCAACCATAGTCATAAGTTGGAGTTAGGGGATTATTTGGCTACGGAAAAGTTAGAAAAAATTGAGAAATGTCCGACAAGAGATAAAAATTAAAAATAAAATTACTAATTATGGAAATTAAAAATATATATATTAGATTTATATTCACAAGATTTTTCAAATGTAGCGAATAATTCGCATTTAATTTGTGAGAAAACCCTCCCTCTAGATGGTAAAACCCTCTAATATCAACTTTGCCGCCCAACCGATCATCTTCCTCAGTAGCTTGGTATCGTAATAAAGAGAACGGAGGATAATGGATCACCTTGGTGTAAGCCTCTAGAACTCTTGAAATAACCCGTAAGGTTATCCTTAAACTGAACAAAGAAGGATATTGATGAAAAGCATACTCTCATCCAATGTCACTATCCGACTCTGAAACCCACCCTTCCCATGATATATTCCAAAAAAGACCAGTTCACGACTTTCTCCATATCCATCTTCCACACCACCCCCATTTCTCTTTGTGAGCATGAGATTTACCACCTTTCCTTCCAAGTCGGGCCCTACGGAGGAACGGCACTAAACACCTATTCAAGAGTCGCCATCTATTTAAATTATAGGGAAAATAGGAACCCGGATTTTGCAATGGATAAGGGCCAATGGTTTGCTCAGAGGGTCTAGGTGAGAGATTCGATTAAGTCCCGAGGAATGTGTTAGGCACCCCACGACCCCCATTTGAAGATGGTAACCTACTCCCCAAGTCTAAGTCACTTAAGGTGAATTTCAAAAAGAATTTCAAGTTATCATTTTAATATGCGGTTCAAAAAACTAAAACAGGAAAGGGAAACTACCCTAGGGGACGTCGGACCCATTCAGGGTTGCCTACATACCCAATTTGGTGGGATCAGACCAGTGTTCAGTTGCCCCCTGTACGCACCCAAAACTCATTCGGTTGCCCCCTCTTCCCCTTTTCCTTTTCTTTTAGAAGTAAGAGGGTGAGAAAGAGAGAAGAAAGGGAGAGAGCCGTGGGAGAGAGAAAATGGAAGAGAGAGAGAGAGACCCTTACTATGCCCTTCCCCAAGGCCCAATTACCAAGCCCCTAATGAGGCCTAATTACCAAACCCACAAGCTAATGTCCCAAACTCCATAACCCATAACCCATAACCCATGACCCATGCCCTAACCCCTCACAACCTGCCACCCTATCCCCTAAAACGTTTTTTCCTCTTTAGCCTACCACCCTATTCCTTAACCCCCTTAGCCTACTACCCTAAACTCTAACCATGTCAGCCTACTATGCTACCCTAACCACTTTGACCTACCTTTAAGCAAGGGAAGAGACCAATGTCTCTTCTCTCTCCTCTCCTCTCCTCTCCTCTCCTCTCCTCACGTCCCATCCCTTTGGGTGTACCAATGAGATTGTTTTCCCCCTTTTTCTTTCAAATTCTATAAAGAGAAGGAAACCCCCAATTTCCAAACCCCACTCACGAGCCACCACTTTCTCTCCTCTCTTGTCTATAAAAAGGAGTTCCCTCCCCACAAAAAGCATGCCTCACACCCAACAAAAACAACCAAACCTCATCCATTCTCTCTCCTCAAGGGTCTCCCCCTTTCTTCTCTCTTTCTAACACTCTCACTTCTAAAAGAAAAAGAAAAGAGACAGAGGGAGCTTCCTCTCATTCAGTTGCCCCCTGTACGCACCCACTGAGACACCTTCCCTTTGAAACTCTCTCATGACCTCTCTAATCCCTCCCTGCAACACCCCTATTCACGGCCAAATCAGCAGCGCAAATAAACAGCATACCCCCTCCTCCATCATTCTCATTCATGCCCAAATCTCCCCTCTCTCATACATCGCATTCTCAACCCCTCACCCTTTTTCTCATATCGAAAACCAGCACCTATCCTTTCCTCTTTCCTTTGCAAAAACCATCTCGGTTCCTGGTGAATCTTCAGTCATCTATTGCAATCCTTGTACAGCATGAGTACCAACAGCAGCACCCCGCCCATCCTCTACAAGGACTCCCTACAATAGCAGCTTTTCATCCCGCATGGCAGCAAAATCAGCTGCCTCCACCTCCAGGAGCACGAACAGTAGCCTCACACCCCAGATCAGAACCCATCCATGCCCAAAACAGCAGCACCTCTTCTCATCCAGCTCGGCCAAACACTCCAGCACCAAGCGCCAGCTTCCATCTATGCCGTTCAACAGCGTAGCAGACACAATGCCCCCTTTCACTCCATCTTCACAAGTCACAACACCAGCAGCAAGGTGGAGATCTCCACCTTCCATCACAGTCGTACCACCCCCTAGTGTCTTATTTTACTGCCAAAATTTCTACAATTCTACTTGGCCTTGGCTTGCTAATGTCTTTTTTTGATTTCTTCAATTTAATTTATTTTTTATTTTAAAAATATATATTGTATCACCTGAAACCAATATGTATTGGTTTTGATTGGGACTACTATTGTCCCTGAAACCATATTTTAAATCCTTGATACATATATATTTAAGTTGCATGCTAATTGGAAGAGGCCATGGAGGAATAAGACCTTATGAACAGCTTAACCATCCCACAAATTTGGCTAGCTGTTATTTTGTCTCTAAACATGATACACCATACTTTTCAAGTTCATCGACAATATGGTCGACATCTCCATAACCATGATTAGATCCTTAGAGCTCCAAACTGACAAAACATTGAACTTCCCATAGATGATGCGTTGACATCGAAAGAACTATACATAGTAGTCAGTACTAACTGCAGAATAAGATTCTCCCTAAATCACCATTGGTCTCAAATGCATGCCAAGCGACAATTGTTGGCACAAGCCGCATGGTTTAAGAAAGCGCCGAAACCGTTACGTAACGCCCGTTACGTAACGGTTTTGATGGCCTCTGATAGCCGAAACCGTACCTTTACCAGTTTATACCAAAATAAAATCATAACAGCCGAAACCGTTATGTAACGGGCGTTACGCCCGTTACGTTCGTAGGACTGGGTTCCGAAAATCCCTAAACTAATTCTAAAACATCATATTTGCTTCCTCTCTTCTTCTCTACTTATTCTTAGTACTTTTTTTTTCCTAAAATCCTTTTGTTTTTTGTTGATTAACACCTTGATTTGGGATTTGATTCATAGATTTGAAAGAATCCAAGGCAGGTTCTTTATTTCAAGTATGTTTCAACCCTCGACCCATCTAATTTCCTTATTTCTAAATTTTAAGCTTCATATTGGCTTTAGAAGTATCTTGTTACTCATTTATTATATGATTTTTATTTTTTTCTATTTTTTGGATTTTTTAGATTTTTTTTAAGCAAAAAGGAAACAAAAATAAATAAAGGCCGAAACCGTTACATAACGGTTTCAGCCGTATGCAAGTTGCCTACATCACTATGAAAGCCCGCACAAAAGAACTTGGTGTCCCCTATGCAAACACATATGCTATTCTGTGTGAACTTCAAGATAAATAAAATATCCTAAGAGACCTCATTCACTTCTCAGTGAAAATATATAGATTCTTTATTTTTGTAATGGTAAATGGATTTTACCCCTTTGGCTTTCAGTGATATATGAAACTTTGCTACTTCATCCATGTACATATTAATTTATGTTTGATTCTTGTTTTCACTGAGAGTTCATAAGAAAACCATCGTACCATACACTTCCACAGGTAGTAACAGCACATGTTGACTAAGCTCATACACCAATCTATCTATGTTACTATCTCCTACTTCTACAAAAACATAAATAGAATCCCATATTCTCACCAGATACTATAAAATCTTGGCATGTTTTGGAGGGAATCGCTACTTAATGGTATACAGTTACACCCCAACAACTCTATTTAAATGGATTTATAGATGCAAAAATGCACCCCACAAACTCTAAACGAGGATCCAACAAGTAAAGAAAATGTATATACCTTTACCTGCCTACTAAACTTGAGAATTATAAAATTTTCCGAGTTAAGAAGGATTTTGCTTTGAAATTGACGGTTGAAAAATAAATCTTTAAAAGGAAAAACAAAAGAACTAGGAACTTAGTGTCATCAACCAAATTCGTGTGACTTGAAATTTTATCAAATCATCAAATAATCAATAAGAGAAAAGGTAACATAGTTATCAAAGAGAGAGGTTCCTGATTCTGAAGAGGTGAACAGCTAGTGACACCTGGAAAATCATAGAATCCAACTAGATGATAAAACAGTATTAAAATTAGCTAACCAACTGAAAACCAGAAAACAATAAAACAAGTATGTACACACCTCTGCAAGCCCTCCAGGAGAACGATGTCTAAAATGACGATAATGCCTAGCTCCAAACACATCTGATCCATAGGGCATTGCTTCAAAGTCAGATGGCAAATCCAGAACAGAAAGGTGTTCAAGGTATGCAGATCTCCTTGCAGTAAAAGAGCGCTGTCAAGACAACCCAAGGAAAATAGTTTCAGAACTTTCCCTTCAAATAAGAATACACAATACACATAAATTAATATTACATGGATGAAGTAGCAAAGTTTCATATATCACTGAAAACCAAGGGAGTAAAATCACTGAAAACTAAGTATAGAAAAAAAAAAATAGAAGGTAAGAACTTTCATAAAAGTTAGAACTATAACTCATAAAGAAAAGAAAAGGAGGGGGGGAACATATACCAGTAAGCCAATTAAACAATAACAAAAATGAAAACTACTCCATAACAAAAATAAATAAACAAAAACAAAAGAAACCCTTGTCCCCCACTAATAAGATCCAAAGAGGACAGAAATGAAACCCCAGTATGAGCAAAAATAGCAAAAATAAACAATAACAAAAGAAACAATTGTCCCCAAAAAAAAAGTGGACATAAAGAAACCCCAGTGGCCAGTATGAGCAAAAAACCAAAAATAGCAAAAATGAACAAAATAAAAAGAAACCCTTGTCCCCAAAAAAAAAAAATGTGGACAGAAATGAAACCCCAGTATGAGCAAAAAAACCAGAAACAGCAAAAATAAACAAAAACAAAAGAAACCCTTGTCCTAAAAAAAAAAAACAAAAATATAAAAAGTGGATAGAAATGAAACCCCAGTATGAGCAAAAACAAAACAGAAATAGCAAAAATTACCTCTCTGTGATTCATCCTCTCACCATTGACCCTCCCTCTTCCATCCACAGGCCTCCTCGATGCAACGCAATCAACAGAAGCGACATCAGCAGCAAAAGCAATCCCAGGAGCGCAACAAACATCAGGAACTACAACAACAGGAGTCACCCCCTGGTGGTTCTTGTTCTTGTTCCTGTGTGGATTCCTCTGTTTCTTTTTCCTCACTTTCTTAGCTTGCCAATCTACCGATGACCGAATAACCGCCGGGTCCGATACCTGAGAAGACGAGGCACATCCGAGCCCTCTGAACGTCGCAGAGACAAAGGTCTTTTTCTTATGCTTTAACAATGGAGACACATCTGAACTGTTGTTCTTGCTGTTGATGTTTGTATTCATGATGTTTTGAAGGTGGAAAGAAAGAAAGAGAGAAGAAATGGTGGATTTAGATTGAATGAAAGAAGGGATTTGTGGGTTTAGATCTAAGGATGAGATTGGTTCCTTCTTGGGTCTCTTGAATCTAACATTTTCTGTCGCTTTTGAGTTCAAACATCAGCCATGATTCAAGGGAGAGATGTTGATTGGTTGGCTTGTGAGGGGAGAGAGATTTGATTCTTGAGGAGTGCTAGCCCCATACGCAACAAATCCACATGGGCTTGGAATTCGCTACGGTTATAACCGGATTCCTTCAAGTCCGGTTAACATGTGTCCATTTCAATACCTCTAACTATGATTACGATTTATTAGTCTATAGGGTTTAACCTTCTAACCTTAATGTTTAGGAAAATATTTAAAAATTTTAACTCTAAAAGTTAATGTCATTAACTAGAGTTAAAGAACTTAGGCTTTTGTTTTTGTAACCAGACTCCAAGGAGTCCGTAGATGATTTTAAATCAATTCAAAATGTTCCCTAAGATCGAATAACAGACTCATAGCCTCACAGCCAATCAATTGATCGCACTTAGGGAGAGTTAAGTCGCAATCACATGTCTAAGACGTGTCCTTTTAATCACTATTAACTAGTGAAGATTTATTAGCTCTTAGGATTCAAAACAATTTGGATTTTAGAAATTCTTTTTTAAAAAATTTAACCTTAAGATTAAAATTTCTTAATCTTAAGGTTAGTTTAAAAAAGAAAAAAAGCTAGACAGTTGAACCATAAGAGTTAAGGAATCTTAATCATGATTAATAGAGGTTAAAAAAGACATGTGTTGACCCGTGCGTGAGATTGAACTCTCCCTAAATTCAATCATAATCGGCTGTGATTCGATCTCCCTTGCAAGCCGTGGTGTTGCTACCCCTGCAACATGGAGATGGTTTAGACACTTGTTGTCACCACCTTGCGTCTGTGATAGTCGACGAATAGGGCTTGTTGATTCTTTTGAGAATTTTGAAATTTTTGGTGGATTTTATTTTTATTTACTTTGTTTGTGGTTCTTTTATGTAGGGCTGTAAACGGAGCGGATTCGGAGCGCATAATGATATATCCGAATATGTATCCGATTATATATCAAGATATCCGAATAAATATCCGGCGGATAGTGAAATATGATATCCGTATTCGACTCTGATTAAAATATCTGGATTCGGATAGTATCTGAATTATCCGATTATATTTTTTAAAAAATATATAAATATATAAATTTTTATTTAAAATATACATTTTAAAGGTTATATTAATTTTATAAATTTAAAATTTATTATTTATATATATTATATACTAGGACGGAAATTTATCAGATCGGATATACCAGTATCCGAATCCAAATCCAATTATAAACAAATAGTATTTTACTAAATGAATTCACTCCACCGGATATCTATTCGGATAATCATCCAAGTAAACGGATTCGGATACGAACAGGATACGGAGAATATCTGCATCCGTTTATAGCCCTACTTTTGTGATTCCCTTTTTAAATTTTTGTTGGATTATTGGTGAGGCCATCAAACTAAACTTTATTTACTTTTTAAAAAAAATTATATAAACAAAGGAAAAGGATTGTAAAATTGTCAAAGATGTTTACATATTTTGGCCTTTGTAGGACTTTTTTAGTTGAAGTGAATTCCATGTGGATGACAATACTCATCTATAAGCAAGATAATTGGATTGGACAGCATTTGATTGTGTCCTATCTAAACATCACGTGACCATCTAATCCACTTGTGATTTATATCACGTAGAGACCATCAAATGGTTGGGTTCCCCCCTCACTTCTTTTTTTTGGTTCAAAGGAGGTCATATGGGCTACACAATGAAGGGTAGCCCTCCCCCTTCCATAAACCCCCAATCCTAATGTAGGTGGGATTCGATCTCAAGTCTTTGGTGTAAGCACCCAATTTTTACACTCTGCCCTAATCATGGTTAACATTATTAACCATGGTCATCCTCAGCTGAGTCCCCAACCAAAACTCTAAATCTTAGGCAAAAACCCTAAACCCTAGATCATACCTTAGGTAAACCCTAAACCCTAAACCATACCCTAGGTAAATCCTAAATCCTAGGCAAAACCCTAAACACTAGAATTCAAACCTCTACGGGCTCAAGGCCCATTTCAATTAAAAAAACCTAAGCCCTAGACCAAACCCTAGGCTAACCCTACCTAAACCCTAGGTCTAACCTTAGGTAAATCCTAGATTTAACCCTAGATTTAACCCTAGGCCTAGCCCTAGTCTAAACCCTAGTGCAAACCCTAGAACAAAACTCTTTGGGTTCAAGGTCCATTAGCAATGTCATGCCCAAAACCCCCCAAAAAAAACCTAAGCCCTAAACCAAACCTTAGGTTAACCCTACCTAAAGCCTAGGTCTAACCCTAGATTTAACCATAGGCCTAGCCCTAGTCTAAACCCTAGTGCAAACCCTAGAACAAAACCATTTGGGCTCAAGGCCCATTACCAATGCCATGCCCAAAAAAACCCCCAAAACCTTGGCCCAAACCTCCCCTGTGGGCCCAAACATGGGCCCACAAGCCTTCAGGGCTCAACCCCAATGGGGCCACCTACCTTTTCAAAAAAATTCAAAATGGGCGCCAACTCCAAATAGGGTAAAAGAGTAGTGGCTTTCGGCCCATGTGAGGGCTAAGCCCAAAATAAAAAAAAATAAAAATAAAAAACAACAAAGGGGGGAATTGTTCACTGTCTTCCTCACACATGCAGCAGCCCCACTGCAACTCCAGCTCCACCCTGGGTCCTCACCCTTTGTCCCCCACGCCTCTGGTATTTCCCAGAATGCCCCCTGACACATCCTTCTCTCCAATATAAACCCATCCCTTCTCCATGGTTCAGAACTCCAAAAAAAAAAAATCATCCAAGAAAACCCTACCAAAAACCGAACCAACCCAGCTTCTCCCTTCCTCAGCCACTGCCCTCTGCCTAAGTAGGACTCTAGGAGCTCCCCTCGAGTTCACCTCAGACTTTACACCACCTCCATTTGCATTGCCACTCTCACACCGAAGCTCTGCAAACACTCAGCCACCTCAACTCCATTTTTTTTCACGTCAAACACCTACTCAAGTTCAACCTAATCACTCCCTACCTTGAGACAAACCCCCGGCTATTTAGGAGCTCCCCCAACTTCACCACTGCCTGTCACCACCAACACCCCTGGGTATCCAGACCGTGAAGCCTTGCAAAGGGTATCCCCTCCTTCTTTTCTTTCATTTGTTATAATATCCATGTAAAACCCTCCTGGTCCAACTCTGGGGGGGCCTTTTTATCTCTGTTTGTTGTTCCTTTGTGGTGTTCAGCCAAAGATAGGGACCCCCCAGCCTTCCTCATAGGCATGGGGGGTGATCCCTTGAGGTGTAACTCGGGTTCTAGGCCCCATCGCAGCATGGCAAGTCCCCTTAGGGTCTGGGGGGTCCTCACACCATGAGGAACCCCCTGGACTCGCACTGGTACAACCCCCCCCCCCCCCCCCTTAGTGGGGGAATCAGTTTTCTGGGTAAAAGTTTTTAACGGCAATTAACCTTCATCGTTTCTGCCATTTTAACCATAGTTAAGTTAGGCCCTGGCGAAGTTCAGGGCCATGGTTAGGATCCTCAGACCCCTGGTCATCTTCCGTGTTCATCCCATCCTCTAACTCAACCCTTAACCATGGTTAAACCAGGTTTAAACCCAAGTTGATAGATTGGTGGGACTACCAAACAGGGTGTCTTTGGCCCACGTGTGACCTCCCCCTGGGCCCACCAAAGGCCTAGGATCTTCCCTATACCTCAGGCTACACCCTTGTGGTCTCCGTTTACCCTAGGTCAGTTCTTAACTCGAGTTAAAACCCGACAAACCAGGGTTAGTTGGAATAATGTCATTTCAGTCTTGCGACCAAGGCACCTTTGGCCCACTGTGGGGCCCACATATGACATCCTCCTGGGCCTACCAAAGGTGTAGAGCCCTGGAACTTTTGATGTCTTGGAATGTGTGTCAAGGCATGATGTCCTTGTAATCTCACTTTTCATAAAATGAGAATTTAGAGCATTTGAGAAAAAGTGCAATGGTGTTATAAAATAATTAAATAAAATATTTAATAATGAACTATAGGCTTAAAAGAGTCCTAGTCATGTTTAAGAAAGGTCAAAAAGGAAGTGGGATGAGTCCAAGTAGTAGGAATGGGTGAAAAATGGACTCTGTGTAGAAATTTGTAGAGCACCGATCGCTCGGTCCATGTAGGGATCGATCGGTCCATAACCGACCGATCGGTAGCTATCGACTGGTGCACTTTTTTGTATGGGGAAAAATTCCAGAGATCTTGTTTTTGACCAGTGAATCGGTCAAAACACCAATTGCTCGGTAGACAACCGATCGCTCGGTATTTACTACCGATCGATCGGTTTATCGCTTTTTGCAGAATTTCATTAAGGGCTGTTTCGTCATTTGGGCGTTTACACTCTTACCTATTAAGGCTTGCCCAAGTGACAACCCTAAGTAAGGCATTTTGAGAGAAAGGGAGAGAGGAGAAGGGAATTCTAACCTAGGGTTTCCATTTAGGAAGGAATCAAAGGGTTTGAAGACCCTAGATCATCACAAGCTTGGATTTCTTCAAGTACTCGGCTCAAGCTCGTGAAGAGCACGTTCTCCAAGCTAGGGTAGCAACTCCACGCACATGTTGGAGGGTTTTCCTCGCTTCTTCAAGGTCGGTACCTTTTGCTACCCTCCTAGTTATGGTTCTTCTTTTCTTTCCTTATTTCTTTGTTTTTCCTAAACTACAACTATGCTATGAGTTGAGATGCATGAATGAAGATGGGTGTTGGGCGATGGATGTCATGTGAATGTGTTGTGATGAATGGAATGGAAAGGGTATTGTACCAATAATAAACACACATGTATGTTGTGAATATAAACCCACCTAAAAAAGCAAGATGTAGACTTTAACAAATAATGTACACACCACATGTTTAATGAAATGCCAATGTGAAGAAAATGAGTTGTAAATCAAGAATTGCATGCTTAAAGGTGTATGGAATTGCTAGGGTTTATGATAGTGTGATTAATTGCTTTCTCTAAATGGCATGGATATTTACTTGTTTCAATTAATGATATTCTATGTATTGTTAAATTCTCAAATGTCATATTTAATTCCAAATGAAAGCATGTACACGATTTCACGAGCACGGCATGCATGACATGGTTTATCGGCATTTTCAAGAATAAGGTTTAGAGGTGGGGCATATCTTACGATATGTTTTACCTCACTTTTGACAATGACACGAACAAGCATTTCATAGGAGGGAGTTTACACTTCCCTCCCTTCCAAGAAGGGTCTCCCCTCACTCACAAGTACATATCATTGAAAGAATAGTCTCCCTTCCCTCTCAAGTGCATGTCATTAAAAAATGGTCTCCCTTCCCTCCCAAGTGCATCTCACAAGTTACATGAGCATGTTTAAATTCCAAGCAAGCACGCATGACACGCATGACATGACACGCTCGACAAGATGACAAGTTTTTCAAACACGAAAAAAGTACTTTCAAGTCAAGTCAAGTGCACGATGATTTCAAGAGATTTATCGGCTTTTATGTGATACAAGCATGAATATAAATTATTTTACTCTCCTGTTATTATATAAAGTGCTTCCCACTTCATATATCTTTATTGTATGCTATGACTGTTGGTTAGCATTTGGTACACACTAAGTATTCCATGCTCAGCCGTACGTTTATGTCGGTAGGTACTGAGGGAGCTACTGCTCCATTTGATATCTGTGCTCCTGGACATTGAGTGGATGAGGAGTACGTTGAGGAACCTACGGAGGAACCTCATGTAAACGAGTACTACTAGGTGGTAGATTCTGAGTGATCTGTGGGTGAGCTTGAGAGAGTATATTCATGTATTTTGGCGGGTCTGTCCGTACTTTCTTTTGTGATTTCATTTTATACACATAACTTAGATCATGTATATATATACTTAGAGGTTTGGTTAGTCTTTCGCTGTGCCATTCTAGTTATGTTTCCATTATTGTTGTCCTCTATTATATATGTTCCAGGTATTTTGCAGGTTGGTTGTCAAGCAAGTCATGTAAGTCATGATAAGTCGTCCAAGATTCACTCTAATTCGTAGGGTGGGTTTTGGGTCGCGACAAAAGGCCCAAAGTCTTCCCTGTAGTCTAGGCTATACCTCTGTGGTCTCAGTTTCTCCTAGTTCAGTCCCTAACCCGAGTTAACACCCTATAAACCATGGTTAAAAACGTGACTGTTCATTTTTGTTTTTTTAAACTTCTGAACTTTACGCAGAGCCCAGACCAGGTAGGAGGCCAGTCTAGGCTCTGTCATGCTCCCTGAGCCCAATTTTGATCTAACTAGACCCTTAACCATGGTTAAATCCATATTTGGTTAATATTGAACCATGGTTAAGCACCCCTTAACCCATAAAATTCTGTAAAAATACTCAAAAAATCAGAAATATTCTCAGGATTCCAGAATGATCATCGGTGATCATTTTCACTCTGGTTAGGACCCTTAATCATGGTCAAACTCTATCTTTGGTTAACTTTTAATCATGGTTAAGCAGTCCTTAACCAACAAAATTCTGAAAAAATACTCAGAAATATTCTGAAAAGTCCAAAAATGGTCTGTTTCAGTCATTTAACCATGATTAACAATTCTAACCATGGTGCCCCCTAACCATGGTTAAGCAACCCTTAACACTGGAAAAAAATCTGAAAAAATCTCAAAAAATTCAAAAAACATAAAAAGACCAAAGATACAGTTTCTGAACTTTTAACCCTGGTTAGTACCTCTAACCATGGTTAAACATCTTCTTAACCCCGATTAGCAACCCTAAGCCCTGGTTAAAACACTTTTGGTTTACCGGGCTTAATCCCTTAGCCTATCGGGCTCACCTTGGCTTACCGGGCCCAACCTCAACCTATCGGGCTTGACCTTACCATATTAACTGTAGTTAATCCTAACCATGACAAGTTTGACCTAACCTCGGTTAGCAACCCTAACCTTGGTCAAACTCCTCTCTTGGCCTACCAGGTCCAAAACCTAGTCTACTGGACTACCCCTTTGGCCTACCGGGCCTAATACATTGCACATTGACCAACCTCGGTCAAATAAAATCCTAATCTACCGGATTAGGCCCATTAGCCACCTTTGGTGCACACACACCCCTTAGCCTTGGCACGGGCTGATGTGCCAAAACTACACTCGGTCTAATCTCACCCCTATGTGAGTACATAGGCAATCCAACCCGAGTTCGACTCTAGTTAGTTTGTCTTTCTTAGATTATCATTATATTAAACACTTAGACTTTTCATTAACAATTGATTTTTAATTTGGCTTAAACCTAGCAAGTAGGGAACCAATGAAAAGTGGAATTACCGGGGTACCTAACCCCTTCCCCGGACTTAACCGAACCTCTTACCCTAATCTCTAATCAGAGACCAAAGATCTTATTCAACACCCAGGGGACTTATCCATTCTGAATGAATAGGTGACGACTCTCCAATCCCCATGAGATTAATTAGGATTTCCCGAAACCCGCGCTCACATCTAGTACGATGCTAAGAGACTTTACCAATTAAATTAGTTGGTACTTACCAGTTCCCTCACCTTTTTGCATTCTACTTGTTTATAGAAATCATTTCTAATGTCTAAATATGGAGTGAGAGCCTTTTTTATTTATGGAAATCATTTCTATTGTCTAAATATAGAGAGAGAGCATTTCCATCATACAACTAGACAAAAATATTTTTTGACATGATAGTAATAAAATTCATTTCAAATGATTGAGAGCATTGAACTAAAATGATGGTCCTGTGATTCGATGGTCGAAGATCAAAATCAAAGTGCTAGAAAGACGGTGATTTGATTTCATGGGACTTCTTAAATGTGTTTTGTGGTGTGTTCGAGATTGATGTTACCCCTTTTTTAGTAAGTGCATGTCCTCTAATTAGTTTCCTCTTCTCTCAGTATGGTGGTCCACCTGTAGATGACACTCAAATCAATTCATTTTCATCACTGTTGTTCTAACCCAAAAAATATGGAGTTAAAAATCCGTACCTCCTCCCCTCTCTGGGGGATCTTCCCCTTTTGAGAGAGATCTCCTCCCTTCCCCTGAGAGCCCTAAAGCCCCCTTTGATGAAGCGGATCTTACCTTTTGTTCCTTAGATATATGTCACGTCAATTATCATGTCTCAGGTGAGTTGTAGCCTCTTATGTCAAGGGCCTACAGCCTTTAGTTCCATTAGAGGTATGCGATTTTGGATTGCCAAGTCCATATTGTTACGTCAACAGTCTGCAATATTGGCTTGCTAGGTTCGTTTATTGATGGGACGTGAAGGTACGCATCCACTTCCTGGTAGGGCAACATTCTTGCTTCAGGATGTGCTAGTCTACATATCTGGCTCAGCTCAGGGATGGAACGATATGCATTCTCTTGCACTATGTCGGGACGAGATGTCTAGATGGGTGGCTTGGTTCTGTTCATGTTGGGTTGGCTGAGCTCAATGCCTTAGCGATTCTTTTCCCTTACAAATGCTCCCTCTTGGGGGTTTGGTCGTAGCCCAAGGCCCCGAGAAAATGAATGGACGGTAGTGCGGGTGTGTGTAACGCATGCGTATTGACATGGTTAGTGGTGGTTGTGTTATACTTTACGATTCGGGGGACGTGTTCACAATAAATGTGACACCGCAAGTTTCGATGTTATCATTGCCTTGGCAAACGCAACGGTTGGCGCTCCACCGTCTTGTCTTCTGGAAGGAAGATCTTGCCCTTGGATCTAACCAAGGTTCTAAATGTCGATATCGCTCGACATGTCGGAGCCGCGGAAAAAAGATATATCGGAGATATATCGGAAGATATATTGTTTATCGGTATTTTTGGAAAAAATGACAAAAAATAGGGCAAAATATGGAATTTTGTAGTGAAAATTCAGGAAATGTTAAAATAGATGTTAATACACCTTTTAGAATAAAAATATTTAAAAAAACAACAATGTATACAAGAGATGCAATAAGAAGAGAGCAAAGATGTGCGTGAACGAGTGATAATAATGTATGATTGATTCATGTTTCATTCATTTCTCATATCAATCATAAATTCATAATTTATAAGATTCATAATAATACAAAAAAACATAATACAACCCACCAAAAAACCTACAATCACCACCAGAAGGAGTTACGCGGAGGTTCGATGTCATCATCTCTGTCTTGACTTGGCTGGCTAGAGTGCTGATTCTCCACATACGTACAATACTGTGCCCAACTCATCACATTATGGTACATGGATGTATACTCATGTACATAATGTTGGTAGTAATCTGGGCTAAGATGTAGTAACACGCCAATTGGTGGATACTGTGGGTGATTGGGCACAACTGCCACAGGCACTGGGATTTGGAAATTGTCTCCTCCATACTCATATGGAGGTGGCTCATATCCTGAGACATATCCATAAGGATATTGATCTTGTGTGGAATGTGAATAACTATGTTCTTGAGAGCCTGATGCCTGTGACTGTGTATCCTGGTCATGGCTGGAGAACCATGTATGTTGAGACCCTCTGGAACTAGAGCCCGAATGTTCCGTGCCCCCAAACCAAGCATCGTGTCCCACATCTCGTTCTTTGCCCTTGCCCTTGCCCTTGCCCTGACCCCTGCCCCTGCCCCTGCCCCTGCCCTGGCTTCCTCGACGAGGGACGTAATGAATCGGTTGGCTTTCTGCTGGATGTGAAAGTGGGGCACCATGATCTTGGTCCTGTGTGGCATGGTCAAAGTCAGCCTCTGCGGTGAATGGGCTCAGAGGCCTCTGCTCTGGCTCAACTCCGATGTTACCTCCATCCCCAGGACTGTCGCCGCCTCCGTCACTCTCATCATGGTCATCAGACTCATCACCACCCTCACTATTACTATTGGACAATCTACTTGTCCCAGCGGTTCTTGCACTTGAAGTCTCAGGACCTTTTGGACTTCTGATCATCTCATCAAATGATTCTGTGCTAAAGCTGCTCCTGCTGCCGCTAGTGCTAGACCCCACTTCTGTAGCAATAACCCTTTCTACATCGATGCCCATCTCAATGGCCGCGCTAGCTATAACTGCGTTTGGACGCCCATCATCTTCATCAAGTGATGAAACCTTAACCCACTCAGAAAGTGGATTATCTTGATCCTCAGTGGCACCGATTAACATCAGGTCTAAAGGATCCTGCTCAGGTTGCTTCCCAGTGTCAATCTGCAGTTGCCTGAGTCGCAGCTTCATATTATAGTGACAGAAGACCAGTTTTTGCAGCTTTTTGTAGCCAAGTCGGTTCCGCTGCTTTGTGTGGATGAGGGCAAATGTACTCCAGTTTCGCTCACATGCTGAAGATGAAGTAGTCTGTGCTAACACGCGAGCCGCCAATTTTTTGAGGGTCGGACAGTCGGTTCCGTACATTTGCCACCAATCAGCTGACAATTAAATGATGTTATCCATTAGTTTCATATATATTTTGATGTAGAGAAAATAACATATAATTACTTTATTGAGAAGAAATTACTCACATGGCGTCATCCTAGACCTTCCTTCCTTAGCAGCAGTTCTTCCAAAGCTCCCTCGCGCATCCCTGAAGCGTACTAGCTATAGATTTTGAGAAAACATGTTCCAATTAGATAAAATATATTAGAATGCAATAATGCACATAAATATGCTATAGTTAATGAGATAAAGACATTTCACCTCATTCCCGAAGTCTCCCTTTCTCTTACACTTCGGGTCCAACGTCTCGAAGACGTCGTGAACAGCCTTCATTAAGTCATCCCGATTCCCCAATTTGTGGTTATAGTGATACTTTGGGTTCAAATAATATGCTGAAATGTGAAAATTATACGACATGCAATTAGTATTACAAGCATGCAATAACTTTAATGTAAACATCTAATAAACTTCAAACTTACCAGCAGCATGAAGGGGATGCTCCATTGTCTTATCCCAACGAGCATCGATAATCTTGTGGACCCACTTGTATCCACGAGGGGACACATTCTTTATCGACAACTTCATTACCCGCATTAATTCGTACACAGAACCCATAGTCGGCCACTTATCTGCATCTATCACCCTTAAGACACGGTAAATAGGCTCTAGTATGGCAGCCGTATCATTCACTTTGTCCCAAAATTTGTTATTAAGGACAATGTCCTCAACTTTTTTTGCCAAAATAGTGCGCCTTTGTCCATATTCTGCCCAATCAGTCCCAGTGAATAATGCCTTTAGTCCAATTTTATGTTTGGACAAACTCTCTAAGGCAATAAAATTCGTGGCGAAGCGCGTCGCCCCTGGCCGTACTATTTCACCACCACACAAAGCCCTCATCTTTGCTAGAACCCAACTGTGGTTGTATATGAAGTTGGTTACCGTTCTTGCCTCGTCAATAACCTCCTTCACAGATTTTCTTTCTCCTATTGCCTGTAACATCAGGTCTATGCAATGGGCTGCGCAAGGGGTCCAGTATAAGGGATACTTTTTCATAAGCATCTTCCCAGCCTTCACGAAGGCACTCCCATTATCAGTCACCACCTGGACTACATTTTTCTTTCCCACTTCCTCTACAACACCCTTCATTAAGTCATATATATATTTTGCATCCTTTATATTATCAGATGCATCAATGGACTTTAAAAATATTGTCCTTCCCTGACTGTACACCATAAAGTTGATGATCGAAAGCCTAGTGGGTCCTGTCCAACCATCACACATAATAGTGACACCAAAGTTTTCCCACGTTGGTTTTAGAGTGTCAATATAGTCTTTCATCTCCTTCTCCTCTGCGTCTAAGTATTTTCCTGTAATCTCATATGGAGAAGGAGGCTCTACCCCCGGCCCAACCCGTTCTGCCTCGTGAATCATGTTTTTAAACTGTGGGGTTGAGGCTGCATTAGCAGGCACATGACTATGTATGAAAAACTTGGATACAGCTGTTCCAAGCGCTTCCACCAGACTTCCTCCACTCCACATTTCCTTCAGCCGCTTCTGTTTTGCATTTCGACTTTTGTACAGAGATGAATCATGTAGCAGATCCGGGACTTTCATGCTTTGGCTGCGGCCAAACATACCATGTGGTTGTGTCCCAGTCCCATAATCAGATGTCCTACCAGTCGAACCAGATGGTCCTGCTCCGACACTGCCTCTGAAATCGGCAGACCGCATGCGAGCTGCAAATGAACGCTCCTGATCTCTGTCCCACTGCTGGCGCATAGATTGACGATAGCCCTGTCGATATGCTAGCCTTTCGTCATCTCCAATACAGTCGATTGGGTATAAAGTATCATCTTCGTCGTCATCATCCACATCTACTGGTGGCTGTAGACCACGCCTTATTTCTTGACGGATTGCCTTTTGCTCTGCGACATGCTCCAGTCTCTGCTTAGCCCCAATGGTAAGGTTAACCTTCATAGCTTGTCTGACCTCCATCGGACAACTTGGACAGTCTGCCACATTCGAATCACCCCCGGCAAGATGCCACTTTAACCGGGTAATTCCACCGCTCCTTATTTTTTTGCCACAATAATTACATATTGCTCCATTCTTGTTCCCTTCTATTTGTTTGCCATGCGACCAACCTATGTCCCGTACCATCTCCTAGTGGATCACCAATAAATATTAATGTCAAACACATAATATAATCAAACACCAAAACCCGTGATTTTTTTAATGATTATCCATGTTAATTGTTTTAGGAATATGAAAAGCTTATGAATGCACATTACAGTTGATAACTAATTGAAATGTAATTTAGTTTCTCAAACTGTTTCTATATGATAAGTAATTGAATTTTAATTTAGTTTCTCAAACTTTTTTTAAATGCAATTGATGAGTTCAATGTTTTTACAGGACAAAATTAATGGAAAAGAGAGGAGATGGTTAACTGATCGGAGATCCTACATCAAGAAAAAAGGAAGACGATAATTTTATTTCAGTATGAAGTTGATGTAATTATATAAAAAGAAATGGATGTAATTTTATTTGACTATGAAGTTGATGTAATTATGTAAAAAGAAGTGGATGTAATTTTATTTGACAATGAAGTGGATGTAATTATGTAAAAAGAAGTTGATGCAATTTTATTTAAATGTGCGGGACTCCTGTTTAAGTTTTAAATATATAGAATTTTTATTTTAATGTAATCTATGTATACTAAGTGTTGTTTAGATGATTACAAGCTTGATGTCATCAAGCAAGACTTCTTCGTCGAAATACAAAATACAAAGATTCTTATTTCTTTTACAAATTATAGAGTGGTGGAATTACTTGGGCTAATTCTTTTACAATATAAAAAATACTGTACAATGGATCACTAAAAAATATAATAAAGTTAAACACATGATATAATCAACTCTTATTTGCAATGTGTACTCATAATCAAGTTTCAATAGTTATATATATATATATATATATATATATATATATATATATATATATATATATTTATAACATTGATCATAACTAAATAAAAATATACAAATTATAGCAGACCAGTATTAATATTTTTTTGTCTTCAAAATAGTATGTTTTATAATCTTTTAAAATTATGTAATAAAAATAGTACATTAACTTATAAATTTTTATACTAAAAAGTATGTTAACTTATTAATCAAAGTGATTACTGATTAGTGAAAGTATGTTAAATTTTTGTACTAAAAAGAATAGCTAAGTGATTACTGATTAGTCAATGTGTTATTATATTTTTAAAAAGCTCTTATAAGGTTAGAGATATTACATATCAATTATTTTTAATCTATAAAATATTATTAAGAAATTATTAATTTTTTAATACTACTAAAATGGTCTTATGAGCATAATTTGCTAGAGATACATCTTTATCAAGACCAGTTTTAAAATCTTAAAAGATTATAACATATTACTTTTTGCCATATAATATAATTTCTAATATGACAGACCAGTTTTAAAATTTTTTTGTCTTCAAAATAATATGTTTATAATCTTTTAAAATTATGTAGTAAAAATAGTATATTAACTTATAAATTTTTATACTAAAAAGTATGTTAACTTATTAATCAAAGTGATTACTGATTAGTGAAAGTATGTTAAATTTTTGTACTAAAAAGAATAGCTAAATGATTACTGATTAGTCAAGGTGTTATTATATTTTTTAAAAGCCCTTATGAGGTTACAGATATTACATATAAATTATTTTTAATCTATAAAATATTATTAACAAATTATTAATTTTTTAATACTACTAAAATGATCTTATGAGCATAATTTTCTAGAGATACATCTTTATCAAGACCAGTTTTAAAATCTTAAAAGATTATAACATATTACTTTTTGTCATATAATATAATTTCTAATATGGCAGACTAGTTTTTAAATTTTTTTGTCTTCAAAATAGTATGTTTTATAATTTTTTAAGATTATGTAATAAAAATAGTATATTAACTTATATATTTTTGTAGGGCAAAAGTATATTAACTTATTAATCAAAGTGATTACTGATTAGTGAAAGCATGCTAAATTTTTATACTAAAAAGAATAGCTAAGTGATTACTAATTAGTCAAGGTGTTATTATATTTTTAAAAAGCCTTTATGAGGTTAGAGATATTACATATAAATTATTTTTAATTTATAAAATATTATTACGAAATTATTATTTTTTTAATATTAGTACAATGGTCTTATGGGCATAATTTGCTAGAGATACATCTTTATCTGGAAATTATTATTTTTTTGTTATATTTCAATATAGTGAAGCTTTTTTCAAATTAAAGCCTTCATTTAATTTACAAAGAGAGTGAAAGTCTGAAACTAGCATTACCTTTTAAATTTTAGGTTAAAATCCCTAATATTAACATGATAACTTTTTTACAAAAAAAAATGCGTTAACAATTAAATAACCCTTATAAGGGTTTATAAGGTAATGCTAGTTTCATAGAAAAAATAAAGCCCTTAAAAAAATAAAAATAAAAAGTAATAGTAAAGTTAGATAACCCTTAAAAGGGTTTTAAGTTTTACGTAGGAGTGGAGTTAGATAACCCTTATAAGGGTTTTAAGTTTTAATTCGGAGTGAGTGAAGTTAGCAAACCCAGGTGTTATGTTTAAAATAGGAGTGAGTGAAGTTAGCAAACCCTTATAAGGGTTTTAAGTTTTAAGTTAAAGGGGTGAGCTTAGCAAACCCTTATAAGGGTTTTAAGCTTTAAGTTAAAGGAGTGAGCTTAGCAAACCCTTATAAGGGTTTCAAGCTAATCACAAATTCGTAACAGACAGGAGTCTGGAGATGAGACTGAGAGAACGAAAAGAAAAACACGGCAGAGAGAGAGGGGGAAAAGAGGAACCTGTTTGGGCATTTGGCAACGGCGACGGCGACGGCAACGGCGACGCTGGACGGCGACGCTGGACAGCGACGGTGGACTGGCTCAGGTACGGGTACCCTCTGGCCTCTTCTTCCTCCTTCCTCCTCCTTCTTCTTCTTCTTTCTTCTAAATCAACCCCTCCCTTTTTTTTTTCTACTAAATCAGAGTGTGAACTCTCAAGATATGGACTATATCGTGAATGGTATGTGGTTTCTTACAATTTAAAGACATCGAATGGCACTCACGGGTTTTCTGTAGTTACTAGTTAGTACTGGTTTTTTTTTGTTCTTTCTCGAATTGATGCTTGCGCATGCGAAAAAAAGGGGAACCCTGGGTCCCTGACCGAATCTCTGATTTGGATGGGACAAATCTGGTTTTGGTCGATTTCGGGTTTGTATCGTCGATATATCGACGATATCGACGATATATCGGCGATACAAACCGATATCGTGTATTTTTATTTCAACAGGGTGTCGATGCATCGGTGACCAACGATATCGAAAAATATCGGCGATATATCGCCGATATTTTCGATATTACGAACCTTGGGTCTAACAGTGTTTACGATTGGATGTGGGGGGCAATGGGTCATTTTGCCCTGTACAAAAATGCATATAAAGGGAGCAACAAAGGACTCACTTCCTTTCTTCCTCATTTGCATCTAGCCTCTGCCCCCTTGCTCAAACTCTGCTTTGCCTCTTTGTGTGTTCTTGTGCTCTTTCTTCCATGTTGCTTACTGATTTGGTCCGCCTCAAGATTCTCTAGCGTTGCAATCTCTCGTCTGCGTTAGCCTGCATTGCCAAGTTGTTTTTTTACTTCCCTCTATGTCAATTCTTATTCTCTGTATTAGGGTCTAAGCTCATCGTTAGTCATGTCGGATTGCTCTGTTCCTTCATCTAGTAGTTCGGAGTCACCAGTCCACCTCAACGTTGATAGCTCCTCTTCCTCTTCTTCGGACGCATCCAGCTCCAGTTCTTTTGACATTGAGGGAGCTCTAACCGTGCATGATGGCGCTTCGGAGTAAGTTTAATATTATGGATGACATCGAAATTAGGGCTCGAGATGATCCTGGGGGCTCTGATCCTACTGAGGGGTTCACCTTGATATACTTTGTCTAGTTGGAGGCCAGGTTGCACTTTCTTTTGGATTCCCTAGTTAGAACTCTGCTCAAATTGCTTGGGCTTGCACCAGGGCAAATACACCCCTTCCATAGGCTAGCCTCCTGGATTAGGCGTTACAATCATGACGGCTTCTAACTCAGGCACAGGCATGTCCTATCCCGTTTCTATGCTAGGCATTGTCCTAACAATCCTAAGCCATGCTTTTACTTGTCCATCCAAGATGGCTCTCTCGATCGAGGGTCTGCCCAAAATGAACAAGGGTTGGAGGGACTCCTGGACCTAAGCCCCTGTAACCCAACCTAAAATTTGTAGACTTTTAAAGAACTGTCTGAGAGGCAGGAATGGTGATGAACCCGGGTTGCACTAGACTCAAATTGGAAATCGAGTGAGTTTAGTTCAAGTGTGAAACATTCGGCACAATTTTGGTGTGGTGACCAAATATCTTACGAGTTTTTTTTTTTTGCCTATGCTAGGAGCTATAGTTGAGTCCAGGGGCAGAACCAAGGGGTGACCAAATATCTTATCAGTGTTTTTTTTTTTTTTTGCATATGCTAGGAGTTGTAGTTGAGTCCAGGGGCAGAGCCAAGGGGTGACCAAATATCTTATCAGTGTTTTTTTTTTTTTTGCATATGCTAGGAGTTGTAGTTGAGTCCAGGGGCAAAGCCAGGGGCATGGCCCCCAATTCTTTTGACTTTTATTGTTATACTAGTGGGGCCCTACACGTGCAAGTTTTGCATTTCAAAGCTTCAAAATAAAAATAAATAAATTCCATGAAAGAAGAAATAAGATTATACACATACACTTGAAATTGAGACAAGTACTAAAATAATTTTTTATGATATTGTTGTCATGTGATGGTTGAACAAAAAGAAATAAATACTTAGTCCCAAATTGTGAATTTAGATATGACTCAATAAACATGAGGCAATTAAATTCCAAAGTGATATCACCCTCAATTTTCACATTCCAAACCATTTGAACTTTACAAACCAAAAAAAAAATCATCTATAAATAGAAACTTTATTCTCATTATTGAAGCCCAGCCAAGTTGACGCCACATGTTTGGAGTCTATCAACAAGTTACAAAAAACATCTATTTCATTTAGCTATATGTTCATGGAATGTTATATAGTACACAAAAGCGCAGAAGGCGAGCTTTCAAACCACATCTGCAAAGTTCTTGTTCTTGCACTTTTCTTATATCAAGTCGATGGTCTCCCTCCAAGTTGGGAAGAAACGGGCTCTGATTTAATAGCCCTTAAGAGTGTTGGTCCATATGTGAAGAGAATCTGGACATCTAGAAAAAATGTGGTCATGGGTTTCCATGTTCTTGTTGCAAAGGACAACATGCATGCATTTGTCCAATAAACCCTTTTTTTCATCATTTTGTGCATAACACATACATTATTAATAAATAGAGTACAAATTATAAGGGATTGTATAGCTAGAAGATATGACATTAACATATTAAACTTTGACTGCTAGGATTTGATATGAGAACATAGTTGAATTTCACAAGTTGCCACTTAGCTTACAAATTGCAAGCAAAATGTGAGAAATACATATATTATTTGATTTACCTTTATGGACGAATTCAATTTAAAACTCCTCTCTTTGCAACCAGCTTTAATGCCCTCCAAATAATGGAGATGACTGATTCATTATTCATAAGCTCATCCTCCAAATTATAAGATAGATTTTGAACTTTTTTCTATAGTTCATCTCTTTGGAATGACTACAGTGTTTGGATCATCTGCAAGGGGAATTAAACAACCTAATTGCATTAATAACATAACCAACAACAATGAGTATTACTATACAAAGGTAAATACTTTAGAACAACAAAATTGCCATAAACTTACAGTGTTGTGCTTTTGGTACAAGTCCCCTCGTTGTCTAACATGATAAATATCTTATTCTCTTTGTTACAAATAGTTGCACATGAAGCAAAAGATTGTAGAACCATTTCAAGTCACTGAGTTTTAACAATAATTTTGGCTAACTGCAGCGACAGACTTATACAATTTAGTAAACCGTCAGTTATTGTTTATTACCCATTGTGTATATCGGTTGTCAATTCAGGCATTCTAACTAACAGGCAAATCTTGGATGTTAGTTACTTGATATTAAACTTCCTATGCTATGAATTAAGTTGTAAGGCGACACTTTGGGGTCAGAAGTCGTTACCTAATCGATTAAAGTAAGTTAGTCCCTCTCAAGTTGTTTTAACCTAGGATAATGAAGCTCATGAGCTTGGGCTTACTTCACCGTCTATAAAATTATAACAGCTATATATCATCATTACAATGAGGAGACACCTTAAATTTATATGCATAGAAGGGTTTGTCATTCCAACACAAATAAGATAGGAGAGATCGCCAAAAGAATTAAAAAAACACCCTCAGGATTTCACTGTGGCCTTAACAAAGTTTTAAATTTCTGCATTAACATTCATTTTGTTCATGGTCAAAATCAAAAGTAAAATCCTGAATTTCAATTTTTTTTTAAACTTCACCTCAATACTGAAATTTAGTACAAGACCCTAAATCAATATCTCAAATACCCATCAATCCAAAAGGCACAAAACCTACCTATCATCATAAAATTATAAAATATACAAACTCATTCTTCAAGATGAAACAAAGAAGAGAAGGTTTGCAACTTCATTAAAGAGATGAATTAAATGAATGAATTGGAAGCACAAAAGCTTACTTGATAACCAAAAGAAGAGTAGTAAAAGGGCATACATATGGTTTCAACCTATTGTTGTAGGCACCTCTGTACTTATCAGCAAACTCAAATACCTACACCCCATTAAAAATGAAAAAGTAACGAGAGGCCATTATTTTATTAAAACTTGTCTATTTTTTAAAAATATTTTTGTTTTTACCCTCATAGCTAAAAGGGTTAGTTTTTCAGAAGACCAAAGAACCAGCTGTAAGAGTTGTAGTAGTTTCAGTAGCTACATCAGCCACAATCATTGGCTATCTTGTAGACACTACTTGGAGTATCCATGTCTTCAGATCACTCACAACAAGCATAGTCCTTGTTAGCATCACCAACCTGCAATGAAACCATGAGCGTAAGAGTCGCCAATGAAAACCATTGAACCCATTTCAATTAGCACAAAAAAGACTGAAAACAAAGAGCAAAGTAAAGGACAAAGAAAATACAAACTTGAACATAAATGATATCGGGATGGGCATTATCTTTGAGAAGGTAATCGGTAGCCCAATGAATAGATTCTTTTGCATTCTAAACTCACCTTTCATCAACCCGCTGAAATCAATAACAATCCATGAAAGCATCTATGATAGAGTCCTATAAAATATAGTATAATGAACCAATTATAATACAAAGTAAATGTTAGTTAATATAATAAGTTATTCATATAAGTGGAAACTTAACTAGTCCCATAAAACAGGATCTACAAGCCTTTTTAATCTTACGTCGATATTACACCCACTTAGTTGTCAATAATACTTAGTGTTAAATAATTAATGACATCTAAAATCGTAATCAAAACCTTGGAATCACAATAAGTGAAATAATTAAATGTTGGCAAAATGATGTCTATAAATTTATCCAAACTTTGGAATTCCAGTAAGTGAAATAAACTCGTAAAAGTTTCAATCCGGTCTCACCAGCATCAATAAGGAGGTCTAAACATTTAACCAAACTCTCATATCCTAAATATATTTAGGCACAAATTTTGAGACCATATATTTTTTTAGGGTTCAAAGATACCATGTTTTCTAATAGATGAGCTCAACTTCTTTTTTCTCTTACTTTTCTATATAGTATATATGCTCAGGGAAAAGGAAACAGGAAAAGAGTATTTAAGTGATCAAAGAAGAGAGAGAGAGAGCATTTCTTCATTCTGGATCCAATATTCTGAATACCACATTAACACTAAGAACTAAGTCTAATGAACTACTGTAATACAATGGACTATAGAAACCATAAAAGAGAATTTAAAATAAATAAAATGCATACATATATTGCAGATATTAGACTATACGATTCAATACATCATAATTCATATGTAATGCATTCAAATAAGTATTAAGCCAATTTGTGTTAATAAGCACTAATCTGTAATGTTTGCGTATGTTTTGATTTCTTATGAACTCTTGAAAGAGCGAGAGCAAGACATACATAGCAAAACCAAGACATTATTTGTCAAGCTTACCACAAAGAGTGTCATTCCTTTAATAGTTCCTGAACACTTCTCTTATGCAAGATACTGGTAATAATAATGACAAAATTATCAGTCATGTGACCATAATTGAATGTCATATCATCAAGATTTGATGCAAGCAAACCATAAAAAAGATTCATACAAGCAAAGTTACATTTATAAATAATATTTAAGAAGAGATTAAATGTCACATGTGATATACTCTAAGGATATTTCCTAGAATATACCAACTAAAAACTAGTAGCAACCAACATCAATCAACTTTGAGAGTTTTTATTCTGTATTGATCAGCTGAATAGCGGAAAATATACCCACAACTAAAAAAACATCCAACATCAATAACGTCTGAGATTTTTTTATTCAGCATTGATCCCACAACTAAAAACTCTAACAACCAAACATTAACCACACAAAAATAAATATAGAATAACAAATATATCATCAAATTCCAATGGAGAGTATGCTCATTATGGTCAAGATTGGAAAAACAAAAAATTAGAAACAAACCATCACAAAATGGCTAGATTCATGAAGTAGTTGCCATGGTTCTCGATTTCACCTTAAGTTAAATTATTCAAATAGAAAAATAGAAAATTTAAGCTCAAAAGAAATTCAATTTATAGAACCTGTCTGAGTTGTAAATTTAAGAAACAACAAAATAATCATAATGTATCAATAATCGTAATAAGAACACATTACCCAAATGTAATTGAATTTCACTGGAAAAAAATTTATCAGTAGAGAAGAAGAGAGTCCTGCAAGATACATAACATGAATTCAAATTAGCACAAAATGATGAAAACTTTTAACAGACAAAGCGTTTATATCGTATACACATTTTATTATTAAATAATAAAAAACGTAAAAGAATTCATCTTTTTCTTTAACATTAAACACCAATGAACTATGTTGGAAATTTGATTTTAGCAAAACAAACAATTAAGGATTTATTTTGGAAAAAAAGTGAAAAAATAAGCAAAACAAAAAAATATAGAATCACAATCTTTTATTATAAAGTATATGAGAAAAGCTAACCAACATAGGCCATACATTAAGTTGTACACATAAAAAGAGAATGTTTATTATAAGTTTGTAACTGCCCTAACAAATAATAAACTATATTTATATAGTAAATTTAGTAAACATTATTTTTTGACATATGTAGTAGCATGAAGGTTTCGAATCATGAATTTTGCATCCATATTTTTTGTATAAAATTGGAAGAAATAGTAAAGTTGCAAATAACCATGAAGCAAGTATTTTCTTATGAGTGATATAGAAGCTGCAATATTAGTTGTGAATATCAATTTATAAATGTTAGAATGGATGATTATCAAATATTGAAAAAAATATTATAATAAGAAAACACGAAGTAATCAGATAAAGAGGATATATTCATAATTCTACAATGATGTTTGAGAAGTCATAGATTATTGAATATCAGGTGGTAATCTACATAGAGGAGTCAATGGATTTCAGTTTAAAACAAATTTAGACATTCTTAATACATGTTTTCTTATGTTATGAAACCATTGTTTCATGTAAATGATATTAAAACGAGAACACGCATGAGGCATAATACCAAAGCATTAGTTCCATGGTTGCTACCATTGCTGGTAGCAAACATCCATGCTAGTGTCGCCACTAGCTTTGTTACAGTTCAAGACCTTGAAATAAATCGATCTAGATCCTTACTACTCTCAATATCTACATTTGAGATACCATCATAAATAAATAGCCTCATGCCAATAAAAAAACATTTATGTTGAATAAAAGAAAAATAAACATGCAAATGTAGACTGAACATTTGCAAAAGTGAAAAAATTTATTCACTTTGAAAAAGTAAAAATTGTTCTTCACAAGCAAGTGCACATTCCTGTAGGGACAATGTTAGTCAACAAGATTGCATTCTTTTTATAATGATTGACAGTCTAACAGATGCAACCCCATGAACAAAAAACTTCAAAGGAAAAAAGTCATGAATCTCATAATTTGTAATTCACATAACGAATGTCGAAAATGAAAATTATTTCAATTTTATTGTAAGCTAAATCTTCCACCTTGCACATATTAGAACCTAAAATTTTACACTATGCACTTGGATTCAAAGAAGATTTTACCGATTTGGATTCTCTAACTCAAAACCCTCCCAACCCGAACCCTCTTTCAACCTGATGCCCCCTAACTTGAATCACAACTCCCAGCCCGAAACCCTCTTTCGCAGTTGGAATGACAATAGCGTAGCAGCGACATTGAACCTCCTGATCGGCTGGAGCGATGATGCGTTGCAACGTTGAACCTCCCAAACAATGAAAGAGGAATTTGTATTGGTCATGAGGTTTTGAGAATTAAAATCATTGATATACTGTAAGGATTATTGTAGCGATTCTAAAATTTCTTATTTAATGGCAATGGTATTTTTGTAATTTCCTATTAGGAGGTATTTTAGTAATATTCCTATGTGATGCTTGGCTATGAGAACTTAAATAATCTTGGGTGGAATAAATTAAAATGAACATAATATGTTAAGGGTTTATCATTAAGTATAACCAAACACTTGAAGTGAGGACATTTAAGTAAAAGCACAAAAATGAGTTTTAGTATAAATGGATAGAGATAGCCTAATCTCTTATACTCTTGAAAACCTAATCTAGAGAGAGCTTGGGAAAGAAGGAGAAAGAGGAGAAAGCTAGGGTTTGGATCTCAGATGAGGCTTAAAGAGTAAGATTCAAGCCTTAAATTTGGGAGTTCTTGCTTGGGGAAGCTCAAGACCTTGAAGCAAACCCATTTGGGGCTTTTCCCATCTCCTAGAAACCCTAAAGCTCTAGGGCTAAGGCAAGTGAACACCCCTTTTGTTATTTAAATTCATTATATTGTAGTATTTATTATAGTAGTTGTTAAAATAAATACTCATTTATGATCTAGGTTAATTTAGAATGGTTTGGTAGATTTTGAGGATTCTTCCTCTTTTGAAAACCTAGATTTCTATAATTGAATCATGTGAAACACATCATAAATTCATAAATTCATGTTCTAGGAATGTTTTAATGTTAACAATGGTATATGAATAATTAGAAATGAAGTATGAAAATGTGAAATAAATGCTCATATATGTTCTAGGTTTAATTAGAATGGATTGAGAAATTTTAGGATTCTTCATTTCTTGAAACCCTAGATTTCGAGGATTGAATCATGTGAAATACATCATAAATCCATGAACTCATGTTCTAGGAATGTTTTAATATTGATAATGGGCATATGGATAATTAGAAATAAAGTATGGAAGGTGAAATAAATGCTCATAAATGTTCTAGGTTTAATTAGAATGGATTGAAAAATTTTAGAATTCTTCTTTTTCTTAAAATCCTAGATTTCTAGGATTAAATCATGTGAAATACATCATAAATCCATGAATTCATGTTCTAGGAATGTTTTAATGTTAATAATGGGTGTATGGATGCTTGGAAATGAAGTATGGAAGAAGTGAATGAAAGTTTGAGGATTGGGTGCTCGTGAGGCTTGGATTTTGATTAGATATCTCTTTTGAAATGAAATTTATAGACTATGCATGTTTAGGATCACTATCGAATTTAGAAACTTTACATGTTAGATCTCTTCCATCAAAACTATACTTTTCCTTATTTGTCTTAAGTTAATATTCATGTCTTATCTATATTTCAATCTATCTTGTTATCCTCTCATATTTGTATTATTCTTCATGATGATCAACTGTTGTGCATGCTTGAGTGAAATTGCTTAATTCATAGACTTTACCTAACTTCGTTAGATCCCTCTTGCTATAGTAATATAGGATGTTATGGAACTATAGCGGGAGGATATAACAAGCTTACCTTGGTTAATAACTTGAGTTAGATCGGCCCCGCTATGTGTGGTATGAGATGTCATAACATGAAAGATATAATACCTTTATTTCTGCAACACCATTACAACTGTTAGACTAATAGGAGACTTAACCTTGTGAACGGCGTACGATTCCACCGGTATCCTTGAGGTCTATTAAGGGCCACCAAAAGTAGGAAAATGTGTGTGATTCCATCGGTATCCTTGAGATCTGTAAGGATTACCACCAAAAGTAGGAACAAATATGAGATTTTTAATTGTGTCGTGAAGCGATACCAGAGGGGCTGCCATGAAGGAATATGATGATACTCAGAGGTGTAGCAGAGGGCCGCCGAATGAGAATCAAGTAATTCAAAAGAAGAAATGAATTGACTTGCATTGTCATTAATTGCATGATGAGCAAAATATAATAATGGCATATGATTGCATGTGTTGCGTGTGTTGTTTGTGTTCATTTGCAGAGCTTTCTACACACCTTTGTTATGTTAACATTTTCAGAAGAGACTTAAAGGTTGTTAGGAGCTCATGAGGAGCTGAGAGCATAGAAGAATATTTCTTTATTCCTTTTTGAGAGTGAGTGATTGTAGGGAGAAATCTTTTTGAGAACATAATTACATTTGATGCTCTGTTTTAAACACTTTATAGTATGTTCGTTGTGTTATACATCTGGAATGGTTTATGTTTATAAAATGCAATCACTTTTGGGGTTTGTTCCAGGTTCATGCTTCGGAAACCTATACAAATATAAGATATATTGTGTATATGGATTTCAGGGCGTGACAATTATAGATGTAACCGAGCATTAGAAGGGGAAGCTCGTTGTATCAACAAGGAGGTGGAAAAATCTGGAAGGGATAAGAGAGGTGAAAGGGTTATGAAAGAAATTTACATAAAAGAAGTTAGACGAAATTTGAAATAAGAGGGCAAAATAAGCCTCTTTTATAATAGGTTAATAGAAATTAGCATTATACAAAAATCAAAAAATATGATTAGTTTTATCTATATATTGCCTTCAAATTTTTGCATTTGACGAATTCTATCTATATAGGTGCCTCCAAAATTTTGAATTTTACAATATAATTATATATTATTTATGTTTTGATCATTGTACAAACATTTTCTTGAATCTTAAGCTCTTCTATTAACGGTATATTATAATTTTAAAGAATTCAATCATTCTAATTGTAATTGTTAACTCTTTAATTTTTTATTTTACGAATTCGATGACTTTAGATTGAGATTGAGAAAATGTTACTATAAAAGAAAGAAAGAGAAGGGGGAGGAATAAATGAGGACAAATTTATGGCTATGCCCAAAGTTGAGTCTATATCAAATGAGTGGAATTTAAACCCAACACGTTTCGCCCTCTCCCTGTCAACCCGTGTCACTTTTTAACTCTCTTTAAATATAGTTAAGATTCTTTTTTTTTTTCTCAAAAAAAATATGGTTAAGATTCTATAACCCTTAGGATTAATATTTTTAACATTGGTTTTTAGGAAAACCATGGTAAAAAATTAACCACAATTAAAGGGAGTTAATCTTAGCTAAAAGGGACATGTGTCAATGATGAGGGACAAGACACTACCACTCCTCGCTTGGTGGAGAGAGAAACAGATTACTGATTAATGCTCATTTGGACATGTAAAATAATCACCCCCTCAGGCCGAAGGTGATTTACCGCCGCACCCCTTTTTTGTGCCATGTGTTCTCTTTTTCACTCATTTTAATTGTAATTAAGATTTACTGATTCTTAGGATTAAACATCTAATCTTAGTTTTTAGAAAAAAAAAAATAACCACAAGATTAAAACTTATTAACCATAGTTCAAAGAGGATTTGTGAAGACGAATGGGGAGGGGACTATTGCCTTTTGAAATCTATATCTATATTAAGGTAAAGTTTTTCTCCTAATGCCACGTTGGACTACTCCTTGAAGCCACATCATCTCCCACATTCTTGCTCTAGAGCCATCTAACCTCTACAATGGAAGGCTTAGAGGATCAGATTTGGTTTAGCTCTTGCCAGACCAAAACCGTTTGGCCTACTCACAAAGCATCTTTAACTTCCCTTTGAACCCTAGTTAATGAATTTTAACTCCTGTGGTTAAATTTTTTATAATATATTATTATTTTAAAAACCAATGTTACATGGTTGAACCTTAAGGATTAGTGAATCTTAATCACATGTTAAAGAGTGTGAAAAGGGACACGTGTCGACTTGTGAGATGACGGCCAGACGGTTTGGGTTTGACGATGACTAGACCAAATCTCATTCCAAGGCTAAGGCTTTAGGCAATGATGACTCAAGATCAACATTGACAATATAAGTGATCATGGCTCAAGATCAATACAAAGTAAAAAAAAAAACCACTAACCCTTATTAACTATTAGCTAAAATTTATTAACCCTTAGGGTTCAACAATTTAACCTTATTTTTTTTTTGGAATGACAAAGCAGATGAAACTTTGAAGAATTGGTACTGGAATAAACAGATCAAAAGTCTTATGACAGATAATTTCTCTCTTCATCATATTTTTTGGGAAGTTAATTCAGTGGCTGATGCGTTGGTTAATATGGGGTGTGATAGACTATATTCGGTTTCTTTCCTCCTTCATGAGAATCTCTGTGGAAAAATTAAAGCTCTGATTCAGTTAGATCAAACAGGAGTTGGGAATCTCAGACATATTCGAATATAAGTCTGGTTTTTTTTTTTGGTTGAGTCTGTAGGGGTAAGGTTTTATGTCCCCCCATGTCTTTTTTCTTTCTTTTATTTTTTGGTCAGTTGTCCTGTAGGGGTAAGGTTTATGTCCCCCCCCCATTTTATTTTATTTTTGTTGTTTCTTGTAGGGTTTAGGCTTTGTCCTACCCTTAGTCTTTGTAGGGGTAAGGTTTATGTCCCCCCCCATTTTCTTTTATTTTTTTGTTTCTTGTAGGGTTTAGGCTTTGTCCTACCCTTAGTCTTTGTAGGGGTAAGGTTTATGTCCCCCCCATTTTTATTATTTAATAAACCGGTAGGGGTCTGCCAAACCCCTTACTCTCTCTGAGTGGATTTATTTTTTTAAAAAAAAACCTTAGTTTTTAGTAAACAAAATGTTAATTTTTTTAACACTAATTTAGAACTTGTAACCATTTGGGTTATGGGCGAGAGTTCAATTGCACTTATAGGCCAACGCGTGCCCTAGACTTTCTACTAACCCTTATGCTATGTTTGGTTGTTGAGAGAATAGGTGAAAACATGGAAAAGAAAAGAAAATTTTGGATTTCTAATACAATTTTTAGTTTAGTTTTGTCTAATTTTCTTTTCTTTTCCCTATTTTCACTTATTTTCTCGACAACCAAACATAGGGTTAGGGTCAAAACAATCTAACCTTGGTTTTTAGTAAAAATATATTAATTTTTTAAACTCTGGTTAAAAACTTTTAATCCTTAGGGTTAAATTTATTTTAATATATTTTTTTTCTAAAAATTAATGTTAGATTGTTGAATCCTAAGATATAGAGATACGTGTACATGTTGGCCTGTAGGTGCGATTGAACTCTCCCCAAGTTCAATCACAATTGGTTGTGATTCGAGATCTAAATCACTGGATTCTCATAATTCAATCGCACCTATAGGCCAACACATGTCCCTATTAACTATGCTTAAGATTCACCGACTCTTATGGTTCAACAATCTAACCCTGATTTTTAGTAAATAATTTTTCTTTAAGTTCTAAATTCAGTTTCTATACCGTATTCTTGGCTAAAATGGTCTTCCAATCACATTCCCTAATACTAATAAATTATACTAATACATTTGAGGTAGTTAGTTTTTTATTTCATTAGTTGTCTAATGATCACGTAATGAGTTTGCATCGGATTTTGATAATCTTTTCTTCTCAAAGAGACATATAGACAAACAACAAGAAAGGAAGAAATAAATTATGTATCACTTTTTTTCGTTACTGATTGAAATTGTGGGTTTTTCGAAAGCCGCTTTTGCAGAAGTGTTTTAGCTCCGGTGGTTGGGACTGTGCCAAAGAGACGATCGGCAGTGATTGATTAAGGGTCAAGCCCCGGGTCAGCGTACCAGGGCTAGGGTACTTCCACATCATAATAAAAAGAATAATAGAGGATCGTCGGCCTCTCTTCCAGGTGGTGCGGTTTTTTTTCTTCCCTTTCTGCCCAACCCGTGCATCCGAACTTTCGGACTCGGATTCGGTTTAGCCCCAGCATATACCAGGCTGAACCCAGGGTTTGCCGCACTCGACCGAGTTCGAGACTTCGACTCACTGTGTTGTGCTCCATCCCATCCTGCATATCGTTTTCCATTTCAGCCAAAACCTTAATACCAGAGTACCAAGTAGGCGACTCTGTTAAAACCCTAACCCTAAAACCCTAAGCCATGAGAAGAACTCTGCTAAAATACGCTCATTTCTACTCTCCCCATCTCTCCCCTTCCACTTTCAGACAAACTCCCCTTTCTCTCGCTTCATCTTCTTCAAAGCTCAGATTTTTCTCATCCGAGAACGATTCATCCAACGAAAACCCTAAACCAATCCCCGAAACTAGCTTAACTCAACCACAGAACAAAGAAATCTCCATTAATGTCGAAGACATCAGCACCAAAGGTAGAAATCTGAGCTTGATTTGATTATTAGGGTTCTGTTTCTGATTTCCTTGAAATTTAATCTGTATTTTTTTTGTTTTGTTGCAGAGCTTAGTAATCGGATCCAGAAGTACTTCAAAGGAGATGATGAAGATGCGCTTCCGTCCATCATGGAAGCAATACTGGCGAGGAGATTATCCGGGAAACACGAGGAGACGGACGATGATTTGATGGACGAACTCCAGTTCCAGCCATTGGACGACGTTAAGGACAAAGAGTTCGAATCAGACTTTGAGGAGCTGTATAAGACTGATGAAGAGATCGACAATTTGTACAATGCGAGGCAGTATGTGGAGAAGAAAATGGTGCAGGATGAATACTTCAACATGGATGATCGGAAGTGGGATGCAATGATCAAGGAGGCAACTGAGAAAGGGTTTCTCAAGGATACTGGGGAGTGCGAAAAGATTCTTGAGGACATGCTCAGCTGGGATAATCTCCTCCCAGGTATTTTGAATTTCCATTTATCCCTTTTTGTGTTGTTGGGATTTGGCATTTGGCAATCCAAGAACTTCCATTTAAGAGCATAAACATCTTTTTTTTGTGTGTGTGTTGTGAAAATTTTGGAAACAAAATGGTTAGGGATGCATTTGAAAGCGGATTCGTAGGCATCAATGGGTCTGTGTTTAGGATTTAGCTGTTGTGATTTATGAATTGATGTTACTATATGCACATCTTTAACCCATTGTCCTGCTTTCAATGCCGTGATTCATCAGAAAATTTTAAAATGATGTCTATAGATTAGCCATCCCAATTTTATTCTTTCTTTCTTAAAGCTGATAAAAAAGAAATAATTTCTAAAGCTCTCTCTTCAAAATTTTCTGAGATTGAAGAATAGGTGCTGCAATTTTCATTAGCATGTTAGCTCTCTTGTTTTCCATTTTGTAAGTCTAAATGAACTTTTGAAGCTTCTAACTGAGTTAAAAATACTGATTAAGAAGCTTTAATTAGATTAGCAAAATTCATGAGTCAATAGATGGAAGTACTCCTTTTTCAAGCCCATTTGAAATGCTTAAGTTCAACAGAAGAACCGATCCTCTTGTACACTTCTCTCTTGCATGGTAACAAAGCTCTCTGTTTTTGTTCCGAAATCCCAAATAATTTGCAAATTTTTTGTCGAACTATTAATTTCCAAAGTATTCATGACCTAAAAAAATTCACGACTATTTCAAAATGTCATGAATTTCATGAGTTAAATTCTTGTAGTACGTTTCTCTCAGCTTTTTGACCTTGAACCTCGCTCTCCACCCCTGCTTCCTCTCCAACTTCTAAAACTTTGGAGATTCCTACTTTGGTTCTTGTCATAGGGGTCACTGTTACAAATCTCCCGAGAAATACCCAATTTCTCCCGAGAAAACCCGAGAAAAACATCTAAAGTTTAAAACTCCGTTTTTATCGTGATATTTTAAAAATATCACGAGAAATATAATTTTTCTCTTTTTATTCCGTATATATCGCGAAATATAGCTGAGATTTAACCGAGATTTATCATGAGAAATACACAATATCGTTGGTTTTATGAATTTATAACCTACCAACCTGGTGATATTTATTAATATTTTTTTGTAATTTCAATTTATTTTTTATTCATTGTCGAGATTTAGGCGATAAATACCTGAAAAAAAAATTCAGATTTGAAAATTTCTGAGAAAATTTTTGACCGATAAAACCTGAAAACGAGATTTGTAACACTGATAGGGGTCATGCCGGTATAGTGGTATAGTCTTGACCATGACAAAATGTTGGAATTCTTCGTCCGGATACCACTTCTCAGGTTTTGTTGCTCTGTGCATGGCTCCCCACATGCATGTTAGACATAATGCTCAGAAAAGTCATTTAGATTGTAAGATTCTTATTAATTAAATTAATAACGACTTCTTCTTTATCTATTGTGAATTCATTATGGGTAATTGACCATGATCATGAGATGATCTATACGATATGAGATATCGACAAAGTTCCATAGGATATATTGTAGGAAAACTATGTGATGAGACTATAACAAACAAATATACCTTATATAGTCACAGCTATGGGTGAAGTTGGACACTTCACTTATATGGCTGCCACAATGCTAAGATGTTCTCAATGGTTGAGATATAGTTTTATCTCAAACTATTGTAGTGGAGGCTATACATCAGCATATGGCTGCTTAAATGTACATTGACTGATTGCATGCAATAAGAGACCTCTTGCATAAACATACTATCAGATAGTTGGTCTCTTATTCACATTGAACAGTTTCAATGATCCTTAGATCTGATGAGTTCATTTATAATTGAACAGTAATCTGATTGTTTTGATTCCACTAAAGCAATCTTTACCTAAGAGATTACGATATGGTGACAGTTGGATAGTCAGAAAGCTGTTTGAGTCATGATGAATTTCAAACAAGAAATCCATGCTCATTAATTTGAGAGATTATCCAAGTTACGGGTAAGATAGTCGATTAAGCTTAAATCCAGTGCAGGTGATTTTGAAATCAAACAAGTTTGAAATATATTTTTATTAAAATATATTATACATAATAAAAGTTTTTCTCAAAATGTTTTAAATGAGAAATGGTTTCTCATGGCTTAATCAAATGTCTTGGAAACTCGGATGATGTACAATGGACTATGAGTTAGATAGTATATTAATCTCGAAGGCCCATTTGGGATAATGTTATTGGAAGGATCAATTGAATTAAAAAGTTCATGTGGTGGGATCCTTAATGGTTAATGTTCTTACACTGGGATTCAATTGCAACACTGATATCTCACGTCACTTGCAATTCTGATGTCATTCCTGTTTAAGGGTCAATGGGATAACATTGGGTAAACCAGGGTTAGAATGTCCCAGAGCAATCTGTGGAGATGCTCACATAAGAAATATAAGCTTAAATAATAGATTAAATGTTAATTTATAATTTAATTGATTAAATGTTAATCATTAATAAATAGATTAAATGTTAATTTATGGTTTAGAATAAAAGTTGATCTAAATTAAAGGATAATATTAATGATTATTTAATTAACACAAAATAAGGGGAAATGGGTTTGACCCATATCCGTAAAACCCATGAAGAGTGGACCTTACTAGTGGGCCCAAGCCCATGGGATTAAATCCCTAGGGTGGGCGCCCATATGGAGTTTCCTAATTGGATTAGGATTTTATTAATTAAATAATTATTAATTAATTACTCCTTATTTTATGGGATTAGATTTCAATTTTTGAAACCAAGAAACAAAGAGAGAAGATTAGTTTTATCAAAAACTTGGAGTACAAGACTCCTCTAGTCTCACGCCCACCTTAAGCTCACGCTCCCCCCCCCCTACCCCCTACCCCCTTTATGGGGTTTCCTAATTTGATTAGGATTCCTAATTGTTAGGAGTTTGTTGGGATCCCTAGAATCTAGGGAATTAGATACACCCCTTTAATTAAGGAGTCCTTTTAGGAAAAGGAAATCTAAATTAGAAAGTCAATTATAACTAATGATAAGAGTTATCATTAATTAGTAACTCTTTTAAAAGGGATAACTTCTAATTGGAGTAGGATTAGGATAAGATCCTAATCTATATATACTCCATACCTCAAAACGTGTGGGAAGATTTTAATCATTCAAGGAATTTTTTCTTTCCCCCCTCCAAACCGTGAGCTTAGAGAGAGAGAGAGAGTCTTCTCTCTAATTTTTGTGAGCCCCTAGAGTCACTCCAAGTTGATTGAAGGCTAGGGTTTTGAACCTTTAGTATTTGTGGGATAGAAAGTCTACTCCAACAATCTTCTTCTCTTTGTTTCTTCAAGACCAAGTAAAAATTCAAAAGCTTCGTGGGGATAGCGAAGAACAAGGATCGAGCTTTGAGTATTTCTTCGAGAAATCTCTACAAAGAGTTCTGACGGTTCAAGTTGATTTTGTGCTTCACTGGTGAACATCATTCACCGAGGTAATTCTCTAAACATGTAGTTAGTATTATTTGCTTTCTATGGTGTAAAGATCTTCGGGATCCAGTTTTCTGTATAAATTTTTTATCTGGATTCCCTTCAATGCATTCTTCTACTCCTTTGGTTCAGTCCGTGTGTGGGGGGTGGCCGGGTGCGGGGGAACCTGGTAACATAACCATTTACCTAACAACATTGAAGACTCTTCAGTCTCCTCATTTTCATCCCTTATTTATTTTTGTTAAAATACTTATGTTGATTCTTATGTCTGGAAGTCTTGCTAGTTCAGTAAATAATGTAAATATTTTTATACTTTATCCAGTAACTCAGTAAGTAGTAGAACTACCCTATACATGTAAAGGGCCATTTGCCCATTTCTTGCTTCTCTCGGAATAGGGTGGATCAATCAATCAGTATGCATGAAGTGCATCAGCACACTCATACTTCCGCAGTTTCTCTCTCTTTTAGCAAGGCCTACATTTTATTATCCAGTTCTGATGTGTGGGTCCTTTTCCTTTTCTTCCAGTATGAGTCATTTTGTTTATCTATGATTCTAAAATTGGCTATATCGAAGTAGAGGAAGTACTTGGGTGTTTCATCATTTTTAGAACGATGGTTGAGAACTATTTAATTCAGGATTCTTTCGTAGCAGGGAGAGGGAGAGGGAGAGGGAGAGTTCACTTTTACCGTGTTTGCAATTCGCACCTATTGTCGTACTCATGGAATTACCAGTTCTTCTCTTCTCCGTGCACCGTTTAGCAGAATGGCATCCCTGAGTGAAGCATTGGCTCATCACTGTGATTGGGGCAGTGGGCTCGCATAACTTCATCAGTATCCTGACTCGCTATTCAAACTCCCCGCTTTTGCCTCCACAGTTTACATCAGTTGGCGCTTTGCAATACCTTCGCTTATGATGTAAGCCTCATCACGAGGCTCATTTGGCTTACAACTTCATGAAAATTTTCTCCAGGTGTTTGGCTATGCATGCTATTCGCATCTTTGAGATGTTTTCTTGCACATGCCTGCTCGCCATGGTTATTTTTTGATGCACGAAGGCTATAGCTGGCTCTTTACACCCACTAATATGATATCTTGCCATCATGTTTTTTTATGAGAGGAGTTTTCTTTTGTGGTTCTTCTACAGCTCCACTTCGAACTAAGAGGGATTTATTTGTTATATTTTGCATACCTGTTGTTCTATCCAGTGTAATCAAAGCGTCTTGGTAATCCTAGGTGAGGTGTTGCTTAGGTGATGCCTAGACAACCAAATTTTATTTATTTATTAAACAATTAAAGTTATACATATATTTTTAAAAATAGAAATAAAGCATGCATAAGATCAAAATGTCATTTCAAAAAATAAAGAGCATAGTTTAGAGAATCTGGGAGAGAGCTAGATGCAAAAACCGTAGGAAATTTTTTTTTTATCCAAATAAACCCTCCATCGAATATTATAAGTAAAAAATGTTACATATATTATATACTATATTTTTTCTAAATAGGTCTCATCTTAATGAGTTTCTAGACCCTGATTAGGATTAGGGGTCTTGGCTAGGCAAGACAGTGGCCTAGGCATTACCTATGCAACATTTAAATTACACCTGATTCTGCCTATTCCACCTTTGCTCGACAATCATCATGGAATATGCTAACCTCACCTTACTCAACATGTTTTTGATGTACATGCCCTGAGTTCAGACAAGCCACCCCCACTCTCCACTCTCTTTTCTATCTTACCCTCTTTCTCATCCATTCTCTATCTCCACTCACACTCATCCTGACGTTACTAGTTCATGCTCCAAGCCTATTGCCTATTCTGATATCCACTTGCTATCCGTTCTTCTAATTTACATGACATTCATTCACCTTTTAGGATTCAGACTCCGGACTTACTTCAGATATTTGGGCCTCCCATTATCCTAGTGGTGTGTGCCATGCAAGATGTCGCTGTCCAAAACAACCATACTTGGACCTTGGTTCTTGGAATCGAGGCATCTAGTTGGTTACAAATAGGTATACAAAATTAAACAACAGGCAGATGGTCGCTAAGGAGTATTGCGATTTTGATGAGATCTTTCGCCCTGTTGTCACCCTAACAATTATTTGGTCATTTTTGTCAATTGCCATGTGTATGTATAGCTCTATCAAAACAGATAGCAATTCACATTGCAATCGATTCTGTCTTGTTCATGGAGATTCTCAAGCTGCCAGGAAAAAAATTATAGCAACTTTGAAGTTTGACCTACCACACCCTTTTGCTTAGAAGCTAAGGTCATATTGCAGGTGATCTATGGGTAGAGATGGCCTTCTACTACTATCTTAGTTTTTGAATTTTCTGTCTGAGAAAGTACACTTGCCAGCTTGAGGAGGCTTTTGAAGAGTTACAATCTTAATAATATTTTACAACGGTACTGAGTCAGTTCTCTCTCCCACTCTCTCCTCCCTCCCTCCCCCCCCCCCCCCTCTCTCTCTCTTTTGGGACCGGCAATGTGTTGCTAAAGAGTAACTTGAAGTAATATTACAATTTTAAGAGGGATTAGAGTTTGGCTTCAGCTTTGAGAGGCAAGAGAGCACATGCAAAGAGAGTCGGTTGTAAGCGTCTAAGGGAGAGAGAGAGATGAGAATAGAGGGATTAATGATGCGGACATCTAGCATCAAAAGGAGTTTCAAGTTTATCATAGGCGGGGAGGAAGAAGAAGAAGACTCATGTGTCACTTTGAGTAGATGATTTTGGGTATTGAAGAGCTCATATGCACACATAGATCATCAGGAAGACCCTACAATGGGAAGGTGTGCATATGGGCTGGTTTAATATGATTTAACATAGCTTTAAAAGCCCAAATGGACTGAACTTTTAGTTAGTGGAAATAATTCATTAGTATTATTAGGTTATTATCGTCTTTTTATTAGTTTTGGTTATTTGAGTCTTTTTATAATTAGGGTTTCAACTATTTAAAAATTCTTTTTGCTGTAAATTTTTAGTTAATGAATTATAATAAAAGAGTAGAGGCTTTTGAATATTCACCAGTGATTGGAAATTGGTGTGATGCCATGGGAGTGATTCCCTAGCAATTAAAAGGTAAGTTCTTGATTGTTTCTCTTCTATTCTCCCTTCCTTTTCATTCTTTTCTGTTTTCTTGTTAAACCCAAACCCTAGATCTTTCTCTCCATTGAGATCAACAAAACCTTAGCAATTAAAAGGTATGTTCTGGATTGTTTCTCTTCTATTCTCCCTTCCTTTTCATTATTTTCCGTTTTCTTGTTAAACCCAAACCCTAGATCTTTCTCCCCAATGAGATCAACAAAACCCTAGCCTCCCAATAAAGCCACAGCCCTCCCCTTGTATAATCCCTCACTGCCGCTGCACCCCTGGCTGCCGCACCCCTATGCCCCAAAACAGTGCTGCCACATCTACTCCCTGCACACAACAGTGCTGCTGCACCTACTCCCTGCATACAACAGTGCTGCTGCACCTATTCCCTGCACACAACAGTACTGCTGCACCCCACTCCTGTCCCTATCCTTGCTGCTCCTGCTTCTACAACCCTTGTACAGCCTGTCCCCTTCACCTTTCAGCCTCTACATCTGTTCTTTCTCAGCCGCAGACCTCCACACCTCATCCCAATGCAACTGCAGCCTCCCTTACCTGTCCAAATCCCTCAACAGCAAAGTCCTATGATCCATGAAACCCTAAACCATAACCATATGTGATCAAAACCCTAAATCAGAAATTTGATCCCTTTTGTTTGATCAAATCTATATCCAAAACCCTAAAAGTCAGCCAGTAATCTTCTTCGAAACCTTGAAAAGACCAAGAAATTTGCATTGAACAAATTGTTAATCCCTAAACTTGTGGAATTATAGAACTCCATCAACCCTTGCAGATATAACCGAGGTTCATTACTGTAGGTTACTAGGTTTGTGACATGACCTTGAACCTTCTTAAAATTGCTTTACCTGGAGTCTTGGACTTTCTAGAATAATTATTTGTGCTAGGATTGCAATTTTTATAGTTTTCTTTATTATTGTTAATTCAATCTTGATCTCAACACATGAGATTTTAGGTCATTGCGTAGTCCCTACATCAATTAAGGTTAGGTTTAGTAATTTCATATTAGTGGGGATGGTTTAAATCACAACCATACCCCCACTTAATAACCGTTTATTACTGTTACATAGAATATATTTTAGTAAATCATACTATACACCCTCACACACACACACACACACACACACTATATAATGTATATAGCAGGTATAAGCATAATATCTGTCACCCCACTCTTTTGAGGTCGATCTCATTGATTAAATCAAGGCTATAGCTTCTGCATTTGTACCAAATTGGTACCAAAGCGAATCAACTGCATTCGAATAATTTTGTACATGAATGAAGGAGGAAACTGAGCAGAAGGCAATTAGCGAGGATGTTGATCCAAAGGCTATTGATGGGAAAGCGACACAATAACCAGAATTGAACACATGCTTCAGAGCTTTTGGTACAGCACCGGTTACTCCCCTACCCCCTGCGACCCTGTTGATGCAGCCTGCCTTTGACAATATTTTGGCATCAAGGTAGACAATCCCGAGTTTCATAGTCCTTTAGATCCGGATATTTAATTCCAATGGGTGTTAGTTGTTGATGAGATTTTACATATAAGAATATTCTTGAAGTGAAGATTCCTCTTATCGTCACTTGAACCAGAGGATATGCACTCACTTGGTGGAATTCCTTGGTTCAAAGATAATTTCAAGGAAGAGAGCCAATTCGAGCATGGCTGGTATTTCGAAAGAGTTGCACCGACAGATTATATCACATAATCATACGTTTATAGTCTACAATCAGTTGCAAGACCTACAACTAGGTCATAGAAATGTTCGTGAGTATATGGAAGAGTTACCAGCTTCCAGCTAGGTGCTTAGCGATGACCAACACCTAATTGTTTATTAGGTATTATCTTTTAAAAAAAATAGTTTATTCAGAAGTATTTGCATGGACTAAGGCCTAAGATATGGTATGATATTGCCCCTATGACACTCACTTCAATTGATGTGACTTATCAGTATGGCTAAGCTTCAAAACTTTTGTAGTCAAGGCGGCTAGGCGATGACTAGGCGATTTGGCCTGTCTAGGTGAAGCATGGCCTAGGCGACAAAAAATAATTAGAAGTTATATATATATACCTATTACATAAATAGAGATATAATTAGCTTGAAGTTACAAAAGATTACCACCAACAAAAAGTTCACATATTAATCATCATTCATCTTGACCAACAAATAGTTCGCATATTAATCACCATTCATCATCAGACAACAATCAATGCTACTTATAAAAAAAATTGTGTCCACTCTCCACAATTCCACATCCACATTCCACAAAAAAACATACATCAAAATATATTATAATCACTCGTCATCCTCATCAAGCAACGAATTTAATAGAGCTTCATCCTCTATCTCATAAATCATTGTCACCCACATCTGAATCATTATCTGCCTCTATATATTGTTCTTCTCCATCCGTTTCTTTTGACTCAAATAGTGGCTCATCATCAACACCTCTTTGTAATCTAGACGTTCATTTGCACTAGAAGCCTCTGCAACTTGGTTCCATGTCAAATCATCATCCTCATGTACTAGTTGCTCTTGCATACTTCTGATGAGCCCCTCATTGCATTCATCAATGTCATGTAATGTGATAGCCTGATAGGGTCCAAGGAATTCCTTGATTTAACCGCTCCACTAATTTCTGATTATAACAAACATATACTAGATCATTCTACTTCTTTTGCTCTAATCTGTTTCTCTTTTTTGTGTGTATCTGTAAAATATAAATTTATACCATAAATTAGAATCTAAAAAATAAGTAAATTATAAATAGTAATAAGCAAGGCCTCCTAAGAGGTATGGTGCAATGGATAGTTATTTAATGCCAAATCCTGAGGATTACAAGAAGAAGAAAGTAAAACAAGCCACACTTGAGAGTCTGGCAAAGAAAATTGAGTGAGAGAAAGTATGCCAATATATTGTACATTGGCTCTATCAGGCAGGGATTTAATTCAATACTTTATGGTTGAAGAGCTTCAAGACAATGATTAAAGCAATTGGTCAATTTGGACCTGGGATGAAGACGCCAAGTTATCATGAGGTGATGGTGCCGTTGAAAGAGATTGCATACACCAATGAATTATTGCAACCTATTAGAGTGTCGTGGTGTATCTTTGGTTGTAGCATTATGTTTGATTGTTGGATAGATTGGAGGGATAGATCTTGGATAAATGTTTTAGTGAACAGTTCTTCTGGTACTGTGTTCTTGGAGTCTGTAGATGCTTCATCATATGTGAAGACTAGACAAAAGCTTTTTGAGCTACTGGATTCATATATAGAGAAAGTTGGCGAGCGAAATGTGATACAAGTTATTACTGATAATGCTTCTACATATGTATTTCTTGGGAGATTAATGATGGAGAAGCGGCGTCATTTATATTGGACACATTGTGCGGTTCATTGTGTTGACTTAATGTTGGAGAACATTGGCGAGCTTCTTAGAGTGAAGGGGTTATTGGAGAAAGCAATTTATCTGAGTGGTTTCATATATAATCACGGGTTTGTGTTGAATTTGATGATGACTCACACTAAAAATAGTGATCTTATTCGGCCGATAGTCACAAGATTTGCAACATCGTTTCTTACTTTACAAGAAAAAAAATGCTTTAAGGAAAGTATTCACTTGTGATGAATGAAATAACATTCAAATGGCCTCGTGACGGGAAGGGAAAAAGAACAATGGAGACTGTTTTGTCTACTTCGTTTTGAAAGAGCATGGTATATGCAATGAAGATTACAGCTCCACTCGTTCGCGTCCTAAGATTGGTTGACGAAGAGAAGATACCCCTTATGGGGTACATTTATGAAACTATGGACAAAACTAAGGAAGCAATCAAAGAAGCACTTGATGGCCAAAGGAATGAGCGGAGGAAAGTCATTAATTTCATTATATAAGTAATAAGTTATGTTTCTTTAATAGTTGATTCTTCAAAGTGTTCTATGGATATGATCAATTTAATTGATATTGGTACAACCTGATATAGGATAGATAAAAAATGGAATTTCCAACTCCATCAACCTCTTCATGTAGTCGGATATTACCTCAATCCGGAGTTCTTTAATAAAAATAGACAGATGGGATCTTGCGAAGAGGTTATGTCAGGCTTGTACGATGTCATTGAGAGGCTAGTTCCAGAATTAGAGGTACAAGAAAAGATAAGTAGAGATACAATATAAGAATGTTGAAGACATATTTGCGAGAACCATGACGATCCGGTAGAGGGATACACTATCACCGGGTTATTACTCAATTAAAAATTCAAATCTTTTATTCGTGAATTCTGTAATAGTATTATGTTTTAATATTGTTTTTTTAATCATATAGCTGAATGGTGGAGTAACTACGGGGCTTCAACTCCTTATTTACATTAACTAGCATGCTGAATCCTTAGCTTGACTTGTAGTGCAAGTGGTTGTGAGCGAAATTGAAGTGTATTTGAACATGTAAGTTGTTTTTATTTGTACAAGTGTTTCACTATTTATAATTTACTTACTTTTTAGATTCTAATTTATGATATAAATTTATGTTTTACAGATACACACAAAAAAGAGAAACAAATTAGAGTAACAAAAGTTAAATGATCTGGTATATGTTCATTATAATCGAAAACTAACAACGGTTTAAATCAAGGAATTCCTTGGACCCTATCACATTACGTGACATTGATGAATGCAATGAGTGCCTCATTGGAAGTATGCAAAGACAAATAGTGCATGAGGATGGTGATTTGACATGGAACCAAATTGCAGAGGCTTTTGGTGCAAATGAACGTTGTATGAGGCCTACTAGGATTAGATTAAAAAGAGGTGTTGATGATGAGCCACGATTTAAGTCAGACGAAATGGATGGAGAAGAACAATATATAGAGGAGGTAGAGAATGATTCAGATGTGGGTGAGGATGAGATAGATGACGGAGCTCTATAAACTTCGTTGCTTGATGAAGATGACAAGTGATATAATATATTTTGATGTATGTTTCTTTTTGTGGAATGTAGATGTGGAATTGTGGAGAGTGGACACAATTGTTTTTTATTAGTGGCATTGCGCATTGGTTGTTGATGCATGGTGATTAATATGCGAACTATATGTTGGTCAAGATGAATGGTGATTGATATGTGAACTTTTGTTGGTGGTAATCTTTTGTAACTTCAAGCTAATTACATATCTATATTTATGTAATATATACATATATAGTAGTGTTCTCATTAGCCCCGCTGATGAGAACGTGTAGTAAGCGAGATGCCCACGGCCCTTGGATCTATTGATCGATTCAATCCAACTGTCAATACACATAACCCAAAACAAGAGTGGTTTTGGGAGAAAACTGCTCTCTTAAATATGAAAATCCTGCCTCTCCTTCATTTTGCGAAAATCTCCCGTGCGTTCTCTCTTCCTCTGCAACAATGGTTCAAGGAATTCGGTGGAGATCTTAACAAAGAGTCCGACATAGCCCAAAAATCTCTCCCTCCTCTCGTCCTCCCTCTTCTCTTGTTCTCTTCTAGAGCATCTTGTCATCAAAGCATCAATGGAATCAGGAATGCTAACATCCTTTTTTGGGAGTTCTAAAAACCTAGAATTTCTGTTGGGTTTCGCATGTATTAAAACAAATGGGCATTAATGGTCTGATTCGAGAGATGGTAACATTCTATTTCGATTGAATGGAGTAACACATGAACATAACAAACCAGATACACATCTTCCTTGGTGTTGGACCAAATTTGCTTGACACAAAGGAAAATGATGAAAAAGCCACAGATCCAACAGCCTTGCACTATGGTTGGCTTAGACTAACCCAGACTGCCCTAAACCTGCACATCCATCGACCAGAAAAATTCTGGAAACCAAAATTCTGCTGCAACATCATAATATGAGAGCTCCCACTTCTTTGACAATAGTGTTCTTCCAAAGAAGGAAGCAAACAACCTGATCCCTATGTTAACCCTTTTAATTAGCTCTTTACTAATTATGTTAATTCTATATAACATTATGAAACTGAAAAAAAAAAAAGATAAGTGAGGGAGGGAGGGAGGAAGAGCAATGAAGAGGTTGAGAGGGAGAGGCGAGACGTGCGGTGAGAGGATAGGGAGAGAGGGAGAACGAGAGGAGAGAGAGAGAGAGAGAGAGAGAGAGAAAACGTGGTTTTAAGTTGTGGTTTTAGACTTCAAAGCTAAGTTTTTTTGTTTGCTTTGTTTGGATGGCTCGATTTAAAAGCAATTTGATCTAACGGCTAGCATTGCATAGCTTATTAGAGTTTCTAGTCAGCTGTGCTAATTAGAACCCTTCTCTCTCTCTCTCTCTATATATATATATATATATATATAACTTTTAATTAATTTTTGTCGCTTAGGCTTCACCTAGGCCACGCTTCGTCTTGATAGGCCAAATCACTTAGGCATCGCCTAGCCGCCTTGACTACACTGCCTGCTACACTTGTGGTGCCCAAGGACACTTTTCAACAACTTGTCCTAGGAAAATCATGGCCATTATAGAGGACATTTTAAAAGAGCAAATGGAGTTGGATCAAGAGATTGTCACTGTCACTAAAAACACAGACAATTGTGTGTCTAGGCGAGGCGGTGGCCTAGGCGACATTTTGACGACACTGGGATGTCACATATCAAGGTTACTCCTACAAAGAGGGAGTTTACAATCGAGCAAAGAAGTAAAGAGAGTGGGAAAAGAAGAGAGAAGCATTGTTCCATTACCCAGGGAGGATTTGTTTTATTTATTGATGAGTACATGAAGGTTCATACTATATTTGATAACGAGAGTGGACTTAATCTCATATCTTCTAAGCTAGTGACAGTTGGTACTACTGGAAACATACACAAGGAAGACAAGGATACCTGAAGAGGTTAAGAAGGATTGTCTAGAGGCCATGACTACTGTAGTCAATATGTACCTAGGAGTGGATAGTTTTTGTATAACTGTACTTGTTATGTATGTCTCATAACTCATGGATGCTTGTCATGTTGGGCAAAAATTCAGCATGATCATGATGTTATCAACTGTGCTAGAACCAACACTTAATGTGATTTTTACCAATCGAGAGAAGAATGCACTTTGAGCGGAAGCATGGGAAAAGATGCCAGATTATGATCTCAAGCGTGCAACAAGAGTCAGGCAACTATGGTGATCATTCCAAGTTCGAGGTCGAACTTCTCCAACCTAGGGAGAGCTGATGCAAGAGCATCTAGAGCCTTCTCATTTAGTTGCTCTAAATAATCAAGAATCCACTAAGGGGTTTAGGCTAGCCTTGGGAGGATTTAGAGCTAATCAAGCCCATTCATATGAGCCACCTCGAAAGAGGAGAGCCCATTCATAATTTCGGCTAGCATAGGTGGTCTTTTATTTTATTTTAAGCCTTGTTGCGTAGGGGCTTAAATTAAATAATAGTTAGTAGTGTGTCTTTTTATAATTATTAGATTTTTTCTAATTTAGGTGGTTTGTTAATTTTAGAAGTTGTTTATAATTCTCCTTTGAGAATAGAAATAGTTAGAGAAATAAAAGTTAAATTTCTTTGTCATTAAGGGAAGGAGTCAAGTTAGTAGGGCAATGTTTGGTTAAACTTCTTCCAGGAGAAAAAAACTTCTTAGGAAGTACTTCGGAGAAAGCAACTCATAAAGAAGTCTGCAAAAGTCATTCTAAAAAAAAAATTACATTTGGTTTACATCTATGAAAATTTACTCTTGTAAATAAAAAATCAAAAATAATGTTTGGTTTGCACTTTTGAAAAGTTACTCCTAAACGCTTATATGCGATCAATTTTTTTAATCATTTTTTTTTTTTCCTTTTGAAAACAAAATATCTCTTCTATTTATAATAGAAACACAAAATAGATGTTTATTACAGAGATGGGTTTGTTATGATATTTCAAATGGGATTGAAGCCCTAATTGAGATTGAGATTTGACAGATGGTTCATCGCATAAAGAAATCTAGAAATTAATATATGGGATCAGTTTGTTGATAATAATGCAGATTAATTTAGGAATGATTCAATGACTCCATATTAAACACTTATTTTACTGTGGGCAGGTCATACCTATTCAAACAAGGACTCCATTCCATTATGTTGATACTTTGGTCTGAGAAGTAGATAACGGACCGCGCATTCCCATATGTGGGGGAATGCACGGTCTTCATTGTTCTATGCCCTTTTTTAACACTCACTAACAATGGTTAAGATTAACCCACCCCTAGTGTTCACCATCCAACCTTGGTTTTTAGAAAAAAATATTAACCTTAATTTACTTAAGCTTAACCATAGTAAAATAGGGGAATGTGCGGTCCCTTAATCACTACTCGTTTGGTATAAAGGACAGATCGAATCCCAACCAATGACGATTGAACTCCGGGAGAATTCAATTGCACCCACTGGCCAACACATGTCCCTTTTAACCCCTATTAATTGTAGTTGAGATTCACTAACCCTTAGGGTTCAAGAATAAACTCTTGGTTTTTTGAAAAAAATTATTTAACTTTGGTTAAGAATTTTTAACCCTTAGGATTAATTTCTTTAATAATCTTTTCTAAAACCAAAGTTAAATTATCGAAACCAAGGTTGGTGATTCTTAATCATAGTTAACAAGGATTAAAAGGGACACATGTTAGCCTTGTGGGTGCAATTGAACTATCTCCCAAGTTCAATTGCAATTGACTGTGATTAGATAGACAAGGGTCATCATTTCTTGTAAAGCAACTTGCACATGCTTTTATAAGGTGTCAGGGGCTAGATAAGGGTTATAAACAATAAAAGACAAGATAAAAACCATTGCCGTAAACACGATCCTTTCCGTCAACTTCCCGCAGAAGTGGAATACATGGCTTTCGGTGGAAGCAACCCAACACCTGCTTTTGGGGGAAGTGAAATTTTCGACTTTTGTTAACTTCGGGCTTCCTCGGGAAGTCAGTGATGAGTGGCTACCCAAACATGTTTTTTGACTTCTTGAAACAAAAAGTCAGTAAAAGTAGTTGAAAAATATATCCAAACGCTACCTAAGTGCTTCTAATTCAAGTTAGAGTAAGAATTAGGAGGTGAATTTTGGTCCTATATATATGGCCTTGTATAGAGTCTTTGTTAATGTTGAGTTGAAGAAAAATGAGATAATGAGAGGAGCTTATTAATCTTATAGCTGCTGGTTGCTGAAACTAGAAATTGTTATTGTATCTTTGCATTGATTGTTTGAGTAGTTAAATCAAAGTATTGAAGAACCCTAAATATGCGAAACTTGCACAAGGGAAATTTTGAGATTTTGATTGAATCGACCATAGACCTAAGGTTCTATAGCTGCCACCCACCCTATTGAGGTCGATGACGATCTCCTTGATTGCATCACTCTGGTTCCTTTTACTTGTATCTCCCCTCAAAGCTATTGCATTAGATGCTAACTTGCATATTTGGAAATAGAAAATTTAATTTTCCGGACACGTGATATGCTTTACTAGGCCGACAACATTTTGTCTGATTGGCAGATTTGTAGTTTAAACTACCAACACTAAAGTGCATGGTCATGCATGATAGATAAATGCAATACCTTGAACTAAAAAGGAGCTTTGCATCACTGATAGTGAGAAAAATTAAGACAAACCATGTGTCAGTGCATGGTCATGCATGATAGATAAGCGCAAATACATTAATCTAAAAGGAGCCTTGCATCACTGAGCTTTGCATCACTGATAGTGAGAGAAATGAAGACAAACCATGTGTTGGAGAATATCATGTTTCCTACACCTATAATTGTGCAATATAATTTGCAGTCTTATTTCAGTTATGTGCTTTCCCGATTGTTTCAGTTCCCATCCTGAGTCTTGGGGACACATATGGTGATTTAAGTCATTTCAGTTTTTCAATTGAGTACTTTTGTGGTTGTGAGAAAATTTCTTATCTGAAATTTTAGGAGTATCCAAGGTACTGTAACAGAGAATTAGCTTTTTGATTACACAATATTATGTTTGAGTATTTTGAAATCTTAGGGGTTACACATTTGCATATTTCCATCTGCCATTGACATGTGATTGAATTTTTTTATATATATATATTTCCCATCTTTTCAGATGATATAAAGCAAAAGGTAGAAGCAAAATTCAATGAGCTTGGAGATATGTGTGAAAGAGGAGAGCTTGAACCTGAAGAAGCTTATGAGTTGTTCAAGGAGTTTGAGGATGAGATGGTTATGGAATATGGAAAGATGATGGAGACAGAACAGCCCCCGCAGTTTGATGAGAGCCCTGTGCCAGACAAGAAATTGCGCCTAGATGATCCACCTGGTGAGGGGCCAGTTCTAAGGTGGCAAACACGGGTAGTCTTTGCTCCTGGTGGCGACGCGTGGCACCCCAAAAACAGAAAGGTAAAATTGGCTGTCACTGTGAAAGAGCTTGGACTTTCCAAGCACGCTTTTCGCCGACTAAGGGAAGTAGTTGGCAAGCGGTACCATCCAGGGAAAGATGAGCTTACAATCACCAGTGAAAGGTAAGGTCAATGAACGTATACATGCTCTATTGGCAGCTTCTGGCTTGTTTATTTTCCTTCCCAAAATGACTAGAGGACTAACCTGAATCTATGTGGAGTTCATTGTGCCCCTAATCATTCCTGACCAACCAATGAGTTGTGATAGCTTTTAGGGTTGAAAGATGAAAAAATTTATGGACCTTCCTCACAAAAGTATAACATTGCTGTTGAGCCAAGGATTCTGAATTATGTTTCCTTAATGATTAAAAAAAAAGAAGACTTGTTTGGCCACTCCACACAAGATTTTGTGCCAATACCAATTTATGAATTGTTTTCTTGACCAATATGACCCTTAAATCATTTGGCATTATGATGAAAAATAAGAAGGAAAGGAAGAAAGATACATTAATACCAAAATAGAAAAAGAAAAAAGAAAGAATGGAAAAAGTTGGAGTTATTGTAATTCATTAGATGGGCTTTTCTGACAGATGTTTTAGTTTTGACTGTTTCTAATCGTTTTGTCGGGACGGGTATATTTTAAAAATTGATAGTATAGCACATTACACTGTCGATGCTCCTTTTCACTATGCTTTGCCTCTGGGTGATATGCACTATGTGCAATGGGGACACTGATACAATCTATTAAATGCTCCTCACTTTTTCCCCTCTACTTCAGGTTTGAGCATCGGGAGGAGAATAGAAAAGATTGCCTGAGGACTCTATTTTCCTTGATTGAGGATGCTGGGAAAGCAAATAAGCTGGTGGAGGAGACTCGAACTTCATATGTCAAGGGGAGACTTAGAGCCAATCCAGAGTTCATGGAGAGGTTGCGGGCCAAGACCATGAGGATGCAGGGATCTCTTTCTGCCCCTCTCTGATAATTTGGTACCCAATCACTAGTCACGCACTGATGATTCACTGGGTGTTTTGCATCAAGACAACATATTCTGGATATGCTCCTGCTATTAGATGGTCCACATCACCTTCTTAAGAAGAAAATTGTACCGCGAGTGAGCTCTTTGGATGGTAGGGTAGGCGCAATTTTTTTCCCATGTCAACTCGAGATAGTTTTAGGTATTTTATCGGTAGTTGCTGATGCTTGCTTAGTTTACTGACTGATACATTTTTGTGTCGGAGGTTTTCTCAGTTTGATACATTTAATTATTATTTTCAGTTGAGATCCATGTGGTAACGTGAAGTACGGCAGTTTTTTGATGGGATTGTTAAAATATTTCAAGTTGTTTCTTTGAAGGATGTTAGACACTGATACCAGCTTAGCGGGTAAAAAAAGGATTGTTCAAGGAAATTCATAGATATGTATATAGTTTTATTCAAGGATTTGTCATGTGTGGAACTTCCACTTCAGATACTGATGTTTATCTTTTTGCTCAATGATAACTTTCACGCATATGAACCAATTAACAGCCTAAATTTCTCCCTAACCCTGAATTGTAATGAATGTAATTAGAGGGTGATTAGATTTCTGAACAGATTTGTTTTGCTGGTTCTTAAGAGCTTTATTTTCATTGTTCTGAGTTTGTTGGCTTCTTCTGCTTGCAGTTGGAACTGAACCTTTCTTGCGGTTACATTTTATATATTTATTGTGATGCTTGCATTTTGATTATAGCAGAATAAGATAAGCACCCCCACAGTGATTGATGCTGGAGGAAGAAGTTTGCTTGTATTCTCTTTGTTCAGTCAGTTGGCCCAACTTCTGTCGCCATTGTTGATTGCAGGTTCTATTCTTTTCTCGCCGAGGGAATATAAATACATATATCTATCTACTTAATGTTGATAGACCGGCGTGCACGAGTTAGCCGGCGACACTGATTCAGTTGTTTGTTCAATGTTCTGATGGATTTAAACACCAAGGCTCTGGACTTCTCTACAACTCCGTTTCATCACTTTGTTTACCATCAATGAACGAGGATGATATGGTTATTGATCTGGGCCTTAGTCTGGGAACTGTGCAACCACAATCTTACCATCCATAGGAATTCTGTATACCCTTCTCTATTTACTAATTTACTGTTGTGGTCACTGTTGAAAATTTTGGCAAAGTCTGGAGCAAGTCTAGGGAATCATATAGGTTTCGGGTACATGTTGGTCATAGGCTAGTTAACCTCTTGAAACGGTTGAGGATTGCAATAAAGGGTGAAACCCTTTTCATTTTTTTAATTTTATGGATAGGGATGGTTAGTGAGTTAGAAAATAAGGACGGGTTTTGAAAGTGGTTTCGATACCCAGGACTTTTTTTCTACCTTTTATTGTTTTAAATACTTCTTATTTAGTGGAGTGGTTTTTTATTTTATTTAGAAAAATGCTTAACGAATCCGCGGTTTCAATTATGTGATGAAATGGCTGTGCCTCATTTGTCCACGTCCCACTTTTAAATACTCACCAATTGTGGTTAAGATTTATTCACTCCTAAGGTTAAGCAATCCAACCTTGGTTTAGTTAAGCTTAACTAGGGTTAAAAGGGAGGGTTAAAAGGGGCACGAGGACACAAGACAAGACAAGCAGCAGACCCTGGGGTCCGCTAATCACTCCTTTTAAAAAAAAAATGTAAAGGCAGTCTATAGCAAACATAATCATATTGAATGTTGCAGCAACTTGGCTCCTACCTAATGATTAGTAAGACCTGTAGTGTTGAAATCAAAAAGAGGAGGGTATGACCACCTTCAAGTGCCGTTTAAGGTTTCGAACTGGAGTGTGCCCTTCTAATGTACCTTGGATGATCAGCATCGTTGGGTCAGATGTTTATTATGTGGATTATTTATTTATTAATTAAAATTTTAAAGATAGCCTGTAGTAAACATCATCACATTGATTGATGAATAGCAGCAAACTCATGATTAGTGGGTTCTGTAGTGTTGAAAACTACAAGATAAAAGCTATGGCTTTAAAGGATCCGTTTGGTAACTAAAAGTTAATTTCCTGGTCAGATCCATACTTATCTATCACCAGTCTCCAAATTCACCATCATGTGGGTAGGGGATGAACCTGGTCAGATCCAATGTAAGTAGACTGTAAATTTCCTCATTCGAACTGAAGTTGATACACCCAGATTAGGTCGGGGTTAGTTTTTGAACGTGATGCTATTGGTGTAAGTGGGATTAGCTATTGAGTTGGATGAATGAATATTGAATATTAGTGAACATCCGCTAATTAAGGGATGCTAATCAATACAAGATCAACTAGGGTGTTAATTGGTTTAAGACGATATTTACTGCTGACCTAAAAATGTATAACATACTGTACATGAGTTACTGGACATGCCATTTCAATGTATCCTATTTGATATTTTTGTATTCATGAATCACCAAACTAAACTCCTTATTGTTCTTAAATTTTAGGGTCTTCTTTTTCATTTCCAATTACTTGATAATTTCTAAAAACACAAAATTCACTTGTTATATGCCTAATATTTTTTTGACAAAATAATTCACCCTTCTCTGATTTATTGGTTTTGTAATGAAAAGTATAGAGTTCTGTTATCTCTCTCCAGCTCTCCCTTTATCAAGTAAGAATATATTGGCCCAAGCACTTATTTGTTGAGGAGAAACTGATCGGATTCGAAGTTGCTAATGATTATACCGATCAATCATAGAAGAAGAATATGATTTTTTCCGATTAAGATTCTTTCTTCTTAAAATTAAGCTTCCGTCTTGTGAATATGAAAATTCTTTTCAAATAACGAAATGTTTCAGTTCCAGAGCAACAGATGGAATATTTTGGCTATAACATACAGCCTTGCCAATGATTTTATTCAATTCCAGAGCAATTGAAACCACCTATACCTTACATCTTTGTCACCTACATTTGGTCCTAATGTCACATGCTCACATTAGGGAACAAACCTAACTTTATAGAATGGTAGGACCTATGTAGAGTAGAGAGGGCACAAGTGATTTACCAACTGCCCCCAAGCCCTCTTGTATTGATTTAACCATTCCATCTTGGGTTAGCAGGACCACACGGTCCTAGACTGTCTTAGGATTAACCGAGATAAATTTCCTTTTGACAAACTATTTTGTATGATACATATAATTGTAAATGTAGTGGATAAAAAGTTAGGGTTTATGCACCCGCCTCTTGCGCCAGTGGTGGGGTGTGACCTCTATGTTGAGGGAGGTCTAGGGATCCATTCCCCTTGGTGATGAGTCCGCAAGAACTCCAAAATCTGCTCCTTTAGGTTTCAAAATTTAAATACTAGTCTCTTGAGTAAATTTTGCACAAAAAAAATACATGTGAGAACTAATACGACATATATAAGTTTTGTACGAAAAAATACTGCACCTATAGGCCTTAAAAACTAAAAAACACATGTACAAACTAATACCATATATAAATACCTAAGTAGTTTGTGTATTAAAAATACTATACCTATGTAAAAAATTTGAAATAGCATAAAACCTTATGACAAAAAATATACGTGACAAAAAAATTAGTTTGAACGGAAATGTCTAGATCGTTTGATCAGAGTTCAAAAGCCCGTCTAACCCTAGTGAGTCAACATTAACCCCTAAGGTTTACCTATTATACAAAACACTAATTTTCCGACATTCGATCGAATAATTTAGACATTTTCATAGGGGTTGATTTTTGTAACGTATAAGAAGGGTATCTTAGATGAATTTTCTTGGTTAATTAAAAAACATGCCACGTCCTTTAATCGGGCATCAGACAGCAATGCAACACTCCACACGGCAGTGCAACTCAAAGAACACTCAAGAGTGTGCACTGGACTTGCCCCCCCTTCTTTTTTTTTGGGTTCAAAGTTCAAACTTGTTCCCTTTATAATAATGTCCATAATGACCCGGGTCTACCAAATCGGGTTTACTTCTGAGGTTCTCTGGTGGTCCAACAGACAGAAACGTTTGCTATAAAATAACTGAACCTGAATCGTAAAATGCACCTTGATTTGAACAAAATCGGGTGGGCATGATGGGCAGCCTAGGTCTAGCGGTGTTATGGAGCTGAGCCGTGTAGTAGGATGTTAAGTTTGTTTACTAAACGAACTCAAAAATCAAGCATGAACTTGACTTGTTTATTAAATAAACGTGCTCGAGCTTTAACATATAAACTCGAGCCAAGCTTAAGTAGTTCACGAGCAACTTGATTAATTAGATATAACTATTTATTAGGTTTAAATTTTATTTTATTATCCTCGTGTAAGTAAAAATAAATTACAGTGTTACCTAAATTTTTTAGGAAAAGTTAATAATTGTATGAAGTATATTCTTATTATGTAAAATTCATTACATATTATTAAATTTTACTAGTATATAATAAATATACTTAATTTAAAATTTAAATGAAGTAAGTATGTTTAGATATTTTAATAGGTTAATTATATAAATAACCGAGCCGGACTTTTAATGAGCTGAGTAGGGGTGTGTTAAAGCTTGACTTGTTAACTAAACGAGCTTGAAAATTAAACTTGAGTTTGACTTGTTTACTAAATAAACGAATGAGCTCAAACTTTTAACGAGCCAAGAGAACCTTTGTTTGTACCTAGATCCATCGACACTACAACTGTCTTAATAATCTTTTAGCACGTTTTACTGTAGGGTTCTGTGTTAGGATTCAAGAATAATATAACTGGTTAAACCTATACAATATTATTCCAATCCTAGATCTAGACCATGCAATTAAATTTCCAGAATTCATAATCAAATTATAGAGATTGAAAGATTTAAAGAGATAATCACTGTAACGACCCCAAAATCCTACAAGGCTAAAATAGGACTTTGAAATCGTCACATTACTTAAACCTGCTTACAATCCATGCATACAAGGCTTACTACACGAGTCTCCAAAAATGAGAGTAATAAAATTTTGATATATATAAAACCAAGTCATCTTGCTCAAGTCTATGCTCAACATAACCAATCACAATAACGAATAGTCTAACACCCAACTGTAAAGTAATCTAATGAGCAACATCATTTAAAAGTCTATTACAAATCTCTTAACCAAAACAAAACATAAACTAGTAGGGGTAACCGTCGAAGCCCCTGACTCTCTCCTCAGAAGGCTCATCTTCTCCTCCTTCCTCGACGTAAGTCATTTCAATCCATGGCTCCGCCGTGTGTCCCTACTCTAAGGCTGCCAAGACAAAGTTCGGCTGAGTACAAAAGTACTCGGTGTATATAAAATTCAACCAACAATAATAATATACCTGCACTTAGTTAGAACCATAACAATAGCATAATTACATAATCAGAGTACAGAAGAACATGTGCTCATATACATCATATCATCACCTTGACTCGTATACTTGTGAGAACCTTAGACTTAGAAGATAATATACTTATGAGATGCTTATGCTTATGAGACCACGTGCTTGTGAGATGCTTATGCTTATGCTTATGCACTTATTCAGATCATACAGTGACATACCGCTCTTGGAGGATACGGACCATGCCTATGCAATTACTTAACTGACATGCCACTCTTGGAGGATACGGACTATGCCCAAGCCATGCTTACTCAGAATGTCATACGTATGCCATGCTTATGAGTCTTGAGCAGCTTATTCAGAACATGCACTTATTCAGATCCCTCATTGGGCTTATTCAGAATGACAGACGTATGCAATGCTTATGCTTGTGGTCCACATGTGTGACTTGTGAGATGCTTATCTTAACATACACTTGCATCTGTGCTTAAGTGTCGAAATTAATATTCGAGTTGGTAATTGCTTAGATTTAGATCTCCCACCATGGAAACTCCACTATACTGTCCCATACCAAATAGTTAGAGAATTTCCGGTTTTAGAGATTTTCCTCTAAGTTCTTACCTTTCCGACTATCAATTTTCATGCAAGTAATTAGGCATACTTAACAAACAATCACATATACATATTTTATCATGATTCTTAGCACAATTCATAACTAATTTCCTACCATTTCATGATAGTATAATAATATCTATCATCTCAAATATTTTCACAAACACCTTTAATACGTAGATTATGAATCCATTGCCCTTTCACATTTCCAACATTTCATCAAACCATAATCCATCTATACAATCCAAATACCATCCACAACCACACATTCATCCCATCCTCCATAATATTTCCCATCCTCCATACATTTCATTTACATTATTAATCCATATTTCTATGCATAATAGCTTACTTCATACAATAATAGAGAAAAACACATCTAATTTATATTTCTATCATTTATATAATATTAACATTCACAAAACATTAAAATAGAGTTGATTAGGATAGTATATCGACCTTAGGAATCCTTCCATTGGATCCAAATCGCTCTCAAGAAGCTTTAAGGAAGCTTTGAGGAAGATCTTCAAGCTCTCCTTGCAATCTCCTAGCAATCTCCTTATTCTCTAAGCAATTTCTCCCTAAAAAACCCTAGGTTTTCTCTTTTCCCTTACCAAATTAGGTTAAAAATAGTTTAGAACCCTAAAAATCTCGAAATAGGGTCCCTATTTATAGCCCCAAGGGTAAAAACCTAAAAAAAACATTTTTTTAACAATTTCCGGGTCCACGTGCGATCATCGCACCTTTGGTGCGATCTATCGCACCTAGACCCGAAAGACAAACAAAAGAACTCACCTGAATGCGATCGATCACGGAAATTTGCGATAAATCGCACAATTTTGCGATCGATCGCAGCTTATTTGCGATAGATCGCACCCCTATTTTTCGGATTCCGATAGATTTTACCCCGCTTTAGTATTTTGACCATAACGTTTGACTCACTTATCGGATTTTAACGATTTAACTTGATTTAGATTCATCTTTTGAAGAGAAACAACTTTCATGTTTTACAAAAATCCTAATTTTGAGTTTTAAGTGGTTTAAATGGGCCCCACAAGTGGACTGATCTGTAATTTATCAGACAAAAGATCGGAAAATCCACTTTTGACTTAGCTTAAATTAAAAATATGGAAAAACATTAAACACGAACCTCGAAGAGGGTTCCAATACCTTTTTAATGGTTTAAGAATCACTCAATTTTGATTAACGGTGACAAAACTAGAGCTTCCTAAAATTCAGGGTGTGTTATGACATCCATCTCTTAACAACTTTGATTAAGCCTAGATCAGACCATACTAATTAGATATAAAGACACACATATTAAAACATGATAAAGACTAAAATAACCTTAATACTTGCATAAAAGAAATATGAAAAGATTCGGGACTCTACATCCTCCCCCCTTTAAAAGAAATTTCGTCCTCAAAATTAGGATGATACAAGAACAAGCCGGGATACCTTTCCCACACTTGACCTTACTCAATTGAGCATACGGTTTGACCAACTTAGACATGACACATGGGTTTGTCGATCTAATTTAGACTAACACATGGACTAGGCACTCACTTATTAGCAAGGTGTCTTTGATATTACAACTAACTAAGGTTATAATTTAATTCCAGCATAATAAGTTCGTTCATCACAATATATTCACATATAGTTATATTGTAGCATGTTCATACATGTGTAACAACACACATTGTTTACTATCAATAATTTATAGCTCAACCACTTTGACTTGAGTACAGGTTATTCATTGCCAACTGGTATATCACCTTCACTCACTCTAGTCTATTAACCTCTACCTCACTTGTCATGCCTCATGGTCAAGTCTTGAGGCAATAGCTAAACGCAAGTCTGACTTGGAAACTAAACTCTTCAAATCCTCGTATTTCAAGTAATAATTACCTATTAAGAAAATAAGTAATTACACGTAACAATATATGACTATACCGTATAAACATACAATGAATTTACTAGCTAACTTAGCTTCTAAAGTATATTGTAAACCTCAAGATATATATATCATAGCATACACACCCAACTCCCATACATAATAATATAATCATACAACTAGTTTCCCTAGTGGAGCTACGTTCTTGCACTTGGTTAAGGTATTAATCGATGATATACTTAAGGTTAGGTGACTAGTTTATCATCGGGATACGACTCCCTATATCGAACTAATACCTCTGCTTAATTCTCATTATGTCGTAGTACCAAACTTGAATCCAAAGTTTATCTGGGTCCAAATTTCAACTCATAAAATTTTATAATCCTAGGAAACCTAATGCCTTGTTTCAATCACAGTATCAAATACTAATCGACTCTAAGAAAATTTAATGCCTTGGTTCTATAATCGTACACCTTACTCTAGATTTAGTATATCATATATAATATAAAGAGCTTGATATATAAGTAGTCATCATTTATCATGAAGAATATTAATTAACTAAATTCATAATTAAATTAAATACATTAAAAAGATTCTAGCATCTACAGTCTAAGGGGATATCGTTCTTCAAGGGTAGGATCTACTAGGTTAATTTTAGAATCTCAGTGTACGTAAGAGATATCTCCCCCATGATTTTATTATGGTTATTGAATTCTATCAATACTCTTTGAATTTTATAAGTTGTAATTTAGTGGTCGTTCAAATGAATTACATTCGAGAATCTTTATTTTAGAAGATTTCTAGGCGAATTTATAATAGGTCAGTTGATCGGTGGGTCTCTCGTATTGATACTTTTAAGGTTTGTATGATGCATATGAGATGTATGATGCTTATGTTATGCGCATGATGCTTATATTATGCATGAAGTGTATGCTATGTATGATGCTTATGAGATGTATGATGCTTATGATATGTACATGATGCTTATGTTATGCATAAAGTGTATGCTATGTATGATATTTATGCTATGTATGATGCTCATGAGATGTATATAATATTTTTATTTTATTTATTATTATTATTATTAAATTTTTTTGAGACCTAAACTATTCTTGAAGTTTATAATATATTCATCACTTTGGACTGAACACTGGGTCTAGAATGTGCTGCAAAATTAACGCGCATCTGTATCTAAAACTTTTGGACTGAGCACTAAATTTAGAACGTGCTGCAGATAATGTGCATCTGTAACCAGAAACGTGAATCAACATTCATGAGCTTGTCCAAAATTATGTATATATTTATCTACTTATCATTATTATTATCATTTTTTTTTTTTGCAATGAGTGCTTCATTTGTAAGTCTTAATCGTTTTTTGATCCTCATTACTTGATTCTCCAGCAACAAAATATAAGAATAAATTTAGATTATAAATTTATTAGATTTAAGTTTAAAAAAATTAAATCTAAATTAACTTGAAAGTTAAATTAAATAGAGAAATTAAATGTCATACTTTTCGTTCTCTATCTATCAAACTCTTATCTTTTTAGTGTTTAGGAGATAAACTTGTGAATTTGGGATTTTAACTGAATATTTATAGGTTACCCGAGCATTCATGTTTTCACGCAAGGAATCACGTGTCTGCCCTTGTGTTGTAAAAGTTGATCGGATTTGTCTATTTTTTTTTGTTATTCTTATATGATTTTATTGTTCTTATATTTTGCAAACCAGTGACATATTAATTAACTTAGATTTTTTTTTGTAACGAAGGAATGTGTCAAAATTTTGTGTTGGTTAGACATGCTTTAGGTACTCATTGATCAGTAAGGTGAATAAGATATATACACAACTACACGTTGTAATCAGTTACACTATCATATATCATATAACATATCATGTTTCACATATGATAATATAGTACCATATTAACAATCATCATAGATTTCATATTCAAAATAATAGATAATAGCAACCTTTAATTTGTTGTTGTGCTTAATAACGAAAGTCTTGAAAACAATTAACAAATCATAAGTCTAACTGAAAAAATTATTTTAACTTATGCTTAAAATGAACCTAAAATCTAAGTCTTAAAGAATTTAAATCTTATTCACTCAAGATTTTCCTTCTAATATACTGAACCTTAAGGAACCCAATGCATTAACTTTATCGTTATCCTACCTGGATTTAAGAATAATTTGTCTCTCTTGGATACCAGTCATCTGAACATATACTTATCACTTTATCATTCAAAACTCATAATAACATATAATTAATAACACATAATAATATACAATAACTTTTATTAGGATATGATAACTTTTATTAGCATACAATTTCATAACAGACCTAAGTCCTAGCGAATCTAATGACATCATATCCGTCATGGTATCACTTCGGATCTAAGACTAATTCATTTGTTTATCTTTGTAAATCTCTTTAATCCTTATGCTCCTAATACTATCCCATACGGGCCTAAAGCCTCTGCTCCATTGGAAATTCTCTTGTAGAACTAGGAGTAATGAAGAAGTGAGTGGACCCTAGTATCAACCAACGCATGAGCCAAGAAGTCATTTACCAACAAAGTACCTGAATTGGATACATAACTAAGTGTGTCAAATCAAGTGCCAAACAGATAATATTATTTTAGCATGTTGATACATAATAACAACCATCATCATAGCATAATCACAATACTAGAATACATAACTAATCCGAAACATAAGCCTAGAGTAAACCTATCACCCTATATTTGATGTTGCTTCCCTAAGGTTGACGTCTTCCTATATCCTATACTAAATACCTTAGCCCTAAGGACTCTAATGCCTTGAGCTCTAATACCACCTCTATAACGACCCCAAAATCCTACAAGGCTAAAATAGGACTTTGGAATCGTCACATTACTTAAACCTGCTTAAAATCCATGCATACAAGGCTTATTACACGAGTCTCCAAAAATGAGAGTAATAAAATTTCGATAAATATAAAACCAAGTCATCCTGCTCAAGTCTATGCTCAACATAACCACTCACAATAACAAATAGTCTAACGCCCATCTGTAAAGTAATCTAATGAGCAACATCATTTAAAAGTCTATTACAAATCTCTCAACCAAAACAAAACATAAACTAGTAGGGGTAACCGTCTAAGCCCCTGACTCCCTCCTCAGAAGGCTCACCTTCTCCTCATTCCTCGACGTAAGTCTCTTCAATCCACGGCTCCGCCGTGTGCCCCTGCTCTAAACCTGCCAAGACAAAGTCTGGCTGAGTACAAAAGTACTCGGTGTATATAAAATTCAATCAACAATTATAATATACCTGCACTTAGTTAGAACCATAACAATAACATAATTACATAATCAGAGTACAGAAGAACATGTGCTCATATACATCATATCATCACCTTGACTCATGTACTTGTAAGAACCTTAGACTTAGAAGATAATATACTTATGAGATGCTTATGCTTATGAGACCACGTGCTCATGAGATACTTATGCTTATACACTTATTCAGATCATATAGTGACATGCCGCTCTTGGAGGATACAGACCATGCCTATGCAATTACTTAACTGACATGCCGCTCTTGGAAGATACGGACCATGCCCAAGCCATGCTTATTCAGAATTTCATACGTATGCCAGTCTTGAGTAGCTTATTCAGAACATGCACTTATTCAGATCCCTCATTGGGCTTATTCAGAATGACAGGCGTATGCAATGCTTATGCTTGTGGTCTACATGTGTGACTTGTGAGACGCTTATCTTAACATACACGTGCATTTGTGCTTAAGTGTCGAAATTAACATTCGAGTTGGTAATTGCTTAGATTCCGATCTCCCACCATGGAAACTCCACTATATTGTCCCATACCAAATAGTTAGAGAATTTCTGGTTTTAGAGATTTTCCTCTAAGTTCTTACATTTCCGACTATCAATTTTCATGCAAGTAATTAGGCATACTTAACAAACAATCACATATACATATTTTATCATGATTCTTAGCACAATTCATAACCAATTTCCTACCATTCCATAATAGTATAATAGTATCTATCCTCTCAAACATTTTCACAAACACCTTGAGTACGTAGATTATGAATCCATTGTCCTTTCACATTTCCAACATTTCATCAAACCATAATCCATCCATACAATCCAAATACCATCCACAACCACACATTCATCCCATCCTCCATAATATTTCACATCCTCCATACATTTCATTTACATTATTAATCCATATTTCTATGCATAATAGCTTACTTCATACAATAATAGGGAAAAACACATCTAATTTATATTTCTATCATTTATATAATATTAACATTCACAAAACATTAAAATAGAATTGATTAGGATAGTATATCGACCTTAGGGATCCTTCCATTAGATCCAAATCGCTCTCAAGAAGCTTTAAGGAAGCTTTGAGGAAGATCTTCAAGCTCTCCTTGCAATCTCCTAGCAATCTCCTTTTTCTCTAAGCAATTTCTCCCTCAAAAACCCTAGGTTTCCTCTTTTCCCTTACCAAATTAGGTTAAAAATAGTTTAGAACCCTAAAAATATCGAAATAGGGTCCCTATTTATAGCCTCAAGGGTTAAGAACCAAAAAAAAACACTTTTTTTAGCAATTTCTGGGTCCGCGTGCGATCGATCGCACCTAGACCCGAAAGAAAAACAAAAGAACTCACCTGAATGTGATCGATCACATAAATTTGCGATAGATCGCACTATTTTGCGATCGATCGCAGCTTATTTGCAATAGATCGCACCCCTATTTTTCGGATTCCAATAGATTTTACCCCGCTTTAGTATTTTGACCATAACTTTTGATTCACTTATAGGATTTTAGCGATTCAACTTGCGTTGAATTCTTTTTTCGAAGTGGAACAACTTTCATGGTTTACAAAAATCCTAATTTTGAGTTTTAAGTGGTCTAAATGGGTCCACAAGTGGACTGATCTGCAATTTATCAGACAAAACATCGGAAAATCTACTTTTGACTTAGCTTAAACTAAAAATATGGAAAAAAATTAAACACGAACCTCGAAGAGGGTTCCAATACCTTTCTAATGGTTTAAGAATCACTCCATTTCGATTAACGGTGACAAAATTAGAGCTTCTTAAAATTCAGGATGTGTTATGACATCCCTCTCTTAACAACTTTGATTAAGCCTAGATCAGACCACACTAATTAGATATAAATACACACATATTAAAACATGATAAAGAATAAAATACCCTTAATGCTTGCATAAAAAAAACATGAAAAGATTTGGGTCTCTACAATCACGTACCAATTCGCTGGAATTTTCTATTCCCTTCTCGGTGTGCCGTTGAGCCTTTTCTGCACTTGAGAAGAGTTTGAGAGGAATGTTCCATTTTTACCTTAGGTCTAATTCAATGGGGCTTCTAAATGACATAAGAGAAAATAAGAACTTTTTCTTTCTTTATATACCATTGGAACCCTACCCAACATAAGATTCAAGGGTTGAGAGAAATCACACCAAAGATCTAACAATCGCCAACCCTGACCATGTTGTTAGCTTTAATAACACTTAAGAGTTCATGTTCGATCATATTTCTTTAGTGAGATCTATTAACTTTATTATTCTATATTGATAGCAATACAATCCGATTTAAAAACCTAAGGATTACGCCGGACCACATGAGTTTTATTTAATATAAAAACCTAACATTCTGATGGGATCCAATGCTCGGTTGCTGGTATGATTGCATGCTAAAACAACAATAATTATTAAGGAGAAATAGAAGCTACCATGTATTTCCTCCTAAGCAAACTCAATAGTTCAGTAATGACTTCTAAGAAACCAGAAATGGTGGCTGCAGTAATTGACACAATTCCTTCCGACAAGGGGCTTTAAAAGTCAAGAGAGCAGACAGCTTGATTGCCTATAAAATTCAATAACATTAAATAAAGGAATAATTGTAGTCTCCAGCACTATAACTTGATAGAACTAAGGACCATTGATATCTTTTAATTACAGTAACTCTAACTATATCTCCATGATCAGACGGTCGCATGCTTCTGATTAGATCTTCTAGGTGGGACCCATTGATGGAAGGGTCCTACCAATGCGCTTACAGATAGCCAGGTGATCAAAGAGGGGAAGAAAACAACAACCAGATAATTACTTCCATTGATTCACATAATCAAGACACCAAGAAATTTTGCACAATTTGGTGTGACGAATTATTTACAAATTTTTGGTTTGTGGAATTATTCATGAATTTTGCAAATTCACATAAACTGCTTATTAATCCAATTGTTGGACATATATATATATTTTTCTGTATTGCTCTCGAATTTTTTCGAACTTGACCCTTACCGAATTATTACCAAAACCCGACTTTGTCACTAGGAGAGCAAGAAAAAGAACATGACCTTCCACATATATATTTACTCACAGCCCATTACTGCAAAAACAGTTACAATTTACAAACACCCATATAAGCACTTTGCTTACTAATATTAAGAATAAATCATCTGAGCTAGATTAAAAAAAGAGAGGAAAGAACACACAACCATTCAACTTCACCTAACTAACCATTTTGTAGTGAGAAAGCAGAAGGTCCTACAGGGAATGAAAACTCTCCCTTCTCTAGCATTCCCCAATAAGAAAAACCAAGTACTATTTCCTATTATTCTCTTTCTTTTCTAAACCAACACCATCCTTTCTCCTTCCACTGGTTCAACTAAAATGGTAGATCAAATTTTCAGTGAGAACTCAGAATTATCGCCTTCTTGACACTTCTTCCATGAATCTCAGTATTTCAGGCTTGAACGATGGATAATTAGATTTTACGGCTAGCCGGGCTTTTTCAATCACTGGAGGTGGTCAATCTGTTCAAAGCATCAGAGACATGCCTCATAGAAGGTCTACTTTCAGGGCTATTCTGAACACAAGCTAGAGCAATTTTCAACACAGCAACCATCTCTTCTTCATTGTCTGAATCTCGAGCTAAGATGGCATCTAAGACATCTGAGAGTGGCTTCTTTTCCTCAATACATAATTGAATCCATTGAACAATATCCATTCTTGATGTACCCACTTGGACCATTGGCGATCTCCCAGAAATCATTTCTAGTAATATCACCCCGTATGAGTAAACATCCCACTTTTGTGATGGCTTTACAATTTTCAGGGCTTCAGGAGCTTGATACCAAGACCCTGAGGTCATGGGTGCATTACTTGTAGGAATTTCAGTTGGTTCATGTTGTGGTGGTTGTGGTTTCTCAGAGGCCATCCGGTTGGATTGCAGCATTGGGGATCCTCCAGCTATATCGGCAAGGCGTCCAAGTCCGAAATCGGAAATCTGGGCTTCCAAGTTCTGTCCCAGCAGTATATTGTTTGGCTTCAAATCTCCATGGACATACTTTTTGGGGCTGAATTCATGCAGATAAGCCAATCCTCTTGCTATTCCTTTCATGATTCTCAGCCGAACATACCATGATAGAGGCATAGATACCATTCCAGACTTCCCTGATAAGATTAAGAGACCCAGAACCATCAATGCAATAAACATTTAGATCCATATAAAAAGCAAGAAATCAAATTCAAATTAAACAAAAAAGAGGGTTGGCGAAACTTACCATGAATTGCAGTGCCAAGGTTGCCATTAAGGATGTAATCATAGATAAGTAGCTTCTCATCGACAGACCAGTAATAGGCCCTAAGAGATACAATGTTTGGATGCCTGAGCTTTCCAATTGCTTCCACTTCAGTCTTGAACTCCTTATACCTTTGAGAGCCTCCTTCTCCCAATCTTCTCACAGCTAAGGTGAGCCCATCTTCAAGCACAACTTTGTACACAATCCCATTTCCGCTCTTACCCATAACAAACGCCGATGCCTTCAGAAGGTCGTCAAGATCAAAACCTACCTGCGAATCTAATGGAACAAGATCATACTGCTCCACATTTTCGGATAGAGTCTCCGACTCATCTTTCCCAAAGCACAAACACTCCTTTCTTCCCTTTCCAACATCATCCTTACCATTCCTACAATCACTTACCCTCCAGTAGCAATAAGAGAACAGTAACCCCACAAGGCAAATTCCAATTACATCGCTCACCACAATCGCAATCACTACACCCTTACTCAGTCCCCTTCTTTTTTCCGTCTTCCCATCCGATGTCTGAGGCGGGTTCTTGGGTAAGTAAGGAAATGAGGATGGCGAATTCGCACCAGGAGTATCCGAAGAACAAGGATTCTTCAATGGGGGTCCACAGAGTTCAGGGTTTCCAATGAAAGCTGTTGGCCCTCTGTTCACAAGGGCGCCATTTTGGGGTATTGGCCCGCTTAGATTGTTATAGGTAAGATCAATATAAACTTTCTCAGGAAGGTTACCTAGGCTTGCCGGGATCGGACCATCCAAGAGATTGTGAGACAGATCAACAGTTCCTTGCAAGCTTGACAAATTACCTATGTCCGTTGGGATCGAACCCCTAAATCTATTGAACGAAAGATCAAGTTTTTCTAGAGCAATCAAACCAGTCCCAAATCCAACTGGAAGAAAACCAGTGAAATTGTTTCGACTGAGATTGAGGATCTTCAATCTCTTGCATTGAACTAGCGATGTGGGTATCGAACCATTGAGCAAATTATTCGATAAATCTAAGGTCTGAAGGTACCCGAGCTTCCAAATCTCAGGAGGAACAGACCCAGATAAGGAATTTCCGTTCAGGATCAAGCTTTGCAGACCTCGAGCATCAAAGAGCTCGACCGGTAAGGTCCCGAAGAACTTATTGTTCCTTAGATTAACATGTCGAAGTGCAGAGAGCGATCCAAGAACAGAAGGAAGAAACCCAACTAATTTCTTCTTTGGAATGCTAAGAGAAACAACTTTTTCTTCTCTGCAAGTAATCCCATTCCAGGAGCATGGATTCTCATCAGAAGAGTTCCAATTACTGAGAGACCTTTCTGGGTCTTCTCTAAGGGATTGTTTGAATGAAAAAAGTGCAAAGCCTTCATCATTCAAAGAACCCACAAGAGAAAAGGAGTTGCTTAGTAGAAAACCCAACCAAACCAGAACTAAAACCATCTCCAGAAAAGTGACCGTTGGAGCAAATCCAAAACAGAAAAGATGGGTTTTACAGGACTTACCTTCTCCGCTAAGATTCAGAGAGAGAGAGTCTGATTCTTGTGAAAAGCAGTAGGGGAGAAGGGAAGAGAAGAAGTATGGTAAAGGTTTCAACTTGCAGAGGGACTTTGGGAAGATGAATTACAGGGAGAAAGAAGAGTCGACACACATTGAAGTAGCCGTTTGTACTGGCCAAGCGAAAGCTTTTTCCTCTTTAATAAAGAAATGAATATAAAAATAAATACTCTGTAATTGTTTCCAAGAAGTATATAAAATTATAAACGAAGAGGCGAGCCGGGACCAATCGGGTTAACCATTTCACTCCCGCAAGGACAGTTCGAGTTACTTGGTTGACCCGATTCAGCTAGCATTCCATGTATTGCTGTTTTAAAACTTGAAAACTCGGTTCGACTCGAAAACTTGTTGAGTAGGTCTGAGTAATGACACTTAAAACTCGGATATATATAATATATTTCTAATACTATATATATGATATAAATTCAAAATTAATAATAAAACATGTCTAAAATGAGATATATAATTTAATATATACTAAATACCCTCATTTTGTGTTGTATTTATACTTAAGAATAAATGAGGTGTGTTAAAAAAAAAGAAAAAAACATAATTTAATCAATCGGGTAGGCCGATTTTTTTATTTTAAAAAAGTGCAACAATTTGGACAAGTCGGGGCGAGTTACTCGATTTTCACTGTCAAAACCGAGTTTTGCCACAAACTTGACTCGAAACCTGGCCGAGTCGAGTCGACTCAACGAAGTTTCGAGTCGACTCGACGAGTTTTAATACTATGATATATAGCAAGTTTGCGATTATCTTTATTTCTTTCTTTACTATTATAATAGCCTGATTTTTCAAAATTCCTAAACTATCCTTATATACTTTCATGTATTAATGTTTTATTGTAATTCCCAAACTACCCTTATCTATTTAAAGAATAGAATCACAGCCAATTGCGATTGAACTCGGGGAGAGTTGAATCGCACCCACAGGTTAAAACATGTCCCTTTTAACTCCTATTAATTGTGATTAACTCCTTCCCCTCGCTCTCATGTGCATCGCCACCCACTAGTATTATATAACTGTAACTGTGTATAGAGCTCCGGTTGAAGAGATAATCAGACCAAGCTACATTTTTTTTTATGGCAGGGTAGTTTGGTAAAGGATATTTTGGTTAATATTTTTTTATAATTTTCAAAATACCCATGCCAAAGACATTGGTGGTCCAATTATCAAAATGAATTTTTGTGGAGAATGATGAGGCATGCACAAAATATTATGGGGTCTAAGAGGTTCGGGGATTAGCTCGTGATTTTTTTTTTTTGAGAAATGAATCTATCGTAGTCATAAAATTTTATTAATGTTGCATTCTAATAAAGATTCAATACACAAAAAAAAAAAAAAAAACAAACAAACAAGGGCCATCTCTTTTGGGAGTCATTATATAAATAAAAATAACTATATTTTTTAATTTTTATATCATATATAAAGAAAATTACAAAATTTTGAGGAGGCCAAAATTTTCAAATAATAAAAAAATCACAACCCAATTTCGGGGGCCACTAGAAAAATTTGATATTTTTTCTTTTAAACTAAACCTATCTATGATAGGAAAATTTGTATTTCTATAAGGGCTCCTTATAAATATGTCTAATAACAAGAATAACTTAAAAATTATAAAAATAAAATGTGGATATTTTTGTCAAGCAATTTTTTAATGTAATTCTCTAAGTACCATTGTCAAGTCAATATATTTTGAAAAAGAACTCTTATATTTAAATTTAAATTCATATAAAAATATCCCAATTATAAACACTCCTTCTGAAAATCTTATCTGATTTAATAATAATTAATTTAATAAGATCTTTTTTTTAAAAGACTTTTCGTGTACCAAATTTATTTGGTAAAAAACTAAAATATGTTAATACATATAAACAATTACTTATTTGAGGAGCATTTTCATTTTTTTAATGTCATGGGCAAAATGAAGATTCAAGCTAAGAATAGGGGTACAATAGAAAGTAATTAAATTTTGATGAGTAAAATTATTCAAAAAATTGTGGTAAATAACGATAAAATGTCTACCTTCTTTAACAAAATAAGTTATATTTCATAAAATAAAGTTTCCCCATTTTCTTGAAATAGAGGCAAAACGTTTAGGTAGCGTTTGAAAACTCTAAATAATAAGAGTTTTTTTTTTTCTTAATACTAGAGGTCATTGGGTTATAAGGCATTTGATAACCCTCTTGTTGCCCCTCTACAAACTTGAGAAGTAGAGGTACAACGTCTAAGTAAATAAGGGGTAGGGGCTAGAAGACTGGCGTAAAAAAATGATGCACTTTTTCGAACGATTGTACTCTTATAAATTTAACGTAATACTAATGTTACCATTCAATATAAAACCCAAACAAATAGAATAAAACCTTAAACTCCATCCATGCTTGACGAACCCTGATCCTCTCCACTCTCATGTGATTGCCGAAGAAGGGACGCCGCCATTGTCCGAGCTCCTGCCAGTTTCTTGCCATCGTTGGAGCTCCCGCCATCATGTCGATGTCGTCGTCGTCGTCATCATCATCTTCTTCTTCTTCTAGTTTAAGAGAGCTTAACCCTCTCATTTTGTTTAATTTTTCAGAGGTAACCCTAATCATTTTGAAGGGTGGGACTTTCCCCTTCCGAAATCCATTTCATTAGATGTACTGCATTTCAAATTTTGTTGGTCTTTCTCACACATGTTTTTCTTTCTTGATTCTAACTGCTTTTGATCCTGGTAGTTGTCATTTAAAAAAGGTTTCCATCAATTTCATGCACTTGTGCTCCAACACTTTTGGTGGCTGTTGGGTGTTGTATTTTATCTATATTCTCTATATTTCTAGCTTTCGATTTATGTATCTAGTTGCAGACACCAAAATTCAGTAATAAAAACCATCCACATTTTGTCCGTCTTGTTGCAGAGGGAACCAGGTTTCAAGGATATAGGAACCTATTGTAATAGGATGGGTGGTGGCCCATGCAATGGTGGAGAAGGGAGAGGCCTTGTATTTACATATTTTAAAAATGACATTTGAAACAAAGTTCTTAAAATTTGGGAATGAGAAGTTTTAAAAAACATATAACTAAAAGTTAGAGAAAAATTTTCCGAAAGTTATCAAATCATCAAACATAAAAAAAAGTTTAGAGTTTATTCTTTAAAACTTATTTTTTTTAGAGTTTATAATATTGGAGTAGAGTTTTCAAACACACCCTATACTTTTTCAATTTTAAATCTTATTTTTTAAAAAACAATAAAATAAACTCTATTTTTTAGAGTTGCTAAACGCTAAATATAAGAGATTACTTAGTTTTCATATCCCTTAAGTAAGGTGGTTGCTATACCTACTTTTAACTTGGATAAATGTTGCGATATATATATATATATATATATATATATATATATATATATATATATATCACCATCTCCTCGTCCTCTCTCTCAATACAGCAGAGCTAGGGAGCGTGACAACTTCATTTTCCAAAGGACTTTGCTACCAAGACTCCATTAGGGCCGAGATCACAGAGACCATGCTCTAAGAGCATGAGATTTCAAGTGGGGCCCATTTCACATGGTAGGCCCTAAGGAGGTCTCAGAAGCTTTATCCTTCTCCAAAACCCATTAGAATTAAATGAAATGATTTTGAGACCGTAGAAGGGCCGAGACCGCCGAGACCGTGCATCAAGAATTTCAGGTGGGGCCTACCATGTGAACGTGAGCCCCACCTGAAATCCCGTGCATCCTTGCACGGGCTCAGTGGTCTGGGCCTTTTGCGGTCTTAGTAGTAAAGTCCTAGAATTAATAAAAGGTACACAAGACACAGACATCTCTGCTTTACGGTTAATAATATTGAAACAATATTCCCTGTGTCTTTGCATGACATCTTTGCATGACACTTATATAAAGAGATATAGGTGAGAACATAAAGAGAGCAATTAAATGTTGTTGATAAATAGACCATTAAGGCAAAACTTCGCACATTCCATATCTCATCATTAATTAATGAAAAAGCATGGGCATTCTTATGAAGACATGAATACTCATCTTCATAACATCTATGATCTATACATGGTGGAATATGAATTTAATTTATGAATGGACAAGGACCCACCATTTGACTCTAAGGACCTCTTAGTTGGGATTCTTGGGACGGGCCAGGTTTCCATTAGAAGGTGTCCCCTCCTTTTGTGGATATCATTTACCTACGTTAAACCGAAGCCGGGATTTCAATATTGCTTATGTGAAATGGAAAAGCAGAAGAACAATGTAGGGGAAGATTTGCGAGTTTTGATTTCTAAGGATGGGGATTTCTCCATAAGAGGCACTTTCATTGCAAGTGAAGAGATTGTGAAAAATCTGCAGAAGAGGTCCGCGGATATGTTTTTGAAAATTAGTGCAAACTGATCAGTTAGGTGGCATTTGGATTGGATTTTTTTGGCCAAAAATCAATTCTGATGAAATTGATTATGTAGAAATTCATATCAAATAATCATTTTTTCAAATAATAGTGTTCGGAGAATACGGAGTTGAGAGACTCACCAACGTATTCTCCGAACACTTTTATTTGAAAAAATTATTATTTGACCATTAATTTTTACACAATCAATTTTACTAGAATTGATTTTTGGTCAAAAAAATCCAATCCAAACGCCCCATTAAAAGGAACGAGCCTTTGTTTCACATACTTCATGGTGCAGAAGCATGAACTGTTATACTTTATTAGATCTAGTCAATCAAAGATTCAAGAATCACATACCTGTTTTGGCCATTGAAAGTAGAGAGGAAAACCTTTAGTTGTTGATAACGATGAAGCACACGGTCTTCAGATTCCATGACTCCTTAGCTCTCGATGGAAAAGATGCTTTTCTGCAGGCTTTCTTAGGAGTTGGATTTGAGACTGATAGCCTATAAGTATTATATATACTTAGGGTTTAGGTCATTAGAGTCCTAACCCATCAAGGAGACTATAGACCATCCTTATAACCCGATATACTTAATTAATGCATAAACCACCACTGTTTGGCTACAACTGAAACCTTAATTAGAATAGACTTTATCCGGGTTTGGACCATGAACATTGCTAAGACCATAAACCTTATAGAAAATCTTACATTCTCCTACTTGGTTTGCAGGCTTTGTGCCTTTTCGTAAAGGTGTCTTTACTCTTTAAATAAGAGTCTCTTCTATTATCAAATCACTTCGTTTTTTAATCCATTTCTTTGAGCAAATTCTATAAGTTCTGTGTTTTGGAACAGACTTACTACAACAAACTAATTATGTTAAACAACATCCAAAACAGTGTCCGTTGTATCCTAGAACTGGTTCGTTGTACCCATTTGCTGACTTTGTTGTGGGGACGAATACAGTTTAAAAAAAATATAGCCTACGCCTCGGATTTGCTTGTTGTATTTTTATGATTTCTGAAACCATTTCTCCAACAATTTTAAACTATATTCCATGGTAACCAGAAATCAAGTACAGCTTCATCCGAATCTTCTAAGGCTTGAGAACTTTGATGGAGCACACTTCAAATGATGACAATAGAAGATTCATTTCTTCCTTACTTCTTTGAATCTTGTCTCTGTTCTTACTACGGTTTGTCCTACCACAACTGATGATTCCACCATTGAAGATATCCGGAAGAAGCAGAAGTGGGAAGCAGACAATTATGCATGTCGTGGTCACATCCTCAATTACTTGGCTGATTCTCTGTTCGATGTGTACCAGTATACAAAGACAGCAAAAGAACTTTGGGAAGCACTAGAAAAGAAATACAATACAGAGGATGAAGGATATCGATCCTATATTGTAAGTCAAAATTTAAATTATAAGATGACTGATTAAAAACCTATTCTTGAACAAGTTCATGAGTTCCAGGTTATCATTAATAACCTCATTGTAGAAGGAGCCATTTTCAAGGAATTCTTTCTTGTGAAAACAATAGTTGCAAAACTACCACTTTCATGGAAAGAATACCGGAAAACCCTTAAACATACTAAGGAAGAAATGACTATGGATGATCTCTTCAAGTATCTTTGAATTGAGGAAGAGTCAAAGTTGAGGGATTAATTGGAGGAACAAACTGAATTGGTCTCCAAGGCGAACCTGGTTAAGAATAAAGAACCTGATAAGAAGAAGCAGAAATTCAAACACTCCTTCCAACAAAAAGAAAAGAAAGACAAGAAGAAGAAAACTAAGGATAAGAAACCCAAGAAGGGGACTTGCTACCATTGTGGGAAGCCCGAACACTTCAAAAGGGATTGCTGACACTTCAAGAAAAGTCAAACAAATGTAGTTGAAGAAAAGTTTGCTGTAATATTTTCTGAAGTGAATCTTTTAGGAGATGAAAATGAATGGTGGTTTGACATATGTACTACAAGACATGTGTGCAAAAACCATTCCATGTTTTCTTCCTATGAAAAGGTAACAGAAGAAAATCAAGTTATTTACATGTGAAACTCTTCTACGGCAAAGATTGAAGGACATGGGAATGTGGAAATGGACTTCACTTTCGGGAAGACAGTTACTCTTAATAATGTCTTACATGTACCCGAAGTCAGGAAGAATCTTGTATCAGTCAGCTTGTTAGTAAAGCATGACTTTAAGTTAGTGTTTGAGTCTGATAAATGTATTCTGTGTAGGAAAGGTAAATTTGTTGGTAAAGGCTATGCCTTGGGAGGATTGTTCAAAGCCAGTATTGGCTATGATGAAATGAATGAAATTTCTGATTCTGCTTATATGGTTGATTCTGTGAACACCCCATTTTTACACCCCTTAATCCCTTGATTTTATTTGTAATTTTAATTTTAATTTTAATTTTAATTTTATTATTTTATTTGAGTGTCGAGGTTCTAGATCCAAGAAAAAGAGAGAGAGAGATCATCCCCTTCACTCATTGTTCAAAGCCCTCAAAAGAGGAACCCCATGCTTAAAACCCATGAGCCAAAGCCAGAGTCCAATTTCAAAATCCCAAACCCAAACCCACCTAAGCCCAAATCCTCAAAGGTTTAAACCCTAAAGCCCATAAGCCCACTACTATTACTTATATAAAGCAAGTGAAAGGGTTCAAAAAATCCCATTCGGTTGAGAGGAACGACCCTTACCCTCTCCTTCTCTTCTTTCTCCCGATCTCAGTCCAACGGCGAGGACAGCGTCCCCACCGTTTCAGCAGCGAATTTCTCTCCCTCTCCTAGTTCTCCTCTTCACTGGAGCTCTTCTCCGTCTTCATACCCAAACACCGACGCCGGCAGCAGCTTCAACGTCAACCACCGATCATCGCTGGTTGCAGATCAACCGAGTTTAACACATCTCCTCCGGCTAATCCTCGGTCATCAGGTAACCGATCTTCCTTCCTTGTTTTTTTCTCCTCTTTTCTTCTTCCTCTTTTGGATCTTGGATCTTATTGATTTTATTTTATTTTATTTTTTATTTTCTGTAAATATCAGATGCTGGTCTCAGTCAACCTCCGATCTCCATCGCCGATCGTCACTATCCGATGTCTGTAACTCATCGTCTCACTTCATCGTTCTCCCAGGTATGTGAGTCTCTATTTCACCGATTTTCTTCTTCTCAGTTCTTCTAAATCTGAAGTTCCTAGATCTAAACCTTAGATCTAGAAATTCCAAATATAGAATTTCTAAATCCAGGTCTATTTTTTGTAATTTCACTTCTATTTCACTCATTGTTCAAATCTAGAAGTTTATCAGTCCTATTGTTCAGATCCAGATCGTTGGAATCCCCATCTCCGGTGATCTTTCTTCCCTGGCGGTAGTTACTACCGTTTCTAGCTAAGCTGTCCTCGGGTCCTCTTCGCCATCTCCAAGCTCCTGTGTGACCCTTTTTCTTCTAGATCTAAATCCTTAGACCAGGAAATTCGAATCCGGGTCTGTAGATCTAGAGCTCTGTTTGCTAATCTTCTGTTCATCTCGTTTATTCTATTTTATTTATTTATTTATTTTTTATTTATTCATTAATTGCCTGTGCCTGTGTTGTGCCTGTGTTCTTTATCTGTGCAGGAGAGCACCATTCCAGTACTCTTATCTCTCGGTTTTTTTGTTTTTTTTTACATATTTTTGGTATCCATTGTTCTGTGGATTTTTCCTTTTTTGAGAGATAGAGCCGTCCTTCTACTTCTCAACCGTCATCAACTTCCCCTGACAACCCTCGCAGGTATATCTTTCCCCTCTTCTATTTTTTGTAGTATAATGTTTAGATAGTTCATAATTTGAGTAGTTTAAATCTTTTGGGCCCTTGGATTGGGCCATATGTTGGTGATTTGAGACCCATAAGCCCCTAGAATCATTTTTTAGAATTTTTGGGCTTACCTTTTAAAGTCTTAGAAAGATAGTGGACCAAAGCCAATTGACCCCATTAGCGGTCAATGGGCCTTGGCCCATTAACTTTCTCTTTGGGTCTCATTTATTTGGTCATGTATGTATGTAATATCTCTTGTACATGTGTGCAATTTATAGAAATAGGTCGTAGCTTATTTTCCCTTTTTGCCTACATGGGGCATTTAGGTATGATTTTCCACCCTAAATAACAGCCTACCCCGTTAGTTTAATCTAAAAAGAGAAACAACAAAAAATATAAAAAGATTGAAATAAATTAAAGGTACTGGTCTATCTTCCCTTGGGACCTAGAGCAGGGTCCGTATTTAAACCATAGCCTCTTTTGGTTTAAGGCCGCTCGATCCGCCCTGCTCTTTGCCTTTAATTAAGTCAGTTAGGCCTTGTTTTCCTTTTTTGCCTACCTTGGGCATTTAGTTTAGTTTTTGGACTAGTTAAACTTGCCAGAATTAAAGAAAAAAAATACAAAAAATCAAAAAATACAAAATAACAAAAACACTTAAAAACCCACAAAATGCAAAAAAGACTTACCCTAATAAATGAACGCCCCCTAGAGCTCCCCCACGAGCACCTAGCTATGCTACCATCTCCCGGAGTGAGATTCATAAATCTCATTCCATTTCCCCTCCCCAACTCAAACACGAGTTGGAAATGACCACACTCCGAAACGAGTATAAAAACAGTCACGGACCCTGAACTACTATGAGGGTCTGATTCCGACTAATCGGATAAGTAGGCAGCCCAAAACCAGGGTTCGACCCCAACCAAAAATAAAATTTTTACACCCCATATTGATTTGTGTTTAATTAGCAAAATTAATAATTATTTAGGAAATTTTAAGTGATTTTAAATGTTTGGCTTGGACCTAATGAGTAGGTTACCATCATTGGATGGAGGTCCTGGGGTGCCTAACCCCTTCCCCAGGACCTAAAGGGATCTCTTACCTAGACTACTCTGGACCGTAGACCCCCTTATTTTGGATTATCTCGGGATCCTACTTCCCCTAAGTAGGTGGCGACTCTTAGAATAAATTTAGCGTTATTCCTCTACTCTCGGACCTTATCTCGATACTTAGAGTTGAGAGGGGAGGAAAGGCGGTAAATTTATGCGTTCACAGCTTTGGCGACTCTGCTGGGGACTGTAGGATCCAACCTGAAAATTAGGTAAAAGCCAAACATTTTTTAAATCCCTAATCATTTCCTAAAAACAATTATTCTTTTTGCTAATTCTTTCTTTTGTGGGTATGTTCTTATTTTCTCGTTCCTGTGCATATCATATTCATTGCATTTTAGTGTAATCACCTTATAACCCATTAGTTGGATCTATGGGGCCTACGGCTGTTTGATACGTATCTTCAGTGCCAGGGGCTTTCTGATCTGTGGAGTTCAGCTGGATCACGCCTTATGGGTTGTACCCGTAGAAACGGATTCGGTTTCTCCCACTTGCGCCAATCGTCCCATTTTGGGAGTCGCACATACGGCCAAGTGTCCCCTAACCACCTTAGGAACACCTTGCATTACCCCGGCATACGCATATAGATTAGGTTGTGATATAGTTTATAAGCAGTAGATTAGGATGGTTTCCCCCAATCCTACCCTGCTTATAACCTATACCCGCCCTCCTTTTTGGTTGTATATTAGGGTATCTTTTTGTACCCATATGTTCATTCAAGAAAGAGGGCATGTGTGAACCATGTTTGATGAGCCATGTGTGATTGAATAAACCCCTTACCCGCTTATTTAAATCATTACATATGGGGGTCCTAACCTCAAATAATAAATGGGTATGTATTTATCCCTTTTTGTTTTAAACTTAATGGGCTTCGGTTTCCAATAACCCAAGGTAGTAGGTTGGACCTCTAAACCTACCCCATTGGTTTACATATGTCTTGACTAAAATAAAAAAATAAAAAAATAAAAAAAAAGAAGGAAAAACTCTTTCGTGATACTACATATGGGATTCAAAATCCAGATATAAATGGATATCCCCTTATTCATTTATTACCTTAATCTAATAGGTCTTGGAAACCCAAGTTAGTGGACTGGGCTTTTGTCCACCCACCCTATTAGTTTACATATGTAATGCCACACCAAAAAAAATAAATAAATAAATAATAAAAAAAAAAAAAAAAAAAACAAAAAAAAAAGAAACATTCTCAAAAGTTTTGCATCATCATGCAGCACCTGTATAGAGTCTCACTTGTGCACTATTGTTTAGATGGCAGGCCCTTCAGGAATAATTAAGCCGGGAGGCCTAGGTCCTTCAATCAAGTTGGATATGCGTGCTGCTTGCGATGCCAAACTCAGAGACACAGCTACAATCTTTAGTTCGGCTCAAGGCCTTAACTCTGCCCGTCGCCTAGTTTGGATACAGAGATACCATGTGGGAAATATTTTAGACCTTGCTTTGATCGATCCTGATTGGCGTTTAGTCAAGGCGGCGATTCTTTGTTGGGATCCTAAAAATGTGGTTTTCCGTTTTGGGAAAAATGAAATGTGTCCGACAATCGAAGAAGTTAAACGCATCTTAGGGCTTGATATTGATGGTCCTGCTATCTTACCCCGATACAGAACAAATTACCAGCTTGAGCTTGCGCAGTTTTTACACATCAAGCCTGACCGATTACCCAACAATGCCAAAGGTACTTACTCAAGGGTTGAAATGAACAAACTGTGGGATATGTATAGACCTTCGTGGGATCCTAGTGCATCTGAAGCTGAATCCGAGTCAACACTCAATGTTCTTACATGGATTGTTCTAGCTCAGCTTATTTTTCCAAAAAACCTCAGTATTGCTGAATCTGTATTGGTGGGGGTAGTCAAAGACATGCGTAGTGGAGGGTCAGTCGTCCCGATGATCCTGGGAGAGCTTCTTAGGGGTCTTAAGTACAGCAATGAGAAAAGAAAAGGGACATTCAATGCCAGTTTATCCCTTTTACATTTATGGTTAGTCGAGCATTTACCATCAATGGTTACTGTGCCCTCAGAATTTGCTTATGATGCTCGGAACATAGTGCGAAAATTCAGCCAGACCCAATCCAAGCTTGTTTGCAAAAAAATGGAAGACTGTTACAGAAAGCTCCAGCAGTTATCAGAAGACGAGATAATTTGGAAGTGTCGTTGGCTCGTAATCAACAAACGAAGGCTTGTCAAAAATAAATATATGAAATCTATGTCAAAAATAAACTTGATTTATTCACTTAAAAACTGTAAAGTCCATGTTTTATATGTTGGCTTATTCCAGTGTCAAAACAAGTGAGTCTAGGTGATTAGGTGTGTATCTTGTGTCATTACCTTCAAGCATTCACGACATGTGAAGTTGAAGACCGAAGAAGATTCATTGAAGACTCGATTGATCATATCGTTCGTTTCTCTCATAAGATGGTAAGCGGCCTAGATACCATGCTACCATAGGTGGGAATTGACTTAGAATAATCATAATATGATACCTTAGGTGATAAGTGACTTAGACTAAATATATGGACCCGAGGTGATTAGATAAGTAGCCCAAAACAAGTTGAAAATTCTTAAAAAATAAGGTTACTTGTAGGTGGCATATCTCCCAGACCGTAGCTCAGATTTTGCTTCATAATATATTAAATCGATCACATTGGAAAGATCTACAACTTTCATGAAGGGAGTAAAAGCTAAAAATGAAGTTTTAAAATTGGGTTTTCACCTCAAGGTCAACCCTGGGCACTTAGGGTCGACCCTGAGTATAAAAATATTTGTATGGGAAAATGAGACAGTGACTTGCAAAACCCAAGGTCGACCCTGGAGGATGTTTGTGTTGACCAAACTTCACATCTGGGTCGACCCAAGTGTCTTCCAGGGTTGACCCTCCCTGATATGGGAAAAATTTCTTATTCAATTTTTTTCGCTATTTTGGTTTTTTTGGCTATTTTGGCAACTTCCTTATTGGGTTTTAGCAACCTCTAAATTTAGTTTTTGATTCCCTATAAAGTGAGAAACTTTCTAGCTCGTGGAGAGCATCTTTGGGGGAGTATAGAGAGTGTTTTTTTACTAGCTCTAGAGTTTATAAAAACTCTTATTGTTTATTGTCTCTCCTCCCATTTGAGAGTTATTCTTACATCCTAGTTTTGTAAGCTAATGCTATATTTTTGCTTGCTTGAACTTTCACATTGATGGAGTCCATCTAGGAATTGATTCTTATCAAACCATCAACCCGTTCTGGATAGAACAGCTTGGCCAGAGTGTTTCGGAGCTTTTGCGAAGGAGATCAATCCGAGAAGGATCGTGGATGTGTGATTTGGTCGGTGGAATCTGAAGCCATCATTGACGGAGATTGATCAGAAGATCGTGGACTGTTTTCGAGACACAAAGAGAAGTACGAACGACTGCGGTTGATCACAGCACTTGTGAGTACGTGATGACTTTTTGAGGCGTGGAGGACTAAGAACTGAATGATCGTAGTGTCGAATCCGAATGAGTCAAGTTTGAGTCTTTTAAGTCATTGTTGACTTTGTTTTAGAAATATTTCTTGGCTGGATTAGGTCCCGTGGTTTTTCCCTGAAGGGTTTCAACGTAAAAAATCTTATGTTATGGTTTGCATGTTTATCTCTATTTTCCACACTTTAAATTCATCATCCCTTTCATTAATAACTTAATTGTTAAATCATAAAAATAGTAGATAGAATTGTAGGAAAACCTAACCATCCCCTTGAACTTGTGAGTTCTCAACTCAAACCCTTAGATTTGAGGTTCACCAAAAATTTTTAAAAACTCAAATTTTGATAAATGTGAAATCTGCACTAAGACTAAATTAACTAGAAAACCATTTAAAATGTAGTAAGAAAGTCTAATGTCTTAGAATTAATACATTCTGATTTATATGATTTCTCTAAAATTACTACAAGAGGAGGAAAACAATATTTTATAACATTTATTGATGATTGTTCTAGATTCACTCAAGTATATTTAATACAAAATAAAAGTGAAGCTTTAGATAAGTTTAAAACTTATAAGGCATATGTAGAAAATCAATTAGATATTAAAATAAAAGAATTAAGATCCGATAGGGGAGGAGAATATATTTGTAATGAATTTAATGCTTTTTGTGAAAGCCAAGGTATTAGACATGAATTTACAGCCCTTTATACTCCTCAACAAAATGGTATTGCAAAAAGAGAAAATAGAACTCTAGTTGAAATGATAAATGCTATGTTATGTAATTCAAATCTTGGTTTAGACTTATGGGGTGAAACAATTTTAACTGCTGTCCATGTACTAAATAGAATTCCAAATAAGAATTTGGATAAAATCCCATTTGAAATGATGATGGGAAGAACACCTAGTTTACACTATTTTCAAGTGTGAGAGTGTAGGGCAATAGTAAGATTGCCAAATCTTAAAAGACTAAATCTTGGTCTAAGGGCCATTGAATGTGTATTCATTGGATATAGACAGAATAACATAACATATAGATTTATGGTTATTGAAAATAATCAAGTGATAAATAAATATTCTATCATTGAATCTAGAGATGCTGTTTTTTGAAACTTCATTTATAATAAAACCAAGTCAAGAAAATACTAATCATAGTATAAATAGAAATGTAACAGAAATTTTAGAAATTTCAATTAAGGAAAATACTCAAAATGAAAAAATTGAAGAACTAGCACAAGATCAAGAACAAAATCTAAATCCAATCTCAGAACTTAGAAGAAGTAAAAGGGCTAGAAAAGAAACTAATTTAGGAAATGATTGTTTTCTACACTTAGTAGAAGGGGATCGAAATGATTTTGTTCATGAATTTCTATATTGTCTAAATATAGATAGTGATCCATTAACATTTCAAGAAGCTATTAATTCAAGAGATGTAGATTTCTGGAAGGAAGCTATTAATGATGAAATGGACTCATTAATGACAAATCAAACTTGGAAACTAGTAACTTTACCTAAAGGATCTAAAACCATAGGTAATAAATGGATATTTAAGAGAAAATCAAGAGCCGACGATTCTATTGAAAAATTTAAAGCAAGATTAGTTGCTTAGGGATATAGACAAAAGGAAGGAATAAATTTCTTTGATACTTTTGCACCTGTAACACGTCTTACTACAATAAGATATTTAATTGCTTTAACTTTAATTCATAAATTAATAATTCATCAAATGGATGTAAAAACTGCTTTTCTAAATGATAATTTAGAAGAAGAAATATATATAGATCAACTTGAAGGATTTGTTTTACAAGGAAATGAAAACAAAGTATGTAAATTAACTAAATCTTTGTATGATTTAAAACAAGCTCCTAAACAATGGCACACTGGATTTGATGAAGTTATTTTAAACTTTTGATTTAAAGTAAATGAATCTGATAAATGTGTTTATAGTAAATTCCATAATAACAATGGAGTTATAATATGCATATATGTGGATGATTTGTTATTATTTGAAACTAATATTAATTTGATAGAAGAGACCAAAAGTTTCTTGAAATCTGTCTTTGATATGAAAGATATGAGATTAGCATATTTTATCTTAGGAATTAAGATAATAAGAACTGGAAATGAAATAATAATGTCTCAATCACATTATTTGGAAAAGATTATTAAAAAATATAACTACTTTGATATGGATTTAGTATTTACACTTTATTATACAAATGTAAAGCTAATTAAAAATGAAGGAAGATGTATCTATCAACTTAAATATTCAAGTCAAATAGGAAGTCTTATGTATGCAATGCATTGTACTAGACTTGATATAGCATATGCTGTTGGAAAATTGAGTAGATTCACATCAAATCCTGGATATATGCATTAGAATGCTCTAACTTGTATTTTTAGATATTTAAAGTATTCAATTAATTATGTTTTACATTTTTCTGGTTTTCCAAATGTACTAGAAGGTTATTGTGATGCAAGTTGGAATTCTAATGATTTTAAATCTACAAGTGGGTGGATATTCACTATGGGTGGAGCTGCGATCTCATGGGGATCAAATTTCACAATGGAATCTGAGTTTGTTGCACTAACGGCTTGCAGTAAGGAGGCAGAGTGGCTAAGGAATTTAATGTTAGAAATTCCATTAATGGTAAAACCATTGCCACCTGTTTCTATACACTGTGATAGTGAAGCCACACTATCAAAGTCCTATTGTAAAATATATAATGGAAAATCTAGACACATTGGTCTAAGGCATAGCTATGTAAGAGAATTACTCAAAAAATGAGTAATCTTTGTTTTAAGTATCAGGTCTTTACAAAACCTGGCGGATCCGTTTACTAAAGGCCCGGGTTGAAATGGTGTATACAAGACATCGAGAGAAATGAGTTTGAAATCCATTAACTCATAGGAATCACTTATAGCAGAAACCTAACCTAATATTCATTAGGTTCAATGGGAAAAACAAGCTATAAATATGTGATTGAAAGTATATTAACATATACTTTAGAATTGTAATAAAAAAAGAGAGGCTGAGTAATGACTCTTAATAGGTATATAATTAAGTGTTGAAGTGTGCCATTTACAGTTACATTTTTAATAGATTTACCTATGTAGGTGTAGAAGTTTGGCCGCTTCCAAAGTGAGAAACAACTTTCTCATTAAACACTCACAGAAAACAAGATTATAGCAAAGGGTCATAAAAGTGCTAACGTAAATGAACATTAGAATTTTTTGAGAAGAAGTATGTGTATACATAGTCCGGTTCACCATTAAGTATAAGCAGTTCAAGACTAAGGTCATTGAAAACACTGGTGGATTTTGACTTTGTAAACTTAGGTAATGGTTAAAGTCCGGAAGACACTATTCACTGAAATATGACTTCTCCTAGTTTGCTCAGAAATTTCTTTATTTTTATTTTGTTTAAAATAGTGGGGGATTGTTGGATATTTTAAAGAAAAATAAACCATGAGTTTTTGTTTTGAAAACAAAGTGTGTTTTTGAAAGTTGTTTTTCAAAGCAAAAGTTTAATCTCACATTGGAAAACTATCAATACTTTGACAAGTATATATAAGATAGTGTTGGAAGAAGGCTTGGGCCTTCAAGGGGCATTGGAATTTATTACCGATACCCACTATGCTAAACTTCAAACCATTATGTCAAAACACACACGCGCGTGCGCTTGTCGTGCCTAGCCGAGCCGAGTCGAGTTGGTCGATTGGGTGGGCCGGGCCGGGCTGGGTTGGGTTGGGTTATAAGATTCAAATGATTATTTTTTAATCCCTCTTATTTAAACGTTTTTTAATTAAAACCAAAACTGTTTTAAATTTAAACTATAACTGTTTTATGACTATTGGGTTAGTTTTTGTCTGTTGAACAGTTTATGACTGTTGGGCCTTTTTCAAACCTTTGTGGCTTTTTGAAAATGCGTCTTTACTCTTTAAAGAAGAGTGTCTTCTATTCTCAAATCACTTCATTTTTTACTCCATTTCTCTGAGCAAATTCTGTGTTCTGGAACAGACTTAGTACAACAAACTAATTCTGTTAAACAACATCCAAATTAGTGTCTGTTGTATTCTGGAACTGGTTCGTTGTACCCATTTGCTGAATTTGTTGTGGGGACAAATATAGTTTAAAGAAAGTATAGCCTACGCCTCAGATTTGCTTGCTGTATTTCTGTGATTTCTGAAACCGTTTCTTCAACAAACAAAACATGTTTACCTAAACTAAAACCATTCAGCAAACTTGACGACTTAGAAAACTTAGGAAAAATTGGTGCTTCGGATTTTTTTTACCAAGATGGTTCCGAATCTCAAGACTTCTTAAACTTTTAGATTTTGTTTCGATAACACAAATGCTATACTGTTATTCTCAGTGTGTTTCCCTACAACTAATGCGTGAACTAATCTATTTTAGAAGACATTGAACTTTATAGCTCTTAAGGAGTTCATCTGAATTGGATTTGCAAATTCATTACTTAATCCCATTGAATTTTTGAAGTTGAAGCGCATGTATCTACCAGAGAAAAGGCTTTGAGTCCGCCGGAGAGAGAAAATGGAGGAAGAGAGAGAGGGAAGCAGGATCGCATCTGGTTTTAGGGAGGTCATCGGAATCCATTAGAGAAAAGGTTTTGAGTCTGCTGGAGAGAAAGGGGAGGAGGAGTCTTACCCCTAGGAAGAGAGAGAGGGAATGACACCGAAGAGACAAGTCTATCTCGAAGAGGAAGGAGACCGTTAAGGAAACAAAATAAAAAATCCTAAACTACTCTTCTATCCCTTAAAAAAGTGACGTGATTATGACCATTAGATCTACAATCCAATGGTAGTGTGTGTGTGAACATATATGTTCTATACCATATGTCTATGAAATCCCTTCCCTATATATATATATATATAGAGGAGGTGATTAGTCAGCTAGACTTATTATACCTTATAGTCAGCTCACCTCCCTTATATCATTAGATCACAATCAACGGCCAAAATTAAAAGAACCTTTTTAAAGCTAATTTTATTGTTGCCCAAAATGCCCATATTAAGTTTAAACACGTTTAAAGACTTCTCGTTTTTCCCAACACGTTCCAAACCCCTCTTCTTCTCTAAACACCTCCAAAACCAGTTGGCATTCTCTCATCCTCTGGTATTGGAGCTCTCTTCATCCCCTCCCTTCGATGCAAAGCTTCTCCAAGCGACGCTTCTCGTACTCCCATCCGATAAGAAATCTAACCCCTTGTTCTCTCCTTTGTCTCTCATCTAGCCGAAATTTAGGGTTTCACAACCCCTAATCCTCTCCTTTCATCTTCCTCTTTTTTTTTTTCATTTCTCTGTATGTGTGTGTACAGATGGGTTTGTTAGTGGATGTTAAGGATTGTTTTGCTAGACTCTGCAAACTTGAAACTTTTTCAAGTTAGATTTCTTATAATGCCGCATGAACCCTCTACATTACCGGCTTTGGGGCAGAGTCTAAATTGCTTAAGTGGAATGCCCTTATTAGTGGGTACACCAGGAATGATCTTTGGGATGATGCAGTATCAATTTTCTGTGAATTGCTTTTGAGAACAGACCTTAAACCGGATAATTTTAGTTGATTTTTAAGTTAGTTTTATTTAATTTAATTCTGATTTTAGATTATTTAAAATTTGTTTTGCAGGAGTGGTAGAGGTTTGCTATACATGCCACCTGTTGAGTTCTGTTTTGCAGGTGTGGTACACACACATACAGAGGAATGAAAAAAAGAAAAGAAAAAAAGGAGGAAGATGAAAGGAGAGGATTATGGGTTGTGAAACCCTAAATTTCAGCTAGATGAGAGAGAGAGAGAGAGAGAGAGAGAGAGAGAGAGAGAGGAGAGAACAAGGGTTAGATTTCTTATCAGAAGGGAGTACGAGAAGCGTCGTCTGAAGAAGCTTTGTACCGATGGGAGGGCATGAAGAGAGATTCAATACCAGAAGATGAGAGAATACCGACTGGTTTTGGAGGTGTTTATAGAAGAAGAGAGGTTTGGAACGCGTTGGGGAAAACGAGAAGTCTTTAAACGTGTTTAAACTTAAAATGAGTATTTTGGATAACAATAAAATTAGCTTTAAACATGTTTTTTTAATCTTGACTGTTGATTAAGATCTAACAGAATAGAGGAGGTGGGCTGACTATAAGGTATATAATCAGCCCAACTGACTAGTCACTTCCTCTCTCTATATATATATTATATATATATATATATATATATATATATATATATAAAAAGGTGATAAGACACTCTTTCTGACTATAAGTGACAGTCAATTCTACTATAGGGTAATGCTACCCCAGTTTCCGTACTTCCTCACTTTCCTTGAAATCCGACACGTCAAGTTGCTCATTAAAAAACTCCCTCATTAGTTTGTATTTTATCCCTAGACTAAGGCCTTGGATTGTCTCTGACGGCCAGAAATTCCTCTCAGGTTTCATACATTGTGTGACAGTTGGCAAAAAAAATGAGGAGAAGTCATTTCATTTTCTCCCCATGATTTTGACTTCTCCCCATTTGATATCTCTTTCCCATATTATCACACACTTATTGTCACATGTCTTAATATGTATACAGAAGTCAAAATCAGGGCCCCATGATTTTGACTTCTCCAACACTTGTCACCTAGTCTATGGAACCTGAGACAAGCTCTTTCTGACTTCGCTGGAGACAATCCGAGGCTACTGCTAAGGCCTCGGATTGTCTCAATCCGGGGCTCTAGACTAATTCTTTTATAAAACCTCTCAATCACATTTAAGACACATAGATTACGGATTGAGCATTTTGTCTCTCTTTCGTACTGTCTACTATTTGTTTTTTCTCCCTCTCGTGCTCTCCCCTATTTTGTCTCTTCCCTAGCTAACTATTACGACATAAATCGAATCACAACCAATCGTGATTGAACCACCACGATAGGAGGAGTTCAATCGCACCCCTAAGTCAACACGTGTCCTTTTTAAATCCTATCGACCATGGTTAAGATTTTCTAACCTTCAAGGATTTAATAATCTAACCTTGGCTTAAAAAAAAATATTTTTTAATAATTAACCTTAGGGTTAAGAAAATTTAACCCTAAGTTTAATTTTTTAAAAACACAATTCTAAAATCCAAGGTTAAATTTTTTAACCCTAAAGGTTAGTAAAATTTAATCATGATTAATAAGAATTAAAAAGTACACATGTTGACCTATGGGTTCTATTGAACTATCCCAAAGTTCAATCACAATTGGCTGTGATTCGATCTCACCACAACACTGCCAATTGGTTCCACTTCCCTATATATATATTTTCATTTTGGACTTGGGGTTGGGACTTGGGGTTGTGGATGGGGTTGGGTAGGGGTTAAGTCACCATCGTGTTCACTGCTTAAGCAGTGATTAGAGGACCTAGGTCCACTGCTTAAGTCACGGTTGTGTCCTCGTGTCCTTTTTAATATTCATTTAACCTTGGTTAAGCTTAACTAAATTAAAGTTAAGATTTTTGTTTTTTTTTCTTTTAAAACCCAAGGTTGGATTGCTTAACCAACTTGGGGTCCGCTGCTTAAGTCGCCGTTGTCTCCTTGTGTGACTCATTTAACCCTGGTTAAGTTTTATTTTATTATATTATTATTATTATAATTTTTTTTTAATGTAGACATCATTTAACTACGTTAGTACGATAGTATGTCAGATGTTAGCTTGGGCATTGGAGCTCTTGCAACTCATACCTTTGAGGATTGGAATCCCGACCTCCTTCCATTGAAGGTCACACTTCTACCTCTCACGCAAGAGGCGTAATTAAATTAAAGTTAAGTTTTTTTTTTTTTATAAAAAAACCCAAGGTCGGATTGCTTAACCCATGTCTATCACACTACAAGAAAGATGCCGACTAGCGACGGAATATTTCCGTTTCTAATAATGGTTTTCCATCACTAAGAGTATTAGAGACGAAAATATTATCCGTCTCTATTTCGTGGCAGATGCTTCTATGACTAATAGTTTAGAGTATTAGCCACAGATTATTTCTGTCTCTGAAATACTTTTAGAGACGGAAATATTTCCGTCTCAAATACTAATTATTTTTTTCAAAAAAAATTTAACCCTCTTTCTTCCCTCTAGTGATAGAGAGAGTGGGTAGAAGAGAGAGGGGAAATGGACTCCCCCGACCACTGTTGGATCCCAAAAACACACAACCATACCGTCTCACCCAACTCCTTCATCTGCTCCTTCACCTTCACCACTAATTTCTTTAAAAGAAGAGCCCACAGAGACAAACCCAGATGAAGAAGAGAGACCACTTGTTCCTGTAGCGATGCCCGTACCCATGTCGATGCAGATTCGAAGATCAGTGGCTCCAGTAAGAAGGGCTTCCACAAAAGACTATCACACCAAGGTCGAAGGCCAAGGCTGAGGATCCGGATGCCCGCAACTTTCTTTCATTTTTAATCTGAAATTGATCAAAACCCATGTCTGAAATCCCATCAATAAAATCCAAAAAAAAAAAATGGAGGAGAAAATAGAGGGAAAAGTAAAAACGAGAAGGCTCAAACTCATTGCGATCTTTGGATCCAACAGGAGCTACAACGGTTGTTGCTGTAGCTCAAGGGCTTGTGCCCATGTGGGCTGTTAGTAGTGGAGGAAGGGTTATACCTTCTAACGCCGTCGTCGCCAAGACTTTTTGGATGATCCCACCTTCTCTGGCCATTACTAGACCTTCGAAACAGCCTCAGCTCCAGTAATATCGAAATACTAATTAGAGATGAAACACTAGTGATGAAAATATTTCAATCTCTAATAGTATGTATTAGAGAAGGAAATATTTTCCGTCTCTATTATTCCGTCGCTAGTCAGTAGTTTTCTTGTAGTGTCATTTGGGGTTGAGGTTAAGTCAAGTACTGTAATCTTGCTTCATGGTGAGTACGAGATGGGTACAACTAAGCTTACACAATTTTTTTTTTGAAGGGCTGTGATTTGTTCTCTACCATGGTAGTTAGATAAGGGGAGAGAGAAAGAGAGAGAGCAAAAAGAGACACTATGAAAGAGAGAAAATGCTTAGTACTCTGTGCGTCTTTTTTTTTGATAATTGGGAACAATTACATGACACAAGAGGGGACAGAAGAACAAGAGTGGAAAGCACCAAAAAAATTCCTTGCGCCGTTCACAATCAACTTCCGCCTACAAAGGGTCAACAAAGTCCCTTCCCCGAGCAAACCATGATCGAGTTGATGAAGCCATTTAATGAGCTAGATGGTTTAGAGCCCTTGGAACAAAACAAAATTCCAGGGATGAGAAATTAACCTGAAAATCGAGTAAGTCTGCAACCAATACCACAACATCGGGGGGGAGGAGGAGTGCCCCTACCCAACAGAGATTGAATGAGAATCAAACAATCTGATTCCACAATACTAGAATGTCAGTGGTTGTCCAAAGCTAGTTGCAAACCAAGCCGAATAGCCAAAGCTTCAGCTAGAATAGGCGAGCAGCAAGAGAAATAGTGAACACGGAAATCCAGCACAGAACCTCGATGATCCCTGGCCACTGCATCAACGCCTCCCTCCCTATTCAAACCCCAAAAGGCACAATCGCAATTAATCTTAATAAACACATTCGGAGGATTTTCAACTGCAAAATTAATCTTAGTACTCTGTGCGTCTTAAATGTGATTGTGAGTTTTTATAAAATACAAACTAATGAAGGAGTTATCTAAAATATAGATGATGAAAGAAAAGTAACTTGGTGTGTTGGATTCTCAGGGAAAGTGAGGAAGTATGCAAACTGGGGTAGCATTCTCCTCTACTGCATATTGAGAAACACATGACAAAGTGTTTTTCAAGTTTAATAGTCCCGTCTTAAGGTTTTTCATTTTTTTTTTTAATAAACACGAGTTATAAGAAGTATGACCAAAATTTTCTAGACCGTCTAATTAGGCCCACTTAGTTGATCAACATTAACTTCTTAGGGTTCATTAGACCCTACTTAAAGCAGTAAAAATATTTTTTTGACGTATAATTGGATAACTTAGATATTACCGATCGAGTAAATTTTGTTGTCACATGTCTCTTAAGGGACCTATCTTGACATCCAATGATTAGATTTGAAAAACATATGTCACGTGTCTACGTGTTTCTCAATGAGTCTAACTATAACTTATCATAAGATAGACTAGCTAATGTGTGTCTGGGGTATCATGTGTGTGTGGTATCAATAATTGCCTTAGTATTTTTTTGGTTAAGGTAACAACACCACAAGGTGAAGCTATGGTATCAATAATTGCCTAGCATTTTAGTTGAGCCAAATGGTAAGATTTTCAACTGCGAAATTGACTCGTGTGAATTTAACCCAAACCACCAAAATGGTGAATACAAACATTGGCACTGTATCAATGGTATTATATATATATAGAGAGAGTCACTTATGTCTCATACAAGTATTTTTGTTTCACTAGTTACAAGTTACAACTATGCCATATACTTTGTATGGAACTACTTCTCCAATAATTCAATAATTCAATACAACTTGATAAATGGTCAAAGTAATTGGAATTCAATGCATTAAATATATGGTTGGAAACTAGGTAGGTAGGAATTTAGGATGTCCTACTAGCTTGATTAGAGGCGATTTCAAGTGCGGGGAAAGAATCGTAGAATCTTATGTATGAGAATAAGTTTGCAGTAATTTTTTTTTTTTTTTGGTGATAAGTTAATACACACACAGACTAGGTAGGTAGGAATTATATATATACTAGTGGGCCGCACGTGTGATGCAGGTGAGAGAGAGGGGGGCGGGGGGAAGGTGAGAAGAGTGAGAAGAGTTACCGATCCTAGTGTGACCCATATAATGCATGTGTGTTTGACCCACGTAATACACGTATGTGAAAGGGAGATAAACATGTTGACATGTGGGTGCGATTATACTCGAAATAAGGGTAAGAAGACTCTGAGAGGACAGTGATTCAATTTTCAAGAAAGTTACAATTCTCTCTCTCTAATTTCCACCCAACTCTCTCTCCCGAGAATGAATCACAACCAATTGTGATTGACCTCGGGTAGAGTTCTAAGGCTATTAAAATTTTTTTTTCTAGGAACTAATATTAGATTGTTGAACCCTAAGGGTTAGTAAATATTAACCACGGTTAATAAGGGTTAAAAGGGACATGTAAATTAACCTAAGGTTATATTTCTAAGAAAAATAATTTATAAAAATAAAAACAAAGTTTGGATTGTTGAACCCTATGGGTCAGTAAAATTTAACTAAGGTTAATAAGGGTTAAAAGGGACACGTTAATTAACCTAAGGTTATATTAAATTTTTTTTTTTTATATGGGTCCATAAATTTTAACCACGGTTTTTTTTCGAGGCTCCACAGGGGTAGATATCATTTACCTACGTTAGTAGAGTCAACGGGCAATAGTTAGCTGGGGCAGTGGAGCTCTTGCAACTCTTACCCCTTGGGGGATTAGATCCCTAGACCTTCACCCTTGGAAGGCCACACCCCTACCACTCACGCAAGAGGCAGGGGTGTAAACTTTAACCACGGTTAATAAGGGTTAAAAGGGAGCGATTGAACTCAGGCTCAATCACGATTGACCGATTGGATGGGGTGGGAAAGAGGGAGAGAGAGTTAGTGGCGTAGGATAGAGGGGAAATGATGCATGAAATGACGTGAGAGTTAGAGAATGATTGAACTTGGGAGAAAGAGAGGGGAAGAATGAAATGACAAAATTATCCTCATAAAATTTTCATCATTTTTATAAACTTTGTTTTGTACCTTTCTTTATATTCATTAGATTAAGGGTAGTTTATGTATTATATCTTTCAACCAACGTTTTGAACACAGGTATTCTCTTTATTTATATATAGATATATATATAATTGTACCGAGCTTTAATCGAGCCGAGTAATGGGATGTTCAAGCCTAGCTCGTTAATTAAATGAACTTGAAAATTAAACTCAAGCATGGCTTATTTATAAATAAACAAGCTTCATGGAGCTTTACCAAGCCGAGTTCAAACTGTTCGCAAGCAGCATAGTTCGTTACTTACCCGACTAAGCCCAAAGCACTGGCTTATTATTATATAATGTATATTTTATATTTAACTAATATTTTATCTTTATTAGAAAATAATATACTTAGAGAGAGAAAGAGCTCCCCTCTTAATGTGAGATTCCAAATTTTGTTAGGGAGAAAGAGGATTAAATTAGATTTTATTTTCTACATATACATATATATATATATATATATATATATATATATATATATATATATATATATATATATATAAATAATTATGCCGAGCTTTAATCGAGCTGAGCTCGTTAATTAAATGAACTTGAAAATTAAGCTCAAGCATGACTTGTTTTATAAATAAACAAGCTTGATGGAGCTTTACCAAGCGAGTGCAAACTGTTCGCAAGCAGCATAGTTCGTTACTTACCCTACTAAGCCCAAAGCACTTGCTTATTATTATATAATGTATATTTTAAATTTAACTAATCTTTTATCTTTATTAGAAAATAATATACTTAGAGAGAAAGAGCTCCCCTCTTAATGTGAGATTCCAAATTTTGTTAGGGAGAGAGAGGATTTAAACTAGATTCTATTTTCTAAATGTATATTATTGAGAGTATCTAAGTAAATGTTTATTCTGTACAAGTGTTTGTAGTTAGGTATCTCTCTCACACATTATGATTTCAGTGATGGTGGGACCAAAGACGTGACGTGATTGTGAATTGCCGAAGAGGAAGTAGGTAAGAAAAGTCTTGGATTCTCTTTGGTAGGATCTACCAATTCCTAAGGTAAATTGGGGTTGATCTGATTGACTGTCACTGTCACTTCCGGTTAAACAGTCATCCAAATCAACTCAAAAATTACCTTGAGAAATGATATTTTATGGAAAAAATATATTGTTAAAAAAATATTTTTTGTGTTCAAAATTACCAAATTACCACTTCTCAAGGAATTTTTTTGAGTCGCTCCCTTTGACTGTTTAATCGGAGCCTGTTCATACTCAATCTCAAAATATTATGATAATTTCATAACTAGGTTGATCATTTTCTGATGGCATTTACTGTGAGGTTGGAGGGACAGAAAACAGGAGGCATATGGTAAGTTAAAACCATCTGCCTCGGCAAGTGGGGTGCGTCCATTGCGTTTGGCTTGGTGTTGTTTTCATTATTGGATCTAACCACGAGTGTGCCTGGCTAAGCAAAGAACAGGGGGTTGGTCATGTTATCAAACCAGAGCCCGGTTAGATTGATTCAGGTCCAGGCTTGGGCTTGATTCATCCAGTCCTAGTCAAGCTTGGGCTAGGCTAAGGCTCAACAATTTCCTGGCCTGGCTGGACTTGGACATCATCTAGCCTGGTCCGAGCCTGGCTCCTTAACAGCCCTATAGATGGCCAAATGGATTGGCCATTTTGTTTTAACGTTAGGCTACTAATAGCAGCACGTTTCTAAGAACATTTTGATAGTTCATGGCTTTAAGCAAATGAGCAGCCTTCTTCGGGTGCTGATTTAGGCTCTTGAATTATTTTGACATAATTATCATCATTAATGTTTTATCCCAGAATACATGAGGGTTGCAACACAAATCCTATTTTGTCATTCCGTTAAGTTAAAGCAATATGATTTCACTTATTAGTTAATCAAAGTTTATCTTGCATATTTTATTTAATATGATAATTTTTTTTTGTAAAATAATATTTCACTTATTACTTTATCAAGTTACAAGGCTCTTTTGTAGAGATGGGTTGGGTTCAGCCTATTGGGTCCATGCGTGTGTTTTGGCCTACCGAGTGTGTGTTTACCTCTTTAAAAAAAAAATTACAAATTCACATACATCTAATATGTACATATTACCTAATATGTACGAATCTAATACGTACCTGTAAATAATAAAGAGGAGTGCTAGCCTAGACACAGTAAGTCAATTTCTTCCCTAGATGTATAGTAGCTAGGTGCAACACGTGGTGTAGCTACCTTATAAAAGGGATATGGTTTGACACCCAATTTTTACACCATTCCTTAACCATAGTTAGTCCAGAACCAAACCACAGTCAAACCTAAGTTTAACCCTAGGTCAACCTTAGGTCATACCCTAGCAAAACTAATCAAACCCTAGTTTGATCCTAGGTCAACCTTAGTAAAATTCTAGGACAAAACCCTAGCCTAACCCTAGGTCCAATTCTAGATACAACCTTAGTCAAACCCTAGGTCTAACCCTAGGACTAATCCTAGGTCAATCCTAGGTCAACCGTAGTTAAACCCTAGTCAAACCCTATGTCTAACCCTAGGACTAACCCTAGGTCAACCCTAGCTAACCCTAATCTAACCCTAAGCTAAAAACAGTAGCCATGGGCCCAAGGCCCACATAGGACCCAAGCTAAGTCCCCTAGGGCCTAAACCTGTAGGCAAACAAGCCCTGGGCTCTAGCATGGGTCAGAACCCTAGCCGAGCCCTAGGAAGGGGGCCCAGCCCTAAAATTCAAAATTTCATCTACCGACATTCATTTTGTAGTAAACAATCGAACCGCATGCGAGTCATTTTGATAGACCAGAGATTTTTTTTGGAAAAAACCAAGAATGGCGGTAGAGTTTCTACCGCCATTTCAAGTTTGTTCTCTCAGGGGAATGGTGGTACTGGTTCTACCGCCATTCCCTATTTTGCTTATAAACCAGCAGCTGCACTCCCTTGCACTCTTCAGGCACACCTCTAGCCACCCCATTCGCTTTCTGAGACCTCCACCTACCCCTGTCCTTATTCCCTTGGTGTCCCTAAACCCCTCCTCTATAAATTAAAATCAATCTTCAAGCTCAAACCCATTCCAAAATTCCTAGAAGAAACCCTGAAAAATCCTAGGATTCCCAGAATCTTCTGCTTGCAAGATCAAATCCAGAAGAAGAGTAAGATCCCAAGGGATCAGCCTAGGCCATCCTCATTAGAAGGGGGTCTCTCCAAGCGGTGCACCACAACCACAGCCACCATCACCATGGTTGGAAGCGCATCAATAGGGTAGAGTCCTCCCCTACCCCTCTCCTCTTCTGTAAAAGCCTCATGTGAGCCCCTGGTCCATTTCCAGGGGACTTTGGTTGGCACTAATCCTAGAGTACGGGTCCCCTTCCTTTCCCATAGGCATGGGGACCCTCTCAAAGGATAAAGCTTTGTTTTTTTTTTTTTTCTTGAGTGACTTCGAGATAGGTCCTGGAGTGGTCACAGCGCATCACCGTAGAGGGAAAATTAGATTTCTTGGAAAATCCAGAAATGGCAATAAACACAATACCACCATTTATGGGCTTTCTCATTTCAGTGGTTTTAGGACCCATATAATGGGCTCCTAGCCCTTTCCATGGGCCTGGTTTAGGTCCTTGAGACCTCCCCTGTCCATCCCTGGTCCTTCCAGGCTCACCAGACTAGCTTAACCGTGGTTAAAATCAACAAAATGGAAATTATCTAAAATAACGGTAAACAGTTTACTGACATTCTAGATTTTTTGGTTCCTGATAAAATTATGGCCATTGTGGGTCCAATCTAGACTAGGCCCAGGACTCCTGCCAGAGTCCCCTAATCAAGCCTAAGGGTCTGTGGACCCTCTGGGTTTCATCCGTAACCTTCCCTCTGGCTTGCAAAAACCATTTCCAGAAAAACTGGAAATGGTAATACAACATCTATCGTAATTCCAATTTTTTGAATAATTGGAATTGACGGTAAACAGTGTACCACCAATCCCAATTTTTGTTTAAATGGACCTTGCACAGGGCCCAGACCAAGTAGGAGGATAGTCTAGGCCCTTCCATGTTACCTGGGCCCACTCTTGACTTGACCAAAACCTTAACTAGGGTTAAACTTAACTCCGGTTCGCTCTTAATCATGGTTAAGACCATTTTAACTTGGGACAAATCCAAAAAATTCCTAAGAATGCAAAAGTCCAAAAAAAAAAAAAAAAAAATTTATGTTTTGGACATTTTCTAACCATAGTTAACAGTATAACCATGGTTAAACCTTCCCTAACCGCGGTTGACCAACCCAATACATGATTAAGCATGTCTTGGGCCTCCAGGCCTAAACCTAGGCTTCGGGCTCAACCCTAAGCCTGTGGGACCAAACCCTTAACTTCCGGGCTTAATCCTAGGCCTCCGGGGTCCAATCCTTAACCTCTAGGCCTCAATCTTGGCCTTTGAACCTAATTCCTTGCCTCCAGGCCCGAAACCCTAAACCATGGACTTGACCAACCCGGTGAATCAAACCTTAGTCTCCGAACTAAGTCTTAGTCATCCCAGTGCACATACACTCTCTTTGCCTTGACACGGGCTCATGTGCCAAAACTACGCTTGATCTGATCTCACCCCATGTGAGTACGTAAGTAACCCTACTCGGGTTCGACCTTAGTTTAGGATTTTCCTTTTCTTGGATTAGTATTATCTAAATATTTAAACATTTAATTAATTTTGAACTTAATTTGGCTTATACCTAGAGAGTTGGTAACTATTGTAAAATGGGGGCCTCGAGGTACCTAACCCCTTCCTCGGGACTTTATCGAATCACTTACTTAGACTCTCATTGAAATCATTAGACCTTATCCATATTCGAGACCTATCCCTCAGAATAAATAGGTGGCGGCTCTCAATCTTAATCAAATCCCTTATGAGTAAAATCTGTGCTCACAACCCTTACATGAAACCCTTATATCAAACTCTCACAAGATAAGACATATCTTAGCAAATCCTAATTACACTCTCTATTAAATCTAATCTAATATTTAATTCTTCTAATTTTTAAGTAGATTGTAACAATGTCTCATAAGATACCAACTTGAATTATAAGTTGATTACTGTTAAAAATAAGACTCCTGAATAAAGTTTTTCCTTTTCTAAAAATTATTTATATGTAAAAATACTTACTAACTTTAACTTATGGTAGTGTAGCCAAACAAAGACTCACAATTTTTTTTTTGTAATATCATTTATCTACGTTAGTATAGGGTTAGTGTTTAGCATTGAAGATTGGAGTTCTTGCCACTCATATCGGGGAATGGATCCAGAGACCTCTCTATTGAGAGAGGCCACACCACACCATTGGCGCAAGAAGTGGGATGTTACGCAGACTTACAATTCAAACAACCTCAAATTAAGTCCAACCACGCCAACCCCATAGTTTCCAAACCTAGATGTCGACTACAATAGCTTATCAAAGTTAACGATTACCTAGTGCACCTTACTCCTAGAGATTGCATGTGGAATTGACATGCAGAATTGTCAATTCTGCACTACAAATCGGATTCCGTTGATTAAGCCGCATACCAAAAACTATAGGATTGGAATTGTGACAATTTCATGTGGAATTGACTGGCAGAATTTTCTACAATTCGATTCCGTCGTTTAAGGCGCATACCAAAACTACATGTCACTGTTCGGACCTCGGGTCATCATGGGACTTTTTCTTTTAATCCAGGCATCCCGAGGTCTGTTTGGGAGGCGGGATGATCTTTTGGTCTTTGCGTTTCCTGTGGTTTTTTCTTTCTCTTTCCTTTCAATTATATGATCCTTTACCCCAAAAAAAAAGAAAAAAAAAGGGTTAAAAGTGTAGAATTTCAATTTCGCGACAAATTGAGAGTTCCATTGGGTTTATTGCAATTCCAAAGGTCCAAACGCAAATACCCTCTTCATCGACCACTCTTAAGGCATTTTAGTTTTTGCCCAACAGAGAGATTCCCAGAAGAGCAAGTCCAAGAAGTTACGATATCTAAGGAAAAACTTCATTACGAGTTATTACAAAGCAAAGTTAGATTAAAGGAAAAAGGCTTAGATGAATCAATGGAATTATAATAAGGGTGCATTTGGCTTTGAGTATTTTGGCCGTAAATGTTTATAACATAGTCATTGGACATCTGACCACTGAAAAAATTATTGACTAAATCATAAACATGTCGAGCTAATTTAAGATAGTATACTGGTTGGTAGTGATTTTACAAAATTGATTAAATCACTTGTTATCCAAACACATTTATTGAAAAATTAAATATTTTAATCACTTTTCAACTATTAAATCAGTAACAAAAGTCAAACCAAACACACTCTAAAAAAATAAAAATAAAATCCCAATGGTCCCATTACAGCCACATGTTAGAATTATATACTCTATTATTATACAGATGCATTAACAGCCAACTCGTCCGATCATCACTTCCATGGACACAGAACATTAGATGAGCGATGCAAGGATAATGTAGCCTGTCTGTATGGGCATGCTTATATATGCCTTGAGCTGCAGCGTAAAACCACCAGGCTAATGGACGGTTAGTCGGGTGGATTTCATTTTAGGGGGATGCCCAAACTCCACATTGATTTCCATATAGCAGTAGGTTTTTTGGACTGATTGACATGCACAAGGCACTGTTACACCATGTTTACTTTAGAGTATCCATTCCATCCTCATTTATTTAGAATAAATGCTTTGAGATATAAAATGTTTGAGAGAAATGCTACTGAGACCCTATGGTCATAGGAGTACAATGTGAGGCATTTCTTGAGAAGACGGGATCTTAGGGCATCAAAAATCATTCGACACCTTAAAGTCCCGTTATTTGTTAATACTGTAAAAGTCTTTTCAAGTTACCTCATATAATTCCACTAATTTTAAGTAATATTATTTGAACTAAATTATTATTTGAAAGTTTTTTCACGGGATGAACAAATAATAGGGATCTAGACGATCCCAAAATTTTTGACGTCCTAAGATCGTGTTTTCTTGAGAACAGTCTGGGGATACCCTATGACTTAACGGTCTCAGTAGCATTTAGTTCAACTCGATTGATCAATACTCAAGAAAAAGCCATCTCCAAAGACTGCATTTTATTCCAGAAAAAGGTTTTCAATTAAGTTAGAAGTAGGCACACCTATCATCCATTAATTGATAGTTTGCATGGACGAGTAATAGGTAGTGGGACAAAGACGGCCAAAATTTGGGAATTTGATTCCTTCTTGATGCATTGTCAACTTGGCCATGATCGAGCTTGAAAATTAAGTACGAAACAAGCCATGAAACGTACGGGGTGCACATGGGCCTGATAGAATCAGCCCAAGCTAATCCTAAAGCTAGGTCATGGCCGAACCCAAACATAGGTTGAAACAAGTCGGAATTTAGGCATTGGGCCATTAGTTTGTTCAAAGTTAGGCCTACACTAGATCGTTTAAAATAAACCCTAAAATTTGGCCCAAGCTTTACCCTTAACAAAACCGAGTTTGATCGTGTGCTCAAGCAATAAGAGGAGAACTGGATCTAGAAGCCCATTAAGCGGTACAGGCCCATATATAACCATGTTATTGGGATGACTTTTATTTTGGGTACAAAGTCATACTGTTAGGCCGCAACCCTGTTTAGAAGTGTTAGTGGGTTAATGCCTAGCATTTGAAGTTTGGCAAATAGTGGATATTTTAATCATCGCATCCCTCGGGACTTGATCTGGGAACACACTACCAGTCTACCATTGGGACAATTAAGCCCATGGTGTGTGGCCTGATGACTATGAAGAATCTAAGCATGTGCAGGGCATCCTTGCATTCTCCAATTTCAAAAAAGAAGTTGATAAAAAAGTGGGAAAAGAATTTCATTAAAAACAGAAGTTGATAAAGAAGTGGGAAAAGAAAAAGGTAAAAGCAAAAGCAAATGATATATGGGGTGCAAGTTGATGGAATGAATAAGAAAAACCTTTGGGGGGAGAAGGCAAGGTGATAAACAGTATAAATGGAAAAGAAAGCTTCTTCCTCTTCTTCTTCTTGTTCATCATCTTCCTTGAAGCGAGACGCGGATTGTTGCGAGAAAGCCACCGAGTGTGCCTTCAGTGCATGTGTATGCTGCGTGTGCAGCCCGCTATCGGTCGTATGGTGTTGCATAAAGCTACCGTGCCAGATCGGGTGGCGTGCCACCCGACTAGCGGTGAGATCCACTTGTTGTGGGCAGGAGAAGAGGATCGTCGCTGCATCTTCATCATTTTCTGATATGGAATTCAGTAGTAAACCAAGTCCAGTTCATTCAAGCTCCAAGGACTCTGGTCCTCAAAAGACAAGGATGGTGAGGCCGACTCGTAGCAATCAAACTTGAGAGAGGTTATGTTAGTCTTCACAGAAGGGGCTTGGTCCATGGGTATTGGCAATCCTTCCTCACGAAGAGTTCGATTTTTAGACTTGATTTTTGACTACTTTTGTGAGTGTTAGCCTTGTTCACCCTCACTAATAGATAGGGAATGTTAGTAAAAAGTACAATTTTTTTTTTGTTAAGGGTGAATTTGTTTCAAGTGTTTGTACCAATATACCCATAGTTTGTGTATGTAGCTTTCCAATCACCGGGGGCACCCAAGATCTGTGTGCCGAGTTTCAAACACAAAATGGACTCTTTGTTTTATTACTCCAAACGGGTGAGTATACATGGGTATGTAATTAATACTAGCAAAATCTGAATACATTTTATTTATGGTGTTCTATGAGTAGAGAAACAAGGAATTGGGATGAAGTAAAATTGAAGTTGATCAATCTTGGGAATAGTGTTATAATGTTTTCTTGTTTCATCAATATGAGAGTGCTAGCCTCAATCGTGTCAGTTATTAATTGTCCCATAAAAGTGAATAGTCCCACCAAAAATTTGACATTTCTTTTTCATTGGGGCTATTAACAGATGACGCGATTGAGACTAGCATTCCTCTTCCACCTATAATCATTCAGAGTGGATGATAGAAAGACTTCTGATTTGCCTTGGATTCTCCCATGTAAGGAAGGCCACATGTAATTACAATATTGTTAATGCTTTTGCATTGGTTAAAGCATCAAAAGTCTTAACCTTTGAAAGTTTCTCTGCCTAAATCCATAAATTATTAGAGACATGAAATAGTTCTGTGACATTTAGGAATACCCTCTAGCAGTTTAATAGAGTGAATTCAAGGGTGTTTGGAAACTCTACTTTTAAGAGTTTACAAGTTTAGTTCTAAGGCCTGTTTGATAACAAAGTATCTTAAACCTAAACATATCGTGTCAGTCTATGGGTACTCCCAAATATACTCCCTAATCTTAACAGTTTATAATTGATCACTATGGGTTAGGATTTGCTTGGCTTATTTTGTCTTTTCTAATTCCACATCAGCTTCTAATTCTAACCTTTAATGATTGAGTTAAATGGTTAGGATTTGAGAGTATATTTGGGGAGTACTTGTAGATCCCGACTAGATATATTAAAAATGGAAAAAGAAGATTACATTCTTAAATAAATTTTCCTTAGCTATCGGCAAAGAGTATAGGAAGAATCTCTAAGGGAATCTCATAAGGAGAGAACAAAAAACATTCATTGGGTTACAAAGTTTAGCAAGGTAGACTGCCCTATTAGATTAACGCCTAATATGAGGGATGATACAGGCCTCAAACAATGAAATGAGTCTTACAGAAGCATCACAGTCATCTTTCCACCTCCACAGCATTGCTAGACACCCATTTAAACTATCCACCACCCATTTTGCACCTGAATAAATGTAGAGGCGCCTAATGCCCTTTTCCACAGCCAACTGAAGATCACAAAGGATATCTTTCAATTCAATGACATCAATGGAATTGGCCTCATGAGTTTCCCCAAAAACTAGCATTACAATCCTGATCATGTGATTGTGGATAATGCCTCCAATGCCAGCACTTGACTCACGGACCGACCCATCTGAATTAAGCGCCCACCTATCTGGTTGGGAGTAGAACTTACTCACCAGTATGCAAAACTCAGCCTTAATTCCCCATCTAACCAAAAAGTCTTTGTTCCACATGGCGTCTTCAATCTGATTTTTCCCATACAAGTGTTTGGACCGAGTGTCATTCTTTATGAGTTGAATCAGCGCTTCTAGTTCCTTGGATTGATTTTGAAGATCCCATTAATTGTTTCTTTCGATCCACAGGTGATAGATCGAAGCATTGAGGCTAACTTTCTTAACGGCTTGCACAAGACCATGCCCTTTGACTGCTTCAGTAATCCATCCAACTTCAGCTTCCCAATCTAGCATTCTCCTATTTCTATAGCCACAACAGCTCAAGATAATTTTTCAAATTTCGGTAGAGTATATACAAGCAATGAACAGATGCTCGACACATTCGTTTGCCTCCCCACAAAGAACACAACAGGCAATTTGCAGAACTCCATGTCTAATGGGCACATGTTGGGTTTGGAGAGAATTGGATAAAGACAGCCATGCTATCAGGCTGTGACGAGGTATACTATGTCCAAACTAACAATATCAGCCCAAGCAACTGTTGGGAAAAATCTGTTTTGGGAAAATCTGGGTGTTTTTGGGAAAACAGTTTTTATAAACTTTGACCTAAAATATAAGTGGGACCCACAAGGATTTTGAGGCGGGTCCAAGTGGATCCGTGTTTTCCTCCATGAGGAGAATAACGTGGTGTATTTACTTTTCCAAAACAGTGAAGTGGTGAATGAGAAATTCATCTCAAAGTGGGCTACTTGAACATGTGTTGTAAGTTAAAGAATGGTAGAAAATAATAGTCCCACATTGGAAAACTATTGAAATCATAGTGTGGTTTATATACCTTTACCTTGGAGTCAAGGGTGGGCCCTTGGGGCACCCAAATTTTGCGAAGGAGTGAGCCCATGCTCCAAGGTGGAACCAACCTCGCGGGCGCCGCCGCCCCAGCCCGTGTCCGGGTCCGGTTGGCTTGGTGTAAAGCCTGGCCCCTATATTTATTTTTTGTTGGGCTGGGCCAAAGCCCATTAGACAGTCTCCTTTCTTCAATTATTTAAGGCAATTCTTTATGCATTCTGGAGCATGATTTTCAAATCTCCTGCTCCCTAGTTTTCTTTTCTTCTGCATCAATTTTCAACTGCATGGAGACAAGTTGTTGTAGGCCGTGATCACCTGTGCGGGGCAATATTGTTTTAAGGACATTGAATCCAATTCAAGCCTCAGTCAGTAAAGTGCACTTCCATTTTTTAAATTCTGTGATTGATTTTAGTATTCTGTTATTTTGTTTAGTACACTGTAATTTGCATGTTCTCATTAAAACATACAGTAAATTTTTTGGCAATATCTCCAACAACAACTGACTCATGAGAGGTCTAGATGGCTTGCCAAGCAGATTTTAAGGAGAAAGTCCCATTAGTAGTTGGCTTCCAGATGACTCGATCTTCTTTCGAAGATGCTAGGACCTAATGAGGTGGGAGCTCACGCCATAGAAATTGAATCTGCCGATCGAGCTAGAGAAGGGCTCCAACCGCCATTCAACAACAAGCATGAAACTGGCGCATCAATAGGGAGACCAACATCATATTGAACCCACAGATCATAAGAATCATGAAAAAGCCCATGAGGATTTCAGGGGTCACACTATTAGAGGAAACAATTCAAAATCAGATCATGCCCGATCCTGACCCATCCTATTCATAGAAGCTTGTATATTTTGGATTCTATCCAATCTTAACAGCCTGTAGATTCTATCCCTTCAATCATGGGATATCTCTTTGTATATATACTCAATACTAATATCATATCAGCAAGGAAATTTTATTCAAATCAAACCTTCTATATTGTCTCTTTTGTTATGGTATCAGAGCCTCTCTAAGGCCTTTCACCTTCATACGATCCTCATGGCTTCTTCCAATACTCTTGTTCTCACAAATGTCAACAACCTTGTCTCTGTGAAACTTGACAAGGACAACTATCTTATTTGGGAGAGTTAGTTTGAACTGATTCTTCTTAGTAATGATCTCTATGGATTCGTTGATGGATCTTTTCCATGTCCGGAAAAATTTGTCACAGATTCTGATGGCAAACTTACAACAGCAATCAATAAGGAGTATATGACATGGAAGAAACAAGACAACATGTTAGTAAGTTGGCTTAAAGCCACACTATCTGAGAATACATTGACTCAGGTTGTTTGTTTGAAAACATCCTATGAAATTTGGCAATCTCTTGCCGCCCAATATGCCACTTGATGTCGCACTCGTAAAGCAGAATTGCGTCTTCAAATTCAGACCTTGAAGAAAGGCTCATCATCGGCTTTTGAAAATTTCAATCGGGCCAAAACCATTTATAATAATTTGGCATCTATTGATTGTCCTATATCTGAAGAGGAATTGGTCCTCGCTATTGTTGGAGGCCTCCCAAAAGAATACAATTCTTTCACCTCTGCAAAGGAACCAACAATCCTTAATGAGCTACATGGTCTTCTCTTAAGCCAAGAAATGCGGCTTGAAACACAAAGAGTTGAAGAATCTCCTGTAGAGTTACCATCGACAGTGTCATTTACACCCAAATCAATAGATCGCCATAAAGATGGGTACCGTCAAAAGAACCGAGGTAGGGGAAGGACAAGTCACCATCATCCCGTAGTAAACTCCAACAATACCCCTACTACTTCAGCACGCATGCCATGTCAAATATGCAACAAAACCGGGCATACTGCTTTGGATTGTTTCCATCGAATGGACCATGCCTATCATGGTAGGCAACCACCATCCAAACTTGCCGCTATGGCTGCATGGTATACAGATTCAGGGGCCACCAATCATGTGACATCCAACTTATCGAACATGTCCATTCACTCCAACTATAGTGGCAGCGATCGCATCTCAGTTGGTAATGGTAATCGTCTTGACATTAAAAGTTCTGGTTCTACTTCTTTTACTTCCAATGATCACATCTTTTATCTAAAAGATATCTTACATGTTCCTAAACTGCAAATTTACTCTCAGTTAACCAATTTTGCAAAGACAATGATTGTTCATTCATTTTTAATGCCGCTGAATTTTATGTGAAGGGCAATCGCTCGGGGAAGACAGTGTTTCGCGGGCGGAGTAAGGATGGTCTATATCCACTACAAATCCCTACCCATGTTAGTTCTTGTTCTCCGGTTTTTTTTCTCTCCTATCGGGTTACTTCAAGTGTTTGGCATCACTGCCTCGGTCATTCGGCCAAACCAGTCATGCTTCAAATATTATCTAGTTTTAATACTAGTTTACATGGCACACCTAAACTCCCTTCCATTTGCACATCATGTCAAATGGCAAAGAACTCTAGGTTACCATTTTCTTTATCAGATTCTATTGTTGATGCTCCTTTACAACTTATCCATTTGGATATTTGGGGACCATCCCCTATTTCTTCAATTAGTGGTTAAGGTATTACATTGTGTTCGTTGATGATTACAGAAGGTATTCATGGATATATCCTCTAGTTCGTAAATCTGATGCATTTGATATATTTGTGTCCTTTAAATCTTTGGTTGAAAATCTTTTAAATGCCAAAATTAAATTTTTTCAGTTAGACGGTGGTGGGGAATACACAAGCAACCACTTCACAAAATTTTTATGTGACAATGGTATTTCCCACCGCCTCTCATGCCCACACATGCCCGAGAAAAATGGCCTTGCGGAACACAAACACCGACATATTGTTGAGATGGGTTTATCCCTTTTAGCCCATTCTCATGTGCCTCTTCAATATTGGTTCGAAGCTTTCCGCACCGCCACTTTCCTTATTAACCGCATGTCCTCCAAAGTCATCAATAATTTATCTCCATGGCAACGGTTATTTAGTTCTTCACCTGACTATAATTTTCTCAAATCTTTTGGATGTCTATGCTTTCCTTGCTTGTGTCCTTACCAATCCCATAAACTTGATTTTCGATCAACCGCATGTGTGTTTATTGGATATAGCCCTAATCATAAAGGATACAAATGTCTTGACCCTACTTTTGGGCGTGTCTACATTTCCCGCAATGTTCGGTTTGATGAAAATAGTTTCCCTTTCCTCTCTCAATGTGTGGATATGCCTCCTTTCGACCGCTCGCTATGGTTGTCACAACCTAGCATACTTGGCCCATTACCCACATCCATGGCTTCTCATGCACAACCCAACAGTACCCCAACCACCAATACCACTCCTCCTTACCAACACCATGACCAAACCTACTTACCCATAGCAGCCATACCACCTACTATACAGTCCATCCCACCAACTTCCGCACCACTAGACACAACTCTTCCTTTGGAAAATCAGTTTACTAGCCCAACACCACCTCATCCCACCTCATTACCCTTTCATAATGAAGTTCCCATGGGGCCTGATTCACAACTTTCACTTACCGAACCACACCTACCTATGAATCCCTTATCAACCCCACCCGACCCAGGGCTTTGCCAACCCCAAACATCCCCAGTATGTTTGTAAATTACATCGCTCCATATATGGCCTCAAACAAAGCCCGCCGGCCTGGTATACCCGTCTTATTGATTATCTAGTGGGCCTTGGCTTTGTAAGCTCTAATGAAGATTCCTCGCTATTCATCTATGCCACACCAAAGACAGTCATTCTCACTCTTATATATGTTGATGATCTCATTGTTACAAGTAATCATGATGGATCTCTACAACAACTAATGTGCGATCTCAACCGTGTATTTGCAATGAAAGACTTGGGCCCACTTAGTTATTTTTTGGGTATTGAAGCTATTCGTTCATCCAATGATCGTCATCTCTGCCAGACAAAGTACACTATTGATCTATTAAGGCGTGCTCATATGGAAGGGGCGAACCATTACCATCACCTGTGGTTGTCAGCCAACAACTCTCATTTAAAGGCGAACCATTTGCTGATCCGTCTACTTACCGTAGTATCGTTGGTGCTCTCCATTACCTCACCATGACGCCACCTGATATCGCATTTGCCATGAATCAAGTATGTCAGTTCATGCATTCTCTGACAATTGATCATTGGAAAGCTGTGAAACGAATATTAAGGTACTTGAAAGGCACAACCGATCATGGTCTTCACTTTCGAGGTGGACCATTTGAACTCATTGCCTACTCCGACGCCGATTGGGGCGGAAGTCCTGACAATCGTCGCTCTACAAGCGGTTATGGTGTTTACTTTTGTGGCAATCTGATTTCTTGGAGCGCTAAGAAACAGCCCACAGTGTCAAGATCAAGCACCGAATCCGAATACCAATCACTGGCCCATACGACGGCTGAACTTGCTTGGATTCGTACACTCCTTTGAGATCTCTCCATTTATCTTCGTTGACCTCCTATTTTATGGTGTGATAATCAAGGGGCCATCAAAATGTCATCTAATTTGGTATTTCACGCACGTACAAAACATATCGAAGTCGATTATCATTTTGTACGAGAAAAAGTGATCCGCAAAGAACTTGATATTCGGTTTGTTCCATCCATGGATCAGATCACGGATATCTTCACCAAGGGCTTATCCACCACTCATTTTGCCTACTTGAAATCCAAACTTCAGGTTGAATCTCCACCGTTAAGCTTGAAGGGGCGTTTAGAGGAAACAATTCAAAATCAGATCATGCCCAATCCTGACCCATCCTATTCATAGAAGCTTGTATATTTTGGCCTGTAGATTCTATCCCTTCAATCATGGGATATCTCTTTGTATATATACTCAATACTAATATCATTTCAGCATGGAAATTTTATTCAAATCAAACTTTCTGTATTGTCTCTTTTGTTACACACTAGATGGAAGTATTTTGGCCATTCCCCACCTGGTGAACAACGAAAACCTTTGCCATCTCTCTACACTTTAAGACTTGGAACCGCACCCAAGAATAATCTGATGGAATCTTGCATGACCAAAAAATGTTCAATTTAAGAAGGTTTTAGATACCCACTTGAACCATAGAGTTTGCTTTTCCTCAGAAATCTTCCATACAAGATGAAGAATAATAGCGAGTTTTCAATCTTTTAATCAACAAAAACCCAACCCATCTTCCTTCTCAGGATTGCAATCTTTTACCCAGATGACTGGGATAGAATTTCTATCCTCAAGATACCCACGCTGATAGAAATCTGTATGTTGTTCTTTTGGTGGAACTTTTAAAAGTCCAGAACATTAATATTTTGGAACAAGAGGCAAGTGTCTGGAGGACAGGGGCGAGGGTTTCTAACTCTTTTACACAATGGTATCTCAGATTTGTTGGGCTCAATTTAATTAGAAGGTCTACATGGATGAAACTTAAAACATCCGAAATTTTGGGTAGAACTTGAAAGTTCCATATTTGTAGACTTTTGCACTCTATGAAATAATATAGTTCTAGACATTAGGTAAAATTAAGCATGAAACTATGAAAGTTCTAGAGTTCAAAAGCTCCACCAAAAGAACAGACAAGAATTTTTTCTATCTGAAGAAGAATTTTCTTAGGCAGCATAAAACAGCTTGTCCAATAAACATGGAAACCCATTAGTACAGTTCGTATCAATTCTGCTCTCCCCGCATAAGAGAACATCTTGCCTCTCCAAGATTGAACTTTCTTTGTCATGCTATCCACCAACAGTTAATAGATCACTACAGAGAGCTTACCCGACACAAGGGGTAGTCCAAGATATTTGAGTGGGAGCTTACCCTCCCTCAACAAAAAAATATTCAAAATGCTACAGCTAACGGACGGAGAAGTGCCAGTAGATAACACCTGAGACTTTTCTAGATTAATTAGGGTGTAAGCCAAATAGCTGAGAGAATTTGAGAACGAATTTCCGCAAGTTATATCCCGAGGACACATCTGCTTGAAAGAAAACAAACAAATCGTCAGCAAAAATTAAGTGAGACACCATAGGGTCCATGCAAATATAGTGAGGAGCGATGGCTCCCTCAAAGACAACAACATTGAACATAGAAGTCAGACCATCCATGGTGATAACAAAGATGAAAGGGTAGTATAGAGGGTCTCCTTGGCGAAAGTCTCTAGAGTTCTCGAAGTAACCTAAAGGCGACCCATTTACATTGATGGAAAATTTTGGGGACGAAATAAATTTTTTTTTATCCAACCTATAAGACGAGAAGGAAATATCAACTTCTCTATAACTGCAACCACAAAGTCCCACTTGATTGTATCATGCATAAGACTTTTTCAGGTCAATCTTTACCGCACATATGGGCTTCTCTTTCTTTTGGTGGTAGTTCCTAACAATTTCACGAGTTAAGAGGATATTATCAGAGATCTTGTGGCCTAAGACAAAGGTTGACTCATGATTCAGACTAATCACCTCAGAGATCACTAATTGAATTTTATTGATGAGAACCTTAGCTCTACACCTACATAGAGGAACATCTCCAAGACGTCCCTAAGCCAGCTCCCTTCGTCAGGTTAGGGAGCTGTAAAAGGGAAAAATGAGCTCCAACAGGCTCCTCATACCAGCTTGTCAAAGTAGGGAAGAAGAAACGGCTCATAGAATTTGACGAGCCATTTTCCACTCGCTTGACAAAATTTTATTATTATTTTTTTCAACGTTAAGAAAGCAACGGTTATTTCCACTTTCCTACAAAACTCCTCTCCTCCTTCCTACTCTCTTTAGTTTGATTTGCCCTCTTCTTTATTCTCCTCAATTTTGTTTCATTCTCCTCTGTTTTCCTTTGGAATCAGCTATTGGTAAACGAATCTTCCCACCTTCAACAAATCTCCAGAGACTCTAGAGAAACATTATATGGGGATCTCAAGCTCCCTCAATAGAAGGTTAAGTTTACACATTCAAGGTTGGTTTTTTAGTTCCAAGTAAAATTTATTGTCTTTTTTTTAAGACAAGGATGGAAGAATTTCATTGGGTTTTGATCATGATTTAGGTTGCTAAAAAGTTAGGAAATTTGAGTTGGTAATCGATGCTGCTTGTTTTGGTGTTTATACGAATCAATTTAAGTGCAAGTTTTTTTGCTATGAGGAAATTAATGTTGCTACATTACCTGTTTGTGGAAATGTTCCAGTCACCATTGAATCAAGCAAAATATTTTTGCATATTCCTTTGTGGGGATGAAATTATTCTTACAAATGTTGACCACTTTGGATATATGCCATCGGTGAGATAGTAACCCATTGTAAAGTCATGATCATTGATTGAGTAGTAGACTGGAGTAGCACGCCCATCAGCGAGGTTGGTAAATACAGAAGACCATTCTAGCACATTAATGTCATTATAGGATCCTAGTAACCCAAAAAAGGCTATCCAAAGATCATATGACGCCACGACTTCCAAAATAATCGTCGGTTCACGGACATGACTAGAATACATTCCTTTCCACACAGTCTAACAATTCTTCCATTTCCAATGCATATAGTCAATGCTCCTCAACATCCCAGGGAATCCACGGTTTTCTCCAACCGCTGGCAATCTAGCAGTATCATCATTGTTTGGTGACCTTAAGTACTCGTCTGAAAAAATTGCAACAACTGCTTTTACAATTTTTTTAGACTTTCTATTACGGTGCTTTCACCAATCCTTACGTACTCGTCCACATAATCTGCTACTACTCAATAATTCAGCATCCTCATTGCGGCGATGATCTTCGAAAGGGAAGACAAACCAAACGTTCCAACAACGTTTGTCTTTTAGAAGAAGTATGGATCATGGGCTTCGACCGTAGATTGAATATGTAGAAATAGAGAACACTGCATTCAAAACCTCCTTAGAAATGAAATTGGAGGATATACAGGATTTTTAGCGAAATATTCGAAAAAAAGTCATTCGTGGCCTTGAACTCTATCACACCAAATGACCGCGTGACCTTGAATAGAATTGTAGGCAATAAAATCTCACCATCCATTGTCTAGATGCATGTGCAATGGCACACACCAGATCACCATCTCTCGGAGAGATGGTTCAAATTTGCGCATTTCTATGGCACGCGTGGTCCTTTAGCCTGTTAGCATTTAATGCTGATGGCTTGTCATCATGCTACTAAGCATGGTAGGGGGTGATCCGTGATGATAAAATCCATGGATCAACCCTAAGTGCTAGCCTCCGAGAGGTTGACACGTGTTTGATCCATGAGGAAAACCCCATGGATCAACCCTAATACGTGTTTGATCCGTGAGGATAAACCCCACAGATCAATCCTTTATGTGCCAGCCTTCGAGAGACTGACACATGTTTGATCCTGAGGATAAACCCCACGGATCAACCCTCTAAGTGCCAGCCTCCGAGAGGTTGACAAGTGTTTGATCCATGAGGATAAACCCTACGGATCAACCCTTTAGGTGCCAGCCTTCGAGAGACTGACATGTGTTTGATCCGTGAGGATAAACCCCACGGATAAACCCTCTAAGTACCAGCCTCTAAGAGGCTGACATGTGTTTGATCCATGAGGATAAACCCTATGGATCAACCCTTTAGGTGTCAGCCTCCGAGAGGCTGACATGTGTTTAATCCATGAGGATAAACCTCATGGATCAACCCTTTAGGTGTCAGCCTTCGAGAGGCTGACATGTGTTTCATCAGTGAGGATAAACCTCATGGATCCATCCTTTAGGTGCCAGCCTCCGAGAGGTTGACATATGTCTGATCCGTGGGGGTAAATTTCATGGATCCATCATTTAGACGCTAGTCTCTGAGAGATTGAAACGTGTCCATGAGGCTAAATCTCATGGATTAAAATGGCAGTCAATAACTGACTGCCGCATCATGAAAAAATCTCAAATAGAGATTCTCCCGACTTTGGGGATCCTTATCTTGGGATGCCCCTCTTTTAAAATCCCATGGGATGCCACATGACACCCCATAATCATGAAAGGATTAGGACTTTGTCCTATATCCTAGGAAATGATGTGACTTAACATCCACTTTTTGAAGAGAAGATATTATCTTCTTCTCCCTTTTCAAAAGGTACTAGGATTCCTCATAAAAAGGGAAAACCTAGTACAAGAGTCCTCAAAGAGGAGAATCCAGATTGACTTCCCTAAAATAAGGGAGTCAAAGGGAGAGACCAAAAAGAAATCTCTCAAACTTATAAATATAGGATTTCTCACAAGAAACACACACGAAGAAAAGAGAGAGAAATCCTCCAGAAAGTATAGAGAAGAAAAGAAATAGTTCTTTTCTCCCCTTGAAGAAACAACAAGTAAAAAGAAAGCAAGCCGGAGAAGAAGACTCCTTCCATATGGAGAATATCAGGTGAGTCTCTTAAAATGGTCACCCCTATTCTTTCTTTCTAGCTAAAAAGATCAAAACCTCAAAGAGTTATCTGTAACGCCTACATGGGATCTGGGCAACCCCATTGAATAAATACAAATACTTTATTCAAATATTTTTTTATTCTTTATTTCTTCTTAATTAGAGATACTTCCCCAAATTAGGAAGGTAATTAACAATCCAGGTTTACTCGGATTGGAAGGATAGTTCCCCATACAAAATAATAAACTCCACACAACAATAAAGGCAATTTGACCGCAATGAAATTTACGCATTACAAATTTCTAGCACTCTTGGTAGGACTTTCTTTTCCTTTCATCTTTGAAGAAGAATAAAAAATAAAAAAGAATAACAAAAAAGGGAAGGTGAGTAATCTTTTCCCCTATTTTCTTGTCAGTTTTGTGCAGGATAATCGAAACCGTCTTCATCTGTCCAACCTATGTCTTGACCATCAAGAGGAGAGTATACGTCCCTCCAATGCCGATTCCAGCAACTCACCCCTTACTTGGGTTGAGGTGGCAGCGGCCCCAATCATGAGGTCTCGGTCTACTGGTCGAACCCTCGATAAGGTTATTGCTGCCCCTCCACGGATGAGTTACCTGATCAGTGCTTAATTTTGCTTAATTATCCCCATTTAAATAAGCAGTATCAAATTTCTCTGGCTTATATCTTCCAATTTACACGTAAATTGGTGTATTTTCTTCTTATTGTTGTGTAGTTCTCTTTTTCTGATCTTAATGATATATTTGCATGTGTTTATACATGTTCGGGAATGTCGCATGCAAAATATTTTTAAAAGAGACCTTATTACGTGCTTTTTCTTTGCAGAGATTCAAATGCAGACCAAGCCCAAGATGTTCAGGTTTTGAAGCCTAAAATCCAAGTCAAACAATCGAAGAAGCTAAAGTTAAGCCTAGGCCCAAATCAAAGTCCAAGAAGCTAAGGGATGTTTATGAGTTTCTTACCAAGTCTAAGAAAGGCAACCCACAAATAATTAGAAAGAATTAAAAAAAAAGACTTGGAAAGATTAATGTATAAATCACACACAAGAGGTGGACTCTTCCAACAAGGAAAGTGGCATGAAGAAAAAGGAAAGTGGTGGACGTACCACCTAGATTTAGGACTTCTCCCTGGTGGACATCAACAGCCTCCATTAACTATTCTATTTTGGTTTTTCTTGGGTTGTGCTTTTATTAATGGATGCCCTTTGGAGATTGGCATTCTTGGATTTGGGTTTCCACTTGCTTAGAGGTTACCACTTTAAGAAGGAGAGGATCCCATTAAATACCTTAAGAGGGACCTAAAAAGGGGATCGTTTTTTTGGTGGAACCTTGGAATCACAAAAGGAGGTTCACGGCTCACACTCTCTTGGCTTGAGTTCCTCTCTCTCTCCTCTCTCTTGTCCCTTAGTGTGTCTCTTTCTTTTATTGAGTTATTTTATTGTAATGTTTAGTAAACCATTAAGGAGGATGACAACTCTAATCATGGTTGGCTAAAAATTTTTCTAAGGTTAGGGATTCGAAGCTTTTCCCGACTTATGTGGATGATGTAGATGGTTTGAGTATTGATTTTATTTGAATAATTTTATTAGTTTGGTTAATTGTTCCTCTTTATATGTTCTTTGATTTCATATGATCAAATGATATATGGAATACTTGGATCCCTTGTGAGTTGGATACAAAATGCTTTTTAAATTGCTATAATTATTCTGTTGGGTTAATAATCAGTGGTTTTATCGTAGTATTTTCCATCTAGTTTAAATCTTTATTTAATTCTAGATGCGTTTTCATCCAAATCTAAGCATAAGGAGGGATAGGTGGATTTTCTTGAAGCCTTAGACCTCTTTCTCTTGCTTTATATTATCAGTGATTTTTGCTCCATTCTCATTGAGTGGAAAACCAATTTTAAATCTCTATTCTCTCTAGATTTCGTTTCCTTAATTCTTGTCGCACAATAGTCAATCCCTACGGATTCGACCCTGTGCTCACCAGATACATCAATTGTTTCACTTGTGTACTTGCAAGTATATTATTTTTACTCTTGATTTTATATCCATTAATTTGGATTAAATTAAGTTGTAACATTACCCCTGCCAGATCCACGGATATGGGGCATCCCCAAGGATGCACCATGTACAGGGTGCATCCCTAGGATGCACCACGGAGTAGATCCATCCCCAAGGATGCATCACGGACAGGGTGCATCCCCTAGGATGCCCCATGGAGAGGCTAAACCCAAGAGGATGCACCATGAAGCAGACGCATTCCCTAGGATGTGCCACAGATCGGGTCGGGTGCATCCAATTGGATGCCCCACAGACACAATGCACCCTACATGGTGCATCTCAAACAGAGTGCACCGCGGAGAGTGTACGTGGTTCAACCATTCTACGACAAGTTAGCACAAAAGGCAAACCTATGTCAACCTTTGGGCCAAGCCGAATAGGCTGTCCCAAATCCCAACAGTTCGCATTGGGGATGACGCAAAGGCTGAACTTAGGACTTGTTGGTTATGAGGCCCCTTAGTCCAAGCTGTCCATGGGAACTCCCCCTTTAAAAAATCCATTAGAGAGGGGAGATGCTGCCCAATTTTCACAAGGGCAAAAAGGCAAGGCCAAGGGCCTCAAGGACTTAATGAACAATCCCTCAAATAATGTTCTTAAAACATATAAAGAAAATAAGGAAGATGTATCAAGGCATTCATCTGTGAACAAAAAACGTCCACAGAAAATTTTCACGGACAGTAGTCCAAGTCATCCCACAGATGTGGGACAAGACCATCCCACAGATAGGAAACAGAAATTGTCCACGGACAGGTCTCAAGACAGTCCAAAGATAGAGTCTCAAGACAGTCCACGAACAAAAAGTTAAGACCATCCACAGACGAAAGAACAAGACTGTCCACAGAAAAAATTACAAGACTATCCACAGACAGAATTACAAGACTATCCACGGACAGAAATACAAGACTATCCACAGACAGAAACACAAGACTGTCCACGGGCATAAATGTAATACTGTCCACAGATAGAAATTCAAAGCCATCCGTGGATGAGCCCAAGCCTATTCCACGGACACAAGACCCAACCCTCCGGGATTCAGGCCCAAGCCAGTCCATGGGTTGGGAGTATGGCCTCCTTATGGACACCAATGATAGCAGGTTCATGGACAAGGTCCACGGACATAATTTCCTCAAAAGGGAGATAGATTTACTGACAGATACTCTGTAATCCATGGATAATTCCTTTTCTAAGAAGGAGAAAAGTTAGCGGTATATAGCCAACAAAAGGAGGGTTCCACTGAAGTGGAATTAATTACCTGATGACATCATCAAGTCAAGGAAAGAAAGGGTAGATATACAAGTGTCTTCAGACAATACAAAGGGCATTAATAGATGTGATCAAGGTCACCCGGTTGTTAATGCAAGAACCACTATGAACTCTGATCGGTGCAAGATGTTATACATATATGCACCTCAAACTTAATTTGTTAACCCTTTCGAGTGATCTTTTAAGTATTTTTATGCTACTTGGTTGTTTACATTTGTTTCAGGTTCATCCGAGAAAAAAAGCTTAATATGGATGGTTTAGAAGGATTAAAAGCATTAAAGGATCTCAAGAACAAAAGTGAAGAAAGCAGGAGCAAAACCTAAAGCTATTGGGGAAATTCTACCCTGGGCGATCGATCGCCCAATTCTCTGTGTTTTGATGATATTAAAAGCATGCAAAATCTTTAGTTGGGCCCAATTTGACTATTCTTAAAGGCCCAAACTTTGTAGGGAAAAAAGAAAATAAGAGTTCTAGCCCAATTAGAAGTCCTTATTGTATAAGGATTCTATCTTTCTCTTTTTCTCTATAAAAGTAGAGAATTATGTAGAGAATTTTGTACAGATTTTGAATTAGAAAAATGAGAAGCTTTGGAGATCAAGGAAGCTATGAAGAAGAACGCAGCAGCTTTGTCTATGAAGATGATACATTCTTCCCTTCCGATGAACTAATTTCCATTCTAAGGTTTCGATAAAACCCTAGCCAAGTAACTGTGTTATTCTATTTTGTTTTTATTTTTGATTTCTTAGTTGTAAAACATTGATTGCATAATGAGAGGATTGTTTCAACAACTAGGATTTATTTGGTTTCATTGAAATTCTTAACCTTGTCTTAGGTATTATGAAATTGGAATTAAAATCACTTGTGTTAATTTTCGTTAGAATTTAAACGTAGGTTTTATGCAATGGTTTTAATATATTGAGAGATTAAATTCGAAGATATTTTATGCTAAGGGACAATGACTGATTACACAACCGTAGATTAGTGTGTATCATTCGTGCTAACCAAAGATATGATATGTTTAGAATATAATCCCTTGAATTTTTCTTGATCAATTGAGAGAGGACGAGCTGTCACTCTAACTGGAATGTTTGCAAATTAAGAGATTAGAATAAATTCAAAATAAGGATTGGTTATTAGGTTAGTGGTGGATTTGAAAACCCTAAATCTTCTCCCCAAAAAATTTAAAACCAGTAGTTGATAATTAATTTAGAAACCTTAATTAGTTTAATTAATTTTTTTTAGTTTAATCAAGCAAAAATCAATTGTTCATCTCATTAGTTTAGAATTAATCTTGATAAAAGGTAACGAAACCAGTGCAGTCCTTAGAGGTTCGATACCCTTACTAGTACTATTTTACGAAATTATTACTAAGAAGAAATAATTTAAGATTGACTGACGATCAATTTTTGGCGTCGTTGCCGGGGACTGCTAGAATGGTCTTGTTGTGAATTTGAAAGATTAACTTTAAATTAATCATAATAAAAAAATTTCAAAAATATTTTTCATTTTATTTAATTGAAATCTTTGTGTTTTCAGGTACAAATTGCTCAAACTGAACGGATTGAAAAAGCTTTTTCAAACATCTTGGAAAGCAGGAGAGTTTGAGTATTTACTGTCTTAAGTAGATAGTTTAATTCAATTTGGTGTCGGTCAAACATAGAGTTTTTCCTTTAGGGTGTATGCCCGGTAGGAGGTCTTGTAATCCGGAACTATTGCCCATTGATTCTATGTTAGAGCGTACTGCTAGGTTTCTTAAGGCTTCTGCCTTATTCGAATCCAATTCTGAAGCGAAAGCTTCTACCATTCCTAGAGCAAACCTAAAAGCTATTCCTTTCCCTAATATGACGGAAGAACATGACCCAATGAAATCATTAAAGGATTATTTTACTCCTTCTACATATTCATCCCCTTCATGCATCCGGTTGCCGGACACTACGGCAACCCATTATGAAATTAAGTCCAGTATTATTCAGATGATACCATCCTATCACAGACTTAATAATGGAGATCCCTACAAACATCTTAATGAATTTCATGAGATTTATACAACTTTCAAGTTGCAGGGATTTTCTGATGATGTCCTTAGATTGCGCCTCTTCCCATTTTCTTTGAAAGCCAAAGTCAAATATTGGCTTAACTCTTTAGAGGCCAATTCTATTACCCCTTGGGCTCAAATGTAGCAAAGTTTCTTATGAAATTCTTTCCTATTGGAAAAACAAATTTGATGAGGTGAACCATCACAAGCTTTGCTCCAGTTGATGGTGAGCTATTTCATGAAACTTGAGAGAGATTCAAAGATCTTTTCCGTAAGTGTCCCCACCACCAAATTCCAAAGTAGAAGTTAGTCCAATCTTTCTATGCTGGATTGCCTGCACTCAACCGTCAGTTGGTTGATGTTTCTTGTGGAGGAACATTTATGATGAAAAATGAGATTCAGGCATGAGTGCTTTTGAAAATTTGAGTGAAAACTTTCTTCACCATGCCTCGAATAGTCGTTCTGAGAGAGCTTCATGTTTCTCAAATTCTAAGAGAGACATCAATGAAGTGGGCACTTCCATAGATGTTTCATCTAAAGTAGATGAATTATCTCGAAAATTGGATAAACTCATGGCTTCAGGGCCACCTTCCTACACACCTCCTCAACCAAATCCTAATAAGAAGGAGGTGTGTCCTATTTGTTCTAGCCCTGAACATTATGTTGAAGAGTGTCCATTAGCTGCCCAATTCCCGAATCTTGTCCAAGAGTATGCTAATCCTGCCTATATCCGCCCGGGTAATGATCCTTACTCAAATACCTATAACCTGGGCTGGAGGAATCATCATAATTTTTCATGGCAGCCACAAACTCAAGGGAATAATTTTTTTCCACCTCAAAGGCCATTCAGTCGGCCTTTTCAAGGTTAATCCAACTACCAACCCCAATAATTTCAACATCAGCTCCTCCCAATTTTAACCAAAGAAATCCATCTTTTGAGGAGAAGGTATTGAATGCTTTAAAAGACTTGGAAAACAATACTCAATTGCTTCATTCTTACTCTCAATCTATTCAAAAGCTTGAGTCCCAACTGGGACAACTTGCTAATGCTATCAATAGGAGAGTTGATGGAACACTTCCAAGTCAACTTGTGAGTAATCCTAAAGGTGTTAATCAAGTTAATGAAATAAATCATGAACAAGTTCAGGCTGTGACAACCTTAAGGAGTGGGAAGGTGGTTGAAAATAATGTTAGGGAAAATTCGGGCAAGAAAGACTAGCCCAATGTAGGACCTTCTGAAATTGAGGGCAAGGGAAAGGATACCAATGAAAAGGATCAAGGTCCTTCCACTCTAAATCCCATTCCCGAGGCACCCTACATGCCTAAAGCCCCTTATCCTACTTGTTTGAATGATTCCTCACCCTTTAGGAAAAAGGGAGCAAATATGGAAGACATGATTGAGGTCTTCAAACAAGTAAAGATAAATCTTCCTCAGCTTGATGCAATCAAGCAAATTCCGGCTTATTCCAAAATTCTGAAGGATTTATGCACTCAAAAGCGTAAATCAAATACTTATGTGTCCAAGAAAATCCTTCTAACCGAGCAAGTGAGCTTTTTGCTTCAACTTTCCACTCCTCCTAAATTCAAAGACCCAGGTGCTCCTACCATCTCTTGTATCATTGGAGATTACACCGTTGACCCGGCCGTCCTTGATTTAGGAGCAAGTGTAAATTTTCTCCCTTACTCGGTTTATGAGAAATTAGGCTTAGGCGAACTTCGCCATACATTGGTTATTTTACAACTAGCTGACAGATCAGTTAGAATTTCTAGAGGGATAGTTGAGGATGTCCTTATTAAGGTCGAAAAATTCTATTTTCCGGTCGACTTTCTTGTGCTTGATATGGAAACAGTCCGAAATTCCACTAAACAAATTCCTATGATCCTTGGTCGACCTTTCTTTTCTACAGCCAATGCATGTATAAATTGTCAAACCGGGGTGATGGATGTGTCTTTTGGGAATATGAAGGTCCGGTTAAATATTTTTAGCACATCCCAACAACCCCCTCATGATGATGATGAGACATGTTTTATGATTGATTCGATCGAAGAGATAGTTGAGGATTCACTTCCTTACATCTTATCTAATGACCCATATGAAACATGTCTGTCTCACTTTAATGCAGATGAATTTGATGTAGAGGGGTCCATTGAAGTGGCCAACAATTTGCTGAATTCGACTTCTCAAGTGGATTTTCCACCTTGGAAAGCCAGGAAAGAGCTAGCTAGGAAAGAGCCATTACCTCCCACTTCTAGCACTCCTCTCATCCCATCCTTAGAGGTTGCACCTACTCTTGAGTTGAAACCCTTCCGATTTCAATTAAATATGTCTTTTTAGGACCAAAAGACACTCTCCCAATCATCATAGTATCTGATTTAACTGATGAACAAGAGAGTAAATTGATGGTTGTGCTCAAAAAATACAAAGGAGCCATAGGGTGGACCATAACAGATTTGAAGGGAATCAACCCTTCCGTGTGTATACATCGCATCTATCTTGAAGAGGATGCTAAAACTTCAAGAGAGGCACAACAGAGGTTGAATCCTAATATGAAAGAGGTAGTGATGAAGGAAGTAGTAAAGTTGTACCAATGGGTGAGTCCCATTCAAGTGGTACCAAAAAAGTCCAGTATCACAATAATTACTAATTCAGAAGGAGAAGTTGTTCCAACACGCATAATCACGGGTTGGCGTATGTGTATTGAATATAGGAAGCTGAATTCCATGACTAGGAAAGATCATTTTCCACTACCATTCATTGATCAAATACTAGAAAGGCTAGCAGGCAAGAGTCATTACTGTTTTTTGGATGGTTATTCTGGATACAATCAAGTGCCTGTCTATCTTTAGAAGATCAAGAGGAAACTACATCCACATGCCCTTTTGGCACTTTTGCCTATAGGCGCATGCCATTCGGATTATGTAATGCACTGACGACTTTTCAAAGGTGTATGATCTCTATTTTCCCCGATATAGTTGAAAAGTTTCTTGAGGTTTTTATGGATGATTTTTTCATTTTTGGAATCTCCTTCAAAGATTATCTCCAACATTTATCATTGGTCTTACAACGATGCGAGGAGACAAATCTTATATTGAGTTGGGAAAAGAGCCATTTTATGGTTCAAGAGGGGATAGTTTTGGGACACATTGTGTCCAAAAGAGGGATAGAAGTAGATAAGGCCAAGATTGACCTTATAGAGAGTCTTCCTCCACCATCCATGGTGAGACAAACTCAATCTTTTCTAGGCCATGCGGGGTTTTACCGTCGCTTCATCAAGAATTTTAGTAAAATTTCAGCACCCTTGAGCAATTTATTGTGCAAGGATGTCCCATTCTCCTTTAATGAAGCTTATCATGAAGCTTTTGAGAAGCTCTGCACTTACTTTCTGTTACTCCTATCATTCAGCCCCCAGATTGGTCACTCTAATTCGAGCTCATGTGTGATGCCTCAGACTATGCAGTCAGGGCTGTTTTAGGGCAAATGGTGAATAGAACCCCACATGTTATCTACTATGCAAGTAATACTTTCTCGGATGCTCAGTTACATTATACCACTACCGAGAAAGAATTACTAGCTATAGTATTTACCCTCGATAAATTTTGATCCTATCTCCTAGGTTCCAAAATCTTAGTGTATACAGATCATGCCGCTTTGCGGTATCTCCTTGCGAAGAAGAACACTAAGCCTAGGTTGATTAGATGGATCCTTTTACTTCAAGAGTTCGATTTAGAGATCCGTGACAAGAAAGGTTCTGACAATGTGATCACTGACCATTTAACTAGAATCCTAGTCGACTCTTCTCTAAAGCCTTGCCCCGTCCATGACACTTTCCCGAATGAGCAACTGTTTGGTAAATCAAATTCAACCACCATGGTTTGCTTATATTGTCAATTACCTCGTAGTTGGACAAATTCCATATTCATGGTAAGCAAGATAAATCCCGTTTCTTTTCCCAAATCAAAATTTATTTCTGGGAAGATCCGGAATTATTCAAGTACTGTTCCGATCAAGTGATTCGAAGATGTGTGCCTGAAAGTGAATTCCATAGTATTCTCACTTTTTACCACTCTCTTGCATGCGGAGGTCACTTTGGAGCGAAGAAGATCACAACAAAGGTCTTACAAAGTGATTTTTATTGGCCCTCAATATTTAAAGATGCCCATGACTTTTGTCAGGCCTGTTTAAGGTGCCAACAATTAGGTGCAATATCCCGAAGAAACATGATGCCTTTATCTCTGATTCTAGTTGTTGAACTTTTTGACGTATGGGGTATTGATTTCATGGGTCCATTCCCACCATCTTTCGGATTTGAATATATATTGGTGGCGGTGGACTATTTCTCCAAAGTGGGTGGAAGCAGTTGGCACTAAGACTAATGATCACAAAGTTGTGGTCAAATTTCTTCAAGAGAATATCTTTAGTCGGTTTGGCACACCTAGAGCCGTTATAAGTGATGGAGGAAAACATTTTATAAATCGATATTTTGAGGCTCTACTCCTCAAATACTCTATCACTTATAAAGTAGCTACTCCCTACCATCTCCAAACGAGCGGTCAAGTCGAGGTTTCAAATAGGGAAATTAAGAACATTCTCATGAAAACCGTGAGACTCGATCGAAAAGATTGGTCTATAAGGCTTAATGATGCCCTTTGAGCTTATCGTATGGCTTTTAAGACCCCTATTGGGATGTCTCCCTATCGCCTCCTTTTACGAAAAGCTTGCCACCTTCCGGTGGAGTTAGAACACAAAGCCCTTTGGGCAATAAAGAAGTTTAACTTCAATATGGCTTTAGCGGGATCGAATCGGAAACTCCAACTCTCCGAATTGGAAAAGATGCGTAATGACGCATATAAGAGTGCAAAAATCTACAAGGCCAAAAATAAATCTTTTCACAATAAGACCATCTTACGAAGGTCTTTTCATCCCAATCAAAAGGTTTGGCTTTTTAATTCTAGATTATGCCTCTTCCTTGGTAAGCTTCGTTTTAAATGGGATGGACCCTACATTGTGACCACAGTCTTCCCACATGGAGCAGTTGAGTTCAAAGACCCAAAAGATGGAAATATTTTTAAGGTAAATGGGCAAAGGTTGAAACCCTATGTAGAGGGTATTGTTTCGGGTGAATTAATTGAAACCTTAGTTTTAGATGATCCCGTCTATCAAGACGGTTGATTAATTTGAGGATGTCTGGCTGAAGACGTAAAACTTAGCGCTTGTGGGAGGTAACCCATTGATTTTGTAGTATATTTTATTTTAGAGAGTTAGTGTCTAAGTTTGGGGTGGATTTGTATCCACCAAATCATTTCAGAGTCATTTTGGGGTGGATTTCACATCCCCCTACCCTTTTAGTGAGTTAATAAGGCGATTTTACTATACCCCTACCCTTTTAGAGTCTCAGTTAAAAAAATTTCGATGCCTCATGGCGTTTTTGGGGATCGATCTCCCTAGTGGGGTTGATCGTCCATTTGTGTACCTAAAAAAAAAAAAAAACAAAGGTCGTGCCTTCACGGAGTTTTTGGGGACCGGTGTTTTTGGGGTGCTAGTGGATGCATAACCATTTAATTGTGCCTTCCACCTATCACCAATGCCTCAAATACCCATAGAGAAATAGGCAGGCAATGATCGATGCTGATGATGATCCATTCAATGATGCAGAGACATATTATGCAGATGCACGTTTCTATGTCAAAAGTACCCAAAGAAGCATTCAGTAAAAGCCTAAGAGGTAAAATGTTGAGAGCGGCTAGTAGTCCAGGACCTGCTCAAACTGTAGTTCCGAAAAGGGTGTTCAAATATACCCCGAAGCCCCATAGAAAAGGACAACCAAACTTGGTTTTTGTCGAATCTCCCCTGAATCTCAAAATGGACAGATTGGCTGAGTTCTTCCAGATTTCTGAGGTTAAAGAAGCTGACCCTCTTCAAGCTCTGAAAGTTGATCATCTAGTTCCTCTGAGGAAGATGGACTGTACAATGGTAGAAACTACCTCCAGTTACATTGTTCCAGCCACAAGAAGAGGACAAAAGCCCATACTCTATAATTCTTTCAGTCAATATGAAAGAATTAATCCTACGTACACTGATGAAAGGAACAGAGTGATCAATCCTTATAGGAAGAAGTCAAGTTGTGACAAACAGACCTTCACAGTCCTCAAAAGCATGGATTGAATCCTGAAGAAGGAGAACAGGTCAAAGCAACTCTTCTACCTGCTTATGAAGCTACACTCAAGATAGACCAACATAAGGTGTTAGATATTGGCGACTATATTGATATAGATATGCCAGGGCTGGGATATGAGTCCCCGATCTTCGTATTTAGAGGAAACCACTGTCGGACTACAAATATAGTTACGATTATAGTAAACTACTCATTGGACGAAAAACACTCTATAGAGTGGTCCTCGGAAGAAGAAATAGAACCTCCACAAGAGCCCTTATGGGATGAAGAAGTTCGCCAAGAAATGATTGATAATTTGGCAAGAGTCAGTCTCAACATGTAGCGAGGATGGTCAGTGGCGGGAAATAGCTCTAGCTTTATACTTCCACCGAGAAAGACAGAGGAAAAGTCCATCATCTTTGGTCCTATAAAGCAACTAAGCAAGGCCACTACTTCCTACAGCTTCGACAAGAACAGGGAAATAAACTTGTATAGAAAAAAGGTTGTTTATAAACCAGCAACCAAAAGACTACTCGAGGAACTAAGGTTGAGTTCTGAAGAAAAAGAGCAAGTCGAAGGCAGACTGATACCCGCCTATGAGTTAGCATTCACTCCCAAACAAAGGAAGACTTTGGCAACCGATAGAAAAATCTGGCATAATAACCACGGACTCGGGTTCCCTGATTCTGATTCCTCACCCGATTCTAATTCCTTGTTAGATGAAGATAAGGTCTGGACTGTCAATATAGTCACAATTAAGGAAGACCATGTGTCGGAAGAAGCCTCCATGGAATGTCTTTCAGAAGAAACAGAGTCCCTACAAGTATCCCCATGGGTTGAGGTGACGCATCAAGATATGATTGATAGCCTGGCTAAAGTCAGTCTCGATGTATGGAAAAAATGACCAACAACGGAGTTCGTTCCTAGTGTCATTGTCCCATTCAAGGGAGCATGGGAAAAACCCATTGTTTTTTATTCCGCAGGGAAAATAGGCAAAGCCACTTCCTGGAATAATAGAAGGGATAGAAAAATGAACCCTTACCAGAAGGAGCCTATGCATAATCCAGCAATCAAGAAACTGCTTGAGAAACATGAATTCTATACTGAAGAAAAAGAGTAGGCTGAGCATAAAATTATGCCAGCACTCAGGACTTTGGCTATTGGTAAGTGGGTTGACTCTAACTTGGGAAGATCTAAGTCTAAAAATTCTGATCCTTCATCAAATGAAGATCAGGTCTGGACCGTAAATACTATTACGGTAGATGTTCACCATACAGATAGATCCCATGTCTCAAATTTTTTGGCAAAATGGCCAACACAAATTGTGTTTCAATTGATGCTAATCCAAGAAAGGATGATCCATCTTCTTTAGGAACCAAAGCTAAGAATCCAAAAACTTTTGCTCCAACTTATAGAACTTCAGGTAGACCTTCATTACATTAGACCTTAGTCTCCTCCTGGACAACAAGGGAACAAGTTCCCCCTATAGTTGAGAGAAATCCTGTTCATCCTCCTATTAGAATAAATTCTCCTCATACTTCTAGATTTATTCCAACTTGCTTTAAATGTGGAGTGAATGGTCACATTCGACCTAATTGCTATGCCTTCTAGAGAAATCCTCAACAAGGTTCAATGAACCAAATTCAGAAAATCTAAGAAAAAACACAAAGGCAGATTGAGGTTCTAGCTAAAAGATCAAGGAGCTTGAGTGAAGAAGTGCTAAAAATAGCTAATCTTTCAAATGCTAGATATGGTCTGGACACTCTGACCATGCTAGGCATGTTGGAGGAAATAGAGAGTACCAGCCTAATCAGAATGTTCCCATAAATCATGGCAAAAATAGAGGAAATTAGAAGATGAAGTCTCCAAAGACTTATCATGAAATGGTTAATGACCAAAGGGTCAATCAAAATGTCTGAACCATTTGGATTAGTAGGGGAGACCTTGAGGGCTATACTTAGCCTAGTTTAGCCCTAGCCTAGGGATCTTGCCAAACCGTCAAATCTCTTCCTAGTGCTATGTCCTTGTGTATCGTATAGTATTTTCTTTATGTTTTCTATTCATCTCATGTTTCATTGATAAATAAAAACTCAAAACGATTTGCTCATATCTTTTAGATAGGTAATTTGTCTTTATTTCATAAATTCAAAAAATAAAAAACATTGAAAAAGTAAAAAAAAAAAAATGCTAAACAGAGTTTTTTGTTTATTTCATCTCCTGTTATACTGTGCATGTTCTACATTCCTTGTGCTTAATAACATATTTCTTGCCCAAGGAAAAACATTAATATATGATTGAATTCATGAGGATAATGCATCTTGTTGATCTTTTGGGTGATCATAATTACACATTTTCACTTATCATAGTTAGAGACTAGTCATCCATTTATGCTATGTTTATTGCACATGCACTCTGATTGACCCTGGTTAAAGGCATATATACCTATATTGGTGGAAATTTCATCATTTATTTTGACCCCTTCAGATTGACCAAATCTAGATTGACCATTGGTTAACTTCCCATTTATTTGTATCCTCCATTCAAAAAAATTGAGGCAATGGGAAGGACTATCTATTGGGATAATGTGAAAGCTACTATTGGATGCAAACTGTTAGTAATGGTTACCTATGTCAACAAGGTAGGTATCTACCTGGGTTGCTAGTGTGAAAGCCTCCTACTGCCAATAGAGGGGGGCTACCTACCTTCTAGTATGAAAGCTACCATTGTAAGAAAGAAAAAGTCAAGAAAAAATGCTAACATGATTGACTATGTTTGACAAAAAAATAAAAGATAAAGAAAAGAAAAATATGAATAGTCAAACAATGGAGAAAGATGCACTCAAAGAAAAATTCAGCATATTCTGGATTTAACTAGGTTTGACCTCTAGTATTCAGATACCTGAAGTACCCTTAGTGGGTGAGTGACAAATCCTCACTAGGGATAAAAACCTAAAATTAGAGTCAAGTCAGAACCCTCACTCAATACACATAGCCTACATAGTGAAACTAAGCCCTAAATATGAACAGGTGCTTATGGCTATGCATGATTGCACATTGAAACTCATGTAGATAGATTTATCATCATTTAGCCTATTCATAATACATGCTAATTATTTGGCTTGAAAAATTCTTAAACAATTGAAATGTTTTTCATGTATGTGTGTAATATTTGGTCTGAAATCTATTTTTGAGTGAAAATTGTTTTGAGGGAGAGTGTTGCTCAATTTTGAGTATGTATGAATGTTTTTATCAAGTTGTTTGTTAATATGGGTGTCTTCCCTAATTGGTTAATATTGCATAAATTAGTAAGGTGTGTACCCTACATAGATTTTCAGTGTGCTCTCCTAGAGTATGAATGAATAAAAGATCTCATCTCCTTCTCTTCCGTGCACGTAAGCGCATTTGTGCAGAAGCACATTAAATCTTGTGTCTTTATGCTTTTGTTTCTACAACATAGGATATGTATGTGTTGAAAGTTGGCTCGAATAAGGAAATCCCCAAAGGGGCGATCGATCGCCCACCCTGGGCAATCGATCGCCCAATTCGCCGGTTTGCATGGTTTTGCTTCGGGACATTTATATTTTAGCTTCTTTATGTTTTAGGAAACCCCTATTCCGATTGGGGGTCTTTCTATTAGCCTAGGGCTCTTGTATAGGCCTATAAATAGGTGATTATGGGTCTAGGGTTTGTATATTTGTATCTAGGGATCAAGGGAATGGTTTTGCATTGAGAATGGGAGATAATAGAAAGGGTTAAAGCATACTAGGGCTTGGTAAAGGTTTAAGGAATGATAGATAGAGATTCTTCTTTGGGTTTTCATAGAGAAGGTGAGTTGAGTGCTTTTGTACTAGTTCCTCAAGGTTTCTATGAATAAAGAAGTGATCGGATCTTGACCAGTGGATGTAGGCAGGTTGTTGCTGAACCACGTATATCTCTTGTGTTCCCTTGTAGTGTGTGTTTTGATTATTCTTTCCGTTGGATTATTTTCTATTGGTTGTTTTTCCCACAACAGTATGGACACCATGTTTGCCTTCCCACGCCACCCATTTTCGAAGGCAATATGATGCTTGTTATCTATTTTTAAGGTTGCGCATCTAACATCTTTTGGACAGCAGAAGATGGTGGATATCCCACCAAACTTTGAGAGTTTAGTATGCTCCAACAATCCCATAATTGCCTTTTAATTTCTGGCAAGAACATGTGCAGTATCCTGAGAAACATGAAAATGGTTAAGACACCACAGGACTTCATGATTCTTTTCTCTATCCTTAAAGTGATATATGCAGGATTAACTGCAGATCAAGGCCTAGTTATTCTTACAAGGTTCCTGAAATTCCTCTATCCTTCTAAAGCTCTGTTTGCAGGATTAATTGTAGATCAAGGCCTAGTTATTCTTACAAGATTCCCCGAAAACTTCCCATGAGCCGTAAGCCAATTCAGCGAATTAAATGGCCAAATTGGGGTACAACAGTTCAGTGTGGCGGGAACCAGGCGGCCTTGAGCAAACCAGATGATATGGGTGTGTCAGATTGATTCTTTAACAAAGTTTTCAGCTTTAGGATCAGTATATTCTGTAAAGCCAGAGAAAAGGAACAAGAAATGAATAGGAAAATACTGATTTCCTGAGACCTCATAATTTCTACAAGAAACTATGATTGTCAAATTGTACATTTAAGATAATATATTTAAAAAACAATATCCGTCGTATAGTAACTACCTCTGGTGGTAGTCATAGTAGCAGGAACATATTCCTCAATATAAAATTTGGGTTGCAGCTGAAAGAAAGGAACTAAACATGAATGGAAGTGTTGGTCGATCATTCTGCAATGGTTGAATTAGATTCTTGTGCTTCCTTCATGGTTTGCGTTAAGAGAGAGTGGTGATGGCGAGTTCAACCACCGCATCCGGCGGAGCATCCCCCACCATAAACAGTGGGAGGGTCAGTTGCAGAAGCTTTGTCTTTTGATGCACCATCTGCACAAGAGAAGATGATAGCTGAGACGAGAGATAAGGTGACCAAAGCCACCCAGAACAGTAGATAAGCACCACCACCTACATCTACGCTGCCTCCATCACCAATTACTACCTCCTTCCATTCCCTCACCATCTAATCTCTCTCTCTCTCTCTCTCTTCTATGTGTTTTTTGTGTGAAGTGAACAGCACCACATAAGCTTCTTATCCTTGCTCCAATTCTCTCTCTTACGCACTTTATGTGATTCTTTCTTGCATTAAATTTGGAGGCAATACTAATAAGTTTGGACATCAGGAATTTAGGGCTGTGATTTTAGCCCTCATTTGAGGGAACCCGGCCCTAAAAAACTCGCAAAAGTGATGACTTTTTATTATTATTTATAAAGCCCGCAGGCTAGGTGGGCCACAAAATATTAGGCCCATTGGCTTGAGGACCAGGCATGAGCAACACTTTCTAATGCCCGCCTAGGCTCTCATTATATATAATTTTATATTTATTTTAGTTATTTAACTTAAAATAACTTATATAACCTTCATCTAAATATTTATTGGGTGTATGAAAGCATTTTCATTACCATATTCACTTGCTTAAAGGCTACTCACAATTGAGAGATGTCTAATTCTAATTAATTAATCTAATTCTCTTTGTCACCCTCTTGCCTTTGTCATCACTCATAAGTTGTCGGTGGTGATTTAGAAAAGAAAAAATTGATAAAATATATCTATGTATATTTGTTTTCGTTATCTTCTTTTCAAGCCCAGGCCTAACCTTGACCCTAAGGTAGGACTTGGCCCTAATTAGTTCAGGCCGTATACGAGAGCTTGAGTCAAACTCTTACGAGTGGGAGTCCCTCAAAACAATATTATTGTGAAACGGGACGGTTGAGGGTCGCTCAAAACACCATTATTGTGAAATGAAACAATTGGACAGTACTCAACACTTTATGTGTATATATATATATATATATATATGTGAGGTTATAAGATAGTTGAATGTTAAGGAGGGTTCATTGGGAGACACGTGTTAGAAAAAAAATCTGATTGGATGTGTTAGACTATCTGATGAGACTCTAGTTTATCAGCATTAACCCCCTAGGGTTCACAAGACCATACTTAGGCTATAGTAATAACTGATCTTCCCATATTTAATCGGACGACGTATAATTGTTTGATTGAGCTGATTTTTTGACATGTGTATCTTAGGAGACCTGTCTTAACATCTGATGGTCTGATTCCGGAACATGCCTCCACTTGTCATGTTATTAGGGGCCACTCATTAAAGGTGTTAATGAGCATGACTCACTAGAATGCTACTTTCTCTACATCTAGGGATTTTTACCAGAAAAATCCCTCTAATAATCACTATTTACGGCAAATTGCATCACAAACTCAGATTTATCAAATCAGATTTCCGTACCAGTTTGGTTAAAGTAAAATGACGACTATACCCTTTTTAAAATTTACATCTAACGACTGTGGGGTTAAAACTTATTTTACTATCTTCTTCCTCATTCCTTCTCTCTCATGTTCCATCCCCCCCTCTCTCTCTCTCTCTCTCTCTCTCGTTCCCTCCCTCTTTCTCTCTCAATCCAAAAATTTTAGGGCATATCTAGTTCTTCCACCTATTTGATCAGAATCAAGAGAGCTGGTTTGGCGAGGGGTGAGATCACAACTTCTTTGTCTTGGCTCGGTGATCATGGGTTTCCATTCTGCGACACTACTTCAGCGGCACTTTCGAGCTCCGACGACTTCTATGTAATTAACATAATTTTCGTTAAAAGTTACAGCAAAGAGGAGCAAGTACTAAAACTGAAGCGCATATGAAAATTTCAAAGCACAAGGCTAAAACCAAAGCACATTCCAATTAATCAATGCATATAACCCAAGTTTGATTAATTATGCTTTATTATTACATGTTTTCCAAGTTAGGATAATAAAATATCAATTCTAAGTTAATTTCGGCAACAAAGCACAAATATTGAAAATCGGAGTGTATGGGTAAAAATCAAAGCACATGAACTTCGCTTTTTAGATTTTCTAAAAACCAAAGCACATGACAGAATTTAAGTCAACTATGACCATCTGCTTCGATTCTTGGACCCAAGCTTCGGTCTTTAGCCTTCTTGTAATATAATATCATAATCGTTTTCCACCTATAGCATTCAAGTTTGGATATTATAATTAGGTCTGTAAACGGATGTTTAGCCGGATAATTATCCGAATAGGTATCCGGCGGAAAGGATTTGAATAATAAAATACTATCAGTTTATAATCAGATATAGATTCGGATACTAGTATATCCGATCCGATAAATATCCGTCCGATTATATAATATATATAAATAATATATTTTAAATTTATAAATTAATATAACCTTTAAAATATATTTTTAAATAAAAATTTATATATTTTTACATTTTTTAAATATTAATTTGTATTTTAAATTTTTTTTAAAAATAATCAGATAATTTGGATATTATCCGAATCCGGATATTTTAATCGGAGTCGGATATGGATATCATATTTCACCATCCCCCAGATATTTATTTGGATTCGGATATCCGAATATATAATCGGATACAAATTCGGATATACCACTATCTGATCCGAATCCGCTCCGTTTACAACCCTAATTATATTGACCATTTAATGTGTTGAACAAAACTATTTAGAGGAAGACATAGGGGGAATGAGAGAGAAAGAGAGAGAAGAACAAGAGAGTTAGGAAACAAATTTTTTTTTAGTGCTTGCACCCATCATGAGAGGTGAAATACTGTGACAATAAAATGGATCTTTTACTTAATTTGCAGGATCAACAATGATGGATTGCCTTATTGCTAGTGTAGAGACTCGAATCTGAATTCCCCGTTTCTATCTTGTTTAATAAGGGTAGATTATTCTTGTGTTATGTTATTATGCATGTCGTGATTATGGCTAAGCGGTGTAGAGGGTTTAAAGGCTTAAGTGTTGAAAAAGTGAAAAAAACAGAGTATGCGATCGACCGTAGAGGAGCTACGATCGATTGAACTTAGTGAAAAAAATGGGGAATGTTTCTGTTCAGTGTACGATCGATCGCACGGAAGCTACGATTGATCGTACTCAGTTGAATTATCTGGGAAATTTCCTGGGTAGTATGCGACAGATCACCTTCAGGTGTGATCGATCGCATTGGTGGCTACGATCGATCACAGTGCATATGCGATCGATCGCAGTCACGCGCAGGTGTTTTTAAGAGGGTTACAGAATTTGAGTTTTTAACCCCTGGGCTATAAATAAAGGTTCTATTTCGAGGGTTTTAGGGTTCTAACTATTCTAAACCTAATTTGGCAAATGAGGAGAGAAAACCCTAGGTTTTCAAGAGGGTTTTGGCTTGGAGAGGAAGAAATTGCTCAAGGGAGAAGAAGTTTTAGTTTGAAGATCAACCCTAAAGCTTCAAAGAGCTTCATCTAGCGATTTGGATCCAAGGGAAGGATCCCTAAGGTATCCCTTCTAATCTAACTCTAATATTGATCTATTGTATGATTTATCATGATTAGTTAAGATTATTTAATGTTTATTATGAAAATGAGTTTATTAATATGCTTGAGATTTAAAAGGGAGCTATTAAATGTATTGGGTGATTTTGTAAAAGATGATAAGGAAATGAATATTGTATTAGAATATGTGATGATGTTTATATTGAATTGGATATATGTAAATGAAAAGGGATAAGTTGAATGACATTGATATGGTTTGTGGAGGAAGGAAAATGATAATGAATGAGTTTTGATTGTTTGGTTTTTGTGGAGGGATATAAATGAATGATGGAGTGGGAATAATGGAGGAAGGGCATTGGTTCATGAATAATGGATTAGATATATTACATGGATGTTTTGAATTGTAAAAATGTAGAAATACTGTTACTGAAATTGTTTAAGTATGTTCAAGAGATATCAATGCATGTCATGGTTAATTATGTCATATCTATATTGCATGGTGATTAACATCCGGATAGGCCAAAGCCTAGAGGAAGTCCTCCACGTTGGAAATTCTCTAACCAGGGAGATGTAACCTAACGAATTTTCTTGACGGAAGATAGAAATCTAGGCAATGACTGAGTTCGGATATTAATTACGACACTCAAGCACAAGTTCACATGTGTGGTAGATTACAAGTCTCACGTGTACACAAGCATGACACGGACATTGTATGGATACTGAACAGTGGACATTGAAATATAAGTACAAGAACAAAAACAAGTACAAGAACAAGTACAAATAAAGGAACAAGTATAAGTATAAGAACACTGCATGATTTTACAACGACCCTAATATCTCAAGTAGCTCCGGTAATCGTTGATGTCTCCGTGGATAAGATTTCAAGTCATGATTAATTATCATGGATATTTGGTATCTAAGAGGTCTGGGGGCTTAGACTTCTATCGATGCACCTCCATAGAATTAATACAAAGACCTCGATGACTATTTTTATGGGAAAGCAAGCATGCATGAAACTCATACTACAAGTCCAAGAGTCACACAAGTACATGAGTCAAGATGATGTTCAGGATATGTTCGCATGTTTCCGCACTCTGATTATGTACATGTTAAATGGAATTATTATTGATTACGTAATTATCGCATGAACTAGATATTGGGCATGTATATGTGTTATTGCTATTGTTAGTTAGATTGGATATCCGCTGAGTGTTTTCAATGCTCAGTCGACCTGTTATTGTCGTCAGGTTCAGTGCAGGAGCATACAGCGGAGCCATAGATTGAGGAGCAGTACTTTGAAGAAGGAGAAGTAGGTGAGCTTCCAGAGGAGGGAACTAGAGATTTTGATATTTATCCCTACTAGTAGATCGTAGTTTACTTTCTGAGTAGTATTGTTTTAGACTCATTTTATTTTAGCATGTTGTTTAAACTGCTTACTTTTATTTGATGACTTTATTCTACCTGATCATGATAAGTTATGTGGGCTTATTTCAGTTGTTCAGGATGCTTTCGATTTTCTATATCAAAAGAATTTTATAGTTGCTATTTTGGAAGAATTATCTTTTAGTTTCGCCTTATTGCTATTGAAGTCAAGTATGGATAAGTAATGTGACAGACCCAAAGTCCCATTATGTCCAAGGTGGGATTTTGGGGTTGTTACAGCTAGCCTCTACAAAATGGCGTGGCTCTGCGAAGCAGACAATGAAATGAGGTTTTTACCCTTCTTTAAGTGTATATAAATGGGGGCATTGATGTCATTTTACCTCAACCAAACTGATATGAAAGTCTGGTTTGGTAAAATTGAGTAAATGATGTCCTTTGTCGTAAATGACGATTATCAAAGAGATTTTTTTTTGTACTGATCCCTATATATATATGGGTAGAGCCAGAGATGGGGATTTTTTTTTTACTATATAACTGTAATTTAAAAAGTAAATAATATTTATTTTTTGTAGGTAATGAATTACCACTAATGGATGCCCGAAAATTGCATATACCGTATGGGCGATATATGCCCATGCATGGTATCATCTCTTTAGTTAAGAGCTTTCCACTCATCATTCAAAGTGGTGATGCCCCAGAGCAATTATCGGGCATCCGCAAGAGCTAATCCGTTGCCTTTTTTTGTATATTGTGCCCCCCTAAATTTGGATGTAATTGCTGATTATGTGGAAAGTTTGGTCTCTCAAAATTTTAAAATTTTGTAATTTTTTTTCATAGTGTACAATATAAAAAATTTAAAAAATATAATTAATTTTATTTTAGAGTAGTGATTAGCCGACCCCCTATTCGGTTAGCAAGTGGAATGCCACTCTATTTGTGTTCCTTTCATCCCCTTTTAATTGTGATTAAGTTTAACCAACTCAATGTTAAATGGATGAACCCTATAAGTGAGTGAATCTTTATCACAATCAGTGGGTGTTAATTAAAGAGACACATGGACTATTGAAAACTGGCTCGAAAGTGAGATTTCATGAGGGAGCGATCGGTGCAAGCAACAATCGATCGACGGTGCATTACTTTAGAATTCCAAAAATCCTTTGTTTTGGGTATACCTTGGGGGTATAAAAGGATTCTTTTAACCTAGGGCTTGTATGCTTGTGTATTCTTGAGAACTACTTGTAAAGGGAGGCTATTAGAGAATGAGAGAGAACTCTTCTAACTCTAGTATTGATTCTCATATTGAAAGCTCTGATCATCATTGCCCGTGGATGTAGGCAGTTTGCCGAACCACGTATGTCTTGTCTTGTGTGATTGCATTCTTATTAAGTATTTCTTCCTCTATTGTTAGGTGACAATCTTGTTCTCACTAGTTCTATAGGGTATTTTCAACAACAAATTGGTATCAGAGCTTTGAGTTTTTGAGGAAAGGGATGACTCCAAAACTGTCAAAGGTTTTGAATGCAAATTCGAGGTGGAGAAGTTTGACGGGATGAATAATATTGGGCTTTGGCAAGTCCAGGTGAACAATTTTTTAATCCAACAGGATTTACATAAAGTCTTGAAAGGCGTGAAGGGTAAACCAGAAGACATGATAGATGATGATTGGGAGGAGTTCGATTTACAAGCATGCAGTACCATTCGGTTGTGTTTGGGTAAAGAGATCACGTACAATGTGATGTATGAGAAGTCGGCTGCTTTGATCTAGTCAAAGCTTGAAAGTCTTTACATGACGAAGTCTCTCACCATCCGCTTATATTTGAAGAAACAATTGTGTACTTTTCGGATGAAGGAAGGTACGTCAATGCATGATCATCTTAATGATTTTAGTAGAATTGTATCTGAACTACTAAATATAGATGTTGAGATTGACGAAGAAGATAAAGCCCTTTTACTTTTGTGTTCTTTCTTTGATTTGTATGAGCATTTAGTTACTACATTGCTATACGGGAAAGATACCATTGATTACGATGATGCTACAACAACACTTTATTCCAATGAATTTAGGAAGAAGGTTCCTATACGGAAAGACTCAACATGTTACTTTTGTCACAAGAAGGGGCACTTCAAGGTAGATTATTTGAAATTGAAAAATAAGGATGATAGGAATAAGGGTATGATGCCTGACAAAACAGGTGTGGTAGAAAATGACTCAGATGTTGCTGTAAATATTTTGTTAGTAACATCTTGGGGTAGGGATACTTCAAATGAATGGATTTTGGATTCCGGTAGTTCTTATCACATGTGTCCTACGAAGGATTTGTTTACGACCTATATGAGTATAAATGGTGGTATTGTTTTGATGAGTAATAATATGGCCTGTAAAATAGTGGGGATATGGACAATGAAAATCAAGATGCATGATGAAATTGTAAGGGTTTTGACAGATGTCAAACATGTTCCAGATTTGAAGAAGAACCTAATTTCTTTAAGTGCCTTAGACTCCAATGGTTACAAAATTGTAATGGATGATGAAGTTATGAAGGTAGTCAGAGGTGTATTGGTGGTGATGAAGGGTAACAAGTTAGGAAATCTGTATTTTCTATTTGAAAGTACAGTAATAAGTAGTGCAGCAGTGTCTACTTTAGGAGACAGTGATTCAGTATCCACACATTTATGACATATACGGTTGGGGAATTTGAGTGAGAAGGGATTAACTGAATTTAGTAAGAGAGACATGTTTGGTGGTGTGAAGTCTGAGAAGCTGGATTTCTGTGAGCATTATGTGTTTGGCAAACAATGCAGGGTGAAGTTCAGTACAACTATTCAACATGCAAAAGACACTCCAGGTATTTTGTTTCCTTTATCGATGACTTCTCATGCAAGAGGTATGGATTTATACTTTGAAGAGTAAGGATGAAGTGTTTGATACTTTTAAAAAGTGAAAGACAATGGTTGAAAATCAGACTGGAAAGAAGATTAAGCAGTTGAAGACCGATAATGGGGGTGAGTATAAGTACACACCATTTTTGAAGTTTTGTAAAGATGAAGGAATTGCCAGACACTTTATAGTAAGGGAAACACCACAACAGAATGGGGTAGCAAGAAAGATGAATCGTACCCTTGGAGAGAGCAAGATGTATGTTATCCAATGCCGGGTTAGGTAAAGAGTTTTTGGCGGAGGCCATCAACACAACTTGTTTTCTTATGAATAAATCACGTCTACAGCGATAGAGTGAAAGACTCCTCATGAGGTATGGTCAAGTGAATCAGCTGATTACAAGTTACTTTGAGTTTTTGGATGTCCAGCTTACTTCCATGTTAGGGAAGGTAAGATTGATCCAAAAGCTAAGAAGGTGATTTTCTGGGTTATGCAAGTGGTGTAAAGGGATACAGATTATGGTGTCCAGAATTGCATAAATTTGTAATTAGCGGGGATGTTACCTACTTACCTTTGATGAATCTGCTATGCAAACTTCTAGCAAGCAGAAGGCAGTATATGAAAAGAGTATGGATGATTCTTTGCAGGTGGAGTTTGACACTCCAAAATCATTGATGGAAATTGATGAGGAGGATGTTCCAAGTCAGGAAACATCTGAACAAATATCACAACAACAACAACAACATCAACAGTAGAAGCAGTCATTAGCAGGTGGCAGAACCAAAAGGGCACTCAAAGCCCCAGTTAGATATGGTTTGGAAGATCTAGTAGCCTATGCGCTTACTATTCAGGGAGATGAGGCAGATGCATTCCAAGAGTCGGTGAATGATGATTATTGCAAGGAATGGAAGAAACCCATGGATGAGGGGATGAGCTCTCTTCATAAGAACCTGACTTGGGAACTTGTTGAGTTGCCCAAAGGGAAGCGTGCAATTGAGTGCAAGTGCGTTTATGCTATAAAGGAAGGTTCTCCGGGATCAAGTGATGTTAGATACAAGGCATGGTTGGTAGCCAAGGGCTATGCAAAAAGGGAAGGGTGGACTATAATGAGGTGTTCTCACTAGTAGTAAAGCATACCTCAATTCATGTTATGTTAGCAATGGTAGCGCAATATGATCTAGAGTTGGAGCATCTTGATGTCAAGTCTGCATTTCTACATGGCGATTTATAGGAAGAGATTTTCATGAGTCAGCCTGAGAGGTTCAAGGTTGCTGGGAAGGAAAGCAGAGTTTGCAAATTTAATAAGTCTTTGTATGGGTTGAAACTGACGCCAAGACAGTGTTACGAGAAATTTGACACTTTTATGTTGGGATAGAGCTACACCAGGAGTGAGTATGACCATTATATTTATTTCAGGAAGCTTTTTGATGGGTCATTAATTTACTTACTTTTGTATGTTGATGACATGCTAATTTCTGCTAAGAACATGAAAGATATCAATAAGTTAAGAGCTCAACTCTGTAAAGAGTTTGAGATGAAGGATTTGGGTGGATCTAAGAAGATTCTCAGGATGGAGATTCACAGAGAAAGGAAGAAGGAAAAATTGTGTTTGTCATAAAGAAAGTACCTTGAGAAGGTGATTTCCAAGTTTGGAATGGAGAACTCAAAACTAGTAAGTACTCCATTGGATGCTCACTTTAACCTTTCAGCTGCATTGTCTCCAAAAAGTGATGAGGAGTGTGAGTAAATATCGCATGTTTCTTATGCTGAGTGCAGTTGGCAGCATGATGTATGCGATGGTGTTCACTTGCCTAGATATTTCATAGGCAATCAGTGTGGTTAGCAGATACATGAAGAATCCAGGAAAATAACATTGACAGGCAGTGAAATGGTTTTTGAGGTACCTACGGGGTACTCTAGATGTATGTTTGGTCTATGAGGGGGACAAGACTTCAGAGTCTTATGTCAAAGGATATGTTGATTCAAATTATGCATGAGATATGGATAACAGAAGGTCCACAATAAGGTTAATTTTCACACTAGCTCATGGGCCGATTACTTGGAGGGCTATGTTATAACCTACAGTTGCTCTGTCTACAACTGAGGCAGAGGATATGACAGTGATTGAGGTCGTGAAGGAAGCATTATGGCTCCGGAGTTAACTAGGTGATTTGGGGATAACACAAAAACAGGTTGATGTGTTTTGTTATAGTCAGAGTGTCATTCACTTGGCGAAGAACTAAGCTCATCATGCGAGGACCAAGCACATTGATGTCCGGTTTCATTTTATTCGGGGGATTATCAGTGATGGAGAGATTACTTTACAGAAAGTTGGCACGAAAGATAATCCGACTGATATGTTGACCAAGACAGTAACAACGATCAAGTTTGAGCATTGCTTGGGCTTGATTAACATTTTGTGAGTTTGAGTGCCTAGAGGCGCATTGGAGATGGTGATTAGATGTAGTGATTTCAGAATGAGAGAATTCAAGTCAAGGTGGAGTCTTGTGGAGGAGTAACTCAAATTCTTGCCATGGTGGAGAATTGTTGAAAAATGGCTCAAAAGTGAGATTTCAGGAGGGAGCGATCGATCGACCACTATTGGCCGATCGATCGGTGGTGTGTTGTTTTAGAATTCCGGAAATCCTTTGTTTTGGTTAACCTTAGGGGGTATAAAAGGATCTTTTAACCTAGGGTTTGTATGCTTGTGTACTCTTGAGAACTTGTAAAGGGAGCCTATTAGAGAGAGAGAACTCTTGTAATTCTGGTATTGATTCTCATATTGAAAGCTCCCGATCATCATTGCCCGTGGACGTAGGAAGTTGGCCGAACCACGTATATATTGTCTTGTGTGATTGCATTTTTAACTGTGTTTAAGATTTTCTTGTGTGATTGCATTTTTAATTGTGTTTAAGATTTTCTAACCCCTTAGGGTTCAACAATCTAACCTTGGTTTGAAAAAATATATTTAAAATAAATTGAACTTTAGGGTTAAGAAATTTTAACCTAAGGTTAATTTATTTTTAAAAGGAATTTCTAAAAATCAAGGTTAGATTGTTAAACCTTAAGGACTAGTGAATCTTAACCATGGTTAATAGGGGTTGAAAAACACATGTGTTGACTTGTGGGTACAATTGAATTGAGTTCAATCGCGATTGGCTGTGATTCGAACTGAGGCAGGTGTGCAAACCCAATTTTTTTTATAGGGAGAGAGAGGTACAAGATGCATGGACAAAGTTACTGATGTGTCATGCGTTTAGGTCCATGAAATAGGGATGGGATTTTATCTGGCCCTCCCCAGATGATTTTCGTCTGGCTCTGGTCCCACAGGTCAACACGTGACCCTTTTGACACCCCTTAACTATGGTTAAACTTTACTAACCCTTAGGGTTTAATCATGTAGCCTTAATTGTTAGAAAAAAACACAAAAAAACACTTGACCATAGGAGTTAATTTTCTTTTAAACAAGAGTTAAAAGGACAGTTTAAGGCCTTTGTGAGTGGGCCAGACAGTTGTGTGTTCGTGCCAGTAAAGTCTTACCTATTTTTCGCCCTGACCTTTCTGATATTACAATTCTAAATAAAATGTTCAAATTGTGGTGTGGTATATGCGAGTCGGTCTACGGGTACTCTTATGGGTTCAAATTGTCTTTTCTAATGCCACCTCTAATCTAACTGTTTACTAATTGAGTCAAACGGTTATGATTTGTGAATATATTTTGGAGTACAGTAGACTAATTTGATATATATAAGGTCTTGTTACGGTTCACGTAGACTGATATCGACCATCCAGATTCTTTTATCTCCTGTTTGTTTGGTTTTTTTATTTTATTTATAATTTGATGATATCTTTGGTTGTTTACGAGATGATAAGTTTATTTTATCTCTTCACGCTTTCTTACTTTCTCTCTTTGTTGGTATGAGATGAGAAAATTCTGACACCTCATCAATTATTGGAGAATTTTCCTCCAAAACCAAATGTTGTTCCACCTAGTTACATAAATCAAATTATATATACCAGTGGAATGCACGTGAGAGAGAGGGGTGGGAGAGAGAGAGTGGGATGAACCCTAAAAGTGAGTACATTTAACCATAGTTAAGGAGTGCTATGGGTGCGATTGAATTCTCCCAGGGTTCAATCGCAATTGGTTGTGATTCTATCTTTAAATAGTTAGATTATGAGTAAGGGGTAGTTTGGGAATTAAGTAAAACGTTAAATCAAGTATTTTTCTTATATAAGGTGGTTGGGGAAAAAAATTAGGAAAGGGTAGTTTGGGAAACAAACAATGAGACTACGTTTATTAAGGGGATATAAGGGTAGTTTGGGAAACAAAAATATCAGGCTACATATATTAAAGGGGGAAGATCTTATATAAGGGTAGTTTGGGAATTGACATAAAATCAGGCTACGGTTTGTCATGGGGTAGTTTGGGAATTTCCATTAATAAGGGGGGCTTTCTCATTATAGTAGATATTATAGTATATATATATATATATATATATATATATATATTCCTAAAATTTTAATTAGGTCAAAATTATCAATGACTTAAGTAGGGTTAATGAGCTATATACTAGAAGGGCATGGGATTGTCTCAGCTGGCTCCACACATCACCGACAAGTGGCGATAAAAAGGGTTGAGATATCAAGAGGGGAGAACTAAAAAACATGGGGAGAAAATGAAATGACCTCCCCTTTTTATCGCCACATGTCGGATGATGTGTGGAGGCCGGAGACCATTTTTCTGGCATATGCTAGAGACAATCCCATGCTTGCTAGAACAGTGTTAGTGTTGGAGGAGAATCCTCAAGCCTTACAAAACCCAAGTCTTTTTACTATCAGAATTTTTTTTCTTATCCTAATAGGTCAACATGAAGTGTGTTGGGCTCCATTTAACAACTAAAATTCATCCCAAATTACTTTCATCAACATGCTTTAACTCAAGTCCTCTTAGGTGTGTTCGTTTGGCAAGAAAGTGATAGAAAGTAAAAGAAAAGTGAGTTTTCATATACTTTTCTTACATTTGGTGTGCAAGAAACACATTTTTTCTTACACTTTCTCAATAGTGACAAACTTTTTCCCTTCTCTGTTTTTTTTGGGGGGGAGGAGGAAGATAAGAATTCTAGTTGCCAACCCTTAATCGCCACATTAATGGGCAAGATCTAACCATTTTTAGACGTGGGCCTTCCAAAAAATGAGTAACTAAGGGTTGACGAGGTTGGCGCTACTGCAAAGTCATGAGCAGCCTGTTGTCTCTGGACGTGGGATCTGTACTAATTGGTAAGCATCTAGCTAACGAAGGGGCCCTATACTCCCAAGGAATTGTGGACGAGTCTGATAATAGCAACACCTTAACGCGACCTTACACCAGCCAATAATTGGAACTAAGCACATGGCAATTTGCATTGCCTGGGCCTCAGCTTGCATAACCGAGCTCCAAATTGTCATGATCAGCTGTGATGCAAAGCCTACACATGAGGCCGAAAATGGGCATGTGCATGGTTGATATGTGTTCTTCCATGGCTCTTCCCTTTATTTCAGTCCCCTCACCCAATCCCCATCCATCACCCTCACCAGCTTCAAGTTGGCCTCTAATATCTGGATTAAGGTGATAAAAAATAAGGACGCAAACCAAATCAAATCAAATACATTGAAAACACGGGATTTTATGTGGTTCACCTAGTGCGAGCTAGGGAGACGATATGTCTTCTTTCCTAATCACAAACAATTGTTACAAGGATTCTCTCATCTCTCCATTCTCACGAATTGATCAATCTCTCCTAAAATTTAGAGGCCCAAATAATAATAATATAGGAACTGCTCTTGTGCCCCTAATGATCCCCACACGATAATTAAATTCGCCTTAGTCTCAATTAGGTCCACAATTCTAGAGTTATCCTCAAGGAGGATACCAAATGATCATACAGTGTGTATAAACCAGATTAGAACCGAATTACTTCTATGTTGGTTTAATTCGTGTAGAAAAACAATGACAAAATATGAACAAAAATAACAAAGATTAACATACAGAGTTAAATGCATGGTTCGAAATGATGCTTGTTTTTTTTTTTTTTGGAACTCGGGGTGTCCCCAACCCTTTGGGTAAGGACTAATCCCTGAGGGTTCAATATGATGCTTATGTCTACTACTGCAAAGAAATCCTTCCACTAATTCCCTATGAAAAACAGGTTACCATTCTCGTTGCTCTCCTTTTTCTACGTAATGAGGAAAACCTAATCATAATATAAGTACAATCATAACAATTCGGATTAGAGAGCAGTTCTCATTAATTAAACTATTTAGTCAAATCACTTCTCTGTTTGGTTAGAAACGATGTGGTAGGTTATTTTTGAGTATTATACAAGTAAAAAAAAAAAAATTACTTAAAATTCTAAAGTGCCATTGAATATCAGCTTATTCAGTGTGTACGGGGCGCGGGGGGGGGGGGGGGGGAATTTTTTGTAAATCCTTAGTGGACTAGTATGAATAGTGGGCCCCACAATTAAATTTTTTTTTTTTTACTACACTTCCCCCCCCCCCCCCCCCCCCACCCCCACCCCCCCACCAATTTTTGTCCTATATAATGCCCCCCCCCCCCAAATTTTTTTGTCATATATATAGTGGGCCCTCCAATGGAGTCCCCTTATGCCCTTGAGGTTGCCACATGTCCCTATTGACACCCCTTAACTATGGTTAAAATTCACCGAATCTCAGGGTAGTGAATTTTAAAGTAGGGTTCAAAAAGAAATTTGATATTTTTTTTTAGGAGTCAAATCATCTAAGGTGATAATTGGATTTGGCAAATCCAGTTATCACCCCTAGAGGTTGCCACGTGTCTTCTTTGACACCCCTTAACTGTGTGTAAGGTTCACCCACCCATTTTTGGTTTTTTTTTTAATATTAATTATTTTTTAAAAATTAAAAAACTGTTTTTAGAGTTTTTTTTTAATATTTGGTTCCTTTTTTTTTTTTTAAACCAAGGATAGGTGGGTGAATCTTAACCACAATTAAGGGGTATTAATAGAGACACATGGCGACCTCAAAGGCATTACCGGGAAAAAAAAAATTCTCAAAATAAAAAACTACCCAAAAAGAAAATTCCATACCCTTAAATCAATTTTATTTAATACATGTATATGAAAAATTCCTGGCGCTGCCCCTTAGTGAGTAGCAATATAGTGTCCAACACTCCCATGGTTGATGAGGATGCAAGCAATAGTTCCTCGAGTAAGTGCAAGTTTCATTCTCTGTTTCTTTACTCTCTCGACACAGCTATGAACTAGTCATTTATTCCATAGCACTTATTCGGATCTCAACCCCCTTTTTTAAAAAATATATTCTTTAGCTCTTATTCCCTAAATTTATAATTTTCACTACGTGACTAAAGTGTTTGTTGATGTCAGGTTCAAAGGGACAAGAGTATAAAAGCCTGTTTTCCCACAATGAACAAATGTAAATATAACAGGAAGCATTCAACATTGAGGTGGCAGGATCAATTCCACCTTATCTACAGAAAAAAAAGAAAAAATGTTTCCGTAGTCTTAACAACTCTTTTGCAGTTCACACCTTTCATTTAAGAGCACTGGTATAAAGATGGAAGCACATCAAAAGATGGAAGCAAATCATCTGTGTTCTTCCCTGGTTTCTTCCCTTTGGCCATGAGTGTTGGAAGGCCAGGATCAATTCAACTGTAAGGATTTAACAGGATCCCAGCCTTCAAAAACTCTGGCCATAGGGAAGAACACAGAGGATATGGTTTGGTTAAAAACATTGATTGAATTTTCATAATGACCAAATTATCTCACTAAGGGTCCTGCCTCATTCCACTCTCTCTTCCTCTCATCTTTTGATAATAATAATAATATAGCGTAAGACGGTTCCCACAACATAAATGTTCATGGTAACAAGGCCTCGATGTTGCCCACATTGCGTTGGAGAAAAGGGACGGACGTTTTTAACCGGCTCATTCTCTTTATAATAGTAAGATGATCAAGATTGTGCCGCTATTCTTGTCAATAAAGTATCAAATTTCCCATATTCATATAGTATATATACATCCTTTTTTATGATTGATTTATTACATGAATCATTATACTTTACACTTAAAAGGTAGAGAAGGTTTCATATATTCCAATCAGTCATCTTCAAACTTGCAAATCCAAATCTATATTAATTTCTTGTCCTTCACTGGCCCTCTTGGAATCTTGTTAAGAACTTTGGAATCAAATTTCCTGTACAATTTCTTTACACGTCGGTTCCCTTTGCTAGCAAGATAATCAACCTCTTCCTCATATCGCTCATACAGAACTGGCAATGTTTTGATGGAGACAAAGCCTCGATACATATTAAAAAAAGAACAAGGACCATGTCAGGATTAAAATAAAAAATTACAGAAAATGAAATAAAATTATTGGATCTTACCGAGATACAAAAGATTCAAAGAGTTGAAATAGGTTCCGATAACCGACAGGATCCACAGAGAAACAATTGCCTGAAAAAACAAATATATAAGGAAGAATGTAATTGAAATTTTTTATGGAAATTGAAGTAGATTGATGGAGGGAAAGTAGATTCAGATACCAAAAGAAAGTGTGTTAAGTCTTTCCCGGAAGCAGTGTCATAGAGGATCAACAAGAATTGGTTGAGTCTCAAATGGAAGGCCGAAGCAACTTCTTTAAATGCAGATTCAGACAAGATGATTTCAGGAATCTTAGGAGGAGACCTGAAGACAAGGAATCAGTTAATACAGTAAAAATATAAACAAACAGAAGAGACCAGTCGTGACTCGTATCTAATACATTTAAGAAACTAAATCTCCCAGCTAGCATTTAGGCCAATATGATTTCATTTTACGAGATTGAATGTTGTCGGATTGCCATCTAATGGCAATAAAGGTGCTGATGAAATGCAGCTTTTCCTCACTTGGTAGTGCAGAAATAGTAGCCGAGGGCGGAGCTAGTTGAGGCTAGAGCTAGCCCCCAAACTTTTGAAGAAAAAAAAAAAACAATTTTCATACTATATTATTTAATTTAAGAGGACATAGGCAGGAAAAGACCAGGGAAGCTGCCCCCCTAAACTTTTGCAGAGACAAAAAATAAAAAAAAGTTGTCTTTAGAGAGCAGCTCCCTCCAACTTTTGACAAAAAAGTTATGTTTTATATTATAATATTTAATTTAAGAGGGCAATGACGAGATACCAACGAACTTGGCTCACAAATTTTTTTTCTAGGGGCATAGCTAGAACCCTCACACTCTTTGGACTAAGAATATTTTGCACCCGCCTAATCATTTTTCACAAATCCATTCATAATAAATAATAACTCTTTGGAACCACAGATAGTAGCAGTTAGCAATAAAATGTATAAGTGTTTTAACCAGGATATGGCAAGAACACATTACCAATCGAAGAATGCCGCGCAGTTAGTCCAGACGAAAATGACGAGCATGGTGATGATGGAGATGTGACACAAAAGTGTAAGAAAATTATACTCGACAACCTCGAAAAGAAACCATACCACCGAAAAGCCAATCAGGATAGCAGCTGATAAGTTCTTGTTTTTCCATAACAATAGGTCAGCAACTGCAAAACCAACCCAAATTTTAAATTTCTTACATGTGTTAGGAATACTAGACCAACTGTAGAATATCACCTCTTCCTCCCCCAAGAACTTCATGCAGAGGCCTTTGACGGCCGAACAGTTTTACCGGCGTCGCTTGGTGGTTGTCGTCGGAATCAGATGAATTGGTCGGCATAATGACGTGAAAAGTAATTACATGTTGCAGAACTTAGCATATAAGGTTATATAAGGAAAAAGGGTTCTAAGCTTGGTAGCTAAGAAAGGTAAAATGGTGAAGAAAGGAATGACTTTTGTCTCGGTTTACAACGTTACTTCACATGCCCGCTACCATAAAGATCAAATTATATTTTCATTCATGCAATATTTTTTTAATTCTTCTTTCACTTGGAAAGCGATGGAATAAAGTAGGATTTTGCTAGCTTTAGTGCCCAGCTCTCTTTATTCCCCTCCAAACGAAAAAAACAACACTTTTGGACACTCAACCCGCAATTTCGGTTCACTTAAGATTCTCTGGAGAGTCAAATGCTCTGGAGGCTCGAACCCTCAATCCCCACTCCTGCATAAGAATCCTTGTATGTAAAAAATTTTCAGTTTACTCTAAGTAAATGATATCCTTCAAAAAAAAAAAAAAGTGGGCCAACAAGGGGTAGGAGAATGCTACTATGCTAGCCCGAGTTTTTCCCTTCCCACTTTATCTAGGGGAGGAACACATAGGTCTTTTAATGTTCCGGCTGCTTTTGCAACCCGTTAAAGCAATGTTCTCGACTGCTTTTACAACCGGTTAAAGCTTCAGGGGAATATGTAACCGGCTGCAAATGTGAGAAACATTGAAGACACGTGTTCCTCCTTAGAGAAAGCAAGGAAGAGAGAATCTTGCTTTAGTATTTCCCAATTACTAATGCTAGCACTTCCTAATTATTTATTCCTTTTTTAAGGATACTTTAATGCGTGTCAAAAGTTTTCATTGTGAGTTTAAATACTCAAATATCCATTAGCAGAAAGAGAAAGGCTTGCCCTGTTGTTGACTTCCAAGCTTTCAGTGTGACTGTGACAATTGTCACTATTTTCCCTTTACTTTGAGTATCGGTATGAACTATAAATTCTTTATTTGAAAATTTTGTTTTCTTCACTTGAAGAGAAATAACACTTAGGGTGAGAGTTTAGAAACTTTTAAACACCTGTAATGCCTACCCTTGAGGAGTGTAGGATTCACATGTGTGAAAATCCGGGTCTCTACAGATCATCCCTGAGTTCAATCAAACCCAAGGGTCAGCACATGCCTCTTTTAACCCATATTAATCATGGTTAAGATTCACTAACCCTTAGGGTTCAACAATCTAACATTGATTTTTAGAAAAAATATTCTTAAAAATTGAACTTTAGGATTAAAATATTTTAACCTTAGAGTTACATTAAATTTTTTTTTTTTCTAAGAACCAAGGTTAGATTGTTGAACCCTAGGGGTTAGTGAATCATAACCATAGTTAATAGGGGTTAAAAGGGACACATGTTGACTTGTGGGAGCGATTGAACTCAGGCCTTTTACCAAAATAGGCTCCATGTTTTGCTAAACCCTCAAAATAGGATCTGATTTTCAAAATAACTTTTTTAAGGTTATACATATATAAGTGTCACACACGCGTGAGACTTATCATGAGATGGACCAAAATGTCATTCTTTCCACTCTCTCTCCCACAGTTCACTATACGAAGGAAGAAAACCATTTTTTGGGGAGAAAAAAATCTCGCCTTCATGTTCATTCGGAAATTCGATCACTCCATTCCTCGTTTGACTCGATTCATTTGTTACAGAGGTAAGAGTTCATTCTCATTTTTCTTAGTAACATATTCTCAATGTTCATTAGGGTTTTCTCAAATTCATTCCAAATTTTTTCTTTCATTTTTCTGTTTAAAGGGTTTTTATCATCTTCATTTGTGATATTCACTTTAGTGTTTGATCCATTACAACTCCTTCATTTTTTTTTTCATTTTTTTTCATTCAAGGAATTTTCCTTCGTTTTTATCATTTTCTCAATTTTTTTTTCATATACTACATTCATATTTACAGTATCAATCGATCGTTATCCCAGATCAATCAATCGATATCTTAGAGCGATCGATCACTCTTGGATATCGATCGATTGATCGCTCTAAGATATCGATCGATTGATTTCTGATTTACGTTAATTGAAAATTTAGTTTTTTTATATTATCTAACGTTTATTATTTTGATTACTTTTTGTAGCTAAAAATATATTTCAAGTAGACAATCAGGGGTCTACAAAATATATTTTAATATTATTTTGATTACTTTTTCTTGATCAGTTGAGAGGGGACATGTTGTCACTCTAACAGTAATGTTTGCAAATCAAGAGGTTTTATTGATTTCAGAATATGATTAGTTTTAAGGTTAGTGGTGTATTCAAACAACCTAGATCTTCTCTCCCAAGGATTTAAAACCCAGTAGTTGATAATTAATCTAGAAATCTTCCATAGTTTAATCAATTGTTTTAGTTTAATTTAGTGAAAAATCAATTGCTCAAATCATTAGTTTAGAATTAATCTGGAAAAAAGGCAACAAAACCAGCGCAGTCCTCAGAGGTTCGATACCCTTACTAGTACTATTCTACGGTAATATTACTATAAGGAGTAAATTAAAATTGCGTTGACGATAAACAGGATGGTTTGACACGACGGTCATGAGCAAGATATCCCTAAATCTTCTAGGGGGTATTTTTGGTCACGATAGGGGGAGGATGTAGAGCCCCTGATTTCTGGGTTTCTGTTCTAGTGAATAGTGCCTTTGCATTGCTCGTGTAAAGGCCAGGGTTTTCCATGTGACCCTAGATTGGTTAATGATAATGGGGAATCCATTTTGGTTAAGCATTGTGTATTGGTGTAGGGGTGTGTGTGTCATGTGTTTTAGGATGTAAGCAAAGAGTATAAAAATACTAAGTGTTGGAAATGGAAGAACAGAACAAAGAAGGCAAAAATACAGAGCATCGGTCGACCGACCAGTCATACTGGTCGACCGAACCACTATCGGTTGACTGAATGGACGGATTTTTTTGTATGGGGATTTTTGGCAGAGAGGTCTTCATTGATTGGTCGACTGATAGTCCATACCGGTTGACTGATCATGGTTGTTTGCCTTGTGGCCAACCTACTATTCCATTGGGGTTGTTTTGGGTGTTTCACGAAGACCCAAGGGGGTTATATAACCCCAATTTCATGGCCTTAGGGTTTACACAAACCCTTGAGCTAGAAAGAGAGAGAAATGAGAGAAAAGAAAGAAGAGAAAGAGGAGGGAGAAGAGAAGGCTTTAGGGTTTTGTCCTTGAGTTGTTTTAGGTTGTTTTTGCTTGGGATTCTCAACAAAGGAGTTCTTCTCGCTTATCAACTTGTTCTCAAGCGTTTTAGATCAAGGGATTGATCAAGTAAGGTAGATACTTTCTACCATCCACCCTTGTATCATTTTCTATAAGAAAAACCATGATTTTCTATGTTCTTGAATGGATTGAATGGATGAACCTAGATGTGTAGTAAACTATCACTACCTATGAAATTCTAAGGTTATGCCTCTATGCTTAAAGGTTTTCTATGCTACTCACATGCCTTATGTGCTTACATGTCTCGCATGACTCGATCGTTTCTCATAAGTACGGTTTATTCGAAGCATTCATAAGTTTTATAAGAAATCTTAAAGCTACCAAGCTCAAAAGCAATGATAAAGCCAATTAAAGGTTGGTCAAGGATAGGGTATACCTAAGGGTATGTCACATTCGGCTCAAAGTAAAAGGCTCCATGTTCAAAGATCATTTCACAAGCTCTACGGATCATAAATGCTCATAAGTCTCAAAGTGGTCAAAGTCTCTAAGGATCATATTGCTTACTATGACTCATAAGAACTCAAAGGAACTTAACATGACTCAAAGAACTCATAAGACTCTGATTCTCATACGAACTCATACGACTCATATGGTTTTGATTTCATACGGAAACTCATAAGGAAATGGTTTTGAAAAACTATGTATTCGGCTTTTATGGATTCTACGTCTCCATGTCTTTGCATGTGAAATGATATTATTACATTATTAGCTAGTAGCTTGTATACGCTGAGTATTCCATGCTCAGCTGAATTGTTATCTTCAACAGGTCATGTTGATGATGGTCATGCTCCTGAACCTTGGGTAGAGGAGGAGTATACATTATGAACCGGAACCTACCATGGATCATCACCAAGATGATAGAGCTCTAGATAGGTGGCCCTATCTAGACCACTACTGAGAGATGTGAGGAGGGGTTTATGTATTTTAAAAGTGGGGAATGTCCACTTTAGACTTTAGATTATTGTTTATATTTGTTGGTTCGAACTTGGAATACATATACAGGTTTATGTTATTAGATTTGCTTCCACTAAGTTTATGCATTGTGTATTCTCACGGGATGGTTTGGTTTGATATGGCACATCACGAGCTAAAGTATCCCTAACTCCTAGGGGCATTTTGGGTCACAGCAGAACTGTTACTTCGGCAGGTCTATTCGGTAACTGCGATCGCTCACAGGAGCCTTGGGTGGAGGAAGAGTATGTTGAGGAGGAGCAGACTCTAGCTGGTCTACAGGAGCAGCAAAGGTTACTTGAGAGTTGGCCTTATGTTGAGTGATGAGAGGGAGTGCCTTGTATATAATTTGATGAGTGAGCATGTTCACTCTTTACTTTAGTTTTGTTTATAAACTTGGAGTATTGTATGTATAGAAGAAATTTTGTGTTCCACTTCCGCTATAGTATGCCTTGTATGTTGTACAGGATGGTTTGGTAATAAAGTCATGAGCCAAAAAGGTCTCCTAACTCCTAGAGGTATTTTGGGTCGCTACAGTTTCCTAATGTGGTTAGATCTCTCTTAATTGTAATCTCATTAGATCTCTTTATTGTAATCTCATTCAAGTATAAATACTAATGTTCTACACGTTTTGTGTGTGAACGCCTATACCTATTCTCTCCCTACGGTTTCTCTTGGATTCTTTATGGTATCAGAGCATTAAAGCTATCCATATTCATAGCTTTGTCAATGGCGGTTTCACTATCAACGTCGAGTTCGAGCTCTCTCTCCCTCTCCACTAGTTCTCTGCATCATCTCATCAATGTCGTTCAGTTAAACTAAACTCCACCAATTTTCTAGTTTAGAGAACACAAATTTTTCCTCTCACTGAAAGCCTAAAAGTTAATTATCTTTGACAAGAAGATCTGCCGGTTGAAATCATAAGGAATGATAAAGGTGAGGCGGTATCAAATCCTAGCTATGGAAAATGGAAAGAAGGAGATTTTTTTATTACGCAGTTAGATTAATGGAACTTTCTTCAGTCCACAAAGGATTGTGGGATACAACCCAAACAACAAATGCAAGATACGCATTTGGGTACTCAATTGTTAGCTGATTATGTTAAATATTTTAAGACCATCTTTGATGGTCTAGCTGCCATTCAAAAACCGTTGTTTGATGATGAGAAAGTTATCTATATGAGCAGAGGTCTTGGACAACGATACAATGTGCCGGTTACATCCATGTTAGCCAAACCTCCCTTCCCTACATACTCACAGTTTGTTACGACAGTGCAAAGCTATGATCTAAGAATGAACAACATGGAGCCAGAACCAAAACCAATTGATCATAGTCTGACATTCTTTGGCCAAAGATCCAATGTTTTAATGGTAGTCTCAATGTCGGTCATGGGAATGGTGGTTGTAATTATGGTAGAGGAAGAGGAGGCTTCTTTAATGGTGGTTTTAATTCTTGTGGTCATGGTTTTGCACCTATGGGACAACAAGGTTTTCGTCCATTTAATCAAGGATTTCGGCCGCCACATCAAAATCAAGGATTTAATTCATATCAAAGCTTCAATTCAAGTCAACAACTTCCACAACAACAACAGCTAGGTAATGAATTCAATAGTGGAAATCAATTTAATTTTAATACACCTAAGCCTGTATGTATACAAGAAGGACCCTTGTCAAATATGTGGGTGTGCTGGTCATTCTGCACTTCGGTGCTGGTATCGTTGGGACTTCTCTTATCAGGCTCAAGAGAATCTCCCTCAAGCCTTGGCATCTGTCACTTCTAATGAGGATCAAGATAACAATATGTATCTGGATACTGGAGCTAGTGCACACATGACCAATGATTCAAGTAAATTAACCAACTTGACCCCTTATAGTGTCCAGATAAAGTGGTTATTGGTGATGGATCACAATTGAATATATCTCATACTGGGCATCCTGTATTTACTCTAATTTTGGAAACATGAATTTGAATGATGTATTGGTTGTACCTGAGTTACAAAAAAAGTTGATTTCAGTTTGTCAATTGGCTAAAGATAATTCATGTAGTATTGAATTTATTGATTGTGGCTTTCTGATAAAGGATCGGGACATAGGGAAAATCCTAGCAACAGGGAGTAGGAAAAGAAATTTATATGCTCTTGATGGTGCTGCAGTCAAAGCCTTAGTTGCAGTCAAATCAGGAAAGGCACTAGAATATGTTTGGCACCAACGTTTAGGGCATCCCAACTCAAAGTTGCTGAGGTTTTTAAATTCTCAAAAAAAAATTGATGTTAGTACCTGGTTGAAGAGTCCTATTATTTGTGTTAGTTCTCAAATGAGTAAAAGTTGTAGGCTTCCATTTTCTTTGAGTAATAAAAGAATTGTTATTCATCTTGCAAAAATTCATTGTGATCTTTGGGGACCTGGTCTTGTTGCTTATTTTCCACATATGAAATATTATCCAGTATTTGTGGATGAGTACTCTAGATTCAGATGGATTTTTCCTCTTAAAAATAAATTGGATTTCTTTAAGCCCTTCAAAAAATTTTAGAAATTGATTGAGAATCAATTTTCTACAAAGATTAAAATTTTCCAGAGTAATGGAGTTGGAGAATTTCGGTCTAAAAACTTTATTACTCATCTCGAAAATTGTGGAATTTTGATACAAATTTCTTGTCCAGGAACACAGGAACAAATTGGTATTGCAGAAAGAAATCATAGGCATATTGTTGAGATGGGATTAACTCTACTTTTTCATGTTGAGATGCCTAAGTTTCTATGTGTTGAGGCATTTTTCACTGTCGTTCATTTAATCATCAGGTTGCCATCAACAGTTATTGGTATGAAGACACCTTTTTTTAAACTTTATGGTGCTTAGCCTGACTATTATATATATATATATATATTAAGAAAGCCACTCAAAAGGAGTGGGGGGTTTGGGATATCCCTACCGGTATATTAATATAGAAAAAAATTGGGAGGGGGGGGGGGGACATAAAACCTTACTCCTGCAAAGACACAAATAAAAAACGAGGGGACATAAAACCTTACCCCAAAAGAAACACATAAAAGATAACACCAAGGGGGGACATAAACCTAACCCCTTTACAAAAGACTACCAAGACATAACAAAGATCAATCATTATTAACCAATCTAACATTACCCAAACCTGCTTGATTAAGAGAAATAAGAGAGCTGAACCAAGGAGGGCTGACTTGATTAGGAAATAATTCACCTGAGTGCTGAGTACTACAAACATGATTAGCAAGAAAGTCAGTAACCATATTGGCTTCCCTAAATATGTGGTTAAAAGAAGAGCATATATTCATCACTTGAGATATCCTACTGTTCCAATACCACACATTCCAAGGGTGTCTAAATGAACCCTTCCAAGCTTGAACAAGAGTTTTAGCATCCGAATCTACATCCACATGCAAATATCCAAGTCTTTGACAAAGAGAAAGGCCATCAAGAAGAGTTCTAGTCTCAGCAACATAATTAGAACAATGACCATAAAACGCATAAAAGCAGGTAATCATAGCTCCATAGTGGTCTTGAAGGATTCCACCACCTCTTGCTAAGCCCGAATTATCTTTAGAAGCACCATCCACATTCAGTTTAATTATGCCCTGAGGAGGCCGAAGCCATTTAACATGAGAAATAATAGATCTTCTCTTAATAGAAGGAACCTTAATATTAAAACAAGAGAGATCCAAGGGCTTTCTGTTAGGAAGAGATCCCAACATAATCATCAATTTCTGAATTCTAGCAATGATAACATCAACAGGCTTGTTCACATCTTTAAATCTACGAGAACATCTTTCTTTCCAAATCTCCCAAATAATGATAAGAGGGAGCAAAATAAGACCCTCATTATGGCGCCTATCTGAAGCTCTAAACCATCTCATAAGAAAACATTGAATGGTATCACTAGGATGAGGAAGAACAGAATAAAGATTTCCAAAATACCTCTAGATCCTTCCTGCAATATCACTTTGAAATAGTAAATGAGATAAAGTTTCAATATTACCTTGAGAACAGCAGGAACAACAACTAGCTAAGGGTATACCAACAGATTGAATCCTATAATCAATAGGAACAACTCCATACATAACATTCTAGCCAAAAATTTGAATTTTTTTGGGAGTAATATTATTCCAAACATACCTGGTCCAAACTTTCAGAGGTATAGAATATCTAAGAGACTCCCAAGCTAATTTAACTGAAAATTTACATTTAGGACAAAGATTCCATATGAAATAATCATCTGTATCAGAAGTAAAAAAAAAACCCTGCATTTTTGTTAGACATGATGCCCAGAAAAGTCATTTAGATTGTTAGACTCTTATTAATTTGATTAATAAAGACTTCTTCTTCATCTATTGTGTATTCATTATGGGTAATTGACCATGATCATGAGATGATCTATACAATATGAGATATCGATAAAGGTCCATAGGATATATTGTAGGGAAGTTATGTGATTGGATTATCACAGACAGATAACTTTCCGGTTCCTTATACCTTATATAATCACAGCTGTGGGTGAAGCTGGGCACTTCACTTATATGGCTACCAGAATGCTAAGATGTTCTCAATAGTTGAGATGTAGTTCTATCTCGAACTATTGTAGTGGAGACTACACATCAGCATATGGGTGCTTAAATGTACACTGACTGATTGCATTTAATGAGAGACCTCTTGAATAAAAATATTATCAGATAGTTGGTCTCTCATTCACATTGAACAGTTTTAATGATCCTTAGATCTGATGAGTTCATCTATGACTGAACAGTGATCTGACTGTTTTAATTCCACCAACGTAATTTCTAACTTAGGAAATACAATACAGTGACAGTTGGATAGTCAGAAAGTTGTTCGAGTCATGATGAATTTCAAACAAGAAATCCATGCTCATTAACTTGAGAGAATATCCAAGTTTCGAGTAAAACAGTTGATTAAGTTCAAATCCTGTGTAGGTGATTTTGAAATCAAAATAAGTTTTGAAATATACTTTTATTAAAAGATATTATACTTATAAAAGGATTTTCTCAAAATGTTTTTCATGAGAAATTGCTTCTCATGGCTTAATCATAAGTTTTGGAAACCCGGATGATGTACAATGGGCTATGAGTTAGATAGTATGTCAATCTCGAAAGCCCATTAAGGATAATGTATTTGGAAGGATAAATCAAATTAAAAAGTTCATGTGACGGGATCCATATTAGTTAATGTTCATACACTTGGATTCAATTGCAACATGGTTATCTCATGTCACTTGCAATTTCGATGCAATTCCTGTTTAGGGTTAATGGGATAACATTGGGTAAACTAGGGTAAGAATGTCCTAGAGCAATCTGTGGAAATGCCCACATAAAAAATAAAAGCTCATTAATTGATTAAAATTTAATCAATTATTTAAGTGATTAAAAGTTAATCATTAATTAAATAGATTAAAAGTTAATCTATGGTTTAAATTAATTGTTAATTTAAATCTAGGGATTATTTTAATAATTATTTAATTAACCTAATTAAAGGGGAAATGGGTTTGACCCATATCCATAAACCCATTAAAATGGACCTTTAAAATGGGCCCAAGCCCATGGGTTTAAACCTTAGGGTGGGGCGCCCACTTAAGTAATCCTAGTTGGATTAGGATTTGGTTACTTGAATAATTATTGAGTAATAACTCTATTAATTAAGGAATTAAAATCCAATGGTTGGATTGCAATTAGGATTAAGATGACATGGAGTTGGAATGCAACAAGGAGTATTAAACTCCTCAAAGTCCACGCCCCCTTGATGCTCACGCCCCCCCTTGGTTGTTTAGGTTTCCTAGTTTGACTAGGATTCCTCCATGTGTTAGTTGTTGACTTATCCATATTAATTAAGGAATCCTCTTTTAATAAGGACTCTTTAATTAATAGGATTACTATAACTAAAGTAGTTATAGTTAAATTAGGATTTTATTTAAATTAATAATAAGAGTTATTATTAATAAATAACTTCTTAATGGATAAGGTATAGTTGGAGTTGGATTAGGATTGGATCCTAGTCTATATATACCCCAACACCTTAGACAATTAAGTACTTTTCTCCAGAATTTTTTCTCTCCCTCTCATCTCTCTCCAAACCGTGGGCACCTAGGGAATATCCCTAGGATTTTCGTGAGCTACAAGGGTGGTCCAAGTTGGGTTTTTGCTTTTCTAAGATTTTTGAACCTTAGGATTTTTGGTGATAGAAGGTCTACACCATTGCTCCATCTTTTTCCTCTTGCTTCAATAATTCCAAAAAGGATTCTAAAGCTTCGTGGGGATAGCGAAGAATAAGGATTAAGCTTTGAGTATTAATTTCATGAAATCTCTACAAAGAGTTCTGACGATTCGAGTGGATTTAAGCTTCACCGGTGAAAAGCATTCACCGAGGTGATATGACTAAAACTCTTAGATTAATTTAGATGTTTTCTATGATGTTAAGATCTAGGGGATCCAGTTTTTCGTATAATTTTTATCCAGATCCCCCTATAATTTCTAATATCAATCTTAACAGAATCAGGTAAGTAATCAAAAACAAGGCTAAAATCTCATCGACCATTACCATCAAGCATATCCAAAATTAAAAGAAAAATATGAGGAATGTTAGAAGTATTAACAATAAGAGGAGCATCCCCAAACCAACAGTCAAGCCAAAAGCAAAATTTTGAATCGTCACCAATTAAAGCAGTCGACTTACAAACCACATCCTTACAAAATTGGCTAATATGCATCCAAGTTTTAGAAGAACTAGGAGGTGAGGAAACATACCAAATATTATTAAATTGAAATTTAGATTGAAAAAATTTTGACCAAAGATTCTCAGATAGGTATAGCTTCCAAGCTTGTTTCATTCTAAAGGCTAAAGAGAATTCATACATTTTCCTAATACTCAACCCACCTTCTACAGTTGGGATAGCACAAGAATTCCAATTAATCCAATGACACTTTTTGGAATCAATCCTATTATTCCAAAAAAATTTAGCCATAGATTTGTCAATAAGGTCAGAGATAGCTTTAGGGACATAAATCTCTGCTAAAAGATGAGTAGGAATAGATGACAAAACATGTCTGATTAGAATGAGCTTACCACCCGTAGATATGAACTTCCCTTTCCATCCCTCAATCTTACTAAGAATTTTATCTACTAAAGAATTAAAGTAGCAATTTTTTAACCGACCTTGGTAAAGGGGGACACCAAGATATGTGAAAGGAAAAATCTTATTAGGGATCCCAACCCAGTTTAAGATAGCATCACTTCTCGCCCTAAAAAGTTTGGAAGAGCAGTTGAAAGTGCTTTTAGCACGATTAATCAATTGGCCAGAAAACTTCTCATAAGAAGAAATAAAATAAAATAAAATTTTAATATTTGGCTTTCTACCATTGCAAAAAATTAAGGTATCATCTGCAAATAGAAGATGAGAGATCAGAACACTATACCTTCCCAGTTTATAATTCTAAGAGAGACTCTTAGAAATAGAATTTAGGCCTCTGCTAAAAACTTCCTCAACCAAAATAAAAAGAGCAGAAGAGAGGGGATCACCTTGACGAAGTCCACGCGAACTCTAAAAAAAACCTTGAAGACTACCATTAATAATAATAGAAAAGATTGATTGTATAGGCAACATTGAATTTAATCTGGTAACTGCACTATTGAAACCCATCTTATGAAGAACTGAAATAATGAAGTTTCATTCCATACGATCATAAGCCTTAGACATATCAAGTTTGAAGATGATATTACCTCACAGAGATTTCCTATCAATATCATACACCATCTCTTGAGCTAAGTTATTATTATCAGTAATATTTCTACCATTCACAAAACCACCTTGTTCTTCAGAAATGATATCAGGAAGTAAAGTACCAATCCGATCAGACAGTAATCGCGAGATGATCTTCTAAAGAGAATTACATAGGGTAATAGGTCTGAAATCAAAAAAGGACAAAGGGGACTGCATTTAGGAATAAGAACAATAACAGTAGCATTAATAGTTTTAAGAATATCAGCATAAACAAAAAAAAAGAAGTAATAGCACTGAAAAGATCATCCTTAATGATATTCCTACAAGATTGGTAAAAATTACCCGAGAAACCATCCGGGCCAGGGGCATTATCTGCAGACATACTAAAAACAACATTTTTAATTTCTTCTAGGGAAGGAGAAATAGAGATAGAAATATAATTCCTACCTTAATTTATAACCTCTAGTTTTTATAATTTATATAAACTCTTAGAAATAGAATGCATTCTAGTATTTTTTTTTTTTTTTCATTTGAATTGGTACAATCTTCCTAAACTACAATTAGTAAGCCTAAATTATATTTATAGGATATATAAAAAAAGAAAACCTATAATTTACTTAAGAGATCAAATCCAAATTTGTTAGATGCAAATGTTAGATTTCAAATTCATCTAGTCAAAGTTTTTCCTACCTACTTCAATTTCTTATCTTTTAATATGCATCAACCAAGTTTGAACTAAATTTTGGAGAAAAAAAAAAGGTTTCAACTAGATTACAAATTTCCGTACGTCTCATGTTAATTTTTTCATTCTGTAGATATATATAAGATTACTCCTTTAGATATCAAGACTTTACACACTTTTTTTTTTGCTCAAACACTTTCCACGTATCATCAGTAACTAGCAAGGAACCCTTGCGATGCACGGGAAAATTTAAAAATTATAATAATAAATTAAATAGTTTACTAAGAAAATAATATATAGAATTATGTCAAAAGTGGATCTTCACTCCAACCCATGAATTCTGGGTTTGCAACATTGAGTGTTATTAAATTGATTTGTATCATCAATAGAAGGGACACTCATAGCCTATTTGTAATGTTATGCAATTTGACTGCACTAATAAGAAATTTTCCTCATTTTTTTTTGGTTAACTCAACAACACCACAAAGCATTACTGAAGGCAGTAGAAGGAAACATTAAGAAGAAATTTTCCTCGTTTGATATGAAGAAGACAACGTATGCCATATAATTAAGAGAGAAAAAGTAATGTTAGTACATGAAATGATATTGATTATAGTGATATAGGTTGGTGAACCCTAGCGGTGATATAGGTTGTCAAAAGGGACACTTGCCGAAGTCAGTGGCTTAACCAGACTCCCCCGAGTCCAATTAGGTTATAACCGTAGAGATTTGACTCCTCTTCATGTTGTAGTTTTCTTAGTAATTTGTAAGGTATAGTTTGCCGTGGAAGGGCAATCATATTGTTCTATTATAATTTCCTTAATTTGGTACAGTTTTACAGAGGATATATATATATATATAAAAGGCATGCTTTTAACAAATTTATCAAAAAAGGACAACTCACTCTTTAATCAGACAAATGGCTTTCTTTCTCCCTTTCCCATATTTAGTCATCTTACCTGCTCATCTCCATACACATGCTTTCTATCTATCTCTCTCTCTACCTCCTAGCACCCCTCTATCTCACCCTCTTATCCCAACCTCCTAGAACCTCTCTCAAGCCACCCCATGGCATAGTAAGCAGCCTGTGTGATGCTCTAAAAATGTCGAAAGAAAAAAACTATAATAATATGACATACATAAACAGTGGGAAAAAATGTACATAAATTTTGTCTAAAAAAATGATTTATATAAGGAACTTAATGTAAGGTGTTTGGAAGTTTTATGTATACTACAGTCAGTAAACTCAACCTGGTGAGACCCAACAGGCCTAGCAAACTAATTCTAGATTATAAAAGTCGGACAGATCAATTGGCCCAAATAAAAAACTCATAGTTGAACGATTTTTTCATTGTCTCCAAGATAGTCCACTCCTCTAATGTCTCGCAATATTATAAACACAACGGAGAAGGAAAACATAGTACAAAGCGAATTTTTATTGTAAAATTTTTGTTGGCCCTTATTAAAAAGTATTATGATAGGGTCATTAATTGAAGTACAACTTTGAAGATTTGTTGGCGAAAGTTTTGTTGAGCCAACATGTGATTCTGTGATGTTCTTCTACGAAGAGATTGGCTTGGTTTTACCCATCAGGCAGACCAAAGGGTAGTTTGCCATATCTAAACAGATAAGAGTAGCGGAACCCATCGCATAACAAAGCACAGCAAGCTTACCCATTTTCAAGCCTCATGGCGGACAACATTGGAACTGAATTCCAACACTACACATTGATAATAAAAGAATGAGATTAAAGAATGTAAACACCTTATATTATTTTTCTTGATCTTCATCATACCCAAAATTGTATACCTGAGAAACTAAATTCGCAACCTAACTGCCCATGCCAAAATATGATGCCATGCCAACTAACCAGGCCAATTTTTTAGCAGGTCTAGAATCTTGAAGGGTGTTGTTGGTGGTGCATCCGGTAACCCTTATCGTTGGTATGGCACGCAAACGCGAGGGTAGCTTGACTTCTAACACCCTTATTTAAAGGAAAGGTATTAAGAGATGCAATGTTTTGAAGAGGTGGGATGCTTTGAAATCGTAGAAAGAGATGGAGGAATACAAAGGGGTGCAACGTTTTGATTTGAAGAGGTGGGAGTGGAACACTTTGAAGCTGTAGGATGAGGTGGAGGACTACAAAGGGTTGCAACCCTTTGAAAGGGGACACGTTCCTAAACGTTTTGATTTGAAGAGTGTGTACCCAAGGGGTGCATGGCCTCGTTGAAAACAGACCTTGAATAGGAGCATTTCACTCCCCAAACAACATATCTCTCCCCAAGCAGTCATGCGGCTTTGATATTAAAAGGATGAGAGAGGGAAAAAAGGATAGGAAAATAAGAGACATGGCTGGAAAGGTTAGTCCAAACTCAACCTAAATTATTTTCCTATTTTCTCGCTACTCAACCTAAATTACTTTCCCATTTTCTCGCTGCATGCCCTACATGTCCACCCCAATAAAGAGTTGCATAGCCTCCAAATCGAAGAGTTGCGTCCCCTAAAAAAACCCTAAAATATTGAAGAGTTGCATCCCTTAAGAGAGACGATCCATAGAGAAAACCCGTTTCAATCTCTCCACCTAACGTCCTAAAATCACTCCCGAGCCGCCACGTAGGCCTCCCCATCCCCGGCTTTCATTAGTAGTAATATCATCAATAATATGCATGAGATATAGACACTATATATATATATATATAGTATGGAGAGAGAGAGAGAGAGGAAATTAAATCCTAAAGCATTTGAGTGAGTTCAATGCTTTTGAGTGAGTTCAATGCTTCTGCATCTAATAGTCTAATGAATATCTTTCTTTTGTTGGAAGTTAGTAGGAAGGAGGTGATAATTTGGCATGTGTGTTAATGTTAATTCCTTGCCGTTTATAGGGGAGCGAGTGGGTTCAATGCATCTAATACTGAATTAATTTTTCTTTTGTTGGAAATTAGGAGGAAGGGAGGTGATCAGAATTTGACATGGGTGTTGATGTTATTCCCTTGTTGTTTGTAGGGGAGCGAGTGGGACGAGTCTGGCTTCCGAGAAGCCATAGCCAACTTGTATTATTTTTTACTAGTGAGCACCCCACGTGATGCACGGAATAAGATTAGACTTAGAAAATTGATATGATAAAATAGAGGAAGAAAAAAAATTAGAGTGCATAATTTCACTTCATTGAAATCGTTGGATTTGAAAAGAATTAAGATTGAAATCGTGTGGTAGAATTCAAATGAATATTATCTGCACTCTCATTCTGAACTGAGCATAGACCTTATTTTACTAATCCAGCTATTATGACAATCTGAGCATAAGGAAATATATATAGAACATCCAAGAGTCAATAGAACACTTGAAAGATAGATTAGAATCAAGTGGCCAGAAACAATTACGTAACATTAACGATGGAGGAAGTACCTGAAGGTGAATTTTACAGCCATTATAGTAACCCAGAACAGGGTCTAGTTCATGTTGTCCACAAGCCCTTACCTACTTCATGTGTGCTCTGATAAATATGAAAGTAGATTATTAAGTGTCTTGTGACTCTAAGGACTCATCCATTTAAAACACTTGATTGGTGAGTTAATAAGGGGAGATGAATTGGGAGGACATGGGGAGGGTTTATTGGGTGACAAGCATTGAGGGAATGAAACCTAATGAAGAGAGAAAAGGTGAAGAGAGGGGGACGTCTTTTTGATGAGGAGAATGGGGAGAGAAATATGAGGTCTTAATTTGGGAGATGAATTGGAAGGGTTTCTTGGGTTGAATTGCCTACTGGTTCAACACTAAATCCTAGCGGCAAATCACCTGGAAACAAAGAACAATGCCATGGCGGCATCACCAGTAGATTAAAAAGAACTACATGGTAATGAGAGATTGAGGATGCGCAATACAAAACAAACCTTGGGATAGGGGACACGCGCTAGGACCCATCTGGACACAAGCTAGAAACATGATTGTTCCGGGGAACCAAATCCTTAACGGTTATAACTTTTTTTTTTTTTTTGTATTCTACCTACGGTTATAACTTGACTTTGAGGAGTCCCTTGTGACACTCTTTAATTGCGGTTAAAATTCGGCACCTCTAAGTTTTACCTATCTATTATTAACCGTGGTTAGAAAAAATATTAAATATTTTAAATATTTATTTTATAAAAACCAAGGATAAGTTGATAACCTTAGGGATGGGTGAATCTTAACCACAATTAAAAGGTTTCAAAAGGGACACATGGCGACCTTAACGGCATAACCGAACTCCGCCAAGTCGGAATATAACAGTATAGGATTTGGTTCATTGTTCTGGAAATGGATATTGAAGGCTAAAGCGGATGTTTAACCGACATATAGGCTACCAAAATTGCAGGCTAGAAATTAAAAAAAAAAAAATACCAACCTTAAGTTGATTATGCTTAACCACAGTTAAAAGCTCTATAAATTGCAATTTGTTACTTTGAATACCCATTAACTATAGTTAGATTTACTCTAAGGTTCATCCATCTAACCTTTGATTTTTAGTGAAAAGAAATTAGGTATGATATGAGGCATCAACCTATAAAATATACAATACATCTCAGAGATCAAAACTGGCAAAATACATAATACATCTGAGATCAAAATTTTGGTTCCACTGCCATCCAGTAAGTCCAACACCTCTGCCAATTTTAGTCGGTTTCTGGTACCAGTGACTTTGGTTATTCCCTGTGTGCAAAAATCTTGACGTTGAGGCGCTGCAAAATCCTAAAGAGAAATTAAATGACGAGAGAGAAACTGAGAGCCAATGTTTCTTAGTGAAAAGGGGCTACGACATGGAGATGGGAGAAAGAGAAACCGAGAGTTGCAGAGGAGAGAGCAATAAAAACGTAGATTTCCAGCGACTTCATCAATGAACTGGGGCTGCCACTGATGGTTACCGATTTCCAGAGACTATCCTGAGTGAAGAGGAAAGAGGCTCAACTAAGACTGAAGCTCCAGAAAATGTTTTCTGGTGGAGAGATGGCAGTGGCTTTGTCTTCCTTAAAAATATGGCGAACCAGTAGCATCTTCATGACGGAATCTAAAACAAATATAAATCAAATAGATTAGGTAACAAACAAAAACCAAATCGACGTAGGTGTTAAAATTATGTTGAAACAGAATGATCAAATAGAAATGAAGCTTTGAATAAGAAGCAGAGATTAAATAGAGGGAAACCGGTATATAGTTGATGACTCTCTATTTTCAAATGGAGTGAATGTGGTAGAACCAAAAGTGAAGGGAGAAACACTTTTAAGAGAGAAAAAAAAGGAGGAGATGAAATGAACCTTGAAAGGAAGAAACGTTATACCTGTTATACTTATAGGGAGATGAAGGGGGTTTTTGGAAGAAGAGAGGTTTAACTCTTTATGTGGAGAGACGAAGAAGAGAGATAAATTGGAGCTGATTAATGAGGGGGGATTATCGTGGGCAAAGAGGGAAGAAAGAGAGAGAATATGTTTTAAGATAGATGAGTGGGGTCCACAAACCAACATTTATTAGAGTAGACACGCGATAAAAATCTGAAACTAAAATTGAAGCTTTTGAAGGTATCCACGTGAATACCAACAGCTATATAGTAGTAGTAAGATATCAACATTAGGAATTCTTTATTACTTTCAAGTTAGCGGAAATCCAATTTAGTTAGTCACTAACAGCCTTAAGGTCAAGTTCTCGTGATTACATCAATAAATCCTTATTAATCACGCAATTAACAGTTGCTTTGGTCATATTGGTGGAGTAAAATTGGTACAAAATTGGTGTGTTGTGCTTTAGATCTGCCGAGCTGTTACATAACTTACATTTGATTTTCTCATTAACTTATCAGAAGTTCGAGCACTACATCACAATTTCATTAAACCAGACTCACATCCAAGGAGCCAACGATCAGGACTTTCCATTCAAAGGGTTCAGACTTATTCAATTATCTGGACAGCCTAGGCCCTATAATACAATGACAAATCAATTCATACCTATTATGATATCCTTAGTCAGTTTCCAGAAGATGGTCCTAATCTTTAATTTAATCAAGAACAAAATAACAGTACCTGACAAGGAAGACTCAAATAGGTGATGTCTTTTTCGATACTATTTTGACCATTTTGTATTCCTAAAAGGAAAATAATCACTTCCACGCTAGTGGAGCGAAGGTAGGGGTCTCCTCCCCCTTTTCTCGCCATGTGTCCCTTTTAACTTTTTAAATTGTGGTTAAGATTCACTAAATCTTAGGGTTAAAAAGTATTTAACTTGATTTTTAGAAAACAATTTTTAAAAAAAATTACCATTGGAATTAAAACTTATTAACCTTGGGTGACAGGTCAGTTATGCCGTATGGATCTCCTAGTCATTTGGGTTTCGTGACCAGGCTGGATGTGAACCTATAGGGTTGAACTGTAATTCTTTCCTTAAACTTAGCTTAAACCTTTGGTTTGACATTCTTTCCAGTGAACTTGAATCTCTAACATGACACTGTTTGGATGCACCAAATAGAAATTGGATTTTGATGAAATACAGAAAAAATGAGTTTGGTTCGTGTCAATTTTTGACTTTCCGAAAAAGTCCGAAAAACTAACTTCCAAAGGAAACTGATAGAATCAAAATTGAATACAACACAACATGCGCTTGGTTTAACTTTAAAATATGATTCTAGGATTAATTAACTATTAAAGAATACATTTCGATTAAATTCTGTGTTTAATCCAACTTGTGTTTTTATAAATCAAATTTTTTAAGGTTAGTGGGAATCTAATATAGTTGTCATTAGAATCCATGAAAGTCAAGTTGTCGCAATTATATCAATGAAACCTTATTCATCAAGCAATTAAATATGGGTGATTGTTCCTTCGGCAATGCAGACCCCCAGGATGGTCTACCATCTTCATATCCACCACTCCAAGCACCCAGACTCCCCACTTAGAGATCACTTACTCAGTGAGTTTCATTACATATGGAGCCGTCGATAAGAGAATCAACCTTGCAGATGGATATCGAACGGATCAGTGCTTCATTTTTGTTGGTACAAAATTGGTGCCCTGTGCTTACGGTCTACCGAATAGTTTCGTTTGATTTTCTCATTATCTTATTAGAGGTTCGAGCACTATATCATGATCTCATAAGATCAGACTTATTCAATTATTTGGACAACCTAGGCCCTATAATACAATGTCAAAACAATTCAAACTGATTTTTTTTTTTGTTGGAAGATAGCATTTAATTGAAAACATTGGAAAAGTCTTTACAAGTAAGAATTCTTCTGCAGGAGTGTGAATTGAGGACCTGAGCCTCCAAAACATTTGACTCTCCAGAGAACCGGCCATAAGCAGCCAACTTATGGGCAAAACTATTTGCCAGCCTAGGAACATAAGTGAATCTGAGATGCGGAACTTGAATCGCCAAGGCTTTGATGTATGCTATGATAGCCATAGTATCCCAGTGGGGAGGGTCCTGGTTATGCTTTAAGCAGTGGACTAGCACTAACGCATTACTCTCAATCAGTATGTGGTTCCATCCATATCTAATTGCGAGCTCAACTGCACTTTTGATTGCTGTAGCTTCTGCAATCACAGCATTTCCATTCTTGACACCTTGGGTCACGCTACTTAGGATTGTCACTCTTGAGTTTCTTGCAATTGCCCCAATGCCCATAGAGCCATCAGATAAATTAGCCGATCCATCGCAGTTGATTTTAACCCATTGTCCATCGGGAGGGATCCATCTGATGAACCTATGTTGAATATGAGGTGTTCGTCTCCCCTGCGCTGTAACGCCATTCGTGAAGGCTTCTTCCACTAGACCCATAGCTTGCCTAGCAACTCAAGAAGGGAACTTGCAAGAACCTTGAAAAAGAGTGGAGTTTCTGTTTTTCCATAAAGACCATGCCAACACTGTCGAGGCTGTAATTTGAAGGACTTGATCCTCTTTGCTTTGGGTATTTGCTAGCCACGATTCCCATCACTTGCTCTGATCCCATAGGGAGTTGCAAACCACATTGCTCTTGCAAATTCACAATCAAACAACAAATGATTTATAGTCTCGCCCTCCTTGAGGCAAATGGGACAGAGTCTGTCATTGGGAATCATCCTCGCCACTAAGTTTTCTTTAACCGCAACTGAATTTTTGAATATGCACCACATAAAGTTTTGCATCTTAGCCTGTAGAAGGAGCTTCCAGATATACTTCCAAACTATGGAGGGAACTGACCATGACGTGCTCCCCTTGTTTCAATCTTTTTTATTTGACTGTATAGGGCACACATAGTACGCAGATCGTACCTGAAATACACTATTCTTCCTCGGATGCCATACTAGTTGATAGAAGACGACTCCGAATCTTTAATTTAAAATAATATAACAGTACCCCACAAGGAAGACTCAAATAGGTGATGGATCTTTTTGGATACCATTTTGATGATCTTCTATTCCTAAAAACGAATTTATTCCTGATTTCTTTATTCTCAGATTCAATTTTGTCTAGCATGCCTTTTTTCTTCAAGTAGCATAAACTCTGGCAATGAAAGAATCATTTTGAGAAATTTTTTTTTTTTTAAATGTACTAAAATCAGAATGCTTCCTAAAATCAATTCACTCATAAGCCAATCCGAATAATCCGAATAGAATCATAGATTGTATATCCTTATTTTTCTTTAGAGGCGTGCTAGCCGTCAAGGGCGGAGCCAGGATTCTCTTGCAAGGGGGGCTAACAATGGGGGTTCAGGGGCGTTAAGGGCCAAGTTCATGGGTCACCACATCTATTTGTGTCCGTTTGTAAAAAACATATTTTTTCTAAGAAGTTTAGGGGGGCTAGAGCCTCCGTCCCCCCAGCTCTACCCCTCTGCCAGGCTACACTCCCTATTAATACATTACAATTTTTATTTTCAAAATTTCACAGGGGCTTTAACCCCTCTAGGCTCCATGTGGCTCTGCCCCTGCTAGCCGGCAAGGACATGTGTTAGTTCTTGATTGAAAATTGGGAATGCCTACGAGTAGGGCTAGCTCGACTTGTGAATCAAACTTGAGCCAACCCGAGCTCGACTCGGCTTTATTAAAGTTTAAGCTTGAATGGAACTCGAGCTCGATCAAGCTTGTTCAAGCCAAGCTCAAGCCTAAACATTCGAGCTCAAATCAAGCTCAAGCCAAGCTCAAGCTGAGCAGTAGCATGTTGAAGCCAAGCTTAAGCTTGGCTTGGCTTAAATACACCCCTATTCAAAAGAACATTTTAGATTTCAATTTTCTCAAATGAGAATTTAAAACCCGCATATAATCATAAAAGGGAAGATTCAAGTCATGTATAAGAGGTTCTGGAAAATGAACCTGATGTTTCGTGAAAAAGTGTAGTGGAACAAGTACTGATCGATCCATTCACAAATAGGGCTGCCAATCCGGCCCTTTGATGAGAGGCCTGACCCATCCGCACCCTTCGAAGTCCAAAAAATAGAGGATTTTTTTTCCTTAATAAAACCATAAGAGAAAGCTGAGCCTAAATTTGAAAAGTTATCTTACTTAAGGGTTGGGCTTGGTAAGCACCTAGCTCGGTCCAGCCCTACTCAGCCTTCCATTCTGTATGCTTTATCATATACTAGTTGAAGCTGTACGTGCAAGGCACGTGCAATGCATTGAAAAAATAGTTTGAAAAACAAATAATATAAAAGAATTAGTGTTTATTATAATATATTATACTTAAATACTACAGAGTATATAATATATATAGTATGACAAAAAAAGGTTAATTTTATAGTTTTATGTCTAGAAATATGATCTCGAATAGAAAATTTAATTATTATTCAGAAAAAGAAACAACCTTAAGGCCATTAAACCCAATGAAATAATCAAATTATAAAACCACACATGCAACTATACCTAGCTAAACAATATGCAATGTTCTGCAAAATTGCTCACCGTAGGAGTAAAGCATAACCTCCTATGCTAAATATTGCATGTTAAGAATCAACTAAAACCAAACTTAACTATTAAGGACATTGACCAAAGAATAAGTTGCTTTGATAAGTGGGGGGAGCAAAATACATGTGCAACAATGATAATACCGAAGCAGGGTAGCACCAAGAAAAAGAGAACACACAAGATCACCCATTGAATTAACAGAAGCTACAAAGATACAACGATTAAAATGAAAGAATTGAAGACCTGCTTGACATTACGTAGGCCTTTGTAAACTTCTAAATATCCATCTAATGGGTGGTTCTCTTTAAACGCAACACATGAACTCTACTCCAACATGGACTTTGTCACTTGAATTTGATATTCAAACTTAGTGGATCTAATATAACTGGCTATAGTAGAATATGCAAAAAAAAATTCACAAGACCTTAAGAACAGAGAACAAGTAATGAGATCAAGTAAATAATCAAAAATATGAGAAAAGCTCCCATTTTGAATGTAAAATATAGTAGATGTTGATGACTCGATTCCCAGAATAAGAAATTGAGGTTTTGATCGAAGCTAGGAAGAGTATGGGTCTCATCCCCTATTGAAGGGGAGAGAAGCAAAACTCTAAAAAATTTCAGAGCCGACCACCTACATTTCCATCTCAACCAAAAATCTTTTTATTTTAATTCACATGTACTTTCTATTTAATAGTGTGTCTAAGAACTTAGAGTAAGCATGTAAGGAAGAAGGAGGTGCATGGGGCGGTCACGTATCTTTGGTGGTGAGAAAGGAAGGTCGAAGAAGATGGAAGAGACATTATTTTTGCCAAGTTAATTTACATATATATACACTCAGATGTGCAGACTAAGGTGATGATTCTTTGGGGGAAAACAATGGTCATCATACTGTCGAATCGGGGGACGCTGCCAAAACACACAGAGAGAGAACAACACAAAAAGGTTTTTTTAAAAAAAATTCAAATTAAATAAAAGAAAAAAATTGAACCTTAACCTTGAAGAAGCGCGTTGCTTTGCTTGTACTTTGAGGAAAAACGATCACTTGGTTTTCCATATAGAACTTTTATGTAAGATAAATAAGCAACAGGGTTTATTTACAAAGAGAAATATTCATGGGGAGCGTTAATGTCTGAGCATCCTTGACGAATAAAACAATGATTTTAGACATTATAGTGGATGGCAGCTTTTGCAAATTAGAGGATTTTCAAAACTTCTTGGAAGAGAAAAGACGGGTTGCTTCTGTCTATAACAGAACAAAACATTGAAATCGATAGAAACATCGATCTTCTGGTTACTTGCAAAAAGAGAAACTAAAACACAAAGTCAGTTGATGGATATTTGGACCTTCCGTAGTCATTGAATCCAGATAGAAGATGTCGCTTGGGTTTGATAATGAAGAAAGCGTTTTTGGAGAGGAAGTCCGTGGTTTTTAGGTATAGTATAAACAAAGCTGAGGTAAGCATTTTAGAAGATAAGAATGAAGAAATAATCGGTTTTGGAGAAGCAGTGAAAACGTTCGACGACAGCCATGTGAAAGCATGTGATAGAAGAGAGGGAAAGTGGACGTGGCGAGAGGGAGAAGGAATGCAGGAGGAGAATTTAGAAAGTTCTTGGACATACAGGAGTGTTTACTAACTTACAGCAGCTTAGCTTCTGACAAGTTCAAGGATAGAGCTGCTTCTTGGCAACGAACAAACAAACAATACTCAGTATTGTTATTATGTGATAACAATGGGGGTATTATAGGTATAAAAGTTCTACGAAAACTTTTGGATGCTAGCGTCTTAGCTTCTTTTTATATAGGTTATAGATATAGAAATATATCACATATCACATATATAACCTAACAATCTAACTGTACTAAATCTATATTGTGTTGTCCTTTGAGTTGCATTGTCGACCCCAAGTCCGAATAAAGGAGGGTTATATGTCAAGTTGATAATCAATATAGAAAAAAACCGTTAAAGTATGTATAATTTTTTTGTTCTTTCGGCTATGGCCCGACCCTGACCCAGTCCTTGAGGTAGGGCATGGGCGTAGTTAGTTCAGCCTCTGAGGGCTAGGGCTTCACCTCAGTGAATGAGGGTTGGGCCCAGTAAAACCTAGGCCCTGCCCTAGCCCAACCCTTACAGCCCTATTCACAAGTAACATGTCGCCACCTTGGAAAAAAAAAACACAAGAAAGAGAGAGCAACTGACCATTTTCCATTCGCTTTTGGTTCAACTGTTTAGAAAATGAAAACAATAAAACACACACACACAACATATATTCATGGATTAGCCCATGCAAATTCACTATATTCTCGAAGAATAATTATAACAACAATTGCAATTTCTCTTTGCATATAACCTATATAATTCTTTTTCTGGTGAATATATAACCTAATTCAATTCGAAGCAAAATGCTAGAAACCTATCACAACAAAACAATATAGAGGTAAATGATCGATAATGGATCTTATGTCAATGCTCTCCATTATAGCCCTGATCTATTTTCGTGTTGGAAGATGAACAACAACAGTGCTATATAGCCATGGTCTAAGCATTTAAAAATGATAGATGTCAGGTCAGAGAACAGGCCTTGTCCTTTTAAGTTTCAAATGTATCTCTTCCTTTCTTTGTTCTCTTGTCCTTTTAAGTTTCAAGTTTCAAATGTATCTCTTCCTTTCTTCAAATAGACTGGAAAGGAAGATCGAAAGATACTAGTCTTGTAATCACGTGGGTTTGAACAACATTGGTTTTAAGTCAATGGGTTTCTTAGAAACTGGTTTTCAAAGACCCCTATTTTTGGCAAAAATATTGAAATTTTCCTATTTAGGGTCCATTATGTTGTTGAGACTTGCAAAGTGTCGCAACTTCAAGTGTTCTAGTCATTTGGCAGTAATTTACTTCAAGTGTGACGCTTTGCAAGCCATCATCAATGGCTTCAATGGAACTAAAACCCCATGGTATAATGATATATAGAGAGATAAAGGCGGACATTAACCTACGAGAAAGACAGCAAGGACAATGGCAAAGACAACAAGGACAATAGGCAAAGTATTGTCCCTAGTAGACGAAATAGTGTCAACTCTCTTGTAGTCTGAATGGTACTATTTGTGCGATGTGTGATGCCACCAGACGAGATGGGACCATAGGAGAAGAGAATAGAGAGATAAGAGAGGAAGAAATTGAGTTGAGGGAACCAGAGTCGTTTATTATCAAAACAATTCTCACATGCATGCTTGAAAATTGAAGTCCTTCCCTTTTGGGTGGGAATTGGAAACCTCCATTTCATATTTTTTTAAATGACAAAAAAATAAAATTTGAAGAATTCTGAAGAAAAGATCAACACCAAAACAGTCAATTTCCACCTCCAATTCTAATAAGGTCTAAAAGAATCTATTGGGAAGGGAAACATGTTAGAACTAAATTATTGTGTATTTTTGGGGTGAATGAGGTAAGCATCCGTGCTCTCCAATGATTGTCTTGTTTAAGCTTATAATTAAAATGGGAATGGAGAGCTCTATTTAAACATGTTGTCCCAGTTTTGGACCAACCAAAGTCAGTTCAACTCTTAATTGATTAATAACCAAATATAGGGTATAGGGTTGGATGATGTCTTGTAAGATATCTACTCCATATTGCTAACCACTAACTACTACTAACATAAGGTAAATAAATGATAAACAAAAAAAAACGAAAAGATTAAAGAGTACCTGTTGAAACACAATCCATGTCATGTGTTAAGTCAGAATTACAGGCTTAACTACTAAACTACTACATACTAACAAAATAAAAACCCTTCTTAAAGTTTGGGTACAAACCAAGCTGAATCAAATGTCAAGAAAGGCATAAGGAATTTGAATGGTTTAATGCTCCCATCTTGCATGGCTTAACTACTACATACAAACAAAAGAAAAACCTTCTTAAAGTTTGGGTACAAACCAAGCTGAATTAAATGTCAAGAAAGGCAAAAGGAATTTGAATGGTTTAATACTCCCATCTTGCATGGAGAAGATACCCACGTCGTAGTCATCCTTATAGTTCCGAGAGAAGTAAATGTGATTCCCTTCCAATACCGGAAAGCTGTCAGCCGAGAAACAAAGAAGGTTATTCTTGCTCAGAAACAACACTTGATTTCCCAAACTTTTCATCCTACTCCACCTTACCCGACTAATCCCATTCTCATCCACTTTTAGCTTGAACACATGAAATTCAAAAGTTTTCTTCAAGACCAACAAGAGATCCCCACAAGACTCGACAAATTTCCGTTGTCCCTTCCAAGGATCCATATCTGGAACTCTGATTCTATTCATTAGCTTGGGACTTGTACCACCATCTATGTTATAAACATCAACTGTAATATGTGTTGCGGCATATAACTTTCCATTATAGAATATGATATCATAGTAATGATATACATCTGTGTAGTTATACCGCAACTGGTAATCGATGATATCGTAATCCCCTGACTGATTTTCCAGGGAGCTCCATGTCTCATCTCCTACTCTACAGAATGCCAAATAACACGAGACACCACATATAGCTACAATCATGTCAGTTGAAGACATGATGATTTTCCTAATGTAGTTGATTGTGGTGATGTTTTTTTCCTCTTTTTGGCGAAGATCTTGGAGAGACGGTAGCATCGTAGATTGGTGTGGGAGTTGGATTTCAGCTTTGGAGAATGGATTTAGGAGAGAATATTTAAGATTATCACAATCTCTCATCACCAACCAGCCCTCCCAGATTCTACAACATCCTCTGCTCTCAGACTTCGTCTGTCTAATCTCATAAACTCTCATGCCCTCTGGGAAACTACAAAAGGTATAATTACCACGAGTACAGCCTTCTTTCTTGAGCATCAACCATGGAAGCTGGGGTGCAGGAGTTTGGGGTTTCTCGATTACAATGTCGTGCCATAATTTGCAGACACTGCTAAATCGTAGATAGTCCTTAAGAATTAGGCGCTTCAAGATTAGACGTAGGAGGTCAGGTGGAAGTTCGGACCACCCACTACCTTTCAACTTCTTCTGATTCTGATGCTTATGCTTCAGCTTGTTCTTCTTCTGGTGAGTCCAATTCATCTTTCTCTTGAGTTCCATAGTATTAGCGTTGCTGTTGCACACAAAATTCCTATGAAATAACCAACTTATTATTTTTAGAAGTTTTGAATATTTAGTAATTCAATTTAGTAATCTGGTCTAAATTAATCAAACCAGAATTCCAGGTTTAGATCTCAAACAGCAGATCTCATAAATTCGAACAGGAACTTCCCCTTTCCAAAAAATACTCCAAGCATACACAACGGGAAAGGGATCCAATCACTGTTGGATCCCAGATACCAAGCAAACAAAGACATAAAGATAGCAACATCAAAGGAAAACATAATAGAAGAGCAGAGGGAGAGATATACCTGATCGTAGCTGTTTGTGAAGGATGTTGAAAATAACGATCGCTGCTCTGGATCGGAGAAGAAGAAAAAGCAGAAGGAAACTCTCTCTCTCTCGCTCTTAATTACAGATTAATAAAAGAACTGGATGGGGGAAGCCACTGGAGCTCTGAGAAAAAGCTCTCTTCTCTAACCTCCTGTGATGGGATATTACCGTGATTCAGGTATGAATGTCCGAAGAAGATGGCGGGCCTGCTGTCGTCGGTGGTGGAGAGAACAGAGGCAGAGAAGAAGAAATCAGGAAGAGAGGGAGTTTGTGGCTGATTCAGAATCAGAGAGAAAAGAGATTAGGGTTTAAAACCCTTTCTCTTTGCATTTATATAGATTAGGGGTACGATTGAGTCATAGATGGTATATTATTCGGACTTTGCTACGGAGACCCATTAGGGCCGAGACCACTGAGACCATGCTCTAAGAGTATGAGATTTCAGGTGGGCCCATTTCACATAGTAGGCCCCACCTGAAATCTCGTGCTCTTAGAGCACAGTCTCGGCCCTATGGGGGTCTCAAAAGCTTTATAGACCTACTCTAAACCAATATCAAGGTCATGTATTGGTTCTTGGTTGAGAGTAGGGAATGCGTGTAAGCAGTGTTAGCACGCCTTTTTTCTTTAAGTAGCATAAACTCTCGCAATAAAAGAATCATTTTGAGAAATAATTTTTTTTTTAAAATGTGCTAAAATGAGAATGATTCCAAAAATCAATCCAATCATAAGCAAATCCAAATAGAATCATAGATGGTATATCCTTATTTTTACTTAGAGGCGTGCTAGCCTTCAAGGGCGGAGCCAGGATCCTCTTGCAAGGGGGCTAACAATGGAGGTTCGGAGGTGTAGCCCCCAATTTTTTTTAAGGGTCAAGTTCATGGGTCATCGCATCTATTATATTTGTGTCAATTTGTAAAAAATATATTTTTTCTCAGAAGTTTAGGGGGCTAAAGCCTCCGTCCCCCGACTCTGCCCCTCTGCCAGTCTACACATCGTATTAATACAATACAATTTTTTTTCAAAATTTCACGGGGGCTTTAGCCCCCCTAGGGCCCATGTGGCTTTGCCCCTGCTAAGCGTACTCTCAGCAAAAAGCAATAACAGGTGTTAGTTCTTGATTGAGAATTGGGAATGCCTAGGAGTAGAGATAGCACGACTTGTTTCTTTAAGTAGTGTAAACTCTGGCAATGAAAGAATTTTTTTCAAGAAATATTTTTATAAAAAAATAATATGTTGAAGTCAAGATGATTCCTAATATCAATTTATTCATAAGCCAATTAAAATAAAAATTTGTATTTCCTTTCAACGATGTGAGACACATTTCATGGTCAATGTTGTCAAATGAGCATAAGAAAGCACTAGCAAATACCTTGTGTGATGCACAGGATGAAGAAATATTTGAAAATTCTAAAAAAATATTAAAAAACATTATCATGTTATAATTCAAACATGAAAAAGTATAAAGAGAAGAGATGCATGCAAACAGTTTATTAAACCAAGTGACTAACCTCGACAAACTATAGAGACCCAAAAATAAAATTAAAAAACATTAATTAATTTAGATTTTGAGAACCTAAGAATTTCAATTAATTCCAAAAGAAAATAAAAGAATAAGTTTTGATTTTCACCAAAAGCCTTAAATATTTTCTCACCCTAAAAGAATCAAAAATTAAGTGGAAGACTTACCATTTAATTTTTAAAAATAATGATTTTATTAATGGATTTAATATTTAATTAAATAGAAGTCTTATAAGTTAATTAAAAATAATTATTATTTTAATTAATAATTCTTATTAAGTGGATGATCAATTAATAAAGGAGATGGATGGTCTAACGTTTGAAAAGTTGTGAGGGAAGAAATATTATTTAATGTATTTAATATTTAATTAAGTGGATGTCTTATTATTTAATGTAAAAAATAATAGTTTTAATTAAGGCTTCTTATTAAGTGGATGATCAATTAAGAGAATATGTCATTAATTAGTAGAGAATGTTTCATGTCAGCAGACTACAAAATAGCTAAACTGTTTTCAAACTCAAGACCACATTCTCTCTTCCTATCTAAGACGTGAACAATACCGCACCTTTTATCTCCATATCTAAGACAAACAATACAAATAACTCTCTTTAACAACGCAAAAAAAAAAAAAAATAGAAAGAAAAAAAACTGCAAAAGAAAACTACTTTCAAAATCTAATAAAAACCAATGATAGGCGGGAGAACCCTAGGGGTGGGTGAATCTTAACCAAAGTTATGAGGTGTCAAAAGGGACACATGACGACCTCAGCGGTGTAACCGGTTTTGGAAAAATCAGTTACAACTGGAGAAGATTAGGAGTCAAAAGGATAAGGGCATCATTGTCCTTATATCTTCTTTAGAGCAATGCTATGTCCACTTCTTGGTTGTCCACTCTCCCCTTCTGCTAGAAGACAAAATAATATGACACTTTTTGTGAGATCCATCGCTTTTGTTTGTCTTTTTGTTTAAAATAAGAAAAACTATCAGAGAGTGGACAACTGGAAAGTGGACATCTTCTTTATAATGGTATATTAACATATATTGAGATTTTTTTAACTTTAGTGTATACAAGTTAGGATAATGCTAAAGTGGCATTTGGTAACACTAATCTAAATAGGTAGAGCTTATTTAAAATTAAGCTTAGTTGGACTTTAGATTGTTAAGTTGAAAGTTAATTGAATATCTATATCTTTTTGAAGTAGAGGTTTTACCTCAAAAGTAATAGAATTTTGCTAGCCCCAGTCACAAATATTCTAAAGTCGCAAGTTGATGGCTACAAATGTCAAACACTTCCTATTTTTTTATTTTTTTAATCTGTAAAAGTAGCACTCATCTCCAAGTGTTATAGCTCCTCTTGCGTTTGTGGAAATGCTTGGAGTAAGTGCGACTGTAGCTAGCATTCCTCAAAGTAAAAAGAAGACATGAGTTATTTTTTCTTTAGAGGCAAAACATCTACTTCAAAAAGATGTAGACATTCAATTAATCTTTAACTTAACCATCTAAAGTCTAAATAAGCTCAATTTTCAAATAAGCTCTACCTAATTAAATTAGTGTTACCAAACACGACCTAATTCCCACTTTCTGGATACCTCACTCCTCCTTCATTTAAAAAAAAAGACAAAATAAAAGTTAATTACCCCATTGTAACGCTTTATTTCGTCGCATGTCAAATTGCATTCATTGTTACTATCCTTCTAATCTGAGTGAACCCGGATTGTTAATTACCTTCCTGATTTGAGGAAGACCTTTGATTAAGAAAAAGAATAAAAAGAAGAACGATGTTGAATAAAGTATTTATATTTATTCAATGGGGTTGCCAAGATCCCATGTAGGCATTATAGATACCTCTTTGAGATTTTGATATCTTCAAAAAAAAAAAAAAAGAATAGGGGTGACCATTTTATGAGGCTCACCTGATATTCTCCATGTCAAATGAGTCTTCTTCTTTGGCTTGCTTGCTTTTGCTTGTTGTTGCTTGAAAGGGAAAAAAAAGTTCTTTTTTCTCTTCCCTGTACTTTTTTGGAGTTTTCTCTCTCTTCTTCCGTATTTCTTCGTGTGGGTTTCTTATGAGAAACCCCTCTTTTATAGATTTGAGAGAGTCCTTTTTGGTCTCTCTTTGAATCCTTTATTTTAGGGAAGTCAACTTGGGCTCTCCTCTTAGAGGAGGCCAGCTCACGGGTCTCCCTTATCTGGGAGACTCCTAAAGCTGAAGAGATTTCTTTTCTCTTGAGGACTCTTGTACCAAGTTTCCCTTTTTAGGTGGAATCCTAGTACCTTTCGAAAAGGGAAAAGAAGATCTTATCTTCTCCTCAAAAGATGGATGTTAAGTCATATCTCTTCCTATAATATAGGACATAGTCCCAATTCTTTCATGATTATGGGGTGCCACGTGACATCTTGGCATCCCCAAAGTCTGGAGAATCTCCTTTAAGGTTTCTCTAGGATGTGACAGTCAACTATTGATTGCCATTTTAATTCATGAGATTTAATCTTATGGACATGTGTTAGCCTCTCAGAAATTGACACCTAAATAGTTTATCCATGAGATTTGTCCTCATGGATCATCCACATGTCAGCCTCATGGAGGCTGACACTTGAAGGATTGGATCCATGAGAACATGTATCAGCTTCTTAGAAGCTGTCATTCAGAAGTTGGATCCGTGAGGTTTATCCTTATGGATCAGACACATGTTAGCCTCTCAGAGGTTGACACTTAGTAATCATTTGTGGGGTTTAAGCCCTCACGGATTGGATATATGTCAGCCTCTCAGAGGTTGGCACTAAAGAGGTGAATCTGTGAGAGTTACCCTTTACGGACCTGGTAACCTTCTCGGAGGCTGATACTTAGAAGTTGAGTCTGTGAGATTTGTTATCACGGATTAGACATGTGTCAGTCTCTTAGAGGCTAGTGTAAGCATCCAATTTTTACACCCTGCATTAACCATGGTTAAATCCATTAACCATGGTTATCCCTAGCTAAGTCTCAGTCAAACCTTAACCATAGGTAAACCCTAGGCCTAACCCTAGTCGAACTCAAACCCTAACCATAGGTAAACCCTAGGCCTAACCCTAGTCAAGCCCTAAACTCTAGGAAAACCTTGATCAAACCCTAGGTGAACCCTAGGCCTAACCCTAGCCCAACCCTAGGTAAACTCTAGGGCCCAAAAACCCCAAAATCCAAAGCATAAAACCCCAGTGGGCCCAAACATGGGCCCACAAACCCTTTAGAGCCATTAGGAGGGGCCCACTTTTCTTTTTTGCAAAAAATTGAGAATGGCGGTAATAACTTTACAGCCATTCCCATTTTTGACAAAAGCTACAATGAATCACGACAAGTGTGCGAGGGTTGGACCTGTTTTAGTAAAAAGCCCAAAATTACAGTAATAATATTACCGCAATTCCATTTTTGCCTAGAATAGGAATGATGGTAATGTTATTACCGCCATTACAGGTTTCTGTTCAAACTCGCAGCTGCGCCCCTCCTAGCCACCTCAACTCCTCTCCAGGTTGTCTAGCACGCCTAGTAGTATCCCCACATTGCCCCTGGGTCTACCCAACCCTATACAAACCCCACCATTCCTTGGTTCAAATGCACTCCAGAATTCCCATATCAAAGCTCTGCCACAGTTCGGCCAGCCCTACTCCAGCCTCACCAGGCCTTTTCCCTCCACCAGAGACCACCCCTAGGCTTCCAAGGAGTCCCTCAGACCTCCCCTAGGTCCACCACTGCTCCACAGCAATGCCTCAGCCCCGTACCGCTGCTGCTCCGCCACTGAGAGTTTCAAACCGAAGGGTAGAGTCTCCTCCTACCCATTTAGTTGTTGTGTAATCATCTACAAGACCCCTGGTCCCATTTCAGGGGTCATTCATTTTTTTTTACTTCTGCCTTTTATTCTGTAACCAAGGATAGGGGTCCCCCGCCTTCCTCATAGGCATGGGGGAAACCCCTTGAGGTTTTGAGCTTAGGTCCCCCCTGCGTACATGGCACTTCCCTTTAGGTTCTGGGGGACCCTTAGGTCATGAGAGATCCTCTGGAAAAACCCTGGTGCAGCCCCCAGGAGGGAGAAATAATTTTATGAAATATTCTAGGAATGGCGGTAGAATAATTACCGCCATTCCTGGCTTTCCCTTTTGCAGCCCCTGTAGCACCCTTTAGTGTGAGCCCTACTCCATTCCAGGGCTATGATTAGGTTTCCCTGCCTCTTAACTATCTACTCTGCTCCTTTCAGGGTCCTCAGACCTGTTTAACTATGGTTAATATGGCCTAAACTATACCATGTCCAGAATGGCGGTAGTCCATCTACCACCATTTCAATATCACTTTTACAGTGAGTTTGGGCCTGCATCAGGCCCATCTCAGACCTTGTCCAGGGCCCACCAAAGGCCCAGGACCTTCATTGGACTCCCGTGACCAGTCCTAATGGGTCCCTGACCCTAGGGTTAACCCCTTAACCCAACCACAGACCTACAAAATCCATTACAGAGGAACTCCGTAATGGCGGTCTACCGTCATTCCAAAACAGTGAAGTTTTGGAATGGCGGTAAACAGTCTACCGTCATTCCCTGTTCATTGTAATTTTAGGCTTTACACGGGGCCCAGACCAGGTAGGAGGCCATTGTAGGCCCTGCCAAGCTCTCTGGGCCCACTCTGACTTGCCTAGACCATTTAGGGTTAACCTAACTCCGGTTAACTTTTAACCATGGTTAAGCATCCTTGAACCCTTGGAAAAATCTGAAAAATTGATGTAAGATTTCAAAATATTCTTAAATGTCCAAAATGTTTTGCTTTAGCCTTTTTTTTACCATAGTTAGCAGCCTAAATCATGGTTGACTTACCCATTTAACCCCGGTTAGCAACCATAACCCTGGTTAAACATCTCTTGGCCTACCGGGACTGATCTTGCAGCCTACCAGGTTCACCCTTGGCCTACCGGGCCTAACTTTGTTACCCTTAACTGTGGTTAACAACCTTAACCATGGTTAGTTTGACCCTTAACCCCGGTTAGCAACCCTAACCTTAGTTAAACTTACCTTTGGCCTATTGGACCCAATTTCAGTCTACCGGACTTTACCTTAGCATACCGAGCTCACCCTTGGTTTACCGAGCCTTTCCTTTAGTCTACCGGACTAACCTTTGGCCTACTGGGCCTTAACCTTGCACTTGAGCAACTCCGGTCAACCAAACCCTAGTCTACTAGACTAGTCCATTAGCCACCCTTGGTGCACACACACACCCCCTAGCCTTGGCACGGGCTCATGTGCTAGAACTACGCTCGGTTTGATCTTACCCCAATGTGAGTACGTAGGCAACCCAACCCGGGTTCGACCCTAGTTATCTTTTCTTTCTTAGATTATTATTCTTAAACACATAGATATTTGACTAAACTTGACTTAATTTGGCTTAAACCTAGAAAGTAGGGAACCATTGTAAAATGAAAGTTCTAGGGAGCCGAACACCTTCCCTGGACTTATCCAAACGCTTACCCTGAACTCTAATCGTAGACCAAGATCTTATACAACCCAGGGACTTGTCCCTTCTGAATGAATAGGTGGCGACTCTAAACAATCAACAAATCCTTGTGAGGGTAGGGTATCGCCTGGAAACCCGTGCTCACAGCTCTGGCGACTCTGCTAGAGATTTAATGGTTCAACCCGGAACCTAGATTTAAGCTAAATAAACCTCAAATTTAGTCAAATGCCTAAGTATTTAACCTAATACTAATCATTTTGCATCTCTTTGGGTGACTTGTGTACAGTGCATATCATACATATCATAGTAGTGTAATGTCCTATTAAACCCATTAGAGAGGCTTATTACGCTTACGACTAGTGGATGATCATCCTCAGTGTCAGAGACTTAAAAGTCTTGGAGGTCCTCAGAATTATGTCTGGTAGGTGATTATCCTCAGGGAAGGATTCTGACCGCTCTCGCTTACACTAATCGTCCCTGTGAGCATGAGATTTTTCTACCCACTTTCACATTTATGTTTGACTAAGAGCCGCCACCTATTCATTCTAAGGGAAAGGTCTCGAGTGATTTGGATAAGGACTTATGGTCTATCAGAGTTAGGATAAGTGGTTCGATTTAGCCCTGAGGAAGGTATTAGGCACCCTAGGACCCCCATTTTGCAATGGTTACCTACTCTCTAAATTTAAGCCAAATTTAACCGCAATATTAATTTCAATGCTTAAGTATTTAATCAAATACTAATCCAAAAACATGATAAAGCTAGATGGGCTAGGGTCGAACCCGAGTTGGGTTGCCTACGTACTCACATAGTGAGATCAGACCGAGCGCAGTTCTGGCACATGAGCCCGTGCCAAGGTTAGGGGTGTGTGTGTGTGTGCATGGGGTGGTCAAGAGTCTAGCCCGGAGGCTAGGGTTTAATTGACCGGGTTGGTCAAGTGCAAGGTCAGTCTAACCGCGGTTAGAAGGGTATTAACCATCGTTAGATAGGCTAACCAAGATCAAAAAGCCTAGCAAGCATGTTTTTGATTTTTTTTTGGATTTTTTTGAATGTTTTTTATTTTTTTTTATTTTTGGAATAATAGTTTAGGCTCGTTGCGGAGCAACAGGTGAGTGGATTAACTAGGATTAGATTTAACCCTTGTTATAGTCTAGAAATAGTTTCGGAATGGATGTGGGGCTAGAGTGGGCTCCAACATACTCTCGACTAGAGGCTATGTAAATTATCTAGTGTTGATTTAAACCTAGTCAATGGTAAAAAAAAAAAAAAATTGTCTTAGAAATAGAGTAGGGCCTAGCATGGAGAAGTGATGAAAAAAATATAGAAGTGTAATGAAGTAATGGTGGGGTTCCTCCTTCATGGGACGATGCCTGTGTGTGTGTGGTTTCCATGCTAATAGTATGTGTGTGTTAATTACATACTAGCTAACAATATGTGGATGTGTGATGTGTGATGCGTGAGTGTGTTTAACTACAGATTTTATACTAGCATACCTAATGGGTTTGACTTGCTAACAAAAATATAGATGCTATAGTAACATGCTTATTGAATCTAACATAACCTATTCACAAATTCTAAACTAATGAAAGTGTAGACTTAAACAAATAAACTAATCTAAATGGAATAAATAATGGAATCGAAAAATGGAAGAGGGTTCACTTGCTATTGCCGTGGAAGAAGAGGGAGAAAGGGGGCTGCTGCTAAAGCTCCTAGTCGAGCTGAAGAAGATAAGGGAGAACGTGTCGATGCTGCCACCAACATAGGTGTGTAGTCACTGGTCCAGCTTGGATACGGTGGGTCGATATCATGTGAAACAACAGAGATGCTACTACAGGTGCTATTAGAAAGATGGACGGTGGCTGGTCTGGGCGTGAAGGCGTGATGCCTGATGGTGGCTGAGTTTGGAGAGGAAGGGATGAGGCCTTGCTGCTGCTACTACTGGGATTCCTTGCTGGCCGTATTAGAAGAGGGTGTGATATGGGCGTGAGGACGGTGGAATAACCGAAGCAGAGAAGGATCAAGAGTTAGAAGAACTAAGGAAAGCATCAATGGAGGTGATCTTAGGTGTCTTTGTATATGCACGAGAGTGGCTTTATCACAAGTTTTCTACCTCCTTATCTCCTCTATTATGTAAAATGGGGGTCATGGTGAGTGGGTGTGGCAACGGTGGGTTGTGAAGTGAGGATTTGGACTGCCCATGGGGTGAGAACAGAATTAATAGAGGATCTCTCTCTCTCGCAACCATTGAAGTGCTGAAACCCACTTGAGATGTGGTGGGAGTGAGCCAGGAATGGAGAAACATGGGAAACAGGTGCTGCTGGCCAGAAGTGTGGTGTTGGCCTCTTCAGAAATGGGAAGAGGGCCACTGATCTGGCTGGAGAAGAAACGGAGACTGGGATATTTTCTCTGATATTTTTTTTTCAAAAACCTCTGTTTTTTCCCCCCCTGAACAGTGGCTGTGGATGGGATTAAATAGAAGGGGGAAGGAGATGGAAGGGATAAGGGTTACCCCCACAGGCGTGGGGGACAACTGGAGAGAATGCAGGAGGGAGCAGGGTGGCGTCTGGCACGCTGGCCCGACGATAGGGACGATGAATAGTGCAGTGTTTAAAAATTTTTTTTTTTTTTTTTTTTTTTTTTTTGCTGTTTGGTTGCTTGGGCCCAACCCGTATGTGGGCCTTGCCACATAGGGTTGGTGCCCAATCAAACCTCTTCTCTTTTTTTTTTTTATAATAATTTTTTTTTTATTTACCCTTTTGGGCTTAACCACCACACATATGGGGGAAGGCAAAAATGATTTTGCCACTCCAAGAGTTGACTCCTAAATTTTGAATTTTAAAAAGGGGTAATATGGGTCCCACTTGGATTGGGCTTAGTGGGCCCATGCTTGGGCCCAAACAAGGTTTTAATTTTTTATTTTTTATTTTGGTTTTGGATTTAAAATGGGCCTTGAGCCCGTGGGTCTCTAGTCTAGGGTTTAGACTAGGGTTAGGCTAGGGTTGGACCTAGGGTCATAGGGTTAAGTCAAGTTAACTATGGTTAAGTTAATTAACCATAGTTAAAATGAGGTGTAAAAATAGGGTGTTGATAGTCCATTTTTCAGGGAGTCGCATATACGGTGTTTAGTGACCCATACGTTCTAAGAACACACTTTCATTACACCAGCATTTATACATATAGCTAGGCTGTGGTATAGTCTACAAGCAGTCCACCCGGAAGGGTGCCCTGACCCTAACTTGCTTGCACCCTATTCCTGTCCCCAATCAGGGTTGACTATCTGGGCACTTTATCCGGGTAAGCACCCACCCAGGGGCATGCGATGAGCCATACTCGTGCTTGTAATAAAACACACCCGACCCTGTGTCCTGACATAGCATATGGGGTTCAAATCCTAAGCAGACAGGTCTTTCCCAAGACCTATCCCAGCCTTGACCTAATAAGCCTCCGGTTCCCAATAACCCGAGTAAAACATAACAGAACTCTGCTCGTTTGCCCTATCGGCTCACATGTGCCTTGTCACACCCAATCAAAAAAAAATAAAAATACAATCATTATTTTTGCACTCGCATTTGCATACATTTAAATAGTACACTCACATCGAGTCTATCTTTATTCAGGTAGATGCAGGTCCTTCAGGGATCGTTAAGACAAATGGTCAACTGTCATGGACTGTGCATTTGACATCTCAGGGGGCATGTGGCAACAACCTCTAGAAAACAATTGAGGCCCTCACTCCCGGTCAGCGTCTCGCTTAGGCTCAGTACTATAGGATGGGATCTATCCTAGACCTATCCATGGTTAAACCCGATCCGCTCCTCATAAACATTGCAATCCAGTGTTGGAACCCATCGTACATGGTATTTCGTTTCGGTAAGAATGAACTATGTCTGACTTTGGAGGAAATTCAATACATTTTAGGTTTAAACATGGAAGAAAAAGCCATAGTCCCGTGCTACAAGACAACATATCAGGCAGACCTCTCAAGGTTCTCGCATATCAAACCTGCCTGCTTGCAGCACGGTCCTAACAACTCTTTTGACCGGATACCTGTAAAATTCCTGGAAGAGCAGTACCACCCCAAGTGGAACCTTGACCCCATAACAACAGAACTTCCTAGTCTCAATGCCTTTACCCTGATAGTCATGTCTCAGCTGGTATTCCCGAAGTACCGCACACTTGTTGAATCAGTACTAGTAGGGGTCATTGAGGACATGCGTAGCTCTAGAATAGTTATACTCGTTATTTTTGCAGAGCTTCTCAAGGCTCTCAATTAGGCAGCAAACCGTAGAAATGGCTACTTCCAGGTCAGTGCACCTCTTTTGCATCTATGGTTGATATGACACCTACCTATAATCATATTGGTACTGGCCGACCTTCGCGAGGCATACAGTCTACCTCAGAAGATGTCTCAGAATCAAGGTCAGATTGTGACTACAGATGTCAGAATTCTCTACCAACTTCTCCAAGCCCCGTCAGAGGAAGATATCATATGGTAATGCGAGTGGCTAATCATGAAAAAGCTACCTTGCGTCGTCATAACAGGAAGACGGTGCATGATCCTTGCCAGTCTAACTGGCTCAGCAGCCTATGTACCACTCCGAGTCCTTCGCCAGTTTGGACTCCCTCAACGCATCCCAGTGATAGACCGACAGTGAAATGATTTTGCTGACTTCTCAGTGCACTCCAAATGCCTCACTCGTCGCTTCTAGGCAAGTTGGCGAAGCTCAAGCAAAGAACAGTGGCCAGACTTTGTGGTTACAATAGAACCACCTACCGACTCAGCATACCGACTTTGGACAGAAGATCCTGACATTCCACCCATTATGCCCATACCTAGGGAACTACCCACAGTAGTCTCAGCACCAGCCAAAGGAACCATACCCCTAACTGAAATAGTGGTTCAATAGAGAGACAACTCCAGATCCAGCTGAAGGGGAATAAGCTGCTGAAAGCCCAGCAAGCATTCAGGCAACAGGAAGTGGAGCAGGACTGCGAACTCCAGGCCATGCAAGGGCAGATCCAGCAGCTCGAGCAAATAGTCCGATCTTGTCAGAAGAAGCGGAGAGGCGACGTCAGGGAAACAACCATCGTCATTGCACAGCTACACTTCTACCAAGAGCAGCTTGATAGCGTAAAGGTTGAGATGACCTCCCGTTTCCAACAGTTTGGATACCAGATGTTCAACGCTACTGAGACAATTGAGAACATGGAGATTGAGGTCACATCTCTCCAGGAGCAGATCATGGACCTTAACGGTGTGCCCCGGCCACTTGACTTCGCGATCCTTGACGGAATTACCTAGGATCGAGTCTTTTCTCTTTTTTGAGTCGTATAGTCCTGTACTACACTGTCATACATCAATAAAAGATCTTTTCTAGCTTTCTCTTTCTTGCAAATCATGCATATTCATGCTTAGCCGTTGCATTCTTTTCAGTTGTATGAGCCGACCTATGATTCGCTCTATGACTACAATTCTCGCAGAAGTAGCAGCCTTAGACGTAGTTTTGACAGAGGTGCCAATCACAGAGATAGTACTATACATTGCCCCATCTGAGAGCAGATCAGAACCAATAGCAGAACCTTCAGACCAACAGCAGAGGACCAACGAATTGTTGCAAGCGCATGATCGAGACATCGCAGTTATGCAAGCCAAACTGGACAGTGTTCTGGAATCTTTGAAGATCCTTATTGGTGTCCAAGCCGATGAACCCCCTATCTGAAATGCAACAGTAGGACTTGAGCAGCCTATCTCTGAGCCTTACCCTATTCCCATCATCATACTGAATCCCAGACCCACAGCAAGTGGAGGTGAAGCAGAATATGATCAGTATGATGAGCAACCAAAGGCTTCCCATGTGAACCAGGACAGGTTGTAATCTTCAGACCCTACACCATCCCTCAGAGACCAGCATGAGGAGATTAAACAAATGAAGGAAGAATTGAGAAGAATGAAAGGGGCATCTGCGAGCTCCAGTATATCTTTGAAAGATCTGGCTTTCTCCCCTGGGGATGCTGTTCCCCCAGGTTTCAAAGTGCCAGACTTCGAAAAGTATAACGGCACAGGCTGCCCAAAGCAGCACCTACAACTGTATCTGGGGGACATGCTCCAGTATAACAAGAATCAGCCTCTACTCATCCAGTACTTTTAAAAAAGTTTGAAGGGGATAGCCCTAGCATGGTGGATGTCTGTGGACAAACAGTGAATCAAGACTTGGCAAGATGCCATGGACAGTTTTTGGAGCAATATTCCTTCAATCAGGAGCTCCATCCTCAAAAACGTTAGTTAGAACAAATGTTCCAACACAATAATGAATCCTTCCTGGAATACGTCACCCACTGGAGGGAAATGGCAACAAAGATCTCTACACCAATCCATAAAGAGGAGCTAGCAAACATATTTAGGGGTACCCTGAAGCAGCCCTACTTAACTATGATGGTAACTCTACTAGTTGTAGACTTTGGCACCATCATCAAGACTGGTGCCCACATTAAGACGGCTATTCAGAGCGGTCTCATTCACTCCAGCTTAGGGCTTGCTCCCCCCAGAACAATGGCGACATCAGCCAGCAAAAACAGTGATCCCAGGGACCAGAGAAGAAAAGAAGATGTACACATGGTGGCTTCTGCAGCACCCATAAGATTATCGGCTCCTGCAGCCCATCAACAGCTAGCTCCCGGAAAAACACGATCGGCTAGAGAAAACCAAGGGTAGAACCGTCCCCCCAGAAACTTCACCCCTCTCCCATACACACTTTGTCAGCTATTGGACTTCTTGACCAAGCATGGTCTTCTCACCTTGAGAGGCTCTACCCCTTCTCTTACCGCCAGACAAACAGAACAAAAACTACCGAGCCGACCACCACTGTTCACACATAGGTGAGAGGGATTGGGCCTGACTTTGGCCTGTCAGCTTACTCACACTCCCCACTATAAGATCACATAGTGTATGGTAGAAGATCATAATACTTAGGGACTTGTCCCCAGTCTTATATACACATGATATATTAGGGCAATTATTTCAACAGAATAATTAAATATATAAACAGATATCATCTCATGATAAAATAAACAATCAATAAACATTACATGAGATTAATGTCTATGGGTCAATGAAATTAAAATGCATGGATGCAAGAGAATGAGATAAGAATAAAGATAACTCGCAATCTCTTTCACGATCGCATCTTTTATCATCTTATCTAGATCATCATCGCAGCATCCTCATTCATAACATCTCTACCAATGCATGATAAATAATGGCATTAGGGAAACCAGTATTCTATTTGCCCTTTTCAGGGAAACCGAATGAATCTGCCCTTTACAAAATTGTCAGAAAATCGTACTACATATTATCCTTTAATATGAATGCATGATAAACAATTTATCATAGAATAAAATTGACCCATAATTATAATCTCATATAATAAGATGCAACATGATGATGGAGTAATTTTTCTGATATTTTAAAAGGTTAAAAAATTGATAACAATTATCAACTTTCTCAATAAAATTCTATATCTCATATAGATCAAAATCCAGAAAATAAAACTATTATATTTTCCTACAAAATATTTTAATAAAACTATATTATTAAATTCCGGATAGGATAAACTTAAAACTATTTTAAGTAGTAATTAATATATATATTAGGACTTTCCTAATAATATAAAATTATAAAGTAAAACCTAAATATGATCATATCATAAAATAGGGTTTTAAAATTTTCAAATAAAATCTATTTGTTGAAAAAATTATTCATTAAGTATTTTAAACAATTAATAAATACATATTAAATGATCAAATCATTTAAAAGGAAATTTCAAAATAAACTCTTTATTTTGAATTTAATTATATCACATATAATGCTAGTTTTTAAAATTAATTAATTATCATTATCAAATCTTATTCGATAATATAATAAAATTAATTATTTATTTATTCATCTCATGAACAAATAAAATAATAAAACCTATGAGCATTATTAAAAAAGTAGAATTAAATTCATCTCATGAATTAATTCATCTATTTAATTATCCTTTAAATAAACAAAAAAAAAATACTCCTAACCATGAGCTCTAATACCACTTGAAGGGGGATCCGGAGAAAAATTATGCGGAAAACTGGATCCCCTAGATCTTAACAACATAGAAAACATCAAAATTAATCTAAGAGTTTTAGTCATATCACCTCGGTGAATGTTTTTCACCGATGAAGCTTAAACTTGAACCGTCAGAACTCTTTGTAGAGATTTCTCCAAAAAGATACTCGAAGCTCGATCCTTGTTCTCCGCTATCCCCATGAAGCTTTAGAATATCTTTTTGGAAATGTTGAAGCAAGAGGAAAAAATGGAGTGATGGTATAGACCTTCTATCACCAAAAACCACTCTGGTTCAAAACCTTAGATAAGCAAAACCCAACTTGGACCACCCTTGTAGCTCACGAAATACCTAGGGATTGTCCCTAGGTGCCCACGGTTTAGAGAGAGATGAGAGGGAGAGAAAAAATTCTGGAGAAAAGTAATTAATTGTCTAGGGTGTTGGGGTATATATAGACTAGGATCCAATCCTAATCCAACTCCAACTATACCTTATCCATTAAGAAGTTATTTGTTAATAATAACTCTTATTATTAATTTGAATAAAATCCTAATTTAACTATAACTACTTTAGTTAAAGTAATCCTATTAATTAAAGAGTCATGATTAAAAGAGGATTCCTTAATTAATAGGGATAAGTCAACAACAAACATATAGAGGAATCCTAGTCAAACTAGGAAACCTAAACAACCAAGGGGGGCGTGAGCATCAAGGGGGTGTGGACTTTGAGGAGTTTAATACTCCTTGTTGCATTCCAACTCCATGTCATCTTAATCCTAATTGCAATCCAACCATTGGATTTTAATTCCTTAATTAATAGAGTTATTACTCATAATTATTCAAGTAAACAAATCCTAATCCAACTAGGATTACTTAAGTGGGCGCCCCACCCTAGGGTTTAAACCCATAGGCTTGGGCCCATTTTAAAGGTCCATTTTAATGGGTTTATGGATATGGGTCAAACCCATTTCCCCTTTAATTAGGTTAATTAAATAATTACTAAAATAATCCCTAGATTTAAATTAACAATTAATTTAAACCATAGATTAACTTTTAATCTATTTAATTAAGCATTAAATTTTAATCACTTAAATAATTGATTAACTTTTAATCAATTAATGAGCTTGTATTTTTTTATGTGAGCATCTGCACAGATTGCTCTAGGACATTCATATCCTGGCTTACCCAATGTTATCCCATTGACCCTAAACAGGAATTACATCGGAATTGCAAGTGATGTGAGATATCCATGTTGCAATTGAATCCCAGTGTATGAACATTAACCAATATGGATCCCGCCACATGAACTTTTTAATTCGATTTATACTTCCAAGTACATTATCCCTAATGGGCCTTCGAGATTGACATACTACCTAACTCATAGCTCATTGTACATCATCCGGGTTTCCAAAACTTATGATTAAGCCATGAGAAACAATTTCTCATGAAAAACCTTTTGAGAAAATCCTTTTATAAGTATAATATCTTTTAATAAAAGTATATTTCAAAACTTGTTTTGATTTCAAAATCATTTGCGCAGGATTTGAACTTAATCAACTGTTTTACCCGGAACTTGGATAATCTCTCAAGTTAATGAGTATGGATTTCTTGTTAGAAATTCATCATGACTCGAACAGCTTTCTGACTAGCCAACTGTCACTGTATTGTATTCCCTAAGTTAGAAAATACGTTGGTGGAATCAAAATAGTCAGATCATTGTTTAGTCATAGATGAACTCATCAGATCTAAGGATCATCGAAACTATTCAATGTGAATGAAAGACCAACTATCTGATAGTATGTTTATGCAAGAGGTCTCTCATTGAATGCAATCAATCAGTGTACATTTAAGCACTCATATGCTGATGTGTAGTCTCCACTACAATAGTTCGAGATAGAACTATATCTCAACTATTGAGAACATCTTAGCATTCTGGCAGCCATATAAGTGAAGTGTCCAGCTTCACCCACAGCAGGGACTATATAAGGTATAAGGAATCGGAAAGTTATATCTGCCTGTGATAATCCAATCACATAACTTTCCTACAATATATCCTATGGACCTTTATCAATATCTCATATCGTATAGATCATCTCATGATCATGGTCAATTACCCATAATGAATACACAATAAATTAAGAAGTCTTTATTAATCAAATTAATAAGAGTCTAATAATCTAAATGACTTTTCTAGGCATCATGTCTAACAGGATATACCCTGGTGCAGCCCCCAGGAGAGAGAAATCATTTTTTGAAATATTCATGGAATGACAGTAGAATAATTACCACCATTCATGGTTTTCTCTTTTTGCAGCCCCTGTAGCACCCTTTAGTGTGGGCCCTGGTCCGTTCCAGGGCCATGGTTAGGTCTGCCTGCCTCTTAGCTATCTGCCCTGGTCCTTCCAGGGTCCTCAGACCTGCTTAACTATGGTTAATATGGCCTATACTATACCTTGTCCAGAATGGCGGTAGTCCATCTACCGCCATTTCAGTATCACTTTTACAGTGACTTTGGGCCAGCATCAGGCCCATCTCAAACCTTGTCTAGGCCCCCCAAAGGCCCAAGACCTTCCATGGACTCCCGTGACCAGCCCTGATGGGTCCCTGACCCTGGGGTTAACCCCTTAACCCAATCACAGACCTACAAAATCCATTACAGAGGAACTTTGTAATGGCGGTAGACAGTCTAACGTCATTCTAAAACAGTAAAGTTTTGGAATAGCGGTAAACAGTCTACCGCCATTCCTTGTTCACTGTAATTTTGGGCTTTACGCTTGGTCCAGACCAGGTACGAGACCATTCTAGGCCCTGCCAAGCTCTCTGGGCCCACTCTAACTTGCCTAGACCATTTAACTGGGATTAACCTAACCCCGGTTAACTTTTAACTATGGTTAAGCACCTCTTAACCCTTGGAAAAATCTGAAAGATTACTGTAAAATTTCAAAATATTCTGAAATGCCCAAAATGTTTTGCTTTGGCCTTTTTTTACCATGGTTAGCCGCCCTAACCATGGTTGACTTACCCATTTAACCCCGATTAGCAACCCTAACCCCGGTTAAACATCTCTTGGCCTATCGGGCCTGATCTTGCATCCTACCAGGCTTACCCTTGGCCTATCGGGCCTAACTTTGTTACCCTCAACTGTGGTTAGCAACCCTAACCATGGTTAATTTAACCCTGAACCCCGGTTATCAACCCTAACCTTGGTTAAACTTACCCTAGGCCTACCGAGCCCAATTTCAGTCTACTGGACTTTATCTTAGCCTATCAGGCTCACCCTTGGCTTACCAGGCCTTCCCCTTAGTCTACCGGATTAACCTTTGGCCTAACAGGCCTAAACTTGCACTTGACCAACTTCGGTCAACTAAACCCTAGTCTACCGGACTTGTTCATTAGCCACCCTTGCTGTACACACACGCCCCCTAGCCTTGGCACGGGCTTATGTGCTAGAACTACGCTCGGTCTGATCTCACCCCAATGTGAGTACGTAGGCAACTCAACCCGGGTTCGACCATAGTTAGCTTTTCCTTTTTAGATTAGTATTATCTTAAACACTTAGACATTTGACTAAACTTGACTTAATTTGGCTTAAACCTAGAAAGTAAGGAACCATTGTAAAATGGAAGTTCTGGGGTGCCTAACACCTTCCTCAGACTTAATCGAATCCCTTACCTTGAAATCTAATCGTAGACCAAGATCTTATCCAACCTAGGGACTTATCCCTTCTGAATGAATAGGTGATGACTCTAAACAATCAACAACTCCTTGTGAGGGTAGGGTTTTGCCTGGAAACCCATGCTCACAGCTAGCACTCAAAGGATGGATCCGTGTGGTTTTATCCTCTCAGACCTGGTACGTGTCAGCTTCTTGGAGGCTGGCACTTCAAGGATCATCTGTGAGGTTTTGATTCTCACAGATTGGATACGTGTCAGCCTCTCAAAGGCTGGTAATTAGGGTTGGATCCGTGAGGTTTGTCTTCGCAGATCAAACACGTGTTAGTCTCTTTGGAGGCTGGCAATTAAGGTTGGACCTATGAGGTTTGTCCTCAGACACGTGTCAACCTCTCGGAGGCTAGAAATTAGGGTTGAATCCGTGAGGTTTGTCCTCACAAATCAACCCCCTTTTTGCCATTTTTGGTGGCCTGATGCCAGCTATCAGCATTTAATGCCAACAGGCTAAAGATTGGCATGCCCAAATCTGAATCATCTCTCCGAGAGATGGTGATCTGGTGTGTGCTATTGCACATGCACCTGGGCAATGGATGGTGAGATTTCACTGCTCACACCCATAAAAAAGGAAAGGTAAAGGTTGCAGTGTCGCATGGCACCGCCCAAAAAAATTCTGAAAAAAGTCTACATGAGACTTGTCACTATCAGTAAGTAGAGTCCAAGTTAATGGACTCTTGAAGTTTTAAAATCATCGTCTCCTTTGAGCCCCTTATCATCAGATCCACTAGGAAATGAAACCACTGGTCATCAATTAAGGGGAGGGTGAAACCAGAACAAACCTGCAGGGCTTGAACTCACCCTCAAAGCTCTAAAGCTTATTGGATATATCAAGAGCAGAAGCTGCAGAACAACCAATGCTAATCACTAGTAAGTTAACAATTTCTCTGCTACCTTTCTTTGTTGAGGAATGCTAGCCCTACTCTCAGAAATTCCTTACTCTCAACCTCTACCAACCACCTGTTCAATTTGGATAGGCGGTTGGTGGAGGTCATAATTCGGCTGTTTTAATGAATCAGCCTCGACTGCAATAACAGGGGTTATGAGACCTTGACTATGTAGCTTAGATCGTTTGATAGTTTTGATAAGTTAGTTTAATTATTTTCTATTTGGTACTAATTGACATTTCAATTGGAAGCAATTTGATGCTCATTACTTCTTCGCGACATTCAAGCGTCTCTTTGCAGAATTGATTCTCAGCTTCTAAGAGACCCAGAACAACCGGTCCTACTTCTTAAAAAGGGAGCCCCTTACCTTTTAAAAATATAATATATTTTTATACTATTTTATTTAATTATTTAACAATGCATAGTCATATGACAAGGGCAGAGTTGCCCCATAACCAATGAGAAACAATACTCCCAGGATATGTATGAAATGGCTCATGAACTTAGTCATCAATTTTTTTTCTGAGGGATACACCCCAAACTCCCTATCCTCCTATACCCAAAATATTTTTTACCCTAATCATTCTCCACAAATTCATCAACAATTACTAACATTTTCAATCAACCATTAAGTGCCTCCCTACAATAAAATCCTAACTATCCCTAAATGCTTAAAAATGATATAGTTTAGTAGGGCATAGCCATGGAGCATGACCGGCAGCTGCTCCCTTGAACTTTTGAGAAAAAAATATATATTTTACACTATGTTGTTTAATTATTTAACAGGGCATAATCATGGTTAATTATTCAATAAAACATAGCCAATGGGCAAGAAAAACAACTGCTCTTATGATGAACTACTTTTGGAAACATATATATATATATATATATATATATATATATATATATTTTATACTATGTTATTTAATTAATTAATAGGACATAGCCATGAGACCTTGGTTTTTAGAAAAAAAATATTTTAAAAAATTAACCACATGAGTGAGTAAATCACAAAGAAGGTTAAATTCTTTTTAATATTTTTTTCTAAAAACTAAGGTTATATTATTTAACCTTAGGAATGAGCGAATCTTAATCACAGTTAATGGGTGTCAAATAGTACATGTGGTGATTTGGGAGGTGTGCATGTACCGTATGGGCGATACATGCTATCACTTTTTTAGTTAAGTGCTTCTCACACGTCAATCAAAGAGGCTATGCTCGAGAGTAATTTTTGGGCGTCTACCAAAGGTAATCCATTGCCCTTACAACCGTGATTAAGATTCACTTGAAGAATCTAACATTGGTTTTAAAAATAAATACAAAATATTGTTTCAATTTTATTTCAAAAAAAATAATCTTAACCATGTTATTTTCTTCTTCTAAAATTAAGGATTCTTTAACCTTTTAGTGAATCTTAACCACAATTAAAAGGGACACGTGTAGGTCAAAGAGACTAAGCCCAGTATAAATATAATACTCAAGTTATAAGATATCTTGGAAATGATGATCTTAAGTTAGGAACATATTCAATTGCTTTTAAACTCTGGAAATGATAATCTTAAGTTACGATCTATTCAATTGCTTTTAAACTCGGGAGAGTTCAATTGCACCTATAGGTCAACACATGTCCTTTTAACACTCGTTAACTGTGATTAAGATTCACTAACCCTTAGGTTCAACAATCTCACCTTAGTTTAAAAAAATATTTAAAAAATCTAATCCTAATTGTTAAAACTTGTTTATTCGAGTTGAAATGACAAAAAAAATAAAAATTGTACTCCAATAGTATTTCAATTAAGAGAAAACTTCAGGCTGATTACAAGGGAGATCCTAAGAAGGACTTGAGTGCAAACTTAAAAAAGCTGAAGATACAGAGCCCAGAAAAGAATCTCTAAGAGTTTGAGTTGTAAGATTGTGAGCTATAACATTTGTTGATTTAGGAACATATCTAAAGGAAATACAAGAGACACTATACCTCGAAGATAAGATGTTAACGGGTTTTGTGAGTGCAATTGAATTTGACAGAGGGGTGGCAATGGGCCGAGTATGAGCTTGAATTTTGGTAATTTTTTAATAGGTCCAACCAAAGCGGATACATTTGCAAAGGCTTTGAAAATTGAATTGCAAAGAGCTGTTGCTTCAACGATAATGGTCGATCCACATGAAAGAACTTGAATGATGCCAATCATGATAGTCTCTTTGTGATCTCTAGCAATTACTCCAGTGCTAGTTGCCTGCCATGGAGCTAGTGGCTCCATCTGAATTAATCTTCATCCAACCATAACAGGGAGTGTCCAGTTTCGCCTTGTAGGTTTGGTGGTTGGCTGGTGCATGTTTGTATTTGCTTCGCAAGCACTATTTCCTTGATTGCTCTCATTTGCAATCTCATGCACTTGCAGGATGACTTGGATAGGATTTGGGGTTTTGGCCACAAAGATTTTCCCATTTCGAGCTCGCCATAAGTTCCAAATGATGGCTGCACAGTGGGTGATATTTTTTTTTAATTTTGTCATGTTTCTTCATGTCTTGAGCTACCCAATGGTTCCATCAATCCTTTAGGTAAGGAGATATCTTATATCAACAGATCATCAAGAATCATTCTGTTGTGCCCCAAAATACCCCCTAGGAGTTAGGATACTTTGGCGACGTGACTTATACTTAAAACTAATCTGCAAAGAATATACAAGGTCTGCCAAATAATGGTTCGGAAAATTTCTTTAAAATAAATGTACTTCCAAGTGTTAACATAAATCAATGACTTAATAAAAATTATAATAAGCACAAAAGAGTCCAATGCTTGAGTTACCAACTCAAGTTTACATGAAAATTTCCAAAAGAAAAAGACCCAAAATACATGTCTCTCTCTCTTTCAACCCAACCATAAGGCCACATATCTGACCCAAAAAATCTGGGTGACAAACAGAGCAATCTCCAGCCCTCCATGAACCACCTCTATCCAAGGAACCGGAGTCCATATATCGTATAGTGTACCTACCAACATGAAAGTATGGCTGAGTATGGAATACTCAGCGAGTACAAGCTACTAGCTAACAATGGTAATAACAATAACATAACGTGCATAATACAATCTATCATCACATTCATATAATCAGAGTGCGGAAGCTAGAATGAAATAACGAAATAAAATCTTGAACATCTTATATTCAATCATGCTTTGCATTCATGCTTTAACCCAACGTGTTTTCCGTTACATCGTGAGTCCCTTATATATCTCATGTATCTTGTGACTACCTTATACATCTTATGAGATTATCCTTGTCTTGTGAGAGTCATGCATGTCTTCTTGTTTACGTGCTTATCTTGTTTAACTAGTACCCGAACTATGAAGTGGACGGACATACTAGGTTCTTGTTATTCTTGCTTGACTAAAGTCTACCTCTTGCATTTAAGAGCTTACCTTGCCAACCTTCAATCCTAAGCTGAATTTTTTCTACCATGGGAAGAAACAAGGAATGCTTTAACCGACCTTTATAAAGAGGAACACCAAGATAGATAAAATTAAATTGCTTACTAATTATACCCACGTTAGAACTGATATAACTAATTCTATTGCGGGAAAGATTAGAAGAACAATAAAAAGTACTTTTGGAACAATTGAGGAGTTGACCTCAAGATGCTTCATAAGAAGAAATCATATCAAAGATTTTCTTGGTACTTTTTTTTCCATTTCAAAAAATCAATATGTCATCTACAAATAGAAGGTGAGAAATCGGAAAACCATGCCTACCCAGCTTGTAGCAAATCAAAACATCTTCAGAGATCTTTTTAATACCATGACTCAACACTTCCTCCTCTATAATAAAAAGAGCCGGAGATAGGGGATCACCTTGCCTAAGCCCACGAGAACTTTTAAAGAAGCCATAAGATCCTCCATTAACAATGATAGAGAAAGATTGGTTTAGAAGACACCCTCAAATCAAATTATTAACTCCATCGCTAAACCCCAACTTTTTAAGAACCGCAATAATGAAGTTCCATTCCATTCTGTCGTAGGCCTTGGTCATATCAAGTTTAAATATCACATTCCCTCCTTGAACCTTACGATCAATATCTTGAATCATCTCTTGGGCTAAGGTAACATTTTCAATAATATTTCTACCTTTCACAAATGCACTTTGCTCTTCTGAGATAATACGAGGTAGAATAAGCCCCAGACGATCCGAAATAAGACAAGAGAGGATTTTATAGAAGAAATTACATAAACTAATAGGTCTAAAATCTGCAAAGGTCGAAGGAGATCTGCATTTAGGAATCAAGGCAATAGCTGTAGCATTCATTGCCTTGGGAATATGATTGAAGGTAAAAAGCAAATAACCGCATCCAGAAGATCCTTTTTAATAATATCCCAACAGGAATGGTAGAAGTGACCCGAAAAACCATCCGGACCTAGAGCACTATCAGTCGACATACTAAAAACAACCTTGTTAATATCATCAATAGAAGGAATAGTAGGAATAAGATAGTTATCCTCATCAGAGATAAGATTCAGAATATTAGACAAGATATCACTATCAAGATTACAATAATTAGAAGTAAGAAGGTGTTTAAAATAAGGTACCGCTTCATTACCAATATCTTCGTCCGTCTCTTTCCAAATACCAAGAGAGTCTTTAATAAGAGAGATATGATTTCTCCCCCGTCTCGCTTTAGTAGACAAATGAAAGAACTTGGTATTTTTATCTCCCTCCTGAAGCCATTTAACTCTGGACTTTTGTCTCCAAAAAATTTCTTCCCAAAGAAGAACTTTTTGAAGCTCAACTTTGAAGTTGGTCAATTGAGTATCTTTATCATCATTCCAATTATTTTGGATATCCAACTCTAAATTAGAAATATGCATTTCAATATCTTTAATTTTCTAGAAGATGTTACCAAAAACAGACATGTTCCAATCTTTCAAGCAGACTTTCAGCCTCTTTAATTTGAGGAAAAAAATACATAATAGGATTAGTAAAAATAGGAGGATCCCAGGAATCTTGCACAACTTTCTGAAAATCTGGATGTTTGAGCCACATCTGCTAGAATTTAAAAGAGGAAGGCTTTTTACTCTGAACATCTCTAATAGTTTGGCAAATTATGTTCATTAAACATAGTCCTACCCATTTCTTGCAATGATTTATTCTTTCTTTCAACTACTCCATTTTCTTGAGGAGTTCTAGGGGCATAAAAATTATGATTAAAACCATTCTCTTCACAAAAGGATTCAAGCTCTTTATTCTTGAATTCTCCACCTCTATCACTTATAGAATTAATGGAGTAACCTTTTTCATTTTGCACACTTTTATAGAATTTCTCAAATAAAACATGCACTTCACTTTTATGAGATAGAAATAGTACCCAAGTGAATCTAGAGTAGTCATCTATAATAACAAAAGCATAGAGTTTACCGGCTAAACTAGCAACATCATTTAGCCCAAACAAGTCCATATGCAATAATTCTAATGGCCTAGAAGTAGATATTACAAGTTTCTTTTTGAAGGAAGATTTTATTTGTTTTCCTAGTTGGCAAGCATCACACACTTTGTCTTTTAAAAACTTTGTTTTTGGTAAGCCTTTAACAAGTTCTTTTCTAGATAATTTAGATAGTAAGTCCATACTTGCATGACCTAACCTCTTATGTCACAACCAACTAGTTTCATTAATAGCTGAAATACATATAAGGTTTTAAGAGATTAGTTCATCAAAATCAATTGTGTAAACATTTTCATATCTAAGAGCTATGAACATGGTATTAATGTTATCTTTATCCTTAATGATGCAAACATTTGATTTAAATGAAACATTTAGTCATTTGTCACACAATTGACTAATACTAATTAAGTTATGTTTTAAGCCCTTCAGCATGTAAGACATTTTCAATAAAGATAGTAGAGTCCTTACCAACATTACCTATGCTGATGACCTTTCCCTTTCGTTGTCCCCGAAGGTCACATGTCCTCCATCCTTTGGAGTGATTGAGATGAATAAATCTTTGTTCCCTGACATGTATCTTGAGCATCCACTATCCAAGAACCATCTTGTCTTGGAGGAGTTAGTGTTTAAGCATACATACAGGAAAAAACTTAAGTAACTCCAACATATTTTCCTCCCGAAACCCACACAATTTTGGATGGAATCCAAACTGATTTTTGAATAGTCTTGGAAGTGTGAGTTCCTTTTGGGACCCAAACCATGTGTGGTCCTTTGTGGATGGTCTTGGGAGTGATTGACCCTTTTAGAACCCAAATTTTCTTAACCACTTTCTTTCCATTAAATGTAAAAAATGCATTGGAAGGTGGGTTTAAAACATTTGAAGATTTTGAAAAGAAATTTTGGTACTCTTTTTGTTTTGCAAAAGGGTTGTAACTAAGACCGACCTTTCCAAAGACACATCTTTGTTGGCCCAAAAGTCTTTCAAGATTCTTTTCTCCCGTAGATAAAGTGTGAGTAATTTTAGTCAAATCAATGACTTTAGCTTTTAGCTCTTCACACTCACAAGATAATCCTTGGGGTGAATTTTAAAATTCTTTTACTTTTTCATTTAAAACATTATTTACTTTTTCAAGAATGAGTTTTTCATTTTGTAAGTCATCTTTCTCTTTTAGTAAAGATTCATTTGAGTTTGAAAGAGAAATATTGTCTTTCTTAAGTAATTTGTTCTTTGAACCAAGTTTAAGAAATTCAATGTAGAGATCATCAAAAGCTTCTTTAATTTCTTCATAAGTAAGAGTTTCATTGGGTGATGAATTTACCTCTTTGTTTTCAAGAGCCATAAGGCAAAGGTTGGCAACTTCTCCATCACTTGAATTTTCTTCCGACCCACTTCCTTCAGAGTCGTCCCAAGTTGCCTTCATAGCCTTCTTCTTGAATCTTGGGCCTTTCTTTAGTTGAGGACACTCGGTCTTGATGTGTCTCGGCTTCTTGCATTCATAACAAATGACTTGCTCTTTCTTGCTTGATTCTCCCTTGAAAATTTCTTTGGAGAATTCTCTTTTGTACGGCCTCTTCTTGAAGTTCTTCTTGTGTTTCAAGAATTTCTTGAACTTCCTTGCCATAAGAGCAATGTCATCATCTTCATCACTCTCTTCTTCCTCACTTTCTTGAGTGGTCTTTAAGGCAAGTCCCTTCTTTGCTTTCGGTTCATCTTCTTGATCCTTCATTATGACCTCATGTGTCATGAGAGATCCAAGAAGCTCATCCATTGGAAGCTTGGTCAAATGCTTAGCTTCTTGAATAGCGGTGACTTTGGGACCCCAACTTTTTGGGAGTGAGCAAAGAACCTTTCTGTCGCGACCCAAAATACCCCCTAGGAGTTAGGGATACATTGACTCGTGACCGCCATATCATACCACCAGTATAATACATAAGGCACACGTGGAGACCTGTCAGAAACACAAACATACCTAGCGGAAGCAATAAACAAAGCACAGCGGAAATAAAATACAATACATAGCGGAAGCAAAGCGATACTCCTATAACTCAGTTCAAGTATGACCCAACAAAAGTATATACATGTGAGAAATCCAAAAGTGGAGTGGACAAACCCCACACTCACATAACAAAATATCATCTTAAAGTCTAAGTCTGCCAATCAACAAAAGTCGAAGTCTCAACACCTATCTACTGCACCATCACCCTGATAGTGATCCATGGATGGCTTTGGGTCGAAGTATTCTTCTTCTACCCATAGTTCAGTACCGCCTAGATCGAATGGATCCCAAACACCTGCTGATGATAACAAATATCGGCTGAGCGTGGAATACTTAGCGTATACAAACTAATAACAATGAAGCAATTTAGCATAGAGCATATGAAGCATGAAGATTGAAATCCTTAAAGCATATCAAAGCGTAGAAATCATGTATAACATATGTAATGAAATCCGAAATCCGAAACAATATCCATGTGAGTCATGCGATAATCATAGCCTTGTGAGTTCTTGTGAATTCATGGAGTTACTTAGAGTCATTATGATCCGTAAAGACATGGAGATACCATAGAGCACATAGAGCATATCCTTAGAGATCTTAGAGCAATACATTTATGATCCGTAGAGCTTGTGAGACGATCTTAGAGGTTATCATAAAGTTCATAGAGTTCCTTGTGAGCATAGTATGATCCGTAGAGCTTGTGAGACGATCTTAGAGAAATCATAGAGTTACTTAGAATCGTTCCTTATTAGTCATTTAGTGAAAAACACCTTTTTGTACTTCGAGAAATCCATGGAAAACATTGAATCATGCAAGACATGCTAGGATATGAGAGAAATCATCATATTTAAGCATAAAAATCCCTTAGAGGTATTTCATCAAACACTTAGAGTGCACCATAATGATAGTTTACATCCAACTTAGTATAACATCCTCTCACACCATAGTAATTCAAGGTATATATATAGCATGGAGTAAGAAGAATCATATTTCACAACTAGTAGGATTGCAAGATTGGTAGTAGAGTGTATCTACCTTGGTAAAAACAGGGAGTTTGATTCCCAAAAGCTTGAACAAGCAAGAACCTTGAGTTCTTGGTTGAGAATCACCAAAGATAGCTTGATCTCCTTCAAGCTTGATCACAAGTAGTTCCTCTCCTTCTTCTCCTCTTCAAAATCCTCCAAAGTAATGCACAGAGGGTTTCTGAAACCTTAAGGCACGAACCCAGCCCTTTTATAGGCAAAGGGTGGTGGTTAAAGTCGTAAACACCCTTAATGAAGAAAATCTGCGAATAACCGATCGATCGGTGGTATAGACCGAGCGATCGGTGGCTTATCGGTCGATCGATGGTTTCAGCCGGGCGATCGGTTTAAAACACCCTCTCTAGAAAATTTCTCCATACAAAAAAGTTGATTGCGCGATAGCTACCAAGCGATCGGTAGTTGACCGGTCGATCGGAGGATGTCACCAAGCGATCGGTGATCCCCTGTTTTGCTGTAAACCCTTGTTTTCACTACCTTAGACCTTTCCAATCCAATTTCTAACACCTTTAGTACTTAAAACACACTCCTTAGTGATATATGGACCCACTGAAACATGCATACCATAAACCTAAACCTTTCTATTAGGATAACACCCACTAGTTTACAAGACTTACTTGAACACTATTCACAACTTAGTGAAACAAGGATTTGGGGCTCTACATCCCTCCCCCCTTACAAGAATTTCATCCTCGAAATTAGAACGACACCCAAAACATACAAGAACCAAAACACATACAAAACCAACAAGAAAATCACTCAAACAAGTGAGGGTACTTTTCCTTCACATCGGCTTCCCGTTCCCATGTAGCCTCTTCCGTAGAGTGATGTTGCCACTTCACAAGGACTAAAGGGATAGTCTTATTGCTCAACACTTGATCTCGACGATCCAAAATTTGAACTGGTTGCTCAACCAACGTGAGAACCTCTCTAATCTCCACAGGATCAAGAGCGATGACGTAAGATGGATCCGAAATGTATTTTCTAAGCATAGAGACGTGAAATACATTATGGATCGTTGCCATGTGAGGCGGTAGTGCTACCCTGTAAGCAACCTCATCAACCCTCGTGATGATCTCAAATGGTCCTATGTACCTAGGACTGAGCTTTCCCTTCTTTCCAAATCTCATGATTCCCCGACTCGGTGAAATCTTTACAAAGACCCGATCTCCAACTCGGAACTCCAAATATCGGCGGTGAGTATCCGTATAGCTCTTATGCCTATCCTGAGCAGTTTTCAATCGCTCCTGGATAACCTTGACCCTTTCTGCGGTCCGCTCAATCAACTCGGGACCAAGAACTTTCCTCTCACCAATTTCATCCCAATATAGCGATGATCTGCAACTCCGACCATACAGAGCTTCAAAAGGTGCCATCTGGATGCGTGCCTGATAACTATTGTTGTAGGCAAACTCAACCAACGGCAATTGTTCCTCCCAACTGCCCTGAAAATCTAGCATACAAGCTCGGAGCATATCCTCCACAATCTGATTCACCTGTTTAGTCTGACCATCAGTTTGAGGATGAAAGGCGGTACTGAAATCTAAACGAGAACCCATTGCATCCTGAAAAGTTTTCTAGAATCTTGAAGTAAACCTAGGATCTCGATCAGATAAGATGGAAACTAGCACACCGTGTAGATGAACCACTTCCTTGACATATAGGGCTACTAACTGGTTCGCATTAAAAGTAGTCCGATAAGGAATAAAGTGTGCAGACTTAGTCAATCTGTTTGCAATCACCCAAATAGCATCGGAGCCCTTCGCCGTTCGCAGCAAACCCACAATGAAATCCATCGAGATATTCTCCCATTTCCATTTCGGAATAGGAAGGGACTGTAAAAGACCTACCGGCCTCTGATGCTCGGCTTTCACTTGCTGGCACACCAAACATCTAGCAACATACTAGGCGACTTCTCTCTTCATATTTTGCCACCAGTAGTGCTTCTTCAAATTCTGGTACATCTTGGTACCTCCCGGATGTACTATGTATTTGGATCGGTGAGCCTCATCCAAAATCTCACCCCTCAACCCTGTGTCGGCTGGAATGCACAACCTGCCTTTGAATGTGATAGCACCATCACCATTCAAAGCGAACTCCTGACTGCCATTACTAACTGACTTGTCTCGGTAAGCAAGCAATTTGACATCCGAATCTTGCAATTCCTTGATCCGGTTCAAGATATGTGGCCTAACCACAATATTAGACATCACCGGCCTCTGGTGACATGCCTGAGAGTAGTGTCTAGATTACACATATCATTCAACAACTTCCACTCTTGTACTCTTAAGTGAGCCATAACCCCATAGGGTTTCCTACTAAGAGCATCGGCTACTACATTAGCCTTACCCGGATGGTACTGAATGGAACAATCGTAATCCTTCATGAACTCCATCCATCGACGTTGCCTCATATTCAGCTCCTTCTGGAGGAAAAGATACTTCAAGCTCTTGTGGTGCGTAAACACAAAAAACTCTCCTCCATAGAGGTAGTGGCACCAAATTTTCAGTGCAAACACGACGGCTGCAAGCTCCAAGTCATGAGTAGGGTAGTTTTTCTCATGCTCCTTTAACTGATGGGAAGCATAGGCGACCACCTGCTTATGCTGCATAAGCACACATCCAAGTCCAACTAGTGAAGCATCACTATAGACTTCGAAGCCACCACTTCCAGAAGGAACCGTGAGAATAGGGGCTGTGGGAAGCCTCTTCTTCAACTCCAAGAAACTTGCCTCGCACTTATCACTCCAAGTGAACTTAGTGTTCTTCCGCGTGAGATAGGTAAGCGAAGTAGCTAAGCTTGAAAATCCCTCCACAAACCTCCTGTAGTATCCTGCCAGGCCGAGAAAACTACGAAGCTCGGTAACACTCTTCGACCTTTCCCAATTCATCACTGCCTCGATTTTTGCAGGATCGACTGAGATACCCTCAGCAGACACCACATGTCCAAGAAAGGACATCTTGTTCAGCTAGAACTCGCATTTGCTCAACTTAGCATAAAGTCTATGCTCCCGAAGAGTCTGCAATACAAGGTGAAGATCTCTCCTGTGATCATCCTATGACTGTGAGTACACAAGGATATCATCTACAAAAACGATCACACACTGATCGAGAGATGATCTGAACACCCAGTTCATCAGATCCATGAATGCTGCCGGCGCGTTAGTCAGCCCAAAAGACATGACTAAAAACTCGTAATGGCCGTATCGAGTCCTGAACGCTGTCTTCAGAATGTCTTCCTTTTTGATCTTCAACTGATGATAACTAGATCGAAGGTCAATCTTGGAAAAGAACTTCGCTCCCTTCAACTGATCAAACAAGTCGTCTATCCGTGGCAATGGATAACGATTCTTGATAGTCACCTTGTTCAATTGCCTGTAGTCAATGCACATACGCATAGACCCATCTTTCTTCTTCACAAAGAGTACCGGAGCTCCCAAGGTGAGACACTTGACCGAATGAAACCAAGGCCTTGCAATTCTTCCAACTGCTCCTTTAACTCTTTCAGCTCAATAGGAGCCATCCTGTACGGAGCCCTAGAAATCGGCACCGTGCCTGGAGCCAACTCAATCGCAAACTCAATTACCCGATTAGGAGGCAATCCCGGTAAGGTTTCCGGAAAAACATCCATATACTCACTCACAACCGGAATGGCTGTGGAGCCTCGTGCTTCTACCTTCTCGAGACTGAGAGCTGCGAAGCGAGCAATGTCACTCCTCTAAAGTCCTCTGACATGAAATGGCTTCAACCTAGCGGGTTTAAAATTCACTTCCTTCTCGAAACACGCCACGTGTCCATGGTGAGCTGAGAGCCAATCCATGCCTAGGATGACGTCAAAATTCCAATCCTGAAATCCCAGAACAATCAAGTCTACTAGCAACTCATGCTACGTAACTTGCACAATACTCCCCGGATACACTTCCTTTTTCTCAATAGATTTTCCCAACGGAGTCGAAATGGACAACTCCCGAGGTAGCTTACTCGGCTCGGATGTAAAGCCTTTGGCAAAACTAGGTGAGACGAATGAATGAGTAGATCCCGTGTTGATCAACACTCTTGCTAAGCACTCATTCACTAGTAACGAACCTGAGAATTTAACTACCCAAGTTATAATACAAACTATACATAGATACAAGCATCGCAAACATCACATAGGATACATATATAGTACAACATATATCATAGCAACACTATAACCTTGACAATATCAACTTGTGCGTACCTTGCACAACATCATCAGATGCCTATGCGTCTCTATCAGTCATGGCAAAGACCCTTCCCTGACTAGCCTGACGAGGCTGCTGAGTGGATGGCAAGGATCTGGAGGCCTGAGATGAAGACCAAGTCTACCTGCCTAGAGGTCAGACTCCCTGTGACCCAGACTGTGACTGCTTACACGGACAATCTCGAATCATGTGGCCCATCTCGCTACAGTGGAAGCATCCACCTGACATTCTTTGGCAATCCCCAGGCTTGTGCCGACGACCACAAGCAGTGCATTCTTCAAAGGTCTGTGATACGGAGGAAGCCGAAGGCATAACCCTTATAGCCTGTGATGCCGTAGGGCGCGGTGCCTGAGGCACAAAAGAAGGTCTCTGAGCTGGCATCGGCTGGGAGAACTGGTACGATGCAGTCCTAGTCCTCTTCTCGGACGATGAACCACTAGACTGACCCCGAGACATGCTCTTTCCGAAGCCACTGTCTCTTCTTCTCATGAAATCTTCCGCATTCTTTTCGGCGATCTTCGCCTTCCCTACTATCTCTCTCCAAGACTCCACCTGAAGAATGGATACCCGATCTCAAATAAAGGCCTTCAAGCCCATTTCAAACTTCCTGACCCGTAGGTCTTCAGTCGCCACTAGATGTGGAGCAAACCTGGACAACTCGGTGAACTTAGCCTCATACTCGGCTACGCTCATCGACCCTTGCTCCAAAAGCATAAACTCCCTCGCTTTTTGTTCCTGAATAAACTTGGGAAAGTACTGCTCCCTGAAAGTCTCTAAGAACTCTGCCCAAGTTCAGGGCACCCCTGCCTTTGCAATATCCTTCTGCCTTTGGGCAGCTCGCCACCAGTGTTCGGCTTCACCCTCCATCACGAAGGAAGCCCATTCTACTCTTTGCTCCTCAGTACATCGGAGAGCCCGGAAGGTCTTCTCTAACTACATAATCCAAGACTCTGCCACCATGGGGTCCAGAGTACCATAGAAGGTAGGAGGCCGTAGTCTCCGAAAAGCTTCAAGCCCGTGGTGTGATGCACCGGTGTAGGCACAGGAGTAGCCAGTGGGGTAGGAGTAGGTCTCACTGCCAACAACGCCAAAGTCTCGGCTATGGAGTCCATAGCATTCGTGAAATACAACGGTTCCTCTTCTCTCGAAACTTCACTCTCGGCCCTCTGAGTATGGTAACCTCGACCCCGAGTGCTGCGTCTCATGATATCAAATCCTGAGATCAATTGGAAAAACATGAGTCTAACTTGGATACCAACCTCACACATCATATAGCAGTTCAATATCATGAAATGCTATTACCGCATATAGTATACATCGACGTATACACATAATCATATAATTATAACTTAACTAAGATCCTTGTGTTGGGTATCTACCCTTGGTAATACGACTAAGGACAACCTCGAATAAGATAGAATAGGATAGACTAAGGTCCTATACCGACCTAAGGATTTACTTGATATCAGTTATGTCGGGGTAACAAGCCTAAGACAACAAGTCCATCTGAGTTCTAAGTTCAACTCATAGAACTTACTTCCGCTTAGCCCAAGGGAACCCGATCCCTATAGCTTGTGTGAGCTAATGCCTAAGCTCTGATACCAAGTCTATCGCGACCCAAAATACCCCCTAGGAGTTAGGGATACATTGACTCGTGACCGCCGTATCATACCTCCAGTATAATACATAAGGCACACGTGGAGACCTGTCAGAAACACAAACCTGGCGGAAGCGATAAACAATGCATAGCGGAAATAAAATACAATCCATAGCGGAAGCAAAGCGATACTCCTATAACTCAGTTCAAGTATGAACCAACAAAAGTATACACATGTGAGAAATCCAAAAGTGGAGTGGAAAAACCCCACACTCACATAAGAAAACATCCTCTTAAAGTCTAAGTCTGCCAATCAACAAAAGTCGAAGTCTCGACACCTATCTACTGCACCATCACCCTGATAGTGATCCATGGATGGCTCCGAGTCGAAGTACTCTTCTTCTACCCATGGTTCAATACCGCATAGATCGAATGGATCCCGAACACCTGCCGATGATAACAAATATCCGCTGAGCGTGAAATACTCAGCATATACAAACTACTAACAATGAAGCAATATAGCATAAGGCATACGAAGCATGGAGATTGAAATCCTTAAAGCATATCAAAGCGTAGAAATCATGTATAGCATATGTGATGAAATCCGAAATCTGAAACTATATCCGTGTGAGTCATGCAATAATCATAGCCTTCTGAATTCTTGTGAATTCATGGAGTTACTTAGAGTCATTATGATCCGTAGAGACATGGAGATACCATAGAGCACATAGAGCATATCCTTAGAGATCTTAGAGCATTACATTTATGATCCGTATAGCTTGTGAGACGATCTTAGAGCTTATCATAGAGTTCATAGAGTTCCTTGTGAGCATAGTATGATCTGTAAAGCTTATGAGACGATCTTAGAGAAATCATAGAGTTACTTAGAATCGTTCCTTATTAGTCATTTAGTGAAAAACACATTTTCTTACTTCAAGAAATCCATGGAAAACATTGATTCATGCAAGACATGCGAGCATATGAGCATATAAGAGAAATCATCATTTTTAAGCATATAACTCCCTTAGAGGTATTTCATCAAACACTTAGAGTGCGCCATAATGATAGTTTACATCCAACTTAGTATAACATCCTCTCACACCATAGTAATTCAAGGTATATATATAGCATAGAGTAAGAAGAATCATATTTCACAACTAGTAGGATTGCAAGATTGGTCGTAGAGTGTATCTACCTTGGTAAAAACAGGGAGTTTGATTCCCAAAAGCTTGAACAAGCAAGAACCTTGAGTTCTTGGTTGAGAATCACCAAAGAGAGTTTGATCTCCTTCAAGCTTGATCACAAGTAGTTCCTCTCCTTCTTCTCCTCTTCAAAATCCTCCAAAGTAATGCACAGAGGGTTTCTGAAACCCTAAGGCACAAACCCAGCCCTTTTATAGGCAAAGGGTGGTGGTTAAAGTCGTAAACACCCTTAATGAAGAAAATATACATATAACCAATCGATAGGTGGTATAGGCCGAGCAATTGGTGGCTTATCAGTCGATCGGTGGTTTTAGTTGAGCGATCAGTTGAAAACACCCTCTCTGGAAAATTTCCCCATACAAAAAAGTTGACCGCGTGATAGCTACCGAGCGATCGGTAGTTGACCGGTCGATCGGAGGATGTCACCGAGCGATCGGTGATCCCCTGTTTTGCTGTAAACCCTTGTTTTCACTACCTTAGACCTTTCCAATCCAATTTCCAACACCTTTAGTACTTAAAACACACTCCTTAGTGATATATGGACCCATTGAAACATGCATACCATAAACCCAAACCTTTCTATTGGGATAACACCCACTAGTTTACAAGACTTCCTTGAACACTATTCACAACTTAGTGAAACAAGGATTTGGGGTCTACATTTTCTAACATTCTCTGCATTGGAGTACACCTTTCCAAGAAATTTTCGTCCATTCAAAATATTGGTAAAGCAAGTAAATATGTCTCTTATAGATTCATCTCTTTCCATTTTAAAAAGTTCATACTTATGAACTAACATACTTATCTTTTCTTCTTTTACTTTATTCGTGCCTTCATATGTGACTTGAAGTTTGTCCCATATTTCCTTGGCCGAATCACATCCGAAGATTCTATTAAACTCTTGTGGACTTAAAGCACAATAAAAATTGCTAATTGCTTTAGCATTTTTTTGGATGAGTTTAATATCAATCTCATTTCATTCTTCTTCAGTTTTAGGAATTTTAATACCATCAACTACTTTATGAGGTAGGTGAGGTCCTTTGACAATGACTTTCCAGCAGTCATAGTCAAGAGCTTGGAGATAAAGCATCATCTTAGTTTTCCAATAGTTATAGTTTTCTCCATTGAACAATGGAGGTCAGGTGGTCGATTGGCCTCTCCTAAGGTAGTAGCAAATATATTTGCCATAGATGGATCTTTAACTCAAGATAGTTAAATCCGAAATAGAGCACAAAGCTCTGATACCAATTGATGCCCAGATAATGGACCCTAGGGGGGGGGGGGAGTAGGGTTTATGGCAAATTTTAAATTTAAACAAAGTGATTATTGCGGAATTTTAGATTAATCACTATAACTACCAAGATAAATTCAGAGATAAAAATAAAGAGAGATAGAAATACCAGACACCAAATATGTTATCGGGGTTCAGCAACTTGCCTACGTCCCCACCTTTAAACTTTCCCGCTTTAAGGATTTTCACACGATTCACCAATCATACTCTTCTTTCCGACAGAGAACAAGCCTTACAATCCTTTTCCAAGCTCAGGAAGAACCTCTTGCACTCCTTTTAACAGGTTAAGGAAGAACCTATTTAAGAGAATCTCTCTTGGATACACAAGAACACTCTTCTCGAAATGGTGCAAGAATCCCATATTCTTGACTTTCAGCAATTATAGAAATTGTTTGGATTGTAAATCCGAAATGAAAAGCTCATTAATGAGCTAGATAAGAATTGAATACAAGACTTACAATCTCTCAAGATGGATTGGAATTGAATGCTCAATGAGTAAGGGATTGGATTTCTGGAAATTTAAAGCAAAAACAGAGTATTGATTGCTAGAAGTAGGTGAGTGATGAATAATTAATAGAACAGTGTAATAATCTCTAGAATGATGTATTTTGATTATAAATCAACTCTATTTATAGTTGAGCAATCAATATGACTGTTGGGAGTAGCATTAAATGAGTGCTAGCTGTTTATAGGTTTTTCCCGCAGTCACTCTTCAACGAGTGAGTGAGTTTTCAGCCTGAGTTGTCGACGAGTGGAGACAGAATCAATTGATTTTATTTCTGTTCCCCACTCGTTGACGAGTCCCTTGTACTCGTCGACGAGTCCACTGAATTTTTTCAGTAAACTCATCGCAGTGAGACCAAAATGATGGGAAACATACTAGGACCCTTAGACAATTAAATTAACATTATTTTAATCATTTTTAGGGCCTTAGAATGACGTCCAAATTATACAAGGTCTCCTAGGGTCAATCTAGGTAATCCTTGAGCAATTCTTTTCCAATGTCTTGAGGACCTTTACAAGGTCCTGGACACTTTATCATGGACACTAGTCTTCATTGAAAAATGATCTTCAATCTTGATTTGAGAAGCTTTACTCTTGATGGATCTTCATGGATTGTCTTGAGCTTTTGGGGTTTCTTAGAAGAACTAGCACTTGACCTTTGACCTTGATGACTTTGAATTGTTGACTTCTTCAATCTTCATAGACTTGAAAGATAATCTTAATACTCTAAAATTTCACATCTTAAATGGAAGAATTAGTACCATAAAGTTCATTCCATTATTGTGTTATCATCGAAACTAGTAAGGGTACATAGAGTTGTAACCTTGAGGCTAACAAGATAGACCTTAGGACGACTTAATCACCCTCCTTGGATTTGTGAATACTCAGCCTAAAAAGTAATTTTTGGGGTTTTCCAGAATTTTCAATTGGTATCAAAGTGGGTTCACTAATTTATTAGTACAATCTATTTTTTTATTTATTCGGTGATTTTGAATCTCCAAAGAGAGGGAAGATCCATCTCTTGTCCCCCATTATTTGATGGGAGTAATTATGCCTATTGGAAAGCTTGTATGAGAGCATTTCTAAAAAAAATTTGATGAGAGAGTATGAGTTTTTTTTTCTTAAAAGGTTGGACTCATCCTACAAACACCATAGATAACTAGAACATCACCAAACCTTCTGTTGAATGGACCAAGGATGATCTTGAAAGTTGTAGATGGAATTCTAAAGGTCTTAATACCATCTTCACCATTGTCTCACCCGAAGAATTTTGGTGTATTTCTAATTGTGACACTTTGAAGGGGGCATGTGACATTCTTTAAATTACCCATGAAGGGACTATAACAGTCCATTTAAAATTTTAAAAATGGATGAGAATGAAGCTTTTGATGGTTTTTATGCCAATCTAAGTGACATTGTTAATTCTAGTTTTAATCTATCAGAAAGTTTTTCAGAGTCCAAAATAGTTAAAAATCTTGAGATCTCTACCTGAAAGATTTTGATCGAAGATTACCGCCTTCAAAGAGAACAAAAATATTGATGCTCTCAAAATTAAAGAGCTAGTTGGTTCACTCCAAACCTACGAACTAAATTAGCACCCATCTAAGAAACCGAAATCAATTGCCTTGAAATCTCTCAAGGAATCAATAGATGACTCAAATAGTGATTCTGAGGTTAGTGAAGAAGATATAGCGTTATTTAAAAATTTTTAGGAAAATAAATACAAGACTTAATCCGAAAAGTCAAAAATCTTTTCAAAAGATAAAGTCCAAGCACTTAGATCTCATGAAAAATTATATGAGTGCGAAAAAAAATCCCAAAGTGTTCAATGTTGTAAATGCCAAGGCTACGACCATATAGCCTCTGAATGTTCAAATAAGAAAAAATCTAAGAGCAAGGCAAGGGATGATAGTGAATCCGATGATGATGAATCAGATAATTCTTCTTGTGAGAAGACTAGGAATTATATGGCCTTCACTGTCTATATGGCCTTCACTGTCTGCATGTGCTTCTGGGATTGGAGAATATTCTTCCACTATAAGTGAGAGTGACCACTTTAAAGATGGTGAGGATGTTGTTGAGAGTCAAAATGACTCGGATTCTAAGGGAGACAACCTATAGTAAGCTATTTAAGGAGAGCCTTAAGTTGAAAAAGATTAAATTTCCTTAACTAAAAAGGTCATATCTATGGAAAAGGAAATTGATGCCTCTGACCTTGTGGCTTCCAAGTTGAAAGTGTAGAGCCCCGAAATTTCATTTCACTAAGAATGAATAGTGTGTGAATAGTGCCCAAGTGTGGTTTTGTACACTTATGGGTCTTATGTTAATATATGTGTTTGGAATTATGGCGTATATGTTCCAATGGGTCTATATGTCCTTAGGGAATGTGTTGAAAGCATAAAAGAGTGTTGGAAGTGCATTGGGGAAGATTCGAGTGGTGTAAACAAGGTTTTTCAGCAAAGCAGGGGTCGACCGATCGCTCGGTCATTACCTGCGATCGATCGGTCAACTACCGATCGCTCGATAGCTGTCGCATGGTCAACTTTTTTGTATGGGGAAAAATTCCAGAGAGTGTGTTTTTGACCGATCTCTCGGTCATAACACCGATCGACCGGTAAGCCACCGATCGCTCGGTCCATACCACCGATCGATCGGTCATACGCAGATTTTCTTCATTAAGGGTGTTTAAGACTTTAACCATCACCCTTTGCCTATAAAAGGGCTGGGTTCGTGCCTTAGGGTTTCACAAACCCTTTGTGCATTGTTTTTGAGGGATTTGAAGAAGAGAAGGAGGAGAGGACCTTGGTGATCGTTCAAGCTTGTGGAAGATCAAGTTCTTCCTTTCCATTTGGTGCTTTCCAACCAAGAACTCACTGCTCTTGCTTGTTCCAGCCATTGAGAGTCAAACTCATTGATTTCTCTAAGGTAGATACACTCTACTACAATCTTGCAATCCTACTAGTTACTAATTATGATTCTTCTTATCTATGCCCTATCTATATGTATTGGATTTAGGTATGAAAAGGTGTGATTATATACTTGGATGAAGGTTACTATTATGATGCACTCTAAGTGTTTGATAAAATACCTCTAAGGGATTCTATGCTTAAATACGATGATTTCTCTTATTAAGTGCATATGCTCGCATGTCTCGCATAAACCGATGGTTTCCATGGATTTCTCCAAGTACAAACAAAGGTTTTTCACGAAAAGACGAATAATGAATGATTCTAAGTAACTCTATGATTTCTCTAAGATCGTTTCACAAGCTCTAAGGATCATACCATGCTCACAAGGAAACTCTATGATAATGCTCTAAGATCGTCTCACAAGCTCCACGGATCACAATGAAATGCTCTAAGATCTCTAAGGTTATTGCTCTATGCTCTATGTCTCTACGGATCATAAGGACTCTAAGTAACTCCATGAACTCACAAGAACTCATAAGGCTATGATTATCGATTGACTCACACGGTTACAGTTTTGGTTTTGAATATTATCTCACATACGTTTTCACGGTTTCCATGCTTTAAGGAATTTACGGATTTCATTCTCCATGTCTTGTATGCTCCATGCCTAACCGCTTTATTGTTATTAGTTTGTATACACTGAGTATTCCATGCTCAGTCGATATTGTTATGATCGGCAGGTGCTCGGGTTCCATTCGATTTGTGTGGCGAAGAACCTTGGGTCGAGGAAGAGTACCGTGACCAGGAGCCTTCCATGGATCACTATCATGACGATGGTGCTTTAGATAGGAGTCGTGACTTCGATTTCTGTTGATCGACCGACTTAGAACTTGTGTCATTTTGTTACGTGAGTGTGGGGTTTGTCCACTCCACTTTTGGGTTTCTCACACGTGTATACTTGTTGGTTCTTACTTGAGCCAAGTTATAGGAGTATTCATTTTGCTTCCGCTATGTTTAGTATTTTATTTTCCGCTGTGCATTGTATTTCATTTCCGCTATGTATATTCAGGTACTCTGACAAGTTTCCACGTGTGCCTTGTGTATCATACTGGAGGTATGATACGGCGGTCACGAGTCAATGTATCCTTAACTCCTAGGGGGTATTTTGGGTCGCGACAGACTTGGTATCAAAGCTAGTTATGTCTAACGACAGACTTAGTTAGGTCACTCAGGCTTGGCCTAAGCGGAAGTAATTCCTATGAGTTGAACTTAGAACTCAGAAGGACTCAGTTGTCTTAGGCTTGTTACCACGACATAACCGGTATCAAGTGAATCCTTAGGTTAGGGTAGGATCCTAGAAAAGATAGATGCCCAATGCAAGTGTCTTAGCTACGCTAGGGTACTCTAAGTTGTGATGGTATTCTTACGTGTATACCTTGATGTATACTAAATGCGGTGTTAGCATTTCACGATTGTTGGATTGCTATATGATATGTGAGGTTTGGTATCCAGGTTAGACTCATGTTTTGCCAAATTGATCTCAGGATTTGATATCATGAGACGTGGTAATCGGGGTCGAGGTTACCATACTCGGAGGGCCGAGAGTGAAGTTCCGAGAGAAGAGGAACCGTTGTATTTCACAAATGCTATGGACTCCATAGCCGAGACTTTGGCATTGTTGGCAACGAGGCCTACGCCTACCCCACCGTCCACGCTTGTGCCTACACCGGTGCATCACACCATGGGGCTCGAAGCTTTTAGGAGACTGCGGCCTCCTACATTCTATGGCACTCTGGACCCCATGGTGGCCGAGTCTTGGATTATCCAGCTAGAGAAGACCTTCCGGGCTCTCCGTTGTACCGATGAGCAAAGGGTAGAATGGGCTTCCTTCGTGATGGAAGGAGAAGCCGAACACTGGTGGAGAGCTGTCCAAAGGCAGAGAGATGTTGCTAAGGCAGGTGTGCCCTGGACTTGGGCGGAGTTCTTAGAGACTTTCAGGGAACAGTACTTTCCCAGGTTTATTCGGGAACAAAAGGCGAGAGAGTTTATGCTTTTGGAGCAAGGGTCGATGAGCGTAGCCGAGTATGACGCTAAGTTCACCGAGTTGTCTAGGTTTGCTCCGCACTTGGTGGCTACTGAAGACCTACAGGTCAGGAAATTTGAGATGGGCTTGAAGGCTTTCATCCGAGATCGGGTGTCCATCCTCCAGGTAGAGTCTTGGAGAGAGATAGTAGGGAAGGCGAAGATCGCCGAAAAGAATGCGGAAGACTTCGTGAGAAGAAGAGACAGTGGCTTCGGGAAGAGCATGTCTCGGGGTCAGTCGAGTAGTTCTTCAAAGAAGAGGACTAGGACTGCACCGTACCAGTTCTCCCAGCCGATGTCGGCTCAGAGACCTTCTTTTGCGCCTCAGGCACCGCGTCCTACGGCATCGCAAGCTACGAGGGTTATGCCTCCGGCTTCCTCCGCATCGCAGACACTTGAGGAGTGCGCCGTATGTGGTCGTCGGCATAAGACTGGAGATTGCCGAAGAATGTCAGGTGGATGCTTCCACTGTGGCGAGATGGGCCATATGATTCGAGATTGCCCGCGCAAGCAGTCACAGTCTAGATCACAGGGAGTTCGGCCTCCAGGCAGGCAGAATTCACTTCAGGGGTCTTCATCTCAGGCCTCTAGATCCTTGTAGCCTACCCAGTAGCCTCGTCAGGCGAACCAGGGCAGAGTCTTTGCCATGACTGATAGAGATGCACAGGCATATGATGATGTTGTGCAAGGTACGCGCGAACGAGTCTTTGTCGAAGTTCTAATATTGCCATGATATGTTCATATCTATATATATCCTATGTAGTGTTTTGCGATGTTTGTATCTATATGTACAGTTGTGTTATAACTGGGATGATTCAAATTCTCAGGTTCGTTGCTCGTAAATGAATGTTTGGCAAGAGTGTTGATAGACACAGGATCCACTCACTCGTTCGTTTCACCAAGCTTTGCCAAAGGCTTTACGTCCGAGCCAAGCAAGCTACTTAGGGAGTTGTCCATTTCGACTCCATTGGGAAAATCTATTGAGACAGATAAAGTGTATCCGGATAGTGTTGTACAAGTCATGCAGCACGAGTTGCCAGTCGACTTGATCCTTCTGGGATTTCAGGATTGGGATTTCGATGTCATCCTAGGTATGGATTGGCTCTAAACTCACCATGGACACGTGGCGTGTTTCGAGAAGGTGGTGCATTTTAAACCCGTGGGGTTAAAGCCGTTTCATTTCAGGGGACTTCAGAGAAGAGACATTGCCCGCTTTGCAGCTCTTAGTCTCGAGGGTGTAGAAGTGCGAGACTCCACACCCATTCCGGTGGTATGTGAGTATATGGATGTTTTTCCGGAAACCTTGCCGGGATTGCCTCCCGATCGTGCAATCGAGTTTGCGATTGAGCTAGCTCCAGGCACAGTTCCGATTTCAAGAGCTCCGTATAGGATGACCCCTATTGAGCTTAAGGAGTTAAAAGAGCAGTTAGAAGAATTGCAAGGCCTTGGTTTCATCCGGCCAAGTGTTTCACCTTGGGGAGCTCCGGTTCTCTTCGTGAAGAAGAAAGATGGATCAATGCGTATGTGCATTGATTACAGGCAATTGAACAAGGTCACGATCAAGAATCGTTATCCATTGCCTCGGATAGACGACTTGTTTGACCAATTGAAGGGTGCGCAGTTTTTCTCCAAGATTGACCTTCGATCTGGTTATCATCAGTTGAAGATCAAGAAAGAGGACATTCCGAAGACAGCATTCCGAACTCGATACGGTCATTACGAGTTTTTGGTCATGTCTTTTGGACTGACTAACGCACCTGCAGCATTCATGGATTTGATGAATCGGGTGTTCAGATCGTCTCTTGATCAATGTGTGATCATGTTCGTAGATGATATCCTTGTGTATTCACAGTCACAGGAGGATCACACGAGAGATCTCCGTCTGGTATTGCAGACACTTCGAGAGCATAGTCTGTATGCTAAGTTGAGCAAGTGTGAGTTCTGGCTGAACAAGGTGTCTTTTCTTGGACACGTGGTATCTGCTGAAGGTATTTCAGTTGATCCTGCAAAGATTGAAGCGGTGATGAATTGGGAAAGGCCGAAGAGTGTCACCGAGATTCGTAGTTTCCTCGGGTTGGCAGGATATTACAGAAGGTTTGTGGAAGGATTTTCAAGTTTAGCAGCTCCGCTTACCTATCTCACACGGAAGAACACGAGGTTCACTTGGAGTGATAAGTGCGAGGCTAGTTTCTTGGAGTTGAAAAAGAAGCTTACTTCGGCTCCTGTTCTCACAGTTCCATCTGGGAGCGATGGTTTCGAAGTCTATAGTGATGCTTCACTAGTGGGACTTGGATGTGTTTTGATGCAGCATAAAAAGGTGGTCGCCTATGCTTCCCGTCAGCTGAAGGAGCATGAGCAGAATTACCCCACACATGACTTAGAGCTCGCTGCAGTCATCTTTGCACTAAAACTTTGGCGTCACTACCTCTACGGAGAAGAGTTCATGGTGTTCACAGACCACAAGAGCTTGAAGTATCTTTTCCTCCAGAAGGAGTTGAATATGAGGCAACGTCGTTGGATGGAGTTCATGAAGGACTACGACTGTTCCATCCAGTACCACCCGGGTAAGGCTAACGTGGTAGCTGATAATCTTAGCAGAAAACCTTACGGAGTTATGGCTCAATTGAGAGTGCAAGAGTGGAAGTTATTACATGATATGTGTCATTTGGACACTACTCTCAGGCATGTCACCTATGGGCCGATAATGTCCAACGTGGTGGTTAGGCCACAGATCCTGAGCCAGATCAAGGAGTTACAGAATTCAGATGTTGAGTTGCTTGCTTACCGAGACAAGTCGGTGAGTAACGGCAATCAGGAGTTCGCTTTAAATGATGATGGTGCTATCACATTTAAGGTTAGGTTGTGTGTCCCCGCCGACACAGTTTTGAGGGATGAAATTTTGAATGAAGCTCACCGATCAAAGTACACGGTATATCCGGGAGGTACTAAGATGTACCAGAATCTCAAGAAGCACTACTGGTGGCGAAACATGAAGAGGGAAGTCGCTGAGTACGTCACTAGATGTTTGATTTGCCAGCAGGTAAAAGCTGAACATCAAAGGCCGGCAGGTCTTTTGCAATCCCTTCCTATTCCGGAGTGGAAATGGGAGAACATCTCGATGGATTTCATTGTGGGTTTGCTGCGAACGATGAAGGGCTTCGATGCTATTTGGGTGATTGTGGACAGGTTGACTAAGTCTACACATTTTATCCCGTACCGGACTACTTTCAATGCAAATCAGCTGGTAGCCCTATATGTTAGGGAGGTGGTTCGACTGCACGGTGTGCCAGTTTCTATCGTTTCTGATCGAGATCCTCGGTTTACTTCCAGGTTTTGGAAAACTTTCCAGGATGCTATGGGTTCTTGTTTAGAATTCAGTACCGCCTTCCATCCTCAGACCGATGGACAAACGGAGAGGGTGAATCAAGTAGTGGAAGATATGCTCCGAGCTTGTATGCTGGATTTTCAGGGTAGTTGGGAGGAACAGTTGCCGTTGGTTGAGTTTGCCTACAACAATAGCTATCAAGCAAGCATCCAGATGGCACCTTTTGAAGCTCTGTATGGTCGGAGTTGTCGATCACTGCTATACTGGGATGAAGTTGGTGAGAGGAAAATTCTTGGTCCTGAGTTGATAGAGCGGACCGCAGAAAGGGTCAAAATTATCCGGAGCGATTGAAAAGTGCTCAGGATAGGTAGAAGAGCTATGCGGATATACGCCGCAGAGATTTAGAGTTCCGAGTTGGAGATCGGTTCTTTGTGAAGATTTCGCCGAGTCGGGGAATCATGCGATTCAGGAAGAAGGGAAAGCTCAGTCCTAGGTACGTGGGACCATTTGAGATCATCACAAGGGTTGGTGAGGTTGCTTACAGGGTAGCACTACCGCCTCACATGGCAGCGATCCATAATGTATTTCACGTCTCTATGCTTAGAAAATACATTTCGGATCCGTCTCACGTCATCGCTCTTGATCCTGTTGAGATACGAGAGGATCTTACGTTGGTTGAGCAACCAGTTCAGATTTTGGATCGTCGAGATCAAGTGTTGCCAACCAAGACTATCCCTTTAGTCCTAGTGAAGTGGCAGCATCATTCCAAGGAAGAGGCTACATGGGAGCGAGAAGCGGAAGTGAAGGAAAAGTACCCTCACTTGTTTGAGTAGTTTTCCTTGTTAGTTTTGTATGTATTTTGATCTTGTTATGTTTTTGGCATCGTTCTAATTTCGAGGATGAAATTCTTGTAAGGGGGGAGGGATGTAGAGCCCCGAAATTTCATTTCACTAAGAATGAATAGTGTGTGAATAGTGCCCAAGTGTGGTTTTGTACACTTATGGGTCTTATGTTAATATATGTGTTTGGAATTATGGCGTATATGTTCCAATGGGTCTATATGTCCTTAGGGAATGTGTTGAAAGCATAAAAGAGTGTTGGAAGTGCATTGGGGAAGATTCGAGTGGTGTAAACAAGGTTTTTTAGCAAAGCAGGGGTCGACCGATAGCTCGGTCATTACCTGTGATCGATCGGTCAACTACCGATCGCTCGATAGCTGTCGCACGGTCAACTTTTTTGTATGGGGAAAAATTCCAGAGAGTGTGTTTTTGACCGATCTCTCGGTCATAACACCGATCGACCGGTAAGCCACCGATCGCTCGGTCCATACCACCGATTGATCGGTCATACGCAGATTTTCTTCATTAAGGGTGTTTAAGACTTTAACCATCACCCTTTGCCTATAAAAGGGCTGGGTTCGTGCCTTAGGGTTTCACAAACCCTTTGTGCATTGTTTTTGAGGGATTTGAAGAAGAGAAGGAGGAGAGGACCTTGGTGATCGTTCAAGCTTGTGGAAGATCAAGTTCTTCCTTTCCATTTGGTGTTTTCCAACCAAGAACTCACTGTTCTTGCTTGTTCCAGCCATTGGGAGTCAAACTCATTGATTCCTCTAAGGTAGATACACTCTACTACAATCTTGCAATCCTACTAGTTACTAATTATGATTCTTCTTATCTATGCCCTATCTATATATATTGGATTTAGGTATGAAAAGGTGTGATTATATACTTGGATGAAGGTTACTATTATGATGCACTCTAAGTATTTGATAAAATACCTCTAAGGGATTCTATGCTTAAATACGATGATTTCTCTTATTAAGTGCATATGCTCGCATGTCTCGCATAAACCGATGGTTTCCATGGATTTCTCCAAGTACAAACAAAGGTTTTTCACGAAAAGACGAATAATGAATGATTCTAAGTAACTCTATGATTTCTCTAAGATCGTTTCACAAGCTCTAAGGATCATACCATGCTCACAAGGAAACTCTATGATAATGCTCTAAGATCGTCTCACAAGCTCCACGGATCACAATGAAATGCTCTAAGATCTCTAAGGTTATTGCTCTATGCTCTATGTCTCTACGGATCATAATGACTCTAAGTAACTCCATGAACTCACAAGAACTCATAAGGCTATGATTATCGATTGACTCACACGGTTACAGTTTTGGTTTCGAATATTATCTCACATACGTTTTCACGGTTTCCATGCTTTAAGGAATTTACGGATTTCATTCTCCATGTCTTGTATGCTCCATGCCTAACCGCTTTATTGTTATTAGTTTGTATACACTGAGTATTCCATGCTCAGTCGATATTGTTATGATCGGCAGGTGCTCAGGTTCCATTCAATTTGTGTGGCGAAGAACCTTGGGTCGAGGAAGAGTACCGTGACCCGGAGCCTTCCATGGATCACTATCATGACGATGGTGCTTTAGATAGGAGTCGTGACTTCGATTTCTATTGATCGACCGACTTAGAACTTGTGTCATTTTGTTATGTGAGTGTGGGGTTTGTCCACTCCACTTTTGGGTTTCTCACACGTGTATACTTGTTGGTTCTTACTTGAGCCAAGTTATAGGAGTATTCATTTTGCTTCCGCTATGTTTAGTATTTTATTTTCCGCTGTGCATTGTATTTCATTTCCGCTATGTATATTCAGGTACTCTGACAGGTTTCCACGTGTGCCTTGTGTATCATACTGGAGGTATGATACGGCGGTCACGAGTCAAAGTATCCTTAACTCCTAGGGGGTATTTTGGGTCGCGACAGAAAGCCATTGTGTCTCAACTTGACAAACAAAATGCTTCACTCCTTGTCAAGATTGAGCTTCTTAAATCTGATTTACATGTTTGTATTGATCAAAAGAAAAGTCTTGAAATCAAGTTAGTTGATGTTGAACAAGATCAGAAGTGTAGAGATGATAAGGGAACTCCATCCACCTCGAACATTGAGTCTGGTGCTAAAAAGCACCCTCTTGTGAACATGAAGGACCCTTCTTCGTTCAAATTCATTCCTACATGTCATAAATGTGGAGTGAAGGGTCATCTTAGGCCTTGATATCTTAAACTTTGAAGAATTCCCGATCATAGTTCATGGAACAAAAATAAAAATCAAGGGAATCTCTAAAGGAGAGTTGAGGTCATTTTAGATAAATCTAGGAGTTTGTGTGAGGATGTGATGAAAATCACTCACAACTCTAAAAAGTGGCATGGTCAGGAAACTCCTTTTGCTAGATATAGAGGAGGAAACAAGGAGAACCTTAATGCCCGCCATAATTCTAGGAGGAATAGAAGGAAGAGAAAAAAGGTCATGCCAAACTCAACCAAAATGGTTAAAGACCAAATGGTCGATCAATCTGTTAAAACCTTTTGAATGAGGAAGGATGACCTAAAGGGCTTCACTTAATCCGTGCCTATCATAGCCTAGGGTGTGCTTTTATTGTTGTATCTTGTCCTAGAGCTATGCTTTATAAGTATACTAGTAGTTTCTTTTTGTTAGTATTTATTTTGTTATTTTTGGTATATTTTTTATGCTTTATTTATTTTGAAAAATTCGAAAACATTGAAAAGCAATAAAATTTTAAAATATTTTTGTCATATTTTGCCCTAGATTGACTTACATGATTTGCATTTCTTGCATGATCTTTACTTCATACTTGTCTAAGGTTAAACATATTATTGTTGTTGATTGAGAATATAACACATACTTTAGTCTCTTGGTTAGGCTAACATTTAGACTAGTCATTTTTTAACAGTTGGAGACTTAATCATGTGTGTATGCTTTACAATTTTACATGCACTCTGACTGGTTCTATTAAGAGGTCTAAGTCCCCAACCTGTAGGTGTATGACTTATCCCAGAGGGACCTAGGATGATGAATCTAGATTGACCATATTGTTAGTCATCCCCATTTTGTGTATCCTCCATGAGAAAAAATTGTTGCAATGAAAATGACTACTTATTAGGATAGTGGGAAAGCTACTACTGGGTGCAAACGGTAGTAATGGTTAACTATGTTAATCTTTTTGGGTTACTAGAGTGAAAACCCCAATTGCCATAGAGAATGACTACCTACTTTGTTAATGAGAAAGCCACCATTGCAAGAAAAGAAATAAATAGAAAAATATAATCTAAAAGAATTCTTACAAAATTTGGACGTATTTGACTTGAAAGAAAAAGAAAATTATTTAGTCAAATAAAAATGGATAAAAGTGCACCAAAATATAAAAAATCAGCATAACTAGATCTTACAAGGTTTGACTTCTAGGATTTGAGTCTCCTGGAGTTCCCTTATGTGGTAATGTCAAATCCTCGATTAGGGATAGAAACCTTGATTTAGTATCTAGTCAGACCACCACTACACACAAAGCTTTACTTTTGAACTGTTATCTAAAAGTGACATAGTAAACTGGTTATGCCTTAGCATTCTGTGAGATTTAGTTAGATGTTTATCTTCAGTCGGTCTAACGAAACATGCATGTTGGATTTGAAATTTTAAACTACTGAAGCTTGGAATGCTTATGATGCATGTTTGTGTGGCACATTATTTTCTTATGTATTTTTATTTTTAGTTGGCATAGGCCTTTCTAGCATTAGTTGCCCTGTCTTTTAGGTGGCGTCCTTAATCTTAGGGGGAGAAGATATAGTTAAGGGGGAGTTTGAGCAAAACTCGAAGAATGAGTTATGCTTTATTTGAGGGGGAGTCTGTTGCTTAATTTTGTTATATTTTGTTCCTCGCTTGATAGTCCCTGTTGTCTGCATTTGTTTGAGTGTATTGTGGTTGCTTTGATATTACATATGTTTTAAAACTGATATTTATTGCAATTTTGGCTTCCTACTTTCATTTGGAAATTTGTGCCAAAAGAGGGGGAATGTTAGGGTATTTGTCCCTAGTTCAACACATTCCTAGCGATACCTATTTATTTAATTTTTCATATTTCCTTCATGCTTCACTGGGGTTGTTAGTGTGTAGGTGCAAGTTTGCAGCAAACAAATCTTACATGACAAGAGCTTATGAGTGTTTACAATTTAGGTTGTAATTTTTTCAATTGGTGTCCTGTAATTTTGTTTGGAGTCATATAATGACCTAATTTACCGTTTGATGTATTTGAGCGAGTTTGTGTCATGTCATGTACTTCAGTTTGGTTTTGCCACGGAATTACCGAAGGGGGAAGTTGTAAGGTTCATATTTAGTCTTGGCTTATTCCATTATCAAAAGAATGTGGCTAGTGTATCTTGTGTCATTGCCTTCAAGCATCCAAGTCCATGATTGATGAAGACCGAAGAAGATCAATTGAAGATATTCCGATCACCGCCTTTGTCTCACTTATAAGATGGTAAGTGACCTATATACCATGTTACCTGAGATGGAATTGTCTTAAAAACCTTTAAAAGATCCTAGGTGAATAAACACAAGTAAATACCATGTTTGAAATGCAAAAAATCATTTTTCAAGGCATTTCTGGGTCCACCGGTCGAACGGTGTGGGTAAATTTTGTATGACATATTTTTCTAGAGAGTTACTCATCCACCAACAGACACACATGTCGACCGGTGTGCACAAATTTATACTTTTACCTTGTTTAGAACTCTGATTTTGCCTATATATATGTTGCTTTGTTTCTCCAAACAAACAAGAGGGGTTTCAGAGAGCTTCCTTGAGAAAATTAGGGTTTTCCAAACCTAATATCCTCTTCCCTTCGACCTTAGAGATTGCAAGCCATTAATTGAATCTTGTTTGCTTAACTATTCCAACTGTTAGGAATACATCTAGGGTTTGTTATTGAACAACCATCAACCCATTCTTTTTGAAGAACAATTTGGTCGAATTAATCTGAAGCCTTCGTTGAAGGAGATTGATCCGAGGAGGATTGTGGTTATTTTGATTGGAGAAATCCGGAGCCATCATTGACGGATATTGATCAAAAGATCGTGGTCTCGGAGATCTAGGAGAAGCATAGGTTACTACGGTAGATTACGAGACTTGCCAGTTCGTGATTGCTTATCGAGGCGTGGAAGACTAATACTGAGGATTGTTTTGTTGAGTTTGGTTGAGTACAGTTCGAGTTTTGTAAGTATTTGTTTGCTTTTTACTCTTAGTGATATCTCTTTGCTAGACGAGGTCCCTTGGTTTTTTCCAAAAGGTTTTCCATGCGAAAATCATTTTGTGTTGTGGTTTGTGTTTACCCCTTAGTTTAATAATTTAATTGCATGAATTTTCAATTACAAGTGGTAGGACCTTCTCATTTTTAATTTGATTCAATTACATCATTTTCTGTTATTAATCTTTGATAAGATATCTAAAACCTACTTTCTGTCACATTCCGAAAAAGATCGAATGGGGCACACATCACTCTTCCTCGTTGTCCTTTTGTTATCTCTAATATTAAGATGAGAGGAGGGGTAGGTGGCGTTGATTGACTTTTTTTACTATGACAAAAAAATATGTGGTGTTAGCTGACTTTTTTTACTATGACAAAAGAACAAATATTATATGATCCTATTACTATTTAGTAAATAGATATTTGAAGGTATTAAAGTTATTTTAAATCAATTAACTTCAATCCCCTCAACTATCTACTCTTATTTTTTCTCCTACTCTCTCACTCTCTATGTGTTTTCAACCGCAGCACAACTCACATTTCTAACACATTTTCTCTCTCCCACAATTCCCCTCTAACACACGTGCATCAGTGGGTCTCACTAGGATCTCTCTTTCCACTCTCTCTCTCTCCCTTCCTTCTCTCATGTGCATTCCACGTGCGGCCCACTAGTACATATAAATCATGAACTGTTTGTATGAATTACTTAAAGTATGTGGGATTAAACCCATAAGACAAGGCAAAGAATTTTATGTAGGAGAGAAGATGAATTCTCTCTTTAGATTTCAATGATTTGACTCCATCTTCCAGCCCCACCAAGATACTTCCGTCACTTGTTTTTTTTGGCTATTAAATGCCTTTCTTTATATGTTTTAAACTTAAGTGGGGTTAATCCCATAGAAGAAATTTATGTAGGCCAGGGGATGAAAATCTCTTTAGAAATTTCAAAGATTATCTGTCTTCCACTCTCACCAAGATCATTTATGCATCATTTGTTGCTATCATGGGATTTTTCCAGAAACATACAATGAAAGCTCAATAATCTCCACCTCACAAGCAGATATCATCCTTAATTACCCATCTAAACAGTCCAATCATCAGGACCAATCTCTATGATCCTTAGGCTACGTTTGTTTGAAGGGAAAATAGGTGCACTGAATTATTTCCAAAAGAAAAGCTAATTTTTGTGTTTGGCATGCCAAAACAATCTTTTTACTACAAATAATTCTCTAAATTTACATAATGTTAAGAGGGAAATTTTTTTCTCTAAAAACAATTATTTCCGAGAAAAAATTTCTTTTCTACAATGCTTTCTCTCCAAACAAGCAAAGCCTTAGGAATTTTATCTTTCTATCAAAATTCAGTTTAGAAATGATGATCCTTATCATCTAGTTAGTAGTCACATTCAGTTTAGTACCAAATTTAAGAGAGTTATTGTTCTGGCCAATTAATTTACTAAATTGATTTGGAATTTAGTTGATTTCAGGACAATGGGTGGGTATCAGTCAATTTGTTTGGGCTTGACCCATCTTGTATTTCTTGTGGTGAACTTGGTAGTAGTGCTTTAGTTATACTGCTAGTGCAATCCTATAATTCCCACCACCAAAATCTCATTACAAAATAACAACACTTGAGGCTTCATCTGCTTGCATTTCTGTAAGAAATGTTTTATTGGACCTGGAAAATGATTCTTGCTGAAATATTTCTGGAAAACCGTTTCTGAACAATAAACCATTTTGGATTTGTATGTTTTTTTGGTTGAAATCCTAATCACTTAACCCACTCACACACACAGTTAGGCCAACACAGACGGCCCTATGAGACTAAGCCCAACACACCTCTTCAAAAGGGCCTATCTCTTGAAGAGGGATAGGAGCCTTATGTTAGAAAATGTGTTTCAGACCCTCAAAAACCTTTTTGTGGGGCTCGAAGCGACTGACATACAAATGAGCCTAACATACTTTTTCATTTCTCTCAAAATCTGCAAAAACAAAGTAAAGAAAACGCTTTTCAAAAACACAAAAAAAAAAAAAAAAATTAAGTTGTGTCAGTGAAAGGAAAAAAAAATGTTGTTGTTCTTATAATTTTTTTTAAAATCTTTTTACAACCAAATGTGTTTTGGGCTGTTCTATGGCCGAGAAACATTTTTCGGCTCCAAAATGTTTTCAGATAACCAACCAAACTCGATCAGCCTTAAATGGTATTTATTTCTATTTGTATACCATGTGTTCAGTTTTTTCTCTAAGAATGACCCTGACTACTTTGTTTTATTATTTTGACCCAATGAAAATCCTAAGACCTTTGCTTCTTGGAGATCCATTGAAGCACCTATGATCACTAATTACGCAACCTGCGCCCGGGATTTTTGGAGCTCCATCCACTTTGATCTTTGATCTAAGAATCCTCACAAAAAAAAAAAAATGAAAAACCATCATTATATATAGTGGTAGGTATGATTATGTCGACTTATAACCCAAAAGGGGTGGACCAGTGGTTCCTAGGCCTTTATAGGCCTTTACCCAAGTGGGAGGTCCTAGGTTCCATTTCTCACTACTGGCCCCTTTGGGGCCAGCCCCGCACGGGTTTACCTAGACTTACCTGGTGTGGCGGGTTGTGGGCTCACATCGCACCCTTGGGGACTAGTTTTGACCCAAAGGGTTGGGGGCACACTCCACATGTCCAGCTCAAGCCCCTGACCCGAAATTTTTAGGGGTTACATAATGTCAATTTAATGAATTTACTTCACTGTACAAGATATCTAATTCCACAGAAAACAAGAGTTGAGAGAATTTTAATCCATTTTCTGCAAGAATTTAGTGAAAGGATCTCCCAGCTGTCGTCGACGTAGGCACCTTGCCAAACCATGTAAATTTGAATAAATCTTTGCTAATTTTGTTCCTATTTGTCATTTTTATTTTATTTTTTATTTTTACATATAGCATAAGATTAGGTTGCATTGCGTTATAGTACATTTCCAATGGCATACCATGGAGGTTGGTTGACGCGTTATTTCTCAAGTTAAAGCAGAAAGAGACCCCTTATTGAGACATGGCGAAGGTAAACTGGTAATTTGTTTTTTTTTTGGGAACCAAAGGAGATCTATGAAACAATTCTGCAATGCACCGTACAAGCATTGAGATGGGGACTTTTGACAAGGTGGTGCAAATTGTCTTAGTGTTTTGATTTTATTCTTACCAATCTCCATCTATAAATTGTGAAGAGAACCTAACTAAATTTACACATCTCCTCTGAGCTCTATCTTGTACTATCTTTTCAGGTAATTCTAGTGTTTAGCGAAGATGAAGGTGTCATATGTTGCACTGTGTGTGATGCTTGTTTTGCTTCTGAGCGAAGCACGTGTGTCGATGGCAGTTACTTGCAATGTGTCGGAGCTGCTGCCTTGCCAGGCTGCGATCACCGGTGGAGGTAATCCCTCTCCGACATGTTGCAGTAAGTTAAAGGCACAGAAGCCTTGCTTTTGCCAGTACCTCAAGAACCCTAGCCTCAAGCAATATATAAGCTCTCCCAATGCCAAGAAGGTAGCTAGCAGTTGCGGTGTCACCATCCCCAATTGCTAGATTCAGTTTGGAGGAACTCTTCATGATGGTATCCTGGTATAGAAGTAAAAGTACTAGTAATAGGAATAATGGAACTTGGGAATTTCCATGGTCTTCATGGAATGTGTTGCTATTTTAGTACGCTCTCTCTCTCTCTGTATGCATGTATGTATATATATATATATATATACACATATACATTCTCCTTTCTTTTGTTACTGCTTTACTGGTTGAATAAGGTGGGACTGTGGATTCAAAAGAAAATGTTATGATACAGTCAAAATTAAATAAAAGAATAAAATATATATTTTAATATCTGAAATTGAGGGTCGGATTTCTTGTAGTTCTAGATCCATTAGTATAAATTCCTAAATTATATTCACGGTTGTATCCAAATCTGGACTCTTGGTCTTGGAGGCTAAAATACTGATCTTGGGGGTATTCGTGACCCTTATGTTCTGTTATGAGGTTTGGTGAGCATTAGTCTAGATCCTCAATTATTCTGTCCCCTGTGCAATTGTTGCCCATATGTAAAGAGGTAAATCATTGTGGAAAGCTTGGATAATATCGTTCGACATATCATACCTATTAGAGACCAAATCCTCTAAAGTGATAACCGGATTTGGCAAATCCGGTTTTCTCCCCCTGAGGTCACCATGTGTCCCTTTTTGACATCCCTTAAATGTGAGTAAGATTCACCCACCCCGAGGGTTCACCCACCTATCCTTGGTTTTTCCAAAAAAATATTAATTCTTTTTTGGATTCTATCTATTATCCTCTTTGAAGGAAATCAAGCCCCTCAAATATTTTTTTTTTGTCTATGTCCAGTGGATCGTAAAAGAAAATTGTAAAAACATACCATCATGTTTTGTTTGCCACAAGTGTGTTGGTAATATCTTTCCATTATGTAACCCAAAGGAAGAACATAAATTGGTTTCATGATGGTTTAATTACTGAATCACTTCCCAATGGTATGTTTCAGGGTAGTTGAGATAATTAAGATATGATTGAAGGACAAAACTATTAGCACCACACCAGGTTTGAGAATAAGTAATTGACTGATAACGAGCAAGTCCGTCTTTCTGTTGTTAATCAGGATGTAAAAATGATCTTACAGCTTTATTATGGGCCATGCTCTCAACCAGTCGCACCATATTACAAAAAAACTAAAATTTCTTGGAAAGAAAACTCCAAAATTCATATATGTACAAAAGAAGAATGCATTTTGACTGTGAACATAAGGCCCCTCATGGAGACAAACTCTTACTAGTGTAGAAGGTTTGAAATTGGGTTCCAAGCCAAATTCCATGTCCTCTTATCTGCTGGAAGTGCAAAATTGAGCTCAAACATCTCCTTTGAGATGTTGCCGCTTCACATAACCCTATAAGCTTTGCCACTACTTCAACCAGGGGTGGAGCCAGGAAATTTTCATTGGGGGGGGGGGGGGGAAAGTTCATGGATTCGAGGGTATGGAGCCCCCGAAATTTTTTTTTTGAGGGTAATTTCTTCTTTTTTTTTTAGAAATTTTTTTCCCAGTTATGCCCTTAAGGTCGCCACGTATCCCTATTGAAACCCCTTAACTATGGTTAAGATTCACCCACCTATCCTTGGTTTTTAAAATAAATATCAAATTTTTATTCGAACCCTAGTTAAAATTCACTAACTCCTAAGATTAAAAAAATTTTAATATTTTTTTTAGAAACGAAGGATAAGTAGGTGAACCATAGTTAAGGGGTGACAATAAGGATGTGTGGCGACCTCAAGGGTATAACCGGACTCCATTGGGGGCCCACTACATATGTGACAAAAAAATGGGAGGGCCACTATATATATAAAAAAAAAATTAAAAAATTTGTGGGGCCCACTGTTTTAATACGACCCGCAGTAAGAATTAAATAACAATTGGGGGGGCCATGGCCCCCGCTCCGCCCCTGACCCCCGCAGCTCCACCCCTGACCTCAACAATGTCCCCTGACCCCCCGCTCCTCCGCCCCTGACCTCAACAATGTCCTGTACATGCTTGGCATCGTGGGGTTCTGTCCATGGCTTATTTACAAACAGTAGCTTCCTCTGCTTCCCGTCAAGTGGGACTTTCCATTTTTATGTGCAATACATCTTTCTTCTTTGTAGGCAAAAACAATGCTATGTCCACTTTCTGGTTCATTTTTATGTACAATACATCTTCTCCTTTGTAGGCAAGAGCAATGTTATGTCCATTTTCTCGATCTCCACTCTCCACTATTTTTATACAAGAAAACAAAATAGAATAACCTTATTTTTTTCCTTTTGTTTAAAATAAAATAAAAAACAACCAGTGAGTGGCAACCTGAAAGTGGATGTAGCATTGCTCTTGTAGGCAATCATGTGATCAACCTCTTCCCGAGGAACTCCCGCTCACCCTTTAACGCTCTAAATACTAGATGAATCAGAAAGATAATACCAGAGATCCAGCTATCTTTCACAAAGATGCTTATATCAAATAAGTAGAGAGAGAGAACTTTTAGATAGACCTAGAGGATAGAGAGATGGTGGGCACATCTCCCAGGTGAGCTAGGCTTGCGTTCCCGGGATCTGCTGAGTGTTGCTGCATCAAGCGGCGAAGCTCCAACTCCACATATATCTGATCTGTTGGGTCACCCTTGAATAACAAGTAGAATTGTGTCCTATATATGATGGACAATGACATGCGTCCCATAACTCAATGATCAACCTTTGATCCCGAAAAGTTACATGCCATGACACAAGGGGCTCCTATAGCTCAGATACATCATCATCACTATCCAGGTTGTATTCTGCAGCTTCATTTATTTTTAGCTCCAGTACCTAATGGCAATATATTATGCTAAGGTAAATGCTCTATACAGTAATAATAAGATCAAAAGAATTGATATAGAAAGGCAAAAGATCCTAAAGTTAGGATTTGAACTACACGTTTAATCCCTAAGCTCTTTGGATCTTGAAAATTATGAATTACAGAAATCACACAGCAAATAGAAAAAATACTGCAGAGAATAAAATAGAGACAAAACACAGATTCGGCAACGTGCCTACGTCCTCGGAAGCCACACCAATTCACTATCTTGAAAGTACAGAGTACACAGAGTTTTTCACTCAGAATTATGGCCACTTCTCACACACACACATCAAAAAATACGTACACGGCTATGTTTTTAGGGTTAAAACTGTAAGGCCGAAAATATCTCTGCAGAAACGCTACATATCGTTTTTACATATGCATAAGGACATATATAAAAAAACGCACGCTTCGTGCGTAGCAAGGGGGTTCCACCCCCTGCCACGCCAGGCAATCTGCTGAAGGTTGTCTACATTCCCAACACCTACTAACCTTGCAAACAAGTAGTTGCTTATGAGACTGCAACTTAGCAACACATTCTTTCAGTTCTGTTACATATGCCCTTATGCTTCTCACATTCTCCTTTGCAGCATTCTGGAGCATCTTCCGCATTTTCCTCATGTTAACTGAACTTGAATGTTGATTGCATGGGGTGCCGCCTTCTTCCCTAGATGAGACATCCCCACCCTTTTCATTCTTTGTCGGAGTTGCTTTCTCGGACTCCTACGAAATCTCGCAAGGTCATCACTCTCTGGAGCCCTGTTTTCAACCTCAGACTCCAACACCTTTCGAGAAGATGACAGAGGTTAGCAAGAAGATCTCATCAGATATCGGTTGGCATGTTACTCTAGGCCACAGGAAGCATCTTTTTTTTTTTGGTTCATTCTTGATCTTAGGATTCACCTCATTATTAGACTGTTCATTATTACTAGGAAGAGATAATACCAACTTGGTGATAGAATTCTGAACATTTTCAAGCTGCTCCTCTAGATCAGCAATGCTGCTTCCTTGTGAATGAAGTTTAGTTATCTCCTCTTTGAGATTGGTGCTAATGGTTCTATTAGCAGCAACACCACAACCAACTTCAACCTCTTTTGCTATTGATCATGTGGCACACATTTCCCTTATTTCTGCTTGCAGCTTGGCAATGGTCTCAGAGCTGCGTCTTGGTTTCCTAGTCTTGGACAAGTAACCTCCTTCTAAAATGTTGCGGAAATAACCCCTAAGGATCTAGTGAGAACAAGAAATATCAAACCAAAGCTAGGAAAAATAAACCACAAGAGGATGCAATCACACAAGACAAGATATACGTGGTTCGGGCTTAATGCCTACGTCCACGGGCGATGGTGATCGGAGCTTTTCACCATGAGAATCAACATGGAGTACTTACAAGAGCTCTCTCAGTCTCTAATGGCCTCTCCTTTATAGATCTCAAGCTCTCTCAAGCATAAACAAAGCATACATACCCTAGGTTATAAAATCTCCTTTTATACCCCCAAGCATAGACCAAACAAGGAGTTCACAAAATACAAGAAACCCAAAACGGTGTTGTGGGTGATCGATCCCCATCTTGGGCCATCGATCGCCCATTACTAGAATAACAAAAATGTCATTGGGTGATCGATCACCCATAGAGGAGGATCAATCGCCCACTCCCAAAATTCGAAGGCATTACAACAATTCTCCACCATGACGAGAATTTTAGTTATACCTCTCCAACAAAGCTCCACCTTGACATGAATTCTCTCCATCTGAAACCCGCTCCACTTGATCACCATCTCCAACGCACCCCGAGGGCGCTCAAACTCGCAGAATATTAATCAAGCTCAAGCAATGCTCGAACTTGATCACTGTAACTGTCTTGGTCAACATATCTTCTGGATTATCCTTGGTGCCAACTTTCTGCAAAGCAATCTCTCCATCACTGATAATCCCCCGGATAAAATGAAAGCTCACATCGATATGCTTGGTCCTCGCATGATGAACTTGGTTCTTCGCCAAGTGAATGACGCTTTGACTATCACAGAACACATTGACTTGTTTATGTGTTATCCCCAAATCACCTAGTAATCCCCAGAGCCATAACGCCTCCTTCACGGCCTCAGTTACCACCATATACTCTGCCTCAGTAGTAGACAGAACAACCGTCGGTTGTAACATAGCCCTCCAACTAATAGGCCCATGAGCCATAACAAAATGAAAGCTCACATATGCTTGGTCCTCAACATACCCTTTGACATGGGACTCCAAAGACTTGTCTCATTCATACACAACAAATATCCAACGTACCCCTAGGTAACTCAACAACCACTTCATGGCTTGCCAATGCTCTTTTTCCAGAATTGCCATAAATCTGCTAACCATACTGACTGCTTGTGAGATGTCTGGGCGAGTGCACACCATCGCATACATCACGCTATTAACTGCACTCGCATAAGGAACATGCGACATATACTCACGTTATTCATCATTCTTTAGAGACTGATTAGCTGAGAGTCTGAAGTGAGCAGCTAATGGAGTACTCACTAGCTTCGAGTTTTCCATCCCAAACTTAGAAATCACCTTCTCAAGGTACTTCCTCTGTGACAAACACAATCACCATTTCTTCCTCTCTCTTTGAATCTCCATCCCAAGAATCTTCTTAGCTCCACCCAAGTCCTTCATCTCAAACTCTCTATACAGTTGAGCTTTTAATTTGTTGATCTCCTTCATGCTCTTGGTAGCAATCAGCATGTCATCAACATATAAAAGTAAATAAATTAATGACCCATCAGAAAGCTTCCGGAAATAAACACAATGGTCATACTCACTCCTGGTAAAGCTCTATCCTAATATAAAAGTGTCAAATCTCTTGTACCACTGTCTTGGCGACTGTTTTAACCCGTACAAGGACTTCTTCAATTTGCACACTCTGCTTTCCTTCCCAGCAACCTTGAACCCCTCAGGTTGACTCATGAAAATCTCCTCTTCCAAATCACCATGTAGAAATGCAGTCTTGACATCAAGCTACTCCAGCTCTAGATCAAACTGCACCCCATAGCTAATAAAACAAGGATTGAGGTATGTTTTACAACTGGTGAAAATACCTCATTGTAGTCCACACCTTCCCTTTGTGCATAGCCCTTGGCTACAACCGTGCCTTGTATCTTACATCACTTGATCCCGGAAACCCTTCCTTTATAGCATAAACCCACTTGCACGCTTCTCTTTGGGCAACTCAACAAGTTCCCAAGTCTAGTTCTTATGAAAAGAGCTCATCTCCTCGTCCATGTTCTTCTTCCATTCCTTGCAATGATCATCATTCACCGCCTCCTGGAATGTATCCGGCTCATCTCCTTCGATAGTAAGCGCATAGGCTACTAGATCTTCGAACCCATATTAAACCGATGCCTTAAGTGCCATTTTGGTTCTGCCGCTAAGGACTGTTTCTGCTGCTGTTGTTCAGAATCTCCCTCACCTGGAGCATTCTCTTCATCAACCTCCATTGATGGTTCTGGAGAGTCTATCTCCACCTGAATCGAATCATCCATACTCTCCTCCTGTACTGCCTTCTGCTTGCTAGAAGTTTGCATAGCAAATTCATCAAAGGTAACATCCCTGCTAACTACAAATTTATGCAATTTTGGACACCATAATCTGTATGCCTTAACTCCACTTGCATAACCCAGAAAAATTGCCTTCTTAGCTCTTGGATCAATCTTACCTTCCCTGACATGGAAGTAAGCAGGACATCCAAAAACTCTAAGTGATTTGTAATCAGCTGATTCACCTGACCATACCTCATGAGGAGTCTTGCACTCCATCGCTATAGACAGTAATCTGTTCACAAGAAAATAAGCTGTGTTGACGGCATCTGCCCAAAACTCTTTACCCAACCCGGCATTGGATACCATACATCTAGCTCTCTTCAATAGGGTACGATTCATTCTTTCTGCTATCCCATTCTGCTGTGGTGTTTCCCTTACTGTAAAATGCCTAACAATTTCTTCATCTTCACAAAACTTCAAGAATGGTGTGTACTTGTACTCACCCCCATTATTGGTCCTCAACTGCTTAATCTTCTTTCCTATCTGATTTTCCAACATTGCCTTCCACTTCTTAAATGTATCGAACACTTCATCATTGTTCTTCAAAGTATAAATCCATACCTTGCGCGAGAAGTCATTGATAAAAGAAACAAAATACCTGGATCCCCCTTTTGAGGTTACTTGCCAGGGACCCCATACATCCAAATGAATGTAATCCAGAGTGCATTTTGTGCGCCGAATAGTTGTACTGAACTTTACCCTGTACTGCTTGCCAAATATACAATGCTCATAGAAATCCAGCTTCTTGGTCTTCACCCCACCAAACATGCCTCTCTTACTCAATTCAGTCAATCGCTTCTCACTCATATGCCCCAATCGCATATGCCATAAATGTGTAGATATTGAATCACTATCTCCTGAAGTAGACATGCTGCACTACCTGTTACTCTACTCCCTGATAGAAAATACAGGTTTCCTGACTTGTTACCTTTCATCAACACCAATGCATCCCTGACTACCTTCATAATCTCATCTTCCATTAAAACTTTGTAACTATTGGAGTCTAAGGCACCTAAAGAAATTAGGTTCTTCTTCAAATCCGGAACATGTCTGACATCTGTCAAAACCCTTACAATTCCATCATGCATCTTGATTTTAATTGTCCCTATCCCCGCTGTTTTACGGGCCATATTATTACTCATCAAAATAGTACCACCATTTATACCTATATAGGTCATAAACAAGTCCTTTGTAGGATACATGTGCTAAGAACAACTGAATCCAAAATCCATTCATTTGAAGTATCCCTACCCCGAGATGTTACTGACAAAACATTTGCAGCAGCATCTGAGTCATTTTCTGCCACACCTGCTGTGTCAAAAGTTGTACCCTTATTTCTATCATCCTTATTTTTCAATTTCGGACAGTCAATCTTGAAATGCCCCTTCTTATGACAAAAGTAACATACCGAGTCTTTCCGACTACTTGATTTAGATCTACCCCTTCCTTTACTAAATATCTTATTTTATGTCCTTCCCCTAACAAACTGGCCATCTGCCTGAGAATCACTATTAGGAGCCTTCTTCCTAAATTCATTGGAAAGAAGTGCTACTGTAGCGTCATCGTAATCGATGGTATCCTTCCCGTATAATAAAGTAGTAACTAAATGGTCATACAAATCGGAGAGAGAGCAAGGGCTTTATCTTCTTCATCAATCTCTACATCTATATTTAGTAGTTCAGAGATAATTATACTAAAATCACTAAGATGATCATGCATTGGCCTACCTCCCTTCATCCGAAAAGTATACAATTGCTTCTTCAGATATAAGTGATTGGTGAGGGACTTCGTCATGTAGAGACTTTCAAGCTTTGACTAGATCAAAGTAGCCGACTTCTCATACATCACATTGTACATTATCTCCTTCCCTAAACACAACCAAATGGTACTACATGCTTGTAGATCGAACTCCTCCAAATCATCATCCGTCATGTCTTCTGGTTTACCCTTCACGCATTTCAAGGCTTTATGTAAAGCCTATTGGATTAAAACATCCTTCACCTGGACTTGCCAAAGCCCAAAATTATTCTTCCCGTCAAACTTCTCCACCTCGAACTTCGTATTCGAAACCTTTGACAATTTTGGAGCCATCCCTTTTCTCGACAACCCAGCTTTGATACTAGTTTGTTGAGGAAATAACCCCTAAGGATCTAGTGAGAATAAGAAATAGCAAACCAAAGCTAGGAAAAATAAACCACAAGAGGATGCAATCACACAAGACAAGATATACGTGGTTCGGCCTTAATGCCTACGTCCACGGCTGATGGTGATCGGAGCTTTTCACTATGAGAATCAACACGGAGTACTTACAAGAGCTCTCTCACTCTCTAATGCCCCCCCCCCCCCTTTACAGATCGCAAGCTCTCTCAAGCATAAACAAAGCATACATACCCTAGGTTATAAAATCTCCTTTTATACCCCCAAGCATAGACCTAACAAGGAGTTCACGAAACACAAGAAACCCAAAACGGCGTTGTGGGCGATTGATCCGCACCTTGGGCGATCGATCGCCCATTACTAGAATAACAAAAATGCCACTTGGCGATCGATCGCCCATGGAGGGGGATCGATGGCCCACTCCCAAAATTCAAAGGCCTTACAACATGAAGTACTTCCAGAGCTCGGTTTGCTTCTTCCCCAAGCTGCTCCTATAGTTGTTCAACTTAGCAAATTTCATGCAAAGTGTGAAAGGAGTAGTTGATGATTGCCTCATGGTTTGTCTTCCCATTGTATTTTTAGAGAGAGAGAGAGAGAGAGAGAGAGAGAAAGAGATGACAGGGCCTCTTACCTAGGATTGTGCAATATCACTTTGGCACTTCTGTTCCTCAATTTCCATCTCCATCTACATATAATCATCAGATAATGAGTATTATGGGGGCATTCTTCTTTTCTTGAAACTCATATTCAAACCTGAAATGAATAACAGTGTACCACTGAATTTTGAAATCCTTTTCCTTCAATGAAGTACCTGAACGTACATATTGATCTGGAGTGCGCAGCTCTGATTCCAGTCTGGCAACTTCCTTCTATAGTTTCACTAGCTGCTTGTTCGAAACATCCTAATCGGATAAAAGATCAGCTCCCATATTTGTTTGAATAAAAAGAACTTTTTGCAAAATCATTACAAAAGTGCAGCTAAGATAATTCAAGCAAACAAGAATCAGTACCATGTTTACTTGGGCACTATTTGTGACTTCCTTTGCTCGGGTAGAAAAGGAGAGAGTGTTGAGTGACTGTTCCACATGGCTCACTGACGGAACTTAGTAACGAAAATAATTTTGTCTCTGATTAGTGATAGAAATGACAGAAATAATTATGTCACTAATTATTGACGGAAAGAGCTCTGTCGCAGATTTAGAATTAGTGATAGATATATATCCGTCTCTGGTAATCAAATGCGACAAAAGCTTTTTCGTCTTTAATGAGCATCCCCTCCCCCCATTAGCGATGGATTAATTTATTTCGCTAATGCCTCAATTTTTTTTTAAAAACCTATTCACTCCATTCACATTCAAGAACATATTCATTCTATTCACATTCAAAACCTGTTCATTCCATTCACATTCAATATCCTATTCATTCCATTAATAAACCACATCCATAACCTATATTTGGGTGACTGGCGGTGAGATACAGCAGACTCCCAATCATACTTTTATAAATCGTTTGCTCGACATCTTTGCTTGAAGGTTCGTTGCTAAGCTTTGTTGTTGTGCTCATTGGAGTACGTACATCCTTAGTAGAGCTCATGCAAAAAAAATTCACAAGATCTTTGGCATAATTTGATTGAGATACAAAGATCCCATTTGCCATTTTTTTGACTTGAACACCTAGAAATAAGTTTAGCTCACCAACCATGCTCATCTCAAATCCATTCTTCATTTGTTCTGAGAATGAGTGAGCAAGAGGATCTGATGTGGAACCAAAGACTATGTCATCGACATAAATCTAAGTGATGAAAATCTCATCATTGACATTCTTTATAAACAGGGTCTTGTCACTCCACCTCTTGAGAATCCATTCTCTAAGAGGTATGTAGTCAGTCTCTCATACTAAACTCGAGGGGATTTTTTTAAATCCATATAGAGCCCTTTTTAACTGATAGACTTTGTCAGGATGATGAGTGTCTTCAAAACCTTTCGGTTGTTTCACATAGACCTCCTCCTGAAGAATTCCATTTAGGAAGCCACTCTTTACATCCATTTAATATAATTTAAAACTTAGATGACAAGAAACAACTAGAAGGATCTTGATTGATTCTAGTCGTGCTACAAGAGCGAAGGTTTCATCAAACTCGATTCCTTCAATTTGGGTGTAGCCTTGCGCAACCAATCAAGCCTTGTTGCAAATGATTGTACAATTTTCATCAAATTTATTCTTGAATATCCATTTGGTCCCAATCTCATCAGTGTCCTTAATCTGGTCTAGGTGCAAGGAACCAGACATCATTCACTGTGAACTGATTGAGCTCTTCTTGCAATGCTTCCATCCAATTTTCATCAGTGAGAGCTTCGGTCACATTTTTGGGCTCAAAGGATGAAGTGTAGTTAAGGTAGCTTACTTCATTCTCGACTTTTCTTCAAGTCCTCATAGCACTCTAAGGATATCCGATAATATCAGTGGAAGATTGGGGTTCTCGAACCCTTGGGTAAGTTGGCTTCTCTTGGGATGATGGTTCTTCAACTGATTGGGTTGAGATTTTCTCAACAGGAACATCCAAGTCATCCTTAGTTTGTGCACTTTCAGATCCTAAGTCATCAACCACCACATTGTATGACTCCATGACAGTAGAGGTTCTTAAGTTGTGGACTCTAAATGCTCTATTGTTTGTGGAATACCCAAATAATATCCCTTCATCACTTCAGGATTCAAATTTACCCAATTGCTCTCCATCCCTTAGGATATTATAGCATTTTCTCCTAAATACCTAGAAATATTTTATATGAGTTCCTTACCATTCCAAAATTCCTATGGCGTTTGAATAGTTCTAGGTCTTGTGTATACCCTATTTACGGTATAACATGCAGTGCTAACCGCCTCAGCCCAAAAGTGGTCGGCCAGGTTGTTGTTGTGGATCATCACCCTAGCTATCTCTTGAAGAATCTCTTCCCCTCCACCACACCATTTTTTGGAGGTGTTATAGGGTCAAAAAATTCATGTTTGATCCATTTCTCATCATAATACTCATTGTACTTGGATTTTTCGAGCTCTTTTTCATGATCACTATTGATCCGCGTGATTAAGTATCCTTTCTCATTCCGAATTTTCTAACAGATACACTTGAATTTTTCAAAGGCATATAATTTTTCCCTTAAAAAAATCCATGTAAATCTGGAGAAGTCATCAACCATTACTAGGATGTATTGCTTACCACCTATACTCTTGGTTCTGGTAGGGCCCATGAGATCTATATGTATCAAATCTAAAGGTTTCGAGGTAGCAATGTTTGAAGTCTTTTTGTGTGAGATTCTAATTTGTTTGCCAATTTGACATGGCCCACACACAACAGTTGAGACATTTCCTAGCTTAGGTGCACCTCTCACTAGCTCATGCTTAGTGATTCTGGTTAGATGCTAGAAATTCAAGTGTCCCAGCCTTTAGTGCCATAGGTTGACATTATCAATGTTAGCCCTATTGCAAACATTTGAGGTACAGACATTTGACATCATCAATGTTACCTTCTTAGTTATAATAGAACAAACTTTGTGGGTAAAATACATTGCATGGTTATCGTCACATAGCTGGTTGATGCTGATAAGATTAGCTTTGAGCCCTTTAGCAAATCGGACATCCTCCAATTTCAAATTTCCAAGGGCTTGGATGGTCCCTTTACCCTTTACTTGAGATTTGCTTCCATCACCAAAAGTGACAATCACTTCAACATTCCTCAAACTAAGTGAGTAGACTTATCACTCGTCTTATGCCTTGAACACCCTGGTGACAATCACCAACCTTGTTACTTCAACTTAAGGTTGGGAGAGAATCAACAACTCTTGTGGAGGTGGCAGTGAAAGAAGCATAATTTTTAGTCTTCCTCACTCGAAGTGGAAATGTCTGATCTTTCCAAATTGGTTTCACTGTCATCCCTTTTGGCATTCATCACCTTGCTCATATATTTTATCATGTTTGGGCATTCTAGAAAGATGTGGCCGAAATCTTGACATTCATAACACTGAATGCATGGGGATTTCCTCTCAGCATTCTTTGGGTTTCTTTTGTTTCCCAGTTCTTAAGTTTGGGTTTTTTAAAAGGAATTTTCTTCCTTGCATTGAATCTAACCCTTTGTTTTTGGAATTTCCTTATTAGCAAAGCCACATCCTCTTCACATTGACCTGATTCACTGTCAGACGCATCCAATAATTCATTGACAAATTTTAAGCCAATAATTGATTTATTTTTCTTGGACGGTATGAGATTGAGTTCATAGGTTTGTAGGGATCCAACCAATTCCTCAATCCTGAGAGCATCAATGTTCTTGATCTCTTCAATAGTAGTGAATTTAGATTGAAACCTCAAAGTTAGAGATCTCATGACTTTTCTAACAATTTTGGATTATGTGATCCGCTCACCAATTTAAAGCTTGAGTTGACTATATCACTAAATTTAGCATAAAAATCATCAAACGTTTCATCTTCTTCCATTCTTAGGTTCTTAAACCTAGCGGTGAGCATCTCCAACGTAGAGATTTTCACAATTGTGGTCCCCTCATGAGTGATCTCTAAAATCTCTCAAGCCTCTTTTGATGTGTCACAATTAGATATTCTCTAAAATTGTTTGGGTGTGATGGCATTGAAGATGACATTAAGACCTTTGGTATTCCAACCAGTAGTCTCCATATCTTATGTACTCTATTCTTCAGAGTTTTTTTTCAAAACAGTCTCTTCTTTGACTGTTTTGACCGGGGTTGTCCAACCCTTCTCAACGGTAATCCAGACTTGCTCATCTAGAGATCTAAGAAAGGCTTTCATAGGAGCTTTTAAGTACCAAGCATAATTGCTTCCATCAAATAAGGGAGGATGAGCGATGGAACTACCTCTTTCATTAAATTTCTATTCAATGATATATGAACAAGATCGTACTAAAGGTGTTCATCTTAAAATACCCGCTCTAATACCAATTGAAATTACCCTTAGAGTACGATTCAAGACCTAGAGGAGGTGAATAGGTTATCCCAAGGTTTGTCTACTAATTTTAATGTTAAACAATTAAAGTGCCAAATAGGTAAACAATACGCAAACCACAACACTGAGATTTTCATGTGGAAACCCATTCTGGGAAAAACCACAGGACCTCATCCAAATCAAGCAATAAACTAAGACAAAGCAAAACTTACAAAACTCAGAACTTTACCCAAATAGGACATGACCCAACATGACACTCCATGATAAAAACTCTTCATTCTTGTAATCTACGAACTCATAGGTCCGATCTCCACAGCAGCGGCTTCGGTTCCTCACCAACCAAGGTTTTCTTAAAGCAATGCAAACCACAATCTAGCAAGATCAATCTCCATCACAACGACTCCGGCACACACCAGCCAACACTCAATAATAGAGTGTGAGGGGATTTGAATTCAGTTTAAACACAAACTAGTGGGATCTCATGAATTGTGAGAATCACATATGCAAGTATTTGAAAATTCAAGTTAAACTTGCAACTCTAGATTAAAACATGAGAGGAGACTCAATGGAATGATCCAATGCAGATTGGGAAACCCTAATAGGAGCTTTGTAGCTTTAACTCTTTGTCTAAAAACACCCTAATTCGAGTTAGGGGAACAATGGCTTAAATAGATAAGCCAAGATAAAAATAAAGAAGTTTCTATTTTTCGACTTACAATACAAATAGTTCGAATCAGTTGGGGAACTGTTTGAATCACTTGCAAACCGTTCGAACAGTTCTCTTGATGATTCAAACCGTTTGAAAATCCCTTATGGGATTTTTTTTCCCATACATTTTTTTTAAGCAGGTTCGAACCATCACTAATCCATATCTAATGGTTTGGTTAGTTTTTCACCAGAAAATGATTTTTTGACCTATCAAACTTGTATCTAGCCACCTAGGGTACTTAATACTTTGTCTAAGTCAATTCCACCTAAGTTTGATGAAGTATCTAAGTCCCTCACCATCCTAAATAGAGTGAGCGAATCTTGATCGCTAAGTCTTCGAACTTCATCTTCACATGGCTTTGAGTGCACGGGCAACTTGGACTGATACACACTAGATACTATTTTGATCTCAAAATTTTTCAATCCAAAATAGGACTTTACATCATCACAGGGAGACACTATCATCTAAAGAGTGTGCTGCAGATGGAGGAGAAACAATAGGAGCAGGTGCAACAGAGATAACAGAAGGGCACAAAAGTGGCCTCTACCACCAAATCGGCCTCCCATACTATTACAAATCTACCCCTCGAGCTCCACCAGAAGGATCGTGTTGTAGTGGTCGACCATGAAATTCCCAGGACATCTCTTTGGTGTGACATAAGCAACCACAATGCTTACACCAAATGGCAACACGCTCATAACCATAGGTACCAGAACCACTACCTCCTTGTGACATAGAGGATAGAACAAACATCTCTTGAGGAGAATGATCTAGCATCATAGTGCGACATCTCTACTTCCTGTGGAAGTTTGAGTGGGCCTCTATTAGGGCAAGAAGTGACTCCTTCCCCAGTAGTTGAACTTTGACTTGCTCATATTCGAGATTAAATCCTGCCAACAACTCAAACAATCATGTATCTTCTATATGCTTCTTGTGAGTAGTGGCATTGACAGTACACTTCACTTGGAAAGAGTAATAATGATCTAGTTCTTCCCATAGACATCGAAAAGTGGAGTAGTATGAGGAAAGACGACTACCCTCCTGCCTCAACTGGAGGATGCTCTAGTGTAGCTCGTAGGTTCTAGCCCCATTGCCCACCTCCGAGTAGGTCTAGGTGGCAGCATAACATATCTCCTTAGCCATAAAAAGGAACATGTAACTACTGCTAATGTCGAGCTGGATAGAGTTAAGGAGCCAGGACATGATAGTTGCAAACACTATCTCCCACTTGTCAAAGGCCTTATCAGTCTCCTCATGCATAGGAATGATATCCCTCAAGTACGCCATTTTTTTTCTATTCACAAACAATATAATAAATTGTGACCATGCTAAAAAATTGCTACCATTAAACTTAATTGTAGTGATTTGTAGATTTAAGGCATCCCCATGTCCAAGTAACTTTTGCCCACTACTAGTTACATGGTGAGAGGAGTCTTCAATCACTTTTGAGCACTTCAAGGCGACTGATTTGATCACATCAAGTCCTTAACATATCATCACAAATGGATACATGATCCAAATCAACACTTCCAACTTCACACAAAGGGGTTACACAACCCAAAACTTAACACAACATTCCTCAAACACTTAGGGGGCACCGAACTAGCATACCATATTCATGAGAGACCACTTCCAACTTCACCCAAGGGGTTACACGACCCAAAAAAAAATTTCAACTTCCCACAACTTTTCTTAAACACTTAGAGGGCATCCAACTTGCACATCTCCTTCATGGAACACTTTCCGCTTTCGCAAAACTTTTCTCAAACACTTTGGGCGCACCCAACTAGCAAACCACCTTCATTAGAGACCAAATACCACCTTCCATGCACTTTCTGTTGAAAAATTTGTCAAACAAGCCAAAAACACCTTTCCACATAACTAGAGAAGATTAACATCCTAACCTGAGCTTCAATACTCCACCAATCAATATGAGAACTTCAATAATATCTTTGGAATTCCCATACGGATCAAACACAACCAACTAACTTCACAAAACTCTCATCTCCAAGCTTCAAAAAATCTGAAATAAATAGCACAAATCCCTATACATCAAGGTTCATTAGATGGGAGAACAAATTAGGTCATCCATACCTTGGTTGTACGGCTCCTTAGATCATGAGATGCTTTGATTCCAAGTTGACATGATTAGTTTTGCTTAGGGTTAGGGTTTTAAAGAAGGAAGAAGGTGAAGAGGAAGAAGAAGAAGAAAAGAAAGAAGAGAAAGCCTAACTCTTCTCTCTCATTCATTAGGTTATAAACTTAACCTCTAGAACTGAATATTAAAAGTATGTCATTATTACACATACTATATCATATTAACACCCAATGGTTTACCATACTATAGAGGTACAATAGACCAAACAATATTCAAGACTTATGTATTCATTATGAGTCATAAGATTCTAAACAGTGTGTTTTAGTTTTCAATTATATGATTCTTGGGTATTTGAGAAGGCATCTTAACTGACAACATTTGTTTGATAGTTGTCAATTGATCAGTGGTTCCTAAGATAAATTAACAGCCCCTTGGGAATCAAATCACTAATCTCTCTTTTTACACCATTTCCAGTTTATCATTGTGGGTTGTTGCATGTTTCTCAAAACTCTCTACAAGAGCCACTGAAATTAACCATGAGCCCGCTCTTCTTCCAACAACTTCCCGTTCTTCCAAGATCCATCACTCTTCATCCCAAAAGTCACTCGCTCTTCTTGAGAGCTACCTGAAATCTTCTATATAGCAACCCTCTCTATCTGGGAGTTCTAATCAGTTACATATCCTTAACTTACATTATAAGCCTACACCTTCGGCCTATTTGTAAACATAAAATCAAATCTTAAATCAACTAGAATTTTTCTAAATTTTAATCTTAAAAGATAACTCTATAATAATGGAATTTTATAATAAATAGAATTATAGGAAAATCCCAACAATATTTAGTGTAGTTATTGATCCTTAGTATTGCTAATGCACATGGGTTACGAATTTGGCTATACGGGTTTTGCTTAGTGATTATTCCTTGTAGGTTCTATTGTGAATGCTCTTCATCTACCAGTGAGAGTTGAGTGGTGGGTGAGGTTGGTTTAGTAGGTGAACCTATCATTTCAACACCACTTTGAAAGAGAAAATATAAACCCAATCAAAAGAAAAGCAATGAGATCTTGGAGAACTTGAGCACTTTCTTGGGCTTGAGGCAGAACATACACAAGAGGCTTATTCTTATGCCAACAAAAGTATGTGAGGGATCTTCTGTTGAAATACAACATGCTTGTTTGTAAACCTATTTCTACTCCCGTGGAGGCCAATACCAAGCTATGCGTGGATGAAGGCAAGGACTTGGAAGATTCAACCATGTACCGTCAGTTGGTGGGTAGCCTAATCTACCTAACAATGACACGGTCTGATATCTGTAATGTGGTTGGAGTATTAAGTCGGTTCATGCAGAAACCAAAGAAGCCCCACCTAAAATTAGTTCAACGAATACTTAGATGTGTGAAGGGGACTTTTGACTTTGGTATCCTTTACAAGAAAGGAGGAACATGTAAGGTGGTCAGCTACTGTGACGCAAATTATGCTAGTGATCATAACACACGTCGATAAACAATCGGATATGTGTTCAACCTTGGTACATAAGCGATATCCTGGTGCAGTAAAAGACAATCAACAATATCACAAGAGCCACTGGAATTAACCATGAGCCCTCTCTTCTTCCCGACAACTTCCCGTTCTCCCAAGAGCCACCAATCTTCTTCTCAAAATCACCCTCTCTTCTTCTCGACAACTTCCTGTTCTCCCAAGAGCCACAACTCTTCTTCCCGACAACTTCCCATTCTCCTAAGAGCCACCACTCTTCTTCCCAAAAGTCACTCGCTCTTCTTGAGAACTACTCAAGCTCTCCCCGATAGCAACCATATCTATCTGGGAGCTAGCTAGCCCTAATCACTCGCATGTACTCAAGTTATATTATAAGTCTACAATTTAGGCCTTTTTATAAATATAAAATCAAATCTTAAATCAATTCCCTAATTCAAATCCTAAAACATAACTCCATAACAATGGAATTTTACAACAAATAGAATAATAGGCAAACCCCACAATATTTAGTACGGTTATTGATCCCTGGTGCTGCTAATGCAAATGAATTGCCAACTTGGGTATAAAGGGTTTAATTAGTGATTATTCCTTGTAGTTGCTGATGTGAATGCTCTTAGTCTACCAGTGACAGTTGAGTGGTGGGTGAGAGAGACTTTTAAGCTTGGTTCTTAGTGAACCTGTCATTACAACACCACTTGGAAAGAGAAAATATAAACCCAATCAAAGGAAAAGCAATGGGAAGATTAGAAAATAAGTTTAGTTTAGTTTTGATGATCCATATTAATAAATCAAAGCATTTTCAAACTTTATTGACAAGTGGTAGGACCATCCGAGAAAATATAAGCCCAATCAAAGGAAAAGCAATGGGAAGATTAGAAAATAAGTTTAGTGTAGTTTTGATGATCCACATTAATAAATCAAAGCATTTTCAAACTTCATTTACAAGTGGTAGGACCATCTGATTCTTAATTTGATTCGATTACATCATTTCCCTTACTAATCTTTGATAGGATATCTGAAACCTACATTTCGTCACATTCGGATCAAGATCGAATGGTGCACGTGTCTCTCCCTAATTGTCCTTTTGTTTTATATATAAATCTTGAACAATTTGTATGAATTGCTTAGATTATGTGGGATTAAACCCATAAGACAAGACAAGGAATTCTATGTATGAAAGAAGATTAATTTTCTCTTTAGATTTCAATGATTTGACTCTATTTTCCACCCCCACCAAGATCCTTCCTTCATCACTTGTTGCTATTATAAAACTTTCTTTATATTAGTTTTAAAAGTAAGTGGGATTAATCTCATAGAAGGAATTCTAAGTAGGACAGGGGAAGAAATTCTCTTTAGAAATTTCAAAGATTATCTGACTTCCACTTGCACAAAGATCATTTATGCATCACATGTTGCTATTTATAGAACTTGGCCACAAACCTACAATGAAAGCTCAACTACTGTTTTTCCAACTCACAGGCAAATCTCATCCTTAATTACCCATCTAAGCAGTCCAATCATCAGGACCCATCTTTATGATCCTTAAGTTGCGTTTGTTTGGAGGCAAAATAGGTGCACTAAATTATTTTCCTGAGAAAAGCTAATTTTTGTATTTGGCGTGCCAAAACAATCTGTTTACTGCAAATAATTCTCTAAATTTACTTTATGTTAAGAAGGAAATTTTTTTCTCCAAAAACAAATCATTTCCGAGAAAAAATTTATTTTCCACAACGTTTTCCCTCCAAACAAGTAAAGCTTTAGCAATTTTCTCTTGGACCAAAAATTCAGCTTAGAAAAGATGATCCTTACCATCTATAGTCAGTTTTCACATTCAGTTTGGTACCAAATTTTAGAGATAAAAAGCTTATTCTGGCCAATTAATTTACTAAGTTGATATGGGTAATGGGTGGGGTATCAGGAATTAGTTTGGGCTTGACCCATCTTCTATTTCATGTAGACAACTTGGTAGTAGTGTTTTAGTTATATTGCTAGTGCTATCCTATAATTCTCACCACCAAAATCTCATTAGAAAATAACAACACTTGAGGCTGCATCTGTTTGCATTTCTGTAAGAAATGTTTTATTGAACCTGAAAAATGATTCTTGCGGAAAAATTTCTAGAAAACCGTTTCTGAAAAATAAACTTTTATGTATGTTGTATGTTGGAAAATGTTTTAGAGACCCTAAAAACCTTTTTGTAGGGCAGGAAGTGACTGACATACAAATGAGACTAGAGGAGTGCCCCAGTCACATTTAATCCAAAAGTTTCCACTGAGGCAAGAGTAGGCATAACACGATGGAGATGTTTGATATTTTAACACATTAAAAAAATGAAAAAGAGGAAATGTTTGACATTTGTAGCCACCAAGTTGGGTCTTTGAAAAATCCATGAGACTAACATACTTTTTTGTCTCCCAAAATTTGCAAAAAAAAAGTAAAGAATACGCTTTTAAAAACACAAGAAGTAAAACTTGTTACAGTACTGAAAAAATACTGTTTTTATTTATTTATAATTTTTTGTATCTTTTTACAACCAATTAAATGTGTTTTGTTTGGGCTGTTTCTATGGCCGAGAAACATTTTGGAGCCCAAATTTTGTTTTCAGATAACCAACCAAACACGACCTTAATTTGTGTTTTTCCTACCATGTGTTCAAAGTTATATTTCTCTAAGAATGACTCTGACTACTTTGTTTTAATAGCTTGACTTCAAGTCAAGGTTGGCGAATATGTCTACAGAAAAGAAATTTTAACCAGAATTTGCATCCTCTCCAAGAAATTTCCAGCGAATCAGTTTTAGTCACTTTCAAATTCTAGATGATCCAGACCCAATGTAAATCCTAAGACCTTTGCTTCTTCGAGTAGCTACGATCCAATGAAGCACCTATGATTACGCAAATTACGCAACCTGCGCCCGGGTTTTTCGGAGCTCCATCCACTTTGATCTTTGATCTAAGAAGACTCCTCCCAAATTTTTTTTGAAAAAATTTAAATCCATCATTATATATAGTGTATGATTTTGCCTTATATTGTTGATCGTTAGTTTGAACTGTGACCAATCTTAACTCCACATGTCCAGCTCAAGCCATGACCCGAAATTTTTAGGGAGTTACGTAATGTCAATTTAGAAATTGATGTCATTGTACAAGATATTTAATTGCTTTATGATTAGGTTCTCTTTGTTACGCAGAAAATGAAATAAATTAAAGAAGAGTAGAAAGAATTATAACCCGTTTTTATAAGAAATTAGTGAAAGGATCTCTATTGGAAGTAGGCACCTCGCCGAACCACGTAAATTTGTGTGTAAATATTTGTTATTTTGTTTTCTACATATAACATAAGATTCGGTTGCATTACATTGAATCACCAATGGCATACCATGGCTTAGTTGGTTCGACCCAATAATTCTCAAACACAAGAAGAAAGAGACCCCTCAATGAGACACGGTGGGGAGACTAGTCTCCTTTCTTTTTTCCTCTTTTTTTTTTTTTTTGGAAGAAAAGAAGATCTATGAAACAATTCTGCAATGCACCATACAAGCATTGAGGATGATGCTTTTCCAATGGCCCAACTACTGAGATAATCTCACTACAAGAAATCTACCGAGCAGTGACAAAATTTATTATGTCACTAATACATGATTTATAGTGACGGAATGATCCACCGTCACTTATGGACTGTCAATAAGCATTTTGACACTTATGCAATCTTACCAAAATAAAATAGGATGTAGTGACTGAAATATTCCGTCACTAATATGTAGTATTTTTATGGGATGGAACTATTCTGTCACTAATGCAATCCAATTGGTTTATTGTGACGGAATATTTCCATCTCTAATAGTGAAAAAAAAATAGAGATTAATTTTTTTTTTCATTTCTAATACTGAAAGAGCATTAGAGTTGAAACTATTTCCGTGACCATAGAGCGAATTAGTATGAGTGACAAATATATTCTGTCACTAAAACTCGTGATATAAAAACGATATTCATTTCTACGAAAATAACATCCCCTCTCCCCTCCCCCCCCCCCCCCCCCCCCCTCAAATTCCATGATCTATCGTTGTTCGCTGTCTGACAACCTCCCGCTCTTTGCTGTCCGACGAACCAATTTCTGTCTCTAATGATAATAGCGAAGGAAAATTCGGCATTAGTGACGGAAATATTCCATCACTACTCGGTAGATTTCTTGTAGTGGATCTGGTGACCCACCTAAGGGATACGATCGGTAAAATGATTTTGCTAGCCCAAGTCTCTTCAATAAAATGGTGGGCCACATTTACCATTTGAGTTCATTACTATCATCTTCAATGATCCTGAGATAAATAAGAGAACTGGTAGGAAGATTTATTTGTGTGTGAAAGAGATCGAGAAAGAGAGGAATTTATGCAGTTGATTTTTATGGTAAAGACTCGGAAATGGAGACTTTTGACAATGTGGTGCACTTTGTCTTTGTGATTTGATTTGCTTCTCACTAGTCTCCATCTATAAATTGTGAAGAGAACCTAACTAAATTCACCCATCTTCTTTATCTTGTCTCCTTTCATCTCCTCTCAGACCTATTTTGTACTAGCTTTTCTAGCCATTCCTGTGTTTAGTGAAGATGAAGGTATCATATGTTGCACTGTGTGTCATACTTGTTTTGCTTCTGAGCGAAGCTCGTGTGTCGTTGGCTGTTACTTGCAATGCATTGGAGCTTTCCTCTTGCCTCTCTGCAATCACGAGCGGGGGTGCCCCCTCTGGGACATGTTGCAATAAGTTAAGGGAACAGAGGCCTTGCCTTTGCCAGTACCTGAAGGACCCTAATCTCAAGCAGTATGTAAGCTCTCCCAATGCCAGGAAGGTAGCTAGCACTTGTGGTGTCGCCATCCCCAATTGCTAGATTCAGTTTGGAGGAACTCTTCGTGATGGTATCCTGGTAGGAGTAAAAGTACTAGTAATAGGAATAATGGCAATTGGAAATTTCCTTGGTCTTCATAAAAATTGTTGCTATTTTAGTATGTTGTCTCTCTCTCTATTCTCTTTCCTTTTGCTACTGCTGTACTAGAATAAGGTGGACTGTGGATTCAAAATGGAATGTTTTGATACTGTTAAAATTAAATAAAATCTATTTTAATATCTGAAATTGAGGGTTGGATTTCTTGTTGTTCAAGATCCATAAGTATAAATTCTTAAATTATATTCATGGTTGTGTCCAAAACCGGAATCTTGGTCTTGGAAACTAAAATACCGATGGGGGTTTTCGTGATCCTTATGTTCAGTTATGAGGTTTGGTGAGCATTATTCTAGATCGTCAATTATTCTGTCCCCTGTGCAGTTGCTGCCCATTTATAAAGAGGTAAATCATTGTGGAAATCTTGGATAATATTGTTAGACAAATCATATGGGAAATTGAGCCCCTCCAGATTTTTTTTTTAAGTATGTCTATGTCCGGTTCATATTGTAAAAGAAAGTTATAAGAAGATACAATCGTATTTTCTTTTCCACAAATGTGTTGGTAATTATCTTTCCATTAGGTAACCCAAATGAAATAACTTAGGAGAAGATAATGACACTTACACCTGATCTGTCAGTTGACTATTAGTCAACTGACAGATCTATTGATATCATGCAATAAACTCTTTAAAATTTTAAGATTATCCCTTTAATCATTTTGGATAAAATATGTAAGAACCCGATTTTTACACCTCTTTTTTTAACTTTGGTTAAGAAATCTAACTATGGTTAACCTAGGACTAACCCTATGTCCATCACCTAGAACCCTAACCCGTAGCTAACCCTAGCCCTAGGTCAAACCCTAGACTAACCCTAGGTCAAACCCTAGTCTAACCCTAAATTAACCATTACCCAAAGCCTAAGCCCATCACCCTAATTAAGATCTCTTAGAAATGTTAGCATGCAACTAACACCCACCCGAGCACACACTAATTCTCTTCTTTGAGGAAGTATTAGTGTGTAGCTAACACACACTGAACTCTCTACAAACACACATATTTATTTATTTGGGAGAGTTTAGCATGTAGCCCACACTACACACACCACACATGCACATGCTGATTTTTTTTTATAAAAATGTTAGTATGTAACTCACACACACCCACTATCCTCATACACACCAACCTACCCGAATGCACCCACACACCCATTATCCTTATCGCCTTTACACAAGCTTAGAGCCAAAAGGGATAATGCTACTTTCACTTTCTTTTGGAAGTCACTCTCCTTTTGATTGGAGAGGGTGTTAGTGGAACACATGTGTCTCTCTCTGAATGGAATATAATAACACATGTCTTGCTTGGAGGATGTTAGTGGAACACATGTGTCTCTCTCTTAATGGAATATAATAACACATATCTTGCTTATGAAAAAAGAGTGAGTTTGAAGGAGTGTAGCTACCATGGCCCAAGGGTTAAACACCCAAACCAGGCCTAAGGTTCTTTGCCACACCCAAACCAGGCCCAAGGTTCTTTGCCACTTTAGTGTTGAAACCAGTTGAAACCAGCCACCCCCCCCCACCCCCACTCTTTTTTCCACCCATTGGCTCCACATCCCACCTAACCCCATTTCAAATTACAGCCATGCCCCTAGCCCTCCAACTCCTACAAATACCCACCACCTCCAAGCCTTTGACTCATTCAAAGTTTCCAACAAAAGCTGTCCGTATCTCTTTCCCTTTCTCCCATTTTCTTCATTTTCGGTTCCTTCAGTTGCAATAGGGCGCTCTCTCTCCCTTGCCTCTCGTCTCCCTCCTGAGTTCAGACCTCATCCTTGCGGTAGTAGACCCACCATCACCTCCGGCAAACCACAATGTCACCACGACAATCCTTTCATGCCTGAACCAGCACGTGGTACCAACTCCACCACCATCTCCTCTCACCTCACCTCATCTCCCACTCATTTCTTATTGTTCGGCCAGCTTACCACCGTGGCTACCACCAGCTCTCTGTCTTTCTTCTCCGGCCCAGCAAATGCAAAGGAGCATGCGGCCACTAGTTATCTTCATCTCGGGCAGTAACTCTATCTCCTTCAGTAGGGACATCCGGTAAGCAACATCCCCATTTTCTTCTCCGGCGGGTTATAGTACCAGTCCCCCCATCCGGCCAGCTCGCCACCTGTCCAACCAACTTTAATGATCTTCACGACCAGCCACAGCTAGTGGCTCCTAGGACCAAACCAGTGGCCTCCTTGTTTTATATTTACCTTTGTGGATGTCCATTGTTCTATGGACTTGGTCCTTGTATTTGAGGTGAGGTTTTTGAAAGAGAGAGTCACACTTACCCGCACGCCCGAGCTAACCGGAGCAGTTCCGCCGCCGACGACAATCACCAACTACCGCAGGTATGCTTTAATCTTCCCCCTCTTTTTGTTTTCTTTCTAAAGTTAATTAGCTTAACTGTAGTTAGTTTGATTTTAATTTTGGTTTGTTAATTAGTAGTTAATCTTTACTTTTAGAATGTTCTTATAACTCATACAAGATTTGATAAGATTATGTTTTCTTTACGCTACCGTAATCTCATTTTAGTTTAATCTTTAACTTGAATAAAATCTGTTTTAGACATCTTTCATGTTAGTTTTCCTTGTTCAAATCTGTTTTTTAGGACAATTTTAAGTCATTATTTTGTGTAGATTTGATTTAAGTATATAGACCTCAATCTCTTTTAATTTCAACTTGGATTAGATTTGCAGTTAGGTTAGTTTTATTTAGTTTCAAATCCATAGACAAGTTAGTATAAAACTTGCATTTAGGATAGTGTTAAACCCACTAGATAGGTTTAGACTAGTATTAATTAGTTTAAGGCTAGTTTCATTTCTAGTTAGTTAAATCCTTTTTTAGCTTTAGGTTAGTTTCTAATCTAATTAGATTTGATGTCTTAACTTGTTTAGATTAGTTTCAAGAAGTTAATCCGATTCTTAGCTTAGATTATTTCAAATCTCATTTTGACTTTCTTAGGTGTAATATCTGATTTCCAGGATAGTGTCTAGGTTAATTAAAATGTTTAAGGATCATTAATCTAGCCACGCCGGTACACACCACGGTTAAATTGACCCTAGGCCTCCGGGCCCAATCCTTGGCCTCCGGGCCCATATCCTAGTCTTCGGGCTCAACCCTAGGCCTACTGGCCCAATACTTAGCCTCTGGGCTTAACCCTAGGCCTCCAGACCCAATCCCTAACCTCTAAGCCCAAACCTTAGCCTCCAGACTTAAACCCTAGCCACTTCGATTCACTTGACCTCCTCGGTCAATCAACCCTAGCCCCGAAGCTAACCCTAAGCCACCTTGGTGCACACACACACACTCCCCTTAGCCCTGACATGAGTTCATGTGCCAAAACTACGCTCGGTCTGATCTCACCCCGGTGAGTACTTAGGCAACCCAACCCGGGTTCGACCATAGTCTGGGGTTTTCGCTTTCTTAGATTAGCATCACTTTAAATACTTAGGTATTTTATTAATTTCAATTTAATTTGGCTTAAACCTCGAGAGTAGGTAACTGTCTTAGACGGGGGTCCTGAGATGCCTCACACCTTCCCCGGGACTTAATCGAACCACTTACCCTAACTCTAATCGAGACCATCAGCCTTGATCTAATCCCAGGACCTATCCCCAATAATGAATAGGTGGCGAATCTCAGTCAAACCAGTGAGTAAAATCCGTGCTCACAAAATATATTTACACCCCCTGAGGTTTGACGAAAATACACAGACCCCCTAAAGTATGACGAAAATACAAATAGATCCCCTCAATTTTTAGAAAATACATTAGACACCCCTTACTTTACAAATAAAACAATTACAATGAATTAGAAGTATTATTGGTTGCTAGTGGTGAAAAATCTAGGATTCAGGTTCTCAATTAAGTAAGGGATCTATCAATAGTGACCTAATTACAATGAATTAGAAATTTCTTGTAATTAATAAACTCGTTGGTGAGATATTCACCACCTCGATCTGATCGAAGTGTCTTTATGGATTTGTCAGTTTGATTCTCAACTTCTAATCTGAATTCTTTGAAGTTTTTAAAGGTGTCAAATTTGTGTTGTATCAAATAGACATATCTATATCTGGAATAGTCATTGGTAAATGTGACAAAATACCAATATTGTCCTCGTGCAACAATGTTAAATAGACCACATACATCATTATGTAATAGTCTTAACTTTTCTTCGGCTCTTCCTACCTTTTTAGGGTAAGGCTTCTTGGTCATCTTCCCTTCAAGACAAGACTCGCAAGTAGGGAGTGGTTCTACCTTGAGGAAATCAAGGCGACCATCTTTTACCAGCCTCTTGATCCTATCAAGATTTATGTGACCAAGTCTCTTATGCCAAAGATAAGTAGACTCAGTGCAATGTCTCTTCATTCCAGACATTCTAGATGATGAGGCATTGTCACTTTGCAGATATTCATTATTTACCAAAGGGATTATTAAATAAAGACCATTAATGAGATTTCTAGTAATCAAGACCATTCCATCTTTTTTAATTTCAACAATTGAATTAAAAACGATAGAGAATCCATAATGTAAGAGTCTAGATACTGAAATCAAATTACGATGTGCTGAAGGCACATAAAAGCAGTCTTCTAAAATTAATGTCTTTCTATTAGGTAAATAAAGAGTAAACAAGCCGATTGACTTCACTGCAACATTTGCACCGGAGCCAATTTTAAGCTTCTGCTCCTATTTGATCGGCTTTCTGGTTTCCTTGAACCCTTTCAAACAATTGCAAATGTGTACAATGGATCCAGAATCCACGCACCATGAGTTAGGAGGATTGTCCATAAAGTTAAACTCAACAGTAATAAGTACTTCAAAGCATCTCATACCTTGAGTACTGCCGCCATCCTTCTTAAGAGTTGCGAGGTAAGTCCTACAATTCCTTTTCCAGTGGCCTATTTTACCACAGTGAAAACACTCTCCATTGCCCTTCTTATCCTTGCCAGCATCTCTTGATGAACCTTTGGCAACTTGCCTTATCTTTATTGTCTTTAAACTAACCTTTACCCTTATTCTTCTTTCTAAACTTTTTAGATCGATTGGAGGTATCAAGTTTATCGATAGTTAAAATTTCACCCTTTCTTGACTTTTTGATCAAATCTTCTGCAAACACAATTGAGTTCATAAGCTCACTTAGTGACATTTCACTCTTGATCATATTATAATTTAACACGAACGAATTGAAGGACGAAGAGAGTGACTGCAGAACAGTGTCAACCTAAGTGATGACATCCATCTCTCCACCAAGAATTTTCAGTTCATTCAATAAGCCTATCATCTTTATGATGTGCTCCCTGACTGGAGTTCCCTCAGCCATCTTTGTGTTAACAAGGTATTTCAATTTAACTTGTCGAGCTGATCTATTTTGCTCACCAAACATCTCATGTAGGTTTTGCAAAATGTCAGAAGTCTTATCCATGTGTTCATGCTGACTTTACAAGATGTTAGACATCGAAGTCAGAATGTAACACTTGGTCCTCTGATTTGACCTCTCCCATTGCTCTATCTCAGCCTTTTGGGCCGGTGAAGCATCTAGAGGAATTTCGGGTTTAGGTATGTTAAGACATAGGTCAAGTTATCAACAGCAAATACTATTCTAATATTTCTTTTCCAGTCTACATAGTTAATTCCTACTAACTTTTTATCACGAAGAATTTCAGTCAATGGGTGTAGGCCTGTCATGATCTAATCAAATGACAAAAAAGATAGTATTAGGGATCTATTGTATTCATTAATACCTATTAGATTATGGGTCTATTTCTAATGGTATTACCAATTTGGGAAGAATCAATTGGCATCCAAAACCTAGACACTGGCTTAATGTGATCTTACCTTTAGTCACAATATCACATCGCCTTGAATAAGCAGATAGAAACTTTTTTCTCCAATTTCATAGATCTCATCTTGTGAATTCTAGAGCATTCGATCTACTGTTTAATCTATAAGGGATGTTATATTTATGCTTTGGTGTTATTGTATAATATCTTTTATTCATGTGCCCACCTACCATGAACCTAATAAACATCCAGCGAAAGTTCACGCTTTGGCGTTATTGCTCCCACTATTTGCTTATTTAGTTTTCACTATGTTCACACATAGGTGAGAGGGATTGGGCCCAGCTTTGGCCTGTCAGCTTACTCACACTCCCCACTATAGGATCACATAGTGTATGGCAGAAGATCATAATACTTAGGGACTTGTCCCCAGTCTTATATACACATGATATATTAGGAAAATTATTTCAACAGAATAATTAAACACATAGATATCATCTCATGATAAAATAAACAGCAAGTATCATCTCATGATAAAAATAACTGTAATATACGAGATTAATCGTTATTGGTCAATAAATTAAAATGCATGAATGCAAGAGAATGAGATAAAAATAAAGGATGCTCACATACTCCTTCGTGATCCCTTCCTTTATCATCTTATTGAGATTATCATCGCAGCATCCTCCTTAACAGCATCTCCACCAATGCATGATAAAATAATGGCATTAGGGAAACCAGTATTTCACTCGCCTTTTTCAGGAAACCAAATGAATCTGCCCTTTGCAGATTGTCAAAACCTACTACATATTATCCTCTAATATGAATGCATGAATGATAAAAAAAATTATCATAAAATATGGCCCATAACTATAATCTCATATATAATAGATGCTACATGGTGATGGAGTACTTTTACTTATTTTAAAATGATTTAAAATTTGATAGCAATTATCAAATCGCTCGATAAAATCTATATCTTATATAGATCAAACCTCGGAAAAAATAAAACAATTATATTTTCCATAAAACAATTTTCATAAAATTATTTTTAAAATATAAGATAGAATTTTCATAAAATCTCTACAAAATTTTATTTCTTTCCCGAATGCAAGATCCTTTCTCGAATGCAAGATCCTTTCATATAGATTGGTTCTACTATTATCCAAGATCAAAATAAAAAATTAAGAGAATCGAAAATCCTAAATATGATCTTATCACAAATTAGGGTTTTATAATTTTTCAAATAAAATCTATTTATGGGAAAAATCATTTATTAATTATTTTAAACATTTAATAAATATATATTAAATAATCAAATCATTTAAAAAAGAATTTCAAAATAAACTCTTTATTTTGAATTTAATTATATCACATATAATACTAGTTTTTAAAATTATTTAATTATCATTATTATCAAATCTCATTTGATAACATAATAAAAATAATTATTTATTTATTCATCTCATGAACAAATAATAAAAACTACGAGCAATATTAAATAGATCTAAATTTAATTCATCTCATGAATTAAATCATCCATTTAATTATCTTATTAAAATAAACAAAAAATACTCCTAACCTGGCTCTGATACCACTTGTAGAGGGATCCAGATAAAAATTTATACGAAAACTGGATCCCCTAGATCTTAACACCATAGAAAATATCAAATTCTATCTAAAAGTTTTAGTCATATCACCTCGGTAAATGATGTTCACCGGTGAAGCTTAATCCACTCGAACCGTCAAAACTCTTTGTAGAGATTTCTCCAAAAAATACTCGAAGCTCGATCCTTGTTCTTCGTTATCCCCACGAAGCTTTAGAATCTCTTTTTGGAATTGATGAATCAAGAGGAAGAAGATGGAGTAATGGTGTAGACCTTCTATCACCAAAAACATAAGGTTCAAAACCCTAGAAAAGCAAAACTCAACTTAGACCACTCTTGTAGCTCACGAAAATCCCTAGGGATATTCCCTAGGGGCTCATGGTATGGAGAGAGAGTAGAGGGAGAAAAAAATTCTAGAGAATTGTACTTATGGTCTAGGGGTGTTGGGATATTTATAGGATTTAGATCATATCCTAATCCTAATCCAATTACACCTTATCCCTTAGAAATTATTAATTAATAATAACTCTTACTATTAATTAATTAAACTCCTAGTTTATCTATAACTACTTTAGTTATAGTAAACCTACCAATTAAGGAGTCCTTATTAATTGCACACATTAACTATGGTTTAGTTTAGTCAACCTAAGATTAAATTTTTTTCAATTTTTTTTCTAAAAACCAAGGGTACACTACAACAAATCTACCGACTAGCAACGGAATAGTAGAGACTGAAATTTCTTCGTCTCTAATATCTTACTTACAAACACAGAAAAAATTATGTTACTACTATTCCGTCTCTAATATATATTCCAACATTTAGTCAATTTTGCTTAATATAATAGATATTAGTGACGGAATATTTTCCGTCTCTAATGTGGTTAGACACGGAAGTGATGTCTGACACAGATATTTTTCGTCGCTAAGTTAAACAAACATTAGAAATGGAAATATTTCCATGTCTGAAACGTATAGAGCATTAGAGACGAAAACATTTCCATTTCTAATGATTAAATTGTATTAGACACAAAACTATTTCCGTTTCTAATAATTTTAGTTTACTTAATCTCTAACCCACGAAACTCGTATTCCCCCCCCCCCCCTCCAAAGTTATTTTCTCTCTATCTCTCTCTACTCCTCTCAGCTCCGACCAGCTCAGACCACCCCGCCGGCGCTAACCAGTTCCGACCACAGGCCACCGCCACTGACAAGCTCTGTAAGTCCCCTGTACCGAGTTCTCTCTCTCTCTCCCTCTCTCTCTCTCTCTATATATATATATATATCCTGTCTCTGTCTCTCTCGCTCTCTATCTCTCTCTATCTCTCTCTTTGCTCTATTCTCTCTCTCTTCTCTATTCTCTCTCTTACTGTGGATGTTGTGTAAGTTCTGCGCCACCAACTCCACGGCCATCATCAATTGTGGACTCTGCGCAAGTTCTCTTGCTTAGACCTTTGTTTGCTAGGGTATTTTTTTGGGGATTTAAACTCATATTAATGATGTTGGACTAAACTCTGTAGTAATTAGTGGCTAAACGATGTGCTAGTAGATGCTGATTTTTAGTATAATTCTTTTCAGGCGATTGGTTTATCAATTTCCATAGTCTGATTAAATGACATAATTATGTCATATTTTTTGTTTTGTTGATTGATCAGATATTGTATATTTTCTTGTAGTTGACATAATTATGACATTTTGTATATGGGAAATGATCTGCTCAAATGACTCAAGGAAATTAAAAATTATAATTGACTATCAGTAGTCTATAATCAGATATCGACAATGTTAATTTAATTAGACAACTCAATACCACACTTATAAATAGACTTGCATTGGAGTTGAGTTGAGTTGTGCCGAACTTACATGAATTAGGGCTTGGTTTGAAAATTCTCGAGTTCGGCTTGAGTTTGATTCGAATTCAAATGTTAAAGCTTGATGGAGGTCGGAGCTCGATTCGAGGTTGAACTGGATTCAAGTTGAACCGAGCTCGGGCGAGTTCAAGTTTGATTCAAATTTTAGGGTCATTTTGATCATTTTTATATAATTTTCATAAATATATTTATTATAAAATTAGAATACAAGAAACTACATGAAATGAATCTAATCAAACACAAAAACCGGATTAAAAATATCCTCAGTTCAGAGTTAGAGAGTTTGGGTTTTTGCTTGAAATTTCTTCTATTATTATTACCTCATTGTAACTTGAAAAGTATTATAATATATATATAGAAGAGGGATTTATATATATATATTTATATATTAAGTTGAGCTCATATATATATATATATATATATAAAGCCTAACCAACCTCTAAACGAGCCCAACTTAATGCTAAAAACCCAAGAATGTCATCAGGGTCAGACTCAAGCGTGGCTTGAACAAGTCGAGCCCATGAGACAGCTTGGCTTGAATGCAGCCCTGCTCTTAAATTTGTTTTGGAAAAAGTCATGCAAGCATAAAGAGGATGGTAGACCATCTCTAGGGTCTAAAGTATAGAAACTTTATATCCATTGATTTGATAATTATAAACAATTTCTAAGACTTTATGCAAAGAAACCTATCTTCTTTAATTACATTAACAACACCCCCTCCCAATTATGTAGTTTAATTACGACATGTGAAGAAGGTGAAGTGTTTTTTTTTCTTATAAATTTGCTATTCTTTTTTTTTCCTTGTCGATATTATTTTGTGACAACTCATTTTTACTTAGCATCTTGTTATTGTTGATTATCTTTAACTAATACTCCTCTTATAGCATATGTCATTGTGAATGTCCATGCATTGAAACTTAGATCTCCCGTTCAAGAATTATTGTCTGATAAGTACCTCTCTTATCATCACTATGAACGGATTCGTTGTAGATTACGATGTTTAGTTCCTACGTGAACTACATTGCATCTAACAACTGATCCATCTTGTATGTGAAGAGGAGTATTTGTCTATAAATGATTCTTGAATTGTCTATGTGGACAGCTTGGGAATGCATAATCCCGAAGCATGTGTCAGTCACCTGTGCACATTCAATTTTGGGAATATTTTCATCAGTCAGTCATCCCTATTGTTCTCTTGGTACATATTTGGAGGAGGAATGCATCTGCCCCTTGTCTAAATTGTATACTTGGAGAGCCATAGAGAGATGCTGCCGAAATTTTCTTTAAATTGAACAAAGCATGTGAGCTACTGATTCTTGGGGATTATGTATTCTTGAATGGGATAGGAACACCTCGCCCAATATGTATTCAATAATCAAGGTGCATGCATTACCCTAATCATAGCGTGTAGCATCCACTAATGACAGACATATATTGTCTTCTATTGTTAGTATTACAACAACTAATAAAGTCACCATGGATAAAAGTTGAGTTTCTACATACAGATGGAGTGATATATATAAAGCGGGTGTGAAGAATTTCTTGGATTTTGCATTTACTAAGTCAACACACGCTGATAGTACTATCAAATGTCCGTGTAAAAAATGCAGTAATCGATATTATTGGATATGGCCCAGTGTGTACGAGCATTTGATTTGCGATGGATTCGATAAGAATTATATCACGACTACGTGGATTTTCCACGGGAAAAGATTGCATCCTAGATATTCAACTGCCCAAGTGGTGAGAGACGAGAATATACCTATAATTAATGATATGCACGAGATGTTGCACGCGGCATTCGGGCCCAATCGTGCAAACGAAGTGACAGTTGATGAGGGACCAAGTGAAACAAGAGAGAGTCCCAACGCAGAAGCCGCAAAATCCTGGAAAAAGTTCAGTAAATTTTCTTTTATCATTCGGTTATATCACATTAAGTGTCTCAATGGATAGAGCGACAAATCATTCACGATGTTACTTGAGTTACTGAAAGAGGCATTTCCCGAGAGTGAGATGTTGCCTACATCCTTCTACCGAACTAAAAAGATAATCGGAGAATTAGGTATTGTTTATAATAAGATTGATGGATGCTCAAACGATTGCATGTTATATTGGAAGGAACATGCCAATGATATTGAATGTTCTGCCTATGGTATTTCACAGTGGAAGACTGCAAACTCCTGTATAACGCTGTCATCTAGGAAGGAAGGCAGAATCCCAACAAATGTTTTGCGTCATTTTCCGTTAAATCCTAGACTTCAAAGACTTTTCATGTCAGATAAGACAACTGGGTCCATGAGATGGCATGCAAAGGGTCGCACCCAAGATGGGGTTCTAAGGCATCCAACTGACTCTGAAGCCTGGCGACATCTTGAGGAACAATACTATGAATTTGCTACAAAACCTCGCAATGTCAGACTTGGGTTAGCAAGCAATGGTTATAATCCATTCGGTACACTTAGCATCGCACACAGTACTTGGCCTGTTTTTTTGACTCCATATAATTTGCCGCCTTGGATGTGTATGAAGTAACCTTTTTTTATTATGTCATTACTTATTTCTAGTTCTCGTGCTCCAGGAAATGACATTGATGTCTACTTACAACCACTAGTAGATGAGTTATTAGATATGTGGACTGATGGCCTGTACACGTATGATGCGTCAAGTGATCAAAATTTCCTGATGAGAGCATCATTATTGTGGACAATCAATGACTTCCCAGCATATGCGAACTTGTCTGGATGGAGCACTAAAGGTCGGTACGCTTGTCCTCATTGCAATCAAGGCATATGTCCCCAATACCTGAAACATGGTCGTAAGTTTTACTATATGGGTCATCGACGATTCTTGGGAGCTAGCCATAGATTCCGCAAGAACAAAGTATCATTTAATGGATAGTCTAAAACAAGACCTGCTCTTATTTCACACACAGGGACCGAATTGTTGGGGCAAATGCATGATCTCAACGTCAAATTTGGGAAGCATCAATTAAACACCTCGAGGGGGAAAAGAGTGCGAGACGGAATGACTGAGTATATTGGATGGAAGAAGGTAAGTTTTTTTTTCAATTTACCTTACTGGGAGCATCTACTGATAAGGCACAATTTGGATATGATGCATATTGAAAAAAACATATGTGACAGTATCACAGGGACGTTATTGAATATTGAGGGAAAAACAAAAGACACTTGGAAAGCACGTCTTGATCTTCAGGAAATGGGTATTAGAACTACGCTTCATCCACATACAGTAGGACAAATAACACATTTGCCTACTGCATGCTTTTCCATGTCCACCGATGAGAGAAGTATTTTCTGTAACGTACGTGCAAAAGTCAAAACTCCAGATGAATATGCAGCCAACATTTCAAACCTAAAAGAGCGCAAAATAGCAGGGTTGAAAAGCCATGTCTGTCATATTATAATGCAACAGCTACTCCATTGGCAGTGCGGAAATCACTGCCAAGGAATGTAAGTGCACCGTTGACTGCCAAAGAATGTAAGCTCACCATTGATTGAGTTGAGTAGACTTTTTAGAGGGTTATGCTCTAAAGTTGGCACTGTCGAAGAATTCACAGAATTCGAGGCTCGATGTGCAGTTACACTTTGCAACCTCGAGATGATTTTTCCACCTGCATTCTTTGACATCATGGTACATCTAGCCATCCATTTGGCATGAGAGGTCAAGGTTGTAGGTCCAGTATAATACCGATGATGTACCTGATCGAGCGATAAGTGTTATGTGTTAAGTCATTTTTTCCTGCAATATGTTACTAAGTCATATTTTGCTATCTAACTTTGACATTGTATGCTTTTTTATTCTTTCTATAACAAATACCTTCATACTTTGAAATCATATGTACGTAACAGAAGTAAACCAGAAGGTTCTATAGCAGAGAGATATCTTGCTGAAGAATGTGTCACTTTTTGCTCGAGGTATTTGCACGATGTTGAAACAAAGTCCAACCATGCAGCACGCAACTATGATGAAGATGGTATTGGGACATATAAAGGATTGTCCATTTTTTTTTGCACCTGGTCGTGCTCTTGGAAAGGCGGTGACTACATATTTATCTGATAAATTATCAATGCAGATACACCGTTATGTCCTTTTCAATTGTCCTGAAGTGGCACCATTTATTGGGTAAGGCCACGTCACTATGTATTTACATTAATTAAAAGCACCCTGCAGGTGGATCACTGGTTAACCATGATGATTGAATTGCAGGGCACACTTGGAGAAGGTAATGCTTGAAAATCCCCAAAAGCGGAAAATTGACATTGACTACATCCACAATAGTACCTTTCCAAACTAGTTTGCATCCAATGTTAGTAATATATGCAACGTATGTTTAAACTGTTAACAAAACCTGCTCCTATTTTTTCTTGTTTAATAACATAAACTACTAAACACTAACGGGTTACTACATTGATTCATGGAAGTTTAGAGCATATACGTAATGATCTTAAATGGCTGACTTATGATCCATCGAAGATAGCATGCTACTTTGAATGGTTTGTCAAAAATGGGTTTCGATTTCGAACGAAGTCGATTGATAATACCAAGAAGACGCAAAATAGCAGCGTGGTCTTGTCTGCAGAGATCCCACTTACGGGCGATATTATATATTTTGGCGTTTTGCAAGAAATAGTTCAAATAGACTATTAAGAAGGGAGAAAGGTTGTGTTAGTTAAGTGTGATTCGGTAGATGTTATGTATCAAGGTAGGGGCATCAAGGAAGATGAGTTCCAATCGACACTTGTTAATTTTAAAAGGATGCTAAAAACCGATGAACCTTTTGTGCTCACTTCACAAGCAATGTAAGTCTTTTATGTCGAAGACCTGGTCGAAAAAGACTGGTACGTCGCTATTCAGTTCAAACCAAGGGAATACTTCGACATACAATATGAAAATGATGTAATTAATGTAATTATTTTTGAATTAATGTATCGTTAGGGTTAACGACTTGGGACAACCCATTGGCTCTGAAGTGATGAAGTTGATGACATACATAGGGGTCTTGGCGAAGGACGGGGATATCATCCCATTAGGGATACATAAAGAGTGGAGGCGTGTCCCTAGGGAGAACAAACAGGTCATGCTAGATATCATTTTGGTACGACAACTGGGTGTTTTGCCCTTTCGTCATTTATTTCCTTATTTTAACCTTCATTATACTGACGGTCTGCCGTAGTAATCTTTATTTTCTCGCAGCACCGTTATGAGCTCCCCGACAGGAAGACGAGGGCTTGGGTGCTGCAGAAATGCAATGCACTGTGGAGAGCTTGGCGGAAGAGTTTGTACGATAAATGATACAAGCTGGAGTGCCCACTACAGGTGCAGTATGAGTATGTGGATAATAGAGTAAAACTAGACCAGTGGAGGGCACTTGTGGACCACTGGAGGATAGAGGAGGCGGGGGTATGAAAACGGTTTGAGTAGTCTATTTCAAACTTTATATGATCAATACACTTACAATACTAACTGACTTACATCATGTAAATAATAGATTATTAGGGAGAGGAATAGGCAGAATCAAGCGCATCTTACTATGTCTCACACAGATGGGACGAGGCCTTATGCCCAGTACAGGGCGACGGAGGCATATGTATTACTTTCATTTAGGAGATTATGTATTCTATTAATGCTTTCGATAATATATTCGTTGTGAAGTTGTTAATCGCAATTACATTTTCATGAAGCGTGCCAACCATCCGGATGGACTTGAGCCAAACGGCTTCATATGTTTGGGGTGTTCCAGACGCGCTGAGATGGGACATTCATCGATCACACATCGGAGATGTTGCACATATGTTTACGCATTTCATGATTCGTATTCCTATAATTAGTGAAACATGTGTTTTTTTTCATAACGTACTTGATTATCTAACTTGTCTATATATCTATAACTGCAAGGACAGATGACTGAGAGGTTAAGCTAGCATCCTGAGGGCACCAGGAGTAGCACTGCCTGAAATGAGGTATTCACCCAAGTGGGGTCCAGATGGACACGGGCGTGTCCGCACTTATGGACTGGGTGTTACCCCCTCACAGTTCCATGCTCCTGATGTAGATCACTGGAGGTAGAGGGCACAGGATGCTGAGGTTGTGCAGCGAGCACAAGAGGATGCGCGACTGACACAGGAGGCTACACATCGGGAGACTGTGGTGAGGTTGGAGATTGAGATGGGTACATACCGGCAGTACATGGCCGACATTGCAGGCTTCTTCCAAACAAGGGCATTCCCAGAATTCCCCACACCACCATCCCAGCCTCGGCCATCTCAGGATGACGATGCCACCCAGTCCTTAGATGACCCCCTTGGTTAGACTTTAATCATCGCATGCTTGGTTGGCATGTGAAGAAATTTAAACTGTTAACACAAACCTCTTATTTTTTCATATATTTGGTATTATGGATATGCACATTAAACTTTTTATGCCGGTCGATTTTGACTGAAATTGTATATTTGTATGTAGTTGAATTAGAATTTTAATCTTTTTTGGGTTTCTAGCTTTCAGTTCTTGATATGGCTCCTTTTTTTTAATATACATGTTAGTTCTCTGAATTATGATCATGCCGTTTTTTTGTTGGTCGTTTGTTTTTGCGGGATTTTGTAGCTCTTTGTAATATGGATGATGATGTGGTGACAGAGTTAATGAATGTATGTGAATGTTAATGTTGATGTGTAGATTGATGGCAGGGTTAGTGAATATATGTATTCCTTAATGTGGATGTGTGGATTGTGGATGCAAATTAATAATGTGGGTTTATAATGATGAATATGGATTTATGTCCATGTGGAATGATTGAAAACAGGTGACAGGTCATTAAGAAACAGGTTTTGGGTTACAGGTTAGTGGTTTTTTTTTTTAAAAAGCATTGATATTAGAGACGGAAATATTTCCATTTCTAATGAAATTGTGATATTAGACACGAAAATATTTCTATCTCTAACTATTTCCATCACATATAAGATATTCGGAATGGATATACTTTCATCTCTAACTCATAATTAGAGATGGAAATAGTTTTATGTCTAATATCAATTCAGAGTCAGAAATAGTTCTATGTCTAATATCAATTCAGAGTCGGAAATAGTTCGGTTGCCAAAACAATATTAGAGACCGAAATAGTTCTGTCTCTAATAATATCATTAGAGACGGAAAATTGTGACGTCATAAATGAATGGATTTGTTACGAAAAAAGGTTTTAGACATGGAAATTTTCTGTCTCTGACTCAATATTAGAAACGGATTTCTTGTTCCGTGTCTAATAGCATCAGTGATGCGAACATCAGCCATGGTATAGAGACAACTATTATTTCTGTGTCAAATAGTATTAGACACGGAAAATTCATATTAGAAACGGAAAATTTCCATTGCTAGTCGGTAGATTTGTTGTAGTGGTAGATGGATGAACCCTAGGGGTGAGTGAATCTTAACCACAATTAGTGAGTGTTAAAGGGGCACATGGCAACCTATAGGTATACACAATAACTGTGGTTTAGGTTAGTCAACCCAAGGTTAAAAAAAATTCAATTTTTTTTCTAAAAACTAAAGGTAGATGGATGAACCCTAAGAGTGAGTGAATATTAACCACAATTAGTGTGTTAAAAAGGGACACGTGGCAACCTGTAGGCGCACGCACTAACTATGGTTTAGGTTAGTCAATCCAAGGTTAAAAAAAATTTCTAATTTTTTTTCAAAAAACTAAGGGTAGATGGATGAACCCTAAGGGTGAGTAAATCTTAACCACAGTTAGTATGTTAAAAGGGATACATGGCAACCTATAGGCACACACATTAACTGTGGTTTAAGTTAGTCAACCCAAGGTTAATATTTCTTTTAATTTTTTTTCTAAAACTAGGGGTAGTTGGATGAACCAAGAGGTGAGTTAATCTTAACCACACTTAGGTGTTAAGACATACACCTGTCAAGCCGGGTCCACATGTCAAGCTAGGTCCGCGTGTGCATTCCGCTAGGTGGAACACTCACGCGGAAAGTATCATTCTCCAAGTTTTAAATACCATTGGCTTCATATATAAGTAAAGAGTAGTTTTAGAATTTAGTAAAATTCAGTCAATGGTTTGAACCCATATATGTAAAAGGTTGTTTGCCAAGTTACTAGCTTTCTATATCATTTCATGCAGCATTTACTTACGAGTCAGTCTATAGGTACTCCCAAATATACTCCCGAATATACTCCCTTAATCCTAACCGTTTATAACCAACCACTAAGGGTAAGGATTTGAGTTGGCTTACTTTATCTTTTCTTATTTCACATCAGCTCTAATCCTAACCGTTTATAATTGGGAGTACACTTTGGGAGTATCCCTAGACTAATTCTTTACTTTATCATAATATATTGCCATTTGGTACTGGAGCTAGAAGCAAATGAAGCTGCTGGATACAACCTGGACAATGATGGCGTTGTATCTGAGCTACAGGAGCCCCCGTGTCTTGGGGCCTCGGATTGTCTCTGGCGAAGCCAGAAACCTATCTTGGGCAACCATAGAATAGGGGACATGTGGCGATAAAAAGGGGAGAAGTAATTTCGTGTTCTCCCCATGATTTTGACTTCTCCCCACTTGATATCTCTCCCCCTTTATCTCACCACCATATCGCCATGTGTCATGTAGTGTGTGGAGAAGTCAAATCATGTAGTGTGTGGAGAAGTCAAAATCATAGGACCCATGATTTTGACTTCTCCACCACTTGTCCCCTATTCTATAGTTGCCCGAGACAAGCCCTTTCTGGCTTCGCCAGAGACAATCCGAGGCCGTGTCTTGGCATGTAACTTTCCGGGATCAAAGGTAGCAGATCATTGAGTTATGGGAAGCATCCATGTGTCCATCATACATACTTACATGGGACACAATTCTACTTGTTATTCAAGGGTGACCCAGCAGATCAGATATATGTGGAGGTGGAGCTTCGCGGCTTCACTTGGTTACAGCAACACTTAGCAGAACTAGGGAAGAGATGTGCCCACCATCTCTCTATCCTCTAGGTCTATCTAAAAACTCTCTCTCTCAGTCTCTGGGTCTACTTATATGAGCCTCTTTCATTCATTTTCATTGTCAGAGATAGCTGATATCTGATATTCTGCTTCTGATTCATGCAGTATTAGAGCATTGAGCGAGAGTTCCTCGTGAAGAAGTTGATCACATGATGGCCTACAGAGGAGAGAGATTCATTGTACATAAAATGGGAAGTCCGACTTGACGGGAAGCAGAGGAAGCTATTGTTTGTAAATAAGCTATGGACAGAACCCCATGATGCTAAGTATGTACAAGACAGTGTTTTGGTAGTGGCAAAGCTTGTAGGGTTCTGTGAAGGCGGCAACATCTCAAAGGAGATGTTTGAGCTCAATTTTGGAATTCCAGCAGAGAAGAGGACACGGAATTTGGGCTGGAACCCAATTTCAAACCTTCTACACTTGTAAAAAACTTAGTTGTACTTTTAATGTAGTCTGTCTCCATGAGATATTATTTATTTTTAATAATAGAGATTGATAAGTTTATTTTCTCCATTTTACGAAGATGGGATCCTTCATCTGAATGGGCTTCTTTAATTTTTAAAGAGAATACTACTGCTCTTTTTCCCTCTAAAATGCAACATGAACTCTGCACCAAAGTCTTGAAAGCAAAGTATTAACTCAGAGGACATTCATATTATTGAATCTTCCACATTTCTCCAAAGATTGCCTAAATTTCTTGAACCCACTAATGGAAACTGGCACCTGCAACCATGAACGGTTCACCATGAAAAAATGTCTTTATTTGAAATATGAAATTTCTAGTCAGTTGTTGTGAAAATCAATGTTCTGAGATTGGTTGATGTTTAATGGTAAGGTTTCTAATCCCATTTAACTATTAGCTCAAATCCCTCTTTACTTCCCTATAAACACTTGTCCACTCGTGGTCCATAATAAAGCTGCAAGATCATTTTTACATCCTGATTAGCAGCAGAAAGACGGATATTCCTCTCTCGTTATTAGACAATCACCTATTCTAAAACCACGTGTGGTTCTAATAGTTTTTTCCTAGAATCAGATCTTAATTATCTAAACTAACCTGAAACATACCATTGGGAAGTGATTCGGTAATTAAACCATCATGAATCCATTTTTTGTTCTTCCTTTGGGTTACATAATGGAAGGATAATTACCAACACATTTGTGGCAAAGAAACATGATGGTTTCTTTTTATAACTTTCTTTTGCGATCCGAACTGGACATAGACAGAAAAAAAATGGAAGGGCTTAATTTCCCATGATTCAAAAGAGGATAACTGAACATAAGGGTCACGAATACCCCCAAGATCAGTATTTTAGCCTCCAAGACCAAGAGTCCAGATTTGGATACAACCATGAATATAATTTAGGAATTTATACTAATGGATCTAGAACTACAAGAAATCCAACCCTCAATTTCAGTTATTAAAATATATATTTTATTCTTTTATTTAATTTTGACTGTATCAAAACATTTTCTTTTGAATCCAGTCCCACCTTATTCAACTAGTAAAGCAGTAACAAAAGATAGGAGAATGAGAGAGAGAGAGAGAGAGAACATGCTAAAATAGCAACAATTTCCATGAAGACCATGGAAATTCCCAAGTTCCATTATTCCTATTACTAGTACTTTTACTCGATCCTATACCAGGCTACCATCATGAAGAGTTCCTCCAAACTGATTCTAGCAATTAGGGATGGCGACACCACAAGCGTTAGCTACCTTTCTGGCATTGGGAGAGTTTATATATTGCTTGAGGTTAGGGTCCTGATGTACTGGCAAAGGCAAGGCCTCTGTTCCCTTAACTTATTGCAACATGTCCCAGAGGGCGGACCTCCGTTGTTGATCGCAGGCAGGCAAGACGACAGCTGCAACGCATTGCAAGTAACCGCCATCGACACACGAGCTTCGCTCAGAAGCAAAACAAGCATCACACACAGTGCAACATATGACACCTTCATCTTCACTAAACACAAGAATTACCTTAAAAGATAGTACAAGTAGATCTGAGAGGAGATTTAGGGGGAGAAGAATAAGAAGATGGGTGAATTTAGTTAGGTTCTCTTCACAATTTATAGATGGAAACTGGTAAGAAGCAAATCAAATCACAAACACAGTGCACCACATGCTCAAATGTCTTAATTTCCAAGTCTATATCATAAAAATCAAAGGCGTGAATTGCTCTCTCTCTCTCTCACACACACACACACACACATCTTCCTACGGTACCCCTCCCAACACCCTAGCCGAATACGCCTTGAAGTAACTCAAGAACATGGATTTCTTCGACATCTCTATCGTTGACGGATTCAACATTCCCATCGACTTTAGCCAGACCACCGGAATTTGCCGGAGGATCTGATGCTTGGCTGAAATCAATGAACAGTGCCCGGATGCATTAAAGGCCACCGGAGGGTGTAACAACCCCTGCACCGTTTTCAAGACCGACGAATATTGTTGCAACTCCGGCAACTGTGGGCCCACCAACTACTCCAAGTTCTTCAAGGATAGGTGCCCTGATGCTTACAGTAAGGATGACAAAACTAGCACTTTCACTTGCCCTAGTGGTCCTAATTACAGGGTCGTGTTTTGCCTAGATTCGCTTAGGCTTATCACATTCCTAGCAGCCTCACCAAGATAGTCCGAATCTCACGAAAAGTTATTTTGGTGAGCCATTTTTTTAAAACACTCCTAGCATCCTCACAATTTTTAACAAAAAATATATATATATATTTTATTATTTGTGTGAGAAAACGAAAAAAGAAAAAGAGAAATATTATTTTATTATTTGTGTGGGATCACAATAAAGGCAGGAAGAGAAAAAAAAAAACCTTTATTTTATTATTTGTGTGGGCCCACAAAAAAATGAAGGAAAGAGAAATTTTAACTTTGGTGAGTTAAGTTTGGTGAATCCCATAAAGTCACCAAATTCAAATCTTTATTTTGCTGATTTTTGATAAGGCTATTGGAGAGAGTTTTTAGTACTTTTTAGTCATTTGGTGAGGCTGCTAAGAATGCTCTAAGTGGACTATTCTATCTGCATGGAGAAGTGTGTACCAACCATTTACCTTGCAATGAACTGACTTTGACTTGAAAAACTGAAGATTTTATCCTCTCAAATATGGATCCGGCTAGGGTCAATCCGCTTGTTTTGTTTTCGGTAAATGTTTAGACCCGATTGAAATGCCTATAACAGGCTCTGTCTGGATTCATCGTAATTGGCGAGAAAGTGATAAGAGAGGAGAAAAGGGTGGAATCGAATTTTCATTCATTCGCTTTGGCCTTTTTCTCTACATTTCTCTCTCTCGCTTTCAAGTCTATCCCAGATGATAGTAATGCACTCAAATGGTAAATGTGGACCGTTCCATCACTATTAGCCATGTATTAGTGACATAATAAATTCCGTCACTGCTCAGGAGATTTCTTGTAATGAGATTATCTCAGTAGTTGGGCCATTGGAAAAGCATCATCCTCAAAGCTTGTATGGTGCATTTCAGAATTATTTCACAGATCTCCCTTGGTTCCAAAAAAAATGACCACTCTCCCCCGTCATGTCTCAATAAGGGGTCTCTTTCTGCTTTAATTTGAGAAATAACGTGTCAACCAACCTCCCTGGTGTGCCATTGGTGATGTAATATAATGCAATGCAATGCAACCTTATCTTATGCTAGATGTAAGAAGAGAAAAAAAAAAAAATAACAAAGATTTACACAGATTTACATGGTTTGGCAAGATACTTACGTCCACCGGAGAGATCCTTTCACTAATTTCTTGTGGAAAATGGGTTAAAATTTTCCCTACTCTTCTTTTCTCTAGTTTTCGGTGTAACGAAAAACCTAATCATAACGCAATTATTTATATCTTGTAAAATGACATAAAATTATTAAATTGACATTATGTAACCCCTAAAAATTTTGGGTCAGGGGCTTGAGATGGACATGTGGAGTTAAGCTTGGTGTACAGTACAAACTAACGATCAACAATATACGGCATAATCATTACACTATATATTGATGGGTTTTCATTTTTTTTTTTAAAAATTTGGGAGGAGTCTTCTTAGATCAAAGTGAATGGAGCTCCGAAAATCCAAGGCACAGGTTGCGTAATTAGCGATCATAGGTGCTTCATTGGATCGCAGCTACTTGAAGAAACAAAGGTCTTAGGATTTACATTGGGTCTGGATCATCTAGAATTTGAAACTGACTAAAACTCTGATATCGCTGGAAATTTCTTGGAGAGGATGCAAATTCTGGTTGAAATTTCTTTTCTATAGACATATGCTCCAACCTTGACTTGAAATCAAACTAATTAAACAAAGTAGTCAGTCATTCTTAGAGGAAAAACGTTGAACACATGGTATGAAAAATAGAAATAAATACAAATTAAGGCCGTGTTTAGCATCTGATGAAAAATGTTTCTCATCCATAGAAACTTCCCAAAACACATATATGGTTGTAAAAAGATAAAATTATAAAACAAAAACAGGTTTTTTTTTTTTCACTGAAACAAGTTTTACTTCTTTTTGTGTTTTTGAAAAGCGTTTTCTTTACTTTGTTTTTGCAGATTTAGAGAGACATAAAAAGTATGTTAGTCTCATTTGTATACCAGTCATTTCAAGCCCCACAAAAAGGTTTTTGAGGGGCTCAAAAATATTTTCCAACATACAACATTCAAAAAAGTTTATTTCTCAGAAACGTTTTTCCAGAATATTTCAGCAAGAATCATTTTTCAGGTTCAATAAAACATTTCTGACAAAAAATGCAACAGATGCAGCCTCAAGTGTAGTTATTTTGTAATTGGATTTTGGTGGTGGGAAATATAGGAAAGCAATATAACTAAAACACTACTACCAAATTGAATACAAGAAATAAAAGATGGGTCAAGTCCAAACAAATTGCCTGATATCCACCCATACCCTGAAATCAACTAAAGTCCAAATCAATCTAGTAAATTAATTGGCCAGAACAAGATTATTCTCTCTTAAATTTGGTACCAAACTGAATGTAACTACTGACTAGATGATAATGATCATCATTTCTAAGTTGAATTTTGGTCCAAGAGAAAATTCCTAAGGCTTTGCTTGTTTGGAAGGAAAACGTTGTGGAAAGGATAAAATTTCTCGGAAATAATTTGTTTTTGTAGAAAAAAATTTCCCTCTTAACATAAAGTAAATTTAGAGAGTTGTTTGCAGTAAAAAAATAGTTTTGGCATGCCAAACACAAAAATTAGCTTTTCTCTTGGAAATAATTCATTGCATCTATCTTCCCTCCAAAGAAACGCAGCCAAAGGATCATAGGTACCATTAAAGATGATATCTGCCTGTGAGGTGAAAAAACAGTTATTGAGCTTTCACGGTAGGTTTGTGGCCAAGTCCTATAAATAGCAACATGCGATGCATAAATGATCTTGGTGTGAGTGGAAGACAGATAATCTTTGAAATTTCTAAAGAGAATTTCATCCCCCCTGTCCTACATAGAATTCCTTCCATGGGATTAATCCCACTTAATTTTAAAACTAATGTGAAGAAAGTAGCAACAAGTGATGCAGGAAGGATCTTGGTGGGGGGTGGAAGCAAAGTCAAAACATTGAAATCTAAAGAGAAATTTCATCTTTTCTCCTACATAGAATTCCTTGTCTTGTCTTATGGTTTTAATCCCACATAATTTAAATAATTCATAGAAACTGTTCAAGATTTATATGTACTAGTGGGCTGCACGTGAGAGATAGAAGGGGGAGAGAGAGAGTGGAAAGAAGGATTCTATGAGACCCACTAATGAAAGAGTGTTAGAGTGGAGTTGTGAGAGAGAGAGAATGTATTAGGAATGTGAGCTGTGCGGCCGTTGATAACACATAGAGAGAGAGAGAGAGAGAGAGAGAGAGAAAAAAAAAATAGGAGTAGATAGTTGAGAGAATCAATCCTCTCTAAGGGTATATAAGTTAATAGATTTAAAATGACTTTAATACCTTCAAATATCTATTTACTAAATAGTACTAATAGGATAATATAATATTTGTTTTTTTTTATCATAGTAAAAAAAGTCCATCAATGCCACATATTTTTTTTTGTTATAGTAAAAAAGTCAATCAATGCCACCTACCCCTCCTTCTCTCGTTATAATAGCAAAGATAACAAAAGGACAATGAGGAAGAGCCGTGTGTCCTATTCGATCTTAGTAAGAATGTGACGGAATTTAGGTTTCAGATATCCTATCAAAGATTAGTAATGGAAAATGATGTAATTGAATCAAATTAAGAATCAGATGGTCCTACCACTTCTAAGATTGAAAATCCTTTGATTTTTCAAGGTGGATCATCAAAACTAAACTGCATTTAATTACTTTCTAATCTTCCCAATTGCTTTTTCTTTGATTTGGTTTATATTTCTATTTCGAAGTGGTGTTGTAATGATAGGTTCACCAACATAACCAATTTTTTTTTTCACTGGGGATATCATTTACCAACCTTAAGAGTCTCTCTCACCTACCACTCAACTCTCATTGGTAGACTAAGAGCATTCACATCGGCAATTACAAGGAATAATCACTCATCAAACCCTTTACACCCAATTGGCAATCCATTTGTATTAACAATACTAGGGATCAATAACTGCACTAAATATTTTTGGGATTTGCCTATAATTCTATTTATGGTAAAATTTCAAGAAAATTAAGTTATTTTTTAGGATAAGAATTTGGAAAAATTCTAGTTGACTTAAGATTTAATTTTATGCTTATAAGCAGGCCTAGGGTGTAGGCTTATGATTTAAGTTGAGGATGTGTGAGTAATTAGGGCTCCAAGATAGAGCAGGTTGCTCTCGGGGAGAGTCTGGATAGCTCTAAAGAAGAGGGGGTGACTCTCGGAAAGAAGAGTGTTGGCTTTTGGGAGAATGAGAAGCTCTTGAGAAGAAGAGCGAGCTCATGGTTAATTCCAGTGGCTCTCGTAAAGAGCGGACCTCTGTGTTTGAAAGTGAATATTATTGTACCATGTTCTCTTTGCATAATTAAAATGTTTGATTGTCTTCTCTCATGGATGTAGCCCTATTATAGGTGAACCACATATTTTCTGTTGTACTTTTGTATTGTTTTCATATTTATTTGTAATATTACCATTGTACCCCAAGATCGCATTTTTTCCACACAACAAATACAACATGTCTCAAATACTTATAGGGATATGTTAGAGTACACGCAGTGCGTAAAATCCACTATCCTTCACAGAAGCAAAACTCCATGGCACATTCATAATTACGTGGACAATTGATGTAGGACTATGAAATGGGCTAAAATCCAACGTTACTACTACAAATATAATTATTAATCACGGATGTATTTTCAAGTATAATCACCATGCATGTTCACGAAAACCCGTGATACTATCCATTATAAATCGCGGGAGAGGTCACAAATTTTTTTTGATGGGATTTTATATCATGGTTAATAACCAAAGCGTGATAAATGATTTTCACAGGAAATATGAGATCACGGTTATTTTATAACCGTGATAATGGAGCATCGCCGTTCAAGAAAAAAATCATGGTTCTAAAGATAACCGTGATCAAATTTTCTTTTTATTATCATAGTTACGAACATCACCGTGATTATTTTTTATAAATAAAGTGTAATTCAATTATTTTAAAATCTAATCACGGTTTATAAACAAATCTAATCGAAATTTCAGTCTATATAAACTTAGAAATTCTTGTTAATACCATGCGATATATAGAAGGAAAATATTTTATGTTCTCTCTTCGACTTCTCTAATGTTATTGATTTACAGTCACTTTGTCTCTTCGACTTCTCTAATGTTGTTGGTTTACATTCAATTTGTCTCATTGACTTCTTTAATGATGCCAGGAATGCAAAGATAACAGTTTGTCATTCTCTTTCCTTTTCAGACTATGGAATTGTAAAGCATATGGAGCTATTTTTGAAGCACACTTTTCAATGCTATTTTGCCATCCGAATTGATGCAGGAGGCAATTGTAGTGAAAGGAACATGTAAATAGCGAACAACAAACAAACAAGATATACGTGGTTCACCCAGTATAGGCTAAGACAATAAAGAGATCACCTTCTTCATTAAATCAAAGCAAAGAGAATACAAATCACTCCCTAGCCTCTCAAACAAGATCCTCTCTGTCAGAATAGTTTGGCTTGCCTTTGGCTTGGTTAGAAACCCTAACGCCAAGAGTATATATTTATACTAGGGTTTGAAACAGATTAAAAAACAAATAATTAATCTAATTTCTGTGACTTCCACTCAGGCGGGAGTTTACACCGCTCTAACAGTAGGCACAAAATGCTGCTGTCTATTGGGACATCTCGCTCGAGCGACAATCAAACCTGCTTGAGCGGCTTACAATTTTGCTAATTTTAAACCACTTCTCAACACTCTCCACCTTGACTTCAATTCTTCTCTATCTCAGATGTTGTTGGAAAACTACATCTCATAACATGCCTTCACATCCTCCATAAGGGTGTAGCCTTCCATCGAAATCATCGAATGTTAAACCAAGTCCAAGCAATGCTTAAACTTGGAAATGGTAATCGAGTTTTTCATCATATCTAAAGGATTTTCATTTGTGTGAATCTTCTCTAACAAAACTCCCTTCTCAGATATTGTATCTCTTATGAAGTGAAATTGTACATCAATGTGCTTCATTCTTGAATGATAAACTTGATTCTTTGTCAAGTGTATTGCACTTTGACTGTCACAGTAAAGAATCTTCTTCTCATGCTTTATCCCCAGTTCACCAACCAAACTCAACTAAATGGATTCCTTGGTTGGCTCTGAAGCTGTCATGTATTAAGCCTCGGTCGTAGACAATGTTGTATTAGGCTACAACATAGACTTCTAACTAAGTGGTCCTCTACCTAGTGTATACAAGTACCCTGTAGTAGCCTTCCTCTTGTCTAAGTCCCCAACATAATCGAAAACGACATACTCAACTACCTCACATTTATCATCCTTGTCAAACATAATGTCAACATCAATGGTACCCTTCAAGTACCTTGAAATCCACTTCACTACCTGCCAGTGCTCCTTTCTAGAATTTGCTATGTACCTACTAACAACACTAACACCTTATGATATGTCAGGTCTAGTGCAAACCATAGCATACATCAAGCTTCCCACAGAACTTGTATATGAGAATTATACCATCTCTTCTTTCTCTTCATCTATCACAAGAAACAACTACAAGAAAAGCTTGAAATGAGCCTCCAATGGAGTACTAACCGGCTTTACATCTTGCATCCCAAATCTTGTAAGAACTCTCCTTGAGTACTTCCCTTATGATAGAGATAGTTTTCCCAACTTCCTATCTCTCCGAATTTCAATGTCTAGAATTATCCTTGCTGCACTTAGGTCTTTTATCTCAAACTCATTACTGAGTTGCTTCTTTAGAATATTCACATTTCTGGAATACCCATTGTTCAGCATGAATGACTGAAACCGCTTGTACCATTACCTGGGTGACTGCTTCAGACCATATAAAGACTTCTTCAGTTTGCAGCCATGTTTTGCTTTCCCTTTCAACTGAAATCCCTCCAGCTGTCGCATATAAATCTTCGCGTCTAGCTCTTAGGGTAGGAAACCTACCTTCACATACAACTGTTTGAGCTCTGGGTCTTGCTAGCTACTATAGATAATATTGTTCATAGAGTTATGCTTCATCACTGGAGAGAAAATTTCATTGAAATCTATTCCATTTCTTTGTGCAAAACCTTTTACAACCATCCTAACCTAGAACTTTACCTCACTGCTTTCAGTAGCTGGTTCCTTCTTTCTCAAAACCCACTTGCACCTGATTACTATCTTCCCCTTTGCCAGTTCTACAAGATCGCATGTCTGGTTCTTGTGTAATGATTCTATCTCATCATCCATAACTATCTTCCACTTTTTGTGATCATCATCTGACACTGCTTCCTTGAAACTTGATGTTTTGCTATTCTCTGTTATGAGAGCAAAAGCTACCATGTTTATTTCATCATATCTTTTAGGTGCTTTTCGAACCTATTGTGATCTCCTAAGTTGTGGTTGTTGATCAATTATCCCGATCTAAGGTGGTTCATCATTACTATCTTCTGTTTCAAATTTATCCAGCTCCACCTGAACTGAATCCTCCATACTGTCATTTGTTTCTTCACTGTGCTTTTTTCTTTCATCATGACAGTTTCATCAAAGATTACGTCCCTACTGATAACAATCTTCCTTGTTTCAGGATCCCAAATCCTGTAGCTTTTAACTAATTTCTCAAATCCGAGAAAAAAGTACTTCTTTGACTTTGCATCAATCTTACTCTTTAGATCACCATGCATATATGCATATGCTGGACAACCAAATATTCTTAACTTAGAATAATTGAAGAGTTTTTCAGACCAAACCTCATCTAGTGTCCCGAGTTCTACTGTTGTAGGTCAACAAACTTGCTGCAAGCCATCATTGATTCTCATACTCCGAGATCTCTCTAGGAGTGTTCTATTCATTCGCTCTACCACTTCATCTTGTTGTGGAGTTCTAGGTGTAGTGAAGTTGCAAGCAAAACCCATATCTTTACAGAATTTATTAAATTCTGCAGATGTATATTCTCTTCCATTTTCTGACCTCAGACAATTCATCAGTTTTCCTATCCGCTTTTCAATTCCATTGCTTGAAAATGCCGAATACATTAGACTTTTGCTTCATGAAATACACTCAAACCTTTCTCGAGAGATTATTTACAAAAGTGACATAATATAGATATTCTGATAGAGACTTCACTAGAGCTGGTCGCCAAACATCTGAATGAACATAATCCAACATTCCCTCACTGTGTTGTAAACAGGTCTTAAACCTCAACCCAAACTACTTCCCAAACACAAAATGCTTACAGAACTGTAGCTTGTAGGGTTTGAATTCCATTGAACATTTTAATTCTGACAGTACCAATCTCTACAGTCTTACAAACTACATCATTCCCCATCAGAACTATACCTCCATTATAGTTCTTTATATATATCAAACCAAATCCAATTTGGAAACATATGATATGAACAGGCTGAATCTAAAATCAAATAATCATAAAAAAATTTCCTTACTTGTATAAGTACAAAAGGCTTCGCCATCGTTACTTTCATCTGAAGCTACATTAGTTTGTTATGTGCCTTTCCCTTTTATTTTTTCTAGTTTTTTTTCTTGTTCTGCCTGTAGAATTCAGCAGTCTTCTTGTTAGCCTTTAGGTTTTCAACCTAAGGTAACATCATTAATTTTGATGATAACACAATAATGTAATGTTATTTGTGTTACTAATGTTTCTATTAAGTTTAAGTGTAATTCAATTTATAAAGAGCATTAACAAACCATTCAAGATGAAAAAGCATGAAAAAGACACCATCTATAAAGAAGAGTCATCTCAAAGACAAGCAAGCTATTGATCAAGTTGAATCATATTGAAGATGTTAAAGATCATACCAAAAGCTAAAGTCATGAAGATGAAGATAGAAAAATGAGAAGATTGATAAAGAAGCTTAAAGATGAAATCAAGTCAAGATCAAGTCATGAATAATGAAAACTCTCTTAGAAGGTTTTATTGTTTTATATTTCAGTGAGAGAGTGTTTTAGGACTTATTGAAAAGTCCTCAAAGTTTGATTGTTTGAAAAACTCAAAGCCTAGAATGACCATAGGAGCCTTAGACCAAAATTGAATAACTTTACCAGGCCTTAGGACATCATTTGGAAAGACCAAAAACATGATAAAGATGAGCCAAGAGACCTTACAAACCATTCCCATCTTTTAGTCAAGGTAAAGATGAGTTTTCAGAAAATCCAGAGAACTTGTCGACAAATCCATGATGACTCGTCGACGAATTCAGCCGCAAAGGCTACTGTATCTGTTCTGGCCTTGAACTCGTCGATGAATACAAAGAGCATTCTCATACTCATCGAGGAATTCATGCAGGAAGCAGAAAACTCTGTAACGGCTAGTCTTTAAGGACTAGTTTTGTTCGTGATGTTTCTCCAACGGCCATAAATCCTCTTGGGCTATAAATAGAGATGATTTATGAACTAAAACAATAACTCCTATCAATCCAATACTCTATTTATCACTCTATCATTCACTGATAAATCTTTTGAGTAGAAAACCGAAAAACCCAAAAGAGTCTGAAATTGAGCTATTCAACTCCATTATTTGAGAGACTCTTAGAGAACTTAAAAGTAATCATCCATCTCATGTAAAAGAGCACATTGTGATTGTAAACCACTTAGTTATAAAGTGTAATTGAAATCAAGAATCGGTGACTTCTTGTCCTTGAAGTGGGGAGCTTTGTCAAAAGCTTGATCTTCGCCTGTAAGAAGATTGTAAAAGTTTGATTCTCACCCGTAAAGGGATTGTAAAGATTTGATCTTCACCCGGAATAAGATTGCCGATGAAATAAAATCGTGAAAATCCTCTAGCAGGTATAGCTTGAGGCGGGGACATATGCGAGATTGCCGAACCTCGTGAACAATATCTTTGTGTTTACTTTCTCTAACTCTTCTCTTTACTTTATATGTTTTGCATTGTGTATAGAATTGCATTATTCTTTTCCCTTTTAATTAGTATAATTGAAATTCCACTTAAGGGACTAGGAAGAAATTTTAAATTGTCATAGACCCTATTCACCCTCCCTCTAGGGTTCAAACCTTGGGTAACAAGTGGTATCAAAACCTAGGTCTCTGTTTTTTAAAAAGATCTAATCATCTTAGAGTAAAGATTTTAATTGGCAAAAATGAATAACATATATGCATCAACCTTTAGAGAAGGCCAATCAACTACTAGACCTCCTTTATTCAATGGTGAAAACTATAATTATTGAAAAGTTAGAATAATGTATTCATTCAAGCTTTAGATTATAATTGTTGGAAAATTATTGTAAAAGGTCCCCACATCCCCACTAAAATTGTTAATGGTACTCAAGTACCTAAGGATGAGGATGAATGGTCGGAAGCCGACATTAAACTTGTTCAACTCAATGTCAAAGTTATAAGTAATTTATATTGTGCATTGAGTCTACAAGAATTCAATAGAGTTTTGGCTTGCGACTCGGCTAAGGAAATTTGGGATAAACTCCAAATTACTTATGAAATGACTAATCAAGTAAACGAATAAAAAATTAGCATGGTTGTCCACAAATATGAATTATTTAAAATGGAAAAAGATGAACCTATTTCTATAATGTTTGCTAAATTTACTAACATTTGAACAGCCATATATCTAAACATCAGTTCTACATTAATATCACTACTCATAACAATACAAGTTCTTTACCTTTGTGGTTAAACCACAAGTTAGTGTTCAAGAGATACAATGCACAGGGGCAGCTCAAATTGAGTTCTCTTCTACATCATCAATACCAAAATCCCCTTTTACATTAAATATAAAATACCAGGACCACTAAACAAACAGCCTGAGCTCTCATATTATACTAATATGTATAGATATAAATATATATATAGGTGAACAAGCAAGAACTTACATAATGGCAACAGCATGGCTAACCCATCTCTTACTCTGGTTTATAGCTCTCAGTTGGATGCATTAACCAGGGAATGAGTAGGGTTTTTCTTGCAGAATGGAAGAGAGAATGATTCAAAAGGATGGCCTCTATATTTTCACCTGCGGTACGAGCTATGTGAAGCAAAAAACTGGAAATCTGGGTGATTGACCTGATGCAGTCTTAGCCAGTTGTCTGCAGCCTGCAAGAGGGAGTTTGCCAGCTGACGCTCACTTCCCCCATTTGGTGTCCACATGGATCCTTTGAACTTATATGAAGCCAGGCCAAAAACAGGTAGTGACATCTTGGGGACACCATCCATCCCACTGGGATGGGTAACCACTGGAGCCTGTGCACTTACAGCACCTGGAAGAAATCAAAATAACATTCTTAAAGTGAGAAGAAACCAGATAGCTAAGCACGTACAGAAGAGAAGCCTTATCTTCCTACCAGAAATATAGACATATACAAGCTACTCAGATAAATACAGACATGAGAATATCAAAAGCGTATGTAAACATGCATGCTATATATATGATGGTGAATGTGTAATATAAATGTATGAAATCTATTCGGAATTCGTAAAAATGCTGACATGAGAATATCAAAAATGTAAGTAGACATGCATGTTGTGTAAATGATGGTGAGTTCAGAATGAAAGACACACCGAATGAGTATGTAATATAAACATACACAAGCAACTCAGATAAATGCAGATTGCAGACATGAGAAGATAAAAAGCGTATGTAGACATGCATACTGTATATATGATGGTGACTGACTATGTAATAAAAGCATAATAGGAAACACATCTATGCATGACGCGCACACAGGGCATGCACACCATAGTAACAAAGTTCTCTGATTTTTTCAAAAAGTCATGAAAAATACTCAAATTTTTTTCAAACGATTAATTCACAAAGTATTTGAAACTCTTGGAAAAAATTGCAACTCTCCAAAAAAAAGTCATGAATTAAACACGAATTATTTATGCTTTTTTTTAAGTCTCAAATAAAAATCCAATTTTTAAAATATATTTGTTTATAATTTTTCATAATTAGTCATCTTATTTTATATTTTCCGTATCTTGCCCTGGCATTTTTTGCAATTTATTTTTGAATTTTCCAATTTTGCCTATTCTTCCAAAACATTTCATCCTCGCCGAATAATTCCTGACTTCCAAATTGATAACTATGATGCGCGCACACACACACACAGTGTACGGCAGTGAGTTTTACCATTGTCTGGAAAAAAAAGCAGGAAAATGACAGAAGACTGACAATATATAAATAAAGAAAAGAAAAGTTCAGGAGTACCTCTCATGGGTGTAGAAAGAGAATGGAATGTCAGAAAGCAAGCATCCATATCTCTTAATGTTGGTCCTGTGGGAATCCTGTATATAGGATACCTACAATAATTCCATCAGAACCAATGAGTAACATATGCATGTGTGTGTGCACGCGCATGTTAAGATGCATAAAGGGTTATGTAATCTTACCATGCCACAGAAATCCAACTGGCTGGCAGCAAATCACAACTTCTTAGTGTCTTGAGCTCTGGAAAATGGCTGGCAAGATCTGATATCTAAGACACAAGAATACATGAGGAGAAATTAGAGCAGTGTTCCAGAGCTGATTAGACCAAAGAACCAATACCATCAGAAAAAGGACTCACCTTGTCAGCTAAAGGTTCACGGCTGTAAGGGGGATCACGTTCAAAAAACTCAAAGAGCAGGGACCCTCGAGAATTCCCAGCTTCACCATCGTCACTAGAAAAACCTTCTTGGAGTGAAATATGTTCATCTCTCAAAGACAATCTATCCATTCTAAGAGGGACCTCACTGGTAAGATGGTGATTATTCCATTTCCCTCTATGGAATTTCGATCCCCTTTCCAGTTCACAATCACTGCTTCCATCACTACTTGAATCCCTATAATAGTCACCATCACTGTCCTCACCAGGTCGCCTATAGAATAAGATAACAGTCAAACTCAGGTAAGAGTCAACAAAATTGCATTATAATTTTTTAATATATTAAGAAATCAATCAGAACCATTCAAAAATCTTAACTCCTGGGAAATTTTTTAAAAAAAAAACTATATATGTATCATAAAGTAGATTCAAATATAACACAGTACTGAGAAGTGGAAATGGGAAAGCATTGACGGAAGCTAAAAACTAGACAGTACCCAGATTTCTGCATTAGACACTTAAGGTACAAACGATAGGTACTAAATGCTTCCAAAGCACATTGTGGCACCATAAGGTCACATCAAAGTTACTTACAAATAGCAATAAAAACATAGGAAAAAATAAGATTCTTGACAAAATTGTCAAGTAACTAACAGATCTACAGTAGAAGAGGGAGCAAGTTTGAAAGAAAATATCATTTAGAACCCATTAGTTTTAGAGAGAGAGAGAGGGTTAAAGAAGGAAGAATGTGGGGAGAAAACGGATCAATGTGAAACTGATACAACAATTGACACCATGGAATGGACTTTGCAACAACACAAAGAACATACATACAACACAAAGAATCTACATACAATTACATTCAAACATTGAAAAAGATCTATAAGATCAGAGTAGATGTTCAATGTGCATAGCAATCACAACTATTTATAATGCACAAATTTGGTTAATCTGGACATTCTGTAAGTGACCACTGCAACAGTTCTGTATCATTCCTATTTTTCTTTCTTTTATTTGCTAATAATTTAAAATTTTAAAAAAAAAAATGGGCAACTTGCTAAGACCTCAACCACTCATAAGTCATATCTAGGGACAGATAATACAAGAACAAAGGCATTATCCAAACATGAGTAAGGCTGATGCATCCCTACCCCATTGGCTTACCCCATTGGTTTCTTTATAATCATGATCCCACGACTATCAGAAAAAGGAAAGAAGCTCGTGGATAGTACACTATAGTGTCAAGAGGACCTCGTGACATTCGATCGATATGGCATGCAGGATATGCAATATAGAACCTCGTGCAAATTCCAATGAACCATTGGCAGACCATGGCTTCTGGGTGGTAGTGCCAACTTGTGGTGTACTATTAATAAGGGAGTACTTATTTGAAACTGATTTATAAAATAGCCAACATAGATGGGTTTCTCACCCGAAGTAATGCTTTCCTGCAACCCATATTTCCCAATATCAAAATGATACACCATTGTTGAAGTAACTAAAAAATGTTCTTTGAAACCAGAATCCAGCATAGCCAAGGCAGATACTGATAGTGATGTGAAAAGGACATGCAAGATGATAAGAGTCAGTCTATTGGTACTCCCAAATACTAACCGTCTATAACTAACCACTAAGGGCCAGGATTTAGTTTGGCTTATTTTGTCATTTCTAATGTCACGTCAGCTCTAATCCTAACCATTTAATAATTGAGTTAAACAGTTAGGATTTGGGAGTATATTTGGCAGTACACTTTGGGAGTACCTGTAGACTAATTCATATGATAAATGGCAGCCACTTTAGTCAAAATAAATTTTCATCCTTATTTTCCCTCCACATGCCCCCAATAAAACAGTGAGGGAACATTCAACACAAGTACCGTCATGAACAAAAACGACTGCACTTGCTAACTTCCACATCTTCCACCATTTTTTCTAGAAAGAATCAATGGTCACAAACAACCTCTGAAAGTGACACCAGATTTATTTACAACCTTTTAGCCTCTGTCCCCCAAATTCGTTTCCATAGACGAAGCTTGTCAAAAGAGAGGCCATTACAGTTAGGGTTCTCAAGTCCTCCATCACATAAAACAAGTGGAGTAAAAGAAAGGGAAATTTAACAAGTGGTGGAACTTGGAAGACATGGTTGGGATGGGCTAAATTCTTGCATTAAGCATTAAACATTCATGATAGAATAATAAATAACCATACAACAAGGATAAGGAAAGGAGATGTTCTCTTTAAAGAATGTAAAGAAGAAGAAGTTCTAATTACGTAAAGTCCTCAACATTCTATCCTCATCTTTTCCCACCATTTCTCTGCACTATAGACAATGATGAAAACTTCCAATCAAATCCTGAAACAATGGAGCAATTCTTTTAAGCTATTGAAATTTCCCAAAGAATAATGGAAGTGATCCATAACCAATCAAGGAAGGCTTTTTGTGAATCTATGAATTGTGATACGTCCAATAAACTAACTTCCTCAACAGGATAGGAATTGTGTTCAACCAAATAATTACCATATTGTTTGACGTGCAAGACCACATAAATGCATGTCGTTCAACAAATTAATTCCTCCCCACAACTGCAAAAAATTTCTAATGACCAGCAGTCACTTGATTTCTACATTTTGCAAAGAACATATTTCATCAATACCCACCCCATTACATCACAGAAGCTTCCACTCAAATCGAACACAATCAAGTTCTCACATATTTTTCGAGCATCCATATCATCAGAGCTATAAACATCTGTCAAAGCACATCTATAAATTGGGAGTCTCCTCTTTTTCATCATTGCCGTCCCGAATTACAAGACAACTTATGGAGCCTATTGCAATTTGCAAGAAGGCTAAACTCGTAGCCTAACTACATTGCAAGTCAGGAATCACATGCTTATAGATGTAATTCAATTTGTCTGCTGAGGCAAAACTTTATCTATAATATACCTCAAGATTAGCTCTTTTACCAAATTTTTGTTGTTCCTACTTGCTAAGCATAGTAACAAAGTTCTCGAATAATTCCCGAATTGTACCCGAACTATTCATTTTTTAAGGGGTGCCGTTTAAAAAAGCTTCTTTTTCCCGAACTAATGAATAATTCCCGAACTGACGAATTATTCGCGAATAATTCCCGAACGAACGAATTATTCCGAACTTATGCCGATCTTATTCCGAATGAAGATTTCTCACAAATTATTCGTTCATGCTTATTCAGAATTCTAAAATAAAACTGAGGGTAAAATGAATTTTCTATTAGCAATAGAATTATTACTAATAACTCGAGACTTATTTCACACTGAGAAATCTTCATTTGATTGAAATCGCCAACTAATAGAAGAATGAGAAAACTCTATTCGAGTAAGCTATTTTAGGATTTTGATTACATTTGATTGAATTGAGAGAAAAAAGATAATTTTGCAAGCTGGTTAGTCTGTTGAATTTCCATTGAACTAAGAGAAAATAAGATTTGTGTTATTTATTCTGAGCTATTTCAATATTTTGCTAAATAACTAGGTTATGCCAAATAAATACACTCATATATTGTTTTTCTGATTTTATCTATTCAGATTATTTTTCTAGTTTTTATATATTTTTTAATTGCTTATATAATTTGATTTACATATACAAACATGTAATCTAAATTATTCTTTTTTCTTAAATTACATAAAGCTTACTTAAGCCTTATGTAATTTTTTTCTTGAGTTTGCGAGTTTACATAATGCTTGTTTTTTAGAATTTGGAATAAATGTTAACATAGTAAGAGATGTCAATACATATAGATTGGTAGATGGATTAGTTGGCATCACGTTCTTATTTTTTATAATTATTAATTTTTATTTTTTCGAACTTATCCCGAATTTGCCGATTTTTTCCCTTTTTTTTCGAACTTAACCCCTGCCGAATAATTCCCGAATCCGAACTTTGTTACTATGTTGCTAAGTCTCCAAAAGTCCACAATAGAATCTTCCTGAGAAAGTATAAAAGGTCATCCCAATAACAATTACAAAATATTCCCATCCCCTGGTCATCTTTCTTCCAATTGTACGGTTTGTACCTCAACTCCCAAAAGAGACATCCTTCTTGTAAAAAACCACTTGGGTTGGGATCCTTCATCAAATGTCCATACCAGCAAAATAAACGGTCAGTGTGTTGCCTGTCTACAACAACTTTTCATTAGCCCACTAGACCCCTATCGCCACCTTTTCCACCAAAAGATTCAAGATATTCACAGAATGAACCTAGTATTAAATGAGAGTGAAAATAAAGAAAAAGACAAAACAATATAATGGTAGATGGAGTAAGCAAGATATAGATATTCAATCATTATCATATTGAGCCTCCATGCTCCAGACCTAAGTAACCAAAGCAGGAGCGGGAGCGGGAGCGGAGAGCGGAGAGCGGAGAGCGGGAGCGGGAACGAGAGCGTGAGAGCATCAAGTTTTATTTTAGGATGGGGTTGAGAGCGCCTCCGGAGCACCGGTATATATATATTAATATTTTAATATATTTTTTTAATCAATTATTTAATTTCAAAGATTAATAAATTTTAACCACAGTTAAATAGTTAATAAGAATTAAAAGAAACAAGGTTGACCTCTAGGTGCAATTGAACTCTTCCTGAGTTCAATCGCAATTGGATCAATTGGATGTGATCCCATCTCCGAAAGTGAGAATAAAGACAAGCATAAAGCAAATAAAATAAAAAAATTAAACTTATTAAGTCTTCATAATGTCAGTACGAAAATAGGGAAGACTTAAAGTCTTTTCAACTAAAGTATTAACAATCATTTCTGAAGGGTAAAAATGGAAGTTTAATTAAAGTTTTAAAAACCATTCGGTCATCTTCTTCCTTTCAACAATATACAGACCACTTCCAGTGCTATTTATTTGAAAGATTGAAGGTTTGTTTAGCTCTCTTAAACACCGCACTCTAAAACCGTGCTCTACAAAATGGGAATCTGCGCTCTCAAGGCGAATCCGCTCGCAAACTGTGAGAGCAAGGTTGGAGAGCAGCAACAGCTAGCATTTTAGACGGTTTGGGTTACTAAGCTTCAGACCATCCACAAGTTTATTTTTTCTATGGGTAGAACCTTAATCTGGCACCTTAGAAAAAATATGCCAAAGACCATGCAGAACACTCCTAATTACAACCCATAGTAAAACGATATCATAAAAATAATCTATATATATTATATAATATTCAACCAGAACTGGTAAATGAAGAATCCAAAGTATAGTACTTCTGAATGATCAATTAAAAAGTGAAATCAATATCATCAACTAGAGTAAACTTCCAAAAACTAAGTATATATTTAAATTAGTATGTGTTGTAGAAGCATCTTATTTCCATAGCCTGCCATACATCGTAAGAGACTGCATAAATATGAATCTTGAACATTCATTAGAAACTTCATACAAATGGAGCTCAATTTAGTCAAATAAATGAGGTAAAAACATGCAAATAAGGACATTTTGGGGAATTAAGATATTTTAATAAAAGCAGGGTATAGCCCATAAGGAATTTCACATAGAAACATTTATGGGTCAAAATGTCTACTTTTTAAGTGAGTCAAAATGTCTATCTTTAAGTCTCCGGTGAGTTTTAGAATGTTCTTTAGGTCGTCCATCTACCAAGAAGAATTAAAGATCTTTCAGATTTTTAAAGATGATGAAATAAAATAAAGTAACTACTTCACATCGGTGTAAACTGTAAAGGTGAAGAGCGCTGTTCAATATAAACTTTCCATCTTTAAAAAAAAATCTTCGTTTTTAAACTGCATAAATATGAATCTTGAACATTCATTAGAAACTTCATACAAATGGAGCTCGATTTAGTCAAATAAATGAGGTAAAAACATGCAAATAAGGACATTTTGGGGAATTAAGATATTTTAATAAAAGCAGGGTATAGCCTATAAGGAATTTCACATAGAAACATTTATGGGTCAAAATGTCTACTTTTTAAGTGAGTCAAAATGTCTATCTTTAAGTCTCCAGTGAGTTTTAGAATGTTCATTTGGTCGTCCATCTACCAAGAAGAAGTAAAGATCTTTCAGATTTTTACAGATGAGGAAATAAAATAAAGTAACTACTTCACATCGGTGTAAACTGTAAAGGTGAAGAGCGCTGTTCAATATAAACTTTCCGTCTTTAAAAAAAAATCTTCGTTTTTAATCCTCCTTTTATATTGCAAAAGAATGGATCCTACCAAAATGTGGGGTAATGACCATTGCATATTTGTGGTTCATGCTATGCATGCTTTCAAAGTTTTGCCTTTGAATAAATCTTCCCAATTTTCAGTTCTGGCTTGATTTATCTACTATACTTCACTCCTACTTACAGATAAATAATACTTTACTCCTACTCTTCGATCTTGAAAACTTCGAATTTGATGCCTTGTAGTTGGTTTGAAAGAAAATAAACAAATAGTTGAAAATAAGAAGTCACTAGGCTTTAAGCCAATTACAATAAGCAACCAAAGAAGAAAAAAAATTAAAATCGCACAAGAACTAAATTTTCTTTTCTTTTCTTTTGAATTGTTTTGAAAATAGCCTTCTAATATCCCCTTATTCTCCTTGTAGTTGGTTTGAAAGAAAATAAACAAATAGTTGAAAATAAGAAGTCACTAGGCTTTGAGCCAAGTACAATAAGACCCAAAGAAAAAAAAATTAAAATAGCGCAACAACTAAATTTGCTGTTCTTTCCTTTTGAATTGTTTTAACAATAGCCTTCTAATATCCCCTTATTCTCAACTAAAAAAAGTTAGAGCCCAAAATTATCAAAAAGTCAAGCCATGAAAATAAATTTAAGCAAATCCCTCAGCCATGGATGTCTGATTCATTAAAGAGAACAAAAAGAAAGCAAATACAATTTTCACAAACACCATAGATCAACAAATTTACATAATCGCCATGACCAATTCGAAATAGAAGAAATGAATCCTTACATGCATCCAAAAGTATATAATCTAGTACAAGATGAGCAGAAGAATAAAAAACAAGATTGAAGATTACATACACTTTGATAAGTTTCTAAAGGTAGTTTTTCTGAACTAAATATATAATACAGGATAATTAATTTTTAATTATTAAAACAAGTGAGGAAGAAACTGTTATAAGCTTTATAATGGCTTTTATAACCACTATAACAATTGGTGACAGTCAAGGTTTACCTCTGTTAAATCGGCTATTATCATTATTTAAAGCTTTGATAAACAACAAAGAGCTTAGATAGGTCTCAAAGAACATATAAGGACGTGAAGCACAAATACACATCGTCTTCAAAAAAATATTATATATATATATATATATATATATCTTCAATCTTCATTAATAGAAAAAATAATAAATCATATTTGATGTCCTACTATGGTCAAAGACATCACATAAATAGGGGCAGAACTGAATTCAGAAATCAATAAATTTGAAACAAATGAAAACCAGACAGTGGCTAATGAGACAAGCATCAGATTAAGTGACCCAAGTGGTACATTTCAGGCAATTCAATATTTATCTTAAATGCCATCTGAGGAGAAAATTGTTACAAGAATCTCCATTTGGTAGATGACAAAACACATAATTACGTTCCACGAATGAGGGAATCTATTCATTACTTGGAAATACAGGAACCAACACTTAGTTGGTAATACAAATGGGACAAACATCAGATTAGGGCATGAGTGGGCAGATAGCAATTGAACGGCCCTAGTGGTATATGTCAGGCTATTCAAGCAGATTAATTATCTTAAATGCCATTTGAACAGAAAATTGATAAAAGAATCTCCATTTGAGAGATGACAAAGCAGGTAATAATGTGCAATGAACAATGAAACTCACTCATTACTTGGCAAAGAATAGGAACCAACATTTATTTGACAATAGTAAATGGGAGAAACATCAGATTAAGCCAGGAGAGTGCAGGTAGCAATCAAGCGACCCCAGTGGTACATGTCAGGAATTCAAGTAAGCTATTTATCTTAAATGCTATCTGAACAGACAATTGTTACAATAATATCTATCTGGGAAATGACAAAGCAGGTAGTTATGTTCTACAAACAAGAAACCCTACTCATTACTTGGAGAAGAGCAGAAACCAACATTTATGTACAATGGAAAAGGGGACATAACATCATATTATGCCAGGAGTGTGCAGGTAGCCATCAAGGGACCCTACAGCCTACAGGTAAATGTCAGGCAATTGAAGGCCGCCGCTTATCTTAAATTTCATGAACAGAAAATTGTTACAAGACTCCATTGTAGTCAAAGCGTCTAGGCAAAACCTAGGCGATTAAGGGTTCCCTAGGTGACCAAAAATTATTTTTTCTGTTAAAATTATATAAAATTTAGTAAGTGACCGCCTAGATTATCATCTAGGGCCTAGGCCATACTTCATAGGGGCCCTGAATAGATGAGGCGGTGGCCTACTCGTTGCCTAGCCAACATTGTGACTACACTGCAAGAATCTCCATTTTGGAGATGACATAGAGAAGGAACCAACATTGTGCCAATACTTCCATTAAGCAAATATGATTGAACAAAATGATATATAAAGGCTGATAAGATATAGGAATAGAAATAACAGTGAATATGAAACCAAAACGAAACTGTGCATTCGATAAGTTTCTAGTACCGCCTCACTCGGGATATAAAATTAGACTATCAAACAGAGATTCTAAGAACAAAACCCAATGCCAGTAATCTTAATACCTCGACTTAGCAGAGGACCTTGGAGATTCACTGTATAATTGGATACCGGATAAATATGGAACGTAGTACTGAACAACGCAATCGCTCCCGTTAAGTATTAAAGGCACTCCGGCACCATATGCACTCCATTCCTTAAAGGATTCCCATAGATCTCCGAGGGTGAAGTAAGGTTGGAATTCATCATCACAAGTCCTCCACACCCTCATCCTTGTCTGCATTTTAAATTTTTTTATAACAAAATTTAAAAGAAAATTCAAAAATTTGAGGAAATTTTTTTTAATCAAAAACCAATCTCAACAATCATGATCGGATAAAATGAACCTTAGAGAGATACTGTGCAGGAACAGACGGTTTTGTTGATTCCAGGAACTGATCAAGATTACTCAAAGGAGTAATCGCCGGTTCAGAAGCCGGCATAGCCATGGGCTTCGAAGGCTCTTCAGATCCCGCTCGGTTCTCCGGCACCCTATTTTCCGAAATTACCACCTTTTCCTCTGTAGAAGGAACCAGGCTAGCAGTTCCATTACCCCGATCTCTCTGAAATTGTTGTTTCTGCTGCTGAGTCTGATAATTCTTCCTCGCCTTCACCGGAATGTAAAACCGATCCTCTCCATGGCCACGCCCAAGCTGCAATCCCGTCCCTAACATCTCCACAGCCAGAAAACTCAGAGAAAATCCTAATTTCCTCTCCAAAAAACCCTAAACCGAAACGTAGCACAATATCCGAAGTAAATTCAGTTGGAAGAAGTCAACAAATCCACACCAGATCAGAACGGCTGGACCTCCGCTTCTCGTAGATAATCAGAAGATCAAAATCTCCGATTTCTCTCAAGAATTTCAGGAATCTGAAACTTCCAGAGAACCTAACAACAATTACACAGATCAAGCTCTGGCAAAGAGAGATTATATATATATAAATATATTTTTTTTTGAAATTCGATCTTAACCCTAATGGATTCTCTTTGATCTAACGGAAACGGAGATTGGTGGGAATCGGAAAAGATCTTCGGGTTTGAGACGCAGAAATTGGAAAAAATGAAGGGATGAAGAAGACGAAGAAGAAAGAATTGTCAAAATCAGAGTCTGAATAAATGCACGGCCAAACAGAGAGGGAAATAATTATTTATTTGTTTTATTTTTTGATGTATTTATTAAATAATTAATAAAAATAGATAATTATCTGAAGTGAAGAATTGAAGATATCACGTCATGAGCACCTAAAGGCTAAAACGGTGCTTAACTAAACTAGGCTGTGATTGGTGGAATTCCAAGCAATCGGATTACTCATCCAAAGGAAGAGATCATATATCGACACGTGTAAATAATAGAGTGAATTGGGCATGTGTGCGAAAGATATGGAAAGGTACTGTAATTGAATGGGATAAAGCCTGTCTTTCGGGTGTCTTCCGGGGAATGGGATTTGGTCTGACCCTCGTCTGTACTCAACTCCTAATCTATAGGTTGACACGTGTTTCTTTTATCTTTAACTTGTAGTTAAAATTTACTAATCCTGGTTAAATAACCATGTAACCTTGATTTCTAAATTTAGAAAAAAAAATTTTAATCATAGAGTTAAAATTTCTGAACCAGAATTTAAAAGAGTGGGTCACATGATTTTGATCCGTCGTGAGCCAACAAAATCTGACTGCATCTTCTAGGATCACCTCAGAAATATAAATGTCTTTATTTTTTTGAACAGTGATAGATGTATCTGAGATCTCCATTTGTAAACCTAAGATCGGTCGTCATTGGTCTACACCCCACTATTAAATACTCATTGTGGTGACAATTTCAAAATTGAGTATGAAACAATGAGGACCAACTTTATGTTTGCAAATGAAAATTTCAAGTATGTTAACTATTTTCCTTTATTTTATATAAGCATGGATATCATGAGCTTTAAAGACTTAAACTAGTCGCATGTGATACATAGGGAATATCCCACCCCATACAATCAATATTGAGGGGAGATCAGGAATCGACCTCGAGACCTCTGGTTTACGATTCGTCTTTTGGCCACTGGACTACACCCTTGGGTAAGTAGGGTATTTGTGATGGTTGAGTAACTTTTTTTTTTTTTGGTTTAAAATAAAATATTAATATGAAGTATGGTCCTTTACTCCATCATCTGATCTTATTTGAGTTGAGATGAGTTGAGTTGAGATTAGTTTGATCATATTTGAGAGGACAGCTTGAGCTAGATTAAGAGAGAATATTTAGGTTTGAATTTGGTTTGAAGAAGCTGAATCGAGCTTGAGTTAGGTTCAAATCTGAACTTGATTAAAACTGAGTCAAACTCAAATTAAACAAGCTAAATCTAGCTCGAGTCAATGTCAAATTTGAACTTGATTCAAACCGAGTCGAACTCAAATTGGACAAGCTGAATCGAGCTTGAGTCAGGTTCTAATTTGAACGTTATTCAAAGGTTCAAATATGAACTTGATTCAAACCAAGTCAAACCCAAATTAGACAAGCTGATCGAGCTTGGGTCAGGTTCAAATCCGATCTTGATTCGGGCCGAGTCAAACTCAAGTGTGATTAAAATTTAATCAACCTTACATGATTTTAGTATAATTATTTATTCTTAATTAGTAATGCACGAATGTCCAAAAAAACTATTCTAACTATACACAATACTCATATTTGAGGATAGTCCTCAATCTAAACTAAAGCATTAGAATTTTTATTTAACTACTCAACTTTTTTTTGTAATTGATCTCTTATTTTTTTATTAAAATTTAAAATGTATTATTATATATTAATATAAATAATTTGATCAAAAAAAATATTACATACATAATATTTCAAGGGTGCTTCAACGAGCACGTCAATATTTACTAATTTTATACCAAACTTAAAACTACAGATTACACACCATTAATTAAAACAAAATCTTCTTCCTCTAAGGACAATCCAACAACCAAAAATGTGTCACTCAAGTCCTGCCCAAACAACACAAAAGCTACCCGTCTAGCTGTTTCCAAAAGAGAACAATAAAATGAGATTAGACTCCAGCTCCTGTTCCTGTTATTCGTATGTGCACAAAGTTCTTGAGTGAGATGAGGATGCTGAGCTTTTCTTGGTTCAACCAGTTTTCCCAGAACGTATGCTTTCATCTTACCTATGAAATTCAGTTTCATAGTTAACTTTATTGCTATTGTGCTCAAACACGTCTAGCTTATTGTGCTCAAACACAGTTTCACCGATAACCATGAAATTCAGTTTCACAGTTTATTAGTTTCATACCGGTATGGTTATTGTGCTCAAACACGCATCACTTCTTCATCTGCAATACCCAGATTTACAAAATCAAACATAAGGAAATTGATAGACAGTTCTTGATTCTTCCATTATTAAAGAAAACAGTCATGAGCATAGATAGGTATTGTTACTTATGTTGTCACTGCCTAGTGTGAGTTAAGAGTAGGAGAGAATCATCAATTGACTAATTATCTAAAACTCTTACAATTATGTCTGTTTCTAACTCTTGTCATTATTGCTCACAATGTTAGGTTACCGGAAATAAGGGAGGTAACAGGGGTTGATGTTTTGCAGAAATTTTGAGAAGAGGAAGAAGATGCATTTTAATTAATGGTGTGTAATCAGTAAATGAACCAAGCCGAACCAAACCCTAAATGAACCAAGCCGAATCAAATAGTGTTTGGTTTAAGTTTAACTTGTTTCAACATTGGAGCTCAAATAAACGCTTAGCTTAATCACTCAAACCTAAAAATATTAGCTTGAGCTTGACTATAGCCCTAAAAATAGGATATACAACACAAAATGTCAACAGGTCAAAATGGGGCTACAAAAACCTCTTTTAAACTAGGTTAAAGCCAAGCTTATTCAAAAAATCACAAAAATGCAAGCTCAAGTCCGACCGATTATCATTTAGGCGGGTCTAGATATCATACATGATGGCATGCACTTTCGTCGGGAAAACTCTTTGTGGTTCCCTTACGCTGTGTTTGGTTGCCGAGAAAATTTGAAAAAGAAAAGAAAAGAAAAGAAAAGAAAAGAAGAGAAAAGAAAAGAAACTTTCAAATTTTCCGTTGTTTGGTTGTCTAGAAAATTAGAGAGAAAGTTATCGAGAAAGTATTTTCTCTTGTTTGGTTGCTAAGAAAATATATGGAAAAAATATATTTGTTATTTTTTTACCACAATAATCATTCTTACTTTAAAACCTATATTTATAATCAATAAATTTTAAATATATATTGATCGTCAGTCAATCTTAAATTATTTCTTCTTAGTAATAATTCTGTAGAATAGTACTAGTAAGGGTATCGTTCCTCTGAGGACTGCACTGGTTTCGTTGCTTTTTATTCAGATTAATTTTAAACTAATAATTGAGGCAATTGAATTTTGATTTGATTAAACTAAAACAATGAATTAAACTAATTTAAATGAAATTTCTAAATTAAACTAAAAACAATTGGGTTTTTAAATCCTTTTGGAGAGAAAATCTAGGGTTTTCAAATCCACCACTAACCTAATAACTAATCCCTATTTTAAATTTATTATAACCTCTTAAATTGTAAACATTCCAGTTAGAGTGACAGCACGTCCCCTCTCAACTGCTCAAGAAAAGTTCAAGGGATTATATCCTTAGAATATCGTATCTTCGGTTAGCACGAATGATACACACTAATCTACGGTTGTGTAATCACTCGTCTTCCCTTAGCATAAAATATCTTCAGATTTAATCTCTCAATATTTTAAAACCATTGCATAAAACCTATGTTTAAATTCTAACGAAAATTAACACAAGTGATTTTAATTCCAATTTCATAATACCTAAGACAAGGTTGAGAATTCCATTTAAATTAAATATAATTCAAATAAATCCTAGTTGTAAAAACAACTCTCTCATTATGCAATCAATGTTTTACAATACAGAGAATTAAAATAAAAATAAAATAAATGACACAATTACTTGGCTAGGGTTTCATCGAAACCCTAGAGTGGAAATTAGTTCATCGCGAGGGAGGAATGCAACATCTTCATGGACAAAGTTGTAGCACTTCTCTTCATGACTTCCTTGATCTCCAGAGCTTCTCTTCTTCAGATCCAAAATCTCTACAAATTTCTCTCTCTCTAATGATAATGGCTAAGAATTCCCCTTTTTATAGAGAAAGATAGAAAGATAGAGTCCTTCTAGAATAAAGAATTCTAATTGAGGTACAACTCTTCTTTTTCTCTCTCTAAACTCTCTTAGGGTTGAATGAGGATTAAACCATCATTTAGGAAAACAATAATAGAGTTGGAAAGTGTTTAGAAGTACTAAAACACTATTCACGAAACACTATTCACGGAATATTATTTCACCCTATTTACAGTTTTGCCACTGAACTTCAAATAATTCTAGAGAGCTCAATTTTAATCGGATTGACCCGAAATTTTAAACATAGCTCCTTTAGGTCATCTAGAATCTACCCAAAAAGTTTCATAAATTTTTTATAAAGAAAAATTACCAAACTATCCCTCTATTGATAGAAGTGCGATTTTGGCCAATCGATTTATCAGGGTAGATTTATGCGATTTCGCTCTCTTTTCTTCTTCTTTCTTTTACTCTTCTTTTTTCTGAGATTTTTGGAGTCTTTGAAGCTTGTAAATCTTCCATTTTATCTTCTTTTCCTCGTATGAACCTGAAATAAGAATAAACAACCAAGTAGCATAAAATAATATAAATAATTACTCTAAATGATTAGCAAGTTAAGTTTGAGGTGCTTTTATGTATAACATTTAGCACCGATCATATATCTTCATAGATTGTTATTTATGATAAAAAAAAAAATCAAACTTTTGTTCAATATCATTTTCTAGATGACAGAGATGTTAATGACACCGGATTCAATATCACTTTTTTCTCTCCTAACACGGGTTGACTCTGTTTCTGCTAGGATCGGAATCCTCAATGACAGCGGAATTCAATTTGTAATCTCAACTAAACTCTCGAATTTATTTCAGCAAATGTTTTGAAGTCTAATTAACTTTCAAATCATTTAATTGCACTGTATTTATCATTTTATGTTAGAAGTACAGATTTGAGTCATGAATTAAAATGGTACATTTACAGCTGAACATTATCAGGATCTTCAAGCAATTGGAGTACTTTCCGCAATACTAGCAAAGAGTTCTTAAGAGAATATAAAGCTACTATTCTCAACAGATGTGCCAAAATTACAAGAACTGGATAGCTCCTGCAAGAATTTAAGAACTTCTCTAAGCTGTGAAGCTCCCAAGAAGCATATGCAGAGAGGGTGTTTGGTCTAGGCCATGGTTAAGAAGCCAGGAACTCTAAGTATGGAACTGTGTCTCTTATTTCTGCAAGACTTTCATTGTAAATCTCCCCTGCATCTTCGAAGGTCCAATCATCTAGACTGTCCTCCTTACTCGCTTTTGTATGGTTCCCAATATAAAACCTGTCAACAAGATTAGGAGATTGATATTTGGATCGATCTTCAAGCATTTTTATTGCAGCAGAGGTATCCACTGGTTTCCATGGATCATTGAGAAGCATCTCAAACCAATGATTGTCAACTTCTTGAGGCATTCTAATTTTTGAGTTTGACATGTTGCAAAACGAGTTTTTTTTGGGTAGTTGATATCATTTACCTACAACAGTAGAGTCAGCCGGTCAGAAGTTAGCATGGGGTGTGGCCTTCCAAGGGGAAGGTCTGGGATCCAATCTCCCCTCTGGTACGAGCAGCAAGAGCTCCACTGCACAAAACGAGCTTTTTATTGCAAATAATTCTCTAGTCCCCTGAAGCTACAAATGCACATGAACATGCCCAAGCTATCTAATGAAACAGAATATAGGGATTATTTGAGTGTGTGACTTCGAGGAATTATTACTCAGTTACTACATCTTGGATTTTGATGAATCATCGGGATTATTTGACTGTAATTTGAAGAATTATTACTCAGTTACAAGGTTTTCAACAAGTCCAAGATTGGATATGTGAGTGCGACTTTGGAATTTGAATAATTAAGAAGAGGCCTCGAAAGAGTTCCGTAATAGTGGAATCATATCTACTGAAACAAAATATAGTGTTCAACTCACTCCTCAACTTATCCTAGTATCCTTAGGGAAAATTCCAAGTGGGTCGGTGCGGATACCCGAAGGGATGTCCTTGGCTCGAAGGCTTTGGGACACCCTCCGTTACCAAAAAAAAACAAAAAAAAATAGTGTGATGTTTCGGGAGTAGTTGGGAGGTTGATTAATCCTCTCAATAACATTGAAGCGGATGATGGTGGGTTCTCCTGTCCTTGTAGGTACCTACTGACTGGTAGTTGATTGAGATGCTGATGGGATCCCAGCAAGAAGGAAGCTGAAAATACTCTACATATTAAACAACTATCTCTAGGCCCCATAATCACAAAGCTAAGATGTTATGAAGTCTGGATTCAATGTATGTGCTGCAGTGTCTAAGAAAAACCACAGAAGAAACAAACCCAAGAGCACCATGTGTGTGCAGTATAAATTATAAACTGCATACAAGAACAATACATGAACACAATTAGAGGGGTGCAGAATTATGTCAGCGGAGTATAACAGAAATTGAAGAAATAAAATAAGCAGATATCGAAGACTTCCTGTATGTCCAATGTCCATGAATGTATGTGATACCAGTTAGATGAAACTTTTATCTCCAATCCAATATATGTTTTTTACTGAATAAATTTTACTCCATTGTGAGAACCATCTCTAAAATTGGCAGTACATCTTCCTTGTACAGTCTAATTCATGAAAGAACAAGTTGTACTTTACTGTTTCAATTGTTCTCAATAGAGAAGGTTTTCAAATTTAAAAGGGTCCCCAAAGACTTATATTATTGTGCTTCTTCTCGTTTAGTTTCAATTGTTCTCAATAGATAAGGTTTTCAATTGTTCTCAATAGATAAGGTTTTCAATTGTTCGCATTTTCCGGCGATATTCCGATCGCCCTATCATACAAGCACAACGCTTCAGTAAAATTCCCCCTTTTATACTGCTCATTACCGACCCTCTTAACCTCCTCTGCATCAGAACTCGCCATAGCTCGCTTCACCATGATCGATTCTCCGGCGAATTGAATGTTTAGGGACACATTCACTTCCACTCCACAGCTTCCACCACCCAATTTCTTCCCACCGACACCTCTAATTATACTTCCATGCCCATAATTCTCCATTCCTGACCCCAACACATCACTTCGAGCCGAGCTCCGACACGCCATGCCAGTCTTTAAAATCTTTCCATTCGGGCAAATGTTCCCACTGAGAAGAAAATTCTTACTTGGAGAATTGATCGAAGTTCCATCACTACAACCCATGAAGCTTCCACCTGAATAGATTAATGGGGATCCGCTGGAATTCGATCTTCGATGATCCAGTTGGGAATTACGACTTGTGTCGGCAGATTGGAGGCTCTCGGCGGCAGTTGGGTTGTTTTCGCTCGATCCCGAAAGCTCACCGGAGTGATTATTTCGATCATTATCGGATCTTTTGATAATTGGGTTGGTCCCTGTATTCCCAGAAATCGAACCAGACGAGATAGAGCTGTTGCTTGTAGCCACACTAGTTCCAATGGCGACACCACGTCCACCACCTGAACCACGAGTCCTTAACGGTGAAACCGGCGAACCCAAATCGAGTTCTTTGAAATCTGGCTTGTTGTTCTCGCAGCTTAGAGAGCCAGAAAACTGATCAGCCAGTGAATCAAACCCTATTTCTGTTATGGGCTTCCTAGAGGGCGACATTTCTCTCTAAAAAAAAATACAATTTTACTTTCTGGATCTGGGTTTTGTTCTTCTTCTTCAATCTTCCCCTTCTCAACAATGTCGGTACCTAAAACTACAAGAAGACCACCAAAACAATACAGAGATATACAAACAGAGAGAGAGGAGAGAGAGAGAGAGAGATAGAGGTACCTGAACCAGTCGCCGGAGTCGCCGATGTCACCGGAGTCACCGGAAAAGTTGCCGAAAATCAACTGCTGGTCGTGAAGAGGAGTGAGGTAGAAGTGGAGAAGAAGAGACGCGAAGGGGTTGAAATAAAAACCCCCGATTTTTTTTTCTCTCCTCTTTCTCTCCTCTTTCTTTTCTTTCCTTTTCTCTTTAAAATCCAACCATTTTGTAAAGATTTTGAAATCCATGTTTTGAGAGAAAATTTTAAAAAATTTTCTTTCCTTTTTCTTTTCCTTCATTTGTTTTCTTAATAACCAAACGGCGGAAACTTCAATTTTCCTTCAATTTTCTTTTCCACCTCTATTTTCTCAGCAACCAAACACAGCATTAAGGTAGATACCAAGTTTAGAAAATGTGATTATAATATAATCACATCCCATCTGTTGTTGTTGAGTATTAAATTATGTCAAGGAGAACTGTTTGAGCTTATGCATAAATTGGATTTTTACTTGATAGCTTTTGAGTTGAAAAGAGACAATTCTACCTCTATGGTCTCTAGCAATTGCTCCAGCATTGTTCACATTTCCATGTTGATTTAAACCTCCTTCACAATTGATTTTGATAGTGCTAATAGGTGGAAGATTCCATCTTTGTGCAGAGGATGTGTAATAGGTTGGACATTGCTTCATTAATTTCATTAGATAAATAGTAATAATAAAAAACATAATGTAGAGATAAATTTTAAATTCCCTCAATAGATGTAACTAACAAAATCCACAAGAAGATTATCTAATGTATGTATTGTTAGCTAGAGATTAGGCTTTATATTGAAGAAATTAATTATTTTACTCTTTACACTTTGGTTTATTATTAGCATTTGAGACATCTACTTACTAACCTAATCCATTCAATTAATGTGCTAGTCTTAAAATAAGCATAGCTAATTAGGGTGGTAATGGGTTAAGTCGGGTTCAAGTTGAGGACTAGCGAGATGAGTGGCCTTTCAAACCAACCTAACCTGTATATATAAAATGGGGGGTTGACAAAGCAATGCTCAAACCGAACCGAAATCTAAATTTATCTACTAAGTCAACATCTTATCTAACTATTGAGGGTCGGCAACACGACTCTATTTCGTTAGTCTAGTCTATCCAGAACCATTTATTTGATTAAAGTAGTCGTCAAATCTCTTCTCACTATTCATATTCATGTCATTTTCCTAAATTTTTACAATTTTTTTAGAGACTTCAACTTTTATCAACTTATTTTTACTCATTCAAATCGTTATTGGTCTCGTTGAACGTTATATTGGAGTTATTTTTATTTCAAGAGAATGACTTAATTTTTTATCTAATATTTCATAGTTATCCATCTTTTGCTCTGTGCAAAATAACTTAGTCTTATTGTTGTCTTATGTTGGTATTAATCTGAGTGCTCCAACCACATTATAATTTAGTCTACCTAACTAATGTAAATTAATAATTAACAGTTGAATCTAATAAATTCATAATAAGTTTACACTAAAATTAAAAGTCAACAAGCATATGCTCATATAATTTTGTATGTAAGTATATAACTATTTATTGCTATTAATCATTAACAAATTAACTATGTATAATGACACCTGTAAAATAAATTAAGGGGAACTTAATCCAAACCCAACCTACGAGCCAAAAAATCAACCTATCCTGCGAAGACGCGGGCACAGCCAGGCCGGTTGACAGTTTATGCCTTTAATTGCCACCCCTAAGTATAACAAAAAAATTAGGTCGACCTTAGAGGATCATAATAATCCAATATGAACTAACATCATGCACAATGGCCAGGAAAAACGGGTGCAAAAAAACTAATAATTTTTTTTTTAACTATTACTTTCAGCCTTATCTTAATGCTAAGTCACAATCAAGAGGTGGCCCAACAATTGAGTGGTCTATTATCTATGAGCTTGGTGGGCCATGTGCATTGGACTTTAGGCCCAACTTATCTATTTATGTGTAGAGAATAGTGACAGAATGGAGTTAGAAGGGTTGGACCCCTCTAAATTTGTGGAAGGTGGGTTGGACTCCATGTTGCTATTTGGGGGTTTAAGTGTAACAACAACACCATTACCAACCAAACAGTATATTCCAAAGGCATTTAAAGAATAATTCCACATCATAGGAACAAGGATGTCATTTAGAACTTGGAAGAGGCCTTTCACAACCCTTTATGACTTTTAGGTGGTTGCAATTTAAAAAACTTTTAGAAAAGTTATTTCATCCCTATGAAATTATCCATATTTCATCCATGCGAAATTATCAAAGATTTGTTAAAATTCGGCAATTGCCAACTAGGTCCTAGGGCATGACAATATGCTTTAGATTGAAGTCCTGATACCAGTGTTTTAAAAATCAGACCAGACGGAACCCAAGGTTGATACAGTAAAACCGAGAACCGATCAAGTTGACGGTTCTGAAAACCACCAAAACCGGGCATAATTTAAGACTGACTTGAGAATCGGGAACCGACATAACCGATTCAACCGAAGAACTTGTGATAAAAAGGGCCAGAAAATGGGTGAAAAAAATAATGGAAATTTATTTTTTTAATAATAAAAGGAACGGTCAAACCGAGAATCAGTCACCACAACCAGTTCAAATGCCGGTCCGGTTATGAAAACATTGCCTAATACAACACATGTCCATAAAAAATAAGGTCCATCATCCTTGATGGAATGGAGCTTAATGCTACTACTAAGCATGCTTAGGGTGGAAATGGTCGGGTGTTGGGCTGGCCAAACTTAGGTTGGGAAAGATTGCCCTTAAGCAAATCCTGTGAACACCCCATTTTTACACCCATCAATCCCTTGTTTTTATTTATTTATTTAATCTCATTTACTTGTAATTTTAAATTTTAATTTTAGTTTTATTTTATTTCTTTTTTTATGCGAGCTTGGGGAGTTTTGAGAGAGAGAGAGAAAGTTTAGAGAGAGAGAGAGAGAGTAAAATTTCCATAATCCCAAGCCCATCTCTTAATCCATTTCATCAAATTCATAACCAAAATCCAAATCTAAAAACCCCAAACCCAAGCCCATGTGCTCAAGAAACCTAATCCCAAGCCCATATCTAAGCCAAGCCCATAACTTATTTGTAAAACTCTCAAAAGGGGTTAAAACTTTCAAAGGCCCAAGCCCATTTTGAAACCCTAGTCACCACACCTTATAAATTTGCTTTTTGAGGTCAGCTGACCTCATTTTCATCCTCCATTTTTTTTCGGCAACAGAGAGTTTTCTCTCCTGTTATCTTCTCTTCTCTTCACTTCTCTCTTCCATCTACTCTAGCAACCTTTCTCAAGCTCGCTCTCACATTTTTCTCTTTCTCCCGCCGGTGAGGGATCCGATCAACAAGCTCTCCATTGTCTGGACCAAAACATGCATCTCAGCACCTCCATCTCCGGTAGCAGCAGCCTGTCTAGAGGGCCGACGACCCAACTCTCTCGAGCTCTTTCCCCTTCTCCTCTTTTCTCTTGTGTTTGCTCCTCCCCGGTGAGCTGCAACTCCTCTGATCAAGTATTGCAGCAACATCGCGACAGCAACAACTCCAATTTCCGGCGAGCTTGTAGCTCTGGCCTGCTGCTCACTTCCTCCATTTTTTTTTCTCAGGTAATAATCACCCAACCTTTTCAATTCCTCTCCCCTTAGTTCTTTTTCCATCCTGATCTCCATTCTTCTAGATCATGGATTTCTAGATCTAGACTTTTAGATCTAGAAATTTGGATTCAAATCTCTGTAGCTTCTCTTTTTCTTTTTTTTACTTCTAATTATTATTTTATTTAATATTTATTTTCTTTGGTTCATTGTACAGAAACATCTCAGATCCAAGATCTGGCTGACTTCACCAGTCGGCCATCTTCACCGATCATCTCACCTACACCAGTGGCTCCTTCCATTTATTTTATTTATTTATTTGTATTTAAGTTTGAGTGTGGTCTTCTTCTTCCAAAATCCGGAGCATTGGCATCATCATATCCCTTCTCGCCAGCTATGGTCGGGTATGCTTCCTCCCTTCTTTAATTTGTTCTTTTACCTGTTTTTTAATTCCCTTTTTGTGAACTGCTATGGATCCAACAATGCTTGAATTCCATTATTGTTTTGTTTGGATAAGAGATTGTGATTTGAGATTAAAGATGACTCGTCATGAAATATGAGATCAATTTTTGGTTTACTTGTGTTTAAAACCTGAAGTCAGAATTTACTTGGGTCATGAGAGCAAAAGGGGTTTGATTGAAACCCGAACATTTTCTTGTGTTTGGTTAGACCCTAGTTAAAGTTAAGCTTGATTTAATTTGCTCAAAATTAGGGACTTAGGTTTTCATTTTCAAAACTAGAAACGAGTCAGATTTTTGAAGAGAAATATTTGATTCATTTGATTTTTTTTATTATTTTATTTTAATTTTGTTTTTGGTTTGTTTAAAACCTGTTGTATAGTTAAAATTTGGTAGTGCAGCCAATGAACCATGTTTGGCCATGACAGTGGCTTTCCCATTTGTTCGTTCTTATTCATTTATTTATTCTTACTTTTAGACTGGCCCTAGGTTAGTATCACCCTCAATTATCTTTTTTAAAGTCATTTCTAAGGCCTTTGTTATACAAGGTTTGACCTCAGGCTAAGTTATTGGACTAAAATCAATTGACCCTTTCTAATAATGGTCAGTAGACCTTGGTAAAATAGTTCCATCTTGGCCCTCTTTGATCTCTAATCATTTCCAGTCATATTTAATTTATTGTAATTTACTCCCATGTGTGTATGTGCAAGTCATAGGATTAGGTCGTAGCTTATTCTTTCTTTTTGCCTATTTCGGGCACTTAGGTGGATTCAACCCTAAACAACTTGCCTACCCCGTTAGTTAAAAAAATACAAAAAAATCAAAAAAATACAAAACAATAAAAACACTCAAAAAACCCACAAAATTCAAAAAGGACCTACCCTAATAAATGAACGCCCCATAGCGCTCCCTCATGAGCACCTAGTTGCGTAACCAAATCCCGGAGTGAGATTCATAAATCTCAACTCCACTTCCCCCAACTCAAGCACGAGTTGGAAGTGACCACAAACTCCGAAACGAGTATAAAAACAGTCACCACCCCGAACTACTATGAGGGTCTGATTCCGACTAACCGGATAAGTAGGCAGCCCAAAACCAGGGTTCGACCCCAACCAAAAATAAAATTTTACACTCCATATTGATTTGTGTTTGATTAGCAAAATTAATAATTGTTTAGGAAATTTTTAGAGATTTTAAATGTTTGGCTTAGACCTAATGAGTAGGTTACCATCAGTGGATGGAGGTCCTGGGGTGCCTAACCCCTTCCCCATGACCTAAATGGATCACTTACCTAGACTACTTTGGACCGTAGACCCCCTTATTTTGGATTATCTCGGGATCCTACTTCCCCTAAGTAGGTGGCGACTCTTAAAATAAATTTAGCGTTATTCCTCTACTCTCGGACCTTATCTCGACACCTAGAGTTAAGAGGGGAGGAAGGACGGTAAATTTATGTGCTTACACCGGCCCATTTATTATTATTTTTTTTTTTGAAGAAATGATATCATTTAACAAAAACCAACTACAAAAACTACAAAGAGAGACCGCCCCTACGGGGGACGCGGACCTCTTTCAGATATAAGGCGCCTACAGTCCTAGGCAAACAACTGATGAACAGTAAACAAACCGTGAGCACATAAAAGCAAAGCATAAGCAGCAATGTTGTGTGCAAAACCGTTGCTTCGCCAGCCCATTTATTAAATTGATAAAATGGGAAAATGCAAACCCATATCAAGGGACCAATCAACACATATGCGCACACTTTCTGACCATTCTTTTTTTAATCAGTACCCCTTTTTAAGATGATTGAAATATCCTTAATTATGTCACTTAGTCATAATTTTGAAGAATAAAAGAGACTAATAAAGATTGTACTCCCAAATATAGACTAATCAGTCTATAGGTACTCCCAAATATACTCCCTAATCCTAACCGTTTATAACTAATCACGAAGGGCCAAGATTTCAATTGGCCTATTTTATCTTTTCTATTGCCACATTTGCTGGAATCTTAACCGTTTAATAATTGAGATAAATGGTTAGGATTAGGGAGTATATATGGGAGTACACTTTGGGAGTATCCCTAGACTAATTCATTATTTAGAATTTTTCTAAACAAAATATTTTTGTAATAAAATTTTTCTATTCATTATTAACTTTATGTTATGTAATAAAAGAAGGTATTATTATATTTAATTTTTGTCTAATGAAGTAATTTTATTTTTAGTTATCTATTTATAGATAGTATAATTAAAAGTAGCGATTTTACATTGTTTTGGTAGTCGAATATAGATAGGCTCTAACCGTAGTTAGGGTTGGGTAGTACTAATTAATGGGTGAGACTTAAGAGAGCTGAGTGCGACTGAGTAGCAAGCTAAATTTAGTGAGTTTATAACCGCTGCGTCACTCAAGGGAATGTGACCTAAACACCTCACATGGGAATATACACACTGCCACTGGCACAAGGTATCGGGTGTTATCTATTTTACATTTCCAGTAGGCCCTTTTAACTAATAATTATGATGAAACAGATTTTTTAATTATAAGATAATCTTATATATAAAAGTAATCATTATGTCTCTTTTAGATGGTTGTTTTGATTTTTCGTCTAGAATTATATTTTATCACTTATTCGTTACAGATATCTCCATGACCTATTAATGTCTACACCCAGCAAAAATTATTAGTTAACTAATTCATGGACCCATATGATGTATTTGCCATTGGCAAGATTATCCTAAAAGATGCATTTAATGTCCCTATTTCGACGACAAATTGTTATGTCAAATCCCTATGAGTCGAGGATTTACCTATGTATCACGTTGGACTAATATGAGTCTGGCTCAGGATATCCATGTTAAACAAAAAAAAATCCCTATTATAGAGATAGAGAGGTGGGCCATCTTTTGAGAGAGGTCGTATCAAGAAGGGAATGGGATTTCATCTGCTAGACGAAATCTGTCTGCCTCGTCCATAGGTCAACAACACGAGATCCTTTTAATATCTCTCAGCTATGGTTAAGATTCATTGATCCTTAAGGTTTAATCATTTAACATTAGTTCTTAAAAGAAAAAAATATTAACTTCAAAGGCTAAAACTTGTTAACCAAAGTTAAAAAGGCAGTGAAAGGTGCTCTCTGAGTGGCCAGACGAATTTGATTTTAGGAAGTCCTGACCAAATCTGATCTTCATCAGAAGATAGGAAAACTCCCAATAAATTGAGAGATCAAATCACAGCACTTATAAGTCAATGGGTGTCTTTTTTAACCCTATTAACCATGATTAAGATTTCTTAACCCTTAGGGTTCAACAATCTAATCTTGTTTTTTAGGGAAAAAAAATTAACCTTAGTGTTAAGAAATTTAACCCTAAGATTAATTTTTAAAAAAATGAATTTCTAAAAACCAAGATTAGATTGTTAAATCCTAAGGATTAGTGAATCTTAACCATGATTAATAAGGATTAAAAAGGACACGTGTTGACTTGTGGGTGTGATTGAATTCTCCCTAAGTTCAATCAGGATTGGCTGTGATTCGATCTCATAAAATGGTAGTTTAACTCAAGATGGCATGGCTAGCAGGAGTCCACCTCATCTATTACTATTTCTAACAACTACCATTGACAAAATAAACTTTGAACCAAAAATAAAAAGATAATAAAATAAAAGAGTCCTCACAGAAAACTAATTGTTGTGTTTGAGCAAAACTTCTCTGAAAGGGCCAATAATTTGGAAACCATAGTGGGTTTGAAGTTGAGAGTTCTAATTAAGCATCAATGCCCAATTTAAAATGTTAACCTAAATGTTGCATCGTGTCATCCCTTGCTGGTTACTCCCCCTCTATCATAAAAAATCACTTAAGGCTCATTTGACATCAATTCTGGTGATTCTTTGCTAAAGAAATATTTTTCTTAATTATGTGTTCTAAAGACTAATTCTGTGTTGAAAATCCATTTGGAAACAACTAACTAGAATATGTTTTAAATAAAAAAAATAACATAATCATATTTGGATGGAACTAAAATTAACTTTTTATTTTTAACTTAATTTATAAAACTAAATTCATCAAAATTTAACAAAAAATGTGATCTCAATTTCCAGTTTGTATTCATCAACCCATATGAATGAGTTGCAATGATCCTAATCAAAAGAGATAAAATCAACTTCTTGATTTTGCTTGTGTATAAGTGATACAATTAACATAAATCTACCATTTGATATGGGCATCGATAAACCCAATGGCGGCGCCATAATTCTTTTATGTTCTAACCATTAGTAATCTCATGGATCCCCTGCCACATGCACAGAGGACTTTCGGTGTCTCCTACCATGCCTTTAACTCAAGTCTGGGGTGATTTTTAGCCATAATAACCCTTCCCGGTTTAGGTGGATGATTGCAAGAATTGTTCATATCAAATTAATATATTCTACCCCCTTCGAAGTACCTTGGACTGCCCACTGAATTCGGGAGATCCAAGGGACAGATTTTTGAGCAACTAAAGCAGCGAATCCTCCTTAGAATGCAGGGTTGGAGAGGGTCCCTTTTGTCCCAGACCGGGAGAGGTGTGTTTATTCAATCTATTGTTCAAGCAATCCCAACAAACTCTATGAGTTGTTTCAAGTTGCCACTCAAATGGATAAAAGAAATAAACTCCGCAATTGCGAAGTTTTGATGGAGTCAGGAGGATAGCCGCAAAATCCATTGGGTAAAATGGGAAAATATTTACCTTCATAAGGAAAAAGGGGGACTTGGATTTAGGGATTTAAAATCTTTTAATCTGGCTCGATTAGTGAAGTAGGGATGGCGATTGCTTCAACACCCTACTACCCTGTGGGCGTCTATTCTTAAAGCTATTTACTTCCCCAATTGTTCATTCTTGGAGGCTTCGGTGGGGAGCAGACCCTCATGGGGATGGAGGAGCCTTATAGCTGGTCGAGAACTGTCGCGATAGGTATTCGCTGGCAAGTTGGTTCGGGTGATTTAATCAGGATGGCTTTAGACCCTTTAGTGTCGAAATTTCACAACTGTAAACCACAATTTAGAAGTCCTCCAAGCGCGGATCAACAACTTGTCAGTGCCCTCATAGATCGTTCCAATGGAGTTTGGAACTTGGATATCTTGGAAGATTTGTTCACTGTTCAAACAATTTAAGAAATCCGGAAAATCCCTATTAGCAAATGCCATGTGCCTGATCGCATTATATGGAATCTCTCCAAATCCGGCAAATTCTTGGTTGGGTCGGCGGCTCATTTGGCGGATTCTTTGGTAACCAATAGACACCCTTCTTCTAGTCATGTCATCTCAAAAGACGACAGTATCACGAATGTGGAAATTAATGATCCCTCCTAAACTTCCAAGTTTTCCTTAGGAGAATTTGTAATAACACTTAAGCGGTGACTTCCAATCTCCTCAAACGTCAGGTTAAGGTGGATGAATGGTGTCCGTTATGCCACACTGAACTCAAAACAGCTACTCATTTGTTCCTTGAGTGTCCTTGTTCCAGGAGCGTTTGGTTTTGGTCTCCGCTATCTCTCCACCTCCACCTTGCTCTGATGTATCTATTCAAGGTTGGTGGAATCGGTGGGGACATCATCCGGATTTTGTAAAGCCAGATCTTTCCCTCGGAATCAGAATTACTACAACCCTATGGAGTATATTTGGAAGATGCGGAACACAGCTCTGTTTGAAAATTCTCCTCCAAATCCTTGCTTTGCAATCGATCAAGCTGAGGCCATTTTCTAGGAAATTTCAGTGAATCAATCAGTCATCTCGCCAGTTTCGAGTCTCGCCGAGAAAATTTGGAAACCCCAAGTGATCGGTGGATTAAGATTAACGTCGGCGGAGCAGCACTCACTAGTGGTTTGGCAGCGGAAGCTGGAGCAATTGCTAGGAATCAAAGGGGAATTATCCTAAGGAGTTAGAGCAAGGCACTGCTCGGAGGGTCGTCTTGTATCGCTGAGGCTGAAGCTCTTCGGGAGGGAGTGCTTATGATCATCTACAATCGTTGGCCACAAACAATAGTGGAATCAGATTCCAAGGAGCTGATGGATTATATTAATGGGCTTGCTCCATTATCACATGGTGAACCACATCCTATTATGGAGGACATTAGCTCCTTGATTCGTATGTGTGGGGAGATATCCTTCTCCTTTGTCTACAGGGAAGCTAATACGTTGGCACATGACTTGGCTCAACGGGCTTTGAATTTAAGTTTACGAAGGCATCTAGCTACTGTGGATTACTCACACCCAAATGTTTCGATGCCTAGTACAGTTGTAACTTCTTCCTATACTTAATACCGTCATCTCTTAAACAAAAAAAAAGTACCAAAAAAAAAAAGTTACAGGCTTAGCTTTCTTAGAGCATTCCTAGCAGCCGTACCGAATTTCACTCACCAAAATAGCCAAAACCCACAAAAAGTGGTTTTGGTGAGCCACTTTTTTAAAACACTCCCAACAGCCTCACCATTTTAACCAAAAAAAAGAGAAGAGAGAAACAATATTTTATCATTTGTGTGGGAAAATGAAAAAGGAAGAGAGAGAAATATTATTTTATTGTTTGTGTGGGACCACAAAAAAGAAAGGGAGAAAGAGAAACCTTATTTTATTATTTGTGTGGGCCCAAGGGTGAGAAGATTTAACTTTGGTGAGTCTACAGTACTCACCAAACTTGGTGAAGTACTGTAGACTCACCAAATGGATTTCTTCATTATCTTGAGGTTGCTGGGAGTCATTTTAACACCTTTTTAGTCTTTTGGCTCACCAAAATAACCAAAAAGTTATTTTGGTGAGGCTGCTAGGAATGCTCTTACCTGCAACAGAGGACCTTCCATGGTATAATATATTTTGGGCCGGACTAGGCTTAAAATTTTAGGATCATTAGCCTGTTATACTGTATTACTAATTGGTCGGTTGGCTTGGTGCGGCCCCATTACATATTATTTTAATAGAATCCATTCTTTTTTCCTTTTGAATTGGGGAAGTGATTTAAAACTCTAATAGTAGAACTGGATCGTTGGATTTTCAATCTAACGATGTCAAGCATTAAGTGGGGCCATCATTTATAGCATGTGCGGACATACGCCCGCCTCTTGCGCCAGTGGTGGGGTGTGGCCTCTCTGTTGAGGGAGGTCCGGGGATCCAATATCCCGGGTGAGGAGTCGCAAGAGCTCCACTCCCATTCTAACCACTAACCTTTGATCTAACCGTAGGTAAATGATACTCCCAGCAAACAAAAAGAATTAATTAATTAATTAGGTTTGGTTTTGCCCGATCAAATTAATAAGGGAAATACTTAACTTACTGTCGCAATAGACTACCAGTTCTAATGTACAATCCTAATTGGTCAATGCCCTTTTTTTACCACACATCAACTGTAGTTAAGATTCACTTACTCTTATAGTTAAGCAATTTAAAAAGCAAAAAAATCAAAATATTTACTTTAATTTTCTTAAGCTTAACCATAGTTAAAGGAATATTAAAAGGGACACATGGTCATGACATTAAACTACCTATTCTAATGTGGGGTGTGTTAATCACTGCCCAATTAATAATGGGCAGAACCAAGCCTTGCTGGGCGACCAACCCTCTTCTCTCACAGTCATCATTAGAAAGTTTTTTTTTTCTTTTTTAAGAATAGTCGTGGATTTCACACACACTTGTGTGCCTCATTGTATTGTTTTGAGCACTATGTACACAAATAAAGAGGAGAGAGGAAATAAAGAGGAGAGAGGAAGACGAAGAGGGGGAGAGTAAACAAGAGTGAAGGAAGGGGTGGACTAGTGGTTCCTCGGACTTACCCCTCATGAAGCGGAAGGTCCTGGGTTTGATTTCTCATTCCCCCTTTGGGGCTAGGCTTGCAAAGTATTTTCCTGGACTTACCTGGTGTGGCGGGTTGCGGGCTCTCGTCGCATCCTCAAGGATTAATTATTTAACAGGGTGTAACCATAAGGCAAGGGGATAGCTGCCCCGTAAACAAGGAAAAATAACATCTATAAGATATGTACAAAATGACTCACAAACTTAATAGTAAGAAAAAATAAAATCGGGGATACACTCTCCTTAGACCTAAAATATTTCATACTCATCTAATCATTTTCCTCAAATTCATCAACAATTACTAACATTTCAATCAACAATTGCATGCCCCCCTAAGAGCAAAGAGAGAGAGACTGATGTGTCAAATTTTTTTTTTTTTTTTAAATCGATTAAATTTTTTTTAAAAAAACCTGAAATCGCAATTAAATGGACGATCTAGTTCCAAATCGTCGGAGATATGTCACATAGATCGCTAGCGATTTGGATAGGCAACACGCACTACAAGAAAACTACCGGACAACAACGGAACTGTAGACACGGAAATATTTCCATGTCTAATACCTATTTATAGACACAGAACTGTTACCGTCTCTACAATTCCGTATCTAATGTTTATTCCAAGATTTATATTAATTTTATGAATAAAACATTTATTAGACATTGAAAAGTTTCCGTGTCTAATATTTTTAGACACGGATATTGGTGTTAGTGACGGAAATTTTCCGTCTCAAAATTAAAAGAGCATTAGACATAGAAATATTTCCGTGTCTAATAATATTGTATTCATTTTTCTCTAACCCGCGAAACCCATACCATATCCCCCCTTTTCTGTTCTCTACCGTGCCTCTCTCTCTCTCTCTCCTTCTCCTCCACCTTCGACCACGGCCGCCGACCAACGCTGATCACCACAGGCAACCATCTCCGACCACCACCGGATAAAAGCTCCGACCCCCACTGTAAGTCATTATTTCTCTCTCTATATCTCTCTCCCTATCTATTTGTTCATCTCTCTATCTTTGTCTCTCTCACTCTCTCTCTACTGAGCTCTCCTACTCTCTCTATCCTTCTATTGCCTGTCTCTATCTCTCACACTCTCCCTCTCTACTGACCTCTCTCTCTCTCTCTGTCTCTCTCTATCGAGCTCTCTTTCTCTATATTTCTCTCTGCTCTAATTCCTCTCTCTATGTTACTAACTCATGAGTTGGACTCTGTGCAGGTTCATCAGCGCCACCAACTCCACGCCACTCAAATTTCTCCTTTGCTAGGTACCTACTAATGACATTTTATGTTCTCTTTCTTTAAGTTTTTCCTTGATGAATTTGTGGGTTTGTTTGAGCAATATTTGTAGGAAGTGAAAAAGACAGTAAACCAATCTCTCTCCAACCAGATTATACATCCTAGTAATAAGTGTTTCCTGATCTTCTGAAAAATCAAGCTTAGAATCTCAACTGTTTTGCTCTAAAATAAGCATCCCAACATGAAAATGGAAAATCATGTTACATGACAAAGTATACTAAGTTAAATAATGGGTTTGAACTTGAAAAGAGAGAGAACATGCCTTGATTTCAAATGGGTACATCTAAAAACAGATATGACATGATTAGGCACACATTCCTGGTTTGATCCAGTCGTTAGGATGTAGTTATTCTATCCCGGGGTGGAGAATTAGGTTTTGAAATGGAATTCATGGGTACGTTAACTATTTCCCTTCTAAAAAAAAACAAATTACCATACTTGACCAAAAACTATCTTTGTAGAAATGAGAAATCACTCTCTTTAAACAAAACCCTAAATTTATATGATAATTTTTACAAAATCTCTAAAAATAAAAAATAAGATTCAATTAATAAAAAAAAAATGTATGAGGCATTATGACCATAGCTTATATAAGGACCCAAACTCCTAATTTTTCTTGATTTCTTCTAAGAGTGAATTTATCCTAAATAGTAAGGTTTTAAAAAAATAAAAACTAATTAAAAAAATTATGTAACTCTTAATTAAGAGTTTCTTAACCCAACCAAACTCTCAAAACCCAAATTGAACTATATATAGCCTTTTTCTTCAATGATTCCGGTGTCCAGTAGATTTAATTAGTTGAATGATTTTAGGTCTCATCATTAGTTTTTCAACAATATATTATAATGGCAAGTTTGATAACACTACAAGAAATCTACCGTATAGCAATAGAATTATTGACACGGAAATCTTTCTATAATAGTAGGGTTGTGTTCTTGTTTGCCTTTGGTGTATTGAACTTGCTATGTTTATTTTTATTTCTGCTAACTATTATGTCTATTGCCTTTGGTGTATTTCTATTGATGAATGTGGCTGTTTTAGATTATTGCAATAATCCGGATTTCTGTTCATTATTATTTTATAATTATGATCATGGAACTGTAACTTCCATAATGATGTCTGCATCCCTGAAGGTCATTGTGAATGTGCATGCATTGAAACTTAGATCTCTTGTTCAAGAATGATTGTCGGTTAAGTGTCTCTCTTACCATCACTATGGACAGATTCGTTGTTGATTACGATGTGTAGTTCCTACATGAACTACATTACCGCTAAAAATTGATCCATCCTGTATGTCAAGAGGAGTATTTGTCTACAAATGATTCTTGAATTGTCCGTATGGACAATTTGGGAATACATAATCCCGAAGCATGTGTCAGTCGCCCGAAGCACACTCAATTTTCGGAATCTTTTTGTCAGTCATCCTTATTGTTCTCTTGGTACATATTTGGACAAGTAATGCATTTACCTCTTGTCTGAATTGTGTACTTGGAGAGCCATAGGGAGATGCTGTCGAAATTTCCTGAAAATTGACAGCGGACGTGCAATACTGATTCTTGGGGATTATGTATTCCTGAATGGGATAGGAACACCCCACCCAATAAGAGAAAGGAACAATCATGGTGCATGCATACATTATCCTAATTATTCCGATGTCATTTCTGTATCATTCATTAATGACAGATATATATTGTCTTTAGTTGTTAGTGATTGCGAGAATTGATAAAGTGACCATGGATAAAAGTTGGGTTTCTGCACACAGATGAAGTGACATATATAAAACGGGTGTGAACAATTTTTTGGATTTTGCATTTACTCAGTCACCACAACCTGGCAGTACTATCAAGTGTCTGTGTAAAAAATATAGTAATCGATATTATTGTATACAACACATTGTGTACGAACACTTGATTTGCGATAGATTCGATAAGCATTATGCCACGACTACTTGGATTTTCCATGGGGAAAGACCGTATCCTAGATCTCGACCTACCCAAGTTGTGAGGGACGTGGATAACCCTGTAATAGATGATATACAAGAGATGTTGCTTGCAGTGTTCAGACCAAATCGTGCAAACCAAGGGACAGTCGATGAGGGACCGAGTGAAATAAGAGAGAGTCCTAACGCAGAAGCTGCAAAATTCCATAAGTTAGTAGAAGATGCGGAGAAAGATTTGTATCCCGGATGTAAAAAATTCAGTAAACTATCTTTTATCGTTCGGTTATATAACATTAAGTGTCTGAATGGATGGAGTAACAAATCATTCATGATATTACTTGAATTACTGAAAGAGGCACTTCTCGAGGAGGAGACTTTGCCTACATCCTTTTACCGAACTAGTAAGATAATCAGAGAATTAGGTATTGGTTACAATAAGATTGATGTATGCCTAAATGATTGCATGTTATACTGGAAGGAACATGCCAATGATATTGCATGTTCCGTTTGTAGAATTTCACGGTAGAAGATTGCGGACTCCTATATAACACCGTCATCCAGGAAGGAAGGCAGAATTCCAGCAAAAGTTTTGCGTCATTTTCTTTTAAATCCTAGACTTCAAAGACTTTACATGTCAGACAAGATAGCTGGTTCCATGATTTGGCATGCAGAGGGTTGCACCCGATATGGTGTTCTAAGGCATCCAACTGACTCTGAAGCCTGGCGACATCTTGACGAACGATACCATGAATTTTCTGCCGAACCTCGCATTATCAGACTTGGGTTAGCAAGCGATGGTTTTAATCCATTTGGTACCTTTAGCATCGTACACATTACTTGGCATGTTGTTTTGACTCCATATAATTTGCCGCCTTGGATGTATATGAAGCAACCTTTTATGATGATGTCATTACTTATTCCCGGTCCTCGTGCTTCTGATAATGACATTGATGTATACTTACAACCACTTGTAGATGAGTTATTAGATTTGTGGACTGATGGACTAGACACGTACGATGCGACAAATGGTCAAAATTTTCAGATGATAGCAGCGTTATTATGGACAATCAATTACTTCCCTGTATCTGCGAACTTGTCCAGATGGAGTACAAAGGGACGATACGCTTGTCTGCATTGCAACCGGGGCATATGTTCATGGTACTTGAAACATGGGCGTAAGTTTTGTTATATGGGTCATAGACGATTCTTGCAGTTTGATCATAGATTCCACAAGAATAAAGCGTCATTTAATGGATAGGTTGAAACAAGACTTGCTCCTATTGCACACACAGGGACCGAATTGTTGGGGCAAATGCGTGGTCTGAACGTCTAATTTGGGAAGCATAGGGCAAACACCTCGAGAGGAAAAAGACTACGTGACAGTAATGTTGAGAATATTGGATGGAAGAAGGTGAGTATTTTCTTCAAATTACCTTACTGGGAGCATCTACTAATAAGGCACAATTTGGATGTGATGTATATTGAAAAAAATATTTGCGATAGTATCACAGGGATGTTATTGAATATTGATGGAAAAACAAAAGACACTTGGAAATCACGTCTTGACCTTAAGGAAATGGGTATTCGAACTACACTTCATCCACATACGGTAGGAGAGGAAATATATTTGTCTGCTGCATGTTTTACCATGTCGGCCGATGAGAGAAGTATTTTCTGTAACGTACTAGCAACGGTGAAAACTCTAGATGGATATGCGGTCAATATTTCAAGATGTGTGAACCTGAAAGAGTGCAAAATATCAGGGTTGAAAAGCCATGACTGTCATATCTTAATGCAACAGCTACTCTCATTGGCCTTGCGGAAATCACTGCCAAGGAATGTAAGTGGACCGTTGATTGAGTTGATTATATTCTTCAAAGGGTTATGCTCTAAGGTTGGCACCGTCGAAGAATTCACATAACTTGAGGCTGGATGTGCAGTTACACTTTGCAACCTTAAGAGGATTTTCCCACCTGCATTCTTTGACATCATGGTACATCTAGCCATCCATTTGGTAGGTGAGTCCAGGGTTGCAGGTCCAGTATAGTACTGATAGATGTACCCGATCGAGCGGTAAGTGTTACGCATTGAGTTTATATTAAAACTGCAATATGTTATTACAAATTCTGTTATACGACATTCACATTTTATTTTTGTTGTATAACAGATACATTCATACATTGAAATCATATGTACGTAACAGAAGTAAACCAGAATGTTCCATAACAGAGAGATATCTTGCTGAAGAATGTGTCACTTTTTGAGCAAGGTATGTACACGATGCTGAAACAAAGTCCAACCGTGTAGCTTGCAACTATGATGCAGATGGGATTGGGACATAGCACGAATTGTTAATTTTTTTTGCACCTGGTCGTGCTATAGGAAAGACAATGACAACATATTTATCTATTGGTGTATCAACACAGATACACTGTTATATCCTGTCCAATTGTTTTGAAGTGGCACCATTTATTGGGTAAGGTGACTCCACTTTGTATTTATATTCATCGAAAGCATCTACATGTGGTATTCACCAATTAACCACGATGATTGAAATGGGGCATACTTGGAAAAAGTAACGGCTGAAAATCATCACAAGCGGCCAACTGACACTGACCGCATCCACAATAGAGAATTTCCAAATTGGTTTGCGTCAAATGTTAGTAATATATGGGAACTATGTTTCAACTGGTAACAAAGTTTATTATTTTGACTGTTTACTAACGGAATTACGAAACACTAATAGGTGAATACGTTGATTGGTGGAAGTCTAGAGCATCTACGTAATGACCTGAAATGGTGGGCTCGTGGCCCATCGAAGATTGCATGCTACTTTCAACGGTTTGTCATCAATGGCTTTTGGTTTCGAACAAAATCTGTTGATAGTACCAAGAAGACGCGAAATAACGGCGTGGTCCTCACCGCAGAGACATCGTGAACAGGCGATGTAACATACTATGGCGTTTTACAAGAAATAGTTCAAGTGGATTATTACGAAGGAAGAAAGGTTGTGTTATTTAAGTGTGATTGGATAAATGTTATGTCTCAAGGTAGGGGCATCAAGGAAGATGATTTCCAACTGATACTTGTAAATCTGACACGGATGCTCAAAACCGATGAACCTTTTGTACTTGCCTCACAAACAATGTAAGTCTTTTATGTTGAAGACACGTTGGAAAAAGACTGGCACGTCACTATTCAGTTTAAACGAAGGGAATACTTCGATATGCGAGCGGGAATTCATCCAAATTTGGTCGAGGCATTGCCTGATATCGTGCAACCGAATGTTGTATGATTGGACGATACTAGACTGGATGTTGAAAATATTGGTGATATCAGGGCAGATATCCCTGGAACAATAATTGATGTACCCCTAACCATCACCGAGGTAGAGACTTTACATGACAGCTCAGGTGATTCTGAAGACAATGATGATGATCCCTCTGTATAGAGACTTGATGTATAGAAAAATATAGTGTTCGTTTTCTATATTGGAACTCATTGTTTATCTTTGGTACAACATGACGTATGCTTATCACCCTTTTATATTATGCCTGATAATGTTCGTTGCGAGCACGAGTTTCAAGGAACCCTAAAAATTAATCTCACAGGATTAAAGTCGCAACTTATTCATTCAGAAGGGATAAGTCTCCGAGAAATGTTGGATAAGGTCTTGGTCTACGATCAGAGATCGAGGTAAGAGGTTCGGTTAAGTTTGGGGAAGGGGTTAGGCACCCCGACACTTCCACATATAGTGGTTACTTACTTGCTAGGTTTAAGCCAAAATAAAGTTCAATGTTAATCAAATGCCAAAGTGTTTAAGTTAATACTAACCGAAAAAAAGTAAAAACTAACTAAGGTCGAACCCAAGTTGGGTTGCCTACGTACTCACATTAGGGGTGAGAACAGACCGAGCGTAGTTCTAGCACTTGAGCCCGTGTTACGGTTAAGAGATGTGTATGTGTGCACCAAGGGTGGCTAATGAGCCTAATCCAGTAGATTAGGGTTTTGCTTGTCCGGGGTTGGTCAATGTGCAAAGTAAGGGCCCGGTAGGCCGAGAGGTAGTCCGGTAGACTAGGGGTGAGGCCCGGTAGGCCAAGGATGAAGTTCGGAGGCAAAATGGTGTGTTAACCCGGGGTTATGATTGCTAACTGGGTTAAAAATGGAGTTAACCATGGTTAGAGGTGCTAACCATGGTTAAAAAGTCCAAGAATGCAAAATTTTGGTCTTTTATATTTTTTTGGATTTTTCCAAATTTTTTATGGGGTTAAATGGTACTTAACCATGGTTAAAAGTTAATCGGAGGCCATTTTAATCATGGTTAAGGGTCATGGTAAGTCCAGAATGGGCCCCGAAGGTATGGCAGAACCTAGAATGGCCTCCTACTAGGTCTGGGCCCTGCATAAAGTCTGAGATTAAAATTTCAAAAAATGGAGGTAATCAGATTACCTCCATTACAGTGAAGTTTTAACCCTAATTTGTGGGGGGTTTAACTATAGTTAGGGATCACCTCTGGGGAAAATGAAAGCATTAACAAGAAGCCTGAAGTCCAGGCTATCCCATGAGCTTAGTCTTAGCCCAAAAGAAGGTCACATGTGGGCCCCACAAGGGCCCAAAGTTAGCAAAAAAGAGTGTTTGCGATCGGTAATCCTATTACCGACAGCTAGGTAGTATGCTAAATCAAGGTTTGGGGCCTTGCTAACCATGGTTAGGCTTGGCCCCTGAGTCTGAAATTTTACAAAGACGTAGAGGGGAGTCTGGGCTTCCAAATGGGCCAAGGGTGGACCCCAGGGCATAAGGCATGTGGGCCCTACAGGGGCCCAAAGTCACTGCAAAAATTAGTCCATATTGTTGGTAATAGGACTGCGACAGAAAGATAACTTAGGTTCGTAAGCAAACTAACCATGGTTAGAAGCATGGTTAGTGTCTGAAATTTGGTGGGGAGGTAGCTAAAGTCCAGGGGTAACTAACCATGGCCCTGGAATTGACCAGAGCCTGAGTTAACCATGGTTAACGAAGCAAAAACAAGGAGTGTACATAGTGTCGGCACTGCTATTGCCGACACTATGCAGATTTTTGAAAAAAGGAATTTTCCCCTACTGGGCTTGAACCAGTAGGGGTATAGGAGTTCTCTCATGGACTGAGGGACTCCCAGACCCTTCAGGGACCAACCATGCACGCTGTGGAGGGGTAACCTCGAGTTAGAGCCTCTAGGGGGTTCCCCACACCTATGGTGAAGGCGGGGGACCCCTGTCCTCGGCTATGGAAGCTAAAGTACAGAAAGATAATGGAGAGGGGACCCCCTGGAACAGGACCAAGGGATCTTACACAGAGTTTAGCAAGAGAAAATAAAGAGGGGAGAGCCTCTACCCTCTATACGCCTGGTGGTGTTGTTGCCGTGATGGTGGTGGAGCTTGGTGAAGTTTAAGGTGGCCTGGTAAGGCTCTAAAGCAAGGGGTGGGGCTCTGGTGAGGCTGAGGTGAGTTAGGGGTGACTACTCGCGCTTGGGTAGGGTTTGGACGTAAAAACTGGGTGTCCTCAATGCATGGAAGTGCACTAGTACTTATAGAGGAGAAGGGGAGACCCTCAGGGGTATTTCGGGCATATTGACAGGCGTGGGGAACCAATGGTGAAGGACCCAAGTGGCTGTAGGGGGCTCTGATACGCATTTCTGCAAGTTTCAGGAGTGGCGGTAGTTGGATTACCGCTACTCTCAAAATAATATATTTTGAGAGTGTCGGTAATCCCATTACTGACATAGAGGGGTTTTTGCTATTTAGGGCCAGGCCCTCACACACTTAGGCCAAATAGGATAAGATTTGTCACTTGGGGATTTTTCCCGCCTGATTTCGAACTTGAGGGGTATTGGGCCCCACCCTAGTGGACTCTAGAGGTTTGGTGGGCCTTAATTTGGGCCCCCCAAGGCCTTTAGGCTTGGGTTTTGAGGCTTTGGACTAGGCAAGTGGGCCTTGAGCTCGAGGGGCTTAGATCTAGGTTTGGCTAGGGTTTAGGCTAGGGCTAGGTCTAGGGCATGTCTAAGGCACACCTAGGGTTAGGCCTAGGGTTTATCTAGGATTAGCCTAGGGTTAGCCTAGGTTTTAGGCTTAGGGTTTAGGTGTTGAAAGGCAATGGGCTGTGAGCCCAAAAGGATTTGGTTCTAGGGCTTGGGGCTTTAGGGCATACCTAGGGTTTAGCTAGGGTTACACTAGGATTGATGATGGTATGGGGTGTAAAAGTTGGGTGCTTACATTCATGAATCCTTTTCGTTATTGTTACAACAAGACTTAATGGATGACTAAATAAGACTACTAAATGCTCTGCAATTCTTTGCTTGTAAATCCTTCTTCAGACTATACTAATAATGGTGAACTACAGCCCCTAGATAGGTTAGATTCACCTCCTTTGATGGTATAGTACCATCAAAGCAAAAAGAATGAAGTAACATATATGATGCTTGTAAGAAGTGAAGCATCATTATTCCTCGTTATATCCTGTATCTATTAGCTACACTTGACTGTGCAATATTGACCGACTCATTAATGAGGCTAAACACTGTAGGGCTGCACATATTAATAAGAAACCAATAATGTTTGACATGCAATATAGATGACTAACCTTAGAAGTATGCGTGACCTTATCATATGTCGTGTTTGATGTAGCATGATATTATTTCTCTCTTAATAGAGTGGTCCAGAAATTTCTCACAACTTCACGGAAATAACTTACGACTTAACAAGTTCATTACCTGACTACACAAAAAACTGCGCGCTATTGCAACTTTCTTACTTGTGACCGGAAACAACTTAAAACTTCACTTCAATTGTATGAATTTTTACACGTTGAATGTTTCCTGAACTGTTACTAATATTGTATATTTCTATATTGCACTGAGAGTTATTGTAGGATGCTGACCTTTTTTAGATGCTCACGTAGAGTAGGCGATGCCTCATCTTCTTTGGGGTTGGTACATCCCAACCCCAGCCTATCGACCCCCCGCAAGATCCGGTTCACCCCGGGGAGAATGAGATGGAGCATACAGGGGAGTTCATACAGCAGGACGCAACAGGGCCTGCAGCAGGTGCATATTTCGTTTAACTACAATTTATTTACCACAATTGCATTAATTTTCATCTTTATTATGCATGATTACGACATTACATTTCTTGCACAGCACCCCGCAGACATGGCAGGGGTGCTAATAGGCCGCCACCCCCGCCCCCACCAGGGGAAGACATTACCGTTGTGCAAGTTAACCCCTTAGGGCAGCTCATTGGGGACACGTGGATGAAGCTTACCACATCGATCGAGGTCCTAGTAAAGGATGGGGATATCATCCTGATAAGGATATATACGGACTGATGGCATGTCCCCCGAGATAAGAAGCAGAGGCGGCTATACATTATTGATGTAAGAACAATGTGTGTTTTCTCTTGTGCTATTTCTTTCCTTATTTTCAAGTTCAATGTACTGACTCTAATGTTGTGATTGCCTTTATTATTTCACAGACTACTTATTACATCCCCGACAAGTGGACTAGGTCTTGGGTCTTGCAGAAGGTAAATATGTTGTGGAAATGGTTGAAGAAGCTATTGTCACTGAATATTATTCATCGAAGCACCCACTACAGGCTCAGTATGCTCATATGTCTAATAGAGTACAACCAGACCAGTAGAGGGCAATTGTGGACTACTGGAGGACAGACGATGCCATAGTATGCGCACACTTTCAGTATTAATCTTCTATCATCAATACACTCATCATACTAACTGAATGATGTCATTTAAATATTAGGCTATCAGGGAGAGGAATAAGTAGAATCGGGCGAATCTGACTATGTCGCACATAGCTGGGACGAGACCTTATGTCCATTACAGGGAGACGGAGGTATAACTATCACAGAATCAATTAAGTTCTAAATGACAGATAATGCTTTTGATATTAATTTCGATACCCAGTTATTAATTCCCCCTCAACTTATTCATGAAGCGTGTCCATCATCCGAAGGGGCTGGAGCAGGACCGGCTACATATGTTTGGGGTGTTTCATACTCGACGGGATGGGACTTTAGTCAATCAAACATTGGAGGAGTTTGCACGTATGTTTATTGTTGTATTCATTCGTTATTATTGGTATAGGTGCATGTAATTTATGTTTTTATTGTTAGGTTTGAGTATCTAAATTCACGACATATCTATGACTGCAGACGAAGATGACTGAGCGATTGAGTCAGCACCCTAAGGGACCGAGAGTAGCACAACCCAAAATGAGGTATTCACCCAGGTGATGGGTCTAGACGGACACGGGCGTGTCCGTACTTATGGATTGGGTGTTACACCCTCACAGTTCCATACTCCAGATATAGATCACTAGAGGCAGAGGGCACAAAATGCTGAGGTAGAGGCAGCACGATGGGAGGCAAAGGCAGAGCGACGGGAGCTAGAGGCAACACGATTGGCAGCGGAGGAAGCCAATAGAGCGACTGTGTCCAGGTTGGAGGGCGAGGTGGCTACGCACTGGCAATACTTTGCGGAGATTGCACGATGTTTCCAGACTGGCGCAACACCATCTTTCTCCAGTGGACTATTCCAGTCTGGAGCATTCCAGTCCTACCCCGGGGGACCATCCCAATTTCATACTGGAGGACTACCCCAGTTTCACACTGGGGGACCATCCCAGCTCTACCCCAGGGGACCACCCCTGTTTCACACTGGGGGACCATCCCAGCTCTACCCCAGGGGACCACCCCAGCTCTACCCCAGGGGACCACCCCAGTTCCGCCCATCGTCCGGTGATGATGACGATGCCACATAGGCCCCCGAGTTCCCCCTTGATTAGAGATACTTCGCTCGGTGATGGTTGGCATGTGAAGAGTTACACATACTTCATTTTTCATGTTTATGTTTTTTTTTTGGCTCTTTTGAAATTTTGAATGATCAATCCTATCATTTGATTTTCATATGTTCAAGTATTTGTTTATGATGAATTGTGTAATTATATTTTACTATGTGTATATATTTCGATAAGCATTATCCCCAGAAAGCATGGTCTATGGGTATGCTTTTTTGATTTTAACCTTTGGTTAAGACAGATGATTTACATCTGGCGACATTTTCACATTCCGATCAGGTACACCAAAGTTTATTATTGGCTGGACATTGGTGTTGTGTGTTAGGTTATTAATATTAAAATTTATGTTTTGTTGCAGAGTACTCAAACAAGGTGATTGCTTGACTTAACTAAAGTGATGAACCATTTTTCTTCAGGTAAACCTTCAACTTAGATTCATTTGCTTTGTAAATATATTCTAAACCTATGCCTATATCTATCTAAGAGTTCTGGTGTTTGAAAAATAATTATTGACTACAGGGTAAAATAACTTCTTTGTTAGATTACTGTTAACTTAGACTAAGAGTGATTTTTTAGTTTTTACTTATATTCGAGTTAGTTTGTTTGATTAGTATGAACTTAGGCTAAATCCATGTTTTTAGTTAGTTGTCACTTAAATCAGGTTATTAGTTAGTTGAAGACATGTAAAATCCGGTCTTAGCATGAGCGGTAAGGCTAGGGTTAGTCTAGGGTAGTCCTCAAGTTAGTCCTTAGTTAATCTAAGGTAGTTGTATGTTAAACTTAGGTTAGATCTTAACCTATTCCATACGACCTCGGATTCGCTTTAAACCAACTCCAACACCTAGGATGTATTGAAATACACGCGTTAGAAGAGACGGGATCGAAATCCGAGCCCCAATTTGGAAATGGTGGAAGGTTGTGGGTTTAGACCAAAGTATACTATCTAAGTATAGATTTCGATCATCTCGGTGCCCAAATCGAGCATACGACCTCAGATTCTTTCTAAACCAACTCCAACACCTAGGATGTATTGAAATACACACGTTAGAAGAAACATGATCGAAATCCGAGCCTCGATTTGAAAATGGTGGAAGGTTGTGGGTTTAGACCAAAGAATACTAAGTATGGATTCCAGTCATCTCGGTGCCCAAATCGGGCATACGACCTCGGATTCACTCGAAACCAACTCCAACACCTAGGATGTATTGAAATACACCCATTAGAAGAAATGGGATCGAAATCCGAGCCCCTATTTGGAAATGGTGGAAGGTTGTGGGTTTAGGCTAAAATATACTATCTAAGTATGGATTTCGATCAGCTCGGTGCCCAAATCGGGACAGCAAACCTTGGATTCACTCGAAACCAACTCCAACATTTAGGATGTATTGAAATACACACGTTAGAAGAAATGTGATCGAAATCCAAGCCCTGATTTGGAAATGGGGGAAGGTTGTGGATTTAGGTCAAAGTATACTATCTAAGTATGGATTTCGATCAGCTCGGTACCCAAATCGGGACAGCAAACCTTGGATTCACTTGAAACCAACTCCAACATTTAGGATGTATTAAAATACACACGTTAGAAGAAATGTGATCGAAATCCAAGCCCTGATTTGGAAATGGGGGAAGGTTGTGGGTTTAGGTCAAAGTATACTATCTAAGTACGGATTCTAGTCATTTTGGTACCCAAATCGGGCATACGACCTCGGATTCGCTCGAAACCAACTCCACCACGTATGATGTATTGAAATACACGCGTTAGAAGAAACGGATCGAAATCCGACCCCCGGTTTGGAAATAGTGGAAAGTTGTAGGTTTAAGCCATCGTATAGTTGAGAAACATGAATTTCGACCATCTCGGTGCCCAGATACCTCCTTATTAAATGATTGCATTTTTCATATTTCATATTTTATTGTTTATTTGACATGGTTATTTTTTCCTATTGTGACAGTGAGAAGATTAAAACTGCATAGTTCTACTGACGAAGATATTGATAAGCTAAATGCTCAGGTAAAGATCCAATATTTCTCATATCTCATCAGTATAATTTAATAATATACATAAATGGATGATTTGATCACCACTTGTAATTTACTTTCTTTCTGTTTAGGTTTGAAGATAACTGGAAAGAGTTGCAAATTGAGATGGATGAATCTTCTTTCTGCCGGTGTCATTCCAGTCCATGGTTGCCACGTGGTGGAGTTTGTACGAACATGGATTCATAGATAGGTAGAAAGGAATTTGGTAGAAAGGAATGTAATTGAAGCTGTGATCTTATGTATATTATAGGGATTATAAGTATTTTGTTTATTTATTATTATGACCTATGGGTGCATTTTACAAGTGGTGGGATGAAACTGTGTGCAAATGAAATCAATTAAAAAATAGGTTATATTATTCAAATGTATGAAAACAGGTACATTATTCAAATGTATTCAAACAGGTGACAGGTTATCACATTTCATTCAGGGTACTGGTTGTTTAAAAAAAAAAATTAATATCAGACACAGAAATTTTTCCATCTCTAATGTTTCAGAGTATTAGAGACATAAATACTTCCATGTCAGAAACATATTAGACACAGATATTCATTATTAGACACAGAAATATTTCCGTCTCTAATATTCAAGATGACGTAAATCAGAGTATTAGAGACGGAAATAATTCTGTGTCAAAACATATTAGACACGGAAAATTTTCCGTTGTTGTAATTATTTGACACAGACATATTTCTGTGTCTAATAATATTATTAGTGACGGAAAAATAATTCCGTGTTTAAGAGCATTAGGCACGAGAGTAACTGTCACGATTTAGGCACGACTATTATTTCCGTGTCTAATAGTATTAGACACGGAAATTTATTACCAGACACGGAAAAGCTGAAACTCTCTCTCTCCCTCTCTCCGTTTCACTTTTTTTTTTGGGTTAATAGGCAATTCATTCATGAAGGATGGGAATCCAATGCAGTGACAACCTGGTTAACCCTCTGAGAAGGGGGCAACCGAGGAGGAAATGCCTGATACAACGATGAACGACTAAGCTCTCATTTACAGCCATTTGTGCCATATTATGAGCAGCAATGTTCGCTTGGCGGTTGATGAAATCCATCAAAACAGAACCACATCTAGTTTTGACTCTTGAGCAGTTGAATATCTTTAATGATGGAGTAGATCTCCCAGTGAGGCAGGATATACAGTCCCAAAAGGTGGTCAATGAGTTCTTTCGTATTGACTGGAAGACCAAACATATCGAATTAAAATATGAATAAGATATTTGATTCAAGAGACAATTGGAGCTCCCATTCTCAATATAAAATGTGTTAGCAGATCTGTAGTTTTTGTGCAGTATAATAGTTGTTTTGCGAGGACTTTCTAAATAATTATAGAACTGCCACCGTGTTGCAACTGAAAATGGCAACGGATTACCTCTGCGGCACGCCCGACTTGGGCGTCCATTCATTCATCATGTGTCATGTGGGGGGATAAAAACGGTGATAAAAGGGAGGAGAGATATCAACTGAGGAGAAGTCAAAAAACAGGGGAGAAAATGAAATGACTTCTCCCCTTTTTAGCACCAAATGGCACATGATGAATGGATGCATGAGGCTGGGCCTCGGGCGTGCACCAGAGGTAATCCGATGCCACTCAAAATGAAGAGGTTTGGCTGTCATTTTTTTTTGGGGGGGTATCAGAGGATCCCAAACCATTCGAGGCAAGGACTAGTCCTTTCAAGTGTCCACTTGACCCAAACAAAATTTTCCCTACGGATACCGAGTGGGAGTTGAACACACAACCAAAGGGAGAAACTTTGGCTATCTTGAGTTCATATTAAACTCAAAGATATAAATTAAGAAAAGAAAAATAATTACCTCCTAGGGTCGAGGAGGGGATTTACCATCTTGTCCCCCTTTTATGTGCCACATGCCCTCTTTTTACTACATTTAACTATGATTAAGGTTCACTAACCCTTAAGGTTAAGGCATCTAACCTTGATTATTATAAAAAATAATAAATAACACAGGAGTTAAATCTTGTTAACCATAGTTAAAATTGGCTTTGGGAAGGCGAGGAGGAACCCTCCCCGGACGAGGAGGGTCACACGACTATTTCAAAAAAGACTTCCATCAAAAAATCAAATTTCAAGTTCGGGGGCATTTGCATGGAGATCAGATCACAGTCAATTACAATAGAACTTGGGGAGAGTTCAATTGCACCCACATGTCAATATGTGTCCCTTTTAACCTTTATTAACCGTGGTTATGATTTACTAGTCTTGGGGTTCAACTATATACCCTTGGTTTTTAGAAGAAAAAAATATTTAACTCGATTAAAATTTTTTAATTTTAAGATTTACATTTTTTATTTTTAAAACAAGATTATATTGTTTAACCCCCAAAGGTTAGTGAATATTAACAACAATGAATAGAATAGAGGTTAAAAGGGACACATGTTGACTTGTGGGTGTGATTGAGCTCTCCCGAGTTAAATTGCAATTGACTGTGATCCGATCACGCCGGAATGTCCCAATTCACATAGTAAACTGTTTTTCAAAAATCCAGTGGGGGGGGGGGGCACATGCCCCCCACAGGCCCCCTCTTGGCTCCACCCCTATATATATATATATATACACTTTTCTTTCCCAGAGGGAGGAAACAACCTAGAAATCATCTCTGGCAATTGAAGGATGACCATGACACGAATTCTCCATCAATTGCCTCCCCCCACAATTAGATCTCTATGTAGACGCGTTTTTCCTTTGCAACTTCTTCTAATCCATAGCAACATTATTGTCGATCTAACCAATCAGGCTTTTGTTTTCTTACCAGGGCTTTTGTTTTCTTACCAGCTTAAAGGAAAAAACAGGGGACCTTCCATGGTATAATACATTTTGGGCCGGGCTAGGCCTAAAATTTTAGACCTGTTGGCCTGTTATACTATATTACTAACTGGGTTTGGCCACTGGTGGAGTCAGGATTTTCGTGCAGAAGGGATAACAATGTGGTGTAGGGGTTCGAGGAGTAGGCCCCATTTTATTTTTATTTTATGAGGGTCAAGTTCATGGATTATCTCATTTTTTTGTGTCCCTTTATAAAAAATAAAAAAAAATTTTAAAGTTAGGGGGCAACTGCTCCATGCTACACACTAGGGCTTTGTCCCAGTGGTAGTGTATCCCCTGCTTTGGAGGGAGGTACCGGGTTCCATTCCCGAGAGGATGAGAGTTTGTATATACTCTCTACCCGTCCACTAACTGAACAGTTACTAACACCTAACCGGCGTTGAAGCCTAAACGTACATCTCATACCAAAAGACATAAAAACCTGCTCCATGCTTATGCCTTCTTAAATTAATTAATACAAGAACAATGATTAGCCCACCACGCATTTGACAATGTAGTCAATTGTCGTGTCCAAGTGTCCCTTTTAACACCCTTTAACTATGCTTATGCTTAAGCTTAAGAAAATTAAGGTTAATATTTTTTTTTCTTTTTAAAAATCAATGTTAGATTGCTTAACCTTAAGTGTGAGTGAATCTTAACCACAATTGATGGGTGTTAAAAAGGGTGGCATGGACCAATGAGAACCACACATTTCACTACATAGACATAGTATAGTGAAATGTGGCGGTAAGTTGAACATTTCCCATAATATAAATAAAAATATAAATATAATTTTTTTCTCAAAAGTTAGGGGGCTAATGCCTCCATCCCCTGTTCCCCTGCTCCCATGTTACACTCTAGCTAGGCTGCCCCTTCCTGTTCTCTCACTCTTTTATGTTGATGGTGCACAGGAGCAGTCACCATTGGAAAAAAGTTTTTTTTTAATTCTTTTTAAGAATAGTCGTGGATTTCATGAGTTCATTTTGTGTGTACACAAATAGAGAGGAAAGATGGGGGGGGGGGGGGGGGGGGGGGGGGGCCGAAGAGAGTCACCAGGGCGGATCAGGGGCACGTGGCACTGATTGTTTAAAAAATGATATTATATTATTTAATTATTATTAAATTTTGGTTGAAATAATATCATGTAACTAACACACACAAAGCCACACATAAGGTAGCCGCTAAAGTGCCATAAGGGTAAGTCCAAGCACCACTTCAAAAGCTCCGAAAGGGTCTGTTAAGAGGGTTGATGGCTCCTTATACACCCCTGCGAAGTCCTATAAACAAGGAGAAACAATTATTTAATAGGGCATAGACATTGAGCAAGGGACTCCCTAAACTTTTGAAAATAAAATATATTTTTTATAGTATGTTATATAATTATTTAATAGGGCATAACCATATGATAAGCAGATAGTTGTCCTATAAACCAAGATGTCCTATAAACCAAGAGAAACAATACTAGTAAGATATGCACAAAATGTCTCATGAACTTATTCGTCAAAGAAAAAAAAAACCTAGGTATACGCTCCAAACCCCGATTCCTTAAACCTAAAATATTTCATATATGCTTTATCATTTTCTTCAAATTCATCAATAATTACTAACATTTTTAATCAACCATTGCATGCCCCTATAATAAAATCCTGGCCCTAAGATCAACCAAAGGAAAGATAAAAAAGAGACCAAAGCATTAATTTTCTTTTAAAATGAATTAAAAATATTAAATAAAAAAAATCACTATCGCTTGGGCAATCTAGTTCCAGATCTCCGTAGACATGTCACATAGATCGTCAGCAATTTGGATAGGCAACACAGTTGTTGAAACTTTCTCTATCTCTCCTCTTTCTTTCTCCTCTACGATCTCTCCTCGCTCCTCTCTTCCCTTTACTCTCTGTTTGGTGTTTCTCTCTCCCTTTCACTTGGTTTAAGGGTAAAATAGACATGAGCAATAGTTCGTTCCACAGGCGAGGTACTCCTCACTCTCACAAAGCCGCCCCTTTAATTGCCATGAATCTGGGTTAAAGTTTTTTAACCTAGTGGTTAATTTTTTTTAAAAATTTATTTTTCTACAAACCAAGGATAGATGAGTGAACCTAAGATATGAGTAAATATTAACCACAATTAAAAGGGGGACATATTATGACAATAAAATGGGAGCCAAGACGCCCCTCCTCGCGTCACCGATTAAGGTGATTATTTTCCAATAGACTTTTACCGGAAGACTAAACATATCGAGTTAAAATATGAATAAGATCTTTGACTAAAGAGACAATTGAAGCTCCCCAGTCTCAATATAAAATGTGTTAGCAGTTTTGTAGTTATTGAGAAGTACAGTAGTTGTTTGGCCAGGACTTTCTAAATAATAATAGAACTACCACCATGTTTAAACTGAACATGGGGAGTATGACTATCTTCACTTCATATTAAACTCATAAAATACATAAATTATGAAAAGAAAAACAATCTCCTCCTCAGCCAAAGGAAAGGATTTACCGTCTTATCCATGATTTAAAAACTCGGTAAAACAGTTGCGTAACGTCCGTTACATAATGGTTTCGGTGGCCTCTGATATCTGATATCGTATCTTTACTCGTTTATTCTGAACGTCCCGTAACGATATCGGGTGTAGGACTCATCCTCGATTTGGGTTTTAAAAAAAAAAAACCCTGAACAATTAACCCATGAAGAACAGGTTGAATCTCTTTTGCAGACCTATCAATCCGACACCTAACTACAAGCCTACAACATATAGAATACATATACTACATAATACTCGTCTAGACTGAATTCTGTGTATGTTTCAACTTTCAACCCTCGACCCATTTAATTTCATTATTTTTACATTTTGAGCTTCATATTGGCTTTAGAAGTATTTTGTTACTCATTTATTGCATGTTTATTTTTTTTTCTATTTATTGCGATTGTTTGGATTTTTTTAAGCAAAAAAAGAATATATATAACGATCGAAACCGTTACGTAACGGCATTACGTAATGATTTCGGTTGTGTCCGTTATGGTGTCCGAAACTCTTTTTTTAAACCCTAGTCTTACTCCTCTTTATGTACCACGTGTCCCCTTTTTTACTCTTTTCAACTGTGGCTAAGATTCACTAATCCTTAAGCTTAAAGTATCTAACTTTAGTATTTAAAAAAAAATTCCCCAAATCACACGACTATTCTTAAAACCTAAAAGAAAAATTAAAAAATTAAAAAATTTAGAAATATACTTTTCTTCACAAGAGAGGAAATAACCCAGAAATCCCTCCCACAATTAGATCTCTATGTAGACGGGTTTTTCCTTTGGCACTTTCTTCTAATTGATCAATTCCAATATAATTATTGTCGATTTTAACATAACAGGGCTTTGTTTTGTTGCAAGCTTAAAGGGAAAAAACAGAGGACCTTCCATGGTAGGTGAGACATTGTAATTTCTTTCCTCTTATCTTTGAAATTTCAAACAAGATTTCTTCAACTCTCACTAAATTGATTTGGAAGCTTGCATGTGAAAACTCAAAAAGACAACTTTACTTGTACTGGTCAATCGTCAATGGGGAAAGTTAGTAGGAAACTCCCTCCTTCCCTCCTTGGAGTGGTCTTGGGGGGAGACCATGCATTCCAAGTCTACTGGCGTGTCAAGCTGTGAAACGGGTCCACAGGAAAGAACTTAAACCAAGAAATGTTGTTCCTTAAAATATTTCTTTATATAGTTATAGCTTCTTGTTATTGTTTTTAGTTTCTATATTGATGTGAAGATGGCTTTCTCCTCTTTTCTTCTGTTCTTCTTCTTCTTCTTCCTTCTCTCTCATCTCTCCCTTTACTCAGCTGAAGAAGAACCAAGCTGTCCTCCTTTCCTCTGTGAACACCTTGGCCGCGATATTGGTTACCCATTCTCCAACATCACTCATCCAAATTGTGGTTTGAGCGTCGTGGATTGCACCGAATCCACGGCGAAGATCAAACTCAAAAGTGAAATATGGTATGACCTTATAGCTATCAATGACACGGATATCGAAATTCGTTACCAAGATCTCAAGGTTCACTTGCAAACCCACATATGTAATTCCTTTAACAATTCGTCTCCTTTAATTTCCTTTGAATTTAGTAGCCCCAATCTTACCTTGTTCAAATGCAAGCGCGACTCTCGTCTCCATGAAGGCTATTTGAGTTATAAAGACTGCAAAGACTATGTTATCTACTATAAGTATCCTCAGCCGAACCCACTAATTATTCCTCCTGAGTATCTTCCACCTCAATGTTCAGTCATTTACCTTCCAGTGTCTAAGTATCCGTCTTGGGAGGCCGATGATCTGTCTACTCTTTTAGCTCGTGAATTCTCTCTTCGATTTCGTGTGAACAATACTTGTATAGACTGTCATAAGGATGGACGACAGTGTCGAATAGACAGCAAAGGAAATGCTGGATGTCCAGAGGGTATAGAAATGAAAATACTTTTTTTTTCTTTCATTTTCTGTTGTTTATCTTTGCAGCTAATGCATTCTGCTGTGCAGGTTTTGACTGATTCTTTTTATATGATCATGCTAAGATTCTACAGATAACTTAGAATTCAGTGCACATCAATTTAATCGTTTTAATGTTTAAACAAATACTTTGTATTTCATGATTACTGTTGCAGAAACTCCTCATGTTGAAAATCAGACCGATTGGCGAAGGAAGCTTGCAATAGGTAATGAATTATATATACTATAGTTCTTCATGAATTATATCATGTAAATTGATATTATATATATGTGAGGGGAAATTACCGAAAGGACACGCGTCAGCAGCAGCTCCTCTCAAGTTCTGATTAGCTGGTAGAAGGCTGGAGTGGAGGGTGTGATACCCTAACCTGCACTCCGATGATTAAGTCAGTGGGTGTAGGAGATGATGAACAGTAAGAATATATTAGAGAGTTCGAAGGTCTTAGCTCTTCTAATTTTTTTTTTTTTACATCCCCCCTTTTACACTGTTCTTCACAGGATTATATAGACCTCCCTTGCCATGGCCATAGGCACCCATTGACGTCCATGCATACCTCGAATCCCTGATGTGTACTTCAGTAATCATTTTAGATAGATCTCCCGGTCATTCGTACTGCACGCGCATCTGCACACAAAAAGAGTAGGCAAAGAGTAGGAACTCTTCCGAGGTGACTGGCATTAAATGCAGCATTAAATGCTATTTAATGCTACGACAATGTTACCCACCTACCATCGTAGAGGTAGGATCAGTCCCAGGCGACTGGGCAGCAACGTCAGATCTTATAACGTGTTAGGATACGCGATCGTGGACAATAAGACGACGGGTACGTCGTCTGAATGAGGATGTGATCGTCGTCCACGAGACCACGGGTCCGTCGTCAGAGTGAGGACGTGATCGTCGTCCACAAGACCACGGGTCCGTCGTCGGAGCAAGGACGTGATCGTCGTCCACAAGACCACGGGTCCGTCGTCAGAGTGAGGACGTGATCGTCGTCCACGAGACTACGGGTCCGTTGTCAGAGTGAGGACGTGATCGTCGTCCATGAGACCACGGGTCCGTCGTCAGAGTGAGGACGGAAATGAACTCAAACGATAACACCACACTGAGGACGAGCTCGTCGTTACCACACTTAGGTTTTACGAAATTTACCCATTACAAATTGCCCCTTTATGATACTTTGAACGTGGTTCGGAGTGTCATAAATATAGCGAAACGTTGGAGGAGAAGATACGGCTCACCTCAGAATGATGATAGGTCACATACTCTGTACGCGAAGACGTAGCGTCGTGCCAGCTGTATTGCGCGTGCCGAAACGTCACTCCTCATAAATGTCTGGCAGGCTGTCATCATTATCTTCCGGACGCTTCGTTTTTCCCGACGGTTACTTAACTTGGTCAAAAGACCATCCTACCCTTCGGGCCGTCTACCTGTGTGGACACGCGTACGATACAGATTGAGGTCATTATCGTCCTTAGAATCATGGTCTGGCCTATAAGTACCGAAGACCTGGTACTTCTTCTTCACTCGAATTTTTGCATCCTGTTACTCTGCCGGAATTTCTCCTCACCGACGATTTGCTGTTCTGGTTTTCTTCCTTCTCCGGTCGTGCCTCCCCTTGCTTCCTAAATCTAGTTTCGGTAAGAACTTTCTCTTTTCTTTTTATTCTGTGGTCGTCTTTCCTACATTTCTTCTTTTTCTCCTTGTTTGTGACCATGTCTGCCGAAATAGTTAGGATAGACAGTGCCGATGAGGCTAGTTGCTCAGGCAGTGCCCCTCACGGTGTTATCACCGGCGCTTCCAAATCCAAAACCAGACCAGTGGTTAAGTACGCACTTGACCATTACAGAACTCTTTTCCAAATTCCTTCTCACGTCCACCTCCATTTCGGGGAAGAAGACGTTCTTCCCGACCATCGTTCTTCTTGCACAATCGTCTACCTCGCTCAGTTCGAGGCTGGACTTCGATTTCCCCTTTCTCCCGTCACGGACTCCGTCTTGTCCGCCCTTCAGATTGCCCCGGGGCAAATGCACCCGAAGTTCTACAAGTACATGTCTCTGATGGACAAGTTCAACAGAGATGGGTACAATGTAGACGCCAGGAGCGTCTTCCACTTTCGCTTCGTCGTGAAGTGTCCCGGGGTTGTTAGGGAGGGAAAGAAGACGTTCTTCACTTGGAGACAAAAACCCAAAATTCCCGACATCATCGCACACCTCCCCGACGTGGAACGGGGTTGGAAGGAGATGCCCTTCGTGGTCTCCGGTGCTTGGAGGGCAGAGACTGCCCGTCCTGTTCCCCACGAATTTACCTCAGGTCTGCTACTATTCAGTCGTTTTCCGTTGTCGGCTTTCTGATAACGTGCTCTTGCCACATGACTAATAATATTTTACTTTTTCTGCAGAGGCTTCAAAGATACACTTTGCTGACCTGTCCGCTGAAGAAGAGTACGCGCTCCGGAGGGTTCGCAGCGATAAAGGGGACGCCTACGTCACCTGGAAGCCGTCTTCAGTTCGAGAGACAGAGTCCACTGTAGAAGCAGGGGCCAAACCTAAAAAGTCTCGTCGACAAGCTCGTCCGTCGTCAAAGAGACCACTCGGACAGGCAGCTGCTCTCGGAGAAGAAGACATGGCCGACCAATCTCCTCCACGATCTTCACAGGCTCCGGCCTTAACTCGTCCTCCTCGCCCTTCCCGTCTATCTTCAGCGGAGAAGAGGGCGGAGAAAAGAGAGAGAGTTGAAGCTCTCAAGGCCATAACGGCGAAGAAGGCTCGGCGAGAAGCTGAGCACGATCGACGGGTCCGAGAGCGCGCATCTGCCGGGGTGCCATCTACTCAGGCAGCAACGGTTGGCGAGGGGAGTGGTGTCCCCGTGGAGGAACCTCCAATCGTCAACAGCGGCTCTCCCACGGATGTTGCGACCGCTCCGTCTATTGTGGCAGAGACTGCTGCCCCCGGGATCGTCCCGGCCTCTGCTCCCTCCCCAGCCGCAAATGTGGCCTCGTCTTCTGCCCCTCCTCGAGAGAGGATTACCAAGGGGGCCCCGCCGAATTCTGGAATCCCGTCTTCCCCAGAGGGTACACCCGTCCTACCGTTGCCCATTCTGCGATGGAGCACGATTCTATCGCCACATCGATGATGTTGGCGATCAGGCTCCCAGCGGATATGGCCGCAACGAGGGACCTGCACTGGATGGGGATGTTCAGTGCTGCGAGCCGAGCTGTTGCCACGGTACGTTCTCTTACCATCTCTCTTTCTCTTCTTTTGTAGCTGGGCAACATGCTTGCCGGGATGTACGAGGTCACAGCCGAGAACAGGCGTACCTCCAATGGACTGAGGGACAAGGTCCTTGACCTAGAGAGGAGGGGAGCCGAGGACGTGAAACGGCTGAATCACGAGCTGATGTCCGTCAAAGCGGATCTTCGGACTGCCAAAGGCACAATTGCCTCGGCTGTGAAACAGCGGGACAAAGCTCGGGACGAAGCCCGTAAGGCGACGGAAGGAGAGAAGGCGGCAGTGGAACAGGCCGAGAGGTCCGTCCTCAGGATTAGTGAGATGGACGAGATCGTGAACTCTCTCCGTCAGCGGCTGGAGACGATAGAAGCCGAAAAAGCAGCATTGGCCGAACAGCTCGAGGAGACCACGGCTGCGAGGGACAAGGAGGTTGAAGCCGCCAAGGAGGCTTTAACGGAGTCTCTTCGAGCCCACTTCCAGACGGAGATGGAGCGGCTGATAACTGAAGACCGGGTCGAGACGGAGAGAGAACTCATGAACGAACTCCGAGAGTCGGGACGACTGGTAGAGTCTCCCCAACAGTCGAAGGACGAGGCCACCCGTTCTGAGGCTGTGGGCATGGAGATCTCGCCTGGCGAAGAACCCGAGGTACAAGGAGGGGGGCAACCCTCGTCTTCTCTTGGACCATCTCCCGTCCTGCCCGAGGCTCCTGCGGAAATCGCCTCTGCCGATCCTGCTGCTGCTGCGGACGACTTCCCGACCGTTCCTGATGGCGCTGTCGTGATCGTCGACGTTGTGGAAGACTGATCCTTCCTCCTTTCCATCCCTTTCTTTTCAATTTTGTATCGGCTGTACTCCCGTTCATCTTATATCAATGAAAAGTTTCTGTTTTATATGTACCTCCTTTTATGATCACTGTGTTGCAACCGATTGGTCCGGAATAATCATCTCGTTCAAATAAGACATGGCACATAATTAACTCGTGATTGAGTATAAATCTCATAATGAATATAATTCACATATGAATATAATTCACATCACTTCTAATAACGGGTCGTTAAAGAAGCGGTTTAACACTACGGACGTAATTTGACAACAAGTCCATTTCATAAAGACGAACTTATGGTAACTCGTGGTGGGACACCATGCTCAGAGGACATTCCATTAGTATAAGCCACCGGTATGCTCAGATGGCAATTCCTTTTTATGAGCCACCTGTGTCCCGTGGTGAGTACCCTGTTCGTATGAAATGTGCTCGCCGTGGTAACTCGCGGTGGGACACCATGCTCAGAGGACATTCCATTAGTATAAGCCGCTATGATGCTCAGATGGCAATTCCTTTGTATGAGCCGCCCGTGTCCCGTGGTGAGTACCCTGTGCGAGTGAAATGTACCCGTCGTGGTAATTCGTCTAGAATGTTTTACAATGTACTGTTATTGGAAATATTAACTCGTGGTAATTCATAACACAACTTTACTGGAAAAATTGTTTCAAATTCATAATGTTCCACGATTTTTGAATTACATTACCTTGTAAGTCTTTAAGGTAGTACACCCCGGGACTCCCGACACGGTCCACGATATATGGCCCCTCCCAGTTGGGACCCAGCTTTCCGCTATTGATTTCTCGTGTATTTTGGAAGACTTTTCGAAGAACGAGGTCTCCGACTTGAAGCGCCCTTTTCCGTACTTTCTTGTTGTATGCCTTTCGTAACTGTTGTTGATAGCGTTTCATCTGAATGCTGGCGTCCTCCCGCTTTTCTTCCAGTAAGTCTAAGTGAATAGCCATCAATTCGACATTTTTGTTTTCCTCTCCGTGTTTCTTCCGTGAACGTGTTGTTGGCAGAACGACTTCAGTGGGAATAACAGCTTCCGCCCCGTATGCTAAAGAGAACGGGGTCTCGTTCGTAGGGCTCCGTGGTGTTGTTCTGTATCCCCACAACGCATTATGCAATTCGCTGGTCCACTTTCCCTTGGAATCTTCCAGTCTTCTCTTGAGGGCATTCAAAATATTCTTGTTGGCTGCTTCGGCAAGGCCATTCCCTTGAGGATAATAAGGAGAAGAAAAGATGTGCTTGATTTTCAACTCTTGGCAGAAGTCGGCGATGAGCTTTCCTGTGAATTGCTTCCCGTTGTCGGAAATGATGGACTGCGGGATGCCAAATCTACAGATAATGTGTTCCCACAAGAATTTCTTCACTTCTTGTTCTCTAATACGCGCTAGGGGAACAGCCTCGATCCACTGGGAGAAGTAATCCGTGGCCACGAGCAGAAAAATTAAATTACCGGGAGCTTTGGGAAAGGGTCCCACGATGTCAAGTCCCCAACGAGCGAAAGGCCAAGGTTGAGATACGATGTTGAGTTCTTGAGCGGGGGCATGAATCAACCTTGCATGACGCTGACATTGACTGCATTTTTATACGTACTTCTGTGCGTCAGCTTGCATGTAAGGCCAAAAATATCCTTGCCCCAGAGCACGATGAGCGATAGTCCGTCCTCCCGAATGGATGCCGCGAATCCCCTCGTGGAGCTCGGTCAAAATCCTCTCTACGTCTTCAGGATGCACGCATCTCAAAAGAGGTCCTCCAAAGGATTTACGGTACAGTTCCCCGTCCACAAGGGTGTAACGGGGAGCTTTATACTGTATTCGTCTTGCTTCCCTTGCATTAGAGGGGAGAATTCCATTCTGCAAATAAATAACTATGCCCGTCATCCAGCTCGGCACTTGGCTTACAGATAACACCGTGCGTTGCGTCCGCAGTTTAATAGAGGGGTATTCTTGATACTCCATGAGGATTGTTTTGGGCTCATCGGCTTGCATCATCGAGGCGAGGTAGGCCAACGCATCAGCATGCCTGTTATCATCCCTTCGGACATGTTTGATCTCGAGAACATCAAAGGCCCTCCGTTGTTCTTGTAAAAATGCAGCGTAGCGCCTCATCCGCTCATCTCGACATTCATAGGTACCGTTGACTTGGTTCACCACGAGCTGTGAATCACAGAACACCCGGAGTTTAGAAACTCCCAATTCTCGGGCACTCTGCAATCCAAGGATTAACGCCTCATATTCAGCTTCGTTATTGGAGGCAGCATAACCAAGGCGCGTCAGTTTCTGTATTTTAACATGATCAGGGCTGACAAGAACAGCACCAAGTCCTGAACCGCTGACATTAGACGACCCGTCAACGTACAAGAGCCAATCGCACCACGCCGTCAGTTTCGTTCCGTCTCCAGTCCCTGTTTCCACAACGGGATCCTCCTCTGCGTCGTCTGGGAGTTCGTGACGGTCGGACTCCGCTGAAGTTTCAGCCTCCTCCACGGGGAAATCGGCTAAGAAGCTTGCAACGGCCTGCCCCTTCTCTGCGGTTCGGGCCTGATATTGGATATCGAACTCGCTAAGCGCCACGGCCCATTTCGACATGCGTCCCGCGGTTTCAGGTCGTCCCAACACAGTTTTCAAAGGGTACGTGGTGATGACGACGATGGTGTGTGCCTGAAAATAAGGACGTAACTTCTCAGCGGAAAAGACAAGAGCCAGGCATACCTTTTCCATTCTGCTGTAGTTGGATTCTGCCTTGTGGAATGTTTTGCTGACGAAATAAACAGGCTTCTCTACGCCGTTGTGATTTCTGAGCAACACGGAACCAATGGCTCGTTCCGAGACAGAGAGATAGAGGTACAACACTTCACCAGATTCAGGTACGGAGAGGATCGGAGCGGAGCCTAGATACATCTTCAAGGCGGCGAAAGATTGGGAACACTCCTCGGTCCATCTGAACACGGAATCCTTTCTCAGCAATTCGAACAGAGGTCTGCATCGATCGGAAGACTTTGATATGAACCGGTTGAGAGCAGCGATACGTCCCGTCAGTTTTTGAACTTCTTTCCTTGTCTTTGGTTCCGGCATATCTATCAGAGCACGGATCTGCGTGGGATTTGCTTCAATGCCCCGTTGGCTGACGAGATAACCGAGGAATTTGCCCGAGGCGACGCCGAATGTACATTTCTCAGGATTTAACTTCAGATTGAAAGTAGGTAAAATAGAGAACGGCTCCGCCAAGTCAGCCACAAGAGAGACCCGAGTTCGGCTTTTCACAACGATATCGTCAATGTACACCTCCACCGATTTACCGAGCAAGGGTCCAAACATCAGATTCATCAGTCGTTGGTAAGTAGCCCCGGCATTCTTCAGGCCAAAGGGCATGACCCGGTAACAGAGCAGGCCACGCTCCGTTATGAAGGCCGTTTTCTCTTGATCGTCCTCCGCTAAGAGGATTTGATTATAACCCGAATACCCGTCCATGAAGCTCAACATCTCGTGACCCGCGGTCCTTGTGATTAGTCTATCGATTCTGGGAACTGGGAAGAAGTCTTTTGGGCAAGCTTTATTAACATTGGTGAAATCGATGCAGACTCTGACTTTCCCGTTCTTCTTCAGAACAGCTACTACATTGGCTATCCACTCCGGATATTGGACCTCACGAATGAACCCGTGCCGAATTAACTTATCGATTTCTTCATTGACGGCCTCATGGTACGCTGGAGCGAGTCTACGAGGCTTCTGTTTAACTGGATTGACCACGGGATCAACGTTGAGGTGGTGACAGATGATTTCAGGACGGATACCCGTCATGTCTTCATGTGACCAAGCGAAAACGTCAAGATTCTTCCTCAGAAAATTTACCAACTCCCGCTCTTCATCTGTTGTCAGACAAGTCCCGATCTGTAGCATTCTTGGCTCGTTCTCCGTCCCGAGGTTGACAAGCTTCGTGGGTTCAACAGAATGGTTTACCAGTGATTCACCCGTGCTCTCCTCTTCCACGGATCCGACCTGTAATTGCTATTTGAGCGGGTTGGGTGAGGCGTAATCACACTTCTGCGATGCTAGCTGATCTCCTTTTATTTCACGTGGTCCGTCCAGGGTGGGGAATTTCAGTACCTGATAATAGGAAGACGGAACAGCTCTCATTTCGTGAATCCACCATCGCCCCAAGATAGCATTGTATGGGGACGGAGCGTCGATAACGGAGAACCTGGTGGGTAGGGTGATAGGTCCAGCTTTGACTGGCAAGATGACTTCTCCTAGGGGTTGCATCGAACTTCCTTCGAATCCTATCAAGGGGGTCTGTGCAGGGACAAGAACCGCCGGGTCCAACTACATTTTTGCGAAAGCATGGAGATACAGGATATCTGCTCCGCTTCCAGGGTCGATGAGCACTCGCCTGATGTCGAAATCGCCAATTCTCATAGACAGGACAAGAGCATCGTAATGAGGCCTAACCACAGTTGTCATGTCTTGATCAGTGAACGATAGGGCCTGCTCGACTTCCTTCGTCGTCGATCGCACCTGACAAACTTTTGCCACGTGTGATAACTTCCTTGCCTTCGCTCGATTCCGTTGCTCGACATCTACTTCCGGTGCCCGAGCGCGATGGATGACGTTTATGACTCCCTTTGGTGCTTCTCCGCCTCGGCTCACAAGACCAGATGGCTCTCCCTCGTGAGACCGAGTGGAGGGCTCCGTAATATGCCCCTCTTCTTTTCCAGAGTCCACGTATTCTCCCAGGTAGCCCTCACCGACTAATCTTTCCAAGTATTCTCTCAAGATGCGACAACGATTTGTGAGATGCCCATGGCATTTGTGGTACTGACAGTATTCGTGCGCCCTGGGTCCCGTGGTGACGTCATGAACGGTCCGCGCTGGCCATTCGAAATATGATTTGTCTTCCATCGTCTTCATGATCGTCGCCGGGCTTGCCGAGAAGTTGACTTGACCACCACGAGACGCGAAAGGACGTCTTTCTGTTGCTCGATTCTCCCTCTCCTTGTAATGCCCGGGTTCCTCTCGTCCCTGATAGGTACGGTCGTCCCTCCGCCGGAAATTGGACCGTAGATCCGTTCTCCTTGACGAGTCTGCATCTTGGCGGATTCCCAACGAGAGTCGGTTCGGTTCTCCTTGTCGTTCAACGTACACAACTTTTTCCTGTCGTATGCGTCTGCGTGGTTCCTCGTCACTGGAAGATGATTCATACTTTGATCTCTTCCCTCTCTTTGAGGAGGGTCTGCTTCCCCACTCCACAGCGTCTACCCCTCGTGCTCTGGGCCTTGTCGTTGCTGCAATATCCTCCTCCATCCTTCCGTACTTAGAGGCACGGACTATCAGCTCGTCCATCTTGATTGGACAGTCAAGGGCAAGAGACTCGTAGAGCTTGGAACTCTTGGGTATGGCGTTCTTGAAGGCCGCTATGCAAGTGCAGTCCTCAATCTTGTCGATATTAGAGACTTCATCGGTAAACCGTTGAATAAAATCTCTAAGGGACTCCGCCGACTTCATTCTCATGGCGAAGAGGGAATCTGCACCTGCTTTCTTCTTCTTGTTGATGATGTACTGGTCAATGAAAACTGATCTCAAATCAGCCATGCATCTGATCGACCCCGCGGGTAGATTACGGAACCATCTCGCAGCCGCTCCAGTCAGGCTGCTAGGAAAGGCTTTGCACAGGAGATTGTCATCCGGGTTACGGACAGCCATGGCATTTTTGAAGTCGGTCAGGTGGTCAATAGGATCTCTCCTCCCGTCGAACTTGACAAAGTTTGGTACCGTGAACTTTGATGGGGTATAGGATTCGACGATCTCCTTGGAGAAAGGAGACGTCTCCTCCTCGTCCTTATATTTCTGAGCATACTGATCGAGAGAGGCTCCACCTGTCGTTCCTCTGACTCGAGCATTAATCAAAGTTTCCACGTCTTTGAGGGTCAGGCCTGTCTTCAACCCGTCGTCGCTGACACGGAGATCTCGATGTTCAGCACGTGCACCAAGAGAACGAGGGTGGGTAGCTTCTTCAGTAGAAGGAGTGAGAGTGAATCTTCTTTCCAGATTCTCTGGCGCAGACGGCGAGATCGGGGCCGTTCTCTTGGGGGGAGGAGAAGGAGGGAAATTGAGTTTACGAGCTGCAGAGCCTCCTCTAGGAGATTCGTCATCGATCTCCAAGTTTCCGTGCTCCAAAGCATCAAGCCGCTCCTGCAGTGACTGTTGTTGGCTGACTATCTGGGCCAAAGTGGCCTGTTGTTGTTGTAATAGTAACAAGATGGGATCAGATATGGTCATGGGCCTTTCTGGTTGTCCAGAAGATGGGCCTGATGTGAACGTTTGCGCGGTGGAAGGAGTGCACGAAATGGCTTGAAGGGGCTGGTTCTCGATGATAGATTGAGGAGTTTGGTCTGCCATGCTGACTGAAAGAAGTGGTGTGAGCAAAGGGTGGTTTCGGTTAAGAAATTCCCACAGACGGCGCCAATTTTGTGAGGGGAAATTACCGAAAGGACACGCGTCAGCAGCAGCTCCTCTCAAGTTCTGATTAGCTGGTAGAAGGCTGGAGTGGAGGGTGTGATACCCTAACCTGCACTCCGATGATTAAGTCAGTGGGTGTAGGAGATGATGAACAGTAAGAATATATTAGAGAGTTCGAAGGTCTTAGCTTTTCTAATTTTTTTTTTTTTACGTCCCCCCTTTTACACTGTTCTTCACAGGATTATATAGACCTCCCTTGCCATGGCCATAGGCACCCATTGACGTCCATGCATACCTCGAATCCCTGATGTGTACTTCAGTAATCATTTTAGATAGATCTCCCGGTCATTCGTACTGCACGCGCATCTGCACACAAAAAGAGTAGGCAAAGAGTAGGAACTCTTCCGAGGTGACTGGCATTAAATGCAGCATTAAATGCTATTTAATGCTACGACAATGTTACCCACCTACCATCGTAGAGGTAGGATCAGTCCCAGGCGACTGGGCAGCAACGTCAGATCTTATAACGTGTTAGGATACGCGATCGTGGACAATAAGACGACGGGTACGTCGTCTGAATGAGGATGTGATCGTCGTCCACGAGACCACGGGTCCGTCGTCAGAGTGAGGACGTGATCGTCGTCCACAAGACCACGGGTCCGTCGTCGGAGCAAGGACGTGATCGTCGTCCACAAGACCACGGGTCCGTCGTCAGAGTGAGGACGTGATCGTCGTCCACGAGACTACGGGTCCGTTGTCAGAGTGAGGACGTGATCGTCGTCCATGAGACCACGGGTCCGTCGTCAGAGTGAGGACGGAAATGAACTCAAACGATAACACCACACTGAGGACGAGCTCGTCGTTACCACACTTAGGTTTTACGAAATTTACCCATTACAATATACTAGTGGGCGGCATCGTGCAATACACGTGAGAGTGAGGGAAAGGAGTTCACCACAGTTAATTGGAGTTAAAAGGGACACGTGTTAACCTGTGGGTGCGATTGAACTCTTCCCGAGTTCAATCGCGATTGGCTGTGATTCTATTTTTCAAATAGATAGATGAGGATAGTTTGGGAATTAAAGTAAAACATTAAATTAAAATTTTGTTTTATATAAGGGTAGTTTAGGAATTTCAAAAAATTCAAGCTACGCCTGCCTCTCCCATTATAATAGTAAAGACATATATAATCCGAATTGGACCGAGTCGAGTTTTATTCGAATTTTTCGAATTACTCGACCCAGCTAACTTTCGAGTCGAGTCGAATTTTTGAATTTTTGTACCTTGCTTTCCATAACTAATAGCTTCTAGTGATTGTAAAAGTCTCCTAATTAAATCACGTTATATAATGTTTAGTCTTCAAAAACATTTGGTACAAAAAATTTCAAACTAAGTTGTTTTTTCATATATAGGCACAATTTGAGAATTCATATCTACCCATCCACCCACATTACATGTAATGCACATAGTATAATTGATAATTGCAAAAATTTAATATGGTATATTAATTTTTATTAAATGTAGTGAATCATAGAAAAATTTCTTTTGTACACTAAAGTATAAAATATCAATTTTCAACAAAACAAACTAAATCTAATTAATTAAAAAATTATAAATTATTTCTTTCCAATTTATAAAATCTCTCTTGGTATGTGTCTGCTATCGGTTCATATAACTTTTTTATTTATTTATAAATGGCCTGACCAAAATTTATGAAACTCCCTCGAGCTCATGGTCTATGTTTATGGATGTGTTGTTGACATGTTTATCTAAACCTTTCTTCCAAACAATTTTATGAAAATTGATGCTCCCCAGTCTCAATATAAAATGTGTTAGCAGTTTTGTAGTTATGTAGTTATTGAGAAGTATAGTAGTTGTTTGGTCAGGACTTTCTAAATAATTATAGAACTGCCACCGTGTTTAAACTGAAAATGGGGAGTATGACTATCTTCAGTTCATATTAAACTCATAAAATACATAAATTATGAAAAGGAAAACAATCTCCTCCTCAGCCCAAGGAGGAGATTTAAAGTCTTACCCCCCTTTATGTACCACATGTCCCCTTTTTTAATCTTTTCAACTGTGGTTAAGATTTACTAACCCTTAAGCTTAAAGCATCTGACTTTAGTATTTAGAAAATAAAATAAAAATTAATACTGAGTTAAAACTTGTTATCCATAGTTCAAAGGGACTTATTGAAGGCTATTCCTCCTCACGATCAGGACGGGACTATTTCTCTTATGAAAAATTGTTTTAAAAAAAAATTCCCCAAATCACACGACTACTCTTAAAACCTAAAAAAAAAAAATTAAAAATTTAGAAATAAACTTTTCTTCACAAGAGAGAGGAAATAACACAGAAATCCCCACAATTAGATATCTATGTAGACGCGTTTTTCCTTTGGCACTTTCTTCTAATTGATCAATTCCAATACAATTATTGTCGATTTTAACATAACAGGGCTTTGTTTTCTGGCAAGCTTAAAGGGAAAAAACAGAGGACCTTCCATGGTAGGTGAGACATTGTAATTTCTTTCCTCTTATCTTTGAAATTTCAAACAAGATTTCTTCAACTCTCACTAAATTGATTTGGAAGCTTGCATGTGAAAACTCAAAAAGACAACTTTACTTGTACTGGTCAATCGTCAATGGGGAAAGTTAGTAGGAAACTCCCTCCTTCCCTCCTTGGAGTGGTCTTGGGGGGAGACCATGCATTCCAAGTCTACTGGCGTGTCAAGCTGTGAAACGGGTCCACAGGAAAGAACTTAAACCAAGAAATGTTGTTCCTTAAAATATTTCTTTATATAGTTATAGCTTCTTGTTATTGTTTTTAGTTTCTATATTGATGTGAAGATGGCTTTCTCCTCTTTTCTTCTGTTCTTCTTCTTCTTCTTCCTTCTCTCTCATCTTTCCCTTTACTCAGCTGAAGAAGAACCAAGCTGTCCTCCTTTCCTCTGTGAACACCTTGGCCGCGATATTGGTTACCCATTCTCCAACATCACTCATCCAAATTGTGGTTTGAGCGTCGTGGATTGCACCGAATCCACGGCGAAGATCAAACTCAAAAGTGAAATATGGTATGACCTTATAGCTATCAAGGACACGGATATCGAAATTCGTTACCAAGATCTCAAGGATCACTTGCAAACCCACATATGTAATTCCTTTAACAATTCGTCTCCTTTGATTTCCTTTGAAGTTAGTAGCCCCAATCTTACCTTGTTCAAATGCAAGAGCCACCCTCGTCTCCTTGAAGATCAGATCGAGGGATATTTCAGTTATCCAGGTTGCAAGGATGATTATATCTACTATAAGCATCCACAGAAGAACCTACCAAATCTTTCTGAGAATTTTCCGAATCAATGTTCAGTCATTTACCTTCCAGTGTCTAAGTATCCGTCTTCGGAGGCCAATGATCTGTCTACTCTTTTAGCTCCTGAATTCTCTCTTCGATTTCATGTGAACGATATTTGTAAAGACTGTCATAAAGATGGACGACTCTGTCGAAATGTCAAAGGAAATGCTGAATGTCCAGATGGTATAGAAATGAAAATACTTTTTTTTTTCTTTCATTTTCTGTTGTTTATCTTTGCAGCTAATGCATTCTGCTGTGCAGGTTTTGACTGATTCTTTTTATATGATCATGCTAAGATTCTACAGATAACTTAGAATTCAGTTCACATCAATTTAATCGTTTTAATGTTTAAACTAATACCTTTATATTTCATGATTACAGTTGCAGAAAAGGGGATCAATTTGCCGAGGAAGCTTGCAATAGGTAATGATATACCCTTCAAGTTTAATTTCTTGTTGCCATAGTTCTTCATGAATTATATCATGTAAATTGATATTATATATACTAGTGGGCGGCATCGTGCAATACACGTGAGAGCAAAGGAAAGGAGTTAACCACAGTTAATTGGAGTTAAAAGGGACACGTGTTAACCTGTGGGTGCGATTGAACTCTTCCCAAGTTCAATCGCGATTGGCAGTGATTCTATTTTTCAAATAGATAGATGAGGATAGTTTGGGAATTAAAGTAAAACATTAAATTAAAATTTTGTTTTATATAAGGGTAGTTTAGGAATTTCAAAAAATTCAGGCTACGCCTGCCTCTCCCATTATAATAGTAAAGATATATATAATCCGAATTGGACCGAGTCGAGTTTTATTCGAATTTTTCGAATTACTCGACCCAGCTAACTTTCGAGTCGAGTCGAATTTTTGAATTTTTGTACCATGCTTTCCATAACTAATAGCTTCTAGTGATTGTAAAAGTCTCCTAATTAAATCACGTTATATGCAAAACTGCTCTAATGTTTAGTCTTCAAAAACATTTGGTACAAAAAATTTCAAACTATGTTGTTTTTTCATATATAGGCACAATTTGAGAATTCATATCTACCCATCCACCCACATTACATGTAATGCACATAGTATAATTGATAATTGCAAAAATTTAATATGGTATATTAATTTTTATTAAATGTAGTGAATCATAAAAAAATTTCTTTTGTACACTAAAGTATAAAATATCAATTTTCAACAAAACAAACTAAATCTAATTAATTAAAAAATTATAAATTATTTCTTTCCAATTTATAAAATCTCTCTTTGTATGTGTCTCCTATCGGTTCATATAACTTTTTTATTTATTTATAAATGGCCTGACCAAAATTTATGAAACTCCCTCGAGCTCATGGTCTATGTTTATGGATGTGTTGGTGACATGTTTATCTAAACCTTTCTTCCAAACAATTTTTTTTGTAGAATAGTACCTGAAGAGACCTGAAAGAAATGGTTCTAGCAAGATGATTGCTCTTCATTACCGGTCTGTTTTTTTAAGGATACAACAACTTATGGAAAATCACTATGCTTCTCCATTACACGACATATGCGACATTTTCCTACTAAACAGTCCACTTCATGTCTAATCTGACTTGTTTGGTCATTTTTTGTGTAAATTGATAGATCACTTAAATCGAGGTCTTCTATATGATTATGTCTAGATTTAAGAGAAATGTGTGCTTTTGATTACACTGAAACCATTCTCACTATATATGCTCCTCTCTTCCACACTATTTATTTATGAAAATCAATCATGCGCTCTTACAAAATTAAAATTATAGCTCTTCACACAGAAGATTGAGATTGTGGAGATTGATAGGGCCCTATAAGTACTCTTTCCCATTTATAGTTAATACATTATTATCAGTACCCCTAATGCACAAGTCTCATTATCTCCTTTCTTTTCCAACAGCCGCAACAACTATTTTTGTGGCGATCATTATATTGATCATTATATTCTGCTGCTGGAGATTTAGAAGTTCTTTATTTCACTCAGTGGTCTTTTGGAAGAAATCAAGGATTACCCAAAATGTTGAGGTTTTCTTAAAGGAATATGGATCCCTCGTTCCAAAGAGATACAAGTATTCGGATATCAAGAAAATGACTAACTCATTTAAAAACAAACTAGGCCAAGGAGGTTATGGTGCTGTATTTAAAGGAAAGTTACTTGATGGTCGTCTGGTTGCTGTGAAGGTCTTGAGTGAATCTAAAGGTAACGGCGAAGAATTCATTAATGAAGCTGTGAGCATTAGCAGTACATCCCATGTTAACATTGTCTCTCTTCTTGGCATATCTATTGAGGGGTCCAAAAGAGCTCTTATCTACGAGTTCATGCCCAATGGGTCTCTTGAAAAGTTCATATATGATGAAAAACCAGTAAAAACACATCCTCACCTTGGATGGGAGAAACTATACCAAATTGCAATTGGCATAGCTCGGGGTTTAGAGTACTTACACCGTGGTTGTAATACTCGAATACTACATTTTGACATAAAACCACATAACATTCTCTTAGACGAAGACTTTTGTCCAAAGATATCCGATTTTGGGCTCGCAAAGCTATGCCCTAGAAAAGAGAGTATCATATCAATGGTGGGCACTAGAGGGACTCCAGGGTACATTGCTCCAGAAGTATTTTCAAGAAACTTTGGACCAGTGTCACATAAGTCTGATGTTTATAGCTATGGAATGATGGTTCTAGAAATGGTCGGGGGAAGAAAGAACATTGATGCAGGTGTTAATAATACAAGCGAAATATATTTTCCACATTGGATCTACAAGCATTTTCATTTAAGTGGACATCTAGGACTCAATGATATATCAACTGAAGTGGATGATGATATTGCGCGAAAGATGATTTTAGTGGGTTTGTGGTGCATACAAACTAATCCATCTAATCGGCCTTCAATGAATAAGGTGCTAGAGATGCTTGAAGGAAGCCTCAAATCCTTGACAATTCCACCCAAGCCTTTCATATCTTCTCCTTCGAGATCACCAGAACGTTCTTCTACCACATTAGAATGTTCCACCACAAATGATATTGTTCGACATTTTATCTAGACATAGTTTTCTTAGGAGAATAACAGTAACTCTGCTCATTGAATGTGAAAGAATTGCAGATTCATTTTTGAAAAAAGTATCAATGCATATCGCAGTAATGACCTATTAATGGTTAGCGATCACAAAAAATAAGGACATGATACTAATCCCCACCAAATGAACATAAGAATCAGGTTGATAGAATTTCGTTATCGTACATGAATATTCAGTTTTGAAGATTGTACATGTGCTTCTACTTTTAATCTAAGAAAAGTAGCTTCAAGCTTTTAGGGCATGTAGATGCAATAGTACTTGTCATTCTCTAGCCCTTTTGGAATTAAACAAAATTTCAAACAAACTTTTGTCTTTTTATAAGGGGCAATCTTGGAATTAAACAAAAAAAATCAGCCTAGGTTTATAACACCGATTTCAATATACGTTGTTAACGTGTTATAATAGTAAAGATACACGTGTAAGGACAATTTCGCTCAATCAACATTATTAAGTGTCATATTTTTATTATAATAATAGAGATATATTGTAAGAGTAATTTTATCATTCTCAATATAATAGTATATAAGATATAAGTATAAGAGTAATTTTGTCAACAGTAATTAAATCAACGTTTTAAGGATATATTAGTTGGCCCTTTTGGAGTGATTGCATGGAGTTACCCTTTATAACACCTGATCGGTGCTAATTTTTACACATTTAAGCACCTCAAACTAAACTTATTAGTTTCTTAGAGTTCTATTTTAAACTGTTTTACGATACTTGCTTGTTTTTATTCTTTTCAAGTTCATGCGAATAAAATAAGATAAAATGAAAGATTAGATGCTTCAAAGACTCATAAGAATCTCAGAAAGGAGAAGAGCAAATGAAAGAAGAATAAAAGAGAGCAAAATCACGGAAATCTACCTTGATGGATCGATTGACCAAAACCGTCTTTCTAACAATAAAGGGGTCAATCCGATAAGAATTGAACTCTCAAGAATTATTCAAAGTTTAGTGGCAAAACTGTAAGTAGGGGGAATAGTGTTACGTGAATAGTTATTCATGAATAGTATTTTTGACTCTTCTAAGTACTTTCTAACTCTATTATTGTCTACATAAGTGAGAGTTTGATCCCCATTCAACCCTAAAGGGGTTTAGAGAGGGAAAAAGAAGAGTTTGACCTCACTCTTAGGGTTTACCTATTTATCCTTGGTTTTTTATTAAAAAATATTAAAAAAAATTTTACCTTAGGAGTTAGTGAATTTTAACTAGGGTTCGAAAAGAAATTTGAAATTTTTTTAAAAATCCAAGGATAGGTGGTGAATCTTAACCATACTTAAGGGGTATTAATAGGGACATGTGGTGACCTCAAGGGCATTACCGGGGAAATTTTTTTCTCAAAATAAAAAACCTACCCCAAATTTTTTTTGTGGTCCCCCGAACCCCCAAATTTCATATCCTCAAATTCATTATTTTTTTATCCATGTGTTTTTGCACCCCCAATGACAAATTCCTGGCTCCACCCCTAGATGTAGTCAATTGCCGTGTCCAAGTGTTCCTTTTAACACCCTTTTAACTACGCTTAAGAAAATTAAGGTTAATTTTTTTGTATATTTTGTTTTTTCTTTTCAAAAACCAAAGTTAGATTGCTCAACCCTAAGAGTGAGTGAATCTTAACCACAATTAATGAGTGTCAAAAATGGTGGCATGGACTAATGAGAACCACACATTGCACTAAATAGTATAATGGAATGTGGCAGTAAGTTGAACATTTCCCAAAATATAAACATAAATTTAATTTTTATTCTCAAAAGTTAGGGGGCCTCCATCCCCGGCTCCCATGTTACGCTCTGGCTGGGCGGCCCCTAGCTATTCTCTCAATCTTTTAGGTTGATGGTGCACTCGAGCAGTCATCATTGGAAATTTTTTTTAGAAAAAAGGATTTCATGAGTTAGTTTTGTGTGTACACAAATAGAGAGGAGAGATGAAGAAGAGGAGGGGAAGAGACAAAGGGGCCGAAGAGATAGGAGTGAAGAGATCAGTGACCAGGGCGCCAGGGGCACGTATCACTGACTTTTAAAAATTGAGAAAATAAATTTACACCCCCATGTGATTTGACAAAAATACACATAGACACTCTCAGGTTACAGAAAATACATTAGGTGCCCCTACTTTTCAAATTATTGATACTTACACTTCTTTCATCAGTTGACTGTTAGTCAATTGATGGAATGATGTTGTCATGGGATGAAATCGTATGAACTATCAGAACTACTCTCTCTAAAGTTGTCATTTTCCATTTTTCTCATATACGAAATTGTCATTTCATTTTTAAATGAAATCAAATGCTTTAAGTTGACCATGTGTCCTTTTTGACATCCCTTAAATGGGGTTAGATTCACCCACCCCTATGGTTCACCCAACCATCCTTGGTTTTTTTTTTTTTTTATCTAAATATTAATTTTTTTAAAAAAATTTAATAATTGTTTTTAAGACTTTTTTAATATTAAAATATTTTTAAAAATAATTAATATTTAGAAGAAAAAAAACCAAGGGTGGGCCGGGTGAACCTTAAGGGTGGCCACGTGTCCTTTCTGACACCCCTTGAAGTAGCCACGTGTTCCTTTTGACATCCCTTAACAGTGGTTAAGATTCACACACCCCTAGGGTTCACTCACCCATCCTTAGTTTTTTTTTTTATATTAATTCTTTTTTAAAATATTAACTCTTTTTTTAAAATTTAAAAATTGTTTTTAAGGCTTTTTAATATTAAAATTTTTAAAAAGAATTAATACTTTTTAAAAAAAAAAAACCAAGGATTGGCTGGTGAATCCTTGAGGTGGCCATGTATCCTTTTTGACACCCTGAGGTAGCCACGTGTCCTTTTTGACACCCCTTAAATGGGGTTAGATTCACCCATCCCTAGGGTTCACCCATCATTCTTTGGTTTTTTTTTTTTCTAAATATTAATTATTTTAAAAAACATTTTAAAACTAAAAAAGTCTTAAAAATAATTATTAAATTTAAAAAAAAGAATTAATATTTAGAAAAAGAAAAAAACCAAGGATGGGCGGGTGAACCATAGGGGTGGGTGAATCTTACCCCATTTAAGGGGTGTCAAAAAGGACACGTGGCTACCTCAAGGGGTGTCAATTAGAAGGACACGTGGGGTGTCAAAAAGGACATGTGGGCCACCACAAGGGGTGTCAAAAAGGACACATTGTCGCCCTAGAGGATTTGATTTCATTTAAAAATGAATAGACAATTTCGTATATGAGAAAAATGGAAAATGACAACTTTAGAAAGGGTATTTTTGATAGTTCATACCATTTTATCTCGTGACATCATCATTCCATCAGTTGACTAAGGGGTGTAAGTGTCAATATTTTGAAAAGAAGGGGTATCTACTGTATTTTCTGAAACCGGAGGGGGTCTATGTGTATTTTTGTCAAACCTCCGGGGGGTGTAAATATATTCTCTCTTTTTAAACAATTTATTTTTATAGAGCATAGCATGTGCAAGGTAGCTGTCATTGAAGTTGTGGAAAAAATATATTATATTATTTAGTTATTTTTTTGGTTGAATGATATCATGTAACTAATACATTCACTAAACACACACAACCAGACTTAGGATAACCGTTAAGGTGTCATAAGGATAAGTCCAAACAACCACTCCAAAAGCGCATGTCTTAAGGAGGATTGATGGCCCCTGCGAAGTCCTATAAACAAGGAGAAACAATTATTTAATAAGGCATAGACATTGAGCAAGGGGCTCCTAAACTTTTGAAAATAAAATATTATTTATAATATGCTATTTAATTATTTTTATATGGTATAACCATAGAATAAGGGAATAGTTGTCTTATAAACAAAGAGAAACGATACCGTAAGATATGCACTATCTCATAGACTATTTCAACAAAAAATAAAAAAACCTGGGTCTACGCTCCAAACCCCGATTCCTTAAACCTAAAATATTTCATATCCACTTAATCATTTTCCTTAAATTCATCAACAATTACTAATAGATTTAATCAACCATTGCATGCGCCAATAATAAAATCCTGACCCTTAAGAGCAACCAAAGGGAGGACAAAAGAGAGACCAAAGATATGTCACATAGATCGCCAGTAATTTGGATAGGCGACACTGCTGCTAAAACTCTCTCTTAGTCTCTCCTCTTTCTTTCTCCTCTTCGATCTCTCCTCGCTCATTTCTTCCATTTTCTCTCTCTTTATGGTGTGTCTGTCTCTGTTTCACTTGGCTTAAGGGTAAAATAGACATGAGCAATAGTTCGCTCCGCGGGCGAGGTGCTCCTTGCAGCAACTCGCTCTGACAAAGCCGCCCCCTTCAATTGCCATGAACCTGGGTTAAAGTTTTTTAATTTTGTGGTTAATTTTTTTTTTTAATTTATTTTTCTAAAAATCAAGGATAGATGGATGAACCGAAGATGTGAGTGAATCTTAACCACAGTTATAAGGGTGACATATTATGACAACAAAATGGGAGCCGAGACGCCCCACCTCGCATCACCGACGGAGGAGGTGATTATTTTCCAAGAGACTTTTACGGGAAGACTAAACATATGGAGTTAAAATATGTATATGATTGTCAAAAAAATGAATAAGATCTTTGACTAAAGAGAAAATTGATGCTCCCCAGTCTCAATATAAAATGTGTTAGCAGTTTTGTAGTTATGTAGTTATTGAGAAGTATAGTAGTTGTTTGGTCAGGACTTTCTAAATAATTATAGAACTGCCACCATGTTTAAACTGAAAATGGGGAGTATGACTATCTTCAGTTCATATTAAACTCATAAAATACATAAATTGTGAAAAGGAAAACAATCTCCTCCTCAGCCCAAGGAGGAGATTTAAAGTCTTACCCCTCTTTATGTACCACATGTCCCCTTTTTTAATCTTTTCAACTGTGGTTAAGATTTACTAACCCTTAAGCTTAAAGCATCTGACTTTAGTATTTAGAAAATAAAATAAAAATTAATACTGAGTTAAAACTTGTTATCCATAGTTCAAAGGGACTTATTGAAGGCTATTCCTCCTCACGATCAGGACGGGACTATTTCTCTTATGAAAAATTGTTTTAAAAAAAAATTCCCCAAATCACACGACTATTCTTAAAACCTAAAAAAAAAAAATTAAAAATTTAGAAATAAACTTTTCTTCACAAGATAGAGGAAATAACACAGAAATCCCCACAATTAGATATCTATGTAGACGCGTTTTTCCTTTGGCACTTTCTTCTAATTGATCAATTCCAATACAATTATTGTCGATTTTAACATAACAGGGCTTTGTTTTCTGGCAAGCTTAAAGGGAAAAAACAGAGGACCTTCCATGGTAGGTGAGACATTGTAATTTCTTTCCTCTTATCTTTGAAATTTCAAACAAGATTTCTTCAACTCTCACTAAATTGATTTGGAAGCTTGCATGTGAAAACTCAAAAAGACAACTTTACTTGTACTGGTCAATCGTCAATGGGGAAAGTTAGTAGGAAACTCCCTCCTTCCCTCCTTGGAGTGGTCTTGGGGGGAGACCAAGCATTCCAAGTCTACTGGCGTGTGAAGCTGTGAAACGGGTCCACAGGAAAGAACTTAAACCAAGAAATGTTGTTCCTTAAAATATTTCTTTATAGTTATAGCTTCTTGTTATTGTTTTTAGTTTCTATATTGATGTGAAGATGGCTTTCTCCTCTTTTCTTCTGTTCTTCATCTTCTTCTTCTTCCTTCTCTCTCATCTTTCCCTTTACTCCGCTGAAGCAGAACTAATCTGTCCTTCTTCTTTCCACTGTGGAAGCCTCGGCGATATTCATTACCCATTCTCCAACACCACCTATCCAAATTGTGGTTTGAGCGTCGTGGATTGCACTGGACCCAAAATTCAACTGGAAAAAGAAGGAACATGGTATAACGTTGCAGGCATCACTGACAAGGAGATCCGATTTCCTTATCAAGAATTCAAGGATAACGGGAAAACCCAAATCTGTGATTCCTCTTACAATTGGTTGCTAGCCATCTCTCCTTTGATTTCCTTTGAATTTAGTACCCCCAATCTTACCTTGTTCAAATGCAAGCGCGACTCTCGTCTCCATGAAGGCTATTTGAGTTATAAAGACTGCAAAGACTATGTTATCTACTATAAGTATCCTCAGCCGAACCCACTAATTATTCCTCCTGAGTATCTTCCACCTCAATGTTCAGTCATTTACCTTCCAGTGTCTAAGTATCCGTCTTCGGAGGAGGCCGATGATCTGTCTACTCTTTTAGCTCGTGAATTCTCTCTTCGATTTCGTGTGAACAATACTTGTATAGACTGTCATAAGGATGGACGACAGTGTCGAATAGACAGCAAAGGAAATGCTGGATGTCCAGAGGGTATAGAAATGAAAATACTTTTTTTTTTCTTTCATTTTCTGTTGTTTATCTTTGCAGCTAATGCATTCTGCTGTGCAGGTTTTGACTGATTCTTTTTATATATGATCATGCTAAGATTCTACAGATAACTTAGAATTCAGTTCACATCAATTTAATCGTTTTAATGTTTAAACTAATACCATTGTTTTTCATGATTACTGTTGCAGAAAATAGATTCAATTTGACAATCAAGCTTGCAATCGGTAATGATATACCCTTCAAGTTAAATTTCTTGTTGCCTTAGTTCTTCATGAATTATATCATGTAAATTGATATTATATATACTAGTGGGCGGCATCGTGCAATACACGTGAGAGCGAGGGAAAGGAGTTAACCACAGTTAATTGGAGTTAAAAGGGACACGTGTTAACCTGTGGGTGCGATTGAACTCTTCCCGAGTTCAATCGCGATTGGCTGTGATTCTATTTTTCAAATAGATAGATGAAGATAGTTTGGGAATTAAAGTAAAACATTAAATTAAAATTTTGTTTTATATAAGGGTAGTTTAGGAATTTCAAAAAATTCAAGCTACGCCTGCCTCTCCCATTATAATAGTAAAGACATATATAATCCGAATTGGACCGAGTCGAGTTTTATTCGAATTTTTCGAATTACTCGACCCAGCTAACTTTCGAGTCGAGTCGAATTTTTGAATTTTTGTACCTTGCTTTCCATAACTAATAGCTTCTAGTGATTGTAAAAGTCTCCTAATTAAATCACGTTATATGCAAAACTGCTCTAATGTTTAGTCTTCAAAAACATTTGGTACAAAAAATTTCAAACTAAGTTGTTTTTTCATATATAGGCACAATTTGAGAATTCATATCTACCCATCCACCCACATTACATGTAATGCACATAGTATAATTGATAATTGCAAAAATTTAATATGGTATATTAATTTTTATTAAATGTAGTGAATCATAGAAAAATTTCTTTTGTACACTAAAGTATAAAATATCAATTTTCAACAAAACAAACTAAATCTAATTAATTAAAAAATTATAAATTATTTCTTTCCAATTTATAAAATCTCTCTTGGTATGTGTCTGCTATCGGTTCATATAACTTTTTTATTTATTTATAAATGGCCTGACCAAAATTTATGAAACTCCCTCGAGCTCATGGTCTATGTTTATGGATGTGTTGTTGACATGTTTATCTAAACCTTTCTTCCAAACAATTTTTTTTGTAGAATAGTACCAGAAGAGACCTGAAAGAAATGGTTCTAGCAAGATGATTGCTCTTGATTACCAGTCTGTTTTTTTAAGGATACAACAACTTATGGAAAATCATTATGCTTCTCCATTACACGACATATGCGACATTTTCCTACTAAACAGTCCACTTCATGTCTAATCTGACTTGTTTGGTCATTTTTTCTGTAAATTGATAGATCACTTAAATCGAGGTCTTCTATATGATTATGTCTAGATTTAAGAGAAATGTGTGCTTTTGATTACACTGAAACCATTCTCACTATATATGCTCCTCTCTTCCACACTATTTATTTACGAAAATCAATCATGCGCTCTTACAAAATTAAAATTATAGCTCTTCACACAGAAGATTGAGATTGTGGAGATTGATAGGGCCCTATAAGTACTCTTTCCCATTTATAGTTAATACATTATTATCAGTACCCCTAATGCACAAGTCTCATTATCTCCTTTCTTTTCCAACAGCTGCAACAACTATTTTTGTGGCGATCATTATATTGATCATTATATTCTGCTGCTGGAGATTTAGAAGTTCTTTATTTCACTCAGTGGTCTTTTGGAAGAAATCAAGGAGTACCCAAAATGTTGAGGTTTTCTTAAAGGAATATGGATCCCTCGTTCCAAAGAGATACAAGTATTCGGATATCAAGAAAATGACTAACTCATTTAAAAACAAACTAGGCCAAGGAGGTTATGGTGCTGTATTTAAAGGAAAGTTACTTGATGGTCGTCTGGTTGCTGTGAAGGTCTTGAGTGAATCTAAAGGTAACGGCGAAGAATTCATTAATGAAGCTGTGAGCATTAGCAGAACATCCCATGTTAACATTGTCTCTCTTCTTGGCATATCTATTGAGGGGTCCAAAAGAGCTCTTATCTACGAGTTCATGCCCAATGGGTCTCTTGAAAAGTTCATATACGATGAAAAACCAGTAAAAACACGTCCTCACCTTGGATGGGAGAAACTATACCAAATTGCAGTTGGCATAGCTCGGGGTTTAGAGTACTTACACCGTGGTTGTAATACTCGAATACTACATTTTGACATAAAACCACATAACATTCTCTTAGACGAAGACTTTTGTCCAAAGATATCCGATTTTGGGCTCGCAAAGCTATGCCCTAGAAAAGAGAGTATCATATCAATGATAGGCACTAGAGGGACTCCAGGGTACATTGCTCCAGAAGTATTTTCAAGAAACTTTGGAGCAGTGTCACATAAGTCTGATGTTTATAGCTATGGAATGATGGTTCTAGAAATGGTTGGGGGAAGAAAGAACATTGATGCAGGTGTTAATAATACAAGCGAAATATATTTTCCACATTGGATCTACAAGCATTTTCATTTAAGTGGACATCTAGGACTCAATGAAATATCAACTGAAGTGGATGATGATATTGCGCGAAAGATGATTTTAGTGGGTTTGTGGTGCATACAAACTAATCCATCTAATCGGCCTTCAATGAATAAGGTGCTAGAGATGCTTGAAGGAAGCCTCATATCCTTGACAATTCCACCCAAGCCTTTCATATCTTCTCCTTCGAGATCACCAGAACGTTCTTCTACCACATTAGAATGTTCCACCACAAATAATATTGTTCGACATTTTATCTAGACTTAGTTTTCTTAAGAGAATAACAGTAACTCTGCTCATTGAATGTGAAAGAATTGCAGATTCATTTTTGAAAAAAGTATCAATGCATATCGCAGTAATGACCTATTAATGGTTAGCGATCACAAAAAATAAGGACATGATACTAATCCCCACCAAATGAACAGAAGAATCAGGTTGATAGAATTTCGTTATCGTACATGAATATTCAGTTTTGATGATTGTACATGTGCTTCTACTTTTAATCTAAGAAAAGTAGCTTCAAGCTTTTAGGGCATGTAGATGCAATAGTACTTGTCATTCTCTAGCCCTTTTGGACTTAAACAAAATTTCAAACAAACTTTTGTCTTTTTATAAGGGGCAATCTTGGAATTAAACAAAAAAAATCAGCCTAAGTTTATAACACCGATTTCAATATACGTTGTTAACGTGTTATAATAGTAAAGATACACGTGTAAGGACAATTTCGCTCGATCAACGTTATTAAGTGTCATATTTTTATTATAATAATAGAGATATATTGTAAGAGTAATTTTATCATTCTCAATATAATAATAGATAAGATATAAGTATAAGAGTAATTTTGTCAACAGTAATTAAATCAACGTTTTAAGGATATATTAGTTGGCCCTTTTGGAGTGATTGCATGGAGTTACCCTTTATAGCACCTGATCGGTGCTAATTTTTACACATTTAAGCACCTCAAACTAAACTTATTAGTTTCTCAGAGTTCTATTTTAAACTGTTTTACGATACTTGTTTGTTTTTATTCTTTTCAAGTTCATGCGAATAAAATAAGTTAAAATGAAAGATTAGATGCTTCAAAGACTCATAAGAATCTCAGAAAGGAGAAGAGCAAATGAAAGAAGAATAAAAGAGAGCAAAATCACGGAAATCTACCTTGATGGATCGATTGACCAAAACCACATTTCTAACAATAAAGGGGTTAATCCGATAAGAATTGAGCTCTCAAGAATTATTCAAAGTTTAGTGGCAAAACTGTAAGTAGGGGGAATAGTGTTACGTGAATAGTTATTCATGAATAGTATTTTTGACTCTTCTAAATACTTTCTAACTCTATTATTTTCTACATAAGTGAGAGTTTGATCCTCATTCAACCCTAAAGGAGTTTAGAGAGGGAAAAAGAAGAGTTTGACCTCACTCTTAGGGTTCACCTATTTATCCTTGGTTTTTTATTAAAAAATATTTTTAAAAAATTTACCTTAGGAGTTAGTGAATTTTAACTAGGGTTCAAAAAGAAATTTGAAATTTTTTTAAAAAACCAAGGATAGGTGGTGATTCTTAACCATACTTAAGGGGTATTAATAGGGACATGTGGTGACCTCAAGGGCATTACCGGGGAAATTTTTTTCTCAAAATAAAAAAACTACCCCAAATTTTTTTTGTGGTCCCCCGAACCCCCAAATTCCATATCCTCAAATTCATTATTTTTTTATCCATGTGTTTTTGCACCCCCAATGAAAAATTCCTGGATCCACCCCTAGATGTTGTCAATTGCCGTGTCCAAGTGTTCCTTTTAAAACCCTTTTAACTATGCTTAAGAAAATTAAGGTTAATGTTTGTGTATTTTTGTTTTTTCTTTTTAAAAACCAAAGTTAGATTGCTCAACCTTAAGAGTGAGTGAATCTTAACCACAATTAATGAGTGTCAAAAATGGTGGCATGGACTAATGAGAACCACACATTGCACTAAATAGTATAATGGAATGTGGCGGTAAGTTGAACATTTCCCAAAATATAAACATAAATTTAATTTTTTTTCTCAAAAGTTAGGGGGCCTCCATCCCCGGCTCCCATGTTACGCTCTGGCTGGGCGGCTCCTAGCAATTCTCTCAATCTTTTAGGTTGATGGTGCACTGGAGCAGTCATCATTGCAAAATTTTTTTTAAAAAAAGAATTTCATGAGTTAGTTTTGTGTGTACACAAATAGAGAGGAGAGATGAAGAAGAGGAGGGGAAGAGACAAAGGGGCCGAAGAGATAGGAGTGAAGAGATCAGTCACCAGGGCGCCAGGGGCACGTATCACTGACTTTTAAAAATTGAGAAAATAAATTTACACCCCCATGTGGTTTGACAAAAATACACATAGACTCTTTCAGGTTACAGAAAATACATTAGGTGCCCCTACTTTTCAAATTATTGACACTTACACTTCTTCCATCAGTTGACTGTTAGTCAACTGATGGAATGATGTTGTCATGGGATAAAATCATATGAACTATCAAAATTACTCTCTCTAAAGTTGTCATTTTTCATTTTTCTCATATACGAAATTGTCTTTTCATTTTTAAATGAAATCAAATGCTTTAAGTTGACCACGTGTCCTTTTTGACATCCCTTAAATGGGGTTAGATTCACCCACCCCTATGGTTCACCCAACCATCCTTGGTTTTTTTTTTTTTTTATCTAAATATTAATTTTTAAAAAAAAATTTAATAATTGTTTTTAAGACTTTTTTAATATTAAAATATTTTTAAAAATAATTAATATTTAGAAGAAAATAAACCAAGGGTGGGCGGGTGAACCTTAAGGGTGGCCACGTGTCCTTTCTGACACCCCTTGAAGTAGCCACGTGTTCCTTTTGACATCCCTTAACAGTGGTTAAGATTCACACACCCCTAGGGTTCACTCACCCATCCTTAGTTTTTTTTTTTATATTAATTCTTTTTTAAAATATTAACTCTTTTTTTAAAATTTAAAAATTGTTTTTAAGGCTTTTTAATATTAAAATTTTTAAAAAGAATTAATACTTTTAAAAAAAAAAAAACCAAGGATTGGCTGGTGAATCCTTGAGGTGGCCATGTATCCTTTTTGACACCCTGAGGTAGCCACGTGTCCTTTTTGACACCCCTTAAATGGGGTTAGATTCACCCATCCCTAGGGTTCACCCATCATTCTTTGGTTTTTTTTTTTTTTCTAAATATTAATTATTTTAAAAAACATTTTAAAACTAAAAAAGTCTTAAAAATAATTATTAAATTTAAAAAAAAAAGAATTAATATTTAGAAAAAAAAAAAAACCAAGGATGGGCGGGTGAACCATAGGGGTGGGTGAATCTTACCCCATTTAAGAGGTGTCAAAAAGGACACGTGGGTACCTCAAGGGGTGTCAATTAGAAGGACACGTGGGGTGTCAAAAAGGACATGTGGGCCACCACAAGGGGTGTCAAAAAGGACATGTGGCCACCACAAGGGGTGTCAAAAAGGACACATTGTCGCCCTAGAGGATTTGATTTCATTTAAAAATGAATAGACAATTTCGTATATGAGAAAAATGGAAAATGACAACTTTAGAAATGATATTTTTGGTAGTTCATACCATTTTATCTCATGACATCATCATTCCATCAGTTGACTAAGAGGTGTAAGTGTCAATATTTTGAAAAGAAGGGGTATCTACTGTATTTTCTGAAACCGGAGGGGGTCTATGTGTATTTTTGTCAAACCTCCGGGGGGGTGTAAATATATTCTCTCTTTTTAAACAATTTATTTTTATAGAGCATAGCATGTGCAAGGTAGCTGTCATTGAAGTTGTGGAAAAAATATATTATATTATTTAGTTATTTTTTTGGTTGAATGATATCATGTAACTAATACATTCACTAAACACACACAACCAGACTTAGGATAGCCGTTAAGGTGTCATAAGGATAAGTCCAAACAACCACTCCAAAAGCGCATGTCTTAAGGAGGATTGATGGCCCCTGCGAAGTCCTATAAACAAGGAGAAACAATTATTTAATAAGGCATAGACATTGAGCAAGGGGCTCCTAAACTTTTGAAATAAAATATTATTTATAATATGCTATTTAATTATTTAATATGGTATAACCATAGAATAAGGGGATAGTTGTCCTATAAACAAAGAGAAACGATACCGTAAGATATGCACTGTCTCATAGACTATTTCAACAAAAAATAAAAGAACCTGGGTCTACGCTCCAAACCCCGATTCCTTAAACCTAAAATATTTCATATCCACTTAATCATTTTCCTTAAATTCATCAACAATTACTATTAGATTTAATCAACCATTGCATGCGCCAATAATAAAATCCTGACCCTTAAGAGCAACCAAAGGGAGGACAAAAGAGAGACCAAAGATATGTCACATAGATCGCCAGTAATTTGGATAGGCGACACTGCTGCTAAAACTCTCTCTTAGTCTCTCCTCTTTCTTTCTCCTCTTCCATCTCTCCTCGCTCATTTCTTCCATTTTCTCTCTCTTTATGGTGTGTCTGTCTCTGTTGTCTCTGTTTCACTTGGCTTAAGGGTAAAATAGACATGAGCAATAGTTCGCTCCGCGGGCGAGGTGCTCCTTGCAGCAACTCGCTCTGACAAAGCCGCCCCTTCAATTGCCATGAACCTGGGTTAAAGTTTTTTAATTTTGTGGTTAAATTTTTTTTTTAATTTATTTTTCTAAAAATCAAGGATAGATGGATGAACCTAAGATGTGAGTGAATCTTAACCACAGTTATAAGGGTGACATATTATGACAACAAAATGGGAGCCGAGACGCCCCACCTCGCATCACCGACGGAGGAGGTGATTATTTTCCAAGAGACTTTTACGGGAAGACTAAACATATGGAGTTAAAATATGTATATGATTGTCAAAAAAAAAAATTTTTTTTTAAATGAATAAGATCTTTGACTAAAGAGACAATTGATGCTCCCCAGTCTCAATATTATATGTGTTAGCAGTTTTGTAGTTATGTAGTTATTGAGAAGTATAGTAGTTGTTTGGTCAGGACTTTCCAAATAATTATAGAACTGCCACCATGTTTAAACTGAAAATGGGGAGTATGACTATCTTCACTTCATATTAAACTCATAAAATACATAAATTGTGAAAAGGAAAACAATCTCCTCCTCAGCCCAAGGAGGAGATTTAAAGTCTTACCCCTCTTTATGTACCACATGTCCCCTTTTTTAATCTTTTCAACTGTGGTTAAGATTTACTAACCCTTAAGCTTAAAGCATCTGACTTTAGTATTTAGAAAATAAAATAAAAATTAATACTGAGTTAAAACTTGTTATCCATAGTTCAAAGGGACTTATTGAAGGCTATTCCTCCTCACGATCAGGACGGGACTATTTCTCTTATGAAAAATTGTTTTAAAAAAAAATTCCCCAAATCACACGACTATTCTTAAAACCTAAAAAAAAAAAATTAAAAATTTAGAAATAAACTTTTCTTCACAAGATAGAGGAAATAACACAGAAATCCCCACAATTAGATATCTATGTAGACGCGTTTTTCCTTTGGCACTTTCTTCTAATTGATCAATTCCAATACAATTATTGTCGATTTTAACATAACAGGGCTTTGTTTTCTGGCAAGCTTAAAGGGAAAAAACAGAGGACCTTCCATGGTAGGTGAGACATTGTAATTTCTTTCCTCTTATCTTTGAAATTTCAAACAAGATTTCTTCAACTCTCACTAAATTGATTTGGAAGCTTGCATGTGAAAACTCAAAAAGACAACTTTACTTGTACTGGTCAATCGTCAATGGGGAAAGTTAGTAGGAAACTCCCTCCTTCCCTCCTTGGAGTGGTCTTGGGGGGAGACCAAGCATTCCAAGTCTACTGGCGTGTGAAGCTGTGAAACGGGTCCACAGGAAAGAACTTAAACCAAGAAATGTTGTTCCTTAAAATATTTCTTTATAGTTATAGCTTCTTGTTATTGTTTTTAGTTTCTATATTGATGTGAAGATGGCTTTCTCCTCTTTTCTTCTGTTCTTCATCTTCTTCTTCTTCCTTCTCTCTCATCTTTCCCTTTACTCCGCTGAAGCAGAACTAATCTGTCCTTCTTCTTTCCACTGTGGAAGCCTCGGCGATATTCATTACCCATTCTCCAACACCACCTATCCAAATTGTGGTTTGAGCGTCGTGGATTGCACTGGACCCAAAATTCAACTGGAAAAAGAAGGAACATGGTATAACGTTGCAGGCATCACTGACAAGGAGATCCGATTTCCTTATCAAGAATTCAAGGATAACGGGAAAACCCAAATCTGTGATTCCTCTTACAATTGGTTGCTAGCCATCTCTCCTTTGATTTCCTTTGAATTTAGTACCCCCAATCTTACCTTGTTCAAATGCAAGCGCGACTCTCGTCTCCATGAAGGCTATTTGAGTTATAAAGACTGCAAAGACTATGTTATCTACTATAAGTATCCTCAGCCGAACCCACTAATTATTCCTCCTGAGTATCTTCCACCTCAATGTTCAGTCATTTACCTTCCAGTGTCTAAGTATCCGTCTTCGGAGGAGGCCGATGATCTGTCTACTCTTTTAGCTCGTGAATTCTCTCTTCGATTTCGTGTGAACAATACTTGTATAGACTGTCATAAGGATGGACGACAGTGTCGAATAGACAGCAAAGGAAATGCTGGATGTCCAGAGGGTATAGAAATGAAAATACTTTTTTTTTTCTTTCATTTTCTGTTGTTTATCTTTGCAGCTAATGCATTCTGCTGTGCAGGTTTTGACTGATTCTTTTTATATATGATCATGCTAAGATTCTACAGATAACTTAGAATTCAGTTCACATCAATTTAATCGTTTTAATGTTTAAACTAATACCATTGTTTTTCATGATTACTGTTGCAGAAAATAGATTCAATTTGACAATCAAGCTTGCAATCGGTAATGATATACCCTTCAAGTTAAATTTCTTGTTGCCTTAGTTCTTCATGAATTATATCATGTAAATTGATATTATATATACTAGTGGGCGGCATCGTGCAATACACGTGAGAGCGAGGGAAAGGAGTTAACCACAGTTAATTGGAGTTAAAAGGGACACGTGTTAACCTGTGGGTGCGATTGAACTCTTCCCGAGTTCAATCGCGATTGGCTGTGATTCTATTTTTCAAATAGATAGATGAAGATAGTTTGGGAATTAAAGTAAAACATTAAATTAAAATTTTGTTTTATATAAGGGTAGTTTAGGAATTTCAAAAAATTCAAGCTACGCCTGCCTCTCCCATTATAATAGTAAAGACATATATAATCCGAATTGGACCGAGTCGAGTTTTATTCGAATTTTTCGAATTACTCGACCCAGCTAACTTTCGAGTCGAGTCGAATTTTTGAATTTTTGTACCTTGCTTTCCATAACTAATAGCTTCTAGTGATTGTAAAAGTCTCCTAATTAAATCACGTTATATGCAAAACTGCTCTAATGTTTAGTCTTCAAAAACATTTGGTACAAAAAATTTCAAACTAAGTTGTTTTTTCATATATAGGCACAATTTGAGAATTCATATCTACCCATCCACCCACATTACATGTAATGCACATAGTATAATTGATAATTGCAAAAATTTAATATGGTATATTAATTTTTATTAAATGTAGTGAATCATAGAAAAATTTCTTTTGTACACTAAAGTATAAAATATCAATTTTCAACAAAACAAACTAAATCTAATTAATTAAAAAATTATAAATTATTTCTTTCCAATTTATAAAATCTCTCTTGGTATGTGTCTGCTATCGGTTCATATAACTTTTTTATTTATTTATAAATGGCCTGACCAAAATTTATGAAACTCCCTCGAGCTCATGGTCTATGTTTATGGATGTGTTGTTGACATGTTTATCTAAACCTTTCTTCCAAACAATTTTTTTTGTAGAATAGTACCAGAAGAGACCTGAAAGAAATGGTTCTAGCAAGATGATTGCTCTTCATTACCAGTCTGTTTTTTTAAGGATACAACAACTTATGGAAAATCATTATGCTTCTCCATTACACGACATATGCGACATTTTCCTACTAAACAGTCCACTTCATGTCTAATCTGACTTGTTTGGTCATTTTTTGTGTAAATTGATAGATCACTTAAATGGAGGTCTTCTATATGATTATGTCTAGATTTAAGAGAAATGTGTGCTTTTGATTACACTGAAACCATTCTCACTATATATGCTCCTCTCTTCCACACTATTTATTTATGAAAATCAATCATACGCTCTTACAAAATTAAAATTATAGCTCTTCACACAGAAGATTGAGATTGTGGAGATTGATAGGGCCCTATAAGTACTCTTTCCCATTTATAGTTAATACATTATTATCAGTACCCCTAATGCACAAGTCTCATTATCTCCTTTCTTTTCCAACAGCTGCAACAACTATTTTAGTGGCGATCATTATATTGATCATTATATTCTGCTGCTGGAGATTTAGAAGTTCTTTATTTCACTCAGTGGTCTTTTGGAAGAAATCAAGGGATACCCAAAATGTTGAGGTTTTCTTAAAGGAATATGGATCCCTCGTTCCAAAGGGATACAAGTATTCGGATATCAAGAAAATGACTAACTCATTTAAAAACAAACTAGGCCAAGGAGGTTATGGTGCTGTATTTAAAGGAAAGTTACTTGATGGTCGTCTGGTTGCTGTGAAGGTCTTGAGTGAATCTAAAGGAAACGGCGAAGAATTCATTAATGAAGCTGTGAGCATTAGCAGAACATCCCATGTTAACATTGTCTCTCTTCTTGGCATATCTATTGAGGGGTCCAAAAGAGCTCTTATCTACGAGTTCATGCCCAATGGGTCTCTTGAAAAGTTCATATACGATGAAAAACCAGTAAAAACACGTCCTCACCTTGGATGGGAGAAACTATACCAAATTGCAGTTGGCATAGCTCGGGGTTTAGAATACTTACACCGTGGTTGTAATACTCGAATACTACATTTTGACATAAAACCACATAACATTCTCTTAGACGAAGACTTTTGTCCAAAGATATCCGATTTTGGGCTCGCAAAGCTATGCCCTAGAAAAGAGAGTATCATATCAATGGTGGGCACTAGAGGGACTCCAGGGTACATTGCTCCAGAAGTATTTTCAAGAAACTTTGGAGCAGTGTCACACAAGTCAGATGTCTACAGCTATGGAATGATGGTTCTAGAAATGGTTGGGGGAAGAAAGAACATTGATGCAGGTGTTAATAATACAAGCGAAATATATTTTCCACATTGGATCTACAAGCATTTTCATTTAAGTGGACATCTAGGACTCAATGATATATCAACTGAAGTGGATGATGATATTGCGCGAAAGATGATTTTAGTGGGTTTGTGGTGCATACAAACTAATCCATCTAATCGGCCTTCAATGAATAAGGTGCTAGAGATGCTTGAAGGAAGCCTCATATCCTTGACAATTCCACCCAAGCCTTTCATATCTTCTCCTTCGAGATCACCAGAACGTTCTTCTACCACATTAGAATGTTCCACCACAAATGATATTGTTCGACATTTTATCTAGACATAGTTTTCTTAGGAGAATAACAGTAACTCTGCTCATTGAATGTGAAAGAATTGCAGATTCATTTTTGAAAAAAGTATCAATGCATATCGCAGTAATGACCTATTAATGGTTAGCGATCACAAAAAATAAGGACATGATACTAATCCCCACCAAATGAACATAAGAATCAGGTTGATAGAATTTCGTTATCGTACATGAATATTCAGTTTTGATGATTGTACATGTGCTTCTACTTTTAATCTAAGAAAAGTAGCTTCAAGCTTTTAGGGCATGTAGATGCAATAGTACTTGTCATTCTCTAGCCCTTTTGGAATTAAACAAAATTTCAAACAAACTTTTGTCTTTTTATAAGGGGCAATCTTGGAATTAAACAAAAAAAATCAGCCTAGGTTTATAACACCGATTTCAATATACGTTGTTAACGTGTTATAATAGTAAAGAAACACGTGTAAGGACAATTTCGCTCAATCAACGTTATTAAGTGTCATATTTTTATTATAATAATAGACATATATTGTAAGAGTAATTTTATCATTCTCAATATAATAGTAGATAAGATATAAGTATAAGAGTAATTTTGTCAACAGTAATTAGATCAACGTTTTAAGGATATATTAGTTGGCCCTTTTGGAGTGATTGCATGGAGTTACCCTTTATAGCACCTGATCGGTGCAAATTTTTACACATTTAAGCACCTCAAACTAAACTTATTAGTTTCTTAGAGTTCTATTTTAAACTGTTTTACGATACTTGCTTGTTTTTATTCTTTTCAAGTTCATGCGAATAAAATAAGATAAAATGAAATATTAGATGCTTCAAAGACTCATAAGAATCTCAGAAAGGAGAAGAGCAAATGAAAGAAGAATAAAAGAGAGCAAAATCACGGAAATCTACCTTGATGGATCGATTGACCAAAACCGTCTTTCTAACAATAAAGGAGTCAATCCGATAAGAATTGAGCTCTAAAGAATTATTCAAAGTTTAGTGGCAAAACTGTAAGTAGGGGGAATAGTGTTACGTGAATAGTTATTCATGAATAGTATTTTTGACTCTTCTAAGTACTTTCTAACTCTATTATTGTCTACATAAGTGAGAGTTTGATCCTCATTTAACCCTAAAGGGGTTTAGAGAGGGAAAAAGAAGAGTTTGACCTCACTCTTAGGGTTCACCTATTTACCCTTGGTTTTTTATTAAAAAATATTTAAAAAAATTTTACCTTAGGAGTTAGTGAATTTTAACTAGGGTTCGAAAAAAAATTTGAAATTTTTTTAAAAAACCAAGGATAGGTGGTGAATCTTAACCATACTTAAGGGGTATTAATAGGGACATGTGGTGACCTCAAGGGCATTACCGGGGAAATTTTTTTCTCAAAATATAAAAACTACCCCAAATTTTTTTTGTGGTCCCCCGAACCCCCAAATTCCATATCCTCAAATTCATTATTTTTTTATCCATGTGTTTTTGCACCCCCAATGACAATTCCTGGCTCCACCCCTAGATGCCGTGTCCAAGTGTTCCTTTTAACACCCTTTTAACTATGCTTAAGAAAATTAAGGTTAATGTTTTTGTATATTTTTTTTTTCTTTTTAAAAACCAAAGTTAGATTGCTCAACCCTAAGAGTAAGTGAATCTTAACCACAATTAATGAGTGTCAAAAATGGTGGCATGGACTAATGAGAACCACACATTGCACTAAATAGTATAATGGAATGTGGCGGTAAGTTGAACATTTCCCAAAATATAAACATAAATTTAATATTTTTTCTCAAAAGTTAGGGGGCCTCCATCCCCGGTTCCCATGTTACGCTCTGGCTGGGCGGCCCCTAGCTATTCTCTCAATCTTTTAGGTTGATGGTGCACTGGAGCAGTCATCATTGGAAATTTTTTTTAAAAAAAAGAATTTCATGAGTTAGTTTTGTGTGTACACAAATAGAGAGGAGAGATGAAGAAGAGGAGGGGAAGAGACAAAGGGGCCGAAGAGATAGGAGTGAAGAGATCAGTCACCAGGGCGCCTGGGGCACGTATCACTGACTTTTAAAAATTGAGAAAATAAATTTACACCCCCATGTGGTTTGACAAAAATACACATAGACTCTCTCAGGTTACAGAAAATACATTAGGTGCCCCTACTTTTCAAATTATTGGTACTTACACTTTTTCCATCAGTTGACTGTTAGTCAACTGATGGAATGATGTTGTCATGGGATAAAATCGTATGAACTATCAGAACTACTCTCTGTAAAGTTGTCATTTTCCATTTTTCTCATATACGAAATTGTCATTTCATTTTTAAATGAAATCAAATGCTTTAAGTTGACCATGTGTCCTTTTTGACATCCCTTAAATGGGGTTAGATTCACCCACCCCTATGGTTCACCCAACCATCTTTGGTTTTTTTTTTTTTTTCTTTTATCTAAATATTAATTTAAAAAAAAAAATTTAATAATTGTTTTTAAGACTTTTTTAATATTAAAATATTTTTAAAAATAATTAATATTTAGAAGAAAAAAAACCAAGGGTGGGCGGGTGAACCTTAAGGGTGGCCACGTGTCCTTTCTGACACCCCTTGAAGTAGCCACATGTTCCTTTTGACATCCCTTAACAGTGGTTAAGATTCACACACCCCTAGGGTTCACTCACCCATCCTTAGTTTTTTTTTTTATATTAATTCTTTTTTAAAATATTAACTCTTTTTTTAAAATTTAAAAATTGTTTTTAAGGCTTTTTAATATTAAAATTTTTAAAAATAATTAATATTTTTTAAAAAAAAACTAAGGATTGGCTGGTGAATCCTTGAGGTGGCCATGTATCCTTTTTGACACCCTGAGGTAGCCACGTGTCCTTTTTGACACCCCTTAAATGGGGTTAGATTCACCCATCCCTAGGGTTCACCCATCATTCTTTGGTTTTTTTTTTTTTCTAAATATTGATTATTTTAAAAAAACATTTTAAAACTAAAAAAGTCTTAAAAATAATTATTAAATTTTAAAAAAAGAATTAATATTTAGAAAAAAAAAAAAACCAAGGATGGGCGGGTGAACCATAGGGGTGGGTGAATCTTATCCCATTTAAGGGGTGTCAAAAAGGACACGTGGCTACCTCAAGGGGTGTCAATTAGAAGGACACGTGGGGTGTCAAAAAGGACATGTGGGCCACCACAAGGGGTGTCAAAAAGGACATGTGGCCACCACAAGGGGTGTCAAAAAGGACACATTGTCGCCCTAGAGGATTTGATTTCATTTAAAAATGAATAGACAATTTCGTATATGAGAAAAATGGAAAATGACAACTTTAGAAAGAATATTTTTGGTAGTTCATACCATTTTATCTCATGACATCATCATTCCATCAGTTGACTAAGGGGTGTAAGTGTCAATATTTTGAAAAGAAGGGGTACCTACTGTATTTTCTGAAATCGGAGGGGGTCTATGTGTATTTTTGTCAAACCTCCGGGGGGGTGTAAATATATTCTCTCTTTTTAAACAATTTATTTTTATAGAGCATAGCATGTGCAAGGTAGCTGTCATTGAAGTTGTGGAAAAAATATATTATATTATTTAGTTATTTTTTTGGTTGAATGATATCATGTAACTAATACATTCACTAAACACGCGCAACCAGACTTAGGATAGCCGTTAAGGTGTCATAAGGATAAGTCCAAACAACCACTCCAAAAGCGCATGTCTTAAGGAGGATTGATGGCCCTTGCGAAGTCCTATAAACAAGGAGAAACAATTATTTAATAAGGCATAGACATTGAGCAAGGGGCTCCAAAACTTTTGAAAATAAAATATTATTTATAATATGCTATTTAATTATTTAATATGGTATAACCATAGAATAAGGGGATAGTTGTCCTATAAACAAGGAGAAACGATACCGTAAGATATGCACTGTCTCATAGACTATTTCAACAAAAAATAAAAAAACCTGGGTCTACGCTCCAAACCCCGATTCCTTAAACCTAAAATATTTCAAATCCACTTAATCATTTTCCTTAAATTCATCAACAATTACTAATAGATTTAATCAACCATTGCATGCGCCAATAATAAAATCCTGACCCTTGAGAGCAACCAAAGGGAGGACAAAAGAGAGACCAAAGATATGTCACATAGATTGCCAGTAATTTGGATAGGCGACACTGCTGCTAAAACTCTCTCTTAGTCTCTCCTCTTTCTTTCTCCTCTTCGATCTCTCCTCGCTCATTTCTTCCATTTTCTCTCTCTTTATTGTGTGTCTGTCTCTGTTTCACTTGGCTTAAGGGTAAAATAGACATGAGCAATAGTTCGCTCCGCGGGCGAGGTGCTCCTCGCAGCAACTCGCTCTGACAAAGCCGCCCCTTCAATTGCCATGAACCTGGGTTAAAGTTTTTTAATTTTGTGGTTAATTTTTTTTTTTAATTTATTTTTCTAAAAATCAAGGATAGATGGATGAACCTAAGATGTGAGTGAATCTTAACCACAGTTATAAGGTGACATATTATGACAACAAAATGGGAGCCGAGACGCCCCACCTCGCATCACCGACGGAGGAGGTGATTATTTTACGGGAAGACTAAACATATGGAGTTAAAATATGTATATGATTGTCAAAAATTTTTTTTTTTTTACAAATGAATAAGATCTTTGACTAAAGAGACAATTGATGCTCCCCAGTCTCAATATAAAATGTGTTAGCAGTTTTGTAGTTATGTAGTTATTGAGAAGTATAGTAGTTGTTTGGTCAGGACTTTCTAAATAATTATAGAACTGCCACCATGTTTAAACTGAAAATGGGGAGTATGACTATCTTCAGTTCATATTAAACTCATAAAATACATAAATTGTGAAAAGGAAAACAATCTCCTCCTCAGCCCAAGGAGGAGATTTAAAGTCTTACCCCTCTTTATGTACCACATGTCCCCTTTTTTAATATTTTCAACTGTGGTTAAGATTTACTAACCCTTAAGCTTAAAGCATCTGACTTTAGTATTTAGAAAATAAAATAAAAATTAATACTGAGCTAAAACTTGTTATCCATAGTTATTGAAGGCTATTCCTCCTCACGATCAGGACGGGACTATTTCTCTTATGAAAAATTGTTTTAAAAAAAAATTCCCCAAATCACAAGACTATTCTTAAAACCTAAAAAAAAAAAATTAAAAATTTAGAAATAAACTTTTCTTCACAAGAGAGAGGAAATAACACAGAAATCCCCACAATTAGATATCTATGTAGACGCGTTTTTCCTTTGGCACTTTCTTCTAATTGATCAATTCCAATACAATTATTGTCGATTTTAACATAACAGGGCTTTGTTTTCTGGCAAGCTTAAAGGGAAAAAACAGAGGACCTTCCATGGTAGGTGAGACATTGTAATTTCTTTCCTCTTATCTTTGAAATTTCAAACAAGATTTCTTCAACTCTCACTAAATTGATTTGGAAGCTTGCATGTGAAAACTCAAAAAGACAACTTTACTTGTACTGGTCAATCGTCAATGGGGAAAGTTAGTAGGAAACTCCCTCCTTCCCTCCTTGGAGTGGTCTTGGGGGGAGACCATGCATTCCAAGTCTACTGGCGTGTCAAGCTGTGAAACGGGTCCACAGGAAAGAACTTAAACCAAGAAATGTTGTTCCTTAAAATATTTCTTTATATAGTTATAGCTTCTTGTTATTGTTTTTAGTTTCTATATTGATGTGAAGATGGCTTTCTCCTCTTTTCTTCTGTTCTTCATCTTCTTCTTCTTCCTTCTCTCTCACCTTTCTCTTTCCTCAGCTGAAGAAGAACTAATGTGTCCTTCTTTCCACTGTGGAAGGTTAGGCAATATTAGTTACCCATTCTCCAACTACACCCATCCATTTTGTGGTTTGAGCCTCCTGGATTGCAATGAACCCAAAATTCAACTGGAAAAAGAAGGAACATGGTATAACGTTGCAGGCATCACTGACAAGGAGATCCGATTTCCTTATCAAGAATTCAAGGATAACGGGAAAACCCAAATCTGTGATTCCTCTTACAATTGGTTGCTAGCCATCTCTCCTTTGATTTCCTATGAAGTTAGTAGCCCAAATCTTACCTTGTTCAAATGCAAGCCCCACTCTCGTCTCCATGAAGATTATTTCCAGGGTTTTTCCAGTTATAGCGGTTGCGAGGACCATGATATCTACTATAAGTATCCACAGCAGAACCTACCAATTATTCCACCTCAATGTTCAGTCATTTACCTTCCAGTGTCTAAGTATCCGTCTTCGGAGGCCAATGATCTGTCTACTCTTTTAGCTCCTGAATTCTCTCTTCGATTTCATGTGAACGATATTTGTAAAGACTGTCATAAAGATGGACGACTCTGTCGAAATGTCAAAGGAAATGCTGAATGTCCAGAGGGTATAGAAATGAAAATACTTTTTTTTTTCTTTCATTTTCTGCTGTTTATCTTTGCAGCTAATGCATTCTGCTGTGCAGGTTTTGACTGATTCTTTTTATATATGATCATGCTAAGATTCTACAGATAACTTAGAATTCGGTTCACATCAATTTAATCGTTTTAATGTTTAAACTAATACCTTTCTATTTCATGATTACAGTTGCAGAAACTCCTCATGTTGAAAATAAGACCGATTGGCGAAGGAAGCTTAAAATAGGTAAGGATATACCCTTCCAAGTTAAGTTTCTTGTGTGGTCACTCACTTGTATTTCACATAGTTCTTCATGAATTCTATTCTGTAATTTCATAGATAATAGGAATGGAATGTTTCACATACCCCCCCTCCTTTCTTCAGGTTTTGGCGCAGGAGTTGGAGGCGTTCTTGTAACTTGCTTGATTGCCTTCATTTATCATCGCCGCAACAAAAAATTCTCTGCTTTTTCAACACTCCTCTCTCGAAAATTCTCAAAGATGGACCTCGAAAAGGGTAGCACCTACTTCGGGCTCCACTACTTCACCTACAACGAGCTCGAAGATGCCACCAACAATTTTGATCCCACTAAAGAAGTCGGAGATGGTGGCTTTGGCACTGTATACCATGGTAAGAAGAAAGACCCTTACACATATCTGTCGTAAACATAGTTACAAAGTTCTCCGATCTTTTCAAAAAATCCTGAATAATTCCTGACTTTTTCTTTGAATGAGTAATTCACAACTTTTAGAAAAACAGAACAGTGAATTTTTCAAAAAATCATGAATATCACAAATTATTCATGTCTTTTTAAAAAAATTCTGAATAAATATATAAAATAAATTTGTTTATAATATTCATAATTAGTAATCTTATTTTATATTTTTTCATATCTTACCTAAATTTTCCCGATTTATTTTCGAATATCACCGATTTTTTCAAACTTTTTTCCTAAACGAATAATCCATGAACCCTGACCTGGTAACTATGGTCATAATCAAGGACATATATATGTGATGAGCTGTTTTTTTTTTTCTTAACTAGGCAAGCTCCGGGATGGGCGTGTTGTCGCAGTGAAGCGACTATATGAAAACAATTATAAGCGTGTTGAGCAGTTTATGAATGAAGTCGAGATCCTCTCTCGCTTGCGCCACCAGAATCTTGTCTCCCTCTACGGTTGCACCTCACGACACAGCCGTGAACTCCTCCTTGTTTACGAATTTGTTCCCAATGGCACTGTTGCTGATCATCTCCACGGTGATCGAGTAAAGCCTGGCTGCCTCACTTGGCCTCACCGGATGAGCATCGCCATAGAAACTGCCACTGCATTGGCATACCTCCATGCTTCGGAAATCATACACAGAGATGTGAAAACCAACAACATTCTCCTGGACAACAATTTCCATGTGAAAGTTGCAGATTTCGGGCTTTCCCGACTCTTCCCCACCGATGTCACCCATGTCTCTACTGCTCCGCAAGGGACTCCTGGTTACCTCGACCCAGATTATCACCAATGCTACCAGCTTACTTACAAGAGTGATGTATATAGCTTTGGAGTAGTTCTGGTTGAGCTTATATCATCGAAACCTGCCTTAGATATCTTTAGGCATCGACATGAGGTTAAGTTATCAAACATGGCGATCGAAAAAATCCAAAATCATACATTACATGAGTTGGTCGATCCGTGTCTTGGGTTCGAATCAGATGATGAGGCAAGGAGGAGGATAACTTTGGTTGCAGAGTTGGCATATCAGTGTTTGCAACTTGAGAAGGAGGAGAGGCCTTCTATGGATGAGGTGTTGGAAGTTTTGAGAGGAATTGAAAGTACAGAAATGGATACTACAGAAGACAGACGCCGTGCCACTAAAGAGTATCCGAGCACCGCTTCCGCTGGATTCGACTGAGAAATGGTTAGAATTTCCTTTTCATTTTACTGATTTTCAAAGTAAATGATAATTAAGAGTATGTTTACTACTTATAATCAGATGCAAATGACTGGGTTGCAATTTCAGTTTCTCTTCAAATACTTGTCTTTGTTCTGTTGCTTATTGGGGAAAAAATTTGAGAGCAATCACAAGTAAATTTAAGGTTGAGGGGAATGTATATAGTAAAAGGAGCTGCAATTTGTATAGTGACGTTCTTATGTGTTGGAAGTATTGAGTTTGTGGTTATGTTTTAAAATGGTAGTGATTTTATAAAATTGATTAAATCACTTGTTATTTCAACAAAATCATTGAAAAGTAAACATTTTAATTACTGTTATCTGATTAAATTAGGAAAAAAATCAAACCCAAACGCACCCTTACATAAATTTACAATTTTAAATATTTTGATTGTAGATGAGCAAATGGCTAGAGCCCTACTATATTTGATTACCATTTTTGGATTTAGGTATGTGAGAAATTGCTTAAAATCATGGTAGTGTTGACACTGAAAAACTCGGTCTGTGTTCTGAAGCTTATGCTAGGGGGTTCCTTGGAAGCAAGGCATTGCAGAACAAAATTTGTGCTACTGTTCCTAAATAGTTGAGACAAGACAGTGAAACGAAGAAGCGTTGATTCTAAAAGATGGAACACCTAAAGAGGGGAAAGGATTCATCTCCTCTCATACAGAGAAGTAGGGGCGTTTATGTTCAGATGCAATTTTAATAGGTGATAAAATAAAGGAGAGAGTATTTTGAGATTACTAACTTATGCTAAAGGGAGTTGAGAATTTAAAAAGACCGAAAAGCAAAAAAGACATAAAATGAGATAGTGAGGAAAGAATCAAAGCCAAAAGACAAAGATATGACTCCGAATAGAATGAATGACAAAACATGATTGGCAATGGGAATTGTAATTCCCAAAGGGTGTAATCAAGTTGAGTTGGCTCTTGGCTCACTCATTCAAGCCGAATTCAAGTTGAGGTTTTTGGATCAATTGAGCTTAACTAGCTGAGTTTTTATCTGAGCTCGAAACAATAAATAATTCAAGCTAGAGCCAGGTCCTGTCTGATTCAACTTTGCTCAGCTCGGCTTAAAATATCATAACACACAAGGGTGTCAATAGGCTGGTCGGGCCAAATCCAGTTAGAAGTGTAGTCTAACAGCCCCGGGCCTAATTAAGCCTATAACCCTAAGCCACTTCAACTATGTAATCGAGTTAGAAAGACCTGGAGACCAACCTGGCCTATTGACTCCCCTACCCACACACACCCACATATTATCTCTCTCTATATATATATTGTTTGATTTGTCTAATTTTTATTTTTATTCTCCACACAATGTTGTTCAAAAATCATCAGCCAAATAGAAAGAAATTAAATTTCTTAATGCATAAAGCTCGAGCTGGAATTTGTCCATTCTGATCAAGCTGAACTTCAAGCCTAGATTTTTAGTACGCACGGGCTGAGCCTGGCATGAACATGTTAAAGCTGCACTCAAGCTTTGGTCAACTCGGCTCAGTTTGGCTTGGATATACCTCTAGTTGAACGCATTAATCTTTATGGAAATCGTAATTGCTGTAAAGAGAAATGCTGGCCTAGACGTAACCTTCCAAAGCTCTCATTGTAGTAGCAACAAGTGTGGCCACTTTATCTTGTTACCTTGAGAGCCTATAGAAATCTTAAATTCCTCGTTTGAAAATTTTATTTTCTTAAGCTTTTGAATGAGTTGCAAGGCCAGCTCTTGCACCACTGACAATCAGAGTTTGAAAAAAAAAATTTGAATTCCACGTATGGTCTAACACCCCTTTTCATATAAAACATAAGAATCCCACCACTCTCAAAATTTACATTTCTAATGTTAAATTCCGGCGTAATAAACATGGCCTAAACAACCAAAGATCTGCATTGCGATTGGGTGATATTGACCCAATTTAGTCCCACATCGGTTGGGTACTAGGTTTCGCAAGTATATAAGGGGCCTCCACTCCTCCATTAGTCAGGCCCTCTTGGAGTGTATGTAGATTTATCCCTCTAAGGCATGGAAAATAATGCGCTCGTGTCCCTTTTCAATGCATCATGTCCCTCGTTTAACTTCATATAACTGTGGTTGAGAAGATTCACTCAGAGGTTCACCCATCTACCCTTGGTTTTTTTAAAAATAAAATAAAAACTTTTTCACTACAATTAAAACAATTAACTAGAGTTATGGCAGCTGAGTTGGCTTTGTGAGAGGAAGGAGTAATAGTTTGCTCTCGCAAGCCAACTATTGTAGCATTGCTCATAAAGTATAAACTTCTGTCAAAAATTGGTTCACAAGCTAAAAATTGGGTCAACAAGCTAAAAATTGGGACCCACCATTTGTTGACCGTCCAATGTGTAACAATTCTTTCCTAGGAATCTTCCTATAATCCCTTTTCCTTTTTGTACATTTCTGTAGCCGTCTAAGTTGAACATAATAGTTGGAAAATACCCTCCACTGACGCTCTTTCTCCCTATTGCACTCTCCCTTTTATTTTCTTATTATATCCGTTTGTTTGTTTACACGTAAATGGTTTTACAATATAAATCATTTACAAAACAACAGTAAAATGTGAATTTCTCAATCGGTTTTTATTATTTAGTTACATTCTTGAAATAAGGCAGAAGTTTTTTTTATAAAGAAAATAAAACAAAAATAAATAAATAATAATAATAAATATAATATAAAAAAATAAAAATAAATTTATGAATAAGGATACTTTTGTTATTTCTAATTTTTTTTTTTTAAAGGTTGATATTTTATAGGAAGATGACTTATGGGTTTTTGAAATATAAGTTATTTTCTAAAAAAATTATTCATTTTCCGTAAATCATTATACTTACAAAAGTTTTTTTTTTTTTTTTTTGGACATACGAACAAACAACATTTTCTATAAATTGATTTGTTTTCACCGAGCATTAAGATAGATACAATACCTCCAATTCCTTCTTTCTCCCAGAAAAGCGAAGAGTGGGGTTAGCAAAACTCACTAATTTTTTACTTGGAATTTGATGGCGTTCCTTAAACGCCCAGTGCGACCCGTCATCTAATTCAACTTCCCAACCTTCAACGCCTGCCACGTGTAGCCAAGTATGGATAAACCGAATCTCCTCAAACAGCCAGATGCTCAGTATCCTAAAAGAAAAACAAATAAAATAAGTAATAAGACAGAAATTTTTATTATTTTTTTTGGACGCCTCACAGGACAGATATTAGTAGTTAGCTGGGGTATTGAGACTCTTGCAATCCTTAGGGTATTAGATCTCAAATCTCCACCTTGGAAGGGCACACCCATACCACTCACGCAAAGGCGGGTTAATAAGACAGAAATGGAAAAGGCAAAAGACGCCGTCCGTATTCCACTCTAAAAAGAAGTAAGAAAACCCCCCATTTCTTTCTCTTTCTCTTTTTCCATTCAAGCTCTCACTTCGAAGAGTAAAGAAAGAAAGAATGAGAAAACCGATGGATATTAGACCAACAGATCTCCTTTCTCTCTCTAAGACCCAAACGAATCCACAGATTTGAATTCTTGATTTCCTGAGTCCTTACTCAGATCGATAATGGCGACACTGCAGAAATTCAAGCTTTTCGCGACACAGTGCGCCATCGCCGGAAGTCCATCTCGAAACCCGACTACAAGTCCTGTTTTTCAACTCCGTCGCCGGAAAACTCTTCGAATGCTACTCAGCCGAAGCAGCAGCGGCCGCCGATACCCTCGCCGGGAAGAATTACCCGATCGGCAAAGAATCGTTCGCGATCTCCCTGAGAAGAACAAGGGTTTGCTCAGCCACAAGCTGAAGGACTTGTTTGTCTCTTCGCCGCCGCTTGAAAATAATGTCAAGGTAATGGAGAAGAAGATCGGAGATAGTTGTGAAGGGTTTCCATCGGCTTTAAATAGAGGCGGCGGCTGGGCGGCTTGGCGCGGTGGAGCCGGCTCGCCTAGGCCTATGACGGCGAAGTTTCGTTATCGGTTTGTTAAGAGGGTTTTCAGGCCTGTACTCGTTTCCATTCCCGAGTAATCGGAGAAAGGTACGGATTAATTTCTTTTTTTAATTTAGAAATATAAAGATAAAAATTCGGCTATCATGCGCCGGTATAAGAGTATTGTAATTGGAGGCGCATGTTAGCTTGCATTATGAAGGGTCTGTGTGACTGTGTATGGGCGCATGTTAGTTAGAGGCGGCTCATGTTTTGATGTACATGTTGCTTTGATGCGCTTGAAATTTTGTTTTTTTCGGGTGAAGTGAAGTAGAATCTTTAAATCTATGAAAGTACAGTATAGATTGAGGGCTTGTTTGGGAGCAGGAACGTTTATGCCTTATCTCTGTTAGGCATAACCTACGTGTCGTGGTTTGTAAGTTCCATGTAACCTAACTCCTAACCTAGATAAATGATTAGCTCTACATAAAAAATAAAAAATAAAAGGAAAAAAAAAAAAAAAGTAATATTTCTCTATTTTTGGTTTGGTTAAGAATAACATTAATATAGGTTTGTGCATCATAAAACCAATTATTTTTGGTAGTTAATTTGCTGAAATGCGAGAAAAATTATGAAATACAAGATATTTGTGATTTATTATGTAGAAACAATTTAAGAATTGTGTGCCTCCACTAAGGGACAATGGAATGTTAGTAAAAATAAATTAATTTTGAATGTTTTTACTAATTAAATTCATAATGTATGCACGTGGCGCGCGGGCCCTAAATAATGGGGTACACAAGATCTGTGTGCTTAATTGCACATACAGATGGACTCCGAAAAACTATGTGGTTTTACATAGGGCTGCACATGGGCCGGGTTTGAGCTTGATTTTTGGTATTTTTTAATAGGTCCAACTTGAAGGCTAACACATTTACAAAGGTTTTAAGCCAAACTCGGTTCAATGTGCAGGCCTAGTTTTACATCTCAAGAATACCACGTTCACATATGATCCCAATGAGAAGCGACATCTGCTACTTTTAGGGAATATGGGACCAAAATTTGATTAGGGAAAGTCAGAAAAGACATGGTATCAAGCACAACATATTATAACTTTGGAAAAAAAACATCTTTATTTAGTTTATAGATTTAGTTTGTAGAAGATCACCCTCAAATGTGACTTTTAATAGATTAGAAAAGTGGAAAAGGATTCATGTTCTTCGGTCCAAATACTTCAGATAAAGCATTGATAAAGAAGAAAGAAGAAGTCTTCACAAGCCCAAACCATGTTGCTGGATTATATAACCTAGCTACTGTAGTAAACCATTCTTGTTTGATAATAAGCCTACAGGCTACGGCCATGCATGATACAACCTCCGAAGGGGGCAGAGCCACATGGGGCCAGGGGGGTTACCCTGAATTTTTGAAAAAAAAAAGAACCTGTTGTAGTTATGAGAGGTACAGCCTGGGAGAGGGGTGGAGCTGGGACGACGGGGGACTCTAGGCCCCCTCTCCTAAACTTCTTCCGAGAAAAAAAATATATTCTTTATAAGTGGACACAAATAATTGTGATGCCTTGAACTTGGCCCTCAAAAAACCCTTACAAGGTAAAGGAATCTATAGTTTCTTTTTGGATTTTTTTTTTAGAAATAGGCCCTAATGTTTTAAACATATTCTCAAAATAGGCCCTGACTTTTCAAACTTACATTTTTAGGGCCTGTCTCTTGTACTTTTTCATTGTTGATTTTTGTAGAAGTTAAAAATATGGGTCAGGGTGTGTGTATGTGTGTTTAGAGCCTGTTAAATGATACCTTTAACCATAGGTAGAGCTGTAAACTAAGATAATTATAAGTAGATAATGGTATATCCGAATTTGTATCTAATTACATCTTCAGCTATCTGAATTTGAATAAATATCTGACAGATAATGAAATAGAGTAATCGTATTTGACTTCGATTAAATTATTCGAATTTAGATAATATTAAGTTCTTTAATTATTTCAATAAAAATGCCAAAATGTGTAAAAAAAAAAAATAGAAAATTTACTAAAATGATAAATTTCAATTTTATCCTTCTTTATATTAAAAATGAAAAATTGATGTCTTAGAATTATGTAAAAATCAGATATTGGTATTTTAATCTTAAGAACTTGTAATATATTATCTATCTATATTTTTACTAAAGAAATAGGATACTGAGGTGGCATACCTCAACCTCAACGCTCTCTATTTAATTCTCCTCTATATCACATCATCTCACATCTACACTTTTATTCTCTCTCCATTTTCCAAGAAAGTCTCTCACTCTCGTATCAGTCCCTTACCTCCCATTAAGTATCTTCCCTCTTATTCTCTTGGATTTTGCTAGCCACATTCGCAAGTCTTCCACAGACGCAACTTGGTGGCCACAAATGTCAAACTTTTTCTATTTTCTAATTTTTTTAATGTGTTAAAATATGAAACATCATCACATGATATGGCTATTCTTGTGTCTGTGGAATCTTTTGGAGTAAATGCAATAGGGGATAGCACTCCTCTATTCTCTTTCCTTCTCTCTATTTCCCAAGAAAGACTCTTCTCCTCCCTTCACATCACAGTCCCTTCTCTCCCATTAAATACCTGCCCCCTCTCCATTTCCCGAAGGATTTTGCTAGCCTCAATGGCAAATTTTCCACAGAGGCAACTTGGTGGCTACAATTGTCACAAATTTTCTGTTTTTCATTTTTTTTAATGTGTTAAAATGTCAGACATGTCCATGTGATATGCCTTACCTTGCGTCTATGGAAACTTTTGGAGTAAATGCGACTCAGGATAGCGCTCCTCTTTCCCAAATAAGTCTCTCCCACTCCCATCTCAGTCCCTTTCCTCTCATTAAAATTTTCACTCCAACTTCATTTCCCCCCAAAAAAACCTCTCTTTGTTTAGAAAGGTTTACAGAATAGAGTCGGTTTATAGGTACTCCCGAATATACTCCCTAATCCTAACCATTTATAACCAACCACTGAGAGTCAAGATTTGAGTTGGCTTATTTTGTCTTTTCTAATACCACATCAGTTCTAATCCTAACCGTTTAATAATTGAGATAAACGGTTAGGATTTGAGAGTATATTTGGGAGTATACTTTGGGAGTATCCCTAGACTAATTCTACAGAATAACAAGCTACATCTTTATCATCATAACTGAAGATGATGAGTCAATTGTCATGGCTGTCGTCTGGTAGAATCAGAGGCGTCTGAGGGTGTTGCAAGCAGTAACGCCTAGGAGCAACCGGCGAAATCTTTGGGTTGCTGAAGGATTCGATGATGCTTCTTAGACTTCTAATCGTCGGTCTTTGAGCGTGCTGAATTTCTTCACATTAGTGGTTGCCATCTTTGTACTTCTCAAACAATAAAGTTATCATAAAAAATAATTTATTTTTTCAATGTTTATTCTCTAATTAGGTTGTTTATAGATGTATCCTGGATAAGGGGTGTCTCTCTTTTTGTAGGTGTGTGTTAGTTCATTCACAGGTTTGGTTTAGTTGGGTTGTTATACTTTTGTTCTTAGCAATTTTCTGTAATATCTTAGATTGTATCTCTTTTTTGCTGATCTAGACATTCGAATTCACTTGCTTTTAGTATTAAGCTTGGTTATGTTAATTTGTGAATTGTTGCAACATCTCCAACGTTCATCTTCTAAGGCCTATTTACTTGGAAATGGAAAGAATAGTAGCAGCTAATTATGGAGGCTTTGGGCATGGGGATAGTGTTTAAATAATGGCCACCGACCGTGGGGGCTTGAAATACGTCTACAATTAGAACTAGGCCGAAATAAGCAATTGACTTCTTAATTTGGGTTAATTTATTTGGACATTTATGTTCTTCAATTGAATGAAATTTGGGTTTTATTGGATTGTGTGTTTCTGTTTGTTTGATTGTAAGATTAATGTTAAGTGTAAACAATTATGATTCAACAGCAACTAGTGATTTGCAATTTCTAATTCATTTTATAATTAAAATTATTTAGTAAAAAATGATCATTCATTGACTTGGTTTCTAATAGTTCTACATTCCGTGGGTAGAATTTTTAAAGATTTTATTTTCAAGTTTCTTTTAGGATAATGTTATTGAGACCGTCCAAGGTAGAGACCATCCGAGACTGTGCATTGAATCCCGAGGCCGTGCATTTTTTTTTTCTTTTGGTTCATTGGAGGCATAGGCCTCCCTCTCCCATAAATTGTTAAGGTACAATTGATTTAGAATTCATGATATGGATACGAATTAAGATATTTTTAAGTTGTCATTTTTAAGAATAACTTGTATGTTCAAGATAATGCAGAGGGATTTTGGGTTGCAACACCTATGCGATGAGTTCTCGTCTTTTATTCATAAAGAGAGATTGCTTGAATTAAAATATCCAGGGGATCAGCTTTTGTACCCTGAGAATAACATAATATTTCGTTTTTTCCAAATCTACCAAACAATTGTGACCGAGTAAACTGAAGGCTTATTGGGAAAAACTTCACTGAGAAAGGAATGCTTTCTTGATAAACTCCACTGTGAAGGGAATGATTTATTGGCAACAACTTTGAAGAAAAATAATTTTTTTTTAAAGAATTAGACTTCCCACAAAAACTAGTCAGTTGTAGATTCTCTCAAGACTTGAAATTCTCTACGCTTGTAACAGGACTCAAGGAGTCTAGGGCTATATCATCTTTTTAAAAAAATAGGGGGCAATTGCTCCCCTTGCCATGACTATGTCATTTTAAATTAAATAATATAGTATAAAACTTAGTTTTTTTAAAAGTTCAGGAGGGCAACTCCTTGCTCATGGCTATGCTATCTTAAATCAAATAATATAGTATAAAACTTAGGGGCCGTTTGGATACACTTTCTTTTTTATTTTTTATTTAAAAAAATTGGAAATGACTTTCTGTTTTTCAATTTTTTTAGGAATGAAACACGTTTGACATTACTAATTGTTAGTTGTTTTAAAAAACGGAAACAAAAAAAGGTATTTGATAAATATGATTAGATAATTTCAATTCATGGTGATGGTAGTGATGGGTGGTGGGTCGTGGGTGGTATGGTGTGGTGGTGATGGTGGGTGGTGGTGGTGGTGGTGGTTGTGGTAGTAGTGGGTGGGTGGGAGGTGGTGGCGGTTGTGGTGGTAGTGTAAAGGTGCATAGTGGGTGGTGTTGGTGGTGTGGTGGTGGTGGGTGGGTTGGGGTGGTGATAGTGATGGTGGTGGGTGGTATTGTGGTGGTGGTGTCATGGTGGATGGTGGTGGTGGTGGTATTGTGGTTGTGAGTGGTGGTGTGGTGGTGGTTGTGGGTGGTGGTGGTGTCGTGGTGGATGGTGGTGGTGGTGGTATTGTGGTTGTGGATGGTGGGTCCGTGGATGGTGGTAGGTCCATGTTTTTCATATTTGTTTTTTGTTTTAAAAACAGAGGTAACAGAAAATCTCTGTTATCTTGATTTTTTTAAAAAATTGTTATTAATTTTAAAAAAACAGAAAGCTGAAACATGTTTACCATACATGTTTCGGGTAAAAAATTTAATTAAATTTTTTTAAAAATAAAACAGAAAATAGAAGTGCAACCCAACAGGGCCTTAGTTTTCTTTTTTAAGTTCAAGAGGGCAAGTGCCCACTTGCTCCATGCATAGCCCTCTTAAATTAAATAATATAGGAATAAATTTAGTTTTTTTCCTCAAAAGTTTAGAGCCCCTACTCCGCCCTTGCTTCCAAGCTACGCTCCTATTGATACTACAATTTTTTTTTTTTTTCCAAAAATTCAACCCCTGGGGGCCCCATGTGGCTCCACACCTGCCCGTGAGCCTCTCCATTTATGAAAATGGAATGGGTCACCATGGTAATACACTACCTCTCACTTAGACCTTATTCCTTAGAACTTCCTGGATAAAGCTCCACTCCAAACAGTCGTAGGTTTTATTCATGTTGAGTTTTATTTTCCTAGAGATTTCGCTTTTCTCCTTTGTCATTCTGAGATCATCCAGAAACAGGTATGAAAATATTTTCAGCAATTTGCTTAATTTGTTATGAATCACTTTGTTCTTGGTGAACCACCTTGCCTATGACCTTCTTCAACCGATTTTGCTAAAACATTTGCAATTGTTTTTATAAATAACGGTGCACAAGCTTATCGAGCCGAATTGATTCACTTTACATTGCCAAGAACATTTTGGGATCAAACAGATATGCATGAAATGAAGTTTCTACAAGATCTTTGCCATAATAGAGTCCAATTTTTCTAAAAGAAACACGACAACATATTGTCGCCAAGGTGTTAGGCACCCCAGGACCCCCATACTAAGATGTTACCTACTCCCTAAGTTTAAGCCAAACAACATCAAAATGAAAGAATTTGCCTAAGTGATTTAGAATATGCTAATTCGAGAAGGAAGAGAAAGGTATTTATCCTAGGTGGAGGTCGGACCCTTGATCGGGCTGCTTACATACCCAACTTGACGAGATCAGACCAGAATAGTTCTTCCAAAGGAGGGTGGTTGCTTTTGATATTTTTGGATTTTGTATTGCTTTTGGGTATTTGATTTGATCATGTTTTTCATATTTTTGACTTTATCATGTGTTGTGGATTTTTAATGGTAATTTAGGATAATTTCAGAGCATTCCCTAAATAGTTTAGGATCATGTAGGTATTGAGCTTAAATAAGAAGACTAGCTAGATTAACTAAATTACTTAAAATAAGAATTTAAAATTAGACTAAAAACTAAAGTAAAATAGAAAAAAAAATATTTTAAAGAACTAATCAAATCTAAACTAAAATCAAAATTTTAAACTAAATAAAACTAACCTAGGTCTAATTTAAAAATTAGAATTTCAATCGATTAGTGCTATCCTAGAATAAAAACTAAGAATCAGAGTTCTAATTAACTTAAAATTAATCTAACCAGACTTTGAAAAATTAACCTAACATCTTGTCTTAAGATTAACTTAAATATAATATAAAAAACAGATTTTAATCAATGTTCATAGTAACCCTAAAAAAAATTAAATATAAATGAACTAGAGAGAGAGAAAACTATCCTAAGAGTCAACTAGAAATTTAACATAGATATGCTCCAAAGTAACCAAAATCAGAATTTAAACGACCTAGCAAACTATCCTAAAATTCCATTTAGAGCTTCTTTAACCTAAATTAAAGTCTACTAAAAGCATGAGTAAATCTAGAAGAGATTTAATCTAACTGAAACTACTCTAATGACAGGTTCTAAAACTAAGAATTTGATCTAATTAAAACTAAACTAGAAATTTAGCTCAAACTCATATAATCTAAAACTAACTTAGGGTTTTATCCAGAAATCAAGCTTAAACTAATCTAATATAAAACTAATTAAAAGAACTCAGGATTTATCTAATTAGAACTAACCTAGACCTTAAGCTTAAACTAATTTAAAACTAAAAGGAAATCCAAGGATTTAAAACTAACTTGAAAAATACAGGAAAAAGCTAACTTTTAGGAAAAAAACTAACTTAGCTAAATGAATCAAGTGAAAACAGATTTTAATCTATCAATCTAAAAAACTCATCTAACATTATAAACTAAAAATTAGATTTGTTGAAATGATTAACAAAAGAAAGAAAGAAACAAAGATGGAAGCTTTATCTGTGTGTGAAGAATAGCTGCATTAACGAACCTGTTTGGTTCCGAGATGAAAGTAAGGGCTCCTGACTGCGTGTGGGGTAGGAGGAGGTTGAAGTTGTAGCCGCTGTTAAGAAGATGGAGGTGCTGCAATGTGGCTGATCTGAGCGTGAACATGTGGTTCTGGACAGGGTGTTTTGGATGCGAACAGGGGATATTTTCTGGGATGTTATAAGGGCTGTTTGGAGGCTATTACATGGCTGTTTTGGGGTTGTTAATGGAGGTTTACTGGGCTGTTTTAGGACTGTTAATGGAGGTGAGATAGGGTAATTTTTTGCCTTCTTATTACAGTAGAGAGAGAGAGACTGTTGCGGGTTTTGTGGGTGCAAGGCTATTTTATAGACAAAGGACTAGTGGGTGGCACGTGCACGTGCGATGCACGTGAGAGCGAGGGGAAGGAGATAACAACAGTTAATAAGAGTTAAAAGGGAGACGTGTTAACCCGTGGGTGCGATTGAACTCTCCAAGTTCAATCGGACTATGATTCTATTATTTAAATAGATAGATGAGGGTAGTTCGAGAATTAAAATAAAACATTAAATTAAAGTTTTATTTTATATAAGGGTAGTTTAGGAATTTTAGAAAATTCAGGCTACGCCTGCCTCTCCCTTTAGCTGCCTCTCCCATTATAATAGTAAAGATAATGAAAATGGGATAAGTGAGGGATAGGAGAGAGAAGGGACCAAGTTCTTGGTCAAAGTTTAGAATTTTCCCCCTCATTCTAGATTTGAAATAATAGGGATTGGTGCACTACCCAAAAGTAGATAAAGAGGGATTTGGGTTAGGGTGTGTGGATTTGGTTCATGGACTTAAGTAATGGGTTTAGATTTGGGCTTGGGTGGTAATGGCCTAGGCTTTGCCTTGGACTTGGGCTCGGGTGATGGGCTTAGGTAATTGAGCCATGGTAATTGGGCCTCCGACTTTTAGGTTAGAAAAAAGGATCTTAGATTTGGGGTTTTGGCGGATTTCTTTCTTGGACTCAAGGGCTCATCTCGGAGTTCAATCGCGCAATTGACTGTGATCCGATATCAAAGGAGTAGTTGACGAAGAGAGGAAAGAATAATGGTATTGCTACAAACACAAAAAGGAGACAAACTAAATAAAGGGAATTGTGATTGAGCCAAGCCGGCTAGATGGCTAAGCTTGTAAAGGTTCCGTCACCTATGCTCAAATCTTGAGGTCTCCCTAAAATCCAACGGTTATACACTCGATAGTAGGCGATAGTAGGCACTATCGAGTGTTTTTAATCACTTCCCATTATTAAGTATACTCTCAATTTTGGAAAGATTTAATGATTTTCATGGAAAAAGAACCCTGTGTTCTTTGTCGAATGTTCAATGGATATCTCTTTTGGTCTCTTATGTTTGATTTCAAGATGCATAAGGTCCTGTGATTGTTCTCTCTGTTAGTAATGCATTTCGACTACCCTACCTTTTAAGGCTGTAACTTCTTCAAGTGAATGCTTCCCGTTCTCCCTGAAGTCATATGTCAGCTGTATCTCGGTTTTTCTAGAAATCTAGAACTTGGCTGTAGAGTTCCAATTTTTCTCTATCTTAAAATGATGATCCATTTTAGAATATATGGGCTTAGAAAGAAATTGAGAATTACAAAGTCCTTGCAGAACTTCAAAAGTAGGTAGCATAAAACCATTCATTCCCAATATTAATTCATACTTCTTGTTTTAATTGCTTTGGATATTGTTTTTTCCACCCAACTCATTGATTCAATCTTTTTTAGTGTTTTTTTTTTTTTTGCACCCAACTCATCAATCCCTGGTTGTAGATTAGTTGACAGAGGCCGCTTATTTTGTCTGTTAGATTCATCATTTTTGTTGGAAGTTATATGGACAAAAAGATTCCCAAGTTGTTCCACAAGGCTCATGAATGTTCAAGTATATACTATTATTAATATTTTTATTTATGAATTTTCTTTATTCAAAAGATAATTTCCTTGGCATGTGTTATATTTATCAAATGTAATCGATCAAAAAAAAAATTAAATGTATGGGCATGCATTCTATCAAAATTTGCAGTAAGACACCATTATGGGGTAATTGGCCTCTTCGTATCGATTCATTATTTGTCTCACTAAAGAGATGTTTTAGCTTATTTGTAAGTATTTTTTCAATTAAGTACCTATTGGGTTACTTTAGTTTTGGATTTTAAACTACTTTTACTTATTACTTACCAATCAAACTTATTTATAAATAAGTACTTATTTTGACTAATAAGTTAAATAAGATAAGCATTTGGTAACAATAATCTAAAAGTAGAGATTATTTGAAAATTATGCTTAATTGGACTTTAAATTGTTCAGTTGAAGGTTAATTGCATGTTTATATCTTAAAGATTTTAGAGGTAAAAACTTCTACTTTAAAAAGTAGTTATAGAGCTATTTATTAAAATAAAGGTTTTTACCGAAACTTCTAAGTTGTAGACATGCAATTAATCTTTAACTTAACAATCTAAAGTCCAACTACGTATCATTTTCAAATAAACTCTACTTTTTAGGGTAGTGTTACCAAACACCACCTAAATACTACCCACATAGGATGTGGCAGATTGGTTTAAGAGTCACTAACACATGTCCGTGGTCTCAAGTTCAAGCCTGCCCCTCCCTTGGTACTTTCTTGGTATTGGCGATGGGTGGGTTGGAGCCGCACCTCAGGGATTAGTCCCGACCCGACAGATTGGGGACACCCCGAGTCACCAAAAAAAAATACTTATTCTTAGTATTACCGAATATCATTTGAACTCAATTTATTTAAAATTTGTTGTGTTGTAATGAGTTCATTAGTCATATCTATTTATATTTAAGATTCTTAAATGTTTAAGAAACTACTACTCGTGCATCACACGGGTGTTTGCTACTTATACTACATATTAAAGAAAGACCAATGCTAGTTCAATTTTCCGATCGTTCACTCTCTAGTAATTTTTACTATATTTGTACAAAATAAACATGATAGGACCCACAAAAGAATATCATACTATTTTGTTTTCTTGTATGAAAATAAGTGAGAGTGGACTGCCGGAAAGTGAGATCTAGCGTTGCTTACTAAAGAAATAACTTGGTGACGTGGCACTCCTCTTTAGCCTTTATATCTCATTCGTTTTGCCCCGTCAACCCACATTAATTTTTATTGCTCTTAGTTACTTGTCTTTCCACCCATCCCATCGTGAAGGACGTGTGTCCTTATCCTCTTTGCATGTCACCCCAAACATTGTGCGTCCTCATCCTCTCTCCTCTACTATATGAAGTGATTTCTCGACAGACCCTTGGCACAAACTGTACCGCCCTTCATTTCCCATGACGTTTTCTCACAAGGCCTTCATTTTCTCACAATTAAACAATACTTCCTGATAAAGCCTTGGTGCAAACTGTACCGCCCTTTGTTTCCCACAACACCATTACGAACTCCTTTCATCGTAATCAGATAGGGTGGGGATTCATTCTGCATACATAGATTTTTCTTAAGGAAAATAATCACCCCCCAATTGCTCTCCTTTTCTTGCCATGTGTTCCCCTTTTAACTCCCTTTAACTATGATTAGGATTCACTCACCCCCTAGGGTTCACCCATCTACCCTTGGTGTTTAGAATAATAAAATAAAATAAATTTAACCACGGTGTTAAAATAAATTTAACTCAAGTTCATGGCGGTTGAAGGGGCAGCTTTGTGAGAGCAATGAACAATAGTTCACTAATCGCCCATGGAGTGACTATTGCTTTTTTCTTATCCCTATCCTGAATTGGCTCAAAATAGTAGGATATGCGATATATGATTGTTTCCAATAGGAGTCTCACATTCTAACTTGGTGTTTATTTGCTTTCAACTAATTTATTTTTGTTGAATTATCATAAATAATATGTACTGATGTTGATTTTGTTTTACCGATTTCTCTTTCCAGATAGATTGTTGGACATGGGACAAATTTAAATTTGCTTAATTCTGATGATTGGTTTTATATTTTATAATAGAGATTAATTTTCAGTCGAAGCTCTGCTTCACGGTGATGAAGCGGAGCTCCCCTTTTTACACTAAGGCTGTAATCACCCAATTTTTACACCCTTCCTTAAATCATGATTAAGTAATTTAACCATAGTTAATCTCAATCTAACCCTAGTCAAATCCTAGGTCAACCAATTCAAACCCTAAGTAAAACCCTAGCTAGCCCTAGTTAACCCTACAAACCTATGGCATGGGCCCAAGGCCCATGCAACACCAAGCCAAGGCCCCTGGGGCCTCAACCCATAGCTAAACAACCTAGGGCCCACAGACCCTAGCCAAGCCCTAGGAGGGGGCCCAGACCCCAAAATTTGAAAACCTTAGGAATGTCGGTAGATGATCTACCGACATTCCAATTCTGGTAAAATCTGTACCACATGGGGTATTTAAGGCAAGTCAGGCCCATTTTCTTTAGAAAAGATCAAGAATGGCGGTAAACCATCTACCGTCATTCTCAATCTCTTCCCTCAGGGGAATGGCGGTACTGGTTCTACCGTCATTCCCTGTTTTTGCATGTAAACCAGTCTGCACGCCCCCGTGCCCTCCAGCTACTCCAGGCACGCCTTCTGGCCACCCCACTCCCTCCTGCGACCTCACCTACCTTTGTCCTAATCCTTGTGGTGTCCCCAATCCTCTTACTTATAAATCCAAGGTCTCCCCAACCCTTCTTCCCCATGCCAAGTCTGTGTAAGAAAATTCTAGTAGAATTCAAGAGGGAACCTAGGCTTTAGCCCCCTTCCAAGTTAAGGGTCAGGGCCTTGAGGAACCGACCAAGGCCAATCTCATTCAAAGGACCTCTCCAAGTGGTGCACCACCACCACAGTTGTCACCACAACCATCACCACTGTGAAAGGCATAGCAGCTGGGTAGGGCCTTGCTCCCCTCCTCCTCCTCCCATCTTCTTCTCTAAACTCTTGTGAGCCCCTGGTCCTATTCCACGGGACTTCTGGTTTACCATAGACCCAAGGTAAGAGGTCCCCTTGTGCTGACCATGAACAAGGGGACCCTCTTAGTGGGAAAATTTCATTTCGGGTATAGTCCAAGCATTGCATTCCCTTGGACGCCTAAGGTATCCTTAAATCAATAAGAAAAATCTTGGAGTAACCCTAGTTCGAAGCAAAGGGGGAAAAAGTTCAATTCTGGAAAATTTCCAAATTGACAGTAAACTCAGTACCACAATTCTAAGTACTTTGTTTTGCAAGGGTGTTCATGCTCATCCGGTAGGGACCTGGTCCATTCCAGGGCCTAGTTTCAGTCCCTAAGACCTCCCTCTATCTTCTCTGGTCCATCCAGATCCCTCTAACTATGGTTAAAATCTACTGAACTAGAGAAGACACAGAACGTCGATGAATAGTTCACCGACATTCTGAGTTTCCTTCTGATTGCTAATAATAGCCTCTGTGAACCTAATCCAAACCAGACCAAAGGCCCAGACCAGGCCCAGGACTTGCCCTGGAGTCCCCTAATCATCCCTAAGGGTCTAGAATCCCTTGAGCATCACCCTTGACCTTCCCTTTTGGCTTCAAAGCCACTGTTAAGAAAACAACAATAGTGACGGTAGAATAACTACCACCAATCTCATTTTACAAAGAAATGGGATTGACGGTACTGCATCTACCACCAATATCTTCACAAAACAGTGGTGTTGCAAGACCTAGACCTAGTAGGAGGCAATTCTAGGCCCTGCCATACACTCTGGGCCCACCCCTGACTGGACCAGAACCTTAACTGATGTTAAACTTAACTCCGGTTAACTTTTAACCATGGTTAAGATCATTTAACCTTGAAAAAAATCTAGAAATTTCTTTAAAATATAAAAAATGCAAAGGGGACCAAAAGTCTGACATTGGACCTCTTAAACCATGGTTAATAGTACTAACCATGGTTAACTCACCTTTTAACTCCAGTTAAGCAACCCTTAGCCTCCAGGCTCAACCTTTGGCCTCTGGGCCTATGCCTTAGCCTCCGGGCTCAAACATTGGCCTCCAGGCCCATACCTTAGCTCCCGGGCTTAAACCCTAGGCCTCCAGGCCCTCATCCTAACCTTCGGGCTCAACCTTGGCCTCCGGACCCAAATCCCAAGCCTCTGGGCTTAAAACTTTTGGCCCATGGGCTCAAACCCTAAACTCATGCATTGACCAACCTCGGTCAATCAAAACCTTAGTCCCCGGACTAAATCTTAGCCACCTCGGTGCACACATACACTCCCCTAGCCTTGACACGAGCTCATGTGTCAGAATTACGCTCGGTCTGATCTCACCCCATGTAAGTACATAGGCAGCCCTACATGGGTTCGACCCTAGTTAGGATTTTCTCCTTTCTTGGATTAGTATACTCTAAAACTTAGGCATGTAAATACAACTTTGACATTAATTTGGCTTATATCTAGGGAGTAGGGACTATTGCAAAATGGGGGTCCCAGGGTGCCTAACACCTTCCTCGGAACTTAACTGAACCTCTTACCTAGATTCTCATGTAGATCATAAGACTTTATCCATATCCAGGACTTATCCCTTAAAATTAATAAGTAGCGACTCCAAATCAAAAACCAGTGAGTAAAAAATCGGTCCTCACAGCAGGTTCTCATCATATTCTCATATGCTAACCGGCGCATACCACATAAGTCAGAACACACAACATTTAAGGATGATGGCCTATGTCAATAGATTTTAGTAGCTATGAAGACATTAGACGCAACGAGTTTCAAGAATTGATGTCTACTGTCATTGAAGCAAATCCTAATGTGCATAAGTGACTTAGAGCTATATCTAAAGAAAAATGGCAAATCCTAATGTGCATAAGTGACTTAGAGCTATATCTAAAGAAAAATGGGTATATGCTTTCTTTCACAGGATGAAATATAACATGATACACCCCTGCCTCTTGCGTGAGTGGTAGGGGTGTGGCCTTCCAAGGGTGGAGGTCTAGGGATCTAATCCCCCAGGGGTAAGGGTTGCAAGAGCCTTGATGCCCCTAGCCAACTTCTGACCGGCTTACTCTACTGACTATGTAGTATCGGTCCTGTAGGGACCCACCAAAAAAAAAAGAAAAAGAAATATAACATGATCACTTTAAATCGAAAGTGTCACTAATTTGTTCAAAGAGACGAGAGAATACCCGCTCACTATCCTTGTAGATAAGGTACGTCTCAAAAGTCAGAATCTCTCTTATAAACAACGTAACAAAGCGGATCCTTGTAGATAGTAGATAAGGTACGTCTCAAAATTCAGAATCTCTCTTAAACAACGTAACAAAGCGGTGAGCATGATCGAAAGACTAACCACATGGGTTGAAGACCAGCTACAACAACAAATGATAGTGGACGTGCGACATACGTTCATGGGATCACTAGGTTTGAATATGATGTGAGGGGGGATTTCATGACACTATTAAACTTGAAGAGATGAGCTGTAATTGTAAAAAATTTAATGTCATAGTCTGCCTTGATTGCATGCACTAGCAAGATGTAACAAGTTCCATGTTGATCCTTACGATTACTGTTCATGCTACTACAAAAGCGAGGTTTATCAAATGATGTATATATTCTGAGTCAATATATCAAGTGTGAGACATACGCCAATAGGAAAACCCCAAATGAAGTGAAAGCCGAAGTTGAGAAAATTCAGGCCCCAATGGGAAGGCGATATGCAAGAAGATCAAAGAAGAGAAGACTTCTTTCATAGGGTGAAGAGCGACTAACTGTATAATATGGTAGATGTAAACAGACTGGGCATAATAGACAGACATGTACTAATCTCATCCCTCAATGGGATTGATCTTGTAATCAAAAGTGATCTTGCTTAATAGACATACATTTTGTAATGACTATGTACAGACGTACTAAAAGTGATCTTTTAATGGATTTATAATGACCTTATAGTATTATTACACTAGTAAAAGTGATCCTGCATAATATGTTTTTGTAGTCAATTAAAAAGTGTTTTAATGGGTATCAGTCATGTTTTAATGGGTATCGGTCATAATTACTAGTCAATCACTAGTATGGGATCGATCAATCGATCGATGATATATTATCGATCATTATCGTAACAGTGATCTGGAAAACAGAACCATGCACTTTAGCATGTATTATTGATCTAGAAACCTGAAAGATATGTGAATTTCAAGGTAAGTTGGTTTTTATCTTATATCGATCGATGGATACCAGATAACGATCAGTCGCTATTATGAGAACAATCAGTCAATCATATGAACCATCAATCGATAATATAATGGAGCAATAGAGATATATTAACAATTGAAAACATACTCATTCAATTAGCCTGGTAAATATTCTGGAAATGATAATACATCAACCTCTCATACATATTCTCATTTATAAAATCTATACAAATGCTTATACATTAACATCCCATACAACTTCTCATTTCTAAAAAAATCTACAAAAATTTAAATCAACATCACATACAATTTCTCATATCTAAAATGATTATAGACCAACGTTCCATTACATCCTTGTTTATGGCAATGCAACACCAATCATAAGCTCGAAAGCCATTCTCTTTCGGAAGTACGAGATGTCCGTCTGAAATAAAGATGTGCACATATAAGTTTTCTCATTGTAATCTAAAAAAATCAAGGTTTACAAGGAGTTGCGATTACCTGCTTGAAAGTAATGGGCAGATCGGAACACAAGTAGTCAACATACTTCATCACAAATACACCACAATCGCGACTAGTAACAAATACAAATGGTTGCTTCAATACATTTTAGTGACGTATTAAATTCCAATCAAACAATAGGTAAAACGAATTCTAACTTACGCATTGTGTTGCTTTGGTACATGAGTAATTGACTTTAATTCCCACTCTTTGCCTTCCAAGGCATGCGCATCACCAGACATATGAAAAAGTGCGGGGATGGACTCCTTCAACAGTTGTATTTGGGATTCATACCTCTCCTCTAAATTGCTGAAGTACGAATCCAAGAGTAATATCTCCCTCATGAGAGGTTCCAACACTACCAGAGACCAATGACCTTCATGATGGAAAGGGAGGTATACCCTTTCGCACTCCCACATTGCTGGCAGTTCATATTTTGGCCCGACAGCAATATGTATGCTTCTAGGGATATCTCCACTGATAAGCATGCGTGCATCTTCATCTTGCTCGGCCTTATACTTTGCAAATAAAGATTTATAGGCGGGTATAATGTCCTGTCACAATATAAGCAGAAACATATAAAAAATTGAAGAAAAACACTAAAATTTTAAAATTTTAAGTCCAAGAAATTAAGTTAATTCTACCATGAACCACGACTGACCGAATGTGCACTCTTGGGTGTACAGCTGTGGATGCGCTACGTGTCGTAAGGCCAACAAATCCATATACGCATCGATATGCTGAGTCATGCATAAAAAAGAATTAGAATAGCAAAGACATAGTGAACTTCATAGGATTAAACTAAAAGTCTAAAACCATTAGTACCTCTGTACGGATTTGTCTGGTCATCGATACCAAATCATAGAGCAAATCAGGTGTCATGTCCATGTGATTTACGATTGTTGGCCTATGAAGTTAGAATATATCTAGTTAGATTAAACCAATAACTAAAAAGCAAAATCAAGTAATAGCTAATAGAAAAGTAAAATTACTCTTACACTATTGGTTCACCCTGCTTTCTAATATACAATTTGATTCTATCCAACTCATCAGACTTTAATCGTCTTTTCGGGTTTATTAACACTGTTGATGGCTCTGGGCGCTTCCTCTTCCTAGTATCTAGGAAGGCTGAGCGAAGATAGCAAGACTTTATACTTGCCCTCTGCTTCTCTGACTGCTGTAAAAAACAAAATTTTAGCTCTTAAATTAAGTGTTAGCTAAAAATAAAACCAAGGCTACATGACTTGCAAGAGTTAGAGAATACCTGAGGAGAGACCCCCTGATATTGGGCCTCTTCTGTAGCAATGTCCACTTGGGTGCCACTATCAGACATCCCCTCAGAGACCTCAAGTAGATTAACCTCCTCTACTAGATCAACCTCCTTTCATTTATAATCCTAAAATATTAATAACTCACATATAACCGCATGCAGCAGAAAAAATAATGATACATATAAGTGAGAGAATATAGGATACCTTCTTAGAATTCTCTTTTAGTTCTCTTACATCCTCTGCTAATTGAAATAGATCAGATGAGTGTGCATCGACACCAGTCGATAGCATGTCGAACTGACTGTGCATTTGGTCCTTCAATTGGGTGAACCGAGTGTGCATGCTATCCTTCAATTGGGAGACTTGTTGGCTTATGCCTCTAACCAAATGATTAAAGTTGTGTACCTGCAAACATACTAAGGATCATTTATGCTAAAACACAGACATTATAACAAGAGTAAAAAAGAATTAAATAATTCTTACCTGCTTCATTCTACCCTTTGCCCTCTGCCCCTTCGACTTGCAAGGAGAAGGTGAAACAGCTACATCCTCTTCCTCCTCTTTCTCCTTATTCTCAATCACCTCCTCTTCCTCAACCTCTTCCACTTCCACCTCCTCCTCCTCCCCTCCCTCTACAGCTTGGGAAGGAGCTTTTGAACTTGAAGACACCTTGGCAAGGGCATCCTTCACAACTTGCTGCTCCTTCTCTTCTTCTGTTAGGACCAACTCCTTATTTAATTGAAGCTACAAACAAGTAAAAAAAGACTTTAATAAACTACTAATTAATGTACTAAAGGACTAACAATACTAAAATTTTAAAATTAAAATACATACTCTTTTAGCGAAGATCTTTTCTGTTAGGGTTTCATCTCTAATATACTTCATACTCTTCCACTTCAGAATGCGCGGGAAGATCTGTGCAATTTTACTTGTACAGCAAAGTGAAGCAAAAAGTGGGATGCGTTCATATGCCCATATCTGCAAAATGAAATAATTTGTTGGAAAAGTTTTTGACACAAAGTGACAATTGATAAATAAAAAACATACACAAAAAGAGAAATTAATTTAGAAAAATACCTGAAAGGCAAGAACGCATCCATATATATTATACCTAGGACTTTTCCTACAGCGGGCAGTCTCCAATCCTTCCTTCATCAGCTTGAACCCCATACTGCCCCAAGGGTAAGAACAAAACGACTCCAAGTCATCTACCAAACACAGGTAATCTGTGTTTACCGCTGTCTGGGTCTCTTTCGCGATAAGAAATGACTCCACAAAAAGTACCAATGCCAACTTTACAGCTTCAGTGTGGTCTTCGCACCGTAGAAATTGGGTCATCAGGCTCTTCTTCGTGATGCATTTGATGCCCCCAAATAGGCGGGTCTTCAAGGACCCATGTGATGCTCCCACCTTAATGGCCAAAGGGTGTGCAGGCAAGCATCTGAGGCCGAGAATGCACGCAAAATCCAATTCAGTAAACCTCAGCCGTTCACCTTGGATATCGAATTTCAATCCTCCCTTATGGCATAGTAGGAGAAGATGGATTGCCGGGCTACAAAAGATGATCTTTGGGAGGTTGTACAAGTGGCCGAAGCAACTCGCCATCCACAGTTGCTTCCTCTCTGGGTGGGCCTCAAAATTGTCCCTAAGTTGGAACCATATCTTCTGGGAGCACTTAGATGATGGCCGCCCATAATCTGCTCTCAACTGCCTGCTTGTGGAATTCTTCTCCCTTGGGATTCGGTGTGTCATCTTCCTTTATGGACCCTTAGTTGTCGACTTAACAGACATTTTTAGCTGTAAAAGCAATTAAAATAATAAATGTTAGACAATATTACAAAACTATTTTTTAATCATTATCTTATATTGATGGATCGATCTACTAGTTATCAATATCTGCAAACGATGGATCAATATCTGAGAACAATCGATCAATATCAGAAAACAATTTATGTCTACAATAGCAATTGATCGATAATATTACCCTTAGATTGCTCAATGCAAGAGACCAATCAATATTATAGAATGTTATATAGATTAATCCTCCACAACATTTCAAATGCAAGTGATGATACACGCTTTTACAAAATGTGGGATACATCGTCCTCAAGTCCCACATTCTTTTTTTTCACATAAAATGAGCAATGATAAGAGCATGAAAGATCTCATTTTTTGTTTTCGAAAAAACATTAAAAAAAATGTTTTTCATAAATTTCAAAGCCATGAATATGGATCCCACGTTGGGTTAATTAAACAATTAAAAGGAAATAAAACATAAAAATAAAGGTACCTTTGTTGTTCGGATTGCTGGAGTGTTTCAATTTTGAACTCCTTAGGAATGCTCCACCTCACAGTGACGATTTTGTGTGCGAGAGAACAGGCATGAGCGTGATGCTATTGTGTGAGAGAGAACGAGCATGAGCAAGAGAGCTAGAATGAGCATGAGAGAGATAGAGAGAGAGAGAGATAAACAAAGAGGTGAGAACGATAGTGTGTGCATGAGAGAGATGAACAATCCGATAAATAGCTAAGTGAGAACAAGAGTATGGGTATTTTGGTCCATTTAGGTTTAAGTCTCGCACGTGTACGACGCTCACACATGCCTAAGCCTAAAAAAGTTATTTTGAGAAGTCAAAGACTATTTTGATTAAATGGGCTAACTCGGGGCCTATTTTGAAAAAAAAAACAATGAATTGGTTGCAAGCTGTGGCAACTCCAATGCCTGAAGCAACTATAATGCCTGAAGCAACTATAATATTTGCACCAATACTAAGTTGATTCCCAGCCACTACATTATCACAATTTGAAACATGTTACAAGAATTGGAACCAACCAATTTCATCATATGGTTCATAAATTGCAGATAATTAAGCTTAGTCAAGAGGACAATGCAACTCCATAAAATTTAAGAAGAAAAGAATTTAGAGTATTTGTAAAAACCAACCATGTGTGTGAAGTAGGCCTTTGAGTTGCTCATAAACTGTGAAGTACACCTAAGTAATGAAATGGACACTTCTGTCACTTCACGAAACATATAAAAATATAAGCAATAAAAAGATTTAAGATGGACTTCATGTGTCTGTTTTAGAAGTGACAAGAAAGAAAAGATATAAGCAAATGGTAATTAGTATGACAAACTCAATAAATAAACATGATTCTTGGAATTTAAGCATGATAGCTAGATATTTCAAACACATGCATTTAAGATGGACTTTGACAGGCATTTATAGAAACAAAGAAAAGATGGAAATAAGCTAGCGGCATAAAATCTGTAGCAGACATTGAACTATAGCCCACTATGAGAAAATAAAGGGGAGATTCCAATAGAAACTCTTTATACCTTAATCTGCTAGGTGACTACCTCCCATATGATTTTATTATTTTGTAAACCTATTACAGCACTTTTTCTCTCATGCCCTTACGAATGTGCAAAAACCGGCTAAATTTTCCTCATGCATGGAAGAATTCAAAACTTGATAAAATAATAAAAAGAAGAAAAAAGAACAGAAAGATAATTAGATAAAGACTTGGGTTGGACCATAGACCACATTCGACTCCATTTGTAAATCATCATATCTCATCTACCTCTCTACCCTAATATAATCACATCAGAAGCACCTCTTGTAGTATATGAGGTGTGCATCATAAAGGGAATACTAGCAAAGCATAGATATTGAGAAAATCACTAAAGAACGCAGAGCCAAAACATCTCTTTCAAACTGTAAGGGACCTATGTCACAAGTGCCTGGAAACAACTTCAGAGTGATAATACTCATTGCCCAGTTTGGAATTAGTGCCAGTACTGTTGGAGATGGGCCATGTTACATTCCCACACACCCTGATTTTTTATTATGGTTTCTAGGGATGTAACAATGAAACCACCTGGGTTTTACGGTTTAACAAAGAATGAAGAATATCAAAAGATTTATATATTAATAAGTAAGGCCAGAAACAAAAAAAAAATGATTATATGCAGAAAGTTAAAACTGTCAATCTAGTTTTCACATTCAAAACTAAAACAAATAAAATAGTAATGGGTTGTTGAACCATATAGTTCAATGATGTAGATAGCCGATTGCTTGAATTGGTTCAAATGATAATGCAATCTAAAGACATTCCATAAAATTTCTAAGAATTTCATAGAGTCAATTGCTAAGTTGTAGACTCTATATGGAACCACGGGAATCATCAATTTTTTAATCGGTAAAGAAAGTATATTAAAAATCATAGCAAGAGAAACAACGACAAAGTTGTCCATGACAAAGAAAATGGGATCACAATGAAGTGAACCCAAACTAGATAAAGCTAAAATAGGATACAAGATAAATAAGGAGAGCAAAGAACACAACACCAACCCATATCACCGCTCTACACCCTCCTAACAGAAGAACAATCTACAAGAAGCTGACGAGTCCTGGAACAGACCTCTTCCAGAGGAGAATCAACCCCATCCAAGGCTTTGTGGTTCTGTTCTCTTCATAACAACCAAGCTATAGCCCCTAGTAAAGGTGTCCTAAGTCCAGGGAACAACCTGGCCCCCTGTATCGAGACCCAGGAAGGTAAGGAATCCCCGAAGGTACGGAGACAGACCCAAGTGATCACTAGATGGGAAAGGAAATGGATTTAGAACACTTTTGCTTTCATTTAACAACCCAGAAATAATCTATTAGATTTGTTAACTATATGCAAGTCAATTATCATATCTTATGGAGTATGAATACATTAGATACATTAGACATCGACACTTATATCATAAAATATCATATTATAGACTGAAGTGTTTTATAATTTCCATCATATTCTTTGTTGAGATGTGAATGGTAATATTGTCCCAATAGTTAGTATTTGACAAGTAAAGCATTCTTAACGAGGTCCAGTCCCAACCAAATCATAAATTTAAATCATTGGAACCCTTTCCATAATTTAACATTGATAAATTCAAAAAATGTTATGTTGTCGTGTTCCATGTTGAAACGTGTGGATATGGGCATGTCTCTGACATGATTTTTGAGACTCATATCAAAAGAACTTGTGCATTTTGTACATAAAAAGACAAGAATACGAATGATACCCATAAACTTTTTGTCACTCCCCAAAACCCATGGCACAAATATCAATGTGCACACAAATCACGAGGTATGACCCAGACTTATTTGGAATGACCCAGACTTTTTTTTTTACCTTCCAAAAAAAACTCCTTGCTTCTTATAATACACTAACATGATTTTATTCACAATTAATGCATCCCAAATGAACAAAACATGGTTCTTATTATTCACAAGAGCGGATGTCGATCATCCAAATGTTCATTTACATTCATTTAATAAAACTCAAATGAATCTAAAATAAGAGATATCCATTAAAAGAACTAACTACATCACAAATTGTCCAAATTCTTAACACATGAAGAAACTCAATACAAATCAATAGAGAATATGTTTACATCTCTCCAATAAGACAATCAAGACACATCATTCATTTTCTTACTTGAAATAGATGATAAAGAGAAATGAGCTCACAGCCCAAATAAGTAGAGAATCTCCTACCTTAAAAATAGATTACATAATCAAAATATCACTAACTAGATCGTAACTATTCATTCTAAGATGACTCTGGGACTGGAGGGAAGCCTTGGGGAGATATATTTTCCTTATAGTCATGTGAAATAGTGGGGTTCTTAGTCGTTGTTTGCTCTTTTTTCTCTTTTTGTTCCCTTTTGTTTTACTTTTTGTGAACCTTGAACTGTATTGTCCTCATTATCTCTCTTTATATATATTCTGTTTACCAATCAAAACTATTCTTTCTAAGGTCTGAGGTTCATGATTTCATGTAATGCAAAAGCTATAGTAAGCTACACAACAATCCTACTATGAATGCATGAAATGATATGCATATCTTTTCCAAACATCCAAGCATGCAACACATAATTTATATATATTCCCATGCAAACTCCAGAAGTGCCCATACTAGAAATTTCATAAAAATCTAAGCGGTCTTATGGATGCTAGCCGACTAGAACTATCCAACTTACAAGCAAGGATCAACGCCTCTATGATCCCACTTTACAGCCCAACAGCAAGAATCAGACTATCTAGGTACTCCACGTATACATCATGGTTCTAAGGACTTTTAACCCATAGAGTCTCAATTGCCCAATCTATTTCTTTAGGGACTCAAACTCAATGAGTTTTATCAACCAATAACCTCTATGAACAATCTTGATATGACATATACAGTGAGTGATATTTACAACCACAGGAGTCACTATAATCATTGCACAATGGGAATCGGTAACCCGACCCACCATCCATGATCCATGGGCTGACCCGTAATCGGTAATTCAAAACATTAGAGTATGAGTAAAAACCTAAAATTAACTTAACACGTAACCATATTAATTTAGTGATACTTTGACCCTTCCGGTGAAACGTATTTTTGTGGAAAGCAAATTCAATAACATTTTACATAAAAATATAAGTTAGTCAAAATCTAGAGATTCTTCACATAAAATATTAAGCATAATACTACTGTACTGCCTGACAAAAACAACGGACAACAGATACCTTTCTTGGTTCCAAAATTTCTCAAAGATTCATTTTCGATCGAAAACTTATAGGGTACACCATACACTATTGTATATTCTTTAGCTCCTTCTATTTATAATCTGATTTAACAATAAAAAATACTTACCGGGTACACTTTCTCTAGAAAGTGGATGCACAGTAGAAAATAAGAAAAATATTAGAATACCCGAAACAAAACATTTTTAACATGAATTATTATTTAAAACACAACCCCATTGCAGAGAGAAATTTTTGACAGTATCATACTATTCACAGATAAGTCGACTATAAATAAAATATAAAGAAAAAGATATGGGACCAATTCATTCAAAAGTTAGTAGTTTCCACTTGCTTGAATTCTTTTTAAAACAATAAACTTATGTATAAAATATTTGAAAACATTAAACTACAAGTTGAATTTTTTTGATTCTGAAACTACCGATATAATTAACATGTCTTCCAATAATTATGGAAAAAATAGCAAACAAATTTATTTTTGTCCTTTACAAAGAAATTTCCTTATTATTCTAAGAACTAAATGCAAAGTCTTATAATTTTCTGAGTATGGGAGAATATTTTATGAATATTCCTCCCGTGACTGGTCCCGAAATTCCAAAAAACTGACAATACAAATTAATTCAAATTAAAAATACCTAAACTTATAATTTTTTTCACCGTACTTCTCATACTTCATTAAGAAGTTCAAAACTAATCTTGATTCGGGAAAAAATGATCTACTTCAAAAGTGCATAAATCAATTACCAAACCTAATAGAAGCATAAAATATTTGCAATGATCTATCAAAATTGTTTTCAATTTTAAAGGTAGAAGAAAGATCTACTTACTTGAAAATCAAGAAATAAAACCTACCCCAATTTTCTTTTTCTTCTTACTTTGGCCAAACCCTCATTTCTCCTTTTTTATTTTTTTTTCCTTCTCTAAGGCAAATCACGATTAGTTTGTTTTATGCTTCTATTAGTTTGTTTTGTACTCCATATAATTAACATAAATTTCAGCAAACTTTTTTCTAATTGTCATCATTAGAAAAAAGAAGCTGATAGAGAAAGAATAGAAGAACCACAATCATTTGTTTTCAACAATAAAATAAATAAATAAATAATTACCAATCCCTATAACATAAAAGAAATAAGATTGTCAATAAGCTGAATTCAAGCCACAAAACCCTCTTTTAGAGTAATCCTCTCTGAGATTAACATTAACATTTAATTCATGTCTTACTTATATTCTTTGATAAATTGTAGTTTGCAATAGATTACTTAAGTGTTGTTTGCAATACTTTTGCTTTCATATTTATATATATATATATATATATATATATATATATATATTATAGTATTATTCATTTAACATTTAAAAATAATAATTGTTTAAAATTAAAAAAAAATTATATATCCTCTCGTGTCCCCAAATCTTGTATTTTAGGGGTTCGTTGTGTGACTTGTGTCCAACACCATGTACTTGAGTACAACACCAACACCCATGTCCTCTTTGTGCAACATAGAAAAAATGAGATTTTGCCCTTGTCTACTAATCATCTTGTAAAAGTTCTACAACAATGTTTATGACAAATAACTTTTATGTTACCTATCTTGGTCACCATATATATTGGTTGTCAAGAATGTTACATGGAGCTCTTTGAGAACAACTACTCTTTAGGACAACATTCATATAGGGAAATGTTGTTCCAAGCAGTGTTTTAAAACCTGAAAACTCGACTCGACTCGGAACCTTGCCGAGTAGAGTCAGCTCGGAAACTCGGGCAAAACTCGTTCGAATAATGATAAAACATGCCTATAATGAAATATATAATTCAATATACTACACACCCCCCCCCCCCCCCCTTTTGTTTTGTATTTATACTAAGGGTTGGTGGGGTGTGTTAAAAAAAACATAATTTGGTCATCTGGGTAGGCCGGTTTACTCGATTTTTTCTTATAACAAAAAAAAATACATAACTCGGACAAGTCGGAGTGAGTCGGGGTGAGTTACTCGGTTTTTAGTGTCACTTCCGAGTTTTACCTCAAACTTGACCCGAAACCTGAGGAGTTTCAGTTTGACTTGCCGAGTTTTAATATCGAGGTTCCAAGTTACTTGGTAAGGCTCATACGGTGCCGACATCACATTAGAATGCATCAATAAAAAAAAGAAGAATTGAAAGAATACTCATGACTGTATTCCCACATTCGTTGGCGTAACCCATGGCCCATGGGTTCTTCTAGGCTTGAACTAGATACATATAACATTTAGACACTGCTCCACCTCCAACCACTGAGGCTGATCACGTAAGTCAGTTGAACTTTGCATTGACTTCAAAATTAATTTTTTTAAATTTGTGCCTCATACATTAATAAAATAAAATAAAATAAAAATTTTGAATTCTAACCACATAAATAAAACCAAAACATTAAATTATAAGGTGTATGCCTCATAATTTCTTTTCTCGATAAAAAATATTATTTTTTCTTTTTCTTTTAATTTTTATTTAAAATAACATTTAATTTATTATGTCTAACGAATTTCGGCTCTTTAGTAGAACGATTTAGAGTCATTGCCTAACATAAATCGTTGGTGACTACTTTCCAATTACTTGTTGGAATCCAAAATCCACCACATGATGATTGAGCATCATCCTCTTTCAATATGTATATGAATAAAAAAGGAAAATCTAAATTTCAACTTTTCTTGCCTCTCGTAAGTTTAATTCATATGGTAGTATTACTTATGCATATGTACACACACTCACATAAATATACATATCTTTACTATTATAAAGAGGATGCTCCATGGTCAAAACGTTGATTGAATCTTTTGTAACTCCAAAATTACCCTTTGCTCTTATCTCATCTTTTTCTCCTTCTTATCTTTTACCAACATAAAGAGTATGCTCCTATTCAAAACATTGATTGAATCTTTCTGTAATTCCAAAAGTACCCATTTGCTTTTACCTCATTTGAATGTTTGCTTAGTTCTCATACTACCCCTCACTCATCTATCTATTAGGCCTGAAATTCTCTACGGTTATAACCGGCTCCTTGAGGTCCGGTTACGCCACTAAGGTCACCATGTGTCTCTTTTAACACCCTTTAAAAAAAAACTATGAAAAAAATATAATCCAAGGAATTAGTGAATTTTAATTACGGTTTAATAAATTAATTTTTTTTCTAAAAACCAAGGATAGGTGGGGTAAACTCTATGGGTAGATGAATCTTATCCACAATTAAGGGGTGTCAAAAGAGACACATGGAAACCTTAAGGGCGTAACCGGACTCCAACTGTGATTAAGATTCACCCACCCCTAGCGTTCATCCACTTATTCTTGGTTTTTAGAAAAAAAAAAAAAAAAATTTAAATCCTGGTTAAAATTCACTATCTCCTAGGGTTAAATTTTTTTATAGATTTTTTTCAAAAACCAAGGATAAGTGGGTGAACTTAGGGGTGGGTAAATCTTAATGACAGTTAAGGAGTGTTAAAAGGGACACATGTCAACCTCAGTGGCATAACCGGACTCCTCTCTCTCTTGACAAAACGCTCTGAAAGAAGAACTTCTCGCCAAGGCCCCGCCCGGCCCCATTCTTTGCTATACCCAAAATGTCTCCAAAGCTTTTTGGTTCTTAAAATGTCCCTAAGTCATATATCTATAAGCAGCGTGTCCCTCACAATTTTTTTTAATCCAAAATGTCCCTCAAGTTTCTTTATCCAAAATAGTTCTCAAATTTTTTTTTCAAAATGCCCTTACTAGGGTCCCTGTTCCTAGTCTCTCTCCCCTTCCTCTCTCTCTCTCTCTCTCTCACGTGCATCGCAAGTGCCGCCCACTAGTATATATTTATATGTATGTGTGTGTATTATAATTTATAACCTTTAATTAATTTTTAAAAATCTTTTTGCAATATTCTTATTTATTATTTCTTCATTTGTTAAACGAGGGGGGGTGAGGCTTTCTTGTGAGGCATAAGCCTCAAAGCTTACGCCTCATGCATCTTGAAGTCCTAACATCACGCCTTCGCGTCTTAAAACATTGGTTATAATCAATGACATTTTTAAACTTGATGCTTTGATGTGTTCTGTAATTTGATAATTTGAAAAATGATATTTATAAAGATTATTCGCGTTCCCTTAATTCAGGAATAGAACAATTCGAATGAACAAGTATTGAAAATACCATTGAATAGGTTGGTCGTTATTGGCAAGATGCATTCAAGATTTCCGTGTCAAGTTTGGTGTCATTGTCTACACCTTTATGGGGTTTCCTAGTTTTTCAAAAATTTATGCACATATTCGCTCTTTTGAAAAAAAGGTTTTCTTGGCTGCAAATAGCCAAAGAGCAGTCCAATGGAGATTTATTTTAGTTTATGTGTTGGCGTTGAACCAAGATTTAATCCCGGCTTCAAAATGTTCTTTCGACAGGAGTATTTACATAGAATGATAAACAAATATTTTAAAATGATATTAAATTTTTTCTATCAAACTGCAGGTAGGAGGGGTGTGAAAGGAGAATAAGACGAAAATCAAGGAGAGTGTCATCTCTTTCTATTCGAATCTGTATATGGAAAAACACCCTTAGAGATAGATCCTGTTGGGATGTAATAAGCATCGGCTTCTTAACAATCATGCAGGAATTCTTTTTTTTTTTTTTAATCAATAATGCATTTTATTCAGAAGCTAAAGAAAAACAACATAAAATAAGCAAAAGACCATGTAAACTCAGCCCCGGCCGCGCTAACAAACTAAAATCTCCCCCTACGGCACTACAAAAAGGTCTGAATTTCCTCCCTAGTACAATGTAATCCAACCCACTCCAAAACTACCAAGCGAATGCGGTCACATATCCTAGGCATTGAAGATGATTCATCTTCAAACACTCTTCGATTTCTCTCTTTCCAAAGTATCCAAGAAATAGCCCCAGGAAGGACTCCAAAACTTCTCCCAAACTCCCGTTCCTTGATCCCAAAACCAACTTTCAAGGAGAGTGCAAAAAGAAGAAGGGAAAACCCATGCCACTCTCATTCGGGATAAAAAAAAAGCTCCACACCTCCGATGCTACTGGGCAATGCAAAAGAAGATGATCCGTTGTCTCTTCCGCTTGGAGACACATGAAACATCTATTCGTCATACTTTATCCTCGATGTTTCAAATGATCCCCAGTTAGGATTTTGTCCAACGAAGCTGTCCACAGGAAGAACGAAACCTTAGAGGGTATACCGAGGTTCCACACCACTCTATGAGGGAAGGAGCCTCCCGAAGCAGGAGACAACGACTGAAACAAAAGACTAACCGAGAAACGCCCATGACTACACCTCGACCATTTCCTGTAATCCCTTAGCTCTGGGCACAAACCTGACGAAGTAATTCACTCCAAAAGTCGGGAGTAATTGCTGATTTCCCAATCATTAAGATCTCGACGCATCCTTGGACACCAAACTATTCCCTTGAAAGCTCCCTCATAAGAGTCCACCATGAGAGCATCCCTGTCGGTAGAAAGAACAAATAAGTTTTCAAAATCATCCTTGAGACACATGGAACCTGACCAAATATCCTTCCAAAACCTTATCTCCGTTCCTCTTCCCGTCCGGTAAGTAAAGAAAGACACAACCAAACTGGCATTTGCCATGATCCCCTTCCAAATCCCCATACCGTGTGGACCCCTAACCTCCCGGGGGATCCAGCAAGAAGTCTCCCTATATTTGGCCACTATCACGGCTCTCCACAGACTTTTCTTATCCTCACCAAATCTCCACACTCACTTCCCTAGCAAGGCTTTATTCATTTGAATGAGCGGCTCAAGATTCAATCCCCCATCTTCCTTGGGCTGACACAACTTGGACCAAGCTACTAGATGGTACTTCCCTCTATCCTCTTTTATCATTCCATAAAAACTCCCTCTGAATCCTCTCTATGTTATTAGCTACCGATCGGGAATGGTGAGAAATGACATAAAGTAAGTTGGAAGGATTTGCAATGTGCTTCGGATCAAAGTCAATTTCCCCCCTTTTGATAAGTAAGATGTCCTCCAACCTGTCAATCGTCTTGCAATGCGGTCTATGACAGGATTCCAAATTGATTTGGTCTTATAATTTGCTCCCAATGGCAAGCCTAGGTACACTGAAGGGAGCGACCCCACTCCACAACCTAGACATATTGCAAGGTGATTTAAAATAGGGACCTCCCCCACCGGCAATATTTTAGATTTAGCAAGATTAACTCACAGGCCTGACACCACTTCAAAACACCCTAGAAGACATCTGATATAAATAAGATCCTTTCTCGAAGCCCGACAGAAAATGAGAGTATCATCCGCAAATTGGAGATAGGAAATCGTCAACCCATTTTGGCTGACCCGAAATCCTTCAAAATATGTCCCCTCTGCTTTTGCTAACAAATCTACCCAACGCTTTCGATACAATGACAAACATAAACAGGGATAAGGGATCCCCTTGTCTCAACCCCCTAGAGCTTGGGAAGTACCCTACCGAACTACCATTCAGCAGGATAGAAAAGGAAACCGACGATATACAAGTCCACATCCACATTCTCCACTTTTGCCCAATCCTGCCTAGCAAGTAATTAAGGAATTCCCAGTTCACATAGTCATAGGCCTTCTCCATATCAACCTTACAAAGGATGTCCGGATTCCTTTCTCGCTTCCTGGAATCGATACACTTGTTAGCCACTAGAAAGCTATCTACGATTTAGCGCCCTCCAACAAACGCACTCTGATGAGGGGAAATGAGAGAAGCCATGACTATTTTTAGACAAGTAGCCAAAACCTTGGAGAGGATTTTATACATGCTACTCACAAGACTAATGGGCCGAAAGTCTTTGAGCTCTGCCACCCCTTCCTTTTTTGGAATCAAAGCAATGAAAGAGTTGTTCATGACTCGGTCAAACTGCCCAGTATTATAGAACTCCTGCATCACATTCATGAAATCTCAACCCACAATCTGCCAACATTCCCTATAGAATTCAATGGAAAACTCGTCTGGCCCCAAAGCCTTATCACTCACAAAACCCTTGATAGCACCAAGCACTTCCGCTTCCTCAAAGGGGACCTCAAAGGCCATCCTTTGATTCGTTGACAACCCTCCAAAAGAGAGCCCATCCAGCTTTGGGCGCCACATCTCCCTCTCGCGATACAAGCCCTTATAATAAGAGATTACCCTATCTTCAATCTCTCCCTTCTCCTCTATCCACATCCCATTCACCCTTAACTTGGATACGAAATTCTTTTTCACTTATAATTGTCATTTTGTGAAAATATTTCGTATTTCCATCGCCCTCAACGAGTCCTAGCTTTTTGCTTCCAATTGATTTCTTCACGCCAATTTGATAAGGTTCTAACAAGCACCTTTGTAGTGTTGATCCTCAAAAACAAAGGTGCTAAAGTTTTAAAGGATTTTTGGTAAATCAGTTTGGTGGGCAGTGTATACAAGATTCTGTCTAAGGTATTGGCATCTCGTTTACAAGGTGTCCGAGGATCAACCATTTCTCTCCAGCAAGGTACCTTTGTGGAGGGAAGCCAGATTTTAGATGGCATTTTGGTCACTAAAGAGTGCATCGACGAACGTAGCAAATAAAAACCCTAAGTGCTCTTTGCAAGTTGCAACTTGATATAGAGAAAGCATATGATCACCCCAACTGGAAATTTCTAGAGTACGTATCGGGAAAATGAATTTCAGTCTTAAGTGGAGAAAATGGATGTCAATGTGTTTGTCTTCTATATCATTTTCAATCCTTATTAATGGGAGCCCAGGCCGTTTCTTCAAGAGTTCTAGGAGTATGAGACAGGGAGATCCCCTCTCCCCTTTCCTGTTCATCATAGCGTCAGAAGCATTGAGTAGGAATGTAGGATGTTATCTAAAGCAAATGGTGTGGCTTTCGAAGGTTTCTCTATAAGCCAAGAAAACCTATAAGCCAAGAAAACCTGAGTATTTCTAACCTCCTGAGTATTTCTAACCTCAATTTGCCAAGAACACTGGTTTTTTTGCGAGGCATCTTGTCGCCAACTAGCAATACTTGGGAGTTTATTTTGGTGCCATCCCAAATATGGAGGCCCTCGCAACCTAACTAGGCTATAAAGTTGGATGCCCTCTACCTATCTTGGTCTGCCCTTGGGATCAAGTTTTAAGTCTATGGCATCTTGAGCCCCATTGTTGAAAGATTTGCCCGTAGTCTTACAAGGTGGAAATCGAAATTCCTCTCTAAGGGAGGTAAATTGACCCTCATCAAGAGCACCCTTAGAAGCCTCTCAACACATTACCTACCCTCCTTTACAATTCCCCAATCGGTAGCCAATACTTTGAAACGACTACAAAGGAATTTCTTGTGAAATGACAAGGAATAAAACAAAATACCACCACATAGCATGGAATCGACTATCGAGTCTATTAGCCTTTGAAGGCCATGAATCAAAATATCGATATGCATCGGCCGATATGGGCCGATACGTATCGGTTTTTTAGGTACCCGAGACGTACATACGCTGGAATAAAAAAAACCTACGTATCGCAGCCGTATCAGTAGTATCGGTATCGATACACACCGATACGGACCAATACTCTCGATAGGGACCGATACGCATAGTTTGAACAATGTAAAAAAAATTTGGAGTGCCGAACGATACGGTTCATGTATCAGCCCGATACGGACCTTAAAATTGTACTTTTTTCATTTTGAAGTGTTTCAAATCACCACCAAACCCTATTCTCTCTCCGAAATTTCTTTCATAATCAAATTCTAAGCTAAAAACAACAACTCCATTCTTGAAAAACATAGATCTCGGCATTTGATTTTGGATTTTAAAAACCTTACCCAAAACTTTGAAGATATATAAAAATTAATTCTTCATTTTGCTTCTTTAAATTCATGAAAATAGGTTGTAATCAACCCAAAATGAATAGATGAGCTGACCACATTGGTGTCATCATGTCTGAGGCACCTATAATATATTACTGAACTCAATTCCTGATCTCAGAGTGACAGAGTATGAGCTGGCACGAAGCTCAATATTGTATTGAGCTTCTATCATCTTATGTAATTTATTAAATGTAAGATTTTAATACCAAGATTGTATTTCCTATACTTGGTTAACTATGGCTTGTATTTTCATACATATTTATCAGCATGCACGCCTTTTTTATTTTATAAAATTTTTAACTCTCATTTGTATAGTTATAAATGTAGTTGCAGGCATTCATTTAGTTTGTTTTTAGCTTATATTTACATTAAAAGGGGTTTTATGCAAGGTATCCAAGTTTTTCCTTGTGCATCCAAACTTTTTTTAGTGTATCCTATTTTTTTCCGTCGTATCCAACCGATACGGTACCGATACGCTGATACGTATCATATTTTGGACTTGCCGATATTGCGACCGATACCGATATTTTGAACCATGTTGAAGGCTAATGGTCTGGATTTGAAGTCCTTAGTGGACGTTAATCAGGCAATGTTACGCAAATACGTGTGGAGATTTGGGGAAGAGAAAGAAAGTTTATGGGAAAATGTGATAGTTGTAAAATATGAGGCGTCCTCTCATTAGGGACCCTAAGGAGGTAACATGTTCCCAGGATATGGGTCTCTGGAAAAGGATCATGGCGACAACTAACTTATTGGCACCTTACATCAGATTCAAGGTTGACAATTGGTCGAAGATTAGATTCTTAAAAGATATGTTGTGTGGTTCGGCTAAATCAAACACAAGTTTGGAAATGTCTTCCATCTTATCGCTGATAAAGATACCTTGGTGTCACAATATTTCGAGTTGTGCAAGAATGTTGTGGTTTGGACCCTTAGACTTAGGCAAGATCTGAATGATTGAAAAATCGAGGATTTGCTTCGCCTTCTCCAATGTTTGTATTCCTCCCCCTTTGTGCGGCCCGTTATGGACTCAAGGATCTGATCTAGAAGCAACAATGATCGTTTTTCAGTGAGATCATTGCTACAGTCATTTTATTTAAATCTTTCACTATCATTTCCTCATAGGTCTATTTGGAATTCTCATATTCCATCGAAGGCAAGGTTTAAAAAAAGGGTTTCGGACACCGTAATGGATACAGCCGAAACATTTACGTAATGCCGTAACGTAACGGTTTCGGCCTTTACTTATTTTTTTTTCTTTCTTGCTTAAAAAAATCCAATAAATAGAAAAAAATATATAAAAAGCATATAATAAATGAATAACAAGATACTTTTAAAGCCAATATGAAGCTCAAAATTTAAAAATAAAATTAGATGGGTCAAGGATTCAAACATACCCGAAATAAAGAACATGTCTTGGATTCCTTCAAATCTATTAATTAAACTCCAAATCAAGTTGTTAATTATCAAAAAACAAAAGGATTTTAGGAAAAAAATAAGTACTAAAAATAGGTAGAGAAGAAGAGAGGAAGCAAAGATAAGGTTTTAGAATGAGTTTAGGGATTTTCGGAACCCAGTCCTACGACCGAAACCTTTACATATTGGGCGTAACACCCGTTACGTAATAGTTTCGAGCGTTACGGTTTTGTTTCGGGATAAACGGGTAAATGTACGGTATCGGATATCGGAGGTCACCGAAACCTTTATGTAACGGGCTTTACGTAACAGTTTCGGCCTTTTTTTAAACCATGATCGAATATATCTTTTTCCTTCGGACTGCGGTATTATATAAGATCCTCATAGCAAGTCTTTGTTTTCTATGCCTTCGTGAGGAAAAATCCGTAGACCATTTGCTTTTATACTATCTTGTTGCGTATGATATTTTGGGTCATTTTCTCCCTCGACTAGGAGTGAATGGAGTATTCTCTTTATCCTTTCAGAATTTTTTATCTTGTTGGTCGGAGGTGAGTATGGATAGTGCTTTGAGGCATTTTGGGCGGTTTTGCCTAGAGCTATATCATGGATGATCTAGAAGGAAACAAATCTGAGGGTCTTTGAGGACTGGCCCTTCTCCTCTTCTCATATTTGCTTGCATATCACGCATGTATAGTATAATGATGCTTGATCCATGGAGGAGATATGGACTTGGGTGATTTTGTTTTGAGGAGATGTGTCCTTTTTCACTTGCTCATGTGGGATGAGTTTGGCATATGGACGATCAGGCTTTTTACTTCATTTAGGATTTTTCTGTTAATGTTTGAGTTTACTGCTCAGTAAACTCGTTTTCTTTGTATATGCTTTATCTACATTCCAGTTTTTATCTAATATATCATGTTTGATTACAGATTTTTATAAAAAAAAATTAAAATGATATCAATCCAACATTTCCGAGCATTATCAAATTTCTAGGGAGATGAAATTCATAAGAAAGCAATCCTACGAAAATGTGCAAGGCAAAGGCTCCTTAGTAATCTGAAGGTAACAATGCAACTTACAACATATAGATATAGATTCTATCATACCTTTGTGACCAGAATGGGGCATTCCATGGACCTGTAGTCTTGTGTTGATCACATCCACCGGGTATAGGAAAGTAGCAACAACAGCACCTGTAGTGGGATTCTGTTAGAGAAATTACCTACTCTCAGTCAGTCTCACAGAAGATAAAAACCCATCAAAGAACGGTGTCATCATTTGCTTTGGTTGCAGAATCAATTCCACTTCTTAATGGAAGTGATGAAACTCGTATCTATTAAATGTTCAATCTTTCTGTTCTTTAAAATAAATTTTTTTATTTATTTTATAAAATAAATAGAAACAATAAAAGTTCACAAATTTTTTTTCTTTTTTTTTTAATTTTAAAAAAGTAAAAACCCTAACTCATAATGCCACAGATGGCAGAAAAGTTCACAAATTTACAGAAACAGTGGCTGATGGATGAAAGAATCACCTGCAGCATCACCGGCACTGGCTTTGCAGACAAGCTATCTGGTGCTTGGACCTTGAGATGATTCTCCTCCGATCATCTTGAAACCATGAACTAGAACTAGGGCTTTCTGCTTCATATAAAGAGGAAATGTAGTCACATGGTTTAGATCAAAATCCCTTCCACGGTACCGTCCGGCGAGATCGCTTCGGCTATCTAAAAAACAACAAAATTTGTGGGAAGGGATCCTGAGAAATGGGCTGCAAATGGAGCGGATTGGGCCGGGCCGGGCCGAAGCTAGGTCGGGTCCAGCCCATCTTATTTTTGGCTCGAACTTAGCCCGTGAGATACAGGCCCGAATTCAACCCCATGTGAAAGAAAAATGTTCAGACTGACCCGAGTTAGACTGCATAGGTCAGCCCGTACTTAGTTGGGGCATGGCCGTGCGAGCCAGCCCATACTCAAGAGGAAAGTACGGAAATTGGTTCCGGATTAAGAAAAAACCCAAAAATGGGCTCCAATTTAATATTTTTATTTCTGTAGGCTCCTACAGTGGTTTTAGTGAGCACGTGTTTTCCTCTCTTTTTTTTCTCTCCAAAATACCTCAATCTCTGTTAGAGATTCTTTCAACACTGTGCAACTGAGCTTAAACTTTAGTTTTCCCTTTCGTTTAAGCTTTCATCCGAAACCCAAGTTTTCCCTTTCGTTGCAACTGAGCTAAATCTTTCTGCTTCATCTGAAACCCTTCAACACAAATTAAACTAAACTCTTCTGCTTCATCCGAAACTCTTTTGAAGAAGAAGAAGAAGAAAAGTGTTTTATACGTTTCTTATCCATTTTTGATTGTTACATTGGTCATTTTCGATTTTTTATAGGGTTTTGTGATCATTTTCGGGATTTTCTGTTATTACAGTTTATTTTTATGTTATTACAATGCATTTTCGATAGTTTTGTGCTTATTTTCGATAGATTTGTACTCATTTTCAGTGGTTTTCTATTATTACTGTGCCTATTTTCAGTGGTTTTCTGTTATTAGAGTGCATTTTCAATATTATAGTGCTTTTTCGATAGTTTTGTACTCATTTTCGATGGTTTTCCGTCTCATTTTCGGTGGTTTTTTGTTCCTTTGGATTCTGACAAGTTTTACCCTGTTTTAGTATTTTGACCATAACTTTTGACTTGTTCATCGGATTTTGACGATTCAATATACGTTGCACTCGTCTTTTGAAGGGGAACAGCTTTCATGTTTTACAAAAATCCTAATTTTGAGTTTTAAATGGTCTAAATGGGCCAACAAGTGGACTGGTCTGCAATTTCAGCAGATAAAACATCAGAAAACCCACTTTTGACTTAGCTTAGACTTAAGATATGAAAAAACATTAAACATGAACCTTGAAGAGGGTTCCAATACGGTTCTAATAATTTAAGAATCACTCAATTCCGATAAGCAATGAGAAAACTAGAGCTTCCTAAAATTTGAGGAATGTTAAGACATTCTTCTAGACCCTTGGTTTGTTTCCATACTCCATCTTCCTTGAATCCAACCCCTACTTCATTCTCATACTCACTGTAATATCAAAAATGCACTATAATAACAGAAAATCACCAAAACTACACCGTAATAACATAAAACCATCGAAAATGAGCACAAAACCATCGAAAAGCACTGTAATATCGAAAATGCATTCTAATAACAGAAAACCACTAAAAATTGGCACTGTAATAACAGAAAACCACAAAAAATGAGCACAAATCTATCTAAAATAAGCACAAAATCATCGAAAATGTATCGTAATAACATAAAACCATCGAAAATGAGCACAAATCCATCGAAAAAGCATTGTAATATCGAAAATGCACTCTAATAACAGAAAACCTCCTAAAATAGGAAAATCCATTGAAAAAGCACTGTTATTATAGTGCATTTTCAATATTACAGTGCTTTTTCGATGGTTTTTGTGCTCATTTTTAGTGGTTTTATGTTATTACGGTGCATTTTCGATGATTTTGTGCTTATTTTCGATGGATTTGTGCTCATTTTCGGTGGTTTTCTGTTATTACAGTGCCCATTTTCGATGGTTTTCTATTATTAGAGTGCATTTTCGATATTACAGTGCTTTTTCGATAGTTTTGTGCTCATTTTCGGTAGTTTTTCGTCTCATTTTCGGTAGTTTTTTGTTCCTCTAGATTCTGACAAGTTTTACCCCGTTTTAGTATTTTGACTATAACTTTTGACTCGTTGATCGGATTTTGACGATTCAACTTCAGTTACACTTATCTTTTAAAGGGAAACAACTTTCATGTTCTTACAAAAATCCTAATTTCGAGTTTTAAATGGTCTAAATGGGCCAACATGTGGACTGGTCTGTAATTTCAGCAGATAAAATATCAGAAAATCAACTTTTGACTTAGCTTAGACTCAAAATATGGAAAAATATTAAACATGAACCTTAAAGAGGGTTCCAATACGGTTCTAATGGTTTAAGAATCACTCAATTCTGATAAGCAGTGAGAAAACTAGAGCTTCTTAAACTTTGAGGGATGTAAAGACATTCCTCTAGACCCTTGGTTTATTTCCATACTCCATCTACCTTGAATCCAACCCCTAATTCATTCTCATACTCACTGTAATATCGAAAATGTACTATAATAACAGAAAATCACCTAAAATGCACTGTAATAACATAAAACCATCGAAAATGAGCACAAAACCATCTATAAGCACTATAATTTCGAAAATGCACTCTAATAACAGAAAAACCACAAAAATTGGGCACTGTAATAACAGAAAACCACCGAAAATGAGCACAAATCCATCGAAAATAAGCACAAAGCATCAAAAATTCACTGTAATAACATAAAACCATAAAAAATGAGCACAAATCCATCGAAAATAAGCACAAAGCCATCAAAAATATACCGTAATAATATAAAACCATCGAAAATGAGCACAAATCCATCGAAAAAGCACTGTAATATCGAAAAATGTATTCTAATAACAGAAAACCACCAAAAATAGGGAAATCCATCGAAAAAGCACTGTTATTATAGCGCATTTTCGATATTACAGTGCTTTTTCGATGGTGTTATGCTCATTTTCAGTAGTTTTATGTTATTACGGTGCATTTTCGATGGTTTTTTGCTTATTTTCGATGGATTTGTGCTCATTTTTGGTGGTTTTCTGTTATTACAGTGCCCATTTTCGATGGTTTTCTGTTATTAGAGTACATTTTCGATATTACAGTGCTTTTTTGATAGTTTTGTGCTTATTTTCAGTGGTTTTCCGTCTCATTTTCGATATTACAGTGCTTTTTTGATAGTTTTGTGCTTATTTTCAGTGGTTTTCCGTCTCATTTTCGGTGGTTTTCTATTCCTCTGGATTCTGATAAGTTTTATCCTATTTTACTATTTTGACCATAACATTTCACTCGTTCATCAGATTTTGACGATTCAACTTACGTTGCACTCGTCTTTCAAAGTGAAACAACTTTTATGTTTTGTAAAAATCCTAATTTTGAGTTTTAAATGGTCTAAATGGGCCTACAAGTGAATTGGTCTGCAATTTCAGCAGATAAAACATCAGAAAACCCACTTTCGACTTAACTTAGACTTAAGATATGGAAAAATATTAAACATGAACCTTGAAGAGGGTTCCAATACAGTTCTAATGGTTTAAGAATCACTTAATTCCGATAAGCAGTGAGAAAACTAGAGCTTCCTAAAATTTGAGGGATGTTAAGACATTCTTCTAGACCCTTGGTTTATTTCCATACTACACCTACCTTGAATCCAACCCCTACTTCATTCTCATACTCACTATAATATCAAAAATGCACTATAATAACAGAAAATCACCGAAAATACATTGTAATAACCAAAAACCACCGAAAATGAGCACAAAACCATCAAAAAGCACTGCAATATCGAAAATTCACTCTAATAACAGAAAACTACCAAAAATGAGTACTATAATAACAGAAAACCACAAAAAATGAGTACAAATCCATCGAAAATAAGCACAAAACAATCAAAAATACACCGTAATAACATAAAACCATTGAAAATGAACACAGATTCATCGAAAAAGCACTGTAATATCGAAAATGCACTCTAATAACAGAAAACCACCGAAAATAGGGAAATTCATCGAAAAATGTTATTATAGTGCATTTTCGATATTACAGTGCTTTTTCGATTGTTTTGTGCTCATTTTCGGTGGTTTTATATTATTATGGTGCATTTTTGATGGTTTTGTGCTTATTTTCGATGAATTTGTGCTCATTTTCGGCTGTTTTATGTTATTACAATGCCTATTTTCAGTGGTTTTCTATTATTATAATGTATTTTCGATATTACAGTGCTTTTTCGATGGTTTTGTGCTCATTTGCGATGATTTTATGTTATTACGGTCTATTTTCGGTGGTTTTCTGTTATTATAGTACCTTTAAAAATGATATTACAGTGAGTATGAGAATGAAGTAGGGGTTGAATTCAAGGTAGATGGAGTATGTAAATAAACCAAGGGTCTAGAGGAATGTCTTAACATCCCTCAAACTTTAGGAAGCTCTAGTTTTCTCATCGCTTATCGGAATCAAGTAATTCTTAAACCATTAGAACCGTATTGGAACCCTCTTCAAGGTTCATGTTTAATGTTTTTCCATATCTTGAGTCTAAGCTAAGTCAAAAGTGGGTTTTCCAATGTTTTATCTGATGAAATTGCAGACCAATCTACTTGTGGGCTCATTTAGACCATTTAAAACTCAAAATTTGAACTTTTGTAAAACATGAAAGTTGTTCCTCTTTGAAAGACGAGTGTAACGCAAGTTGAATCGTCCAAATCCGATGAACGAGTCAAAAGTTATGATCAAAATACTAAAGCGAGATAAAACTTGTCATAATCGAGAGGAACAGAAAACCACCGAAAATGTGACGGAAAACCACCGAAAATGAGCACAAAACCATCAAAAAAGTACTGTAATATCGAAAATGCACTCTAATAACAGAAAACCACCGAAAATGGGCATTGTAATAACATAAAATCACAGAAAATGAGCACAAATCCATTGAAAATAAGCACAAAACCATCAAAAATGCACTATAGTAACATAAAATAAACTGTAATAACAGGAAATCCCGAAAATAAGCACAAAACCCTAGAAAAAATCAAAAATGACCACTGTAACCATCAAAAATGTATAAAACACTTTTCTTCTTCTTCTTTTTCTTTTCTTCTTCTTCTTCAAAAGGGTTTTCGATGAAACAAGGGTTTAGCTTAGTTTGTGTTGAAGGGGTTTAGATGAAGCAGAAGGGTTTTAGCTCAGTTACAACGAAGGGGAAAGCTTAGGTTTCGGATGAAAGCTTAGGTTTCGGATGAAAGCTTATGTTTAAGCTCAGTCGCACAGTGTTGAAGGGATCTCTAACAGAGTTGGGGGTATTTTGGAGAGAAAAAAAAAGAGAAGAAAGCACGTGCTCACTAAAACCACTGTAGGAGCCTACAAAAATAAAAATTTCAAAATGGAGCCCATTTTTGTGTTTTTTCATAATCCGGAGCCCATTTTCGTACTTTCCTCTATAATCAATAATAATTTTCCAAGATTTTTGACTGTGTACACAATTTTTACTAGGAAAAGAATTGTTAAAGGACGACCCATATGCCCAACATCAAGCCCCCCCCCCCCCCCCCCAACTAGAACAAGCTACTGATTTTGCTTTTCATTGGGAACTTGGGGTACTCTCCTTAAGTAATGGCAGTAGGGGTGTAAATGGGCTGGGTTCGGCCCGAGCACAACTTCGCCCAATTAAAAATGGGTCGGGTCAACCCACTCATTAATCGACCCTAATCAAGCCGGGCTAACCCGCCTGAAAAACCATGTGTAAGATTTTACCTATGAACTAAATGGGCTTAATTGGGTCGGGTCAGTCGAGTCTGTTGGACATGATGCTCAGAAAAGTCATTTAGATTGTTAGAACCTTATTAATTTGATTAATAAATGCTTCTTCTTAATCTATTGTGTATTCATTATGGGTAATTGACCATGATCATGAGATGATCTATACGATATGAGATATCGATAAAGGTCCAGAGGATATATTGTAGGAAAGTTATGTGATTAGATTATCACAGGTAGATATAACTTTCCGGTTCCTTATACCTTATATGGTCACAGTTGTGGGTGAAGCTGGGCATTTCACTTATATAGCTGCCAGAATGCTAAGATGTTCTCAATAGTTGAGATGTAGTTCTATCTCGAACTATTGTAGTGGAGACTACATATCAGCATATGGGTGCTTAAATGTACACTGACTGATTGCATTCAATGAGAGACCTTTTGCATAAGCATACTATCAGATAATTGGTCTCTCATTCACATTGAACGGTTTCGATGATCTTTAGATCGGATGAGTTCATCTATGACTGGGCAGTGATCTGACTGTTTTGATTCTACCAACGTATTTTCTAACTTAGGGAATACAATGCGGTGACAGTTGGATAGTCAGAAAGTTGTTCGAGTCATGATGAATTTCAAACAAGAAATTCATTCTCATTAATTTGAGAGATTATCCAAGTTCCGGGTAAGACAGTTAATTAAGTTCAAATCCTGCGCAAGTGATTTTGAAAACCAAATAAGTTTTGAAATATACTTTTATTAAAAGGTATTATACTTATAAAAGGATTTTTTTTTAAATGTTTTTCATTAGAAATTGTTTTTCATGGTTTAATCATAAGTCTTGGAAACCCGGATGATTTGCAATGGGCTATGGGTTAGATAGTATGTCAATCTCGAAGTCCCATTAGGGATAATGTATTTGTGAGCGCGGGTTTTGGTTAAACCCTGGTTTGCATCTTACGGGGTAGTATAGAGTCGCCACCTATTCATTCGGAAGGGATAAGTCCCCGGGATTTGGATAAGGTCTTGGTCTGTGATCAGAGATCAGGGTAAGAGGTTCGGTTAAGTCCGGGGAATGGGTTAGGCACCCCGGTACTTCCACTTTCAGTGATTCCCTACTTGCTAGGGTTAAGCCAAATTAATCTCAGATTTAATCAAATGCCTTAAGTATTTAAGATAATGCTAATCTAAGAAGGAGAAAATCCTAGACTAGGGTCGAACCCGGGTTGGGCTGCCTACGTACTCACATATGGGTGAGATCAGACCGAGCGTAGTTCTGGCACATGAGCTCGTCCCAACGCTAGGGGTGTGTGTGTGTGTGCACCAAGGGTGGCTTAGGGTCTAGCCGGGAGGCTAGGGGTGGTTGACCGGGTTGGTCAAGTGCTTGGTATTGGGCCCGGTAGGCCTAAGGTAAGTCCGATAGACTAGGGTTGGGCCCGGTAGGCCGAGGGTGAAGCCCGGTAGGTTAGTTTGGGCCCGGTAGGCCGAGATTGAGCCCGGTAGGCCAAGGGTGAGCCCGATAGGCTAGGGTTTGGCCCGGTAGGCCGAGATTAGGCCCGGTAGGCCAAGGGGTGAGGCTCGGTAGGCCAAATGTGTCTTAACCAAGGGTTAGGGTTACTAACCGGGGTTAAGAAATGTGATTAACCCTGGACAGGGGTGCTAACCATGATTAAAAAAGTCCAATATCAGATTTTTTTGGTCTTTTTGAATTTTTCTGATTTTTTTGGGATTTTCTCAGATTTTTCCCAACGGTCAAAGATGCTTAACCGCGGTTAAGGAGGGGAGTTCACCATGGTTAAGGGTCTTACCCATGGTTAAATGGTCAAAAGAGACTATTTTTGGGTTTCTCCTAATATTTTGGATTTTTTGAGTATTGTTTCAGATTTTTTCTGGTTAAGGATTTTATGACCATGGTTAAGTGTCAAAAATGGGGTTGACTCTGATTAGGGGTCTTAACCAAAACAAAAACTATAATTGAAGACATTTCTGGATTCCATGTAATATTTATGATTTTTTGATGATTTTTTCAGAATTTTTGCTAGGTCATGGGCCGCTTAACCATGGTTAAATGTTAACCACGGGTGAGTTTAACCATGGTTAAGGGGCCGACTGAAACAAAAGTGGGCCTAGGGTCCATGGCAGGGCCTAGAATGGCCTCCTACCCGGTCTGGTCCCTCACAAAGTCTAGCAAATGCCAAAAAACCCAAAAACATGTTACATTTTTAACCATAGTTGAGGAGGGTTTAACCATGGTTAACGAGAGAACCATGGAAAACCAAGACTACCAGTGAGTAGCCTGAAGTCCAGTGATCGTTTTAAGCCTTTGTGGGGCTGAATGGGAGGTCGGGTGTGGGCCCCACATAGGCCCAAAGTCGCCTCGTTGCACTTCACATAAAATAACGTTTTTTTTTTTAAAACACAACCACACAGATTTTTTGGCAAAGTTTGCGGCGATTTTGCCGTTGATTGGCTCACCCCCCGGGGGATCCGAGACCATGATCGCAAAGCCTGCTATAAGGGGAATAATTTGGGCCCTTGTGGGGCCCAAGGAGAGGCCGGATGTGGGCCCCACAGAGGCCCAAAGTTGCCCCGTTGCACAGATTTTCACACTGTCGACCCCACTTTGGGGTCGATTTAACTATGGTTAACGGATGAATTAAGGGCCAAAAATTTACAAGGGGTAGCCCTACATATGGGGAGTCTAACCATGGCCTCAGTTTCGACCAAGGCCGGGTCTAACCATGGTTAAACCGGGGTTACAGGCGGCTGCCTGAAAACGATTTTTTTTTGAAAAATTTTTAAAAAAAAACTTTGGTGGTTGATTGGGTTGAGCAAAGGGAGTCTAGGGGGGGTTTCTTATGGATTGAGGACCCCCCCAGACCTTCGGGAAAGACTGTCATGGTGTGGGGTGGCCACGCATTAAAGGGAGACCCCCTTGCCAAACGGTTTGGAAATACCCAAAATAAAATAAAAAATAAAAAAAATGGCAAAATGGGACCCCTGGAATGGGACCAGGGGTCCCTTACAAGGATACGAACAGTGCTTACAAGATGAGGGAGGGGTAGATATACCCTGTGGCTACAGTGGCTGCGACGGTGGCGAGCTGAGGACTGTGTGCGGTGAGGATGGCCTGGGCAAGGTGGCAGCTATCTGGGAAGATGTGGGAGGACCAGGGGATCCGGGGAGTTAGCCTTGATGGAGAGAAAAGGCTGGAGAGGCGAGAGATGGACTGGTTTTTTTACTGTATTTTTTTTTTAATTCTTCTCCTTGCCGTGAATAGTGGCTATGGAGGGGTTGTGGTAATAACTATTGGAGCTTGTGGAAGGCCTAGGGGGATATGAGAGTATTTTAAGGGATGAGGTAATGGGTGGAGAACAGAAATAGAAGATGGAAGAGTTTTTTTTTTTTTGAAATCCAACTCCCCAAACCGTGGCTACCATTGGGGTTAAATAGAGGAGGAAGGAGAGGATGGGAGAGGATAAGGGTGAGGGAAGGCGTGGGGGACACGACATGGAACGGCAGGGCAGCAGGGGCAGGAGGGCTCAGTGGGCTGGTACGCCCGTCCCAACGACAAGGACGATGAATAGTATTTTTTTTTTTTTTTGTTCGGTCGTTTGGGTTCGGTTGTGTGAGTTGGGCCCAACCCGTATACGGGGTTGGTGCCCACTCACACCCCTTCCAAATTTATTTTTTTTCTTTTCTTTGGTAAAAAAAAAAAAGACTCTTTTTTTTATTAATTAATTTTCTTTGAATTCGATTTGTTTGGGGTTTTAAAATTTGGGCCCAATTGCATGTGGGCCTTGCCACATGGGGTTGGTACCCAAAAATTAAACTCCTTTATTTATTTACTTATTTTTTGCTATATACTTTTTGAATTTTAAATTTTTGTTTTGTTTCTCTTTTTGGGCTAAACCCCCACACATGTGGGGAAAGCAAAAAGTATCTTACTCTAAAAAAAAAAAATTGAATTTTACAAAGGGGTAGTGTGGGTCCTACCTTAGATTTGGCTTAATGGGCCCATGCTTGGGCCCAAAAACAAGGTTTTATCCATTTTTAGAGTTTTGGACTTGAAAAGGGGCCTTGAGCCCATGGGACTTTGCCTAGGGCTTAGGCTAGGACTAGGCTAGAGTTAGACCTAGGTTTAGGTCTAGGGTTTGGGTGAGCAGGGTGTAACAATTGGGTGCTTACAGTATTTGGAAGGATAAATCAAATTTAAAAGTTCATGTGGCGGGATCCGTAATGGTTAATGTTCATACACTGGGATTCAATTGCAACATGGATATCTCACGTCACTTGCAATTCCAATGTAATTCTCATTTAGGGTCAATGAGATAACATTGGATAAGTCAGGGTAAGAATGTCCCAGAGCAATCTGTGGAGGTGCTCACATAAGAAATACAAGCTCAATAATTGATTAAAAGTTAATCAATTATTTTAAGTGATTAAAACTTAATCATTTAATTAAATAGATTAATAGTTAATCTATTGTTTAAATTAATTGTTAATTTAAATTAAGAGATTATTTTAGTAATTATTTGATTAACATAATTAAAGGGGAAATGAGTTTGACCCATATCCATAAATCCATTAAAATGGACCTTTAATATGGGCCAAAGCCCATGGGTTTAAACCCTAGGGTGGGGCGCCTACTTGAGGAATCCTAATTGGATTAGGATTTGTTTAATTAAATAATTATTGAAATATAGTTCCTTTTATTATGGAATTAAAATCCAAGTATTGGATTGCAATTAGGATTAAGATGTTATTGTAATTAGATTACAATAAGGAGTTTTAACTCCTCAAATCCCACGCCCCATAGAAGCTCACGCCCCATAGAAGCTCACGCCCCCCTTGTGGATTCCTAGTTTGACTAGGTTTCCTACTTTGGTGTAGGATGTTGACTTATCCCTTTTAATTAAGGAATCCTCTTATAATAGAGACTCTTTAATTAATAGGATTACTATAACTAAAGTAGTTATAGATTAAGTAGGAGTTTATTTAATTAATAATAAGAGTTATTGTTAATTAATAAATCCTACTAGATAAGATCAAGTTGAAGTATGATTAGGATAAGATCCTACTATATAAATACCCCAACACCCTAGACCATTAAGTAGAATTCTCCTGAATTTTTTATCTCCTCTCCGCTCTCTCTCCAAACCGTGAGCCCTAGGGGAGACCCCTAGGGATTTTCGTGAGCTATATTGGTGGTCCTAGTTGGGTTTTGCAAATATAGGGTTTTGAACCTTAGTATTATTGGTGATAGAAGGTCTATACCATTGATCCATCTTCTTCCTCTTGCTTCTATAATTCCAAAGGAGATTCTAAAGCTTCGTGGGGATAGCGAAGAACAATGATCGAGCTTCTAGTATTTTTTCGGAGAAATCTCTACAAAGAGTTCTGACGGTTTGAGTGGATTAAGCTTCACCGGTAAAAAACATTCACCGAGGTGATATGACTAAAACTCTTAGATAATTTTGATGCTTTTTATGGTGTTAAGATCTAGGGGATCCAGGTTCCGCATAAATTTTTATCCAGAACCCTTCAGAGTCAAGCCCAATTAGAGGCCTACTAAAATGGGTCACGGGCTTTAGGATCTAAATCCAACCCAACTAATAATCAGGCCGGACCAAGTGGTCCAAGAGGGGGACGGGTGGGCCTAGAGCAGACCATTCCATGGGCCAACACGGCCTATTGACACCCCTTATGTGGCAAGATCTCCTAAAAACCTTAGTATATATACAATTCATTACTCACAAAGCCCTCTTAAATGGTAGTTGCCTTCATAATTAAGAAAGAAAAATGCAATAGGCTCTAAAACCGGGCTTCTATCTTAGTTCAGTCAAAGTCTTTCCAACTCTGCTCTCCCCAACCCTTGGGGGTGTTGCTTCAAAGGACGAACCGTAAACCCAGAGGTCTCGAGGTCAATTCCTAGGCTCCCCTCAAAATCGGTTGTATGGGGAGGGAGTATTCTCTAAGCTGCACGTGGGACTAGTATGAGTCTTTAAGGCTAGGATATCAATGTTTATAAAAATAAAATAAAAAAAACTTTGCTCTCCCATACTCATTTCAAAAGTTACATTAAAAGAATCTTATCAAAGGGGATGCAAAACCAATTCCTTTTCATTGACTTGTTTAGGTGTTCAAGTATACCGTCAAGTGGAATTCCATTGTTTATTTATTTTTCCTTTTACCTTAGGCTGCCCTCAAAACCAATTTCTCTTGTGGAACCATTTCTACTTGCATTGAAGGACACACCATATATGCATGTGAGTTCAGACTGGTCCGAGTTCTACAGGGTGGGCCAAGGTCGGCTCGAACTCAACTTCGAGTCTATAATTGAGCCTAAACCTAATCCAACCCACAAAACCTCAGCCCAACCCGTCCTTAACATGGGTTGTTGGGTTGTGTCAGGCTGGCCTCACCCTGGCCCACTATACAGCCCTACTTTGGAATAACCCTTTGTATTATCTGACATTTAAGATTACTTGCCTCTCTTTCCATTGTTAGGAATTAGATAGGCTAGGCTTGGTATCACAGAGTGCTTGCCAACTGAAGTGATTAGCCAATTCAAATGTTGCCTACTCCCACACCAATGGCCCAGTGATGCCCAATACATGGTTGGTGTGGGACTAAACATATACGAGTGACAGGATCCCTCGCCTAAATCCTTAATGCCCTTATCAGGGGGATCCACCTCTGAATTCCAATGCACTATGAATCCGCCACACACCCTTGTGTCCCTAGGTTGGCTTTGGTACCACTTATCACGGAGCGCTAGCCAACCGAAGTAACTAGCCAATTCAGATACTGCCTACTCCCACACAAATGGCCCAGTAACCCCCAGTACATAGCTAGTGTGGGACAAAATATACGTGCGTGACATTGGCCAAGGCCATGTCTGTAAAAGCTCGGCCCTCAATTATAAAGCTGGGGTCCAATGTTACTTGGTTCGTCAGTTTGCTTGATTCGAATTAGAGTTTGCAGTACACAATTCACCACTCTAGAGTGAATCTAGTCTGCTAAGGGTAGGATGAGACAATTCATTTCTCAATTCGCTTAGGTTCTTTAGTTTAGTTCGTTTATAAATATATATATATATATATATCATTTACCATTATAATACATTTAAATAAAATATATATACATGTAACCATTTATCATCATTGTATTTGATATTTGCTTACTTAAATATATAAATAAATATATTATAAATACTTGTTTTAAGAATCCATAAAAAAATGTCTTTCTATAAGCGGCTTGCGAACCCATAAGCAGAAATCCATTGAACCCAAAGTACAAATTCGTCGAACCCAATGAAAAAACCGTTGAATTAAAAAAGAAGATCCGCCGAATCGGAACTATTGGATATTGATTACAAGGTTTGTTAATTTTTTCACGAACCTAAATTAACAAACCATACCATGAACTGGTTTGCTTTCAACCGATTTGCAGATCGACGTAATAGGCATCGATCAGGTAACCCTGGTGAGGTCCCTTCCCGGACCAAGCCTTAGGAGGGCCTAAATAACTACCCTAAACCATATCCTCAAGGGTCAGGACATAAAAGAAGAATAATTTTGTTTTCTCATAGCATTTAGTAGATATATTTTTTAATAGAGGCGAAATTTCAATACAAGTTTAAGAAAAATAGAAAACTTACTTGAAAATACGGAAGTTAGTGTGGGGAATTCTTTCTTTTATGAACTATTGGCACCTTAAGAGTACTAGAATACATCCTCACACATGTAAATAAATATATATATATATAGGGAAGGATACTAATGAGTCATGCTCATTAAAGCTTTCAATGGCCGGTCCCTCTAGAAAGATGACATATGACAATATTTTTTTAAGTCCGATGGTTGGATGTTGAAGCAGGTCCATTCAGAGACACATGTCAAAAATTCAGTTCGATTGGACATGTTTAGACCGTTCGATTAGACCCTAGTTTATCAGCATTAACCCCTTAGGGTTCACTTGACCCTATCTATGTTATAGAAATAGCTAATATTCTCATCTTCTATCGTATGGTCTATAAATGTCTAATCGAGCTGATTTTTTGTCACGTGTTTCTTGATAGATCCGTCTAGACATCCAACGATTAGAATTTAGAACAACCTGCCACGTGTCACGTTATTAGGGACCGTTCATTAAAGACTTTAATGAGCATGACTCATTAGAATGCTACTATATATATATATATAAGTAAATAGTATGTATAAGTAAATACTATGTATAAGCATGACAGATGGGTTCTTATGATTTCTACCAAGCATTGATCCTCAAATAGGCGGACTATATAAAATCAGGCTTAACCCGGCTCTCAGATTTAGAGACAAAGAACCACTATTTTTTGTGCCACAAAGGACCATGATGGGTACTCAGTTGAGGGTCAATTTGACAGCTCTATGTACAATACTACCTAGCTTTATAAAAGATTTTAGTAAGACTTTTATGCCATTCTATCAACCTAATACTGGTAAGATGGTATGTAGGGGGTACTTAGGGGGTGCTAAAGAAAGTGTGAATAGTGCTCTAAGGAGCATTAAGGAGTTAGTGCAGTTGGCTAACATCTTGTGTTTTCGTCTTGTGGTAGTGTGTTCAACTCCCACTCCTCGACTTAAACAGGTATCTGTAAGGAAAATTTCAAGTAGGTCGATTGAGACACCTAGAGGGACTTGTCCTTGCCTCAAATGGAATGATTTGGGACACCCTCCATTATCAAAAAAAACTTAAAAAAGATTGATGCTCCTTGCCCCTTCTTTCCGAACTCGAGTCAGCCCCATTAATAAGAGGGTCGGGCAAGGCCAGACTCTGGTCAGCCCAACTAACGATTTGAAGGCTGAAAAATCTTTCTTTTAGTTATATTTTTACTAAATGGATTTTAATTATTGGGTCCGGCAAACCCGGTTAGAAGTATAGTATCACAATCACCATGGTTAAGGCTATAGACTCAATAGACTCAAGCCTGCCCAACTATTGAATTGGCGGTTTAGCCCAACCCATTGGCACCCATAATTCCTTAGCGTCTGTTTGGTTCAAATTATTGCAGTTATAAGCGATTATGCTGATAAGCGTTGTTATAAATGTCATATAATATAGGGGTACTCAAAACGCCCAAAAGGAAAATGTGTTTATTCGAAGAGATGTAATAGAAAAGGTCTTGAGAAGTTAATTAAATTACAAATGAACTGCTATATTTTACAAATTAAATAACAAGGAAACCCTTCTGCAATTGGCCAACCAGGCCAATAGAAGTGCAATCTATCCCATCGGCTTGACTAGGAAAAAGTCCTATTTTAGCCCATAATTTAGGCCCTAGGGCTAGGTCTGAGCTTAATTTTTAAGGCCCATATAAATGTGGTGCGGGTTAGGTTTTGGCTCCTTAAAGCTCGTACTCGGCCCAATTACATATTTGAATATATAATGTTAAATAATACACCTTTTAAACTAAAATACATATTTACCAATTTATTCACCCAAAATACATGTCATAAGTTATATTGTCTGTTTTTTTTTTGTTTGAGATATACGTTTGGGCCGCAATGCCGGTTAGGTGTTAGTATCTGTCTAATTAATGAGCGGGTGGAGAGTATATACAAACTCTCACCCTCTCGGGAATGGAACCCAGTACCTCCCCCCAAAGTAGGAATACACTACCACTGGGGCAAAGCCCTGATGTGTAAGTTATATTATCTTTACTATTATATTGCGAGAGCCATGCATAGATGATTTTTCCGAAATTCCCTAATTACCCTTATATCAAAACAAAACATTGATTTAATATTTTACTTTAATTCCCAAACTACCCTTGCCTTTGATTTAATGTTTTACTTTAATTCCTAAACCACCTCTTACCATCTATCTATTTAGAATCACAACCAGTCGCGATTGACCTCGGGGAGAGTTCAATCACACTCGTGGGTTAACACGTGCCCCTTTTAATTCCTATTAACTATGGTTAACTCCTTCCCCTCGCTCTCACGTGCATTGCACGTGCCACTAGCGAGTTCAATCGGGTGTCATTAACTCATTCCCCTTGCTCCCACGTGCATCGCACGTGCCACCCGCTAGTAATATATAATATAATATACATTATTCAACCAAAATACGTATAAGAAAGAAGAAAAAGAGAAAGTTAGAAATCGATTTTCTAAAAATATTCAAAGGTTATAAAATTATTTTAATTCCATACAAAATTTCTCTCATTAGTAATAAAGGGTTTTGATCAATTACACAATTGTAAATTTAATAATCTTGCAATGACTTATTATAATGACTAGAAAGTGAAGATAATGACTATTTTGGAAGACATGGGTCAGTCATAGTCGTAGCTCAAGTAAACATAAGCTAGGCTAGGGCCTAAATATGTGAGACTAATTATAATTGACCCTAACCAAGTCTGGCCATTGACAACTCTACAAGCAACAACTAACAGTGTAAATAGGCCTGGACTAGCCCAATGAGCTTTCAGAGCCATATTGCTATGAACCCAACATGAGTTTAACATATATTCATCCCAAATGAGTTGGATTTATGCTTTGATTTAAAGGGTTCATAACTCATAAGCATAAATGTTCCAAGCTTGGCCATGATTCTTCTAAAGTTCTTTGCTATCTGTTTAAAGTCATGAATTAGTGTCTGGAGTATCCAAATTGGTTATTATCTCTTCTAATTTTTGTAATGGCAGTTTCGACTATCCTTCAATCAACATATTTTTCTAAACTACGTTTTAATTTAGAAAGTAAAAGACAATAAATCTATTTTTAACCACATTTGGATATGAATATGATTAAGGAGGAATGCTAGCCCCACTCTCAGTCAACTCATACTCTCATTCTCTGCCAACCATTTGTCCACTTTTTGTGAAAAAGTTGACTTACGGGTAATAGCTCAATTGGCAAGGTGTGCTTTTGTCATGAGGGTGACCTCTTCGAGTTTGAAATATCCATCTATGAAGTGTCAAGAGACCACACTCACTATTACTAACCTAACTCCCACTAACCATCTAAGGGTAGAGAAATAATGCTTTATACCAAAAAGGAAAATAGTGAACTCAATTACTACAAAGCTCTTTGGATAGACTCCATCGAATATTTCGTTGTAATTTATGTTCCCTTAATTTTCATCACCTATGAAATGACCCAAAGATGGTGTTGTTGCCATTATACGAAGGAAAATGCAAGTGCTAATCGCATCAACCTCTAATTGTCACATAAAAAAAGGGGTCAAATCACTTTGAATGTGGATCTTATCGAAAAGAAATTTGACTTTTTTCTTTACTAGACGATTAGGTTGACCCGATTGACACTAGCACTCCACCATATTTGTTCTCCATCAAAATCTAATGCATGTTTAGTTTTACACTATTTACCCTCGAACCAATGATCAATACGCCAAAGCCATCATAGAATCAACAACTTATAGCTTTGAGCTACTTAAGCTCATTTCTTCATCACTCATATCTCTCTAATAAGATTTAGAAAACATTCATTTCATTCTTCTTCATTTCTACACAAATCTTCAACCATTCCTTCGCAGACCGTCTCGACTTGCTTGGAAAACGTAAAACTTTTCATGAATCTCTTCAAGTTATCAGCAACTGTTTTTTTGTCCATGGCTAATATCCTACAAAGAACAAAACCTTCAAGTTGGATAATATAACGAAAAACTAGTAAAATAAATGGCTACTATTGTATAATTGAATAACTCAGCTGAGATGCGCTATCCAGAGTCTTTCTAAAAGAAAATTGTAACCTCCTACGTGCAAAGAAAAAACAAAACACTATCTTTGAGATTCAGCTTAGTTCAAATTCACATTGGTCTTTCTTAATTGGTTTGTATAGTACTGTTCGGCAGAAGATGAGTAATCAACTTCTTTTACACTGCCTTTAAAATATTAATGTCTATTATGTCCATTTAGGTTAAGGTCTAAGATGCTAATTCTTTTAAAAACTCTAGAAAGTTCTTCTTCGATCTATCAAAGAACTTAGGGCTCGTTTGGTTTGAAATATCATAAACGCTTATTAGGGACTTAATCAGTTATGTCCAAAGTATGTCCCAATACCGTTTAGTTCAACTTGTTACAAACCAGTGATTTCATAATCTCACTAAGGGGTGATTATTGTAGAGCAAAACCCTTTTTATGTACCTTTAAGACAACACGGAAAGTATTGTAAGCACCAAATTTGCACCCAGTAAGACTTACAAGATTTATTAAGCTTGAGAATTTTTTTTTTAAAAAATATTATTTTCTTTTATCACAATGACCAAAATATCTTTTTGAAAACAGGGGGGAAGCCAGGAATTTTTCATTAGGGGGGCCGAAATACACGTATAAAAAAATAATGGATTTGAGGGTATGGAACTTAGGGGTTTGGGGGTGTAGCCCCTGAGAAAAAATTTCTTGGGGTTTTGAGAATTTTTTTCCTGGTAATGTCATTGAGGTCACCATGTGTCCCAATTGATACCCCTTAATTGTGGTTTTGATTCACCCCACCTAACCTTGGTTTTTTTTTTCAAAAATTAAAAAAAATAACAAACCCTAGTTAAAATTCATTAACTCCTAAGGTAAAAAAAATTAATATTTTTTTTCTAAAAACCAATGATAAGTAGGTGAACCCTAAGAGTGGGTGAATTTTAACAATAGTTAAAAGGTGTAAGAGATGTCAATAGGGACATGTGGCGACCTAAGGGCTTAACCGGACTCCAATGGAGGACCCACTACATATATGACAAAAAAATTGGGGGGAGGGGCTCGTATGTGGAGAGCCATGCCTCCCCCGGCTCCGCCCTTGTTTGAAAATGATCGGATAATTATTTATTGGCAATGTGCCAACTAAATAAGATTACAGTCGTCAGCACTTATTGACAACATGATTTATTCATGACATCGCTTATCAAGATAATCACTTATGATTGTAATAATAGAATCAAACGGTCACTTAGTCTTCTGGCGAATAGCTCGTTATGAACCACCTCACAAGACCGCCATACATGTGAGGATAATTTTTAGGGAAATGCTATTGAGACCGTGTTAGGGCCGAGACCACCGAGACCTCACGCCCCAACACGGGATCTCAAGCGGGGCCCACCATATGAAGATGGGCTCCACCTGAGATCCCGTGTTGGGGCGCGAGGTCTCAGTGGTCTCGGCCCTAACACGGTCTCAGTAGCAAAGTCCTAATTTTTATAAGGGATTTTATTATTTGTAGACTTTAGAACAACACGCATTTAGAGTGTGGGGGGTCATCTAAAAGTTTGTCCTTTTGTTAAAAAACAAGGACGTCTAAATGCCCCGTCGGCCCTCACGTCTAAGGCTACGATTCTCATTTCATGGAACACCTCTTATCCGACGGTATAAGTGTACTCGATTCAACTCTCAACTTAGAAGAGTAATGTTATCCCTACTCTTAGGGCTGCAAACGGATGCAGATATTTTCCGTATCCGATTCGCATCTGCATCCATTTAGTCGGATATTTATCCGAAAAAATATCCAGCGGAGCGAATTCAGATAGTAAATCACCATCCGTTTATATTCGGATACAGATTCGGATACTGATACATCCAATCCGTTAAATATCTGTCTGATGATATAATATATATAAATAATATATTTTAAATTTATAAATTTAATATTACCTTTAAAATATATTTTTTAAATAAAAAATTATATATTTTTACATTTTTAAATATTAATTTATATTATTTTTAAATTTTTTTAAATAATCGGATAATCCGGATACTATCCGAATCCGGATATTTTTAATCGGAGTCGGATACGGATGTCATATTTCAATTTCCGCCAGATATTTATCCGGATACAGATATTCGGATATATACACGGATACGAATTCGGATATACCAATATCCACTTCGTATCCACTCCGTTTGCAGCCCTACCTACTCTCACTCAATCTCAACTCTCAGCTTACACTAATCACTTGTGCATTTTGCATAAGAGAGTGATTAATCATTGCAAAGTAGACAAGTGGTTGATGGAGGTTGACTGAGAGTAGGGCTAACACTCTTCTCCTTAGAGAGGATAATGCTAGTTCCATTTTTTTTCTTTGAAAGTAGATAAAGACACATTTTTGTATTAAAATATGTCATGACACTCCTCTCCTTAGAGAGGGTAATGCTAGCTCAATTTTCTTTTCTTTTAAAGTAGAGAAAGACACATTTTTGTATTAACATATGTCATGGCCATGAGTATGTCATGGCCATAAGGAAATAACTTTAAAAAGAAAGTGGAGTTAGCATTACCCTCTTTCTCACTTAAGACTAGGCATCAAACTTGCAAAAGTGAGTTTTGACTCCATTTATTAAAGTTTTTATAAATATCTAAAATTACTTAAATATGAGATGGACCTTTGCTTCAAGCTCCTTGAGGGGAGGCTCCCTTTTAGTGTATAAACAATGGCAATTTTATAATTATGAAAAGTAATCCCCAATTACAAAATTACCACCGCCTCTTTCTCTATAATTATAAGATTCTCATCATCCATTCATTAAAAAGGAGAGTTCCACCCTAGGCGCTTCAAGTAGAGCTCCACTGTTAGTCTTTAGGTTTTGACTTAAGACAACATCATTGACTTTGATGAAAACACAATGAAGGAATGAATATTGTGTTACTAATGTCTCTCTTGAGTTTCTATGAAAATCAGATTAAGAAGAGCATTAAAGTGTCTTTCATCCAAAAAGTATGAGTTGGACCCTGTTAAAGCCTATATGCAAGATCTAGTCCAAGTCAAAGCCATTCAAGCTCACATCATCAAGTTGACATAAGTTCAAGCATCAAGATAAAGATGAAGATGAAGGAGATGGATCAACTCAAAGCTAAATCTGATTCAGTAATGAAGTGAAGACTCTCAAGGTTTTTATTGTTTTAGTTTAAGTTGAGAGTGTTTAGGACTTTTATAAAAGTACTCATTAGATGGTTTGGATAAAAAGCTCAAAGACCTTAGATTGACCATAGGTCCCTTAAATCAATGTTAAAATATGATTAAGGACCTTTAAACATATTCATCATACTCATAAAGGTTAAGTATAAAACTTTGGAATCAAATCTTATCTTAAAGGTTTTGAAAATGGATTCTGCAAATAAAATTAGCCTATCTAGTCGAACAGAAAGGCCATCCAACTGATTAGGCAGACCATCCAGTCGATCAGATGAACCTTGTGATCGACTGGATAGAACAAATTTTGGAAAAATTTGTCTGCATGTTCTGTTAGTGTTAGAAACCTCTTTGAATCCATGTTAGATCATTCTAATGATCTTTTTGAGTTGTTAATCATGTTTATCTATTAATCTAAAGGACTTTGGAACACTTAAAAATCATTCTAAAAGCAAGTGACGCCTAGGACATCATTCCAACCTTTAAAATCAAGAAAAAGGGATTTCAGTATTTTTTGGATAAAAAATACACTATCCAGTCGATCACACAAGCCTTGTGATCAACTAGATAGAACAAATTCTGTTCTGGCTGTTTTTCTCAAACCCAGAAATTTTTGGGACCCTTTTTGATCATGATAGAAGCGGAATTAGGTTTGTCTATTAGAGAAAAAATTGTTCTTCTTTCAATTTTGAGTGAAATAGGATTTTGAATCACCTAATTTTATTAAAGCAATCAAAAGTTATGATCAAAATACAGAAGGCGACAAAAACTTTGCTCTACCTAGTCGAGAAATGGACCAGTCAACTTCGGGAGCCTTTTTGGCCATGAAAAATGAAGAATTGAGACTTAACCATTAGAGACAATATTGTTCCCCTTTTAATTTTAAGTGGAATACGCTTTTGAATCACCCAATTCCAATAAAGGAATCAATAGTTATGGTCAAACCACTGAGAGGCAAAAATGGAGTTCTATCCAGCCGATCTGGTAGAGCATCCAGTTGATTAGGAGGACTATCCAGTCGATCACACAAGTCTTGTGATTGACTGGATAGAGGAAAAAAATGCCTAAAATATGATTTTTACTGTAATGGCTATATTTTTAACGACTCCTTTCGCATCTATTACTTCTCCAACGGCTATATTCTTAATTGCACTATAAATTGAGATGGTTTATGAACTAAAACAAGAAGAGTAACCAATCTATTAATTCTCAATCATTCACCAAGATCCAAAACTCAAATCTATCATGAAAAATCTGAAATCTCCAATACTTTATTTTTTGATCTAAGCTTCAATCCATCTTTTGAGAGATTTCTTAGAGTTTGTTATTCCATTCTTATCTAACTCTAAAAGAGTTTTGTATTTCGGATTCAAATCCAAATCTCTACATTATAAAGGTATATCCTTAGCCTCAAAGGATTGTGAAGGTTTGATCCTGAGCCATAAAAGGATTGTGTAACGGTTCATTATCAGCCCGTAAAAGGACAGTAGAGGTAGTCTCCTAGCTTGCAAGGGAGTGTAACAGTTTACTCTTTACCCGAAAGAAGAGGACACGGTTTGAGAATAAAATCGTGGGGAATCCTTGGAGCGGGAATAGCTCAAGGCGGGGACGTAGGCGGGTTGCCAAACCTCGGGAACAATATCCGGTGTCAAGTGTCTACATCTCTCTAACTCTCTCTACTTGACTGTTTTCCATTATTGTTTACGCTATTGTTAAAGCAAAATTGTTAGATTCTTTATTTCCCTTTAACTGCTTAGGGAATTTAGAGTAAATATTTTTTAATTGCCATAGACTCTATTCACCCCCCCCCCCCCCCTCCCCTCTAGGGTCCATACCCTGGGCAACATGCATCCACCACTTACTACCACTTTTACTAATTAACCCTCTTCTTCTTTTTGTCACGCGGAGCATAGAGCGAACCATACTTTCCCCTTTTGCTAAAACGTGTTTTTAGGTTTACAAAAAACTAATTTTAAACCATAACCAAGAAATCATTTTCAACAATTAATTGAAAAGCGGAGGTTTTGGCCAATTTACTAAAACTCACTTTCGGGTTTACAAAAACCTAATTTCTGTCAAGAAGCGGTTTAAATTTAAATTATTTTCAGCAATCAACAGATGAATCTATTAGTTTATGGTTATTCAACTACGTCAATTTCGAGCATGGTGAATCTAGGGTGACACCAGCTCTCTAGTTAGATGGTGAGTTGTTCTTCTCTAATGATGTGACAAACAGGCTCACTAATTTCTAACCTACTAATTTTAACCATTAAAAGTAGATAAATGATACCTTGTATGCACAAGGTAACTATGCAATATTATATTTATTAAAAAAAATAACTATGCCTCATGACCATAGTTACCATGTCAGGGTTCGGGAATTTTTCGTATAGGAAAAAGTTTGAAAAAAAATCGGTAAAATTTGAAAAAACCAAAAATAAATCAGAAAAATTTCGAGTAAAAAAGAAAAAAAAATATATATAAAAGAAGATCACTAATTATGAAAATTATCAACAAAAATATTTCATACGTTAGATATTTATTCAAAATTAAAAAAAAAAATCGAAATAATTTGTGTTTAATTCACGAAATTCGTGATTTTTTGAAAAGTAACTATTTTTTCCAAAATTCGTGAATACTTCAGGAATTAATGGTTCAAATGAAAAATCCGGATATTATTTGAGATTTTTTGGAAAAAGAGGAGAACTTGAGTAACTATGCTTATGACCAATGAGGTCGAATGTGCCTGATGGCGACCCGACCCAAATATGTATGAACGGTTTGAGACAATTCAAATATTCAATGAACTCCACAGGTCCAAAACCTGAACCCCTTACCAAGGAAAATCCGGGGTGGGTTCCACGGGTCGGGTCACTCGGTCTGACCATCTAAATGGCGGGACCCAAATGAGAGGATCAGGTTTCATGGACTTTTTTCAACGACAGCTAGTACTTGAGAAAGCGACGACTTTTAATCACATACCCGTTGAGTTTGCAAGCTATATTCGACTCCACAAACTGTTCAGTGCTTCTCAAATTCAAACTTTCACAGAGCCTCCAATTCTTCTGCAAATAGTACTTCTGATGCTGGTTCTCTGCAAAGAAGAACTCAGAATCCAATGGGATTATCTTTGTGACTATCCTCTTGTTCAGCTTCATCTGCCGCCTAATTTTCGACTCCTGTGCTTGTTTTCTCTGATCTTCCTTCAAGTAGTAGATCGCAGATCGATGATGTGTAGTTACACCAAAACCCTGCCACAATCTCTTCTTAAATCAGAACAAACAGATATAAATATATATATATATATATATATATATAGAGAGAGAGAGAGAGAGAGAGAGAGAGAGAGAGAGAGAACTAGAGATTAATGATGTTAAGAAGGAGAGGAAAATATTACGAGATATTCTTTGTTGGTGGGATCATGGGTTTCCCAGAAGAGATCACAGAGAGATCTGTATGAGAATTTTCGATTATCGTATATGACTTTTACTGCCTCAGTGTGGCCTGTTCTTGCTTCACGAACCTGTAAATTAATCAATGACTGAGATTTTATTTATATTTTTTTTATTATAGTGATCTTAAAATATTGTGTTCTGAAATGGGTTTTAGAGATTTTCGAGTTTTTCCCTTACCTCTCTGTGTGTAGGTTTCTTCAAGGTTCCTCCACAATAGCCTGTTGCCGTTTTCACAACTCCATCTACACGTCCAAACGCAGCTTCAAGGCCCCAAAAGCTATCTACAAAGATCATAGATCAGTTATAGAATAATAATATCATATACCCAAGAGAGAGAGAGAGAGAGAGAGGCACCTCCTGCAAACACTGCTTCATCAAGAAACTCTAATGGAATAGTAGCCATGGATGAGGATTCTGAGATTGGCGAATCAGGAATCTGATGAGACTGGAGTTGGGGAAGTATTTTATACATGTTATTTAGAAGTTAGAACTCTAAAATGGGTGAGAAATGGTGGAAATTGGGATTTTGGCTATATTGATCTCCATGGATAGTAAGTATATCTTTGAATATATATCTATCTATATATATATATAGATAGTAAGAGATGAGTGGTTTTGTAAAACCAGGAACTGGAAATGGTGTTTCGAAGTCAAGGGTACGTTCTTTTTAAGTATGAACGCTTTAAGTAATTAAGTATGAACGCTTGGGCCTCCGTCATTAGCAATCCTGGACTTCTCGGTTATTAATTTAGAGGAGTGCTAACCTTACTCTAAGCCTCAGCTAATCAGATGTCCCAACTTTTAGAAAGTGTCTTTTAATGAAAAAAAAATTTAGGACATTTGGCTGGCAGAGACGGAAAGTAAAAACAGGCCAAGAGTAAAATATATATATATCTACTTCAAGCCAAATCCTCTACCGCGATAACCGGATTTGGTAAATCCGGTTAATACCCTTTGAGGTTGCCATGTGTCCCTTTTGACACTTTTTAGTTGTGGTTAAGATTCACCCACCTTTCGGGTTCACCCACCCATCCTTGGATTTTAGAAAAAAATATTAATTTTAAAAAAAAATATTTTAATAATAAAAAACCCTAAAAAGAGTTTTTTAATTTTAAAAAAGAATTAATATTTTTTCTAAAAACGAAGGATGGGTGGGTGACCCCTAGGGATTGGTGAATCTTAACCACAGTTAAGGGTGTCAAAAAGAGACACTCGGGGTGATAACCGTATTTGCCAAATCCGGAGGATTTTGTTTCTATTCACTTTGATTTTGCTACCCGTATCTCTTTGACTCCACTCTTTTCTTTTTGAGCGAATGACAATAGTCAATGGCGTGGCTTTTGCCTGAATTTTTGCGATTTTTTATTATGTCGGTCCGAGCATGATCCTACACTACTAGAGGGTTTTGAGGCTCCAATTTAGCCTATTAACACCCATAGTTTTGGGTATGGCTCATAATTCCTACCACAAAATTTTTCTTTTCTTACCCTAAAAGGGAGAGATTGTAATAGGGAGAGCAGGGCTAGCACACTTACGTTCAAATGACCACTGGCGAGAAAAAAAAAATGGCTTGAAAACTGATAGTACCTACTATCGAGTGCAAGGCCGCACATTTAAAAATCAAACGTTAACGATCACAATTGCATTTTCTTTTAATGGTGGACCCACTTGTTTGCACCTTTGGATCTTTGATCCTGTGGCCTTTGGTCTTGATAGTAAGTATATAGAGAGTTTTAAATCACTTCCTTTAAAAAAAAAAAAAAAAAAACCTTGATTTCAGCCCATATATAAGCCTAAGAGTTAAGAGTTGGGCTTAAATAATGCGGATTCATTATTTTACTTATTCGAAGACCAACCCTATATCTATGTGTTTTCACGTTGAATTATTTTTCTTATTCAAAGACCAACCCTTTATCTATGGGTTTTCACGTTGAGAATTCTTTACAGGTGATGAAATGTGGAAAAAGCTGTTTACTTCCCAAACAATCCTCCTACATCAATATGAAACCGTTGGTTCATCAAAAATACGTAAGAAAAGCACTTTGAATTATTGACTCATTGTCAAAGATGGTTTAGAATTAATAGTTCATTACCTAATGGATTTTTCCGTTCTGATACTATATCTGAGAGTTATCCGTATCATCAAATCCCTTCCTATCTAACGGAATGTTATTGGATCAAATGACAAAGACATTTTTAGAAAAAAGGTGACTTATCCTGGATGAAATGAAGATTGGATTCATGTATAACAAGATAAATTTTCCATTCCTTAACCAGAAAGATATGTGGCCATGAAAAAGGGATAAAGTGGCATAGATTTAATGGGTGGTGAAGTCCATATTTATTTTTGTCAAACTGGGACTTGTCTGCTTGAAGCCTAACCCAAACACAGAGAGCCAAACCTCTACATATAAATAATATGTATATGTAACTAAACTTATCTCTACTATTATAATGAGAGAAGCGAAGTTAAAAAGTTTGTTGATTTTTTTTCTAATATTTCTAATGTGTCCTAATTTTATGGTATAAGGGTGAATTTTTTATATTTTCATATTTTGCCCATAACTCCATATAAAAAAAATTAAGATATTATGTTTATCTTATTTTACATGAGAAAAGTTAGTAGGGATATTGAAGTAATATCAACTACAATTAACAATAGTTCCTTAATATGTCCACGATTCCCTCAAATCCTTATCCTAATCTTCTCTCATGCTCCTTCCTTGGTCTTTCAACGAAGAGGCACACCCTCTCTAAGTTGTTATCATTTTTCAAGAGAAAAAATAGGGACATGTGTTATGAGGTAGTTTCAACCCACTACTTAATTTTTTTAAATCAAAATTTTAAAATGAAAAATATTAAAATTCTCTCATTAGAGTCCCTCTTCCCAGTCTCTCTCCCCTTCCCTCCTCTCTCACGTGCATTGTGTGTGCCACCCGCTATAAATATATAATAATAATATTATGTATATGTAACTAAACTAGACTTGTTTATCTAATATATGAACAAGTTCAATTTTATATATAAGCAACTAAAATTTGGGAAGAACTGGAGCTGGCCCAGAACTGACCTTATTAAATAATCTGACTCGAGCCGGCCTAGCCCGAGTAAAAAATAGGTTGGACTCGAGCTTACATATATGAAGTCCAAATAGAACCCAGCCGAATCAGGCCCTGCCTAACCCAGTAGCTTAGAAGGCAAGGTGTGCCCTCTAAGTTAACCTAACTCCTTAGCCCTCCATCATGTGGCAATCAGGATATCACTCACTATTACCAATCTAACTCATTTTCTTACATTCGCCATTACAGTTAAGAGTTGGTGAATAATGGAGTGAGCCTTCCCAACAAATCAACATAAGTGGGGTTTTTTTTTTTTACCAATTCATTGAAAATTCCATCTCTGGTAATCAACCCAAGATCTCCTCTTAAATATGGCCACTCCTTCAACCAGCCTAGCTAAGAGGATAGGTGTGTTCAAATTAACCAAACCAAAACTAAGGTGTCAAAATAGATATGAATTTTCTAACTGTTGTTGAAGTTGAGTTCCATAATTGTAGCCTTAGTCGTTGTGTTTTCTTTTCACCTTTATATTCTACTTTGACCTTGTCCTTTTGGATTGGAAGGGTTCGAGTGAGATAGGTTGATGAATGGCATGAAACTACCAGCTTGATTTTAGGAAGAAAGATGTCTTAGTGTGGTCCTCTACCTTTTGACTAGACTAGAATTGCAGTTTGGCTTTGTTCTTTTGATGTCTTTCTCTTGTTCACATGCCTCAATTCCGTTTGGAAGGTGACAAGCGTTCCCACCCACTTTATACTTTAGAGGTCCATTTCATTGTTTTTTTTCTTATAGGAATGCTTTGACTAATCGTTCTACCATTTTCCATGAGATATTCTTTACCGTTTGTCATGTATTGTTTAGAAGAAAAAAAAACACTTGTTTTCACATTATCTTAGTTGTAATGATGAAGTGGAAGAAGTTCGGGAGAAAATATTTGATAAAACACGACTTAACTTAAGTTATGACTTTTAATAAAATGAAATGACGATTGTAAATGTTTGAAAATCATTGGTGATGTTCCACGAGTAGGTGACCCTACCACAAGAGGAAGCCGAATGGATTTGATTTGATTTTAAAATAAAAATTAATTAGTTAATGAGGATTTACTCTATTAAATTCTTGTTGGATCATGTCTTTGGTAAGCATGATAATGTGTGTCTCAATGTATTAACTCATATTTAATTCAACCTTTTTTTTTGATACCGTGGATATCCCGAGGCTTGAAAGCTCAGACTAGTCCCACGGGCTAACATAGGGAATACCCTTACCCCATGCAGTCATTATTATAAAGGGAGCCAGTGAATCGAACTCGAGACCTCCTGTTTACGGTTCCTCCAAGTGACCACTGGGCTACACCCTCGGGGGTTCATTCAACCCATTTAGATTGTTAGATTGGTGTGTTCATGTAATCAATAGTCATGATGTTGTCATGAACCCAATAGTTCATGGGAATCCCTTCGGCTTCCATTAGATATTTATCTTGAGACTCTTTATTACCCATCAGTTTCATGGGTGTTCCTTTTGATGAATGAAACTCATGCCTTTAATTCTCAAATGTATGAGTCTTTTGGGTGTCTTGGGTATTGTGTTCTTTATGGAGAACTTGTCTCATCTACTCTATAAATAAATGGTGAGGGTGAGAGAGAGATCTCACATGAAGTGTAACGATCTCAAATCCCACCTTGACTAAAATGCGACCTTGGGCCGTCACATTTCTTAAACTTGCTTGAATCCCATATCATACAAGGCATACAAATCACGAGTCTCCAAAAATGACAGTAATCAAATTCTTTATATAGACAAACCATCATGCACAAATCTATGGTTAACATATGTATAACCCACCATAAACATAATAGTCTGATATCCAACTATATAGTGACCAACTAAGCAACATCACAACTATAACTAAAACAAGGTATCAAATGTCTATTATAACTCTTTAAAATCGAAACAACTGTCTAGTAATAAGGGAAGCTATCTAGATCTCTCGCTCCCTCGAAAAAAGAATCACCTTCTTCCTCTACCCTGTAAGCCTCCTCAACCCAAGGCTTTGCAACTACCTCCGGCTCTAAACCTACTAAGACAACAGTCTGGCTTAGTACAAAAGTACTCGGTGTATATAAAATCTAACTAACATCATAGTATCCATGTACTTAGTCAGTACTATAACCAATAGCATAATAACATAATCAGAGTGTGGAAGAACATGTGTGCATATACATCACATCATCACCTTGACTCGTGTACTTGTGACTTGTGAGAAGCTTAGACTTAGGAGACAACGTGCTTATGAGATGCTTATGAGTCTTTGAGCAGTGTAATAATATCCATGCAATCCTTATTCAGGCTTATTTAGATCCCTCATCGGGCTTATGCAATCCTATAAAGCATATGCAATGCTTATGCTTATGATCAATGAGTGACCCTTACATGTCCATACGTGTGACTTGTGAGACTCTTAACTTAACACACATGTGAGCTTGTACATAAGTGTCGTGATTAACATTCGAATTGGTCATCTCTTAGATTTCAATCTTCCGCACAAAAACTCCGTCGGGGTACATATACCTGATTAAAGAATTCTCAACATAGAAGACTTTCCTCTAAGTTTTGACCCTCCTGAATATCGATCACCATACAACATAATTAGGGTATAATTTATCATAACAATCATATATGTCCGTTATCATAATTTGTAGCATTTTTCCTAGTAATTTCACAAGTATTAATCTCAAAAGTACTCCTCCTCCATCATATAGGCCCATCCTTCATTGGTACACAATCCACAAACCATATAAACCCATAAAATCAATCCACATATATTTTCATCCTCCATTCATAAGATTATACATCACCCAACATCCCATAAAAACCCTAATTCATACTTACAAACTCATCCTCATGAATAATAAACCAAAATTCATATTCTATAGTCTATAATCTCACCATAAACATGCTAATAACTCATCATTTCTAGCTTAATCAATCTTAAACACACATAAATTCATAATAGAGTTGAGTTGGGTAGTATATTAACCTTAGGGATCATTCCCTTCGATCCAAATCGCTCATAGAAGGCTTGATGCTGATTTCCAAACTCAAATCTCACTCCTCCAAGCAATCTCCTTCCTCTCCAAGCAATCTCCCATGAAAAACTATAAGTTTCATTCTCTCCTTTGCCAAATTAGCTTTAAAATGATTAGATAAGGTTAAACCCTCGTAATAAGGTCTATTTATAGTAGTAGAGGGTTTAAAAACCCAAAAATCTCACAACTTAGGGTTTTTACCTGACTTTTTTGCGAATAACCGTTCGAACGGTTTGTTAATCGTTTGAACGATTTTTCCTACTGCTTTGAGTTTTCAGATAATATCTTTACAATCGTTCGAACGATTGGGGTCCATTCGAATGGTTGAGGCTACTGTTTAGGATTTTTGAACTGATTTTCTGGCACCGTTCAAATGGTTAAGGGATCGTTCGAATGGTCACCGCTGATTTCTTCTATTTTTTGCATTTGAATATGGAGAGTCTAGAAATTTCAGCTTTTCTGCCTAGCTCTACAGAAATGGATAGACTCAAGATATCCCCTATATGATATGTTACTCCCTTACTTAATTGAAAGGAGCAGATTAAATGAGGACGGTATGTATGTCAATGACATAGAATGGGACAGGTTTAAGAGTGAAATGCAGATGTTCCAGCTTTGGAGCGAGGTCCCTAGTTTGGTGAATCTCTCTTTTCTTCATCTTCCGGGTCCGGAGGAGCTCCTCTTACAGCAGAACCCCTGTCTGATCTACCTATGGCCTGGACCAAGGAATAAGATGAAAGATGGAATGAGATGCTAGCCTTAGCGCAGAAGATCAATCATTGAGCCTCTAGCCGGCTATGTTTCTCGAACTTCAAAGTATGTTGCCTAGCTCAAAAAGATGATCTCTTAGCACCTGTTCACTATATATAATAAGTTACCTTTTTTAGATTAGTTGGGAATTGGATGCTCTGCAGTGAAGGGCCAAGAGCTTGCCCGAAGTCACCCCAAAAACTTCTGGGGTTCTTCTTCGATTCTTCATATAACTTAGCATTTTACATATTTTAAACATTACATAAACATAATTAAACATTAAACACAGATCATATACTTTATTTGATCATTTTACCCTTATTAATCGTATTAAAAGGCATAAAAGAAAGTTTGGGTCTCTACATGAAAACCATTTTTGTTGGGCCGAAACTCTAAATAAATTATTCTAGACCTGAGTCTTATTGCAGAGGTACAAGAGGCCTAATCGAGAAAGATTTCGACAATCATCAACCTTTATATTTTGGTCATCCAAAAAGTGGTCGGATTATGTCCTGACACTATGGAAGACTTCTCTAGGGACTGAACTAATTAGTTCGAACCCATTAGATTATTGATCAAACGGGAGTGAATCTGAGCTAAGTTGAATCCTAAAGATAAAGGTGCCATATTTCTTGCACAATGGGAGACTTCGACTATCTTCAAGAAAGCCTTTTAATAAAACACCTCTTAGCTAAGTGATTCACGTATATTTATGTATAAATATTACTGCACTCATTCATCTGCAAATTTATGGATTAACATATTTTGTTGGGGTAATTTTTCTTTTCTGTGCTAAGCACCAACAAAGGCTTGCCATAATAAAAAAAAAAAAGGAGGTAACATGGAGAGCACAGTATAACAGAGAGTTGTATGATGCCTTCAAAAATGACTTAAATTGTTCCAGACGAATGTTAAGCATTTAGGCTTTTCTCACTGTGAAACATTACATTGCCTTGTAGAATTATATTGCCATTGTTCTTCGGCATATGTGGGATCTTTTGGAACAACCAAGTTCCACTAAGGGTGCATTTGGATTAGAGGAACTAGAATTGTCCCAAAGAATTAATTTCTATAGAAATAAAACAATTTAATTGAATTCCAAAAAAGCCAGAATTCTATCATTTGGATGCACTAATGATTGATGGAATGAGCTATAGAAATTTCAATTTCATTGTTGGGATGAATAAAGATTAACTCAAAAAAAATAATGTGCAGATAAATTAAAAGTAATATGCAATAATATTGGGTTTCCACAAGCATAGTAGTGATGGTTGATGTTAGGAGTGACAATTTCTAACCCGACCCATCAACCCGTGTGAACCGTCCATCTTTCTCGGGTTAGGGCCGAGATTTTGGAGTCGTGGGCCAGTTCTAGTTTAGTTCAAGCTATTTATAATTGGGTCGGTTTTAGCTCTTGGAATCGCCGGTTCATAATACTTACTAGATTTAATAATAAATGTATATTTATGTATAAAATATATTTATTAAATATTATTATAATGAATAAGTATAATTAATTATATATATAATTATTATTCATTTAATACATGGGTTAGGCAGTGGATTCAGTTTGAATATTTTGTTCTTGGATCAGGTTAAGTTTGTTTTTTCAATTCATTTAATTTATAAATGGGTTGGGTTTGGGTTGAGGATATATTTACCAACTCGAAATCAACCTGACCCGTCAACTTGTCTAACTTTTCAAAGGTCAGAATTGAACCCGTGTATTAGGTCTGCGTTTTGTTTTCACAACATGTTTATAATTAGGTTGGGTCTGGGTTTGGCTACTGAAACTAAAAAGTCATAATACCTACTTAATTTAATAATAAACATTTATAGTTATTTATATAAGATATTTAGTAACATTAAATGTAAGTTTAAATTATTATTGAAATATAATAATAATATATAATTATTTGCCTAATATATATTAAATCTAAATATTATTATAATAAATAATAATTATTATTTTATACATTAAATTATTATTAATTTAAATCACAAGTTAGGTGACTCTCTTATTGGGTTGGGTTCGGGTTCACCTTGCCAACCCATTTAAAAACACATTGAATTGGGTTTAAAATATATCTACTCAACTTGAAACTTTCTAGACCCATTGGCATCCTTAGTTGACGTACAAATGGCAACGACAACGAATAGTTGAATGATATTGAATTGTCAAATAACTTCAAGAATGGAATTGAATTTTGCTCATCTAGCCAATGAAATCAGCACTTCAATTCCATGTGAAATTGATGAATTTCAATTCCACCATTTTTACAATACATCAAATGACATAATCAAAATTTAGAGATGAAATTGGCAATTTTGTCAGCCAATTCTTCAAATCAAACACACCCTAAAAGGTATCTCAAAGTGGCCATATAACCCAAATTCATCAATGTGACACCACCCACACTAGAGTTATGTAAACTCCATTGTGCCAACACTAGCGGTTACACTCCATGTGCTACTGTAGCCATTACACATCATGATTATCCCACTTTCAGCATGATAAAGCGCTCCACAAGCACTTGCATATAGTATAGTTGCAACTCAATTTGGACAGGCTAAAAAATAGTTCATTTTTCTTCAGAAAAATCCATTTAACACCCATCACCATAAATTTCCAGGTTCGATGCCATATAGGGCAAATATAGTGAGAATTATTATAAAAGTGGAAAAGCTTCCTTCCTTAGGACTTGACCACAGAACCACCCTCAAGCGATGTGAGCTAGAATGCTAGGTATCTTTCAATTATCTTTGCGGTATGTCCTTGATATTAATTGAATTCTTTCCATATGGGCAGATTCTTTTAACCCAACTTTTGATGTTTGGTGCTCTATTACTTCATTAAGCACAACCAAGACACGTAGTCACAGAACAATTGACTTAGAAGCACACTTGTGTCAACATTGGATTATTTTGTTGTTTTATTTCTCGTCTTTATTTTTATTATAAATCCAATTTTAAATAGCTAGCCTCTATCTTTTTCTTTTGTCCAATAGGCAAGGGTGACAGATTATGAACTTAGGCCGCAGTTTGGACACCCAATGACTCAAAATGCACCTATATTTGGTGTAGTGTTGAAATAGTTTGTATCATCATCTTTATTAAAAATGCAGGCCATGGTGGAAAATATGTTGAATAATATCTATACTAAGACTCTACAACTCAAATTCGGACTATTTTATTTAGATTGTATTGGCTTCTATAAAATAACGACCTAAAAATTTAGTTACCGCACAACTATTTTTCTACAAGTTTAATTTTAAAAGTAATGTTCATTCAATAGTATTTAAAAATCTTATTTATACATGTACATTTTTTCTTCTATTTCACGTGCATCACATGGAGTTTCTGCTAGTACAATAAATAATATTTTGGGATATATAATCTAGCCGGAGCATAGTATCTTGTTCGTGGTCTAAAATTTATGGAGAACATTTTCGTAACCTTAGTAGTATCCTATTTCCTTCGTAAGAGCAGTAGAAGCCAATAACAAGTATTTTGAGCTTGACATGAATAAGTCATATAACCGAGTAGAATGATGTTTTCTCCATATACTTCTTCAACATCTTACCTTTTGTACTAGATGGATTAATTCTATAAAGCAATATTATAGGACCATTGTCTCTTATTAGTGTTGATAAATGGTGAACTAAGGGTCTAACCAAGCCATCTAAGGGACATACAAGAAGAACCCTTGATCCCTCTATTCTTTCATCCTTTGTGCATATTATATTGTCTATCAGTGTCACTGGAGCAAATGTTGTAGACAACAACTCCCTAGTCCATAAGTAGGAAGTGTGTCCTTCTTGGGGAGGACCTAAATTCAAATCTCTTAATAGTGAGTTTGTTGAGAAATGTTCAACAACTAACAACTAAAAATGAAAGAAATAAAAGTAAATAGAAACAAGATGTACAACAAGAACACACAAATGTACGTGATTCGACCAATGATGTCTACATCCATGGATCGACCCAGTTCCATTATACTCAGAGGTAAAAACAAAGCAAAGCAATTACAATGTTCACACACACTCACGGTCTCTCTCGGAGTTGTTCCCACAAGCGTACAGCTCTCTCTTGCTCACATATTCGCTCTAGAAAATTCCAAAACCAAATAATACATTATATACTCGGTAGAAACTTTACTGAAGATTAAAATCCTACTCAAAATAGGAATCTCGGGTTCTGACACGTCGGCACTCGCTTCAGCCAACTTAGTCTCACTCGAGCGAGTTGTAAAAATCTGAAATCGCGAACGTCTCAGTGAAAATTCATGCTCACTGGATTTTCAAATTCGCTCGAGCAAAGTCCTAGTTGCTCGAGCCAATCCCAAGTCTCTTGAGCCAACACCATAAATTAGTCTCCATACTTAATAGAAGCAGTAGGAAAGCCCTAATTTACGAACTATTAGGAGTCAGCTAACATAGCTAAATGATTTCATGACTCTCTCGCTTATTTTTTAATGGTGACAATGTATTTTTCTCTCAAGCCTTTCCGATGGATACAATTTTAATTAGGTTGTGTTTATAAACGTTTAAACTATTAAGTTGAAATCTGTAACTTAAAGATATATGCTTGAAAAATATGTAGAGAAATTACCATTATCTAACAGAGATTGTTTAGTAACAAAAACATAAGAGTTTCATCAATAAAAACATAGACATGAGAGTTGTCAACCTTAAAATTAAAATAATATATTTTTTCAATATTTTAAATTATTTATAAGAATAAAAATAGTCAAAGTATTTAGTACATTAATTTTAATAATCAATATATTTAGTATTTCTTAATCTAGTTCAGTTATATTAATTAAACACGGACCAAGAAGGTTGATGTGCAAACCCATTAAACAAACTAGATAGCTTGTTCGGATGCGCAAATAACATATTACCAAATAAGCTTTTACTATTGAAATCCAACATTAAGTTATATCCACGTGTTCTTAAACACTCCTTACGTTCTAGCAGTGAACGATTGAAGTTAGAGAATTAGAATACCTTTTTTTGAGGTTGATGTGCAAACTTTTTTTTAAATGCCCCCAAGTAGTTCCTTCTATTTTTCAAATGCCCCTAAAATTTCTATACCCAAAATGTCCTTCAAGATTTTAGTTCCCAAAATACCCTTAAAATCAAGTTCCTATACCCAAAATGTCTCTTAAGTTTTTTTTTTTCTTCATAAAAGAGGCCCCTCTTCGTCGAGGAGGGGGCTATTCCTCCTTGCCCTCACAAAGCCCCTTTAAACTATGGTTAATAAGTTTTAACCCGTATGATTAGTTATCTCTTCTAAAAACTAAGGTTAGATGCTATAGCCCTAAGGATTAGTGAATCATAACCACTGTTAAATAGAGTAAAAAGGGGACATGTGCCACAAGACAAAGGGAGCGAGACGGTAAATCACCTCCTCCGGATGAGAGGTGATTATTTTCCTTTCCAAAATGCATCCCAAATTTATATATTGTTATTTTATTATTACAAGAAATATATTATTTTATTATAATAAAATAGAGGATGCACTGCCTTGCATGCACGTCCAACTATTATTCGTCAAAAGTAGATGAAATTTTTCCCTGATTGCCCCTAAGTTTGGGTTTGTTCTCAAACTACCCAACTTTTAAAAACTCTTCCCACAAGAGGCTTATGAGTTTTTTTCATAATTCAACATTTATGAAAAATCTTAAATACCCCTCATCTACCATCTATTCTTATAGAAGAATTTCTTCTAGTTTTGAAAGAAGAAGAGGAAAAGAAGGATTTACATACGTGCATAAGATGGGAGAAGCTTTTCACTCTCCTCATCTTCCCATTTCACGAAACTCCTCACTCCTTTAATTTCTCATTTCATGAGTGTTTTAGTACAAATTTAATAAGAGTGTTCTTGAAAAAAGAAGCAAAATTCTGGGTTTAACGATGTTTTTTGCGCATATGATCAATACTTATCGATACATATTGATACTGGTTGATACATGTGGTCAATACACCTACTCATCAATACCCATATTGATACCTATCGATACACCAGGTATCGATACATGTACTAGATACCCGTATTAATACATGTTGATATACATCGTCTTCAACCTTGGAACACAACCAGTATCACTATGAAGAATCAACCCAATTTGTTAAGTATCGACCGCACACTATAAACCATAAAAAAAAAATATGAAAAAAACACATGTAAAACTATTTAGCATGACATTTAAGGTTTAAAATCATATATGTACTGATTATAATTTTTTTTCTTTCGGTTAAACTAATTCATTTTAAAAAAAAAACGCAGCAAACCTGAAAAAATGAGTGTTTTTCTTCGATTAATGGTGTTCTCTCACGGTCATGGTTACTAGTTTAGTGGAACAAAGCTCTCTTGTAGAAATTTCAGTTGAAACGACAAGTAATAAAATATTGGGGGACTTTTCTTAATCAACGAAAGGGTTCCATTGTTGATAAAGAATGAAGGAAGCTCTCCATGGTTGATCAAGAATGGAGGGAATGCAAATGTCTTTCTTTAAAATAGTTTGAATAAAATAGTCTAAAATGGAAAAAGTTAGTGTAAGGGATAAAATTCGAACTAATGGTAGGCTTTCACGTGTGATGCAACAGGTGGTAGATTTTACTGACATATTTGGTAATGAGTGCAGGGCACGTGGTATGGGCATCTATGGTCATCTATGGCCATACCAAGGTTAACCTATAAATACCCCGAGAATTTCAGTGTTACGGGGATCGAAAAACACATTTATTTTTCAGTGCTACTGTTTGCTTTACTGTTCATCATCTTCTCTATCTACTTACTTTATCATCGGAGTACAGGTCAGGGTATCACACCCTTCAACTTCTACCTTCTACCAGTAAACCAGAGGTGAAAAGTTGCAGCTGACGCGTGTCCTTTCCGGTATTTTCCCCCCTCAGTTAGCATGTTCAAAACTTAGGTATTTGAGAAACAACCCCAAACTTGAGAGGTAATTGGGGGAAAACCTCAAAATAGATTACCCAATGGGGACCCAAAGAATGGTACATCATAACAATTTGTATACTGTCCTTAAGGGTCCGTTCGTTTGCAAGAAATGGGTGAAGGAAAAGAAAATTGGAGAAAGTAAAAGAAAAGAAAATGATTTTTTTGTGTGTTTGGTATCAAAGAAAAGAAAGTGATCCTAATAATTAATTTTTACATGAAGTGTACAAATGATGTGACATTTGTTCAAGGGTAAATAAGAATTTAAATGTTTAACATCATTTTCTTGCAAAAGAACCTACTTTTTTTACGAAAAATTTTGAAAGAAAGTGAGAGAAAGTTATGCACTAAAAGACAAGAATCTATGGGCCCCATAGATTCTTGCAAATTCGTTTCCTCCCAACTCAACACTAATTTCCTTCATTTTTTTTTTAATTTTACCTCTTATTCTTGGCAACCGAACATAGCCTAATTGTGTTTGTTTGGCGAGAAAATTAGGAAAAGTAAAAAAAAAAAAGTGTTTTCTTGTATTTTTCTTGCGTTTGATTTGTAAGAAACATATTTTCATTTTCTTGCACTTTCTTTTTTAGAGCATTCCTAACAACCTTACCAAAATTTACTCACCAAAATAGTCAAAACTCACAAAAAGTTATTTTGGTGAGTCACTTTTTTAAAACACTCTCAGCAGTCTCATCATTTTAACAAAAAAAAAAGGAGAGAGAAACAATATTTTATTATTTATGTGAGAAAATGAAAAAGGAAGAAAGAGAAAAACATTATTTTATTGTTTGTGTGGGACCACAATAAAAGAAGGAAGAGAGAAACATTTATTTTGTTATTTGTGGGGGGCCCACAAAAAATGAGAGAAAAAGAAATTTTAACTTTAGTGAGTGTCCAATAACTCACCAAACTTGGTGAGTACTTTACATTCACTAAACCTAAATCTTTATTTTGATAAGTTTTGGTGAAATTGTTAGAGAGAGTTTCTAGCACTTTTTAGCCCTTTAGCTCACTAAAAGGGCTGGAAATGCTCTTAAAAGAGATAAATTTTCTCGCAAAAATTTCATCAATCTTTTTGGTTATTTTAAGATGAAATTTAAGTTATTTTTTTCTCGTTCTTTGAACCACTTTCTCGCCGAACGAACACACAGGTTTCCCTCACTCTGTCTGTCACTCTCAAGCTCACGCGCACACAAGCCAAAAGCTGAGAATTCAACGTTCAAAAGCTGAGATTCCTGGCAGAAAATTTGACACGGAACTTCCCCTGCAACTCGAAAAACCAATTTCCAGTACCTATCTCCGATCAAAACCAGATATCTGAAGATCAAAAGACAGGAACTTTATGAATCCCAAATCTCTGATGAGAAAATGGGCGGAGTCACTTCATCGATTGCCTCGAAATTCGCCTTCTTTCCCCCAAACCCTCCGTCTTACACTGTAATCGGAGAGGAATCATGGGGTGGCAGATTGTTCATACCGGAAGTCCCAAGAAGAGATGGTGTAGATGTGTTGAAGCTCAGGACCAGACGGGGCCATGAAATCGTAGCCGTACATGTGAAGCATCCCAAGGCCTCGGCGACGGTTCTGTACTCGCATGGTAATGCGGCGGATTTGGGTCAGATGTTGGAGCTTTTCGTCGAATTGAGTCTTCGTCTGCGAGTTAATCTCATGGGGTAATTTCATTTGTTTAATCTGTTTATGGGGTGGAATTTAATTTCAAAAATCTTTAATTTGAATTTAGAGCTGTGTTTTGGGTTTTCAATGCTCTAATTTGTTTTGGTTACTTCGGTTGGGTGGAAACATGTTCTCTCAAAAATTATTTCAGAATCTGGGGGATTTTTATGGTGAATTGTTCTTGATTGGCAAAAGGGTGTTTTTTTTCTTTTTTCTGTAGTGTTTCTTTGTTTGAGAAATGTATAAATTAGGAAATTATATGCTTTAATGTTATGGTAAAAACCAGTGACAAACACATACCATAAAATGACTGCTTCATTAGTTATTTTTAGCAATTATAACTTGTTGAAACTAGTACATAAGAATGAAGCCAATGATGTCCATTCATAGCTAGAGAAATGTATGAATTTTGATGTCTTTATGTATATGATCAACTTCAATTTGCTGACACAAAATTAGAGAAAATTGTGGGGAAAGGTTGTGATAAAAAGTCTCACGAACCAGCCTTCATTTGTTGCAGTCTTTTGATGAGAGAAATGACATTTTTTTTGTGAGAGTTGCAACAAGTCTAGGGACCTGAAGATAGTTTTGAGAGTTATTTTCTGGGTATTCATCTGGAAGGAGTTCAAACGGACACATTTCCCGAAGTTCTAAAATGGGTGGAAATTGATTCTCTAAGGAGAAGTTTGGAAGGAAATAAAAAAATTGAAGATGTTTAATGGATGGATTAAGTTAAGTCTCGCATATGCTTACTTTGTATTCCCGGCTTGGCTGTTTTGATGGTTCATTTTGGGTCTCAGGGCGAGAGGTTTTTGGAAGGTTTTCTTCCGGCCTGATGGAGAATAGGATTCCTTTGAGGCGGATGTCCTCATGTTATTAAAGAGGTTAAATGTGTTGATTTTCTTCTTTATAGGTGAGAGGCGCTGTTGTGGTTGATTCTTCATGTGGGTGTCTAACAGTTCTATTGGATTCTCGGAGGAACTTATATATGGACAGACTTTACACGTAGCACCACATCCTTAATGCACAACAAGTTTCAATTAGATAAAAATACCCTGCCTATAATGGAGGTAATGTAGAAAATTATCTTCCCTTCTTTCTAATTAAAATTTTCCTAATCAGAATTCAGGAAAAGAAAAACATTTCTAGGACTCTACTTATTTTTTATCAGTGGGGTGACCCTCCCAGTAAAGAGATGAGCTACACTTACTAAAAGCAATATTGACCAGTATTCTTGTTAATGCAATAATGACATCTTTGTCCTTCTTGCTACGATGGCCGCCCAATTTTCCAAAAGTAGGAGTGCTAGTCACTGCCCTAACTGATATTTTGTCTTTCCATTGAGAGCATCAAAGGGTTATTATTATTTTATTCGAGGGAATTTTCATTGATTTTGCCACCATATCTGTCCGGTCAATATGCCACTCTATTCTTTAACTCGGACTATTGATAATAGCTGAAACAAGTAGTCCCTTGATCTTTAAGGTGGACCATTAACTATTTATTTTCTTTCAGACAATTTTTTTTTAATCCAGTCAGATATTATGTGCATGTCAAATCAGTGTAGTCAAGGCGTCTAGGCAATGCCTAGGCGATTAGGCCTAGCTAGGCGATGCCCAGGTGATGCCTAGGCGATAAAAATAATGAAATTATTTGTATATATATATTAAATACGCGCGCGCGAGCACACACTCATACACACACACACACACACATATATATATACACACACACACATAAAAATTCAAATCTCTTAGTTAACATTTAATGTTGTAAAGCTTGAATGTAAGTCTTTTTCTGCTATATTGTTAGTTGACTTTTTGACCATGCAAATAAAAATATTGTTTATGACTAAAATATTAGACATTTTTACTGGACTTTTGGGTTTTAGTAATATTTTGTTATATTATAGTAGAATTTATGAAATTTTAAATTTTGATAAATACATTAGCATTTGCAAGTTGAAATTTTAAAAGAGATGCTAAAAAGCGGATTTTGTTTTTAAACTGAAAAATTGACTTGATTCTTTAGGAATTTGGATCTAGGATAATTTTTATTAAATTCAAATAGGGAGTATAATCTTATTACATATAAATATCTTGTAAAACCATTTACTTAAATGATATTTATATGTAAATAAGCTGTAAAACTATAAAACATGATAACTGTTAAAGGGTCCAGGTGACTTCAGCCCACCTAGAGAGGTGCCTAGGTGGTAGCAGTCCAAAACCTCCTAGGCGATGCCCGGGCGACCGCCTTGACTACACTGTATCAAATGCATTCTAGTCTTCTGTTGTTAACCTTAATAAATATGTGGTCTCCCCTACCTCCATTCTTTCATGTAGTAAGAGATTTTTTTTTCACTTCATACTAAGTCCATGGTTTGCTTTTACCAAATAATTTATGTATGTAATGACAGTCTACTAAACATGTAGCTTGATATTTATGTATGGCATGCAACTATGCATAAGTCCTGAATTTTATCAAATGAAAATATCAGAGGATCTTCATGTTTGTTTCTTGCATTATTCTTAGTGCGCGCATACACATGAACATAGACACTCTCCTTTGTTTAACTAAAAGGCAGGAAAAAAATAAAAACAGTTTTTAGTATCTCAATAATTCTTTTTATTTTGCTTCAATCTCTGATATATGGTTTTTACAGGTATGATTATTCAGGTTATGGACGATCAACTGGCAAGGTTGGATGTTTAGCTTATATGCTCCTGATTCAATAACAATGAGAACAATGTTTACTGTTGCTCCTATTAACTTCAGTAACTCTTGCATCCATCCATCTAAATATCCTTGTTCTCTTTATATCTGTCTAGTGTCCTTGTATTGGAGAAGATTTTGTCCTTTGCACAAGATTAACTGTGGCTTTTTGCATCATTTATATTGCTGGAACGTATTTTTTTTTTATTGGTATGATTAAGGCTTATAGGCCACTGAAGATCTATTGAATTGAAATCATATGTATTCAGGGTGAAAAATAAAACAATATATTGACTATATTTCCCCTCAGTCTGTGTAACATGCATAGATATTATAATTCAAATACTCTCACTTGATGTAACATATACCACTGAAATCTTCCATTAAGAAAGTTGGAAAAATATTTGCTCTTGTTATCAGTCCTGATCTTCACTTCGCATCTTTAAGTTTGATTTCTTTCAGTTATGACCTTTTTAAGACCAAGATATAATTATTCTTAACATGTTTTCTCCTCAAACGAAGCAATTGTCTTTTTCATTTTTATTTTTGGTAGACTACAAAAAGTTCAGTCAGGAACCAAACACCTTCGGGACTTTAGCCCAAATCTCCCTCAGGAGAGAGGGATGCCCTCTACGACCTGTTAGTTGGTTCACTGCCCAGACATTGTCATAGTATGTAGCAATTTGCCTCAACTAAATACCCTGATCCTCTCCCAGGCGATGTTGTCTTAGATTGTTGATCTGCTTCATTAATTATCTACTACAGCATTTTGTCTAATTATCTCTTACCAGACCACACAGTCATCCTTCAAGCATACAGAGTCATGGATTAGCGCTCTAATTGTTGGACCTGTCGCTCAGTTGCATCTTCATCTTCTATGTATCCCAAGAAGTGCCCTTCAAGTTTCTAAAGATTCTTTCAATAGATTAAAGTGAGAAATTTTGTTTGATGATCAATGGAGATATATGAATTAATCCTTCGGATAGGATGTTGAGTTCCCTTAGGTCTTTCCTATATGGGAGCAGTGTTCCTTGTTTCGATTGTTAGATTTGTGTATTAATCAAGAATGTTTTAAGACTAGAAACATTGCCTTCCCATGTCGATTTAAGGATAATGTTTTTCTGACTTCCTTTCAGACTGCCTGTAGGCTTCAGATTTGGAGATATCAAATAATTCGCTAAATCTACCTATTTGATTATCTGAAGTAAGTTAAATATTATATCTCATTGTTGATGGTATTATTCTTCTCTGTGCACCTTTTACTTCAGTCAATACAAGAATTTCATGTGATTGGTAGAGCACAATCTCCATCAAGTACTACAGTATGACGCGAGATGATTGTCACGGTTGTTAAACAAAATGACCCATAATTGTATGTAGGGGAAAAGTATGGTCTGATTTTGAGTCAGAAATATTGCTTTGTGAGCATGCCAATTTCAAGTTATAAGAACAATTAGGATCTATATTTTTTTTAAATCTTATAAGGTAAACCAGTAATCATTGACTCATTGTGTGCTTAATTACAGAAATACTTCTAGGTGGAGACAAAATAGGGGAAAGTAATGTAATTAGGTACTAACGGGAAAAAAATTGACTGAACTTTACAGGTAAATGAACTAAATTCCAACATATTGCTATGTGTTAATTTGCTTAAAACACATCCACGTGTTTATGGCTTTAGTACTCCTAAAGTAACAAACATTGGTTGAAATAGCAAACATTGATAAATAGACTCTGCTGCCCTTAAAATCTCTCTCTCTCTCTCTCTCTCTCTCTCTCTCTCTCTCTCTATATATATATATATACACACACATAAATATGTGTGTGTGTGCCAAGCCAATGTTTGGCAGTGTTAACTTCAATGACTAGTCATATTTTGGATCATTGAAAGTAGATATTCTCATGAAATTATATACTTCTTCTCTTGGTATAACAGATTGTTTTGTCCTTTGAAACAGCCAACTGAATGTAATACATATGCAGACATTGAGGCAGCATATAAATGCCTCACGGAGCAATATGGTGTAAAAGACGAGGATTTAATTTTATATGGTCAGTCTGTTGGAAGTGGTCCAACTCTAGATCTCGCTTCTCGTCTACCAAACTTGAGAGCTGTCGTTCTACATAGCCCTATTCTCTCTGGGTTGAGAGTCTTATACCCTGCCAAACGGACATACTGGTTTGACATTTACAAGGTAATCTTGTACCAGTAATTTTATCTCTCACGTTCATTTTATGTGGTATATGGAAACGTATTCCTCTGTTTTTTCAGAATATTAACAAAATTGGCATGGTGAACTGTCCGGTTTTGGTCATCCACGTAAGTACTTTTCTGTTAGTACTTTTGATACTTTTTTTTTTGCTTCCTTAGCTGGCCCATGTCTTTTCTTTGACTCTCTCATATTTTAACTATTTCTGACATTTTAATTTGTACTTCTAGAAAGAATCATATGCAATTTGAGGGGGCTAATAACCTGTTTAAATAAATGACTGTAGGTGCCTTTGACATGGAAAATGCATATTCTTGATTGTCATGAACAACTTGGAGGTTCCAGCATGAAAAGACAGTATCACATGATAATCTTTGAAACCTATTGACTATATAGACCCTCGAAGGCTATAGAAAACAATACTGCTCAATAACTAATAGATAAATAATACCATTAAGTGCAGAAAAGATAAACTATCAACCAACGATTGGTTCTAGGATCCTACAATGAACGATATAACATGTTCCATCTCTATTCACAAATTCTAGTAAATCTAATTCTGCACCATGGTCTCTATATTTTCTGTGCACACCATGGGCTTCTGAATAAATTCATGATTCATATTTTACTGATTTTTAATTGGGCGAAACTAATCCAATCACATTAGAGAGTCCATTCGCCAATATTTACAAATTGATTTGCCGTTCTTGTTGAATTTAATTTGTTATGGTCAGACTTTCTACATTCACTTCCCTAAATAGATTTGCAATTTGTAAGGAATCGATTCACCTTTGAGCTAATCAATAAATTCACATTTTTCACTGTTTGAACAATACTTACTATTAGGAGTGTCAACGGGCCTGGCTTGGGGCCAAGCCTGCCTAATGATTCAAAGAAGAAAATCAGGTTGTTTCGTGGGTTTTTAGTAAATAGGCCTTGTAAGGCCTGGCCATCCCCGTTAGAAGTATAGTATAATGGGCCCCAGGCCTAGGTCTTAAGGCTCTAAGCCCAAGCCTGCCCAACTAGATAGTCGGACTGGGTTGCAGGCCAGCCCAGTTCATTGACAATCCTACTTACCATTCAGTCAACTTCAGTTTGGATGGTCAATAAAAACATGTCTTGGAAAAGTGGTGACAAGGCAGTAAGTTTACAAGTACCCTATGTTTGGTTGCCGAGAAAATAGGTGAAAACATAGAAAAGAAAATAAAATTTTGGATTTCTAGTATCAGTTCTTTGTTTGGATTTTGTCCAATATTATTTTCTTCTCTCATTTCATTTATTTTCTCGGCAACCAAACATAGGGTTAGGGAAATAATTCTAGATAAATGAGCAATAATTGTTTGTGTTGCTTAATCTGTGATTGCTTCACATATGGCAATAATTATAAAATCATGTACAATAGTTGCTTGATTTGCTCCCAACTCTCTAGTGTTCACCAACATCAACACATTGACAGATGAGTTATAAGGTACAACTAGGACTATACAGGAAAGAGATTATATGTCTGTAACTTTTAGCTCAGGCACTATTGTTTTTTCTTGAAAATTTTGTTGTGACAATCCAATGATAAGCAAGTATTATTCCTTCTTCAGGGAACAGAAGATGAAGTTGTTGATTGCTCCCATGGAAAGCAGCTTTGGGAGCTTAGCAAGGAAAAATATGAACCTCTCTGGCTAAATGGAGGTGGCCATTGCAATCTCGAGCTTTACCCTGAGTTCATCAAACACTTAAAGAAATTTGTATCGACTGTTGGTAAAACAAGGGCTGCAATAAATGGTTCTAAAACAACATCTATGGACTCTGATAATCAGAAGAAACCAGATGAAAGTGAAACATCGGATGCATTTGAAATAGTCCCTGACTATCCCGAGATCTCTAGAAACAGTTTAGATAGTCGACTTGAAAAGTCTAAGAAGTCGAACAAGCCTGAAAAATCACGGATGAGCACAGACCGTGTTGACAGGTATAGGAGAAGAAAGGGCTTAGTCTGGTGATTACTTACAAAGAGCATCTCAAATTATGAGCTACAAGCCACTTGAGAAGGTATTCATTTTTTTCTCCAGCTTCTGTAATAATACATCAACTTAGGTTCCGTTTATTTGCATGTAAATGGTTTTACGACGTAAATCATTTACAATGGAAAAACTTTTATGGTAAAAGATGAATTTTCTACTCATTTTTTGTTGTTTGGTTGCATTCTTGAAAATAAAGCGGAAAATTTCTTTATGTTACTTGTGTTTTGAGTAAAGGAACATTAAAAATAAATAAAATAAATTAAATTAAATGTATAGAGGGGTACTTTTGTAATTTTAAAAATATATTTAAAGAGACGGGAATTTTATGGGAAAATTAAATTCGTGCTTAACGTCAGGTTGCCTACACATATGAAAGAAAAGCCAGCCTTTTTTTTGAAATGTAAGTCATTTTCCATAAAAGTTGTTCCTTTTCTACAAAATATTTTACTTACGAAAGATTTTACGTACAAACAAACACGCAGAAATGACATTTTCAACGGATTGGATTTGTTTTCCCCTATTTTACATCGAACCAAACGGAGCATTAATCGAAAATTTTAAATACAGAGTGATTCCGAAGACATCAATTTGCTTGAAAGAATGTTGAAATAGAGGGAATGTAACACCATTATATATTCATAAAGTTAGCTGAATCTTTCATTTGCATTCCTGGAAATTGAATAACCTCCTCTAAAGGCATGCATAATATAGTTGTACTAATCCTGTTTTGTCCAATTTGTGTAGCTGTATCTGTTATCAATGTTTATTGCCGGTCAATTGGGTAGTGGATAAACTCGCTTCTTGGACTAATGGTCCCTAACATTCTCAGTGGATTTTACGAAGAGGGCATCTGGGGTTGGCGATAAAGATTAGCGAAACCCTTGAGATCTGTATCAAATGGTTCTTTGTTGGTCCTAAGGACACCCTCTGGTTCGGGCAGAGCTATATCAGTGGATCCGAGTACTGGAATGGGATTGTTGTTTTATAGTAGAATAACCTTCTCCATGCGATTCCAATGGCCATTTTTGGTCAGAAATAGCAAGAGAGAACTTGTAATTTCCTTAATTGTGTGTAGCCTCGAGCTTAAATCGAACAACAGTGTGCAAATACTAAATATTGTGACCTTGCTCTAATCGCATTTGTGAGTAGTCAGTTTAATTAAGTTTTTTCTGCTACCAGTGTCCATTTCTCTTAAATTTCCTATATACAAACAATTCTTTTTCTACCTTCTGTTGGTCATGATGCTTTCAATTCAAATCTGAGGCGGTCAACCATGCTGGGCTTAAAGGGTCTGAAGGGCCACTGGTCCTAGTAGCCTGTCATGCCTTGGCATCTTTAGAGTTCAAAATCCTCAAGAAATTTCAGGTTGGAGAAGATGAAAGACAAAAATGGGAGGATATGCACTTATCCGCTTGAGATTCACTGCTGTCATGATGCTTTTCTAGTTGTGTTTTGGCTTATGTATTGTAAGAAGAGTCCCACATGAAGCATTCCTCTTTGGGTGGTTTTGGATCTTTTAGAAATTATTGCTTGTAAGAAATTTCTGTTGAGGTCAGTTAGTATCTATCTCTGACTCAGAAAGTTTCTCATGCAGAAACTCAAAGCATTAACTGTGGTAAGCTTTACTGGCATCTTGGAATAAGCAAATACTTGTTCCAAGGGCAGTTCTTCAATCCCATGTTTTAGGGTTTATTCATAATCTTTCTTTTCTTTTAGGGTTTCAACTTTCAATCAAACTGTTCATGAATCTTTTGCAGTTTCTGCTTTTTTATGCGTATTACAGAAAACGTATTGTATGCAAAGAAAGATTGTCACCTCACAAAGCATTCGGCGTCGACGTCCTGAAATTTCTACGTGATGAAGCTGATTCAGAGCTTCAAATTCAAAGAGTACGTGAGGAGGATCTTCACATGGATGCATGACCACTCGTATCTGATCAATGACGGGATCAAGTTCCCCCGAAATCTCTTGAATTTGCCTTTTGAGATCGTCCTCGTGGCGGCTGATGTGAGGGCCCAGAGGAAACAGAATCAAGTATGCGTGTCTCGCGCCCCTTTGGGGATTTAGTAGTTTTGTTCTGCTTCTGCACATCATACAATGTAGTAAGGACTCTGGACAGGAAGAAGCTAGATAGCTCACACTTCATTCTGACCTAATTGCAGGGACTCCTTTAGTAAATCAAGAGTCATTGATTGCATCAGAGGCATATATTTTATGGTCTGCCTTACTCATTGAGCAAATGGGTAAGGAAATTTATATATATATATATGGGAAATGCTAACGACTACTCAATGTGTGAAATTAGTAATGACCACCAGACTTTTTTACCCCTGCATTAATTATCAAAATCCACTAAAGATAAGGGTGCTTTAGTCTTTTAACAAGAGATAATTCATTAAATGCATAAGATAATAAATATAGTTTGACTTTTTTTGCACTTCTTTTCTTTCTTATTCAATGAATAGTTTTATATGAAAATATTAAAATACTCTTGCATTTAATAAAATAGTATTCAATAAATAGGGGTAAAAATGTCGTTACCAATTTCACCCACTGAGTGAAGGTTAACTTAAGTCCCAATTATATCAGCATAACATATTTAGATAAATATAAAGTACCTTGAGAATGAAGATGGTGATGGTGTCAGGTATAAATGGCTACTACAGGGCTCAATACAATGTGGTTATGTTGATCAACCCATCTGAGATAGCCGTAGATCACGACTAGAGCTTCTGTATCGATCTCTACACTCAAAGCAAACCATTGCTTCTGATCTTTGCTACTGCTGCCAGCATTACCTCCCCTGGGACCAGGATATCTAGTTTTAAAACACCCGGGCTAATCAGATCTCGTCCTCTCGGAGAGACATAAGCCTAGCTTCATCATCATGAACCTCATCTCCTTTACTGTTTGCATTTCTCACTGTCATGTTATATACCACCTTACTGAATCACTAGATCCAGTTTGTAAAACCAGTCCAGGAATGGTAAGAGGAGAAACAGAGGGTTTTATCACTTCATAATAGGATTCTGGAGGGATAACGCTAAGTACAAATTCAGATGTGTTTCTTGGCGATTTTTCCATCTGTTCCCATTTTACAACCTTTCTTTCTCCTACTCTTTCTTGTTTACTCTTCAAGACCAGATGTGTTTCTTGGAGATTTTTTCATCTGTTTCCATTTGATAACCTTTCTTTCTCCTACTCTTTCTTGTTTACTCTTCAAGACGCCGGCAACCCATTGATAATTCCTCGGTCGACAGTCCACTTTCTTCTGTTTTTTTGTTCCTGTTTTAGCTCTAATTTAATATATATCACCACCTTTTAATATTCATGATGAATAGTGCTTTAGACTGGATGGTTACAAGCTGGTTCTGATCACAAATAAATTTGCGTGTATCTTCTAGTCGATAAACTTGATAAGGCTGTTCTGCTTGATTCAATCTTGAGGCCATGCACGTTCAAGATGAGCCTAGCTGTTCAGATTGTTGCATGGATGAGTTGGTAGGCCAGAAGCTAGTGTTAGGATGAACCTGAGGCTCATCATGTATTTCTTGGCACGACTATTAGATGAAGACATGCATTTCTCTATACTTGATTATGTTGCCTGCAATGCCTATATATCTACCCTTTTTTCGTCACATACATGAGTCTGGATCCAGAACCAGGTCTTCTCCTACTAAAGACCAACAGAAGAGAGTCATCTCATAAGACAAAAGTCATCTCAAATTTTAAACCCCACAATCCCTTTTTATGAAATCATGAAGAGAACAGACCCTTAACAATTTAACTACACAAATGTATTTAAAGGAAAAAAAACATATTTAAGTATACAAGGCCGGCCATTATTCCAATTTCCAAGCCACCTATTGTCCCCCCTTGCATATATAAGCAGGTGATGGCTGCATAGATATCAATTAAGCAAAGATCTTACAGTTAAAGAAGGAATGAGGGTTGCTAATGCATTTCTCTCCTACTTGATCCTCCACACATGGCTTCTCTTCATTCCCCATGTTGGATCGATTTCCGGTGATCGGTCCACATATGTTGTCCACATGGACAAATCTGTCATGCCTAAAGCTTTTGCAAGCCATCACCACTGGTACTCCGCCACCCTCAGTTCGATTAAGGCTGTCGGTCCTGCTGCATCGAATGCAGTTCAATCGACACCGAAGCTTCTCTATACTTATGATAATGCCATCCATGGTTTCAGTGCACTTCTATCTCCGGATGAACTGCAGGCTCTACAGAAATCCCCAGGTTTCATCTCAGCTTACAAGGACAAGACTGTCACCATTGACACAACCCACACAACGGACTTTCTCTCCCTCAATCCTGTAACTGGCCTTTGGCCAGCTTCGAATTATGGTAAAGATGTCATAGTTGGTGTGATAGACACAGGAGTCTGGCCGGAGAGTGAGAGCTTCAAAGATGATGGAATGACCGAAATTCCTGCGAGGTGGAAGGGAGTGTGTGAGCAGGGTGAAGAGTTCAATTCTTCAACGTGCAACCGGAAGCTAATCGGAGCTCAATACTTCAATAAGGGCTTGATAGCTGCGAATCCCGGCGGAATCAATATCACCATGAACTCGACCAGGGACACCATGGGGCATGGGACCCATACTTCATCCACTGCTGCCGGGAGCTTTGTTGAAGGTGTATCTTTCTTTGGCTATGCCAAGGGTACAGCAAGAGGGGTTGCTCCTGGTGCTAGGGTGGCCATGTACAAAGTTCTCTGGGAAGAAGGAGGCTATGCTTCTGACGTCCTTGCCGGTATGGATCAAGCGATTGCTGATGGAGTTGATGTGATATCAATTTCCATGGGTTTTGACGGGGTCCCTTTTTATGAGGACCCAGTAGCCATAGGATCCTTTGCAGCCATGGAAAAGGGCGTGCTGGTGTCTTCTTCGGCAGGTAATGAGGGGCCATCTCTGGGGACCTTACACAATGGAATTCCCTGGGCATTGACTGTTGCAGCAGGCGGCATCGACCGTCAGTTTGCCGGAACAGTAACTCTGGGGAATGGGTTGATCATCATTGGTTCGTCCTTATTCCCTGAGAATGCCTTGCTGTTGGATTTGCCTCTGGTTTACAATGAGACCCTCACAGCCTGCAATTCATCTTTGTTGTTATCTGAAGCCAATAATGCAATCGTCATATGCAAGGACAATGGGTATGTCTATGGCCAAATGGATGAGATTACTCGGTCAACTGTCTCCGGAGCTATAATCATCTCTAATGATTCCTTCTTCATTGAAGTCGGAGATTTTCCTTCTCCAGTAGTTGTGATTAGCCCAATTGATGCTCCGGCAGTGATCAATTATGCGAAAGCTGGTGCTAAACCGACGGCCAGTATGAAATTCCAACAGACCTTTGTGGGGACAAAGCCTGCACCAGTTGTTGCCGACTACACTTCGAGAGGGCCTTCTCCGAGCTATCCTGGCATCTTGAAGCCAGACATAATGGCCCCCGGATCACGAGTATTCGCCGCTTGGATTCCAAATCAATATACAGCCAAGATAGGGTCTCGTTTGCACTTGTCCAGCGATTACAACATAATCTCAGGGACATCCATGGCTTGCCCTCATGCATCTGGTGTTGCCGCACTCTTGAAGGGTGCACACCCTGAATGGAGTCCTGCTGCTATTCGATCTGCCATGATGACAACAGCAAACCCATTAGATAACACTCTTAATCCTATCCGAGACATTGGAGAGAATTTCGAATTTGCAAGTCCTTTAGCCATGGGAGCTGGTCAAGTTGATCCGAACAAAGCACTAAACCCTGGTCTTATTTATGATGCTAGTGCCCAAGACTATCTCAATCTCCTCTGCACCATGAATTACACCAGGGAGCAAATTTTAACGATCACTAGGTCGTCCAGTTACAATTGCTTGAACCCATCTTCGGATCTCAATTACCCATCATTCATCGCTCTATTCAGTAACACATCATCCAGTGTTCAAGAATTTCAAAGGACAGTTACCAATGCCGGAGATGGAGCATCGACTTACAAGGTTAAGCTGACACCACCAGAGGGATCCACAGTCAGCGTCTCACCTAGCACACTGATCTTCGGAAAGAAGTACGAGAAGCAGAGCTATACAGTAGTTATAAAGTATACTCCAGAGAGGAATGGAACGGTTTCACATGGTTCTCTTGTTTGGGTTGATGATGCGGGCAAACACACAGTGAGGAGTCCTATCGTGGTATCGTCGATAACCATTTGAATGCATGGGATTGTTATCTGTGATGCATTTTTCTTTTTGGTGTCTTAAGTTTTTCAGATTGGAGTGTGTAACCATGAGATATCAAAAATGAAACAATCAATAACCGAATAAGATTATGGGATGGTTTAATGTATGTTGAGAAACGTGCAACAACCCACAACAATAAATGAAAGATAGAAAAGAAAATGGAAACAAGATGCAAAACAAGAACACACATATTTATGTGGTTCAGCCAATGATGCTTACATCTACGGATCCACACCAGTTCCACTAAGCTCAAAGGGAAAAACAAACATAGCAATTACTGAGTTCTCTCACTCTCTCTGGAAACTTTCTGATTGATAAGGAAACCTAAACCGAAAAGTATAATATATATACCCGGTAGAAAAACAATTAGAAAATCCCAACATTCTATTTTAATTCTCCAGCACTCACTCAAGCAAGGTTGACAAAACCCAAAGCTAAATCTCGCACAATCGAAGTGCACACTTACTAGAATTCCACATTTGCTCAAGTGAAGCCATTCTCGCTCGAGCCAACACCGTAAATCAGTTTCCATACTTAACAATCTCCCACTTGGAGACTGATCTTCAAAAGCTCTGCCAACTGACTTCATCTGTAATGCTATTCCTTCTTGGTAAAACCTGGTGTGGATTTCATCCTTTGTCTTCAAGCTTGAAGACCAACGGAAACTAAATATGTCTTCAGTTTCTCTTTAGTAACCGCCTTGGTCAACATGTCTGTGGAGTTTAAGCTTGTGTGGATCTTCTCTAAAAATATCAATCCCTCTTCCAAAAGCGATCGTATGAAATGGTATCGTATGTCTATGTGATTGTCCTCGCATAAGAGGCTGAGTTCTTTGCAAGATGGATTGCACTTTGACTATCACTGTATAACTCATAACTCTCTGACTTCTTGCCCAATTCCTTCATGAAACTCTGTAGCCATACCATTTCCTAGCAAGCTTCTGTTGCAGCCACATACTCTGCTTCTATCGTTGAAAGTGAGACAATCTTCTGTAACCTTGAGACCCAACTGACTACTCTAATACCCTAGGTAAACACATAGCATGTGGTGCTCTTCCTGCCATTAATATTCTCTGCCATATCAGAATAAACATATCCCTGCAAGCTGATTTTTGATCCTCCATAATACAATGCTGATTCAGTAATCCTCTCAGGTACCTAAGAATCCACTACAAGTATGCCCAATACTCCTTTCCTAGGTTGCTCATAAACCTACTGACAATTCCCACTGCTTAAGCAATATCTGCTCTTGTGCAGACTGCAGACCATTGCGTACATTAAGCTACCAACAACTGAGGCATATGGTACCTTGGACATGTACTCGTAAAAAGATATAGGCTCATAGCTGATCCTTGATATAACCCTATTATTACAGGAAAATCAATTTTCTTGCCACCCATTGTTCTCACGGTAGTTACCGCTCCCTCATACATCCTTAATGATATTAATATATTTGTTTTGAAACTCATTTCTTCCCCAAAGCCCAAAAAAGTAATTCTCTAGGGACTCTATCATATGATTTTTCTATGTCAATAAATATCATATAGAAGTCTTTCCTCTTGGCCCTAAACTTTTTCATCAATTATCTAAGTAAGAAAATAGCCTCAATCATAAAACTTCCTGGCATAAATCCAAACTAATTTTTTTAAACCATGGTTATTTTCTTAATCTTAATTCCATCACTCTCTTCCATAACTTCGTAGTATGACATAAGTTTTTTTCTGATTGGTAAAGCATCAAGTATATACATATATATACAAAAGAGAAAAGGAAGCTATAATGCTAAGTTCACAAGGCAGTGAACCAAAAGAAAGCAAAGCATGCTCAATAGCTAGAACTGCTAACATGCAACTAATACTAAACACTATAACATACGCATCAAAGAAGGAAAGAAGAAAGAGAGGTCCAAAGACCACAAAAATGGCCCCTTGTTTTGGAAACTGAACTCCTAAGTCGTCAAAGTCATTCTCGGCAGAACACCACAAAATGAGAAGCTGGTGACACCTCCGACGAACCCTGTCTGACAAAGATACTGCGCTGTCGAAGACATGTCTGTTTCTCTCTCTCCAGATTGACCAACCTAGTGCCCCAAGAAGTAAGGCTCATATAATTGATAAAAGAGCCTCCCATTTTACCACAGTCTAACAAGATAAGAAGGCTCGGAAGGAACAAGGGAAGGACCAAACAAACCCCATGCAAGATAGATTGTAACTCCAAATACCCAAAGAAAATGAACAATGCAATAGCAAGTGATCCACGGATTTCTCCTGCTCAAGGCACATAAAGCATTGGTTCGCCAACCTTCATCCTTTATTTTGCAAATGATCGCAAGTGAGAATATTATCCAAAGAAGTTGACCAAAGAAAGAAACATACCTTAGAAGAACTTCAGGGTTCCATACAGCCCGATAAGGAAATGAAGACCTTGTAAGCACGGGTTTTGGAACCCTGAAAAATCTCACGGGTTTAGAGTCGCCACCTATTCATTTAGAAGTGATAAGTCCTCAAGATTTGGATAAGGTCTTGGTCTGTGATTGAAATTAGGGTAAGAGGTTCGGTTAAGTTCGAAGAAGGTGTTAGGCACCTCGAAGCTTCTGTTTTACAACGGTTCCCTACTGCCTAGGATTAAGTTAATTAATGTCAAAATTTGTTAAAATGCTTAAGTGTTTAAAATAAGACAAATCTAACAAAGAAAAGTTAAACTAGGGTCGAACCCGGATTGGGTTATCTACATACTCACTTGAGCCCGTGCCGAGGCTAGGGGGCGTGTGTGTGCACCAAGGGTAGCTAATGGATCTAACCCGGAGGTTAGGATTTTGTTGATCGGGGTTGGTCAAGTGCATGGTATGGGTCCAGTAGGCCAAGGGGTAATCCGGTAGACTATGGTTTGGGCCCAGTAGGCTAAGACAAAGTTTGACCAAGGTTAGGGTTGCTAACCGGGGTTAGGCCAAACTAACCATGATTAGGATTGCTAACCACAATAAAAGAGGTATGGTCAAGCCCGGTAGGCCAAGGGTGAGCCTGGTAGGCAACAAGATAGGCCCGGTAAGCCAAAAATGGATTTAACTGAAGTTAGGGTTGCTAACCGGGGTTAAATGGGTGTTAACCATGGTTAAGGGTGCTAACCATGGTAAAAAGGTCCAGACACAGTATTTTTGGTCTTTTTGTATTTTTTGACTATTTTTGAGATTTTTTCAGATTTTTTCATGGGTTAAGGATTGCTTAACCATGGTTAAGGGGATAGGTCACCATGGTTAGGACCGCTAACCCGGGTAAATGGCCAAAGCAAGACATTTTTGGGCATCTCAGAATATTTCTAAATTTTTTAGTATTTTTCCAGATTTTTTGTGGTCGAGGGCTGCCTAACCATGGTTAAGGCAGGGGTCTGGTCAGGATTAGGCCCAGAGAGTATGGAAGGGCCTAGAATGGCCTCCTACCAGGTCTGAGCCTTGTGCAAAGCCCAGAAAAAATTGAAACCAGTAATAGCAGTAATGGGATTACCGCCATTACAGGTTCACTTTTAACCAATGTTTGCGAGCCTGTAACTCGAGTTAGGGATAACCCCTCGGGGTTCTGAACCCACAAAGGTGAAGCTTGAAGTCCAGGGGAGGCCCTGAGCCTTTTGTGGGCCTAGGGGGAGGTCTGACATGGGCTTAGCATGGGCCCAAATGTTCAATGCTTGGCAGTCTGAAATGGCGGTAGATAGTCTACCGCCATTAGCTAACTCTGGATTTAAGGCCAAATTAACCAGGGTTAAGGTCAAGGGCTGAGCCTGGAAGGACCAGGCCAAATAGAGTAAGGTCAGGGGAGTCTAACCATGGCCCTGGATTGGACCAAGGCCCATGCTAACCATGGTTGCAAAGCCTGTAAAGAGGAGTGTCAGGAATGGCGGTAATTATTCTACCGTCATTCCTGGTTTTGCCCAGAAATGCATTTTTCTCTACTGGGGGCTACACCAGTGGAGTTCCAGGGGTTCCCTCATGGCTTGAGGGACTCCTAGAACTTAGGGTGGAGCTCTGTGATGGTGAGGATCATGCTTGAAACCTCAAGGAGTTCCCCCATACCTATGAGGAAGGTAGGAGGGACCCTATCCTTGGTATGTGCAATGGATATCAATGAAAGAAATGAAATATAGGACTCTTGGAATAGGACTATGGGTCTCTTACAATAATAAACAAAAAGAAAAGCAAGAGGGTAGGGTTGCTACCCTTGTACAGTGACTGCAGGCGGAGGTGGAGGCTGTGCAGCAGTGGTGCGAAGGCTGGTGGAGCCTGGGGCAGGTCTTGGGGAGCTCCTAGGAGGTCAGGAGATCACCTCAGATGGAGGGAAAAGGCTGAGGAGGGTGAAATAGGGCTGGCCGAAGTGAGGCAGAGGTTTGGTATGATTTTTCGGAGTAGCTTGAACCCATGGGGTGATGGGGGATTTATAGGATGAGGGGAAGGCCTTGGGGGTGATACGGGCATTAGCAGAGGCGTGGGGGACACACCTGAGGTGGCTGGAGTGGTCCAGGAGGGGTGCAGATACGCGTTTGTAGAAGATCAGGTAATGGCGGTAATGCTATTACCGTCATTCCTGAAGAAGCCTAAATGGGAATAATGGTAATTGGATTCCCGGCATTTAGGATTTTTGCCAATTTGGGCCCAACACCTACACACTTAAGCCGAATAACACTGTAGCTTTGCCATTTTGAGGGAATGGCGGTAAGGTTATTACCGCCATTCTCAAATTTTCAAATTTTGGGCATGTGGGCCCCACATCAACGGTCCTTAGGGTATGTGGGCCCTTGTTTGGGCCCACAAGATGGTTCTAGGCTGGTTTTGGGGGTTTTTGGGCTTGAGATAGGCTTGGGTGGACCCTAGGGTTTAGGGTTTTACCTAAGGCTTGACTAGGGTTTGGGGTATTATCTAAGACTTGACTAGGGTTTAGGGTTTTACCTAGTTTTGACTAGGGTTTACATCTAGGGTTGACTAGGGTTTAGGATTTTACCTAGTTTTGATTAGGGTTTGAGGTCTAGGGTTTACCTAGGGTTAGGTCTAAGGTTTACCTAGGGTTTAGCTGTGGATAACCATGGTTAAAAGTTTTAACCATGGTCAAGACAAGGGTGTAAAAATTGGGTGCTTACAGCTGCCCTTTTTTTGTCGGAGAGTGCCAAGTTGGCAATTGAACGTCTGACTATGTATGCCTCATACTTTGCTTCGTTGTTTGAACATCTGAATCGCAGCTTAACTGAGATGGGGAGGTGTGCTCCCTTGGGTGAGATCAAGACTGCTCCTGCCCCGTGCCCATGGTTGTTAGCGGCTCCATCGAAATATAGTTCCCAACTGAGGTATTGCTGCTCTTCTGCTTCTGCATACAGGATGGCTTCATCTGGAAACTGATCATGTACTGAAACATAGTCTTACACTGGACTGTGGGCCAGGTGATCTGCAATCGCCTACCCCTTGATTGACTTCTGAGTCATGTACGTGATGTCGAATTCAGACAACATCATGAGCCATCGGGCTATCCTCCCGGTAGTGGCTGGCTTTTCTAATAAGTACTTGAATGGGTCCATCCGGGAGATCAGGATTGCCTGATAGGAAAGCAAATAGTGTCGTAGACGCTGAGTAGCCCAGACCAGTGCCAGACAAGTTTTCTCGAGCGGGCTGTACCTTTCTTCGTACTCTAGGCGCTTATTGATGTAGTAGATGGCTTGCTTTATTTTGCCTGTCTCGTCATGTTATGTCAGGACGCACCCCATGGAGGTTTCTTGCACTGAAACGTAGAGTAGCAATGGCCGTCCCGGTGTAGGAGGCACAAGTACTAGAGGATTGAGGAGGTACTGCTTTATCCTGTCAAATCTTCCTGACACTCGGTTGTCCAAACTGTAGGTGTGTTCTTCCAGAGAAGCTTGAAGATCGGCTCGTATATCGGAGTGAGCTAAGAGATGAATCAGCTGATGTACTGGATTCTGCCCAGGAAACCACGGATCTCCTTTTCAGTCTGAGGAGTCGACATTTCGATGATAGCCTTATCTTTGGCTGGATCAATCTTGATGCCTCTCTTGCTGACTATGAAACCGATGAGCTTTCCTTATGAGGCTCAAAAGACGCATTTGGCCGGATTCAGTCTCAAGTTTCTTCAAGTCTTCAAGGTGCTACCTAGTAGTTGGAGATTTGACGATCATGTCATCCACATAGATTTCAGTAGACTTGTGGATCATATCGTGGAACAGTGCCGTCATTGCTCTCTGATAGGTTGCCCCTGCATTCTTGAGTTCGAAGGGCATTACCTTGTAGCAGAACGTGCCCCAAGGTGTGATGAAGGAGGTTTTCTCCATGTCTTCTTTTGCCATTCTGATTTGGTTGTATCCGGAGAAACCATCCATAAATGATAGTGTTTCATGCCCCGTTGTATTGTCGACCAGGATGTCGATATATGGGAGAGGGAAGTTGTCTTTAGGACTAGCCTTGTTCAAATTCCGGTAGTCGATACACATCCAGACTTTGCCATCCTTCTTAGGTACCGGGACGATGTTGGCTAACCACTCAGGGTAGTTTGTTACTGCCAGAAAGCTTGCACTGATCTGTTTTTCAACTTCTTTTTTAACCTTTTGCGACCATTCGAGCTTCATCCGTCTCAGTTTCTGCTTAATTGGTCTGACGTCAAAGTTCAGGGGTAGTCTGTGTACCACCAATGTTGGGTCCAGGCCGGGCATGTCTGTATATGACCAGGCAAAGACATTACTATAGCTCTTCAAGAAACTGATCATGTCTATTCTCTGCTGAGGGCTCATGTTTGTGCCGATCTTGACTAACTGGGGAGTACCCTCAGAACCAAGGTTAACTGTCTCAGTGTCCTCGATGTTCGACTGTAGTAGCCCTTCACTATGCTCAAGGAGGTCCAGAATTTCCTGAAATGGTTCCTCTTCCTGTTCTGAGTCATACCCCACTTCTGAAGGTTCAAGAAGGGTTTCGGGGATAGCCTTATCGGAGGCGATTTCCTGGCAAATCAATTAACTTAGTTTAGCATGCTTATGATTTTTGTTTTTGTTGGCTTCAAGACACTAGGCCATCTAGGTGAAGAGTTCGTGTGATTTCGTCATCAGCCAATATGAAATGTTTGTTTTTGAAAAACATGATTTAAGTCAAACATCTGATTTTCATTAATAAAAAAGATGACTGTTTACAAAATGACTCAACCAAAAAGAGGCTGATAGTGGTTTGACATTTAGATTTTTGTAAAGGGGACCAAAAAAGATATAGAAGGAGAAGGGTAGTGCTTCGGTCACTGCTTAATTGAACCAACCTGCACTGCAACCGGCTGCTTGCCCTGGCCTTGAACGGCATTGACGGTGAGAACCTCGGTCCACCAACGGATCAGTGGTCGGCGACCAGAGGATGCCTCGGCGCTGTTGGAGAGGGTGCAGACTTGCTCTCCCGCTTGATCTTCCATTTTTGCGGCATCTTCGACAGTCAGCTTGTCGAATATCCAAGTCATGCTGAATATTTCCGGGTCTGGAATCCCTGAAGGTTCAACACTGGGCTGAGGGTTTGAGGTATTAGCAACGAGTTCAAGAGGTGTGATATCCGGGTAAGGTTCAAGGTTCCCACTGGGAAAGTTACAAATATGTGAGGTTGGGTTCAGTTTTTGCCAACCGACTACTCTTCTTGGTGAATTTAGAGAGATAGTCCTTGAACCTGGGCTTGTACCCCAGTCCAAATGGCGGAGTATAGCGAGGTGGGGTATATCTCTTCTTCATTCCTTGGTTTCTGACTCCCAGGCTTACCCCCGATTGATAGTTCATCCTGGCCATCATCTTGACAAATGGCGGGATCGCCTGCTTGCTTTGCTCTTTTGCCTGAGCGATGGAACTGACCTACTCGAACTGATAAGTCATGAAGGCTGTACCCTGCCCTAGCTCTTGGATATCCCCGAAGAAACTAGCCATCTCCTCAGAAGGGATTACAACCAAGTGGTCGTTTTGAGTGAACTTGATCCTTTGATGGAAAAAGGAGGGAATGGCTCCGGCCGCGTGGATCCATGGCCTTCCCAAGAGCAAAGTGAACGAAGCTAGCACATTCACGACCTGAAAGTTGGTTGTAAACTGAGCTGGTCCGACCCTAATGGTCAAGTCAATATCACCAAGGTTCTGCCTGGTAAAGTTGTTAAAGGCCTTGATGGTCATCGGTCTTTTCTTCACCTGACTGAGATCTAGGCCTAGGCTTTGCAATGTGGAGAGAGTACAAACATTGAGGCCGAAGCCATTGTCAATGAGCACTGATGATAGAGTTTAGTCCATGCACTGAACAACGATGTATAAAGCGCGGGTGTGATCCCTATCACTGTTCGGTATTTCTTCCTCCTGGAAGGAGATGATTCTGGATTCAAGTACTTGTTCAACCATGTGCCCCAGTTTCTCGGGCGTGATGTCCGGTGTTACATGGGCATTATTGAATACTCGGAGCAACTGCTTCTGATGATGCTCGGAAGTCAAAAGGAGACCCAAGATGAGAATCTGTGCGAGCACTTTGCTTAACTGCTACATGATATTGAATTCCTCTGCTTTTTCCAGGATCTTAAGCAGAATTGCCGAGTCTGCTACTTCTTTCTCTGGGTCTGACACCCCTGCTTTCTCTTTCTCTGTTCCCTTCACCTTTACCGGCTCAATTGTGGGAGGCTGGTATACCCCGGCTAGATCGGGTAAGGTTGGCTATGCTTTCACTCTCCAGGATGAGGGAGCGATGAGTGGGTACTCGGTTGAGGTCGAAAGGTGGAGGCGGAATGTAAGGGATTCGGACGGGGCCTGAAGAAGTCGAGGCTTGAGCTGGAGCTGTAGGTCAGTTTGCAGGGCAAGGGATAGTATAGACGATCTGTTCGGGGACAGGGATCTGGACCGGTGGTAAAATAATCTGGATATTTGACTGGGAAGATGGGATTATGACTGGGTGTTGGTAAGGAGGCCTGATGATGCCGTCATCAACTGCGGGTGTGTAGGGTCTAAGCTGCCCTACCCTAGGCTCTTCCCACTTAATAAAGTTGATTTGATTGTAGTGTGGGGCAGTGACACCTGGTCAATGCTGGTGTTGCTAGGAGTCAACTCGACCTTACCCTTATCCAGGAGATCCTGGATAGCGCACTTCAGGCCAATAAAGTAGTTTGTTGCATGGCCTAGGCCTTGATGAAAGGCGCAATGTTGATCGGTATTGTAGTTCTTGCTTTGTTTGTCAGGAGGCAAGAGAGGGGTAGGGCCTCTCAATGTGAGACCCTGCTTGGTCAGAAAACCTAATAACTGACTAAGGGAGTAGGGAAGAGGGGTAAAGTTTCTAGAGGGACGGTTTTGCCCCTGGTTTTGTCTGGCTGGCCGGGTACTACCGGATGCTTGCTAAGACTGAGCGGCGGGAGTTAGCAATCTGATAGGTGTTACAGAAGATACCATCTAGACATCTTCTCTTCTTTTCTGGTCCCGGGGACCACTGTTTCTGCTGGCTGATGTCACCGTTGTTCTGGGGGAGCAAGTCCTAGACTGGAGTGTATGGCACCACTTTAAATAGCTGTCTCGTGCGGGCACCGGTGTTCACAATTGTGCCAAAGTCTACCACTGGCAATGTAACCATTAAGGTGAACTAGGGCTGCTTCAAAGTGCCCATAAATATGTTTGCCAACTCCTCCTTGGGATAGGAGTAGATATTTTTGCAGTAATTTCCCTTCAGCAGGTGGCGTACTCTAAGAACGACTCGTTGTTGTGATAGCTCATCTGTTCGAGCTGGCTTCTCTGAGGCCAGAGTTCTTGGTTAAAGTAATACTGCTCCACGAAACTGTCCATGGCATCTTGCCAGGTCTTGATTCTTTGCTTATCGATTGACATCCACCATGTAAGGGCTGCTCCCTTCTAACTTTTTTAGAAGTATTGGATTAGCCAGGGCTGGTTCTTGTTATGCTAGAGCATGTCCCCCAGATACAACTGTAAATGTTCTTCGGGCAGCTTGAGCTGTCGTACTTATCAAAGTCAGGTACTTTGAAGCCAGCGGGAATACCATCCCCAGAAGAGAAGGTCATGTTTTCTAATGAGAAACAGGGACTGGCAGATGCCCCTTTCATCCGTCTCATTTCTTCCTTCATCTGTTTTATCTCCTCATATTGATCTCTGAGAGGAGTAGGGTCTGAGAACGAAGGCCGGTCTTGATTGACATGGGAGGCCTTCGGCTGCTCATCATACAGATCGTACTCTTCTCCTCTGCCCGTTGCAGGTATAGGATTGGGAATGATAAGAGGGATAGGCTGATGTGGCTCTGGATGAGGCTGTTCAGGGATTTCTCCGGTAGGGATTCGGGTGGAGGGTTCTTCGGTCGGGCACCAATCAGAATCTTCAGGGAATCCTTAACACTGTCCAACTTTACCTGCATGACTAGGGTTATCAAAAAAGCCCACGTAGAAGGGTACCCGGCCCTGCCCTGCCCTCCAAAGCCCTGCCTTTCCCAGCCCTTGGGCCGGGCAGGGTTCAAAATCTAGAAGCCCTGCTTTTACAGGGCTGGGCCAAGGCTCAACCTGGCCCTGCCCTTCTCCTTAGTTGCTACACGGTAGCTAAAGTCTATAAACCATAAAAGTATATATATATATATATATATATATATATATTTATGAAATTACTCATTTCACCCTTTCAAACGGTTTAATAGTAGGGTTAGATGAGTAATTTTACATGGCCATTGTTATAAAACCCCTCGAGGCCTCGACACTGGTTATGAACCCTAACCCTAATCTCGTATGCGAAATCGCCACCTCATACTTAGAGGATTTTGATATATAAATTTTTTTTATATAGTTTTACTTTGTTTTATTCTATCATGCATGCCTGTCACTGACAAGGAAAAAAAATTTAACTTTGTCATTGCTTTTTTTGTTGCAATGTCAGTCCCAAGCCCGGATAAAAGAGGAGGGTATCCATTTCCATGTCAAGTTGCCAATCGGTGTAGAAAAAAATCTCGTCATCTCAAATCTCATCCCCCTCTTTCTTTCGGCCCTTTAGCCCTGCCTTGGCCCTTGAGGGCAGGGCTAGGGCACAATCAATCCCGGCCCTTGAAGGGCTAGGGCCCTACTCTTATAGGGAAGGGTAGGGCTAGGGTTGACCCAGGCCCTGCCCTTTGACAACCCTATGAATGACTGCTATGTCCCTGTCGTGGGCCTATAACATCTCATATGTCAGCTGCTGCTGGTCTGAAGGTTCTGTCATTGATTCTGAATTGCTCTCAGGTAGGGCCCTGTAAGGTACTAAATCCGTGACTGGCACTTCTGTCAGGACTGTGTCTGCGGCTGCTGCTTCTGCGAGAATCGCGGTCCTAAAACGAGTCATGGGTCGGCTCATGCAAACTGAAAATGATGCAAGGACTAAATATGAATATGCATGCTGACAGGAAGAAGATGCTAGAAAAGGATTTTCCATTGATGTATGTAGAGTGCAGTGAGTACAAGACAGTGTGACTCAAAAAAACAAAAGACTCGTTCTTAGGCAGGTCCGTCAGGAATCGCGAAGTTAAGTGGCCGGGGCACTCCATTTAGGTCCATGATCTGTTGTTGGAGGAATGTGACCTCAACCTTCATGTTTGCAATGGTCTCGATAGCATTGAACATTCGGTATCCAAACTGTTGGATACGGGTGGTCATCTCGACCTTGGCACTATCAAACTGCTCCTGGTGGAAATGCAGTTGGGCCCTGATGACGGCTGCTTCTTTGGCGTCGTCTTTCCGCTTCTTCTGACAAGACCGGATTGTGTGCTCAAGATGCTCGATCTGCTCCTGTATGGCCTGAAGCTCATGGTCCCGCTCTGCTTCTTGTAGCCTGAATGCTTGTTGAGCCTTCCATAGCCTTTTTTCTTTCTACTGAATCTGAAGTTGTCTCTCCAAGAAGATGTCTCTCCAGGGAACAACCTTTTCAGCTAGGGGTATAGTTCCTCGGGCTGGAGCTGAAACAGGTGTGGGCAGTTCCCTTGGTGCGGGCATGCCAGGTGGAATGTCAGGGTTTTTCACCCCAAAGCTGGTATGCTGAATCTGTAGATGGTCCTGATGTAACCACAAAGTCAAGCCACTGATCTCGTCTGGAGCTTCGCCAATCTGACTAGAATCGGCAGGCGAGACTGTCGGAGTGCACTGAGAAAGTGATCCAATCATTTCCTTGTTGGTCTATCACTGGGATACGGTGAGGGAATCCGAACTGTCGAAGGACTCGGAGTGGCGTGTAGATTGCGGAGCCTATTAGCCTGGCAAGGATCAGGCATCGTCTTTCGGAAATGACAACACGAGGTAGCTTTTTCAGGACAAGCCACTCGTATTGCCACATGATCTCCTCTGTTAGGGTTTGGAGAAGCTGATAGAGCTCTCTGACATCTGTATTTGCTATCGGCCCTTGATTCTAAGAAATCTTCCGAGGTAGGCTATAGGCTTCACAGAGGTCGACTAGTACTGCTATGATTATAGGCAGGTGTCCTACCAATCATAGGTGCAGGAGAGGTGTACTGGCTTAGAAGATGCCATTTCTTCGGTCTGCTACCTGGTTGAGAGCCCTGAGAAGCTCTGCTAGGATGACGGGTACAATTGAACCGGAGTTGTGCATATCCTCGAGGATCCTTACCAGAACTGATTCGACAATGGTGCGACATCTCAGGAATACTAGTTGAGACATGGCTATCAGTGCAAGGGCATTGAGACCGGAAAGTTCCGCTGTAATGGAGTCAGGGTTCCACTTACGCTTGTACTGTTTTTCGAGAATTGCCACGGGTATCCGATCAAATGTACCGTTAGGACCGGACTGCAAGCAGGCATGCTTAATATGCAAGAATCTTGATAGGTCTACCTAGTATGTTGTCTTGTAGCGCGGTACTATGGCTTCGCCGTCCATGTTTAGCCCTAGAATGTGCTAACCCTCTTCCAATGTTGGACATAGCTCGTTCTTACCAAAACGGAATACATTATGTGATGGGCTCCAGCACTGGATAGCGATGTTCATGAGGCGCGGGTCTAGTTTAACCATGGATAGGTCTAGGATGGTCTCGGTTTTGTAATACTGAGTCCAAGAAAAATGCTGACTCGAAGTAAAAACCTCAATTGATTTATGAAGGTAGTCGTCACATGCTCCTTGCGAAGTCAAATGCACAGGCCGAGCCGGTCGAACAATTGACTGGGTTATCCTTAAAGGACCTGCTATCTACCTGAAAGACAGACTCGATGTGAGTGTACTGTGTATGCAAATGAAAAATGCAAAAGATGATGCAATTTTTATTTTTTTTTTATTTTATTGGGTTTGACAAAGCACATATGATCCAATAGAAAAAACGGACGGAGGTCCAACGTGTTTTGATCCGGGTTGTTGGGAACCAGGGAACCTATCAGGTCAAGGTAAGGGACAGGCCCTATAAAGGCCTGTCTGCCTGGGATTTGAACCTCATACATTATGTCTGGAAGCAGGGTATGATGTATTTTATTACAAGCACAGGTTTGGCTCATTGCATGCCCCTGGGGGGTGGTTATCCGAGTAGAATATGCCCGAGTAGTCAACCATGATTGAAGACGGGTATAGGATGGAAGCAGATTAGGGTTTAGGATAACCTTCCTTGGGTGGGCTGCTCGTAGACTATACCATAGCCAAAACTATATGTATGAATGCTGGTTTGATGCAAGTGTGTTCCTAGCAGGATGGGAGAATCACTTAACACTCTATATACGACTCCCTTGAAAATGGACGATTAGTGTAAGCGGGAGCGTTCAAAATCCTTCCCTAAGGGTAATCACCCACCAAGAGTAACTCTGCGGACCTCCAAGACTGTTAAGCCACTGACACTGAGAATAATCATCCACCAGCCGTTGACGTAATGAGCCTGTCTACTGGGTTTAATGGGATAATTACATTACTATGACATGTCATGGATGCACACTACATAATTAAACAAGAGATGTAAAATGATTAGTATTAAGTTAAACACTTAAGTATTTTAGCAAATTTGAGGTTTTAATTGGCTTAAACCAAGGTTCCAAGTTGACCCTTGATTTAAGAATCCCCAGCAAAGTCGCCAGAGCTGTGAGCACGGGTTTCGGAACCCTGAAAAATCTCACGGGTTTAGAGTCGCCACCTATTCATTCAGAAATGATAAGTCCACGGGATTTGGATACGGTCTTGGTCTGCGATTGAGATTAGAGTAAGAGGTTCGGTTAAGTTCGGGGAAGGTGTTAAGCACCCCAAGGCTTCCATTTTACAACGGTTCCCCACTCCCTAGGATTAAGCCAATTAATGTCAAAATTTATTAAAATGCTTAAGTGTTTAAAGTAAGACTAATTTAAGAAAGAAAAGTTAAACTAGGGTCGAACACGGATTGGGTTGCCTACGTACTCACATAGGGGTGAGATCAGACCGAGCGTAGTTCTGGCACTTGAGCCTGTGTTGAGGCTAGGGGTTGTATGTGTGTGTACCAAGGGTGGCTAATGGATCTAACTCAGAGGTTAGGATTTTGTTAACCGGGGTTGGTCAAGTGCATGGTATGGGCCCGGTAGGCCAAAGGGTAGTCCGGTAGACTAGGGTTTGGGCCCAGTAAGCTAAGGCAAAGTTTGACCAAGGTTAGGGTTGCTAACCGGGGTTAGGTCAAACTAACCATGGTTAGGGTTGTTAACCATAGTTAAAGAGGTATAGTCAAGCTCGGTAGGCCAAGGGTGAGCCCGGTAGGCAACAAAATAGACTCGATAAACCAAAGATGAATTTAACTGAAGTTAGGGTTGCTAATTGGGATTAAATGGGTGTTAATCATGGTTAGGGGCGTTAACCATGGTAAAAAGGTCCAGACATAGTATTTTTGGTCTTTTTGTATTTTTTGAATATTTTTGAAAATGAAATATGGGACTCCTGGAATAGGACCAGGGGTCCCTTACAATGATAAATAAAAAGAAAAGCAAGAGGGTAGGGTTGCTACCCTTGTACAGTGACTGCAGGCGGAGGTGGAGGCTGTGCAACAGTGGTGCAAAGGCTGGTGGAGCCTAGAGCAAGCCTTGGGGAGCTGCTGGGGGGTCAGGGGATCACCTCAGATGGAGGGCAAAGGCTGAGGAGGGTGGAATAGGGCTGGCTAAAGTGAGGCAGAGGTTTAGTATGATTTTTCGGAGTGGCTTGAACCCATGGGGTGATGGGGGATTTATAGGATGAGGGGAAGGCCTTGGGGGTGATACGGGCATTACCAGAGGCATGGGGGACACACCTGAGGTGGCTGGAGTGGTCCAGGAGGGGTGCAGATACGCGTTTGCAAAAGATCAGGATTTTTGCTAAATTGGGCCCAACCCCTACACAGTTAAGCCGAATAACATTGTAGCTTTGCCATTTTGAAGGAATGGCGGTAAAGTTATTACTACCATTCTCAAAATTTCAAATTTTGGGCATGTGGGCCCCACATCAATGATCCTTAGGGTATGTGGGCCCCTGTTTGGGCCCACAAGATGGTTCTAGGCTGGTTTTGTGGGTTTTTGGGCTTGAGATGGGCTTGGGTGGACCCTAGGGTTTAACCATGGTTTACCTAGGATTAGGCCTAGGGGTTTAGGGTTTTACCTAGGGCTTGACTAGGGTTTAGGGTTTTACCTAGGGTTTGACTAGGGTTTACATCTAGGGTTGACTAGGGTTTAGGATTTTACCTAGTTTTGACTAGGGTTTGAGGTCTAGGGTTTACCTGGGGTTAGGTCTAGGATTTACCTAGGGTTTAGTTGGGGATAACCATGGTTAAAAGTTTTAACCATGGTCTAGGGTTTACCTAGGCTAGTCACAAAGCCTATACAAAGGATCTCACTAAAAATTGACCTCTTACTATCACTAGACCACAATCGAAAATCCTTGCAAGGAGAGGAATGACTAGCCTCCATGAGATGGTTAACTAGACATAAAAAATCTTCTATTTCCCAGTCATTCAGATCCCGACTATGCCTGGGAATCCACATCGGTGTGTTTGCCACTCATTCCAAGCAAGATGCAACAGAGGCATTTCTGTTTGAGGTGATGAAGAACAAGGACTTAAAATCCTTCCCTAGAGAGGACTTCCCAAACCAAACGTCCTTCCAAAACTTCACAACGAGACCATTGCTCACTTTGAAACTAATTCCCTTTAAGAAATCTTCCTTTAAGTTCATGAATAGCTTTTATAATCTACAAACATGGAGACCCTCAACAACTTTGGATTCCCACACTGAACTCTCACCATGCCTAGATACTATTAGGCTTCTCCAAAGGCCATCTCTCTCCTCCCCGAAACGCCACAACCATTAGCCTAGTAGGGCCTTATTGATAACCCTCAAGGGTTTGACATTCAACCCGCCAAATTCCTTCGAGTGACCAACTTGTTACTTGATTAGATGGTATTATCTAGATGCAACACAATCATTCCATAAAAATTCTCATTGCAGCCTTTCCATCTTTCCCACAATGGATGCAAGAATAATGAGGAGAGAGAAAATAGACTAGAAGGCTATTGATTAGGATCATTCCACCTCCTTTCGAGAGATAGGAGGCTTTCTAGTCTGCCATACTCTTAGTCATGTGGTCCACCACCGGATTCTAAGCCAATTTAGCTTTGAAACTACCCAAGGGGCATGCCTAGATATGAGGTAGACAAAGACCCCGATTTACAAATTACACTCCAAGCATGTAGCTAAATGAGGAAGGTAGCAACCTCTCCCACCCTGAACATTACACTCTTCTGGAAGTTAATTTTCAGTCTTGAGGTTGCTTCGAAACATTGAAGAGGCAACGAAGATAAGAAATATGTTTGGAAGAGTCTTTGCATAGAATCAACGTATCATCAATAAACTGGAGTGGGTGATGTAAAATTTATCTCTTCCAGCTGAGAATCCCCTGATCACGTAATCAGCCGCTCTGCTAATTATTTTGCTTAGGGCTTCAGTAATCAAGATGAACAAAAAAGAGGAGAGAGGATCCCCTTGGCACAAACGCCAAGAACTACGAAAATACCCTGCTAGGATTCTATTAATGAGGACTGAAAATGATACTGATGATATACATGATTTCATCCACATACGTCATTTGATACCGAACTCCTTCCTTCTCATTACATATTCCAAGAATTACTAGTTGACATGATCGTAAGCTTATTCCATATCGATCTTGCAAAGTATGTCGGATGAGCCACTTCGAAATATGTCTTCCACACACTCGTTAGCGATTAGGATACCATCGAGTATTTGTCTACCGTCGACAAATGCACCCTGGGAAAGGAGAGATGATGGAGCCCAAGACTACCTTAAGCTTGAAACCCTGGGTTTCTGCAAGGATTTTGTACACACTTCCGGCTAGGCTAATTGGGCAAAAATTCTTTAGATTAGTGGGCCCTTCAACCTTGGAATGAGGACCAGGAAGGTGGTGTTCAAAGCACGATCCAAACTTCCATTGTTATAAAATTCGTTGGCAACCTTCATGAAGTCAGGTCCAATAATAGACAAACAACTTTTGAAGAATTAGATGGAGAAGCCGTCTAGGCCCGGTGCCTTATTACCTTTCATCCCATTAATGAGCCCAAAATTTCCTCTTCCCCAAAGGGTTTTTCTAAATTTTCTCGATGCTCATCCGTCACGATTTTGAAGCAGAGGCCATCTAGTTTTGGTCTAAAAGATTGTTATTCTCTATAGAGATGTTTATAAAAACAGATCACAGACTCTCTAATCCCCTCGATATTGTCAATTTTATCCTCTCCAACTTTTAACCATGGTTCAAAATATTGGTATCAATTGCTGTATTGGTAAGTCCAGAGCAGGATACGTATCGACGATCGGACCGTATTGGATGGATACAGTGGAAAAAATCAGCATACGCTAAGAAATATTTGGATACGCAATGAAAAACTTGGATACATTGCATAAAATTTCTTTTAATGAAAATATAAGCTATTAACAAACTAAATGAAGATATCCAATTATGTTTATAATCATATATATGAGAATTTTATAATATAAGTTAAAAAAAAGCGTGCATGCTCTGCTGATAAGAAGGTATGAAAATACAAACCATAGTCACTAAGCTAAGTATAAGAAAAAAATATTTAGTTATTAAAACATTACAGTCAATGAGTTAAATAAGAATGTGTTGAATTACAACAATAAATTTAATGTAAGTCTTTTTATGCTAAATTATTATACTGTTAGTTGACTTTTTGACCCTGTAGATGAAAATATTTCTTAAGACTAAAGTATGAGACTTTTTTTGCCAAACTTTTGTGTTTTGGTAATTTTTGATATAATAAAGTTTATGAAATTTTGATATTAGAGAAATACCTTATTATTTGAAAGTTGAAATTTTGACACAGTCCCTAAAATGTGCTAAAAAAAGGATTTTATTCTTGAACTAAAAGTTGACTTTTTATTCTTCAGGAATTTTGATCAAGATAATTTTTATTGAATTCAAGTGGGGGGATAACCTTATTTGCATATTAATATCTTAAGTAATTGAAAGTAATATTAATTTCAAATCATTTACTTAAATAATATTTTATAGAAATAAGTTATGCGTATCAAATCTATGCTATGGATGCTAGTGTAAATGGAAGGAGAAAAAAATTAATTGAAAAATCTCCCATATTGGATTTCTATCAGTCTGATATGTGGGAGTTTTTTTTTTAGCGTCCCAATGTATCGAGTAGCTCCAAACAGGATACATATCGATCGATACGTATTGATATTTTAAACCATGCTTTTAACCAGGATATGAGACTTACCCTTCTATGAGAGTTGGTCATCTTATGAAAAAAAAAAGAGTGTTGTGATCCCCCTCCTTCAAACACTTTACGCAAGATTTCTATTTCCAAATTCCAACTAATTTCTTCCATTCTCAGTAGTTTAATGAAATCGCTCTTCAAAGAGTCATCCCTTTTCAGATAATCTTCTACTTAAAGAATCATACTCCTCTAGGACATCGAGCCTCTCAATCTCACTCAAAAGGCCCATTTTCTTGTCATAGATAATGTTGAACACCTCTTTGTTCCAAAATTTAAGATGTGCTTTGAGAACTTTGAGTTTGAGGCCGAAAATGGTGCTTGGAGCACCCCAAAACTAAGAGTTGCTCCAAACATCTTCGATAATAGCTTTGAAATCAGGGTGATTCAGCCAGATATTTTCGAATCAGAAGACGAAGGATCCCTGGACCTTGTACTAGCGTCTAACATTATGGGAATATGGTCCAATAAAGGTTTGGGTAACGAATGCACCTAGGTCATGGGGAATTTGATTTCCCATTAGTCACAAAATAGGAATCTGTCCAATTTACTAAAATTCAAATTCTCATGAAGATTGGACCACAAGAATCAGGAGCCCCTCAAAGGATTCTCAATGCAATTATGATGAAAGATAAATTCCTTGAGGGCTCACTGACTGCTAGGTAAAGAGAGCCCACCCAATCTTTCATGGGCAAAACGTACACAATTGAAGTCTCCTCCTAGGCACCATGGGGCCTCCCACCTGACAATAACACCATCCAATTCCTGCCAGAAGTTACAGGACTCCGAAATGTTTGTCGCTTCATAGACTCCAGTAAACATCCAATAGAAGTCATCCAGGAGAGACCGACACAAAATGGAGAGCGAGAAAGCACCGACTTCAGAATCCATCACCTCTACCAAATATTTGTCCCAAACTACTAAGATACCTCCAAAGGCACCCAAGGAGGGGACGAGAGCCCAATTCGAGCCTAATAACCACCATCCCTCATGGACGATAGAGTCTAACATTTTTTTCAAGTTTCGTTTCTTGTATGCACAAGATAGAAGGTTTGTTGACTTAGATCAAATGTTTTATAGCTATCCTCTTATCTGAGTGTCCCATGCCTCAGATATTCCAAGAAATTATCCTTGGCACCATTACTAATTATGAGCTTCCCCACGGCCTCTCCTATATCTACCTAACCTAGCTCACTTTGATCTGCCTTCATAGTTGACACTACTGGCTAACCTCTTGAGTTCATTGACCTTCCTCTATCTTCAAGGACCAAGGTCTCTCTCTCTCTCTAGGCATATCAGGTCGGAGATTAGCCCACTCGAGGCTTTGAAACAGCCTTCTAACGTCATCTTCATAACTCTCATAAGATAACCCTAGGAATTTACCGAACTCCTCCATATTTCCTAAGACCCAATCTGAGACCTCCTGAAATTTGAACCCGGACTCTCCCAGAATTGATCTACCCTCACTCCCAAGGGATGAACGATTGAACACCATTAGCATAATCTAAGGTCCAAGGACATCTACAGTGAGATCCCTAAAGGGCTTATACAATCCAATTCTAGGTTAGATTCCCATTCCTTATCGGCTTGTGGAATATGATCCTCTTTAGAAGACACTAGAGGAATAATAGATGACTCATATTTAGAAAAAGCATAATCCATTTATCAACCCTATCCCTATCAGTGCAGGAAATAGGGATCATAGAAGAATAAATACAAGGAACGCGAGGAATACCTGATATAGGAGGTCCCCACAAATAGACCATAATTGCTTTGTTGGTAACCACTACCAATATTTGCTTGGGCTCAGAGATTACAAATCTCCTTAACTGAGATTATACCAATGCCTTGCTCCAAGGTCCCATCGCCCCATCTACAAAACAAGTTAGATTGCGATGCATGGGAGTCAAAGAGTCAGTTATAAAGACCCTTGGCTTGGATAGATGTACGTCCTTCAGTGGATCTTCAAAAGATGAAGGAAGTGCTCCTCATCTGGTATTGTTGAAATGCTTCGAGGATCCTCAGCTTCTACTACCAAAGCTTATTCAGTACACTTTAATGAATCAATGCAAGCTGGTTGCTCCCTGGAAATCCCCACACCCTTTGGAGCTCCCCTTTCTTGAGACCCTACCTTGTCCGCCCAAAAGCGAATGGAGAGAGTCCCATGAAATGTGTCTAGAGACATGCTAGTAGATGGATCGAAGGAGACATCATTGCCTTGTGCTCCTAGGGGGAAAGGGTCTCCTAAAGGAGGGGCATTGTATTGTCTATGGGCCTCGCCCCTTTCCCTATCTTCAAAGCACACTTATCACTCACCAATGACGATGATTCCCCTCTTGTTGTTGCGGTCGTTCAACCCTTTCGTTCATCTGAAGTTCTCCCCCTTAATATTGTCGTTTCTCATTGGTGTCGATTTCTTCCGAAACCTCTGCACTTTCATATTCTTGGGACAATGAACTAGTCTCGTCCTGAGCTCTAGACAATGAAAAATTGGATCCAAATTGAACTGGTCCCCATTGCTTGACCCCAATGCCCGAATTGAATTCTTGCAAGACTGAAGTTGTTGTATAGAAGAATTTCTCCAACTCACTAAAACCTAGCTCCTTGTTGCAATCATCATATTGGGCTTCTGGTGGGCCAATGAAATTAGGTTATCTTCTTTGTCATGGGGCCGAGACTCAAGCCCATGAGCCAAGGTCTCAAGAGGATCAGATAATCTCCATGGATCGCCATGTGGCACATTCTCAACCGTTTGATACTTGGTTTAGTTTTCATTTATGAGATGAATTCTTTCATGTTACCTCTCTAGGGTTTGGCAGATAGTTCTTTCTTTCCCAAAAAGTGCATTGGTCTCTGCTCAGCCCTTCTCTCCTACCTCCCCCCAAAATTGGAAAGATATGTGTTCGGTACACCTTCTCAGCAAGTGTACGCTTCATATGACATCTATGGCTTCGATTCATACGACCGAAGCATTCTTTGCCAGAGATAGACTGATCTATAGGCTAGAGAATAGGACCATATGGAAAGAACGACCCTCCCACCGTCGGTCTTTCCCAGAAGACGTACCTTTGAACCATCTACCTTGCTGATTTGTCAAGGTGCTTTGTCTCTTATTGAAGACAATGAGGACATGCCAAGTAATTCTATCACCTCAGACATGTGGCTTTCTTCAACCCTTCGTTTCTCCTTAGTTCCAAGCATCAAGAACTCTAGCAAAGGATTGCAATATTCACAAATTTCATCTTCCCAGCTCAAGATTTCTACTGGGTATACGATTGTGAAAAACGATTGTAATGCATCGCATCGAGGGATAATTCTTATATCACCTTGAACTCAGATTTTGGCCACCGAGAGGTCAGTAAACTCCTTCATAGAGCAATGAATCTCTATTTTTTTTTAAGAGGTAAATAAAGTCTTCATTAAAAAGATCGAGAAGAGGTACAAGGATTCACAAACAATGAATCTGGAGAAAGCAGAAAGAAAACAAGACTTGAGTTGACATTGAGGGTACCCACTTATGGAAGAGTATACCTTTTAAAGCTACCCATCGAGGTTTAGTGAGGCCTGCTTGATGCCGGCCACTAGTGATGGAAAGCTACAAAGTTACCATTCTTCAGAGTCTCTAATCCATACAAAGTATCGGTAGAAGAGACTCCTCTTTTGTGTGAAAAATCATTAGTTGATCAACAAAAGGGATGATAGTAATTCAGTTTTCCGGACATCACATGTCCAATTGCTTTAGCGACCTGAAAGCTTCAGGACCACCTACAGACCAAGCCACAACATCAGACCAATGTCAAAAAGCCCCTACATCCAAGTCCACTATTATCTTGTAAACTCCCTCCTCCTTCTTTAAGGGAGTAATGACCTTCCATCTCCTTAGGTTCTTTAGGGCTTAGGCTCAGCCCAACCCTTGGATGCCCCCCCCCCCCCCCCCTTTCTCCTCCACACACCTTTCCAGTAGTATGTATCCTATATAACATTTTTGAAATAAGATAAGGCTGCTTGAAAAGCCTTCCAATCAACCTTTCCTGAATCTAGAGGAATGGTAATACTTCTCCCATGGTTCAAAAACTCGAAAACTCAACTCAACTCAACTCAAAAGTTAGTCAAGTCGAGTAACTCGTAAAACTATATATCAATTAGACAATTACCAATTTCTTGGTATTTTGCCCAAGATCAAACCACAAATAATTTGAAAAACCTGGGTTAAAAGAACCCAAAGTAGACTAATTTTGCAGCACCAAACAACCTAAATACCAAGTTTAACAGAACCCATAATAGGCTGGTTTTACAACCCAAAAAATCTTATGCGAAATAGTGTGACGTTCAAGTTTATATATTTTTTTAAATGACAAAAATACCCTTCTGTGACTCGACCAAGTCTGGCGAATCGAAAAACCTGACTCGACCGAGTCACCCGACTAACTTGCCGAATAGTGTCTCCTTCGAGTTTTTAGGCGACTTGACTCGAACTCAATCGAGTCGAGTTACTCGGCCGAATTTCGAATCGACACGCCGAGTTTTCGAACTATGACTTCTCCCCTTCCCCATCAGCTGATAAGCTTGTAGCTGCAAGAAGATTCCTCTAAAGTTTTTTTCCCCACCAGAGTACCTTCCCTTCCTCTGAATTTTCTAACAGTATAGACTTGCTTGGAGATATTGGAGTTCAAAAACTCCCCAACTATTTTTTCATCCATTGACAAGCTTCCTCCGAGAGCCATAGTACGTTTCTAAGACCCCTCACCCCTCTTTCTATTATCTTAATAAGTTTATTGTTGTTCAGCTCCATTTCTTGTAGATGAAATGATTGTGATTCCACCGCGAATAATCTCTTCTGTAGCCCCACCATTTTGAAACAGAACCTTGAACATGTACTCGAATTGAATCTTGCTGAAGCCCTTACATTTCCTTATGAACTCTCACCACTATCGAAAGGACAAACTAATCACGATCTCTATCCCGGCTCAACGATTGTTCACCGGAGCTTGTAAGATCCCAAGAGCTTGGATGGAGTCTAGCACTATGGGATAACATCATAAAAACCTTAGAAACCACTCAGGAGTTACTCAACCTCTTCTAAGGGAGCCTTTTACAGTTTTCAAAATGATAGCTTGCCAGAAAAGAGCTCATGTTGATAGCTTGACGGTCTAATTCTTACTATCCCACGATAGAAATCCAGCATGCCACTCTTTGTGTTGCATTGCCAATCCCAAGCTTGGATAAAGGAGGATGGTTGCACGGCAGGTTAGCAGTGTAGTCAAAACGTCCAGGCGACACCTAGGCCATAGGGGGTTCCATAGGCATTGCTTAGGCGATGCCTAGGCAACAAAAAATAATAATTTTTCTATTAAAATTTAAGAAGTGTCTGCTTGTATCACGATTAGGCAATAGGGGTCCTAGCTAGGCGAGGCAATGGCCAGGGCATTCCCAGACGACATTTTGACTACACTGCAGGTTAGTAGCCGGTATAGGAAAAAAAACCCCGCCAAATTCTATGACATGAATCCTGAAATGTTATCTCGTGCTAATTGTAATGCAAATATGCATCTATAATTCTCAAAAATCATAAGAACGTGTGCTCTTATGAGATTTACAAAGTGTAGACAACTGCACGAATCACAAAGTCATTAGAGATGGAACTCTGTAGCAAGACAAAGAAATTGCTGGAGAGCTACATGTAGACTCTCAATGGCTATCTTGTGGATCATGAGATAAACATTCAACTCTAACAAGGAAGTCGATGTTATGCTTATATCATATTATCATCCATCCCTAATCATTATTTTCCTCTTTCTTTCTATGATGGACATGTTTTCACGACACAACTCTCAAACTAAAACAAGAACAGAAAAAAAACAATTGATTGACCGATTAAGGATCTCGATGTAGCTTTCACAAAAGGCTTCCAATGCCTATCTTTTGAGTCGTGAGATTAACAATCAACTTTAAACAAGGAAGTCCACGGTATGCTTATATCAACTTCCTTATGGCTAATCATTATCTTCCTGTCTTAATCTTTCTACGATCCACATGTTTTCACGACATGATTCTCAAAAAAAACAAGAAAATAAAAGGAGCACCTCAGGGATTCGATTGAACAAGTCCTCAATCTTTATCATGCAATTATTGAATGATTCAAAAAAGAAACTAAAAATCATTTAGACACATAGATTCAACTAAAACAGCACGAGATCGAAGATTTAACAACTTAGCAATCAGATTCAACAAAATCAACCAATCTGAAATCAAACATCATAGATTTCCAACACAAAAACAAAATCCCAAAAAAAAAAAAAAAATCGAAAATCAACATCAAGAAATCTTCTGGAAAGAAAGAAAAAAAAGGCATAAACTAGGAATTGAAGTATACCTTTAAGGGAAGATAAACATTGCGTTTCAAGTAGTAAATGTAGAAATACCAGAGAAATCCAGAGCTGAAGTAAATAAGGGTTTCTCTTTGAAAAGCTTTTCGAGCATAAACTAGGAATTGAAGTATACCTTTATAAGGGAAGATAAGTGAGGCAGAGGTTGCAAAAGGTTTTCGAGCACAATGCGAGAGCTCCGCTTGATATTTAAACTGAAATGGTTTCGTCTTTCAAAAGCTGCAAGTAATTTTCCATAAGTCAGATTCCAGTGATGTGTCGCCGGAAAAATATTCCACGGAGATTCTAAGAAAACAAAAGTAGGAAAGAGTAATAAAGACAGTTGAGGTGGCAACTGGCAAGTAGGGTAGAGAATGCATAGGGCTCCACTATTCTTTTGGAAAATAGTTAACGTATCCGGCGTTCCCATTTTGAAACGGAATGGCCGGTCCTCAATTCATTGGTTCACGCCCCAATTTTAAATAGGGATTTTTCCCGTATTGCCCTAGGGGGCTCTTCCCTAAATACTCAGATTTGAAAAACTCGTTTCTAAATGTCTCCACAAACTTGTGCATCCATTCGCACGTACAAACTTTTCTCATTTTATCCAAATCATTTGAAGAAAAGAATTTGAGTATTCATACCTCATTTCCGACGAGATAACTCCGTTCCCACCTCATTTCCGGCGAGAGATCTTTGTTTCAAGTACGTTATTTCCATGTTCTTTTCATTAAAAAAATGTTATTAACCGAAGAACAACCCTCATTTTCGGGTTTCTTGTGTTTTAAAAAGAATGAATTCAAAAAAACCATTGCATGTATGATTAATTCATGGAAAAATGTCTATAATCATTGCATTTATTGTTCAAAACCTTAAATTTCATGTTATATATGTGTTTACATGTGGTTTTTTCATTTTCTATGACTTACAGTCGTGTTTCTAAGGTTGAAGACGACTGCATCGATCGGGTCAATATATTTTGTATTAAGTCACTACATGAAATGCACTAGGTCAATACATGTATCAATCTAGGCATTTTGTACTAGATCGCTACAGTCGATACATGAAATGCACTAGGTTGATACATTGTATCTACCTAGTACATTTTGCACGAGGTTGATACATTTTGTACGGAGTTGATGCATAAATGCATTAAGTCAATACATGAAATGTATTAAGTTGATACATTGTATCAATCTAGTGCATTTTTTGCATGGGGTCAATGCATTTTGTACAGGGTTGATATATAAAATGCATGAGGTCGATGCATTGTATCGACCCTGGGCGCAAAAAACTTCGGGAAACTCAGATTTTTGCAATTTTTTCATCTTTTTTTTTCTTTCAAAACTAGTATAGATGCTAATGGAGGGGTATTTGGAAGATGAGAGGAGTAGGTGAGCTTCATTCATCTCATCCACGTACGTATCTTCTTCTTCTTCTTAGAACGAAGAACTCTCGCCGGAAATGGGGTGGGAACGAAGATCTCTCATCCACGAACCTAAATCCCTCTTCTTGTTCTTCTTCTTTCAAAATCAGTGGAGGGGTATTTAAGACTTTTCATAAATACTGAATTATGAAAAATTGATCAAAAGGGTATTTAGAGAATGATTTTTAAAACCTAGATATTTAGAGAAGAACCTCATACTAGAGGGGCAATCTGGGAAAAATCCATTTTAAATATTCACCTACTGTGGTTAGATTCACTCATCCCTAGGGTTAAACAATCCAACCTTCATTTTTTCAAAAAAAACAAAAAACAAAATCTTAATTATAATTTTATTAAGCTTAACAGGGTTAAAGGGTTGTTAAAAGGGGCACAAGGACACAGGGGTAAGATAGGAAATGGATCCATGGATCCGCTGAACATTGCTCCTTTTCTTTTTAAGTAGGCATCAGATTACCTTTGCTACACAGCAGCTCGGGTGTCCACATATCATGAGACATGTGGCAATTAAAGATGAGAGATATCAAGGGGGAGAAGTCAAAAACATGAGGAGCAATGCTAGTCTGCCAGCCATTGAGTCATGGTCTTACAACTCCTGTTCTCTCACCCTTTTTAGACATAGAAAGAGGAGCCGACTTTTTTTAAAAAAAAAAAATTAGCTCTCGCTCTCACAAAGGCCCTTCAATTCAACTCAGATTAAATTTTTTTTAACTCTTGTGGCTAAATTTTTTTCCCTAAATCTAAGGGTAGATGCGTGAACCTTTGGGATGAGTGAATCTTAACCATAGTTAAAGGGAGTTAGTAAAGGGACACACGATAGAAAAGGGGCCCGAGATGCCCTCCTCGCATCACTGACAAGGATGTGATTATTTGCCGAGCGTGGAGCGAAGGGAGGCGTCTCAAGGCCCCTTTTTCTGTCATGTGTCCCTATTAACTTCCTTTAACTGTGATTTAGATTTACTCACTCTTAGGATTCACCCATTTATCTTCGTTTTTTAGAAATAAAAAAATTAATCACAGTGATTAAAATAATTTAACCAGAGTTCATGGACAACTGAAGGGGCTTTGGGAGAGTGAGGAGCAATAGTTTTCTCCTGCCATGGAGTAAATATTGCTCTTTTAGATAATAAAACAAAGAAATTTGTGTGGGCCCACAAGTAGGCTGATATAAGGTCTTGAATTGTAGGGTATGCTTAGCATTTCTATAATTATATTTGTGGAAATAATCACCTCCTCAGTCGGTGACCTGAAGAAGGCATCTTGGCTCTCCTTTTCTTGCCATGTGTCCACTATATTAACTCCCTTTAACATTAACTGTGATTAAGATTCACTCGATCCCTAGGGTTCACCCATCTACCCATAGTTTTTAGAAATAAAAGATAAAAGAAAATTAACAATATGGGTTAAAAAATTTAACCAAAGTTCATAACAATTTGAATGGGCTTTGTGAGAACGATGAGCAATAGTTTGCTCCTCACCCCTCACCAGTGGGGTGAACTACTGCTCTTTTTTTTGGTTGTGGAAAAAAAAATGGTGACGCTATGAGCACACCACTATTTACTAACTGGACACCATTAAAATATAACAAATTCTACAAGCACACCAAGAGTAAAAAAATACCTATAAATTTTCTACTTATACACCATTTTAAGGGAAATACTTTTTTCCCACGCGCACCTCTATATCCTCCCACGTGTCCCTTTTTAACTCTCACTAATAGTGGTTAAGATTCACTCACCTTTAGAGTTCTTTCGTATAACCTTGGTTTTTAAAAGAAAAAAATATAGGAAATATATTAACCTTAAAAATACTAACCTTAGCTAGATTGAGCTTAACCAAAGTTAAAGGGGCTATAAAAGCTACCACGTGTCAATTTTAACACCCATTAACTGTGGTTAAATTCACTCACCTTTAGGGTTCACCCATATAAGTCGTAACGTGTCTAATTTTATTGAAAAAGTACCTTAGTAGCCCTGCAACCACCATGAGACAATTGTTTCCGTAGGATTATCAATATAAAAAATAAGCACAAAACATATAGAAGGAGACAAGAAGGGATATAAAAGGAGAAGACATTGAAAAGATTACTTCTTTAAAAGGATAAGATTGTTTGTTAGGAGAGTTTTTAGTAAGGGTTTAGGGATTTAGGGTGTAGGTGCACATAGAAATACGAACTATAAAAAAAATGGAAGTTATTTTTTTAAATGGTGTTCAGTCAGTAAATAGTGGTGTGCTCGTAGCAGCACCCAAAAAAAAGAAAATCATTTGTATTTTACCATGTGTGGTGTCTCATCCTTGAAGATAGAATCTCACCACTTTACAGATTACTAGAACTACTTATCGATCAAGACCGTCCATTTAGCTTATCTAGCTCAATTTTTTTGGGGGGGTTATTTGACTGGTTAAAGCCATTCATTTGGTTTTATTATTGGGATTTTAATGGAAATGGGCCCCAATAATTAAAAAGGCATAGGAATAGGCTCACCTTTTTTTGAACTTATTTTTGTAGGCTCACTAATGATTTTAGGACAGAAAAGCTCCTCTCACTGTATTTCAAACATATTTCTTTTTTCTAAACTCTTGTTTGAAACGAAAATGAATAACAAGAGAGAAGAAGAAGGATAAGTGAAAAAGAAGAACAAGAACAAAAAACTATCCATTTGAACCCTAGTTCACGCGTAAGAAGAAGAAGAAGAAGAAGAAGAATGGAAATATGTCCATTAACGGGCCCTAGTTCAAGCATAACTGAAGAAGGAGATAAATAGAAAAAGAAGAACCGAAAAAAAATAAAAAATTAAAAGTTTTAAACTGGGAAATGGAGCCCATTTTTAGTTTTTAAAAAGTCAAGGTTTGCACTATTTTTTGTAATTTTCGACACTGGGATTTTATCTAGATTATCTCAATTTTTATATAGATTATCGAGATGTATAAGACTATCTCAATTTTTATATAGAATATCAAGATTAACTGTTAAGTTAAGATTTTTATAGTAGAATTCCAAAATTAGGACTTTTGTATAGCAGAGAAGGCTAAAATTGCAAGTTTAGCTAGCGTACAATTAAGGCCGACATTATTACAAAAAATTCAAGAAGCACAATCCGAGGATGAAGAATTAAAGGCAATTAGAGAGAAGATACTTCATGGTACATTGGGTGATTTTGAGAATTCGAATGATGGGATACTTCATTTCAGGGGTTGAGTATGCATGCCGAAGAACCCAGAACTGAAAAAGAAATAATTGAACGAAGTACACCCTGGTAGCACAAAGAGAGAAATGAATTACTGGTAGGATGACATGAAGAGAGAAATAACTGAATATGTATCAAGGTGTGCCTAGTATGCCAGCAGGTGATTGCCGAGCACTAGAGGCCAACAGGACTATTAAATCTGTTACCAATTCTAGAGTGGAAATGGGACATATAGCCATGGATTTTGTTGTTTCTTTGCCCAAAATGAGGAGTGGTCATAATGCAATTTGGGTTATTGTGGATCGTTTAACCAAGTCAGCTCACTTTCTCGCTATTAAAAATACAAGCACTTTGGAAAATTTTGTCAAAACTATACGGCCGAGAGATTGTGAAGTTGCACGAGTGCCTGTATCGATTGTATCAAACCGCAATCCATGATTTACCTCTCAATTTTGGCAAAGTCTGCAAGGAGCTTTGGGAACACAATTGGCCTTGAGTACAACTTTCATCCACAACAGACAGTCAGTCAGAATGCATGATACAAATCTTAGAAGATATGTTGCACACTTGCAATATAGATTTTGGGGAAATTGGGATGATTACTTGTCATTAATTGAATTTGCATATAATAACAGTTATTTGGCAAGCATCCAAATGACACCATATGAGACCTTGTACGAAGGAGTTGTTGGTCGCCAGTGTCTTGGGCCAGGTGGGCAAACACAGACTGTTGGGACCAGAATTGATTGTAGAGATATCCAAAAAGATCGAGTTAATCCGCCCAAGGTTCTTGGCTGCTCAGAGCCGACAGAAAAATTTATGCTGATGGGATATGGAATTTCATGTAGGAGAGCATGTATTATTGTAGATCTCTCCATCAAAGGGCATTATGAGGTTTGTAAAACAAGGAAAATTGAGCCCGTGATTTATTGGCCTTAGCTTTCGAGATACTGGCCAGAGTTGGAAATGTAGCCTATCGTTTGACATTGCCGGCAGAATTGGAGAAGGCTCACAATGTGTCTCATATTTCCATGTTGAGGAATTATGTATCTAATCCATCTCATGTAATACACTATGAACCTATTCAAGTAAGTGAGAATTTGACCATTTGAACATAAAACTATTCGGATTTTGGATTTTAAGAACCAAGTGACCAAGTGTTGAGGAATAAAACGATTCAATTGGTGAAAGTACTTTGGCAGTACCACATTGTGGAAGAAGCCACTTGGGAGCTCGAAAGCTCAATCAAAGAGAAATATTCTCATTTTTTCAATAATTGAGATATTATTATAATTTCAAGGACAAAATTTTGTTTAACGAAGGGAAAATGTCACGACCTAGAATTTTTAAATATAAAATTCTTGGGTCATGATCTCAAGTAATTAAATTAATTAAGGAAAAATAATATGAAAATATTATTGGGCCCCAATAATCTATGGGCCTAATTAAACCCCTTTATTACTAACTATGTTCATTAGCCCATGGCCCCATAAATTATTGTCTGGCACCCAAATAATTAGATGCAGGGCCCAGTACCTGCCCCCATCCTATAAATCCCTGTTGCACGTGTGATTGGCAGCCAAAGTAGTTAAGTGTCAAATCGATCACTTCGCGCGACGCACAGCATCAAATCATGTCGAAATGGTGTTGTCGGTCAAATCAACATAAAGATGAGGAGGCAGGGTTAGTAAAAAGAGTGATGTACGTGAGTGGCTTATCACCCACCCACCTACGTGCACCCCTCACCCTCCCCCTCCCTTAAGTGTGCGACCACACACTCTCACCCTCTCAATTACTCTCTCAAACGTTGTCTAGAGTTGGGAGTTGGGAGTTGTGGAGAGCTAAAGCTTGGAGGAAGAAGAAGCAAGCCAGAAGGAAGGAGAATCAAGAGGGAATCTATCCCAAATCTTGAGGAGAACAAGCACAATAAATACTCTCCTCTTCTACTCTATTTTTGCTAAAGCAAATGTTGGGGGCAAAGAACTAAAGACCATAAAGGGGACGCCAATAACAGGAATCGTCGGTGGGAAATTTGCCCGCCTGCAGGCTAAATCCCAACTCTTTGTAAAGCATGATTTGGTTGATTTATGAAGGATTGTGGAGCATGTTATAGCTATGTTGATTTGGTAGTATTTGATTTGGTATTTATGGTGTTGAATACTTGATAGCATGTCTTGAAACTAAAGATTCGTGGAATAACTTATCATAGCATGATTTTGGTTGAGATTAATTTAAATGTTGAAGAGAATGACTTAAATTAGAAATTTACCTTATAAGGGTAGAATTTGAGTTGTGGTTTGCAAAATAGATTTATGATGTGATTTGGTTTAAAAACTCCAGAGAATTGAGTATGGATTACATAATTTATGCTGAAATTTATGAAAATAAATTGTTGTGAGCATGATTTAAATTAGAAATTCTTAGATTTAAATATCTATGGTATGATTTGAGTTTAGATCTTTGAAATTGAACCATTGATCGTTTGATTGAAATTGGAAATGTATTTTTACTTAATTTGAATTGAGATTCATGAAATGGGTAATTTATGTTATGGAAATTGAAGATTCAATCATTGATGTCACTAAATGAGAAGGGATTTAATCAAAATAATTGATTAAGGTCACCTTGGGGAGAAAGAGGGCCTAAGGAGTCAAAAATATGGAAGAAAAACCATGAATCACACACTGTGCGAAGTCCGCTCGAGTGAGAATGAAATCCGCTCGAGTGAGTTCTATTATGGAGAGCGAACTAGTCAAGATGATTCGATGTCCACTCGAGTGGGATTGGTGCAGAATTTTAAAAAAATGTTGTTTCCTTTGTCGTGGTTCCCTACTACTAAGTAAATGATTTTTGGGTAAATTACACTCACCTCCCTTGGGGTTTGGTATAATTTCAGGAACCTCCCCTCTTGTTTCTAAAATTACATTGACCTTCCTGTTAGGCTCATCCTATTAACTTCATCAACTAATGTTACTATTTCCAATTTTACCCTTATTACTTAGAGGAAACACTTAAGCTTAGTTTGAAAGCTCAACCAAAAAAACACATAAACGTCCCAAGCCGCCACATGCACCTTTTAACACCCACTAACTATGATTAAGATTCACTCACCCTTAGGGTTTATCCATCTAACCCTAGTTTTTAGAGAAAAAATAACTTTAGGTTGATTATGGTTAACCACAATTAAAGGGGCTCTACAAGTCACCACGTTTCCCTTTTAACAACCATTAACTGTGGTCAAGACTCACTCATCCCTAGGATTTATCCATCTAACCTTAGTTTTAAGAAAAAATAAAAAATATTAATTTTATGTTAATTATATTTAACCCCAGTTAAAGTCTCTATAAGCTGTCATGTGTCTCTTTTAATACCCACTAACTATGGTTAAGATTCACTTACCCCTAGAGTTCATCTATCTAACATTGTTTTTTAGAAAAAAAAAATATATATTTACCTTAAGTTGATACTATTAACCTTGGTTTTGGAAATATATATTAACTTTAAGTTGATACTATAACGTTGGTTACAAAACTCAATTACCATTTATTTTATTGTATTGGTTGACTTTGCAAAGGGTAATTTAGACATTTTAAAATGTTTAAGTGATGACATCATCAAAGTTTATCCATAAAAGTAACGGCCAACAAATGGAAAGGGATATTTGTTATAGAAACCAAAGTTGAGGGGAGGTCAGTGTAATTTCAGAAACAAGAGGGGAGTTTTTTGAAATTTCACCAAACCTCAAGGGAGGTGAGTGTAATTTACCCATGATTTTTTAAAGGTAGGAATGAGATAAATTGAACCATTGTAAGAGCTAAATGCTTGAGGGTCGTCAAAAATAAGACTTAAAAACTGAATATCTTGGGGAAATCAGTAGTCCATGTAGACCAGGTACACTCCGCCTAGGGGTTAACCTTGTGAAGTAGATGCAAACCCAAAGGATAGAAAATGGATATTTTGGGAAGATACGGTAGTCTATGTAGACCAGGTACACTCCGTAGAAGAACTAACCCAGTGAAGTAGATGTGAAACCGAGGACGGTAGTCTATGTAGACCAAGTACACTCCTCTGAGGGGTTTACCCTGTGAAGTAGATGCGAAACCCGGGATGGTAGTCTATGTAGACCAAGTACATTCTGTTTAGGGGTTAATCTTGTGAAGTAGATGTGAAATCAAAGAATAGAGCTGGAATAGAAAATAGATATTTTAGGAATGGTAGTCTATGTAGACCAGGTATACTCCGTAGAAGGACTAACCTGTGAAGTAGCTATGAACCCTAGTCAGGGCTTATGGTAGCCAATGTAGACCTGGTACATTCATTCTAGGGGTTAGTCCTGTAAAGTAAATGTGAACCCAAGATAGAGTGACATGGTGGTAGAAAATTGTTTAAGGATAAGAAAGGGGAAAAGGGCCCCGCAAAGCCCTGAATCAAGAAAAAGTAGTAAGAGTGAATCAAATGACTAGAATATCAGGTATGAGATGTTTATGATTCGGTATTGTATTATTAATGGATGCTAAATGCTTACATTGTCAGTATTGTATATTCATATCTTAATGCTATTTCCAGTTGAACTATAAAGGATAGAAAATTGTGTAAGAATGTTGAGAGATTTTTGGGCTTTACAGCTCACTGACGTTTTATGTCAACAGATCCTAAGGCATTCGCTGAATGAACTATTCCGGTGAAAGAATTAAAGTTTTAAAGACATTAAACTTTTGGGGAAAATGATGCTTTTGGGAAATTTTGAGACATGCATCGACGCAAAGGCTGCGACATTTTGAAATGAACATATTGTAATTAATATAGGTACTTGACTTGTTTATGATGGGTTATTGTGACGACTGTGATCAATGCTTTAAACAAGCTCAAAGGAATAAGTATTAAACTTCTCGCATTTCTAGCAGGTAAAGTCTTCCACTTGGTGTAATAATTAAGCTGGGTTTGGGTTGCAATCGAAAACGCATTTATGGCGGGTAAAATATGTGCATGAATCGTGATCGAAAAGCGTCTCAAAAAAAAATTCTAAGACGTGGGTTTGGGTCGCAAAAATTACACTTGGTGTAATAATCAAGCTGGCTCAAATCGTATTTATGTTTGTCTTGATTGCATCCTCATAAATTTTGATTGGATAATTAAATACCCTAACACCGCTGTCACCCACCTCTCGAGGATAACCTCAGATCACTATCCCGTCCTATTTTCTATTATAGATGATTATATTAGAAAACCGTCCACCTTCAAATTTCAACAGACATGGATTCACCATACAGATTTTCAAAGAGTTGTGAAAGAATCATGGGAGGTCCCAGTCTATGCTGATTCTCTTATGTTTTTTTTTTGCTCAAATTAAAAAGACTAAAGTCTTGCTTAAAAGAATGGAACAAGGCAGTCTTTGAGAATATTGTTCAAAGAATCAAGGATATTGATTTCCAAAATTGTTGACTTAGAATTGGATATCCAAAATAATTGGGATGCTGGTAAAGGGATTCAATTGTCAAATTCCAATAGGATGAGTTGCAAAAGGTCCTCCTCCATGAAGAAATTTTCTAGCGTTAGAAATCCAAAGTTAAATGAATTCAAGAAGGTGACAAAAATACCAATGACAACAAAGTCGAGAAGAGGGAGAAACTGCATCTCTCATATCCAAGATTTCCTAGGTAACTGGAAAGAATCTGTGGAAGATATTGGTAACAAAGTGGTAACATTTTACAAACATTTTCTCTGCTCTTCTAATAGCAATATTGATCTTGATCTTTTAAATAATATTCCTTTTTTTATTTCCAATGCGGATAATGATTTCATTTTTGCTATTCCTACTTTTGAAGATATTAACATGGTTGTTTGAGCATGTCAGCTAATAGTGCTCCAAGTCCGGATGGTTTATCGGGTCATTTCTATCAATCTTGTTGAAATATTATCAAAGATGATCATCTAAAAGCGGTTACTTGGTTTTTCACTAATAGATATATTCCCAAGGCAATGAATACTACTGCTATTGCTTTGATCCCAAAATGTAGCTCCCCATGACTTTTGCGGACTTCAAACCAATTAGCCTGTGTAACTTTCTCTATAAGATATTATCTCTCCTTATATTAGATTGTCTATGAATTTTTCTCCCTAAGTTTATCTGTGAAAAACAAAGTGCCTTTGTAAAAGGTAGGTACATTATTGAAAATGTTAATATTGTTCAAGAGATGCTTCAAGATATTAACAGAAAGATTTAGGGAGGCAATATCATCTTCAAGGTTAACATGGAAAAGTCCTATGATTGTATGGAATGGAGTTTTATTATTGCAGTTCTTAAAAAATGGGATTTAACAACAACGTTACTAGTTTGATCCAAGGATGTCTTATAAACCAATCCTTCTCTATCATTATTAACAAACGGAAGTCTCAATGGTTTCTTCCAAAATTCTTATGGTTTAAGACAAGGAAACCCCTTATCCCCTGCCCTTTTTATATTGGCGAGGAATTTTTGAGCATGGGCCTTAAAAAGATTAGCGAGAACCTAGAACAACCAAGCAATTTTTTTTTCGGGGGGGGGGGAGGGGAGGAAAGCTGGGGTAAGGCAGACCCCGACCGGAATATTGAATCCAAAAATAAAAAAGAACAACTATATATGCACATAAGTGCGACCACTAGCATCCTCCTGGACCGTCCTCGAAAGAGCACTAGGGAAATCAAGAGGAGGGAACAACATCCTCTCGACAGAATTACAAAGTTTCGACAAGTAGTCAGCACACTGGTTAGCTTCCCAATACACAAACGTGAACTCTAAGAAAACAAAATAGGTACAAAGAGAGTGAATCTCAGCGAGGGTAACCAAGGTTCTCCATGGAGCCTGACACTTTCTATTAATGCAGTCAATGGCCCCTTTAGAATCAGACCGGACCGAAAATTTCAAAAAACCCCGGCCTAAAGCTTCAGTTAGGGCCAGAGAAATAGCTTCAAGCTCATGCTGGAGCACAGACGAAGGGGGAGACCCAACAGCCAACGTGAACAGAGGAGTTCCCAAGTCATTGTGGATAATGATACCACATCCACCAATCAGGTCCCGCAACGACCCATCCGAATTGATTGCCACCATGCCCGGATCTGGCGATCTCCATTGGCGCCTCTGCATCTGAGGTGTCCCAAACCGAGTACGAATCTGCCACAAGGAGAAAAAATCCCTATTTGGCTGGGTATCAATCACATTTCTGGTATCACTACCCATAAAGCCCCGGGTATCAGGAACAACTCGCTCAATGACAGAGGCAAGCGGGCTGAAGTGGTTCTTGAAGATGTGCTTGTTCCGTTCGCGCCAAAGGTGATACACCGGACTGCAAAAGGACATCTTCTTAATATTGGTGAAAATCCCCTTCCCTTTGAAATGGTGACTTACCCAATGAATCTCTTCTTGCCATACATCCGCTGGCCGACAATTAATTCTGGGCAAGAGCAAGATAGCATGTCAAACGGCCTTAGTGAACTGACACGTGAAGAACAAGGGGTTGTGGCTTTCGGGTTGCAGTCTGCAAAAAACGCACGAGGACGATTGGATGATATTTGGGTTAGCAAACAATGGCGAAGGGCCATCCATGTAATAAAGGAATGGCGAGGAATATTCTCACTAAACCAAACCACTGAACTCCAAGGGACAGTAGGATACCAGGTTCGAATAATATCACAAGCAGAACTGAGGGAGTAACAACCTGAAGGAGAGGCCATCCATATAATTGTATCACCTGAAGTGTGCTTAAGCCTGGGCAGACTCTTGGCGATGTCCCAAACCTGCAAGAGAGCAGAAGCGTGTGGAATCGGAAGATCCCAATTATCTTTGCTGATGATTGAGTTGACGAAGGCCATCCTGTCCCTACGTATATCATGGCCAATATGGTGGTTTCCTAGATATGCAAGGACCCTTGCAGGATGCCAAGGGTCCAGCCATATGCGAGTACCCAAACCATAGCCAATAATATGGAGGACTCGATCAGATATATGGGTCTGGATATATAGTATGGACCGCTAACACCAAGAGCAGCTGCTAGGGAAAGCAACAATCCAAAGAGAGTCGTATTGCAGATACCTGGCAAAGATCCAAGCAACCCATAAGGAATCATTACTAGAGACGAAGCTCCACACATGTCTAATTAGGCCAGTCCTATGCATATCTGAAACTGGTTGAATTCCTAACCCACCTTCATTAAGCGGAAGGCAACATCTAACCTAGCTAATCCTGAATCTGTAGTTGCCTTTCCAAGAAGAAGTCTGTCCGGGGAACTGCCATGTTAGCTATGGGTATGGTTCCTCGAAATGGGGCTGAACCTGGCGTAGGTAGTTCCCTAGGTGCTGGAATGCTGGGTAGAAGGTCAGGATTTTCTACCCATATACGATATGCAGAATCAGTTGGTGGTCCAGTTGTGACCACAAAATCTGGCCATTTGTCCCTTCTGGAGCTTCGCCAATCTGCTTGGAATCGGTGGGTGAGACGTTCAGACTGCACAGTGAAATCGACGAAGTCCTGTTCGAGGTTCTCTATAACCGGGATGCGCTGAGGGAGTCCAAACTGTCTAAGGACTCGGAGTGGTACGTAGGCGGCTGAGACGGTGATGCCGGCTAGGACTATACATCGTCTTCCTGCTATGACAACGCGTGGTAGCTATCTGCGAACAAGCCACACGTATTCCCATGTAATCTGATCCTCTGTCAGGTCTTGAAGAAGTTGGTAGAGAACTTTGACGTTAATAGTCACGATCTGACCCTGATTCTGTACAATCTTCTTAGGCAGACTGTATGCATCATAGGGTACATCAGGTACCGGGATGATGGTGGGTAGGTGTGAGACCAACCACAAATACAAGAGTGGTGCACTGGCGTGGAAGACGCCCTTTCTACGTTCTGTTGCAAGGTTGAGAGCCCTGAGAAGTTCTGCAAGAATGACCGGGACAACCGTCTTCGACTCCCGGATGTCATCGATGATCCCTGTCACTACTGAGTCGGCATAGGCGCGGCTTTTTGGGAACACCAGTTGCGACATGATGATGAGTGTAAAGGCATTGAGATCAGGGAGCTCGGGTGGTGGGATGTCAGTGTCTCACCTGGGCCTGTACCGTTTCTTAAGGAAATGTATAGACACCCTGTCATAAGTGCCCTTTGTGTCGTACTCCAAGAAGGCAGGCATGACTCGTAAGAACCATGAGAGGCTTGTTTGAAAGTTTGCCTTATAGCGTGGCACAAGAGCATCATCGTCCATGTTTAGTCCGAGGATGCGTTGTATCTCCTCCAGTGTTGGACACATCTCGTTCTTACCGAAGCGGAATACCGTATAAATAGGGTTCCAACACTGGATGGCTGCGTTAATGAGGCGCCAATCTGGATCAACCATGGACAGGTCAAGGGTGTTACCCAGTCTGTAGTACTGGGCCCAGGCGAAACGTTGATCCCGAGACAGAGTATCAATCAAGTCATGAAGGTTTTGGTCACATGCCTCCTGGGAGGTCAGGTGCACGGGTCGTGAAGGCTGGTTGTTTGATGGAACAATCCCTAACGGACTTGCCATCTACCTAGACAAATATACAGACTCTGTATCAGTGTACTGTGTATGCAATGCAAATGATGCAATATTGTTTTTTATTTTTTCATTAGGGTGTGACATGGCGCATGTACCTTGATAAGGCAGTCGGACAGAGGTCCGGTATGCTTTACCCTGGTTTTTGGGAACCGGGGGCCTATCAGGTCACGACAAGGGATAGGTCCAAATGAAGACCTATTTGTCAGAGATTTGGACCCCACGTACTATGTCTGGAAGAGGGGTAGGGTGTGTTTTATTACAAGCACAAGTTTGACTCATCACATGCCCCTAGGAGGTTATTTATCCGGGTAGGGTGTACCCGGGTAGTTAACACTGAATGGGGACGGGTATAGGGTGCAAGCAGGTTAGGGTTTATAGTAGCCCTCCGAATTGGCTGCTTGTAAGCTATACCCTGACCTAAGCTACATGTATGCATGCTAGGGTATGCAAGAGTGTGTTCCTAAGGATGGGGGGATCACTTAACACCGTATATGCGACTCCTTGAAATGGACGATTGGTATAAGCGGGAGCATTCAGAACCGTTTCCTGAGGATAGTCACCCAACAGGCCAAGTTCTGCGGACCTCCAAGACTATTAAGCCCCTGTCACTGAGAATAGTCATTCAGCAGCCGTGAGCGTAATAAGTCTGTCTAATAAGTATTGGGTTGATTACACTACAATGGTATGAATGAGATGCACAGTACACAAATCACCAAAGAGATGTAAAACGATTAGTATTAGGTTAAGTACTTAAGCATTTGATTAATTTGAGGTTTAGTTTGGCTTAAACCTAGGTTCTGGTTTGAACCTTAAGGTCCCCAGCAGAGTCGTCAGAGCTGTGAGTGCAGGTTTCAGGGAAACTCTGGTTTGAATCTCACGGGGTGAGTATAGAGTCGCCACATATTCATTCGGAATGGATAAGTCCTCAGGATTTGGATAAGGTCTTGGTTTGCGGTCCGAGGTTAGGGTAAGAGGTTCGGTTAAGTCTGTGGAAGGGGTTAGGCACCCCGGCACTTCCACTTTTCAGTGGTTCCCTACTTACTAGGGTTAAGCCAAATGAATCTAAATGTTAATCAAATACCTCAAGTATTTAAGATAATGCTAATCTAAGAAGGAGAAAACCCTAAACTAGGGTCGAATCCGGGTTGGGCTGCCTAGGTACTCACATAGAGGTGAGATCAGACCGAGCGTAGTTTTGGCACATGAGCCCGTGCCAAGGCTAAGGGTGTGTGTGTGCACCAAGGGTGGCTTAGGGTCTAGCCGGGAGGCTAGGGTTGGTTGACCAGGTTGGTCAATTGTTTGGTATTGGGCCCGATAGGTTAATGGGTAGTCCGGTAGACTAGGGTTTAGGCCCGGTAGGCCAAGGGTGAGCCTGGTAGGCTAGATTTTGGCCCGGTAGGCCGAGATTGGGCCCGGTAGGCCAAAGAGTGAGGCCCAGTAGGCCCAGGGTGTCTTAACCAAGGGTTAGGGTTGCTAACTGGAGTTAAGAAATGTAACTATACCTTGGTCAGGGGTGCTAACCATGGTTAAAAGGTCCAATAACAGATTTTTTGGTCTTTTTGAATTTTTCTAATTTTTTTGGGATTTTTTTAGATTTTTCCCAATGGTTAAGGATGCTTAACCGCGGTTAAGGAGGGGAGGTCACCATGGTTAGGGGTACTAACCATGTTTAAATGGCCAAAAGATACCATTTTTGGGATTCTCCTAATATTTTGGATTTTTTGAATATTTTTTCAGATTTGTTTCGGTTAAAGATTTTTTAACCATGGTTAAGGGTCAAAAATGGGGTTGACTCTGATTGGGGGTCTTAACCAAAATAAAAAAATGTCATAGAAGACATTTCTGGATTCCATGTAATATTTATGATTTTTTGATAATTTTTCCAGAATTTTGCTAGGTCATGAGCCGCTTAACCATGGTTAAATATTAACCACAGGTGGGTTTAACCATGGTTAAGGGGTCGGTTGGGTCAAGAGTGGGCTCAGGGTCTATGGTAGGGCCTAGAATGGCCTCCTACCCGGTTTGGACCCCCACAAAGTCCAGCAAATGCAAAAAAAACCCAATGTTACATTTTTAACCACAGTTGAGGAGGGTTTAACCATGGTTATCGAGGGAACCATGAAAATTCGAGACTACCAATAGGTAGTCTGAAGTCCAGTTATCGTTTTAAACCTTTGTGGGGCCTAAGGGGAGATCGGGTGTGGGCCCCACAGAGGCCCAAAGTTACCTCATTGCACATCACATAAAATGACAATTTTTAAAAAACAACCACTAAACAGATTTTTGGCAAAGTTTGCAGTGATTTTGCCGCTGATTGGCTCAAACCCCGGGGGATCCGAGACCAAGGTTACGAAGCCGGCTATCAGGAGAACAATTTGAGCCCTCGTGGGGCCCAAGAGGAGGTCGGATGTGGGCCCCACAAAGGCCCAAAGTCACCCCATTGCACATATTTTCACACTGTCGACCCCACTTTGGGGTCGATTTAACCATAGTTAACGTGAAACTAAGGGGCTGAAAATTTACAGAGGGGTAGCCTGAAGTGGGGGGAGTCTAGCCATGACCTTGGTTTTGACCAAGGCCGAGTCTAACCAGGGTTAAACGCGAGTTATAGGCTGTGGACCCAACCAGTTTTTTTTTTTTTTTAGAATTTTTTTTTGAAGAAAAAAAAAAGGACTGTGGGGGGCTCCGGGGCTTAACCAGTGAGGTCCAGGGGTTTCCTCATGGATTGAGGACCCCCCAGACCTCTCGGAGTGGCCGTGTGCCGTGGTGGTGGGAGGGGTGGATGCGTGGCCACGCCTCAATGCCGAGATCCCATGCATGATTTTGCTTTACTGGGCTAAAAAAACAGAAAAAGCAAAAGAAGACCTCTGGAATGGGACCAAGGGTCCCTTACATTGGTAAGAACCGGAAAAAAATAGGGGAGGGGTATACCCTGCTACAGCCGCAGTGGAGGAGCCGAGAGAGGTGGCTGCGTGGTAGCCGAAAGTGTGGAGTTCACTGTGAAATATTTTCAAAATTTTTTTTTGACAGTGGTCTGTAGATGGTAGCACTAGGGATTCAGGGGTGAATGATGGTTGAAGTGGTCGAATACCAAGGTCTGTGGAGTGGGGAATAAGGGTGGAGCTACTGTAACTGAAGAAAAAAAAACCTGCAGGTTTTTTTTTTTTTTTTTGAACTTGTGGAGGGTGGAGGCTTAAGGGATGGCCTAAGGGTGCTTAGAAACCATGGAGGGGGCCTAACTAAAGTGGTGGAGAAAATGAGAAGATGGGTCGGCCGAGCACCACCGTGCTTGTACAGATTTTTTTTTGAATTTTCTCCTCAAAATCGGGTCCTAAAAGGCCATGGACCTTGACCTTTTGGTTGAAAATTTTTGATTTTATGGACTTTGAAACGAGCCTTGAGCCCATGGGGATTTCCCTAGGGGTTCAGACTAGGGCTAGGCTAGGGTTGGATCTAAGGTTAAGTCTGGGGTATACCTAGGGTTTAACTAGGGTTAGCCTAGGGCTAGGCTAAGATTTAGGTTTGATTTATTGAGATGGGGCTTAAGCCCATTGAATTTGAGTTATAGGTTTCGGGGTTTACCTAGGGCTACTAGGGTTCAGCCGGGGACAACCATGGTTAATAGAGATTAACCATGATTAAATAAGGTGTAAAAATTGGGTGCTTACAATTGTCTCTACTGGGGAGAGTGAGAGATGTTGTCTCTGCTTGATGATTGTTTCTTGGAAGAGATTTTCCCCGAAAGGTTTCTTTTTGGGACAGAGTCCGGGGTTGTTTGTCCCTGTGGGAAGTCTCTAACTCTTGGAAATGTTTCGACTTCTATTTTGAGTTTTCCTTTGACAGGAATTTTTTATACCCTTGAGAGTCGACTCGATTGGGGAAATTGAAAGGATTTTAGTTCGGTTAGGCTTCTTGGGGAGAAGTTTCAGTGAGGCTTTGGTTCCATCGGGGAGGTTTTGATTCTGCCTGGGGAGATCAGGGGGAGGTGTGATCCCTTTTTGTAACCGCACCTGATTTTTCAGGTTGTCTACGTACCTTTTGCAGGATCAGGTCATGATGTAGTTCAGGCGAATACCACAGCTTGGCGAGGGAGGGTGTCCCTAAAAAGGTTTTGTGAAAGAAAGGTTGTTAAGCTCAAAGGGGCTAACTAGCGGATTTTCTTGATTTGTAAAATGGGTTTACATTGAATGGGATGCAGAGGGTGCTAAAGATGGTTTCCTGTCCTTTCCTGAAGCGGCTAAAAGTGTAAGCGTTATTAAACAAGACATTTAAGTGTTGTACTTTGATCTTGCCCATTTGATTGATTTGGGATCCGGTGATCAGTCTGAGATTGCTCCTACCATTTGTCGGGCGAGGTATTTTCCCCTGACTAGTGGATTAGTGCAGCTTTCCCACAGCTGTCAGTTATTTGTTCGGGTGTCAGCCCTGCTTCACGTTTTGAAAATATGATGCCCTCCTGCTCCAAGCATTGTCTTGGGGGAGCTGAAATTATGTTGGATGACTGGACACGGGCTTGCCCCTTGCTTTTGAATGTTCCCTGCCCCTGGCGCGGCGAGGTCTTGACCTTTGCATTTGCTGTCTGGCTCTGTACAGGATGAGGTTTCTAGATGAGAATTATGTTTTTCATCGTATTCTGCCCCTAAGGATTTTGAGTCTGATTATCTGTTTAAGTGACCTCTTAGGAAGCATTCAGCTATGCTAATGGAGATGAAACTCTTGAGAAAATAGTGATTTTATTGGATTGAAAGAGGTAGACTCTGGACTAGACTTGTACATGGGCCACTGCGGCCGACTCTTACAGGAAGAGAAACTTAACTAAGACCGACTTAGACTCGGCTTGGTTCTGATTACTCGAACTCAGCATTTTGTTTTTAAATCACCTTCTTCAGATGGGCTAGTGAAGGCACTGCTCTGGGTGGCATAACGGCAGCTTGGTGAGGGGTTGGACAGGGTTTTTAGGAGCTCCAGCTACCAGGCACATAATCGAGTTCACCCTCATCAATTATGTCTTCGATTGCATGCTTTAGAGTGATACAGCGATCAGTGGAATGTCCGGGGCCTTGGTGGAAAGCACAATGTTCGTGTATCTGGTAATTACGGCTCCTCTTTTCTGGAGCTAGTAGTGGTGTGGGTCCGCGGAGTGCGATCAGTTTCCTATCAATAAGAACTGGTAGGAGCTGGCTGAGGGGACAAGGGGTGAAAAATGCTTGTGTGAGGCCTGGGGCTCAGGAAGCAGACGAGAGGAAGGTCTTGGTGGTTGTGCCACTGGGTTAGATGTGTTTTTCTGAATGGCAGGAGGCGGATCTGGTTTTGTCCTTGTGCCACCCGGAGCTTGTCGAGACTGATAGCCATATCTTAGAGGAGAGACTTGATTTTCTTGATGTCCTATTCTTGGCAGAAGAGGGTTGTCAAGATGATTTTTTGGCTGCTTGATGCTTCTCCGCATTCCATTGCTTGGATCCTTAAGTTACCGCCTCGGTAAGGTGGGATCTAGAAAGATAAAGTGAGTCAATACCGTAGGTAAGGTATGTGAATCTAAAATGCATGGGTAAAAACTCAATCAATGAAGTGAGACTCAGAAAGAGAAAAAACTCAACCCTAAGCAGCACTCCCGATGGGATAGAGTGAAGGATAGACATGGTCTATGGATTCTCGTAGTTGGGTCTCTTCTATGAGCTTTGTCGACTACATGATGTGTGAGCCGTACTCTACAGATGCACGAGTGATGGTAGATGCAGTGTCATTGCCAAGATGTCTGGACTAGGATAAACTAGACTCTAGGGATACTAGTACAGATTGCAGCTTAGATTTGGTACCTAGATTAGGATAGACCTGGTTCTATGCTTTCCTGGTTAGGTGTAAGTGCGGTGCCCTAATAATGCAGATGTGGTGATGGTACATGTTTAAATGCCTAGTGTAGTGTGCCGGTGCTGCTAGTGTAGCATACTGGTGGTACAAGTGCAAATGTAAGGTGTAGTATGCATGTAGTGTATGTGCAGTGATCCTAACTGGTGCAAATGCAGTGCATAGACAATGATTAGAGTGCATATATGATGCAGTAATGCCAGAGGAGTAGAGTGCAAGTGTTTATGCCTAATGCTAGGGTGGCATTATGAATAGAGTGCCTTGTATGATGCGAGGAAAAGGATGCTAGAAAGGATTATTGCATTTAGTGTGCAGGAGGAAAGTACAGGACTGTGACTCAAAAAGAAGAAAAAGACACGATCCTAGGCAGGTCCATCAGGGATTACGAAGTCAAGTGACTGGGGCACACCGTTCGGGCCCATGATTTGCTATTGGAGGGATGTGACCTCAACCTCTATGTTCTCAATGGCTTCAGCAGCATTGAACATCCGGGATTTAATACAAGGGCATTAAGACCAGGAAGTTCTACTGCAAGAGAATCAATGTTCTACTCGCGCTTGTATCATTCGAGAAATTCGACGGGTATCCGATCAAAAAAATTGTTAGGACCGAGCTGCAAGCAAGCAGGCTTGATATGCAAGAACTTGGATAGGTCTGCCTGATATGTTGTCTTATAGTGCGGTATAATGGCTTTACCATCCATGTTTAACCCTAAGATGCACTAAATCTCTTCTGGTGTTGGAGATAACTCGTCCTTACCAAAACGGAAGACCATATGAGATGGGTTCCCACACTGGATAGCTGCACTCATGAGGCGTGGGTCTAGTTTAACCATGGATAGGTCTATGATAGCCCCGATTTTGTAGTACTGAGCTTGAGCGATATGCTGACTTAGGGTGATTGCCTCTATTGCTTTCTGGAGGTCGTGATCACGTGCCACTGGTAAAGTTAAATGCATGGGCCGGTTGACCAATTGATTGAGTTATCCCTGAAGGACCTACCATCTATACAGACTCGATGTGAGTGTGCAGGATGCAAAGATTATGCAGCGATTTTTTTGGTTTTTGATTGAGTGCGACAGGGCACATGTAATCTGATAGGGCAATCGGACAGAGGTCCAATATGCTTTATCTAGGTTGTTCGGAACCGGGGACTATCAAGTTAAGATTAGGGACATGCCCTGTGAAAACCTGTCTACCTGGGATTGAACCCCATGTGCGATGTCAGGATGCGGGGTAGGATGTGTTTTATTACAAGCATAAGTTTGGCTCATCACATGTCCCTAGGTGGGTGCTTATCCAGGTAGGATGTGCCTGGGTAGTCAACCATGATTGGGGACGGGTATAGGGTGCAAGCAGGTTAGAGTTTAGAGTATCCCTCCAGGTTTGGCTGCTGTAAACTATACTCAGGCCTAAGCTACATCTATGCATGCTGGGTGACGCAAGTGTGTTCCTAAGGATGGGGGGATCACTTAACACCGTATATGCGATTCTCTTGAAAATAGACGATTGGTATAAGCGGGAGCGTTCAGAATCCTTCCCTAACGGTAATCACCCAGCAGGAGTAACTCCGCAAACCTCCAAGACTTTTAAGCCTCTGTCACTGAGGATAATCATCCAGCAGCCGTAAGCGTATTAAGCCTTTCTAAAGGGTTTAGAGTTGTTACACTACTATACTATGTATGAGATGCACAGTATAAAATAGACTTAAAGGTATAAAGAATTAGTATTAGACTAAATTCTAAGGCATTTGAGTAATGTTGATATTGATTTGGCTTAGACCTAGGTTCCAGGTTGAACCTTGTGGTATACAACAGGAGAAATTCCCCAGCAGAGTCGCCAGAGCCGTGAGCACGGATTCCGGTTACCCACATTTTTTGTGGTGATTAGGTTATGTTTAGAGTCGCTACTTATTAATTCAGTAGGGATAAGTCCCCGGTTAATGGATATGGTCTTAAGTCTGCTTAGAGTTCTAGGTAAGAGGTTCGGTTAAGCCCGGGGAAGGTGTTAGGCACCCCAACACTTCCGTTTTACAACGGTTTCCTACTTACTAGGTTTTAGCCAAATTAATGTCAAGTTATAGTCAAATGCCTTAGGTTTTAATTTGTACTAATCCAAGAAAAGAAAAACTAAACTAGGGTCGAACCTGAGTTGGGTTACCTACGTACTCACATTGGGGTGAGAACAGATCGAGCGTAGTTCTGGCACATGAGCCTGTGCCAAGGCTAGAGGAGTGTTGTGTGTGCACCAAGGGTGATTTAAGGTCTAGCCGGGAGGCTAGTGGTGGTTGACAGAGTTGGTCAAGTGTATGGTCATGTTGATTGAGTCCGGTAAGCCAAGGTTGAAGCCCGATTGGCTTAGGCCCGGTAGGCCGAGAGGAAGTTCGGTAGACTAGGGTTGGCTTGGTAGGCCGAGGTTAGGCTCGGTAGGCCTTGGGTAAGCTCGGTAGGCTTAGGGTTAGGCCTGGTAGGCCAAAAGAGTAGTCTGATAAACTAGGGTTTGGGCTCAGTAGGCCAAGATTAGGCCCAATAGGCCAGGGGGAAGCCCGGTAGACTAGGTTTTAGTCCGGTAGACTAAGATTAGGCCAGATAGGCCTTGGGTAAGCCCGGTAGGCTTAGGGTTAGGCCTGGTAGGCCAAAAGTTGGGACCAGTAGGTCAATGGTAAGCCCAGTAGGCTTGGAGTTAGGCCCGGTTGACCAAAAAGGTTTAACCGTGGTTAGAGTTCTTAACCGGAGTTGGGCAAGGTCCAAGGTCATTAAATGTTGTTTGAACATTTTTAGGGATTTCCCCTCAATTCTCAAGTTAAATGGGATAACTATGGTTAAGACATTGATTTAACCATAGTTAGTCCGGATAACCAAGGTTAGGCAATACATGAAACATGTTTTGAATAGTTTTTTTGCCTTTTTAAATTTCTCATAATTTTTAGGCATTTTTCAGGGTTTAAACGGGCTCAACCATAGTTAAACCAAATGTTAACCATGGTTAAGCTCATCTAACCATGGTTAGGATGAGCATACAATCCAAAAGTGAAGTTTTCTACAGTTTTAGAATTTTTTAGATTTTTAAGGATTTATCCAGATTTTTTCAAGTTGGTTTGGTGGATTAACCATGGTTAACTCTTAATCATGGTTGAGTTAACCATGGTTAAGGCAAGGTATGGTCTGGTTAAACCTGGGGTGGGCCCCAGGGGTCATGACAAGTCTAGTGGAGGGCTCCTATGGGCTGTGGGCCCACTGCAAGGCCCACAAAACTCAAAAATCCACACTGTCGGTAATCTTATTACCGACAGTATGGCTGCTTTTTCTCCAACTTTGAAAACCTGTAACTACGGTTAGAAGATGAGTTAAGGGATGTTCGACCCATGGTTTTGAAGAGGGCAATGTAGGGAAGATTTTAACCTGGGTTAGGCCCCATAGGTGGCCTGGAGTGGGCCCCACATTGTGCCAAAGTGGCACTGGTCAGCATTCACATAAAATGATGAATGTGAGCAATGAGATTGCCGACATTCTGACAGTCTCTAATTTTTGGCATTTTAACCATGGTTAGGCTTAACCATGGTTCTCGAGGTCTTCTGATGAAATGTAGGGGAGACCCAGAGGTCCTGGGCCTTGATTGGGCCCTGGGGATGCTCAGGTGGGGCCCACAGGCCCTGCAACAGTAATGCTCAGGGGTGTCGGTATTGAGTTTACCGACACCCCAAAATTTTTTCAGAAAATGAAATCTGCCCAATGGGGCTACTACTAGAATGAACCCAGGGGTTCCCTCATGGCATGAGAGACCCCCAAAAGGTCCTGAGACCACTGGCCAAGAGTTGTACCCATAGAGGGGGTTCACCACACCATGAACAAGGTGGGAGAGAGCCCCATTGTGGGTGTACCTGCAAAAACTAAGGAGAAGGTCTCACATTTGCTACACGCGTGGTGGCCGGTGATATTGTACGTGGTTGTGGGGGCCTGGTGGTGCTGCTGCCGAAGCTGGGAGAGACTACAGGAGCTTCGGGGAAGCCTCTGGTAGTGTTGGAAGAGAAATGGAGAGGGTTTTGCAACTGGGCAAGGGTTCGGATGGGGGTTTTTCAGGTGGTTTGAAGCTTGAGGGGAGTGTCCCATTTATAGGGAAGGTCCAAGGGACAACCCTGGTATTAGTGCCAGGGTGGATGGAGGTTAAGGAGGCTGGAGTGGTGGTCTGCAGGCCGGAGTGGGGTACTCCCCGCTTGCCTGAACCCTATAGGGGGTGGCGTGCTGCGAAACTAAAATCCAAGTATGTCGGTAAAGACTTCACTGACATTCCAAAAACAAAGCACTTTGAGGGTGTCGGTAAAGACTTTACCGACACCCAGAGGTTTTTGCCCAACATGCCTAGGCCCAAGCAAGCACGCGTATAGGGGGTTTGTTTTTTGAATTTGTTGAGCCTGGGCTTGGGCCGAGGCCGAGAGTTGATCCTTAGGGGTTTGTGGGCTTTGAGGGTTAAGCCCTAGGATCCTAGGGCTTGAGCCCTAAGGTCCTAAGGCTTAACTAGGGCTTGGCTATGGCTAGGCTACGGCTAGGGCTAGGCTAGGGCTATACTAGGGCTAGGTTAAGGTTATGCTAGGGTTTACCTAGTGTTAGGGGTTTAACTAGGGTTTGTCCTAGGGTTAAGGGACTTGACTGGGGTTTGCCAGGGTTAACTAGGGTTTGACCTAGGGTTAATAGACTTGATTGGAGATTGCCAGGTTTAACTAGGGCTGTAAAAATTGGGTGCTTACACTACTATATCATTATGAATGGATGTTACTATGTGAAAAATAGTCTAGATGGATTGTGGATTTTACTGGGCTCTGTAGCTCAGCCCTCATTTTATGTTTTCAGATTCTAAAGCGTATTCAAATTGGCAAGGAGCTATGCTCGATAAATTTTGGAAAGTGTACCGATGCATTTGTAGCGTCAAAAGAAAAGGCTACTGTAGCCAGTGAGGTAACACATTTGCTTATGATGAGTTATTGTGATGACTAGTTGTTATTACTTATGTAAGCTTTCGAATAAAAGTTTAAAAATTCCCGCATTTTCGCGGGTAAAGTCTTCAGCTTGCTTAGTAATGACGAACGAACAAGCGTCTCGAAACATGATTCCTTAGGCGCGGGTTCGGGGCGTCACAAGTGTTGAAATTGGAAAGTCAAAGGGTGAGTTATAGGGAGGTGTGCAAGCCATCTTGCGTGGCTGGAGAGTGTTGGCCAGGTTTTTTTTTTTTTCTTGAATTTGAACTCTTACACTAAAAGGGTATGGGGTAGATCTGGGGCACCTATGATGTTCTGGTCTTAATACTAGAAAAGTGTTTTGTTGGTCATGCAAGGGAAGAAACTAATTGGGCCCTTGGGTTGTGCATTGGCTTTATTCAGTTTGGGCCATGGGTGTTGGACTTATCTTTGGGTCTTTTCCATAGACCATGGGCTTAGGATTTAGTCCATGGATTGGGCCAAGGGCTTGGTGCCTTGGATCTAAGGGTTCTCACTTGCGAGGCTTAGTCTTGGGCTTGATCTAAGGGATAGGCCTTAGGCTCTTGGGGATGGACCTAGGGTTAGATCTATGGTTAGCTTTGGGTTGACTAGGGTTTGACCTAGGATTAGACTAGGGTTCGACCTAGGTTTGGACCTAGGGTTCGACCTAGGGTTAGGCTAAAGCTTGACTAGGCTAACCATGATTTTAAAAAGGGGGTGTAAAAATTGGGTATTAGGCTAACCATGATTAAATTTCCTAACCATGGTTTAAAAAATGGGTTGTAAAAATTGGGTGATTACAACAAATTTGAAAGTTTGCATTTCAATTGAGGATATATTGATTATGGACCTGGATAGCATTGGAAGGTGGATTAGGATTTGTGTAGCCCACAACATATAATTGGGATGATGATAATGATAAGAGCACATGCGATTGTCTCGCATGGTCAGCGAAAGTAAATCAAAATATATAATAAGAAGTATCACTAGAAAATCCTCACAATCTGCCATAGCTTGTTTTATCTCGAGTGAAATGGGTGATTTGAGCATCATATTGTACTTATTTTTTATTTCTACTTTGTAATTAATTGGGACAAGTTGTTATGAAAATATCGTGTTCCTAACCCCATGTTTGGTTATTGAGAAGATAGGTGAAAATTGAAAAAAGAACAAAAAAAAAAGGTTTTCCTAATACAACTATAGTTGCTTTTTTTTGTATATAATTAATTTTCTTTTGTTTTCTCTGTTTCACCTATTTTCTCAGCATACAATTGTTTGCATGGAACAGAAAAAAAAATTCAAAAAAATTGTTACTTGAATTTTTTTCCTAATCTTCTGTTTATGATAAGTAAATCCAATGTATAATATACGTCGAGAAATGCTAGCCCAGACTCAGACTTCCAAAATCTTATTGTGGTAGTGACATGTGTTGCAATTTTTTCTTGTTACCTTTAAAATTGGTAGAAACCATAACTTTAAAAAAAAAAAATTGTCTTCCTAACCTATTGAAGGGTAGCAATGATAGGTGTTGCACCAATGTCTTCCTCATATACATTTAGGCATAGTATACATTGTTGGACATGGGTTGGTTCAGGTTGCTAGAGGCCTCAATCCAAACCCAATCCAACCTATGTTTGGGTTGGGCCAGTTGGTTTAAGGTTGAGCCCAGCCTAAGTTCACTACTGGTCTGTTCTTCAGATTTCTATCCTCATCATTTTCCTTTGACCATCTAGCAGAACATATTAGATTATTACAATCATCCGAGCGGTTTATCTCCGCTCATTTTTTGATACAGAAGATCTCTTTTGTTGGTATAATTCAAATGTTGAACTTTAAACCAACCTTGGGTCTAGCCAATGGGTATCCTAGATCTAACCAACCTACCCCAATAAGCAAGCCCAAAAGTGAAGTGGGATTGTATCGATCATATGTTTGTCTGGACCTACACATGCATTTTGGACAAACCATAGATCTAGCCAAAGGGTAGCCCAGATCTAACCAACCTACCCCATTAAGCAAGACCAAAAATGAAGTGAAAGGACATACATAGTCATATGCACCCATTGTGAGGTACAAAGGGAGTGCTTTGTGTCACTCACATGGACCGTAGTGGTAAAAAAGGAGCACTGCACTAGAATTTGGTTCACCTTAAGATGTGCAATGCCAAGTCATGTATACACACAGAAGACTATGATGTCCATTGGAAATCTTCTTCCTTTGTCTCCCGAGATCGAATCACAGCCAATCGCGATTGAACTCAGGGAGAGTTCCATCGCACCCACAAGTCAATACGTGTCCTTTTAATCTCTATTAACCATGGTTAAGATTCACTAACCCTTAGGGTTCAACAATCTAACCATGGTTTTTAGAAAAAAAATTTAACCATAGGATTAAGAAATTTTAACCCTAGGATTAATCTTATTCAGAAAAAATTTTAAAAAACAAGGTTAGATTGTTGATCCCTAAGGGTTAGTGAATCTTAACCATGGTTAATAGGGATTAATCCACATATTGACCTAGGGGTGCAATTGAACTCTCCCCAAGTTCAATCACGATTGGCTGTGAATCTGTGATTTGATCTCATCTCCCTAGTAAAAAAGAAAAAAAGATTTTTTTGGGTAGGTGTCATCATTTATCTAGGGGCGATTCACCTAAAAGATCATGCTTTGCATTTTTATTACCTAAAAGGGCATGCTTTTAACATATTTATCAAAAAAGGCTTACTTTGTATTTTTATTACCTAATAGGGTATTTTTTGACATATTAATTCCTTAGTTACGCATATAAAACCCAACACGGATAAGGGTAATATTGGAGTACATACCCTATTTGGTAAAACTTTTCAAATCATGTCCTTTTAGGTAATATTTTTGATTTAGGGTGACTAATCGGTACTTATCTCTTTATCTAAGTTAATAGGTGTAGGTTAGGAGTTAGGTTAGTACGCCTCTCAACCACCACACAAAGACTCGAAATCGAGTCTTTCGCCCCCCAAAAGGTATATGTCCAGAGCAAACCAGGTGGACGAAAAAAAATGTTTAGTTTATAAGAAGGTACCCTAGTGAATGGTGTGAGCCTATGACATTGAGTGAGAGAGAGTTCAGCTCATACGGCGAAGCTGTGCCCCTCATGAGTCCTGGGATCAAGTTTTAGAGGGGAGAACTCTCAATAGATTGATGACATATGTCCCTCAATATTATGACAGTGGCCTACTCACCCTAATACTAACACTTGCACTAACCAAATCTGTGATAAATGATGTCTCATACCAAAAATAAATAAACGAATAAATCTCCAAAAATTATAAATGTTCTTATGACTTATGAGAGGTAGGTTGAGTGTTTAGCATGCTTTTTGGATGGCATTTGGCTTTTGATATGAAAAAATGGTTGTTTAAAAGCTTCTCCCACTAACCACAAATTTACGTCTTCTAATTAGATTAGATTAAAGATTAAACATTATTAATGATAAAGTTCGTTCGTTTGTGAAATATATTACTACAGTACTTGATTATGGAGATGCCATTGGAGGCTATAGTAGGTTGCATTTTGATCCAGGTGCAATGAATCTCTTGAAAAGTAATTGAAATGTTAATTAATACGGGTTAAGGCATAGTGATCTTAGCGATGGATATCATGTTTTTTTTTTTTGGTTAAGCATTCTTTAGTCATAGGGGTGGAGCCAGAAATTCTTGTTTAGGGAGGGGAGGGGTGGTCTGGTCGAAATACATGTATCAAGAAAATTAATTGGTTTGAGGGCATGGGGCCTAGGATTCGGGGGCATAGTCTCCGGTTTTTTTTTTTCTTTTTTGAATCCATCGTGGTGATGAAATTTGTTAATGTTATATTCTAATAAATGTCCAATAATATACTCCTTTTGAGAGCCATTATATAAATAAAAGGGAAATAGAAAGAGGACTATGCATTTAGCTATGTAGCTGAATGCTTATCCTCATTGCTCTACGACCCCTTCTTAATGACCACCAACTGTGGTTAAGATTCACTCACCCTAGGGTTCATCCATCCAAGTTTGGTTTTTTTTTTAAACTATTAACCTTAATTTAATTAAGTTAAAAAGGAGGTGTGGATCGGCATTTGACTATCTAGCCAAATGTGCGGTCCACTAATCATTGGTCTTTATAAAATTAATTATATTTTTATTTTTTTTATTATACATATAAAAAATTACAAACTTTTGTAGGGACCATATTTCCGACATAGTCAACTAACTCAAGTTAGTTTGGGGGCACTATATATAGATAAGAATAAAAATTAAAATATATATTTTTAATACTATGGAATATTAAGAAATTAAAAATTTTGAGGTGGGGGGATGGCCCCCCTCGCCCCTGGCTCCGCTCATGTTTAGTCAGGTCGTTTATGCCTTAGAACTATAGGGATGTCAACGAATAATATCAATATCCGATTTGTATTTGAATTCGTTCAGATAATTATCTAAATAGGTATCTAACGGAGTGAATTCAAATGATGATTATACATATTTAATATATTATAAGTTTACAAAATAAAATTCATAAATATATACTTTTTATATAATTTAAGTTATTAAATTATTTTTTAATATTTTAAATAAATATAAAAATTAATTTTTTATTTTTTAAAAATAAAAAAATTTTAAATATTTTTTAGCATATTTTCTTTCTTATAAATTTTTTTAAAAGTAATCAAATAATTTGGATATTATCTGAATTGAATATTTTAATTGGAATCGAATACAAATACCATATTTCACTACCAGTTGTCGGATATTTATTCGTTGTCGGATATTTATTCGAATTTGGATAGTTGGATATATAAATGGATACGAATTGGGACATACTTTTATCATATTTGAATTCGCTCCATTAACATCCCTACTTAGATATGCTCATCTTCTTATTTATTTAAACCACTCAATTCACTCAATTCAATAGGAAAGAGAAGATCAAAGAAGGAAGTATAATGCTAAGTAGCGCTCGAACCCTTCCCCGCACACTACGCGTATGTGATCCTTAGTAAGCTTCCTCTTCCCCTTCTAGGGTTTTAGAGAAGGGAACAGTGCGCACTAGCTAGGATTTGCGCTATCCTTATCATGATCCAAAAAGGAAAATGACATAGCCAAATCCAAACGCATTAAAGTTTAATTAACTAAGATTAGAATGTTCGTGGATAGAACAAACTCAAGACTAAAGAAAAAAAAATATAAAATATTGAAAAGAAAAGGTAGATTATCTTTAGTAGATCCTTTCAATATAAAGATAATGAAATACAATGTTGAAGAATGTGTGCCATACACGACCTAATACACGCACCCACACGCATTAATATAAAAAAAATGTATACAAGGTAAGTATCTTACGCAGTATCCACTTACTTTTGGTTTCTTTAAGTGTCAGCTACATTCAAGGCCATTAATTTTTCTTAAGTAGTGTTTGGGAACGCTTAATTATTAAGTTAAGACATGTGGCTTATGGATTGGTAGCTGAAAAGTCAATACTTAAGAAAATAAATTAGATAATATAGATCTGATTCTAAAACAAAATCCAAAAACTTGCATGGTTAATGGTTAGAGAATGAACAATTTTTGAGCTAACTCGATATTTATGAGATTTTAAATTGTTTAGGAGGATAGAATTGTCAAGACATTTAAGTCACAATGTTCTAATCCGAAAGCAATCGATGTTTGGGCTGTTTGATATTGATCGCTTATGGGGCGTTTGGATTGGAATTTTTTGGCCAAAAATCAATTGTGGTAAAATTGATTGGGTAGAAATTAATGGTCAAATAATCATTTTTTCAAATAATGATATTCGGAGAATATGTAGGTGAGTCTCTCAACTTTGTATTCTTAGAACACTATTATTTGAAAAAATGATTATTTGATCATGAATTTCTAAATAATCAATTTTATCATAATTGATTTTTTGTCAAAAAAATCCAATCTAGGCTAAGTGTATTCTCAAAACAATACCTTAAATTTGATGTATGAAACGAGAATGCTATTGGTTAGCGATTATATTAATGATTAGTGGGTAATTCCATTCTACCCCTCTAGCTTAGATGGGTACCTCCCTTAAAAATGATCAAATGTGTCCCTAGTGAGATCCTAGGATCAAATCCAAAGAAAATTCTCAATAGATTGGTAGCAACGTCCTACCTCCCCTTTAACTAAGGATAGGTCCCTTAAAAATGAGATGTGCTCCTCACTGAGTGAAGTCCTATAATCAACTCCAAAGAAAACTCTCAATAGATTAGTAGCTTTCGTGACATGGGTTGGAGGTTCACTTACTATTTACTAAGTGTAACAGTGTACCAAAAAAAATGATGAAGATGATGACACCCTAATCATCCTCACCCTAGAGAATGTTGGCTTTGACAAACTTCTCAAGTTTGATAAAAGATTCCATGATCTAAAATTGGATTCCCCATCTTCATCCCAATAAATATCATGGTGTTGCTTACCCATATATAAGTATATAATGTCGTCGTTATAAGTTACTTTCACGAGATCCTCTCCGATATGCGATTAGGGAAATGTTATAAGCAATGGCACTTTTTGATTATTGTATAAGCAGCTTCTTCCATAATATAGCTTACTGCGATAGCGATTATTTATGTGTAAACCAAATACCCTCTTTCAGCGGAAGACGTTTTAATTGTCTAAGCAATTAAATCACCTCAATCTAAGTAAACCAGATAGCAGCTTCTTCCATAATAGCTTACTGCAAGGGGGATTATTTATGTGGAACAATGCAAACCAAATGCCTTCTTGAAGTGGAACAAGTTGTAATCGTCTAAGCAAAAATCTCCTCAAATTAACTAAACCAAATAAGAAGGCATCTTTCCTTGTATAATCCAAATTAAATCTAACAATTTTCCTATATTTTTTTTTTGTGATGATAATAAAGCTATAATCATGTCTTTTGACGGGGACAGCTACAGGACGAATATCTAAAATGTTAGATTCTAACATGTTGGAACCACATACACTACAAAGGGGTCCTTGTCTACAAACCATCTTTAGAATCCACTTATTTTAATTGGTGGGGAGGACTGATGGGAATTTTAACCTAAGTTTTTAGTAAAATCTAGAAATTAATTAGGGGAAAATAAATTTACACCTCCTGAGGTTTGACGAAAATACACATAGACCCCCTCAATTTTTAGAAAATACATTAGGCACCCTTACTTTTCAAACTAATGACACTTATATTGTTTCCGTCAGTTGACCGATTGTCAGTCAACTGACCAGACCTATTGATGTCATGCAATAAAGTCCAAAAATTCTGAAATTATCCCTCAAATCATTTTGGGGAAAACACATTTACACTCCCCTGAGGTTTGACGAAAATACATATAGACCCCCTCAGTATTCAGAAAATACATTAGGCACCCTTACTTTGCAAATCCAACAGACTTGAAATGCAATCGTGAACCTGAACTGCAATTTCATCACAAAAACAACATACCCATCTAGTATGAATTAAGGAAAAAAGAGAAATGAAAACTGTAATGGGTAATTTTCGTAAAAACCTAAGTATGGTAACAACGAGCTTGTCCTCAGTGTGGTGTTATCGTTTGAGCTCATTTCCGTCTTCACTCTGACGACGGGCCCGTGGTCTTGTGAACGACGATCACGTCTTCACTCTGATGACGGACCCGTGGTCTCGCGAGCGACGATCACGTCTTCACTCTGATGACGGACCCGTGGTCTCGTGAACGATGATCACGTCTTCACTCTGACGACGGACCCGTGGTCTCGTGAACGACGATCACGTCTTCACTCTGACGACGAACCCGTGGTCTTGTGAATGACGATCACGTCCTCATTCTGACGATGTACCCGTCGTCTTATTGTCCACGATCGCGTATCCTAAACACGTAATGAGATCTGGCGTTGCTGCCCCGTCACCTGGGACTGGACCTACCTCTACGATGGTAGGTGGGTAACATTGTCTTGGCATTAAATGACATTTAATGCTGCATTTAATGCCAGTCACCTCGGACGAGTTCCTACTGTTTGCCTGTTCTTTTGTGTGCAGATGCGCGTGCAGTACGAATGGCCGGGAGATCTATCTAAAATGATTACTAAAGTACACATCAGGGATTCGAAGGATGCATGGGCATCAATGGGTATCCATGGTCATAGCCGGGATGGCTTATATAAACCAGAGAAAAACAGTATGAAGGGGACGAAATTTTGAGGAGCTAAGACCTTTGAACTTTCTGCATTTTCTTACTGTTCATCATCTTCTACACCTACTGACTTAATCATCGGAGTACAGGTCAGGGTATTACACCCTCTACTCCAACCCTCTACCAGTGCATCAGAACTTGGGAGGAGCTGCTGCTGACGCGTGTCCTTTCGGTAAAATTCTCTCACAAAATTGGCGCCGTCTGTGGGAACTTTCTTAAGCCGAAACCACCCTTCGCTCACACCACCTCTCGGTCAGTATGGCAAACCAAACTCCCCAGTCTATCACCGAAAACCAGCCCCCTCAAGCCTTTTCATGCACCCCTTCCACCATGCAAACATTCGCATCAGGCCCATCTTCTGGACAACCAGAAAGGCCCATGACCACATCTGATCCCATCCTGTTACTATTACAACAACAACAGGCCACTCTGGCCCAGATAGTCAGCCAAACCCAGTCACTGCAGGAGCGGCTAGATGCTTTGGAGCACGGAAACTTGGAGATCGATGACGAATCTCCTAGAGGGGGCTGTGCAGCTCGTAAACTCAATTTCCCTTCTTCTCCTCCCCCCGGAGGAACGGCCCCGATCTCGCCATCTGCACCAGAGAATCTGGAGAGGAGATTCACTCTCACTCCTTCTGCTGACAAAACTACCCGCCCTCGTTCTCTCGATGCTCACGCTGAACATCGAGAACTCCGCGTCAGCGACGACGGGTTGAAGACAGGCCTGACCCTCAAAGACGTGGAAGCCTTGATTAACGTTCGAGTCAGAGGAACGACAGGTGGAGCCTCTCTCGATCAATACGCTCAGAAGTACAAGGACGAGGAGGAGACGTCCCCTTTCTCCAAGGAGATCGTTGAATCTTATACCCCGTCAAAGTTCACGGTGCCTAACTTTGTTAAGTTCGACGGGAGGAGAGATCCTATTGACCACCTGACCGACTTCAAGAATGCTATGGCTGTCCGTAACCCGGATGACAATCTTCTCTGCAAAGCCTTTCCTAGCAGTCTGACTGGAGCGGCTGCGAGATGGTTCCGTAATCTACCCGCGGGGTCGATCAGGTGTATGGCTGATCTGAGGTCAGTTTTCATTGACCAGTACATCATTAACAAGAAGAAGAAAGCAGGCGCAGATTCACTCTTCGCCATGAGAATGAAGTCGGCGGAATCCCTTAGAGATTTCACTCAACGGTTTACCGATGAAGTCTCTAATATCGACAAGATTGAGGACTGCACTTGTATAGCGGCCTTCAAAAATGCCATACCCAAGAGTTCCAAGCTCTACGAGTCTCTTGCCCTTGACTGTCCAATCAAGATGGACGAGCTGATAGTCCGTGCCTCTAAGTACGGAAGGATGGAGGAAGATATCGCAGCAACGACGAGGCCCAGAGCACGAGGGGTAGATGCTGTGGAGTGGGGAGGCAGACCCTCCTCGAAGAGAGGGAAGAAACCAAAGTATGAATCATCTTCCAGTGACGAGGAACCACGAAGACGCACACGGTAGGAAAAAGTTGTGTACGACGAACGACGAGGAGAACCGAACCAACTCTCATTGGGGATCCGCCAAGATGCAGACTCGTCGAGGAGCACGGATCTACGGTCCAATGTCCGGCGGAGGGACGACCGCGCCTATCAGAGACGAGAGGAGCACGGACAGTACAAGGAGAGGGAGAATCGAACGACAGAAAGACGTCCTTTCGCGTCTCGTGGTGGTCAAGTTAATTTCACAGCAAGCCCGGCGACGATCATGAAGACGATGGAAGACGAACCATACTTCGAATGGCCAGCACGGACCGTTCGTGATGTCACCACGGGACCCAGGGCACACGAATATTGTCAATACCACAAATGCCATGGGCATCTCACGAATCGTTGTCGCATCCTGAGAGAATACTTGGAAAGATTAGTCCGTGAGGGCTATCTGGGAGAATACGTGGATTCCGGAAGAAAAGATGGGCATATTACGGAGCCATCCACTCGGTCTCACGAGGGAGAGCCATCTGGTCAAATAAACCGAGGTGGAGAAGCTCCGAAAGGAGTCATAAACGTCATCCATCGCGCTCGAGCACCGGAAGTCGATGTTGAGCAGCAGTATCGAGCGAAGGCGAGGAAGTTATCGCACGTGGCAAAAGTTTACCAAGTGCGATCGACGACGAAGGAAGTCGAGCAGGCCCTAATGTTCACTGACCAAGACATGGCAACTGTGGTCAGGCCTCACTACGATGCTCTTGTCCTGTCCATGAGAATTGGCGATTTCGACATCAGACGAGTGCTCATAGACCCTGGGAGTGGGGCAGATATCCTGTACCTCCATGCTTTCACAAAGATGGAGTTGGATCCAGCGGTTCTTGTCCCCGCACAGACCCCCTTGATAGGATTCGAAGGAAGTTCGATGCAACCCCTGGGCGAAGTCGTCTTACCGGTCAAAGCTGGACCTATCACCCTATCCACCCGATTTTCCATTATCGACGCGCCGTCCCCATACAATGCTATCCTGGGGCGATGGTGGACTCACGAAATGAGAGCTGTTCCGTTTTCTTATTACCAGGTACTGAAATTCCCCACTCCGGATGGACCACGTGAAATAAGAGGAGACCAACTGGCATCGCAGAAGTGTGATTATACCTCTCCCAACCCGCTCGAATAGCAATTACAGGTCGGGTCCGTAGAAGAGGAGAACACGGGTGAATTGCTGATAAACCATTCTGTTGAACCCACGAAATTTGTCAACCTCGGGACAGAGAACGAACCAAGAATGCTGCAAATTGGGACTTGTTTGACAACGGATGAAGAGCGGGAATTGATAAATTTTCTGAGGAAGAATCTTGACGTTTTCGCTTGGTCACATGAAGACATGACGGGTATACATCCTGAAATCATCTGTCACCATCTCAACGTTGATCCCGTGGTCAATCCAGTTAAACAGAAGCCTCGTAGACTTGCTCCAACGTACAATGAGGCCGTCAATGAAGAGATCGATAAGTTAATTCGACACGGGTTCATTCGTGAGGTCCAATATCCGGAGTGGATAGCCAACGTAGTAGCTGTTCCGAAGAAGAATGGGAAAGTCAGAGTCTGTATCGACTTCACTAACGTTAATAAAGCCTGTCCGAAAGACTTCTTCCCCGTTCCCAGAATCGACAGATTAATCACAGCAACCGCGGGTCACGAGATGTTGAGTTTCATGGACGGGTATTCGGGTTACAATCAAATCCTCTTAGCGGAGGATGATCAAGAGAAGACGGCCTTCATAACGGAGCGAGGTCTGTTCTGTTACCGGGTCATGCCCTTCGGCCTGAAGAATGCCGGGGCCACTTATCAACGACTAATGAATCTGATGTTTGGACCCTTGCTTGGTAAATCGGTGGAGGTGTATATTGACGATATCGTTGTGAAAAGTCGAACTCGGGCCTCTCTTGTAACCGATTTGGCGGAGCCGTTTTCTATTTTACGCACTTTCAACCTGAAGCTAAATCCTGAGAAATGTACATTCGGCGTCGCCTCGGGCAAGTTCCTTGGTTATCTCGTCAGTCAACGGGGCATCGAAGCGAATCCCACGTAAATCCGTGCTCTGATAGATATGCCAGAACCAAAGACAAGGAAGGAAGTTCAAAAATTGACGGGACGTATCGCTGCTCTCAACCGGTTTATATCAAAGTCTTCTGATCGATGCAAACCTCTGTTCGAGTTGCTGAGAAAGAATTTCGTCTTCAGATGGACAGAAGAGTGCTCTCAGTCTTTCACCGCCTTGAAGACGTATCTAGGCTCTGCTCCAATCCTCTCCGTACCTGAACCTGATGAAGTGTTGTACCTCTATCTATCCGTTTCGGAACGAGCCATTGGCTCCGTGCTGCTCAGAAGTCACGACGGCGTAGAGAAGCCTGTTTATTTCGTCAGCAAAACATTCCACAAGGCAGAGTCCAACTACAGCAGAATAGAGAAGGTATGCCTGGCTCTCGTCTTTTCTGCTGAGAAGTTACGTCCTTATTTTCAGGCACATACCATCGTCGTCATCACAACGTACCCTTTGAAAACTGTATTGGGGCGACCTGAAACCGCGGGACGTATGTCGAAGTGGGCCGTGGCGCTTAGCGAGTTCGATATCCAATATCAGGCCCGGACGGCAGAGAAGGGGCAGGCCGTTGCAAGCTTCTTAGCCGATTTCCCCGTGGAGGAAGCCGAAACTTCAGCAGGGCCCGACCGTCACGAGCTCCCAGACGATGCGGAGGAGGATCCCGTTGTAGAAGAAGAGGCTGGAGACGGAACCAAGCTGACGGCGTGGTGCGATTGGGTCTTGTACGTGGATGGATCATCTAATGTCAGCGGTTCGGGGCTTGGTGCCGTTCTTGTCAGCCGGGATCATATTAAAATACAGAAACTGACGCGCCTTGGTTATGCGGCCTCCAATAACGAAGCTGAATATGAAGCGTTAATCCTTGGGTTGCAGAGTGCGCGAGAGTTGGGAATTTCTAAACTTCGGGTGTTCTGTGATTCACAGCTCGTGGTGAACCAAGTCAACGGTACCTATGAATGTCGGGATGAGCGGATGAAGCGCTACGCTGTACTTGTACAAGAGCAACGGAGGGCTTTTGATGCCCTCGAGATCAAACATGTCCGAAAGGACGATAACAGGCATGCGGACGCGTTGGCATACCTCGCCTCAATGTTACAAACTGATGAACCCAAGACGGTCCTCGTTGAGTATAAAGAGTACCCTTCAATTGAGCTACAAACGCAACGCATGGTATTGTCCGTGAATCCGGTACCAAGCTGGATGTCGGGCATAACAACTTACTTGAAGAATGGCATTCTCCCCTCTGACACGAAGGAAGCAAGACGAATACAATATAAAGCTCCCCGTTATACCCTTGTAGACGGGGAACTGTACCGTAAATCCTTTGGAGGACCCCTTTTGAAATGCGTGCATCCTGAGGACGTAAAGACGATTTTAGCCGAGCTCCATGAAGGGATTTGTGGCATCCATTCTGGAGGACGGACTATCGCTCATCGTGCCTCTGGGGCAAGGCTATTTTTGGCCTTACATGCAAGCTGACGCACAGAAGTACGTACAGAAATGCAGTCGAATGTCAGCGTCATGCGAAGTTGATTCATGCCCCTGCTCAAGAACTCCAATATTGTATCTCAACCTTGGCCTTTCGCTCGTTGGGACTTGACATCGTAGGACCTTTTCCAGAGCTCCCGGTAATTTAATTTTTCTGCTGGTGGCCACGGATTACTTCTCCGGTGGATCGAGGCTGTTCCCCTAGCGCGTATTAGAGAACAGGAAGTAAGAAATTTTTGTGGGAGCATATTATCTGTAGATTCGGTATCCCGCAGTCATCATTTCTGACACGGGAAGCACTTCACAGGAAAGCTCATCGCCGACTTTTGCCAAGAGTTGAAAATCAAGCATATCTTCTCCTCTCCTTATTATCCACAGGGAATGGCCTTGCCGAAGCAGCCAACAAGAACATTTGAATGCCCTCAAGAGAAGGCTGGAAGATTCTAAGGGAAAGGGACCAGCGAATACACAATGCGTTGTGGGGATACAGGACAAACCCACGGAGCCCTACGAACGAGACCCCGTTCTCTTGGCGTGACGGAGCGGAAACTGTTATTCCCACTGAAGTCTGTCTGCCCACAACACGATCACGGAAGAAGAACACGGGGAGGAAGACAAGAATGTCGATTAATGGCTATTTCATTTAGACTTGTTGGAAGAAAAGCGGGAAGATGCCAGCATACAGATGAACGCTATCAACAACAATTACGAAAGGCATATAACAAGAAAGTACGGGAGAAGGATTCTTCAAGTTGGAGATCTCGTTCTTCGAAAGTTTTCCAAACACTCGAGAACCCAATAGCGGGAAACTGGGCCCCAACTGGGAAGGACCATACATCGTGGATCGTGTCGGAAGTCCCGGGGTGTACTACCTTAAAGACTTACAAGGTAATGTAATTCAAAAATCGTGGAACATTATGAATTTAAACAATTTTTCCAATAAATTGTGTGTTATGACATTTGTTAATGGCATGAGATCAGTCGTTTTACTTGCATATTCATTACGTTGTAAAACATTCTAGACGAATTACGACGACGGGTACATTTCGCTCGCACAGGGTACTCACCACGGGACACAGGTGGCTCATACAAAGGAATTGCCATCTGAGCATCTTAGCGGCTTATCCTAATGGAATGTCCTCTGAGCATGGTGTCCCACCACGAGTTACCACGGCGAGTGCATCTCACACGAACAAGGTACTCACCACGGGACAACAGTCTGCTCATACAAAGGAATTACCATCTGAGCATACCGTTGGCCTTATACTAATGACTGTCCTCTGAGCATTGTGTCCCACCACTAGTTACCATATTCGTCGTTACTAATTACTTGTGTCAAATTACGTCTATTTATCCTCCGCTTCTTTAACGACGCGGTTATTAAAAGTGATGTGTATATATTCGTAGGAAATTATATTCCATCACGATTTAGTTCCATGTTATTTGTCTTATTCTCAGTTAGAGATTTATACTAATCACAGTTAATTCAGTCTGTCTGTCTTCTTTTGACGGACGATTACTCCGATCAATATTCGGTTGCAACGCATTTCATAAAGGGGCTGCTTATAAACAAAATATTTTTGTTTATATATAGATGCACAAGGGTACAGCCGCGCAAAATTAAAAAGCAGGAAAGGAAGTGAGACCGGATCAGTCTTCCCGCCAACGACAACGATCACGGACGCTTCATCAGGAACTGTCGGAACGTCGTCACACAGCAGCGGATCGGCAGAGGCTTCAGCATGAGCCTCGGGCAAGACCGGGAGATGGTCCAAGAGATGACGAAGGTTGCCCCCCTCCTTGTACCTCGGGTTCTTCGCCAGGCGATATCTCCATACCACAGCCTCTAACGAGTGGCCCTCTCTTTCGACTGTTGGGGAGACTCAACTAGTCGTCCCGATTCTTTCTCGTAGTTCGTTCATGATTTCTCTCTTCCGGCTCCACCCGTCTTCTTCATTTCAGCCGCTCCTCTCCCGTCTGGAATGGGCTCGTAGAGACTCCGTCAAAGCCTCCTTGCTGCGCAACCTCCCTTGTCCCTCGCGGCCGTGGCCTCCACGAGTTGTTCGGCCAGTGCTGCCTTCTCAGCTTCCGTCGCCTCTAGCCGCTGTTGGAGAGAGTTCACGATCTCGTCCATTTCACTGATCCTGAGGACGGACCTCTCGGCTTGTTCTGCTGCCGCCTGCTCTATCTTCCATCGCTTTCGGGCTTCGTCGAAGCTTGTCCGCTGGTTCACAGCCGAGGGTAATCGGTTGCCTTTGGCGTCGAAGATAGCCTTGCCGGACATCAGCTGTGATTCAGCGGTTCAGTCCTCGGCTCCCCCTATCTCCAGGTCGAAGTACCTTGTCCCTCAACCGTTGGAGTACGCCTATCTCGGGCTGGTGACCTCGTACATCCCGCAAGCATGTTGCCCAGCTACAAAAGGAAGAGAAAGAGAGAGAGATGAGAAAAAAAAAAAAAAAAATGAAATGAAAGCGTACCGTGGCAACAGCTCGGCTCGCAGCACTGAAACTACACAGTCCAGGGAGACCCCGGCCGTTGCGGCCATACCGCTTGGAAGCCTCATCGACAACATCATGGATGTGGCGATGGAGTCAGGCTACATAGCGGAGGGGCAAAACGTAGGGCGGGTAACCCTATGGGGAAAGCGGGATTCAAGAAGTCGGCGGGGGCCCCCCATGGTGATCCTCTCTCGAGGAGGGGCAGAGAAGACGAGGCCAATTTGCGCAGGAGGAAGGAGCAGAGCACGGCCAATCGCGGGGGAAGCCACCTATCCACCAGGGCCAGGAAGCGGACTACGGCATCCGGGGAGAGCCAATGATGACGAGTGGGTTTCCTCAGCGGAACATCATCCCCTCGCCATGGTGGCGCGAGCAGAGGCACCCCGGGTAGATTCGCGCTTCGAACCCGTTCGATCGGGCTCCGGCTTCGCGCCGAGCTTCTTGCCGTCAGCATTGAGACTTCTTTGTCAAATATATTCGGTTGTAATTTCCTTTCCTTTTATTTACCTGGTCAGGGTCTGCCTAACCCCAACTTACCGTCTCCAAAAAAAAAAACATCCAAGATTTATCAATTTCAAAGAAATCTAAATAAAATGGCACACAATTGATCAATAAAGAGCCAATGAACAAAATATATACAGTAAAATTGGCATACACAGTATATCATTGATACTTCCAACATGAGATAAATATAGCAGCAGACATATTGATAATATAAAGGCAAACCAACATTTTAACAACATAACATAATTACAGTCATACTTCCGAAATGAGAAAAATATTTTAAATTAATGAGGGCATAACACAAACTATCATAAAATTTAAAGTTGATAATAGAGCATAATTTAATTTAAACAAAAAAGATTTTAAAAAAAATTACATTAATCACGATCATTGAAGTATGAGAAAGAGTGACCTTATTTTACAGAAGCTATACCCTGACACAAAAACGATGCACACTTGAGTAAAGGGTTAATGAACAAAGGATATTAGATTAGGTTTACAAACTATTACATTAATCATTGTATTCATGTAACTGATTAACCCCAGGCCGACTTAACAAAGGATATAAGTTATGCCAAAAATTATTAATGATCATAGTGACTTAATAACCATGATCTCTTAATTCTAAGAGAAACAATTATCACGGTTTACTGTAAACTGTGATATATTAAATACCGTAAAAAGAATATATTATCATGGATGTGTCATAACCGTGATCTAAAAGTTCAAGCACACCACGTTCTAATGTCACACAATAGATTTAACCGTGATCGTAAATCTAAAAAAATTCATTAGAATTTTTTTTGGATGAATCCAAAAAATTACATGGTCAATAATTATTTAATTTTTTGAGACCAATCAATCCAGCGACCAATCAATCAAATTACCTAATTGATGTGGCCAAGGGTCATGGTGTTTTATATTACCATGATCTTTGAACTGAATAAAGATCTCGGTATTTTCTAGAAATAATTGAAGTTCTTCTATGTTTCTAGAAATTCAAGAACTTCCACTAATTCATACTACACACTTTTCTAAAATATCCATCACTCGCTAGGATATACTCTCTTATGTCAAACAAAAACAAAAAATTTGAGTTGTAGAATAATAGGAAATGAATGATAGAAACTTTGATGAAGGATCACATTTGTATACAAAAGAAATAAACTTCATTCAATGTACATCTGCATTGTCTCTTGCATTAGTTTGGATGACAAAAAAAACTTTAAGAACAGAACTTTAATTCATATGCTTTACAATTCCACAATTTGAGAAGGAAATAGAATGACAAACTGTTCTCTTTGTTGCATTCGTAACATCATTAGAGAAGTCCAAAAGACAAAGTTATTGTAAACCAACAACATTAGAGAAGTCAAGAGACAAAGAGACCGCAAGCCAACAACATTAGAGGTGTCGAAGAGAGAACAAACTATGTATCGCATGGCAAAATTAACAAGATTTTCCAAGTTTATATAGACAGAAATTTGATCAATTTGTTTATAAGCCATGATTGGATTCTAAAACAATTGAATTATAATTTATTTTCAAAATCAATCATGGTGACGTTGATAACCACGATAATAGGAACGAAATTCGATAACGGTTATCTTTAGAACTGTGATTTTTTTTCTTGAACGGTGATGCTCAATGATCACGGTTATAAAACAACCGTAATCTTATATTTTACGCGAAAATTATTTATCACGCTTTAGTAATTAACCGTTTTCTAAAATCCCGTCCAAAATTTTCCACGACCTCTCCCACGATTTATAATGGATAGTATCACAGTTTATGTGAACACGGTGATTGTACTTGAAAATACAACTGCGATTAATAAGTGCATACAAATGGAAATGGTGCCTTGAAGAATCAAAATTTTAGATCCTTTTACTTGAATGGTAAATTGGTCTTGTGATAGCTTTCAAATTATTATGAGGGCTTTGGTTAATGGGTTCTGAGGTTCATGCTTGGAGGTGGTGGAATATGAACATGTGGACCTGTAGGTGTTTGTTTGGGTGCCTAGGAGAAACTCTTTTGATGCATGTGAGAGGGAAACTAAAATGGTTTATTGTTGAGTGGATCAAATACTTCTCCTATGAACAAGTAATTTTAGAGGATCCCTTTCTCAGGATAACTTGGTTACCATGTTAGCTAAACCCTTTGGACAATGAGCCAATTATTATTATCAAGTGACCAAGCTAACTAAAACTTTGATGCATTGTGAACTGTGGATCAAATTGACTGTAAGCCATGTAACTTTGCACAAAGACCTTGATTCGATTGCAATGGGGATCCCCTTTTTTCATAGTCATTAGACTAATCTTTTAATGACACCAACTTGGGCAAAGCAATTAATTGGATGTTGATTTTTGGCTTTCGTTGGTTTATCTATGAGTTATATCCTAGTTTCTAAAAGTTAGGTATCTTCAATGTTGGCGGAACTGGAATGGAAATCTATTATTTAACAATAATATCAATTGCCTATGCAATAAGATGCAACAAAATGATGTTACCAAACATAGTTTTACAAAAAAAACTATGTTTATTATTGTATGTTGCCAAATGGTTTTGTTGTCTATAGATTTATTTTGTAAAAATATTTTTTGTCATTTATTTATTTTGGCTAGATCTATCCAAAATAGACATGATTAAATAAGATCTATCAAATGAACCATTAGTAAAAACTTTAGGAATAACATAAGCCATCTTACTTGCGCCCCCAAATTAGATGGCGATGGTGTGCCCACCTCACATTGAAGGAGATTTTGGGATAGACCCTCCTGAGAGGGGGAGAGCTCTAAGAGTGATATTGAGCTGAGCCGATTAATAGGGTGTACAAGCTTGACTTGTAAAAATATAGGTGTGTTCAAGCTCAGCTCAAGCTTAAGGATCCTTGTTCAAGCTCAATGTGAGTACCAGAATTTTAACCCCCATTCCTAATCAGGATTAAACCTAAGGAGGAATAGCGATAAATTGCAATTGGGTTGAGAGTCGCCACCTATCTAATTCTGAGGGAAATAGGTCCCTGAAATAGTTGGATAAGGCATGGTCTGGAAGTCAGAGGTCAGGGTAAGGGATTCAGTTGAGTTAGGGGAAGGTGTTAGGCACCCCTAAACTCCCATCCGGAGATGGTTACCTATTCCCTAACTCTGAATCAAAATGGAAAAACCATAAGAGAAGCTTTAAATTTGATTTATATGCTAAGTAGATATGATAATAACAGTAATATACATGTAATGAGATGGACATGATAAAAACGGAATAGGAATTCTATCCTAAGGGGAGCTGAACCCGATCAAGTTGCCTACGTATCCACTGTCAGTGGAATCAAGCCACACGTAGTTCCGGAGGGGATTGATGAATGGCTTGATATGATTGATGGTTTGATTTGATTTGATTGATGGTTTGATTTGATTTGATTGTTTACGCTCATATTTGAGGAGCGTAAGGCCTTTTAAGCTCGTGCTGAGGAGCGATGGGGCAGTTTAAGCTCGTGCCGAGGAGCCCCGGATGGGTACCTGAAAAGGGTTTAACTGAGATCTAGTTAGGGTTTAGCTATGGTTTAACTGGGGTTAATCTAGGGTTTAACTGGGGTTTTAACTAGGGATTCGGGTAGAGGTTCGACTAGATGAGGCTAGTTTCGAACCGAAATATGGGCAGAGGTTCGACTAAGCGAGACTAGTTTTGAACCGGGATTTGGACAGAGGTTCGGCTAGGCGAGACTAGTTTTGAACCGGGATTTGGACAGAGGTTCGACTAAGCAAGGCTAATTTGAACCGAAGTTCGGGCAAGGGTTCGACAGGATAGGTTATGTTTGAATCGAAGTTCGGGCAGAGGTTCGACAGGGCAAGTTAAGTTTGAACCGAAGTTCAGGCAGAGGTTCGATAGGGTATATTGCAAGCAGTATAAGCAATTAAAAAGTAATTAAAAAGCTAATTAAGCTACTAAAAGACAAAGCAAAAGTCACCGTTTTGAAAAAAAGTTACACTCTGGGAAATTTGAAAAGATTTCTGAAAAGAGGTCCCGAGAATCAACCATTCGCAATCGACTTTCTCGAAAATCCGGGGGCTAAGAAGAACTTTGAAATCGGAAAAGAAGAAAGAAGGAGAGGAATTGGTGAATTTTGAAAGAAGGAAGGGGGTATTTATAGTGTTTCAGAATAGTGCCCGCGCCGTTTTAAAGGGTGCGATTTAATATATTTTAATAAATAGTAAAGCGGTGTGAACAGTGGGGCGACAACGTGGATAACACTAAATCCGCGGAGTTTTAAAAGGCGAGATTTGCTATATTTTATTATTAGCAAATAAAAATATTAAAAATGAAGTTTGCTGTGCAAGTGAGGCCCACATGGTTTTTTGGTTTATACTCCTATTTGTCGAAAAATCGTTTTTGTCGTTGTAAGCCCATTTTGAGCTCAGAAATAGCTGAAATTGAACCGAAAATTTTGTAAAATTATTTTGGATGAAATCATAACTTTTGAGCACTTTTACAGGGGTATTTTGGTCATTTTAAATCATAGGGGCATTTTGGTCATTTTTGTGCTTTAAGCCCGATTTGATCCAAAAAACAACCGAAATTAAACTGATAAAATCTCAAAAAATATTTTAGATAAAATGTGATTTTTTTAGAACTTTTTAGAGGTATTTTGGTCATTTTTCACTCTAGAGGCATTTTGATCATTTTTTACCTCAGGGGCATTTCTGAAAATCGAAGCACGGGGAAAGAGGACTTTAAAAGAGAGTTTTTGAAAGGGTTTTTAAAGATATGAAAAGAGACTAAAGGGGTCCAAAATTGGGGTGCTTACACTCAGCTCGTGAAAAAAGAGTCAAGCTCGAGCTCAACTCCGCTTGGCTAAGTTTATTTTTACTTTTTTGTGGTCAAGAGAATTCTTACTTCATTTGCTTTATTTGTTGTAACATGCTTTTAAAATTTTTCATTTTCTTCTAAGAAAAGTAAGTTTTCTATTCTTTTATACTTCATTTGCATTATTTGTTAAAACACATTTCTAAAATTATCTTTATTTTAATGAAAAGTAACTACTATAGTCATTTATACTTCATTTTCTTTGAGAATAGATTTAAATTATAATGAAATTTAACCCTGTTAAAATTGATAATAGAATTTACTTTAGTTATGTTTTATTATTATATAATAATATAATTTTGAATGAGTCGAATATTTAACAAGTTGAGCACATTTGTGTTTGAGCTCGACTCATTAAGAAACCAAGCTTGAAAATCAAGTTCAACCTCGACTTATTTATTAAATAAACAAGCTTGAACGGGCTGAGCTCAAGCTGTTCATGAGTAGCTTTGCTTGATAATTAGCCCTAGAGATCTCCCAATAGTCTGGTCATAGTTCTCCCGAGGTAATGAGGTGGTTATGCTCACACAAGGACGTCAACTTAAAACCATATCTAGTTTAATAATATGCGCCCCTCTAAGCTAGCTAGAGTGATAAACGTGTGCCTCACAAAAAATCTCAATAAATTGGTACAAGTTACTGTAGATGATATAGTCTAGAAGGATCACTCATCCCACTAATAACTAATCCTAGATTAACTATATAGTGGGCTACCAAAAAGATATAGTTTTGAGGATATTTGTATTAGTACCAAAACATGAAAAACATGCCATGTTCTCATGAGTTGCTTATTCCTTATTAAAGAAATGAGAGTCTAGAAGGAGAGAGTGAAACTAGCACTTCTCTAACGATTTTCTAGTGAAATTAGCACTCCAGCCAATAACGATATTCTATTACAATTCATTGATTTTATAACATAAAATACATATTGTGGCATTAAACCAAAAAGAATTACATATTCTGGTATATCAGCTCAACAATACTAGTCGTCCAATAGAAACATTGTAGTGGAGTCAACTAATATAACGGTAGGTGCTTCAAAATTGTAGTAGTGTTATATTTCCATGTATAATCATTTCCAATATTTATTACACATATAGAAGTTCCTTAAACTGAGGATTTTGCTAATGTTCGCTTCGGAGGTTACCCTCTATTAAAGTTCACCAAAGGCAAAGCCTAAGGCCCAATTAAAGCTCTCTGAAGTAGGGATGTTATTGAGCTGAGCCGAGCCGAGCCAGGCCGAGCCGAGTCGAGTACGTAGTAGTATGTTCAAGCTTAGTTATTAATAAAATGGGCTTGAAAACCAAGTTTAAGCTTATCTTGTTTATTAAATAAACAAACTCAAGATTTAATTAATGAGAGCTCAAGTCGTTCGTGAGCATCTTGGTTCATTGGATATTGCTATTTATATTATGCAAAATTTTCTTTTATTATCCTAGGTAAAGAAATTACAATGTTAAATCAAAATTTTAGTATGAGTTTATAATTGTATAAAAAGGTAATCTTATCATGTAAAATAGATTATATATTACTAATCTTTACTAGTGTATAATAAATATACTTAATTTAGTATTTAAATGAAGCAAGTATATTTTAAATATTTTAGTATGTTAAGTATATAATTATGAGTTGAGTTTTTAACGAGCCGAGTACCTAGTGCTCAAGCTTCGTTTTTTAATTCAAAGAGCTTGAAAATCTAATTCGGGCTTGGCTTGTTTATTTAATAAACAAGCTTCAACAAACGTGTGGTTGATTGAATGCTCAAAGCCTAAATGATCATAGGAGCCTTAAAACCAAAAATTGACTAGTTTTATAAGGCCCTAGGACATCATAGAGAATGATAAAAAAAAAAAAAAAAACCATGATAAAAATGAGTCAAGATTTCTTGCAAATCATTCTCATCATTTAGACAAGATAAAAATGAGTTTTTAGAGAAAAATCATAGAACTCGTTGACGAATTCATGGAGACATTGAAGACTCGTCAACGAATTTAACCGCAAAGGCTACTGTCTCTGTTCTGGCCTTGATCTTGTCGACGAATGCAAAGAGCATTCTTATACTCGTCAACGAATTCATGACGGAAGCAGAAAATGCTATAATGGCCAGTTTTGTTATTAATGTTCTTCCAATGGCCATAAAATATCTTGGGCTATAAATAGGGATGATTTATGAATTAAAACAATAACTCCTATCATATCTAATCATTCTATCCTTCACTCCAAAGCTTAGATTTTCCAGATCTATTAAGTAAAATCTAGAATCCCAAAATAGTCCATATTGAGCTATTCAACTTCATTCTTTGAGAGACTCTTAGAGAGCTTAAAAATGATCATCTAGCTCGTGTAAATGAGCAAATAGTAATTGTACACATTTTGTTATAAAGTGAGAGTGAAATCAAGAATCGATGGCGGGGAGCTTTGTATAGGCTTGATATTCGCTCATAAGAAAATTGTTAGGGTCTGATCCTCACCCATAAGGGGATTGTAAATGTTTGATCTTCACCAGAAGAAGATCGACGAATATTGAAAATCGTGTAACAAGATTGTTAAGGTTTGATCCTCACTCGTAAGGAGATTGTAAATGTTTGATCTTCACCCGGAAGAAGATCGGCGATTATTGAAATCACGGTGAATCCTCTTGCGGGTATAGCTTGAGGTGGGGACGTAGGCAGGATTGCCGAACTTCGTGAACAATATCTTTGTATTTGCATTCTCTTATGTTTTTCCTTTACTTTATTACTTTGCATTGATCGTGTAGAATTGTATATTAATTTTCATTCCCTTTTAATTAGTATAATTGAAATTTCGCTTAAGGGAATAAGAATTGTAAGCACCCAATTTTTACACCCTCTCCAAACCTTAAACCCCTAGGTCAAATCCCAAACAAGCCCTAGAACCCTAAGACCTAAACCCTTGGGCTCAAAACCCTAGGCTAAACTCTAGTGTGACCCTAATAGAACTCTAGTTAAACCTAGGTCTAGCCCTAGGTGAGCCCTAGACCCTAAAACCCTAGGTAAATCCTTTTGGGCTCACGGCCCATTAGCATTTTCAATACCCAAAACCTCAACTAAACCCTAGGAGAGCCCTAGCTAAGCCCTAGACCTAGTCCTAAACGAAACCCTAGAGCTAGCCCTAGCTAAACCCTAGCCCAAGACCTAGGACAAGCCCTATGGGCTCAAGGCCCGTTTAAAAATCCAAAAAACCACAAAACCCTAAAGCCCAAGCCTTTGGGGCCCACACTTGGGCCCACCACCAACCCATGAGGACCACATGGATGGGACCCACAACCCCCAATCCGAAATAGGGCGGGAAAACCCCAATATAGGTGCCCACTATGCTTTTGGCCCAAGTGAGTTTGGGCCTGGCCCGAAATGGAAATAAAATCCAGGGAGTCGGTAATCGAATTACCGGCACCCCAAAAAAAGCCTTCTTTGGGAATGACAGTAATTCGATTACCGTCATTCTTGGATTTGCAGTTCGCGTGTGCAGGCTCCACTACAGCCACCCTGCTCCACTTGGGACCTCCACCATGACTCCCCTCTGACTTTCTTAATTCCCGTATTACCCCTGGGGTCTCTCCCTTCCTTTTCGACAAATACCAGACCACCCCTAGTTCAAACGAAGCCACCTCACACGTCCAACCCCTGCCAATTTGCTTCTAGCCTCCTTCACGACCTAAGGTCACCTCCACCCACCACAGCCTCCACTAGCAGACCTCCTGGGACTCCCTCAAGGCCCGCCTAGGTCCCCCAGCTCCGCTCAGGCGGCACCAGCCGTCGCCACTACCATCACAGCCACTATGTGAGGATAAAAGCCCTCCCCTCTTGTAACTCTTCTTGTTCAGCATTGTTAGGAGCCCCTGGTCCTATTCCAGGGGATTCATTTTTTCTTTCTTGCATTACAGTAGCCTCCACTGCCGAGGAGAGGACCTCTCAGCCTTCCACATAGGCATGGGGTGATTCCTCGAGGCCTGACTCGGGTTAAGCCCATATATGGTGCATGGTAAGCTCCCCATAGGGTCTGGGGGTTCCTCAGTCCATGAGGCTACCCCTAGACTCACATTGGTACAGACCCCAGTAGGGAAAATCATTTTTTTTTGAAAAACTGCTAGTGGTCGGTAATCTCAGTACCGACCCTATGAAAAAGCTTAAAAAAAACCCCTGTCGGCACTTTCTTTACCGACATTTTAGTCCTTTTTTACAGTGACTTCGGGCCCCTGTGGGGTCCACACACCTTGTGCTCTGGGGTCCACCCCAAGCTTGTTTGAAAGCCCTTGATCCCCTCTACCTCTCTGCAAAATTTTGGACCCAGGGACCAAGCCTAACCTTTGTTAGTATGGCCCCAAACTCTGGTTAGTTCTCTGTGCAGGCTGTCGGTAATGGGATTACTGACATCTCAAGCTTGCTTTTTTGCAAACTTTGGGCCCCTGTGGGGTCCACACCTAGCCTATTCAGAGGCTACCACCTATTCCATTGGAGAGATGACACTTCAGGCTATCTATATATGATTTTACTTCACCCAGAAGAGGTCCCTAACCCCAGTTACAGCCTCTCAAACCCTAGTTAAAAAATTACAGAAATGGAGGTAATCTGATTACCTCAATTGTAAAATTTCTTTATCTTGGGCTTTGTGTAGAGCCCAAACCTGGTAGGAGGCCACCCTAGGCCCTGTCATACCCTTTGGGCCCACTCTTGACTGACCATGACCCTTCACCATGGTTAAAGTGGCCCCGGTTAACTTTTAACCACGGTTAAGCACTATTTAACCCCACAAAAAATATGAAAAAATCCATAAAAATACAAAAGACCATAAAATCTCACTCTTGGAATTTTTAACCCTGGTTAGCAACCCTAACCACGGTTAACCCCCTCTTAACCTCGGTTAGTAACCCTAACCCTCGGTTAACACACCCCTTTGCCTCGGGCTTCACCCTAGGCCTACCGGGCCTCACCCTCAGCCTACCAGGCCTCTTCCTAGTCTACCAGACCACCCCTTCACCTACCGGGCCCAACACTTTACACATTGACAAACCTCGGTCAAGCAAAATCCTAATCTACCTGATTAGGTCCATTAGCCGCCTTTTGGTGCACACACATACGCCCCCTCGCCTTAGCACGGGATCAAGTGCTAGAACTACGCTCGGTCTGATCTCACCCCAATATGAGTACGTAGGCAGCCCAACACGGGTTCGACCCTAATTAGCTTCTACTTTCTTCTGGTTAGTATTAACTTAAACACTAATGACATTTGATTAATCTTGATCTTAATTTTGGCATAAACCATGCAAGTAGGGAACCACCAAGTGTGGAAGTGTCAGGGTGCCTAACCCCTTCCCCGAACTTAACCGAACCTCTTACCCCGATCCCTGATCGTGGATCAAGCCTTATCCAACATTTCCGATGACTTGTCCCTTCTGAATTAATAAGTGGCGACCTTAAATCCCGTGAGATTTTTAGGGAGTGAAATCCCGTGCTCACAGCTCTGGCGACTCTGCTGGGGATCGCTATGTCTAATATTCAACCCGGAACCTAGGTTTAAGCCAAAATAAACCTCAAAATTAATCAAGTGCCTTAGTGTTTAACTCAATGCTAATCACTTTTATACTTCTTTAATGATTTGTGTACTGTGCATTTCATTCATCCCATAGTAGTGTAATCAAACCTAATACCCTTAGTCAGGCCTATTATGTTAACGACCGCTGGATGATGATCCTCGGTGTCAGTGGCTTAAAAGTCTTGGAGGTCTGCGGAACTTGCCTGCTGGGTAATGACCTTCAGGAAACGGTTCTGAATGTTGCCGCTTACACCAATCATCCATTTTCAGGTATGTTCTATACCAGGGAGCAGTATATACGGTGTTAAGTGATCCCCTCTCATCCTTAGGAACACACTTGCATACACCTGCATTCATACATTTAGCCTAGGCTAGGGTATAATCTACAAGCAGTCTAATCTGGAAGAGTCTCCTAACCCTAACCTGCTTGCACCCTATACCTGTCCCCATCTTGGCTGGCTATTCGGGTACTTTACCCGAGTTATCACCCATCCAGGGGCATGTACTGAGTCTTACTTGTGCTTGTAATAAAATACAACCGACCCCGTGTCCCGACATAGCCTGTGGAGTCCAAAACCTAGGCGGATAGGCTTCCTCGGGCCTACCTCTAGCCTTGACCTGATAGGCCCCCGGTTTCCAACAACCCGGGTTAAAGCACGTTGGAACTCTGTCTGACTGCCCTATCGGCTCATATGTGTCTTGTCACACCCAATCAAAATCAATTTGCATCATTTTTCATTTTTTCATTTTCACCTGCATCGCACAGTATACTCATCGAGTCTGTCCTTGTTCATGTAGATGGCAGACCCTTCAGGGATAGCACAGACAACTGGTCAACCCTCGCGCCCCGTGCATTTGACTTTCGAGGGGGCATGTGCTGAAAACTCCAGGAATCAGTAGAGGCCCTCACTTCCGGTCAGCGTTTGACTTGGGCCTAGCATTATCATTTGCGATCCACCCTAGACCTATCTATGGCTAACCTAGATCCGCGCCTCTTAAACGCTGCAATCCAGTGTTGGAGGTCATCGAACATGGTTTTTCGTTTCGGTAAGAAAGAACTATGTCTGAATTTGGAAGAAATTCAGCGCATTCTGAGGTTAAACATTGACGGCGATGCCATAGTACCGCACTACAAGACAAATTACCAAGCAGACCTATCAAGGTTTTTGTATTTCAAGCCTGCCTGCTTGCAGTCAGGTCCTAATGGCACTTTTGACCGGATCTCTGTACAACCTTTGGAAAGGCTGTACCGCCCCAAGTGGAACCCTGACCGGTTCATAGCAGAACTTTCCAGTCTCAACGCCTTTGCACTGATAGTTGTATCTCAGTTGTTGTTCCCGAGATGCCGCACACTTGCAGAGTTAGTACTGGTTGGGATTATCGAGGACACCTACGGTTCCGGAACCATCATACTAGTTATCCTGGCAGAGCTTCTCAGGGTTCTCAATCAGGCAGTGGACCGTCGGAAGGGCATCTTCTATGCCAGCACACCACTGCTGCACCTCTGGTTGGTCGCACACTTGCCAACGATCATAGCTATACCGGACAGCCTCCGTGAAGCTTACAGCATTCCTCGGAAGATCTCTCAGGGTCAGGGTCCGATCGTAAGCACAGACGTCCGGAAGCTCTACCAGTTTCTCCAGGACCTGACAGAGGAGGACATCATGTGGCAGTGCGAGTGGCAAGTCATGCCGAGACTACCTCGTGTCGTCATTTCTGGGAGACGGTGCATGATCCTTACCGGTCTTACAGGCTCTGCAGCCTATGTACCATTGAAAGTCCTCCGCCAGTTTGGACTCCCCCAGCGCATTCCAGTCATAGACCGGTAGGAAAATGATTTTGCCGACTTCGCAGTGCACTCAGAGCACCTCACCAGCCGGTTCCAGTCTAGTTGGCGAACCTTCAAGCGAGATCAGTGGCCAGACTTCATGGTTACAGCAGGACCATCTGCAGATGAAGCGTATCGGCTTTGGGTGGAAGATCCTGACATTCCATCCCCCATGCTTGCGCCTAGGGAACTACCCACTACAGTCTCAGCACCATCACGGGGCACCATACCCTTATCTGAGATGGTGCTTCTTTGGACTGACATCTTCATGGAGAGACAGCTCCACATCCAAATGAAAGAAGAGCGGCTTCAGAAAGCCCAAATGGCCTTCAGGCTACAAGAAGCAGAATGGGACTGCGAACTCCAGACCAGACAGGAGCAGATCCAGTATCTTGAATAGACAGTCTGGTCTTACCAGAAGAAGCGAAAAGGTGACGTCAAAGAGAGCTCCATCCTCAGAGCCCAGTTGCACTTCCATCTGGAGCAGCTTGATAGTGCAAAGGCAGAGATGACCAACCGTATCCGACAGTTTGGATACCGGATGTTCGGTGCTATAGAGTCTCTCGCTCACATGAAGGTTGAAGTCACATCCCTCCAGCAGCAGATCATGGACCAAGGGGGCATCCCCCGGCCACTTGACTTGGCAATCCCGGATGGGCCTGCCTAGGATCGAGTCTTTTTCCTTTCTTTGAGTCACAGTCGTGTACTCACTACACTGGCATGTATCAATGCGAAATCCATTCCGGCATTCTCTTCCTTGCATCATAATGCTCCCCCGGCATTTGGCACAAACATCTGTACTATGCCCCTCAGGCATCATTTCATCACCCCTGCACTCTCATCGATTGCACTGGCATTGCACAACACCGAGCATCACTCATGCATCATGCAGTTAAAATCAACCTAACTACATCAATCTTTCACCTTGTTCATCCCCTCATGAATACTATTTAGGGTGAACCCTCCTTCATCCGGTCTAACCCGTGCATACTCATGCATTTTAGGTTCACATACCTTACCTCCGGTGTTGACTCGCTCTATATTTCCAGATCCTACCGAGACATCAACTCAAGGACTCAAGCAATGGAGCGCGGAGAAGCATCAAGTAGCCAAGAGATCATCGTGACAACCCTCCTCCGTCAAGAGCAGGACATGAAGGAAATCAAGTCCCTCGTCCAGGATGTGATTGCCACTTTCGACAAATTCTTGGTGGCACAAGGGCAAACTCCGACTCGTCCCTCAACACTGGGCTTTTCATCAAGGTCCTGGACATGCCACTGATCCTTGCATCACTCTAAGAAATGTGGTCCAAGATCTAATTGATGAAGGCAAACTCAACTATGGGCCTGGTAATTGACAGTCCTACCAACCTTGTCTCTTTATCACCCCTTCATCAACCCACCTTTGTGCCCCCAGCCCATCAGAGCAAAAACCTGAAGGTGAGAAGCTGAGTTCGGTTAATCGAAACCAAGTCGAGTCCAAGCCAGTCTTATCTAAGATTTCTTTCTTGTAAGAGTCGGCTATAGTGGCCTTTGTACGAGTCTAGTCCAGACTCCAACCCTTTCAGTTAAATGAAAAGTCACTCTTCTTCTCAGGAGTTTCATCCAGAAATCACTCTCTTTTATCATGCTTGCATAGCATAACTGATTGCTTCTTAAGCAAACTTGCTTTAACAAGTGGTCACTTAAACAGATAATCAGACCCAAATCCTCAGAGGCAGAATACAATGAAAAGCAGAATTCTCATCCAGCAACTTTGTCCTATACGGAGCAAGACAAGACCTCACCACGCCAGGGGCAGGAAGCAATCAGAAGCAAGGGGCAACCCATCTCCGGTCATCCGGCATAATCCCCAATCTTACCCTGTCATCATCAATGATCAGGGCAGGGGGGCAAATTGCTTTTCAAGACATGCTTTGAAACTGATATCCGAGCAGGTGACCAACAACTTCAGAAAGGTCGCATAAATCTACTAAGTAGGGGCAAGACCATTCTATCACTCTGTGTATTAATGGAAGTAGAAGTCTCAGAAGTAAAATGGGTACAGACCCGGTTTGAGCAATTGAATCTGATTGAAGAGCGGCGACTGAAAGTCATCAATCACTCTTAGGCCTATCAGAGGCGTATGACTAGGGCATCCTACAATAAAGTCAAGCCTTGCAGTGTTGAAGTCGGTGACTTGGTTCTCCGGAAAGTGTTACCAAACCACCCTGATCCTAGGGCCAAGTTCACTCCAAATTACAAAGGCCCATACATCGTCCGAGATAAATTCTCAGGCGGTGCCCTTTGGCTCGGACGTATGGATGAAGAAGACCTCCCCGAGCCCATCAACATGGACAAAGTTAAATGGTACTACGATTAAGATCTAGATTTGAGAGGCGCTTTGCACTCGTAGAATCTTCGGGAAATGACAGGAGGCCATCCTTGACACACTCTTTATCCCTTTTCAATGTAACCCGTTTACAAATCAATGAAATCCGCTAGTTAGCCCATTTGAGCCTAACAACCTCTCTTCAAAATAAACTTTTCAGGGACACCCTCCCTCGCCAATCTGTGGCACCAGCCTAAACTACATCATAACCTGATCCTGCAAGGGGTACGTAGGCAACCTGACCAATCAGGTGAGGTCACAAGAGGGGTAATCATTCCCCAAACTCTCCAAAGCAGAGTCCATCTTTCCCCAAAAGAGTCATCAACTCTCCCCACAGAGTCACTCCCCAAGCAAAGACAAAACCTCCCAACTTCCCCGGCGGAGTCAAAACCAAGTGTACAAAATATTCCATCAAAGGAAAACCCAAGTATAGAAGTCGAAACATTCTCCAAAGCAGGGACTCCCCGAGAAAAACAATCCCCGGGCTTTTCCCCAATAGAATCAACTTCTCCAAAAACACCTCCCCAGTAGAAGCAAACTCTTCCTAGAAGAATCCCTCAAATAGGGAAAATCCCCAAAAGAGTAAACCCTTACCAGAGAGGACAATCCCCAGTGGAGCCAAAAAAAAAATCTCCACTAGAAATGCCAAAGGTACAAATCTCTAGTAGAAGATCCCCATGCAAGTCAGTTGCAACAAAGGAAACAATTTCAGGGTGTCCCAAACTTCGGTCCCTCAGCCTACATTTCATCCTACTCTAAGTCCTCCTAGATCCCCTAGAAACTATGAGTGCAAGCGCAATATCATGTATACATCCTCGGCGGAGTACATTCCCCCACAGGAATACAGTCCAGGGCGATGAAGGGAGCATCCTTATTTCCCCAACAAATCACATGCTTCCCCAACTAGTCGCGGGCATTAGTGAAAACCGGCAACGGCCTCATTGCGCCAAAATTACACGACACCTAGACCTAGTCTTGCGGCTAGGGGCAAAAAAGGGACAAAAAATCAATCAGCTTCGTAGGCATGATGAAAACCGGCAATGGCCTCATCGCACAAAAATTATGCAAACCCCATGAATTGGTCATTCCAAGGGTAAAAAAGGAAAAAAAAAGCTGAAAACCAATTTGGCAACACAATCCGGCAGCAGTCAGACTCATTGGACTCCCCAGTCACAGTCAGGCTCATCGGACTCCCCAGTCACCCTCAACAGTCAGCATCTCTTAAGCGAATCATCATCCTCAGCAGAGATTCCAACAGGGAATATACCCAATGGATGTGTTAATCCAGGACATGTCCCCTGTAGAGATTCCAACAAGGAATATCCTCAGCAGATGTGTTGCTTTAGAACATATCCCCGGCATACAGGCAAACATCGGGAAATCCCCAGCAGACTGGTAATCCCGAGTTCCTCGGTAGTGGTCTATAGCAGAGACCTACCCCCCAGCCAGTAGTCTACAACAGAGATTTACTCTCCAGTAGATCCTCGGCAACAGGCCATAACAGTCTATTATCCACAGCAGATCCCTTAGTAGAAGCATCACAGCAAGCTTCTCCCCAGCCAGAGTACTCAAACTCCAGAACAAGACAAAGCAGGTCTTATTGGCAAAGCGACCCCAGGTCCCTAGCAAAGTCCGACTCTGCAAGATGCAAAACATGACTTCATCAATGTCACTACAGGATAAATCTGCTTAGCATCGTACTCTGCCCCTAAAGACGTAGTCTATTCACCATGTGAAAGTGATCTACCTGTTAAATCACATAAGCAAAAGAAGCATTCAACTTTAAATCTTGAGTCTTCTTGGACCTACTAAGTCTGTCAAACCCTGTGACATCTCCCAATCACTGTTAGAGTCCCAACACTCACCAGGTCAATTACCTTCCAAGTGTCTGTCCATCGGCTTGGCCATATCGAACAGAACTCAGTAATCGCCCAAGATGCATCACAGTTCTAACAATAAGCAAAGAGCAAGATCGAATCCTTAATCAAGAAAGGATTGGTCTCCAAGAGCGCGTCATATACTCAGCCCTCCATTAACCTGCATGCCATAACAAGCAAACTGCACATTAGGTGCATACTAGTTGCACGCACTCAATCAAGTTGCACAATGCACTCTAGTTACTCAACACAGTTGCACATTAGTCACACACACTCAATCAAGTCGTACTGCACACAAATTAGCCGCACATAGCACTCTAGCTGCACACAATCAGGTTGCACTCAATACATCCTAGTTATATATTAGCTGCATACAAGGTGAAAGCTTCATCCAATGCATTCAAGTCGCACAACACTTAATCAAGTAGCGCACTTCAATATCATGATCAACTTCTGTGCCTCTCGGCCATACCAAAATCAAATCCGGCATCATTTGCCTCAAATCATTCAAACTCTCTGTGTGTACCTTTACAGTGTACATCACCCTTTTATGCATCTTGACAGTGTGCACCATCCTTCTTGTATACCTTGACAGTGTATACCATTCAAACTCTGTGTGTGTACCTTTACAGTGTACATCACCCTTTTGTGCATCTTGACAGTGTGCACCATCCTTCTTGTATACCTTAACAGTATATGCCATCCAATATTCTAGGTGTATCTTTACAGTGTACACCGAGACAAACCCGTGTGATCTCAACATACGAGTCTCCAAAACTCACCGCATGTCATCTCAGAGACATCCCCGTACGTTCTCGACATCTCAGGTCTCCCTTGACGTCGAGTCAAAATGCTGACCCCTTGTATGTCCCCCTACATACGAGTCTCCGAAACTCACCGCATGTCCCCCTCAGAGACGTTCCTGTATGTTCTCGACATCCCAGGTCTCTATTGACGCCGAGTCAATATGCGGACACCTTGCATGTCCCATTACATACGAGTCTCCAAAACTCACTGCATGTACCCCCAGAGACACCCCCATGTGATCTCGACAACCGAGTCTCCGAAACTCACTACATGTCCTCTTTTTCGACACCCTGCGTGTCCTTGACATCTAGGGTCTCCATTGACGCCGAGTCAATATGCCGACAACTCGCATGTCCAACACCCTGTGTGTTCCCAACACTCCGTGTATTCCTAACACCCTGTGTGTCTCTCGACCGACTCGATTAAAATCCTTCGGGAAACGCTGTTTCGATCAATTCCCTCGCCGCTCCCGAGCGACATCTTGCTTTGGGCCAACGCCTCCGGACTACGCCGTCTCTGCATCTATCTTTCATCTCCAGCTACTTGCTATTCCCTAGCAGTAGCCTTCAACACTTCACCGCACTCACCACATGCACAGCATGCATGCATCTCATCATCCATCCCAATCTATCTCAGTGTAAAAATAGGATGATTCCAATCTTTGTCATTCAACTGCCATCCTGGCACTCCCCGGCAAAGAGGGCAGCTGTACGCACCCAATTTTTACACCCTCTCCAAACCTTAAACCCCTAGGACAAATCCCAGACAAGCCCTAGAACCCTAAGACCTAGGACCTAAACCCTTGGGCTCAAAACTCATTTCCTGTAGAACTACCCTAAACCCTAGCCTAAACTCTAGTGTGACCCTAATAGAACTCTAGTTAAACCTAGGTCTAGCCCTAGGTGAGCCCTAGACCCGAAAACCATAGGTAAATCCTTTTGGGCTCACGGCCCATTAGCATTTTCAATACCCAAAACCTCAACCAAACCCTAGGAGAGCCCTAGCTAAACCCTATACCTAATCCTAAACCAAACCCTAGACCTAGCCCTAGCTAAACCCTAGCCCAAGACCTAGGACAAGCCCTATGAGCTCAAAGCCCGTTTAAAAATCCAAAAAACCACAAAACCCTAAAGCCCAAGCCTTTGGTGCCCACACTTGGGCCCACCACCAACCCATGAGGACCACATGGGTGGGACCCACAACCCCCAATCCGAAATGGGGCAGGAAAACCCCAAAATAGGTGCCCACTATGCTTTTGGCCCAAGTGAGTTTGGGCCTGGCCCGAAATGGAAACAAAATCCAGGGTGTTGGTAATTCGATGACCGACACCCCAAAAAAAGCCTTCTTTGGGAATGGCGGTAATTCAATTATCGCCATTCCTGGATTTATAGTTCGCGTGTGCAGGCTCCACTGCAGCCACCCTGCTCCACTTGGGACCTTCACCATGACTCCCCTTCGACTTCCTTAATACCCGTATTGCCCCTGGGGTCTCTCCCTTCCTTTTCTACAAATATCATACCACCCCTAGTTCAAACGGAGCCACCTCTCACGTCCAACCCCTGCCAATTTGCTTCTAACCTCCTTCACGACCTCAAGCCACCTACACCCACCACAGCCTCCACTAGCAGACCCCCTGGGACTCTCCCAAGGCCCGCCTAGGTCCCCCAGCTCCGCTCAGGCGCCACCAGCCGTCACAACCATTGTGTGAGGATAACAGCCCTCCCCTCTTGTAACTCTTCTTGCTCAGCATTATAAGGACCCCCTAGTCCTATTCCAGGGGGTCAATTTCTTCTTTCTTGCATTAAAGTAGCCTCCACTACCGAGGAGAGGACCTCTCAGCCTTCCACATAGGCATGGGATGATTCCTCGAGGCCTGACTCGGGTCAAGCCCATATATGGTGCATGGTAAGCTCCCCATAGGGTCTGGGGGTCCCTCAGTCCATGAGGCTACCCCTAGACTCACACTGGTATAGACCCGAGTAGGGAAAATCATTTTTTTTGAAAAACTACTAGTGGTCTGTAATCTCAGTACCGACCCTATGAAAAATCTTTAAAAAACCTATGTCAGCACTTTCTTTACCAACATTTTAGTCCTTTTTTACAGTGACTTCAGGCCCTTGTGGGGTCCACACACCTTGTGCTCTGGGGTCCACCCCAGGCTTGTTTGAAAGCCCTTAATCCCCTCTACCTCTCTACAAAATTTTGGACCCAGAGACCAAGCCTAACCCTGGTTAGCATGGCCCCAAACTCTGGTTAGTTCTCTGTGCAGGCTGTCGGTAATGGGATTACCGACAGCTCAGGCTTGCTTTTTTGCAAACTTTGGGCCCCTGTGGGGCCCACACCTGGCCTATTCAGAGGCTGCCACCTGATCCATTGTAAAGATGACACTTCAGGCAATCTATATATGCTTTTACTTCACCCAGGAAAGGTCCTTAACCTCAGTTAAACCTCTCAAACCCTGGTTAAAAAATTACAGAAATTGAGGTAATCCGATTACCTCCACTCTGAAATTTCTTTATCTTGGGCTTTGTGTAGGGCCCAAACCTAGTAGGAGGCTACTCTAGGCCCTGCCATACCCTTTGAGCCCACTCTTGACTGACCATGACCCTTAACCATGGTGGTCATAACCATGGTTAAAGTGGCCTCCGGTTAACTTTTAACCACGATTAAGCACTATTTAACCCCACAAAAAATGTGAAAAAATCCCTAAAAATACAAAAGACTAAAAAATCTCACTCTTGAAATTTTTAACCCTGGTTAGCAACCCTAACCACGGTTATCCCCCTCTTAACCCCGGTTAGCAACTCTAACCCTTGGTTAACACACCCCTTTGCCTCCGGGCTTCACCCTAAGCCTACCAGGCCTCTCCCTTGGCCTACCAGGCCTCTTCCTAGTCTACCGGACTATCCCTTGGCCTACCGAGCCCAACACTTTGCACATTGACCAACCTCGATCAAGCAAAACCCTAATCTACCGGATTAGGTCCATTAGCCGCTTTTTGGTGCACACACACATGCCCCCTCACCTTAGCACGAGATCAAGTGTTAGAACTACGCTCGGTTTGATCTCACCCCAATGTGAGTACGTAGGCAGCCCAACATGGGCCCGGTCCTAGTTAGCTTTTACTTTCTTCTGGTTAGTATTAACTTAAACACTAATGACATTCGATTAATCTTGATCTTAATTTTGGCTTAAACCTAGCAACTAAGGAACCACCAAGTGTGGAAGTGTCGGGGTGCCTAACCCCTTCCCCGAACTTAACCGAACCTCTTACCCCGATCCCTGATCGCGGATCAAGCCTTTTCCAATATTTTCGGAGACTTATTCCTTCTGAATCAATAAATGGAGACTCTAAATCCCGTGAGATTTTTAGGGAGCGAAATCCCGTGTTCACAAGAATAATTTTTAAATTGCCATAGACCCTATTTACCCCCCTTCTAGTATCCAATCCTTGAGCAACAAGCGGTATTTGAGCCTAAGTCTCTGTTTTTTAAAAGATTTAACCATCTTAGAGTAAATATTTTAATTTGGCAAAAAATGGATAATATATATGCAACTACCTTTAGAGAAGACCAATTGACTCTTAGACCTTCCTTGTTTTAACGGTGAAAATTATAATTATTAGAAAGTTAGAATGATGTATTTCATTCAAGCTTTAGATTATAAATGTTGGAGAATGATAATAAATGATCCCTACATCCCCACTAAAATTGTTAATGATACTCAAGTACCTAAGGATGCGGATGAATAAATGGAAGTCGAAATTAAACTTGTTCAACTCAATGCTAAGAATAAGAAACCTATATTGTGCATTGAGTCCATAAGAGTTTAATAGAGTATTGGCTTGCGATTCTGTAAAATAAATTTGGGATAAACTCTAAATTACTTATAAAGGGACTAATTAAGTAAAAGAACAAAAAATTAGCATGTTGGTTCATAAGTATGAACTATTAAAAATTGAGTAAAATGAACTTATTTTAATTATGTTTTCTAAATTCACTAACATTATTAATGAGTTGAAATCTTTTGGTAAAGTTTATTCAAATGCAGAGAATGTAAGGAAAATCTTCCAATCTCTACAAAAGGAATGGGCACCTAAAGTGACAACCATCCAAGAAGGAAAATACCTCACTAAGCTACCAATGGATGGGCTATTTGGATCATTAATGACTTATGAAATCATCATGAGGGAACAAAAAGAAGAAGAGCCCACACCTAGAAGGGGACATGCCTTAAAATCCTCACAAATGAATGAAAATGAAGAGAATGAAAGTAAAGAAGAAGAAGAAGAGATTGAGAAGATGACAAAAAAATTCAAGAAATATTTAAAGCAAAAGAAGAATCTCACGAAAAAACTTTCAAGAAGAAATTCATCAAAGAACTCATCAAGAACAAATTAAGCAAAGAAAAAGAGCTCATTGTGTGTTCTGAATACAAAAAGTCTGGACACATCATGCTTGAGTGCCCATAATTCAAGAGGAAACAAAAATTGAAGAAAATGGTAATGAAGGCTACATGGGATGACTCCGATAAAAGTGGATCGGATGTGAGCTCAAATAATGGGGGGGGCAAGCCAATCCATGCCTCATGGCACATGAGGATGAAGTAAATTTCATACTTGATGAATCTCTTTCCTTTGATGATTTAAGAGAAACTTTTGATGACTCTACGATGAATTTCAAAAATTAGTTTCTAGGAACAAAAAGCTTATGAAAGAAAATTCTTCTCTTTTAAACAAAAATGAATTTTTGAAAAAGGAAAAAGAAAATTTAAAGAAGAGAATAAAAACTTGAAAAAGAAATAAATAAAAATCACCTTAAACCCTCAAATCCAAACCATTTAATGCAAAGAATGTAAGGTATTGAAAACTAAAGTTGATGATTTGAATTACATTATAATAAAATTTACTAATGGCAAAAATACATTAGATACTATGCTAGAAAATCAAAAATGCATGTTTGGTAAAGCAGAAATTTAATATAATGTAAAAATAAAGCAAAAGAATTATCAAAATTTCTTTACCACATATACTTGAAGTACATCTTATACATATGTTGGAAAGAAGAGGGTAAGACAAGTTTGGGTGTCTGAGAGAACATGTCTTTCCAAGGCTAACCTAATTGGACCCAAAATTATTTGGGTACCAAAGGGAGCTACTTGAACTTGTTCATGTAGACTCAATTATAAAAAAAAGGAAGTGTGCTAAATAATTATAATTTGAATGATTCCTTTTATGATCATGTTTGATGATGCTATGTTTAACGTGTATGAATTATAACTTGTATGATTGATATGATTTGAATGATAAATTAATAAAACTTATGTGATTATAATTGATGTTATGTATGTATACATGTTAATGAAGTAATGTAAATGCTTGAAACATGCTATAGGTAATAATATTTAAATATTGAATGATGTTTTGATGAATATAAAGTGATGAAATGGATGATGGTTGATATTTATTAAATATATATTTGGATGATTATTTGATATGATAAATATTATGATTGATTGATTGATGTTATGAATATGTTTGATTTGATGTATGTCGTAAAAAAATATATGTATGTTTGTTTTGTTATGTGTATATAATGTTATATTATATACTTTGCTTAATAAGTATTTTGATAAATATTGGTATCAAGTGCTTCTAAATGATAAATTTACTTGATATCAAGTATGATGGTTTATATTGGTACAATGTGCTTAAGTGATACTTTTTATGATGATTACCAAATGGGAGAAAATATGAATTCATATCATGTTTGAAATGCTTGAATTGCTATGCTTGTTAATTTTGTATCTTTTTTATGTTGCCAATGGGGAGCAATATGAAAATGGAATAAATTATCTAAAACTCTCTAATTGAATTCATATGCTTAAATGACATATTCAAATTGGTTTCAAATTACTTGTAATAACTTATTAACGTGTCATGAATTAGTGAATGATTTATCTAAATTATATGCAAATGAATTGAATTCAAATCTTATTTTAATGCATATGTTTAGGGGGAGCTTGCCTAAAAAATTGCATTTAAATTATATATTGAGAGGAAGCTTATTCCTATTTTATTCAATTATTATGTCATCATCAAAAAAAGAAAGACTGTTAGCCTTTAGGTTTCAACCTAAGGTAACATCATAAATTTTGATAATAACACAATAATGTAATGTCATTTGTGTTACTAATGTTTCTATTAAGTTTTAAGTGTAATTTAGTTTATAAAGAACATTAGCAAAGTCATTCAAGGAAAAAGTATAAAAATGATATCATTTATGAGATGATTCAACATCAAATCAAGCAAGTCAATTTAGATCAAATTGAAGATTTACATCGAGTCATGAAGTCTAAGAAACCATCTTGATCAAAGAAGCTTAAAGATGAAATCAAGACCCAAAATCAAGTTGAAAACGAAGACTCTCTTAGAAAGGTTTAATTATTTTATATTTTAGTGAGAGTATTATAGGACTTTTGTAAAAAGTCCTTAAAGTATGGTTAATTGAATGCTCAAAGTTTAGAATGATCATAAGAGTCTTAGAACAAAATTGAATAACTTTATAAGGTCCTATGACATCATAAAGAATGATAAAAAAAAATGATTAAAATGAGCCAAGATTCCTTACAAATCATTCTCATCATTTAAACAAGATAAAAATGAGTTTTCAGAGAAAAACCAGAGAACTTGTCCACAAATTCATGGAGATATTGAAGACTCGTGGACAAATTCAGTCACAGAGGCTACTGTCTCTGTTCTGGCCTTGATCTCGTTGACGAATGCAAAGATCATTCTCATACTCGTCAACGAATTAATATAGGAAGTAGAAAATGCTGTAACGGCTAGTTTTGTTATCAATGTTCTTCCAACGGCTATAAAATCTCTTGGATTATAAATATGAATGATTTATGAACTAAAACAATAACTTCTATCAATCAAATCATTTTATCATTCACTCCAAAGCTCAAATTTCCAAATCTATTGAGTAAAACCTAGAATCCCAAAAGAGTTCATATTGAGCTATTCAATTCCATTATTTGAGAGATTTTTAAAGAGTTTAAAAATGATCATCCAACTCGTGTAAATGAGCAAATAGTGATTGTAAACCACTTTGTTATAAACTGATAGTGAAATCAAAAATCGGTGGATTCATGTCCTTGAAGCAGAGAGATTTGTATAGGCTTGATTTTCGCCCGTAAGAAGATTGTTAAAGTCTAATCTTCACCCATAAGATGATTGTAAATGTTTGGTCTTCACCCGGAAGAAGATCGGCGATTAGTGAAAATCGTGGTGAATCCTCTAACAGGTATAGCTTAAGGTAGAGACGTAGGCAGGATTACCAAAACTCGTGAACAATATCTTCATGTTTCCATTCTCTTAATTCTTTCCTTTACTTTATTACTTTGCATTGATTGTGTAGAATTACATATTTCTATTCCCTTTTAATTAGTATAATTGAAATTCTGCATAAGGGAATATGAATAATTTTTAATTTGCCATAAACTCTACTCACCCCCCCCCCCCCCCCCTCTCTAGGGTCCAATCCTTGGACAATATAAGATTTTCAATTTTTATGGGGTTTTTGCATATTAGCTACTGAGTTTTTCTAGTTTGCAAATACACTATTATGCATACCAGATTTGTAAATTAACTCAATATTTTTCAAACCATTAACAAAGAACCTCAAACCTTAGTCCAATTAGACTTTCGTTTATAACTATTAGTAAAATGACTATTATACCCTTAAGATATTTCATAACCTCACAAAGCCCCCTTTAATTGGCCTTAACTATGGTTAACAAATTTTAACCCTTGTGATTAGTTTTTAATTTTTTTTTTTCTAAAAACCAAGGTTAGATGCTTTAAGCCTTTAACCCTTAGGGTTAGTAAATCTTAACCACAGTTAAAGGGTTGTACCCTATGTTGAGGATTCACTAACCCTTACGATTTTTTTTTGTAAACATGGATATCTTGGGTCAGACTCAGACTAGTCCAACGTGATGCATAGATAAACCCTTAGGATTAAAATTATCTAACTTTACTTTTAAAAATAAATTAAAAAAATTAAAGTATCCCCCTTTAACCGTGGTTAAGATTCACTACCTTTTATGAATAAAGTATCTAACATATAGTTTTTTTTAAAAAATAATATAAGGGTTAAAACTAACTATAGTTCAAGGATAGTTAAAGGGGTTTTGTGAGGTTATAAAATATCTTAAGAGCATAAAAGTCATTTGACTAACAATTATAAACCAAAATGGAACTGAACTAAGGGTTGAAAAATTCTTTTGACTAACTGTTGAAAAATGATGAGTTAATTTGTAATTCTTTTTTGATTAATTGTTGAAAAATGATGAGTTAATTTGCAAATATGTTATATATAATAGTGTATTTACAAATTAAGGTAAAATCTATCAGCTAATTTGCAAACAACCCAATTAGTATTGACTGGTGATCTTCTCCAGTTGTAACCGGTTTTGGGCAAAACCGGTTACTCCCCTGTGGTCATCACATGTCCCTTTTTACACCCCTTAACTGTGGTTAAGATTCACCTACCCCTAGGGTTCATCCACATTATTTGGTTTTTAGAAAAAATATTTTTTTAAAATTAACCCTAGGATTTGGTAAATTTTAACCACAGTTAACAAAAAATTTATTATTTTTTTCTAAAAACCAAGATTAGGTGGGGGAACCTTAGGGGGTGAGTGAATTTAACCATAGTTAAGAGGTGTCAAAAGAGGCATGTGGCCACCTCAGGAGCGTAACCGGTTTTGGCAAAACCGGTTACAACTCATTAGTATTTTGTTTTGATGTTTTAGTTGCAGACAGAGAAACCCTAGGTTGCAATGGCGAACCAAGAGTTTCAGGTCTACAACACCATGACGAAACAGAAGGAGATCTTCAAACCCAAAGAGCCCGGGAAGGTGGGCATGTATGTCTGTGGCGTCACTGCGTACGATCTCAGCCATATTGGCCATGCTCGAGCTTACGTTGCTTTTGATGTTCTCTACAGGTGAATCCTCTCTTTTAATCTCCTTGAATTTATCGTTTTTTATTCAATCTAAATCTCCCTGTGATTTTTAATTGATTCAACAGTTTGCGAACTGCACAATTGTATTCAGAAAGCTACAAATTTTCCTTTTTTCTTAAACTTAATGTATCTTCAGAGTCCTCTGATTATCTGTTATTTGGAAATTAAAACAGAATCTTATTTAATAAGCAAAAGAATAAGAGAAGATGGTTAGGGAAGATAATTTCCTCATTTTCACCAGTTTTAGCAAGAGGGGTTGCTTCATTGGCTCACATCGGTAGATGAAATTTGTAGATCTTAAACTGAATTTAATTTGGTTTCCTTAATAATGGATTTTTCCATTCGACCCTATATGGGTTGGAATCTAATTTTTTGTTGATTTTCAGTGATGGAATAATGTTTGTTTAGGTTATCTTTGATCAGGCATAGCCACAATTAACTATATCTGGTGGGTATTTTGTGGAATTTTTAAGTGGAAGTATTAGATTGAGGAATAGGCTATTAAGATGTTCGTCCATCTTTAAGGGGTTTTGGCGATGCATACAGTGCAAATGGGAAAGCACATATTGTTATGGAAGAGTAACATTTGGGGTCCTATTTTATCAACATACAGCTTTGTTCTGTGATGGGAAGAGTCTCTTCACATTGCATTTTTTAGTAGCTTGCTCTTTGTAATTACCCATATACCAGTGAGATCGGACTTACATAAGTGCCTGTAAGATCTGGCTTAGGGTTTTTAAATCTTCAGCATGTCGGTTAATGGTGTCATCTTAGAATTTTCTCACTCGGTGAGCCAAATCATGTGATGGTAGAAATTTGGCTATTGATGCAAATAAATATTGAGTTGAGGACAATTTAACAATTTTTTCAAGTATGATTATGTATGCCATTTAGTGTCCATTCTTTTGTGGAGACTTATAAAGTCCAACACTTTACAAGTTGTCATTTGACACTGCATTTTCTTTTGAGAACTAGATGTATCGTGCATTTCATCTCTTGGGTTGCAATTCCTTTAAGACTTCAAATGCACTAAAATGAATGATTTCAAATCTCAAAAAAAAAATGACAAGGCTTGAAATCTTATGATGGTGAGAATTAATCTTGTTAGAAACATTGACAAAGTGACTCAAATTTCCTAACAACTACCATGACGCCAACCTTTATAAGACTCATCAAAAGAACGGACACTTAGTGCTTTGGATCTTCAGTTCTTGATATTAGTGGCAACATTGCATCATTAGGGAGGTGAGAAGAAAACATTTTCATTTTCACTAAAATCTTTGGATCTTCCATCCTTGATATTAGTGGAAACATTGCATCATTAAGTAGGTGAGAAGAAAACATTTTCATTTTCACTAAAACTCACTTTTACACCCTTGGACATTTTGTTATCTTGGTTCCTATGGGTTTCCATAAAACTGCGAATGAATTGGAGAATACCTTAAGGCTTAATGTTATTAGAGTGAGAAGACTCTTTGATAGTAAGGGTTGTGAGCAATGAGCAATCTACCAAAGAAAATAGGTTTTTTCACAAACTACATGAAGGATGATCTCTTGCACGTGCACGGGGTCAGGATTGAGTTGGTAGGGTCTATGTAGATTTTCATGATGTGATTATTATGTAATGCATATTATATCTTGCCAGGATTAACTTTTCTGCTTCGATCTCATATCGTATAAAGTTTGTTCTGCTCAGTGCTCGCTAACTTTTAAGGTGAGTTCTCATTCTATCCATACTAGTGCTACTCCATGCTTAAGTATCTAGGCAGTGTTATTGATCATCCATGCCTAGAAGCCGTGATTTTCTGTGGATAGAAGTGTGTATGTGCTGCTGGAGGACTTGGAGATGATATCAGTTGTAGCTGCAACATCTGAATTTTTCCCTAGGTATTAGGTTTTAGCAACAACTCTTGGTTTTCATTAGGTGAAATAGGTGTTTCAAATGCAGACCCTATTGATGGAAATTGATTTGGGACAGTGTAAATAGTGAGGGATCCAGTTACATGGTGGCAGATTAACTTATTTGAAGCAACAATTAGGCAGTGACATCCCAATGTGCTTAAATGCGAGTTCTGTCCTAATATTTTTGCAATATGATAAGATATCTCAGTCACATACGCTTAGAGAAACTGTAAAAGGCTCAGAAAGTTGAGGGCTCAAGTAATGATAATAGCAATTCTCCTGAAACTTAATGTTATTAACTTATTATTACTGAATTATGCTTGTAGTTGTTTTGAAGTAATTATGGTCCATGTTCTTCATTATTTTTTGATTGGTAAAAACAATGATTTTTTTACCAATACTTGATTGGTATGTGTTCTCAATACTGATGTATTAATGTACTCACGTTTTTGTGAAATATTATATTCTTATACCTCATATAAATGGATATAATGGAAGTTTAGAACCTTATTTATCTTTGAGCTCATCTTTGCATTAAAGATTTTTTTTTTCGTTTTTTAAATTGACTTATTGATATCCATATTTTGAACTGTGGTAGTAGTTAAAAGGAGTAGTATGTAAGAAAGACATGAAGTTGGTCAAGTTAGTTTTTTAAATTTGTTACTGTACTTTCATTTTTGGTGCAAATATTCGTCATGTGCATTGAAAATGGATAGCTACTTGAAACGAGAATTCATGCAACTATAGAATTATGTAGGAAATTGGGATATCAATGTATATCTTCTTGCCAATAGTGAAGTGGATAGGTTTTAGAATTTAGACGATGTGAAGTAGGATTCCTGAGCCGAGATGCAAGTGAGGGCTGGAACGATAGGTTTAGCTTTAATGATTCATAGGTGCAGAATGCTGAGTTTTCAGAGCTGAGTGCAAGAGGGGTATTCAGAGGCAAGAAGCAAGAGGAGTCACCAACAACAAGGAGATCCTTTGAGGAGTGCATTGAATAAAAGCAAATCTCAAATTTTAACGTCCTTGGCTTTACCGATAAAAAAAAATCCCTGGCTTCAATGAGGGCTCTTCTGTAAGCTTTGGGAGGGATGTGGAGGGAGGGGTTATCATCCATGCTGTCATTTTCTTCCTAATAAGTGCTTTGTGTGTAAAATGATGAAAGACTGTCCATCCTCCAATTCTTTGATCTGCAAAGAAGAGTTGAGGTTCTTCTTAACTTCATTAGGGTATTTTGGGGATTTCCAGCAGAAATGGTTGAGTGTTATTTGGAGGGAGGGGATTATGTTTGCTCAAAAGGGGATTAGATTGATTTTTACCTGATTAGAAACCATTATATTTAACTTATCAATCGAAGACTTCAATTTTGTAAAAACCATGGGCAATAAAAGGGACATTCTATATAACCATAATCAATTAAATTAAACTTACTTTCTCTCATCCCATTGGCCTCCTAGAGCTTCTTTGATAGCTTCCTTAGCTCTGCCTATAGCTTCATAAATAAACCCCATTGGGGGTCTTTTCTCTCCGTCAACAAGTCTCGTAACACGAACTAATGCAGCCGTTACCTTCTTCTTATTGACAATGTCATTCCCAAAAGAAGTAGATAGAATAGTCTCCATTGCTCTTTTCCCTTTTAAATCACGAGGCCATTTTGATTTGTTCCATTCATCACAAATTAAGACCTTCCTCAAAGCATCTTTTCAGTGGAGATGAAGATAGTGATTGAGATGAACCATCTCATAGGGGGTGGGGGTCAGACCTCTCCTGTATTAGGCGTATAGGCAGCGAAGAGTTAAAAAAAGTCATTTTAGTTGAGATGTAGGCAGCGAAGGAGGAAGTCGGCAATCAACATGGAAGAAGCCTCCTCCAAATAGAAGGGTGAAGACTGGAGAGAGAGAGAGAGAGAGAGAGAGAGAGAGAGAGAGAGAGAGAGAGAGGTACCTGATTTTCTCTTCTTCTCCTCCTCTTTTTCTTAATTGGGTTCTGTTTCTCCTCAAGTTAAAAAAGCCCACAAACATAATAAAGAATATATACATGAGTTAAAACCTAATTAATTAAACTAATTAAAACCACCGATAAAAAAAATTAAACTAATTAACACCTAATTAATGAAGACAATAAGTTAAAAGGGAAAAATTGATCTATATTGATAGTTGTAGATTTCAATTACAAGGGAAAATTGATCTCTCTTGAAATCTAGAAATAAAACTAGCTAATAATTTAATAAAATCTACTAGTAGGTTATGATTAACCAAATTAGAATGATAGAAATGGAAAAAGGAGAAGTAAATTTATCTCGATTGATGAATGGAGTGACTAAAAATGAAAATTGTTCTAGGAGAAATCAAAGATCTCTTCTTAAGGATAATAATAGGTAAACTTTTCTTCTAATTAAGCAATAAAAATGATGCATCTAGAGTGCTAGATGCAACCAATGATCCCAAAATCCATGACTGATGGGAAGGGCGCAATCTAATGCCTTATAGCCCATATTTAAGGCTTGAAACAAGCACCCCTCTACCCCTAAGGAGACACAGCCCCGGTCCGGGTGCACTCGCTACCGGCCACCCAACAACATACACCATCTCACCCCCTAGGGAGGAGTCTCGAACTCGAGACCTTCGGCTTTGATACCATTTGATGTAGTCAGACGCAACCACTGATCCCAAAAACCATGACTGATGGGAATTGTGCAATCTAGTCCCTTATAGTCTAGGTCTAAGGCCCCGAACAAGCACCCCTCTACCCCTCAGGGAGATGTAGCCCCAGTAGGAGGTGCTTGTTCTGGGCCTTAGACCTGGGCTATAAGACACCAGATTGCACCCTTCCCATCAGTCACGACTTTTGGGATCAGCGGTTGCGCCTAGTTGCATAAAGAAAGATTGGAGGGGAATTTTCATTAGAAATTTCTTTAATAATAATAATCTTGTTTTTCTCAATTAGCTACATTCCTATTTATAAGGAAAGAAAGCTAAAAGCCTAACTAGAAACGAACTAGAATAAGGAAAATACTAGTCCTAAACCCTAATAGCATTCTAACTCTAATGATAATAGAATAAGTCAACATGACTTGTTTCCATTAAACTTCCTAACTCTAATAGGAAAGTAAATCATTTACTAGTTCCTGAAAATTTTGGAAATCCTTTAAAAAAAATCAGAAATTATCAAAATACCCCTGAGAAGGAGATTTGGCATATCTCCATAACCAATGACCCGGATAAGGCCATAGGGGTGCCGCACCACTTGGGAGGTAGTCCTTTGCTTGCGGTTGGACTGGTTAGACTAGGGTGGATCTATGTGGTCCCACTCTTAAAACTCTTTATTATGACTTTTCATCCTCCTAGGTCCAAGGATCGCAATATCGGTGATATATCGCCAATGCATGTCGGTATCGCTGGTGGCCGATGCATCTATACGATGTAAGAAAAAATTTACATGGTGTCGGGATATATCGGCTATATATTGTCGATATCAACGATATATTGTCAATATATCACTGAGACCTACCAAAACCACGTGAATCATTTTTTTGAGTGGGTTTTGTGGATTTGTAGGCAATAATCCAAAAAACAAAGACTCACGGACTGAATTGATCTTTGATTTAGAAGATTAAAAAATAAAAGGGGTTGAAATTTGAGACAATAGAAGAAAGAATCAAAGAAGAAGAAAGAAAAGGCAAGAGCCAAGAGGGACAGAGGGTAAATACCTATGAGAGTGGAGTGTCGCCATCGCCGTCACCTTTTGCTGTCACCTATTGCAACCAGAGTCGCCAAACTCGCGTAATCCCTCTCTCCACTTCGGCTCTTCCTCTTTCCCTTCATCCCTTCTTTTGCGTTTTTTTCCCCTGTTTACTTACTTTACTCTTAAGTCTATGAATGTCTATGAATGTGAGTCTTTAAATGTTGTGCTTTTGCAAATCAGGCCCTTAGTTTTGCATAGTTTGCAAATACACTATTATAAATAACAGATTTACAAATTAACTCAACATTTTTCCTAATTAGAAAAGAACCAAAATTACTATTAGTAAAATGACTAGTATACCCTTAAGATATGTCATAACCTCACAAAGCCCCCTTTAAGGCTTTAACTAGCCTTGAACTATGGTTAACAAATTTTAACCCTTGTGATTAATTTTTTTTCTAAAAGCTAAGGTTAATAAATCTTAACTCCCTTTAACTGTGGTTAAGATTCACTAACCTTTAAGGTTAAAGCATCTAACTTTGGTTTTTAAAAAATAAAAAAATTAAATGTGTCACCTTGTAACTCTCTTTAATTGTTGTAACTTAAGATTCACTAACATTTATTGTTAAAGCATCTGACCTTGGTTTTTAGATTTTTTAAATTAACATGTCCCCTTTTAACTCCCTTTAACTATGATTAAGATTTACTAACCCATAAGATTAAAGCATTTAAGCTTGAGTTTATAATTTTTTTAAATACAATGTCCCCTTTTAACTCCCTATAACTAAGGTTAAAATTTACTAACCTTTAGGAATAACTGAATAAAGCATCTAACTTTGGTTTTAATCATACATTATTGTCACTCGTCAACGCACATCTTGGCTCTCTTCTTATTGCATCTCTTATGTACATTGTTGTTTTTTGAAATGTTCTTATTCTAAAAGGTGTATTAACATCTATTTTAACATTTCCTGAAGTTTCACTTGAAAATTCCATGTTTTTCCCCATTTGTTTTGTCATTTTCCCAAAAATTACCAATAAACGATATAGCTTTTTTATGCGGCTTGACATATCGAGCGATATTGACATTCAGAACCTTGCTGGGTCTTCGGACTCTTGTAGAACTTGAATGAGGCTTCGTCTTCTCCATTTTTTTTTTTAAAACTTGGATTCACCTGGAGGTTGATTTGGAGGCTAAGTCCAATAGATATGGGTTAGTTAGAATGCGAACCATTGTATTTAAGGGTCTGAATTGTTTCAAGCAATTAAAAAGATTATCAAATGCCTACCCAAATCATAATCAGGTGATGGGGGTTCTGGTTAGGCAACATTGTGAGTGCACTGAGCTACCTCCAATCAAGATGAGATTTTATCAATGTGGAAAGGCCTCATCTTGGCGATCCTTCTTGGTCATCCTCGATCATCATTGAAGGAGACTCAAGAAATGCTATTAGGTGGGTTTCTAGTCCAAATCGGGGGTCTTGGAGATTTGAGTACACCATTTGGGAGATTTGTGATCTTATTATCCATAAAACATCCATTTCTCTTGGATTACCCAGTTGGGGAATGCGGCAGCTGATCTCCTAGAGAAAGAAGGTGTATCTAGGGATAAGACTACTTGTTGATATGCCCCCTTTGTAGCTGGATCTTGTTTTTGACATTGCCTCCTTGTTGGTAGGCTTTTCTTTATTGTATCTTCCTTTTTCCTCTCTTGATCTTTTGATGGATTATAACTGTAATGACTCTTCCATTCTCTTCTTTGTATCCTGCCCTTTCTTATGGCAATGAATTTTCTTGTTACGGAATGATCTAGTTCAATACATGATGCAGGACCACTTGATTATATGTTGCCAGTGCATGGCATTACCAATTCAAAAACTTTAATCTGCATTTCTAGTTCAATACAATTTATTTCTGGATGGGGTGGGAGGGCTGTAACAACAATAGGGGAAGGCTATTGGGGGTGCTACAGCAGTCACAAGGGGCTGTAGGACAGAGTGGCAGCAAGGACAGAGGTGTGGGGGGTTGCAGCTAAGGTGGAACAGCAGGGGAAGGCTGCAGTTATGCTGGAACAGGTGGCTGGGACAAGTATGGCAGTGTTGTGTAGCACCTGGGAATAGGGCAGCAATAAGGGAAATGGAAGGTAAGCTGTAGTATTAAGATGAGGGACTATTAGAATGTTGGACTGCTCAAGGGAGGGGCTGGAGTGTCTTACAGCTGTAGGGGAATAGCTGGGGTGGCCTATGGCTAAAAGGGGATGGTTGTAGAGGGGTTGTAGTGACAATATGACAAGTGCAGGGGCTGCATGAATACTGTGGCAGCAAGGTTAGATAGGTTTAGGGAATGATATAGGGTTTTGCAATATAAACACGGAAAATAAATAGATGGGACTTACTTTGTTCGTGTTCAGGAAGACGGTTCGAAAACATTATCCAATAGTGGATCATCCACATTGGAGTTGGTAACACAAATAAAATTCGACGTAGGAATAACACGAAGAGCCCCATGCATAAAGGAATCCATTCAGATGGAGGCCTTAAAACAAGTGGTTTAATTGGTTAGATGACTAGAAAAACTAGATTAATTCACACACATTGGACATTTCATGGAGTTTGTCTTCCATGCTAAGAAGCAATTCTTAGCCTCGAAAATGTAAATTACCTTGATTTATTGTGAATTTATTTTTGATCCGCTTTTCTTCACTTATTGTATCACAAACCCTAGATCGTTTTAGTCATAATTTTCTAAATCCAGCAAATTTTATTAGATCAATTTGGTTAATAGTTTTGTACACATGTGAAGAGGAATGCATGGTCCTTTTCTAAGCTGACCGCAATGTCGTTGTGTCCCTTTTAACACAATGAGAAGAAGATGCTATTTTATTATATAGTAAGGGCCGTGTTACTATGGGAAAAAAGATGTTTTACTGAAATGTTACGTTTTAATAAATTGGTCGAGGCCACCCCCGAGTTACCATTAAAAAAAATATATTAATGGAGCCAAGATCATTGAGGGATCTGTTTTTCTTATATGAATTATGGTCAGTTAAAGAATGAACAACTGTTTATCTTTAAACATCATTGTGTATGTGCATGCATTGAAACATAGATCTCCCGTTCAAGTATCGTTGTGTGACAAGTGTTCCTCTTATCATCGAATTCGACGCATTAGTTGTAATTTATGATGTTTAGTCCCCATGTGGATCAAACATCATATTTAACAATTGATTCGCCATGTTTGTTAAGAGGAGTATTTGTCACCAAATGATTCTTGAATTGTCCGTGTGGATAGTTTGGGAATGCATAATCCCGAACCACGTGTTAGTTGCTCATGCTTATTCCAGTTTGGGGAAATGTCTGTCAATCATCCCTATTGTTCTCTGAGTACATATTTTGACAAGGTGAAATCATTGCACAAAGTCTAAATTGTGTACTTGGAGAGCCATGGGGAGGTGCTGCCGAAATTTCCACAACTCCTTACTGGAACACTTGAGCTACTAACTATTGGGGATTATGTATTTCTGAATGGGATAGGAAAACCCCACTCATTAGTAGTCTTGTTTGATCTTAATCATAGCACATGAATCATGCATTCCAACTTCGGATATCTTAGTCATTTCTATTGTCTTCTATTACCAGTGATCATTGAAGGAAAATGGTATCCACCATAGACAAAACTTGGGTTACAGCAGATCGGTTAAGTGTTGCCTATGAACAGGGGGTCAATAATTTTTTGGATTTCGCATTGTGTAATACAACTCGAAGTGATGGTAGTATCAAGTGCCCTTGTAAGAAGTGTTGTAACCAATATTATCATGTTCGTTCATTAGTACATGAGCATTTGATATGCGATGGGTGGGATAAAGGTTATGCGGATATATCATGGGGAATTTCTGCGGAATAGAGCTTCTTCTGTGCCATTATATGAAGGCAACGCTGGTGAAACATCCCCTCAAGATGATATGCACGGAATGTTGCAGGGGGCATTCGGGATGCGATGTACTGAAGAAGAGAGAAGTGAAATGCCAGAGAACCCTAACGCGGAGGCGGCTAAATTCTATCAGTTAGTGGAAGATGCCGATCAGGAGTTATACCCCGATTGCAAGAAATTTAGTAAACTTTCTTTCATCGTTCGGTTATTTCATATTAAGTTTCTGAATGGATGGAGCAACAAATCATTCACCATGTTACTTGAATTACTTAAAGAGGCACTACCTGAAGGCGAAACATTGCCTGAGTCCTTCTACCAGTGTAAGAAGATAATTGGTGAGTTAGGTCTTGGGTACAGCAAAATTGACGCATGCCCTAACGATTGCATGCTCTTCTGGAAAGAAAATGCAAATAATGTAGCATGCTTTGTATGTGGTAGTTCACGGTGGAAAGACGCAGACGACGGTTCAGGCCCTCCGTCATCTAAGAAGGAACACAAAATACCTGCAAAGATTTTGCGTCACTTTCCACTCAAACCTAGACTACAAAGAATTTACATGTCCAACAAGATAGCTTCCTTTATGAGATGGCATGCAGAGGGTCGCACTAATGATGGAGTGTTAAGATATCCAGCTGACACTGAAGCTTGGCGACACCTTGACGAACAGTACCCGGACTTTGCTTCAGAGCCCCGTAATCTCAGGCTTGGGTTAGCAAGTGATGGTTTTAACCCATTTGGGCAAATGAGCATTGCATATAGCACTTGGCCTGTTGTTTTGATCCCATACAATTTGCCTCCTTAGATGTGCATGAAACAACCATTTTTGATTATGTCTTTACTTATTCCTGGTCCCCGTGCTCCTGGAAATGATATTGACGTATACTTACAACCGTTGGTAGATGAATTGACTGAATTGTGGAATGACGGTATTTGCACTTATGATGCATCACTTAGACAAAACTTTCAAATGAAGGTAGCCTTGTTGACTACCCTGCATATGCGAACTTGTCAGGATGGAGCACCAAGGGCCGTTATGCCTGTCCCCATTGCAACCAAGACACATGTTCTCAATACTTGAAACACGGGCGCAAGTTCTATTATATGGGTCATCATCGATTCTTGGGGGCTACTCATAGATATCGCAAGAACAAACAATCTTTTGATGGCAAGGTGGAACCAAGAACTGCTCCGAAGTCACAAACAGGGTCTGAGCTATTAGAGCAAATGGTCGGTCTGAACGTCATACTTGGCAAGCATGATTTGAACACATCAAGAAAGAAAAGACCACGTCAGGATAATGTAGAGTATATTGGCTGGAAGAAGGTGAGTATTTTCTTCAGTTTACCGTACTGGAAACACCTATTAATACGTCATAATTTAGATGTGATGCATATTGAGAAGAATATATGTGACAGCATTGTGGGTACGTTATTAAACATTGAAGGAAAATCGAAGGATAGCTTGAAGGCTCGTCTTGACTTAAAAGAGATTGGAATTAGACCGACTCTTCATCCACATACAGTGGGCCAGAAAACTTATTTGCCCGCGGCATGCTTCACGATGTCGGCAGAAGAAAAAAGTTTGTTTTGTAAGGTACTGGCAAGTGTTACAGTCCCGGATGGTTATGCAGCCAACATTTCACGGTGCGTAAATTTGAAGGAGCGCAAAATCAGTGGCCTGAAGAGCCATGACTGCCATATATTAATGCACCAACTTCTTCCTTTGGCAGTTCGGAAATCACTTCCCCAGGATGTGAGTGGCGCGTTGATAGAGTTATGTGCCTTTTTTAGAGAATTATGCACAAAAGTTGGCACAGTAGATGACTTCACTAAACTTGAGGCTCGTAGTGCAATTATATTGTGCCATCTTGAGAGAATATTTCCCCCTGCATTTTTTGACATAATGGTGCATTTGGCGATCCATTTGGCCGGTGAGGCAAGGGTTGCAGGTCCTGTAAATTATCGATGGATGTACCCGATCGAGTGGTAAGTGCAACATATATAATGTATTCACTGCCATTCCGTTTACTGTTAAAGATAAGCTAAGTAATCACACTTTTTTTCCTGTATCAGATACCTGCATACCTTGAAGTCTTACGTACGCAATAGAAGTAGACCTGAAGGTTCTATTGCAGAGGGATACATTGCTGAAGAATGTCTCACATTTTGTTCGAGGTATTTGGACGATGTTGAAACAAAGTCCAATCGAGTGCCCAGAAATTATGATGACCAGAGCATTGCAACATATGAAGGACTGCCCATTTTTTCTAGACCTGGGCGTGCTTTGGGAAAGGAGGAGACGATACATTTATCTTATGAGTCCTCCACGCAATTGCATCGTTATGTGCTCTTTAATTGCCCTGAAGTTGCCCCATTTATTTCGTAAGGACATTGTATGCATTATTTATCTTTTAATAGTAATTTCTATATTAATCATCAGACGTAATGTACCTCGTTAAAATACAGGAAGCATTTGGATGAAGTAACACGAGAAAATTGCGATAGACGACAAATCGACATTGAGCGCATCCACACTGATGCGTTCGCTGGATGGTTCTCGTCAAATGTAAGTTTCAGTCTAATCACTATGTCACACACCTACAAAATAGTAAAATATCTTGATAGTTATTAATGTGTTTGTAATTTAACAAAACATGTGAGGTTAACACAAACAGGTTTCTACATTGATTCGTGAAAGTCCAAACCATTTACGTGAAGATCTTATATGGCTAGCACGTGGTCCTTCGAAGATTACGAGGACATATCAGAGGTTCGTCATTAATGGGTTCAGGTTTCGAACAAAACACATTGACAAGAAGAAGAAGACCTCAAATAGTGGCGTGGTCGTTACTGCACAAACTACAAGGTTTAAATCTGCGAAGGATCAAACATCGCGGACATGTGATGTTACTTACTACGGTGTTTTGCAAGAAATCGTTGAGCTTCACTATTATGGTGGGAGAAAGATCGTGTTATTCAAGTGCGATTGGGCTGATGGTATGGCCGAAGGAAGGGGTGTCAAGCAAGACAAGTTCAAATTTACGCTTGTTAATCTTGGATGCTTGCTAAATACAAATGAACCTTATGTGCTAGCCTCTCAAGCAATGCAAGTCTTTTATGTCGAAGACCCAGTAGAAACGGATTGGCACATTGCTATTCAAATTAAACCCAGAGACTTCTTCGACATGCAAGATGGAATTTATTCCAATATGAGAGATTCATGCCCCGAGACGGATCAACCAAGCATCGCACAATTGGAAGTCACTGGTGTTGATGTCGATCAGATTACTGATGTTAGGACAAATATTATTGGGACAACTATTGATGTACCTGTAATCATAAACCAACCTGAGATGTCTGAGTCCGATGAGAATCCCGAAGATGGTGATATGCATGTTTAAGATGCAAATTGTAATAGTGCTGCTTATTGAGAGTAACACTGGTTCTTCATTTTTCGTTGTACTGCAAACACTGGATTCTTGTAGCTTCTCTGATGGGGAGTGGACAATTCCCTGAAGAAGTATTTTACACATATAGATCTCTTTTGAAGTATCTCATGTCAATTCTATTGTCTCTTTTTCAATTTTTTGCTTATATGTATAATCATTTTTAATGCTAATGTATTTCTAAAGGTTGCCGTCCCTACCAGGCAACCCATTTCCAGAGAGTAAGCTCTATGACAGAAATATTTTTTCACCTCTCTAACATTTAAATGGTTGCCGTCACTACTTCTTCAACCCATTTCGTTATTTGATCTATCTATTAAATGAAGACTAAAAATCAAAGAGTATAGGCTTAACTGACCCGTGTATCGGTTAATTCATGTTATTGATATTGTGGACCTGAAGTCACTTGCCTTGCTTCTAGAGTATATAAAGTTTTAGAGTATAGAAATTTTGCATTAACAAAATGTACCAGGCATGTTCTTTCTCAATTTACTAATTCAAGTTCCATCTTGAAATTAATAAGAATAAAGTTAATTTGATGCTTTGTCATGTCATGCTTATTAAAGAGTTTCAGAGTAGTACTAGGTAGTTGGAACATTTCCTTGTACATCTAACCTTAATGATATTTTAATTGCAAACACTGTCACTATGAGCACTTCATTTTTGATACTTGAATGTGTTTACTTTTATATACTGATGTTATCGCCATTATTGTTGTTGATTACAATATTATATTTCTCATATCACTCTCACAGGTTTTATACAGGGATGCAGACATATGGGAAAAGGTCCCATCACCGTCAAAGTACCAGTCAGGCCGAGGGAACCCAACATGAACAACATGGGAGTTCTAGCCAACTTATGGGACCATCTCAGGGATACCCACCATCTCATGAGGTTGCTCCCGAACCAGACCATCATGAGGCTTCTCCATCATCAGGTTATGAATTTTCATGATGATGACTATTGATTTATATAGCTTGTGAATTTAAATTGTGTAAATCTGATCAGATTTAATTTGTTTATTGTGTCAAGGTGTCCCGCCACGCAAACGGACCAGGGGTCCGAACAAGACAATTCCACCACCTCCACCTGGCCAGGACCGTATCATAGTTCTGATTAACAAAGTGGGACAGCCCATTGGGGATGAAGCGGGGAAACTGTCACGGTTTATAGGTGTTTTGGTGAAGGATGGGGATATTCTCCCCATCAATTATACGGACTGGCGGCAAGTTCCCAACTCGCTGAAGCAGGGGGTCATGGATAGATTATTGGTATGACAAAAGTTTGACTTATGTCGAAAAAAATTAAGAAATTTTATTTTCAGTACAAACCTTTTGAGTACCTATTTACTTTTTTTTTTCCAACATTTTTTAAATATATTATGCCATTCAAAGATACATAACCATGAATGTTATACATTGGTATTCTAATGAACCTACTTGATGCAGACGGTATTCGACTTCCCCCCGAGAGAGGAGGTCTGGGAGTGGGTGGACACTAAGACCGATGTGCTGTGGAAGAGCTGGAAGGACAAGCTATTTGCTAAATGGCACAGACCACATCTCTCACTAGATGAGCAGATGACCCTTGTCGATCAACGGGCCATCCAATCGCAGTGGAGGGAGTTGGTGGCACATCGGCGTACTGATGAGGCGAAGGTATATCATCTTAATGTATGAAGTTTATATCTATTTACTCATTCAATATGCAACACCTATTAATATTTGATGTTCTTAACTAACTGTAGGCTATGAGTAGGAGAAACAAGGAGAATAGATCACAGCTTCGTACCGCCCACACGGCAGGGACACGGAGTTTCGCCCAGTATAGGGCTGCTGCGGTATGTAGCATTATATTCATAGTTCGGACTCTAGATAATTAATATGATAAAATAGAGAAAATAGATATACTTATTAAAAATAGAATTTTTTTTTGATCCTCCAATGGCATTTTCTTTTGATCCTCCAAAGCGAACAGCTTCGATTTCTGTATCGCACACACATTTGCATCCATGTCCTTGCAACATTGTTCCATACTGAATGAGTTAACATGATTTGTAAAGTTTGTGAGAAAACTTAATTTAGAAAACATATAACATGATTTGTAAAGTTTTGTTGCAATTGATGTTAATTATTTCAGGGATAAAATAATCTATTATTTTATGAGAGAAAACACAATTTATACTTACCTAAGACTTTACTTAATTTAGAAATACGAATTAGTTGTTATATAGGGCAATGCTAGCCACACCTTGTTTATGGGAAAGATATTTGTGAGGTTTTTAATAACTGCGAAGATTATTTTATGGAGGAAACGTTCACAAAATGGAGCGACTAATTCCCCACTACTTGATAGATAATAAAATGGGGCGACTATTATTTTACAAACTCTATTGAGTCTGTAAATAGCCATATAGGTCCATTCCTTCCCCAGAAAGAAACACTGATCAGTAAGCACCATGAGACCACTAATTGAGGGAACAAATAGAGGTCAATTAGTGGCACACCCAACCATTTAATGGCAAACTAACCATATGGTTAACGCCCTAGAAAAAGGTGTATGCCTCGAGTAGGAAAACAATCCAGAAGCATCCAATCAGAATCCATTAGTGTTGGGATCGGACACACACACCTATTTAGAAGAATCCCCGCATTTTCTGTAATTCTAATTTTCTGATCTTCTTTGTAATTCCCTTTAGATATAGTTGCCTTGTCCTTTCAATATACTCTAATGTACACCCCAAGTAAAGCACTGGTTTTCTTCCTAACTTCCTTGTCCCTTATAGCTCTTTTATGTATGAGTGATGCTTGAAGAATTGGAGGATCGCAGCTAGAACGGCCACAAATGCATCATATATACTAAGCTTTTCACTACATTTGCACAATAATATTGTGTTATCACTCTTCCATGATATTAGATTGTTATACGTTCATATGTGTGCATATTATTTTACTTGTTTTTAAATTTTGAATCATCCACATTCAATTCATTTGTAGTTAGTAATTTGGAAAGAGTTAGTAGAAGACACCATAGTCTTCTTCCAAATATGAAGTAAATAACTTGATTTTATTGTAAACTTTGACTCCCATAGTCCAAATGGTACCCTTTTAACCTTAGTTAAAAAAAATTTCCCTTCAGTGTACGGTGATGTTTCTTGTTTGATTAAACGACTTCGAGTTTGTCATTTGGGTTTTGAATGGTTCTTAAATTTTGTGGTTCTGATTACGGACTAAGTTGCTATTTGTGTCTCTAAATGGTGTACTTGGGTTGTAACTTTATCATTAGGTTATAAAATTCATGAAATAAAGATTAAATGAGAACAAATACTTATAAAAAACAATTTCTTTATGAATTGGAAAGTATTCATTCAACAAGGAGTGAATATTCATTCAAACAATTTCTTTATGAATTGTTTGATTAAACAATTTCTATATTTGGGTTCTGTTTTTGTAAAAAAAAATTATAATTTTTTTGGGTTGAATTCCCATTCTCAGTTATGGGTTCTTGCAATTTACTTTCATTAATTCGTCCTCCCCTTTCAATTTTATTACTTTGTGGGATTCGATTATTTGTTTTTTTAGTCATTGTAGTCGATATAGGTCGATTACATATCAAGAAAAAAAATATGGAGTGGATAATTTAGATTGTTTTTTCTTAAATCTTGTTGATAGGATTGCGATGTCTTTAAACTGTAAAGATGCAATTTTTGTCTAATCGGTGAGAAATTTTCTTTTCCCTGTTGCACCTGTGGGGGACTTTGATTGCCATTCTGATAAGACCAGCTTTATACGTCCATGAAAATATTTGCCTATTCAGCTTATGCCCATCTGTGTTTAAATCACTCTTTTAATTTAACGATGAAAGAAATCTGTCATGGAAGCATATCTGATATCTCTCAAAGAATTCCATGAGAATTCTTCTTACTCCGCAAATCCTGTTGGCTTTAAGCTTATCTTCTCACTGACCCCATATCCGAATCCTGGCACATATCGAAGCTCTCCCACACAGTGAAGTGTAGGTGAATGCCAGTCTCTCTTTTCTCAAAATTCTCAAGTGACAGGCTTATCTCTAGCTCGCTATGGTTCAGACTACTTTCTGCCAAGAAGAAAGAAAGCTTAATGTGGAGACCCATGTTCCTCTCTTGTTGCTTGAGAAATGACTGTTTGAAGAAGGTGCAGCTCAAGAGCAAGAAGATCTGGTTGAGATGTCATTTGATGATTCTGAAGAATTGTTCTAAAGGAATTTTTCTTTGGGGCATTTGGGGTTCTTTGGATTTTGTTCTAGGCATTGAAACAGATGGAATTTCTTAGAAAGAGATCATCCTTTCAATGCAAGAACAGGTGTAAATTACAAAAGGCTAGATAGGTGAATAAGAAGAAATCTATCTTTTAGCATGATTATATTGCTTTAGTACATATCTATGAGTGGGCTTGTGGATCTTTGTAGTATGAGTATGTGCCCAGGATACCTACGTTTACCCCCCAAAAAATAAAATTTGATGACATGGCTTTGTAGTTGCAAATGGATGCTTTATGACTTGCCTTGCTAGTTGCCTCCAAATCTATTTTGGTTCTTTTTTTTTCTTCTTTCAAAGTAATGTTATTTGTAAGGTTAAAGGTCAGATGACCTTCAGGCTGAAGATCAGATGATCATCATCCTCCAAGCCGTGTCCCAGTTATTTTACTGTTATCTAATGCTTGAGGTAGGAAAATACAAGTTTATGTTGCCATCCTCCTGAAGTTGCTGCAGTGCATCTCAGCCATTTCTAGGGTGATTGATATAGTTTAAGGAGTCTTTAGGGCCCTGGAGAGTTGGAGTCAGCTCTAGGAAACCTTTTAATTGGGATAATGACTTTTCGGCAACGTTGGTTCAATCTAGCTAGGCCTCTTGGTGTTGTGTTGTAATCGCTTGATTAAAAAAGTTTGTTTACCCACCCAGTATCACCAGAAGGTTTATCTCCATCCATCCTTATATTAGTAGGTGGGGCAAAGCTACCACTTAGCAGCTACAGAAGCTTATTGTTTGTTATTAGAAAAGCTATGAGCAAAAGTTCTGAAATTGAAACAGGCTTGCAAGTGTTACTTCTTTTTTCTCCTCTGGATTCCATAACTTCTTGACCTTGCTTTATGAGCTTGGTTGCTGTAACTGGGGTTTCCTGTTCTCTGAAGCAACAGTTAGTTCAACCCATAGTACGCATTAAATTTGACAACACTCGGCCCTTATGGAGATTGGACATTAATGGTGCCTGTGGCAGACATCTAAGAATAATCTGAGATGTGTGTGCAAATGGGTTTTTAGATCAAATGACTTCAGCAATTCTGCATCCCAGATCAATGGATAAACAGTCCATCCTCGACTCTTCACAAACGTTCATCATAAACCATGAAATGCACACCTGAAGTAATGGATTCTTGCTTCACTGATTGTATCTACTAACATATATATAAAAGGTGAACGGCAGCTGTTAAAGCTTTCGTTCACCTTCTTCATATCTCCAAAATTCCCTTACTCTAGTGGGACATTTTGTTGACATGTGTGATGTCCCATTAGTGAACCTATGCCGCATCTGCTCTTTTTGCTGTGTGCGTGGTGATATATATTAAGTAGTGACTTAATATAACAAGTGTTTGTAAATATAACTTTAAATAGATGGTTTTGAAATCAAACCAAGTTCACATACATAGTTTTACTCCATATGGGTACATTACTATGAAGTGATTTAGTTCTATCTATTCAACTAATTGACTTCTACTTGATTTTTTTCATTACATACAAATTGTACAACTTATAGAGAATGGTTTGTAAAAAATCTGGACATGGTCCTTGTCGTTCAAATTCATCTTCAATGTGGCTTTCATTTGCAACCTAAGAATTCTAATGTGTATCTTTTTTTTTTACCTGCTTATATACAGATCATTCATTGGGTTGGCTTAACTTTTTAAAACATGTATAGGCTTGATAGGACAAGTAATTGCACCTCCTCCCTAGGATATCAACATTTATTACCTGTCTAATTTTTTTGAGGGAGTCTTTCCCTATGTGATGTTATGTATATAGATTTTGTTTTCAGATTGGATTCTTTCTCAAGTTTGATTGTGCCATTTGCCAAACATGTGTTATATCAAGCTTCTTATCAAAGCTGATGGGCAGTTTTGTAACTTAAAGTGTATTTTTGAAGAATTTATGTTGCCCAGTTGAATGTGGATGCCTTGGATGTTTTGTGTTGGGAGGTGAATTTGTTTTAATAGATTATGTGGTTTGCCTAGATTTTAATTAATTCCCTTGATATGAACTTGTTATGGAAGTCGTCTTTGAAGTGAACTTCTCATATGCTGTGATTTTCCAAAACCTTATATATATCTATTTATATTTAGTCTAATTTCTATGTACCACGTGTTCTCTATCAGACAAAGAACCCAAATATTACTTCTCTAAATCCTGTGAAGTGGTTAGGAATACAAAAGAATAATTTGGCTTGCATGTGTTGTATAAATAACTGAGTTCTGCTGTTTGCTAAGCTCTACATCTCCTTAAACATAAATTGAAAGTGATATTTCATATTCTTCCTCACTGTCATTTGCTCTCTTAATCTTCTTTCCTCATGGTTTAAACTCGAGTGCTACTTTAGAGGTAAGGTGATATTATTCTTCTGCATATAGGTTTTCCACTGTGAACTGTAAGTTGGGAATGACAAAGAAATTCTATGGATTTTGTAAGTGTTGGTTAGTTAAATATGGGTTAACTATCACTATGTCCATACTTATCATCGGTTACCATAAGGATTCTTATAGTGAAGCTTGAATGACACAAATATGGGTTCACTATCACAATGCCTATACTTCTCATCCCTTACCATAAGGATTCTTATAGTGAATTGAAGCTATCTTGATCTTCCTCTTCACAATAGGGATGTGCTCGAAAAGGGATGTTCTTGAATTGATTTAAGACCCTCACTTGAAAGACTATTGTATCCTAAAAATTGTGAATTATATAGCTTTTTGAAGACTCATGTATCCTAAAAATGACACATTTGATAAATTTTTTGCAGAAATTGTTCTACGAATTTTTTGTGAGTTTAGTGTATTCCTTAGCCAAACCCAGTTTTTACTTCCGGGTTTTATATTTAAATCTGCACGTGCCTTGCACGTGCAGGGCCCACTAGTGGTCTGAATAAATGTGCAAACGGACCAGGGAGACGCAACAGTGTCACAAGATTTTTAGCACAGCTTAGAAGATTATCAGGGTGTCTCTTGTTTGCACCTCCAAGATTACAAATTCTGTAGAACCTGTTTCATGTAATACCCCCACAAGCTTCTCACCATAGTTATTCTGTATTATAATTCTCTGTTGTTGAATCACTGAAATAATGAAAAGGGAAAAAAGTTTTTTTTTTAAATGGCAGAAGGATTCAAGGGTGTAATTTTACCTACTCATAACTATACAATAGAATCCTTTTATATGCATGGTTGAACCCTTTTCAATTGATGTCTAACATTTTATAAATGGTTGTTTTCATCACGAAGATAGCAAGCCCGGGATCCAGACGGGCAAGAGCCGGACCGCATGCAGATGTATCATATGATGCATATTCGGCGAGATGGGACATTTGTCGATCAGGCATCAGCTGATCTCTATGTATGCTCTTATCATCACATGATCTAATCGATTGTTCATAAATATCAATTATGTAATTATATATTCATAAATTGTAATCACCTAAATTTTGTGTTGCAGACTCAGATGGATGAGCTCGTTAGCCAACATCCGGAGGGGACCACCAGTAGCACTACAAGGAACGAGGTCTTCACCCAGGTCATGAGGCCGAACACGCATAGGCGAGTTCGTACATATGGACTGGGTGTTAAACCCTCCCAGTTACGCTCTACAAATTCTGACCAGTGGAGGAGGAGGGCCAAAGAATTGGCTAGCTAGAATGAGAGTTTGGTGGCTAAGCAAGATGAGATGCGGGCTGAGTTGGCTGTCATGAACTCCAGGATGAAGGTGTTTGAGGACTGGATGTCCCATATGGGCGGCGCATCACATATCCCCTCCGGATCGACACCTGTCCCATATATGGATCCCGATGCTACACAGACTCCAGATGATACAGACTTTTTATGACACACTCTCTCTATGACACTCTGACTTCTCTCTTCTATTCTCATCTCCTCTCTCTGACTTCTCCCCATACACTTTCTTATTAAAGACCATGTTTGTTATGCTCTAGATGTCCCATATTTTACTTGATATGCATATGGATGTCCCAAATGCTTATTCTACTTTATATCAGTTGTTAGACTAAATGGATGTACAGGTTTTTTTATTGAACATGTTGAATGAACAAACAGGTTGAAAATTTGATTGTTTTGTAGGTTGAGGTTTTCGGTTGAAAATGTGAATGGATGGATAATGTGAATGCATGGATCGATGTATAGGTTGAAAATTAGATTGCGATGTACAGGTTTTATACAGGTATTGATTGTAGGTGTTCGGATTCGTATACAGGTACAAGTTGCAGGTGTCAGGATGGGTCATTTGTTGAAAATGTGAATGGATGAAAATAATTGATTGCAGGTTTTGTATAGGTACAGGTTTTATACAAGTGCTGATGTAACAAATTAAAAAAAAAAAAAAAATTATTAGTGACGGAAATATTTCCGTCACTAATACCTCAAGCTAATTAGTGACAGACATATTTCCGTCACTAAGACTTTAATAGTGACGGAAAAGTTTCCGTTTCTAATATATTGAATAGTAGCGGATATATGTCTGTCTCTAATGTTATTAATAGTGACGGACATATTTCCGTCACTATTGCATTACTAGACACGGAAATATATCCGTCACTATTACATATACTAGCGGCGCAAAAATTTCCGTCACTATTAAGGTATTAGCGACGGAAATATGTCCGTCCCTAATAGTGACGGACATATTACCGTCACAAATTCGTTTCCGTCACTAAATTCTGACTTGTCATGAGTGACGGACATTTTCCGTCACTAATTAGTGACGGACATATTTTTCCGTCTCTACATACCTTTAGCCACGGCAGCAATTGAAACGGATTAGTGACGGATATATTTCCGTCACTAATAGTTTTAGTGACGGATAATCGACTATTAGTGATGGAAATATTTCCGTCACTGCTCGGTAAATTTCTTGTAGTGTTCGAGTTCAACTCATCTTGGGTTTACCTGATGCACATGATTTGCTAGTGATTGCATGCATTCAAAGAGACTAGTCCTTGCTTGTCAGGGTTGGGACACCCTCCATTACAAAAAAAAAAAAAAAAATAGTCCCTTTATTATTGAGGATCATCTCTTGAGTGTGTTGAATCGAATGGACTGTTCCCCATGGAAGGTGCTTGTAAGAAGACTCGGTGTTCAGTGTGAGAGGGTTACACCTAGGTCTTTTTTTGGCACGACCTGCTGAGACATTTTTGCTAAGAAATCAGCTCCCTGGTTGCAATCCCTAAAACGCATATTTATCCAAATTTTCTTCATTTCCACTGGCAATTAGCCTGTTGATATCTTCACAGAGGGTCTTGTGGCTCCTTGATTCAATCTCTTACTGTCCAAGATGATGTCTCCACCACCATCAACTTGCGGAAGGTCATTAACAGAAAGACGATCTACTCATTCCAATTCAATGACAAATCAAGAGCTCATTGCACATAGAGTAGGTTGAGCTACTAAGTTTTCCATTCATATTAGCCTTTCTATCTTTGTTGTACTCTTTCCTCAAAGATTGTAAACTTATCTAAAACCCAAGAGATTTATATATAATGGAGAGAACCAAACAGAACACGGTGATTAGATGGGTCTCCAGAAATTATATCTCAAACTAATTATACTACTAGTATTGCATGTTTAGTCTAAATTTAACTAAAAAAATGGGTCAAGACAGATTTGGTAGGTTTTATAAACCTTTGTAGATAAGATTGGTTCTGCTAAAGCATCTTAAGAAGAAAAATGTAAGGTAATATAGAGACGGTCTTATGTAGAACAAGGAGAGTTCTTGGCCAATCAAGTCAACCCTTAATTGCTAAAACCAGGCCTCACCAAAAACTTATTACGTTGAATTAAGAGTTGATTTGCTAGCTCTATTTTAAAGAAAATGGCATAAAAGCACAAGAAGAGAGCATTCCAAAAACAAAAAGGATAATGCTAACAATGCTCTCTTTTAATACTTACTCTTTGTTAGTAGAAGACAATAACACAAGTCTTTCCATGAAAAAAGTGAATTTAAAAGAAGCATTACTCCCAAAAACAAATATAGAAAAAGAAAATCCTCAAGGAGTTAGAGACTTTCAGTTGATATCTAGGTTCTTGTCCGTCTGCACCACCCCATCTCTAGTGTCCCTGTCACATAATAGTACACACCAACACAACCCTCCAAAGCCAAACTAGCTGGGTTTTTATAAGAGCTCAAAAGCTGTCCCCAACCTGCAGAAATAAAACAAAAGGACTACCCTTTCTTGCATGACCCCATTTGTCAGTTTGTTTGGTATCTCTTTGAGAATGGCGTGTCGCAGTAGATTTAAACCTTCAACTCTCAATCTCACAACCCATCTTGAAATCGATTGATCGAAGACGGATCCAAATGTTTCTGTGTCTCTGCATAGCTACGTGACTACGTCCCCAATTCAGTCCATCCTCCTGATTGAGCAGTGACCCGTCTCCCCCTCCACCCCCAAATGCGACAAATCACCATCCACAGGCAGGAAGCTGTGCTCGAGAGGAGCTCCAATGCAATTGTAATTCGAACCAGAAGCCCCCGGATAGTTTAGATTCAGGTGTCGGTGTGTGTTTCCGGCAAGGACATGGCCGACTAGGTAATCGTTCACCGGGTAAGGAGGCGAGTACTGTGAGGGAAGGCGCGAAGGTGGCGTGTAGTGGTACTGTTGTGGTGGTGGTGGTGATAAATGGGTGGATGAAGAACCTGGAAATAATCTTGCTGGGTAAGCCGATCTAAAGGGTAGTGAGGGGTCTCCCATGTTGCCACCATGGTGAAAGCTTCCAGATGGTTGAGCGCCGCCGAGGTTCCGATCTCCGAATCTGTTTGTTTACTCAAAACAAGAAATTAATTGAAGAAGAAGTAGAAGAAGAATAGTGAGTGTTGAAAAGGTAAATAAAGAAAATTAAGGAGGAGGAAGAAGAAGAAGAAGAAGAAGTTAGTGTTAATGTTACATACCCTAAGTGAGGGGGACCCAGTGCGACTAGGTTTTCGTTACTGAAGACCAACTGACGAGCCCGGTTCAGTGTCTCTGTCTCCCTCTCTGAAGGCCCACACGCACACCAAACCATATCAAATCAAATCAAATGAAATCAAAATCCCACCAAGAATTTCAGCAACAAACTATATTCTCTATTTGCAGAAAAAGGGATAAAAAGCACACCACTAACTATACTTGTTTCACTTCGTGTCAAATCAGTAATTCTAAGAACTTTTTTTCATTGAAGTTTAAACAGTAGGTTTTTTCTAGGTGGGATGATCATTTTCTTTGATTTAGACTCCTATTTGTTTTATTCTTATGCATGTTTAGTTTAATTTAATGAACTTGCCTTGGCGATGGCGATTCATGTGTCCACCAAGGGCTTGAGATTTGCAGAACTTGAGGGAGCAAAACCTACACTGATAGACCTTTCCACACTCATCATTTCCGCCACTCTTCTTTTTCCTATACCCTGCAACAACCCCATTAAAGCAACTTCAATGAGACCATTAATGAAAGAACAGCAAAACCCTAATTGGAAAAATCATGAATAAAATTAAGAGAAAACAAATCCAGAATCTTCTTTCTTGTTCCATTTCCCCCTTCCTTCTAAAAGTCTTTATTTAAAGCTTTAATGGTGGGAAATAGAAGAGAAAAAGGTAGGAGAAGAAATTGCACTCCATCCTAGCCTTGAAGAAGGAATATTGGAGAGTTTAAGGTTTCTACCCTTTCAAGGCTTGCAGAAATCATGTGTGTTTCTTAATTTTTAATTTTCTATTATTTTGAACTTTTTTTTTTTGCTAGTATTATGTGAAACTTCTGTACCAGTGATGGAGCTCTCCTCAATGACCTGTTTTCTCTCTCTACTGTACTCCTCAGGCAAGTTATTGAGGTCTAATGGGTTCCTCTCAGGTGTCCTGCAAAACGTAAAAGATAGCACGAAAAGATATATATGATTAAAGGGTTAGAGTAGAAAAAATGAGAAGAAGATAAGGAACTACTGTGAAGGTTGTGGGAAGGCTTACATGGTCCCAATCCAGAAAGACAGAAAATATGAGATGAAAAACTTCAGATAGATGATAATGAAAGCTTGTGAAATTATAAGACTTCAGTTTGAAATTAAATGCAATATAGACGCTAGTTGAGTGAAGGAAACTTGAAAGTTCTCTATCAGTTTCTTTGCCAGGGCATCTGGAGACAACTCTCTCCCCCTCTAGTTTCTTTCGCTAACTAAAAGAGAAAAAGGCCGGCATTGGGTCTCGTGACTTTTAAAGGGGATGCATGGGATGAAAGAGGCTTAGGCAGGCACTTCTGGAGTAGTGTTCTTTGGGCAGGTTGAGAGGGAGAATTGAGAGGGACCTTGCATTAGTTTTGCCCTACCAAGGGGCTAGGTATATTGTCCCTATTGCTGGTACCATCAAGGTGAAACTTGGGGCTCGTTTGGTTTGAATTATTATAAGCGCTTATTGGGACATAATCGATTATGTCCAAATTATGTTTGGTTAATAGTGTTTGGTTGGACTCGTCATAAGCGCTTATGTATTAACCGAGCCCGTTTGGTTCGGATTAAAATAAGCGCTTATGCATGACTTAAACGCTTATGGAGGGATTATTAACACATAATAGGGTTTGGTTAGGTTCATCATAAGTGCTTATTCCATAAGCACTTACGTTTATAACCAGTGATTTCATAAGTGGCAAGGTAGGTGCTTATGTATTAACCGATTATGGAAATAACCATTTGATTCCATAATCTCGTAAGAGGGTGATTATTGTGGAGCATACCTACATATGATCTGTAAGACTATGTGAAAATTATTGTAAGCACTCAAATTTGTATACAATAAGCCCTACAAGATCCATTAAGTTTGAGAGATGAGTTTTTCAAAAAAAAACTTCTTTTTTTAAATGACTTAAATACCCTTATTAAAATTATCAGATAATCGCTTATCAGCAGAGTACCAGCTAAACATGACTACGGAGTTAGCCCGTATTGACAACAACACTTATTCTTAAAAGCATTTATGAGCATAATCGCTTATAACTATAATAATCTGAACTAAACGGGCCTTTGGTATCTCACACCTTTCTTGATGTGTCAGCATCTCATTGATCCTTTAGCTCTGTGATACAAAGACTATTGTTTCCAAGTCTCACTCCTACCATCATGTTCAATGAAGAATGGGATGCATAACCTATTATTTAATTGCTCGTAGATGCATAAATAAGAACAAAGATTTGTTGCAAAAGATTGGCTACAAAATCCCAAAACCCTAACACTAACATGCCTTTAAGGTGGGTGCCATGTCAGCATTTTCTAAAATTTATGAAGAGGAAAATTTAATCTTAGGGGATTAATGGTAACGTCTCGGAGCCAAAAAGCGGGTTTAGGGTTAGGGTTGAAATGGAGCTAATGACAACCCTAACCCTAAAAGCATTTTTCTATTTCGACACGTTAGCATTAACCACTAGGGTTAATGCTCCATTCGATCTTAGATTTTGGAAATTGCTGTGACATCTAAAAAGTATGTTAGGATTAGGGTTTTGGGCATTTTGCAATGGCCTACTACAACATGCCTTTTGCAGCGGCCTACTACTCGGTGCCTTTTGCAGCAAATCCTTATTCCATAAATAATTACTATATTAGTATGAAGCTTAACACAAGATATGAAAATCAAATGCCCATGTCCTTTGACATGTTGTTCTTGTTACTATCTAAAAAAGGGCAAGCTATAGATGGTGATCGACAAGTCTAAGTTAAGGCTTTGTAGTCTCGTAGTACCCTGATCTTGAGATGGATTGAGATGTTACTATCACACACTCTTTACCAGGCTTTTATGATCTACCTATGAAAATGACCCAACCCACTAGAATTTTGTTTGCTTCTTTTTAGGTGACAAGTTGATAAAATGGTCAAGAGGGCACCCTAGTTATTTTAAAATGTGAAAAGGAAAAAGAATAATAATGAAAAAATGCAGAAGCCTTTTTCCTTCCATATAAAATACTTGATATATGTTCGAATGGAATGTCTCCATGGAAATCACCCATTTGCAGTCATTGAATTGAGGACATTGATCTTTACCAAAAAAAATTTTGGAGGGTATTGATTACATATAAACATATATTAGACTATATTATTAATAATTACACACACATAGGCAAGCTATTGTGATATTTCCTGAATATGTATGTATGTGTGTATGTGAGAGAGAGAGAGAGCAACAAAAGTATAATCAAAGTTTTGTAGATAACATTTCTAGTATAGGGAGATATGCCCTTCTTCTCCAAAGAGCAGGTGTGTAGTTGCTTATATAGGGTTTTGTTGAAGGCATCCTTATATTGTATCTTGCCCTGTATTATACTTCTGTCAGTGTATCCTTATAATCTAAGTAATCTAATTCTATTGTATAGTTAAGTCTTCCTCTCTTATCGACTATAATGGACTCTTCAGTTCCTCTATACTCTTGGCACAATTTATGGTATCTGATGCATTTAAACCATGTGCGGTGTGTTAAAAGGGTTTCTGGTACTTTTATGCTCTATAGCTTATGATTAGATGTTTCTCTTTAGTTGTAGAGCTTTCCTATAATATTTACGGAGTAACTAATAGGAAAATATGTAGGAGGATTTTATTTTATTGTTATACAAGGCATCATTTATCTACTATTTATTGTTAGGATTAGTAAATGAGAGTGGGCCTCCTACTAGCCACCAGGTTTAAAATTTGCCGTCCTTCTCTCTCTTTCTACCATATCCCTTGAGATTCCACTCTCCTTCCATGGGCTTAGATCTTCGTGGATCCACCGGAAATAATCCGGGCACACCCATATTGATGATGGGTCATGATCCTCGGTTTCAAATGCCATTAGGTAGTTTTCCGGGCATGTTCTTGTCTGTTTTCCGACGGAGCAGTTTAATGGGATTTCAGCTCTCTTTAGGGGCCTTTTGAAGGTTAGCATTCCATTTTGAAGCAAAATTTCCTTGAAATATAGACTGCAAAACAGACCAATGAGAAAATTTTCTAACGTGTGATAATCACCGATTTAATTGTTTGAATTGGAAGCCATGTAAGGACTGAGAAATTCTAAGCAACGGAGATAGGATGAACCAGATTCTAATTTCTAAGTACAGGGAAAAATTAATAAAAAATCAAATAAAGTTATCAAGTTATTGAGCTGAGCGATATATATTTATATATAAATATTTTAAGAAGACTTACAGAGTCGATCCAACGAGCAGACGTAAAGATGCCAATGGAGAGGAGGATGACGAAGAGCACTGTTGTTCTTGCAGGTCTCTTTTTTAAAGCCTAAATATTATGACACTTAAGCACTTGTACTAACCTATTTAAACTACTAAGATACTAACCTATCTAAATAATTCACTAATTAGATAAGTGATAAACTATATAGCATTAATGTGTAAATTAACTATATTCTATAAACATACTTTATATTTGATAAAAATATAAACTAATTGTATGCTTAATATAATGCAAATAACGTATCGGAATTCGTGAAGAAAGGAGAAATTAACCGTCTTCAGCATCAAATAACCCTTGAATCCACAAGGAATAGAAGAGAAATTAAATTTGAAATACTATTGATAAAACTGAATTGCAAAGCTGCTTATAAGAGTATTTATAGACCAAAACCCTAATTTTCCAAAATTGGAAAAGTTACCAAAAATTGTAAAATTTCTAATTCGACCCAGGCTCTAATTAAAATCTTAAAATAACTACGTAAGACTTTTTAAAACAAAAAGTGACTCAATATACTCTAAAATACCTTAAAACGAAATGAAAATCTTTTCCTAAAAGTTGATTTTAGACTCTTAAATGACCTTTCTCACATTTTTGAGTAGCTCAACTATCATAGCAGGTACCCATGACGTAGAGCTTGTCGATACCTTCAAAACAAGTACTCACAATAAGGATTCCGAGTACATTAGCAAAGTTATGCCCGTTTGAAGTTAATGTGTGTGTTTTGACTTTTGAACTACCTCTTGTAATGCCATTCCAAGAAGTATTTTGCCACTGGTTCTACATCAATAAACTATACACTATACTAATGGACCGCATATGCGATGCACATGAGAGACATGGAAGGGGACAAGTGTAAGGATAATTTTATTTGTCGGTAGTGTCAAATGTCAATCAAGGTTTATAAGTGTCATATTGTTCTCATTATGAAAGTAAAGACAGAGAAGATATAAGTATAAGAATAATTTTGTCATTCTCGTTATAATAATAGAGATGATATAAGTGTAAGGGTAATTTTGTCATCCTCATTATATTAGGAGAGAAGATAAGTGTAATTAAGGGTACTTAATTTTTTCAATAGCGACAAAATTCAATCAACGTTTATAAGGGTCCTATTCTCGTTATAATAGTAGAAATGTGTAACTTATTTAATTATAGTATATGTATAAACTATATAGTATATATATATCATACACTATATACTTTAATATTTTACCTCTCAAGACCGAATTCCCTTGGGTCTAGCACTTCTGAAATGTCGTGGAATCGAGATCCAAGTGTGGGAAGGAAGAACCAAGCTTCTTTTTTGTCAAGAAAATCAACCCAAGAACACTCTTAAAGAACCCAAGCCTTCTCCTCTTCTTCCTCTCCCAAAATCCCTCTCAAACTCTCTCTAGGGTTTGTTAGTCTTCAGGTTTTGACCTAAGGCAACATCATTGATTTTGATGATAACACAATAAATAAATGGATACTGTGTTACTAATGTCTCTTTTAAGTTTATATGAAAATCAGATTAAGAAGAGTATTAGAGTGTCATTCAATCAAAAAGCATAAGTTGAATCATATTAAAGCCTATATGCAAGAACAAGTCCTAGTCAAGATCATTCAAGCTCACATCATTCAAGATGATAAAAGCTCAAAACTCAAAGATGAAATTGAAGAAGATGGATCATCACAAAGCAATATCAAATCCAATATCAGAAGAGAACTCTCAAGGTTTTTAGTGTCTTAATTTAAGTTAAGAGTGTTTAGGACTTTTGTAAAAAGTCTTCATTAGATGGTTTGGATGAAAGCTTAATAACCTTAGATTGACCATAGGTTCCTTAAACTAATATAATAATATGATTAAAGACCTTAAAACATGATCATCTTTCTCATAAAGATTAAGTACAAAACCTTGGAATCATATCCTATTTTAAAGGTTTTAAAAAATGGATTAAGGAAAGAAACTAGTCAATCCAGTCGATCAGACAGACCATCCAGCCGAGCAGGCAGACCATCCAGTCGATCAGACAAGCCTTGTGATCGACTGGATAGAACAAATTTTTCCAAAATTTATTTGCATGTTTTGATCGTGTTGGAAACCATTATACATCCATATTGGATAATTCAAAAGATCATTATGAGATGTTAATCATGTTTACTTAATGAGTTAAAAGACTTTGAAAATTGTGCAAATCATTATAGTCTAAGAAAACTAAGATCTGACTCTTTTTTGGTCTATCCAGCCGATCAGGAGGACCATCCAATCAATTAGGTGGTCCGTCCAATCGATCACACGACCCTTGTGATCGACTGGATAGAAAAAAAAAAGTTCAAAATATGGTTTTTATCATCTAGTCGATCAGATGATTGATCCATCCGATCTGGTGACCATCCAGCCGATCAGATGACTCTTCTAATCGACTGGATGACCTGAAAAATTCTGAAACTCCCCTTTAATACTCAACGGTTATATTAATAACGGGTGATTTCTCATTAAATGTTCACCAACGGTAATAAATATTAGAACACTATAAAAAGAGATGATTTTTGGATCAAAGAACAACTAATAAGCTAAGATTATACTATTCTATTGATCAATCATTTACATGAGCTAAAAATCCCAATCTTGATAAATGGTTTTCTCTTTGAGCTGAAATCCAATTCCATCTTTTGTGAGATTTCTTAGAGTTTGTTATTCCATTTTTATCTAACTCTTAAAAGAGTTTGTATTTTGGATTCAAGATCCAAAATCTCTACATTGTAAAGGTTCATCCTTAACCTCAAAGGATTATGAAGGTTTAATCCTGAGCCATAAAAGGATTATGTAACGGTTCATCCTCAGCCCGTAAAAGGATAGTAAAGGTGGTCTCTTAGCCTGCAAGGAAGTGTAACGGTTTACTCTTCACCCAGAAGAAGAGGACACGGTTTGGGAATAAAATCGTAGGGAATCCTTGGAGCGGGAATAGCTCAAGACAGGGACGTAGGCGGGTTGCCGAACCTCGTGAACAATATCCGGTGTCAAGTGTTTACATCTCTCTAACTCTCTCTACTTGACTGATTTCCATTATTGTTTGCACTATTGTTTAAGCAAAATTGTCAGATTCTCTATTTTCCTTTAACTTGCCTTAAAGTTGAAAATTCACTTATGAAATTTAGAGTAAATAATTTTTAATTGCCATAGACCATATTCACTCCCCCCCCCCCCCCCCCCCCCTCTAAGGTCCATAACCTAAGCAACAAGTGGTATCAGAGCTAGAAGCTCTATATTTTATCTAAAAAATCATAGTTTAAAGATATATTTATATGGCAAATTATCTAAATGTTAAATCAACCTCCCTAGGAGAAGGCCAATCAACCCAAAGACCTCCTTTATTTGATGGCCAATACTATGCATATTGGAAAGTTAGAATGATATACTTAATTCAAGCTTTAGATTATAAAGTGTGGCAATCAATAATGAATGGTCCCTTCATCCCTTCAAAGCTTGTCAATGGTATTAAAACGCTTACGAATGAGGATGAATGGACTCAAGAGGATGTTAAACTCATTCAAATCAATGTCAAGGCAATAAGTAATTTATATTGTGCCTTGAGTCCTCAAGAGTTTAACAGAATCTTGGGTTGTGACTCCGCTAAGGAAATTTGGGATAAACTCCAAATTACCTATGAAGGGACTAACCTAGTTAAGGAAGAGAAAATTAATATTTTAATCCATAAATATGAATTGTTTAAAATGATAGAGAATGAGCCTATTTCTATTATGTTTTCAAGATTCACTAACATTACTAATGAACTTAAATCTCTTGGTAAAGTGTATCCTAATGCAGAAATGGTAAGAAAGATCATCTGGTCACTTTCAAAAGAATGGACTCCAAAAGTGACTGTCATCCAAGAAGCCAAGGACTTGTCCAAGTTGCCCATGGATGAACTTCTCGGATCGTTAATGACCCATGAGTCAATCATGAGGAATCAAGAAATCTAAGAAGATGAGCCTTTACCTTTCAAAAGACATGCCCTAAGATCCTCCTACTACGATGAAGAAAGTGATATAGGTAGTAAAGTAGAGGAGATTGAGAAGATGACCAAGAAATTCATGAGATTCTTGAGACATAAGAAGAATATCAAGAAAATGATCTTCATAAAAGAATTTGAAAAGAAAATCATCAAATGCAAGAAGAACAAATCAAGTGATGAAATGGCAGATGTGATTTGCTACAAGTGCAAAAAACCCGGTCATATTAAACCGGAGTGCCCCCTACTCAAGAAAAGATATACCTATAAGAGAAGGGCAATGAAAGCCATAACTTGGGATGACTCCGATAGAAGTTCGGATGTTAGCTCAAGTAAGTAAGAAAATGCCAATCTATGCCTCATGGTTCATGAGGATGAGGTAAACTCTTTCCAAGATAACTCTTTATCTTTTGATAAACTTTAAGATGCATTTGATGAACTTTATGAAAAATTATACAAAAATGTCATCTAAAATTAAAATGTTTAAGAAAGAAAATTATTCTTGTCAAAATAAACTTGAATTTGTGCAAAATGAAGATAAGTTTCTAAGAGAAGGAAATGAGACTCTTAAAAAGGAAAATTTATCAATCTCAAGTGAAAATGAATTCCTACTAAATGAGAATGATAAATTAGTAAAAACAAGAATGAGATTGTGTTAAGTGAAAAAGAAAATATCTTTAAAAAATCTCAAGTATCAACTATTGTATACAATAAATGTAAATCTTTAAATGCTAAAGTTGAAAACTTGACTAGCATACTATCAAAATTCTCTATAGGACAAAAGAACTTAAATATGTTGCTAGAAAATCAAAAGTGTGTGTTTAATAAGGTCGAATTAGGCTATAATGCTAATATTAAACAAAAAGATTATGAAAACTTTTTTACCCCCTGCTCTACAAAGAATATGTATACTTTTGTTGGAAACAAAAATGTTAGGCAAGTTTGGGTGCATAAGAGAACTAGCATTCCCAAAAGTAATGTTGTTTGACCCAAGATGGTTTGGGTGCCAAAGGGTGCAACCTAAACATTTGGATAGATTTCACCTTAAGGAAATGTGCTTATTGTCAATCTTACATTAACTTCCTTATGAGAATGATTTTGCATGAATTGTGATTGTTGAAAGATATATATTTAAATCATGTTTGATATATGTTTTGAATGCCTATGTATGATAATCAAGTATAATTGATATATGATATGAGATGATTAATACTGCTTAATGAGCATAATTATGATATATGAATGAATCTCTTGCTTGTATACTTAAATTATATGATGTATATACTTAAATGAAGATGATTTTGACTGTTTGAAATTTGCATAATATTTAATGATTGATGCTTGACTTTCTATATATGCTTGATGATATGATTAAGTGAATAATAAAGATATATAGATTTTATAATTTGAAATTTGACCATGGATGATATGAATTCAATGCTTAAATTGTATTAAATTGATGCTATATATGGTATGATATGTTTTCACTACACAAATGTTCAACTGAGTAGTGCCATAAGTCTTTGGTATCCTCACTGGCTATTACAGAGAAACTACCCAAAAAGCACAGGAATTAGAACATTTTTGTTCACCATTTATATGATATTATCAATCTTAATAGATAATATGTTTATTGGTATTCTTGCATTGATTGATTTTAATGATCTTGTTTGACATGGTTATAATCATATTTGATATGATTTGTATTGAATAATGATGCTTAATAAAGTATTTAAATGTTCATTTGTTGTTAAATGAAAAAGGAATTGGAATTAGAATAAAACAAAAAAATTATTCCATTTTTCTATCCATTCGATCAGATTAAGCTTTTAATCGACTGAATAGGCAAAAAAAATTGTCTGTCTGTCTTGTTCTTTGAAATGATTGATATTGACTAAAATGCTTTGGTGTTTCAACTTGATCATGCTTTTTGATGTTGCCATTGGGGGAAAAATATGTAATGGAATGAAACTCATCTAAAATCCTTAATTGTTTTAATATGATAAGATCTATGTGCTTAAAAGCCTTATGCAAAAAGATATCAAAATGGTAAAATTGGCTTATCTCATTACTTGATATCACATAATTAGGACTGGTAACTAAACCATATGCAAATTGATTAAAATTCTTATATTAAAATAAATGCATATGTTTAGGAGGAGGTTACCTCAAATCTTTAATAGATATTATTTATTGAGGGGGAGTTTTGTCCCAATTCATTCCATTATTATGTCATCATCAAAAATAAGGAGATTGTTAACCTTTAGGTTTTGACCTAAGGCAACATCATTGATTTTGATAATAACATAATAAAGGAATTGATATTGTGTTACTAATGTCTCTTTTAAGTTTATATAAAAATCAGATTAAGAAGAGCATTAGAATATCATTCAACCAAAAAGCATGAGCTAAATCATATTAAAGCCTATATGCAAGAACAAGTCCTAGTCAAGATCATTTAAGCTCACATCATTTAAGATGACAAAAGCTCAAAGCTCAAAGATGAAATTGAAGAAGATGGATCATCACAAAACAATATCAGATCCAAGATCAAAAGAGAACTTTCAAGGTTTTTAGTGTCTTAGTTTAAGTTGGGAGTATTTAGGACTTTTGTAAAAATTCATCATTAGATGGTTTGGATAAAAGCTCAATAACCTAAGATTGACCATAGGTTCCGTACACCGATATAATAATATGATTAAGAACCTTAAAACATGATCATCTTTCTCATAAAGATTAAGTACAAAACCTTGAAATCATATCTTATCTTATTGAAAAATGGATTCAAGAAAGAAAATGGTCTATCCAGTCGATCAGACAGATCATTCAGCCGATCAGGCAGACCATCTAGTCGATCAAACAAGCCTTGTGATCAACTGGATAGAACAAATTTTTCCAAATTTTGTCTACATGTTCTAATCATATTGGAAACCATTATGAATCCATATTAGATCATTCAAAAGATCATTATGAGATATTAATCATGTTTACCTAGTATGTTAAAAGACTTTGGAAATCGTGCAAATCATTATACTCTAAGAAAACCAAGATCTGACTCTTTTTTGGTCTATCCAGTCGATCAAGAGGACCATCAAGTCGATTAGGTGGTCCATCCATTCGATCACACGACCTTTGTGATCGACTGGATAGAACAAAAAGCTCAAAATATGGTTTTTATCATCTAGTTGATTAGATGACTGATCCATCCAATCTGGTGACCATCCAGCCGATCAGAAGACTCTTCTAATCGACTAGATGACCTGAAAAATTCTGAAACTCGCCTTTAATGCTCAACGGCTATATTAATAACATGTGATTTCTTATTAAATGTTTACCAACGGTAATACATATTAGAACACTATAAAATGAGATAATATTTGAATCAAAAAATAACTAACAAGCTAAGATTACACTGTTCTATTGATTAATCATTCACACAAGTTAAAAATCTCAATCTTGAAAAATGATACTCTGTTTTTCTCTTTGAGCTGAAATCCAATCCATCTTTTGTGAGATTTTTTAGAGTTTGTTATTTCATTCTTATCTAATTCTTAAAGGAGTTTGTTTTTTGGATTCAAGATCCAAAATTTCTACATTGTAAAGGTTCATCCTTAACCTCAAAAGATTGTGAAGGTTTAATCATGAGCTGTAAAAGGATTGTGTAACGGTTCATCCTCAGCCAGTAAAATGATAGTAAAGGTGGTCTTCTAACCTGTGAGGGAGTGTAACGGTTTACTCTTCACCCGGAAGAAGATGACAGAGTTTGGAAATAAAATCATAGGGGGGGTGAATAGGGTCTTGGCAAATTTAATATTCTTCGTAGTTCCTTTTTACAGAATTTGAAATTAATTAAGAAATGGAAACTAGCAATTCTATATTAGTACATTAAAGAAAAGTAGAAAAAGTTAGAGAGTGAAAACACCAAGAATTTGTTCTCGAGGTTCGGCAATCCGCCTATGTCCCCATCTTTAAGCTTCTCACTTCAAGAATTCACCACAATTTTATTCGCACTAACGTCTTTCACTAGTGAAGTCCAAATTTTTACAATTTTCTTCCGGGTGAGAACCACACATTTACAATCCTTTTTTCAGGTAACGATAACACCTTGACTTGCAAGGGAACACTCTCTCTTGACTCCTTTGAAGTTTCTACTTCAATGCAAGAATCCACCGATTCATGACTTCACTTTACAAGTTGAGATTTGGATTTCAATCCGAAATCTGGCTCTTGGTATGAGCTGAATAAGATTGACTATCAATCACTCTAGAAATCTCTCAAAGATAGGATTTAAATTGCTCAATAACAGAGATTGGAATTTCTAGATTTTCTCAATAAATGAATCACTAAATATTGGTGAAAATTGAATGAGAGTTAATGATTTTGTCTATGTTACATCAAAAGTTCTTTCAAGTTCATAAATGAACTCAATTTATAGTTGTTGGATCAATAGTATCGTTGGAGAATCATTAAATGTCAAACTAGCCATTTAAAAACTAGTCCGTGGGGGCAAATTGGGCGTTTCCCGCAAGAATTCGTTGACGAGTTCAAGAAGAGTCGTCCTTGGATTCATCGCCGAGTTTTAAGGCAGAAAGTTATAGAACTTTTTGTAACTCTCATTCGTCGACGAGCTGAGGTTTGCTCTTTGGATTTGTCGACGAGTCCTCTGTATTTTTACAAAATCTCACATTTTGAAGACCTTAATGATGAGAATGGTTTTAAAGATCTTTTGGCTTTCCTTAGCCAATAATTTTCTCATTCTTTGAGATGTCCTAGGGCCTTATTTTGATATTCAATTTAGTTTTAGGCTCCTATGGTCAATCTTGGTACTTTGAGCATTCATCTATCCACAATTTGAGAATTTCTTTCATAAGTCCTAAACTCTTAAAAATGTAAAAATAAACACTTAAACTTTATTGAAAGTTGCTCTCCAATCTTGAACTTCGATCTCCATTTTTACTTTGTCTTTATGATCTTTCATTGTTGTTCATGATCCGACTTGGACTTTGGGTATGATCATTAACATCTTTAATTTGATCTTTGGATTTGGATTGAGTGATCTTCATCTTAATTTTTGATGTCTTGCATGTGGTTGAAGGACTTGCTTGTGTGGATCTATTTTGATTTGCCTTGAGTCATTTTCATGTTTCATGCCTTGACTGATGTGCTAATGTTCTTATAATCAGAGTTTTATAAACACTTGATGGAAACATTAGTACCATAATGAACATTCTAGTATTGTGTTATCATCGAAATTATTACGGGTACTTAAGGTTGTAACCTTGAGGCTAATAATCTCCTCCTTTTTATGATGACATAATAATGCAATGAAATGATATCAAGCTCCCACTCAATATATATTTTTAATAAAAATTTTGAGGATAGCTCCCCCTAAATATATGCACTTAATTAATTATGACATGTTCATTTTATTTTGCATAGTTTAGACAATTCATTTCAAGGTCATGATACCAAAAATACTAAAAATAATCATGTAATCATTTTTAGGTATATGAAGCCAAATTTTAGTAATTTTGGATAAGTCTAACTATCATTCAAACCATTCAAGTAGTTATCAATTCATAATATCAAATATAGGAAATGAGTCATAGTCAACTTTCAGTCACAAAAAGTATTTGTAGTTACACCATTCATTTCACAAAAAATATTTTCCAAAAAAAATTTACATCCCAATTCATAAAGTCTTCTCCCCATTGGCATCATAAAAAAAATGAAAAATAAAAAAACAAACAAACAAAAATGCAACGAGGTCTTCATTTTCTTCTCTTCTTCTCAAACTAGCTCATCCCTGAGACTTCTTGGTCTTTTTCTTCACAACTTCCTTTTTCTTTGTCATAAGAGAGAGGGTTCTTCATCATTAGAATCAAAATCTAGAGAACTCACTACAGGCTCCTTAGAGGCTCTGGGTACCTTAGATATTAAGGGTACAACTGAAATAGGAGGCACTCTAGGATTTGGAAAGCTAGAAGAACGCGGAGGAGCACTCATCGAAGCAAGAGTAAGTAAAAGCACTCATTGGGCTTTTAGGTCCGATTTTTGCATATGATTGGCTGCAGGGGCGGAGCCAAAGGGAGGCCTAGGGGGGCACTTGACCCCCCTAAACTTTTTTTTTTATATGTATAGCAGCATATGGGGTAGAGACAGCCAATTGTGATTGAATTTAGGGAGAGTTCAATCGCACCCACATGTTAGCATGTATCCCCTTTAAATCCTATTAACCGTGGTTAAGATTCTCTAACTCTTAGTGTTCAATAATTTAACCTTAGTTTTTAAAAAAAAATATTAAAAAGATATTTAACTCTAGTTAGAAAAATTTTAACTCTTAGGGTTAGTATTTTTTTTAAAAAAATACTAAGGTTAGATTATTGAACACTAAGGGTTACATAATCTTAACCATAGTTAATAGGGGTTAATAGGGACACGTGTTGACCTATGGACGTGATTGAACTCTCCTTGAACTTTAAAAAATATATTATGTTAGTTAATAGGTCATAGTCACTGCGTAAGAGGCCTCTAAACTTTTAAAATCAAAATATATTTTTATACAATTATTTAATATGGCATAATCATAGGACAAGGGAATAACTTCTCTAATAAACAAGGAAAACAATACTTGTAAGATATGTGCAAAATATATGAATGAAATGACCCAAAAACAAACTTAGTCGTCAAAAAAAATTTTGGGGGCTATGCCCCCGAACCCCCATCCCTTTTAATGTGCCCCCCTATGATAAATCCCTGGCTCCACCCTTGTTTGGCTGCGTATATAAAATACTAATGAGGTAGGGTTTCATTATGTAATGTTGAATAGAGAGAGAACTCTGTAATGTTAGTTTGATTTGGTTTTGCCTTTGAACATAGTGAAGTAGTGTGGATCCGTGGACATAGACATCATTAACCAAACCACATAAATCTTGTGTTGTACCTTCTTTTCTTTTTTTTCTTTTTATTCTTTCAATTATCATATTGTGGGTTATTGCATTATATCCAACACATTCTTGAATTAGTTGCACCGGTTAAAGTACTCTCATCAAGAATGGACATGTGGTTGATGGAGGCTGCAGTATGAGTTGACTAAGAGTAGGGATATCATTGGTCAGAGTATAAACAGCATGTGCTTTTTTGGTTCGTGCAATATACGGTTAGGTTAGGTTAGGCCGCAACCCCAGCTAGTATGGTTAATCTCTATTTTAGGTTAGCGATGTTCTAGGTTAGCAAACGGGTGGACTTGATCCTAGTTCTATGATTGGTTGTATACACCAATGGTGCAAGCTTAGGCACTGACCTTTTGTACATGTGGATTACATACAGCAATGGGGCAAGCTTGGGCACTTACCTTTTGTTTATGAGCCGGGCTTCTTTCGTATTTAGGGATGTCATTGGTCTGGCTTGGGCTTATATTTTGGTATTTCTTATTAGGTTTGGCTCAAACGCGGCCTGTTTACAATAGGCTTTTGTGGGCCGAATTCGTCGGTTGACACTAAATCAGGCACTGTAGGAGTGGGGGAGAGAAACAATGCCAAAGTGGAAAGGTGTGGGTGTATCTAACGTTGTGTTGTGCTTCTGCATTTCGGGTGGAATCTGAGACGCTCCTTTGCTTACTTTTGCATCCCTCTTTAAAGACACTCCACGTGGTAATGCTTACTGCATCCCTCTTTAAAGACACTCCACGTGGTAATAAATTACTCTGATTGATCAGTTGATGATCTGATTCCCTTTTTTTTTTTGCTTTTGACAGAATCATGTCTTTTGTGTCAGTAAAATAGTAAACGTACGGGGTTCCATTTTATAAACGAAGGCCGGCCCTCTTTGGTCTACGCCCCAATTTTAAATATTTACATATTGGCATTAGTATTCTTCTAAGGATACCATGGGTTTTTCAAAAAAAAAACCTAAAATTTTAATTTTAATTTAATTAAATTTAATCAAGGTTAAAAGAGTGTTAAAAGGGTGAGGAGGATATATGGGTAAGATATAAAACAGACCCAAGGGCAGCTGAGCACTTCTCTATGCATTATATGTGAAAGGCAAATGGAACACGAATCCGAGGGTCAGAAGCTGACCCAGCAATCTCATTGGTCCAAACCCTTTTTTCACCTTACATCAACTCTGGTTAATCCCTTTGGGGTAAGCAATCTAACTATGGTTTAGAAAAAAAAAAATAGAAATACTTATTTTAATTTAATTAAGTTTAACAATAATTAAACAAGAGTTAAAAAGGTACATGAGGACACAAGACACAACGGTCAGCTGAGAAGAGGACCTGAGGTCCTTTTCTGAGGACTCTATGTGAAAAAGGAAAAAATTAGCTCTAGCGGATACCCAAGCAGATTCCTCTTCTCAAGACTCTATATGAAAAGAGAAAAAATTAGCTCTGGTGGTGCCGAGTTGAGTGCTCGGACATCCACAAATGATGAGACATGTATGTGATGGTTAAAACTTAAGAGGAGTAGATATCATGCAGGTAGAAGTTAAAATCATGAAGAATAAAAGGGTGTTGATATCATGTGAGGAGAAGTCAAACTCATGACAAAAAATGAAAAGACTTCCACCCAAATTATCATCAAGTATCCTTTCATTTGTGGATGCCAGAGCCCCGTCTATGCCGAGCTAATTTTTTGTCATGTGAAAATAGTATGGGACTGACAGGATGAAAGAAAAGATGAGAATTAAATTTTATTTTATTTTACGCACATTAAATGTGCTCCACTTTTTAGTTAGCGTTTAATTTAAAAGCAAATTGATTAAACATGGTAGCCTATTATCAGTCACCTTATTCTTCGAGGAAATAGAATTCTAAACACCTTATATTGGAAGATATTCAAACTGTCACTTGCACAAGCCAAGCGGCTCGCTCTATTGTTTGCCAGGCTATTAATACCTTCCATAAGAGTTCGAACCTCTAGCCGTGACCTTTTACTTGAGAATAGGGATGGCAATATGACCCACCCCGCCCCTATAGGGGTGGTTTTTTTCAAAAAATTCGGGGGTGGGATGGAAATGGTATAAAAAAATATGCCCCGACTCGGGGGCGGGGCGGTTTTAGTATACCCCACTCCGGTGCCCCGTCCCGCCTATAATTTTTATATATATATATAAAAGGCAGGTGGGGTCGTGGTGGGGATTTTATAAGCGGGACGAGGGCGGTTTCATCATATGTATGCCCCGGTCGGGGGCAGGGCGAGGTGGGGCGGCATTATAATAAGGAGGAGGCCGGGTTGGTAGAAAACCGTACCTGCCCCCCATTGCCAATCCTGCTTGAGAATGACACCTAAAGTTTTTGAAATTTTTATCCTAAAAATTAGGAATAAATATATAATCCTAAGAGATAGAGTTTCTTGCCAATAGCAACCCCGATTATTAGGTTATCTGTTCTAAGTTATGGGGGGTGAAGATGACAACACACCCTTTCATGAATGAAACCCGGATCAATGGAGTAGTGACTAGCACACACAATCGATGGGGCAAACGAAGTCGAGATCAAATAAGACTGTTGAGTTCTACCAACAAAAAATAGAAAAGGCCAAAGAGGGCGCCTTACGAACTTTAGAAAGTAGTTAGGATTATCAATGAGAAGAGCTCGAGTTGGGATTATTGCGCCATCCTAAAAATATTACTATAACTGATTGTATATGTAATCGTTTCATTAGGAGAGAGAATATGGAAGCCTAAATATGGCTCCCATTCCTTATTTAAGTTGTGGATTTTTGTGAAAATTTGCCTATCTTTTTAGTTATTTGTAAATATCCTCTTGTGTTGTCTAATTTAGTATTATAGTATACTAATTTTTAAAATTTTTGGAAATCCATCATTCTATCCAAAAGTTAAGTGACGGATGTTAACTTTTTTATTAATTAACCTTTTAAACCTTTTTTTAATGGGTTTGGACAAAACTCACACCTCTAGAGGTTCTCACGTGTCCCATTTATCCCCAATTAATTGGGGTTAAGCTTAATCGAATTACGTTTAATATTTTTTCTTAAAAAATCTAAAAATCAAGGTTAGATGGATTAATGAATGAATCCTAACTATAGTTAGTGGGTGTTAAAGGGGGCACATGGCAACTTGTAGAGTTATGTGATTAAGCATAATCAACCTAAGATTAATATTTTTTTCTAAAATCCAAGGTTAAATGCATGAACCCTAAGAGTGAGTGAACTATTACTCCTCGCCTATGGAGCGAACTATTGCTCTTTCAAAAGGAAAATAATCACTTCCTTAGTCTGTGACGCGAGAAGGGGCATCTTAGCTCCTATTTTCATGGCACGTGTCCCCCTTCTAACCTTATTTAACTGTGGTTAAGATTCATCAATCATTATGGTTCACCCATCTACCTTTGGTTTTTAGAAAAATAAAATTAAAAAAATTAACTAAAGGATTAAATAAAAACTAACCCGAGTTAAAAGGTAACCCTTGTTTAACTATGGTTAAACCTAATTAAATTAAAATAAGTATTTTTGTTTTTGTTTTTTCTAAAAACATGATTAGATCGCTTAACCCTAAGGGGCTAACCACGGTTGATGGATGGATGGTAAAAAAAAAACGGCTTGGACCAATGAGTTCACTACCCTGGGTCTTTTTTCCATTTCCCCTTTGAAAATACCCAATTGCAAAAATATTTCGGGATAAGTATAACTTTCTTGGAAAATACACCGATTCCGAAGAGAGCAGATCATAACCAATTGCAATTGAATTCAAGAGAAAAGAGAATTCAATTGCATATGTGTCACCTATTTATTGGAAGAGAGAAAAAAATTAAATTTAACTTTTCCCGCTATTTTTTTTCCTATCCAATCCATCACTGACACATATGCAATTGAATTCAAGAGAATTCAATTACAATTGGCTATGATCTGATTTCGAAAATACTCCCATTCATAGAAAGATATCTTTCCAAAGACTCTGCAACAACCAACAAGGCATATCTTGAGGAGCTCCGGATATCAATTGAACCGGATCTCCTTTTGATAGCTCTTCTTTCTGATTTTTCTCTTTGCTCTCTTTCTATAAATATCACCCAACCTCTCTTCTCTGTCCCTTCTTTCCTCCACACTTCCTCTCTGTCTCTCCATCTTTTTTTTTTGTTCTTCAGAGATTCTTCAGAGGTTGCTGAGGTAAGATCTCTCTCACACCTGATTTTTTCCCCTTTTTTTTAAGCTAGTTTTATGTGGATCTGTAGTTCTTAAGACAGTTTTGTGTTAAGATCTCTGTAATTTATGTTCTTCTCTGAAGAAATTTCCTTTTTTTTATCCATTTGTGATTTAGACAAATGATTTGTGTTCTTCGGTAGGTAAAAAATGTTCTTTGCGGAATTCAAATCTGTTGAGACTCTGATCTTTGAAGATTTGTCCCTTTGGGATTAATAGCATGAATTGATCTTTTTATTGTTGTTTCATTACAGAAGCCCTAAGTTATATTTCTAGATTCCGCTGTTTGGTTTCCTTTTTGAGCTGGTTTTAAGGAAATTCCTTAAAAGAAAAAATTTGCTGTTCTTCTTAGTTGGAAAAGATTTGTGCTTTTGAAGATCTGAGAAAAAATCTAGCAGTTTCGGCTGTTTTTAGTTTAATTGATTTTTCCTTACGATTTTTATGTTTAAATCGAACAAAGTTCCTGCTTTTCAAGATCTTTACCTGGATCTGTTCGGATCGGGCTTATACAAGTTCAGATCTGTTGAAAAAATTCCAAAAATCCATGTTATCAAACAGATCTCTTATCTTTTTCTCGGATCTTGAAGTCTGCCATGAAGTTTAGTCTGAAATCCCTCTGTGACTTCTATGTTACAGGCGTTCTTCTGTAGATCTCGAGCAGTAATCAAGATGAATCACTGCGCCATCCAGAAGAACGCCTTCGCAGCCTGTGACGAGATGAGAAGCTCAGTCGCCATCTCCGACCGGAAAAATCCCCTTGTTTGCCCTAAACCGCGGCGACTCGACCTCTTCAACCACACCATTAACGACCCTATCAAGCCTTTGAGATGGTATTTGAGGTACTTGTTCTTCAATTCTAGGCCTCTTTTTTTTTTCCTCTTCTGATTCACTTTGCATCCAAAATAACTCTTTTTTGTCATACTGGCAGTCATCAAACAGAGCTCTGCGATTCAAAAGCAGGGACTGAACTTCTAGATATCATCCTCACCAAGGTATTCTTATATTGTCTCTCCAAAGATATTAGAAATAATTTGGCTTCATTGATAATATATAATATTACTAATTCTCAATTTTCATGTTTGAATTTTTTACAGGGTTCTGCTACCCAGGTAGCTTCATCACCCCCATTTTTTTGTGGGTCTCCTCCGAGCAGAGCTGCAAATCCGGTAATCCAAGACGCCCGATTCGGGGAAGAGAAACTAACCCCATTGTCGCCGATGCAGATCCCTGTTTCATCGGGTCTGTCATCGTCGCCATCCTCATCTGCGCGGAAAGGAGGATGTGTCCGGACGAAGTTCGGACACAAACCAGCTGCAGTGAGAATTGAGGGGTTTGAATTTGATTGCCTCGACAGGGATCGCCGAAACTGCAGCATCCCTGCTGTGGCTTAGAACCCCATAACAAAATACATAGAAGAAGGCCAAGAAGCACAACAAACATAGAGAAAGAAAACAAGAGAACAGAGAGAGTGAGAGAGGAGGTAATTCTGTGAATAGTGTATATATGTTTTTAATTCAGATCTCTTGTTTGTAAGTAATTAGGTGTTGAAAAGGTGGATAAACCTTCTCAGCTTAGTAACTAAATTTAGGTTTTGGTCCAGAGTCAGTTCTGTCTGTCCCTGTGTAATGTGAAAACGATTATGATCAGGAGGATGAGCCAGGGAGGTGGTGGGGTCTTATGATTTCTTTTTTGGGCGGCTTTTTCTTTAAAAAAATCTGTATAAAGCATGTCACTTGCCCTGTAAAAATATTTTAGTGCTGGATTTTATCATCCCAATTGTCTTACTTTGCTGTTTTTCTTTCAGAGACTGGCCCTAGATGGTCTCAGAAGTATTTCTTTCTCTTTTCTTTAAGAGTAATGTTTCTCTCGGCAGCCCGAGGAAGGGGACTATTCCTCACGCACCATGTTTCCGTGTTCTGGCCCTATGATGGTCTCAGAAGCTTTTCTCTTTTCTTTTAAGAGCAATAGTCTCCTCTTCCTCCCATGGAGGGGATTAATCCTCTTTGCTCTCACATAGCCGACCCTTCAACTCCCATTAAATTGGGTTAGTTTTTTTAATCCTTTAATTAATTTTATTTTTGTTAAAATCCAAGTGTAGATGGGTGAACCCTAAGGGTGGATGAATCTTAACTAAAGTGAAATGGGGATTAGAAGGGGGACACATGGCAAGAAAATGGAGCCGAGCCGCCCCTCGTGTCACCGACCGAGGAGGTCACTATTTTCCTTTCTTTAATGTTATGTACAAGTACAACCATAAACATAAAATACTGGAGGTGGTTGGAAAATTTGACAGGCCAGCGGAATTTTAGACTGACTAGCTTTTCAACGCCATTCGACTGAGTAATTTCAAATCAATTCTGCTGGCTAGGTTCAATTTTGAAATTTTTGAGTAGGTCTATCAATGGACTGAGTTAAGGCAGTACAGGTCCAACCCTAAATAGAAACTATTGAGCTTAAGCCTGGCAAGGCCGAGCTTGGGCTCATAAAATTGTCAATGAATGTTCTCTCGTTAAAAATATTTTTTGAATTTTCGAAGAATACAGGTGTAAAGATAAAATGTTATTACACAAAGCCACAAAAAACAACATTTTAATACTTCGGTTTATGTTTAAAGGATACTGATATTATACTCTATATAATTAAAATGTATGGTAAATAATTATATTATTTATTTATAAATTGACTCGTATTCATCTCAAGTTGTAACCGGTTTTTGGCAAAACCAGTTACACCCGACCACATGTCCCTTTTTACACTCCTTAACTATGGTTAAGATTCACATACCCCTAAGGTTCACCTACCTATCTTTGGTTTTTAGAAAAAAATATTTTAAAAAATTAACCTTAGGAGTTGGTAAATTTTAACCACAGTTAACAAAATTTTGTATTATTTTTTTAAAAAAAAGCAAGGATAGTGGGTGAACCCTAGGGGTGACTGAATCTTAACCATGGTTAAGATGTATCAAAAGGGATATGTGGCATCCTCAGGAGTGTAACCAGTTTTGGCAAAACCGGTTACAACTGGAGAAGAATACGTCCCTTACAAATATGTTCCTCCGGGCTTTAATCAACCAAGTTCTAGCCCGGCCCTAAATTATGCGGGCTACCACTTATGGAACCTAGCCCCTACTTCTTAGGGATTAATATTCCAACAAATTTTCAGGCCAATTTTGGGCCGGGCCTAGCTTGGATGTAGTCTTGGTTCGTAGTTTGTTCTCAGATGCTGAAGACAGGGTAGAATGGCTTAACTAGAATTCTGGGGAAAACAAAGCCAGTTGGGGCTATCAAGCGTAGCAGGGACAGCAAAAATCCCACTGAGTATCAGAGAAAGACCGGAAATATCTATGGAGTTTGACCGCTCTTCCTAAGAACAATAACTTCAAGAATGGCTTGGCTGTAAAAGAAAATTTATTACACGGGAGTGCAAGGTTGAAGACTCCTGCCCCGTGTGCTTAAAGTAGGCGAATCCATCGGCCATGTGTATGACCTGAAATGGACCTTGTACTTGTTCCTATCTCCTTTGAAGCCAAATCATCTCCGGTGATAATCGGATTTGGCAAATCCAGTTATCACCCCTACAGGTCGCCACGTGTCTCCTTTGACACCCCTTAACCGTGGGTATGGTTCACCCACCCCTAGGATTCATCCACTCATTTTTGGTTTTTTTTAACAAATATTAATTCTTTTTTTTTTAAATTAAAAAACGGTTTTTAATATTAAAAAAACTCTAAAAACAGTTTTTAATTTTAAAAAAGGAATTAATATTTGAAAAAAAAAAAACCAAAAATGGGTGGGTGAACCTTAGGGGTGGGTGAACCTTACCCATGGTTAAGGGGTGTCAAAGGAGACAGGTGGTGACCTCTAGGGGTGTTAATCGGATTTGCCAAATCCAGTTATCGCTGTAGAGGATTTGACTCGATCTCCTTTTATCAAAGTACATGTATAAAAGCAAGTCCTCTTTCAAGTGTGTGTTTAGATGTCACTTTACCTCCTTAACTAAAAAAAACTAAATATGCTTGGGGGCTGGGGTTACTATCCCCCTATTAGTCCCACATCGGACTTTGCATGAGTGTATAAGGGTCTAACAGTCCTCCATTTGTCGGGTCTTTTTGGAGTGATTGAGTGGCATTATCTTATAACACCTTAGCAGTAACCTTAGTTCTAGCTATGTGTTTGTGTCTACTTTTTAGGCATTACTTTACCTCCTTAACCAAAAATCAAGTGCGGTTGTTGCTACCACAGGCCAAATAAGCTCACCTGAGCTTAGTTTGGACCATTGGGCCCCAAACCAACCAGATAATTTTTTCTAAGATCGAATCACACCCAATTGTGGTTGAACTCGGGGAGAGTTCAATCACACCCACAGGCCGACACGTGTAAATTTTAACCCCTATTGACAATGGTTAAGGTTCACTAACCCTTGGAATTCAACAATATATCCTTGGTTTATTTAAAAAATATTGAACATTTGGTTAAAAATTTTCAACCGTTACGGTTAATATTTTATATGTTTTGAACCCCAAAGGTTTGTGAGTCTTAACCACAATTAATAGGGATTAAAAGTGACACATGTCAGCCAATTGCAATTGAACTCCACTGATTGGATCTTGTTTTTTTTTTAGGTGTGTGACCAAGTAATGCTATATATATATATACCACCCCATATAAATTTCAACACATTGGCAAAAGAAAATTAAAAAGAAAAAAAATGAAAATTTATTGTCATGTGTCACTATAGAATTGGGTGGCAGTGGAACGTGTTGTCCATTTTCCCCGCCCGCCCCAACAAATAAGTGCCACCTAACCCCCTTTCTTTGCTCTTCAATCTCAAGGGATACATACATGGCACCCTTTTTAAAATCTCAACTGTTAACTCTTTGTCTCACACACATCTCCCTCTCAATTCAAAAACTATTTGAGGGATTTTAGGGGATACATACGCTTTCTTCACATTTCAAAAATCATTGAAAAGATTTTAAGAAATTGTGATAAGAGAAATAAAGATAAGAAGGATGGATAGAGAATGCAGAGAAAGATTTTAGGGGATTGTGATAAGGAGATAAAGAGAGATAAGAAGAATAGAGAGAAATTTTAGGGGGTTGTGATAAGAGGGATAAAGGGAGAGATGTAGAGATTAATTTTTTTATTCACACCCGTGCATCGCACGTGGTCTCCTCTCTCCCACTCAATCTCTCTCCCCCTCAAGAACTCTTCCCAAAGGATCGTCTCGTCCATAGAAACAACCCTATTACTTACTGTTGTTTTATCACATCTCACTCTATCTCTTCCAATCTATGTACTGGCAATCTATTCATTTTGTATTCTCTAGGATATTTGAGATTGATTTTTCATTATTTTCATTCATTCTTCATCTTTTGCAGGACATATTTATAAATTTATTTGAATCAAGTCTGTAAGTTGATCAAATCAGGTCTCTAGATTCCTTTTTTTTTTAGGGTTTCATCATCTCTCCCGAATGAAGTTGGTTTTTTTTTAATTAAAATCAATCAATAGAATTGTGGTTTTGCCAAACCGAATGCATGCTTTCAATCTTTTCAGGGTTTAATTCTTTCTTTGCCAAACCAAAGTAGGATTTCAATTTTTAAGGGCAATGATTGTTCTCATCTATTCACATAGCTAGACCTATATTTTTTTCACATTAAATTTTTTTAATTTGTTTCACATCACCGAATTTTTCATTGCAGTCTATTACTCTTCCTAACATCTTTCTCTAATTGATATTGCTATTGTATTTATACTCAACTATTCTTCTTTGAAGGGGTTTCTTAGTTGGAGATCTGAGTTAAATTGATCATATATACAGGTGAATGCCCATGAGATGATTACTAGGAATGAAATCGGGATTGAAAAACACATCATGATGCTAATTATTTACTTTGGTCATTTTCAAATAGTACGCCAGTGCTATATTGTGATTTTGCATATAAGTCGTTCTATGTGGAAGATTTATGTACTTCCATTTGATTCTCTCTTGGTGCATGTGGCTCGGTTTCTTCTTTTTCTTTCCCCTCTTTTACCATGGAATTTAATCTTAATAGACTGTTAAACCAAGAGTGATGGGTAATGGCCCAAGTTGTGTTAACAGATTTTTTTTTTGGGGTTAATGTTCTGGTTTTTGCAGATTCTCTTCAATTCAAATTCCCTCTTTGTAGGCTAGAAAGGTAGATATAAGAGTTCTAATCCCCTTCTACTTCAAGACTTCAATCTACAAATATGTTGAAATAAAATAATAAACTCTGTTTGTTTTGAGTTTTGAGAGAAAAGGGGCTCTTTATTGAAAAGGAAGAAAAACTAGAATAAGGAAGTTGCCCACCGGAAATTGTGTAAACATAAATGTTATTTAATTAATTTTGTCTTTCCTTTTTTTTTGTTATTTTTTTTTTCCATTTTCTATGTGAGGGTTTGTCATTTTTTTCTACTCCCGTGCATCGCACAGGGTCTTTGCTAGTATATATACTAGATGCACGGGTGTGAATAAAATATAAATTTCTACAGACTCTCTATCCCACTTATCACAATCCCCTAAATCTCTCTAATAGGTTAGTCTTTATCCCTCTCATCAAAATCCCCTAAAATATCTCTAATAGATTGATTAGTCTTTATATTTTCTCTATTCCTTGTATCACAATCTCCTAAAATCACTCCTTTATCCCTCTCATCAGAATCCCCTAAAATCTCTCTAATAGATTGATTAGTCTTTATATTTTCTCTATTCCTTGTATCACAATCCCCTAAAATCACTCATTCTTAGAGGTGCCACATTAGCACCTCTAGAATTCCAGGAATTGAAGTTTGAAGACTGTGAGGGGAAAATTACCGAATGGACACGCGTAAGCAGCAGCTCCTCTCAAGTTCTGATTTGCTGGTAGAAGGCTGGAGTGGAGGGTGTGATACCCTGACCTGCACTCCGATGATTAAGTCAGTGGGTGTAAGAGATGATGAACAGTAAGAATATAACAGAATTCGAAGGTCTTCCCTTTTTCCCCCTTTGCACTGTTTTTCACAGGGTTATATAGACCATCCTTGCCATGGCCATAGGCACCCATTGATGTCCATGCATACCTCGAATCTCTGATATGTACTTCAGTAATCATTTTTGGTAGATCTCCCGGTCATTCGTACTGCACGCGCATCTGCACACAAAAAGAGCAGGCAAAGAGTAGGAACTCTTCCGAGGTGACTGGCATTAAATGCAGCATTAAATGCCATTTAATGCTACGACAATGTTACCCACCTACCATCGTAGAGGTAGGATCAGTCCCAGGCGACTGGGCAGCAACGCCAGATCTTATAACGTGTTAGGATACGCGATCGTGGACAATAAGACGACGGGTCCGTCGTCAGAGTGAGGACGTGATCGTCGTCCACGAGACCACGGGTCCGTCGTCAGAGCGAGGACGTGATCGTCGTCCACGAGACCACGGGTCCGTCGTCAGAGCGAGGACGTGATCATCGTCCATGAGACCACGGGTCCGTCGTCAGAGCGAGGACGTGATCGTCGTCCACGAGACCACGGGTCCGTCGTCAGAGCGAGGACGTGATCGTCGTCCACGAGACCACGGGTCCGTCGTCAGAGCGAGGACGTGATCGTCGTCCACGAGACCACGGGTCCGTCATCAGAGTGAGGACGGAAATGAACTCAAACGATAACACCACACTGAGGACGAGCTCGTCGTTTCCACACTTAGGTTTTACGAATTTTACCCATTACAAATTGCCCCTTTATGATACTTTGAACGTGGTTCGGAGTGTCATAAATATAGCGAAACGTTAGAGGAGAAGATACGGCTCACCTCAAAATGATGATAGGCCACATACTCTGTACGCGAAGACGTAGCGTCGTGCCAGCTGTATTGCGCGTGCCGAAACGTCATTCCTCATAAATGCCTAGCAGGCTGTCATCATTATCTTCCGGACGCTTCGTTTTTTCCCGACGGTTACTTAACTTGGTCGAAAGACCATCCTGCCCTTCGGGCCGCCTACATGTGTGGACACGCGTACGATACAGATCGAGGCCATTATCGTCCTTAGAATCATGGTCTGGCCTATAAGTACCGAAGACCTGGTACTTCTTCTTCACTCGAATTTTTGCAACCTGTTACTCTGCCGGAATTTCTCCTCACCGACGATTTGCTGTTCTGGTTTTCCTCCTTCTCCGGTTGTGCCTCCCCTTGCTTCCTAAATCCAGTTTCGGTAAGAACTTCCTCCTTTCTTTTTGTTCTGTGGTTGTCTTTCCTAAATTTCTTCTTTTTCTCCTTGTTTGTGACCATGTCTGCCGAAATAGTTAGGATAGACAGTGCCGATGAGGCTAGTTGCTCAGGCAGTGCCCCTCACGGTGTTATCACCGGCACCTCCACATCCAAAACCAGACCAGTGGTTAAGTACGCACTTGACCACTACAGAACTCTTTTCCAAATCCCTTCTCACGTCCACCTCCATTTCGGGGAAGAAGACGTTCTTCCCGACCATCGTTCTTCTTGCACAATCGTCTACCTCGCTCAGTTCGAGGCTGGACTTCGATTTCCCCTTTCTCCCGTCACGGACTCCGTCTTGTCTGCCCTTCAAATTGCCCCGGGGCAGATGCACCCGAAGTTCTACAAGTACATGTCTCTGATGGACAAGTTCAACAGAGACGGGTATAATGTGGAAGCCAGGCACGTTTTCCACTTCCGCTTCGCCGTGAAGTGTCCCGGGGTTGTGAAGGAGGGAGAGAAGACGTTCTTCACCTGGAGACAAAAACCCAAAATTCCCGACATCGTCGCACACCTCCCCGACGTGGAACGGGGTTGGAAGGAGATGCCCTTCGTGGTCTCCGGTGCTTGGAGGGCAGAGACTGCCCGTCCTGTTCCCCACGAATTTACCTCAGGTCTGCTATTATTCATTCGTTTTCCGTTGCCGGTTTTCTGATAACGTGTTCTTGCCACATGGCTAATGATATTTTCCTTTTTCTGCAGAGGCTTCAAAGGTACATTTCCCTGACTTGTCCGCGGAAGAAGAGTACGAGCTCCGGAGAGTTCGCGGCGATAAAGGGGACACCTACGTCACCTGGAGACCGTCCTCGACTCGAGAGAAAGAGCCCGCTGCTGCAGTAGGGACCAAATCCAAAAAGTCTCGTCGACAAGCTCGCCCGTCGGCAAAGAGACCGCTCGAACAGGCAGCTGCTCTTGGAGAAGAAGAAGAAATGGCAGACCAACCTTCTCCGCGACCCTCACAGGCTCCGGCCTTGACTCGTCCTCCTCGCCCTACCCGTCTATCTTCAGCGGAGAAGAGGGCGGAGAAAAGAGAGAGAGTTGAAGCTCTCAAGGCCATAACGGCGAAGAAGGCTCGGCGAGAAGCTGAGCACGATCGACGGGCCCGAGAGCGCGCATCCGCCGAGATGTCACCTACTCAGGTAGCAACGGTTGGCGAGGGGAGTGGTGTCCCCGTGGAGGAATCTCCAATCGTCAGTAGCGGCTCTCCCACGGAGGTTGTGCTCGCTCCGTCTTCCGTGGCAGAGACTGTTGCCCCCGGGATCGTCCCGGCCTCTGCTCCTTCCCCAGCCGCAAATGTGGCTTCGTCTTCTGCCCCTCCTCGAGAGAGGGTTACCAGGGGGGGCCCGCCGAATTCTGGAATCCCGTCTTCCCTAGAGGGTACACCCGTCCTACCGTTGCTCATTCTGCGATGGAGCACGACTCTATCGCCACATCCATGATGTTGGCGATGAGACTCCCGGCGGATATGGCCGCAACAAGGGACCTGCACTGGATGGGGATGTTCAGTGCTGCGAGCCGAGCTGTTGCCACGGTACGCTCTCTTCTCTTTTTTTCTTTTATTTTTTATTTTTTTTTATTTTTTATTTTTTATTTTATTTTTACCATCTTTCTTTCTCTTCTTTTGTAGCTGGGCAACATGCTTGCCGGGATGTACGAGGTCACCGCCGAGAACAGGCGTACCTCCAATGGACTGAGGGACAAGGTCCTTGACCTGGAGAAAAGGGGAGCCGAGGACATGAAACGGCTGAATCACGAGCTGATGTCTGTCAAAGCGGATCTTCGGACTGCCAAAGGCACTATTGCCTCGGCTGTGAAATAGCGGGACAAAGCTCGGGACGAGGCCCGTAAGGCGATGGAAGGAGAGAAGGCGGCAGTGGAACAGGCCGAGAGGTCCGTCCTCAGGATTAGCGAGATGGACGAGATCGTGAACTCTCTCCGTCAGCGGCTGGAGACGATAGAAGCCGAAAAAGCAGCATTGGCCGAACAGCTCGAGGAGGCCACGGCTGCGAGGGACAAGGAAGTTGAAGCCGCCAAGGAGGCTTTAACGGAGTCTCTTCGAGCCCACTTCCAGACGGAGATGGAGCGGCTGATAACTGAAGACCGGGTCGAGACGGAGAGAGAACTCATGAACGAACTCCGAGAGTCGGGACGACTAGTAGAGTCTCCCCAACATTCGAAGGACGAAGCCACTCGTTCTGAGGCTGTTGGCATGGAGGTCTCGCCCGGCGAGGAACCCGAGGTACAAGGTGGGGGGCAACCCTCGTCTTCTCTTGGACCATCTCCCGTCCTGCCCGAGGCACCTGCGGAAATCGCCTCTGCCAATCCTGCTGCCGCTGCCGACGACGTCTCGACCGTTCCTGATGACGCTATCGTGATTGTCGACGTTGCCGAAGACTGATTCTTCCTCCTTTCCATCCCTTACTTTTCAATTTTGTATCGGCTGTACTCCCGTTCACCTTATATCAATGAAAAATTTTTGTTCTATATGTATCTCCTTTTATGACCACTGTGTTGCAACCGATTGGTCCGGAATAATCATCTCGTTCAAATAAGACATGGCACATAATTAACTCGTCATTGAATATAAATCTCATAATGAAAATAATTCACATCACTTCTAATAACGGGTCGTTAAAGAAGCGGTTTAACTCTACGGACGTAATTTGACAACAAGTCCATTTCATAAGGACGAACTTATGGTAACTCGTGGTGGGACACCATGCTCAGAGGACATTCTATTAGTATAAGCCACCGGTATGCTCAGATGGCAATTCCTTTTTATGAGCCACCTGTGTCCCGTGGTGAGCACCCTGTTCGTACGAAATGCGCTCGCCGTGGTAACTCGTGGTGGGACACCATGCTCAGAGGACATTCCATTAGTATAAGCCGCTATGATGCTCAGATGGTAATTCCTTAGTATGAGCCACCTGTGTCCCGTGGTGAGTACCCTGTGCGAGTGAAATACACTCGTCGTGGTAATTCGTCTAGAATGTTTTACAACGTAATGTTATTGGAAAAATTAACTCGTGGTAATTCATAACACAACTTTACTGGAAAAATTGTTTTAAATTCATAATGTTCCACGATTTTCGAATTACATTACCTTGTAAGTCTTTAAGGTAGTACACCCCGGGACTCCCGATACGGTCTACGATGTATGGCCCTTCCCAGTTGGGACCCAGCTTTCCGCTATTGATTTCTCGTGTATTTTGGAAGACTTTTCGGAGAACGAGGTCTCCGACTTGAAGCGCCCTTTCCCTTACTTTCTTGTTGTATGCCTTTCGTAACTGTTGTTGATAGCGTTTCATCTGAATGCTGGCGTCTTCCCGCTTTTCTTCCAGTAAGTCTAAGTGAATAGCCATCAACTCGACATTTTTGTTTTCCTCTCCGTGTCTCTTCCATGAACGCGTTGTTGGCAGAAAGACTTCAGTGGGAATAACAGCTTCCGCCCCGTATGCTAAAGAGAACGGGGTCTCGTTCGTAGGGCTCCGTGGTGTTGTTCTGTACCCCCACAACGCATTATGCAATTCGCTGGTCCATTTTCCCTTGGAGTCTTCCAGTCTTCTCTTGAGGGCATTCAAAATATTCTTGTTGGCTGCTTCGGCAAGGCCATTCCCTTGAGGATAATAAGGAGAAGAGAAGATGTGCTTGATTTTCAACTCTTGGCAAAAGTCGGCGATAAGCTTTCCTGTGAATTGCTTCCCGTTGTCAGAAATGATGGATTGCGGGATGCCGAATCTACAGATAATGTGTTCCCACAAGAATTTCTTCACTTCTTGTTCTCTAATACGTGCCAAGGGAACAGCCTCGATCCACCGGGAGAAGTAATCCGTGGCCACGAGCAGAAAAATTAAATTACCGGGAGCTTTGGGGAAGGGTCCCACGATGTCAAGTCCCCAACGAGCGAAAGGCCAAGGTTGAGATACGGTATTGAGTTCTTGAGCGGGGGCATGAATCAACTTCGCATGACGCTGACACTGGCTGCATTTTCGTACGTACTTTTGTGCGTCAGCTTGCATGTAAGGCCAAAAATACCCTTGCCCCAGAGCATGATGAGCGATAGTCCGTCCTCCCGAATGGATGCCGCAAATCTCTTCGTGGAGCTCGGCCAAAATCCTCTCTACGTCTTCCGGATGCACGCATCTCAAAAGAGGTCCTTTAAAGGATTTACGGTACAGTTCTCCGTCCACAAGGGTGTAACGGGGGGCTTTATATTGTATTCGTCTCGCTTCCTTTGCATCAGATGGGAGAATTCCATTCTGCAAATAAATAACTATGCCCGTCATCCAGCTCGGCACTTGACTTACAGATAACACCGCGCGTTGCGTCTGCAGTTCAATAGAGGGGTATTCTTGATACTCCATGAGGATCGTTTTGGGCTCATCGGCTTGCATCATCGAGGCGAGGTAGGCCAATGCATCAGCATGCCTGTTATCGTCCCTTCTGACATGTTTGATCTCGAGAACATCAAAGGCTCTCCGTTGTTCTTGTAAAAATGCAGCGTAGCGCTTCATCCGCTCGTCCCGACATTCATAGGTACCGTTGACTTGGTTCACCACGAGCTATGAATCACAGAACACCCGGAGTTTAGAAATTCCCAATTCTCGGGCACTCTGCAACCCAAGGATTAACGCCTCATACTCAGCTTCGTTGTTGGAGGCAGCATAACCAAGGCGCGTCAACTTCTGCACTTTAACATGATCAGGGCTGACAAGAACAGCACCAAGTCCCGAGCCGCTGACATTAGACGACCCGTCAACGTACAAGAGCCAATCGCACCACGCCGTCAGTTTTGTTCCGTCTCCAGTCCCTGTTTCCACAACGGGATCCTCCTCCGCGTCGTCTGGGAGTTCGTGACGGTCGGACTCCGCTGAAGTTTCGGCCTCGTCCACGGGGAAATCGGTTAAGAAGCTTGCAACGGCCTGCCCCTTCTCTGCGGTTCGGGCCTGATAGTGGATATCGAACTCGCTAAGCGCCACGGCCCATTTCGACATGCGTCCCGCGGTTTCAGGTCGTCCCAACACAGTTTTCAAAGGGTACGTGGTGATGACGACGATGGTGTGTGCCTGAAAATAAGGACGTAACTTCTCAGCTGAAAAGACAAGAGTCAGGCATACCTTTTCCATTCTGCTGTAATTGGATTCTGCCTTGTGGAATGTTTTGCTGACGAAATAGACAGGCTTCTCTACGCCGTCGTGATTTCTGAGTAACACGGAACCAATGGCTCGTTCCGAGACGGAGAGATAGAGGTACAATACTTCACCAGATTCAGGTACAGAGAGGATCGGAGCGGAGCCTAGATACGTCTTCAAGGCGGCGAAAGATTGGGAACACTCCTCGGTCCATCTGAAGACGGAATCCTTTCTTAGCAATTCGAACAGAGGTCTGCATCGATCAGAAGACTTTGATATGAACCGGTTGAGAGCAGCGATACGGCCCGTCAGTTTTTGAACTTCTTTCCTTGTCTTTGGTTCCGGCATATCTATCAGAGCACGGATCTGCGTGGGATTTGCTTCAATGCCCCGTTGGCTGACGAGATAACCGAGGAATTTGCTCGAGGCGACGCCGAATGTACATTTCTCAGGATTTAACTTCAGATTGAAAGTACGTAAAATAGAGAACGGCTCCGCCAAGTCAGCCACAAGAGAGACCCGAGTTCGGCTTTTCACAACGATATCGTCAATATACACCTCCACCGATTTACCGAGCAAGGGTCCAAACATCAGATTCATCAATCGTTGGTAAGTGGCCCCGGCATTCTTCAGGCCAAAGGGCATGACCCGGTAACAGAACAGGCCACGCTCCGTTATGAAGGCCGTCTTCTCTTGATCGTCCTCCGCTAAGAGGATTTGATTATAACCCGAATACCCGTCCATGAAACTCAACATCTCGTGACCCGCGGTCGCTGTGATTAGTCTATCTATTCTAGGAACTGGGAAGAAATCTTTCGGGCAAGCTTTATTAACATTGGTGAAATCGATGCAGACTCTGACTTTCCCGTTCTTCTTCGGAACAGCTACTACATTGGCTATCCACTCCGGATATTGGACCTCACGAATGAACCCGTGTCGAATTAACTTGTCGATCTCTTCATTGACGGCCTCATGGTACGCCGGGGCGAGTCTACGAGGCTTCTGTTTAACTGGATTGACCACGGGATCCACGTTGAGGTGGTGACAAATGATTTCAGGACGGATACCCGTCATGTCTTCATGTGACCAAGCGAAAACGTCAAGATTCTTCCTCAGAAAATTTACCAACTCCCGCTCTTCATCTGTTGTCAGACAAGTCCCGATCCGTAGTATTCTTGGCTCGTTCTCCGTCCCGAGGTTGACAAGCTTCGTGGGTTCAACAGAATGGTTTACCAGTGATTCACCCGTGCTCTCCTCTTCCACGGATCCGACCTGTAATTGCTATTTGAGCGGGTTGGGTGAGGCGTAATCACACTTCTGCGATGCTAGCTGGTCTCCTTTTATTTCACGTGGTCCGTCCTGGGTGGGGAATTTCAGTACCTGATAATAGGAGGACGGAACAGCTCTCATTTCGTGAATCCACCATCGCCCCAAAATAGCATTGTATGGGGACGGGGCGTTGATAACGGAGAACCTGGTGGGTAGGGTGATAGGTCCAGCTTTGACTGGCAAGATGACTTCTCCTAGGGGTTGCATCGAACTTCCTTCGAATCCTATCAAGGGGGTCTGTGCAGGGACAAGAACCGCCGGATCCAACTCCATCTTTGCGAAAGCATGGAGATACAGGATATCTGCTCCGCTACCAGGGTCGATGAGCACTCGCCTGATGTCGAAATCGCCAATTCTCATAGACAGGACAAGAGCATCGTAATGAGGCCTAACCACAGTTGTCATGTCTTGATCAGTGAACGATAGGGCCTGCTCGACTTCCTTCGTCGTCGACCGCACCTGACAAACTTTTGCCACGTGTGATAACTTCCTCGTCTTCGCTCGATACTGCTGCTCGACATCTACTTCCGGTGTCCGAGCGCGATGGATGACGTTTATGACTCCCTTTGGTGCTTCTCCGCCTCGGCTCACATGACCAGAGGGCTCTCCCTCGTGAGACCGAATGGAGGGCTCCGTAATATGCCCCTCTTCTCTCCCAGAATCCACGTATTCTCCCAGATAGCCCTCACCGACTAATCTTTCCAAGTATTCTCTCAAGATGCGACAACGATTTGTGAGATGCCCATGGCATTTGTGGTACTGACAGTATTCATGCGCCCTGGGTCCCGTGGTGACGTCACGAACGGTCCGCGCTGGCCATTCGAAATATGATTTGTCTTCCATCGTCTTCATGATCGTCGCCGGGCTTGCTGAGAAGTTGACTTGGCCACCACGAGACGCGAAAGGACGTCTTTCTGTTGCTCGATTCTCCCTCTCCTTGTAATGCCCGGGTTCCTCTCGTCCCTGATAGACACGGTCGTCCCTCCGCCGGAGATTGGACCGTAGATCCGTTTTCCTTGACGAGTCTGCATCTTGGCGGATTCCCAGCGAGAGTCGATTCGGTCCTCCTTGTCGTTCAACGTACACAACTTTTTCCTGTCGTATGCGTCTGCGTGGTTCCTCGTCACTGGAAGATGATTCATACTTCGATCTCTTCCCTCTCTTTGAGGAGGGTCTGCTTCCCCACTCCACAGCGTCTACCCCTCGTGCTCTGGGCCTCGTCGTTGCCGCAATATCCTCCTCCATCCTTCCGTACTTAGAGGCACGGACTATCAGCTCGTCCATCTTGATCGGACAGTCAAGGGCAAGAGACTCGTAGAGTTTGGAACTCTTGGGTATGGCGTTTTTGAAGGCCGCTATGCAGGTGCAGTCCTCAATCTTGTCGATATTAGAGACTTCATCGGTAAACCGTTGAATAAAATCTCTAAGGGACTCTGCCGACTTCATTCTCATGGCGAAGAGGGAATCTGCACCCGCTTTCTTCTTCTTGTTGATGATGTACTGGTCAATAAAAACTGACCGGAGATCAGCCATGCACCTGATCGACCCCGCGGGTAGATTACGGAACCATCTTGCAGCCGCTCCAGTTAGGCTGCTAGGAAAGGCTTTGCACAGGAGATTGTCATCCGGGTTACGGACAGCCATGGCATTTTTGAAGTCGGTCAGGTGGTCAATAGGATCCCTCCTCCCGTCGAACTTGACAAAGTTTGGTACTGTGAACTTTGATGGGGTATAGGATTCGACGATCTCCTTGGAGAAAGGAGACGTCTCCTCCTCGTCCTTATATTTTTTAGCATACTGATCGAGAGAGGCTCCACCTGTTGTTCCTCTGACTCGAGCGTTAATCAAAGCTTCCACGTCTTTGAGGGTCAGGCTTGTCTTCAACCCGTCGTCGCTGACACGGAGATCTCGATTTTCAGCACGTGCACCAAGAGAACGAGGGTGGGTAGCTTCTTCAGTAGAAGGAGTGAGAGTGAATCTTCTTTCCAGATTCTCTGGCGCAGACGACGAGATCGGGGCCGTTCTCTTGAGGGGAGGAGAAGGAGAGAAATTGAGTCTACGAGCTGCAGAACCTCCTCTAGGAGATTCGTCATCGATTTCCAAGTTTCCGTGCTCCAAAGCATCAAGTCGCTCCTGCAGTGACTGTTGTTGGCTGACTATCTGGGCCAAAGTGGCCTGTTGTTGTTGTAATAGTAACAAGAGGGGATCAGATATGGTCATGGGCCTTTCTGGCTGTCCAGAAGATGGGCCTGACGTGAATGTTTGCGCGGTGGAAGGAGTGCACGAAATGGCTTGAAGGGGCTGGTTCTCAATGATAGACTGAGGAGTTTGGTCTGCCATGCTGACTGAAAGAAGTGGTGTGAGCAAAGGGTGGTTTCGGTTAAGAATTTCCCACAGACGGCGCCAATTTTGTGAGGGGAAAATTACCGAATGGACACGCGTAAGCAGCAGCTCCTCTCAAGTTCTGATTAGCTGGTAGAAGGCTGGAGTGGAGGGTGTGATACCCTGACCTGCACTCCGATGATTAAGTCAGTGGGTGTAGGAGATGATGAACAGTAAGAATATAATAGAGTTCGAAGGTCTTAGCTCTCCTAAATTTTCTTCCCCCCCCTCTTGCACTGTTTTTCACAGGGTTATATAGACCATCCTTGCCATGGCCATAGGCACCCATTGATGTCCATGCATACCTCGAATCTCTGATATGTACTTCAGTAATCATTTTTGGTAGATCTCCCGGTCATTCGTACTGCACGCGCATCTGCACACAAAAAGAGCAGGCAAAGAGTAGGAACTCTTCCGAGGTGACTGGCATTAAATGCAGCATTAAATGCCATTTAATGCTACGACAATGTTACCCACCTACCATCGTAGAGGTAGGATCAGTCCCAGGCGACTGGGCAGCAACGCCAGATCTTATAACGTGTTAGGATACGCGATCGTGGACAATAAGACGACGGGTCCGTCGTCAGAGTGAGGACGTGATCGTCGTCCACGAGACCACGGGTCCGTCGTCAGAGCGAGGACGTGATCATCGTCCATGAGACCACGGGTCCGTCGTCAGAGCGAGGACGTGATCGTCGTCCACGAGACCACGGGTCCGTCGTCAGAGCGAGGACGTGATCGTCGTCCACGAGACCACGGGTCCGTCGTCAGAGCGAGGACGTGATCGTCGTCCACGAGACCACGGGTCCATCGTCAGAGCGAGGACGTGATCGTCGTCCACGAGACCACGGGTCCGTCGTCAGAGTGAGGACGGAAATGAACTCAAACGATAACACCACACTGAGGACGAGCTCGTCGTTTCCACACTTAGGTTTTACGAATTTTACCCATTACAAAGACCAAAGAGTAAAGTCTACTCTCTTTATCCCCCTTATCACAATCCCCTAAAATCTCTCTCATGGGCTACATTCTCCCTCTCTAACATTCTTCTCTATATCCCTCTATCACAATCTCTTAAATCACTCATTTTTAGAGGTGCACATCAGCACGTTATCCGTAATTTTTCCCTCATGAGATCTCTCATTTTTTGAATCGGAAGAGCTGGGGCACTAAATTCTTCATGACTGCAAAGCTAGATATGTCAAAGGCTTATGATCGCCTCAAATGGAATTTTATCAAAGCGGTTATGGAAAAAATGGGTTTTTGTTCGAGGTGGATCCATCTTATCTTTCAATGCATCTCCACATTGTCTTATCAAATTCTTATAAATGGGGAACTTAAAAATAGGGAACCAAAAGCTACTTTCCGTCCGGGCGAGGTCTTCGGCAAGGGGATCCTCTATCCCCCTAACTCTTCATTCTTTGCTCGGAAGTTTTATCGGCATTAATAGCTTTAGCTGAGAGAGATCAGAAAATTTCAGGTATTCAACTATCTCGAAACTCTCCAATTCTAACCCACCTACTGTTTGCAAATGATAGTCTCATCTTTCTCAAGGAAAATATTTCAGAAGTAAATGCTTTAAAAGAGATTTTGTTCCAATTTAGCCAGATCTTCGGGCAAAGGATTAACTTCTCAAAGTCTAGTCTTGCATTCAATCGAAATACTCCTTGGAGATTCCGGACTCAACTGGCAGATCTTTTTCAGATGCGGTGCTCTCTCCCGCTTGATCGGTATTTGGGCCTCCCATCTTCCATGGGGTGAAACAAATCATCCCTCTTCGCCGAATTGAAAAGTAGATCCTATCAAAAAGTGGCAGGGTGGAAAAAGAAGACGTTGACACAAGCAGGTCGTGGTATTCTTATCAAATCAGTGGCACAGGCCCTTCCTAGTTATGCGATGAGCTGCTTTCTTCTTCCTAAAAAACTCCTAAATGAAATGAATTCTTTGGCTTCAAACTTCTGGTGGGGTCAGACTCAAAGGGAATTCAAGATTCACTGGTTAAGCTAGATGAAGCTTTGCAAAACGAAAGGGGAAGGGGGTATGGGTTTCCGGGAATTGGAGTATTTTAATAAAGCCCTCTTAGCAAAATTGGGGTGGGGCATTCTAAAAGACCCTTCCTCTCTTCTTGCCAGAGTTCTCCAGGACTTATACTTCCCCCACGGCTCGTTCATGGATGCTCAGTTGGGGTTATAGGGCCTCTTGGGGTTGGCGGAGTATCATAGCAGGTAGGGAGGTTCTCAAGAAAGGGCTGTGTTGGCATAAAAAACCCCTAGGGTTCTTCCTTGTGAAATTTTTTTCCTCTCCCTCGTTCCACTGCTCCCTACCGTAACCCTGCCTCACAGTGCTACGATGTCCTACCTCTGTCGTCTCTTGTGCCCCCGCCATAAATTCTCTCGATCTTCTTCCCTCTCTCTCTCTCTCTCTCTCTCCTCCTCCTCCCTCTCTAATCTCTGTCTCTCCCCCCTCTCCCCTCCCGTCGCTGTCTCTGTCTCTCTATTCTTAGGTAGTGTTGTTTTCTGGTTAATTGTTAACTATATTTATGTAAATGTTAATTGATATATCTAATTGTTAATTAGATAAATTCAATTGTTAATTGAAATTAGATTTATTTAATTATTAATTGGTAAAAAATATGTTCTTGATATCCATGAATCATTTTCCATTAAAATAAGTTTTGGAGATTTTTATATTTGTTTGGGTAGTGGCCAGGGAATAACTCTCAAAGGCTTTGAAATGATGTTGAAAAGTGGGAAAAGACGCGCATATACGGTTTGAAGGCTTATACTCTAAATGAGGATATGCCCTATTGTGTAATGAGCTTTTTAGAATTAGTATATGTAAGGGATAAAATTCGTAAAAAAGAGTAAAAAGAAGGGGTAAAATAGGAATTTCTCATGTTAACAAATTCTAACAATTTAGCCGACATAAGCCCACTTGGGCTATGTGCTGGCTCTCTTGAGTGTTGTCTAATAGGTGACCTCATCATGACTACACAAGTCATGATGACTTCAAATGCCTATAAATAAGCAAGAATCACCAGAAAGAAGGGGAGGATGGTGCGGAAGGCAAGAGAGGAAATAAAGGGCAGAAGAAGAAGAGGAAGAAGGAGATCTGAGAAGCTTGAGTCATTCACACCCCTACCCCGAAGGGTTGTGCAAGCGGCCACTCACCTGATTCTCTCATCTTCCTTTGGTGTTATCCGGCTACTTGATGCTCTTTATGGCCTCACAATCTATTATGGCCACCGGATTCTCTCAAATAGGTCATGAATAGTGCTGAATCCGTTGTCGCGTTGTCTACTGTGAATAGTGCTGAATCCGTTGTCGCGTTGTCTGCTGTGAATAGTGCCGAATCCGTTGTAGCGTTGTCTGCTGTGAATAGTGCCGAATACGTTGTCACGTTGTGTTGTGAATAGTGCCGAGCTCGTTGTCCGTTGTGAGCTGTACAACGTACCCGTTGTCTGATGTACAACGTACCCGTTGTCTGATGCACAACGTACCCGTTGTCTGATGCACAACGTATACGTTGTCAGAGCTATGTTATCCGAGCTAGAGCTACGTTGTCAGAGCTACGTTGTCTGTGCCTTATACGAGCTACGTTGTCAGAGCTACATTGTCTGAGCCATATTCTTTGTGCCTCCTGAGCTACAATCTCCAGACCATAACAGCAGAGCTCGTCCTCAAGTGCATATACCCAGTGACCTCACGATAAGTATCTTTATACTATTATGTTCATATGTTCATGTGCTTGTGCCTTATACTGACTTCATCATCGGAGCTTATTTCAGGGTGCACACCCGCCCCCTCAGACTCATTCACAGGTCGAGTTTTGCTATCATTCCTCTACCAGCAAAGCAGCTACAGACGTGTGGCATGCACGGGATTTTTCCCTTTCAGTATAGTTGATGTCAAGCTTGGATGATGATGACGATGGTTCTAGTGATGGTTTGAAGTGTCTTGCACGTTTACACCTTTGGATGATGGTGGCTTTTGTGATAGTAAATATATTGGTGTGTTGGGCTATACAAAAGAAAAGTAATACATGTATAGAGATAAACCCTAATGTTATCTAAACTTAAACCTTTGAAGATGTTCATCTTCCAAGTAGGATTAAAGAGTATTGCAATATATTGCAAGATTAGAGATGCAATGGAAAGCTAAGCTCATTGTCATACTTTATGACTGAGCTTGGTACTTTTATTTAGAAAGACAAGCCAAGAAATTCCCTTTGCTCCTTGTTTTGTTCCTAGAAATTCTGGAGATGACTAGACCCCCTTTTTTTTTTTGAGAGGGACATTGAGGAAAGGTGAGAACCACTTGGGTTTGGCTTTTATTTTATTTCCTTTTCTAATGCACCTTCCTGTGGTGTTTCCAAGTAGATGAGTGATGTAGAGAATCAATCCCTTCCATTGGGCAGCACTTTGTTTTAACTTGTCTTTAGTCAATTGTAGGCTAAAATCACAAGGAAAGCTCTCTAAGCTCCTCCACACATCCATGGGAAAAGGAATGGCAATGAATACTAAGACCTAAGCTATGTTAGGTTGAGGAAGAAGAGGTTGAGAATCTTTCCTCCAGCAAAAGAGAAGTTGTTTGGTTATGTTTATACATCAAACATCTATTGATTGTGACCCACTTGGCTCCATCTGATTTTAAGTATTCATATAAGCCATATTTTCCTTGGATTACACAAAAACTCATTTGTTTTTGGACTCCTCTTAAATCAAATGCATTGTTTTATTTAGATTTATGAAATCTATAAATTATGTTCAATGTTCTTAAATGACGGCTACTGATATTTGTATTGATTTAATTCTACCAGCATTTTTCTTAGTTAAGGCATACTAGTTTCAAGGCATCAATACCCTAGTTCATGCCCATCAAGATCCTTGAACTCTAGCCATTGCAAAAAATAATTTTGCTTAAAAATATCTGACTGTGGATTGCAACAGGTTGTGTAAGTGACGACCAGCAAACATACCCTCAAACTGAGGGTTGAAAAAAGAGCACTGATAGGCATACCTAGGATCTCCATTTGCAAATCTAAGGATGGTCTTCATTGGTCCATACCCCACTTTGAAATTCTCACCACAGTTGGTAAGTATTTAAGAGTAGGGGTGTACACTAATGAGGATTAGCCTTAGGTTTGCAAATAAAGATCTCAGGTACGTTAACTACTTTCCTTATATATAAACTGGAATCCAACCCAATAAGGAACCCCTCAACCTATGTAAACTAAAAGCAATAGTTAAATTATATATTAAGTATATTACTATTAAAAATTAACTAGGTATTATGTACTACCGGGATCGGGGAGCCCAATTACTGAACCCAAACTAGTTATATACGAGAAATCCAACCTTAAACCAACCCTTGGGCTCCAAACATCAACCCAAACCCATTAAAAATCGGACGGTCTGAGTTAGTCCAACTTTAATGGCACATCAAATAGTGATCACCCTGCTTTTAATTTCTTTTCTTTTTTTGGTTAGAGAGGTAAGCTAAAGTTTCTAAATACACACACATCAAACCTAAGGTAACCGCTAGGAAAACTTAAGGAGGGAGGGTTTGTGGTCCTTTATACACCCTTGCGAAGGCTAGTACCCAAATAGGTTGGTACTATAAATGAGAGAGTAACACCTGCGAAGCAGAATTCATTTTTTTGGTTAGAGAGGTAATCTAAACACACACATGCTTTTAATTTCTTCACCTAACAAAATATGCAATTGATATCAACCACGAGATATTATCCTTCCTACATGGATCTTAGGGGGAATATGACTTGCCTGTGTTCATTCTTATGTGGACTAAACCTCAAAGAAAATTCAGAGACCGATTGGGTTGATATATTTGATAGAAAACAGAAGAAAACAGCTGTGATGTGATTGATAAACACTCTCTGTCATTATATGTTTCTGGTCAAAACTTTATAATAATAGAATTTTCTCCATATTATACTATGTTAGACATGAAAAATTCATTTCCTATTACGAACTGGAACTTAAGATGACAAAACTCATCTCTTAGTCTACTCTTGAATATCTAAAAGCCTTGAATTAGAACTTATTAAAAATATTAATTCTAAATATAATAATTTAGATTAAATAATTAAGATCATATTTATAAAATTTAGATACTTATAATCATCTAGTGCCCTACAATTTATGTTTTCCAATGAAAATAGGTTAGTAGAAGTGTTTAAGGGTCTTAAGTATCTTAACTTATTAGGTATCTTATTATAAGCTTAATATTTTGGACTAAATTAAGATTCTTTGAAAAAATTAAATTATCATAATTATTAAGTGTCCTAATATTTAAGTTTACTCCATTAAATAGGTTAGCAGAAGTGTTTAAGTACTAAAAAAACTGTTTTTGGGGAGGGAAGATTAGACACGGATGGAATAACCATCCTTAAAACTCATTATTAGGGATTGTTTAAAAATCGGCTCTACCTATCCACCACTAATTGACAGTGCAATGATTATTATAATATTTTTTAAAATAGAATAATAAAATTAACATATTTAGTGACGGATATTTACTGTTTCTAATATAAAATATATTTAACAGCAAAAACTTTTGTCACTATTATAAATATATCTACAAAGGGACATTTTTTGTCAATAAACATTTTGTTTGAATCTCTAATTAAAAATTTATATTATTTTTAATGCATATATTTTGTAATAGATAAATATCCGTCGCTAAAAATGCGAACATAAAAAACCCCTATGCTATGTTTGGTTGCCGAGAAAATTGATGAAAACATGGAAAAGAAAAGAAAATTTTGGATTTTTAATACAATTTTTAGTTGGGTTTTGTCTAATTTTCTTTTCTTTTCCATGTTTTTACTTATTTTCTTGACAACCAAACATAGGGCTAGGGTTCTTCCTCGTGAAATTTTCTTTTCTCTCCCTTGTTGCACTGCTCCGTACCGTAAACCCTCCCTCACAGCGCTACTCTGATGTCCTACCTCTGTCGTCTCTGGGTAATTGTTAATTAGATAAATTTAATTGTTAATTGATTTTTTAATTAGATTTATTTAATTATTAATTGGTAAAAGTTATGTTCTTGATTTCCGTGAATCATTTTCCATAAAATTATGTTTTGGAGATTCTTATATTTGTTTAGGCAGTGGGCATGACAACTCTCAAAGGCTTTGAAATGATGTTGAGAAGTGGAAAAAGACACCCACAAACTCTTTGAAGGCTTATGTCTTCAATGAGGATATGCCCTATTGTGTAAAGAGCTTATTAGAATTACTGTAGTTGATGTAAAGCTTGGATGATGATGATGGTTCTAGTAATGGTTGGAGTGTCTTGAACCTTTAAACCCTTGGAAGATGGTGGCTTTTGTGAAAGTAAATATATGAGTGTGTTGAACCTATAGAAAAGAAAAGTAATTATACATGTATAGAGATAAACCCTAATGTTATCTAAACTTAAACCTTTGAAGATGTTCATCTTCCAAGTAGGATTAAAGAGTCTTGTAATATATTGCAAGCTTAGAGATGCAATGGAAAGCTGAGCTCATTGTCATACTTTATGACTGAGCTTGATACTAAAAGACAAGCCAAGAAGTTCCTTCGGTCCTTGTTTTGTTCCTAGAATCCTAGAGAGGACCATATATATATATAAATATAAATATATATTGAGAGGGACGTGGAGGAAAGGTGAGAAGTGAGAACCACTTGAGTTTGGCTTTTCTATTATTTATTTTTCTAATGCACCTTCTTGTGGTGTTTCAAGTAGATGAGTGATGTAGAGAATCAATCCCTTCCATTGGGGCAGCAGTACTTTTTTTAAAACTTTTCTTTAGTCAATTATAGGCTAAAACCAATAGGAAAGCTCCTCTAACCTCCACACATCCATGGAAAAGGACTGGCAATGAATATGAAGACCTAAACTTTGTTAGCTTAAGGAAGAAGAGGTTGAGAATCTTTCCTCCATCAAAAGAGAAGTTGTTTGGTGATGTTTATATATCAAACATCTATTGATTGTGACCCACTTGGCTCCATCTGATTTTAAGTATTATCATAAGCCATCTTTTCCTTGGATTACACAAAAAACCCATTTGGTTTTGGACTGCATTTTAAGTATTTAGATTGATTTTAGCCTACCAGCTACCCTATTTTTCCTAGTTAAGGCATACTAGTTTAATTCAAGGCATCAAAACCCTACTTCATGCCCATGATCAAGATCCTTGAACTCTAGCGATTGCAAAAAATGTTTTTCTTAAAACTGACTGGAGGGTTACAACGGGTTGTTTAAGTCCTGACCAGTAAACATACCTTCAAACTGACCTTACCCCGTTTATAAAACGGGTTGAAAAAAATACAAACCGGAACCCAACAGAATAAGGAAGTAAAGAACCCCACTCAACCTATGTAAACTAAATGTAATAGTTAAATTATATATTAAGTATATTACTATTAAAAATGGAGCAAATCATCTAAAGTGATAACCGGATTTGGAGTGAAAAAAAAATCTAAAAGCAGTTTTTTTTATTTTTAAAAAAATAATTAATATTTATTAAAAAAAACCAAGGATGGGTGGGTGAACCCTAGGGGTGGGTGAATCTTACCCACAGATAAGGGGTGTCAAAGGAGACACGTTGCAACCTCTAGGGGTGATAACCGGATTTGCCAAATCCGGCACCGTAGAGGATTTGACTCCATTAAAAAATTCCTAGGTATTATTTACAATCGGGATCGGGGAGCCCAAGTACCGAACCCAATTAAACTAGTTATATATGAGAAACCCCAACCTTAACCCAACCCTTGGGTTCCGAACATCAACCCAAACCCATTAAAAATTGAGCGGTCTCACTTAGTCCAACTTTCATGGCACATCAAATAGTGATCACCCTGCTTTTATTTTCTTTTTTCTTTTTTGGTTAGAGAGATAATCTAAAAACACACATCAAATCTAAGGTAACCGTTAGAGTACTATAAGGGTAAACCCACACAATCACTCCAAATAGGTCTAACTTAAGGAGGGAGGCTTTGTGGTCCCTTATACACCCGGGCAAAGGCTAGCATCCAACCGGGGTGGGACTATCAATGAGAGAGTAACACCCGCTAAGTGGAATTCATCTTTTTTTGGTTAGAGAGGTAATCTAAACCCACACATACTTTTAATTTCTTCGCCTAACAAAAAAATGCAATTGATATTAACCACGACATACTATCCTTCCTACATGGATCTTAGGGGGAATTTGACTTGCCTGTGTTCATTCTTATGTGGACTATACCTCAAAGAAAATTCAGAGACTATGGGTTGATAGATTTACAAGAAATTAGAAGAAAACAGCTGATGTGATTGACAAACACCCTCTGCCCTTATATGTTACTAGTCAAAACCTTGAGTATAATAATAGAATTTTCTCAATACCTTATACGATGTATGATTTCGTGTAGTTATGCTATCAATTTTCTGCAAATTGATGCAGATTTTCTGACCAAGAAAGGATGAATTGAGTGTTTCAAATTTGAGAACCTGCAACAAGAAGGGAGATGAGAGAGAGGAGAATGGGTTAGATTCATTAGATTGTGTTTTAGGTTTTTTTTAAGGGGCATAAAGAAAATTATTTTTTTTGTAAATAATGCCTCCTCAGCTGGAATTAGAGCTATAAATTTTTTTAAAGAACGGTTTAGATGAGGTGTAGAAATAGGGAGTAAAATTAGGGAGTGCCCCTAGAATGACTCTTTATGTATTAAAATAAAAGGCACTACCTGTGTACAAACAAATAATTGGGGATTATACACCAAAACTAAAACAAATCCCATTAAATTGTAGAGTTTAACTATGAACTGTTGATTTTGATTTAAAATTTGATTTTAAAATTAATTTTAAAAAAATTGATCATTAGTGTAAGCACCCAATTTTTACACTCTTCTTAACCATGGTTAACCTCTATTAACCATGGTTATTCTCGACCAAACCCTAGTAGCCCTAGGTAGGTCATAATCCAAGCCCTAGTAGCCTTAGGTAGACCCTAATCTAAACCCTAGGTAAACCCTAACCTAGCCCTAGGAAAACCCTAAACCCTAGCCTAACCCTAGATAAACCCTAGGCCTAACCCTAGGAAAACCCTAAACCCTAGCCTAGCCCTAGGTAGACTCTAAACTCTAGTTTAACCCTAGGCTAACCCTAGCTAAACTCTAGAACTAACCCTAGGTAGACCCTAGACCTAACCCTAGCTTAGCCCTAGTCTAAACCTAGGCTAAAACCCCATGGGTTTAAGGCCCATTTCAAATAAAACCATTACGCCTTAGTCTAACCCTAGGCTAAAACCCCATGGGCTCAAGGCCCATTTCAAATAAAACCACTAAGCCCTAGTCTAACCCTAGCTAAAACCTAGGCCTAACCCTAGATAAACCCTAGACCTAGCCCTAGGCCTAAACCCTAGGTATATCCTAGGCTAAAAATCCCTTGGGCTCAAGGCCCATTTTGGCATTCCATCCAAAAAAAGAAGCAAGGTCTATAGCCTTTTAGGATTTTAGGGTGAGACCCTCCTAAAGAAGAATTTTTTTAAAACAAAAAAAAAAAAAATTGGGTTTGAAATTTTGGGCGCCAACCCAATGTGACAAAGCCAACATGGGTTGGCCCATACCTAAATAGGACAAAGGCCCAAACTCGATTCAAAAAACCAAAAAAATAAAAAATTTTAAAGAGACACTGTTCATCTTCCCCATTAGACCATGGGTACACTGTGCCTGCTCCCCTGCCCCTCCTAGCCTGCCCCCCTACCGCCCTACTCCTACACCCACCATTGACCATCCAATCACATCCCCTCTCCCTAATCCTTATCCTTCCCCAACTTCTATTTAACACCTCCACCACCCACCATCTTCATGATCAAGGAGATTTCCAATAAAAAGTACAGCCACTTCATTCCTCCATTCCGACCTTCATACCCCCTCCATTTAGGTCCCACGCACCCCCCAGCCCTAACCTTGACTCCCTTAGGTCCACCACGACACCACAGCACCACCACCCCAACCATTGTTGAAAAAGAAAATTTTTTACAGTGAACTTCACATCTCCAGCCAGCCACCCCACTCCACCTGGACCTCCTCCACTCCATTTCAGGTGATCTCTAGACCTCCAAGGTCCTCACCTTTCACCCACCAGACCACTCCAATTCCTTCCCGAGCTCCACAAGTCGCCACCACCGCGTAGCCATCTCCTCCGTTTTCAACACCGTAGCTGTAGCAGGGTATACCCCTCCCCCCTTTTAACTTGGTTCATCTATTGTAAGGGACCCCTGGTCCCATTCCAGGGGTCCTATTCTGTTATTTTATTTTATTTTACAGCAGCTAAACCGTAGGCTTCGGGGGGGGGGGGGGTTTCTTGAGGCATGGCCATAGGCACCACCACCCCCCACCGTGGAAGCGCTCCCTAGACGTCTAGGGGGGTCCTCAATCCATGAGGAACCCTCCTAGACTCTCATTGCTCAAGCACCGCTGGCCAAAATAGTTTTTAAAAAAAGAAATTCTGCAAAAAAGTTGTTTCAGGCAGCCCCCTGTAACTCACTTTTAACCCAGGTTAGACCTAGACTTGGTCAAAACCGAGGTCATGGTTAGACTCCTCATACATAGGGCTACCCCCTGTAAAATTTCAGCCCTTAATTCCATCGTTAACCACGGTTAAATAGACCCCAAAGTGGGGTCGACAGTCTGCCAAACAGCCCAAGTAGCCAACTTTGGGCCTCTGTGGGGCCCACATACGGCATCCTCTTGGGCTCCACAAGGGCCCAAATTTTTTCCCTCACATCAAGCTTCGCAACCACGGTCTCGGATCTCCTAGGTGTTGAGCTAATCAGCGGAAAAATCGCCGCAAAGTTCGGAAAAAATCTGTTTTGTTTTGTTTTAAAAAAATCGTCATTTTATGTGAAGTGCAACGAGGCAACTTTGGGCCTCTGTGGGGCCCACTCACAGCTTCCTCTTGGACCCAATAAAGGTTCAAAGCATTCACTGGACTTCAAGCTACCCACTGGTAGTCTTGGTTTTCCATGGTTCCCTCGTTAACCATGGTTAAACCCGCATTAATTGTGGTTAAAAGTGTAACTTTTTTTTTTGTATTTGCTGAACTTTGTGGAGGCCTAAACCAGGTAGGAGGCCAGTCTAGGCCCTGCCATGGACCCCGGGCCCACTCTTGACCCAACCGAACTCTTAACCATGGTTAAGCGGCTCATGAACTCAAACAATTCTGTAAAAATCACCAAAAATTCACAAATATTCTCTAGAATCCAGAATTGTCCTCTGTGACAATTTTTGTTTTGGTCAGAGCCCTTAACCATGGTTAAACACATGTTCGGTTAATTTTTAACTATGTTTAAGCAGTACTTAACCAGAAAAAAAAATATGGAAAAATGCTCAAAATTTTCAAAATAATCTAAGAAGCCTAAAAATGGTCTCATTCGGCCATTTAACCCTGGTTAAGACCCTTAACCATGGTGCCTCCCCCCTTAACCACGGTTAAGCATCCTTAACCATTGGAAAAAATCCCAAAAAAATTACAAAAATTCAAAAAGACCAAAAATATTGACTTTGGACTTGTTAACCATAGTTAGCACCCTTAACCATGGTTAATCACCTTTTTAACCACGGTTAGCTACCATAACCCGTGGTTAAGACACCTTGGGCCTACCGGACCTCACCCCTTAGCCTACTGGACCAAACTAGCCTAGCGGGCTTCTCTCATGGCCTACCGGGCCCAACACTAGTCTACCGGACTTACCCCAAGCCTACCGGGCTAAACCAGCCTACCGAGCTTCACCCTGGGCCTACCGGGCCCAAACATAGCATACCGGACTTACCTTAGGCCTACCAGGCCCGGACCATGCACCTTGACCACCCCAGTCAACAAAATCCTTGTCTACCGGACTAGGCCCATTAGCCACCCTTAGTGCACACACACACACCCCTAGCCTTGGCACGGGCTCATGTGCTAGAACTACGCTCGGTCTGATCTCACCCCTATGTGAGTTCGTAGGCAGCCCAACCCGAGTTCGACCCTAGTCTAGGATTTTCTCCTTCTTAGATTAGTATTACATTAAACATTAAGGCATTTGATTAAAATTGAGCTTAATTTGGTTTAACCCTAGCAAGTAGGGAACCACTAAAAAGTGGAAGTGCCGGGGTGCCTAACCCCTTCCCTGAACTTAACTGAACCTCTTACCCTGATCCCGGACCGCAGACTAAGACCTTATCCGAATCCTGGGGACTTATCCCTTCTGAATGAATAGGTGGCGACTCTAAATTCTCCCCGTGAAGTTCAAATTAGGGTTTCCTCAAAACCCGCGCTCACAATTAGAATCTGGGGTTTTGATTTTAATCTTGTACTAAACCCCCCCCCCCCCTCAATTAATTTAATCTTTGTTTAGGTTGGGTGTTTGATCTCTTGAAAGAGAGAAAACACATTATTAGTACATTTCCCTTATTTCTTTAGTCCCACATTGGAAAAGAAGAGAAAATCTAAAGGGTTTAATTACCCTCTTAGTTGTTTAGTTGTCAAGAACCAAGCATGTGATATAAAATATTACCCACCAAATCCCTTAGACATTAACTTGGGTGCGTAAGCAACGCTCGGAGCGAGCACGAGCGCATGGGCACGGGCTCGGGTGCGGTGCGGTATAATGCGAGCATAGGGCTTTGGGCGCTATGAGGCGCACTTTGTACTTCGCACGTGGGCATCGTCGCGAGTCACTTGGGTGGACCCAGACCAGTGAGCCAAGAGAGAAGACTCAGACCAAAGTGAAGAAGATGAAGATCCAAAAACCCAGGATCTAGAACCTAGACCCAGTACGCTGTCCGGATCGATCTAGATCCATGAATACTAGGAAATGGACTTAGGTCCAGCTCCTGATGAGATTGCAGAATGCCTTCAGGCTTCTCAACTGTCCATCATAGAATATTTGACATGTGGACCGTTCAATTGCCCGATTTGGGAAACCAGATCAGGTAGAACAATAGATTTGTCCTATAAGGATAGATCCATCTTCGTGACCATCCAATTTCGGTTGTAAACCTACCATATTTAACATGATGGATCCTATAAGGACCATTTATATTCAAACATGGGTATCTTATGGAATGAGTTAATTTGGACAAGCTTGAACTTGTAACCAAACGAAATTGGAACATGATAAAACCGGATTAACCATAATCTTGTGACCAAACAGATTTGTAATAAATTAAAATGAATTAACTTAAAATCTGTAAACAAACAAAACTTAAGACAGAATTGATTCTGGCCAAACCAAAAATAGATTGTGTGCAGAATTGATTCTGGACAAAAATAGAATCTATAACCAAACAAAATAGGAGCAGAACTAATCTGAAATAAGTTATAACAAGATTAGACCAAAACAAAGTGGACCTAACCCTGTAACCAAACAGACCCTTAAACCCTAAGAGGTAAAATGGTAATTTCGGTTTTTGTCAAAATGATTAGATAATCTCTTCCTATTAATCCGATGGGACTTTAGGACATTTGGATTAATGGCAAATCCAAATTATATATATATATATATATTAGTTGGCAGCACGTGCGATGCACATGAGAGAGGGGGAAGGGGAGAGAGATTGGAAAGTGGGAATCTAGTAAGGGTATTTTAGAAAAAAAATTAAAGAATATTTTAGGTATAGAAACTTGAGGGACATTTTTAATACACGTTAATTATAGAAATATGACATAGGAATGTTTTGAGAGCCAACAAACTTTAGAGGCATTTTGGATATAACAAAGAAAGGGGGCGAGCAGGGCCTTGGGGAAACATTCTTCTTTTGGAGCATTTTGCTAAGAGAGCGAGGAGTCCGGTTACGACACTAAAGTCGCCATGTGTCCCTTTTAACACTCTTTAACCGTGGTTAAGATTCACCCACCCCTAGGATTCACCCACTTATCTTTAGTTTCTAGAGTTAATGAATTTTAACCAATGTTTAAAAAAAATTAATATTTTTTCTAACAACCAAAGATAGGTGGGTGAACCCTAAGGGTGGGTAAATCTTAACCACAATTAAGGAGTGTTAAAAGGGACACATTGCAATCTCAGTGGCGTAATCGGACTCTTAGGTGAATTTGGAAAAAATAATACGTTTTTAAGGAGGGCATATATGAGAAAATAAGATAAGGGAAATGGAAAACGGACCCCAAGGTCAGCTTAGAAGCTGACCCAGTGACCTCATTGGTCCACGCCCCTATTTTACCACCCATCAACTGTGGTTAACTCTCTAAGGTTAAGCAATCTAACCATGGTTTTTAGAAAAAAAAAAAACAAAAAACAAAAAACAAAATTACTAATTTTAATTTAATTTAACTTAACCATAGTTAAACATGGGTTAAAAGAGACACAGGACACTTGGGTCCGCTTAGAAGTGGAGGAGGCATAAGATAATAGAAGGGGTAGTATTGGAATTTAGTAAAAAAATAATCAACTTTTTTAACACCTTTGATTGTAAAGGGTAAATTTGGCATTAGCAAAAATTTAAGTCGACATTTTGAACAAGGCATCAGCATTATAATAGTATATATATATATATATAATTTTAAAGGGCATCCTAAAGAAAGATCAATACCTCGTCTTCTACTGAGTAGTGCAAACTCATTGGGAAGACCGGAAAGAATTTGAGCTAAGTTGTATCCCGGAGATAAAGTTGTCACATCCCTTGCACATGAGAGGTTTCGACTATTTGCAAAAAAAGCTCAATTGTAGCACCTCTCAGTGAAGCGATTCTGTATCTTAATTAATTAATTAATTGTTTAAATTATCTGCGATTATTATTTGTCTTTCTTTGCTAAGTGGTTATGTGTGCAGGGATTTAGCCCAATTACACCAACATGAACCAGATTTCTAAAGCCCTCACAAATGAATTATTGGTAAATATTAAAATAATATAAGGATATTTTTGTTAATAAAATTTTATATTTACCTGTGTTTTGGGATATTTGAAAATCCAGAGAAATCCACAGATCTAATTCATAGTTAACATCCTTAGAATTTAAAGGGAAGTGATTTAAAGCTCTATGTAGTACCTACTATTGAGAGTTGGACCTCTAAATTAACAATCCAATGGTTTCAAGTATTAAGTGGGCCCCACCATTTAAAGCATGTGTCTTGACACTATTGGATTTTCAATCCAATGGTTTAGCTCTCGATAGTACTACTATCGAGAGCGCCGCTTTAAAGCATTTTGCGGACTCCGTTTTCAAAGCAAAGCTTGGTGGCAGTCATGAGAATCCAAGACAAATCATTTCTAGTGTTAATTTTTAGGACTTTGCTACCGATACCATAAAGGGCCGAGACCACACCAAGACCGTGCTTGTGATGCACGGATTTCAAAATTTCATTAAATCTATTTTTGAAATTTTGAGATCCGTGCATCACATGCACGGTCACGGTATGGTCTCGGCCCTTTGTGGTCTCACTAGCAATTTCATAATTTTTATATGTTTCTTAATTTGCATTTAACCGTTAAAACTAAATTGAATGGAAGTAGAAGACGAGAAGAAAGAAGAATTATAAACCTTCTAGTTTTGTCGATCTCTATTAGTTTCCTTTTATAAAATACTAGTGGGCGGCACATGCGATGCACGTGAGAGAGAGGGGAAGGGGAGAGAGACTGTGAAAAGGAACTCTAGTGACGAAATTTTAAAATTATTCAACGTAGAGAGGGTGTGCCTCTTTGTTGAGAGACCAAGGAGGGAGCATAAAAGAAGACATGGATAAGGATTTGAGAGAATCGTGGAGATATTAAGGGATTATTGTTAGTTGTAATTGATATTACTATTAACTTTTCTCATGTAAAATAAGATAACATAATTTCTTAATTTTTTCTTATATGGAGTTATGGGCAAAATATGAAAAATATAAAAAAAATTTACCCTTACTAACTATAAGATATCATAAAATTGGGACTTATTAGGAATATTATAAAAAAATCAATTATCTTCTTAAGTTCATTTCTCTCGTTATAATAGTAGAGATTAAATATGAGAGGGATGAAAGTGAAGGACTTCAATCTCACGAGTATGTGTGAGATGTTCTAGGGACACATGGCTCCTTTTGTTACGGGGCACACAAGATCTGTGTGCAGGGTTGCACACGCAAAACGATCTCCATCCTCCATCGTCTGGTTCGACTTCTTTCAGTCAAAATCAATTGTGGAAAAAAAGTTGATGATACAATAATCTCAAAAAAAAAAAAAACACTGGTGAATTATCCTTGGTCAAACCGCCTTTCTTGCTTGGTTGTATAATCCCACGAGTTGTTGGGGAATCAACATCTCAACTACTTAAAACATAACTTCAGTTCCATATTTACGAACTACTTAATTGACTTCCATTTTTTTTTTTTGTTTTTTTTTTTTTTTTTTTTGGGGGGGGGGGGGGGGGGGGGGGGGTGGTAGGTATGATTGACCCTCTTTTATATGGATTCGAAGTGGGGCCCATTTCACATGGTGGGCTCCACCTGGAATCCTGCTCTCTTAGAGCATGGTCTTGGCCCTAAGAGGGTCTGAGAAGCTTTACCCCTTTTATATATAGGTGATGGGCAAGTTATGTACCATGTTGCTTGCCTCTTATCTTCATCTGCTTCAAAAAGGCACAGTTGTAAGTGTAGCAATCAAAGGTCCAATGGTATGGGCACTCTAGTTTGTTTGTTTTTGTTTTTGTTTTTTGGACCACTTTTATCTTTTGATGGTTGTTAGCGTGGTAACAGGGCTCAGCACTCAAGAAAATTTCTACTGAGTTGAACTTAGCAGCAATTAGGGGTGCCGATGGGCTCGGCCCGCTCAACAATTAGTTGGGTTGGGCTTGGGTTTAGAGTCCAAAGCCTGTGACTCATTTTAATAGGCTTTTAACCGGGTTTGGCTCAACTAGCCTGGCCGTTTAGACCTTCCTTTTTCTTTTTTCTTTCTGTAGTCAGCTAGGCCATTTATCTATCTATGCTCAAGGTTAGGGGTTAGAACTCAAGGTGGACGCTCGATGGCCACACCAAGGCTCAAACACGAGTTACACCTCCCCAAAGGGAGATACAAAACCACTGGGATAAATCCCGGCGTGTGTGACCCCGTTTAGTTATTAGGCAAAAGTCTACAGATGCTTTTTTTAGTGGCCTTGCATTGTCTTTGGCGAAGGCAGAAAGGCCTTCTCTTGGAAACCACAAATCAGTGGACAAGTGGTGGAGAAATCAAAATCATGGCCCCATGATTTTAACTTCTCTACACACAATGAGACATGTGGCGATAAGTGTGAGAAAATGGGGGAGAGATATCAAGTGGGGAGAAGTCAAAATCATCACAAGAAAATGAAATGACTTCTCCCCTTTTTATCACCACATGTCGCCTATCATGTGGTTGCCCGAGACCATTTTCTCGCTTTGCTAGAGACAATCCCAAGCCCTTTTTAGTGTATTGAAGTAGCAATTTTGTACTTATGGTGGATTTGTTTTTTCTTACAAAACTACCCCTCCATAATTAGAAAACTGACACCGCCATAGACTAAAAAGGGAGCTCCGCTTCAACTTTGTGAAGCAGAGCTCCGCCTCAACGAGGTGGGAGATAAGAGAGAGTCTCGAACTTCTTCTTGCCGGCGGGAGGCCAAACCTGCACTCGCAATTATTTACGTAAATAATCAATTACCGATATAATCTATTTTCGAAAACCATACCAAACACCTCTACTACAACTACTATACTACTAGACACCAAAGTACCTGCATGCACTGCACTCTTCCACCATTGCTAGGGAGAGAGGTAAGGTCATTGTTGAGCTTCCGGGTAACCGGAAACGCCGACGCAGGCTTCAGGCCGGTGAACGGCAATACCATGCTAGCTTGAGCCGGGGAGGCTCGTTTAATGGATGCAACAGAAGCCGATGAGATGATGGAAGAAGCCATTTCTTTTCCCTTTGGTTTGTGCACATAGAGCAAATTCTCTACTACCTTTTTTTTTAGGCTCGGGATTCTCTCGAGTTCAAACCGGGGAGACTCTCCGGTTTGAACCCTTAGAGGTTGCCACGTGTCTCCTTTGACACCCCTTAACCATGGGTAAGGTTCACCCACCCCTACGGTTCATCCAAGGCAAAAGGTTTACTCTAGTGCTCACCAGAGTATCCCTCTGGTGAGCAACAGATCAATGGACGAAAAAATGCTAACTCATCATAAGTCATTTTTTTTCCCGCCCAGTTTTGACTTCTTCCCATTTAATTTTTTTCGGCATTTTTTCGTCCATTGATCTGGTGCTTATGCCTTCATCCACCCATCCTTAGTTTTTTTTTTTTAATATTAATTCTTTTTTTATAATTAAAAACTGTTTTTAATATTAAAAAAGCTCTTAAAAAGGTATTTTAATTTAAAAATAATAATTAATATATAAAAAAAAACCTAGGATGGGTGAGTGAACCCTAGGGGTGGGTGAACCTTACCCATGGTTAAGGAGTGTCAAAGAAGACATGTGGCAACCCCTAGGGGTTCAAACCGGAGAGAGTCTCCCCAGTTTGAACTCCAGAGGATCCTGAGCCTTTGTTTTAACAGAGCTGCTTCCCTTCACATTTTTTCCTAGGGGTGAGTGAATTTGCTCTATTATTTTAACCTTAGGAGGTAATGAATTTTAACCACGGTTATTAAATTATTTTATTATTTTTTCTAAAAACAATTAGTGAAGCCTAGGGGTGAGTGAATCTCAACCACAATTATAATGTGTCAAAAGGAAAAATTGGTTTTGGCAAAACTGGTTACAACTAGAGAAGATTACGTCCCTAACCTTATCTCATCCGAAGGGTTAGTAGACGAATGAGTGATGGCTGTTAGTTTAGTTTTGCTAAGTCTTTTCTTAGCCCTTCATTTCTTGTCTAGATATATTTACAGATTATTAAATTACTAAAATACCCATTTATCCGTTGTCTGAAAATTATTATTTATGAGTAACAATGGGGGATGTGATGAGATCCAGTCCATAAAATCCAGGATTTCTTAGATCTTCTACTGGAAAAAAAAAAAAATTATCCCTAACTAACTAATAGTCTTCATCATTTGAGAAATGTATTTCTATGAATAATTTGGAGACAATTACTAATACATATAAATTTATAAATAGTGCCTAAAAATATAGAAGCTACAATTTTGTTTTATTTTTTATTTAAAGAAGATCCGGTTTGTATTTTTTTATTTTTTTGGGGTAAACAAAAGAATATAAGAGTTTAATCTCTTAAGAAATGCAATATTTTTAGAAGAAAATGGTGCTAGGTTTAAAATGAAAAATCGTCCTTATCATACTTTTTTTAATCGATTGAAGTTAGAAAAGAAATCGTTTTACAAAGTAAAAAAAATCATTCACCAGCAAGAGGGGTCCGAGTTCAACTCTTCGCCATGCCATTGGACCACCCGCACACGGTTCCATGGTTCTAAGGGGCCTTGGGCTTACTAGTTCATGTGGGTTGCGGGGTCTTACGTGTGCCTGAGGTTTACCTGGTCTAACCAAAGGGTGGGCTTGGATTCCTTGTTAAAAACACAAAAAAAAAAAGGAAGAGAGGAGGGTGTCCAGGATTGATCTTTACCATCTTACGTATTAACTGCTATTTGTCAAGGATCATCAAAACACTCAGAGAATTATACGAGCCTTAAGTTATTGTGGGGGGGGGGGTGGGATGGGCAACGGCCTTAAGTTATTATCTTTCTTAATAAATTGAACTGTTATTTTGTGGGAAATGGAAAACGGATGCTGATCACCCCACTGATCTCATTCGTCCACGACCCTTTTTCACCATACATCAACTATGGTTAACTTCCATTCAATAAGGTTAACCAATCTAACCATACTTTTTAGAAAAAAAAATTATTTATTTTAATTTAATTAAGTTTAACCATGGTTGCAAAAGTGTTAATTAAAAGAGACATGGGGACACTACAGTCAACATAGAAGAGGAACCTGGGGTCCTCTTCTGAAGACTCTTATTTTATAAGGTGATAATCAGAAGAGCATCTGGAGTGGCAAAACCATTTTTTCTTGTGCCAAAACTATTTTTTGGCATTGCTACAGTGTCAAAATGTTTTAATTTGACGCCCACGGTCCAATGGTGCATTTAAAAAAATATCTTTTTTTTTTATCATCAAAATTTTTTTGAACCAAACATTACAAATTGTCACATGTTGATCTGTTGTAAATGTGTTTCCCTACTTTATCGAATGTTGAATGTCTTACATTTTTTTTTGGAAACAAGATAGTATAAAGAGTGCAAGAATACCAAAATAATTAAACACAATATAAAGGGAGTAAGAAGTTTTAAAACACAAAAATAAGAAAATTATTGAGTACAATAAAAAAAAAATTAAAGACATTTGTGTGAGGGCAATTATAAAAAAAATATAATTAAAATAATAATAATCGTTCAAAAGTTACCGTTTTATATAGAGAGTTGTTAGGAGGATAATAACAAAAGTGTAAAGAGTCAAAGACAAAATGACAAAAGTGTAAAAAAAAACAAGATAAGTGAAAGGTCAAAGACAAAATTGTAAGCAAAAACTATTTTGCCTATTCCGTTTAGCAACATTGGAGTAGCCCCATTGGCTTTATTTTTTTTTTTTTTAATAACCAAAATCCTTCCCCCCATCCCGAACAACTACATAGGATGGGCCTGCCCCTACCAAGTTAAAAGCTTTCTACAATCTCAAGTAGAAAAAGATAAACAATTAAACACATTCTAACCTCCCTGCCGAAGGCCAATTGCCGCTAGATGGTGAGCAAAAGCATTCTCCTTACGCGGAATGAAGGAAATGCGCATTGCAGGTTCTTGGGACAAATAATTCGGGTATCTTCTACAACCACCTGAATCTCCCAATGAACCATAGGATTGATCTCGACAATAGAGTTGACAAGACCAAGGGAGTCAGCAAAAACAACCACCTGATTCCACCCTTGGGATAGAGCCCATCGAATGCCAATCCGAATAGCCTCTGCCTCTGCCACCAGGGGAGATCCACCCCGCAATGCCAGCCCAAAATGCGACCTCGGACATCGCGGGCAATACCACCATAACCTGCGAAACGGCCATCCTAAATCGATGAACCATCGATATTGAGACAGATCCAAGAGCTAGGAGGACACCAAGGAGACAGCCCTGCAGGTCGCCCATCAGATGGAGCCCTAGATCCAGTCTGAGAAGGGCATCCTCAAGCCACTTGGTCCACTAAATGCACTGTCTGGCGAATGGAGCGAAGATGATCCACTGGAACCCCTTGAAAAAAACTAGAATTCCTAGCCTTCCAAATACTCCACGCGGTGGATGTTAAAAGATTAAGCACCCTCGCCTTCAAATCCGGAGGAAGATCAATACTAGAAAACTTTATTTTGGTTATGACCAATAGATTTGAAAGAGCGCCGGAGATGCTCTAAGCACCACTCTCATTTTATAGTTAGGCAATTTGTTTTCAAATGTTGCGCTCCGTCCAGATCCCCTGGTTGCAATTAGAAATGCTGCGATCATGACCACCAAGATTACCTCATCCCAAGCAAATAAGGATCACTGGACGTGCAGGCTGTCGGAACAAGTTTGGAAACCCCCTTGTCATGGTTGGGTTAAAGTAAATGTCGATGGAGCAGCTTTATCTAGTGGTATTGCTGCAGGAACTGGGATTGTGGCCAGAGACCACAACGGTGTGGTTATTGCAAGATTCAGCAAACATTTACTGGGCGGAAACTCAAGAATTGCAGAGGCGTCAGCTATAAGAGAAGGAGTGTTATTAGCAAAACAGCAAAGGTGGCCTCGGGTCATTGTGGAATCAGACTCCAGAGAGGTTGTATTGACCCTCCAAGGGCATGACACTCTGATATTTACCCAATAGTAGAGGATATCGAGCTTTGATCGGTCTGGAGGGCTGTTTAACCTTTTCTTTTATCTCCAGAGAAGCAAATACTATGGCACATGATCTTGCTCAATCGGCCCTCTACAAAGGCACCACCTTCACTCCACTGTAATTACTAGTATTGGGCCAAGTACCTCTGTAACTAATTAAAGTTTCCTTTCAATACAATACAGTTATCTCTTTACCCAAAAAAAATTAAAAATTAAATATAGTACGTAATGAGTGGGTCGTTGTTGAGAGATAACAATCGTAGGTGCTTTATAACTGACTATTATCTTATAAAAGGCAGCTTGTTTCTAAATATATATCCATGAAAAAATTAAGTAGTTCCTCTGTGATGTGAGAATTTGGAGGTGTTGGCCTTTCTTGAATGAGACTTAAAGACACCCCGCCCGTCCTGCACCAGTGGTTGGGGTGTGGCCTCCAAGGATGGGAGGTCTGGGGATCGAATCTCTTGAGGTATGAGTTGCAAGAACTTTCCTGCCCAATGCTAACCCCTAACAGCTTAATTGATTCATGATTACTAACGTGGGTACATGATAACTCCAGCAAAAATATGACACCTTAAGATTGGATTAATCAGAATGTTTCAAATTATTGGCCACCCCTTAGATCAGGCCAATCAAGGGCAAGAAAGAAAAAGATTGGTAAAAAAATTAAATTAATAGTATATAAAAAAAATCAAGAATATATATAGCGAATTAACTCTCTCTCACCTAGTTTTTGGCCAACGTCTTGAATTAAATTGAATCAATTAATAAGTGTGCAATGATATATTGTGAATTAAATTGAATCAATTAATAATAAGTGTGCATTGTGCAATGATATATCGGCACCAAAGGTAATTAATGATGGAAGCTTGTGATCCAGAAGTAGAGGTGGTTTTGAATGGAAAGCACCAGAAATTTCTACAAAACAATGCATATTGTCCTCTTCTATGATTTGGGCTACATTAGCTCACAGCCACTTATTCCTCATCAAAACCTTCTTTGATGTTGAGATCATGAAATTTAATTTTATACTATCTGTTCCATGAATTTTAAGAGCTAAATACACCCTATTTTTTGTGAACAAGTGAAATTGGAACTGCAAACAATGACTCCAGTGTGTTTTAGCGTGGGGGAACTTTGCAAAATGTGGATGCAAGAAAGGAACACAAGAAGCAATAGAATACTCTCTGGTATCTTTGCTGAACTGGTCCTGCCTTTGTTCCATTGTGGTTCTATCACTCTTATATAATAATTAGAACAGAATCAGGTGTGACTTAGTGTTTTATTCAATTTTCAAATTGCTCATGAAATGGCCAATTAAATAAGATGTTCCCTAGCGTAAATTTTGAACTAATCATAAAGGAATAGTCGTAAGCAGCCTTCCCATCAACGCGATCTCATCACACGATGACAGAATCCAAGTTCATCTCTGTCCAAGAAAAAACTTGCTAGTGTGTTCTTGTCCAACATTCCAGATTAATAATCTTGCTATAATCCTCATTGATGCTCTTTCATACTATTTATTTGACTCACCTTCCAGCGATTAATTGTCATTTCTTATAGATATTTTACTCTCAGGATTTTGATTTAAGCAGTGCCTAAATCCTAAGGTTATTTTTGAACCATATTTGAATCACTACAAATTTCAAGACTTAACACCAAAACCACCGTTAAAGGCTACAACGGCGGTTTTGAAAACCTCCGTTGGATAGCTAGTTGAGGAAGCCTTTAGCAGTGGTACTAACGGCGGTTCTTGAAACTGTCATTGTTGATGCACTTTTTAGCAGTGGTTTCGTAGACCTTTTAACGGCAATTAATTAAGACCAATTTCGTCATTTGATGTACGATTACTACATCGGTTATTAACCGCCGCTAAATATCACATAACAGCAGTTAAGAACCGCCTTTATTACTAAATAAAATATTAATATTACCTACAATGGCGGTTTCAAACCGTCACTAAATATCACATATATAATGGCGATTCAAAACCGCCTCTGTTGCTACATAAATAATAAAATTAATATTACCTATAGCGACGGTTCAAAACCGTCATTGATAATGATGAATTAAAACTAAAAATTATACCCGTGTTATTTGTACTTGTCTGTAATATAAAATGAAAGAATTTTGTACATGTAAACAATATATAATAAGTGGGTAGTGAAACCTATGCTCACAATATATATAGTTAATGCTCTTCTCTTTTTTTCTTTATTTGATTTATATTTTCTCCTTCTTCAAAAATAGAGACATCAATATAACACACTTCTCATTTCTAATTCGAAAGAGTTCCATCATTTTTGTGAGAAAATCATATCTATCCATATCTTGTCAAGATTCTTCACTCATGTGTGAAAGAATCTTTTTCCACTTGGTCTTGGGCTTTAACCTTGGGCTTATTAGGCTTTTTGGATTTTGCTTGAGACTTGGATTCTTTGACTTGGGTCTTGGACTTGGGTCTTCTTCTCCAATCCTAAGAATAGTCCGAGTTAAGATTCCTACGAATGCGAATAAACATAATAAGGCTCTCTCAAAAAAGTTTTGTCATGTGACATCTCCGGGTGAAGGGGGATCCGGAAAAAAAGTTATGTGGAAACTGGATCCCCTAGATCTTAACAACATAAAAAGCATCAAAATTATCTAAGACTTTTAGTCATATCACCTCGGTGAATGTTTTTCACTTGTGAAGCTTAATCCACTCGAACCGTCAGAACTCTTTGTAGAGATTTCTCCGAAAAAATACTAGAAGCTCGATCCTTGTTCTTCACTATTCCCACGAAGCTTTAGAATCTCCTTTGGAATTATAGAAGAAAGAGGAAGAAGATGGATCAATGGTGTAGACCTTCTATCACCAATAATACTAAAGTTCAAAACCCTAGATTTGCAAAACCCAACTACGACCACCAATATAGTTCACGAAAATCCCTAGGGGTCTCCCCTAGGGCTCACGGTTTAGAGAGAGAGAGGAGGGGAGAGAAAAAATTCTGGAGAATTCTACTTAATGGTCTAGGGTGTTGGGGTATTTATAGACTAGGATCTTATCCTAATCCTACTCCAACTTGATCTTATCTAGTAGGATTTATTAATTAACAATAACTCTTATTATTAATTAAATAAACTCCTACTTAATCTATAACTACTTTAGTTATAGTAATCCTATTAATTAAAGAGCTCCTATTATAAGAGGATTCCTTAATTAAAAGGGATAAGTCAACATCCTACACCGAAGTAGAAAACCTAGTCAAACTAAGAATCCACAAAGGGGGCATGAGCTTCTATGGGGTGTGGGATTTGAGGAGTTAAAACTCCTTATTATAATCTAATTACATTAAATCTTAATCCTAAGTGCAATCTAACACTTGGATTTTAATTCCATAATAAAAAGAATTATATTTCAATAATTATTCAATTAAACAAATCATAATCCAATTAGGATTCCTCAAGTGGGCGCCCCACCCTAGGGTTTAAACCCATGGGCTTTGGTCCATATTAAAGGTCTACTTTAATGGGTTTATGGATATAGGTCAAACTCATTTCCCCTTTAATTATGTTAATCAAATAATTACTAAAATAATCCCTTAGTTTAAATTAACAATTAATTTAAACAATAGATTAACTATTAATCTATTTAATTAAATGATTAACTTTTAATCACTTAAAATAATTGATTAACTTTTAATCAATTATTGAGTTTGTATTTCTTATGTGAGCACCTCCACAGATTGTTCTGGAACATTCTTACCCTGACTTATCAAATGTTATCTCATTGACCCTCAATGAGAATTACATCGGAATTACAATTGACGTGAGATATTCATGTTGCAATTAAATCTCAGTGTATGAACATTAACTATTACGGATCCCGCCACATGAACTTTTAAATTCGATTTATCCTTCCAAATACATTATCCCTAATGGGCCTTCGAGATTGACATACTATCTAACTCATAGCCCATTGCAAATCATTCGGGTTTCCAAGACTTATGATTAAACATTTTGGAAAAATCCTTTTATAAGTATAATACAATTTAATAAAAGTATATTTCAAAATTTATTTTGTTTTTAAAATCACCTGCGCAGAATTTGAACTTAATCAACTGTCTTACCCGGAACTTGGATAATCTCTCAAATTAATGAGCATGGATTTCTTGTTTGAAATTCATCATGACTCGAACAACTTTCTGATCATCTAACTGTCACTGTATTATATTCCCTAAGTTAGAAAATACGTTGGTGAATTCAAAACAGTCAGATCACTGCCCAGTCATAGATGAACTCATCAGATTTAAGGATCATCGAAACCGTTCAATGTGAATGAGAGACCAACTATCTGATAGTATGTTTATGCAAGAGGTCTCTTATTGAATGCAATCAGTCAGTGTACATTTAAGCACTCATATGCTGATGTGTAGTCTCCACTACAATAGTTCGAGATAGAACTAAATCTCAACTATTGAGAACATCTTAGCATTCTGGCAACCATATAAGTGAAGTGTCCAGCTTCACCCACAGCTGTGACTATATAAGGTATAAGCAACCGGAAAGTTATATCTACCTGTGATAATCTAATCACATAACTTTTCTACAATATATCCTATGGACCTTTATCGATATCTTATATCGTATAGATCATCTCATGATCATGGTCAATTACCCATAATGAATACACAATTAAATTAAGAAGAAGCATTTATTAATCAAATTAATAAGGTTCTAACAATCTAAATGACTTTTCTGAACATCATGTCCAACACCGGGCACATATGAATGCATGCAAATATATCATTAAAATCAAAAGAAAGAGAACTACGCAATAGTGAGAAGAAAATACACTACTTTATGTGTAAAAATAAAGATATAACTTGAAGACATTTGATAATGCTTGTTTAATGAGAATAATCAAGCACTTATCTATACCCTCAACCAGCATTTTGTTAGTCTTCGAACAAAAAGAATGTGAAAACACCAATATCATTATATCTTCACTTCAATTCTATGAGACAAGCAGAAATCTTCTATCATGAAAAAATAATAATCATTTCTTCTCTTAGTAGCATTACCCAGACATGACACTGTTTTGATCAACATAGATAAGAGGAGCAAAATACAGTCAATCAATCGATCAGGATAATAACTATATGCATGATTGACAATCATCTTTCTATTACGCCAAAAGTCGGTAAAACCACGGTCAAAAACCGTGGTTTTCAATCATAAACCACTGTTCTTGACCGTGGTTTTTTCTGACTTGATTACTACAATGGTTTTTGTAGACAACGGATTGGGACAGTGGTAATAGGTCGGCCAAAATGACAGTCGAAAACCGTGAGTTTTGTGTGGGAGCTGAAGAAGAATTTCAAATAGAATAGAAGTGCACGATTGTAGTGTAGGGATTTGGCTAAAAAAAAGGGGATGGAATGAGTTTTGTCCAGGAGCATTAAAACTCATTAAACTAATTTCTTTTAAGTGAACCGTTGGATGCTCATTGAATGGTTCCGATTAAAAATATTGGCCATGGCCTATTGCTATTACCGAAAAATTGTATACCACGGTTAATTGTGTACCACGGTTATTAGATGTCGTTCATTTAATCATGGCTCAAAATCATTGTTTTTCGTGCCTATTTTGTGTTGTTTTTAATCCCTTGTCATGTAGTGTTCTTTTCAAAATAGGTTTATCTTTCAAAACAGCCAGAGAATAATTGAAATTACTAAGAATAAACTTCTTCATGCGACACATCCTATTTTTATTTTATTTTTAAAAAAAAAGCCACTCCAAAGGAGTGGGGGATTTGGCGGACCCCTACCTGTTTATTAATATTAAATTTTTTTGGGGGAACATAACACCTTTCCCCTATAGGACTGAGACACAAATGCGACACATCCTAATCAATGCATCAAAACTCAGAATTATTAGAGCACTAATTTTCATTATATTTCAGTCATATATTCCTGCATTCTAAATAATTTCGAAGTCATTAAGTCACCTTTTAAAAAATTTTAAAATATGTTACAAAAGCAACAAAAGGTGTTGTCAACTAATATTTTATTTCCCAAAATACCCTCTTTAAAATCCAAATTTTCCTTAACCCACTTTTTTATTGTCACCACTCCAGCAATAGATTCAATTGAGATCTAATCACTACCAATCGTGATTGAATTCAGGAAGAGTTCAATCGCACCCACAGGTCAACACGCGTCCCTTTTAACCATTATTAATCGTGGTTAAAATTCACTAACCCTTAGGGTTCAAGAATCTAAACTTGGTTTTTAGAAAAAATATTTTTTTTAAATTAACCCTAGGGTTAAAAAAATTTAACCTTAGAATTAATTTTTAATATTTTTTCTAAAACTAAGGTTAGATTCTTGAACCCTAAGAGTTAGTAAATCTTAACCACAATTAATACGGTTAAAATGCGTTGATACGTGGGTGCGATTGAACTCTCCCTTAGTTCAATCGCAATTGGCTAGGATACGATCTCGACTCAACGTTAGCACTTGTCATCGCCTCACGAAGTCCTACCACGCGATCACTCGGAATGTCTCACCACCAACCGACCTTCATGTATAGTTCAGCTTTCGATTTTTTAAACTTAAGATCAATTTATTTATTTTTTCGTTATACCCATCAAATATAGTTAGTTAACACCAATATATTTGTTTTTACACATTGTATTTTATTCGTCACTCAATCCTTAGTAAATGATTCAATGCTATCGTGAATGAAAACTTAGTTGAAATTAAAAATTTTAATAGATATCATGATGAATAGGGCATAGACGTGCAAGCTTGCACGTGCACAACCCAACTAACCTAACTAGTAATATGAAATATTGACTCGACCCGTCCCGACTAGTGCTGAACGGGATGGGAAAGAGATTAAGAAGGCTTTTCATAAATTGGAACTGCCCTGACTAGTGCTGAACAGGATGGGAACGAGATTAAGAAGGCTTTTCATAAATTGGAACTGCCCCGCCCCCCACCTTCGTTTGGGACGAGAACAGGGTAGGAGTAGTCTTCCCATTAGGGGCGGGGTAGGGTTAGGGCCTAGGGGCGCCCCGGCACAAACCAGACCTATTGCCATTCCTTCTTCCTTATCCTTACCTCTATAAAAAGTCGATAGAGAGCAGAGAGCTGTCGAATGTTGTCGTCGAACTTATCTATACCTAAAATACCCTTATGTGCGGTAGTTAGGTGCTTGTAGGATACTCTATTTTTTTAAAAAAAATCTCACATTTCTGACCACCTTCTTCATTTTACATTATCTTTGTGCTTGTAGGATTCTCTATTTAAAAAAATTCAACCTTTCTCACCGCCTCTGCCTTTTATATTATCCTAATGCTTGTAGGGTACTCTATTTTTTTTTTTAAATCCCACCTTATTCACCGCCTCTTCTCCATAATCTTTTATCCTTAATCCTTATCCCATACACCACAGCCGTATCAAACAAAAATCAGTCTCAGGTAAAAAACACATCTATACTTCGGGGTTGTAAACGGATCAGATTTGGGCTGGATCTGCCTAAATCCGAATCCGATTAATATTTTGACATATTCGAATTCGATTCGAGATCCGTCATAATTACCCAATCTAAATCCAATTACTTATTCAAAATCCGAATCTAATCCAAATCCGATCAGGCCTATTAACCCTAATATATCTAAAAATTAAATTTTTAATTAAAAAATTATGTTTAGTATTATAGTATACTAGTGGGTGGCACTTGTGATGCACGTGAGAGAGGGGAAGGGGAGAGAGACTCGGAAGTGGGACTCTAGCATGAGAATTTAAAATTTTGAACTTAAAAAGATAAAGTGGTGGGTTTCAACTACCTCATAAGTCATAACACATGTCCCTATTTTTTATCTTGAAAAATATTTACAATGTAGAGGGTATGCCTCTTCTTTGAGATGAGAGAAGATAAGGATAAAGATCTGAGAGAATCGTGAAGATACTGAGGGATTATTGTTAGTTGTAGTTTATATTTCTTTAATAATTCCTACTAACTTTTTTCATGTAAAATAATATAACATAATATCTTAATTTTTTTATATGGAGTTATTTACAAAATAGGAAAAATACAAAAAATTCACCCTTCCTAACTATAAGATACCATAAAATTGAGACTCATTAGGAATATTAGAAGAAAATCAACCAACTTTTTAACCCCGGTTCTCTCATTATGATAATAGAGATTTGTAAGATTATATAAATACTATTATTGTTATGTATAATCTAATCAAATAAAATTTTAATCGGATCGGATTACTATAGATCGAAATCCAATCCGATTATAATCGGATTCAAAATCTCGGATTCGTATCCAATCCGACATATCTATAAAAGAATAAGATCCCCTCTAAACCGATCCAGATCAAGATTCAATTCATTGACAGCCCTACCTATCTATACTACGAAACAAACACTTCAAAAACTCATAAACATTTCAAAATTACAATTTCTGATTGAACTAAAAAAATTTACAATTTCTGATTGCCGGAAGAAAATAGGCTTGCCCGTGCAACCCAACTAGTTTTCTTTAAAAAGGAAGTCGAACCTCGGACTTTTATAACCTTCTTAGGTCACAGATTACATCAGTGAAATGGTTCCTACTTCCAACCCACAGTTCCTCCTCTCTCTCCCTATATGAGCAGCCATAGTGGATAAGAAACTCACCCTCTCTGATCTCTGGAAAAAGAAGAAAAGAAAGAAGAATGCCAAAATCACCTGAAGAAGAACAGCCTCAAAAGGCTTTCGGATGGGTAGCCAGAGATACATCTGGAGTCCTTTCTTCCTTTAAAGTCTCGAGAAGGTATATTTCCTTCATTTATATCCGCTTTTTTTCTGTTTGTATCATATCCATCTTTGTTGACTATTACTTCGCTTTGCTCTTCTAAGATCGATTTTTTCTGTTATTTCGGTTCATGATTGTAGATGCAAGAACATCTTTTGGTTACAGTGTTTCATCAACACTGACGCATTGAGCTTCTTTGGCCCACAATAAGAAGCCGACGTTCGCGCCAATTTTCAGCATCATTAAAGAAATATAAGTCGTCCGATCAGAGTAGATAGAATCATGAGCCACACACATAGGGACCGCACATCATGTTATTTTGTGGGCCCAAAGACACTCTTTACACAGTCAACCTTACTTTGAGCATTCCTATAGCAGTTTCACCAAAATGACTTTTGGTCATTTTAGCAAGCCAGATAACTAAAAAGTGCTAAATAACGCCTCTAGCAGCCTCACCAATTTGACGTTTTCGGTTTGGTGAGTGTACAGTACTCATCAATTTTTGTGAGCCACTGTACACTCACCAAAGTTAAATATCTCTTTTTCCCTCCTTTGTGGGCCCACAGTTTTATCTCTCCCTTTTTTTATTGTGGAAGTGACACAAATGATAAAATAATTAAAGTTTTGGCTATTTTGGTAAGACTGTTGAAGTGTTTTCAAAAAGTGGCTTACCAACATAACTTTTTGTGAGTTTTGACTATTTTGGTGAGTAAAATTTGTTGAGGCTGCTAAGAATGCTCTTATGTGCCGAGCATGGTACCAAATCCTCTACCATTATAACCGGACTCGCGGGAGTCCGATTACGTCTTCGAGGTGTGCCTCTTTTGACACCCCTTAATTGTGGTTAAAATTCACCCAGGGGTTTTAAAAATTAAAAATGTTAAAATATTTTTTGTTAAAAAAGATTCAATTTTTTTTTTCTAAAAACCAAGGATAGGTGGATGAATCCTAGAACTGGGTGAATCTTAACCACGGTTAAAAGGTGTCAAAAGAAACACGTGGCGACCTTGGCGACCTCAGCATCGTAATCTGACTCCCCAAGTCAACCGTAGAGGATTGGTTCCCAAACAAAAGAATGATAGTTGGTCTTGCATATCTATCTATCTCTACTAATACTATATGTCGGTTAGATGTCGTTCCACGTGGCATCAACATCCTTCATTTTCTCTTTAGATTAAGATCACAAGTTTGATGACATGACACATTCCTATAATTGATCATTCATTTAATAAGAATCACTAAATTAAATAATTATTTTTTAAATTAAATAATAAGACCTTCACTTAATTAATATTAAAAACGTTAAACGATACTTCTTTCATCACAAATTCTCTAAACGTTGGACCCTGCATCTCCCTTGTTAATTGATCAATTACTTAAGAAGAACTCTTGATTTAAAATAATATTCTTTTCCAAATTAAATAATAAGATCCCCACTTAATAAAATTTTAAATATGTTCAATGATAATTCTTCCATCACAACTCTCTAAAGGTTGTATCATCCATCTCCCTAATTAATTGATCATCCACTTAATAAAAACTCTTACTTAAAAACAATATTTTTACTAAATTAAATAATAAGACTTCTATTTAATTAAATACTAGTAAGTGACCCGTGCGATGCACGGAATTGACAAAAGAAAAAAAAAACGTATGATACTATTAAAAGAAAATATTTGACAATAACAAATTATTTCTTTTAAAAAATTTAATTTTAATAATATTTGCAAATGCATTGAATAAACAATTTACATTTTTTATATTTTTTACTCAACTGATCTAGCCAAGACAAACACGATTGTTGAATATAGATAATATTACTAAAAGATGAATTCTTAAAATTTATCATATCTACTCATCTCATTCTTATTTATATGACGAATTCTTGAAATTTATCATATCTACTCCTCATTCTTATTTATATGCTTTGTTAGGCAGGTCGAAACTGCTCAACCTCTATCAAAACCGTGTCTTGAATTTCCAGATATTTATATTGGTACAAATAATAGGGAAATTAGACATGCTTTCTGCAAAATAAGTTGCCTAAGGTTTGAGCATGATTTGGGTTCTGCTGGAATCCGGATTTCAGTTCACACCTTCCAATCCAACAAGGGAATGAGATCAAAGAGGTGAAGAGACCTTCTCAGGAAGATATGCATTTTCAAAGGGTTATCAAGCAATTGAAGTTATTAGACCTCAAATAATTAGCTTAGCTGCAAGAAATTTGGCTAAATTTATTGCAGAACTGAGACAAAAAAGAATCAACTGTGCAAGCACTGTGCCAGAAATTTCCTCCAGGTCTTTCTCTAAAGTCTATTGTGGGTGATTCTGTTTTTGTTTAGAGTACTGCTAGTCTAGCTCTGTACCCCAAGGAGCATATTTCATACTCGATAGCTATACTGCTTGATCGAATTCCAATATTTTTGTGCGAGAAGCTTGCACTCTATCTGTATTCAGATGGGATTGTGATCAGGAAGGACGGGAAAAAGAGCAAAAATCAAAAGAAATATCCCAACTACTAAGCAAAGTCCTTATACTTGAAATATTCTGTAAGAACAATGAGCAAAAATCAAAAGAAACATCCAAACTACTAAGCAAATACCTTATACTTGAAATACTCTTAAACACAAAAATCAAAAGAAATACACTGCGACTCTTATCACAAATCTTCGCTTTCACCATAACCATCACCAATCGGAAAAATATCAAAAACCCATTCCAGAACATTTAAACCCTCACTTTCTGCAAGATAGGACACAAGAAGAATTGATACCCGCTTCAGAAAACATAATCAAGAAAGCATCAAACTCCAACCTTCGATACCTTTATCTTTCTCAAGAACCATTTGAATTTGAAGGGGAAATAAATTTTTGCTTACAGGAAGCAAGAGGAAATTGTAATGCATATAAAAAGAAAAATATGTGGAGGTAAGCCTTCAAATTCCTCCTCACGCTCATAACCATGATACAGAAAAAGAACCTGATTCTTTTGGTGCATTACAGAATTTTTGCTCCTTGTTGGAAATGAATATTCTCGTACACGATAATAAAAAAGCTGCTATTGATCTTCAAGAACTGCAAAAGAACATGGAGCATCAAAGGAAAGAAATCAACTTAATTTCTAACGTATCATTTTGGCAATTAGAGAAATATGGGGTGGACCTTGAGATAGCTTTAGTGTGTGGTATCCTTTTATAGATGTAGAGATGAAGAACACTAAAAAGGAAAGAAGAAATAAGAAGGGAAGAGAAAAAAAAAACCAGACGGTTACAATCTTACAACTTCCCAAAACGCCGATTAGATCAACCCCACTATCAAAGGGATATTCTGAAAAAGGAAAATAATTTAATGATGAGGGATATTCTGTAACGTGCTTGTCTTTTGAATGAGAATTACATAGGGTGAATAGTGAATACCTATTTAAGAACAATTTAGAAAAACCCTTCTGTTTGTGAGAGATAGGACGGTTTCATATTAATTCAAAGCATTGTCTCATAATTGAAGTTGAGGATAATGGGAAGAATGAATTAAAAGCGTTATGAATACATATACGTTAGAGAGAGGCTTTTAAGAGAGAGAGATGAGTTTAATTAGACACCATCTAAACCTGCCACGTGTTTACAACCCTCTCTAAAGCCACCACGTGTCCACCAACCTGCTTGGGTTTCATAGGTAGTAATTAAATGTGTTAAATGATATTTCTTTCATCACAATTCTCTAAACTTTATACCCTCCATCTCCCTCTTAATTGATCATCCATTTAAGACTTCAAGACACTATTATTTTTCAATAATTAAGCCATTAAAAAGTTAAATCTTTAAGCATTAGAGTTACTTTTTATATCCACCTCTATCTTAGCATTTCTTTACTTTTCGTTATCATTTATGTGTCTTCATATGGACTAGAATAGGTAAAGAGTCGTATGAATATCCCTCTTCAAGATCTCAATTTTATTCTTCAAATCCTTTACTTATTCATAGTATTAAATTTGTAATAGATTTGTCTTTTTGATTTTGTATTGTTGTTTTATGTTACATCTCAATGACATGTTATGTTATGCAGGTCCATATTGATGCTCCATTTCAAATTACTTTCTTTCTCTTATTTTATTTTCAAATTTTTATTTTCCTTGTTATTGTGATGTCGGAAGATTGTGTTTAGATATAACTCAAAGTCATGTTATAGAAAATCACATTTAGCAAATTTCAAAATATCTTTTAAAAGTGTGTATTATTTTAACATGAGTAAAGTTATTTACAGTATTTGATTCTTTTAGGGTGAGTGAATATTTAAGGCTTTTTGTTATAATCAAAACTGAGGTTTCTATTTGCTTTCTGAATTAACTGAAATTGTTAGGTTCTCAAAATTTAAATTAATTGATTTTTTTTTTGCTCTCTATATTTTGTCATAGGTCAGTCACTTAGTTTAATAAATTGTTTGCATATATATACTCTTTTTATGTTTTCTCATGTCTAATTATAACATGAAAAGAATAATTTATAATGTTCTATAATATTTTTAAAAATTTTCAAGTCTTTCTTCATCTCATGAATCACACAATGTATTTGCTAGTATTATATATAGATGATGATGATTGTTGTGTTTGCTTTGATAGAGCGACGAGCAACAAGGATGTGACCTTTAAAGTGTTGTATTGTGGGATGTGCTACTCAGGCGTCCACTCCGCCAAGAATGAATGGGGCTCGACTGTGTACCCTCTTGTTCCCGGGTATGCCACCCTTAACCCCCCCCCCCCTTCAGCTTGTAGGGAATGGTTTCTGTTTGGACAAAACTAATAAATTTTGTATAAGTTAGCATTCCTTAATTAATTTGTTTGGATAATATTAAGAAGACCAATTTGATAATAGATTGATTAAATCAATAACTAAACAACTCTCAAACAAAAAAAATTTGAGCCATTCCAGTAAATCACTTTTCATAAAAAGTTTCAAATTTAAGGTGATGTTTTGGAGGTTGTTCATTTGGGGCCTTTTTTTTACAAGGAAGGGGGTGCTAACCCACTCTCCTCCTATTGCACTCTCCCCTCTGTGGGGCAAGAAGAAAAGGTTTTAATGGTGGGGCTACTTGTCTTCTTGCCTCAAAGAGAGTGAAGCTAGCAAAATCCTTTTTACAAATGGTATGGAGACGAGGACGGGTTATGACTTGAGTGTCTAGTGGTGCCCATTTTCAAGTTTAATGATGTCCACGCCATTAAACTTTAAAAATGCACCATTGCACCTCAGTCTTAACCGTGCCCAGTATTCGTAGTGTCTCTTTAGGGAGGAATTTAGGATTTACTCTGGCTGGGTAGAGTAGAATACTATGCCACATGTCCCTTTTAACTCTCTTTAATTATGGTTAAGATTCATTAATTGTTATAGTTAAAAAATCTAACATTGATTTTTAGAAAATTGACCATGGGTTAAAACTTCTTAACCAAAATTAAAGGTGTTAGGAGGCTAGGCCAGAGTATTTACTCTATGAGGCTAGCAAAATCCTTTTCTTCATTCGTTACACAAACTCCTTTTTTACTACCTTTGAAAAGGAACAATTTCTTGGTAACATTTTTTCGGTATGTCTCTCTTTTTTTTCTTCTTTTTTTTCTTTTTTTTCTATGCAAGGCATCATTTGTTATTAGATGTTCGGATTTGTAAATAGTGAGTGAGCCTCCTTGTTATATTGCTATATTATTAGGAAAATTTTCTTCATATGATATGATCACAGGACCTCCCTCAAATGGGATAAACCTTACCATTTGACCTAGAGGGGCAGGTGTATCATTTTCCTGGTATGTTTATTAGAAATTTAACGTGTATTTGAGGAAAAGGTTTTATTTTGGAAGGGTATTTGTCATTCAAACAGACTACTTCGTTGTCGTCTCCAAATCTTGGATGATCAAATCCTTCCCTAGGTTTAACAATTCGTCCCTATTTTTACTAGCAGTTAAATAATCATATAGATTTATATAGGGCTCTATATATGTGCATACCAACATTTGCTATAAACGAAACTTCAAACGGATCTAAGATTGGGATTGCATATTTGTCATTTTTTTTAATAGGCGCTTAACCTAAGTTCAGCTCATTTAAAAGAAGCTTTTGTGGCCTGAATTTGGCACATTGACACTCCTAAGTACTCACCATTAAATTTAAAACACCATTCTTCCTTTCTTGTCTCCGTCCAAAGACCAAGAAACACTAGCCAATGTACCATCTTTTCCTCTGATCATCTCCAATCAAAGACCCCAGCAATCCCATGGTGGTGAAGGCCTTGCAGCAAATTGGTCAAAGTGGAAGCACCGTAATCATGTGCATCAACCCAATTATTGAACTCTGGACATGCTCGACCGTTTGATCTATTTGTCACAAGGATAGACCATCTAGAGTGGCTCTCCAGCTGGTGTTTTCCAAAGATACACCCTATCCCACTATCCCAAATAATGAGCATCTGACTGAATTCGCCCTTGACTTTGATTCAATAACTTGAAGGAGCTCAAATTGATCCAAGAGCTTAGTTGAATTTAAAAATCATGGTAGAACTTGAAGAATTCCAAAGTTGTGATTTCCAGTAGTGTTGAGAGATGGGTTTCGACATAACTAAGTCATTGATATGACCTCACGTCTTAGTAAAAATCTTTTTTAGGCTAGGTTAATAGTCGAACATCAAGGGCCCATTACTAACAAATTATTCATATATCCTCCTAACCATAATAATCAATATTACCCCTTATATAATAGTATATATATAAGACTTTACTAAGGGAGGTCATACGCATTAGGATGGCTTGTCAATTGGGTGCATTTAGGTGTTTGGACAAGGACACCTTCATCGCATTCGGCAACGCATCCAAGGGGCTTCATGATAATATGTATAATATCTTGGGGATAATCAAGGGTCATATTAATGAGATGCCTTGGGACTTGGGAGTACTCCAGGGCTTTAGTAGAGATATCTGGGGAGACAACCAATGACTTTCCATTTATGGAGGAAACCAGGACTTACAAATAGTGCCTTGGAGAGACAACCAAGGACTTTTCGTTTATGGCCTTGGGGAGATAACTAGGACTTACAAGTAGCCCCTTAGGGAGACAACCAAAGACTTTCCATTTATGGCCTAGGGAGAACCAGGACTTACAAATGGCGAATGGTGCTTTGGAGAGTCAACCAAGGACTTTTCATTGAGCAGTGATAGGCGTACCCATGAATCCCATTTGTTAACCTAAGGCATCTATGTGGATGCCTTAGGTTAACAAATGGGATTCATGGATACGTTAACTATTTTCCCTTTTCATTTAGGTCTGGAGAGAAAACTAGGATTTACAAATAGCGCCTTGGGGAGACAACTAAGGACTTTCGGTTTATGACTTATAGGTTTTAGCATGAAAACATTTTTTATTCGGCTAGATGTCAATGATATGTGGCAAGTCTTTATGACTTGAATAAATGAGAAAATGACACATGGCAACTTAGCCTTTTGACGCAGCAATCGATGCTAGCCCTGCATCCTTAGTTTGGATCGACTATGTATTGAAATGGTTGTGACAAATGCTAGAATTGTTTGGAATTTGTTTCGGAGAAATTCTAATGCCTGCAACTATCTTACTAGAGGTTTCTGCTTTGGCTGGAGATGGCAGAGGAAGAAGATGGTGTGCCCTTATTGAGTTGTCAGAATCTTTGGGCGAAGACAAATGAGAAAGAAGATGGTGTCTTAATTTAATGGCCTGTAGTCAGTAATTTCTAGTGTAATGGACAGAAGCAATTGTTGGAGTCCCATGGCACCAACCTTTATATATGCTTAAGCCCACCTAAGACCCGTCCTTTTCAAGAGACTCTCTCAACTGGATTTGGAAAGAATCTTCTTAGGGTGATTATTTGGAAAGAGTCTTCCATACAACGATGAAAAAAAAAATTACACAACTTCTAGACACTATCAATTTGCCAGTTTTGGAGGGAGGTAGGTGAAAGTGATATAGCATTTAACCAATCCGTACTGCTCTCCAATGAAAAGATTAAACTATCATTTAACTCTAATGAATTTTGATAATTAATGCAAGGATAAAAATGTCTTGGTGGAGGTCAATAAAATCACTCATAGTAAATGGTAGCAACACCCATACATATATATATTGGGCGGCACTACTGGAGTGCTCCTCTAACATGCCTTTTTAGAAGATGATCGTTGGCTGTTAACGTGTGACCCTTGAGAGATACGTGAGAAAAAATAGCCTAGTTAGACAATTTTAGACCATCTAAATACACCCTAGGGCTTACTAGACCCTAGATAGGCTATATAAATTGTTGATTTTCTGACCTTCAATCAAATTATCTAAAAATGTGGAACCATGAGAATTTTTTGTCACGTTTATCCCAAGAGACCCAGCTTAATATCCAATGGTGATTCACCTTCAATCAAATTATCTAAAAATGTTGAATCATTATAATTTGTTGTCACATGTATCCCAAGAGACTCACCTTGATATCCAATAGTCGGATTCGATAACCCAATGTCACGTGACGAATTTTTAAGGGGATGTTCACTACAAACTAGAGGTTCTAATGAGTTATGTCACCAAAAATACATTTTTATATGCGTTGAAAACGAGTTTTAAACTTTTGAGGGCGCCATTTTAAAACGGTGTACTTATGTCTCATTAAGTTTAAAATGGCGTACCCATATAAAAAGCGTATTAAATACGTTTTTTGTATTAAACTCCTATATTATTTATTTTTTTTTAAAAAGTTTTATAAAGTCTCCGTTTGAAACGTCAATCCATTAATTTTATTCTTTACATACTTAAATTTAATTTTTGGGGTTTCTCTCTCATTTATCTATTTGAATCTTATTATATGGTTAACATATATAATTTACTTTTATAAGGATATTATTGAATTTTATGTTAGGGTTTGTATATTATGAGATTCTAGTTTAGAGAATGAATGGTATTACACTTTTTTCAATGATAAATGATGATATTCGTGTGTTAAAGTGATTGAATGATTAATGATGAAAATTTGATAATCATATAATTGTAATTTTTTGATGAATGATGATTTTAAATGATTGTTAGTAATTGGTATCATATTTCATATTTATTTATAATTAATTTATAATTATTAATTATAAATGGATGGTATCATTTAAGTTACTGCCCACTTGAATACTATCCTCTCTCTCTTTATATATACTAGAGGGTGGCACGTGCGATGCACATGAGAGCGAGGAGAAAGAGTTAATCACAGTTAATGGGAGTTAAAAGGGACACGTGTTAACCCGTGGGTCCAATTGAACTCGCTAGTGGCACGTGCAATGCACGTGAGTGCGAGATGAAGGAATTAACCACAGTTAATAGGAGTTAAAAGGGACACGTGTTAACCCACGGATGCGATTGAACTCTCCCCGAGTTCAATCGCGATTGGCTGTGATTCTAAATAGATAGATGAGTAAACGGTAGTTTGGGAATTAAAGTAAAACATTAAATCAAATGCAAGGGGTAGTTTAGGAATTAAAGTAAGACATTAAATCAATGTTTTGTTTTTATATAAGGGTAGTTTGGGAATTTCAAAAAATTCATCTACGCAAGGCTCTCGCATTATAATTATACAGATATCAACAAAAACATCATGCATAACAAAAGATATATTGTTTGTATCAAACAATAATAAACATATATCTTTGATGTAAGTAAAATCAGATATGAGCAAAGAACATGAAGTAATCTCGAAGTCCCAAATCACTCTATTTATTTATTTTGGTTCAACAATATACTTTTAGGCAGCAAGGTTAGAATTTGTTCTAGGTTAGGGAATAGATGAATATTTCAACTATTACACCCTCTCAAGACTTGATCCGGATCAAGTGGTGACATGCACACACTACCAATAAGACTATTATTTAAATAAATTGTATAGTGTCACCTATTGGCTCTACAATGAAATTGATATTACGCTTTTTTTCTTTTTTTTGTTGCTGGGGGTGTCCCAAAGCCATTAACCCAAGAACTAGTCCCTTAGCAACAACACACCCAAAATTTTCCCTACAGATATGAAGTTAAATCGAGGAATATTGAGAGCTACAAAAAAAAAAAGGACCACATGGAGCAAACCCAGGACGCTAGCCAACTACACCAACCCCTAGTGGATAATTGATATTAAGCTTTCTTCCCATCATAGAATGTCTATACAAAATACTTCAAGATATACACACTTTATCTACAACTAAGCAGGTGGCATGTGCGATGCACGTGAGAGTGAGGGGAAAGAGTTAACCACAGTTAATAGGAGTTAAAAGGGGCACGTGTTAACCCACAGGTGCGATTGAACTCACTAGTGGCACGTGAGATGAACGTGAGTGTGAGGGAAAAGAGTTAACCACAGTTAATAGGAGTTAAAAGGGACACGTGTTAACTCGTGGGTGCGATTGAATTCTCCCCGAGTTTAATCGCAATTGGCTGTGATTCTAAATAGATAGATGAGCAAGGGGTAGTTTGGAAATTAAAGTAAAACATTAAATCAAATGCAAGGGGTAGTTTAGGAATTAAAGTAAGACATTAAACCAATGTTTTGTTTTTATATAAAGGTAGTTTGGGAATTACGGAAAATTCATCTACGCAAGGCTCTCGCATTATAATAGTAAACATATATATGGATTAGATATAACTACCACGCAATGCGTGAAATTCTTAAAATTTTTGTTTTATTTTTGATAACATGGGTATCCTGCCAAGACAGACTAATCCCACATGCTACATAGGGGATACCCCCACCCCATATAACCGATATTGAGGAGAACCTCAAAATCAACCTCAAGACCTCCGAGTTTATAGTTTGTCCTTTGGCCACTGGACTACACCCTCGGGGTTGTGAAATTCTTAAAGTTCAGTTAGGATATTTTGAGTGGCACATTTATAAATATAGGTGTCATGAGTAGTATTTTTGTAATTTTTGAAAAAAACTGATTTTATAAAAACATAAGTATTACATTCTCTCTATAATTACAATAACAAGAATGTATTTTAAACATGTCATAGGTAAAGATGTTGTGCGAAAGCGTGCAAATCCAAGGTGAAACGAATCCAAAAACAGTAAATTAAACAAATGAAATAGAGAAAAAAACAAACCAAACGGAGACACACGATTTACGTGGTTCGGCAATATGCCTACATCCACATGCAGCAGCGATCCATTACTATATTCAACGGAAGATTTTTACAAAACTCTCCACACAAAAAAACTCTCTTCCCAAACTCCCAAAAAATTGTTCCCTTTCTCTCTTTTTTTTACGAACAAAACCCTTAAAAAAATCTCTTTTATATTAGGGTTATAATAAAGAAAAAATAGATAAAATACCCCAAAACGGGTCGAGCCTTAAATCGGGTCAAACCCCACACATTGCCGATTTATTGGGTCATCCGGATCGCCAAACGGGTCATCATGAATTCGGGTTGAATTCATGGCAACATCTAACATAAGATCCGTTTTAAGTTATTAAAATGCTCAGCCACCATTAAGTAGGAGACAAAGTAGGTGTGGGATGCATAATAGGGGCTTGCTACTCCTGCAACAGCTGCGCCAGCGACCTCGAGAATTACTGCCCCAAAAGGATAGTCACACATGGTGCCCCTTATGACGACGGGCCTGTACGGTATGGACGGTACTCTAATATGATGGTTACTTTGTGCTCCAATTCCCAGAAAACCTCCCCCTTGATGCGAGTGCTCCGCTACTGTGCGCTGGGATTACAGTGTACAGCCCCATGAAATAGTTCGGACTTAGCCAGCCTGGTATGCACTTGGGTGTGGTGGGGCTCGGTGGGCTCGGTCACATGGCTGTGAAGTTTGCAAAGGCTTTTGGATTGAAGGTTACTGTGATCAGTACTTCTCCTAGTAAGAAAAATTGAAGGTTACTCGTTTTTGGTTAGCCGTGACCCGGAGCAGATTCAGGTTAGCTAGATTGAAAACGTTGCTGCACAGCCTTTTCTAATAGACTTGTAATTCTCTACTGTTCCGGTTACGTCTCTGAGATCGCCATGTGTCCCTTTTGACACCTTTTAACTGTGGTTAAGATTCATCCACCCCTAGGGTTCACCCACTTATATATCTTTAGTTTATAGAGAAAATCTTTAAAGAAATTGAAACCCTAGGAGTTAATGAATTTTAATCGGGGTTTAAAAAATTAATATTTTTTTTCTAAAAACCAAGGATAGGTGGGTGATTTTAACCACAGTTAAAGAGTGTCAAGAGGGACACGTGGTGACCTCAGAGGCGTAATTGGAGTTTAGGGGTGTATACGAGCCGGGGCTGAGCCGAGCTTGGCCCTACTTGGCTCGTCTTGAAAGGGTTTATTCTAGGCTCGGCTCGGCTCGGCTCGGCTCGGCTCGATCTGAAATAGTGGTCGGAAAATGGGCTCGAAACTCAGCTCGGCCCGAATTAATTCAAGCTCAAGTCGTGTTTGGCTTGGCTTGGCTCAAGCTCGGCTTGATTACTTTTAAAAAACTTAAATTAAATAATAATGTTTTATACTATTTATATGTATGATAATAATATATGTAAGAGAATAACTATCAACAGGAGCAACCTACTTTTGGCCTTAGGAAGGGGTATTTATGACCAAAAATTACTATTAAAGAATACCGTTCTCTATGATCATAATTACCAAACTACAATTTCCCAAAGTAAAAAGTGGGTTGCACCGGTTGAATAGTAAACCGAAGCTCCTGTTGATAATTAATCTCTATATATAAATAGTATTTTTTATTATGTTTTAAATAATATTCAAGCCGAGCCGAGCTCAGGCCGAATCGAGCCAGGCTTCGACTTGGACCGATTAAAATAGGCATTGCCTCGATCTCAGCTTGAATACATTTCAAGCTTGAAAGCTGGGTTCGGCTCGTCCCGATCGAGCCTCATATTCGATCTTGAGCTCGGCTTGATTGGCCGAGCAATCGAGCTAGCTTAGGCACAATGGATTACGTCTCTTCCTAATATGCAACTCTACTCTTACTATGTTGTCCTATTGTAGGCTGCGATGGGCACAATGGATGGTATCATTGATACGGTCTCTGCCATTCACCCTCTCCAAACATTGATTGATTTGCTAAAGTTACACGCGAAGCTTGTTATCGTGGGTGCACCGGATAGGCCGCTTGAGCTACCAGTCTTCCCTTTGCTTACGGGTAATTAAGTACACGAGATTAACTTTGGAGAAGAGCTCTGGTTGAAGAGCTAGCCAACCAGAGCAACCCAAAAACATGCCTTGAAAGGAGTAGTTTGGAAATTATAAAAAAAATATTTTAGTTGATATAAACATCATTCCTTTGTATTGTAATTTCTAAACTACTCTGCTCAAAGACAAATTTTTTGTTGCTCCAGTTAACTCTTGAACCTGAGCTCCTGTTCATAGTTAATCTCAACATTATATTGTTTTGATGACATTCTTTAGTATACCTACTTAGAAATTTCGGTTGCACATTAGGGAGGAAGATTGTGGCTGGGAGTTCAATTGGCGGATTGAAGGAGAAACAAGAGATGATTGATTTTGCTGGAAAACACAATGTAACGGCAGACATCGAGGTTATTCCGAAGGACTATGTCAACACTGCTATGGAGTGCCTCGCCAAGTCCGACGCCAAATACCAATTTGTCATCGACATTGGAAACACCTTGAATGTTCCCTAACTAGGTGGCATCTGAATTTGCATTTGCTGTGGCCGTGGGTTATGACTAGAAGGGCATGGAGATTGAGTATCTTAGAGGAAGGTGATGGGGCGTTGGCAACACTACTTAAAAGTACTTACTAAATAGTTAAAAAAAAATATACTTTATTTACATACAAGTGTGTTTGGTACAAATAAATAATATTATTATAAGGTTTGTTTGTTTGCTCAGAGTTTAAGTTTAATTATGAACAGGAGCTCATGGGAGCTCCCAAGACCCAATAATCAAGGTACTTTCGGAATTACGAAATTAAAATAACGGCATTTCTACCTTCTTCATTTTTGTAATTCCTAATGTACCTCTATAATCAGTACATTTTGGAGAGCTCCGGTTTCAAGAGAGCTCACGCTCATATTTAAACTCTTGATAAGAAAAAATGCTGTCGTACACCGAACATTTGCTTGTTGTACGCCAAACTTACAGCTTATTGTTACTTAAATTTATTATATTTTATGAGCATACCAAAATGTGAAAAAACGTCATTCTAATAAGAAGCATGTGAATGAGAGGATTAGAGAGCTTAATCCATAACTGTATGTTACTAACATAGAAAATAACATTAATTATTGATAAGATGTTTCACCAAAGACTTATCGCCATTCCATGAATTTAGAAAAGGACAAGGAAAAAAATAGGCCAAACTTAGTTGAGGAAAATACATTTAGAGAATAGTGGGAAAAAAAAAAAAAAAGCACCTGAACATAGAATCAAATGTGAAAGAATCGTGAAAAAAGTGTGGAGGACTCCTTGTAGAACCCTAAAAATTATCAACTTTACAAAAAATGACTCTACATGCCTGTAAAATTGGAAAATGACTTTTAAGACCATGAAAAGGGTTCTACACAATTAAATTTGGTCCAATGACAGAAAATGGGCCTCTTGTGGCCCGGATTTGAGCACGAAGTAGAAAACCCAAAATCCAAGATCAAGTCCAAATGGGCCCTCAACAACCTAAATTTTAGGCACGAAAAAGAAATCCCATAAATCTGAAGTCAGTTAAATGGGCCTTGTAAGCACCCAATTTTTACACACCCCCCCCCCCTTTAATCAAGGTTAATCTCACCTAAATCCTAGTCAAACATTAAGACAAACCCTAACCCCCAGGTAAACCCTAGTCAAACCTCATATAGATAAACCCTAAGTAAACCCTTGTCAACCCCTAGGTAAACCCCTAGGCCTAACCCTAGGACAAGCCCTAATCTCAGGTAAACCCTAGTCTAACCCTTAGCCTAACCCTAGGTAAACCTTAGTCTAACCCTAGGACAAGCCCTAATCCCAGGTAAACCCTAGTCTAATCCTAGCCCTAACCCTAGGTAAAGCTTAGTCTAACCCTGGGCCGAACCCTAAGTAAACCCTAGTCTAACCGTAGGGTCCAAGAACCTCAAAATCAAACCCAAACCTTCCCGTGGGCTCAAACATAGGCCCACATACCTTCAGGACCTATTGGAGTGGGGCCCACACCCTGCTTTTAAAAATTCCAGGAATTGCGGTAAAATTTTTACCACAATTTCCACATATAGCAAAATGAACAGTGTTTCAGTTGATCTATGTGGGGGTTAGGCCATTTTTAGCAAAAAAGCCAGAATGGCGGTAGATATTATATCGTCATTACTGGGTTTTTGTTCGAAACGCAGCTAGCACCCCCTGGACTACTCCTCTCCACCTCCCTCATGTTCTCCACTCTCCTAGTAAACCCTAGAGTGCCCCTGGGTCCCTTGAGCCCTATAAGAACCCCCTACTCCAAGCCTTCTTCTCATTCCAAAAACCCTTGTAGAAAATCTCTGCTTGGATTCGGTCAGCCCAGTCCTACTCCCTCAACCTTCGTGGTTCATCTTAGGAAGGTCCTACATCACCCAAGTGACTAACCAAGGAGTACCCCAAGCCTGCCTCCACCTGCCACAGCCGGGCACCACCATTTCACCACCGTGTGGATCGGCCCACACAGGATAGCACCCTTACCCCTTTTATTTTCTTTTGTTAAAGCTCTGTAAGACCCCTGGTCCTACTCCAGGGGTCCTCTATTTCCCTTTCATTACAGTTTTGCTTCTATGCAGCCAAGGATAGGGGCCCCCTTGTCTTCCTCATATGCATGGGGAACCCCTTGAGGTTTTAACCCATGCACCACGGCCACTCTCTGCATGAAGCCTCCCCTTGTTGTCTGGGGGACCCTCAGTCCATAAGGGATCCATTGGAACAGCTCTGGTGCAACCCCTAGAGAGGAAAACTCATTTCTGAAAAATGTCAGGAATTGCGGTAAACTCAGTACCGCCATTTCTGGTCTTCCTTGTTGCAATACCTGTAACACCCTTTTGGGTAGGCCCTGGTTCATTCCAGGGCCATGGTTAGATTCCTCAGACCCTATTCTATTTCCCTGGTCCTTCCAGATTCACCCTACATGCTTAACCATGGTTAATATTGCCTCGAACATGAACTGTCCAGAATGACAGTAGTTATTCTATCGTCATTCTGAGTTCTCATTCACAGCGAGTTCAGACCTATTTTGGGCCCACTCCAGACCACCCCTAGGCCCACCAAAGGCCCAGGACACTTAGGGGAGTCCCCTCTCCCAACTCTATGGGTCCCTTACCCTTGGGTTCATCCTTAACCCACGCACCAGACCCGCAAACCACTCTTGAAAATGTCTGATAATGGCGGTAATCCTTTTACCGTCATTATTTGTTTTTTGTGACTTTGGGCTTTGCACAGGGTCCAGACCAGGTAGGGGGCCATTTTAGGCCATATCAAGCTATCTAGGCCCACTCTGATCAGACCATTACCTTTAACTGGGGTTAACTCAATCCTGATTAACTTTTAATCATGGTTAAGGCTCCCTTAACTCTTGAAAAATGCTAAAAAAATCTTAAAACCTGCAAGTGACCAAAAAGTTCTGCTTTGACCCTTTTTTACCATGGTTAGCATCTCTAACCATGGTTGACTATAATAACTTGAATTAAATTCCTTGTTTTCAGGTCATATGATTTAATTTTTCTAGATTTATGTGTTTGAATTATGTTTCAAACCTATGAGAAATTAATGTGTTAAAAGTCTTGAATAAGCAAACTCATTTATTTAATTCAATTTAGCTAGTTTGGTGAAATAAATTGCATGAAATAAAAGAAGAACAAAAAGTAGTAAAAGACTTTTTTTAAAATCGGCGCTGGCGATCGATCGCCCAAAATGCCGTTTCGGCGTCGGGCTACGTGCTTTTTGTGTTTTTGAGTCCCTAAAACTCCCAATGTTATAAATACTCTTTATACTCGAGAATTGAGGGTTTCTAATGCTTTCTAAACTTAAAAGAGAGAAAATTGAGAGTTTCTAAGAGATCAAAAAGGGGGAAACTGAAGGAGTTCAAAGTTTTGGTCAGAAAAATGAGAAAGAGGTGTGAAGATCAAGGTAGACCCTATTCACAAACGATAGATCGTAGGGAGACGATCAAGTGGGGTAAATAACAGATCTAGTATTCAATATTTTGAATAGTTAACCTAAATGATAAATTAAAAAGAAGAAACCTAAGTAAGAATGTTGGAATAAATAGGATGTGAAGAACCATAATTATGATCTCAATTTATTGTTCTTGGATTGTTAAAATAGGATGTGAAGAACCATATTTGTGATCTCAGTTTATTATTCGTGAATGAATAAAATAGTATATGAGGAACCATAATTATGATCCAAGTTTATTATTCTTATATGGTTAAAATAGGATGAGAAGAACCATGTTTATGACCTCAGTTTACTATTCGTGGATGATTAAAATAGGATGTGAAGAACCTATTTATGATATTGTCTCATTACTCTGAATTATTAAATTATGATGTGAAGAACTATGTTTAAATTAATTATGATTCAACAAGGGGATTGGGAAAGTTATTTGAAGTATATGGATTAATGAGGAGAATGAGATTATGAATGGAATTGAATGGAAGATTTAATTGTAGTACTTTAATGATATGTGAGTTTAATTTTATGTTTAAAATTCATGAGAATTATGATTGATGAAATGTATTTTAATTAGGATGTTGATCTTGATTAAACAAAAAGGATATTTTGATATTTAATTAGATCGTAAATTATGAATATTTGTAATAGCAACTGTAATGTTTGATTATCGAATTATAAGAAAGGTGAGAGGTTGTGTATTTCTATTATACTTTTTAATACATGATATACCATTGGGTAAACGAACCTCTGATGAAAATCATGTCTGCCTAAGCCTGGTTAACATAGTGGTATGGGATGCTATGGTGAGATGTCCTATAGCCCTTGACGGTTAGTCTTAAGTGCAATTTAAATAAGAGGTATATCATTGTGCACTCATGAATAAAAAAATATGCAAAAGTATGAAGAAATAATTAAAGACATTAATAAGATGTTAAGTAAAACCAAAAGTAAAGTAAAAAAAGTAAAAAAGTAAAAAAAAAAAGACACACAAAAATAGAAATGCATGTATATGTTTTGCACCACCGGATAACATCAGAAAATGCAAGATATATGTCAAAGTAAGTAAGCCGTCGTACCGAAAAATGTACTAAGTCGTCCGTGCTGGATAATGTACGAAGGATGGTATCTCGGTAAAGTAAAGTATAGTAACATATTTCCTTATACAGTAAAGTGGTAATTTAATTTAGTACAAATGCATGTGAATGTGTATTGATGAGATGATAATGTATGAAATATGAAAAATAAAGAAAATAAAGAAAATAAGAAAAGAAATAAAGAAATTGACATAATGTACATGTTTATTTTTCATACTCTGATTTTATATGTAAACTGATGTATGAAGCGATGAAATGCATGCAAATTATTATTCATTATATGATTTATTATGATCTATTAAATACGCGGAGTAACTCGTTACTCAGCCAATGATTCTTGTTGTCAGCAGGTTCAGGTTTTAACATTTGTGCGCCCGGACCTTAGAAAGAAGAGGAGTACGTCGAGGAACCCGAAGATGACTATCCCGAGGAAGAAAGGGACCTTGATCGTTGGCCCTATTATTGAAGCTATTTATTGGTTATTTAAATTTCGGGAGACTTTAGTTAATTTTATAGAGACTCATGTTAGTTTAGTCTTTTATGATTATAGTTAGGATGGGTGACTAGGATTTATTACTTTTCAGTTGCATTATGGAGTTTGGATTTTAGTTGATGGTTTAATTGAAGAAAAAATTTTATATCCGTATTTTAGTATGCCTTAATTGCTTCTAACATGATGAATTATTAAGTAAGTCACGTGCCAAGATCTCACATCCTCCTAGATGGAGTTTTGGGGCGCGACATTGACTTACCCTTTCCCCGGTTAACAACCCTAACTCCGGTTAAACCTTCTTTTGGCCTACCAGACCTAATCTTGTAGCCTACCGGGCTTAACTTTGTTACCCTCAACTATGGTTGACAATCCTAACCATGGTTAGTTTGACCTTTAATCCCGGTTCGCAACTCTAACCTTGGTTAAATCCAATCTTGGCCTATCAGGCCTAAGTCTTAATCTACCGGACTTACCCTTGGTCTACCAAGCCTAAACCCTAGTCTACCGAACTAATTCCTTAGTCTACCAGACTAACCCTCAGCCTACCGAGCCTAAACCATACACTTGACCAACCCGGTCAACCAAATACTAGCCTTTGGGCTAAACTCTTAGCCACTCCGGTACACACACACACACTCCTTAGCCTTGGCACGAGCTCATATGCCAGAACTATGCTCGGTCTGATCTCACCTTGTGAGTACGTAGGCAACTCAACCCGGGTTCGACCCTAGTTAGCTTTCTCTTTCTTGGGTTAGTATTACTCTAAACACTTATGCATTTGAACAAAGTTTGATTTAATTTGGCTTACACCTAGAAAGTAGGGAACCATTGTAAAATAGAGGTCGTGGGATGCTTAACACCTTCCCCGGGACTTAACCGAACATCTTACCTAGATCTCTCACGTAGACCAAGACCTTATCCACAACCCGGGAACTTATCCCTTCTGAATTAATAGGTGGTGACTCTCAATATAGCCCGTGAGTGCTAAAATCCGTGCTCACTGCTCTGGCGACTCTGCTGGGGAATTTTCCAAGGTTCAACCTGAAACCTAGGTCTAAGCCAAATTAAAAGTAAACTTTATTCAAATGCCTAAGTATTTAGCTTAATACTAAGTCTTTCATCTTTTTGGTGCTTTGTGTACTGCGCATATCATACATAACATAGTAGTGTAATGTCCTATTAAAGCCACTAGACAAGCTTATTACGCTTACGGCTGCTGGATGATCATCCTTAATGTCATAAGCTTAAAAGTCTTGGAGGTCCATCCGCGGAATTACTCATGTTGGGTGATTACCCTCAGGAAATGATTCTGAATGTTCTCACTTGCACCAATCGTCCATTTTCAGATATATTCTATATCGGGGAGTCGTATATACGGTGTTAAGTGACTCTCATCCTTTTAGGAACAAAATTGCATTAACCCCGTATTCATACATATAGACTAGGTTATGGTATAGTGTGAGCATGAGATTTTCTACCGACTTCACATTTATGTTTTGACTAAAAGTCTCCACCTATTCATTCTAAGGGATAGATCCCGGATTGATTTGGATAAAGTAAATAGTCTATTAGAGTTAGGGTAAGCGGTTCGATTAAGTTCTAGGGAAGGTGTTAGGCACCCCAGGACCCCATTTTACAATGGTTACCTACTCCCTAAATTTAAGCCAAATTTAATATCAAAATTAATTAAAATGTCTAAGTGTTTAAAACATTGCTAATCCAAGAAAGATAGAAAGCTAGATGGGCTAGGGTCGAACCCAAGAAGGGTTGCCTACGTACTCACCAGGTGAGATCAGACCGAGCGTAGTTCTGGCACATAAGCTCGTATCAAGGCTAGGGGTGTGTGTGTGTGTGCATAGGGTGATCAAGGGTCTAACTCGAATGCTAGGGTTTAATTGACCGGGTTGGTCAAGTGTAAGTCAAGTCTAACCTCAATTAGAAAACCCTGATTAGGGGGCTAACCAAGGTTAAGAAGTCTTAACAAGCATGTTTTTTGTCTTTTTCGATTTTTGAATGTTTTTGATATTTTTGAATGTTTTTCATTTTTTTGGATTTTTTTGAATAGTAGTTTAGGCTTGTTGCGGAGCAACGGGCCTAAACTAAGAAACCAAAAACTAAGTCTAATTTAAAGTTGAATTTTAAGAATGAATTAAGAATCTAACTTGAAAACTAGTTTAAATCTAACCTAGTTGAGCTAACTTAGAACAGAAGATTAACTAGCTTAAAAATTAACCTAAGACTAACTCAAGAACTACCCTAAGGTTAACTAATCCTAAGACTAATTTAAGGACTACCCTAAAACTAACTTAGAAAACTGAAATTAAACTTACAAATATGTTTATCCTAGAGTAAAACCAGATTCAAATCTAACTCAAAACGAACTTAACTAGATTACAAGCTAACCTAAGGTTACACTAATTTGAACTATCTAATCACTAACCTAAAAATCAAATGAAGTTTCAAACTAAACTAATTGGAATTAAAAAAATTAGATTTAACTAATTTAAAATCCTAATCTAATCTAAAACTGAGTTGGAACTTTATCTAATGAGAGTTAGTCTAGACATTAAGCACAAGTTGGACTAAAACTAACCTAGGTTAAGTTCTAACCTAGAAACTAGTCTAGAAATAAATTAAAAAAAACAGAATTATGGTACTCACATTTTACTTTAGCTAAAAGGATTAGAACTAATCTAACAAAAAGAGATTCTAGAGGCTAATTCTAAACTAATTTAACATACTAAAATTATCAAATAACTTTAGGATGTAAAAGGGAAAAGAGGGGAAAACTTTACCTGTGGTTGCTACGAAGGAGAGGAGTAAAATGATGTTGCACAGAAGATGACGTTGCTGGTGGTGGTGGTGCTCGTGACTGGTGGTGGCCACGCCTGGAGTGTTTTACATGGGCTGGGCAGGTGGCTACACGAGGCTGTTCAGGGGTGGTTTTGGACATGAACAGGAGCTGAATAGAAGCTGATTTTGGGTATGAATAGGTGTTGAACAGTGAGGCTGTTTTGGGGTATAAACACGGATGAGAGAGAGGAAATGTTGGGGCTGTTCTGCGGACTGTAATGGGAGTGATCAAGGGCTGTTTTGGGGGTGATTTTGGGAGTTGTTATGGAGGATGGTGGAGCTGCGTCTCTACTGCAAGTGGTGTGCGGCCATTGGTGTGGATTGGAGATGGCGGGCTGATGCTGTCGTGGCTATTGGAGGCGCAGCTGCTGGTCCAGATTTGAAATGGGGACTGACGTCGATAGGTAATCACAGGGAGCTCCCTCTCTTGACCAAGCTACTGGGACAATGGAGAAGCACGTCCTCTCCTCTCTCTTTAATGGAGATGATGATCCAAACTTGTGAGCTCAAGGGGGCTATTCCTCTTTTTTCTCTTAACACAAAATGGAAAACCAAAAGAAGAAGAGAGAAAATGAGAGAGAGAGAGATTAGGGTCTTTCTTTTTCTTTGAGCTTGAGGATGAGGGTTGTTAGAGATTAGAGTGGCATGGGGTGTGAACCGTAGAGAAATATAGAGAGAAAGCTTGAGGGAGAGAACCTAAGAGGTAGAGAGGTGAGGATAAGTGGGAGAGAAAGGGGTGGTCTGGTTTTGACAGGGGTATGAGGCCCAAAAAAAAAATCCTCTCTACTGAGTTTTGTTTTTTGAAAAAAAAACTCCCCTCTACAGATTTTTTTTTCAAACTCTTTCCTCAAACAGTGACTGTGGGTGGTGTTTAAATAGAAGATGGTGGAAGGGATAAGGCTTGCGGGTACTAGGCGTGGGGGACATTGTGGCCGAGAGCCAGGAGGAGCAGGGGGCAGCAGCCTAGGTGGAGGTCTGTGCACTGTCTCCATGAGGAAGACAATGAACAGTGCTTTCAGTTTTTTTTTCTTTTTTTTTTGGTTTTTGATTTGTTATTTGCTCTATTGGGCCTAGCCCACACGCATGGGGTGAAAGGGATTTCTCCCTTGCCATTTGAGGGTTTTGGCTCCACTCTTTCAAATTTTGAAAAGAAACGGTAAATCCCACTTGGGTTGGGCCATGCTTGGGCTTGCAAATGTGTTTTAGACAAGGTTTTGGGTGTTTTGGACTAGAAATAGGCTTTAAGCCCGTAGGGGTTTGAACCTAGGGCTTTCTAGGGTTTAGATTAGGGTTAGGCTTAGGGTTAGGTCTAAGATTTACCTAGGGTTAGACCTAGGGTTTAGTTAGGGTTAGCTTAGGGTTTGGGCTATGGTTTAGATTTTTTAATTGAAATAGGCCTTAAGCCCATAGAGATTGGATTTTGGGATTTAGATTTTTCCTAGGGTATGAGTTTTTTTCTTAGGGTTAGACTAAGCTATCCATGGTTAAATTAATTAACCAAGGTTAAAGGAGGTGTGAAAATGAGGTGCTGACATATAGTCTACAAGCAGCCCATCCGAGGAGGGTTACTCTAAGCCCTAACATGCTTGCAGCCTATACCTGTCCCCAATCATGGTTGACTATCAGTGCACTTTTATCCTGATAAGAACCCACTTAGGGGCATGTAATGAGTCAAACTCGTGCTTGTAATAAAATACATCCAACCCTGCATCCCGACATTGCATATGAGATTCAAATCCCAGGTCGACAGGTCTTCACAAGACCTATCCCCAATCTTGACCTGATAAGCCCCCGGTTCCTAGCAACCCAGGTAAAGCACGTCAGACCTCCATTTGTCTACCCTATCGGATCACATGTGTCTTACCACACCCAATCAAAATTTTAAAAAAAATCAGAAAAATCAAAACTATCATCTCAGCATTACCCCATCCATCATTGCGCATTCAAAAGTGCTACCACTGCATTTCCATTGCACTGAACATCCTCAGTGCATACACCACATAAGCACAACACTTACACTGTGCCCCTCAGGAATTACTGCATCATCCATGCACCTTTATCATTGTCCATGCACCTGTGCATGCTCATGTATCTTACATTTGACTACCATACATCAAGATTGACCCGATCTACGTTTTCAGATTCTATCTTACCGAAGTGGCAACTCAAGGACCCAAGCAATGGAGCACGGAGAAGCATCAAGCGGTCAAGAAATCATCATGAGAACCCTGCTTAGTCATGGACAAGACATCAAGGAAATCAAGTCTCTTCTCCTAGATGTAACTGTCACTCTCAACAAACTCCTAGTGGCATAAGGGCAAACCCAAATTCGCCCCCTACCTTTTAGACAAACACATCTAACTCAGCGGCACAAGCCAAATGTCGGGTCAGCTCTGGAGTTTGCAATTGAGCCAGTTGTTTCTGACTTTGCTCTTGTATGTAATCTCGTGTGGAGCCCGGGTCATCCGAATGACTTCGATTGAGCGCCCAGTCACGACTCAACAGTGAGTCATCAATCAGAACCGAACGAAGAAGGAGAAAGTAGAGAGTTCAACAGCATGTTTTCTGTTCAGACGGTGGAGGCCGGCTTCGCTTGTGAGCCGAGCCGAGGCTGATATCCAAACCGATGATGGGGAAGTTGAGTTGGAGCTGACTCTTGGCTTCGAGCCGGTATCTAGCATCCACAAAATGGGGCCCGCGAAGAGAAGTGAGATCTACGGTTTAAGTGGTGACATGTGTAAGATGGAGATGGGCCTGGATTATCCGGCATGAGTTACCAGTGCCGTGCTCGGAGAGAAACCAGTTTTGACTTAATGATGAAATTTCTCTTATTTCCTTGTAATTTTTTCTGTGGGAGGCGTATACATATAAATACTGAAGATAGATAGAAAGAATTTATATACAGATCGTTTTGTTGTTAGAACTCTCTGTTTTTAAATATGTTATTGAATCTTGAATAGAGTAACACTCGAATCATGTCCACTTCAATCCTGAACTTAAAAAATGAGATTCAATTACCAAGAGCCCATGCCCTGGTGCAGTCCACGAGTGAAACTTGGCAACAATGCTAATTTATACCTCAAGCTACCAAGACATATAAAAAAAAAAAAGGAAAATAGTTAACATACCAGAGATATCCATTTGCAAACCTAAGGCTGGACCTCATTGGTCCATGCCCTCCCTCTTAAATACCCACCAACTATGGTGAGGAGGTACTGCCTTGATTTGTAAATAGATATCCCAGGAACGCCTATCATTACTCTAAAAAAAAGATGGGGTTAATTACACTAAAGTTTTCTCGATTTGGTGAAATTGCATAATATACTAACTTTCCCTAAATTTTGATAAAATTGTCGAAACTTGCCCTTTTATTTTTAAAGTAATAGACCTACCTAAGGTTTGGTGAAATTATAGAAATCATCACTATCTTCTATTTCAATTATTGATAACAATCCTCCTTGCTGTTGATGAAATTACGTGTTAAAATGCTCGAATTACCATTATTGAGATGTCGTTTCCTCGAGTATATATATCAGGGTAAAAATTGTAAATGAGCATCCTTTGTTAACAATGCGAACTTGATGAGCACGATAATGGAGGACAATGTAATTTCAAAATTAAGAAGGGAAGTTTTTGCAATTTTACCAAACCTCAGGAGAAGATAGTGTAATTTCAAACACAAAATGAAAAGTTTCTACAATTTCCCCTAACTTTAGAAGGCACTGTAATTTAAAAAATAAGATGTGAGGTTTTTGTAATTTTTCCAAACATCAAGGAGTCAGCATAAAAAAAAATTTGGGGTCTTCTTGTGCACATGCACACTAACCAACACATTGCGAATTAAGGCATTGACTAGTATGTATAGGATATAAAAATAAAGGCAATGAATTTACAAGGTTAATTTACTAGGACGTAGTCTCTTTACTTGACATGTGTCCTCTTTTATAGTGATTAAGATTTACTAACCCTTAGGGTTAAAAAAAAAACTAATTATAGGTTTTAGAAATAAATCTAAAAAAATTTGGGATCGGAATTTCATCTATTTGATTTTTAGAAATAAATATTTAAAAAATTAACTAGAAGAGTTAAATAAATATAATCAGGGTTAAAAGGGCAGTTTAAGGATTCTGTGACCGAGTTCATTTATGAACATTCAACAATAACTAATCCACTATTGAATACACATTGATCATATAATTCAATTCTTATCAATCACACGTTGAAAAACCTAGAAATCTCTATTTCTCCTATTTGAACTTTAAACTCCCAATCATTTGAGAGATTTTTAGAGGTTTTATTCCAATCCTATCTAGCTCATTAATGAGCTTTATAACTAGATTCAAATCCAATCAACTTCATTACAATGAAGGAAATCAAGAACCTGCATATTCTTGTCTGTGAAGCCGAAAAACTTTGAGAAGTCAAGAGAGGGTGTTCTCTTGCATTGAAGGTCATTATCTCAGCCTGTAAAAGAGATTGTAAGAGGTGATATCCTAGCATGTAAGAGATTGTAAAGGTTTGAGCTTCACCCGGGAGGAAGCTTGTGGGAGTAAAATCGTGAGAATCCTTGAAGCGGGAAACTGAAAGGCAGGGACGTAGACAAGTTATCGAATCTCGTGAACAAACTCTTGGTGTTTGTATCTCCTTAACTCTTTATCTCTTATTCCATTTTATTTTTGCTTGTTGCATTACCTTAAATTCTTTAATTCCGTAAAATAGATTAAGGCATAATTTTATTTTACCATTGACCCTAATCACCTTCTCTATGATCCATTTACTAGGCAACACATGATTCCTTTAAAGTAATAGTAATAGATTCCTTATGAATGTACATAGATTTTTTCCAAATGCAGACAGCCGCACTATAGATCTTGGACGTCTTAAAGTTGTGTGATTGCTTTCAACAAAAAAAAATATGTCCATTCATGTACGGTTCCGCGGCTTTGGCATAAGGATTTGGGATCTTTGGCAACTTGTTGGGTCTCACCAAGAGAATAAGGAGCGTATTTTAATCCGACACGACACGTATCTCTGAGTCAACTCGCAGAGCTACATAGAGAGACAGAGGGGGATAGAGACTAGAGAGAGACGCGCACAAAAGGAACGTAAAACAGTCTAAAGAAATTGAAACTTTGAGTTTGGAAGTGGGTGGTAATGGTATGTAGTATGTAGTAATGGTATGTAGTATGTACGAAACAGCGGCTTTGATAAGTAGTCACTCCATCATAATCACGAATATAATATATAATAATGAATTTAAAGAAAAAAAAAGATTGGAAAGACTAACCGACAACGACGGCTCACCAACATTTAATAAATTGAAGCATAACAACTCCAAGTCTTAGGGAATAACCACTTGCTCCACCATCACACCTCTCCCACTTCATCTCTAATTAACCTTTTCTTTTTTTAAATTTAATTTCTCCACTTTAGATGGAATACCATTTACACATATCCTTATAATAACTAACAGAAGGTACGTGCGTTGCACGTGTGTACAGTTTGATGCACGTGAGAGAGAGGGGTGGGGGAGAGCGATTGGGGAACACTAGAGATGAGTGAATTTTAACCACAGTTAAAGAGTGTCAAAAGGGACACATGTTAACCTATGAATGCAATTGATGAGAAATGGGTAATTTGAGGTGGGTGAATTTTAACCACGATTAAGGAGTGCCAAAAGATGTAGATGAAAAAAGGATAGCTTGGGAAATAAGTAAAACATTAAATCAAGGTTTTGTCTTAAGGGTGGTTTGAGAATTTATAACTTTAAATAGATTGTAGGTGAGAAAGGGGTAGTTTGAGAATTTATCAAAAATTAGGCTACCGTTTGAGAAATGGGTAGTTTGGTAGATTGTAAATAAGAAAAAGGTAGTTGAGAATTTATCAAAAATGAAGGAAGATTTGTAAGGTTTGTATGTAAGGATAGCTTGGGAAATGACAAAAATCAGGCTATGGGGGTAGTTTGGGAATTTCCATCATTAGGGGGGCTTCTCTCATTGTAATAGAGATATGCTTTGTAATGAAAAGATTTCTTGTAAAAAGTATAACAATATATTTTGTTTGGCCACATTTAAGCTAAGCTTGAGCCCCACTCTATTTAATTCGGCTTGGCTTGTTTAGGAGTCAATTTAATTTGAGCTTTACTCAACTTAAAACATCATATATATATATATATATATGATATTTTTTTTTAATAATAATATATTTTAATTTATAATAAATAAATTTAAGAGATAATAAGAAAAAAAGTTGGAAAATTAAAATAAAAGATTCTAACCGTAACTATTTAGATTGAGACAGGGTTACCAAATTCGTTACATGCTAGAGCGAACTCGAACTGGTTCGTGGTTCGGTTTGGTTAGTGAAATTGAGCAATTTCAAAACCATCTTAGTTTGTCATATATTTTATTAAAATTCATTGATATTTTTCATTAGGTTTGACAAATTTATACTTTAAGTTCATAAACTGTTCATAAAAAGATATTTTTATTTTTATTTTTCAAATTAGTTTTTGTAATATGTTGTTTACATCCTTTAAGGATATATAATTTTATAATATAATGTAAAATATTAATTTTATTTTGCACGCTTAAGTAGCGAACTAAACTAAAGAACCTACGAACCGAAAAACAAATTATCTCATTCTACTCCTAGTGAATCGGGTTCATCTTAGAGTGGTGAACTGTAAACCGCGAACCCGAACTCGAACCGACGAACTAAGTAACATTGGATTAAGAAATACACTAAAATCTAATATTTGTCTATCAATCAAAACTCGGCCCCTCTAATCGAGCCCCACCTACCTTGTTTAAATATTCCAGCTCAAGTGGAGAGCATGTTCAAATGAAGCTTAGCTTCTAGGATTAATCTTTCATTTCTAATTAGACTAGTGATCTTATCCAGTTATAACCGGTTTTGCCAAAAACCCCTGTGGTCACTACATATCCTTTTTTACACCCCTATAATTGTGGTTAAGATTCACATATCCCTAGGTTCATCCACTTATCTTTGGTTTTTAAAAAAAATATTTTTAAAAGATTAAACTTAGGATTTGGTAAGTTTTAACTACGGTTAACAAAATTTTTTATTATTTTTCTCTAAAAATCAAGAATGGGTAAGTGAACCTTTGGAGTGAGTGAATCTTAACCATAGTTATTAGGTGTCAAAAGGGCTTAAGGGCGTAACCGTTTTTGGCAAAACCGGTTACAACCGGAGAAGAATACGACCCTTCGAATTGTCATTAGCATTCAAAAAGTAAATAACTGTACTTGGGTTAAGCAGTAAGACTAAAACCACTGGCGAAGTCCCTTGGGCGCCCACAGTCATGGCGAAAAGCAGGAAACCAGAAATGGTTTTGAAAAGCAGTTTTAGTATAATTTCCACAAAACCGGGAGTTGGGTTTGGGCCGAGTTTTCCATGATATGTGGCGATTCGTCCGCACTCTGAGATCTGAACATGGGTAACCCTCTTGCATGTACCCTCTCATACTCTCACCAGGCCTCCACGTGCCCCTTCACCAATCTGCCCTTTGTTTTCCTCTCCAATAACAGCAATTGGGAATGGGATTTTGTCTGGCTCTCCCCAGATGAAAACAGTCTGGCCCTCGTCCTACATGTCAACACCTGTCCTTTTTTTACACCCTTTAGTCATGCTTAAGATTCATTATCCTTTAGAGTTTAACCATGTAACCTGGGTTTATTTTTGTTAAATTAACCACTGGAGCTAATTGGCAGGGTTAAAACGGCAGTTTAAGGGGACCCAAACCAAATCCGATCCCCAACAATCCTGGTCTCTCTTTTGACCGGTAAAATACAATATTTGGGGATGGAATTTGGTCTCGCCCCACATTTAACAGGTCTAACACGTTTCCCTTTTGACACCTCTTAATTATAATTAAGATTCATTAATTTTTAAGGTTCAATTAAGTAACCTTGTTTTTTAAGAAAAAATTTAATTACAAGAGTTAAAAAATATAATCAAGGCTAAAAGGACAGTTTTAAGGGTTTTGTGATTGAGCCCAAAAAAAAAAATACTTAACATACCTATGATTTCCATTTCGTAACAAAACGACTAGTCCCTCATTTGTTCACGCTCCAATTTTAAATAATTATCAACTTTGTTAAGATTTACCCACTCTTAAGGTAAAAGTAAAACAATCCAACCTATCAAAATCTTAATTAACTTTAATTTATGCAAGTTTAACCAGGATTAAAGGGGTGTTTAAACTAATCACTGATCTTTTGAAAAAGGTTGAAATTTTCAAAAGCAAAGGCCAAAGTCATTGGAACTTGGATTTTGCTACAAGGTGCATCCCCCACTTTCCCGAATAATAGAAACCCGGTTTCTCACTCTACCGCTTTTTAGGAAACCCCCTTCAAACCCGCGGCCTCTCATCCCAAACCATCCTTCTCCCCCCTACTTAAATACCACCCCACCCCACCCCACAACTTCCTCTCCTTCATCTCCATAGCTTTCTGCTTCTACTTATAAAAATTCTCTATTCTTTTATTACCAACACCAACGAAATGAGGATGAGTTGTAATGGGTGTCGAGTCCTCCGCAAAGGATGCAGCGAGAACTGCAGCATCAGACCCTGTCTTCACTGGATCAAGGACCCCGAATCTCAGGCCAATGCCACTGTCTTCCTCGCTAAGTTCTACGGCCGTGCTGGTCTCTTGAACCTCATTAATGCCGGCCCAGAACATCTCCGGACTGGTAATTTTTTAAACCCCCCTTTCGCTTTTCGATTTTAACTTTTTTTCAAATGGGGTTTTACTGAATTTTCATTTTTTTTGATGATTACAGCAAAATTCAGGTCATTGCTTTACGAGGCTTGTGGGCGGATTGTTAATCCAGTCTATGGCTCAGTTGGGTTACTGTCGTCTGGGAATTGGCAGCTCTGCCAAGCAGCCGTTGAAGCCGTTCTTAAAGGCGCGCCGATCGTGAAAATCCCTTCTGAAACGGCCTTTAGTAGCCCTAGTCCTCCCTTCAAAGCCTACGACATTCGACATGTGTCTAGTAAAGATGAGAGCTCGGCTGCTTCTCAAGAGCAGGCCCTTCACAAGGTGAAGTCTCGGAACCGATTTAAGCGCTCTGGAGCCAAGCACAAGCCAAATGTCGGGTCAGCTCTGGAGTTTGTGACTGAGCCGGCTGTTTCCGACTCGGCTCCTGTATGTAATCTTGAGTGGAGCTCGGGTCATCCGAATGACTTCAATCGGGCGCCCAGTCACGACTCGACAGTGAGTCATCAATCGGAACCGAGTGAAGAAAGAGAAAGCAGAGATTGTAAGAGCATGTTTTCTGTTCAGATGGTGGAGGCTTCGCTCGTGAGCCGAGCCGAGGCTGATATCCAAACCGATGATGGGGAAGTTGAGTTGGAGCTGACTCTCGGCTTCGAGCCGGTATCTCGTATCCAGAAAATGGGGCCCGCGAAGAGGAGTGAGATCTACGGTTTAAGTGGTGACACGTGTAAAATGGATATGGGCCTGGATTATCCGGCATGAATTGCCGGTGCCTTTCGTGGAGAGAGAAACCAATTTTGACTGAATGGAATTTTCTCTTATTTCCTTGTAATTTTTTTGTGGGAGGTGTATACGTATAAATACTGAAGATAGATAGAAGGAATTTATATATGTTAGAACTCTCTCTTTTCAAGAAGAAATCAACTATGAAAGGAGCAGGAGCTCGGGTTGAAGAGTCAACCGGGGCAAATTATGGTAGTTTGGTAATTCTGAATACATGGAAGGGATATTTTGTAACTGCATAATTTTAATAAATAACCCTTCTTCAGGCACTTTTAAAATGTTGTTGAATCATGCATAGAGTAACACTGGAATCATGTCCGATTGACTTCAATCCTCAACTTAAAAAATGAGATTCAACTACTAAGAGCCGGCCTCGGATTGTCTCTGGCGAAGCCAGAAAGCCCTTGTCTCCTGTTGGAGAAGTCAAAATCATGGACCTCATGATTTTGACTTCTCCACACTGCATGACACATGGCGATAAGATGATGAGATAAAAGAAGAGAGATATCAAGTGGGGAGAAGTCAAAATCATGGGGAGAAAATAAAATGACTTCTCCCCTTTTAATTGCCACATGTCCCTTATTTTATGGTTGCCCGAGAGGATTTTCTGGCTTCACTAGAGACAATCCGAGGCCCTAAGAGCCCATGCCTTGGTGCAGTCCACGAGTGAAACTTGGCAGCAATGCTATTATACCTCAAGCTGCCAAGACGTATAAATAAAAAAAGCGGGGTTAATTACACTGAATTTTTCTCGGGTTTTGTGAAATTCAAGAAATCTCTTTTATTTCAAAAAATTATGTTGACTTTCCTCAAGTTTGATGAAATTGTAGAAACTTATCCTTTTTTCTTTACTATTATAATGCGAGAGACGTGTGTAGATGATTTTTCTGCAATTCCTAAACTACCCTTATATAAAAAACAAAACGTTGGTTTAATATGAGAGACGTCAGACAAACAATCTTGAAGATCCCACACCATGTCTTTTTTCATATCCATAGGGAGGAGTTATCATATCCATAGGGATGATAACTCCTTCGCACACAAGTTAGCCCAGCACAGTATGAATCACTGTGAGACTGAGGATTTTAGCATTCATTTGTTATCCCCTTGGGACTGTAGGAGGATTCTAGCTAATAGAAATCCTCCACTGAATTCGAGTAGTCTGGTTGATTGTATTATCTCTCATCAAAAAAAAAAATGTTTTACTTTAATTTCCAAACTACCCTTACCTTTGATTTAATGTTTATTTTAATTCCCAAAATAACACTTGCTCATCTATCTATTTAGAATTAGGAATGACAATGGGGTGGGGTGGGGTGGGGCGGGGCCGGTTTTTCTACTACCCCGCCCCTGAGATTAGAATACACCGACCCCCGACCCCACCCCACCCCGCCCCCGACCGGGGCTTATAAACTGTGAAACCATCCTTGCCTCTATTAAAAAGTATTAACCCCAACCCCGCCCCGCCCCATATTTAAAAAAAAAAAATCAATTTGCTGTACAGGTGCTGTCGGCAATAATGTAGAGGTGGTGCTATTACATTGCCACCGGTGAAGAAAAGAAATTGAGGTTCTTAACTGGGCTCTCATTGCTCTCATTGCTGATAAAGAGAAGGAGGACTGGTGTAGCCGGACCAAGAGAAAAAAAAAAGGGGGGAAACAAGGGAGAGCTGCTGCCGCCGGCGAGAAAAACAATAGAGTAGCTTGGCTTGCCGGAGAAGATGATCGGGGGGTGTGGGGCTGGCCGGAGATGCTGCCGTCGCTACTGGACTGAGATCAGGAGAGAGGAAGAAGAACTTTCCAAGGGAGATGCTACCGCCGCTGCTGGACTGAGTTTAGGAAGAAGATCACAATTCACAAAGAGGGGTTACGGCCAAAAAATTCTAAAACCCTAAAATTTTAGATTGCTTTATAAAATCAATTTTTTTTATTTTTCCAACAATACCCCTTAGACCCTTGTTAATAGCTAAGTTACTCCTCCAACCCATATATATATATATATATAGCCTATAATATCGGGGCGAGGTGGGGCAATGGGGTGGGGTATACTAAAACCAGCCCCGGCCCGAAACTGGTTCGGTTTTTTTTTAAAAATATCAAACCCGCCCCTAAACCATTTAGATAGGAACCATTTAGTATACCCCACCGTAGGTAAAATCGCATCCGTAGGTTAACACGTGTCCCTTTTAACTCCTATTAATTGTGGTTAACTCCTTCCCCTCACTCTCACGTGCATTGCACGTGCCACTAGCGAGTTCCGCGGGTTCGTGTCCCTTTTAACTCTTATTAACTGTGGTTAACTCCTTCCCATTGCTCTCATGTGCATCGCACGTGCCATCTGCTAGTTTTTTATAGTTAAACATACCTACCTTAGGTTTGTTGAAATTATAGAAACCATCCCTATCTTCTATTTCAAGATTCTCCTCCATCACGCCCCAAATGGTTGGTTCCCCTTTTAGGGGAGTGTTTGGGTGAAGCTTCTAAGGGTTGAGAGTGTGTGGTGTGTGCGTGGGTGAGTGTGTGGGTGTGTGTGTTTCCTTGCTTTGACTGCAGCTTTCACCTTGTGGTGTAGTTGCCTTAACCAAAAAAATAATGTGTTAAAATGCTTGAGTTACCAATTATTGAGACATCTTTCCTAGAGTATATAAATGGGGGTAAAATTGTAAATGAGCATCCTTTGTTAACAACGAATTACCAATTATTGAGACGTCGTTTCCTTAGAGTATATAAATGGGGGTAAAATTGTAAATGAGCATCCTTTGTTAACAATGCGAATGTGATGAGCATGATAAGGGAGGATAGTGTAATTTCAAAAACAAGAAGGAAATTTTTTGCAATTTTACCAAAGCTCAGGGGAGGATAGGGTAATTTCAAAAACAAAACGGGAAGTTTGTACAATTTTGCCTAAGCTTAGGAGAAGGCAATGTAATTTCAAAAACAAGATGAGAGGTTTTTGTAATTTTTCCGAATCTCGGGAGAGTCAGCGTAGAAAAATTTGGGGTCTTCTTGGGCACATGCACATTAGCCAACACGTTGCAAATTAAGGCATTTGACTAGCATGTATAGGATTACAAGGTTAATTTACTAGGGCGTAGTTTCTTTACTTGACATGTGTTCCCTTTTACAGAGATTAAGATTTACCAACCCTTAGGGTTAAAAAAATTTAATAATAGTTTTTAGAAGAAAAAAAAGATTAAAATTTGGTTACAAAAAAGGAATTAAGGCAACATGAGAAAATATAGAAAATCTAGACAAACAACAAACTCTAATGTTGTCCTAAAGTCACAAGGACACTAAGAACCATCCCAGGTGTCACTTCATTACACCAAGGTTTCTAAACCTGGCTCAGATACCAATCTGTCACGCCCCCTAAATCAGCACACACAATATCTCATTATTGCACAGATCTCGGGGCGTGAACTGGGAACAAATCCCCAAGTATAATGAAAATCATAAATTTAAAGGATCCATTAACAGAGAAGAATATAAAGCAATGTCTAAAATTCTTAATAAAAGAAGTGGTAAGTAAAACATAATCTCAACGTTCTAACACAAGTGTACCTCACTACAGATTCCAACTCTTACTAAAAGGAAAAAAAATAACTAAGGTTTCTTTGCCTCTACGTGGAATGACCCTCTATCTTCTTCAAATACTTTTGAAAAGTAAGATCAACAAGAGTCAACACAACGCTCAATAAGAGAACACAACCATTAAGTGCACATAAATATTTATAGAGTGTGTAACAATCTAGATCATTTTCATGTCGTTATTACATTGTCTACGCATGCAAAACAATCAATTGGTAGAATTGTACATTTCTAAAGTATGTACAGTAGACCCTCTTATAATTAATATTTTATAACTTAATAATCTCTAATAATAAATAAATTTATAAGTAACCAACTTGGTTCCATAGTGTATAATTAATAATCCCTTATACTTGCTATTTAATAATTTTTTAAGAAAGTTCTAGTATATTATTAATTATAAGAAAGATTTTTATACTATATTAATACATAGCTGTATAAATCTTATAAACACTTTACGGTTTAGGTATTAGGAAGAGAAATGGATAAATTATTTTAGATATTCTACCTATGTATAATAAATTATCATATATATGGTATAAAGTTCTAGATATTTTAGAAAGAAAAAACTAAAAAAATCATTTCACGAGGACTTCAAAATAATTAACAAAAGTTAAAGGGATAATCCCACTACATAATTCAAAATGAATTTTTCTCTTACCAAAATAAATGATATTTTTTATTTTTTTTGAAAAATGGGTTAAATTTACTATTTTTTTTTTTTGGTAATAAACTTTACCAAACTTAAATTACCATATACTGGTCTTATACATTTGTATCTACATGAAGCTTATATGGAAAATACAATACAGTCAAAAAGAAAATTTTTGATGGAAAATAAAATTTTTGATGGACCAATATAATAATTCTTATATATAATATTCTCTTATAATTAATATAATTTCTTTCCACCAAGGTTATTAATTACAAGAGAGTCTATTGTAATTTTTTACTCATTTTTACTTGTCATTAGGGATTGTACATAACTCTAGCATATTGGCAATCATTGAGGACCGTACACAACCTGTCCAATTAGAAAACTCAAGTTTGTACCAAACTCCACCCAGATAATCATCATTTGTGATCTTACACAATTCACCCTACCAGGGTTAGAGTTCGTACATAACAACACTCAATTGGGATTTGAGCTCATATTTAATTGCACCCTATTCACCAATTTTGGGGTTGTATATAACGTCGTCCCATTTTAGGGTCGTATGTAACCTTCCCAAGGTCCCCTTCTTGGAGTAGACACATATTTCACCCTACTAATGAACCTAACATGTTTAAGCCTTACCATCATTTCAACTTAATAACTTCCTTATTATAGTGTCCCGGACCACCATAGTAAAGAAGTTTAAACTATACGTTTACAAATTGTTTACAATTTATAAAAACAACAATGGTATTGTCGTTTATAAAAAATAAAAATAAAAACTATAACATTTAAATAAAAATAAAAACTATAACATTTATTCATCATGTGCACGATTTTATGGTGTATCTAAGAATTTAGTAAATAACAAGTCATGTTTTCATGTATCACATAATAGATGATGTATTTCAAGCATAATTAAAGAAAAAAACATATGGGCTGAATTTCTACATTTCTGGCTAGAGCTAGAAATTTCTTGCTAGAGCCAACCCAATTTTGCTTGAGTCAACTTTGATTCACTCGAGCCAACTTTGACTTGCTTGAGCCAACTACCAACTTGAGAGCAAAATAGTTTATTGTGTTGAAACAGTAAGCAACTCTGTCAAAGCCAACAATGTTTCGCTCGAGCCAACCCTAACTCGTTTGAGCGAACATGAACTCGCTCGAGCCCATCACGGCAGAATCTGAGAAAAATCCCAATTTTTTCATTTTTCTTCCCAAAACTCCAAGATTTCATTATATATTCACATAATTCAGTGTATATTCATTCTAACATCATGCTAACACATTATTAACAGGAATAAACATAATCATAACATGAATAACACATTAATAGAATCATACTAATCTAATGAAGTATTCACTTGCCTTTTCTTAGATTTTCTAAAAGATTAAGAGAAAAAACAAAGATTCTTAGATTTTCTAAAAGCTTAAGAGAAGAAACGAAGAATGATCGCCTCAAATGTATTAAACTCAATCCTCCTTGAATCTTGAGCCACCAATGTTGATCCAACTACCCAAAACTCCGCAACCACCACTTCAAACTCTAAGCATTTTTTCTTCCTTAAGAATTAGGTTTTCTCATTAAAGTCGCTAATTAGGTTTAGCTCTAACTAATTATACTAACCACTTAACTGTGTTTGTTTTCAAGCATTACTGAATCGGGTTTGTGCATTATTCTTTCATATATTCTAAGCTAACGTCAAATTTATTATCACGACCAAACACTCAATAACAAGATTACTGAAAAACCTTTTGAAGAAGAAATTACTAAAATACCCTTAGAATTAAATTAGATAAAAGTAGGTTCATTACATCTTCCCATCTCACGATGCTCCTCACTCATTTCTCATTTAGTGGATGTTTTAGTATAAATTTTCTTGAAAAAAATCACAAAAGATATGAGTTTTAACGAAGTTTTTGAGCATAGGATCAATCCCGATCAATAGCGATCAACACTGATTGATACACGTGGTCGATACACTTGCTTGATACCCATATTGATACATATTGATACCTGATCGTTACTCAATCTTAAATTATTTCTTCTTAGTAATAATTCCGTAAAATAGTACTAGTAAGGGTATCGAACCTCTGAGGACTACGCTGGTTTCGTTGTCTTTTATCAAAATTAATTTTTAAACTAATGAGATGGACAATTGATTGTATTTAATTAAACTAAAACAATGATTAAACTAATGGAGATTTTTAAATTAAATTGAAAACAATTAGGTTTTAAATTCTCTTGGAGAGAAGATCTAGGGTTTTCAAATCCACCACTAACCTACCAGTCTTATTTTGAATTTATTCTAACATCTTAATTTGCAAACAGTTTAGTTAGAGTAACAACACGTCCCCTCTCAACTGATCAAGAAAAGTTCCAGGGATTTTATCATAAGCATATCGTATATTCGGTTAGCACGAATGATACACACTAATTTACGGTTGTGTAATCACTCGTCTTCCCTTAGCATAAAATATCTTCGAATTTAATCTCTCGATATATTAAAACCATTGCATAAAACCTATGTTTAAATTCTAACGAAAATTAACACACGTGGATTCAATTCCAATTTCATAATACCTAAGACAAGGTTGAGAATTCCATTGAAATCAAATATAATTCAAATAAATCCGGTTGTTGAAACAACCCTCTCATTATGCAATCAATATCTACAAATAAGAAATAAAAAATAAAACAAAATAAAACGACATAGTTACTTGGCTAAAGTTTCATCGAAATCCTAGGATGGAAATTAGTTCATCGCGAGGGAAGAACACATCATCTTCATAGACAAAGCTGATACACTCTTCTTCATGACTTCATTTTTCTCCAGATTTTTCTTCTCTTCTTTTTGATTCCAAAACTCTTTACTTTGATGACCACAAACTCTTCTATTTATAGGGAGAAGGGCAATCTCGGATTAGGATTCTTAGAAACCTATTAGGACTCCACTTTCTTTGATCCGAGCAAGAAAACTTGGACAAAAACGCCGAGTACGATCGATCGCATGCAGGAAAAAATATTCAATTCAATCTGTCAACTGTGCGATCGGCAGCTCTGTCCCATCTATCGCACTAACCTGCGATCGATCGCAGCTGGGCTTGCGATCAATCGCATGTATGTAACCTGTGTAGAATCCTTTCTTTTTAGTATTTTTCTTCTTAGATGACCCTTGTTTGAACCTTTGGGAAGCCTTTAATCCACATTTTTAATATTCTTTTCCTCACATGAACCTGAAATCACGGAAAACACCCAAGTAATGCAAAATAGTATAAAATATTACTCTCATATGGTTTAATAAGTTAAGTTTGAGGTGCTTATATGTGTAACATCTAACACAGATCAATACCCATATCGATACATATCGATATGATGTCTGTAACGACATGAAATTTTAATATAATAAAATTATGGGATTATAGGTCATTAATAACGATTATTTAGTTAAGCGTTTGTTAAATTGGTAGAAAGTGAGTTTTTAACGGGATTGGATTGTATCAATAAAACTTTAGTGTTTTTCCTCGAAAATCGTACATAATGTACAGGTCAGTTATTTGGATGATCACCTGTCATATCAGTTCCATTGCGTATTGATTCGCGAGACTGCGGAAGCCTTGTATGTAAGAAAATAAGAAAACATGAAATGTAAAGATTTTTGAAGTTCAGTTGGGACTCCATATATATTGGGGATTCTAATAGAAATCTGTGAGACTTATATCACTGTGTGTTGGTAGACCCTGTGGTCGACTATCTGTCGTTTCGGCAATTCATTATCTCAAATGAAGAAACGGCAGTATGCTTTGTGTTCGAAATCAGGAAATTAACGGGTTTTGCAGTTTTCTTCCGGACTTGCTTTTAATTGTCAAAACTCAACATTTTTTTATGAAATTTCTACAGCAGGTGTCAGATTGTCCCAAGTTCAGTCACCTGAAATTTCGTCAAAATCAGATTTCAGTTAGTAGGGATTCGGAGGTCGTATAAGCGAGAAAAGCCGGTAAAAGTCAATCAGTCAAAACCGTTGACTCGGACAAAGGGGACACATCACCATGGTCATGTGCCAAGCACATGACCCTTGGGATTATAAAAGGGGGCAAAGCCCCTCATTTTGTTCATCTTCTCACGGTGGAGAGTGTTGTCCCCAAATCAGATTTTTAGAGAGAGAAAAAGAAGAGAGAGAAAGAAAAGGGGAAGCTATCTTGGGGTATTTCGACATCTCCAACGCATTGGCGGCGTCTATTTTCTCCCCTGGTGCCTCGATCGACATGTAGAGAGAGAAAGAGGAAAATTTAGAGAGAAAAAGTAAAGGTTTGAAGGCGGGGAGCTTCACCTTGGGGTTGATCATTCTTCTAAGCGCGTTGGCGGTATCCATTTCTTCCCTCGACGTCTCAAAATCTGTGTAGGGAGGTAAAACTCCTTCTATCTTTTCTATTTTTCCTATTTTAAGCTATTTAATTTATGTGGAATGTATGTGTATGGTTTGGCGTGGATGAAAAAGGTCGAAGACCCCGTGGATGTTGTAGGGAAGGGTGGTGGTACGTGGAAAAGTGAGTAGAGGGATGTAGCCTTAGTGTAGGGTGTAAAAACCCCGAATTTAGACTCTCTATACACAGGGCGATTGATCCCCCAGATGCAGAAGCCTGAGCGATCGATCGCCCAACACTGGCAATCGATCGCCAGTGCCTAGAATGATGTTTTTGAGCTGTGGTGATGTTTGGACCTTCAGGTGAACCTCCAGGAAACTTGGATTGGGTCTTGGGTAAGTTGTATCATCACCCTTGGGTGTCGGAATGTTTGTTGAGTGTTTATAGGGTGATGGATGGACCCATCGACTCGGATATGTTCCCTATCGAAACCACCTTGTATGATGTGATGATCTTTGAATACTTGTAAGACAATGGTAGGTCCATTGGCCTTGTATAGTCCCACCTCGGGACAATCCTTGTGTGATGTGATGTTGTTGTGACAAGGTAAGGCGATGGAATGGTCTATCGGCCAGATAATGTTTCACATCGGGACAGTATACCCTTAGACTTGGTCCTCAGTCGTGAGACCAACTGTTTCAATTATTCAAGTAGGGCTTGAATAATTGGGGAGTTCATACAGTTAGAAAACCTAACCTGTGTGAAACACTATCTGTGGTCCCTCTTTGACTAAGTCCGGATAGATGATATTTATTAAGAGCTGGAGTTTCTCCGTGACTGATAGTCGGGAGAGTTAGGATGACATTGAGACTATGGTCCTAGGTTCGATTGGGGTCTACGGACCCAGTGATGTATTGAGTTTACAAACTCAATGATGTTACTTTGGGGGAGCATTGTCCTATGTCGGCAGGTATGCACCCAATAGAGACAGTGATGTACAAGATAGTTGCCTTGAGAGATGACGTTTGGCAGGGGCAGGTACATCCTAACAGAGGTTATATTAAGTGATGTGATGTCAGTGTCTGACTGGATCTGATGTCAAAGGTGTGATTCTTGGCAGAGTGTGATATGTCAGAGGTATTGTTTCTGACAGAGTGTGATATGTTAGAGGTGTTTATGAGAACTTGAATTTTAACCCCCCATTCCCGATCAGGATAAATCCGATAAGGACTAAGCGATAAATTGCAATTAGGTTGTGAGTCGCCACCTATCTAATTCTGAGGGAAATAGGTCTCTTAAATGGTTAGATAAGGCAAAGTCTGGAAGTCAGAGGTCAGGGTAAGGAATTCAGTTGAGTTAAGGGAAGGTGTTAGACACCTCTAAACTCTCATCTGGAGATGGTTATCTACTCCCTAAGTCTGAATCAAATAAATGAAACCATAAATAAGTTTGCAGTTTGATCTATATGCTGAGTAATGTAATATTGACTGAAATACATGAATTGAGATGGATAGGGTAGAAACGGAATAGGGATTCCATCCTAGGGGGAGCTGAACCCGATTAGGGTTGCCTACGTATCCATTGTCGGTGGAATCAAGCCGCACGTAGTTCCAGATGTGATTGGTTTGATTTGATTGATTGGGGATGGTTTGATTGAAAGATTCAATGGTTTTCGCTCTTATTTGATGAGTGAATTGGCCTTTTAAGCTTGTGCTGAGGAGCGAAATGTTGGATGATTTGATTTGATGGATTTCGTTGATTTGGGAGCGAAATGGCCTTTTAAACTCGTGTTGAGGAGCGTAATGTTGGTATCTGAACAGGGTTTGAATCGAGGCTCTGACAGAGGTTTGACTAGGTAGGAAGGGTTTAAATAGGGTTTAACTAGGGTTTACCTAGGGTTAAGCTAGGGTTTAGGTAAAGTTTACTTAGGGTTTAGGTAGGGTTTACTTAGGATTAACTGAGACTTCAACTAGGGTAACTGGGGTTTAATTAAGGCTTAACTAGGGTTAATTAGGGTTTAACTAGGATTAACTGGGGTTTAATCAAGGTTTACTGGGATTTGATCAGGGTTGAACTAGGATTAACTGGGGTTAAATAGGGTTGACTAGGGATTTAATCAGGATTAACTGGGATTTGATCAGGGTTTAACTAGGATTAACTGGGGTTAACTAGGGATTTAATTAGGATTAACTGGGATTTGATAAGGATTAACTAGGGTTTAATCAGGGTTTAGTTGGGGTTTAATCTGGGTTTTTGGGCAGAGGTTCGACTTAGACAAGGCTAGTTTTGAACTGGAATTTGGGCAGGGGTTCGACGAAGCAAGACTATATTTGAACTGGAATTTGGGTAGGGGTTCGACTAGGCAAGTAAGGTTAATTTTGAACCAAAGTTCGAGCAGAGGTTCGACAAGGTATACTAAGTTTGAACCGAAGTTTAGGTAGAGGTTTAACAGGGTAGGCTAAGTTTAAACAAAACTGAGCAGGGGTTCGACAGGGTAAGCAGTCTAAGTATTTAAAAACAATAATTAAAACTAATAAAAGACAAACAAACATCAGGGTTTGGCGATATTACCTTCCGGGAAACCCAAAAGGGTTTCTGAAATAAGTGCTCCTGAGAATCATTCTTCGAAATCGAATTCCCGGGATCGCCGATGCTAAAGAAAGGTTTTCGAAAGAGGAGAGAGAAGAGAGCAAGTGGAATAGAATGAAGAATGAAGGAATGGGGTGGGGGTATTTATAGTTTTTCAAAATGGGAGGCGCTACTTCAAGTAGCGCCCATTTTAGATAAAAACCCCAAAAAGCAAGGCGGCAAGCAATAATTAGGCGGTAAAATTGGACGAAACTGGGGAGGCGCTACTTGAAATAGCGCCCCTATGCGGGTTTTTTTTTTAAATGGTCTGCCGACATGCCTAAAGAGAACAGGTCCCTCTGGGGCGCTGTTTGAAGTAGCGCCCCTAGCTAGGGGCCAAAATTGATTAATTTTTATTGTTTTGACTCACCACGTGTAGCGCTCTGATTTCCTGAAAAGTCGTTTTTCCGTTTTAGCTCGAAAATAGTTAAAATTGAACTGATAAAATCCAGAAAATAATTTAGATAAAATATGAATTTTTCAGCACTTTTTAGGGGCATTTTGGTCATTTTGCACTCCAGGGTATTTCAGTTATTTTCTACCGTTTTGAGTCCAATTTAATTCCAAAAATAGCCAAAATTCATCAAAAAATTTGTAAAATCATTTTGAACAAAATGAAAACTTTTTAGCACTTTTTCAAGGGTATTATGATCATTTTTCACCCTAGGGGCATTTTGGTCATTTTTTACCTGAGGGGCGTTTTTGGAAATCAAAGCACGTGGAAAGAGGGTTTTGAAAGGGGGTTTTTGAAAGAGTTTTTGAGAGTATAAAAAGAGATTAAAGTGGTGCAAAATTGGGGTGCTTACAGTTGCCCCTCTTTGTCGGAGGGTGCGGGCACGTGAACGACAAAGGTTATAAGACCTCAATTTTGCACGTGCCAAAAAACTTGTGAGTTTGAAGACAAAAGAGTCGAAAAAAAGAAAAGTTAAATTATGCTTAGACTGCTTGCCACAAATGGGATCCTAGAGGACGGGATTGATGGGAGAACCTGTTCAATTGCTGGGAGATAGAGAGGAGAAATGAATGATTCATACTTAGTGATGAAACATTCGAGATATGGGAGAGATAGTTCTTCGCCTCATTACGGAGGAAAAAAAGAAGCATCCTCATGTTTAGAATATATAAAGAAGGGATGACAACACATTACGATATCAGCCAAATCAAATGTGCTTTTAGCCTCTTCACAAGAGTGATTGATTTTGAAGTGTTGTTTTTAGCCTATTCACAGGAGGGATTGATTTTGAAGTGTTGCTTTTAGACATGAGGGATTGATTTTGAAATGTTGCTTTTAGCCTCTTCACTGGAGGGATTGATTTTGAAGTGTTGCTTTTAGCCTCTTCACAGGAGGGATCAATTTTGAAGTGTTGCTTTTAACCTCTTCACAGGAGGGATCGATTTTGAAGTATTGCTTTTAACCTCTTCACAGGAGGGATCGATTTTGAAGTGTTGCTTTTAGCCTCTTCATAGGAGGGATCGATTTTAAAATGTTGCTTTTAGCCTCTTCACAGGAGGGATCGATTTTGAAGTGTTGCTTTTAGCCTCTTTACAGGAGGAATCGATTTTGAAGTGTTGAGGATTGAAATGATGGGTGATAACCATTCCGATGTCAGACAGATAGGTGTTGGGAGGGTGGATGACGACACATTACGATGTCAACCAGATTGAAAGGGTGGATGACAACACATTACGATGTCAACCAGATTGAAAGGGTGGATTAATACAACATATTACGAGGTCAATCGACAGGATTGAGCGAGAAGTGCATGAATTTTAGTTTGCAGGTGTTGTGCAATGTATAGGAATGCCAGAATGGTGCACTCGAGGTACCAAGGGTGTACACACAGAATGCTGCGATGCGCACGGAGCGCGAGGAATGCTTACGGAAAGCCGAGATACGTACGTATCACGAAGAATGCTTACAGAAAGCTGAGAAGCATACAGAACGCGGGGAAATACTTAAGGAAAGTCGAGGTGCGCACGGAGCGTGGGGAAATGCTTACGAAAAGCCGAGATGCGCACGAAGCATGAGGAATACTTACAGAAGCCGAGATGCGCACAGAGCACGGGGAATGCTTACGGAAAGCCGAGATGTGCACGGAGCGCAGGGAAATGCTTACGGAAAACTGGGATACGCACAGAGCACGGGAAAATGCTTACGGAAAGCCGAGATGTGCACGGAGCACGGGGAATGCTTACGGAAAGCCGAGTTGTGCACGAAGTTCAAGGAAATGCTTACGGAAAGTCGAGATGCACAAAGACCCTTTTGAGAATGAAGCTTCACTTATTTCATTTAACTAGTGTACGTGTGTGTAGTTTGTTACATGTGATATGAGTGCATAGAGCAACTACGTGGATGTGTCTGCATAGAGTGCAACTTATTTTGTGAGTGTCTGTGGTGCAGATGGTTGTGAATAGTACAACTATCATCGTGATTATGTGTGTGCAGCGTGGTTGACCATGTGGAATGTGCGTGCAGAGAGCAACTAACATTGTTAATATTGTGCGACTAACTATGTGAATGTGTGTGCAAAGTGTTATTGACATTGCGAATGCACGTGCTTAGTGAGAGACAAATGTGTGTGTGTAGTGCAAACACATGTGGTGGCTATGTAATATGCAGCTAAGTGGAAGTAAGTATAATGCAACTAATCTATGTAGATGTATGTGCAGAGTGTGACTTACTTAATATGCATGCATAGTGAGCTAACATGGCGAATGTGTGTGCGTAGTGTGACAAACTATGTGAAAGGATGTAGTGTAGATAACATTGTGAATGTATGCGCACAGTGAATGTGTCAAATAAAACATATCAAGGGATGCACCAAACGAGGTGGCTAACACAGAGCAATGCATCAGTTGCGATGCAACAGGAAGTGCACTGAATGAGGTAACTAACAAAGAGTAAAACATCAAACATGATGTATCTGGGGTGCACCGAATGAGGGTGGCTAACAAAGAATGATGCATCAAACATGATGTATCCGAGATGCACCGAATGAGGGTGACTAACAAAGAGCGATGTATCAAACATGATGCATCTGGGGTGCACCGAATGAGGGTGGCTAACAAAGAGCGATGCATCAAACATGATGTGTTTGGGGTGCACCGAATGAAGCAACTTACAGAGATAATGAAAATGGATGAGAATGTGCATGTGTTGGTGTGTGATTTGTGAAGCATGTGCAATGTAGTTGACATATGCGCATGCATGACATGCGATGAATATGAAAAACATGACTCGCTCTATAATCCAGTCTTGCTCTCACTTCTTGATGACTTGAGATCCTTAGCTTTGTCTGCCTTTGTTGGAGAGCTCGCTATAGTGAGATTGATTTCGACCAAGTCATAAACCACATTGGTCACCAATTATAAACTAGAATAAAACCGTTTTGAAAACAAATGGCTTTTGAGTTTTTCAAAATAAGTGATTTCTTTGCTTGTTGGTTTGTGAGGGGGTTTGCCTGTGAGGTGTTTTGCCCTTACTGAAGATTGAATGCTTTGCCCCCAAAGGGTAGGATATAGCAATGAGCAATATTGATCTCCTGTGCTCAGCCAAGGAAGATAGTTACTCAATTCTGACTTTATTGCATACTGAATCTAGTCTTGCTTGGAGCCAAGGGCTTCGGATTGCAAACAACGTTGAGTTCTTTAGTCTGAGTTGCTTGCAAATATGTCGCCGGGGATCTGGGATAACCGTTGTCAGGATCCTGTTACCAGAGTTCAGTTTTCCCCTTTTTTACTCTTGGAATGACCAAGTCTGGGGATTGCATAATTTTTGCACAATGAGGCCGTTTCTGGTTTTCACTCTTGCCTGCGAAGTTGATTTAATTGTTCCCTTTTTTGCCCCTAATAACGATATTAGGGTTGGGCTCGCATTATTTTTGCGCACCAGCGCTATTTCCGATTTTCACTGGGCCTGCGATTTTCTGAGTCAAACTGTCCTCTCCTGTCATTGCCTAGTGGATTTGATACAGCTGTTGGATACTTGTCTATCAATCTACCAGTACTCTTAATCTCTGAGGGATCTAGGAGAACTTGAGATAGGACGAAACGTAGGCTAGGGATCAATGTCTTGGGACACCCTTTTTGTTTTGAATTTTCTTGAGCATCTTTATAGAGCTTTGACTTTTGTCTTTTCTTTTGATTTGGCTCTTTTTTTTTTGAACTTTAAATTTTATCTTTCCCTTTGGCTTTTGATTGATTTTTCTTTTTGAGACACTTTAGTTTGCTCAAGAAAGCTGATTGATTTGACCGCACCTATTTTTTAGGCTGCCTATGTACCCTTTTCAGGATCAGGTCATGAAGTAGTTCATGCTCGTAAAAACTTTTGCACGGGGTGTCCCGGTATAGAAGTGTAGTGAAGGAAAGGCTATTAGGCTCGAAGAGCTAACTAGCGGTCTTCATGAATTTGATGGGTTATAAACAGGGAGGAATGGTGTGCCAAACATGGTCTTCTTTCATTTCCCAAAGTGACTAAGAGTACAGGTAGTTTTCTGACAAGATCTTGAGCATGGTGTTTTCTTCTGATCTGATCTATGCTGATAGGCTCTAGGAGGTGTTCATCCTCCATACGGCTAAGTCGAAGAGTATTCAGAGAATCTTTGACTAACCGTATGGGCCTTTAAAAATTGACATATTTTGCCCCTAGTATTGAATGAGCTAATGATTCTTGTGTGAAGATAAGATCATCTTCCTCTAATGCTCTGGCTTGTAGCCCTGACTGATATGGTTGCTCAGCTACTTGAGATACACTGGAATCTGTTTTGCTTCTTCTGACTTTTTTTGTACAAGTATCTACCTTTACCGAGGTTTGATAGCCTGACCTCTCATACTGTATAGTATTACTTCAGTGCATGAATGATCAAGCTTTTGAATGGTGGCATTGCCCATGTCTTAGACTGCAAGATGTCTATCCCAATGATGCCTCAATCTGCTTAGTGAATGCTCTACTTGTATTGACGGTTGGAAGCTTAAAATTGATGGAGCGAATTGAGTGCTTCAAGAGATCATGCAAACATACTGCAGGTAGTATCCGTGCAGCTTCAACACTTGTCTTAGCAAGGTGCTAATATTTACATGCTTAGGGTCATTATTGAGTTTTCTCTTACTTGGCTTGGCTCAGTGGGGTCGAGGATCTCTTCTGGAGGTTTCTTTTTCTTGCTCTTTGACATATGCTGCCCCTGGGTACTATGGAATTGAAGTGGATGACTTGGTGAATGTTCAGGCAATCCCTCATTAGACAACAAGCTTAGTTAGAATGAATTTTTTTTTGGGTGGCTTTATATCACTAACTCTTCTGAGAAGATATAGGTCAAACCATCATGAACTTTTTTGGCATTTTGTAAAAATGGTTGAGTCATTCTTAGAAAAAAAGTACCCTTTTATAGAAAAGGACTATACAAGACTTTACTCAAAAAAGTAATTTGTACTGACATCCTTGACCACTGGGGCCAACAAAAAACAAAAAGAAATTTGAACAAACGAAGTTTGAAACATGTTCTGATCAATCTCGCAGTAGCAAACTTGCTGGTGATGTTGCAATCATCTCTTATGTCTTGGAAGCTTAGACAATACGGGAGCGGCTCATTGGTTAGGATGGATGGGTCTGTCTTGGCAGACGGGGTATCCAATTCCAAGGATGATATCTGGTCCGAATATAATGTCGCCCTGGTCAATTAAATCCTGGACTACATGCTTCAAAAGCATACATCGGTCTGTGTCATGCCCAATGGCTTGATGGAATGAACAATACTGGTTCATGCGAAAACCCGGGTGATGGACGGGTTGGTGGTGGTGTAGGATTTCAAGGCTGAACCAGGTTTTTCTGTATGAGCAAGGGCAAAAGTAGGTTGAGCTTACACGGTAGTGGGGTAAAGTTTCTGGGTAACGTTCTCACTTGTTGTGGTATGAGAACCTAGTTTTGGTTTTGCCCCTATACTTCTTAGAATCTATTCAGAATATAGGCGATGTCACTTAGAAAGGCTCTGAGCTCTTCCCTACGAAAGGTTTCTATGATTCTCCCGTGATCATTTGATGCTTCGTCACGCTCTATTTCTTCAGATGATTGCCTCTAGATCTGCCACTTGGGAAAGATAAGAACTGAGAACATAGAGCGAGTTGATGCTAGGCATGAGACTAAGAAGATGAAATGATGGTGTAAGTGATGACATGCTAACCTGAAAGACGATACTCGACATGCATGACATAGAAGATGATGGGAGCATGCAAAAAATGTGAGATAGTGATATCCATGATGATGGTGATCATTCACAAGATGTGTTGCAAGACATGTTGATGGATCCTTTATACAAATGAACAACATTATGTTTATACAGTGATGAAATTATGGATGCTGAGTGTTGTGCTTGAGCCGGATCCTATTTACTGATCTTTCAATAAAAGGGAAACAAAATCAAGCGACTGTGATATGCCCCTGGGATCTATGATCTGCTGATCTAGGGTATTTTTATTTATTTATTTATTTTTTTTTTGGGAATAGTTGCTAGCATTGTTAGTTCATAGCCAGGGGAACCCTTGTGGCTTGATGAGCTTACCCAAATTTGAAGGACCAATTACCGATGTGATATTGCATGTAGACGAATCAGACTTAACTAGACCTAATGCATGATGATGTGATCAAGATATGCACATGATGAATTGAATTTAAGCAGAATGAATTTGAATTTGAATTTTGAAAGAAATGACTAAGTTAAACTTGGAATGAAATGATGAATGATGATGATGCCAACAAATGAATTTGAACAAATAAGAATAAATATGGATAAGGATGATAAATGTAGTAGGTTGAATGTGAATTAATCAAAACAAAATTTGACTAAAAAGCAATGCCTGAGTTTGATGCAAACTTTAGATAAGAAATGAATTGAATTGAAATAGATTTTATATGAATTAACCAAAATGAGTTTTGATTAAAAAATCGGAGTTAGATGGAAACTCAGATGATGAATAGGGGTGATGGTATGGATCGGATATTAATCAAAATAAATTTTGACTAAAAAAAGCTGAGTTAGATGTAAGTCGGAAGATGGATGGATTGGATATTAATCAAAATAAATTTTGACTAAAAAAACCTGAGTTAGATGTAACTCAAAAAATGGATGATGCTGGTATGGATTAATCAACATAAATTTTAACTAAAAAAACCTAAGTTTAGATGTAAACTCAGAAGATGGATGATGCTGGTAGGAATTGAGATTTGAAATAAAATTGAATGAATAGAATTAAAAGAATTAACATATTTTAAGGGTGAGCTATTTCAACGCGTGTAACCTATTGGGGTGAGTGGATAGGAAACCAGAGCCCAAATGGGTTAAGATAAAACTGATAAATGGAGAGTCCATACAACCAATTTTAATGTGAGTTGGTTAGTTGCCTCTTGACCAGTTTGATTTAGGGTATTAGCCTCACACATGTGTTGAGTTGACTAAGAAGGGTTAGAGTTTACACCGATCTAACATCAAATAGGGCTCACACAAGCTCCAAAATAAGTTAGGTATAGGGATAAGGAAATCCCTATATCTAAGCAGAAATGACAGAGTGGCTTAAACCAAAAGTAGAATAGGGATAAGGTTGTCCCTCCTGACGGGTAGCTCTTGGTTTATGTCCAAACAGCGATTTATAATCTACATGCTCATGCTGGTGTATGCAGGTTTTTGACTATAAGGTTGAGGAGCACTTGACCATATATACGACTCCCCGGTATAGAACATACCTGAAAATGGACGATTGGTGCATGCGGGAAAGACCAGTCGCATTTACCGGAAATAACCATCTCTCAGTCTACAACCAGTACTTTCCATAGATCTTTAGGCTCCAGCATCGGGGATAACCATCCATCGATTGTAAACTTACCGGATCCAGCAAGGTATGTGAAGAGTTTTTATTCTAATATGCAATGAATATGAATGCATCAATCAAAATCAAGCGATGAATAAAAATGGAACCCTAGACATGTTGCTAAGTTTTGCAAACAAATGTCCGATGTTTTAATAATAATGAATGAAATAACATATAAATGAAACTGAAATATTCTGATGTGGTTTCCTGTATTTGATTCAAACTTAGGTTTTGGCTTGAATACTGGTCTGCGAAACCAGAGATTCTGGGTTCGATCCCCAGTAGAGTCGCCAGTTGTGAAAACCTGAATTTTAACCCTCATTCCCAATCAGGATAAATCCGATAAGGAATAAACGATAAATTGCAATTAGGTTGTGAGTCGCCACCTATCTAATTCTGAGGGACGAATTTTAACCCCTATTCCCAATCAGGATAAATCCGATAAGGAATAAGCGATAAATTGCAATTAGGTTGTGAGTCGCCACCTATCTAATTCTGAGGGAAATAGGTCCCTTAAATTGTTGGATAAGGCATAGTTTAGAAGTCAGAGGTCAGGGTAAGAGATTCAGTTGAGTTAGGGGAAGGTGTTAGGCACCCCTAAACTCCTATCTGGAGATGGTTACGTACTCCCTATGTCTAAATCAAATAAATGAAACCATAAATAAGTTTGCAGTTTGATCTATATGCTGAGCAATGTAATATTGACTGAAATACATGAATTGAGATGGATATGGTAGAAACGGAATAGGGATTCTATTCTAGGGAGAGCTGAACCCGATCAGGGTTACTTACGTATCCATTGTTGGTGGAATCAAGCCGCACGTAGTTCCGAATGAGATTGGTTTGATTTGATTGATTGAGGATGGTTTGATTGAAAGATTAGATGGTTTTCGCTCTTATTTGAGGAGTGAATTGACATTTTAAGCTCGTGCTGAGGAGCGAAATGTTGGATGATTTGATTTGATGAATTTCGCTAATTTAGGAGCGAAATGACCTTTTAAGCTCGTGCTAAGGAGCAATGGGGCAGTTTAAGCTCATGTTGAAGAGCGTAATGTTGGTATCTGAACATGGTTTGGATTGAGGCTCTGACAGAGGTTTGACTAGGTAGGAAGGGTTTAACTAGGGTTTAGCCAGGGTTTACCTAGGGTTAAGCTAGGGTTTAGGTAGGGTTTACCTAGGGTTTAGGTAGGATTTACCTAGGGTTTAACTAAGATTAATTGAGACTTTAACTAGGGTTAACTGGGGTTTAATCAGGATTTACTGGGATTTGATCAGGGTTTAACTAGGATTAACTGGGGTTAACTAGGGATTTAATCAGGATTAACTGGGATTTGATTAAGATTAACTAGGGTTTAATCAGGGTTTAACTGGGGTTTAATTAGGGTTTTTGGGCAGAGGTTCGACTTAGACAAGGCTAGTTTTGAACTGGAATTTGGGCAGAGGTTCGACTAGGCAAGTAAGGTTAAGTTTGAACCAAAGTTCGGGCAGAGGTTCGACAGGGTATTCTAAGTTTGAACTGAAGTTCAGGCAGAGGGTCGATAGGGTAGGCTAAGTTTAAACAAAACTGGGCAGAGGTTTGATTAGGTAAGCAGTCTAAATATTTAAAAACAATAATTAAAACTAATAAAAGACAAAACAAACGTTAGAGTTTGGCGATATTATCTTCCGGGAAACTCAAAAGGGTCCCTGAAATAAGTGCTCTTGAGAATGATTCTTCCAAATCGAATTCTCGAGATCGCCGACGCTAAAGAAAGGTTTTCGAAAGAGGAGAGAGAAGAGAGCAAGTAGAATGGAATGAAGAATGAAGGAATGGGGTGGGGTGGGGGTATTCATAGTTTTTCAAAATTGGGGGGGGGGTGCTATTTCAAGTAACGCCCCTTTGGACAAAAACCCCAAAAAGCAAGGCGGCAAGCAACAGTTAGGCGGCAAAATTGGATGAAACTGGGGGGGGGTGCTACTTAAAGTAGCGGCCCTATGCGGGTTTTTTTAAAAATGGTCTGCCGACATGCCTAAAGAGAATAGGCCCCTCTGGGGGTGCTGTTTGAAGTAGCACCCCTAGCTAGGGGCCAAAATTGATTAATTTTTATTGTTTTGACTCATCATGTGTCGCGCTCTGATCTCCCGAAAAGTCATTTTTCCGTTTTAGCCCGAAAAGAGTCAAAATTGAACTAATAAAATCCAGAAAAATATTTTAGATAAAATATGAATTTTTCAGCACTTTTCAGGAGCATTTTGGTCATTTTGTATTTTAGGGGCATTTCGGTCATTTTCTACTGTTTTAAGTTCAATTTAATTCCAAAAATAGCTAAAATTCATCAAAAAATTTGTAAAATTATTTTGGACAAAATGACAACTTTTAGCACTTTTTTAGGAGTATTTTGGACATTTTTCACCCTATGATATTTTGGTCATTTTTTACCCGAGGAATGTTTTTGGAAATCGAAGCACGTGGAAAGATGGTTTTTAAGAATATAAAAAGAGATTAGAGGGGTCTAAAATTGGGGTGCTTACAGTTGCCCCTCTTTGACGGAGGTTGCGGGCACGTGAACGACAAATGTTATAAGACCTCAATTTTACACGTGCTAAAAAACTTGTGAGTTTGAAGACAAAAGAGTCGATACATATCGATACCTAGCGATACACCACATGGTTGATACACCCTGTATGAATACATATCAGTATAGATCATCTTTAACCTTAAAACACAACTAGTATCAACTCAACTTTTGTTTATCGTCCACACACCGTAAACCATAAAAAATGTAAATGAAAAAGTCATCCAACATGAAATTTGAGGTTTAAGATCATAAATGCAATGATTATGAACTATTTTGTTTAGGTTAAACATACAAAATTGAAAAAATTTGCATGTGCCAACACCTTCACACGCGTGTGGAGAGTTTTTAAAACATGGGTATTTGGGAAACAATTCAAAACTTGAGGGATAATCCGGAGAAAAACCCGAATATTTGGTGGGTCGTGATATCAGTGGACGACTTAGATTCATCACAGCAGAACTGCAGTGCAGGACCAATATCTCGTATAAAAAGCCCCGTGTTCAAGAAGCCATAGCTGCTGATTAGAGAGAGAGAGAATGGGGAGGAAGGGAGGAGTAGAGTTCGACGAAGGGCCTCCGGATGACTTCGACCCAGCAAACCCATACAAGGATCCGGTGGCGATGCTGGAGATGAGGGAGCACCTGGTTAGGGAGAAATGGATCGACATCGAGACGGCCAAGATACTGCGCGAGAAACTCAAGTGGTGCTACCGCATTGAGGGCGTCAACCACCTCCAGAAGTGCAGGCACCTCGTCCACCAGTATCTCGAATCCACCCGCGGCATCGGTTGGGGCAAAGACCACCGTCCCCCCAGCCTCCACGGTACCTTTTTTCCTTTCTAGGGTTTCAACATTCCATTCCATTCCACTTTATATGTTTCTTGATTTTCTCCTTTCTTTAGGTCCCAAGGTTGAGTCGGACTGACTCCGCTTGGTCTCGCCTTCCAGGTATTCTCCGTTCTTCAATATCTTATTAAATTCTTATGTTGTGGAATTCTTTGATGATTTGATTTTGTTCTCTGTACACTGAAATTGGTTCTACTCAATTGGAGCAAAATCGGATGGAGTCTACTATACCTAAATGTTCTATTTTTTCTTATTGTTGATTCAATGTATTTCTCTTTGAAGTGCATTAGTGGATTTTGTGCTTTTGTGATTTGTCCCCGAGAGCAAAGGTTTTGTGTTAAGATGGAATAGATGGTTCAAAGGGTGCATAAATTCGGCAGGCATGTTTCTCGATTCTTTGAAATGGATCTGCTACAGCCTTCTAAATATCATTAGGGGTTTTTCCCAGTCTAATCTCACTTTCTCTTTATTGTGCATTCGTGGTAGAAATCTAAAGAAAGTGGAGGATGTTGATCTTGTGAGAGAATTTGAAGGGGGTGGAAGAATTGTTGTCATTTCTCTCCTTCAAGTTGCGATGACACCTTTGTTTTGGGGGGTGTGTGTGGAGACCATTTTCTAAACTTAAAGTGAACATGGGGACGAGTATCTTGGCGCGTGTTAATGTGGGGAGTGATATTAGGGGTACTCTTAAGGATAGCTTAGAATGTAGGGAAGAAGGGTGTTCAATGCACTATCTTAGTCTTCCACTTGGGGAAATCCCAAGTCAATGTGTATTGGGATCTGGTGGTGGAGAAATTCCAAAGGAATTATATATCGAAAAAAAATTATATTCCATTGGGGGAAAGTGTGACGCCTCGAACCCGCGCCTAGGGAATCAAGTACCGAGACGCGCGTCCGTTCGTCAAATCACGCAAGTGGAAGACTTTACCCGTGAAAATGCAGGAAATTTAAACATTTATCATATGCTTCCGAAAAGCAAATAACACTTGTTATCACAATAGCCATCTTACAAACCATATACCTGTATTATTTACATCAAGTTTGTTTTACAAAAGTAGACGTCTCTATTACGCCGGGTACAACTTGTACAAGCTTCCAAAATGTCCAGTTGGACTTTTCACTTACTGGTCAGCAGCTCCGAGATCTGCTGACATAAAAAATCAGTGAGCTATGAAGCCCAATAAAACCACAATCATTCTAAACCATTTTTCACATAATAACACGCATCAATAATGATATAATAAACAGTTTAATTTGCATGTTACAATAAAATAGAACAGTATATAATAAACTGTGACTCAAGGTCACTTAGGGTTATGTCACCCTAATAGAGGTTCTCAACCTCACATTACTTTCCAATTATGGGGTTCAGTTATGAATGTATTCATATTACCAAATTATCATTTCAATCATCAATCATGTTTCATTTTGAGTCCTGAGACTTTATTATTTGGCCGCATCCCACAAAATTTATCTTATAGTCTCTAAATCATAACCATACCTGGAGCCATTTAGACACACACACTGTTCCGGCTTTCATCCGAACACGACCAAACCTTGGGTGTACCAACCCAACTCACATGGAATCCGACGATTCCATACCGAACCCTGAGTACACCAACTCAGACAAATACACCAACCCTGAGTGTACCGACTCAAACCACTTCGTATCTGAAGCTTACACACGCAACAGGAGCATTCGCTCAATAAGGACATACTTTTCCATTTAATTTACTGGCCACATCTACCGTGTATTCGCCGCCATCGACCTGGGTATCAGTCAAGAAGGAATCCCAACCAACCTGCCTACCGTCATCTTCTGGTTAGTCTACGGAGGAACCCCGACATCTTTACCAATGTCGTCATCTCCTGACGTTCCACCAAGAAAAGACCCCCCCGATAGACACGGTGCCGACATCTTCTGACCCACCCAGAGAGGAACCCTGGACTATACACTATCTGATGTTCAGCCACTTTAAACTCCCTATGACTCCGACATCTCTCGACTATCAATCACGGAGGAACCACGGGCCATGCAGGATACTGCCACTCCTGACCTAATCCAAGAGGCACCACGGACGACCTAGACAAACAGATCGATATCTCCCGACTATCAGTCACGGAGGAACCCCGGGCCTTACTGCATACCGTCTCTCCTGACCTAGTCAAAGAGGAACCTTGGATTATACTTAACCCTGGTTAGATTTTCTAACCACAAGTTAACCCCAGTTACCCCAAGCCTCGCTTGATTAACTGAAATAACTTGGGTCTCGCGCCCGTGAACCAAATTCGGTAACACACCGTCCAGTTATGGAACGTTTCCAGGCTAAAGGATGTCTCCATAGCCTTATTTGACCTTCAAAACAACTTTTTGTTACCTTAGAGTGACGATACAATTTACCCGGGACCCGATCTGGGCTTCCTGATAGTCCACATAAAATCACAACATCATATAGGGGTCTCCGATCCTTTTTCCATCCACACCATTCGCACAGTGAGCCTAAATCTGGGGTTTTGACACCTGAGACCGAGGGCTACACCCCTCTACTCATTGTTCACGCGCATCCAACCCTTCCATACATCACATAGGGGTCTCCTACCCTTTTTCATTCACGCCAACAAACATGTATATATTCAGATAAAAGAATATAGCAAAATAAGCAGAAAAAGAGAAGAAAAGAAAAGAGTTTTACCTAGTTCATGCTTTTCGAGGCGACTGGCGCAAAAATGGAGTCCGCCAATGCGTCCGGGATGTCGAAAAATGTCAAGATGGAGTCTCCCTTTTTCTTCTCTCTTCTTTCTCTCTCCTCTTTCTCTCTCTACCACTTTCTCTCTCTAGAAAATTTGGAACTCCCCACTGTTAGTGACCGAATGCATGAGGAAGGGCTTGGTCCTTTAATATATATAGTCCAAGGTTTAGATCATGTGCAAAAGCATATGACCCAATTTGGTGTGGAAAGTAGTAGTTGACTAAGTCAACTACTTTGACCGTTTGAAGGGATTTCATACTTTTTCACGCATATGCCCTCCGAAACCCTGCTATATGACACCCGATCGTGATGAAACTTCAGGTGACCAAACTTGGGGCAGTCCGACACCTACTGTAAAAATTTCGGGGAAAAATACTGAGTTTTGGCAGCTGCACTTTAGTCCGGAAAAAATTGCAAAATCCACTAATTTTATGATTTCGGACAAAAAACACGTTGTCGTTTCTTTATATGAGACAATTAACTGCTGAAACGACAGACGGTCGTCCTCACGACCGACCGGCACGCTGTGGTACCAACCGCACAGATTTCTATTAGAATCCCCAACAATTATGGAGTCCCCCTAAATCCGGAAAAATCTGGAATTTCCTGGTTTTCTCGATTTTCTTACATGTAAGACTCCCGCGGTCTCGCGAATCGATACGCGATGGAACTGGAACAATAGGTGATCGTCCAGATAGTCGACCCGCACATTGTACACGACTTTCGAGGAAAAACGCTGAAGTTCTACCAGTACAATCCAATCCCGAACAAAATCCACATTTTACCAATTTAACTAATTAACTAATTAACCTCCATTAAGGACCCATAAACGCATAATTTTATTATATTAAAATTCCGGGTCGTTACAGAAAGAATATCTTCATCAAATCCAGTCTCTCCAATCTATACTAATTCTTAAGATTCTTGTTAATTTGGTTGAGAAACATGGACAGATCCAAAGAAATTTTCTCTGGTTGGGTGGTAGGAGCAAATGAAAGAAGGATAGGGCTGTCAGTGGATCGGATTAGGATCCGAATCCAATCCGATTGGCTGGACTTTGGACCTTATATGTGATCCGTCGGATCGATGGAATCCGATTATAATCAGAACGAATCCAGATATAGTGTGATCTGATCTGATTATAATAACTTTTTAATATCATTTTAAATATATTACATAGATTTTCTATGCATAAAGTATTGATTTTTTAAAACATTAACATTAATGAGAGTTAATTAAGGTACTATTAGATCTTTATGTTATTAAAATAGATTTCTTTTGAAATTAACCATAATCGGATCGGATTCGGATCTTACAAATATAATCGGATTCGGAATTTCGGATTGATTAATTCATGATCAGACGGATCTCGGATCGGATACGTCGGATTCTTAATCGGATCAGATTCAGATTTAGGCAGATCCGGTCCGAATCCGACCCGTTGACAGCCCAAATGAAGGATCACCTTGTGTGCTAGAAGGAGCTTTGTAGACCAAATAAAAATGGGGTCTCTATATTGGTAAGGTTTGTGAGGAATATGGTCCTCATAGAAAAATGGTTGTGGAGATTTTCCTCATAAACTAATAGCCTATGATTTTCTTTTATTCAAAATAAGTATGGGATCATGGTTTTTAAGTCTTCGCCTCAGGCCGTTGCCTGGGCAACTAGGCACTCTGTTGGGTTCAAGCGATTGCCCGTCTAGGTGGCTTTTATTAAAAATCTAATATATGTTTTATTTTGTTGTTTATTAGTACACAATTTTTATTTTATTTGAGGATAGCAATTTGATCAACAAAAAAATATGCTATTTATATGTTTCTTATGTCTTTTACCATATAATATGTTTGAGTTTGTATATCCAATAAAAAAGGTTTGTAAATAGAAGTAGAAAGAAGAGACCATACGGTGTCAAGTATGTTTTTCTCATGCTAATCTGCCCTCCTCTCTTAGTGGGTGGACTAATTGGTCACTCTCTCTCTCCTCTGTTTGTGGGTGGACCATACGGTCCCTATGTTTTTTGCATAGTGTTAAAGGGCTGCTTGAGGCAGTCGCCTAAGCGATCAGGCATACATTTGGGCCTAGGCGGCCTAATAACAAAAAAGGGCCCTTTAAATGCCCACATTCCCTCTAGGACCCATAAAGCTCTCAAAATCCCCTCTTTAAGAGGTCTTTTACATCAGTGTTGCCTCGACGGTTGCCTCGACGGTTGCCCAAACGTTGTTTGGACCATCATCGATTGGGCGCCTCTCTAGGTGAGCGAAAGTAATGGGCCCTTTTAATTGTAATTCTATTTAAACCTTCAAAACATTCACCATAAATTATAATATTTCATGTAATCTCACATTTAACAGCTACAAAATATAACAAAATGTCTTTCATTCAATTGCTGCTAAAATGTCATCCATAACATCATTGTTCTCTTTCTCATTCTCATCGTCATCTTCATCATTCCCCTGAAGTTGGAAGTCATCATCCTCAATTGTTGGTTGATCTTCATATGCTAAAATGTTGTCTAAAGAGATCAATTGTTAATTGATCTTCATAACATCTTTGTTAGTCTTTTTCACTAGTCTCCTTCATCTGCATTGAGACTAAGCTAGCTGATGTTTTCATCCCCAATGTATATATATATATATATATATATATATATATATATATATTTAAGAAAAAAAAAATTGAAGAATTTATTAAGCAAAGAAAGGAAAAGAGAAGGAAAGATGTACAAAGTAAAAAAAAATCTAACCTATTTTTCTATTTGGTATGTGTTGTCTCAAAAGCACTCCAAATCGTCTCACATGGTGAGGCACTAGTTGGTTGGCTTGATATTTTGATGGGTACCTTACACAAGATTGACACTTCAACGCCACAAATTTTCCATCATATCCTTGCATTTAAAAAAATTATATATTAAAGATAAATAAAGTAGTAAACAATAAACTAACATTCTATCAATCAAATCAAAACAAATAATTGAAAATTATAGTTACTTAGATGAGTGGTATCAAGCATATCTATTGCAAAACTTTCAAAATACTTGCGTCCAATTGATGATATATGGCCAATTCTGAAGCAAACCTTTGTCCTTTCGTCCGCTGTAAGCATCTTTCCAAATACTTTTTCTAACCCATTCTTGATTTTTACATCATACTTTACAACCTTCTGATAAAAATATTGAGGATTAATGTATGCAGCCGCCGCATGTGAGGGATATGCAAAGTATAATTCCAACGATTATTGATTATATTCCGCAATGGAATATACTTCACTTTTATCTTTGTAGATTTTCTTTGCCGCTTCTTTGCTTCAATCCATAGCTTCATATAAGTATCCCCATTGTGGATCTTTCCCCATCAGCCAATTTTGAAACTTTTACTAATGGCTCTACCATAGAAACCACTTACTTTTGTTTTTTCCCAAAATATGTCTCCTTATATGATGTTAACTATTTCCTTTCCATCCTCACTTCTACATTGGGGTATGCTCTTCCATTCACTTGAGGCCACCATAAACCCTCTAGTTTTTGCTCTACCTTTAAAATTGATTGTAGACAAATAAACTAAGTAGCAAATCTAGTGGTGCCAAGTCTATACAACTCCCTTCCATTGATATGACTTCTCATCATTTCCAAAACAATCTTGAACTTGTACATAAACTTGGCTACCTTCCTTGCATCTCTCATGATAATTTTAAAATCATCCAAATCAATTTCAAAATTTTCAAGTATAAGATCTATGCAATAACATGCATAAGAGGTCTTGAAATGTTTTGGGTATCTCAATTCCATCATATAATAAACTCTAACATAGTTAGATCCATTATCAAAGATAAATTGCACTACATTTTCTGACTTATATTTTCAATAGCAGAAGAGACAAAATCAGCTAGGTATCTTGCATGATTATTTATAATTTTGGATTTCGACTTCAAAAATATAGTGCCTCTTGGTGAAACAACTATCAAGTTGATGTGACTTCTATCACGCTTGTCTTTCCATATATCTGACATTAAAGTACATCCAATTAATTTCCACTACTCTTTAACTTTATTTATGTATCCCAACTACATATTTCTTTAGGTTTTTCAACCATTTTGTTTTTGGCGTTTCACTATAAGGAGGAACGTAGCAGGGTCCATACTTTCCAATGGCAAATAATGCCTTCTTGAAATGTGTAAATCTCAAAAAGTATAATGGAATACTACTGTTGATCAAACTTTTGACAAGTTGGTTTACAACTTACTTTTTTCTTATAAGTTGCTTTCAATGTACCTTAGTGTGGAGCTTGTGGTACAAACTGTCCCACCATTTGAATGAATAGATTGACTTCCAACAGTGTAACTACCACGAGAAGATCTCATATAATATGAGATTTTAGCCTTGTTTGAATTTTCCTTATTCTATAAGTCTATACACGCATGTTTCGTGACTTAAGAACATCATCCGGAACCTTGGGCATGCTTCAACATCATTTTATGGTGTTTGGGTAGGGCTGTCAAGGGATCGGATCATGATTTGGATCCGATCCGATTAGCTGGACTTTGGATCCTATATGTGATCCGCCGGATCGGATCGGATCGGTGGAATCCGATTATAATCGGATCGGATTCGGATATAGGGTGATCCGATCCGATTAAAATCCGATCTAATTATAATAATTTTTAAAAATCATTTTAAATATATTACTTAGATTTTCTATGTATAAAATATTAATTTTAAAAAAATTAACATTAATTAGAGTTAATTAAGGTATTATTAGATTTTATATTATTAAAATAGATTTTTTTTTTTTAAAATTAACCTTATTTGGATCGGATCGGATTCGGATCATACAAAATGTAATCGGATCGGATTCGGATCGATTACTTCATGATCCGACGGATCTCGGATTGGATTCGGATCTATCGGATTCTTAATCGGATCGGATTCGGATCTAGGCAGATCCGGTCCGAATCTGACCTGTTGACAACCCTATGTTTGGGCAAGGTGATACTTGAACCTCGTTATTCCTCTACTGTATTGTCCTTGATAAAAGTGGTAATATAACTGTTTTCCATCATCTGTGCGTGTTGCATATTGCCAAAGTGTATCCTTAGGTCTCAGGATATCTTCTTTTCTTCTCATCCTTCTATTTTACAAGAATGTATATTAGCAAAATATTTGTTCTTATGAAAATCTATGTTGATATAACACATAATATTTCTTTAATTCACATCAAAAACCCTAATGTGAAATAGAGAATGCCAATACCCATGTATACAATTTTAAAAAATAGCATAGGAAATTTACATTTCTCTGCCTTTTAGTTCTATGCGTAAGTCAATGCTCTCTCAAAACATATAAACTGATTGTTTTTTTCTCGATAGTTTGAAAGAGAGAAAAATGTTTAAATTGTGATATTTTGTAAATCTCATGATATTTACTTGATAAAAGAAAAAATCATATTTTTCGTGAGATTTTTAAAATATTTCAATAAGATCAGAGTTATAAACTTTAGATGGTTTTCTCGATATTTATTCGCGAGATTTGTAACATTACTTTTAGTAACAAATTTTTTCCAGCAATGCTTTAATAGATCCATACTCTTCACTTAAGGGTTGGAATGTTATTCTTTACCAGACTCAATATATGCTTTGTTACCTAGTAGGCTAGCACTAGTTGGTTTAAAATATTGATACGTATCAATCGATATGGGCTGATACGTATCCTATTTGGAGCTACTTGATATACTGGTACGCTGGAAAAAAAACTCCAGTGTGTCGGGCCGATACAAGCCTGATACACTCGATACGGGGATTTTTCAGTTAATTTTTTTTCTCCTTCCATTTATACTAGGATCTACAATATAGACCCGATACACAAAATTTATTTACATAATATATTATTTAAGTAAATTATTTTAACTTTCATTTACTTTAGATATTAATATATAAATAAGGGTATAATGCTCCAGCTTAGCCCAACCCTATTTATCAGGAGCCACTGGTTATGATGCCCCAACCCAACCCAACTTATCAGGAGCCACTGGTTATGATACTCAGTCCCAGTCTTCGACTGATAGTTATGGATAGATCACGACTCAACAACAACATATATACAAATGTACCTGGGCATGTACTGCACGACGATGACTTGGACACAGTGGTGTCATCATGTTCGGACCACTTATAATATATCACTCTACTTTATTCCTGATCCCACAATGATAGAGTATGAGCCGGCACGAAGCTCAATGTGATATTGAGTTTCTATCATGTATGTAATTTGATTTATGAATACAAGGGTCTATGTATTTTCATATTTTTGATTTATGAATGCAAGTGAACTTCTATCACTTGGTTAAGTAACTATGGTTTATATTTTCATACATATTTATCAGTGCGCAGACCTAACTTATAAATTTGTTAACTCTCATATGTATAATTATAAATGTAGTTGGAGGCCTTCATTTAGTTTATTTTTAGCTTATATTTGCATTAAAAGAGGTTTTATGCAATGTATTCAAGTTTTTCCTTACGTATCCAAGCTTATTTTAGCATATCCTAAAATTTTTCGCCGTATCCAACCGATACGCCGATACGTATCCTATTTTGGACTTATTGATATAGCGACCGATACCGATATTTTGAACCAAGCACTACGTGAAGAGTTGATAGCTCGTTTCCTCCTAGGTGTTACAGACATTACATTCTCGAGGGAGATTCATTATCCTCTAGTTGAGTATAACCCTAGCCAGAAGTCTGTCCTTGCATGGCTGCACACAAGTCATAAGTAGTGTTACAAGTCTTGTGAGAAATACCCAATTTCTCGCAAGAAATACTAAGAAAAATATCTAAAGTTTAAAATTCTTATGTTATCGTGATATTTAAAAATCTCGTGAGAAATATGATTTGTTTTTCATTACATAAATATATCATGATTTACAAAATATCACGATTTAAACTATTTTCTCTTTCAAAATATCGATTTTTTTAAATCAGTTTATATGTTTTGAGAGATAATTGAGTTATGAACATAATTAAACGCAAAGAATTTCTTCGAATGATAAAATGAGGAGAAAAACTTGCTTCGACGACAAAGAAGTCTCTCTATCACCTTCGAAGTTGACACATTTCTCCATCACCTTCGAAGTTAAGGCATCCCTTACCTTTGATTACGAAGAAGTCTCTCTTCCTTCTCTTCTGTTCTCTCCCTCACCTTCGAAGTTGCTATGGATTCTTTGCTCGAAGCTGTCATCCAAATCAGATTTCCAGTTAGATTTTTCACTTATTCTCAAAAGATAAGAACTCTCTCTTTTCTCACCTTTTCTCTTTTTTTATATTTCTTTGCCGTTTCTTACATTTGTACAAATTAGGGATTTAGGTCTTCTTCTCATTTCATATTCTCTTTTTATTTTTTTATTTCCTTGCCGTTTCTTTACATTCGTGTAGATTAGGGACCTCTTATAATATATATTTCCATTGGTTTTTGCACCATGATTCTTTTCAGTAAATGTCTGCCATTTTGGTTAACTGTTTGTTACAGTGGTAAGAACCCATTTGATTCTTACCATTTTGCTATTTCCTTACTGTTTCTTTACATTCTTACATTTGATTTGTACCATTCTGCCAATGGTAAGAATATATTTTAGCGGCTAGCCATTCTTATTGGTAGTTTAACTGTTTGTTACATTGACCGAAAGAGTTCTCATTTAGTCAATGTAATACACAGTTAAACTAGAACCCATTTCAGTCATTTTTATCAGTAGTTTAATTGTTTGTTGCATTGACTGAGTGAGTTTCCCATTCAGTCAATGTAACAAATAGTAAAGCTAGAACCCATTTCAGCAATTCTTATCACCCATTCAGTCAATGTAACAAACAATAAAACTATTGTTTCAGCATTTTGGTTAATAGCCATTATTTGTATTTTAATTTTCCTATTTTGTTTTTTTTAATCTATATACAAAGGTATTGGGATTCTCTATTTCACATTAGGTTTTTGATGTGAAATTGAGAAATACTGTGTCATACCATTTCTTAAAAAACAGAAGGAGAAAAAAAGAAGATATGTCGAGATCTAAGGATACGCTTTGGCAATATGCAACACGCACTAATGTTGGAAAACAATTATATTGCAACTTTTGTCAAACGAAATATAGTGGATTAATAACAGAGTTTAAGTATCACCTTGCCCAAATACTACAAAATGACTTTGAAGCATGCCCTAAGGTTCCGAATGATGGTCTCGTGTATAGATTTGGAAAAGGGCTAAAATCTCAGATTATATGAGATATTCTTATGGTAGTAGTACTATGAGGAGTCAATCTATTCATTCAATGGTAGGAGCATTTGTACCACAAGCTCCACAACAAGATACATTGAATTTAGCTTATAAGAAAAAAGAAAAAGAAGCTGACAAGCTACTTGTGAAGCTTGATCAACAGTAGCATTCCATTCTATTTTTAAAGTCTACACATTTCAATGAGACATTAGTTGTCATTGAAAAGTATAAACCCGACTATGTTCCTCCTAATATTGAAACTACAAAAATAAAATGATTGAAAAAACCTGAAGGATGATGTAATTGGATTCAAAAATGAAGTTAAAGAATCGTGGAAGACAAATAGGTGGACTTTGATGTCGGATATACGAAAATATAAGCGTGATAGACAGTGTAGTCAATGAGTCGCCTGGGTGTTGCCTAGGTGGTCGCCTAGGCGGTTTTGGACTGTCACTGCCTAGGCACCTCTCTAGGCGGGCGGTATTCACCTGAACGCTTTAATAGTTAGCCTGCTTTATAGTCTTACAACTTATTTACATATAAATACCATTTAAGAAATGGTTTTACACTTTACTTTCATTTACTTAAGATATTTATATGTAAATAAGGTTATATCACATACTCCCAATTTGAATTTAATAAAAATTATCTTTGATTCAAATTCCTAAAGAATACAAAGTCAAATTTTCAGTTCAAGAACAAAAATCCCCTTTTTTAGCGCCTTTGTCAAAATTTTAACTTGCAAAGGCTAAGTTATTTCTCAAAATTTAAAATTTGATAAATTTTATGATAACAAAATATTACTAAAGCCCAAAAGTCCGGCAAAAAAAGGTCTCATATTTTAGTGTTTAAATATATTTTTATCTATAGGGTCAAAAAGTGAACTAATAGTTTAACAGAAAAACACTTATTGAATTACACCATTAAATGTTAATTTGCCTAGACCTTAGGAGGTTTGAATTGTTTTGTGTATATTTAAAATTATATATATATATATATATATATATTTATTGTTTATATATTTTTATCTACAGGGTCAAAATGTGAACTAATAGTTTAGCAGAAAAAGGCTTATTGAATTACACCATTAAATGTTAATTTGCCTAGACCTTAGGAGGTTTGAATTGTTTTGTGTATATTTAAAATTATATATATATATATATATTTATTGTTTAAATATATTTTTATCTATAGGGTCAAAAAGTCAACTAATAGTTTAGCAGAAAAAGACTTATTGAATTACACCATTAAATGTTAATTTGCCTAGACCTTAGGAGGTTTGAATTGTTTTGTGTATATTTAAAATTATATATATATATATTTAGTGTTTAAATATATTTTTATCTATAGGGTCAAAAAGTCAACTAATAGTTTAGCAGAAAAAGACTTATTGAATTACACCATTAAATGTGCCTAGACCTTAGGAGATTTGAATTGTTTTGTGTATATTTAAAATTATATATATATATATTTAGTGTTTAAATATATTTTTATCTATAGGGTCAAAAAGTCAACTAATAGTTTAATAGAAAAAGACTTATTGAATTACACCATTAAATGTTAATTTGCCTAGACCTTAGGAGGTTTGAATTGTTTTGTGTATATTTAAAATTATATATATATATATATATATAGTGTTTAAATATATTTTTATCTATAGGGTCAAAAAGTCAACTAATAGTTTAGCAGAAAAAGACTTATTGAATTACACCATTAAATGTTAATTTGCCTAGACTTTAGGAGCAGTGTAGTCAAGGCGTCACCTAGGCGACTTTGGGCCTCAACTACCTAGGCGCCCCTCTAGGCGGTTGAACCCTTTTTTTTTTGCTTTAAAAAAATCCCAATAAATAGAAAAAAAAATAAAAAAAATGTAATGAAGAAGTAAACAAGATTCTAAATTGTTTTTTTCACTAAAAATATCATTTTTTTCACTAAAAATATTCGCAGGGGGGCGTTGCCCTCCTTGCCACCCCCCTGGGCAATCGCAGGAGGGCTCTGCCTAATATTATACATGGACAGTGACACGAATTTGGGTATTTGGCTCAGATTTTGAAGTGTTTAATACTCCACTATGTCAACATGTCTTTGGTTATGTGATGAATGATTATAGTAGACTTTTTCTTTTATGTTTTTGTAGAATGTGGGTGTGGAGTTTTGGTCTTTTGGATGTTATATATAATAATATATATACGTGATATATATATAATTATATATATATATATTAAATTTATCGCCTAGGCAACGTCTCGCCTAGTTGGGGCTAATCGCCTAGGCATCACCTAGATGCCTTGACTACACTGCATAGGATGTTTGAATTGTTTTGTGTATATTTAAAATTATATATATGTATATTATATATATATATATAATTTAATTTAATTATTTTTATCGCCTAGGCATTGCCTGGGCGTCGCCTTGGCAACGTCTCGCCTAGCCAGGTCTAATTGCCTAGGCATTGCCTAGACGCCTTGACTACATTGGTGATAGGGGTCAGGGGTCACATCAACTTGGTAGCTGTTTCACCAAGAGACACTATTCTTAAAGTCGAAATCCAAGATTGGAAGTAATCATGTAGGGTGCATAGCTGAATTTGTCTCTTCCACTATTGGAGATATTGGGGTAGAAAATTTAGTTCAATTCATTTCTGATAATGGATCTAACTATATTAGTGCTGGGTATATGATTGGATTGAGATACTCAAACATTTTCAAGACCTTTTGTGAATGTCATTGCATAGATTTTATACTTGAAAAGTTTGAAGTTAATTTGGAGGATTTTAGAAATAGATGCAAGGAAGATAACCAAGTTTATGTACAAGTTCAAGATTGTTTTGGAATTGATGAGAAGTCATACTAATGGAAGAAAATTGAATAGGCCTGACACCACTAGATTTGCCACTCAGTTTATTTGTCTACAATCAATTTCAGAAGTAGATTAAGAATTGCGGTTTATGGCGACCTCAAGTAAATGGAGGAGCATAGCCCAATGTAGAAGCGATGATGAAAATGAAGTAGTTAACATCATACAAGAAGTGATATTTTGCAAAAAAACGAAAGAGGCAGTTTATGTGGTAGAGCCATAGGTAAAAGCTATGGAATAATGATGAAAGATTCATAATGGGGTACTTGTAGGAAGTTATGGATAGAAGCAAAAAAACGATAAAGAAAATCTACAAAGATAAAAACGAGAAGTATATGCCATTGTGGAATATAATCTCTAATTGTTGGAATTCTACTTTGCATAACCTTGCATGCGGTGGTTGCATAATGCATACCTTTTTCCTTAATATTTTTATCGGAAGATTGTGAAGTATTATGTAGAAATCAAGAATAGGTTAGAGAAAGTGTTTGCAAAGATGCTTACATCGGAAGAAAGGAAAAAAATGTTACTTTGAAATTGCCCAAATATCATTAATTAGACTAAGTATTTTTGCAATAGATATGCTTGATACTACTCATACAAGTAATTAACTAGAATATTCAATTGTTTGCTTTGATATGATTAATTGAATGTTAGAATAAATAGTTATATATGTGTTTACTACTTTATTTATCTTTATTATATATATATATATATATATTTTCAATGTAGGGATATGGTGGAAAATTTGTGGTGTTGGAAGTGTCATTCTTGCAAAAGGTAGCCATCAAAATATTAAGCCAACTAACTAGTGCCTCGCCATGTCAAAGGATTTGGAGTACTTTTGAGGCAATACATACAAAAAAGAGAAATAAGTTGGATTTTTTTTCTCTCTATATATTTTCTTCTCTTTTCATTTCTTTGCTTAGTAAATTCTTCATTTATAAAAAAAATAGGTTGGAGCTGGAAATATTGGCGGACTTATTCTACATGCGGATGAACATGCATATGGAGGAGTTTAGTGAGATAAAGACAAATGAAGACTGGCACCTATCTCTTTAGACAACATTGCAGCATAAAGAAACAGAATTTTAAATTGTATGCTTTGATTTGATTGATACAATGTTAGTATAAAATATATAACTGCTTACTACTTTATTTATCTTTATTTTATATATATATATGTAGGGATATGGGGGGGGGGGGGATTTTTGGCGCCGAAGTGTCAGCCTTTCATCAAAATATTAAGCCAACCAACTAGTGCCTCGTCATATGATAGGATTTGGAGTGCTTTTGAGACAACACATACCTAAAAGAGAAATGGGTTGGATTTTTTACTCTGTAGATCTTTCCTTCTCTTTTACTTTCTTTGCTTAATAAATTCTTTATTTATAAAAAAATATATACACTCACACACACACACACACACATACATATATATATATATATATATATATCTACTATTATAATGAGAGGAGGGGTGAAAAAGTTGGTTGAATCTTTTAATAATGACTATGAAATCCCACTACCATAATAGCCTATTTCTACGGGCGATAGTTAATAAAGGATATTAACGTAATTTAAATTATAACTAACAAATAACTAAATTCAATTCAACTAGATAACACGATTCCCCCATTCTTCTCTCATGCCTTCTCTCCCGAAGAGTCAATAGAGGTGGCTCCCTCTTTCTCTCTCTAAAAGTGAGTAAAATGTCTAAAAGATTTAAAAAAAAAAAAACGCAGATTATTCTTGACAAATGAGGTTCTTCCATTGTCCTCTGCCGCCCCTTCCAATTGTTGTCGGCATAGTTACCAAACACCCGTATTATACCTGTTTAGTATTCGTATAATACTTTTAGGGGGGGTCGCCGTTTGAAACTCCGTACTTTTGTCGTGTTACGTATTATACCCGTATCGGTATCGCTGTTTAATACCCATTTAATTCGCGAATTACTTATTAAACGCGTATTATTGCCGTTCTTTTACCGTGTTAAACGCTTATTCCACATTAAATGGTTGTTATTAGTTAATATCATGATTTTTATATATTTATAATTATTAATTATTTTTTAATTTTCCTGTACTTTTGTCGTGTTTTTGCCGTATAACACCCGTACTTCCCAAACGGATCATTGTCGTATTATACCCGTACCTGTACTTGGTAACTATGGTTGTCGGGACTTGCCGTCGACGCCTACTACTGCCGCCAGTAAGTTCCTTAATCTTTCTTATTCTTTTTATTCATTCTTCTCCTCTCCCACAGCCCTAACGATAGCCTTGATTATGAGAGATCAGCCCCGCCATTGCTGATCTGATCGACGACCTCTTTTTTCTCCCTCTTCGCTGATGATTGTTGGGTCTCGGAGTGAGTTTCGATTGGACGGGAATCGATCAATAATCGACTGAATTTCTAGATCGCCAATATCCTTCCCTGTTGATAGAATATCCTGACCAAGTTCTCTCTTTGCCTCTTTCCCCGAATTTAAAATTTCTTTATCTTCTAAAATCTGAGATGGGAAGATTGGATATATTTTATGTTCATAATTTTTACTGACAGTAGAAATGCTAAATTTTTTATAAATTGCTCAAAACAGTGGAAGCAAGTGAAATCATTGAATTGGAAGGATGTGAAAATTTCAAATCGAAGCGGGTTTCTTTAAATTCAATTCTTGGTTGATCCATGGGAAGATAAAGTGCCATTTGAGGCATTGAAAAGAGTTTATTTGCTATTTTAGTGGGAAATCTCTTGCTGCATGTCCCTTTTTAACTCTTTTTAACCTTGGTTAAGGTTTATTAACTTAAGGGTTAATTTTTTTTAAAAATCAAGGGTAGAAGGATGAACCCTAGCGGTGAGTGAATCTTAACCCCAGTCAGTAAGTGTTAAAAGGGACACGTGGAAACCTATAGGTGCGTGTTAATTATGGTTTAGGTTAGTTAACCAAATGTTAATATTTTTTTAAACTTTTTTCTAAAAACCAAGGGTAGATGGATGAGCCTAAGAGGTGAGTGAATCTTAACCATAGTTAGTGGGTATTAAACGGGACACGTGGAGGTGCGCGCATTAACTGTGGTTTAGGTTAGTCAACCTAAGGTTATAATTTTTTACCTAAAAACCAAGGGTAGATGGATGAACCCTAGTAGTGAGTGAATCTTAACCACAATTAGTGGGTGTTAAAAGGGACACATGGCAACCTGTAGGTGCACGTATTAACTCCAGTTTAGGTTAATCTACCCAAGTTTAATATTTGTTTTTCTAAAAACCAGGGATAGATGGATGAACCATAGGAATGAGTGAATCTTAACCACAATTAGTGGGTGTTAAAAAGGGACATGTGGCAACTTGTAGGAGCACGTGTTAACTGTGGTTTTGGTTATTTGGTTAGTCAACCTAAGACTAATTTTTTTTAAAAAATCTAAAAACCAATGGTAGATCGATGAACCCTAGAGGTGAATGAATCTTAACTACAATTAAATGAGCATTAAAACAAATATGTGCCAATTAGGGTCCGCGTGCGCGTTCCGCTAGGCGGAATGCTCACGCGGAAAGAATCATTCTCCTATTTTAATTTGTGGAAGAAAATAAAAATTAGGATCAATCATCATTCAAGACTATCTTGGTACCCTAACACCCCACGATCAGATTTAAGAGGGATTTTAGTTGCAAAACAAGAGGAATGCCATCTTGCAGTTGCATATGCGGAATTCGCTCAATACATATTGTTATTTGTATAGGTCGAGGACCTCAAGGACATGGGCCCAAACATAATGAGTGGAATAGGGATTCCTCCAAAATAAGCCAACTAAAGCTTTTATATTTTCTCTTTTCATCTCTTTTCTTTTTCTTTTGTCTTCTTCTTCTTTGTATTAGGATTATTCAGTATTGAATTGTAATTTTGTAGGCCTTGAATATTGGACACATTTACTATGAATTTTTCTGGAAATATGTATCTCAGTGGGGTTTTGCTTAAGTGCTAGGTCACTTGGATTTCAACAAATTCTTCATTCTTAGATGCATATTAGTTCATCAATTATTTTATCGTACATTGAATCATGAAGGATCTTAACCAAAATAAAATAAAAGAAAAGAAAAAATTGTGAAAGATAGCCATCATATGATGGGACTAAGGACGGACATGATGGTTGTGATATGGATCTCGAGTTTTAGATTTGTGAGAAATGATTCACAGTTAGAAAAGTAAATCTTGCCTCTAATTTTATTTCACTTTTTCTCAACTTTTCTCCGTAACATCAGTTTGTTTAGATTTTTATTGTTTCTAATTAAATGTTAACAATTCCATAATACATTTGTCTTATATGTGGTTATTACTTGTATATTTTACTTTTTTCTCTTCTCTTTTGTTAAGTTTTTTTCCCCAAATTTCTCTTCTTTAATGTTGGGGATTGCTTTATTTTTGGGGGTCTTTTTTCCGTATAATTTGTATGACAGAATTGAAGCTTTTACAGTCTCTGTGTCTGTTCATATGTTGAAAATATGTATTTTTTTTCTCTCTTTTTTGTTTCCATTTGCAGCATTAGAACCTTCAATTGCAAGGGGAGGCCGGTAACTTATTATTTTAATTATTATCACGGGTATTTGTTGAATATTGTTTTGGTCTATTGTACCTTTATGGTACAGTAGACTTTTATGTGTTACTATGCTAGAGTATGTGTAGTAATGACATACTTGTAGTATTCATTTTTAGATGTGAAGTATATAATCTAATGAATGAGAGAATATCTAAGTTCTCTATTCTTTCTTTTCATTTTCCTCTTCTTCTTCTTCTTATTCCTCTTCTCCTTCTTCCTTCTTTCAAACCCTACCTTAAACTAAACTAATCAAGTCAACTTGGTATCAAAACATCTCAAGAACTAAGGGGCCATACGGTCAATGTATGGATAACCTAGCTTTTTCTCTCATCTAATGAGCCTTGATGTGTAGGGATTTGTGGTATTGATTTTAGATTTGTTTTGAGGCATGGAGATGGGAGTTTTGTGAAGTTCGTTGGAGTTTTGTGAAGCTAATTGGTTGTGTTTGATCCGTATAGGAATTCCGAAGATTTGGTGATAGTTTGGGAGGATGATTTGGTGGTGGAGGCCACTCTAGTGCCCATTCCGTTATCTCTACTACACTCGCTCTGGTTGCCTCTCCTCCATCCACAGCACACTCTTCAGACGGTAGTGCATTCTCTCGTAATGAGATGGAGCATATCTGATGTTTAATGGCTTAGTTAGAACCCTCATCTGCACCTTCTATATCCTCTTTTGTCCACACAGGTACTTCTACCTTGGCCCTTAGTGCTTCGGCCTCACCCTGCAATAACTCTTGGATAATTGATTCAGGTGCATCCGATCATATGACTGATATGTCTTCTCTTTTTACGTCGTACCTTATCTGTTCAGGTACAGACAAGGTTCAAATTGTCGATGACACTTCCTCATCCATTGTTAGAAAAGGCAGTATACCTGTTACTCCTTCTATGCCTCTGTCATCTGTTCTTCATGTCCCAAATTTCACTTTAAATCTCCTTTCTGTTAGTAACATTACACAATCGTTAAATTGTAGTGTTACCTTTTTTTCCTCTCATTGTATTTTTAGGATTTGGAAACGAGGACGATTAGTATGGGACATGAGGGAGGATTATATGTCTTGGACCCACTCTCACATGTTGCATTACCTGTCCAACAGATCACTGCGGGTGCTCGACATATTACTATTCAAGAGCAATTGCTACAGTGGCATCGTCATCTTGGTCATCCGTCTTTTTTGTTATTTAAGTGATTATTTGTTTAGCTGTCTTTTTCTAGTTTTGTTATTTCTTTTCAGTGTGAGTCATGTGAGTTGGCTAAACATTGTAGAACTTCTTACTCTTCTCGTAGGAACAAAAGTGACTCTTTTTGCTGTGGTTCATTTTGATGTATGGGGTCCTTATCCAGTCCCCTCATTGTCTGGTTTTCACTATTTTGTTACATTTGTGGACGATTTCTCATGTGCTACTTGAGTTACCTTCTTAAATCTAAAAGTGAGGTCTGCTCAGTCTTTAAATTGTTTCATGCATTGATTATTACTCAGTTTGAGGGGAATATATGTTTGGGGATCTTACTTCTTATTTTGATAGTCATGACATTATTCATTAGACCACCTGTGCCAGTACTCCTCAGCAAAATGGTGTGGTTGAGCGAAAGAATAATCACTTGTTCGAAATGACCAGGTCTTTGTTATTTGCTATGAATTTTCCGAAGGTCTTCTGGTCTCATACTCTTTTAACTGCAATGTCTCTCATCATTCGCATGCCATCTCGTATTTTGAATTTCTAGATCCCTATTCGGGTGTTATCCTCCTCTACATGTTTGTTTCCCATTTCTCCCAAAGTGTTTAGGTGCGTGTGCTTCATTTATATAGCTCGTTCTGATTGTACAAAGCTTGATCCTAAGGCTCTCAAGTGTGTATCCCTTGGGCCTGTTTCGAGTCAGAAGGGCTACCGATGTTATCATCCTTCTTCTCGGTATTTGTCTCTATGGATGTGACATTCTTTGAGTCTATTTCCTTTTATTCTGATAAGAAACCTCTCTTCAAGGGGCGAGTATCAGTGAAGAGATTTTTTTTAGTTTCCTCTGCCAGTTCCAGCTTCATTGCCTCCTGATAGTGATAGTGCTAGATAAGGGGAAATTGTTCCTACTTTGAAGCTATATGAAAGAAAGTTACTATTTATCAAGCATTCCCACCATAAAATTACTACTCTTATTGTGTATGTGGATGACATTGTGGTGACTGGGAATGACTGATGAAATGAGAAAGCTAAAGAGTAAGTTGGTAGCGGAATTTGAGATCAAGGATTTGGGCCGTTTGAAGTACTTCTTAGGGATGGAAGTTGTTAGATCAAAGGAAGGTATCTTTGTCTCTTAGAGAAAGTATGTCTGGATTTACTTGAGGAGACCGAGATGATGAGGTGTAAACCTAGTGACACCCCTATTGATGTGAACACAAGCTTAGTGAAGATAGTGGGGAACGTCTTCAAATTCAGGGAGGTACCAGAGACTTATAGGGTGCCTAATTTACCTCTCGTTGACCAGGCCAGACATTGCATATACCGTCAGTGTTGTCAGTCAGTTTATGCATACACCGACCTTAGGACATCTGGAGGCAGTGTACAAAATACTATCTCAAGTTCACCCCTGGGAAATGATTAATGTATGCTAGTCATGACGACTTACGGGTAGAAGCCTACACAGATGCAGATTGGGCAGATTCTATTACAGATAGGCGCTCCACATCTGGGTATTGTTCATTTGTGGGTGGTAGCCTTGTGACATGGAGGAGCAAGAAACAACCAATGATAGCCAGATCTAGTGCATAAGCAGAGTTTAGAGCTATGGCACATGGGGTATGTGATCTCTTATGACTTCGATTGCTACTTTCTGAGATTGGGGCTTTTGCTAAAGGACCCATGAGTCTATATTGTGACTGTGGCAATAAGGTGACAATCAGTATAGCTCATAATCTTGTGCAATATTAGCGCACAAAACATATTGAAGTTGATTGTCACTTTATCAAGGAGAAGTTGAGATCGGGCGACATTTGCAGTCCTTTTGTAAAGATCGGGAATCAACTAGCGGATATTTTCACTAAAGGATTAGGGAGACCTCAATTCATCAATATTATTAGCAAGTTGGACATGAGAGATATCTATGCACTAACTTGAGGGGGAGTGTTGAGTATTGTTTTGGTCTATTGTACCTTTATGGTATAATAGACCTTTAGGTGTTACTATGCTAGAGTATATGTAGTAATGACATACTTGTAATATTCTTTTCTAGATGTTAAGTATATAATCTAATGAATGAGAGAGAATAGCTAAGCTCTCTATTCTTTCTTTTCTTCTTCTTTTTATTTTAAACCCTAACCTTAAACTAAATTAGTCAAGTCAACTGTATTCTTGGAAAGAATGTGACTTTTTAAAAAATCTATTTTAGTGTCAGGTAGTTCTTCAAATGATAGATGTCTACAAATTATCACAAATGTATGATTAAGAACTTTTTATGGATCCAAACCGTCCAAATTTGAAGTCACACCACTTGAGATAATGGACTTATGGCCCTGGTTCGGGTAAAGTAGCAAATATATCAATTTTCTTTTTTAATCGTTTTCCTCTTATCTACCCATGCATCTGTTAGGGACCTACCATCGTATTTTGTATGTCATTTGATTAGTAAGAGTTGTTTTCCTTGTTAGTAGAAGTTGTTTTCTTTGTTTAGTAAGAGTTGCTGTTTTAGAGAATCTTAAATTGATTATAGTGTCAGTTTCCTAGTTTTGTTTAGTTTCTATTTCTGCAAGAAGGGGGAATGTAGCCTATATAATTTACTCTTCAAGGAATAAACAAGTAGACGTTTTTGCTTAAACCAAATTGTGCTTTGCACGACAAGATCACCATTTCTCTTGTTCGAGTGGGTCAAGATTTGCCTTTTCTCTCGTCAAAGAAGGCACGTTAGGAGTAGGTTCCTAACAATTGGTATCAGAGCGGCCTTTCCTGGGCATGCCAGCGAGGAAGAAAATAGACAAAGCATCATCAAAAGTAGAAGCCATGGAGGAACGTGTGGGTATTCTTGAAGGAACTATGTTGAGCATGCAATCTATTCTTATAGCCATGCAACAGACCTTAGAAAATCAGGGACGGCAGCAAGAGAGGGATCGAGACCAGACACGACAACTTATAGAGCGTCTTTCGATTCAAATTCAATCCGTACACCATTCACCTGACTGTCTGGCTGGATCTATTAATGGGGAATCAAGTGTAGGTAATCACGATGTAGACCGGGGTCCGACTCGAGCACAAGATCGGATTGAGGATAGAGTTCAAACAAGGTACACGAGAATCGATTTTCCAAAATTTGATGGATGTGAACCTCTTGACTTCATCTACAAGGCAGAACAATTTTTTTCTTACCATCATACCGCTGAACATGAACAAGCACTGTTAGCTTCCACATGAAGGGAGCGACTTTGACATGGTATCAATGGTATAGTCGCACTCATCTCCATTCTACATGGAAGGACATAACATCAGCTATGTTAAACTGTTTTGGTCATGTGGATTTCAAAAATTTAGACAATTTGTTAGCCAAGATGAAGCAAGGAGCGTCAATTGTCTCGGGCTATCAGGAGGAATTTGAAAACTTGGCCAATCGGGTTGAAGGAATGGTCTGATCGCACATTGATGGGAACCTTTATGCAAGGTATATGTGATGAAATTGGCCAAGAAGTGCTAATGTTTAAGCCGTCTACACTCCAAGAAGCTATGGGCCTTGCGAGGCGATAAGAGGAGAAGTTGCAAAAGCTGCGCCGACAAAGCCAATTTGCTGCCCCCAAATTCCATCTCAGTAGGTGGATCAGCACAAGTACTATTGCTACACCACTACCACGAGCTAACACCAGCAATGTACTTGCTCCGATCCGAAGGATTTCGGTCGAGGAGATGCGGAATCGATGTGAAAATGGACTTTGCTTCAATTGTGATGAAAAATTTGCACCCGGACACAAGTGTAAACAAATGCAAATATTCATGTTGGATGATGATGATCAAACCAAGATACTGGTAGAACAGGAAGAGGGTGAGGTGTATGACATGCAACAACGTTTTCTAGGGTTTGCGCCATGAGGACATGGCGATTTTTAGGGGTGGGTATTGTTAGGGACCTACCATTGTATTTAGTATGTTATTTGATTAGTAAGAGTCGCTTTCCTTGTTAGTAGAAGTTGTTTTCTTTGTTTAGTAAGGATTGCTTTTTTACAGAATCTTAAATTGATTCTAGAGTCATTTTCCTAGTTTTGTTTAGTTTCTATTTCTGCAAAAAGGGGTAATGTATGCCTATTTAATTTACTCTTCAAGGAATAAACCAGTAGACGTTTTTGCTTAAACCAAATTGTGCTTTGCACGACAAGATCACCTTTTCTCTTGTTCGAGTGGGTCGAGATCCGCCTTTTCTCTCGTCAAAGAAGGCACGTTAGGAGTAGGTTCCTAACAGCATTTCAGGGGTCTTTTCTAGCATATCATCATACAAATTAGGAAATATGTTCATGTTTGAATGCCAAATTTATATAATTCATGTTTTTCAAGCCTTTCATTTTTTCTAATTATTTGCACTCATTAGAAGTGGACACTCACGTGCGTCGCATGTGCATTCCACTAGTTATATATATAGGAGATGAAGACATTAGCAGACTTAGTCAACATCCAGATGAACATGCATATGAAGGAGACTAGTGAAAAATGACAAACAAAGACTTGCAACCTATCTCTTTAGACAACATTGCACCATATGAAGATCAACCAACACTTGAGGATGTTGACTTCCAGCTCCAAGGGAATGGTGAAGATGATGACGAGGATGAGAATAGGGAGAACAAGAATAATATCGTGGATAATATTTTACCGGCAATTGACTAAAAGACATTTTGTTATATTTTATAGCTATTAGATGTGAGATTACATGAATATTATGGTTTATGATGAATGTTAAGTTTGGTTGATAAATTTATAAATTGGTGATATCAATTTAGAAATGCCTGATGGGTGGGAATTTTACTTTTTGCTCTCAGTTCAGGAGATCTACAAGACTCATGAATAAGGTCTCTTTCACCGCTCTTGTTCAACCATGTTGCTGATTTAATAGTAAATTTACCAATCACCGTGGGTCCCCATGCCATAGCATCCTTCATAGTGGTCCTTGGAAGTAGTAATGTGGTATACTTTGAAGTTCGAATATCATCCAAAATGATGGGGGTCATTACATTTGCTAGTGTCAATGGCCATTGTTGTCGCTGATATCTTTCATTTTGGCGTCTATATTATTAGGTGCCACTGGTTCCTAGCTACGTGCCCAAAGTTGGGGGGGAGCGGGAGCAGGAGCAGGAACTGGAACAGGACTCAGAGCACGAGAGCTCCAAATTTAGAAATACCCTATTGCTTGGTGTTCCTTCAGAGCATTTGTTTATATATTGACAATGATGATTTGCCCTTTATATGATCACTCGTTGACTAGCAAGTTATTCTATGCCCTTTATATAATAATCATGTTATTTAATTGTAATATTTAACTTAATTTATAAGTAATAACTCGTTTTCTTTTAATTTTTTTAGCAATAACTCTATAGTGAAAACATGTAACTTCAATTTTTTCTATGCTCAAAGTTGATCCAGACTATGATTTTCCATATACTCTCTTAAGTCTTAACTCTATGATATAATTACTTTTCCTTTCCTCTTTATCTCATCATATCTATATCTTAGTGGTATCATGCAGATACTATAAACCTCACTTTATAATGTGCTTTATAATCCATATTTAATTCTTTGGATACTAAGAGAGAATTTTGATCTACAACGTGGGAGCGTGAAAAACTGCTCTATCAAATTAATGAGAGCGAGGTTCGGAGAAGGATGTGTTAAAACCTCTGAATTGAGGTTTCGAAGCAGCAGTGACACTCTATTTAGCAGGTTTTAGGCATTAAGGTTTCTAGGCATGCATTTGATTAAAGTGCATATTTAATACTCAATTATCAACCTATAGGTGGGTGTGTTCCTAACCCCTATAGTCCATTTTATGCCTTTTAAGAGAGGATGGGTCTTGTCTTTTGGATTCCTCTCCACGTCTATGGCGAATTGGAGTTGGGAGAGGCCTCAAAGAAAATTTTGCCTCTCAAATACTTATTCCGCATCAGGTTGACCCATAGATTATCCTTCTCTGTTAGGATCCTCCATCCTAGCTTTGCCATTTTAACGAGGTTTATATCTGTCATTTCCTGGATACCTATCCCACCCTATCTCTTAAGAGTCATAATCTACTCCTGGTACAACTAGAGTAGTAATGTAGTCAAAATGTTGCCTAGTGAACACCGAGGCCATTGCCTTGCCTAGCCAGAACCCTTATCAATTAATTAGAGTCTAGGTGGGCAATTGTCGAGGTCACCTATTGGTGAGTCCAACTGGAGTAGTAATGTCCACATCTTTTAATTATTGGGTGTTGTTGTTGGATATGAGGAACTCATTGAATATTTTAAAATAAGTTTTTGTGCACAACTCCATGGGCATGACGGAGGTGCATTGCACGACTATGGGTTGGTTTAATTTGTCCCATAATATGATACTTCACCACTATAACCTGTGTACAAATGCTACATTCCAAGTCTGTTATTGATAACATTCGGTGTTTCTTTATATCATCCTTGCATTTTTTTGGTTTAATTTGTCCCATAATATGATACTTGACCACTATAACCTGTGTACAAATGCTACATTCCAAGTCTGTTATCGATAACATTCTGTGTTTCTTTATATCATCCTTGCATTTTTTTGTAAAAGATGTGCACTTGGCACCTCTTTACAGAACCCTTTTAATCAGCTACAGTCGCATAAAATTTGTTACTTAGCCCACATATACAAATAATTTACAAGGAGAAAAGGAAGGAAATAAGTTGACGTGCTTCTATCTTCTTGCAGGTGACTTAATTTGGCAAGCAGACTGATATCTGAAAATGGGGAGAGGGTTGCATTCTCTAACAATGTGCTATCTTCCAAATGACAAATTGGTTACTCTACTGGATTGTCTTTTACTTAATTTATATATCAGTTCCTGCAATTTGTGTTTTCTTTTCAGTTACATGCAAACCTCTGGTTTTGGTTTTTGACTTGGATTGTGTCCTGGTTGCGATTCAGGTATATATTGACTAAGTTTCTTGTCATCTCTTTAACAGCCCTCTTAAAACTCCCTTAACATGAAATTGGTGCAAAACGAGTTTGGTTTTTTTTCTTAGTATTTCAAGTTTTGAGAGGCAACCCCTGGTGGTGTAGCCCAGTGACCGAAGGACGAACCCGTAAACCTACTCTCGAGGTCGATTCCTGGGCTCCCCTCAATATCGGTTGTAGGATCCATTCCCCGGGTGATGAGAAGCAAGAGCTCCAATACCCAATGCTAACCACTTTGCATTGATCCTACCGTAGGTAAATGATATTTTCAGCAAAAAAAATAAAATAAAAATTAAAGAGAGTTTATAATGCAAAATCAGTTTAGTTTTATGGGAATTTTATCTTGATGATCATAGGATTTCAATGACATAAAATGAACATTGAATAATCAACTTTGCAATTGCAGCATAATGAACATTGCATAATCAACTTTACAATTGAGGCATATTGTTATACTTTCCGCCGATTTAGAACGACTGTTGTTTTTTCCAATGTATTGTTAATCCTTCTGGCTTCTTGTGATTGAGGTGTTGTATGAGGATTAGGGCTAGAAAAGAGTGTTTGGGTGATTGTAATGGAGGAATGCTGATGATAATGGATAAAGGTTGATTAAAAAGCTGATTTTTTGAGGTATGCAACAAGGGCGGTTGAGTCGATTGCTAAATTGGGAGGTTGAAGATGAAGAAGATGCCAAAATTAGCGATCAACCACTAATATTTAACAGTTGACTGTTAAATTTTAACGATTGATTGCTAAATTTATCACTAAAATTAGCGACCTCTTCTTGTAATTAATAATTTTAAAGATCTACATGCCGTAACTTTTTAATTTTACAAGGTGAATGATTTTAGTTTTGCTATAAAATTTTAAGCATATTGCTGTATTTCATGTTTATTCAGCTTATTACAGCGTTTTCAATGATATCTTGAGGGTTTCTTTAAAAAAAAAATTAGCGATCAATATTCTTTATTTAGTAACGGTCAAACATCAAATACTCATAAATTCTACTTGTAATTAGTGATACATACATTGAATTTTAGCAATCGCAAAAATAATTCTCATGAATTTTACTTGAAATTAGTGATCGATCGTACGAATTTAGTGATCATAAAAACATTGCTCATGAATTCCACTTCTAGTTAGCAATTGATGCTGTTAATTTATACAATCAGTGCTCATAAATTTCACTCGTACCTGTTGATATTCTTAATTTAGCGAATGTAAAAAGAGTGCTGATGAATTCCACCGATAATTAGTGATCCATAACCTTATTTAACGACAAAATAGTTTCCAAAAATAAACCTATAATTAAATATTTATCATCATTAAAATGTACCTGTATATATTGCTCACATGTCTTGTACAATTCATACTCTTACATACATTTACCTGTTAATGTACCACTGACTTAAATTTTTTTTTTTTTTTTTTGATATCTATCACTACAACTCAAACATCATAAACCAAAATAAGTTTTTTTTTTTTCCTAATATGAACGTGTCATATAGTCAAAGCTATGAACTTGTAACGCTTAGAATGAATGTCTGAAAATTAACAAACAAGAGTATATAATTGGCATAGTCAAAACAAAGCATTTAGGGCTAGAGTTATACGATTTATCAGAAGTTATGAAATAAAGCTGTGCAATATACATTAAAAAAACAATATACTTAAAATTTTAAAGTAAAATCAAAATCATTGCAATGGGTATGTCTACTGTGTTTTCAATAATTAATTACAGAACCGATCACTAATTTTAATGATAAATTTACCGATTGTTAAATGAAGGGTGAAAATATTAACAATCAACCGTTAAATATTAGCAGTTGGAACGCTAATTTCCAGTGTCTTCTTCATATTCAATGTCCCAACCGACCATAGTTATTGCAGACCACAAAACGGGCTTTTTAATTAACTTTTGTCTATTATAATCAACATTCCTCCATTATAGTCCACCAAACACTCTTTCTCCCAGATCGGAAGTTGATGTAGACCTCCCTGTGCCTTATAAGGCTCCTCCATCTCTCCGAGAGTTACGTCCTTTTGGAAAGATGTATTGGGGGGTCTTGTAGTGCCGTGTGTCGGCCTTGTTGTGTGTATTTAAATGATAAGTGTTTAAAAAAAAGTTAAAAACAGTCTTTACCTCAATCACGAAAAACCCCAAGGATGAACTGTATGCCAGAATAAACGACAGTCTTTTTAAGTCTCTGGAAAGGATAACAGTACCCCCCAGAGATTGCCAGAGAGGGTAGAAGCAGACATAGCAAATTACAAAATACCGAAGTTGAAGATGCGAAAGTAAAGATGAGTTGTTCTATTCGTCTTTTACATTGGATGTCTACAAGAATTTTTATTTTTTTTTGAATTTTCGTAAGTGTGTAGTGTGGGTTACAAATGCAAAGTTAATTATACAAGGCTCGTTTATGTTCCTACACGAAACCCTAAGTCATTCAAGGATTGGGATCTGTACGAGGCGAGAGTGCTATGAAGGGAATATATTTTTGTAATAAGACTTTGCTACTGAGACCGCAGAGTTCCGAGACCACACTGAGACCGTACATCACATGCACGGATCTCAAAATTTCATTAAATCTGTTCATGAAATTTTGAGATCCATGCATGTCATGCACAGTCTCGGTGTCGTCTTGGCCCTTTGCGGTCTCAATAGCATTTCCCTTTGTTCTTTACAAATACCAACTTAGATTGGTTCATCTAATTTCACCAAAAAAAAAATAAAAATAAAGGATTGGTTCTTCTAAAAATATCTTTTGGACAGGTGGGTACGTGGCAGATTTGAAGTCCAACTAACTCAGGTTTAACGGTAAAAAAAGCAAACTTGGCGGTTGACCGTTATTTGTTCACTAGGGAAAAGCAGTTCCTGCAAAGCATGCCCTTTTAACGAACCGGCCTTTCATTCTGGGTCTCTTCTCTGCGTTCAATTTCCGAACCTCGTACCGTATCTTCTTTGAGAACAACCGTGTCCTGCGCTTCTCTTTGTACCTCGACACTCTAGCCTCTCTCCCTCCATCACCCATCTCTACGTGTCCCCCCACGTATCGGAGCTGAATATCCGTAGGATACGTACCCTGGAATTTTTTAATAGGTATATCAGAATAACCATCAAGTGTTTCAAAGGGTTGTTTAGTTTTGCATGTAATGAAAGGTGGGAGCTTAAAGAGAAGCTACATACCATGCAATCAAGCCAATTACGGTCCTCCGGGTTGATTTGTGGCCGATCACCGGTGATCCACGGCGAGCCCTGGTTCGCCCAATTGGTGATAACAGCCTCATAGTCGAGCCGCAACGATATCCTCGTCTTCTCCTCAGCTTTATATTCATCCTTCATCCTCATTGCTGCCGCCTTCTCCTCTTCTTCCTCCTCTTCTGTCATAGATGAGTTGTGGTCGAAGTTGAGGTCCAGCTCAGGATCAAAAGCAGAAGCTTCCATGTCTTCTTCCACCTTCACGATTCCACTTGGGAAGCAACACTCCATTGTATCTTCTTCTTTACAGTCTAACAGTCCCAATCCTTCTATGCCGAAGGAATCCTCGTCTAGTCCACTCCCTAGTAAGCTCTCGACATCTATGGAAAACTCCGCAAGATCCATATCAGTTGGGAGAAACACGGGTAAATTATCCACTTCTCCTATTCCATCACGTCCATGCTCCGGTGACTTTACCTTTGATTCAATTTTGGAAGAAGATGCAGTTTCCGCATTGTTAGCAGTAGTTAGCCCTTCATTTTGTGTGCCAGACGTGTAGAATTCTGCGACAAAAGGCTCGAATATTGGTACCCTAAAAAGAAGCTGTTCTTCATTTTCATCGAGTGAAGGCTCATCGCTGCCCATTTCTGGCACAAGAACGAGCGGGTTTGGCATTGGCGCCTCAGCCTTTGGTTGTAGCATCGCAGACTTTGGATGTCGTGGGGTTCGCGCCTTACGGGTGAATCCATGGTGCCAAGACGGCAGAGAATTCTCCACCGACGCTTCATCGGTGGGCTTGAATGATGCAGTCTTGAGTCGAACCCTTCCATGCCTACGTGCTAGTGGGTTTGCCGAGTGTACCGAAGCATCACACTCTTGGCAGAGGAAAGCATCATCGGCAGCACAATACCATCGTGCACGCTTACCTAAACAGCTATCGCAGGCTCTCGCCGTCTTACCGCCGATGGCGTTTGACGCTTTGTCAGTGATCATGGATATGGAGGATTGGTTTGTACAAAACTGAAATCTATAAACTCAACCAATACAAAACCATAATGCTCGATCTATTGGGTCTCCTCTTATATAAAAACCAAGTGCTGCAATTCTTTTGTTAGAAACCACAGCGGTTTTATTCTTACACTAGGCTCCTCTCCTCTCTCATGAGCTTAATTTGGGAGTTTTCCTGAGGAATTGCGCTTTTGGGACCAGCAACCAGGCCTTATCTCTTCGACCATTGGCTGAGCCTGTAATGGCCATCCTAGTCTTTGCCTTCTCATTGGCTATCTCTCTTCTGAATGAAATTCTTGTGGGCCATGCTGAGGGTGAGAGTGTGTCCTTACTCCCATCTCTCTCTTTCTCCCCCATCCCATCTCTTTATCTCTTTCACTCTACACTTGAATGAGACCTTTTTGTTGGTTTGTTTCTATTTTTTAATTATTCCTGTTCAAACTTCAAACTCGTGTTTGAGGTCCCCCATTACTCCTCTCTCTCTCTTTCTATTTCCATTAGACAAGTGAGGAACCTTCGCACCAAATTTTCTATATGGGATAATGAGTGTCTAAAATCCAACAAAAATTTCTATTTAATGTGGTGATGATGGTCTAAAATTCAACAAATGTTGCCAAGATAGTTAGATAAACTGATCTTTCCACGGTTGTTGCGATTCCGTGGGATATATATGAGTGCATATATATTTCCATCTCACGACTTTAAGTGACTGCAATACATCAATAGAAAAAGACTGCTTTCAGGCAAGAAGTCTTTATTGAAGAAATAAGAACTTAACAAAGTAAGGAGAGGATAAGAATTTTAACATGGTTTAGTATCAAGAAAAGATATATTCAGTAACAATAATCATAATAATAACAATAAAGATATGACAAATCGATAAGGATTGCATCTTGCATCAATAGCTATCGTAATAATCCTATGGAAGAAAGACTCTGCAACAGGGTGGGGACTGTTAGAGGGTGGTGGAGTTTGTCGATTCCTGGGCTTCAACATCACTCTTTTAAGACATGCAATTCCAAAAGAGCTCACATGAAGTTGTGGAAACAAATTAATGAGATTCGATATATGGTGTGCTGTCTTACAATCTTTGGCCGAAAAACATTCTCATTGTTTATCCATTTTGTACTATATGGCATAAAAATGGTCAGAGTATAGATCGGATAAGGGTACAAGCGTTCTAAAAACAAGGAAACAGAGACAAAGCATTAACTATTTATATAACGAAATGTGTTAGAAATTGAACAAGCAATTCTAGTCAGCTAAGGCCCTGTTTGGTTGCACTTCCGTTTTCTGTTTTTTGTTTTTAAAAATAAAATTTTGAAAATTTTTATACAAAACAAGTTTGATAAACATGTTTCTACTTTCTGTTTTTAAAAATTAGTAACAAAATTTTTGAAAATTAAAGTAACAAAAATTTTCTACAACCTCTTTTTTGGAAAACAAAAAACAAAAATGAAAAACACGGACCCACCATCAACACCACCACCCACATCAACCACCGCACCACCACAATACTACCACCATCATCACCACCCACCTCCACCCCCACCGCCACCCACCACCACCTCCACCACCACCACCACCATAAAACTACCACCATCCACCACCACCACCATTACTCACCACCACCACCACCACCACCCACCACCACAATACAACCACCACCACCACACCACCACCACACCACCACCATCACCACCACTACACCACCCATCACCCACCACCACCACCACCACCACTACTTACCACCCATCACCACAATACAACCACTACCACAACACCACCACCATCCACCACCATCACCACCACCCACCACCACTATCACCACCAGACTACACCACCACCACCACTCACCACTACCACCACCATGAATTGAAATTATTTAATCATATTTACCAAACACTTTTTTTTTTGTTTTTTTTTAAAATAAGTAACAGCTAGTAATACCAAACATGTTTCCTATTTAAAAAAATTGAAAACAGAAAGTTGTTTCCAATTTTTAAAAACAAAAAATAAAAACAGAAAAACGGAAGTGTATCCAAACGGCCCCTAAGTATACAATAGTGTTATTAAAGTCTCTCCTTTTATATATACTAGCAAAAACCCTATGCAAATGCGTGTTCAAAGAAAATGAATAAACAAAAATATGATAGGACAATATGATGATTTAAAAAAAAAAAAAAAGACAATAAGAAAAGTATAAAAAGAAAAATAAAACAAAAGAATTTTTTTGATAATTATTCATCTTGTCAATTTTTTCTATGTAGAAAAATAGAGAATGTAATTATTTAAAAATCAATAATTTATTATTATATAATTTTTATCGCTATCATTATATAACTTTGAAAAAGTAGGCTTACATCATTATAATATTTTTTAGATCATCTTATCTAAAAATTCAACGTGTCAAAAGTATTTAACAGTTTTAGAGATGATGTTATTTCTTGTTACTAAATAAGTTCTATAAGTAATTATATTTAAATTATTAATTATTAGAAAGAAAAGTTTGCATAGAAGATAAATGTTATTCCCTTCATATTCTTCAATCCGAAACAACATCTAATTAAATTTTCTATAATGGGAACCACTTTAACACTATCATTAGTTTGAATGATATAACAAAACGCAAAATAAAAATCAAATAGAGATACCATGCATGTCAAGACACCCAATTTTTTTATAGCGTATTTACTAATTAGAGAGTTAGTATAATTATTTATTAGCTAAATTAATCAATATAATATATATAAGAAGAGATTAAGGGTAGGCTATTACTTTAGAAAAGATCTTTTTCTTTGTTTATTTAGTGTTAACATTTTTTACAATTAATTGAGAGATTATAAACTTTAGAGGAAACCACTTGATACTTTGACATCAATGAATATCAAGAATAATTTGAATTCCATTTTTTAACTCTTAATATCTATGATAACGCGAATCTCATTAATTTTAGTGAGAATAATCCATGCTATTTGAGAATGTTGCTGCAAGACCAGAATAGAAGACCCAAAATGTCACGCCCCCAAAACCTTACCTTGGTACCAATGGGGTTTTGGGCTCGTGACATTTCTTAAACCTGATAAATTCCACAATATACAAGACAATACCAAAATGAGAGTCTAAAAATTCTTTTAACAATAACGATATATGAACAACTAAACCATCAAACTATAACGAGGTTCGGATCACCATCTTGATCCCTGATCGATGCTAATTGTTATACATTTAAGCCCCTCAATCTAAACTTGTTAGTTAATTAGAGTAATATTTTGGACTATCTTACGCTACTTGGTTGTCTTTGTTGATTTCAGATTCATGCAAGGAAAATAAGTTAAAATTGAAGATTTAAAGGCTCTCAAAGACTTAGAAGAGTTTCAACTATGTGAAAGACCAAAAGAGGGAAGAATTCGAGAAATTCTATACCTGGCGATCGATCATAGGAGGTATGCGATTGATCGCAGGTCATACTGCGATAGATGAAGAAGCTGTGATGGAGCACAAAGAAGGCAGAGAGATTCTGGAAAGTTTTGCCTGTGTGCGATCGATCGCAGTTGCTTTGCGATCGATCGTAATCGGCATTTTTGCCTTGTAAACAGTATCCAGAAAAGAAGACTTCGAGTCCTAATGAGTTTACAACAACCCTAATCTGTATGGATTCCCTCTCTCTATAAATAGAAGAACCTTTGGTCATAAATAAGGTAGATAATTTTGGATAAAAATAAGAGAATAAGCTCTGGAGATCAAGTAAGCCAAAAGGATGAATTCTTCATTTTTGTCTATGAAGACGGCATACTCCTCCCTTGCGATGAACTATCTTTCCATTCTAGGGTTTCGATGAAACCCTAGCCAAGTAACTGTGTCGTTCTTTTTTTTTTATTTAGATTTCTTATTTGTATGACATTGATTGCATAATGAGAGAGTTGTTTTAACAACCGGATTTATTAGATTTAAATTTGATTTCAATGAAATTTCTATCATTGTCTTAGGTGTTAGGAAATTGAAATTGAACCCACTTTGTTAATTTTCGTTAGAATTTTGATAATTAAATTAGAAGTCACCATTAGTTTAAATAATTATTTTAGTTTAATCCATTAAAAATCAACTCTTCTCACTCATTAGTTTAGAAATAATCTTGATAAAAGGCAACGAAACCAGCGTAGTCCTCAGAGGTTCGACACCTTTACTAGTACTATTCTACAGAATTATTACTATAAAGAATAATTAAATTGCGCAACGACCAATCCCCAAAGAACTGAGTCTAGAGTAACATCACTAAAAGTATCACAAGGATCTATTACAATTTACTCTCAAAGTAAACTGAAATCAAGGCCTAAAAATATGGCCACCTTTCTAGGTCTTGAGCTCTCTCTACAGGAGGCTCACCTTATTCTACTTCCTCAACGTATATCTCTCCAACCCATGGTTCCGCTGCGTACTCTGGCTCTATACATACCGACAATAATAGGTCGACTGAGTATTAAAAACACTCAACATATATACAATCCAACTAACATGCAATAACAATAACACATGTACATACTCAGTATCAGGTTCAGACAGCAGTTACATAATCAATAACAGTTTCATACGACATTGACATAATCAGAGTGCGTAAACATGTGGGCACATCATATCATCATCTTGACTTGTGTACTTATGTGAATCTTCGATGTGTACATGTACAAAGCTTATGTATAACTTATACATGTTCATGATAAGTAACCTATCTCGTCAATGCATAATATTATTGTTTTTGTCACGTCAACGCATAATTCATAGTGTTTTTATGTTGAGTAACATAGCCGCGACAACGCAAAGAGTGGTATGTTCGTAACTAGGGGGATATTCTTTCAAAGCATAATACGTGACATGTCCATGTTCAATGCATGATCTTGTGAGACACGTGAATTTTTACCATGCATGTGAAAATGTGCTTCAGTGTCGTGATTGGAATTCAAATCGGCCGTCCCTTAGATTTCCATCCTCTGCCAAGAAACTCTGTCGAGGTACATCTACTTGGTTAGAGAATTCCCAACCTCGAAGACTTCTTCAAGGTTTTTGCCTACCCGAATTTCAATCACCATACAAGGTAGATATGACATAATTTAACAAGACAATCATTAATAATTCCATATAATAATCATGCATTTCTATAACATAATAGTATACATAAACATCACAATTCACTCCTATTATTTCATTCATTCCACCATTCACCCATAATTCACCATTTCCTCCATAAATTTTGCCCATTCTCTACACATATCCTCCATAACCCATATCTATGCATTCAATCCTTCTTACTGACGCCCATAAGCGCATTTGGCTACCAAAGTTAATTAGTTGCTGGGGGATAGATAGAGTTGAAGTTTCTTCCTCCGAGAAGAACAAGGTAGGTTCTCCTAGGTGAGAAGACTGATTTTTGAAAGGGATGGAAGGAGAAGATGGATTAGGGATCTTAGATGAATTTCTAGCAACTTCAGCATAAGAAAGAGGGGGAGAATCAGGTGGCTTGGAGGAGGAACCACCCTCCAAGGTGCCGGCCACCCTAGGGTTTGCTATGAAACCCTAGCAAAATGAAAAGAAAAAATAGGCTAACATGCACCTAAAAATTATGCTAAAATGCACCTCCAGAGCAAACTCCAAAACAGTCTAAAGAGTTACTGAGGGGTATCCGTGCCTAGTAACTATACCTGGTCTAGGTATACTAGCACCCTTAGCAAAACTCCCCGCTGACATCTTTGTACATTATTATACTTGGAATCAGATGACTAGTGCCCGACCTACAAGGAGCGGAACACACTAACATCCTCCCAATACCTTAACCTTTTCTTTGTTCATCTTCTTTACTTTACTTTACTTTCCGGATACCCGTACATATACAAAATGCTCGATCATGCAATATTTGTGCTCATATATCATTTGTGAGTGACATGCATGATAGGTAAGAAATTCATTAGAACACATGACAAAACTTTTCATATTTCATTCATAGCAATAGCATTTGCATATACATGGTTTAACACAAAATTTCATCAAAACACATGGTTTTCATCTTTAATTTCATCATGAACATGCTTTTCATCTGTAGTTTCAATATAAAATCATAACAAGTCTATATAGTAGAGAGTATCTACCTTAATTCATCAAACTCAAATGCTTTTAATCTCATTTCTAATTAAAGAATTATAACAAGTCTATTTAGTAGAATGTATCTACCTTATAAGACTGAATCCCTGTAGTCTATAGCTTGAGAAAGAGTTGAGAAGGCTTGAGGAGGCTTGATAAATGAAATCTAAGCTTTACCTTCCTAGCTTTTCCTCTCTTTTATCTCAAAAACCCTTTTAGAACATGTGTAAACCCTAAACCCACGAATTTGGGTTCTATTTATAAGCAAAATGGTTGGTAAAACCCCAAAACACTCTTAAAAATATATTGGGAAGGTCGGCTAGGCCAAAAAGGCACCAGTCGGTTGATCGACTGGTCTGGGCGGTCAACCGAGTGTGTGCAAACCCCTGTTTTGACCCTTTTTTACATAGTCAGTCGATTGGCTGGGATGGGCGGTCTACCGGGTGTGTGCAAACCCCTGTTTTGACCCTTTTTGAAATAGTCAATCGACCGGCTAGGATGGGCGGTTGACCGTCTAGTGTGTTGCTTCCCTTTTTGGCCATTTTTCACACGTAACACTTAGAGTATTTCATACTCTTTGCCTTGAACACCCAAACACACACACACATACACATAGACTTCAAAGCAAGCCCTCATTTTTATTAATTAACCCCATAAAATTTACACGGTGGATTCGGGGCTCTACACAACTACTTCAAATTGAGAAACAACCTTTACTATTATGGTGCTAAACAACTCTATCAAGGATGTTAGATGTAAAATAGTTAGATTCTTAAATGTAGCTCATCGACTCATTTGGAAGAACTTGCTTCAAATAGTCAAGATCAACTTCATTCAACATAGGGTGGCAATTCAGAATAGATGTAGCATAGAAGCTAACATTTTCAAGGAAGAGAACATAGAGACCAAGATTTTCAATGCCTTTTATTTTTTGAAAGAAGCAGAATCATTCTAAAAAAAGGCAGCCATCAGACGATCAATTCAGGAAAAAATACCTTTAGGAATATGAATGCCAGTAAGGAAGTGATTAGGCATTGAAGAGAGCACGTGTTTAATGAGAATTATCTTTCTTTAGAAGAAAGTAGCATCACATTCCATACTTCAAGTTTTCTTCAGATCTTATCAACAAGGGGTTGAAAAAATGCCAGTTTCAGTCTACCTTTATATAAAGGAACACCCAGATAAGTAAAAGGAAAAATTTCTTGCTAATATCATCAATGTTCTAGATATAGTTAACTCGAGAATGAGCCAATTTTGAGGAACAATAAGAAGTACGTTTAGCTTTATGAATGGACTGGCCAGACGATAACCCATAAGATTCGAAAAATTTAAAGATATCCTTAATGCATTTGCTTTTATCATTAAAAAAAAAATGAGAGTATCATCATCCTATAGTAAAGAGAAATTTGAATGCCATTCATGCCAGTTCTGAAGAATTAGGAAGGCCTGTTAAAGATGTTCTTAAGCCTCTACTAAGCACCTCCTCCGCAATAATAAATAGAGTGAGGGATAGAGGGTCACCCTGGCATAAACCCATAGAATTATTAAAGCATCCATGCAATCCCGAGACTTACGCCTCATGAAGTGGAAGGTCCTGGGTTCGACTTCTCACTCCCCCTTTGGGGCCAACCCCAGGATTTCCCCAGACTTACCCTGGTGTGGCAGATTGCGGGCTCTCGTCGCACCCTCGGGGATTAGTCATGACCCAAAGGGTTGGGGACACCTCGAGTTACCAAAAAATGATCCATTAATCATGATAGATAAGTACTAATTAATGAAAAGTTTATTCAACAAAGTGACAAGCCAAAAACCTCAAACCTGCACCCACATGAAGAATACCATTTAAAATCACGTTGTTTAACTAAATTAGAAAAGAAAATGATCGTCGCAAGTTTCCTTTGACTCATTGCTTTTGTCATATATCACTGTGCACGCGCGCGCACACACACATACACAGATATATAGATTGGATTGATTTCTAGCTAATCCCAATCTCAAACCTAAGAGTAGGCCATCTTTAGTATGAGGGACTTTTGGTAATTCACCAGGGCAAATGGGTCATTCATAATTCGGACATTTGATCTCCACATGAGGGATGGAGCTCAACTATACAAATCTTTCCAGGCCACTCCTAATCAGTTTCACTAAACTCAACTGAACACAAAGGTCTGTGATGTGGACTACACTAAGATAACATATTCAACTTTAGAGTGGATATAGCAAGAATTTAATTTATTAGTATTTAACGGAAAATGATCCACTCATAAAAGTGATACTCTTGGGTGCGTTTGGATTTGTGGAATTGGTTGACGGAATTGGCAATTCCGTTCTTGAATTTCAATTCTCTCGTTTGGCTTGTACAATACAAAAGACTGGAATTAGAATCATCAATTCCGTACGGAATTAAAGCAGTGATTTCATAAGCTAAATGAATAAAATTCAAATCCTTACTGAGAGGTCTTACTTGACAATTCCACATTATTGTGGAATTGAGAAAAGACACAAACCTTATGGAAATCTCTCTTCAACTACTTATCGTGTGAGATAAATGAATAATAATTTAATACATTAAATCATTTTAATTATAATTTATAATAATAATTAAATTTGATATATAATAATTTACAATATTAAATAATTATTATAAATTAATAAATAAAATTATAAGTAACAAAATAAATTATTATTATTATTATTATTATGTAATATTATTTAAATTTAATAAATTAAATAATAATAATAGCAATATTTATATTTAATAAATAATAATTTAATATAATTAAATACTTTTATTGATTTAATTTAATTTAAATCAAAATTTAATACATAAAATAATATTTATAAATTATAAAAATTACATAAAATAATAATTATTAAATTATATTATTAATTAAATTTTAATAAATATATTACTTATATAATTATATAAGAAATTAAAATGTACACATAAAATAATAATTTAATACACAAAATAATTTTAATGAATATATTACTTGTATAATTATATATTCTTATTATTATATTCAAATTATAATTTCAAACTTTTATTTAATATTTACTAAATATCATATGTTTACTAAATATCGTATGTAAGTAGCAATTTAATACTTAAATTAATAATAATAATATTTAAATTTAAAAATAATAATGTTAATATTTATATTTCATAAATATTAATTTAATACATTAAATAATTATTATAAATTTTATTTTTTATAAATATATTACTTAAATAATTACATATCCTTATTATTATATTCAAATTAGAATTAAAAATTTTTATTTTAAAATTTACTAAATATCTCATGTAAATAATAATTGAATACATAAAATAATAACTATAAGTTATCACAATATTAAAATTTAATAAATAATAATTTAATACATAATAAATTGTAATTGTAAATTAAAATAATATTTAAATTTAATAAATATATTACTTGCATAATTATTTATTCCTATTATTGTATTCATACTATTTTTTACATAAATTTTATTTATCCAAATGGCAGAATTATAAATTTTGATGAATTCAACTCAATGGATTTCAATTCCATAGAATTCAATTCTTTAGATCAATTCCAATTCCATGAATCCAAACGCAACCTTAAGGCTCCAATCTTTTGGTGGAACTTTTAAAGTCTAGAACTTTCATTGTCTCATGCATAATTTTACTTAATGTCTAGAACCATATTATTCCATAGTGTACAAAAGTTCTACAAATGTAGAACTTTGAAATTCCAACAAAATTTTAGACTTTTTAAGTTTCATACATGTGGAACTTCTAATTAATATGAATGTGATAAATTTTATTAAAAAATGCTCACCGGGTTTGGTCAGCATTTCTTAATAAGTTTGATATCCATCAATATTATTATTATTTTTGATAGCTTGATAACGGGTCCTGATGGAACATTACTTGCTCACTCCCAAATCACCTCTTTTGAATTGTTAGGCAAAGGTTCCTCTATCTCGACTCTGTCTCGCCTTGCCTAGTCCAAACATGCTGATAGAACTTGCAAGTGTACTCATAAAACCTAAAGTTGTAAGCAGAGTGAAAGCAAATCACCAATGGTAATCCCTTAGCATTCCCTGTGGCATGAATGTTTAAAGAGTCCTGTTCGTCTATCTGGGTGGTCCAATTTTGGTACTAGCACATAGTCTGGTAAGGGTTTAACAGCTGTATAAGAGATCTGACCTTTAAACATTCATGCTAGAGGGAATGCTACGGGGATTGCTATAGAAGATTTGTTTGCCCTGCTATGAGAATCTCAAACTAAATTCTTCTGGGAGTCTACTCTCGGAATTGATCTCAGGACACTCGTACGAGAGGCTCATGCAATTCCTTCTTGAGGGTTCATCAAATCAAACCTACAATTAATCACTTTTAATTTTGAAACTTTCTCCTAGGTGGATCCGTTTAATAAGGAGTCCCAGCTTCTAACCCACAAGTATGTGATACACCATCTTTGGTGGGTCATCTGTTGTTCCAAAAATATCTGTGAACGCTAATTCCAGAAAAACAGACCCGGAAAATCACGAACAATATTGCAATCACGAACTCAGAAAAATCCTGCACTTGAAATTTGATCAGAACAATTGGTAGATCGTGTGAGGTGAGACACGGATACTTCGCTTTCTTTAAGACAATTCGTGCCCCTAAGAAATGCACTGAGTTACTGGTCGTGCTGCCTCCAGGATACAATAGCCTCTCAAAATCTGTCTCTGACTATAAGCGTGCACAACTTATAGTCGCACACCACTCTATAAATCTGACCCAGTAACATAACTCAAAAAAATATATATAAAACTCAAAAGGAAGAGCTGAATAAAACCAGTAGAAGAGAAGTTCTTTTGTCTGTGTATAAACTAATATAGAAGATGCACTTATATAGAGAATGAAAATCTCTTTAGATTCTAAAACTGATATATTTAATCCCAATATAATTTGTGGTTAATGACCACTAATGAGAATAAAACGGTAATATTTAATTAGAGAAATCCTAAACGGAAATATAGCTTTAAAGGTTGAATCACTATTGAGCCTTATATAAAAAATAGATTTTAATTTAATCAAAGACCCAACCCAACCCAACCCAACCCGGCCCGGCTAACTTAGCTTGGCTTGGCGCGCGCGTGTCTATGTGTGTGTGAGTTGGAGCATAACTTTGTGACAAGATGCAATGGGTGGGTAGACAACAAATTCTAATGCCCTTGAAGGCCCAAACCTTCTTCCAACACTCTTTCTTATAAAGAGGTAAAACATTTCATAGTTTTATCATGTTGGATTAAAAGAAACACCCAAACACAAATAACAAAGTTTTTCCTTAGTTTTGAATCACACCAAAAACACAACAATCCCCCACTTGATTCAAAAACAATAAAAATAAATTGCTGGGTAAAATTAGATTTAATGCATAAACAAAGGTGCCACATAGATTTGAACATTTGCATAGTTTAAAGTAAAATTTTCACCAGATACTCAGTTACCATAGATTATAGATCTTGGTATTCAAAATTCAGTTCTTTTAGTGATGAGTCTTTGTGTCTTAAACACACTGAATCTTATAGAGTCTACAAGTGTCTAAGTCAGCATTTTTCGGCCATGTGCTTTTATCCCAGTTTAATAAGTGCTCTAGAGAAATAGCCAATTTTTTATAGGAAGCGGCCCCACTTCCACAGTTATATAGGTGAGTCTATCAAGGATGCCTATGTGACTCCACATCCCACTCAATTGAGCTATAGATCTCATTAAGAGGAAACCCTCAATCTCTAATTGTCACATACTTTATGCACTATTCACACCATAGGAAGAGACTTGGAGAGTAATAATATTATTACTATTATTCTCCTATTATAGTGCTTCACCTCAAACCACTCTGTAACTTGTTCTTCCTATTAAATTTGTTCTTGGGATCTCCAGTCTTCAGGTTGGGTTACCATTATAGTTGGTTTATTTTCAATTAGCTTAAGTTCTATCCCCTTCGATGTCTTCCACACTTTTTCCTTTGCTAGGCCTTTTGTCAAAGGATCTGCCAGATTTTCTGGTGATCTGATTTCATTAACAGATATAACTCCATTTGGTAGAAGTTTTCTCAAACATGCGTGTTTTCGACATATTTGTCGAGATTTCTCATTATACTGTGTGTTATTAGCTCTACCTATTATAGCATTGCAATCACAATTAATTTTAATAGCCGGGACTGGTTTATTCCATAAAGGAATATTAAACAAAAAGTTTCGAAACCACTCTGCTTCTTCTCCCGCTAAAGATAAAGCTATCAATTCTGATTCCATAGTAGAATTTGACAAAATTTTTTGTTTCTTGAATTTCCAAGAAACAGCACCACCACCAATGGTGAATATATAACCACTTGTAGCTTTATATTCATCAGAAACAGAATTCAAATTAGCATCACTATATCATTCTAATACAACATAATATTTACCATAGTGAAGTCTAGGATCCACAGATCCTCTTAAATACCTTAGGACTCTGCTAATTGCATCCCAATGCTCCCTACTGGGATTTCTAGTATATCTACTTAATTTTCCAACTGCATATGCAATCTCTGATCGAGTGCAATTCATAGCATACATCAAGCTTTCAATTACACTAGCATATTCATTTTGATTTATGCTATCTCCTTCATTAGGTGATAGATGAACATTAGGATCATATGAAGTATAAACATGACTACAATCGTAATGATTGTATTTTAATAATAATTTTTTAATGTAATGAGATTGAGATAAAATTATCTCATCATCTTTTTTTAATAATTTTAATTCTAAGAATTAAATTTTCTTCTCTAAGATCCTTCATATCAAATTGGGATGATAAAAACTCTTTTGTTTCATTAATGATTTTTTGATTTGTTCTAAAAATTAATAAATTATCTACATATGGACAAATAATTACTCCACAATCACCAATAAATTTATAATATATACATTTATCACTTTCATTTGTACTATATCCATGAGTCATTAATATATTATCAAATTTCTCATGCCATTCTTTAGGAGCTTGTTTTAAACCATATAATGATTTTACAAGTTTACACACTTTATTTGTTTGTCCAGAGGTAATAAATCCCTTTGGTTGATCCATATAAATTTCTTCATCTAAATCACCATTTAAGAATGCAGTTTTTACATCCATTTGGTGAATGATTAAATTATGTATGGATGCTATAGCAAATAATACTCGAATGTTAAGATAGCTATTAGCTATATACTAATTCTGCAATTAGAAATTTTGTGATTAGTAGTTTCCTTCATTGTAATTAGTTGCCTATAAAGGTTGCTTGCCTTATACTTTTGTATACTTGTATAAATATACCTCTCATAGAGAAGAATAAAGTAATAAGAGATTTGAACCCTAAACTTTATCTTGGTATCAGAGCAAGGTTTTACTACCGCCACCCATACCACCACGGCACCATTATTGCCGCCGAGACACCACCGAATCATTGCCGCCCAGATCTTCATTGCCATCCATAACCGCTGCCATCCATTGCCGCCCATATCTTCTGATCTCATGGCCGCATAGATCTCCTTTTGAGTCTAGTTCGAAGTTGGTGCAGAGAACCCTTTGCTTCAACTCATCAATAGTCTCTTGCTAACTCCAAACAGCTAAGAGGGGTTCTGGCTAATTTACAGAACAGAGAATATAAAAGCAAAGGAGGTGCCGTCTAGAAGTTGGGAACTGAAAGTGTTTTTTTATATTTTTTCAATACCTCTGGCTCTTACCTTGATTGTCCTTTGGATATTAACGTTGTTTGTCCTTAGAGTATCTTTTGGCTATTATCTTCCTTGTTTGTCCTTGATTAAATAAGGGAAAGGGAAAATTGTCTGCTTCTTTTCTCACAATACTGCCCAGATCACCACTGCCACATATACCTTCAACCCAATCACCATACTGCCCATCATATTCTTGCTGCCCGGACCACTACTGCACATCTCTTTGCTACTCCATCCATACCGTATATCCCATTGCTATTTAGTTTCACATTCATACCACCCATATCACATCCCACCACCATTGAACCATGACCACCGGCCAACCTGCATACTCACCCGAATCCTCACTAGCCATGTTGGCTCGTCTATGTACTCATTGTGGTGAAAACGGACATAGCAAGTCACGTTGCTATGAGTTAATTGGATATCCAGAATGGTGGGATCTGTCAAAGCACCAAGCAAACGAAATTCAAAGCCGAATCCTCGTGCCTCTGATAATGTTTCTGAATCATCTAGTTTGATTGCTACTTCAGGTAACTCTGGTAAGGCTCTTAATGTTTCCACATCTAATAAGAATAATACATGGATTATTGATTCTGGTGCTACAGATCTCATGACCTTTGATATTGATCATATTTAGTCTATGAAGTCATCCAAACAACCTATAGTGTCCACAGCTAATGGTACTCACTCTTCTGTGATTGGAGAAAGTTCCATTAAGAATTTGAATTTGGACTCTGTTTTGGTTGTTCATTCCCTCAACTATAACTTGTTATCTGTTGCTCAAATAACCTCTACTCTGCATTGTATTGTGATTTTTTGGCCTAACCATTGTGTTTTTAAAGACATCCGGACTCGGAGGACAATTAGTTATGGTACTAGAAAGGGAAAATTCTATCATCTTAATCTGACGCCGACAAGTTCGAATCAGTTGGCTCAAGCATTCTCAGTTGATAGATAGGCGCATCTACAGAATTCTAAAATTTGGTTGTGGCATCGGCGTTTAGGCCATGCTTCTTTTGGATATTAAAAAAAATTATTTCCGAAGTTATTTGTTCTGTCTAATGTTTCTGATTTTAAGTGTGACATTTGTGAGTTAGCTAAAAGTCATTGTGTTTCCAACCAAATTAGTATGATGAAAACTCCAGTGCCATTTATGGTTATTCATTATGATGTTTGGGGTCCAGCAAAGATTCATTTTCTGAGTAGTGCACGTTGGTTTGTTTCATTTATTGATGATTGTACTTGCATGACTTGGATCTGTTTAATGAAATCAAAAAGTGAAGTCAGCTCTCTCTTTCAGAAATTTCACAAGGCAATAGTCACTCAGTATCAATCTCATATTCGGGTTGTTCTCACTGATAATGGTGGAGAATTTATTAATCAGGACTTGAAATAGTATCTGCAGCCGCATGGTATTGCTCATCAAACAACTTGTCCTTATACCCCTCAGCAAAATGGGGTTGCAGAGTGTAAAAATCGTCATCTTCTCGAAGTTGTTCATGCCTCCTTGTTCGGGGCTCACATGCCCACCAATTATTGGGGTGAAGCTGTTACCGCTACGGCCTACCTCATCAATCGAGTACCTTCCAATTCTATACAATTTTAGATCCCCCTGGACACTTTATATGAAGCTTTAAGTGCTCCTACAGTGCCGAATTTGCCATCTAAAGTTTTTGGGTATGTAGCATTCGTACATTTTTACAAGCCCTTGCGAAGTAAATTGGAACCTCGAGCTTCCGGTGTGTATTTGTTGGTTACGCCTTGCATCAGAAAGGCTATCGGTGTTATCACCCCCTTTCCGAAAAATATATGTCACTCTGGACGTCACCTTTCATGAGGATGAAATGTATTACTCTAGTCTCGAGTCTCCACTTCACGGGGAGAGTAGCAATGAAGTGAGCAATAAAGAAATGTAGACTAATCATTCTCTGGACACCTTGGATGAAAGTGATGACAACTTGGATATAAGTGGTCAATGTCCAAAAGAGGAAATTTGTCAGGATCCGATGGAATCAACTTCAACCGAGCAACTTGTGGACCCAGTACCGCTGGTATCTCCATTGTTACACGCGCCAGAGATCCCCTGTCAAGCTGTACCACTTAACCAATTGCCCTTTGAAGCCGAAGCCGAATACACTCTTGAGCCCCAGGTGAGTTCTATAAAATTGCTACCTGATCGAGTCACTAGAGGAATACCTAGAGTAACCTATGAACCCATTCTTAGTTCCAAAGCTAAGTATCCCTTTAGTAACTTTGTATCTTACCATAGACTGTCAAAGGAATGTGAATCATTTGTGAATCAATTATCTGCTGTATCTATTCCTAGTAGTGTGCAGGATGCTTTGAGTGATCCCAAGTGAAAGGAAGCAATGAATGAAGAAATGAAGGTTCTCCAAAAGAACTCAACGTAAGAACTTGTTGAGTTACCTGAAGAGAAGAAACCCGTTGGATGCAGGTGGGTCTACACCATTAAACATAAAGCCGATGGAACCATAAAAAGATTCAAAGCCAGACTGGTTGCCAAAGGGTACACACAAACGTACGGAATTGACTATGAAGAGACGTTCGTACCAGTGACCAAAATTAACACAGTTCGTATTCTGTTATCTCTGGATGCGAATCTCAATTGGTCATTACACCAGTTTGATGTGAAGAATGCATTCTTGCATGGAGATCTCAAAGAAGAAGTATATATGGAGTTGCCTCCTGGATGTAATATGCGGAGTAAAAAAATCAAACAAATGTGTAGGCTGAAGAAGTCCCAGTATGGCTTGAAGCAATCCCCTAGAGCGTAGTTCGGAAGGTTCACGAATAATATGAAGGCATTTGGATACAGACAAAGTACCTCAGATCACACTCTCTTCTTAAAGTATAATCAAGAAAAGATCACTGCTCTTATTGTGTACGTTGATGATATGGTAGTGACTGGAAATGATCCGGAAGAGAAGAAAGCATTACAGGATCACCTTTCCCGTGAGTTCGAAATGAAGGATCTTGGTCCATTGAAGTATTTCCTAGGAATTGAAGTTTCAAGGTCAAATAAAGGTATTTTTCTTTCCCAACGAAAATATGTCTTAGATTTGTTGAAGAAAATTGGTATGACAGCTTGTAGCCCGATTAACACTCATATGGAAGAAAATCTGAAACTAAGTTTGCATTCGAATCAAGTTCCTACCAACAAGGAACGCTACCAAAGACTAGTGGGAAGATTGATGTATCTCGCAGATACTAGACTCGATTTGGCTTATGCCCTAAGTGTCGTCAATCAGTTCATGCACTCCCCTAGTGAGGAACATATGAATGCTGTAGTTCGTATATTGCATTACTTGAAGTCATCCCCTGGAAAGGGAATTATGTTTACAAAAGGAGACAATTTGAATATTGAAGGTTACATTGATGCTGATGAGGCTGGGTCAATAGATGATAGACGTTTTACATCCGAATATTTCACATTTGTAGGAGGGAATCTAGTTACTTGGCAAAGTAAAAAACAGGAAGTAGTAGCTAGATCCAGTATTGAAGCTGAATACAGGGGAATGGCTAAGGGTGTATGCGAGTTACTGTGGATTAGAAATTTAATGCACGATTTACGAATCGAGCCAGCTAGTCCAATGAGGTTATACTGTGAGAACAAGGCAGTATGCGATATTTACCACAATCCAGTTCAACATGATTGGACTAAACATATTGAGGTTAATAGACATTTTATTAAGGAGAAGTTGGAAGCAAAGCTCATTGAAGTTCCTTATGTTCAATCGGAAGATCAACTTGCGGACATACTCACTAAGGCGGTATCAAGTGAAGCGTTCCATAGCCATCTCGATAAGTTGGGCATGAGCGACATCTATGCACCAACTTGAGTGTTAAGACAGCTATTAGCTATATACTAATTCCGCAATTAGAAATTCTGTGATTAGTAGTTTCCTTCATTGTAATTAGTCGCCTATAAAGGTTGCTTGCCCTACACATATTTGTATAAATATACCTCTCATAGAGAAGAATAAAGTAATAAGGGATTGTGGAATAATTACTCCACAATCAACAATAAATTTATAATATATACATTTATCACTTTCATTTGTACTATATCCATGAGTCATTAATATATTATCAAATTTCTCATGCCATTGTTTCGGAGCTTGTTTTAAGCCATATAATGATTTTACAAGTTTACACACTTTATTTGTTTGTCCAGAGGTAATAAATCCCTCTAATTGATCCATATAAATTTCTTCATCTAAATCACCATTTAAGAATGTAGTTTTTAAATCCATTTGGTGAATGATTAAATTATGTATGGATGCTATAGCAAATAATACTCGAATAGAGGTAATTCTTGATATAGGTGAATATGTATCAAAATAATCTATTTATTCTCTTTGCTTATAACCCTTGGCTACCAATCTAGCCTTATATTTTTCTATTAATCCATCAGCTTTAAGTTTCTTTTTAAATATCCACTTACAGCCTATAGTTCTAGTTCTAGGAGGAGGATAAACTAATATCCAAGTGTGATTGGACATCATTGAATCCATTTCATTTTCCACAGCTTCTCTCCAAGAAGAAGAATCATGTAACTGAAATGTTTCCTTTAAAGAAATACGATTGTTCTCTACCATATAGGTATAAAAATCAGATCCATAATCTTTACTCTTTTTAGCTCTTCTACTCTTCCTAAACTCAATTTCAGCCTCATCTGAATTGATTATTTCAAGATTTTTAGAACTAGGATCACTAGATTCATTAAGATTTTGGTTTATTAAACCCGCACTATTTGAAGGATTAAAAGAAAAAAGATTTTCGAAAAAATCAACTTCCTTTGATTCAATAATAACATTATTTTCAATGTCTAAAAATCTATATGCTTTATTATTTATTGCATAACCAATAAAAGCACATCTCCTACATTTAGGTCTTAATTTATTTATTTTAGGATCATTAAATCTAACCATTACTAAACATCCTCATGTTTTAAAATAACTTAGATTTGGTTTTCTCCATTTTCAAATTTCATATGGAGTCATTTTAGTTTTTTTACTGGGTATTCTATTTTGAATATAACTAGCAGTGAGGAGAGATTCTTCTCATAAATTTAAAGGTATGCCTGATCTGTTAAGCATTGCATTAACCATTTCTATCAATGCTCTATTTTTTTTTTCAGCAACTCCATTTTGCTGAGGGATAGAAGTAGCTGTTACTTGGTGTATTATTCTACTTGATTCACAAAATAAATCAAATTCGTTAGAGGTATATTCACCTCCTTTATCACTCTGTAATATTTTAATTTTTAAATTTAATTGATTTTTAACTTTTGCTTTATAAATTTTAAACATATTCAAAGCTTCATCCTTAGATCTAATTAAATACACATATGTATATTTAGATTTGTCATCTATAAATGTAATAAAATATTTTTTTACCACCTTTAGTAACTGTTTCTTTTAAATCACAAATATCAGAATGGATTATACCTAAAACATCTGATGCTTTGTCCACTTTATGAAAAGATTTTTTAGCTATTTTTGATTGACTGCAATATATACATTTATTAAAAAAATTATCATTTAATTTAGGAATTATTTGTAAATTACTCATAGTTTTCACATATTTTTCATTTGTATGTCTTAATCGATTATGCCAAAAATTAACTGAACACAAAATATAAGCAGAAGAAGTTTTATTGCTCAAATCAACATTAAGTTTAAACATGCCATTGGCTGCATAGCCTTTCCCTACAAATTTTCCAGATTTAGAAATTACATATTTATCAGACTCTATTACTTGCTTCAATCCAACCTTGTTCAGAAGATAGCCTAACACCAAATTTTTTCTCAAATCTGGAATGTGAATAACGTCCTTCAGAGTCACAGACTTCTCTGAAGTGAAATTGAGAGTAATATCTCCAACTCCAACAACCTTAGAGGATGAGGAGTTCCCCATCTAGACATCATGGTTGCTTTTGACAGTCTCATATTTTTTAAATAAATTTCTATCATAGCAGACGTGCCTCGTCGCACTCGTGTTTGCCCACCAACCCTCACTGAAACCCATCATGTTGATTTCAGTGATCATTAGGGGTTCTTCCACCATATTTGCTTGAGAATAATTCCTTTTACGGATTTGACAATTCTTAGCAAAATGTCCAGATTTCCCACAGACAAAACATCCTCTTGATTTTGAGTTTTCTCCTGTCTTCTAAAAAGGTTGAAATGACCTTTTATTTTTCATAGGCTTCTTCCTGAAGAATCAACAAAATTTACCTTTGAAGTCATCTTAGAATTCTCTTCTTTTTTATCTTGGGCTCTAAATTCTTCTTCAATCCGAATTCTCATTACCAAATTTTCAATTGAAAATTCCTTTGATTTATGGCAAAGAGAATTTATGAAATCCTTCCATGATGGAGGCAATTTCTCTATAATAGCAGCCACTTGGAATTGTTCTGGAATTTTTATTCCCTCAATAATAATCTCATGAATTATTATTTGAAATTCCTGAATTTGTTTTACTACGGATTTATCATCAACCATTACAAACTTTAAAAATCTACTCACTGCATATTTTTTAGACACAGCCTCCTCAGTTTTATATTTTTTCTCTAAAGCTACCCATAAAATTTTTGTAGATTTTTCAGTGTAATATAAATCGTACGTAGTATTTGTCATGCCATTTAAAATGTTCATTTTGAACAAAAAATCTGCAGATTCCCATATTTCCTTATAATGAGATTTACCCGGTTCTTCTTCTTCTTCTTCTTCAATGAGAATATCAGTTAAAACATATGCTAATTTAAGCAATGTGAGCAGAAAAAACATTTTCTCTTGCCAACGCTTAAAACTAGATCCATAAAATATTTCAGTCCTAATCACAGAATCATTCGTCCTAACATTTACAAGAGTCATGTTGAATTGTCTTAAAATTGTTGTTCCAAAAATACTTGTAAACGCTAATTCCAGAAAAGCAGACCCGAAAAATCATGAATAATACTACAATCACGAACTCAGAAAAATCCTGCACTTAAAATTTGATAAGAACAATTAGTAGATCGTGTGAGGTGAGGCACGGATACTTCGCTTTCTTTAAGACAATTCGCGCCCCCATAAAATGCACTGGGTTACTGGTCGTGCTACCTCCAGGATACAACAGCATCTCACAATCTGTCCCTGACTATAAGCGTGCACAGCTTATAGTCACACACCACTTTGTAAATCTGACCCAGCAACAGAACTCGAAAATATATATATAAAACCCGAAAGGAAGAGCTGAATAAAACCAGTAGAAGAGAAGTTCTTTTTTCTGTGTATAATATAGAAGATGCACTTATATAGAGAATGAAAATCTCTTGAGATTCTAAAACTGATATATTTAATCCCAATATAAGTAATGGTTAATGACCACAAACGGGAATAAAACGGTAATATTTAATTAGAGAAATCCCAAACGGAAATATAGCTTTGAAGGTTAAATCACTATTGGGCCTTATATAAAAAATAGATTTTAATTTAATCAAAGACCCAACCCGGCCCGGCCCATGCTCGCGTGTGTGAGTTGAAGTATAGCTTTGTGACAAGATGCAATGGGTGGGTAGACAACAAATGCTAATGCCCTAAAAGGCCCAAGCCTTCTTCCAACATTATTTCTTATAAAGAGGTAAAACAGTTCATAGTGTTTTCATGTGGGACTAAAAGAAATACCCAAACACAAATAATAAAGTTTTTCCTTAGTTTTGAATCACACCAAAAACACAACATCATCTACGAGGACCCCTTTATGGCTTGTTGTTCTCTATTTTAAAAAGAAGAGCAAAAGAAAAGAAAATCATACCAAAAGTGAAAATTATCTTGCAGAGAAGATAGATGCTTGATAAGATTCTGTGTTTGAATATTATCAATGATTTTGGTCGCTTTCGATTCTCGGTGAGCAATATAATCTAATTAATCAGCTAAAAAGTTCATGTAGATAAACCTTGGATACACGCATCTGTTCTATCTTTTCAAGACATGAAAGGCTTCAATTCCTCACCTTAAGTTATTCATATTTTGTTTTCTTTATTCATCCATTTCTTCCTTTCCAATCCGTTGACTGATTCCGTCAACAATTCCTTCCCCACCATCTCATCGATTGCCTTTTGAATGGGAGTATCCTGATACTAATTAACTGCTTCTAACCGTCATATTGTCCTTTTTTTTTGGTATAAATATATATTTTTTTAAAACTACTCTTTGGCAGATATTTTATGCTCTAAGCTGATATTTAGATTTAGGTGTGGCCAGCACTTTAATCGTATATTTATTGAATAGCTTGGATGATTACAATGGCTCCTTATTCAAGATTATATAGAGATCAAATGAGTCTCAAGATAAGAGCATTATCACATCATAATCAAATCTAATCCTAATCAAATCTAAGTCTTAATCAAATGTAATATTTGATTCTAATTCATTTGTGCTGAGATACACCAATAATGATGTAGTGTATCTCACATTTCATTATTCTGTAATACTTCCCCTCAAACCCATGAGGATCAAGATCTTCTTAGGTTTGCCACAAGTCGAGTACTCCTTACCCTTGTTCATAAAGAGTTAGAATATCTAACCACGCTTGGTTGTCTTTTTTTTTTTAAATTTTATTTTTTAACCATGCTTGGTTGTCACCTTCAGTATATGAAGTCCATCTTTGTCGCATCCCGCTCATTTTTATGAGTCTGTTAGAGCCGGTGGCCCACTAGATCAGGCTGTAATGATCGTCTTCCAAAAACACATGAAGAATGATTCAGTGATTTGAAGAAAAAAAACTCTCGTTGAAGAAGTCTTCGATAAATAAGAAAAAGGTTTTTGATACAATTTCTATCTTGAGATTATGTAATATCTATAATATAAACCTTTTATGGGGTAATTGTAAATCATCCAAGATTATCAATAAATCTCTTTTCTATCAATATATTCATTGATCCCGAGTCTATATGACAATTGGGCTGGATATAGGTCAGTCAATATTTGGCCCCTTTGAACCACCATGAGGTGAGGCATGGTGGTTCAAAAGCCATAACGTTATCCAATTGATCCTGAGTTTGACTCTGCGGTCGGATTCATATGATGGGCATGGTTTGCGGGTGATTGTGCATCCTCGGAGGCTAATCCCGATCTAAAATATTGGACTGGGGACACCCTGAGAAAACCAAAAAAAAATAAAAATAAAATCTGTGACCACATGTTTTTACATTTAACTATTGAGAATTTCAGTTCATGTCCAACCTAACTCAGCCCAACTGGCAATAACCCGAATTGAGCCTAAGGTAGAGAAATGGGTCCTTGAGTTGGGCTTAGGTTAGGCACCTCAGGATAAGAACAATTGGGTTGCCCTATTGACACACTGTTTTGCTCTTAGAAAGTCAAAGGTACCCCCTTTTGGATCCTAGAAGACGGATAAAACTTCTGAGACCCCCTTAGGGCTGAGACTACCGAGACTGTGCTTTAGAGCATGAGATTTCAGGTGGGGCCTACCATGTGAAAGGGGCCCTACCTGAAATCCTGTGCTCTTAGAGCACGGTATTTGTGGTCTCGACCCTAAGGGGGGTCTCAGTAGCAAAGTCCTAGAAAGACCCTTACAAGTTGCCATTTCTTTACCATATTAGAAAGATTTGTTAAATTGAATGGCCAAAGCCATAAAGACGTATCTGGAAAAGTCACCCCCCTAAATCCAAATTGATACCTATCTGCATTATGTTTTAGTAATATAGCCAGGCTCCGCATGGTTGCCTTCGGAAAAAAGTTGATTCTGAGTTTAAAAGCACTTCTCCGCCATTAAAAAACAATAAAATGTTCGAGTGTAAAAGAAAAAAAAAAAACATTTTAATTAGTAATGTAGTAGTTAAATTAATCTTAAATTGTAACCACGCTTAAGATAAGGCGATAAGCTTGAATTAAAAGCCTTCCCACTGCAAAGAAGACGCATGTGTTTGTGAAATCAAGAACAAATCCGTTAGAATCTTCTAAAAATCTAAATTGCATGATGGGGAGAACATATATGGAGGTCCACAATTACTATATATAAAAGATATAAAAGTAAAATAAAACATTCAATTAAGGTAGGAGGTGGGGTATAGGTGTTGAATAATTAGGCAAAATCCTAGCACAAAGGTAACAAAAATTAAAAAGTAATTATTAAGCAAATTTTGATATGAATTAGTCTACGGGTACTCCAAAAGTGTACTCCCAAATCTTAAATTTAATTCAATTATTAAACTGTTAGGATTAGAGTTGGTGTGACATTAAAAAAGTCAATCCAAATCATGGCCCTTAGTGGTTAGTTATAAACGGTTAGGATTAAAGAGTATATTTAGGAGTACCCATGGATAAACTCTTTTTAAATGGTTGAGCTAAGAAGCGCTACGGTGAGTTTTTCTTGAACATATAAGATCTCACGTGTAATAGAAATGACACTACTAAGTTTGGGATTCAATTCAGCTCTACTAAATTCGGGATTCAATTCAACTCAAATTCTCTCTGGCCATTCCCAGTGGTAGTGTATCTCCCTTTGGGGAGGAGAGACTCGTGTTCAAGTCCTGGTGTGGCTGTTGAGTGCCCACCCTCGAGTTCTAACCCCTTAACCACCCTAACCTTTGACATAGATAGCTAATTGATTTAGGACTACCCAAAAAAAAAAAAAAACTTCTTTTAGGATTCCCATAAAAAATAACTTTTTAATAAGTTAATTAGGGTATGCAATAAAGTACTAACTTGTCCTACAGTCTCAAAGTTGCCATAAGAAAAGTACAATTAATTGTTATTCTAAAAGTTATCAAATGCCCTTATTTAATGAGTGTTCTAGAAAATAACTGAATTAGACGGAAAAGAATAAACTAAAACACACACAAAAGGGAACATACGGCAACAACCTACCTACGTCTACGGGTAAAGATCCAATCATTTCTTTTTTCACAGAAACCTTGAGGAACTAGTACAAAAGTACCGAACTCACCTCTCAATGAAGACCCAAAGAAGAATCCCTATCTACCCTCCCTTAAACTTTTCCCAAGCCCTACTATGCTTTAATGTTTTCTATTATCTCCCACTCTCAATGCATAAACATCCCTTGATATTTAAGATACAAACCCTAGACCCATAATCCCCTATTTATAGGCCTAAACCCGGAGTCCTAAACTAATAGAAAGTTTCCCACTCAAATTAGGAGTTTCCCAAAGCATAAAAGACTTAAAATAGCAATTTCCTGACAAAAATCCGCACATCCGGCGATCGATGGCCCACTTTGGTATTTTCTAATTCGAGCCAAATTTTGTTTGGATGCAGGGCCTTCATTAATTAAAATTAGTTTAATCTAGTTGCTGTTTCATTTCAAGATTAACTAAATCCCTTAACTTTGTTTAATTACAGGGTTGGATAAAGTCCAGTCTACTTCTGTCCTGTGCTGGAATAGTAATATTCTAATTCGGTTTGAACACACTCTAACCTACCGCAATTTGGTGGTATCCGCCTGTTGGCTACATGGTATCCTCCTACAATTGGTCAAGTAGGCAAATCTTGATGGACCGGTCTAGTATGGAAGAGTCCTTTCGAACTAGTCGAATTATAGGGCTGGACTCGTTGGTCATGTCTTTGGACTACAGATTTGTTCGGTCACAAGTAATTGGGAAGGACCTGTTGGTTATTCGATTGGATTAGGGGTGGAGCCAGGAATTTTTCTTAATTTGGGGCGGCCAAAGTATATGTATCAAGAAAATAGATTTTGTTGAATATATCAAGTCTGTATGAAAAATTATGGGGCTTGGGGGTTCGGGATATGCCCCCAACTTTTTTTTTTAGAGAATATATAAATAAAATTAATTATGTTTATTATTTTGATATTTGTTTGAATTAGATATTGATGATATGGAGTTGAGAAGTTGATGATAATTTGGGGTGAGATATACTTTTTTTTTTCTTTTTTTCTTTTTCGTATTGATCCTGATCTTGTAGAAACAAATGACATTGAAGATTGTACAATGGAAAAACTAGAGGATGAACTAGGTTGTGATTAAGAGGAAGAGGGAAGAATAATGATTTTTTTTTTAGAGAAATGATGTTGCAAATATAACCAAAATTGCCAAGTTCTATCTTTTGTGTTCTTGAAAAGTATTGAATGATTTCATACATGGGGCCTTACTCCCATTTATAAGGGTTCCTAGAGAGGATCCCTTTTAGTTAGAGATGTAACAAATTGTATCTTTTTTTGTTAGGATATGATCTGATACGATCTTTATAGCTAGGCAAATTGGTTATTGTAACGGATAAAATTCGTAAAAAGGAGTAAAAAGAAGGGGTAAAATAGGGATTTCTCATGCTAACAAATTCTAACAATTTAGCCGACATAAGTCCACTTGGGCTATGTGCTGGCTCTCTTGAGTGTTGTCTGACAGGTGACCTCATCATGACTACATAAGTCATGATGACTCCAAATGCCTATAAATAAGCAAGAATCACCAGAGAGAAGGGATGGATGGTGCGAAAGGCAAGAGAGGAAATAAAGAGAAGAAGAAGAAGAGGAAGAAGGAGATCTGAGAAGCTTGAGTCATTCACACCCTTACCCCGAAGGGCTGTGCAGGCGGCCACTCACCTGATTCTCTCATCTTTCTTTGGTGTTCTCCGGCTACTTGATGCTCTTTATGGCCTCACAATCGTTTATGGCTACCGGATTCTCTCAAATAGGCCATGTCCGCCTGATGCTCTCCCTAAATGGTCACACTGCCACTTGCACGACCTTGCAGTTAATCATCTGAGGAGTGCAATCATACTTGAACTTGTGCCTGACGCTGTGAATAGTGCCGAATCCGTTGTCGCGTTGCCTGCTGTGAATAGTGCCGAATCCGTTGTCGCGTTGCCTGCTGTGAATAGTGCCGAATACGTTGTCACGTTGTGTTGTGAATAGTGCCGAGCTCGTTACCCGTTGTCTGTTGTGCAACGTACCCGTTGTCTGTTGTGCAACGTATCCGTTGTCTGGTGTGCAACGTACCCGTTGCCTGATGCACAACGTACCCGTTGCTTGATGCACAACGTATACGTTGTCTGTGCCTTATCAGAGCTACATTGTCAGAGCTACGTTATCTGAGCTACGTTTTCAGAGTTACATTGTTTGTGCCTTATCAGAGCTACATTGTCGGTGCCTTATCTGAGCTACGTTGTCAGAGCTACGTTGTCGGTGCCTTGTCCGAGCTACGTTATCTGAGCTACGTTGTCAGAGCTACGTTGTCTGTGCCTTATCAGAGCTACGTTGTCTGTGCCTTATCAGAGCTACATTGTCAGAGCTACGTTATCTGAGCTACGTTATCTGAGCTACGTTGTCAGAATTACGTTGTCTGTGCCTTATCAGAGCTACGTTGTCGGTGCCTTGTCCGAGCTACGTTATCTGAGCTACGTTGTCAGAGCTACGTTGTCTGTGCCTTATCAGAGCTACGTTGTCAGAGCTACGTTATCTGAGCTACGTTGTCAGAGTTACGTTGTCTGTGCCTTATCAGAGCTACGTTGTCTGTGCCTTATCAGAGCTACGTTGTCAGAGCTACATTATCTGAGCTACGTTGTCAGAGTTACGTTGTCTGTGCGTTATCAGAGCTACGTTGTCTGTGCCTTATCCGAGCTACGTTATCTGAGCTACGTTGTCAGAGCTACATTGTCTGAGCCATATTCTTTATGCCTCCTGAGCTACAATCTCCACAGCATAGCACCAGAGCTCGTCCTCAAGTGCATATACCCAGTGACCTCACGATAAGTATCTCTATACTATTATGTTCATATGTTCATGTGCTTGTGCCTTATACTGATGTGCTTGTGCCTTATACTGACTTTATCATCGGAGCTTATTTCAGGGTGCACACCCGCCCCCTCAGACTCATTCACAGGTGGAGTTTTGCTATCATTCCTCTACCAGCTGAGCAGCTACAGACGCGTGGCATGTACGAGATTTTTCCCTTTCAGTTATAATTGTCTTTTGACGCCACAACCAAATTCGCCCTAAGTATCATCCATCAGTTTTTAGATCATAGATTAAGAAAAGGATCCATGAAGATTTTAATTGCGTTTGATATATAAATTCATTTTTTACCTCATGGTGTCATAAACCTTAATGTATTCCTCGATGCCTTCCAAACCCCAAGTTCCAAAATACCCCTACAAAATAGGGTTAAACACTTGTAAGTGGGTCATAACCCCTTCAAGCATTTCCCTGAATTGGAAATGCCATATGCATTGAGATCATGAGGCATAATACCAGCTTCGAATTCTCAAAACAATATTATTGTAGAAACCCAAATTTACATTTGTGCAAGTCATGCGATTAATAAGGGTGAAAATGCCAATTGAATATGCATTGCATGTTTTGATGTTAATTAATGGAAAAATAAGTGAAGAAATTAAGTGAAAATAAAGTGTTTAAATGGAAAAATAAGTGAAAAAATTCAAAAAATTAAGGAAAACAATGCAGGGCGTTCGAACAGGCTCCTAGTCGTTCGAAGCTGTTCGAACGGACTACCAGGTCGTTCGAATGAGCTATCAGTTTTGCAAAAACAGTAGCTACCCTGACACCCCGTCCAATGGGGGTTCGAACGATACTAAAGCCGTTCGAACAGACTTTGCATAAAATTATGAAAAACCTTCTTATGTAAGGATTTTTAGGATTTAAAGTCTCTTACACTAAATAGACCCTTATACTACAATTTAGGGTTTTATTAGAGTTCTAAACCTAATTTGGAGAGAAAGGAGAGAAAGTTTAGGGTATTTAAAGGAGATTGGCTTGGATAGTAAGGAAAGCTTGGAGATCAACCCCGAGAAGGATTCTTAAGCGTTGAATCGTAGGGAAACGGTCTTAGAAGGTTGATATACTGTCTAACTTAACCTTATTATGATTTTGGTATGTTTGAATAAGATTGAACATGAATTAGTTTGTTATTGACATGATTATGCATGAATTGTCAAGTTGTGAGCATGACATAGGGTTTTGTGTGCATTTATGAGTTCCAATAAGAATGATTTTGCTGGTTATGGTGTTATTGTGCAATGTTTACCCTATTCATGTATTAGAATGAGATTTAGGAGTTTTGGTAGATGTAATTGATGAATTTCTAGGGTTTAAATATGAATGTGGATGAAGAATAATTTTGTCTGATGGAGAAATGGTAGTTTGTACATAAATGCGAGACGAATGAGCAAAAAGGAGAAATATGGGTTGTGATTCATGCTTATGAACCATGTTATTGAATTATGAATGTATGATAAAGTATAGTGGTATGATTTTCATGCATGTTAAATTATATGTATATAAACATGCATGGTGATTGAAATTCGGATAGTCTAAGACTTATAAGAAGATCTTCCTAACCCAAATTCTTTACCATGGTGGTATAGGACATTATGGTGGAGTTTCAATAGTGGGAGATCGGAATTTAAGGGATAATCTAAATGAAAGTTAATTAAGACATTCAAGTACAAGTTCACATGCATGATAATTAAGTTGGTAAATCTGCACAAGTACACACATCTCACATGCATAACATGCATCTGGTATGAATTAACATGTATCTGATATGAACAAACATACATCTAGTACGAATTGACATGCATTTGGTACAACATGACATGCATTTAGTATGGGTTGACATGCACATGTAGAAGTCTCACAAGTTTACACGAGTCATGAGTTTAATATGTCATGGGGTGATGATATGATATGCTCACATGTTTTCCGCACTTGGATCATGTAAACCCGCCATGTATGATAATTCTGATTATGTACAAGTGTTGTTATATTATTAGCTAGACTTTATATCCACTGAGTATTTCGTTGCTCGGTCGAACTTTTGATGTTGGTAGGTTTAGACTTGGAGCATGCCGCCGAGCCTTTGGTTGAGGAGTATCAGGAAGAAAAAGAAAGTGACCTCCACGAGGAGGAAGTAGATTTAGATCGTTACCCATGCTTCTAGACATTTTCATTTGATTAAAAAGGGTTGTAATAGATATTTTATATTGATGTTAATTAGGGTTTTGAATTTGATATTGGAGACCATGATGGATAGTTCAAATAGTTTGAAGTTGGCCACATGTTATAAAAGTTGATTATTTACTTATCGATGATATTATTACTGTTATTAAGGAGAAATTTTTACATTCTCATTTCGTATGCCTTATATGCTATCAAGACAGGTTCTGTAAGTGAGTGTCATGTGTTCAAAGTCCCATTTGATCAAGATGAGATTTTGATGCTCGGCAATTATTAACCTCAAGATGACTTGTACATCTACAAATTGCTTGTCTGTGAAGGAGATTTGAAGGTGTGGGATAAATACACCTCTCTTTAATGGGAATCGATCATCTGATTGGAAGGAACATTCCTTTGCCTTCAGCCCCGTGGTAGGCATGTAATAGAGATGAGAAATAGGGTCATGTTTCATCCATAACTCATAGGGATAATAGGGATTTGATGTTCCATGACACCCTCCTGACTATCAAATGCCGCAATTTCTATTTGCTAACTGGAGGTCATAATCCACTCATAGCCCCCTAATGAAGTACCTAGCTAGGTTCAGCTTGTGGTACGCAGACTCTCGAGATAAGATGTGAGATACCCCCATTTTATCATTTCTAGGGAAAAATGATGATTTTTCCATTCATAATCCCTACTAAGAGTCAAGGTAGGAGTACACATGTTGCATGACTTTACACAACTCACCAAACTCAGGTCAGGACGTTAGGCAATCCGCCGGATACACGATGGGGAATAAAGCATTCAAGATCTGCTAGGTTTCTGGCCGGTACTGACAAACTTTCCTCTCAGATCATAGGCCTATCTGCTGATCCAGAATATAAAGACGGTGTACAGTCAATGTATGACCTTGGCATATACAGGTGGCAACCCTATGAGCCTGACATGGCTGCTTTCATACATGTGGCAGCTTTCCAAATATCATCATTAACAACAACATTGTATATGAGTCGTTATATAAATAAAATTAACTATATTTTTTAATTTCTAATATTGTATATTTATAATAAAAAAAGCAGTGATTTACCACTAACTAACCGAATGCTTAGTTGAACTTTAGATTGTTAAGTTGAAGGTTAATTCCACGTCTACATTTTAGAGAATTTAGGGATAAAAATCTCTAATTTAAAAAGTAGGTATGAAGCTACTTTCCTTAAAATCTCTAAATTGTAGACATGCAATTAATTTTCAACTTAACAATCTAAAGTCCAACTAAGCATAATTTTCAAATAAGCACTTCTTTTTAGACTAGTATTAACAAACGCCACCTAAGGTTTGTTTTATAGTGATTGATCCAAATCAGAGTCTCGCTCAAATTTAAATTGGGGCTTTTGGATTAGTTTTGGGCCCGTCTTCTTCTATGGCAATCTAGTCCACTATTTGAACTAGGCATTTGAATTGTCTCTTAACCTTTGGTTCAGTTTGGGTCTCATCTTCTTCACTTAAAGACTGGTTCAGTCATTGAGACTTAGGTCAGAATCTCTGGCTTTGATCTTTAAGGGTTCTTGAGTCTATTCATCCAATAGAGACGATACTCCTCTCCTGACCCCTAATATAGGAGCTCATGTAGGTTGTCTCCATTCATTGGTCGTACTCCATGAATTCTCTGGCCATGTGCTTGAACCTAGTGAACTTGGTCGTTCTCAGGCCTTGTGTCCGAGCCCATTGAACCTAGGGGGTTCACTGAACCAGGCCCCTACACACTATCAATGTGCGCTTGCACTTGGTGCAAGGCACCTTGCATGAACGCCCTACACACTAATAGTTTATCACATGGGGAAGGAGCCTCTATTAGTTCACTTAGGATTTCTTTTTGGGGTGATTGGAACTAATGAGGTGGTGCCTTAGAATTTGAAATGGATTTCATGGGTACTTTAACTATTTCCCAAAGATATATTCACATGTAGGTGTCCTTTACTGACTTAAGAGAACAAATAATCAAGACAACAATGGTGGGTTTCGCCCCCCTAAACTTGGGGGTCATTTGGCATCAATTTGTGTTTTTTTCATTCTATAAAAGAATTACGTTTTTGATTCTTATAATCAATTCTATGTAGAGAACGCATTTGACAGCTGTCCGTCCAAATCAATTATGAAGAACAAAAACAAATGAATTACGTTTGGATGTTAAAAAAGAGAGAAAAGAAACATGATTACTATTTTCCTTGGCTCACAACAAAGCCCCTCATGATGAGCACATACACATCCTCTAGAAACACACCTTAATATCACCTTTAATTTGCGTTGAGAAATTGACATTCTTCCCTCTAAGACTGCCCAATAGTAAGAGAAAACATCTCTCCAACCTATGAAAGTTCAATTTCAAATTTTTTTCATTTGTTGGTATAAAGCGGTTGGATATTATTAACTCTAACACAAGGTCCAACCCCAAAATCACCCTAAACTTAATCTAACTGCTCTAGGAATGGAATACCCCCGTGAAGATGATTCTAAAATGCTTAAAATTTATTACGTAGTCTAATCAAATTTATTAGACTATCTCATTTATGTGAGACATGAAACATAGAATAAATTAAATTGTATATCTTATTCGAATAACCCTTTCTTTGCAATACATGAAAAAAAGAAACCAACATAACGTTTGAGCATTTGACCTGTATGTATAAAAGTCTGGCTCCATAAAACTGCCTACCTTGTTCCTCAAATAAGAACTGCGCAATATCAATTTTAATCATATGATAATTAATAAGAAAAAATTATATTACAAACAAGTTATCAGATGGAGAAAGTAAAAATACATAGAAAGGAGAGATATGAGAGAGATGAGATAAGAGAGGAAAGAGACCGGAGAGACGTGAGAGAGAGAGGGGAGACAAATTAAGAAATGAGAGAGTAGTACCTTTCGTGTTTGCTCGAGAAGATGACCAAGAGATTTCCTCTTCGCGAATTTCTCAAACCATGAGAGATAAATGGGGAAATGAGTATTAATTATCAAAGTCACTAAAGTTATTAAGGGTAGCTTTGTCCTTTTGTAACGGACCAATCATTAAAGATATTTTTGGTTGCCGATTAAATTTGCGTAAAGGGAGAAAAAAAAAAAAAAAAGAAAATTTTGGATTTCTAATACAATTTTTAGTTGTGTTTTATCCAATTTTCTTGAATTTTTTTTCTTTTTTCATTTATATTCTTAGCAACCAAACATTCAGTAAATGAAGAAAAACAAGAAGTACAAATAGATTTAACTTTTCTTGTCTTCTTGTCTTCTCTATTAATAATTTGTCTCCTATGAAAATACGAAGATTAATAACTTTCCAAATATATATAATGGGTGTTCCTACTAACTAGAATCATAAAAACCCACCACCCATCAAACTCCTCTCTTACTTTGTATCTCTTTCATTCTCTCAGCCATGGCCATGGTGTGGTTGTTAGGACTGTTAGTTCTCTTTCTTTCTTTGTTCATAAGAGTTGCCTTTGTTACCATCTCATGTTACTGGACAACTCCTAGACGCATCAAGAAAATCATGAAAGAGCAAGGAGTATGTGGCCCTAAACCTAGGTTTCTTGTTGGAAACCTCATCGAGTTGGGCTCTCTAGTCACTAGCACCACCTCCAGCGACATGGACTCGATCCACCACGACATCGTTGGCCGCCTTCTGCCGCATTACATCGCCTGGTCTAAAATATACGGTATACTGTGCTATGTGTCACCTTCTATTGTAACTTATTATTGAAAAATTAGTAAGCTTGAGTTCAAGCTCGTAAGCATACCTATATATGTTCCTGGGTGTACAGGTAAACGGTTTGTGTATTGGGTTGGAAGCGAGCCACGGATGTGCTTGACAGAAACAGAGATGATCAAAGAGCTTCTCTCCGCTAAGTATAGTAATCTCTCTGGTAAGTCATGGTTACAACAACAAAATTCAAAGAATTTCATTGGTCGAGGTTTGTTAATGGCTAATGGAGATGACTGGAACCATCAGCGTCACATCGTCGCTCCGGCATTCATAGCAGATAACCTTAGGGTAAGAGATATGATTAACTGCAATATATTCACACCCCTCCTTTTTTTTATTTTCTTCTCATTTATCTTTTAATCTTATATATGGCTTGTTTATCTCCAGAGTCATATGGGGTACATGGTGGAATGCACTAAGCAGATGCTCCAATCACTACATGCTGTAGTTGAATCGGGCAATACCGAGATCGAGATCGGAGAGTACATGACTCGGCTCACTGGAGACATCATATCTCGGACCGAGTTCGATAGTAGCTTCGAGAAGGGGAAGCAGATATTTCATCTTCTTACATCATTACAGCATCTCTGCGCTCAATCGAGCCGCCACTTATGTTTTCCCGGCAGCCGGTGAGTCCTCCATTTCATAGACAAGTTGGGGTTTATTTTTTATTCTATTCCAAAAATCAGGCCATTGTTTTTGTTTCCCTTTCAATATTGTGCTTCTCTATCACTATCAGTTTGTTTCAGTCCTTGACATACTAATTTAATCTTTAAAATGACTGTTGATTCCACTTCCAACTAGTTCCATTATTTGATCATGCCCACTGTATAATATTATTTGATTTAGTTTTATATTTTCTGATCAGGTTTTTTCCTAGCAAATTCAATAGAGAGATCAAATCATTGAAGATGGAGGTGGAAAGACTATTGATGGAGATAATCCAATGCCGGAAAGACTCTGCCGAGATTGGTCGAAGCACATCCTACGGCAATGACTTACTAGGCATGCTGCTCGCCGAGACCCAGAAGAAGAAAACAAAGGGATTAAGCTTCAATCTTCAGATGCTCATGGATGAATGCAAGACCTTATTCTTTGCTGGGCTCGAGACTACCTCTCTCTTACTCACATGGACAGTCATGCTCCTCGCAACCAACCCCTCTTGGCAAGATAAGGTTCGCGCTGAGGTGTTGCAGGTCTGCAATGGCAGAACTCCCTCAGCTGATCAACTCTCCAAGCTCACCCTGGTAAGCAATTGGTTTACATTCTGAACTGCAACTTTTCTTTTTGGGGTATAGGTACGGGAACACTAAACACACACACATTCAGACCTAAGGTAACCGCCGAGGTGCCATAAGAGTAACTTAAAATTGTAACTTCTTTCTAATGGTGAATAATTAAGGTAAAATTACAATTTTTTTTGTGAATTACAAAACTTAATTGGTATAATTTTTATTTTGTTTTTGCAGCTGAACTTGGTACTCAATGAATCACTCAGATTGTATCCACCGGCATCCCTTCTCCCTCGAATGGCGTTTGAGGATTTCAAATTGGGAGACCTCCACATTCCTAAGGGGCTCTCAATTTGGATTCCTGTAGTCGCAATCCATCACAGTGAGGAATTATGGGGTGCAGATGTAAATGAATTCAGACCGGAGAGATTTGCAGGGAAGGCATTTGCGCCTGGTCGGCATTTCATGCCCTTCTCGGCAGGGCCACGAAACTGTGTCGGCCAGGCTTTTGCAATGATGGAAGCTAAGATTATATTAGCCATGTTAATATCACAATTTAGCTTCACCATTTCGAAGAATTATCGCCATGCGCCAGTCATCGTCCTCACTCTCAAGCCCAAGTATGGTGTACAAATATGTTTGAAATCTGTTACTCCATGATCAACTGATCACTACTATAAGGTTGAGTTTTGTTCATCTTTAGGATGTTTTGAGACTGAGGCTTGATTAGTATAACTTTATTATGAAGAGTCATAGATGGAATGATTCTTGTGTAGACCAAACATAACAAAGAAGATAAATATAATGAGAGAAACCATTCTATGAGTTTTCTTTAGGGTATAATCATTGGGCTTCAAAGGTGCTTAGAGATTACAATTAGCACTAATGAGATTATGGTCTGTTTATTACTTTTTAAAGCATTTCACTAGAGATACTGTGAGGTATTGGGTGGGGGTGGGAATGGATACGCCTTGCAATGCCCATAGAAAAGACTAAAGAAAGATTTTCTTTATTTTGATGCCCCATAGGGATTGCAATGATGGCTTGGTTCTCTATCCTAACTGGACTGATTTACTTGAGAGTGTTTGTTGCAGTGGTGTTGATGGTCAGTTTTTGACACAATGACTTGGAAGTAGCATGGACAAGAGTCACCCAAATTACCAAGGAACATAGCCCATAAAGCATTAAGGAATCACCTCCAAAGCATCGCCAAAGCACCACCATGGCACAACAGGACGCCATCAAAACGTTGAAATGTGTCTAAATCAGATTCTATCAGACATGAACTCACCCCTTCTTGTGGACCCATGCGCCAGGGTTTTTGGATACCTACTAAATTTCAATGATTATAGTGGGCTTTAGTCCTCAAATAATATCTTTAATGTGTGGGTCATTACACCTCAAAGAAATAAAAGGCAAGCACTACAAGAAGTCGGCTTGTGGCTCACGATTTCTATCCGTAACCGATGGTCATTGATCACAAATGTCATGGTTATTTAATGGTAAATGTATATGTAACTTAACCGAGGTTATACATTTAAAATACGGTCATTTCAAATTCATCCTAAAATCATGGTTAGAACATTAATCATGATTGTTTAAAATTGAAACCTCACGAAGTTTTAATAAACCGTGATCATTGATATTTTTTTCTGTGATCTTCCTCTATTTTGTTGTCTAGTTAAAATCTTTCTTCATGCAATACCTACCACCTGTAGTTCCTCACAATCACTTCTAAATTTATATATGAATAAAATAAAACATTAATTCACAAATCAACTTACAAACAATAGAATAAATTAACATCCACCATGAATGATATTATAACAACAAACTATATTTTTATTAATTAATAGGACTTTGTTTACAATTTGATTAAAATACATATATACACACCGGATAGTTAACCTAAAGAATAACATTTCGCAAGTATTCAGCGATATCTTTTTAAAGTCCTATTATTGTTTTATTATTATATGGTTTATTACCATTCACAAAACAATCAACAATCTTACCGTGTATTTCTATTTCATTGCTAGTGATGATGTCCCTTAGGTATAACATGGTGTAGTAACCACATTCATAGTTACTTTTTTTTATTTAAGATACTACAAAAAAATTAAGATAATTAATGAACAAAATGTCAGTTATGTTTAATACATAAAATTTCTGAAACAATAATTAAAAAGACTATTTAATATCAAACGGACCTTAATATTGATACATTTCGCTCTTGTGGGTTTATTCTTTTTTTTAAAAGACTCAACTTGTATGTGATTGTCTTTTACGACAGTAATTTGATCAATTATATAAAGTAGTACAGAACCTAAACATAGATGTAATATGTGTGAAGGTTAGGAAAAAATATTTACTCATTGAAAAACTTTATAATTTTTGGGCGTGCGTGTATGTCTAACTACAATGGATCCAACTAGTACACTGAAGCTATTCCTAAAAGGATTAAACACAAGCAACCCATTTTTACACCCCTACCCTCTCTCGAAGCTCCAAGCTTCATACCCTAAAACTTGACCCAGCTCAAGCCCACTAACCTTAACCCTGACTCAGTTCTAACCTAACCCTGACTTAACCTAACCTGGACTTAACCCTAGCCCTAACCTAACCCTGACTTGACCTGAGCCAGAACCAGACCTAGTATTAACCTTAACCCTATCCTAGCCTTAACCTAGCCCTAGCTTAGCCTTAACCCTAAACTAAGACCTAAACCCTAACCACAGGCCCAAGGCCTAGTTAAAATCAAAACCTAAGACCCAAGGCTTGAAATCCGTAACCAAACACCCCATGGGCCCAAACATGGGCCCGCAGACCTTAACCCACCCTGGAGGCCCGCCAAAAGTTCAAAATTTGAAAAAAAATAATGTCGGTAATCCAATTACCGACATAACTAATTTTTTGATAATGCTACAGTGCCTAAGGCCAAATCCAGACAAGCCAGATCCTTTTTTGAGAAATTATTGGAATTGGCGGTAAATCCTTTATCGTCATTTCTAAATTTCTCTGGTTCAAGAATGGCGGTACAGGCTTTACCACTATTACTAAAGAATGCGGATTTCGAGTTCTGGCCTTCCTGAACAGCTCAGTTTGACTTTCAATAAGCTCCCCAAGCTCCCCAAGCTCACCTAACCTTCTTTCGAATTACCATCCATGCCCTTAGCTCCAAAATTCTATAAATACCAAGCCCCCCTAAAGCCATTCCCATGCCAAAGTTATTGCTTAGCCAGTGCAAACCCCGTGTAGGAATCATTCAAACCCTGTTCCAGACACCTCTCACTTTCGAAACCTTAACCCAAGAGTGAGGTCTTGACTTGAGGTTTAGCCTGGGCTACCCTCACTAAAGAGGTCACCTCCTCTTGCACCGAAGTCACCCTCTACCATTGAAGTTTGAAGTACAGAGGGTAGGTCCCCTCCCCTCTCCCTTCTCTCTGTTGGTTCTGTATTCCTTGGTCCATTTCTAGGGATTCTGAATAGCTCCACAAGGAAGGGGGGCCCTTACCTTCTCAATAGGCAAAGGGACTGCCCTCGATGGAAAATCTTTTTTATTAGTGGCATGAATCTATGGTATGGTAAACCTGATTTCCAGACCTTCCCAAACTTCCAAGTATACCTCTAAGTCTTGAGGATGTCTCTAGAATGGTTCACGGCCAGGGGAGAAGAGCTAGTTTTCTTGAAAATTTCTAGAATGGCGGTACTGATATTATCGCCATTCTAGGCATTTCTTATTGCAGTGATTCCACACCCCTTTTGGCTTGCCCTTGGTCCATTCCAAGGCCTGAGCCCCTGGCCTTCTTACATCTGATCCAAAGTGACATTTTGGCTAAGCATGGAATACTCAGCGTATAGAAACTATTAGCTAACCGTGTTATGAACATCAATAATACATGCTCAAACATACATAGAATAAGACAGTTCAAAAGTAAAACCAAGCAGTACCAACAATATTGTAATCAGAGTGTGGAAGCTACAATTCTTTTCAAAAAAAATCATGAGCCTACTTTTTGAAATCATACTTATATCGATACTTTTCATTTCAATATCATGGGCATATACTTTTCAAAATCATATGCTTTTCAAACTTTACTTTAGAACCATACTTTCATCATTTACATCATGTCTTTTCTTTTTACACATAACATATATCACACATGCATTATTCTCTTGCGAGTACTTTATTTCATACATGCATCATTTCTTTACCAGTACATTATTCCACACATGCATTTCTGTTTACATTTTCCACATTCATCACATGCATTACTAGTACTCGAAATATGATTGAACGGAACATACTAGTACTATTCACACATATATATTACACTTACTTTGCACTTTCTTTCATTTCTTTTACATTACTTAACAAGTGCCCGGACTATGATGGAACAGAACACACTAGCATTTTTACCTGTCCTTTACTTTACTTCACTTGTGCCCGGACTATGGTGGAACGGAATACACTAGCATTATTCCCTTTACTTAACTAGTGCCCCAACTATGGTGGAGCGGAACACACTAGTATCTTTCACTTGCTTAACTAATCCCTGGACTATGATGGAACGGAACACATTAGCATCTTATCTTTACTTAACTAGTGCCTCGGACTATGATGGAGCGAAACACACTAGCCTCTTTCACTTACTTAACTAATGCCCAGACTATGGTGGAACGGAACACATTAGCTTCTTTCACTTGTTTAATTAATGCCCGGACTATGATGAAACATAACACATTAGCATCTTATCTTTACTTAACTAGTGTCTGGACTATGATGGAACGGAACACACTAGCTTCTTTCACTTACTTAACTAAGGCCCGGACTATGGTGAAACGGAACACATTAGCTTCTTTCACTTGTTTAACTATTGCCCGGACTATGATGAACAGAACACATTAGCATCTTATCTTTACTTAACTAGTGCCCGGACTATAATGGAACGGAACACACTAGCCTCTTTCACTTACTTAACTAATGACCGGACTATGTCGGAATGGAACACATTAGCTTCTTACACCTTGAGACTTATGAACATTTCAATACTTTGAGACTTATGAGCATTTCCGTACATTGAGCATTTCATTACACTTTTGAGCATTTCATTTCACTTTAAACATTTCATTTCACTTTGGAATATTTCATTATACTTGAGAATTTCATTTCACTTGGAGCATTTCATTTCACTTTGAGCATTTCATTTCACTTAGGAGCATTTCATTATACTTGAGCATTCCATTTCACTTAGAGCATTTCATTTCACTCTAAGCATTTCATTTCACTTTGGTGCATTTCATTATACTTGAGCATTTCATTTCACTTAGAGCATTTCATTTCACTTTGAACCAAAAATCCATACTTTGAACAATTCCCTCTTTAAGCCAAAACAATACTTTGAACAAAACCTTTACCTTGAGCCAAAACCTTTCTTTCAAATACTTGTATTCCATATAAGACTCGATCATACACACGTGAGTGATCATCTATGTCATTTGTGAGCAATAAGGAAAGCAAGGAAATCATTAACATATAATCCATATTGGTTTACAAGAATAAAGGTTATAGGCCATTTCAATCGTCAATAATGATACTTTCAATATGAATTTAAATATTTGTTTCATAACATCTTCACCTAGTATAGTATAGACACTTCATTCTATCAATCAATCATGCTTTTGAATTTGTGTTTTAATTGGGTATCATGGCAAAGATTTCTAGCAGAGAGTCATTGAGCCTTTCCATTAAAACATAAAGTAATGTTCACTATTCATACATGAATCATAGCATGAGGAGTTAGTAGAAAGTATCTACTTGCTTTTTATCTAAATAACATATTTTTCATCTTCCTTTTACCAAATTAGTTTTAACAAGATGAGTTTGTAGAACTATCTATACACTTTCATCAAAAACCATGGTTTAACATCCTACTAGTTATGAATGAATCACAACATGAAAAGCTATTAGAAAGTTCTACCTTTCCAAAAATTTGGGGAAAAGGCTTGAGAAGACTTAGGAACACTTGTGGAAGTGAGATCCCAACTTGAGGAAGAAGATCCAAGCTCGAAGAAGCTTTGGAGGCAGGGTTTGAGCTCCACCTTGATCTCACACAAAAACCCCTTTCCAAAGATCAATCCCCCGATGTGTTGCATTTTGGAGACTCATTGGATGTGAGAAGAAGCTTTGAGAAGGCTTATGGATGCAAAACCAAGCTTCACATTTGATCTCCAAGCAAATCCTAGCATAGCAAAACCCTATCTCTCATCTCTTCTTTTCTCTCAAAATCTTCTCAAATCAATACTTAATGTTTAGTAAACCCTAACTCACGAAAATCTACTACTATTTATAGCTCAAGGGTTGTCAAAACCCTTAAAAGCCTTTATAAAATATCCCAAGGTTGGTTACCTAGTTCTAGGTAATTTTTGGCCGTTTCTGGGCCAATTCGTCGACTAGTACTGGACCCTTCACTAGACTCGTCATTGAGTGGTGCTTTAACTGACTTGTGTTTTCCCTGCTTTGGTATTTTGACCATTATTTTTGACTCAGTTATCGGATTTTGACGATTCAACTTGCGTTGGACTTCTCATTCAAAGGGGAACAAATTTTCTTCAATGTACAACTCCTAATTTTTCTTTATTCATGATCCAAAGTGGACCTAAAGTTGACTAGTCAGGAATTATAGCAGACAAAACTTTGGAAAACTTATATTTGACCTAACTTCGACCCAAAATTTAGAAAAATGTTCAACATGAACATCGAAGAGGGTTTCGATATCTTTCTAATAGCTCAAGAATCATTTGATTATGATCAGCAATGATAAAACTAGAGTTCCCTAAATTGATGGTATGTTAAGACATTCCCCTTTTTGACACTTAAGAGTATTTCATACTCTTGCTTTAACTCCCATAACATAAAAGAATAGCCCCCTTCAAGATCTTAACACATTCATAATACATAAAATATTTACATTAAAAATAATGAAACCCTCATTTCATTGAGAAACATCCCACACAATACATAAGGCTTTAAGCCTTTAAAACCACTATTCATAGCACTAGTCACAGTGCTATGCATTGCATAAACTCTCCCTGTAGGCCTCATCTCAGACCTTTACCAAGGTCTATACCAGACCTTTGAAATGCCATAAGGGTCCAGGGACCCTTTGGAGCTCATCCTTACCTTTCCCCTTGTTGTAAAGCCTCTTTCCAAAAAAAAATCTGAAATTGGCAATAGATCCTTCACCGTCATTCCAGTTCTGCAATGAATTGGAATTGGCAATACTAAGTCTACCGCCAATTCCAGTACTTCTGGAATTAGGCCTTGCAATAGGCCCAGACCCTGTAGGAGGCCAGTCTAGGCTCTGCAGAATGTCTTGGGCCCCCTTCCAGACCCTGACTTGACCTTAATTGAGATTAAACTTAACCACGGTTTATTTACCCCAACCCTAGTTAATCAATCTACCTTGGAAAAACCCATAAATTCCCAAGAATATAAAAATTTCAAAATCTGATCTTAACCGCCCCGGGCACATTCTTAACCATGGTTAGTAGTCTTAACCATGGTTAACTCCCTCTAGCCATTCCGATGCAACACTGACCACTCTGGTGCAATCTTAGCCTCCTCGGCTAACCAACCCAAGCCTCTGTGCTCATCCCTAAACCACTCCGGTGCACACACACCCCCTAACCTCGGTACGGGGCTAAGGTACTAGCTAAACTACACCCGGTTTGATCCCGCCCTGGCGGGTATGTAGACCGCCCATCCATTGGGTTCGACCCGTAGGTTAGTCTTTTCCCCTTTTCAAGTTAGCAGATCCTAAATCACTTATGCATTTCTTCATTTTATGTTGTTTGACTTATACCTAGGCAGTAGGTAACCATCTTGGACGGGGGTCCCGAGTTCCTAACATCTTCCCCGGAGCTTAAACGAATCACTTACCTAGACTCCGATCAAGACTGTAGGTCTTGTCCCATCAACCAGTGTCCTGCTCCCCCCAAAAAGTAAGTGGTGAATTTTAGTCAACCCCTGAGACTGTAAAAGGACATTTAGGGTCGTTCCTCCGTAGAGCTTGGACCAGAAGGAAAGACGGTAAAATCCATGCTCACACCAGTGTTCCCTACAATTGAATATGAATTCCAAAATTGTTATTTCAAATGAGAACTAAACTATAAGAATTAGTAATCAAAAGTAACAAAATATCAATTTACTTATTATCGATAATTCAGTACTAGTCTTTCCTTATTGTTTATTCATGGTTAAGAAACATATACATACATCTCTCCTTTCTATCCCTCAATAATTCATTTATTTTTTTGAAATAAATAACAAATAAAATTATAATTCATAAAGTTGTAATAATAGGAAAATAAATAAAATAATCTTAATTAATTCTTGAGTTGTCTCATCTTATATTTAGCAAAATCAACATCAAATGTTATTTGAGGAAGTCCACCACTGTTTATTTTTTTAGCAAACCAATGACTAAATTTCTCAAAGAAATATTCAATTGGTTGTACAACTTCAACGTAGGATAGGTGAAATTTATTAACTCAATATGAACAATGTTATGAAAAAATTTTATACAACAAATAATTATAGCAAACTAAAACAATATATTGTAATAACATATCTAGCTAGTGAACCAAACCATACCTTTATGTATCATATGACATGGCTACCAATAGATGATTGTGCTCTTAATACTTTTGACTCAAAAGAAGTCACCTTAGCCATTAATTGTGCTACCTTTTGTTTCATAAGTCATAATTAATGGATAATATATTATCTATTTTGGTTATCTCTTTCTTCTATATTCAGCAATTCTGATTTGAGTTGTTGAATTTCATGCACATGTTGCTTCTCTAATTGTTATTCAGTAAATTGTTGAGTATTTTGGACAAAATATTCTAATATTTTTGTTTTGAAGTAAATATATTTATTTAAAATTTAAATAACCATCAACACTCACAATTTTTCTCTTCAAAGTAGAATGGCCACTAATATTTGACTCTGAGTAAATACATTGTGTTTTTGACATGACTGTGTAATAAAAAAATGCATAAAAGTGAGTTTAAAACAATCCCCTAGTGTATGTATGCAATCTTAACTGTAGGAGGTTTTGAAATAATCGTTTTTATTTAACAAATATTTGTAATATTTACATTTTGTTGCTGTAAAATAAAATGCTCTACTAGCTTTGTTGCAGTACAAATATAAAGAAAAATAGAACTCCATGTTATGGATGTTTTCATAACAATTTCAATTTATATATTTTTTTCATACAAAAATGAATTGGAAGATTATCAAATAAAAAAAAAACTATTTATTGGATATTTACATAACAAATTATTAGATGTTTATATAAACTCTTTATTCGATATTTACATAACAAATTATTGGATGTTTACATAAATAAATTATACATAACTTCCGATTCAATAGGAAGAAGTACTTCTTTGCCTTATCTTCTCGCATATAACTATTTTGGCTCCTTATAGCTCTTCCTCCTATCATAAGAAGGTATTCATGGGCAATCTGGTAGAACGCCACCATTCTGCCAGCATTTTGGTGATCAAAGTCTTGCCAGAGCCGATGTCGAGGAATGCAATGGTGTTCTCTTAGGACTTTCTCGCCGTGTTTGAAAATCCACACAATTTAAAAACTACTTTCTCTTGGAAAAATAATACATGACATCATATAACATTAATGGTTTATTGTTTAACAATTACGGTTTATATGTTGAAATATGAAAAGATAAGTTTGAATGACGAACACATTTTAACATATACCGTGATCAAAATGGAATCATGCAAAGTACCTATGATCATAATTTAATATAAACCGTGACCAATATTGTTTTATAATCATGGTTTTGGTTTAAATCGTGATCATAAGGTTCTTTTGAAAGACATCTTCTACAATAATTATAATTACACGAACACAGGAGTTTTTAATTAAATTATCAAGTAAATTCATTATCAATATATAAACTAGACACTTGACATTATAAAATATTGTCCTGTAAACTTATATCACTAAAATAAATTGACCCAGCGCTCTCGATTTTTATCCGTAACTGTAAGACATTGATCATGGTTACCACGCGTAGATTGAACCACGACCTTTCGACGTGTGATCATATGTATTTAAATATCAAGGTTTTCAATTGAACCGTGATTTTTTTTAATATTAACTATCACGATTTTTCTCCATGATTGAATATCTTAAATATCGAGATTATTACCTTTAAAAATGGCTTCTTCACCTATCATAAATCACATTTTATATCTATAAACCGTGATTTTTTTATTCAAAAATCACAATTACAAGGGATACTGTGATGGTTTATCCCACAATGTTTTATAGTTTTATTGGTAACCGTGATTATTGATTTATTTGAAATGCAAAAATTTTATGTAGCCCTGCAACCTACAACCTGTAACTTCCTGAAAGAGAAGGAATTAGAATATGTAAGTGATATTGTTAAAACCATACAATTTTCAATATTACAACATTATAAGTATTAATGAATATTGGTCTTAGTTTACCTTAACATTAGTAAATGTCCACTCTTTGGTTCTTGACTTCTTGCCTTTTAAAACATCTTCATTAAATGCACTTCACAAAAATAATTTGGACATATAGTATAAAAGATTAGTACTAAATATAAACATAGATGTAAAATATGTAATGTAAGGGAAGAAGCTACTTACTCATTGAAAACTTTTTTTATTTGTGAGCAGTCGGATATGCTTATTTGTAATAAGTCTAAATTGTACACTGAAGATGTGATTAGATGAATTAGACCCAAGCACTAGTGTCCCCTGTAATTGAAAAATTACTAATACTTAATAAGTTAAAATAACATGAGAGAAGTATAAAGAAACTTACTTAACATTATATTATATATAATGAGTAGTTGGTTATTCTTTGCTAAGTGTAATTTTTTTGTTGTCTTTGTCTTAGCAACCTCTAGCTTTAATGTTTGCTGAAGGTCAAGAAATATATACTTGTTTTTCTCATTACCCCTAAGACTCCATATATTATTCTAAAATAAATAACAGTTATAAGTGTAATTCATAAAGTTATATTAATAATATGAAAACAAATTAACAAAATAATCTTAATTAATTCTTGAGTTTTCTTACCTTATGTGTAAAAGATTCAAAGTTATACTGATGTCTTCATCTCTACACAATTGTGAGACATCTTCCTTTCTTATAAACAAGGAATTAAAATATTTTCAAAAATTTTCTCATCATATTTTAAATTTTGAACTGCATCATCCTTTTAATTCTCACCAAACCAATGTTTAAATTCCTTTATAGGACTTGGCTGTTGGTTGTGTAGCTTCCACCTAAGATGGATAAAATCTATTAGCTCATGAATATGACTAACATAAGAAGTCTTTTGTTTTATATGCTTACACCAATGACTTGCTAATTAAGCATTTGTTTTAATTTACAACAATATAAGTAATAGAAAAGTTGAATAAATGAGTACACCTTTTATTTGAGAAAAAATGTCACGTAGATTTGCAGAGATAGTAGCCGGTACTTGTGCAACTTCCACCTATTGTATAAAAATTAGTAAAGAATATTATAGCATATTAAAACAATATATTGTAATAAAAAATCAAGTGAACCAAACCATTTACATACCATTTAGAATGAGCTACCAGCAGATGATTGTGCAAACTTAAGAGTAGCCACCTGAGCCATTAATTGCTTTATTTGCTGCTGACTTTTTTCCTCCATTTTTTTGCATTTTTTGGTGCTCCTCTTCTCTTCTCTTTGTTCATCTATTTTCTAAATATGTTTATAGTTAGGATTTGAGTTCTTGAACTTCATGCAGGCATGCCCAAAATTTGGTGTATTATGTCATGAGAACAAAAAGTTATCTCGTTGCCCTAACATGGCCTAGATGTCTTGGACCTAACACTGCAGTAAGGATGCTAGATCACCTATTAGTAGGTTTTCTCCTTTCACACAAGACATTATTGCTTAAATTGATCTTACATAAGAAGCATTTAGCTAATCAGAGAATATGCCAACAAAGAAACATGCATAAGAAGAAAGAAAATAATCAAATAAATACTTATAATTTCTACAGATTTTTGTCTAGTCTCATCTGAAGTGTGTTGGTATGTCTCCCCACTTTCTCAATTGGTTGCCCTTTAGAAGCGGATTCAGCCACTTGCCAAATATTAAATACTAAGAATTAGTATTTAGGCTAATGATTAGTATAATAGTAACATAATCATAAATTGTAGGAATGTAAACACTCACAATTTTTCTTTCAACTCCATCATAACCCCCCAGTTAGACAATGGGGGTATATATTTTTCTTTCTTATTTCTTTATTATTATTGCTTAAGGTCTGAAAATTGTAATACAACTAATTATAAGTTCATATAAAGTACAAAGATTAAATATAATTGATAAGTAATTATAATTTTTATCAACCTTGAATTCATCAGAAAGAGTATACTTTACAAATGGATCGAAGTATTCAGGCCTAATATGTACATACTTTGTGGGAATATTTATTATATCAACATCTGCACTGGCGATAAATGAAGAAATGCGATTCATCCGGATGTACTTCTTAAATATCTTTCAACAGAAGTTAAAATTTTTCAAAATTTACTTCTTGTATCGTTCCCCAATATCATTGTTGTCATAGTAAGACATACAGAAAAAGTCAATGTAAACATATTTTCTAAGTGTCCTTTTACATAATTACAAAGAATTGTATATATAATGACAAAAAATAGTATGAATATTATAAATGCAATGATTCTTATAGTCAACTGATCCCAAAAATTGTTTTTAACCTCTTCTGGAACTTGTTTCCAATTTCTATAATAAATTGAAATTTCACGTGAAAATACACCAATGGAAGAACTCAAATCCTTTGCATTGTCACCAGTTGAAATTATCTATAATTATATTTAATAATTTTCAACGTAGTGTAAGCAGCCAATGTTTACACCACATTCTTTACCTTGGTTAACGACCTTAACCATGGCTAATCTACCAAAGCCCCAAGCCTAACCCTAGAAGTGAACCTAACCTAGGTCTAACCTTAGACCTAACCCTAACCGAACCCTAGGCCTAACCCTAACCTTGACCCTAGCCTAGGTCTAACCATATATACAAACCTAGGCCTAACCCTAGTTCAAACCCTAACCATAGACCTAATCCTAGTCTACCCTAATCCTCAACCTAGCCCTAGCTGAGCCCTAACTAAAACCCTAAATCCCCCATGACCCATTTAGAACCAAAACCTATTCAAAGGCCTAAAAAATTGTAGCCAAGCACCCTATGAGCCCATGTAGGGCCCACATACCATAACCAACCATTAGGGGGGCCCACCATTCAAAATTTCAAAAATTCAAATAATGTCGGTAGTTATCCTACAGACATTTTTAATTTTATGTAAAATGAATAGTGCCGCAGTCCAGTTACAGGCTGGCCAGACCCATTTTTAGCATAGTATCAAGAATTATGATATACTATTTACCATCATTTCTATTTTTTCTTCCTCAGGGAATGGTGGTACTGGAATTACCGTCATACCTTGTGATTGTGATTTTCGAGTTTTGGAGTCCCCTAGAACCCTCAGGTTGACCACCAATGGCCTCCCTCAACCTTACCTAACCCTCTCCGATTTACCCTTGTGTCCTAGGCCTCCCTTCTCTACAAATACTAACTTATGCCAAGAGTTATCCCCCATTCCAAAATCTCTAGCCTAGAACCTTTGTAGGAATCTCAGGGACCTAGAAAACTCCCCCAGTTTGGCCTCTAGGGATTGAGATCAGACTCGAGGAATAGCATTGGCTACCCTCATTTGTAAAGTCACTCTTCCTTACTCCAAGACTCCCAACCGTAGCACCCACCACCTTTGGAACTCAAAGAGCAGAGGATAGGGTTTTTATCCTTTCCATTTCTTTTTTGTTTTCCCTTTCTGTTAAGTGGTCCTGATCCACCTCCAGGGGCCTTCAGTCAATGGTATCTCAAAGTAGGGAGGTTCCCTTATCTCTCCATAGGCAAGGGTACCCTCCTTTATGAGTAAATAGTTCTCCAGATTACTTAGCCTTACCAGTGCTAATATAGGTCCCCTTTAAGTCCCTAAGTCCTCTAGGGCACCTTAGTCTCATAAGGCACTTGAAAGTATCATGGTTAAAGGCCATAGGCGAGAAATTGATTTTCTGGAAAAAAACCAAAATAGCGGTACTGTGTTTACCGCCATTTAGGGACCTTTCATGATCAGTGGCTCATATGCCCTCTTTGTTGGCCGCTGGTCTATTCCAGGGCCTGAGCCTTACCCATGACACTTATTGCATCTACCCTGACCTTCCCTATGCCTCGAGGCCCCATGCCCTTGGCCACGTTTGCGAAAAATCCCAAATCTCCCAGAATGTCGATACCGTGTTTACCGACATTGTGGAGGTTTTCTCTTAACCATTAATAATCTTCTGTAAATCATGGTTAGGACCTCACCCAGGGTCTACCTGAGACCTCTGAACTGCCTTAGGGGCTCCCTAGACCCACTGGAGCTTCCCTCTTACCACCACCTTAGCTACAAAGCCACTATACTTTTTTTTTTAAAATTTTAGAAAAGCCTCTCAAGAGGAGAGTGGGATTTAGAAAGACTAGAAATGGAGGAAATTCTAATACCGCCATTTCCAATCTGTAAAGGTTTAGAATTGGCGGTACTGTCTTAACCGCCAATTCTAGTCTCTTATTACAGTGGGCTTTGCACAGGGCTCAGACCAGGTAGGAGGTCATTTTAGGCCCTGTTATGCTCCCTGGGCGTAGTTCAGATCCTAACCCGACCTTAATTAGGGTTAAACTTAACCCCTGTTAATTTTGCCTAACTCTAATTAATCAATCAACTATGGGAAAGTCCCATAAAATCCAAATAATGCATAATCTGACCTTTGGCTGCCCCTGAAAACTTTCCTAACCATGGATAATTGATTTAACCATGGTTAGCTCTAACCTTAGACACTCCGGTGCAACCCTTGGCCTCCCCCGTTTATCAACTGTAGCCTCCGGACTATCCCTAATCACCCGGTGTAAGCACACACACCCCTTAACCCCGGCATGGGTTAAAATGTCACCCAAACTACACTCGATTTGATCCTGCCCTGGTGGGTATATAGGTAACCCAACCCGGGTTCAACCCGACTTATGATTTTTCTTTCTTGGGTAAGCATCATCTAAACACTTAGGCATTGTTATGAATTTTGACTTAATTTGGTTCAAACCTAGGTAGTAGGTAATCGTCTTAGACGAGGGCCCAGGGTGCCTAACACCTTCCCTGAGACTTAATCGAACTGCTTACCCTAACTCTAATTAAGACCATTAACCTTTATCTAATCCCAGGTCCTATTCTCCCAAAATAAATAGGTGGAGACTCTTAGTCAACTTGTGAGCCTCCCTAAAGACCATTTTAGTGTCGTTCCTCCATAGGGTCTGGCCCAGAAGGAAAGTCGGTAAAACCCGCGCTCACAGCTTTGACGACTCTGCTGGGGATATATCGTTTAACCCAGAACCTAGGTTTAAGCCAAATAAACCTAAAATTTTAAAAAATGCTTAAGGTTTAATCCTATTGTTAATTCTTTTATTGTTTGGATGTTTTTCGTACTGTGCATTTTATACATAAATAGTAATTAGTAGTGTAATGACCCATGTAAACCCATAGCGAAACTTATTAAGCTTACGGCTGTTGGATGATTATCATCAATGACAGAAACTTAACAATCTTGGAGGTCAGTTATATTACGCCTGTTGGATGATTATCCTTAGGAAAGAATTCGAAAAGCTCCCACTTACGCTTATCATCCCTTTTAAGGTATATTTTATACTAGGGAGTTTCATATACGGTGTTAAGTGACTGTAATCCCTTGAGGAACACCCTTATCCCCCAATATTTTGCATATAGCTAGGCAGAGGTATAGCCTACAAGCAGCCTATCAGGAGGGAGATCCTAAGTCCTAACTTGCTTGTACCCTATACCTGCTCCAGCCATGGCTGAGAATCAGAGCACTTTACTTGGATAAATACCCACCCGGGGCATGTAATGAGCTATGTTTGTGCTTGTAACAAAACACATCCAACCCTATTTCCCGACATCGCATATGGGGTTCAAATCTTAGGTAAACAAGTCTTGATAGACCTATCCCAGCCTTGACCTGACAAGCCCCGGTTCCCAAGAACCCGAGTAAGCATACCAGACCTCTGTCCGACTGCCCTATCAGATCACATGTGTTCTATCACATCCAATCAAAATTTTAAAAAAAAACCATCATATATAATCATTGTGCATCTATATTTGCATTCACAATACACTCACATAGAATCTGTCCTTGTCTCAGGTAGATGGTAGGACCTTCAGGGATCGTTAAGTCAATGGACCAACAGCCACGACTCTTACATGTGACAGCCCAGGCGGTATGTGATACTGACCTACGAGATATTATCAATTACCTCACTTCCACTTAGCGCCTTATTTTGTGACAATACTATCAAATAGGCTTTATCCTAGATCAAGTCATGGTTGAGCTAGATTGGTGACTTTTAGTTGCTACCATACAATTTCGAACCCAGCTTATATGGTATTCCATTTTGGTAAGAACGAGTTATGTCCAACATTGGAGGAAATATAATGCATTCTAGACTTGACCATAGAAGGAGAAGCCATAGTGTCACACTATAAGACAACGTATAACGCCGACCTCGTAGAATTCCTGTGTGTTAAACCTACCTGCTTAAAGCGTGACCTTGATGGCTCATATAACAGGATGCCAGTGAGCTATCTATGGAAACAATACAGTCGTAAATGGGACCTTGAGAATATAGCATCAGAGCTACCCGGTCTCAATGCCTTTAGACTGATAGTCCTTCCTAGCTAGTCTTCCGAAAATATCGCAACCTTGCTGAGTCAGTGCTCTCAGAAGTCATCCAGGACATGCGCAGCTCAAGTACAGTCATTCTGGTTATCCTTGCCGAACTCTTCAGAGGCCTCAACCATACACTAGACCACATAAATAGCATATTTCATGCTAGTGGACCCCTACTTCACCTATGGCTAGTGGAGCACCTACCTATAATTGTCACAGTACCTGCCAACATCCATGGGTCCTACAATTTGATCTGGAAATTATCTTAGCACCAGTCCGAAGTTGTGTCCACAGATGTTCGAGTCCTCTGCCAGCTTCTCCAGAACCTGACAGAAGAAGAGATCATATGTAAATGCGAGTGGTTGACTCTGAAAAAGCTACCCCGCATTGTCATAGCAGGAAGAAGATATATGATCCTTGCTGGTCTAACCGGTTCGGCACCATATGTTTCGATCAGGGTGTTCCGCCAATTCGGACTCCCACAGTGACTTCTGGTGATAGACAAGCTGTGAAATGATTATGTCAACTTCACTGCCTAGTCGGAATGTTTGAACCGAAGATTCCAGACAGATTGGTGAAGCTCTAGAAGAGACTAGTGACCAGACTTTGTGGTCACAATAGGGCCACCTACTAACCCAGAGTACCTACTTCGGGTGAAAAACTCTGACATCCCAATCAGTATTCTTGCACCAAGAGAACTGCCAACACCGATTTTAGCACCATCCAAAGAAACCATACCCATAGCTGAGATGGTCATCCCTTGGAGAGATATATTCCTAGAAAGGCAGTTCCAAATCTAGGAGAAAAAGATGAAGCTGAGAAAAGCGCAATAGGCGTATAAGCACTAGAAAAGGGAGTGGGACCTTGAACTCTGATCAGCCTAAGAGGGGATTGGGCAGCTTGAACAGATAGTCTGGTCTCTTTAGAAGAGATGAAAAGGTGATGTTAGAGAGACAACCATCATTATGTCCCAACTTTACTTCTATCAAAAGCAGTTAGATCGTGCAAAGGTTGAGATGATTGCCTGGATCTGCCTGTTCAGATCTAGAATGTTGAATGCTTACGAGAGGCTTAACAACATAAAGTTCGAGATCATATCCCTCCAATAGCAAATTATGGACCTTAAAAGGCATGCCTAAGATCGAATCTTTTTCCCCTTTCTCACACAGTCCTATACACCACAAGCATGCATCAATGAAAGTCTTTCTTGGCATCAACATTTTGTAAGTCATACATATTCATGTTTAACCGCAGCATTCTTTTCAGTTGCATGAGCCAACTCATGACTCGCTTTATGACTACAATTCTCACAGAAGCAACAGCCCTAGACATAATCTTGACAGAAATATCATTTACAGAAGGAGCAGCTAGCAATTTTCCACTCAGAAGCAGGTCAGTGTCAAAGTCAGAATCAATGGCAGAATTATCAGACCGACAACAAAGAACCGATGAGATCTTATATTCCCATGATCGGGATAATCGTAGCCATGCAAAGCAAACTCGACATTTTCTAGAATCCCTAAAGATTCTCATAGGGACCCAAACTGATAACACGCCTAAACGACACCAAACTAGAGAACCCTCTGAGGAACCTATCCCAGAACTCCAGTCGACTCAGATCCCAGTCTTTGTCCCTAACCCAGGTCTTACACCACATGAAGGAGAAGTTGATTATGGACAGTACGATGAAGATGAACAACCCAGGGCATCCCAGGCTTATAATGACAGACCATCATCCTCTGACCTCATACAATCCCTCAAGGATCAACATGAGGAGATTAAGCAGATGAAAGAAGAAATGAAAATGATGACATGAGCATCCTCCAGCTTAGGTTTGTCACTGGAAGACATGGCATTCTCGTGCGGAGACGCGATCCCTCGGGTTTTAAAATGCCCGAGTTTGAAAAATATTAACGCACAGGCTGCCCAAAATATCATCTACAACTGTACTTGGGAGACATGTTCCAGCATGACAAGAATTAACCTCTTCTCATCCAATGCTTCTAGAAGAGCTTAAAGGGGACAACCCTAACTTGGTGGATGACAGTAGACAAGCATCGGATCAGAACATGGCATGGTGCCATGGACATCCTCGTAGAGTAATATTCCTTCAACCAAGAGCTCTTGCATTAGAGGAGCCAGCTAGAATAAATGAGCCAACGGAATAATGAATCTTTCATGGAATACATAGCCAGATGGAGAGAAATGGAAACCCAAACACCGACTCTGATTCCTAAGGAAGAAATTACAACCATGTTAATGGGCACTCTCAAGCAGTCCTACTCTAACTTGATGATAACTCTGCCAGTCATAGACTTTGGCAAAATTGTTAAGACTGAGCCCGTATCAAGACCGCAATCAAAAGCGGTGCCATCCACTCCAGTCTAGGGCTAGCTTCACCACGAACAACAGCACCAGCAAACATAAACAATGGTAAAAGAGACCAGAGAAGAAGTACAAATGGTGGCTTCCACAACACCGGTCAGATTGCCAGCACTGACCGCTCAGCCACAACAACAACAACCCAGAAATACCCAACCAGCCTGACAAAACCAAGGGCAAAATCGTCAACAGGACAGACCTTCCCAAAATTTTACCCTTCTACCCTACTCTCTAAGCTTTTCGACTTCCTATCAAAGAAAGGTCTCCTCACTCTAAGAGGATCACACCCCTTCTGGCACCCAATAAGCAAGGCCAAAATTACTGAACCGATCACCACTGCGTCTTTCACTATTGTTCTGGGCATGGTACCGATAACTGCATTGCCCTAAAATACGTTGTCCAAGACCTGTTGGATGAAGGCAAGGTCGAACTGGCCCCTGGTAACACTAGTATCAACCAGGCTTGATTGCCCCTATATAACGGAAAAGTGAGCTTGGGGGAATCCAGCTAGGACCAAGCAGACCTGCAATGGATGACGAAATCATCCAACATTCCTATTAGCTTCCTATCATAATCCTTTTTCCTTAGTCAAACATAAAAATGATCCAGCCTTCAGTTCAAATCCCCTCTCTTCAACCTGAAGAAGAGTGAAATGTCTACACCATCCCATGCCATGGAAACTGGCCTACAGCCCTAGTACAACCTTCTGTCTCAACCGGCCCTGTCAAAATCCCCTACATACCCTCTCTGACATTTACCTTGGACTGTGTACCTACCCCTCATTCTCTAATTCTTGAGAATGAAATTATTGCCAATCTTACTCGATCGGGCAGGGTATACCAACCCCCAGTGGCCGAGCCGACAAAACAAAAAGGAAAAGAGAAGGTGCTAGACCAAGAAAAGGAAGCGGAGGACTCTGCAGTGTTAATGGAAATCTTGAAAAGGGCAGAAGAGTTCAATATTTCCCAATAGCTGAGCAAAACCCCTGCCCAGATTTCTATTATGAGTCTCCTCTTGACCTCTGAACATCATAGGAAGCGGTTGCTCTGGGTATTCAACAACGCTCTTGTAACACCGAAAAATCTCGCCAGAGAAATTGGGGCAGATAATGGGGCATGTTTTGGAAATTAAAATTATCTCCTTCATGGAAGATGAAATACAAGACAATGACAGGGATCATAACTGGGCCCTCTACATTGCAATCCAATACTTAGATAGAACACTCTCGGCAGTACTAATCGACAATGGATTTGGACTGAATGTCCACACTCTATCCACTTTACAGAGTCTGGGCTTAAATCTTAATCAAGTGAAAAAAAGGCCCATGACCATCAGGGCATTTGATAATTCCACCAGGCAGAATTTGGGTAAAATAGACCTGACCATCATGTTTAGTCCAACAAAGTTTACAGCAAACTTTCAAATTGTTAATGTGTTCGCCTCTTTTACCCTACTCCTAGGGAGGCCGTGGATCTATATGACTGGAGGCATTCCCACCTCACTCCATTAGTGGATTAAATTCATTCAAGATGATCATTTGGTTATAATCCCCTCAGAGGATTTGGCGGGTTCTTTCGGGAACATCCGGGAGCTCGGACAAGGCACTGCCTTTATAAAATACTAGTTTGACTAGATCAAAGAACATAGAGAAAAGAAAATACCACCAGTCGTTAGGATGATGACTAGAATGAACTACCAGTCCAGGTTAGGCCTGAGAAACACAAATCAGGGAATGAGAAAGAGATATGTCCCACCTGGCTACACACTGCCTTCGGGCTAGGATACAAGCCCAAGATGGAGGAATTCCCCGTCTCCACATCTCAGTAAACTTCCTAGTTGAGACCTTCAGACTCAGAAGTCTACCCTGATACCCCTCTGTCACTAGAATTAGTCATTGCCAATCTCCCAAGTGTAAAGTCAAAGTGTTGTTGGCAAAATTCCGAGCTCAAAATGTTGTATATAGGTCATAGTAGGTCTACATCCAGTTTGAAGATGAAGTGAAGAAGAAGTCGTGAAGAAACTTGAAGCTACATCACTCACATTGGCTCAAAAGTTGGGATTGAAAAAGAGACCTAGATGACCCTAAGATACCTCATGGAAATGCCCATTCATCATTAAAAATAAGTCAAAATGGAGTAGAGTTGATAAGGGAATGCATTGAATGTTTAAAAGGATGAAAATAAGAAAAAATACACTTGGGGGTCAACCCTGACCATTGGGGGTCGACCCTGAAGAGAGGGATTTTTGTATGATGTTTTTTGGCAGAGAGTGAAAATAATGGGGGTCGACCCTGAAGGATAAGTCGGTCGATCGAAGTGTACACTTTGGTCAACCGGACTATCCCTCACGGTCGACCTTGATATGGGTTCTCGGTTTTAACACTTTGTTGCTACAGTGGGTTGACCTAGGGATCCTCCAGGGTCGACCCTGATATGCAAAAACTTTCTAAAATTGTTTTTTAGCAATTTCTAAACCCTTGAACCTTTCCTATATATAAGGGAGCTCTCCCAATCCGTGAGGGATTTTGATAGGAGACTTTTTAGAGCACTTTGTGCTTATTTTGAGTTTATGAAAACTCTTGGATTCATTGATCTTTATCTCTATTAGTTGGCCTCTAGGTAGTGCAAAGTGTTCATGCATATTTTCTCAAACTTACATTAGATGATCCTTAATCATTAAGAGATCACCCTAGGGCTTCCACAATCCCTAAAACCCACTGTGTGCTCTACTGTGAGCGTTGGTTAGCTTGAGCTAAAGCTGTCAAGGATGGAGATCGGTCTTCGGAGACCGTGGTTGATCACTTTGAGTAAGATTGGCCGGTGAGGAACCAGAGCTGCTGTTGCGGAGATCGAACGTGCTGTGTTCGTGGTTTGTAAGTTGAGGAATCAATACCGAGGAACGGTGTGTCGTGTCCGGTTAGTAAGATTCGAGTCTTGTATTATTCAAATCTTCTCATAGTGGATTTTGTGCTGCACTAGGTCCTGTGATGTTTCCCGGAAGGGTTTTTCACGTAAAAATCTTGTGTGCTCCAGTGAGATTGGTTGTGTGTGATTGATTAAAATTAAAATTAAAATTGGTAGAGAAAATTGAAGTAGACCTATTCACCCCCCCTCTAGGTCTAAGAGTGCATTGAAATAATGAATTTCACTAAGCCCTCAGCCCCATATTGAATCTTCAAGGATTCAAAATCAAGAACATGGCCTAATTGTTTGAGGAGTTGACTGTTGAAGATGCTACTTGAATAGAAGATAAAGCGGGAGAGCAGGTATGCACCCTCTCCAACAACGCTGAAGCGTCGTCCAGTCACCGACCACTAATCCATTGGTGGATCGAGGCTCTCATAATTGAAGCCATCCAAGGCTGGGGAAAACAAGCAGCAAAAAGGGTTTGTCCAACCAAATAGTGACCAAGCATCACCACCCTGTCATTCTCCCTCTTTTCGTTTGAAAACAGTTTATGTCGGCCGCTATAGGCCTCTTTTTATTGAGTCAACAATTTTGTAAGCAACAATTATCTTTTTTGAATAAATAAAAATCAGATTTTGACTCAAAATACGTTTTGCTTAAACATTTCAAAATCAAAAAATAAAGAAGTTACCTAAGTCTCCCCTGCGAGGCTTAGCAGCCTAAAGCCACCAAAAATATATATAATAAAAACAATAAAATGTTAAGCTAAGCTTAATGGTATGCCAGGAAATCATCCGTAATCAAGCCACCCCCAGACCCTTCTTGAGCTTTTAGAAGTAGAGTATGACGAAGAGTGGGAAGAGGAACCTCTAAAAGAGATCCTTGACCTCCTCAAGTGCACAGTCTAACATTGAAGACACCGAGACCGTAAACCTCAAAACTGAATGAAGATCCCAAGCTCGTCAAGATAGGCACAATCGTGAGTCCTAAGTAGATAATAGCCATGATCAGCTTCCCGAAGAGCTACATCGATGTCTTCGTCTGGTCCTATGCAGACATGCCCGACTTAGATCCAACTTTGGTAGTGCACAGATTGTCCCTGAACCTAGAGATGAGACCAATTAAGCAAAAGCTTAGACGGATGAGACCTGAATGGTCGTAGAAGGTCAAGGAAAAGGTAGAAAAGTATATCAAAGCAGGTTTCTTGACAGTAGCAACCTACCTTGACTGGTTAGCTAACACTGTGTCGGTATTGAAGAAAGATGGTAAAGTCCGAATCTGTATCGACTATCAAAACCTGAACAAAGCAAGCCCAAAAGATAAATTTCCCCTCCTACACATCGACATCATGATTGATATTACAACTGGGCATGAGACACTTTTGTTCATAGATGGATTCTCTAGATATAATAAAATAAGATGGCAGAAGAAGACATGGAGAAAACCTCTTTCATCACACATTGGGGTATGTTCTGCTACAAGGTAATGCCCTTTAAATTCAAGAATGCAGAGACAACCTACCAGTGGGCCATGATAGCACTGTTCCATGATATGACCCACAAGACTATAGAGGTATATGTGGATGACATGATTGTCAAATCCATGACTGCCAAGCAACATCTTGAAGACCTGAAGAGGCTATGTGACAGACTTAGAAAATTTGGCCTAAGATTGAACCCGACCAAGTGTGTCTTTGCAGCGACATCAGGAAAGATCCTCGGTTTCATTGTTAGCAAAAGAGGTATTGAGATCGACCCAGCCAAAGCCAGAGCCATCATTAAAATGCCAACTCCCCAAACAGAAAAGGAAATTCGAGGATTCTTGAGCAGAATTTAGTACATCAGTCGATTCATCTCTTAGCTCATTCTGATATACGAGTGGATATTCAAGCTGCTCAGGAAGAATGTACTAACTATCTGGACAGACGAGTGCCAAAAAGCCTTTGACAGAATAAAATAGTATATCCTTCATCCTCTAGTACTTGTGCCCCCTACATTAGGACGGTCGCTACTACTGTATATCTTTGTAAAAGAAACCTACATGGGGTGCATCCTAACACAACATGATGAAACAGGCCAAACAGAACAAGCCATCTATTACATCAGTGAACACCTGTTAGAGTATGAAGAGAAATATAGTCATCTTGAGAAGACCTGCCTAGCACTGGTCTGAGCTATTTAATGTCTAGGACACTATCTACTTTCATATTTGGCAACCTGATCTCTTGGATGGACCCACTCAACTACGTGTTGGAAAATCTGGCCACCACAAGAAGGACAAACTGATGGCTTATGATGTTGTTAGAATACAACATAACATACATGATGTAGAAGTCAATCAATGGACAAGCAATTGTAGATTACTTGGCCCATAGTTCAATACCTGAATATCTCTCAGTACATGATCTCTTCGTAGATGAAGCTATCTTGTATGCTGAATCAGGAGTGCAAGAGTACCTCAACTGGGAATTGTATTTCGACGGAGCCGCAAACAGTCATGGACATGGGTCAGGCATGGTTCTGATCTCGCCTAATAGATCCCACCTCCCTATCTTAGTCAAACTATATTTCAGATGCTCGAACAATGAGGCAGAATATGAGGCTTGCATAGCCGGACTGAAAGAAGCCCACATAATCGAGATCAAAGAGATCGACGTTTATGGTGACTCATCCTTGGTAGTCTGTCAAGAAAATGGATTTTGGGTATTCAAAGAAGCCAGGCTAGTCCCATACCTAGTAGACATCAATGTGTTGATCACTCAGTTCAGAAGAATCAGTTTCAGCCTCAGTCCAAGAACCACAATAGATTCGTCGATGCACTGACCACTCTCTACTCAATGGTCCAAATCCATAAGTTCATTATGCTTTGGCCTATCGAAATTTAGCAACATGATCAACCTACCTACTATCTGGAAATAGAAGAGCTATCTCATAGTAAACCTTGATATTTTGACATCATGTAATATCTAGATGACAGGACCTTCCCACTCGATGCCACCAAGATAGATCGTCGGACAATCAGAAGATTGACTATTCAATTTGTCCTCTTAGGAAGAGTTCTGTAGAAGAGATTACCGAACATGATTTGGCTCAGATGCCTTGACACCCAAAAAGTTGCATAGGTAGTGAACGAAATCCATGGAGGTGCTTGTGGCCCACACATGAATGTCCTAATGTTGTTAAAGAAAATACTCCGACTGGGCTACTATTGGACCATAATGGAATCTGACTGCTGCAGGCACATCCAAAAGTTCCACCAGTGCTAAATCTATACTGACAAAGTCAATGCATCGCCAACAAGATTGCACATTTACTCCATGGCCCTTCTTAGCCTGGGGCATTAACGTCATCAGACCCATAACCCCGAAAGCATCTAACGGACATCGATTCATCCTGGTAACAATCGATTAATTCAGAAAATAAGTTGAGGTAAGCTCTTATGCCAATCTGGTGGCTTCAGTGGTTCAGTGCTTCATGAAGGACATCATTTGCCGATGCGGTGTCTTATATGAGATTGTAACAACAACACTCTCAAATTCTGCAATAAAAGAATAACTGGTCTTTGCCCAGAAATTCAAGATTCAGCATCACAACTCCTTGCTATATAGGCCACAGACCAATGGTGCAGTCAAAGCTGCCAATAAGAACATGAAGAAAATCATAGAAAAGATGGCAACCAGACACTGTACCTATTATGAGATGCTCCCTTATGCACTCATGGCCTATAGAACATCCATCTGAACCTGAACAGGAGCAACCCCATTCTCTCTAGCCTATGGTATGAAAGCAGTCCTCCCCATCAAAATAGATATTTCATCCCTTCCGGTGCTAATAGAAGCAGAAATCACAAAAACAGAGTGGGCACAGGCTCGCTATGAGCAACTGCATCTGATTAAAGAAAGGTGACTGAAAGCTATCGACCACCCACAAGCCTATCAGAAGCATATGGCTAAGGCTTTCAACAAGAAAGTCAAGCCCCCAAGCATCGAAGTTGATGATCTCGTTCTCCGGAAAGTGTTGCCAAACCGTCCAAACCTTAGGGACAAGTTCACCCCCAATTATGAAGGCCTATACATCGTCCGAGAGAAATTCTTCGATAGCACCCTCCGAATCGGATGTATGGATGACGAAAACCTCCCAGAACCCATCAATATGGAAAAAGTGAAATGATATTACACTTAGGGTCTACCCTGAGAGGCGTATTTCGCTCTTAGCTTCTTCGGGAAAGGATATGAGGCCATCAGTGAAAATCGGCAACGGCCTCATTACGTAAAAATTACATGACCCCAGACCTAATCTTGCAACTAGGGGTAAAAAATGATAAAATCAATCAACTTCGTAGGCAATAGTGAAAACTGGCAACAACCTCATTGTGCAGAAATTATGCGATTCACATGACTTGGTCATTCCAAAGGTAAAAAATGGAGAAAAGTTGAAAAGCAGCTTAGCAATAGGATCCGAAACAAGATTACATGTACTAACCTCCAGATCAATCACCTAGGACTTCCAACCATCCTTAGTACAGATTCCCCGGTGAAAGATCCTCAACAGGGATTCTTAATGGCTCCCCGATAGAAAATCTCCACAGCATAATAGACTTACCTATCCTCAGTGGCAGTCGATGAAGGTAGACCCTCTCTTTGCCATATTTACTCTCCAAAAGTAAAGGACAACACATGAATCCCCAGTAAGCCTTAACAAAGGCAACTTCCTAGTAAATTTGAAAGCCTGTAAGTCATTCTTTCATCAAAATCTAAGTTTTTGTAAAAAGAACAATGTTTTCAAGAATCTTTGGTATCACAACTGTGTCATGCCAATCAACACTAATTGCCCTGATAGGACAACCAGAAGAAGCCGATATCCAACATCCCATCAAGCCGTAGTTGAGAGAGTCATGGGAAAGCATCATGTTTTCATCCCTAACATGACATAGCAGCATCATATTCTGATCAATCTCCCCAGCTAGCATGCCACTTCAATTAATCTAGCTAATGCCTACAAGACATGCCATCTCAACCATGTCAATCAATTCGGCTAGTGCCTCCAGGACATGCCATCTCAATCTCAAAGACAATCCGGCTAGCGCCTCTGAGACATGCCATAATCCCCAGACCAATCCTGAATACGTCCTGGACATCCCGCGTGTCCTTTGACCAAATCCAAATACATCCTTTGACCAACCCTGAATGCTTCCTCAACACCCATGTGTGTCCTTTGATCAAATCTGAATGCGTCCTTCGACCAATCCTGAATGCGTTCTCGACACCCCGTGTATTATTTGACCAAATCTAAATGTGTCATTTGACCAATCGTGAATGCGTCCTTTGACCAATTCTGAATGCACCCTTAACACCTTCCGTGTGTCCTTTGACCAAAGCTGAGAGCGTCCTTCGACCAATCCTGAATCCGTCATCAACACCCCTATGTGTCATTTCACCAAATCTAAATGCGTCCTTTAACCAATCCTGAATGTTTCCTTGATACTCTCGTGTGTCCTTTGGCCAATCCTAAGTGCGTCCTCCGACCCAATTTGAATGCATCTTCAACCAATCCTGAGTGTGTTCCCTGACCAATCCTGGAAATGTCTCTAGTCAACTTCGATTGCATCTCCATTGCATCCATGCATATCCCCAATATTTCAGGCCAACAACCCACAAAACTTATCATCATACTACACCACTCTCTTCCATTTTAAAGTTCATGTCCTCGATGTAAAAATATGATGATTTCAGTCTTGTCATTCAATTGCTAATTTGACTTTCTCTGATAGAAAAAGGCAGCTGTAAGCACCCAATCTTTAAACCTCATTCATAACCATGGTTAACGACCTTAACAATGGCTAATCTACCCAAGACCTAGGCCTAACCCTAGACTTGACCCTAACCTAGGTCTAACCTTGACCTAACCAAATCCTAAGCCTAACCCTAGACTTGACCCTAACCTAGGTCTAACCCTAGATACAATCCTAGGCTTAACCCTAGTTCAAACCCTAACCCTAATCCTTAACTTAGGCCTAACCCTAGTCTACCCTAACCAAGGCCTAACCCTAGACCTGATCCTAGTCTACCCTAATCCTCAACCTAGCCCTAACCGAGCCCTATCTATAACCCTAAAGCTTTAGCATGGGCCAACGACCCATTTAGAATTGAAACCTGTTCCAGGGCCTAAAAAACTATAGCCAAGCACCTTGTGAGCCCAAGTAGGGGCCCACATACCATAACCAACCGTTAGTGGGGCCCACATTCGAAATTTCAAAAAGTTCAAATAATGTCGGTTGTTATCCTATCGACATTTCCAATTTTATATAAAATGAATAGTGCCCCAAGTTAGATACAAGCTGGCCAGAACAACATAGTATCAGGAATAGCAGTAAACTATTTACCGCTATTTCTATTTTTTGCTTCCTCAGGGAATGACGGTACTAGAATTACCACAATTGCTGGTGATTACGATTTTTGAGTTTTGTAGTCCTCTAGAACACTCAGGTTGATCATCCTCGAACTTACTTAACCCTCTTTGATTTACCCTTGTGCCCTAGGCATCCTTTCTCTATAAATACCAGCCCATGTCAAGCATTATTCCCCATTCCAAAATTATGGTTACGACAATACTGACATTATGGAGGTTTTTTCTTAACCATTAATAACCTTCTGTAAATCATGGTTAAGACCTCACCCAGGGTCTACTTCAGACCTCTGAACTGCCTTACGGGTCTTTGGACCCACCGGAGCATCCCCCTTATCCCCACCATAGCTGCGAAGACACTGTATTGGAAAGAGTGGAAATGGCAAAAATTCAAATACCGCCATTTCCAATCTGTGAAGGTTTGGAATTGACGGTACTATCTTCACTTCCAATTCCAGTCTCTTATTATAGTGGGCTTTGCACATGGCCCATACCAGGTAGGAGGCCATTCTAGGCCCTATTATGCTACCCGCGCCCAATTTAAATCCTAATCTGACCTTAACTAGGATTAAACTTAACCCAAATTAATTTTCCCAAACTCTAGTTAGTCAATCAACTCTGGGAAAGTCCCGAATTTGACTCTAGTTATGATTTTCTCTTTCTTAGGTTAGCATCATCTAAACACTTAGGCTTTTTTAAAAATTAATTTTGACTTAATGTGGCTTAAACCTAGAGAGTAGGTAACCGTCTTAGACGGGGGTGTCACGGGGTGCCTAACACCTTACCCGGGACTTAATCGAACCACTTACCCTAACTCTATATAAGACCATTAACCTTAATCTAATCCCGTGTCCTATTCACTCAAAATAAATAGGCAGTGACTCTTAGTAACTCATGAGCTTCCCTAAAGATCATTTTAGCATCGTTCCTCCGCTAGGCTTGGCCTAGAAGAAAATACAGTAAAATCCTGCGCTCACAGGTAGGACCACTGGTACTTGGCTCTATGTTAAAATGGTGTGTTCCAAACGTGACTGTTATGAAAAAATGCATAAGAATAAGTTTAAAATAAAATTTTTTTTATTCTAATACTGAAAGCTAGAGGTTGCTAGAGGAGGGAATGGTTGCTAGAGGTTGAGTGGAACGGATGTCGGAGGTTGAACGGAATGGAATCTTTGCGAAAGAGAATAATACAGTGGTTGTTAGAAGAAGAAATAAGAGGGTTAGATATTATGTTCAAAATATGCGCACGAATGAGAGATGAAGTGACTTTTTCATTGAACATAGGTAGAGTTTCAATCACGATTTTCTCTCGGCGTGAACCTTTTTTACGTATCATCAATGTTTTTTATTGTAACCGTGATCGTGACTCTAAAATTATTAACTAAAGTTTATATTTTTGTAGTTGAAAAGACAGCCCTTACATTCACCGTTGATTATTTCTTTTATACAATCACAATTATTTTAATAATCGTGATCGTAACACAAAAATAATTGTGTATGGGTAGACAAAACGGTAGTTCTTCCAATCACGATTTCTAATAAATGGTGATTATTATTTTCAAGAATCATGGTTAGATCAATAACTGTGATCATTGTTCAAGCAGACTAGTAATTTGTGATACTATAAATCTGCTCTTAGATATTGCAGTACACACTGCAGTAGCAGGCTAAACCACCTAAAAAACTTATGGAAACAACATTAGAATTTTCCGAAAGTATTTAAGGTGGCCATCCTGGTATTGCGGAGTTTTGCATTGACACATTTGAGAGAAAAATTACAGCAACACAGCGGACCAATCTTCTCTTGAATCAAGTGTTCTATTCCTAATAGAACTTAGAATTATAGCAACATTAGTCATATGTGTTGCTATAACTCTATTCATGAATGTTACACCACACTACAATATAAGGCTGAACCATTTCAAAAACTTACAGAAATAATATCAAGACGTATTTGAGGTAGTCATCCTGGTAGTGCAGAGTGTTGTTTTGCCACATTCAAGAGCAGAATTACAATAACACACAGGACTAGCCTTCTCTTGAGTCAAACTAAGATCTCTAAAATATTGGCCGGTTGCAAGTATTTATAGAGTGGACGATCGATCACCTTTGTTTAAAAAGCGTGATTGGATATTGAGAATTTTAATCGAAATATGAAAAGTTAGTCAAAACCATTACATTTACTATAACTCATGTTATTAAAAGGATATTAAAACACAGTTATGTTAAGAACCATGATCTATATATTAAACCATGATTTATTAAAATAGTTATAATCATGGTAAGAAAATAACTGTGATCTTATATTTTCCATGACTAATATTTATCACTGTTTCTATCTTAACAGTGATGGAAACTCCCATAAAAAAATTTATGTGATCTTTCTTGCAATTTACAAGGGATTTTATCACGGCTTTAATGAACACCGTCATTGTTCTTGGAAATGCAACTGTGATGAATAAGTATATTTGTAGTAGTGTATTCAATACAATTTAATAGAAAAAATATTGATTTCTAAATAATTGTAATTGGAATTACTTACATGTAATTCTTCAATTTCTGGATGTATAATTATAATGAGTTAATAGATATTATTGTAATTAGTGGAAGTTCATGCTTTTAGATAACATTCAAAATACCTAATGGAAGCAATGTTGAAAGTGTTTCCTAGTTCGAGTGCAATACTAAAATGTAATGCATTGGGTCCCACAACCGAAAATGAGAGATCCCTTAAGATCCCACATAGTAGAATCTTCTTAAGGAATTTAATTCAATTAGGAATTAAATTAATCAATTTTCTCCATATTAAATAATAATTGTTATATGGTATAGCAAAGTGCTCCATCATATATGTTATGATAATATAGAACTAGGGTGTACTTACCATAGTGGACCCACCAAGGGCGGGACATCCCACTCTCCTCTCTCTTTTGCTAATTTGAAATTAGTTAATTAAAAGGAAGAAGAAACCTAATCTAATTGAGAATTAGAAAGCAATACAAATCTAATTTAGAATTAAAATAAAGATGGGATCCTAATCCAATAAGGGAAGACTACTACTATTTGTTTTTCTATCTAATTAGATTAGATGACACAAAAAGGAAAAAAGAGAAAATTGGAAATTTATATATGGTGGGACGTCCAACCCTAGTCTATTAGGAGAGTTGAACGTCCCCTCTTCCCAACACTAGTGGATGTTAATGATGAGTATATTTGTAAGGGTGTTTGCAAAAATCAAACCCTCTTCTGTTGGAGCGTCTCTTCCTTCTCTAACCTATTATGGACTCCATCATTAGGGTCTAGAAAAACCCTAGCTCTATTTATGTTGGAAACTCTATAATCTTTGGAGAACGTAACGTCCCCCTTTTTCTCAATTGGTATACGCGTTGGGACATCCACAAAAATGAGAGTGGGCTTATCCAAAAGGATTCTCAAGGTGGGAATGCCCGTCCCCTTCTCTTCCATCAAGGATCGTACCATCCTATTGACCAATTTTTCTTTTTTTGAACGGCCAAAATATTATTGGATGGAGGAAATTTCCTACAGTTGAAAAGCATGGAGAACAAGAAGGAAAGGATGAGTAACAATTATCAAAACTGGAAGGGTCATTTTCTTCCATTAGAAAAAAGTCTTAATGCTTATAGAAATTTGTGTGAATTGACAAGGTGGTTCTATATTTGAAGGACTATTTATATAAGTATAGCATATCTAATCATAAAATCAATTAAAAGATATTTTGATGTACCTTATTATTCATTCAGACAATTTGAAAAGGATTCCCGGTTGTTGGATAGAAAGGAATATATTTTGTACTATCAAAGTAGAGGGGAATGGTGGTAGAGCATGGACAAAGGAGACGAAACATGGTTTGCCCATCTAGACTAGTGTTACATCTATACCCCCGCCTCTTGTGTGAGTGGTAGGGGAGGTCTGGGGATCTAATCCCCCCAAGGGGTAAGGGTTGCATAGCCTCAATGCCCCAGCTAACTTCTGACCAATCGGCTGACTCTATTGACTTAGGTAAATGATGACTAGGTTCTTTGGGACCTCAAAAAAAAAAAAAAAAAGACTAGAGTTACATCGTTTATAAATTTTTAAAAGTAATAAAAAAAATTCATTTAGTTTTGAGAGTATCCTTTGGGGTGGAAATATTGGATAGAACAATAATAACTCTAGATTTGAGAACAAAGAATTACTTAGTTACAGGAGGAAAATTGATAGGGTTGAGAATCGCACCAACCGTCGACCTAAATGGAATATTCCGGCTATACAAAGAGTCCGGCTATACAAAGAGTGTTACAACTTCACTAATCATTGGAGAGAGAAATACGGAAGGGCTCCTGGTGATATGGGAGAAAAAAGAGCTACACGAAGTAGGAGAGTAAGAAACTTTGCACCTAAAAATCCTAATGTGGTTAATGACTCTTAAATAATGTTTTGAAACCCGGATTGATTCGGCCGATCGGACTGATTGATCCATGACCCATTCCCCATTGCCTATTTGGTTTGACCCATCAATAGGTCCAATGGCTAATTGGACCAACCCGTTTCCAACCCCTTAACTAGTACAACTCCTATGGTTCAGACGGTTTTCTTTGAATCAATCAAGTTATTGGAAAAGCCTAATATATATGAATTATAATAATTGATGAATGGTCATACGTAAGCCCAAACCAAGCCTATAGGTTGGTAAAAGGAGTTCAAGTTTAAAAATTACTATGTACGGATTTTGATTTTGTAATTACTAAATAGTAAATATAAAACTTGTAGAAGAAAAAATTTGGGGCGTTAGAACAAAATCCTAGATAGAGAAAAATTAACTACTTAAGTACGTATAACAAGGAAGGTGAAGGTGAGGGAGCTTGGAGGCCATGAGAGAATTTAGAACAAAAATCTAAATAGATCGTTGTTTTCATTAAAAGTCTACTATGATGAATTGTTCGTTTAATATGTTGGCTTCTTTTTATTTCCAATATGATTTATCTCATTTTTTTAGTTATGGCAATGATTCTTTTCTTTTTTATTTCAGTTATGGTTATGTATCTTTGATTTTAAATCTCAGCTTGTATCAAATTGTAGCTCTTCCACTCTTATGCTTTTGATACTGTTATGATTACTGTAAGAGGAAGGTTAAGATGATGAAGGTTCTTTAGAGAGATTTTAAGATGCCTAAGCATGTCTTTGAGAGTGATCCAAGGTACAACATATGATGAGTATTTAAAATATAATTTCCTGTCATTTATTTTCACATAGATTATAATTTACTTAATTACTAACCATTTTTTTAATGAGATTACTCATTTAACCCAATTGACCTGATGGTCCAATCGGTTTAGACTAACCCACCCCATTGACCACCTGGCCAATATCCGGTCCAATTTTTATATTATTGCTCTTAAATGCTTATATTTTAAAATAAGGGAATAATCTCTATTTATAAGCCTTCTAACATAAAGCACATGCACATCTTGTTGGGTAGATGTGGAAATTTTCTCCTCTATGTGAATCACTTAAGAATTTTAACAAACACAAGAAATGCACTATTTGTGTAAACTAACTCACACAATCAAATAAGCATAACTATGGAATGAAATAAACAACTAGATAGAGCAAAATAGAACACACCAATTTTACGTGGAAAACTCACTCAATGTGAATGAAATAGCTTGTGGAATTTCTTCTTATGTGTACAAAACTCTTTCTAGTTCTGTCTTTGTGAAAGCGAAAAATACAAAAATCTCTCAAGGGTTCTCTCACACAAGGTTCTCTACAACTCTCTTTCATTTTTTTCTCTAACTCTATTAGCATTCTAAAAAGGATGTTTATCTTTTAAATCCTAACACACATGTGAACACTTCCACATGTGTAAACAAGAGTCTCCCAACCTCATGAGTATGGGCTCCCATACCCAACAATCTCCCCCTCCAGACTCATGAAGGGAGACCGCAACATTGCATAGCGATTCAACTCAAATTCAATGCTTACCCATCAAGCCCCATTAGGGCTTGACAAAACTCAACATTATCTTTTGGCAAGGTTTTCATCATCATATCCGATGGATTTCTATCTGTAACGACCCCAAAATCCTACTAAGGCTAAAATAGGACTTTGGAATCGCCACATTCACTTAACCTGCTTAAAACCATGCATACAAGGCTACTACACGAGTCTTCAAAAATGAGAGTAATAAAATTCCTATATATAAACCCAATCCAACCTGCACAAGTCTAAGGTCTATATAAACAACTCACAATGAACCAACAAGTCTGATACACAACTAATGAGAAGTCTACTGAGCAACATCCTCAAAAAGTCAATTACAAAACTCTGACAAAGAAAAGAAATGTAAACTAAGAGGTGTAGCCGCCCAAGTCTCCAGCTCCCTCCTCAGAAGGCTCACCTTCACCTCGTTCCTCAATGTATGTTTCCTCAACCCACGGCTCCACCGTGTACTCCTGCTCTATACCTGCCAAGACAAAAGTCCGGCTGAGTACAAAGGTACTCAGTGTATATAAAAATCCAATCAACAATAATAATATGCCTGCACTTAGTCAGAAACATATCCAATAGCATAATAACATAATCAGAGTGCGGAAGAAACGTGTGCGCATATACATCATATCATCACCTTGACTCGTGTACTTGTGAGAATCTTAGACTTGGAAGACAATACACTTATGAGTTGCTTATGCTTATGAGACCACGTGCTTGTGAGATGCTTACACTTATGCTTATGCACTTATTCAGATCATACTAGGATGAGACATGCCGTTCTTGGCGGATACGGACCATGCCTTATGCACTTATTCAGATCACACAGTAATGAGACATGCCGTTCTTGGCGGATACGGACCATGCCTTATGCACTTATTCAGATCACACAGTAATGAGACATGCCGTTCTTGGCGGATACGGACCATGCCATGCTTATGCTTATTCAGAATGTCATACGTATGCCATGTTCATGCTTGTAGTCCATATGTGTGACTTGTGAGACTCTTATCTTAACATACACGTGCATATGTGCTTAAGTGTCGAAATTAATATTCGAGTTGGTAATTGCTTAGGTTCCGATCTCCCACCATGGAAACTCCACTATATGTCCCATACCAAATAGTTAGAGAATTCCCGGTTTGAGAGATGTTCCTCTAAGTTCTTACCTTCCCGACTATCAATTTCCATGCAAATAATTAGACATACTTAACAAACCATTCACATATACATATCTTATCATAATTCATATCGCAATTCATAATCAATTTACCACCATTTCATAAGAGTATAATAGCATTTATCCTTTCAAGCATTTTCACAAACACCTTGTGTACACATAATATGAATCCATTTCTCCTCTATATTTTCAAGCATTCATCAAACCATAATTCATCCATACAATCAATATATTCATCCACATCCACAAATTAATCCCATCCTCCATACATTTCCCATCCTCCATACATTCTACCCACATTTCCAATCCACATATCCATTCACATTCTCATCCATAATTAGCTTATTTCATAGAAAATTAGGGAAAATGCATCAACTATCTATTTCTACAATTCCTAGCACATCAACATTCACAAAACCTTAAAATAGAGTTGATTAGGATAGTATATCGACCTTAGGAATCCTTCCCTTGGATTCAAAACGCTCCCGAGACGATTTGGAGAAGCTTCCCAAACTTTTCTTGTAATCTCCTATCAATCTCCTCCTTCTCCAAGAAAACCCTCTCTCAAAACCCTAGGGTTTCTCCCCCTTTTTGCCAAATTGGGTTAGAACTAGGTGGAGTATTTTAATATTTCGAGTAGGACCCCCTATTTATAGCCCCAAGGTCTGAGAACGAAAAGACCAAAAAGCCCATACTAAAAATCAGCAAAAACACGAAGGACCGAGCGATCGGTGGTAATGACCGAGCGATCGGTTGCCTACCGATCGATCGGTGTTTATGACCGGTCGATCGGTCAAAAACACACTCTCTGGAAAATTTCCCCATACAAAATTTTGGACCAGTCGATAGATACCGATCGATCGGTTTTGGACCGATCGATCGCTGGTTCTGACCGAGCGATCGGTTCCTGCAGGTTTTGACTCCCTTTACTGTTTTGGCCATAACTTTTGACTCGTTCGTCGGATTTTGACGATTCAACTTGGGTTGGATTTGTCTTTCGAAAACGAACATTTTTGGCGTGTTAGAATTTATAATTTCCACTTAATTTATAGACTGAAATACCCCCAAATTTGACTGATCTGCATTTCCATTAGACAAAACTCACTATTGACTTGACTTAAACTCAAAATGAGGAAAAACACTAAACATGAATCTCGAAGAGGATTCCAACACCTTTCTAATGGTTCAATAATCACACAATTCCAGTAAACGGTGCTAAAACTAGAGCTTCCTAAAGTTTAGGGTGTGCTATGACATCCATCCGTTACAAGTTGATTAAGCCTAGTTTACACCACAATAATTAGGCATAAAAAAACAATAAACATCAAACATCACAAGGACTAAAATACCCTTAACACAATGAAATAAAAACATGAAAAAGATTCGGGTCTCTACACTATCTATATGAATTTTCTTTAGCTCCAACAACCCTGACTCCAACACATCTGGTATCCAATGATAATGCAATTCAATGTGCTTCGTCCTAGAGTGAAATGCTAGATTCTTGGTTAAATGTGTAACACTCTTACTATCACAATTAACCACATACTCCTCATGCAAAATCCCAAATCTTTGATGATATTTTTCATCCACAACATCTCCTTACATGTCTCTATGGCTGCAATTTACAAATGTGAACAAGTAGCCTGGTGTGGACTTTCTTGAATCCATATCTCCTCCAAAATCTGCATATTATTATCTCTAGCTTACGATTTCCGAAACACAATAACATCTTAGAAGTACCTCTAAGATACCTGAGAATCAACTTTACTGCAATCAAATGCTCTTTTCTAGGATTTGAAAGAAATCTGCTCACAATGCCAACTGCATGTGCAATGTCGGGCATGGTACAAACCATTGCATACATCAAGATCCCCATTGCCGATGTGTAAGGAGTATCTTCCATTTCTTTTTTTCTCATTCTCATTTAAAGGGCTTTGACTAGAGCTCAACTTAAAGTGTCCGGCAAGAGGTGTTGCAACTGGCTTTAAATTACTCATCTTGAAGCGATCCAACAACTTCTTAATGTATTTCTCTTGTGACAACCATAACTTTCTAGCTACTCTATCACGGGAAATTTGCCTTCCCAAAATTTTCTTGGCTGGTCCTAAGTCTTTCATGGAAAAAGACTTGTTCAAATCTATCTTCAACTTGTCAATCATGTGCCTGTCTTGCCCAACAATCAACATATCATTTACATAAGATAAAGAATGATGAAAATACATTCGAAGAACTTCTTGGTGTACACACAATGATCTACCAAAGATCTATGGTTGTCCTAATCTACAAAGAATGAGTCGAACTTCTTATGCCAATGCCTTGGTGCTTTCTTTAACCCATACAAACTCTTCTTTAACTTGCAAATCGTCTGATTGTTCCATGTAAATTTCTTCTTCCAAGTCACCATGGTGGAATGCCGTATTGACATCTAGTTTCTCTAACTCTAGATTCAAGCATGCTATAAGACCTAACACTATAAGAATTGACGACATCTTCACTACGAGCGAAAAAATGTCATCAAAATCAACACCCTTTTTCTGCCTGTAGCCTTTTACAACCAACCTTGCCTTATAGCATTTTTTCCCATTTTCATCTTTTAACTTGTAAACCCATTTTGTCTTCAATAGTGTTTTACCATTTGGTCTTTTCACCAACTCATAAGTGTTATTCTTAAGCAAGGAATCCATGTCATCTTGCATAGCTTTACTCCACTCATGTTTATTTATGAGTATCAACTTGGGCTTCTTCAAAGCTTTCGGGTTCACCAAAATCCGTCATGATCACATACTTGTGGATTAGGATACCTAGTTGATGCCTTAGGTACCTTTGTACTTCTTCTTGGCTCCAACATAGCCGGCTCATCAAGAAGATGTTGCCCTGTTGCCCAAGGTTTGGACCCTAGAGGGGGTGGGTGAATAGGGTCTATGACAAATTAAAAATTACTCCTATTCCCTTAAGAAAAATTTCAATCTTACTAATTAAAAGGGAATGATATGCAATTTTACAAAAGCAATCAAAATAATAAAGTAAGGAGAAGAGTTATAGAATGCAAACATAAATATATTATTCATGAGGTTCGGCAATCCTGCCTACATCCCCACTTCAAACTATACCGCTTGAGGATTCACCACGATTTTCACTTAATCGCCGATCTTCTTCCAAGTGAAGATCAAATCTTTACAATCCCCTTATGGGTAAGGATCAGACCTTAACAATCTTCTTACGGGTAAAGATCAAGCCTATACAAAGCTCCCCGCTTCAAGGACAAGAATCCATCGATTCTTGATTTCACTCTCACTTTATAACAAAGTGGATTATAATAATAATTTGTTCCTAAAATGAGCTGAATGATTACTTTTAAGCTCTCTAAGAGTCTCTCAAAGAATGAAGTTGAATAGCTCAAATTCAGACTCTTTTGGGTTTCTAGGTTTTCTAATCAAAGGATTGATCAATGAATGATAGAGTGAGTATTAGAATGATTGGAAGGATTGAAGTTTATCTTTTAGTTCATAAATCAATCATATTTATAACCCAAGAGGTTTTATGACCGTTGGAAGAATAATGATAACAAAACTAGCTGTTACTGTATTTTTTGCTTCCCGCAAGAATTCGTCGACGAGTATGAGAATATCCTTTACATTCGTCGACAAGATCAAGGCTAGAACAGAGACAGTAGTCTCTTCGGCTAAATTTGTTGACGAGTTCTCAGTGTCTCCATGAATTCGTCAACGAGTTCTCCGATTTTTCTCTGAAAACTCATCTTTACCTTGTCTAAATGATGAGAATGATTTGCAAGGACTCTTGGCACATCTTTATCATGTTTTTATTTATTTATTATTCTTTCTAATGTCCTAGGACCTTATCAAATAATTCAATTTTGGTCTTAGGCTCCTATGGTCATTCTAGGCTTTGAGTATTCAATCAACCATACTTTGAGGACTTTTTACATAAGTCTTAAGACAATCTCTCTCTGAAATATAAAACAATAAGCCTTCTTGGAGAGTCTTCGTTCTTTAACTTGATCTTGGGTTGATTTGTCTTCTTTTGGCTTCATGATCAAGATGGCTTCTTATGTTAGCCTATAGGTTTTCACCTTAGGTTTCCATATTAATTTTGATGATAGTACAATAATATAATATGATTTATGTTACTAATGTATCTCTTATATTTATATTGAAAAACAGTCTACTAAGAGCATTAGCAAGTCATTCAGTGAAAAAGCATAAAAAGACTCCATCTACGAAGAAGATTCTACTCAATTCAAGCCAAGCCATTAGATCACATTGAAGATAATCAAAGATCATATCAAATCTCAAAGTCCAAGTCAGATCATCAAAGAAGATTGAAGATCGGATCATGAAGCTTAAGATGAAATCAATTCAAGATCAAGACTAGAAGAATAAAGATTCAAAGAAGGTTTAATTGTTTTATTTTAAGAGTATAAGACTTATATCAGAAGTCCTTAAAGTTTGGTTGGTTTAATTGCTAAATTACTTAGATTGACCATAGGTACCTTAAGACTCATTGAATATCAATCTAAGGACCGAAAACATGATAAATATCATGATTAAGATAATTGAATAGACTATGGAAATCATGCCCATCATATTGTCTTAGCAAAGATGGGTTTTCTGAAAAAAATCAGAGGACTCGTTTGACGAGTGGGTTTGAGTAACTCATACTCGTCGATGAGTGAAGTAATAGAAGCTACTGTTCTGTTTTTATCATCTGACTCATACTTGGTAGAATCGCTTAATTTCTATTCCCTTTAACTTGTTTAAGTTGAAACTCCGCTTAGGGAAGTCAAAAGAATTTTTAAAGTGCCATAGACCTTATTCACCCCCCCATCTAGGGTCCAATCCTTGGGCAACATCTTAGACTTGGATTGATCTTCAATATGATCTAACTTGACTTGATGTTGAATCTTCTCATGGATGGTGTCATTTTTATGTTTTTTTATTAAATGACTTGCTAAAAAAAATAAAAAAATAAAAAAAAACTTGCTAAGGCTCTTTATAAACTGAATTATATTTAAACTCAATAGAAGCATTAGTAACACAAATATCATTACATTATTTTGTTATCATCAAAATCAATGATGTTACCTTAGGTTGAAAACCTAAAGGCTAACATTCACCCCCTTTTTGATGATGACATAATAATGAAATAGAATAAGAATAAGCTCTCCCTCAATATATGATTTTAATATAATTTTTGAGGTTAGCTCCCCCTAAACATATGCATTAATATTTTCAAGAAATAAATTCATTTGCATATAGTTTAGATAGACCATTCACTAGATCATGAAACCATTTTTAATTAATTTGAATAAGTCATTTCAAGCAATTGAAACCAATTTGAATATGTCTTTTATTAAGCATATAGATTCAATTTTAGTTAATTTCAAGTGTTTTTTTTTTTTTTTTGGATAATTCATTCCATTATCATATTTCTCCCCATGACATCATCAAAAAGCATGATCAATCATTTCATGATACCAACATACTAATTACAAACATATTTCTCCTCATAATGCACATTATCACACTTGATATCAATTACATATTTATAAATTAGAAACACTTGATATCAATATTATCAAGGTACTTTGCAAAGCAAATTATATAAGTATAGATGTACAAAACAATCATACATATCACAAATACCATATTAATCATTTCATATTCATATACCATTCATTATTGATATTACATACATCAAACATTCATAACTCATAATATCAATCATTAATCATTAAAATCAATTATCATAATCACATAAGATTTATTCATATAAACATCTAAATGTATATTCAATAATTATCAATAATCAAAAAAATTTTCAAAACATCAATTCAAGTACATATATAATCAATCATTCAAATATCACATTTTCAAACTAAGTCATCAAACATTATCATATAAGCAAATCATTCAAATTATATTCATTTAAGCCCACTTCCTTTTTTAATGATTAATTTTACAAGAACATGTTCAAGTAGCTCTATTTGGTACCCAAACCATTTTGAGTCCAACTAGGTTAGCCTTGGGAAGACATGTTCCCTTAGGCACCTGAACTTACTTTATCATCTTCTTTCCAACATATGCATAAGAAGTACTAGAAGAGCTAGAGGTAAAAAAGTTTCGATAATTTTTTTGCTTGATTTTTAGATTATAGCCAAGTCTGACTTTATCAAATACACATCTTTGATTTCCTAGCATTTAATGTAGGGTCATTTTGCCATTAGTAAATTTTGTTATAATGCAATTAAAATCATCAACTTTAGTTTTTCAATAATTTGGATTTGTGACCTAAAATTAATTTCTTCTTTCTCCTTTTTCAAATTTTCACTCTCTTCTTGAAAGTTTTCTTTTTTCTTTTTCAAAAATTCATTTTTATTTAAAATAAAAGAATTTTCTTCCTTAAGCCTTTTGTTCTTAGAAGCTAATTTTTGAAATTCATCATAGAGTTCATCAAAAGCTTCTCTAAGTTTATAAAAAAGAAAGAGATTCATCTTGGGAAGAATTTACCTAGTCCTCATTGACCATGGGGCATAGATTGGCTTCTTTGCCAACATTAGAGCTCACATCCAATCCACTTTCGTCAGAGTCATCCCATGTAGCTTTCATTGCCATTTTCTTGAATTTTTAGCTCTTCTTGAGTTGTGGGCACTCGAGCTTGATGTGTCCTGACATTTTGCATTCGTAACATACGGTCTTCTTCTTTGCTTGATTTTCCCTTGATGAGTTCTTTGATGAATTCCTTCTTGAATGTTCTTTTCTTGAGATTTTTCTTATGCTTCAAATATTTCTTGAATTTTCTCGCCATATGAAGCATCTCCTCATCTTTTTCACTTTCCTCTTCTTCTTCACTCTCTTGAGTAATTTTTAAAGCATGACCCCTTTTTGACTTTGGCTCATCCTCTTGTTCTCTTATGATGATCTCATGAGTCATGATTAATCCTAGAAGCTCATCCATTTATAACTTGGAGAGGTCTTTTTCTTCTTGGATGACCGTCACTTTAGGTGCCCATTCATATGGTAGAGATTGAAGGATCTTCCTTACATTCTCTGCATTTGAGTACACTTTACTAAGATATTTTAATTCATTAATAATGTTAGTGAATTTAGTAAACATAAAGAAAATAGGTTCACCTTGTTGCATTTTAAATAATTCATATTTGTGGAGTAACATGCTTATTTTTTGTTCTTGTACTTTATTAGTCCATTCATAAGTAATTTGGAGTCTATCCCAAATTTCTTTTGTAGAATCGTAAGTCGATACTCTATTGAACTCTTGTGGACTCAATGCACAATATAAATTGCTAATTGCTTTAGCATTGAGTTACACAAGCCTTGTATCGGCTTCCGTCTATTCATCCTCATCCTTAGGTACTTGAGTACCATTAACAATTTTAGTCGGGATGTGGGAACCATTAACTATTATTTTCCAACATTTATAATCCAAAATTTGAATGAAATAAATCATTCTAACTTTCCAATAATTATAGTTTTGTCCATCAAACAAGGGAGATCTAGTAGTTGATTGACCTTCTCTAAGGGTAGTTGCATAAACATTTTCCATTTTTTCCAAATAAAAATCATTTCTCTAAGATGGTTAAATTTTTTAAAAATAGAAACCTAGGCTTTGATACCACTTGTTGCCCAAGGTTTGGACCCTAGAGGGGGGGGGGTGGTGAATAGGGTCTATGGCAATTTAAAAATTATTCCTATTTCATTAAGCAGAATATCAATTTTACTAATTAAAAGGGAATGGAAGATATGCAATTTTACATAAGCAATCGAAACAATAAAATAAGGAGAAGAGTTAGAGAATGCAAACATAGATATTGTTCACGAGGTTTGGTAATCCTGCCTATGTCCCCGCCTCAAGCTATACCCGCTAGAGGATTCACCACGATTTTTACTCAATCACTGATCTTCTTCCAGGTGAAGATCAAAGCTTTACAATCCCCTTACTAGTGAGGATCAAACCTTAAAAATCTTCTTACGGGCAAAGATCAAGTCTATAAAAAGCTCCCCGCTTCAAGGACAAAAATCCATCGATTCTTGATTTCACTCTCACTTTATAACAAAGTGGATTACAATCCCAATTTGCTCTTAAAACGAGCTGAATGATAATTTTAAGTTCTATAAGAGTCTCAAAGAATGAAGTTGAATAGCTCAAATTCGGACTCTTTTGGATCTCTAGGTTCTCTACTCAAATGATTGATCAATGAATGATAAAGTGACTATAGAAATGATTGGAGTTCATCTTTTAGTTTATAAATCATTCCTATTTATAGTTCAAGAGGTTTTATAGCCATTGGACGAGCAATGATAACAAAACTAGCCATCAAAAACTAGCCGTTATAGCATTTTATGCTTCCCACAAGAATTCATTGACGAGTATTATGATACTCTTTGCATTTGTCAATGAGATCAAGGTCAGAACAGAGACAATAGCCTCTGTGGGTGAATTCATTGACGAGTTCTCTGGTTTTTATTTGAAAATTCATTTTTACCTTATCGAAATGATTGAAATGATTTGCAAGGATTCTTTGCTCATCTTTATCATGTTTTTTTTTTTTTAAATTTATTTATCATTATTTATGATGTCCTATGGCCTTATAAAGTTATTCAATTTTAGTCTTAGGCTCCTATGGTCATTCTATGCTTTGAGCATTCAATCAACCACACTTTAAGCATAAGTCCTAAGACACTCTCTCACTGAAATATAAAAACAATATACCTTCTAGGAGAGTCTTCATTCTTCAACTTGATCTTGGGTTGATTTGTCTTCTTTTGGCTTCATGATCAAGATGACTTCTTAGACTTGGATTGATCTTCAATATCTTCAATATGATCCAACTTGACTTGCTTGACTTAATGTTGAATCTTCTCATGGATGGTTTCATTTTCATGCTTTTTCTTTGAGTGACTTGCTAGTACTCTTTATAAACTGAATTACATTTAAACTCAATAGAAGCATTAGTAACACAAAAATCATTACATTATTGTGTTATCATCAAAATCAATTATGTTACCTTAGGTTGAACAAGCATCAAACTTTTTCAACTATAGTCTGGTTCATGCGCTCGGCAATGCCATTTTGTTAAGGAGTACGTGGAGTAGTCTTCTCATTACTTATCTCATGTTTCTCACAATACTCTTCAAACGCCTTAGAGATGTATTCACCCCCATTATCCGTCACCGAACACTTGATAATTTTATTGTTTCTCTTTCAACTGAAACATGAAACCTTTAAAGATGTCAAATACTTCATTCTTATTTTTCATAGGAGTTTTTTCCCTAAATGCACCCAAAGTATATTGGGGTCCCGTAAAGACACCTCATTTTCAAAACTTTACTTGTTTATACCTAGCTTTTTTTCTTTGACTTAAATGCCCCTGCCCTCTCAAAAGAAACAGTGAGGGTTTTCTGCCCCCTTTCTCATTCTCTCCCTCACTCCCGCTTGAGTATCTCACTGGCTCTTTGGTGATCGGAACAAAACTGAAAAATGAGAGAGAGAAGACGTAAAATGCCAATGGAACCAGCCCCACATCTGGGTTCTAGAAATGACCAGATTGATTGGAATCCACCATGCTAATTATCCTAACCCTAGTTTTCATCCGACCTGCCACAATTGCAGGCCAACATTCTTCTCCGCCTCAGTCACAATTACTGCTTTGTTTTCGGGGCTTCTATTCCGTAAGCCTGCCACTGTATGGTAAAAAAACACATACAATTAGTTTACTATCTGATAGTAAACAAATTCGACGAAATTAAAATAGCATTGTAGCTAGATTAGTACTCTAGTTTTCTTGTTCTATATCCATAGACGGATATAGCTATCTTCAATTTCCCTAACTGCAGCTTCCACCAATCCTCAGCAACTGAACCTAGCCAATACTGCAACTCTGCATCCACCAATCCACAACAAACCCACAAGAAGGCCATCACAGACTAACAGATGTCCATATTTGAACTCATGTGAGAATACACATTTATGATTTTAATTATTTTATCATGATTATGACAGAAAAATCTGGTTATTTACCCATAACATAATTGCTTTGAGATCTCTGTTGTGGTACCCATATTGGTCTATCCCAAACCTACATACTCTAGAACTCTAATCAACGAAAGCCCTCTGCAATACCTAACCTTACAATGCAAAACCCATTTCGACAGTTAGATTTGGGACAAATCTACTCACTTTGTGCAAAAGCTGTAAACCTCTGTTTGTGAGGACTGTTCCGATTATTGGTTGTGAGGAGGTGAGCTGGTGAGATAGTTAGGCTGGGAGTGAGGGAGAGAAGGGGCTAAAAAGGATGTCAAATTTCTTTTGGCCGGGAGTTTCTCTTGTTAGGGTTAGGGGCACTTTTTTCACCTAAAAAGTAATGGGTGTAGAAAAGTAACAATTTGAGAATAGAGTTTAGTTTGTGACACCCATTTGTACCTTGGGTGTATGTAGGGAAAAAACCCTTTTTCATAGTATATGCTTAAACCTTTCTAGATGCATCATCAATAAAGGTTACAAAATAAGAGGCACCACCGGCCGTAACAGTTTTCTTAGGACCACACACATCGGAATAAACTCTATCAAAGATACTTAGAGCTTGTTTAGAGTTATTCCTTACAAAATAAATTCTATGTTGCTTTCTAATTAAACAATCATCACATGAATTCAAATGCGTACCTCTGATTTTTGAAAGGAGATTCTTCTTTGCCAAGACTCTCATTCCTTTCTCACTCATATAGCCAAGTCTCTTATGACATAGGTCCGTCATGGTACATTCGATTGTAGCATTTAGCTCCCCCTTACATGAATGTCTCTTCATGTAGTATAATGTTCCACACTTATTGTCTCTCGCTATCACAAGTGCACCTTTAAGGACTTTCCACCTTGCATGTCCAAAGATGGTAGTGTAACCTTCATCATCCAAGTTTCCCATGGATATGAGATTCATTCGAAAATCTGGCACATGTCTCACTTCTTTTAGCTTTAGCTTGGCTCTGGTGCTAGTTTCTATATATATATATACTACTCAAGTCAATGATTTGAGATGTTCCTTAGTTTTCCCTATCAACACCAAACTTTCCTAGCTTGTAGGAGATGAACAAATCTCTATATGGTGTAGAATGATAAGAGGCTCCCGAATCAACAACTCAATACATGTCGAAGTTTGTTAAATTTAGAAAATTGTCATTCTCTTCTAATACAAGTAGAGTACTACTAGCCACTGTAGCGGCCATGTCTCCACCTTTTTCTTTTACTTTTCCTTCTTTATTGTCTCTCTTGAAAACTTGACATTGCCTCCTTATGTTTCCAGTCTTACCACAATAGTGGCAAACAATCTTGTTTCTTGACTTTGATCTCGGCTTGGACTTTTCTCAAACATGTTGCTCTCTATATGGAGCTTTACCTCTATCTTCACTTGCTAAGACATGTGAGCTTGAAACACTGGTGGACTTACTTCGTGTTTCCTCATTCAACAAGCTACTAGTCACAAGACTCATGGTTAACTTCTCATTCGGTGCCGAATTACTTAAGGAAACCACCAATGTCTCTCAACTTTTTGGTAGGAGCTAAGCAACAACAATGCTTGCAACTCATCATCTAAGACCATCTTTATAGATGCAATTAGTTCACGATGCCATGTGTCTCATTTAGATGTTCCGCCACCAAAGCGTCTTCCTAGTAACCGGGCCTTCTGCTTCACTAAGCAGGGAGTGTTCACGTCAAACAATGGAGGATTGGAACAAACATATATCATAGAGTGATTAGTTTGAGTTCGAAGCCTATTTGACTCAAGTTAACAAGCCCTTGGGGTGTCTCAACAGCTGGTGCCCTAAGACCTTCTGGTTTGAGAGTCACTGGCCTAACACTTGCTACACGGGTTGTCTAAGAAGCTTAATGAACTCAGACTCTGCACAGTTTACTCATTCACCAAAAAGTAAGAAAAATGTCTAGAAAAAGCCTGGGTCAGTAATTAAACTGAGGGAAACCTGATGACAAGGGGGTGATAAAACAACTATGGAGAGAAAAGGTTGAGATCACATATTCAATTGATAGTCACACTACACATTAAAAGAGATCAATGACCAATCTTTAATAAGCATAAATGTTCAGAATTGGGGAAGGTTGTGTGAAATTGAGAATGTGGAGAGTCGAGAATAAAACCGGTTAATAATAGGAGAATTATGCTGTGTATCATGATTTTCAGGATTTAAGAAAGATCAATTAATCTTTTAACCATTGCATGTCACATGGGAGCAGATATGCAGAGTTGGAGGGAAATACTGATGTTTGTGGGTATCGTCACTGGTAAACCCTCACGAGACTTTATTCGTCCACTAGGGCCACCTAGGGGTTTAAAAAGCTTGTTGCATACTCTAAATGCAATCAGGGATCCCACGAAAGGGGATGGTAGTAAGGTAGTTAGTTTTGTATTCATATATCTATTGCTCGAGGAATAGCAATACGTAAATGGGGGGTTATGATCGGCGCTAATTGTGACACATTTATGCACCTCAAATTACATATGTTTGCTCCTTAGAGTTCTCTTTTGAGGCATGATATGGTACTTGATTGTGTTTGTTATGACAGGACTATGCGAGGAATACAAGATAAAATTGAAGAAATTACAGATGAAAAGCTCAAAAAGAACCTCACTCAGAAGAAAAGCCAAAAGAAAGAAAGAAGTGAACAAAGAAATCGAAGGACGATCGATCATCAACTTCAGAGCGATTGATTGTAGGATTGAATCAGGGATGATTGATCGCAACATCCAGGACGATTGATCATCCATGAATCCATAGCCAAAGAGAAATTTCCTGATTAGGATGATTGATTGTCCACGACTGGCGATCGATCGTCATCGGTAATTTTTAGCCTCGGAATCTGCGCACAAAGTTGGAGAGTTGCCTTTGGAGAGTTTCTAAAAAGGTGAATTTAACCCTAAAAGAGGGTTCTCTATAAAATGTAAAGCTACTAACTCTAAAAGGGTTCTGAATTTTGGGGATTGAAGCAGAGAAGGCTCTGGAGATCAGTGGAGGTTGGAAGATGAAGCATTCGAGTTCTTTGTGTTCTTCATCAAAAGTGGTGTTTCTGTCTCTCACTATGAACTAACTCCTTTTTCTAGCGTTTAGATGAAACCCTAGCCAAGTAATCATGTCCCTTGTATTTTATTTATGTTCCCTTTTGTATAAACAATGATTGCATAATGAGATGATTGTCGTTCAACCAACTATTAGAGTTTATACTTAGTTTCAATATGGTTTTATCCTTGTCTTAGGTTCTATTGTGTTGAAATTGAATTCATTCATCTCTTTCTGTGATTGAAAATATGAATTTCATGCAATGATATTTATTGTTAATGAATCGAATTATAGGATATTCTATGCCTAGGGAGACGAGTGATGTCACAACTCTAGCTTAGCGTGTAACACTCGTGTTGACCAAAGATAGGGTATACTTAGGGTTTGATCCTTTGAATCATTCTAGTTTTTGATGAGTTGAGACTTGTAGTCGATCTCATCCCTATTGTTTATGCTTGAGGAATATGAATGAATACTTGTGGATGTGATTATGAGACTAGTGGTGGATTCAAACATCCTAGAATTTTTCTCCCTGATATATAACCAAAAGCTTTTAGTTTAATTAAGATTAATAAATTCTGGTAGTTAATTAGGTTAAAATCAATTCAATCAAATTAATTAATCTTGTTACCCATTGATTTAGAATTAATCTTAAGAAAAAGAAAACGAAACCAGTTCAGTCCTCTATGGTTCGACACCTCATACTAGTCGTTACTCTATGGAATTGTAACTACTACGAGGTTTAATAAATTGACGATCAGTTTTTTAAGCCTTGCAAAATTTTCTCTTGAGCCGTTGACCGGTTCCTTAAGCGGTCGACTGGTGGACCCAAAATTTGCCAAAACTTCCTTAATGAAAGTTGTAGATATTTTCGATGGCTTTAATTTTCATATATTATGGACCCAAATTGGAGTAACAGTCAATGACTTATGCCCCGTACACCAAACAAGGGTTGTTTTGCATTTCTAACTCTTCGTATGCCCTTGAAAGCTTGTATTTAGTCACCTAAGGTATATACAATGATTCTAAGTCAATTTCCCCTAATGTATAAGGTATCTAGGTCACTTACCATCCTATGAGTGAGATGAAGGCGATGCTTTGAATATCTTCAATCGAGCTTCTTCGGTCTTCATCATCTCAAACTTAGATGCTTGTAGGCAATGACAGAAGACACTGCTTGACACTTTGTTTTGACACCGGAATATGTCAATACCAAAAGTATGGACTTACACACGGATCGCGCGTGTAAAAATATAATCTTGATAGTATAAAAATATAGTAATTTTAGAGTAGTGATTAGCCCACCCAGCATTTGACTATGTAATCAAATGCCTTCCCATTTCATCCTCTTTAACCATGGTTAAACTTAACCAACTTAAAGGTATTATTATTATTTTTAATTTTTTTCTAAAAACCAAAGTTAAATGGATGAACCCTAGGGGTGAGTGAATATTAACCACAATTAGTGGGTATTAAAAAAAGTGAGCAGGAACAAATGAAGAACGACATTTTGTTTCATAGTGGAAATGAGCATTTTCCTTAATTTTATTTATATAATGACTCTACAAAAGTGAGGGCCCATGTTTAATTTTCTTGCTACTGGACTCCTTTTTGGAATGCAAAATTAATAAATTTTATGACCACAATGGACCAATTACACAAAAAAACAATCTCGGGGGCTATACTCCCGAACCACCAAGGCCTCATACCCCAATCCCATTAATTTTTTGAGGAGTGCTAACCCTACTATCAGGTGTTTCCTACTCTCAACATGAACCAACCATTTGTCCAATATCATTGTTAAAGTACACACTTTTTCAGTGATTGTAATGCTTTAGCAGAGAATTTGGATAGGTAGTTGGTTCATGTTGAGAGTAGAAAACAATGGAGAGTAGGGTTAGTACTCTAATTTTCTTGATATGTGTACTTCGGCTCCCATGGAAAAATTCCTGACTCCATCCTTGCCCACCATACCATGCTCCATACTTAGACTCTAAAGGCCCTCATGCAAGAACCAAAGATGTATGAGCCATTAAGCTAAATGCATTAGCGGCATGACACCAGGACTATTAAAATTGATGGCACATATGTTATAGATCTCAAAATGCCCATCTTTACTAATATAAAGAGGATGCCCCTATTCCAAACGTTGACTGAATCTATTTGTAATTTCAAAAATACCCTTTGCTCTTATCTCATCTTTATATATATCTTATCCTTCTAATATATAAATGCGACTTCCACACTTAAAAACGTAGATGAAAATTTCATAATTCCCAATCTACCCTTATCGTAATCATTATATAAGATTAATTCTCATACTATCCCTTATTCATGGAGTCCGATTACGCCACTGAGGTCACCATGTATCGTTTTTAATACTCCTTAACTGTGGTCAAGGTTATAAATTTCGAAATTTTGAAATTTCGGTGGATTTTGGAAGTGTATCTTGAAATGAGATTTTTGGAAATTTCGGGCGATATCAGGCCAAAATCTTAATTAACAATAAAATAATGTACCAAAATATTATTCGAAATTTCAGCGAAATATTCCGAAATTTTGGGTCCGAAATTTCGGGATTTTGATCGAAATTTGATTTTTTTTTTTTTCATATTTTCTAATTTTTTTTATATAGTTTGAAATATATTTTTATATATTTAAAATTTAAAAAATGTAAAATATTAGTATATTACTATTTTTTCTTAATTAGACTTTATACTTTACAAACTATATTTTATAAAGTATAGGATATTATTATACTTTGTAAAGATTAAAGAGTATATAAACTATACTTTATAACTATATTATATGTTCATATATTATGATGTATTATAAAGAAAGTATACTATATAATTTATAAAGTATACTTTATAATACATAATTTTAAGTTTTAACTTTTAAGTAATTAAAGATTTATATTTTCCATATTTTTATATTCATTATATAGTATATAATAAATTATTCATTATCTACAAAATGATGAATATAAAGAATCTCCAACACTTTTATTGATAAAAGAAAACAAAGATTACATGATAAAATTTCAACAATCATAAACTCCAGAGTCCAGATTTCAGAGTGTCACTTTTATGATATTTGTTCTTCCATTTTTCACCTACAATACATACAAAAAGTAAATGTCAGTAAAAATTAAATACATGAAATGAAATATATAAATGATAAATTAAGTATTGTGCTTAGCTTTTTATGGGTAAATTGCGTCAAATAAATAATGACTTCTTTCTCTATAAAGCCTTGCAAAGTGCAATCATAATAATCTATCTGTTGACAAATAACATAAATTTTATATAATATTAAACATTCACCGAATTAAAGATAATTAGCTTCACTACTAATAATAAAGAAATATCACCATCCATCATCAGTTTACCACATAAAATATAAAGTATTCTTCCTAACCATTGGGAATACCACACCACATCATCATCACTATCAAATTAAACATAAATTATTCTCCCTAACCATAGGGATGACCATACCACATCATCATCATCGTCAAATTAAAATTAAAGTATTTTTCCTAACCATAGCGGGAAGTACCGCCTTGATAATACAGAGTCTCATTGTCATCGATAGACTACTGATTAAAATTAAAATTATAGTGATCTTCAAACAATATCTCTTCTTCACCAGGTACAACATCTCCCCATGCACACGGATTTGCTTCACCGAATTGAACCTCTTCTGACGCATTAAGCAGATTATCAATCTCTTCTTCTGCCCATTCTTCAGTCCTATAAAGGGATAATTTAATTAATAGCTAATAAAATAAAATAAAAAAGTAATATTATGAACATAACAAAATATAGAAATGATTATACCTGAATATCTCAGATACGTCTTCTTCATTCAATTCTCCATCTTCCTCGCCGCATAGTCACTCATCAAAAGGATCTGATAATAGGTAGTTATCAACACGAAGAAGATCTGTGGTCTTCAACATCCTATTGTTCTTTTCATTTCGGTGTTGCAAACGCATGTTATAGTGCACATAAACCAAATCATTCAACGTTTTTGTCTGTAAGCGATTTCTTCGCTTTTTATGAATTTGGTCAAATGTGCTCCAATTGCATTCGCATCCTGATGAAGTTGTTGTTTGACTCATAATGCGAAGTGCAAGCTTCTGCAATGCCGGAAGTTGACCGCCAAACAATGCCCACCACTTATCTGTAAATTAGAGATAACATAACTTAGTATTATCAAAGTTTATAAAAAAACTATCTAAAATTAAATAATATTGGGGTTAGTTAATAGTTAATACCAGGTGACCCTTTTTGAGCAGCTGTTATCGAAAAATCACTCCCGAGAATTCCTTCCAAATTTTCGAATGACGCATACTGTTTCATAAAAAATTAATTGTCATAAAAAATTAATTAATTTAAATTATATTTACCTGAATCATTGCTGCTAAAGCCTCTTCTGAAGTGAGCGACATTTTTTGGATAACTCGTAAGAGACTCATGTGAATTTCAGCTGAGGAATCAGTTCCAAATTCATAGATAAACCCGAAGCTTTGGTTCACAACGTATTCCGGATTCAGTCTAACAGCAGCCCGATGTAGATTAGTGACTAGTTGGGTACTCCATCGTCGGTTGATAATTTTCCAAACTGTTTCATATTTTCTAATCTTGTCACGATGTGTAACTGCTAAAATTTGTTTAACCTTTGCAACAGCTTCACAAAGGTGACCCATTGTAGGTAAGTCACCATCTACAAAGCGAATCAATTTATGCAAAGGTTCACCCAACATTAGTGAACTCTTCATCCTCGTTGGAAACGTCAGATCACTGACGATACCAATAATGGCTTGCCCCTGCCTTGTTTTGGAAGAAGCATGGGCTTTGAATTCACTGTCAATAATTAGTTGCTGAACCGCAGAGAAACTGTCATAGATGTTCCGGATTGCAAGAAAACTCATGGCAAAACGAGTTGCAGCTAGCTTTATCAAGTCTTTTCTGTTAGAGATACAACGGAATCAGGCACGTACCCATGCACTGCCATATATAAATTTAGAGATTTTTTCGCCTCTTGTATTGTTTGACTCACAAAGTCAAACTTTTCAATATCATGACAAACAACGTAAAAAACATGTGACGTGCAGGCACTCCAATACAAGTGAGGATATTTAATCATTAATAATGCTCCAACTGCTTTGAAGCCTGCTTCTTGATTCGTGATCACTTGAACCACGTTATAGGGCCCGATTTCATCAATTACTTTAGAGAGTACACGACCTAGATACTCTCCAGTCATTCTCTCCTTTCCAACAAAAATAGACTAAATGAAAACAATCTTACCAAGGGAAGATACCAGAAAATTGATTAACTTGTTACCTCTACTATCCCTCCAACCATCAGCCATAATGGTGCATCCATTTTTCTCCCACAATCTTTTATACTTACCCACAATTCATTTTTCTAACTTCTCTACCTCGTTTTTTAAGACTTTATCGGAAATTTCAAATGCAGTAGGAGGCTTATACATCCGGCCATAATTAGCAACAACGTTAATCGCCTCTCCATATGCAGGCGAGTTGGAAACATTAAATGCCAAACCATTTTCAAAAAAGAATCTCCCTACACACTCATCTACAAACCCCTTATCTTGTGGAACAAGGGTCTGTTCCACTGTGCGTTGTGTGGCTCTATGCATTGATGACATAGGGGGAGGGCCACCTGTTGCTTTTCTACCAAAGATACGACCGCCACTGGTCGATCCTCTTCCACTGGTCGATCATCTTCCACTTGAAGAGATATGTTGAGGTTCCGTGTATTCCTCATCAGGAATTCCATAGTCATCCTCGCTGAAATGTCTATAGTTAATGTTTTGAGTAGAGCTAGTTCTAGCTCTTTTCTCAGCAGTTCTTTGTTCAATTTCCGATTTAATTATAGCTTTTACCTCAGGCGGAACATCTGGACATGGCCGGCTATCACCTCTAATCCCACCAAGATGTTGGCACATTCGGGTGATCCCTCCATTTTTCACCTTGTTATAGTAGTTGCATCGAAGTTGTTGTTTTGATTTCCTCGTCCTATTAGCATTGGTGCAATGCTGCCATGTTGGATCTATGGTTGTTGCAATCCACTGAGAATGAGCTTCGCTCTCTATCTCTACCTCTTGCTCCTGGTCCTCCTCCATTTTATTTTTAACTACAACAAACCGATAAAGTTAAAAAAATATTTAATTCAAAAGAACATATATAAAAAAAAATAATATACATGAAATAAATATAATCAACATGAAAATAAAAATAAACAAATAATATATCTCTTTAGAAAAAAACTCAAAAGACTAAGAAAAATAAAATATAAACTAAGAACTACTGAAGATTAAATACTAACTTATAAGTTGTAACTATAAAATAATATACATGAAATAAATATAATCAACATGAAAATAAAAATAAACAAAATAATATAACTTTGATTGACTATTTCTTTTCCGCACCGATCCATTGTTAGCGCTTCGCCACCTTTAAAAAAGAGTCAAAAGATTGAGAAAAATAAAATCTAAACTAAGAACTACTAAAGATTAATATTAATTAACTTGTAAGTTGTAACTACAAATTACAAAATAATATACATGAAATAAATATAATTAACATGAAAATAAAAATAAACAAAATAATATACCTTTGATTGACTCTTTCTCTTTAGCCCCGGTCCACTGTTAGCGTTTCACCACCTTTAGCAAAGAGTCAAAAGACTGAGAAAAATAAAATCTAAATTCTAAAGTCTAAGAATTACTGTAGATTAAAAACTTGTAATTAAAGAACAAATTACTAACTACTAAGTAAGAAGAGAAGAAGAAGAAAATTGGTGAGAAATATGATAGAGGGGGGTATTTATAGGTAAATAGAGGAGGGTATTTTTGGAATTTTCTTTTTTTTTTATTTAAAAAAAAAATGATTTAATCATTAATAGGCTCAGAATATTCCAAGAATATTCTGAATTTATCCCAAAAATTTCAGGTGAAATTTCGTTTATTTCAGAAAAATATCGACAATTTCATTGATTTTGGTCAATCTCGGTCGAAATCAAATGGTGGTAGGTGAGGATTTCGTCAGAAATCCCGAAATTTCGATATTTCAAAATATCGTCTCCCATCTCATGAAATCTCAACGAAATCCGACTGTGGTAGGTGAATATTTCGGACGAAATCACGAGATATCGGAAAAACGAAATTTCGTCCGAAATTTCGCCCGAAATCTGCTCACCCGAAATTCTACTTGTTTCGTTGTCGGGTGCCCTTGTCGAGACCGAAATTTCGCGAAATTTTATACCTTGACTGTGTTTAAGTTTCACCTACCTCTTCACCCACTTATCCTAGGATTTTAGAAAAAAAATATATGACAAAAAAAAATTATCCTAGGAGTTAGTAGATTTTAACCAGGGTTTAATAAAAATTATTTTTCTAAAAACCAAGGATATGTGGGTGAAATATGGGTAGATGAATCTTAACCTCAATAAAGCCATCAAGGGGTATTCACAAGATAATATGACAAACACATAATACACAAGATATACATGGTTCACTCATCTCTTGGGCTACATCCACGCTTAAAACTGTCTAGATATACTTCTACAAATTAAGAGAAGATTATAATAGAGAAGATAAACAAGAATACACATGCTCAAGGATTCTACCACAACCCTTGAAAGGTTCTCACACAGCCCACAATTCATTGTTCGCTCACTCAACCCAAACCTGACTGAAACCTAAATCCTTTTAGGAAAAAGGAGACACAAAATCCGAACCCTTCAAAACTGAACCAATACTCTCCACTTTGAGAGCACACCGAGATAAAGTCATGAGAACACTCTCCTCTCTTGAGAGCTAACGAGAGCTTTCCATGGGAGACGCCTCTGCTCACCATGGAAGCCCTACCACATACCTCACATCTCCTTAGCTTTTCTCCTCCTCTTAAGGTTCTCTCTTTTTAGGTTATCTCTATAAGCCTCCATCCTAGGCTTATTTATAGGCTTAAACCAACTAGGAATTTTCCTAAAACAAATACTAAACAAATTAGGATTTTCCCAAATCAATTAGGATATTACTCAGATTCTAATCCCAAACAAATTAGGATTTCCTAAAATTCTAGTAACTCCACAATTAGAATTTTACCCATAATAGAATTCTAGGAAATTCCCAACAATCTCCACCTTGACTTGAATTCTATCAAATCATCCACAAACAATTTTCTTTCACCAATCTTGTGCAAACTCCATTGTATTCGTAGGAAATCTCCACCTTGAACAATAGCTTCAAAATTTCCATAAATCTCGCAACCCTAAAACCTTGCAAATCTCAAATCTAGAACCCCAAACCTCAAACTCAAGCTCTAATACCATTTGATGCAGGGAATTAACCAATACTCCACAAAATCCATGATTGATCTCTGGAAGAAGTTAGAAAAGCTCTATATTGGAAAGAACCTTTCCAATAAGTTATATCTGAAAAAGGAGTTCAATACCTTAAAGATGGTGGAGAGGGCAGATCTCATGGAGAACATTAATATGTTCAACCAGATCTTGAATCAACTGTAGAAAGTTGATGTCAAGGTGGATGAATAAGATCAGGTCATGGGGTTGCTTACATCACTTCCGGATTCATATGATTACTTCCTGAAAACCCTCATGTTTGGTAATGAGACATTGCAAATGGAGGAGGTCACGTCGGTGCTACTCTCTTACGTGATTAGACAAAAGTCAAATCATGATGGGAATCATAATCATGATATGGTTGTTCAGGGAGAAGGAAGGGACTTGGAGAGAGGATCTGGAAAAGGTAGGGGCAGATCCAAATACAAGAGAAAAGGCAGGGTCTAGTGCTATCATTCCAAATAATTAGGACACTTTAAAAGGGGGTGACCAAGGCGTGCTGATGGAAAGAGGAATTCTTCGAAGGAGATTCTTCGACGGCAATAGAAACTGACAATGAGGAATTCAATGGAGACGTGTTCATAATCTCCAAAGGTATGAACAATTCTTTTAGTGAATGAATTTTAGATTCGGGGGCTTCGTTTCATATGTGCTCAAATATGGAATTTTTTTATATATTCCAAAAGGGGGCGGTAAAAGTGTTCCTAGGTGATGGATCTGAATGTGAAATCATGGGATTTGGAATGGTATAGATAAAAATATTTGATTGAGCTATTCAGACTATGGGTGGGGTTGCTTGTTTCCCTAAGTTCCGAAGGAATTTAATTTCCCTCGATCGGCCAATTGGACTCCAAGGGTTGTTGCTAACAGTTATAGGTGGAGCTATTAAAATTAAGAGGGGATGTTTAATTTTGATAAAGGGGAAGAATTGTGGTGGTTTGTATCTCCTGGATAGGAATACAGTGGTAGGTGGAACTATTACGAGGTCTACAGCAAAAATGAAAATCAGATGTTATGCGGAGGGTAGAAAGCTCACCTAAGGAATCTTTTACAGTTAGAGCAGAGATGGGTATTCCATGTTTGATCGAGATGGTGGATTTTTTCCGGGTTAATTCGAGGGTGTGTGTAGCTGGTAGGTCTCTTTTGCAGATGGTGCAAAGGCGGGCAAGTTTAAAAGAGTTGTTTGCAGTATTTACAAAGGGAGGTTTAGAATTTTGAGAGAGATTCTGATTTGAGGTAGAGGTGGAGGTGCTTCCCAGATGTGGGTGAGGCGGTGATCTATCTTGGACATTTGCTTGCTAATAAGCAAATCAGTTCTCTTGGTTTGGTGGTGTCACAAAATTCTCGCCAAAGTGGAGAGTTGTAAAAATTAGCTCATATTCAATAGGTTTGGTGCTCGGGTGGTGGTCCATGGTGCTCGGGTAGGGGTGGCCTCTCGGGCGGAGCCTCATGGAGCGCGTTTTTAGTCCGTGTTTGAGGTTTGGGAAACTCCTAATTTCATGTGGGAGTTATTTCTAATTATCTAGGGCTCTTGTTTAGGCCTATATATACTTAATTATGAGTCTAGGGTTTAGGAAGTCAATACAAAGTATTGGGAGTGAGAGATAATAGAAAGGTCAAAGCATAATAGGGATTGGGAAAGGTTTAACAGAGAATAAATATATATGCATTCTCCTTTGGGTTTTCATAGAGAAAATGAGTTGAGTTCTTTTGTACTGGTTTCTAAAGGTTTTCGTTGAATAAAGGAGAAATTTGATCTTGACCTGTGGAGGTAAGCAGGTTATTGCCAAACCACATATATCTCTTTTGTTCTCTTGTGTGTTTGCTAGGTTATTCTTTTCTATCTGGTTCTATTATTCCCAAAAAAGGGTGTAACCAGACTCCAGCTGTGGTTAATATTCTCCCACCCCTAGGGTTCACCTACTTATTCTTGGTTTTTAGAAAAAAATATTAATTTTTTAAAACCCTGGTTAATTCACTAACTCCTAAGGTTAAAACTTTTTTCATATTTTTTTCTAAAAACCAAGGATAGGTGGGTTAACTCTAGGAGTGAGTGAATCTTGACCATAGTTAGGGGTGTCGAAAGAGACACATAGCAACCTCAAAAGCACAACCGGACTCCAACTATGGTTAAGATTCCCCCACCCCTAGGATTCACCCACTTGTCCTTTTTTGTTTCATTAATTTTTTTGAACTTTAATTAAAATTCGATAACTCCTAGAATTAAATTATTTTCTTTTTTTTTTATGAAACCCAGGATAAGTGGGTGAACTTTAGGGTGGGTGAATCTTAACCACAATTAAGGAGTGTTAAAAGGGACACATGGCGACCTTAGTGGCATAACCGGACTCCTCGCTCTCTTGTCAAAATGCTATGAAAGAAGAACGTCTCGCCAAGGCCCCGCCCATCCCTTTCTTTGCTATACCCAAAATGCCCCTAAAGGATTTTGGTTCTGAAAATGTCTCTACGTTATATTTCTAACCAACGTGTCCCTCCTAATTTTTTATCCAAAATGTCCCCTAAGTTTTATACCCAAAATATTCCTTATTTTTTCCTAAAATACCCTCATTAGGGTCCCTCTTCCCAATCTCTCTCCCCATCCCTCTCTCACGTGCATCGCATGTGCCACCCACTAGTAGTTAATAAAGCAGAATCAATGCAAAATGATGCATAGTTTGTATCGAAGTGTGACTTATATAATGATGAGATTGAGCATCTATGGCAATATTTGAAATCCTCCATCAAAACTTGAGTCCAAAAACAATTAAGTAAAATAAATATTTCTGTGATAATCCCTAGGAATAGGAATAGGGAGGGGCGGGCATGGGTGGATTTTGTGGAGTATTGGTTAACTTGATTAGGGAAAGATTGAAGACGGCTTAGAATAGACAAAAGAGTTATGCTAACACCCAGAGAGGAGATTTGAAATTTCAAGTTGGAGACTATGTTTTTATCAAAATATCTCCTACAAATGGAATTATGAGGTTTGGTAAGAGAAGCAAGTTAAGCCCAAGGTATGTTGGACCTTTCAAGATTATTAGGAGGGTAGGAGAAGTGGCATACAGGGTTACCTTGCCTCCTCACATGGCAGCAATTCATAATGTTTTCCATGTTTCTATGCTGAGGAAATATATTCAGGATCCATCACACATTATTGACTTTGAACCTCTGGAAATTCGAGAAGATTTAACAATGGTAGAACAATCAGTTCAAATTCTGGATCAAAAAGAGCATATTCTACGTAGAAAGACCATTCGTTTTGTCCTCCTCCGTTGGCAACATCACTCCATTGAAGAGACCACTTGGAAAAGAGAAGATGAAGTTTGAGAGAAGTATCCCTACTTGTTTCAACTCAGGTATGTAATTTCGAGGACGAAATTCTTTTAAGGGGGGAGGATGTAGAACCCCGAATTTATTATTCTTGATATTCTTGATGATTATTAAATTTATGGAAACCTGTGTTAAAAAATTTAATGTGAACAAGCTCATAAATTTTAGGTGAAAAGTATTGATTTTAAAACCCATATAAAGTACTTAATTTAAGACATTTTTAGATTTTAATTGCACGAAAAGAAAGATAAACAAAAAGTAACAAAAGACTTTAAAAAAAAATATGATCGGCGCTCTGGCTGATCGATCGCCCCTGGCGGTGATTGATCGCCAACAACGCCGTTTTGGCCTCTTTTGCGCGGTTTTTTGATTTTTGGAGTCCCTAGGGCTCCCAACACTATAAATACTCCTTTAATCATGGGTTGCGGGTTTCTAAGGATTTCTAAAGCTTTTCTAAACCTAAAAGAGAAAGAGAGAAGAGGATTTTGAGAGATTCAAGATGAGAGATCAAAGGTTTTGCAAGGAAAAATGGTGAAAATACTTAGATCAATTCCATTCGCAAGCGCTAGATAGTAGGGAAGCGATTGGGAGAGGTAAATATAACTTCCTTCTTATCAATATGGTGATCTTGATATAAACATTATGAAAGTGAAAGATTTAAAGGAAGAAAAAACAAAATTAAGTATGTTTATGATGTTTATAGAATGTTTTTAATTATGAGTTCCTTTTGGAAGATGTATATGATGTTTAGAGAATGTTTTTAATTATGATTTTCTTATGGAAGACATATCTGATGTTTAGGGAGTATTTTAAATGATGATTTTCTTATGGAAAATATATATGATGTTTAGAAAGTATTCTAAAATTATGATTTTCTTGTGAAAGATATTGATGATGTTAAAGATGTTCTTATGATTTTATTATTCATATCAACAAAAGGAAAGTGAATGAAATTATGGTGTATCTATGCTTGAGAATGGAGGAAGGGATGATAATTGGATTTGATGGAATGATTATGAGTTTGCTTTGAAATTGTGATGGGTTATGAAACTAGAGTTTTTTGAAATTATTTTATTAAAACTATGTATTGAAAATTGAGGCATGATAAATAAAAGTGTTCCTAACTTTATTGTTGAAAACATGATAGAAAACTTTTTATATAGATCAACTATGAGAAATTCTGCATGTTTTAAATTGGTGTATGATTGACACTCATCATTATTTCACTCACACTTATTCACAAAATTAAATATGTATAAGCATGAGAATAAGCAATATAACAAGTATTATGCAAGTATACAAGAACACGAGTATGACTGTATGATTGAGTTTTGCACTGACCGAGTACCCACAAGCTTAAGATTAAGGCAAGACAACCTGTATACACCAGTTAATATGTAGACAAGCCGTATACACTGGATAATGTGTAGACAAGCCATATACACCGAATAATGTGTAGACAAGCCATATGCACCGGATAATGTGTAAACCGTGTAGTACCTCAGAAAGTAGGGTATATGTTAATCTCTACCAAATGTATGAGGTAGAGTTATTTTAAGTTATTGCACCTTGCATGTTGTTGGCTATATTCACGAACAAGAAAGATAAGTAAGATAAACAAAAGAAACTAGTACAAGTGAGCATGTAGAAGAATTGAATTTGATTTAAGCTTCCGCACTCTGAATTGTTTATATGTGTACGTGTCATGTTAAATTCTAAATTATGCTTTATATGGAATGTTGTTATATTGTTAGTTAGGACTTTATATATACGTGGGGTAACTTGTTACTCAGCCGATGACTGTTGTTATCGGTAGGTTCTAGGAAGAGTATGAGGAAGAAGAGGAAGAGCCAGTAGGTGGTTACCCCGACGATGAATAGAATTTGGACCATTGGCCATTTCCTGGAAATTAGATTATTAGTATTTATCTTTGGAGTTAAGACATTGTAATAGACTTAATTTTAGATTTATGATTAGATTAAATTGATCATTAGGAATCAGGATGGGTGATTAGAATTAATTATGATGTTTTAGTATTTATTCTAGATATTAGACTTGATCAGGATTTATTTTAAAAAAAGATTTCAGGTTCATGTTTTTAGAATTATCTTAAATGCTTTATGACAGGAAGATATGAAATTGATGGTTAAGTCTCGTGCCAAAGTCTCTCATTGAGCTAGATGGGATTTTGGGGCGCGACAGAGGTGGTATCAGAGCTAAGGCATTATGTCACCTAGGGCTAAGTATCTTCTAAGTTGGAACTAGAGTTATTTTACTCTGGGTCTGATACCAGAGTTGGTATCAGAGCAAAGACATTAGGTTAGCTAGGGCTTAACTTTTAGGGATGCAGTAGGCTAGGATTCATTGTGATGTTAGTGAAAAGTTTAAGTGTTAGAATAAGTTATTTCCAAGTTAGACTCATTGTTACTGTTTGCTCTTAGGAATATCACAATGAGGCGCGGTGGTAGAGCTCGTGGATATAGCACTAGGGGAAGCGCTGGAAGGGGTATTGGAGAAGGACATCCAATTGGTAATGACCAGCCTGATTTGACTGAAGTGTTAGGATCGATTGCCTAGACCATGGCACTCTTTGCAGCCTGACAACCTGCTTCAGCTACTCTTAGACCGGTAGAGGCAAATGCACCTCCTCCACCCATGACTCATGCAGGGATTGAGGCATTCTAGAGATTGAGGGCTTTGTCATTTTATGGGACTACAGATCCAATAGCTGCAGAGGCATGGATTTTATAGCAAGAGAAGATTTTTTTCAGTTCTGTCTCCCACGGATACTGAAAGAGTTACATGGGCAGCCTTTGTAATTGAAGGCGAAGTAGCGCATTGGTGGCGAGCAGCCTCCAGGACTAGAGATTTGACGAGAGTAGACCAACCATGGACATGGGGGGAATTTCTGGATGTGTTTTATAAGAAATATTTTTCAGTTGTTGTTCAGGAAAAGAAAGAAGTAGAATTCCTCACTCTTGAGCAAGGGAAGATGTCAGTGGCCGAGTACGAGGCCAAGTTCTCTGAGCTTTCAAGGTGTGCACCTCACATGATTGCCACAGAGGCGATGAAAGTGAGAAAATTTTAAAGGGGGTTTAAGGGATTTTATTCGAGACCGAGTCTCAATGTTTCAACTCGAGACTTTTGCCGAAGTGAAAGATAGGGTTCAATTGGCTGAAAAGAATTCAATGGAATTTTTGAAGAAGAGGGAGATGAATAAGAAAGAGAAGTTCAGTAGGGGACAACCAAGCAGGGTTGGACCAAAGGATAAGAAGCCCAGATTTTTAGGCCAACTACCAGAAGCTAGGCTGACTCCTTATCAGAGGCCAACACCTCCATCTGCACCTACTATGCATCACCCTACTACTTCTCAGGTCACTCGGTATGTGCAGCCCACATCTTCTGTACCTAAGTTTGATGTCTGTGTACATTGTGGGAAGAGACATCCAGCGGGCAAATGTCAAGCACTCACTGGTGGATGCTTCCAGTGTGGACAAATGGGACACTGGATTAGAGATTGTCCTCACCGTAGCCAACAGACCCAGACTTAGAGGAATTGGCCACCTACTAGGCAAGCACCACAGCAGAAGCCTCCTCAGTCTCCTAAACCCCAGCAGCCCCCACAGCAGCAGCCACCAAGTGACTCAGGGCAAGGTCTTTAAATATCAGAACATGATGTACAAGCATTAGATGATGTGGTGCAAGGTACACTCTAATTAATTCTACATGTGATATGATATTTCTATGATTAATGTGATATTTATAATTATGATGTATTGATAAAAATATGCTACTGATATTATGTTGATAATGCATAAGATTGACACTTAGTTATGTAATAACTTAGGCACCTTGTTGATTAATGAATGTCTGGCATATGATTTGTTTGATACGTGATCAACACACTCGTTTGTTACACCTAGTTTTGCGAAGGGATTTTTTTCAGAATCGAGCCAATTAGGTAAGGAGTTGTCCATCTTGATTCCTATCCGTAGATCAATGGTCGCCAACAAAGTATAACGAGCTTGTGTCATCCAAGTGGGACAACATGAGTTACCGGCAGACCTGATCATCCTAGACTTTGAAGATTTTGATGTAATTCTTTGAATGGATTGGCTTGCAGCTTACCATAGACAAGTAGATTGTTATGAAAAGATGGTGAAATTCAAGCCAGTTAATGGAACTCCCTTCCATTTTAGAGGATTGAAGAAGAAAGACATTGCTAGATTAGCAGCCTTAGGTCTTTCAAATCCAGAAGGAAAAGATGGTTCTGTCATTGAAGAAGCGCCTTGCTACGGCCCCAATTCTTACTGTCCCATCAGGAAGTGGTGGATTTGTAGTTTACAGTGATGCTTCGTATGCTGGACTAGGTTGTGTCCTCATGCAACATGGTAAGGTTATTGCCTATGCATCCCGGCAATTGAAGAACCATAAGAAGAACTATCCTACTCATGATCTAGAGCTAGCAGCAGTGATTTTTGCTCTAAAGATTTGGCGGCACTATTTGTATGGAGGAGTTTAAAATTTTTACAGATCACAAAAGCCTCAAGTACTTATTGTCCCAGAAAGAGCTCAACCTGAGACAATGCCGTTGGGTAGAATTTTTGAAAGATTATGATTGTTCGATTTAATATCATCCAGGGAAAGCTAATGTTGTAGTAGATGCACTTAGCAGAAGGCCCTCTGGTTTATTAGCACACTTAAGGGTCAAATGGTGGAAATTGTTAGAAGACATGTCTAACAACGAAACAAGTTTTAGTCTTTCGACCGTTGGTAGCTAAAAGTACAGACAGATCATATATTCGAGCCAGAATCAAGGAGTTGCAAGAATCTGATGAAGAATTGTTAGCTTATAGAGCTAAGTCCTTCGAAAATGGTCAAGAAGATTTCTCAATTAATGGAGAAGGAGCCATAACATTTAAAGGCAGGTTATGTGTCCCAAATAATGAAGAATTGAGATAGGAGATTTTGGATGAAGCACATCGATCCAAGTATACAGTTCATCCCGGTGGTACTAAGATGTACCAAAATCTCAAGAGACACTATTGGTGGAGGAATATGAAGAGAGATGTGGCTACTCATGTATCTTAATGTTTGGTTTGTCAACAAGTGAAGGCCGAACATAAGAGACCTGCAGGATTATTGCAACCTCTTCCCATTCCGAATGAAAGTGGGAAAATATATCCATGAATTTTATCATGGGATTGCTAAGGACAACTAAGAATTTTGATTCTATTTGGGTTGTGGTAGACCATCTGACTAAGTCAGTTCATTTTCTCTCTTATCGGACTACTTATAATGCCAACAAGTTAGCGGAACTGTACATAAAGGAAGTAGTTCGCCTCCATGGAGTACCTGTTAGTATAGTTTCTGATAGAGACACAAGGTTTACATCCAGATTCGGGAGGAGTTTTCAAAAAGCCATGGGATCTCGCCTGGATTTCAGCACGACATTTCATCCTCAAACAGACGGTTAGACAGAGAGAGTGAATCAGGTTATTGAGGATATGTTCTGGTCTTGTATGCTTGATTTTCAAGGCAGTTGGGATGAGCATTTACCCTTCGTTGAATTTGCAGATAACAACAATTCTCAAGCAAGTATTCAAATGATACCGTTTGAAGCCTTGTATGGTAGAAGTTGTCGGTCTCCTCTTTGTTGGGATGAAATAGGAGAGAGAAAACTTCCGGGTCCCTAGCTAGTTGAACAGACCGCAGACAGGGTTAATTTGATTAGGGAAAGATTGAAGACTGTTCAAAGTAGACAGAAGAGTTATCCTGACACCCAGAGAAGAGATTTGGAATTTCAAGTTGGAGACTATGTTTTTGTCAAAATATCTCCTACAAAGGGAATTATGAGATTTGGTAAGAGAGACAAGTTAAGCCCAAGGTATGTTGGACCTTTCGAGATTATCAGGAGGGTAGGAGAAATGGTATACAGGATTACCCTGCCTCCTCACATAGCAGCAGTTCATAATGTTTTCCATGTTTCTATGCTGATGAAATATATTTTTAGGATCCATCACACATTATTGACTTTGAACCTCTGGAAATTCGAGAAGATTTAACAATAGTAGAACAACCAGTTCAAATTCTGGATAAAAAAGAGCATGTTCTACGCAGAAAGACCATTCGTTTTGTCCTCCTTCGTTGGCAACATCACTCCGTTGAAGAGGCCACTTGGGAAAGAGAAGATGAAGTTCGAGAGAAGTATCCTTACTTGTTTTGACTCAGGTATGCAATTTCGAGGACGAAATTCTTTTAAGGGGGGAGGATGTAGAACCCCGAATTTATTATTCTTGATATTCTTGATGATTATTAAATGTTATGGAAACATGTGTTAAAAAATTTAATGTAAACAAGCAAATAAATTTTAGGTGAAAAACATTGATTTTAAAACTCAAATAAAGTACTTAATTTAAGACATTTTTAGAGTTAAATTGCATGAAAAGAAAGATAAACAAAAAGTAGCAAAAAAACTTTTTTAAAAAAATAAAAAATGATCGGCGCTCCGGCCGATCGATCGCCCCTAGCGGTGATTGATCGCCAACAACGCTGTTTTGGCCTCTTTTGTGCTATTTTTCGATTTTTGGAGTCCCTAGGACTCCCAACACTATAAATACTCCATATAATTGTGGGTTGAGGGTTTCTATGGATTTCTAAAGCTTTCTAAACTTAAAAGAGAAAGAGAGAAGAGGATTTTAAGAGATTCAAGAGAAGAGATCAAAGGTTTTGTAAGGAAAAATGATGAAAAGACTTAGATCAATCCCATTCACAAGCTCTTGATCGTAGTGAAGCGATCAGGAGAGGTAAATATAACTTCCTTCTTATCAATATGGTGATTTTGATATAAATATTATTAAAGTGATAGATTTAAAGAAAGAACAAACAAGATTAAGTATGTTTATGATGTTTAGAGAATGTTTATAATTATGAGTTCTTTATGGAAGATGTAAATGATGTTTAGAGAATGTTTTTAATTATAAGTTTCTTATGGAAGACATATATGATGTTTATAGAGGATTTTAAATGATGATTTTCTTATGGAAAATATATATGATGTTTAGAAAGTGTTCCAAAATTATGATTTTCTTGTTAAAGATATTAATGATGTTAAAGATGTTATTATGATTTTATTATTCATATCAACAAGGGGAAATGAAATGAAATTGTGGTGTATGTGTGATAGAGAATGGAGGAAGGGATGATAATTGGATTTGATGGAATGATTATGAGTTTGCTTTGAAATTGTGATGGGTTATAAAACTAGGATTTTGTGAAATTATTTTATTAAAACTATGTATTGAAAATTAAGGCATGATAAATAATATTGTTCCTTACTTTATTGTTGAAAACATGATAGACATCTTTTTATATATATCAACTATGAGAAATTCTGCATATTTTAAACTGGTGTATGATTGACACTCATCATTATTTCACTCACACTTATTCACGAAATTAAATATGTACAAGCATGAGAATAAGCAATATAACAAGTATTATGCAAGTATACAAGAACACGAGCATGACTGTATGATTGAGTTTTACACTGACTGATTATCCACAAGCCTAAGATCAAGGCAAGATAACCTGTATACACCGGTTAATGTGTAGATAAACCGTATACACCGGATAACGTGTAGACAAGCCGTATACACCGGATAATGTGTAGACAAGCTGTATGCACTGGATAATGTGTAAATCGTGTGGTACCACGGAAAGTAGGGTATATGTTAATCTCTACCCAATATATGGGGTAGAGTTATTTTAAGTTATTGCACCTTGCATGTTGTTGGATACATTCACGAACAAGAAAGATAAATAAGATAAACAAGAGAAATAAGTACAAGTGAGTACATATAAGAATTGAATTTGAATTAAGCTTCCGCATTCTAAATTGTTTATATATTTACATGTCATGTTAAATTCTAAATTATGCTTTATATTAAATGTTGTTATATTGTTAGCTAGGAGTTTATATATACGCGGGGTAACTTGTTACTTAGCGGATGACTGTTGTCGTCGGAAGGTTTTAGGTTTGATATTTGTGCTCCAGGACCTTGGGAAGAGGAAGAGTATGAAGAAGAAGAGGAAGAGCCAGTAGGTGATTACCCCGATGGTGAATGGAATTTGGACCGTTGGCCATTTCCTGAAAATTAGATTATTAGTATTTATCTTTGGAGTTAAGACATTGTAATAGACTTAATTTTAGATTTATGATTATATTAAATTGATAATTGGGAATCAGGATGGATGATTGGAATTAATTATGATGTTTTAGTATTTATTTCAGACATTAGACTTGATCAGGATTTATTTAAAGAAAAATTTTCAGGTTCATGTTTTTAAAATTGCCTTAAATGCTTTATGACAAGAAGATATGAAAGTAATGGTTAAGTCACATGCCAAAGTCTCACATTAAGCTAGGTGGGATTTTAGGGTGCAACAGGGGTGGTATCAGAGCTAAGGCATTAGGTCACCTAGGGCTAAGTGTCTTCTAAGTTGAAACTGGAGTAATCTTACTCTGCTTCTAATACCAGAGTTGATATCAGAGTAAAGGCATTAGGTTAGCTAGGGCTTAAGTTTTAGGGATACAGTAGGCTAGGATTCATTGTGATGTTAGTGAAAAGTTTAAGTGTTAGAATAAGTTATTTCCAAGTTAGACTAATTATTACCGTCTGCTCTCAGGAATATCATAATGAGGTATGGTGGCAGAGCTCATGGATATAACACTAGGGGAAGCACTGAAGGGGTATTGGAGAAGGACATCCGATTGGTAATGACCAGCCTGATTTGACCGAAGTGTTAGGATCGATTGCCCAGACCATGACACTCCTTGCAACCAGGCAACCTACTTCAGCAGCTCTGGACTGACAGAGGCACATACACCTCCTTCACCCAGGGCTCATGCAGGGATTGAGGCATTCCGGAGATTGAGGCCTCCGTCATTTTATGGGACCACAGATCCAATAGCTATTGAGGCATGGATCTTACAGATAGAGATGATTTTTTTTCAATTCCGTCTCCCACAGATACTAAAAAAGTGACATAAGCAGCCTTTGTAATGGAAGGTGAAACAGAGCATTAGTGGCAAGCATCCTCCAGGACTAGAGATTTGACAAGAGCAGGCCAACCATGGACAAGGGGGGAATTTATAGATGTGTTTTATATGAAATATTTTCCAGTTGTTGTTCGGGAAAAGAAAGAAGCAGAATTCCTCACTCTTGAGCAAGGGAAGATGTCAGTGGTCGAGTACGAGGCCAAGTTTTCTGAGCTTTCAAGGTTTGCACCTCACATGATTGCCACAGAGGTGATGATAGCGAAAAAATTTGAAAGGGGTTTAAGGGATTTTATTTGAGACCGAGTCTCAATGTTTTGACTCGAGACTTTTGCTGAAGTGAACGATAGGACTCAGTTGGTTGAAAAGAATTCAGAGGAAGTCTTAAAGAAGAGGGAGATGAATAAAAAAGAGAAGTTCAGTAGGGGACAGCTAAGCAGGGTTGGACCACATGATAAGAGGCCTAGATTTTCAGGTGAACCACCAGCGGCTAGGCTGACTCCTTATCAAAGGCCAGCACCTCCATCTGCACCTACTGTGCATCGCCCTACTACTTCTCAGGTCACTCGATATGTGCAGCCTACATCTTCTACACCTAAGTTTGATATGTGTGTACATTATGGGAGGAGACATCCAGTGGGCGAATGTTTAGCACTCACTGGTGGATGCTTCCAATGTGGACAAATGAGACACCGAATTAGAGATTGTCCTCACTGTAGCCAGCAGACCACTTAGCAGACCCAGACTCAGGGGAATAGGCCACCTACTAGGCGGGCACCACAACAGAAGCCTCCTCAGGCTCCTAAACCCCAATAGCCCCCGCAGCAGTAGCCATGCCAAGTGACTCAGGGCAAGGTCTTTACAATATCATAACAAGATGCACAGACATCAGATGATGTGGTGCAAGGTACACTCTAATTAATTTTATATGTAATGTGATATTTCTATGATTAATGTGATATTTATAATTATGATGCAGTGATAAAAATATGCTACTGATATTGTGTTAATAATGCATAAGATTGACACTTAGTTATGTAATAACTCAGGCACCCTGTTGATTAATGAATGTCTGGCACATGATTTATTTAATACTGGATCAACACACTCGTTTGTTACACCTAGTTTTACGAAGGAATTTGTTTCAGAACCGAGCCAGTTAGATAAGGAGTTGTCCATCTCGACTCCTATCGATAGATCAATGGTCACCAACCATGTATACCAAGCTTGTGTCATCCAAGTGGGACAACATGAGTTATCGGCAGACCTGATCATCCTAGACTTCCATGATTTTGATGTTATTTTTTGAATGGATTGGCTTGCAGCTTACCATAGACAAGTAGATTTTTTTTTAAAAGATGGTGAAATTCATGCCAGTTAATAGAACTCCCTTTCATTTTAGAGGATTGAAGAAGAAAGACATTGCTAGATTTGCAGCCTTAAGTCTTTCGAATCCAGAAGAAAAAGATGGTTCTGTCATTCCAGTAGTCAGTGAGTTCATGGATGTTTTTCCTGATGAGTCACCAGTGTAGATGGTTCTGTCAACCTAATAATTCTTCACAAATCCATCAACCATCGTGTGCCCTCACTACTATAAAATCCTGGCTCCGCTCCTTGGGATGGGGTTGGTTTTCTACCTACTCTTCCCCGATCCGATTATACTAAACTACACTCCGACCCTGCCTCGTCCTTGATCGGGGCTTATATAATGTGAAACCATCCCCACCCCATTGAAAAGATATACACCTTAGGCTCGACCCGCCTCACCCCGCTTCGTCCCGCTTCATCCCAATTTTTTTAAGTGCTCAATTTGCTATTATTGTTTCCTAATCTGTTGGATGTCTTGAAAGAGAGGCCTCAAACACGCTTACAACTGACATTTATAAACTATCATGCCTATAATTATTGTAAGCCCATGGTGATTGGTGAATGCCCCCAAAGTTCAAGGGATGTTAATGAAAAGGTTTTAATATTTTAAGCAAAACTTAGGCCTATAATGTAGAAGCCCGAATCATCGTTTCACTAAGTAGTGAATAGTGCTTAAGTGTGGTTTTGTACACTAATGGGCCTTATGTTAATATACGTGTTTGGATTAATGGCGCGTATGTTCTAATAAGTCTACATGTCCTTAAGGAGTGTGTTTAAGGCATAAAAGGTGTTGGAAATGAGATTGGAGAAGTAGTGAAAATAGGGTTTTGCAGCAAAATAGGGGTCACCAATCGCTTGGTGATAACCACCAATCGACGGGTCTCACACCGATCGCTCAGTGATAACTACCGATCGACCGGTCTTAAACCGATCACTCGGAAGCTATCGACTAGTTAACTAATTTGTATGGGGAAAAATTCCAGAGGGGGTGTTTTCAACCGATCGCTCGGTCAGCCACTGATTGCTTGGTCTGTACCACCGATCGATCGGTCATACGCAGATTTTCTTCATTAAGAGGCGTCATGATTTCGATTTCTGTTGATCGACTTAGAAAGATAAAGTGTTTGGTTAAGTGAGAGTGAGACTTGTCCACTCCACATGTTGGATACTTATACAGTTGTATTTTGTTGGTTCACACTTGGACCAAGTAATAGGAGTGTTCCGAATTTTGGCTTCCGCTATATTAGTTAAATTATGTTTCTACTGTGCATTGTAAATCATTTCCACTATGAATGTTGTTTACTCTGACAGGTTTCTATGCGTGCCTTATGTATCATATTAGAGGTATGATACGGCGGTCACGAGTCAAAGTATCCCTAACTCCTAGGGGGTATTTTGGGTCGCGACATATAATAAGCCCATGGTAAACGAGCTTTTACAAAGCTCAGGGCTGTATTTCCTGTGAACTACCATTTTTTTTTATCAGTAAAACATAAAAATAGAATTATATTAAAATTAAAATAGAAGTAAACCACAACACCCTACATACCAAATACAACCACAATACCTTGCATACCAAACTAATGAAGGAATAAATCCTCAAAAAACTTCATTAAAACAAAAACAACTGCTAAATATCAATCATATTCCCCAAAAAATTCTATTACACTATAGACAACTCCTGCTACCACAAACAAGTAACCCCAAGGATAGAGTAAAAATAAAAGAAGCTAAGTGTACGATTACAGAGTGGATATTGTGCCCAAGTAAATATATGGAATGAACCTTGGTTCCCTTCCCTTCGAGGGTTTCACACTCATCTTCCCATTCTTAACTCCATGCTTCAACAAACTGATAACTCTGGTAGCAGTCTCTACGTACCCTATAAATATAGAGAGAGTAGTATTCTAATGAGCCATGCTCATTGAAGCTTGTAATGACCGGTCCCTAATAATGTGACACGTGACAAAAAAAATTTGGAATCTGACTGTTGGATGTCACGACGGGTTGCTCGAGACACGTGACAAAAAATTAGTTCGATCAGACATTTATAGACCGTCCGATCGAAGAAGGGAAGATCAGCCATTTCTTTATCCTATGTAGGGTCTTGTGAACCCTAAAGGGTTAATGTTGCAAACTAAGGTCTAATCGGACGGTCTAAAAATGTCCAATCAAACTGATTTTTGACACGTGTCTCCAATGGACCCAATTTAACATCAACAGTCGGATTCAAAAAATGTATACCACATGTCATCTTTTTAGAGGGACCGCTTATTACAAGCTTCAATGAGCATGAATCATTAGTATCTCTCCCTATATATATACTAGCAAAGCCCCTGTGCGATGCACATCTCTACTATTATAATGAGAGAAGCGGAGTTAAAAAATTGGTTTGATTTTTTTCTAATATTCCTAATGAGTCTCAATTTTATGGGATCTTACAGTTAGTAAGGATGAAATTTTTATCTCTACTATTATAATGAGAGAAGCAGGGTTAAAAAGTTGGTTGATTTTTTTCCTAATATTCCTAATGAGTCCCAATTTTATGGTATCATACAGTTAATAAGGGTGGAATTTTTATATTTTTTCTATTTTGCCCATAACTCCATATAAAAAAATTAAGATATTTATATTTTTCCTATTTAGCACATAACCCCATATAAAAAAATTAAGATATTGTGTTATCTTATTTTACATGGTGAAAGTTAGTAGGTGTATTGAAGTAAATATCAACTACAATTAACAATAATCCCTAAATATCTCCACGATTCCCTCAAATCCTTATCCTTGTCTTCTCTCATGCTCCCTCCTTGGTCTCTCAACAAAGAGGCACACTTTCTCTACGTTGTAACTACTTTTCAAGAGAAAAAGTAGGGACATGTGTTATGAGATAGTTTTAACCCACTACTTCATCTTTTTAAGTTAAAAATTTTAAATTCCCTCACTAGAGTCTCTCTTCCCAATCTCTCTCCCCTTCCATTCTCTCACGTGCATCGCACATGCTGCCTACTAGTGAATATAAAGAAAAATGAAAAGATAATAACTAAAAAGTAGTTGAGATAAATGCGAAAGGACTATTGGAAAATATTGGGAGGAGTCTATCCTTTGAGAGAGAAAAAATAGTAATATGAGATACATGAGAGAAAATTTAGGAAGAGATAATTGAAGGATTTTTTGGGATCAAACACAAAATGAGAAGACTTAATAGGTGGAGATAGAGAGTTTATACACCCTTATCCATGTGAGAAAATAGAGGACCACAATCCCTTAAAATCCCTCAAATAATTTTTGAATTGAGAGGGAGACGAGTGTGAGATAAATAATTAACGGTTGAGATTAAAGAAGGGTGCCACGTGGTATCATTAAAACAAAACTCGTAGGATTCATGGGATTGAAGATGGGAGAGCAAAGAGAGGGGGTTGGGTGACACTTATTTCTTTATATATTAAATGTAGAGACCCGTGCATGCACAGGTAATAATTTAAGAATATCTAAAATTAAATAATTTTATTTCTTTATTTCAATATTAAGTAATATATTTTAAAGATATTTAATAAATTTTATCTCCAATAATATAATTTTATTTTTATTTGATAGACTTTATTATTTGTATTAATTAACTGATTTTATAATAATAATTCATTATTATTTCTTTGATAGAAAATCTTAAGTCTCTTAGTATTAAGCTTAAATTAATACAACCAAGAGCTAGAGATAAGAGAAGACTCTACAATAGTAGAAATAGAGAAGATTCTAAGATGAGATAGTGGGTCTCAAACCTACTTGCAAGAGTTGGAGATAAGAGATGACTCTACAGTAGCACAATAATGGAGATAAAGAGGGCTCTAGGAAGAGATAATGGGTCTCATACTTAATGGTGGGGATTACAGAGAAAAGCCACATGTCATCTTTAAAATAAAACGTATAAGATTGAAGAGATTGGAGTTTGGAGAGGAAATAGAGAAAGTCTTATTTCTTTATAGTATAAGTAGTAGTTATATATATAGAGAGAGATTTTCAATAAAAAATAATACGAGGCTAAAGTTATATCTTTCTCATGTTTTTGTAGTGAAGAAGGCGAATGATATTGATTGTTGTGATAATTGCTGCTGTACCAGATCAATCCCTCCTCTATGCAAATGTTCGGACATTTGCAACCCATCCTGCGTCTGCACCATTTCATATCAAACTCAATGCCCTTGTACCGACCTCACCAAATTCTGCTACAAACCTTGCAGCAATGAAGACGAGGGTCATCAAATAAACTAGTAGGCCTCAATTGTAGTAGTACCATGTGTGCTATATATATACGTCCCTATAAAAAATCATACACATGTTTCACTGTAATGGAATATGACCAAGTATCTCATAAGGCGTGGTTGCCCTGTAGAAGGACATTTTCAAGTATTGTGTTACTTTAGCTTTCGCTAAAGCTTAATAATTAGACTCTGTCGTTGGAATAAATCCATATTATGTGCTTTTATCTTATTTATTTGTTATTATTATTATTATTTGTTCAAAGCGTCTAGGGATGTCACCTCCAGATTCTGGTTCACAAAACCTTATGGTAATCAATTGGATCTGTTAAAAAATCAATTAAAAAAAACCTAGAGTCACCCAAACTGGGAAGATGAATACACAAATACATGAATAAATTTACACAGGCATGATGAATACAAGTACGGTTTCCCTAATCTCTAAATGGTAGTTGAACTTGAAACTTGAGAGATTAGAAGAAAATTTTAATAGAGAGAAAGAGATAGAAGAGAGGCAATGCATCTTACCAATTACTAGAGTGAGTCAAAGAAGAAGGAGTCCAAGCCTCCGATGTTTGAGTCATTAAGCTAGATGCATTAGCGGCATGGTCGATGATGACGCTAGTGTTGCAAAAAATAACCAATAGAAAACCTAACCGACGGAAAAGAATAAACAAAAAAACATACAAAAGGAAACATAAGAGATATACGTGGTTCGGTAACAACCGGCCTACGTCCACGGGTCATGACCCGATTACTTCTTTATTCACAAAAACCTTGAGGAACCAGTACAAAAGCACTCAACTCACTTTTGTTAGAATCAAGGTTATAATCTTGGGTACCCTTAATAATTTTGATGATAACACAATAATAGAAGGACCATTGTGGTACTAATGTTTTATCAAGTGTTTATAAAATTCAGATTATGAGAACATTAACACATCATTTAAGGCATGAAGCATGTAAATGACTCAAGAAAAATCAAAATGGATTCACACAAGAAAGTCCTTCAACCATATGCAAATCATCAAAAGATTGCTCAATCTAAGTCAAAGCAAGTCATTGGATCTAGGTGGATCAAATTGAAGATATCAATAATCATATCCAAAATCCAAGTCGGATCATGAACAAGAATGGAAGATCATGAAGACAGAGTCAAATCAAAAAATTCATGATCAAGTTGAGAAGAATATAGAGTCATATTTTTTTTTTTAAAGAGAGTCTAGGACTTATGTAAGAAGTCCTCAAAGTGTGGAAAGTTGAATTGTTCAAAATACCTAAATTTACCACAAGAGCCTAAGACCAAATTGAATATCAAACTAAGGCCCTAGGACATCAAAAATTAAGGAAAATATTAGCTAAGGAAATCCAAAAGACCTTAGAAACCATTCTCATCATTAAGGTCATTAAAAGATGAGAATTATGTAAAATAACAAAGGACTCGTTGATAAATCCAATGAGCCAACTTGAACTCGTCGATGAACGGAGTTACAGAAGCTACTGTAACTTTTTGCTTTTGAACTCAACGACGAATTCATGCGAGAAACTCCTAAATTGCTCAAATGGTTAGTTTTTTACTAGCTAGTTGTGCATTTAATGTTTCTCCAACGGCACTATTCATTCAAGAACTATAAATTGAGTTCATTTATGAACTAGAAACAACTCTTGAGCTATATATTATTGATCTATTCATTAACTCACATTCAATTCTCATAAATATTGTTCATTGAAAACCTAGAAATCTTAATCTCTGTTTTTGAGCTATTTTATTCCCATCTTTGAGTGATTTCTAGAGTGATAAAAGCCGATCTTATTCAGCTCATATAAGGAGCCAATCTCTGAATTGAAATCCAATCAAACTTCTTGTATCAAAGAAATCAAGAATCGGTGGATTCTTGCATTGAAGCAGAATGCTTTGTGAAAGTGAAGAGAGGACTGTTCTCTTACACTGTTGGGTTTAATCTTCGTCTGGAAGTAGATTGAATAGGCTGGAATTTCATCCGAGAAGAAAGTTGCAAAGGTTAGGACTTTACCCTTAAGAAGTTTGTGCGATAGTGTATCATGGTGAACCCTCTAGCGAGAAAAGCTTGAGGCTGGAAAGTAGGTGGGAATTGCCGAACATCGATAACAAATCTTTGTGTTTGCATTCTCTCTAATTCTTATCATTTCTTTTTTGTTGCATTGATATAGAATTTATAGTTTCCATTCCTTTAATTATTTGAAATTCCGCAAAAGGAAGTAGGAAGAATGTTAAATTTGTCAAGACCCTATTCATCCCCCCCCCCCCCCCTCTCTAGGGTCGAGTACTTGGGCAACAATTGGTATCAGAGCAGAGGACTCTATATCTAGATTTAACAATCTTAGAGTAAAAAATATTTAATGACAAATATTTTTGCAACTTCCTTAGGAGAGGGCCGATCCACTACTAGACCTTCATTGTTCAATTGAGAGAATTATAATTATTGGAAACCCAGATGATGTATTACATCCAAGCCCTTGACTATGAGTGTTGGAGGGTCATAGTCAAAGGTTCACATCTTCTTACTAAAAGTCTTGAAGGGGTACAAGTACCCAAAGTAGAGGAAAAGTGGAATGAGGCCGATATTAAAATCATTCAAATTAATGCTAAGGCAATTAGCAATCTATATTATGCCTTAAGCCCCCAAGAGTTTAATAGAGTCTCGGGATGTTACTCGGCCAAGAAAATTTGGGATAAACTCCAAGTAACCTATGAGGGAACAAACCAAGTCAATGAAGAAAAGATAAGCATGTTAGTTCATAAATATGAACTTTTCAAAATGGAAAAAGATGAATCCATTGATGATATGTTTACTAAATTTACAAATATATTGAATGGATAAAAGTCTCTTGGAAATGTGTATTCTAATGCAGTGAATGTGAGGAAGGTGCTTCACTCACTACCAAAGCATTGAGCTCCCAAGGTGACGGCTATTCAAGAAACCAAGGACCTCACCAAATTGGTTCTCTTTCTCTTTTGTCGGCTCAGCCATCGGAGGTTGGTATACCCGGCCAAATCGGGTGAGGTTGGCTATGCTCTCACTTTCAAAGATGAGAGAGTGAGAAGCAGGTACTCGATCGAGGTTGAAAGACGGAGAAGAGATGTAAGGGATCCTGATGGGGCCAGAAGAGGTAGAGGCTTGAGCTGGTGCTATGAGCCAATTTTCTGGACAAGGGATGGTGTAGATGACCTACTCTTGTTTTGGATTTAAGGATGGAGTGTTAGACATGATGCCCAGAAAAGTCATTTAGATTGTTAGAACCTTATAAATTTGATTAATAAAGACTTCTTCTTGATCTATTGTGTATTCATTATGGGTAATTGACCATGGTCATGAGATGATCTATACGATATGAGATATCGATAAAGGTCCATAGGATATATTGTAGAAAAGTTATGTGATTAGATTATCACAGGCAAATATAACTTTCCAATTCCTTATACCTTATATAGTCACAACTGTGGGTGAAGCTGGGCACTTCACTTATATGGCTGCCAGAATGCTACGATGTTCTCAATAGTTGAGATGTAGTTCTATCTCGAACTATTGTAGTGGAGACTACACATCAGCATATGGGTGCTTAAATGTACATTGACTATTTGCATTCAATGAGAGACCTCTTGCATAAACATACTATCAGATAGTTGGTCTCTCATTCACATTGAATAGTTTCGATGATCCTTAGATTTGATGAGTTCATCTATGACTGAGCAGTGATCTGACTGTTTTGATTCCACCAACATATTTTCTAACTTAGGGAATACAATACAGTGATAGTTGGATAGTCAGAAAGTTTTTCGAGTCATGATGAATTTTAAACAAGAAATTCATGCTCATTAATTTGAGAGATTATCCAAGTTCCAGGTAAGACAGTTGATTAAGTTCAAATCTTGCGCAAGTGATTTTGAAAAAAAAATAAGTTTTGAAATATAATTAAAAACTATTATACTTATAAAAGGATTTTCTCAAAATGTTTTTCATGAGAAATTGTTTTTCATGGCTTAATCATAAGTCTTGGAAACTCGGATGATTTGCAATGGGCTATGGGTTAGATAATATGTCAATCTCGAAGGCCCATTAGGGATAATTTATTTGAAATGATAAATCGAATTTAAAAGTTCATGTGGCAGGATCCGTAATGGTTAATGTTCATACACTGGGATTCAATTGCAACATTGATATCTCACGTCAATTGCAATTCCGATGTAATTCCCTTTTAGTGTCAATGGGATAACATTGGATAAGTCAGGGAAAGAATGTCCCAGAGCAATCTGTGGAGGTGCTCACATAAGAAATACAAGCTCAATTAAAAGTTAATCAATTAGTTTAAGTGATTAAAAGTTAATCATTTAATTAAATAGATTAAAAGTTAATCTATTATTTAAATTAATTGTTAATTTAAACATATGGATTATTTTAGCAATTATTTAATTAACATAATTAAAGGGGAAATGGGTTTGACCCATATCCATAAACCTATTAAAATGGACCTTTAATATGGACCAAAGCCCATGAGTTTAAACCCTAGGGTGGGGCTCCCACTTGAGAAATCCTAAATGGATTAGGATTTGTTTAATTGAATAATTGTTGAAATATAATTCCTTTAATTATGGAATTAGAATCCAATTGTTGGATTTCAATTACTATTAAGATGTAATTGTAATTGGATTACAAAAAGGAGTTTTAACTCCTCAAAACTCATGCCCCATAGGAGCTCACGCCCCCTACCTTGGAGATGGTCTCCTAGTTTGACTAGGTTTCCTCATTGTGTAGGATGTTGACTTATCCCTTTTAATTAAGGAATCCTCTTATAATAGGGACTCTTTAATTAGTAAGATTACTATAACTAAAGTAGTTATAGATTAAGTAGGAATTTATTTAATTAATAATAAGAGTTATTGTTAATTAATAAATCCTACTAGATAAGATCAAGTTAGAGTAGGGTTAGGATATGATCCTAGTCTATATATACCCCAACACCCTAGACCATTAAGCACTTTTCTTTAGAACTTTTCTCTCCTCTCCTCTCTCTCTCCAAACCGTGAGCCCTAGGGGATACCCTTAGGGATTTTCGTGAGCTACGAGGTGGTCCAAAATTGGGTTTTGCAAATCTAGGGTTTTTGATCCTTAGTGTTTTTGGTGATAGAAGTTCTATACCATTACTACATCTTCTTCCTCTTGCTTTTATAATTCCAAAGGAGATTCTAAAGCTTCGTGGGGATAGCGAAGAACAAGGATCAAGCTTCTAGTATTTTTTCGGAGAAATCTCTACAAAAAGTTCTGACGATTCGAGTGGATTAAGCTTCACCGGTGAAAAGCATTCACCGAGGTGATATGACTAAAACTCTTAGATAATTTTGATGCTTTCTATGGTGTTAAGATCTAGGGGATCCAGTTTCCGCATAAATTTTTATCCGGATCCCCCTACATGGAGATCTGTACCGGTGATAGGATAGCTTAGATATTTGATTGAGGAAATGAGATTATGATAGGAGGCTGGTAAGAAGGCCTGATTATGCCGTCATTCACTATTGGTGCGCTGGGTTTTTGTTGCCCTGCCCCAACCTCTTCCCACTCAATGAAATTTACTTGATTGTTATGTGGGGGCAGTGGTGCCTGATTGATGCTGGTGTTCCCGAGGGCTAGTTTAACCTTTCTATCATCCAACCGATCTTGGATGGTGCACTTTAGGCTAATGCAATAGTCAGTAGCATGTCCTGGGTCTTGATGAAAGGTGCAGTGATGATCGGCTCTATAATTTTTATTCTGTTTATTGGGTGGCAAGAGAGGGGTATGACCTCTCAAGGTGAGAAGACTCTACTTGGTGAGAAATTCCAATAACTAGTTGAGAGTGTATGAAAAAGTGGTGAAGTTTTTAGTGGGACGGTTTTACCCCTGATTTTGTCTGGCTGGCCGGGTGTTTCTGGGTACTGGCTGAGACTGAGCGGCTGGAGTCGGCAATCTAATAGGCACTGCGGAAGCCACCATCTGAACATCTTCTTTCCTTCTCTGATCCCTAGGACCACTATTTCTGCTTACTGGAGATGCCGCTCTGGGGGGAGCAAGCCCTAGGCTGGAGTGTATAGCTCCACTCTGGATGGCTGTCTCAATGCGGGCACCTGTTTTGATAATGGTGCCAACTTTTATGACTGGTAGAGTTATCGTCAAAGTGGAATAGGGCTGCTTCAAGGTGCCCATGAACATTTTTGGTAACTTCTCATTAGGGATTGGAGTAACAATTTTTGCTGCCATCTCCCTCCATCGGGTAGCATATTCTAGGAAAGACTCATTGTTACGTTGGTACTCTGTTCCAATTGGCTTCTCTGAGGTCGAAATTCTTGATTGAAAGAATATTGATCCACGAAGATGTCCATGACGTCCTACCAAGTCTTGACTCGTTGCTTATCCACCGACATCCACCAGGTAAGGGCTGCTCCCTTTAGACTCTTCTAGAAATACTGGATGAGAAGATATTGATTCTTGTTATACTGGAGCATGTCCCCCCAGATACAGTTACAAGTGTTACGTTGGGCAGCCTGTGCCATCATATTTATCAAAGTCTGGTACTTTGAAACCTAGGGGAACAGCGTCCCCATAAGAGAATGTCAAGTCTTCAAGAGACAGACTGGAACTGGTAGATGCTCCTTTCAAGCGTCTCATCTGTTTGATCTCTTCATGCTAGTCCCAGAGGAATAGGATAGGGTCTGAAGATGATGGCCTGTCCTGGTTGATGTGAGAAGCCTTAGGTTGCTCTGCCCCATCAAATTGTTCATATTTTGTTTCACCTCTGCCTTGTGCAGGTCCGAGGTTGGGAATGATGATGCGAATAGGTTGTGGTTCAAGTGGTTGAGGCACACTATTAAGGTACATGATTTGTTATTGGAGAGATGTGACCTCAACCTCCATGTGGTCAATTGCCTCAGTAGCATTGAACATTCGAGATCCGAACTGTCGGATTCAAGAGGTCATATCTACCTTTGCACTTTCAATCTGCTCTTGGTAGAAGTGTAGTTGAGCCCTGATGATGGCTATTTCTCTGGCATCGCCCTTGCTTCTCTTCTGGAGAGATTGGGCTATCTGCTCAAGCTACTCGACCTGTCCCTGCATGGCTTGAAGTTCATGGTTCCGCTCCGCTTCCTGCTGCCTGAATGCTTGCTGGCCTTCCCGTAGCCTTCTCCTCGATTAGTAACTCTCTTTCCAGGAATATGTCTCTTTAGGGAACCACCATTTCAGCTATAGGTATGGTTCTTTTTTACAGAGCTACAACTAGTGTAGGTAGTTCCCTTGGTGCTGGCATACTGGATGAAATGTCAGGATCTTTCATCTAAAGTTGGTATGCTGGATCAGTAGGTGGTCCTGCTGTAGCCATAGAGTTTGGCCACTATTCTCTTTACGAGTTTCGCCAATCAGACTGGAAGCGACATGTGAGGCATTTAGAGTGCATTATGAAGTTGACACAATCATTTTTCTGTCAGTCTATCATTAGAATGCGCTAAGGGAGCTCAAACTGACGAAAGACTCGGAGTGGTGCATATGCTGCTGAGCCAGTTAGACCAGTGAGGATCATGCATTGTCTTTCCGTTATGACAACGCGAGGTAGCTTTTTTAGGACTAATCACCCGTATTGTCATGTGATCTCCCCCTCTGACAGGCTTTGGAGAAGCTAGTAAAAAGCTCTGACATCTATAGTCACTATCTGGCCCTGATTCTGAGAAATCTTCTGGGATAGACTGTATGCATTACGGAGATCGGCGGTTACTGGGATGATCGTAGACAAGTGTCCTACCAACCATAGGTGCAAAAGTGGTGTATTAACATGGAAAATGCCCTTTCTACGGTCTGCTGCTTGGTTGAGAGCCCTGAAAAGCTCTGCAAGAATAACGGGTACAACTGTTCTGAAGCTGCGCATGTCTTCAATGATCCCTACCAGTACTGAGTCGACGAGGGTGCGGCACTTTGGGAATACCAACGGGTTCTCTATTGTGGCAAGGGGTGAGAAGAAAGCTACTCTTTTCTAAATGAATGCTCACTTGCTCAAGGGCGAAGTGAACACCGCCTTGGAAGATTCATCACCAAATTTATGGCATTGAAGGCTTAGTCACATGAGCGAGAAAGGCATTCCAGTTTTGGAAAAAATACAAGTTCTCCCCACAATGAAAGTTATGTCCATTGAACTTTGTGATCATTGCTTAGCTAGTAAGCAACATAGAGTTTCATTTCTTCAAACTAGCAACAAATATAAATCTGAAAATTTTAATTTAGTACATTCAGATATGTGTATGGTCTGATGAGTGTGAAATCTCTTGGTAGTGCTTCTTACTTTGTTACCTTCATAGATGATGCATATAGAAAAGTGTGGTCTTATACCATGAAATCCAAGGATGAAGTGTTTGAAATCTTTAAAGTGTTTCATGCTATGGTTCAACAGGAAAGTGATAAAACTCTCAAGTGTCTTCGTACGGATAATGGGGAAGAGTACACTTCAAAGATGTTCAAGAGTTAGTGTGATATGCATGGTATTTGGCATGAAAGAACCATTCCCCGTACTCCTCAACAAACTGGGGTAACAGAAAGAATGAACCGAACAATAGTTGAAAGGATGAGAAGTATGCTTGCATGTGCAAAGTTGTCAAAACACTTTTAGGGAGAAGCAATGCGTACCGCATGTTATCTAATTAATCGTTCTCCATCAGTTCCACTTGGAGGACAAGTTCTCAAAAAGGTGTGGAGGGGAAAATATATTTCATATTCCGGTTTGAAGGTGTTTGGATCCAAAACTTCTATGCATGTTCCTAATGAGCTCTGTTCCAAGCTAGACTACAAGTCTTTACCTTGTGTCTTCTTGGGATATGGTGATGCAGAATTTGGTTATCGATTGTGGGATCCGATAAATAAGAAGTTACATAGAAGTAGAGATGTGGTCTTTCGAGAAGATCAAACCATTGAAGATTTTGAGAAAAGAAAAGAGCCTCAAAAGATTGTAAATGAGCCAATTGAAACTACTTTTATTCCTCCACCGGTGCAACATGAAAATGGTGGGGACAAGCCTCTTGAAAATGAGAATGAACAAGATGATTTTGTAGAGGGGGAGCAGCCCTCTAATGAAGAAGAGCTATCCGAATCACAATTGAGAAGATCTACTAGAGAGAGAAGGCCCTCAAGTCGATATTCTCAAAATGAGTATGTGACAATTACAAATGAAGGTAAACTGGAAACTTTCTAGAAGTTCAAGTTGATGTGCACAAGGGTGAGTGATTGAAAGTTATGCAAGATGAGATTGACTCATTGCATAAAAATTATACTTAAGATCTTGTTGAGCTACCAAAAGGAAGAAAATCTTTGAAAAACAAATGGGTCTTCAAGGTAAAACATGAAGCCAATGGAAAGAAAGTGCGATACAAGGCATGGTTAGTTGTGAAAGGCTTTGGGCAAAAAAAGAGAATTGACTTTGATGAGATTTTTTCTCCCGTAGTCAAAATGTCATCTATTCGGATTATTTTGGGTTTGGCAGCAAAGTTGAATTTAGAAATTGAGCAACTAGATGTCAAGACCGCATTCCTTCATGGAGATTTGAATGAAGAGTTATACATGGAGCAACCACAAGGTTTTAAAGTCAAGGGTAAAGAACACATGATTTACAAGTTAAAGAAAAGCTTATATGGGTTGAAACAAGCACAAAGACAGTGGTACAAGAAGTTTGATTCACTTATGATAGATCATGAGTACCAAAGATCAAACTTCGACCATTTTATTTACTTTAGAAGATTTTCTAATGGTGACTTCATTATTCTCTTGCTTTATGTTGATGATATATTGATCGTTGATCAAGATGCTAACATGATTGATCGGTTAAAGAAAAGCCTAAACAAGTCTTTTGACATGAAAGACTTAGGAGCGGCAAAGCAAATTTTGGGCATGGTGATCTCTCGTGATAGGAAAGCCAAGAAATTATGGCTATCACAAGATGTGTTTGTGCTTTGGGATGTCTAAGCCTGAGTTGGATGGATTCACAGATTTAGATATGGTAGGTGACCTTGATCATTGTGTTTACTTTAGAAGGTTTTCTAATGGTGACTTCATTATTCTCTTGCTTTATGTTGATGATATGTTGATCGTTGGTTAAGATGCTAACATGATTGATAGGTTAAAGAAAAGCCTAAACAAGTCTTTTGACATGAAAGACTTAGGAGCAGCAAAACAAATTTTGGGCATGGTGATCTCGTAATAGGAAAGCCAACAAATTATGGTTATCACAAGAAAGGTACATAGAGCGGGTACTTAAGAAATTCCAAATGAAGAATGCTAAACCAGTTAGCATTCCACTTGCAAGTCATTTCAAGCTAAGTAAAGAGCAAAGTCCTTCGAGTGAAGAAGAGATAAGTTACATGGAAAGGATTCCATATGCTTCAATTGTTGGAAGTTTGATGTATACAATGGTTTGCACAAGGTCGGATATTGTACACGCCGTTGGAGTTGTAAGTAAGTTTCTTTCAAATCCAGGCAATGAACATTGGGAAGCAGTTAAGTGGATTCTTAGATATCTAAGAGGAACTTTGAAGATGTGTTTGTGCTTTGGGATGTCTAAGCCTGAGTTGGAGGGATTCACAGATTTAGACATGGCAGGTGACCTTGATCATAGGAAGTCTACTTCAGGGCATTTGTTTACCTTTACAGGGGGACTGTATCTTGACAGTCCAAATTGTAAAAGTGTGTGGCTTTGTCTACCACAGAAGTAGAGTACATCGTAGCTACAGAAGCTTACAAGGAAATGTTATGGATAAAGAGGTTCTTGGAAGAACTTGGTTTGGAACAAAGCAGGTATGTTATTCATTGTGATAATTAGAGTGTTATTCACTTGAGTAAGAATTCAAATTTTCATTCCAAGTCTAAACACATTGAGGTAAGATATCATTGGATTCGAGATGTGTTAGAAAAGAAGTTATTATACCTTGAAAAGATCCATACCGAGAAGAATGCCTCGGAAATGATAACAAAGAGTCTTCCTAAAGACAAGGATGAGTTTTGCAGAAGAGCTACAGGTATGAGCGTAGAGAAGCTCTCCTCATAAGTCGAAGGGGGAGTTTGTCCTCTTTTATGAGGAGGTGGGACCCAATTGCTTGCATGAGCTAGTTTTTTCTTATGGTTGGTGGCGGCATTAAATACCTTGTCCCCAACTCCCACTCTCTCTTAGGTGTGTACGGTTGGGGTGAGAAAACTCTTTTATCTCCCATTTTGTTTTTGCTCTACTTCACTAAGAAAATCCTAATGTGTGAGGAAGAAGAAAGAAGGTAGAAGCTTTTTCCCAAGCCTCAAGATCTCTTCATTTTGGAGTGAAGAAAGTTGTGTTCATCTCCTACTATTTTGAGGTAAGAAATACATTTACTTGTATTTTGGATTTCTGCCATTTTTAGTGAGTTGGTATCCAAGAGTAGTGTCTACTCTTGAATGATTTTTGTAACCCCATTGTTCCGTGGTTTTTCCCTTCATCTTGGCGGGTTTTCCACATTAAAAATATTGTGTGTTTGTGTTTGATTTTCCTTACTTTTATTTTGGTAATTTGTATCATTGATTTACATACACAAAAGGAGGAAAAGTGTATTTTTTCCCAACAAATCATAATCACAGTTGGAGTCCGGTTACGCCCTTGAGGTTGCCATGTATCTCTTCTGACACCCCTTAACTGTGGTTAAGATTCATCTACCCCTAGTTGAAATTCACTAATTCTTAGGGTTAATTTTTTTTAATTTCTAAAATCCAAGGATAAGTGGGTGAACCCTAAGAGTGAGTGAATCTTAAACACAGTTAAAGAGTGTTAAAAGGAACACATGGTGACCTCAGTGGCATAACTGACTCCAAGTAGTCTGGTTATAACAGTAGAGAATTTCAAGCCTAATAAATAGATGAGTAAGGGGTAGTATGAGAATTAATTAAACATTCAATCAAGAGTTTGTCATTATATAGATGAAGATGAGATAAGTGCAAAGGGTAGTTGTGGAATCACAAAAAGATTCAATCAACGATTTAAACATGGAGCATCCTCTTTATATTAGTAAAGAAGATATTGGGCGGTACGTGCGATGCACATGAGAGAGAGAGAGAGAGAGAGACTGAGAAGATGGACCGTAGTGAGGGAATTTTGAAGAAAAAAAATTAAGGAATATTTTGGGTATAGAAACTTGAGGGACATTTTGGATTAAAAAAATATTTTTGAGGAACACATTGCTTATAGAAATATGACATAGGGACATTTCAAGAACCATAAAGCTTTAGGGACATTTTGGGCATTATCAAAGAAAGGGGACGGGCGGAGCCCTAAATTCACTAGTTAAGGCCTATTTATAATGTTATAGAGTCACCCTTAAATTAGAATTTTCAGATTTAGAAAGAATATGTTTAGGCAAAATACATAACGGGCGGTCGACCGGTGACATGGGGCAGTCGACCGGTGACATGGGGCGGTCGATCGGTAGTTGGGGGGTTAAATGGCCTATCTGGGTGGACAACCGGTGGCCTAGGGGTTGACCGATGCTGATGGGTGGTTGACTATCCATCTGCACACTCTTTGCCCAATTTTTCCATACATTTTTTTCATCTTGTTTTCACTAGGGGATGACCGGTTGACCTTGATTTTGGTTGGTTTTGTTAGTTTTAACCCCTTTACCACTTCACCAATTTTCAAAACATATTTATTAACAAAAGGAACATTAAAACATCATTGTTAACACCAAATTTAAAATCATCATTCAATGTGCATGAATTTCAAGACAAGTAAGATTCGAGTCTCTACAATGTAAGTTGTTGTGATTTAATTTTGGGTAAACAAACCTTAAATTACGGTTTAGTATTTAGATTATTTATCATGGTGGTATAAGACACTATGATAGATTTTCAATGACACTAGATTTGTAATATAAGGCGTAGTTTAACTTTAAATTTATCACCTATGATAAGTTACAAATATGATATGTTAACAAGGACGATATTTTCACAATATATTGTAACCTCTTTACATATATAGTGTTGAGTTATTTTAAGTTATCTCACAAGTGTATGTTGTTTCTCACAAGCTAAGATCTCACAAGAATGATAAGTTAAGCAAAATAAGATCTCACAAGTATGATCATTTAAGTAAGATAAGATCTCACAAGTATGATAAGTTAAGTAAGATAAGCACTCTCAAGCTAAGTATGATATGTATGCTCACATGACATTTTGCACTCTAATTTTGTATGATATACCATGATACGTATGTCAAGTCAAGTATGTTAAGTAATTTTGTATGATAGTATTGAGCCCAAGTGAGGCGCTAACAAGGAGTGAAGGCTTCAATTGATTTCCAGAGGTTGTTGTCACACGCTGCCTGAGATGTCAAATGGACGGGCCGTGATGGTTGACCAATTGACTTAACAATTCCTGAAAGACCTGCCAACTATCTGGACAAAGATAGACTCTATGTGAGTGTATTGTGTATGCAGATGAAAATGCAAAGGTGATGATGATTGTATTTTTTTTATTTTTCTTGATTTTGATTGGGTATGACAAGGCACATATGATCTGATAGGGCAGATGGACGGAGGTCTGACATGCTTTACCTGGGTTGACTGGAACCGGGGTCCTATTAGGTCAAAGTTAGGGATAGGTCTTGTGAAGACCTGTCTGCCTGTGATTTGAACCCCATATGCTATGTCAGGATGCATGGTTTGATGTATTTTATTACAAGCACAAGTTTGGCTCATTACACTAGGTGGGTGCTTATCAGGGTGAGAGTACCCGAATAGTCAACCATGATTGGAGACAGGAATAAGATGCAAGCAGATTAGGGTATAGAGTAACCTTGCTCAGGTGGGCTGCCTATACCCTAGTCTAGTCTATATGCTGAATACTGGAGTAATGCAAGTGTTTTCCTAGAATGATGAGGGTCACTTAACACCGTATATGCAACTACCTGATATAAAATATACCTGAAAAATGATGATTGGTGTAAGGAGGAGTGTTCAGAATCCTTCCCTGAGGGTAATCACCCAATATGAGTAATTCCACGGACCTCCAAAATTTTTAAGCTTCTAACACTAAGGATATTCATCCAACAGCTGTAAGCATAATAAGCCTGTCTACTAGGTTTCATAGGTCATACTATGATATATATGATCTGCACAGTACATAATACACTCAAAAGATTAAAAAATTAGTATTAGGCTAATTACTTAGGCATTTGAATAAATTTGACGTTTATTTGGCTTAAACCTAGATTCCGAGTTGAACCTTGAAGCATCCCCAGCAGAGCTACCAGAGATGTGAGCACGGGATTTAACTCTGCCTCATAGGTTTTGATTTGAGAGTTGCCACCTATTAATTCAGAAGGGATAAGTCCCTAGGTTGTGGATAAGGTCTTGGTCTATGTGACAGTTCTAGGTAAGAGGTTTGGTTAAGTCTCAGGGAAGGTGTTAGGCACCCTAAGACCCCCATTTTGCAATGGTTGCCTACTTTTTAGGTGTTAGCCAAATTAAAGTTAAAAATCATTAAAATGCCTAAGTGTTTAGAGTAGTATTAACCCAAGAAAGAAAAGCTAACTAGAGTCGAACTTGGGTTGGGTTGCCTACATACTCATAAGGGTGAGATCAGACCGAGTGTAGTTCTGGCACATGAGCCCGTGTCAAGGCTAAGGAGAGTGTGTGTGTGCACCGGGGTGGCTAAGGGTCTAGCCCAGAGGCTAGAGTTTGATTGATTGGGTTGGTCAAGTACATGGTTTTGGGCCTGACGGTCAAAGGTTAGTCTGTCAGACTAAGAGATAGGCTTGGTAGGTCAAGGGATGAGTCCGATAGACTAGGGCTTAGGCCCGGTAAGTCAAAAGAGATTTAACCATGATTAGGGTTGCTAACCGGGGTTAAAGGATAAGTTAATCATGATTAGGATTGCTAACCATGATTGAAGGATACAAGGTTGGGCCCGGTAGGCCAAGGGTTAGTCCTGTAGACTAGGGGATTAGGCCTAATAGGCCAAAATGATTTAACCATGATTAGAGTTGCTAATTGGGGTTAAAGGGGAGTTAGCCATGGTTAGGGTTGCTAACCATGGTAAAAAGGGTCAAGGCAGAACTTTTTGGTCTCTTTGCAATTTTGGAATGTTTTTGGGATTTTTCAGATTTTTTCAATAGTTAAAAGTGTTTTTAATCATGGTTAAATATTAATCGGGATTGAGTTAACCCCAGTTAAATGTTTTGGTCTGGTCAGAGTGAGCCCAGATAGCATGGCAAGGCATAGAATAGCCTCCTACCTAGTCTGGGCCTTATGTAAAGCCTATTTGTAGAAATACAAGGAATGACGGTAAACTGTTTACCGCCATTCTCAAACTTTCACTATTTGGATTGGTGGTAGACTGTCTACCACCATTCTCAATCTTACTAAGAATGGTTTGGCAGGTCTGAGTTCAGGTTAGGGGTGAACCCACAGGGCTCAAGGACCCTTAGGATTAGATAGAACTTCCTCATGGTGTCTTGGACCTGTGGTGGGCCCTGGAGTTGGTCTGAAGTGGGCCCACAGCGGCCTGAAACAGTGTTGAACAGAAGGACCAGAATGGCAGTAAACTGTCTACCGCCATTCTGGATAGTTTCCAAATGGGGGTTTTTAACCATGGTTAAGCATACGAGGTTAGCCTGTAAGGACCAGGGTGAGAAGGGGAAGAGCTTAGGGACCAAGACCAGGCCCTGGAGTGGACCAGGGCCCACTCGAAAGGGTGCTACGGCTACTACAAACAGAAGTCCAGGAATGGTGATACTGAGATTACCGTCATTCCTGGTATTTTCCAAAATTTGATTTTGCCCTCCTGGACTTGGACCAGGCTACTTCCAAGGGATCCCTCATGGACTGAGGGTCCCCCAGAAACTAAGTGGGAGTACTATGCACGTAAAGGGCTGTTGAGCCAAGGTTTTTAACCTCAAGAGGGTCCCCCATACCTATGAAGAGGTAGGGGGACCTCTGTTCTTAGGTAAACAGAAGCAAAAGAGAAAATGAAGGACCCTTGGAGTAGGACCAGGGGTGTTACAATGCTTTTACAGAAAGAAATAAAGGGATACCCTAGAGACTTGATGCTCATGGTGGTGAGGAGTTGTGCACGGTGGTGAAGAGCTGAGGGAGACCTGGGGTAGCTCCCTGAAAGGTCTGGGATCCCCATAAGTGGAGGACACAGGTTGGGAAGGCTGGGATGTGGGCTAGTTGAACTCCAACAGAGCTTCCCTGTAGAGTTTTTGGAAAATGAGTTCTAGCTTGAAGGATGAGGGTTTATTTATAGGGTTAGTGGACCTAGGGTAGTTTAGGAATACTCTAAGGTGGTGGAGGACCTAAGGGGGGCAGAGCTGGAGTGGCCAGGGGGTGGCAGAACAGGTTTCGAAGCCAACACTAGGAATGGTGGTCAAGTTTCTACCGCCATCCTGATTTAGACAAAAACCAGAATAGTGGTAGAAACTTTACCGCCATTTCCTGTTTTTTGCTAAAATAGACCCAACCCTCATACCATTGGTCTGCAACACTGTTCATCTTTCCAAAATTGGAAATGGCGGTAGAGTTTCTACTGCCATTCCTAAAATTTTCAAATTTTGACAGTAGGCCCCAGATCAACGGGTTTCTAGGGTATGTGGGCCCCTATTTGGGCCCACAAGGTGGTTTGGCTTCACTTTTGGGTCTCTGGGCCTAGAAATGGGCCTTGGGTTAACCAAGGTTTAGGCTTAGGGTTTGACTAGGGTTAGGCTTAAGGCTTGCTTAGGTTTGACCTAGGGTTGCCTAGGGTTTGATTGAGGGTTTGCTTAGGTTTGACCTAGGGTTTGCCTAGGGTTTGACTAAGGGTTTGACCTAGGGTTTGCTTAGGTTTGTCCTAGAGTTTGCTTAGGGTTTGAATAAGGGTTTGCTTAGGCTTGTCCTAAGGTTTGACTAAGGGTTTGCTTAGGTTTGACCTAGGGTTAGGCCTAGGGTTAGGGGGTGTTTAACCATGATTAAGATGATTAACCATGATTAGGAAGGGGTGTAAAAATTGGGTGCTTACACTTGGCTAAGGTCGAGAACCTTGTTTAAGTTGCTTGACTTGTCATGAACTTTTGAAAAAAAATAAAAATAAAAAATATTTTAAAAGAGCATATGGCAATGGCGAGACATTCTTATAGGAATATGACGTAGGGACATTTTAAGAACTAAAAATCTTTACAGACATTTTAAGTATAGCAAAGAAAGGGGGCAAGTGGAGCCTTGACGAGATGTTCTATTTTTGGAACATTTTGAGCGAGGAGTCTGGTTACACCACTGAGATCGCCATGTGTCCCTTTTAACACTTCTTAACTGTTATTAAGATTCACCCACCCCTACGGTTCACCCACTTATCCTTGGTTTTTACACAAAAAGTAAGGAAAATAATTTAACCCTAAGAGTTAGTGAATTTTAACTAGGTTTTAAAAAAATTAATATTTTTTTCTAAAACCCAATAATAAGTGGGTGAACCCTAGGGATGGGTGAATCATGTTGGGTTTCCTCTTTTATGAGGAAATGGGACCCAATTGCTTGCATGAGCTAGTTTTTTCTTATGGTTGGTGAGGGCATTAAAGGCCTTGTTCCTCACTCCCACTTTCTCTTAGGTGTGTACGGTTGGGGTGAGAAAACTCTTTTATCTCCCATTTTGTTTTTGCTCCACTTCACTAAGAAAAATCCTAATGTGTGAGGAAGAAGAAAGAAGGTAGAAGCTTTTTCTCAAGCCTCAAGATCTCTTCATTTTGGAGTGAAAAAAGTTGCGTTCATCTCCTACTACTTTGAGGTAAGAAATACATTTACTTGTATTTTGGATTTCCACCATTTTTGGTGAGTTGGTATCCAAGAGTAGTGTCTACTCTTGAGTGATTTTTGTAAACCCGTTATTCACATAGTGGAATTTTTTCCTGGACTAGTGTACCGTGGTTTTTCCCTTCATCTTGGAAGGTTTTCCACGTTAAAAATATTGTGTGTTTGTGCTTGATTTTCTGTACTTTTATTTTGGTAATTTGTATCCTTGATTTACATACAGAAAAGGGGGAAAAGTGTGTTTTTTCCCAATAGTGGTATCAGAGCAAGGTTATTGAGATTTATTTTTTTTGTGTGAATCAAGATGGAAGCTCAAATAATTAGTTTAAATGGAAATAATTGGGGAATTTGGAAACTGAAGATGGAGGACTTACTTTATTGTAAGGATTTATATGCTCCAATTGAAGGTATTGAAAGTAAGCCGGAATCCATGTCAAGCGAAGATTGGAAGAAGTTGGATAGGAAAACAATTAGAAATATTTGACAATGGTTAGATGATGTTGTCTTTCGCCATGTGTCAAATGAGAGCTATTATTAGTTAGAAATTTATATCGATTGAGCATTTCGTTGTTCAGCTATAATATTTATGTCGACAGGTTCATATTTAGATTTTTCAGCTGAACTTTGGATGGAAGTTGACTACATAGAAGAAGCAAAATGTGATTTCCAGGAAGAGGAGAATCACTTAGATAGAAATCCGTATTATTGATTCATTAATTATTTGAATTTGATTTTAAATGGTTGTAATAGAGGTTTATGGTGGATGGTTTAAAGATTATGTTCATGGTTTAAATTGATCCTAGACATTATGAGATAGATGATATGATTAAGAAATTTTTAAGTTCATGTTTTAGTATGCCTTATATGCTTAAGATAAGATATCTCAAGATGAGATGTCAGACCAATACAGTGTTTTGAGTCAAAGTCCACTAAGGATCTTGGTGGGATTTTTGGCCATGACACCGGTCCTTAAATATCTCCACTATTATAATTACAATTGACAAAATTACCAAGAATAAAGCCCATAAAACATTGATTTAATTTTGTCATTATTAAAAAAATTACCCTACTATTATAATGATGAAAATGATAAATTGCCCTTCCACATTTATCTTCTACATTTTACTATTATAATCACTATTGGTAAAATTACCTCTACTATTATAATGAGAATGAAAAAAATTACCTTTACACTTATATTTTTTCTTTCTCTACTATTATAAGGAGAATAGGGCACTTATAAATGTCGATTGAACAAAATTGTCTTTACACTATCTTTTCTTATGTAATGAAATTGGCTATTATAATTACGATTCTCATATTAAAATGTAGATTGAATATTTTAAAAGTAGCAAAATTACCTTTTAACTTCAAAATGTTTATAATACAGATTTATGAGTATATATTTTTTAAGAAATTTATCTTCATTCTATGCCTCTCTCCTTCCATACTTTCCTATGTCTGTCTCTTTTACACGTGCATCACGTGGGTCTCACTAGTATCTCTTTTGACTCTCTCTCTCCCTTCCCTCTCTCTCGCGTGCATCCCACGTGTAGCCCATGCCCATGAAAATCTTTGTACCATCAGTATAAAAGTACATCTAAAAACTAATAAGTTATCCATACGTGATAGATAACAAACAAATGCTTTTAACGGAACAATTTAGAAGAACCCCTGGTTGAGGAAGTTATGAAGAGAACAATTTAGAATTTGATTAGCTGACCACTTTTCTTTTTGTTGGTGCTGGCAAGGAGATCGCCAGCATTCACTTGGAAGGTGCCACATACGCTTGTGCAATTAACCAAACGTTTGTTTGCATGCACAACAGGTGTGCACTAGGGTATGTGGTGCCTTCCAAGTGGTGCTTACAGTCTCCTCGTCAACACCAACGGGAGAATATCCTAATTATTTTTTTTCTTTGTCTCCCACTGGTCCACTTAGCAAGGTTGTCTAGGCTGGACCTTAACCTATAGGGGGTAGGGCAAACTGCAACCAAGGTTCCCAAGCTCGACCCATGTGGTCCACATCTCCTTCGGAGTTTGGATCCTGTCCAATTGTGATTAAATTCGAAATTGTTCAATTGCACTCATAAAGCTCTTTATATGCCTTTTTAACTCTAGTTAAAAAAATTTAACCCTTAGTGTTAATATATATATATATTGAAAACATAAGTTAGGTTGTTGAAAAATAAGGGATAGTGAATCTTAACTACAACTAATGGGTGTTAAAAGGGACCCATGCGAACAGGGGCGGAGCCACATGGGGCCCAGGGGGGGCTGAAGCCCCCCCTCAACTTTTGGGAATTTTTTTTTTTGCATAGTGTAATGTGGGTGTGGCCTAGGAGCAAGGGCAAAGCCGGGTGGTGGTGGGGGATCTAAGCCCCCCCTGAAAATTTTGAGAAGAAATTTTTTTTTTTTATATTTATATTATTTAATTTAAGATGGCGTAGGCATATGAAAATGCTTAAATTACCGGTGTTTTTCATCATTGAATGAAATGGCCGGTCCTCATTGGTCCATGCCCTTCTTTAACCATCACCAATTGTGGTTAAGATTCACTCACTCATAGAGTTAAGCAATCCAACCTAGTTTTTTAGAAAAAAAAATAATAAAAATCTTAAATTTAATTTTGATAAGCTTAACCAGGGTTAAAGGAGTGTTAAAAGGGACACGAGGACACGACGGTAAGTTAAGCAGTGGGTTTGCTAATCATCACTACTCAAAACTATATTCTTTACCAACGTACAAAGAGACGAGATGACCCACAAACTTGGCACTAAATTTTTTTTTCGGGGGCGTAGCCCCCGAACCCCCACATCTCACCATTAGCCCCCCCTGGCCGAAAATCCTGGCTCCGCCCCTGCATGCAAACCTGCCAGTGCGATTGAACTCGCAATTGAATATGATCCCAACTTTCTTCTTCAAGATTGGTACGATACGAGGTCTGAATGCCAAAGAGGTGGTGTTTGGTTTTAGCTTGAAGTCTACCTATCTCCATAGCTATTTTATTTATGCCTTTCAAAAGTATGTAGATGCATTTCTCTAAGACTTTGGGATGTCTCATGACATGGAACATGACACCTCTTGACTTTATCTCTTATAATCTTTACTAATATAAAGACGATGCCCCATGTGCAAAACGTTGATTGAATCTTTTGTAATTCCAAAATACTCTTTGGTTCTTATTTCATCTTATCTTATACATAGTGAGTCAATGAAATTTTGTAAAATTTTTAAATTATCATAATTATTATATAAGACAAACACTTAATTAAATGTTTGCATAATTTTCATACTACCCCCTCACTCATCTAGCTATTAGGTTTGAAATTATTTACGGTTATAACTGGACTTTAAAAAAAATTGCTTTTTTTAAAACCTTGGTTAAAATTCACTACTTCCTAGGGTTATTTTTTTCATATTTGTTTCTAAAAACCAAGGATAAATGGATGAACCCTAAGAGTAGGTGAATCTTAATCACAATTAAGTAATGTTAAAAGGGACACATGGCGACCTTAGTGGCATAACCAAACTCCTCACTCTCTTGGCAAAATGCTCCAAAAGAAGAACGTCTTGCCAAGGCCCACTCACCCCCTTTCTTTGCTATACCCAAAATGTAGGGGTGTACCATGGACGGGTTGGGCTGGGCTGAAGTCAGGTTGGGCTCAGCCTGTCTTATTTATCCCCTTGCCAAACCCAACTCAAACTCAAATTCAAACTCATTCCAATACATGAAGCCCAAACCCGGCCCATGTACGACATTATAAGTTTGTGTTGGGTTCGGGCTAGCCCATACTCAACTCAAGTTTTACAATAATGATCAGACCACTTGTTTAAGTTTTTTTTCGTAAGAGCGCAACTTTTCAATATATATCTTTGTTATGAATGGTACCTAGCCGAGTTGGTTATCTAGGGAATGGATTAGTAGGCGGTCTAGATGGATTAGTAGGCGGTTATCTAGGGAATGGATTAGTAGGCGGTCTAGATGGTGTGCACAATACCACACCATGTTTGAATCTGAATAGTTTTTCTCCCACTTTAATTATTATTTTAGTATTGTTTAATGTTACTTTAAATATTAGAGCCTCTTAAAGGGACATGTTTGAATCCAATGTGAACATGTGATAAAAAAAAACTTGAAATAGCAAGTAGGAATGTCTCTTGTAGGACTACAAAGACCTTTGCCAGTAAGTCAATCCTAATTCTTAGGGGAAGGGGATGAAATTGAGAAAAGGTGTTCCACCTTAAGTACTATCGATGTAACAAAAATAGAGCTAATAGTGAAACCTATTTTATGTCAAATTGGTTGTACCCACATTCCCTGCTAGTTGGATCTACTGGGATCTATTTACCCTATGTTTGATTGTCGAGAAATAAGTGAAGAGAGACAAGAATAGAAATTTTGACAAAATACAACAAAAAAACATGTTCAATTTTGGGAGTAAGGGTTTGATATTTTTGTGTTGGTAATGAGTTTGTATGGATATAAGAAACATGTTAAATTTCGAGTCACGATGGGTTAACCGGGCTTTATTAAAGTTTACCCATACCCAACCCAAAACCAAACACCTAGTTAAAATGGAACCCAAACCCATGTAATCTTAACTTGGCCCGCCCATACAACGGGCTGGGTCGTGCGGGCCATGAGCCAGCCCGACCCAATGTACAACCTTACCAAAATGTCTCTAAAGCTTTTTGGTTTTTAAAATGTTCTAACATCAGATTTCAATAAGCAATGTGTCTCTCACAAAATTTTTTATCTAAAATGTCCCTCATATTTCTATACCAAAATATTCCTTAATTTTTTTTTCGAAATACCCTTACTATGATCCCTCTTCCCAATCTCTCTCCCCTTCATATTTCTCTCTCTCACATGCATTGCACGTGCCACCCACTACTACATAATATAGAGATTAATTTTGAGCAGGAGCTCTACTTTATGGTGTTGAAGTGGAGCTCCCCTTTTTACACCATAGTTATGGCATGTAATTATTCAAGGAGGCTAGGGCATTTAAGCAACACATGCACTATAATTACAACATTGCCATCGGATGATGTAAAAAGGGGAGCTCCGCTCAACATGGTGAAGTAGAGCTCCTCTTTGTATTTAAACCAGATAATAAAATAGATATACCTATGACCTAAGAGCCATGGCAGTGCTAGGAATTTTTCCTGGGGCCAAAGTATATGTATTAAGAAGATGGCTTTGGATTGTCTCTGTCGAAGCCAGAAAGGGAGGTTCCATAGAATTGGGGACAAATAGTGGAGAAGTCAAAATCATGGGGCTCATGATTTTGACTTCCCCGCATGTAATAAGACATGTGGCGATAAGTGTGTGAGAATAAGGAGGAGAGATATCAAATGGGGAGAAGTCAAAATCATGGGGAGAAAATAAAATGACTTCTCCCCATTTTTATGCCAGCTGTCACACACAATGTATGGAAGGGGGAGAGCCCTTTCTGGCCTCGCCAGAGACAATTCGATGCCTAAGAAGATTAGTGGGTTTGGCATATGAGTCCTAATGCTTCGAGAGCATAGTCCTGGCATTTTTAGTGTTACATTCCAATCAGGTTCAGTAAAAACGAAAAAGAAGGGCCATCCTTTTTCGAAGATGTATTATTTAAATAAAATTAATTATATTATTAATTTTATATTATATATAAAAAAAAGAAAATGATTCCTTTCAACAGAACGTGTGGACAGCCCGCCACGTGTGCCTTTTTACACCCACTAATTATGGTTAAGATTCACTCACCCAAGGGTTCATCCCTCTAACCTTGCTTTTTAGAAAAAAAATATTAACCTCTAGTTGATTAAGCTTAACCATAGTTAAAGGGAGATCTAAAAGTTACCATGTGTCCCTTTTAATACTCAAAAATCTGTTGTTAAGATTTACTCACCCCTAAGGTTCATCCATTTAACTTTTGTTTTTAGAAGAAAAAAATTAATCTTAGTTTGATTAAACATAGCCACGGTTAACATAGCCATGGTTAAAGGGAAACGGACGGAACACACGAAAAGAGTCCGGGGCCATAAAAAAAAGGGCCCAAACTCTCCCCAACCCCAATTCCCACATGGTCAACAATTAACTCATTATTTGGGGAGCACTATACACAAAATTTTGATATTATTTATTTTTTTTAAAAAAAATCTACCTAATGTTTAAGAATTTTCAAATTTTTTAGGGGCCATGGCCCTAAAATATTTGTTCCAAGTGAGGAAACACTCACGCTCACTTCTCTCCCACGGGTTCATCCCGGGCCTCCCTCCTAGTAAGAGGGGATACACAACCGCTGGGCTAGTCCCACCTAGTTAAGGAAGTTGAAACTTCAAATTAGAAAGCTAAACATAGACAGTTAGATCCTTGCTGCTATCCATGTGTCCGATGAGATGCAAGTCATATGTTATAGGATTTTGACAGTTTCACTCTCCCTTTATAAACTCTCCCGATTGGGAATGAAACATGCTAGCACTCTCCATTGTTTTAATATGAAAAAAATGGTACAACTTAAATACACAAATATGGTTTGACCCGCTCCTCAAGGCGGATGGTAAGGGTGTGACCCACATAATGGAGACTTTCAAATAATAGATTTAGTTGAACCTATCTGGTGATAGTAGGGATCACTGATCCCAATTACACCTGCCTGCTTGTGCGTGGAGCAGGGATCCTGTCCAATTGTGATTCGAATTGCGTTGAACTCAACCGCACTCACAAAGCCCATTTAACTGCCCTCTTAACTCTAGTTAAGAAGTTTTAGCCCTTAAAATCAAGCTTTTTTAAGATTTTTTTTTCTAAAAACTAAGGTTAGATTGTTTAACCCAAGAGTTATAATTCTTAATCATAGTTAATAGGGGTTGAAAAGGGAGACATGTTGACCTTTGGTTGCAACTATGATCCTAATTCAAGCTAGTGGAAGTGTGTATCACCTCATGTGGGTGGTCGAGGGTCTATTCTCATGAGTTGTCTAACGGTTGATATGCTCACCATTTGGCTCAATTTCTAATGCCAAATTCTCTAACTCAAGAATCAATGGGAATAGGGGTGTACACACGTCGGCCTAGTTTGATTGCTCAGCTCGGCCCAATCAAGCCAAGCTCAAGCTTGATTTTTAGGCTTGATCGGGACGAGCTGAGCTAAGTTTTTAAACTTGAAATATGTTCGAGCCAAGCTGGAGCCGAGGTCTCTTTAATTCGGCCTGACTCGACGGAGGTTCGATTTGGCCCGAGCTCAACTCAGCTCAAATATTATTTGAAAAAAAAAATATTTATATATATATATATAATATAAATCTTAATATTTTTTTAAAAGTATTCAGGCTGAGCTTGGGCCAAGTCAAGCCCGACTTGAGGTTGAATCAATTCGAGCTGAGCCGAGCCTAGTGCCAAGCTTTATGAAATCGGGCCGAGCTTCAAGCCGATTTTCCGAATACCATTTCGGGCTGAGCAGAGCTTCAAGCTTAGAGTAAACTCTTTCGAGCCGAGCAGAGCAGAGCCAAGCTCAGCTTAGCCAGGCTCCAATACACCCCTAATTGGGATATTTGAAAAAAGAAAACGGATCAGTTATCCCAATTAGTAACATTAAGAAGATACCCACCTGGCCCATGGGTGGGTTCATGACTTGACCCATGTCTTTCTAAGTGTGCGGTCAAGCTATCAGAGTTATTTTCCTTTGAATTGTGAATGCTTACCAACTGGAGATGGAAGGGAAATATTAGGGTAGGTGAGTAGATATATTCAAAGTCAATGCATCTCTCTACATTCACCAACTTTCATTCGCCATTCAGATTTGAAAGTTTGAAAGCTTCTAGTCTTCCTGTTCAAGGTGTAGGTAGAGATGGTTACATCTTACCATTTTTTTTTAAAATTTTGTTACACTGCAAAATAAGGTTGGGGAATTGGTGGGGGGTGTTGGAGACTCAAAAGTAAAGTAAAAGGCGACAATTAAAGTAGGAAATAAACAGGCCACGCAAAGAATTTTGAAGCTTGTATATCCATTCCAGACACGGGTAGTTAGTTATATATTGGATCATAAACGGGTCGGAACCGTCATCTTGTACTGGTTGATGAAGGGAGGAACGACCCGGATCTAAAAATAGTTATTACTGGTCAACTACAAGGGTTGGACGGGTTCATCTACATAGGTGTGAGTGTGACCCATGAGCCAAGTTCAAGTCCACATCACCCCACCCGACTGACCTATAAACGTGGAGATCGAATCACAGCTAATTGTGATTGAATTGGGGGAGAGTTCACTCGCACCCGGTGGGAGGTCAATACGTGTCCCTTTTAACCACTATTAACACCATGGTTAAGATTCAGTGCTCCTTAGGCTTCAACAATCTAACCTTGGTTTTATAAAAAAAAATATTTTAAAAATTTTAACCTTAGGAATAAAAAATTTTAACCTTAGGGTTAAAAATTTTAAAATATTTTTTTTTCTAAGAACCAAGGTTAGATTATTGAACCCTAAGGGTTAGTGAATCTTGACCATGGTTAATAAGGGTAAAAAGGACACGTGTTAACCTATGGGTGCGATTGAACTCTCCCCCAATTCAATCACGATTGGTTGTGATTCGATCTCAAAAACGCAACTGGTCATTGAGGCTTATGTAGAATAAAGTCAATAAAACGGATGTTTAAGGGGTCATTGGACTGTTTGTGTTTGATCAAATGGTTGATAAGACACCGTGTTTGAGTTTCCTCATGAATATGTAACAGAACCAACCCGACAGAGAGCAAACGGTCGGGTGGGTGTTGGAAACGGAAGAATGTGAATCGTATTTCACGCATCCTCATAAATTGGGCCATCAAAGCTGTCCTCTTACTTGCTTTATTTGGCCTTCCATTTCCGATTTAAACACAGAGAGAGAGAGAGATGGGGCTGGAGGCAGCGACGGCGATGTTGGAGGATCTGATAGAGAGGGCAGGAGGTTGCGCCGTCGTGGACGGAGGATTCGCGACGCAGCTAGAGAAACATGGTGCCGCCATTAATGACCCTCTCTGGAGTGCACTTTCTTTGATCAAAGATCCAGACCTCATCAAAAGGGTATGTATCTATGCTCTTCTTCCTTCATTTCTTTCTTTCTTTCCTTTTTTCATATCCATGTTTAATCGATGAATTTGAATGTTTTTTTTTTAATTCATGTGTAGGTTCACTTAGAATATCTAGAGGCTGGTGCGGATATATTGGTATCTTCGTCCTATCAGGTTCGGGATTCTGTACTGAACCAACTTCATTTCCATTCATTGTCTATTTATTCTTTTATCAATGCACATGAAACAACTTCATTTCCATTATTACTGGAAATTATCCTAAATTTAATTTTCATCTTCTAGATTCTAGAGTTTGCTCAACATAAACCATAGATTTGATGCCGTTTCCATGTAGACTTGTCGTGGGCTTTTATTTATTTATTTATTTGTTATTTTATTTTTATTGTTTCCTTTTTCTTTTTTTGCTTTTTTTGTAGATCCTAATCATTTATCTATCTAGGTTAGGTTAGTGGGGCTAGCACTTAGCACTCATGGTGGGCACACAACACCACACCAAGACTTGAACTTGAGTTACACCTCCCCAAAAAGAGACACACAACCACCGGGACAAGCCCATGATGTTTTATTTATATATATATTTTTTGATATTTTGAACTAACCAAACACACTCAACATACACCCACAAGACACACACACGCCCTACAAGTTCAACTTCAAGCCTATAACCACACACATCACTCGAAAAAGAGGGGTGAGGTGGGAGTACTTAAAGGAGAAAGCCCCTACAGTCATTAAACGAGGTGACGAGGTGGGATAAATGGGCTAACAGCTCATAAGAGAGCAACACACACCACCTCAACTTTTGATAATTGTTGTTGTGGGCTCTTTAAATGGGAAAATAATCGCAACCTCGGTCGGTGACGCAAGGAGGGGCATCTTGCCTCCCATTTTCTTGCTATGTGTCCCCCTTCTAACCTCATCTAACAGTGGTGGATCCATCCAGCCTTTTGGTTCACCTACCTACCCTTGGTTTTTAGAAAAATAAAATACAAAAAAATTAACTAAAAGGTTAAAAAAAGCTAACCCGAGTTAACTACAGTTCAAGGGTCAACTATGTGAGAGCGAGGAGCAAAGCGAACTATTGCTCCTTTAAATTCTATATTAATTCGGATGTTATGGTGGACTTCATGTCATTGGTGGACTCTTCACAAATATGGGGAGTGGTGTCAATGGGTTAGGCTTCTGCCTTTATTTTTATGATTCTAATAAGCCTAACCCTGACCCATCAGGTTTACAAGAGGATTTTGAGGCCCAAATTTTGCTTAACATCCCTAAAAATGGCCTTAGAAACCTCCATATAGTAGATTAGCAACACAAATAGGTGATAGGTCTGTCATCCTCTCCCTAGATAGCAGATTCTCCTCCAGCTAATAGATGGACTTGAAATCCAATAAAATAGATGGCTTGGACTCCCTCATAAGTTATAACGGGCATAAAAAGCCTAAAAAACAGACGGGCCTTAAAGACCCCAAATGGCCAACATGCCCATAATGGGTCCCAACCAATGTGAAACAACTAACAAGTGGCAGACAGATTGAGTAGTCAAAGACTCAAACGGCCCTTCACATCGTAACCCCGTGAACAAAGAACAAAAAGTACTACACCCACGTTCACTAATTAATCGTATATTTGAGATAGACAAACTTCGTGTACAACCACTTCTTATTTCTCTATCAAACGACCACAACCGCAATTCTAGACTTTCTTCAAATCTCGTATTTTAAACTCATAAATAAGAGCAGTGATTAGCGGATCGCGCATTCGGTTATGTACCTGTATGTCAGTCCCTGTGTCCCTTTTAACACCCTTATTAGCTATGATTAAGCTTAATTAAATTAAAGTTAATAATTTTTTTCCTAAAAATTAAGGTTGTATTGATGAACCCTAGCCCCTAAGGGTGAGTGAATCTTTACTACAGTTAGTGGGTGTTAAAAATGGGGCGTGCATTCAACTACATTGCCGAATGCAAGGTCCCCTATCTAGTTCCTATTAACTAGATCATATAGCGCTGGTGGCGCAACAAGGGTATTGCAAATGGTCGGGCAACGATCAAATTGGAACCAAGTAATTGCAGAACTATTTCATATTTAGACGGTCGGGTGGCACAGAAGCCACCTGCTGAGACAGATAAAATCAACCAAAGAGATTTATGGCTCTGATACCATGATAATTCAGAAAAGCAATGGCTCTGATACCATGATAATTCAGAAAACCAACCAAAGATACTTATCAGAATAATGGCTACCATGATAACTCTAAAACTAAACTAAGCTTGAATTACATTGATTAAAACCCAAAATAGGTTTAAATGGCTACAAGATAAGTTATTAAGGGAAATATAATTAAAGTATAAAACTATATCTAAATCTAATCTATCATATCAAAATTTGGAATGAACCAATGTAAGCATATATCTAAATCTAGACATATATTTTCACAAGTATATGAAATGCAATTTTAGTGAAAACACTAGTATGTGATCAATTGTTAGTGACTGATGCGTTACAGTCAAACTAAAAGGATATTTTGGTATGATAAAAATAAGATTCAGTGTGCTCTATAGAGCAAAATGTTGGGTTACTCAAGAGACAACATGTTCATAAAACGAACTTAACCAATATGATATTTTAGAGATGGACTACTGAAATGACTGTGAAACCAATATGTGATAAATGAAGTTGAGTTAATTTGAATCATTACTGTCTCTTGGATGTGTAGAGAAGATAACAGAGTGGTTGATTTTGGCCTCCTTCTATAAGGTTCCGTTCTTATGCTAAGACTTATAACTAGTGTTATTAAAACCGGATCCGACCGGCCAGGCTGGTTGAACCGGTAAAACCGGGAACCCACCAGGTTGCCAGTTCCTAAAACTCCCAAAACTGGATTGTATTAAAATCTGGTGGAACTGGCAGAACCGGCCAGATCCAACCAGTTCAACCGGGAAACTGAGGTTAAAATCTGGTAGAACTGGCCGAAAAAGGGGGGAAATTGGAAAAAAAAAATGAATATTTACAATAAAAGGCACGGTGGAACTGGTGGAATCGGGATCCGGCCACTCTGCATGCTCGATACCCGGTCCGGTTCTGAAAACACTGCTTATAACGCTTTGTACTTTGTCATGATAATTGGGAAATTTTATAGACATTTGTGAAAGGTTTTTCAAGTCTTATTAATTATGAGACTTGAAATCAAGCATTTTGCTACATTTAAAGTCTTAGAGGAATTGTAACTCAAGAGATGAAAGGCACGATACAGTTAGTTCTGAAAAGAAGTTGCATTGTCAAACGACAGAACTTGCAAAGTGTGGACTTTTTAATTCTTAGCAAAATTAAAAGCGGACCCTAAGTGATGGTACTTTTATCCACCTGAAACAAAAATGCTAGATTAGATTTGATTCGAACTACACTTCCTCACATTCTCTGTTCTCCTTATTTTGTTCTTCTTGTACAAAATTTAACTCATGGTCGATGGTTTCTATATTGTACTTAACTTGTTGGATATACATTGCATTTTTTGTTCTGACTTCTGTGTTTACAGGCAACCCTTCCAGGATTTTTGTCCAGAGGATTATCCATTGAACAAGGGGAGATGTTACTCCAAAAGAGTGTCAAATTGGCTCGTGAAGCCCGTGATAAGTTCTGGGATGTGAAGAAAAAGAATCCTAAAAATAGCTACAACCGAGCTTTGGTGGCAGCATCTATTGGAAGCTATGGAGCTTATCTTGCTGATGGTTCAGAGTACAGGTACCTATTGATAATTGATCACTTCCTCAGACTTTCAATATCACACACCTATAGCTAATTCTCTTTGTTTTTCCTTATTACTTAAAACAAGCTATTCGATATACTTGATATAATCTGAATTTTTGGCACATGTTCGTTTGCGTCAGTGGGTGGTATGGACGGGATGTGACTTTGGATAAGCTGAAAGATTTCCATCGGCGCCGGTTGCAAGTCCTTGTGGAAGCAGGTCCAGACTTGCTGGCCTTTGAGACCATTCCCAATAAGCTTGAAACTCAGGTTTGCTCTTCTTGCACTTGGGCTTGGTAGATTTTTTTTCTTCTATTTATTGGAAGTGTGTGAGTAAAATAGTGTGAATGCATGGTTTTTAATATACTTTCTACATAAATTCAGGATGCTGACCAAAATCTGTTTGAGAAATATTATTTTTGCCTCAACTCTTCTGGTCCTGCTTCTGCAAACTGCTGTTTTATAAGTAATTAAGGAGGGTCTATCATCTTAGGCTCTTAGCATGTATCCTGTTCTAAAGAGCACCTTAGGCTTAGTGATTCTTTGCTTTGCCCATCTTCTAGTTAAGAAAATAGAAATAGTGAACCTTTTTAATGTTACACAAATCCTCCTTCGTCATTTTAGTCTATTAAAATCCATGACAATTGTCAAATCTTATGCTATCAAATCTCTCTCTACTTTTTTTTATCCATGCCATTTTTTGCCTTCCCTTTGCTCTTTTAGAGCTTTTAACTTGCACCAACTTATTCATCATTGGTGTCACATTGGTCTTGAATGTGTACAAACCATCCCAGTCCCCGTTCTTCCTCTATCACCAATTGGAGCTACTCTATATAGGTATCATTATTTTGCTAATACATCATGGATTTTATTCATACCTTTCTGTGTGTGTCCTTTTTTCCTTCTCATTTGATGGCATTTACTACTTGAAACCATCTACTTCAATGGAAGATTTAGTCAATTGATGAGCCTCTCTCTCTTCATGTTGCACTTGTTTTGATCGCTAGTTTATTTCTTGTATTCCTAACAATGTGTTTTGAAGGAGAATTTCATTTTGTGGGGTATCTTTTGCATAATTACTTTATTCCTATAACACCTGAAAATTGAGATTAATTTAACGAAGTAGGTGCTCAAACTAAATATTTCGCCTTTAGTTTCATAAAAGATTAAGGCCTATGATGAACTGTCCAGATTGATGCTCTAGCTCAATTTTGCACATATCCATATCCATTACCAATATATCATTATGCACCAACTTGCCATGCTTTCATATTCGCCATGTCTTGATTGTATGGCCTTTAATTACAAAGGCCACAACCTTTATATTAAAGATTTGCATGGCATCTATTTACACTTGTGTTGATATTTTCTTGACCCTAATTTCCATAGTATCACTTAAATGTCATTCCCTCAAAAATGAAAACATTAGTGACATCATTTATATGGGTTACTAAAATCTCTCTTTCATGAACATGAACATTTCGTTGTTTGTGGATCAAACATGAACATTTATTGCAGTATTTAGCCTTTAATCCTAGCATATCACAAAAACACAACTTCCTTGGAGTTTTGCTTTCTCTTATTATCTTATTGGTTTCTGGAAAATGATTTATAGGCCTGTGTTGAGTTGCTTGATGAAGAAAATGTCCAAATTCCATCATGGATCTGTTTCAGCTCTGTTGATGGTGAAAATGCCCCTTCAGGAGAGAGTTTTAAAGAGTGCCTTGATATAATAAACAAGAGTGACAAAGTCAATATGGTTGGAATAAATTGTGCACCACCCCATTTCATAGAAAGTCTCATCTGCAAATTTAAGGAGGTAATGGACTATTGAGGAAACGTTAAACAGATAGGAAGCATTAGCTTTGCTCCTTTTTTTCAAGTATTCTTTATTAACAGCCCAATATTTTTAGTATTTTGAAATGGAGCTTTTATGTTTACAGTTGACTACGAAAGCAATAATCGTTTATCCCAATAGTGGTGAGGTATGGGATGGCAGAGCTAAGAGATGGCTGGTGAGTTCAGAGTTAGTTTTACAACTTTTCCTAAGTTTCTTGTAATTTGCATTTCAAAATTGACATCTCTTTGAAACCAATACTTGAATACTCTATGGAACAACTTTCCCTTAAAGCTAGCTCTTATTCTCTTCCTATCCCTTTAGATTGTTGCCTGCAAATTTTCATGGTTTGGTTTGGATCATTCAAGTAGCCCAAGAGGCAGACTAACCATAGTTTAATAAACACTCAAGGGGAAGATGAGGAAAAACACTTAGTGGGCAATTAGAAGTCTATCTAGACTCATTACTCTCTATCTCTCTCATATTTATATATTAATATTCCATTTTATAACCAGCTTCATATTTTATATTGACAGCTGTCGAAGTGTTTTGATGATGACAAGTTTGAATTGTTTGCAACGAGATGGCGTGATTCAGGAGCTAAGCTGATTGGAGGATGTTGTCGGACTACACCTTCCACCATTCGTGCCATTTCAAAGGTTCTAAAAGGAACGTTCTGAGTCTCATTAATCTGCCATAACAAAAAAAAATACAGTTATTTCCCATTATAATTTAGTTTAGCCCATAGACTTGTATTCCAATCCAAAATGAATTGTTTCTTGGTCTCCCTTTTGCTAACCATTAAAGCAGAGGGAGACTAAAAATTTTCAATTTTTCTAATTAATCAATTCCTAGATTATAATTATTGACAAGTTGGGTAGCACAAATAACTGCAATAGCTCCCATTGTATAGTTCTTAGGTTTAATTTTTAAAAGGCAGGACTCAATGGATGTGAACCAACTTAGAAACTAAGCGATTAAAGGATTTTTTGTGATCCAACTTAGGACCTTATGTGCACACTGTTAGATTTGATGTACACACTGTTAACTTCAAGTGGTAGACCCAAGACCATAATATACCTTTTTTGGAAGGTAAGCGGCTATTTCTTCCTAAGTTTCATAATCAATCTTTCATAGTTGGCAGATCATTGACATATAATACCCAAATACCAAATCAATATTTCTATAAACCTCTGCCAAGTGAAGAAGCTGTTGGGAACATTAAAGAAAGAACTTGTTCATCCTAGAGACAAATCTTTTCAATAATTCCAAGTTCTAGTACATGAAAGTCCATATATGTACTTTATTCGATACAAACTCTGTTTTCTTTTCAATCAGTCATGATAATGAGAAATGGGTGTTGGTCATTAAAAGAAGATCAGGAATTGAACCTCTCTACCCCAAAGTCTTTGAGATCTATTTCCAGCCACATCATCCCATTTACAAAATCAAATTCTCCATTTTGTAGACTTCAGCTTCTTTTAACAGGAGTATTATTGTAATCTTTAATAGCATCCCCAAAATGCACAGATTTAAAATAAAGTAGGTAAGCTGGTTGTAAACCTCAAATTTAAAGGCAAAACTGCATCCCTACAAAGAACATCAACAGCTTTTTGGAAGCTTTTTTGAGAGATAAGGGGAAGAAACAACAACTTTTATGTTCACTTTAGCCATTCTAGTAGCATTCCCCCTAGAATCCATAGCTTTTTGGAAGCTTTGTGTTGAGAGATATGGGGAGAAACAACTACTTTGATGTTCACTTTAGCTTTCCTAGCAGCATTCGCCCTAGAATCCACTCAGGATTGGAGGAGCAGCTAGTCCAACTTCTTGAGCAGCCAAGATATTGTTAGTTTTCCCGCCTCCCATTAGATTTTTCTTTCTATGTTTGGTTGCCAAGAAAATAAGTAAAAACATGGAAAAGAAAAGAAAATGAGACAAAACTCAACTAAAAATTGTATTAGAAATTCAAAATTTTCTTTTCTTTTCCATATTTTCACCTATTTTCTCGACAACCAAACATAGCAAGGATTATGGAAAAAATCACCCAGTGAGGGAGGAGGGTTAGGCAAGACCCCCTACCTGTTTATTAAAACGTCGATTGCATCAATGGGGGTACATGAAGCCTTACCCCTAAACCAGCAAACAATGAAGACCTATAAAACTACTCCTTAAATCCAATAGGTTTTCTTACCTCCCTCTATAATCTTCCTTGAGAAGAATCAATTGTTGATATGGTGTCAATTGCTTTAATTTTTCTTCTTATTATTTCTCTTTGGAGTCACTTGTTGAGAATTGTTTTCTTCTTGGGGCTTTTGAATAAGAATTTCGTCACTACTTGCTTCTACTCACCTAATACATTTTCATTTTATTGGTTAGTCAATCTAGTATTTCTCTTGTAAAAAAACTTAGTTCCCTCCCATTATAAAAAAATGTTGGTCCCCAATATGACCATATGCCCTTGCATGGGAAGAGAAGCCAAGCCGACCTTGAATATCATGCTTCAAAATTTATAAGAACATTTATATTGACAATGTAAGATTAGTGATGTCCAATGCGAAGAAGAAACCTCAATGAATACACTACTTAATCCAAGGACTATGGATTGTTAATTCTAAAGAGAAACAAATGTTCTTCGCTCTTCTATGCGAATGGTGGTTTATGCTAGACAAACACTATTGTTATGCCCGAATTAGACTGATTTGTGGATTAGGAACACATTCAAACAAGGTAATAGGGATGTTCTGCAACAAATATTTAGTTTTGCTGTAAAATACCACCACTGTAATTGCACACCATACAAAAAGATTACTGATGTTCTTCGCTCTTCTTCTGTTCAACTGTTAGCTCCGTCGGAAGAATTCTCTGAATTTCGGTCATATCCCCAACATCATTGATGACCGTGACTTTCGTTTTTCTATCTTTTTGGGAATTTCTTAGAGTAATGAATGAAAGATGTTTACTGTTGCCCCTTTATCCACCAACACTCTTTTCATCGGGCATCCATCCATGCATACCAAAATATAAAGTGGCCTAAGATGCTGAATCATCTTTCCGATAGGCTTTTTAAAAATAACTTTCATAGGCCAATTGTCATCAGTTGTAATAGTAGCCATGCAAAGATTCTTTCCTTTGTTGCTTGAGGGGTTTGGATCAACTTTGGCCATCGAAGGGGTTGCCCCGAGTTTCTTTTACATTTTCCTTTTCTTCTGAGGTTTATCTAGCCCAACTTAAAATAAAATAAAATAAAAACTTTCTACATAAAGTAAACCATATTACAACTTACACCTTATGGAACCTTCAGCCATCAATGCGTTGACCAAAAATTTGTAATTAGCCAATTTTCTTGATTGAGGTGTTGGTGAAGATGGCTCGGCCAAATTTTTGTTACGGGCTGATTTCTCCTTGGTTGAAGTGTTGGTGGGGGGTGATTCCTCGATCTTGACCTTTGGACGAAGAAATTAAACCAAGTTAAATGTGATTGATTGACCACTTATGGAACCTTCGTCCACTGGTGCTTCGATCGAAGTTTTGGTATTGGGTAATTTTCTCGATTGAGATGCTGGTCAAAACAACTTCGCCGATTTTTTTTTTATTACTGGCCGATTTTCTCCATGGCTGAATACAACCAACTATTTGTTTGGCGATGTTCAACACTTTTCTGATTGATTTCGGTCAGTTTCAATGGATGGGATTGGTACTAGTGGCATTTCACGATCGGTTCACTCATTTTGACCCTCTGGTCAACCATTGCTAGATAAATCAATCACGCGATTTAGAGAGGGGAGTTCGTACTTCTAAAATGGGTTTTATAATGCCTTCGATGATCGAAGGGCTTTCTAATATTAATACAAAGTAGAATGTAACAGTGTGGTAAGTGTGTTGAGTATGAAATGGATAGAAATGACAGAGATTATTAAACAAAAAAAGATGACTGAACTTGATTGAAAGTAATCATAAGAGACAACTTACAAATATCATGTGATCAAAACAAGTCACAGAGGCAAATACAAATTTTCTCCATAGTGGATGCTGAAGATCAAGTGACTAATGTCTCTCCGAGAAGAGGTGAGTATAGAAGTGACTAAGGGGCTCTCCCTAAGGAGGAAACAATGCTAAGGTATTCTCCTAGAAGAGATGAACACCAAAAACAATAAAGAGCTCTCCCAGAGGAGGTCACTATGCTAAGATCTCTCCCGGAGGAGGTGATAAGGCTGTTGAGAAGCAATGGTTGTATGTGTTTGGTTGATTAAGAGATCCAGTCTTCTTCATACTTGGCCTATTTATAAACTTCATTGGTAGATTCAGTAATGTTCCTACAAATTTTCTGCATTGATACCATCTGATTTTGCCAAGTTTCTTTGAGAGTAATTGTCCTTTAATAAATGTTTCATTTATCTTTATCTTTTTATGTCTTGTGTGAGCTCTATTGGCGGTTAATATAACTCTCCTCTAATTGATCCTCCTTTCCACAATGCTTGCTGATTCTATTATTTGTCTTCTGCCATGTGTCTCATGTCTAACAGTTTCACTTTGAGATAACTAAGATCTCGTTCCCTTGACGACTATCATGTGTCTCATGTTTGACATTTATCACTTCCAGATAACTATGATCTCATTCCCTTAATGACTATCTTGTGTACCATGTTTGGCAGTACTGCATAATTATGATCTCATCCATTGATGACTGCCATATGTCCTATGTACTTTCCTTTCAATGATTGTCACGTGTCTCACGTACTTGACCTTCAATAATTTTCATGTGTCCTAAGATTAACCAACTTTGTTTCTGAATTGATTTCAGTCATTGGTCGAAATTCATGACCGAAGTTGTCTTTGGTAATTCTTTGGTCGTTGATCAAAATTCATGACCGATGTTAGAGTGCATTTCTTCAGTTGGTCATCTATTAGTTGATAAAGATTTTACCAGGTGTCATAATCTTACCCGCCTATCCGAACTGTAAGATTTTGGTGTAAACAAATCTGCACAACAATTTTTCCCTTCCATAAAACCTAATTTAATTCCAACTACCAATATATCATAATTTATTTGGGGCGGGTCTACGGATCGGGACCTCAGTTTGGGTCTCCTTCAATTCAGGCACTCCCTTGCACCCTCATTGGGGCTGGTCTATAGTACTTCCCCTGTATTGTAATACAGAATATTAGACACATATTACAACAAATTGGAAGAAAATGCTATCCGTCAAGGATCATCCATTGTTCTAGATCAGCATAACTAAATTTAAAGTTTTTCTTTCATCTTCTTTTCTTTCTTTATCATCTTGCTCTTCCTTGATTATCTTTATCAAATAATTGTACTAAGCACCCATCATGGCAGATTCACTTTTTGATAATACAACTCAGGTTCATGATATCTATATTAAATCTTTGCAGTATATTCCCCTATAATTTTGAGAAATTAGATACAAGCTTAATAGGGAGCTGAGTCACTCAAAGACAAAGAACCACCCCACCCATGGTATACACAATATCGGTGGTCCAGTGATAAAAAAATATCCCCATAGAGAAAGACTCAAGTTCGAGTCCTTGGAATGACTGTAAGGGTTGGTATGCCGACTCACTAACTAACTAGGGTTGTGGCTAGGGGCGGAGCCACATAGGGCCAGGGTGGCTGAAGTCCCCCTGAAATTTTGGGATTTTTTTTTTATTATAGTATTAATAGCCTGTGAGAGGAGGGGCCAAGCCGGGTGGATAGGGGCTCTAAGCCCCCCTATAATTTTGAGAAAAAAAATATTCTTTAAAAATAGACACAAACAGACACGATGACCCATGTACTTGAGCCGGAAAAAAAAAAAAAAATCAGGGGCTACGCCACCAAACCCCCCTTTGTTAGCTCCCCCTTCAAGAGAATCCTGGCTCCGCCCTCCCCTGGTTGTGGCCTAATGGCGTGTCATGTAAAAAAAAACACTCATGGTATGAATCATCTAAACTAAACCTAAACAGCAGTACCCCCCATGCATCTCCACCAAAAGTAAAAAAGTGATTTAAACCAAACCAAATGCATACCACATGACACAAGAAGTTATTGCATCTTCGGAATCTCACAGCTATATAATCGGTAATCTTAATGACCATTTGAAGTATAACAGAGAGAGAAAGAGAATGCCAGAATACTGTGTAACAGGAGGGACCGGGCTCATAGCGGCTTACTTAGTCAAGTCGTTGCTCGAAAAGGGTCACACAGTTCGGACCACAGTGCGAGACCCAGGTCTGCTTCAGCTCTCCATTCTTTTCCTTTTGCCCATGTTTTCATTCTTTCATCGTTTTCACTCTCAAAAGATCATGAAATGGAGGTTTGGGATCTTTTGAATTGTGAAATACGTGAACCCATTTGTTCACACTATCTTCGTATCAAAGAATAATGGCATGGTAAGGCCATCAATTGTTATGGTGCTTGCTCTACGCACCGTACGTCCCATACGAATCAAAAGGCAGTGTCTGGTATCATCAAACCATTTCTACTGAAGTTTTCTGTTTCTCCAAAGAGCAGATTGTATAGGTTAGGACAATGTTAGATGATCAATGTTAGATGATCTTCTCCGTAAGTCTTATTTGATCTAATAAGAGCTATTTAAATTAGAATTAGAAAATAAGAACTTTCCATCTTAGGCCTTGTTTTACAATGGTTTGTTATGGTACAATCGTCCTTTTTTTTTAATCTAAAGAAAGTTCTTTTTTTTTCTTGTTTAGTAAAATTACAAATAAACAATTATATGAGGAGCATTTGCAAAAAAAATATGAGGGACATAAAAAAAATATTTAATAAAAAGTATTAAGGATCTAAAACTCTATTTCAATTAAAGTAAATAAAATGCGCTTGTGTAAAATAAACCTCCATCTACATTAGTAGTTAGTAGTTTACAACAAGCTTTGAAAGAAAAAGTAATGTTGAGATTACATATTATTTTAGAGGCGATACATTTTATAATACATTTTATGCTAAAACATGTAGGCATTAGATTATATATATATATATATATAAAAGAGGATTCCTCATATCCAAAACGTTGATGGAATCTTTTGTAATTCAAAACTACCCTTTGCATATTGACCCTTGAAAACATGATGAAAATATTAAATTTCAAGATTAACCTTTGCATAATGAGTCAAAAACGTAGATGAAATTTTGTAAAATTCTCAAACTACCCATATCATAATCATAATCATTATATAAATCAAACACTTAATTAAATGTTTGCATGATTCTCATATTACCCCTCACTCATCTATCTAATAGGCTTGAAATTCTCTACAACTATAATAGACTTCTTGTAATCCGGTTACACCATTGAGGTCGTGTTGTGTCCCTTTTAACACTATTTAATTGTGGTTAAGATTCACTTACTCCTAAGGTTCACCCACTTATCATTGGATTTTAGAAGAAAAAAAATTTAACCTAGGAATTAGTAAATTTTAACTAGGGTTTAAAAAAATTTCTATGGTAGATGAATCTTAACCACAATTAAGAAGTGTCAAAAGAGATACATGACAACCTCAAGGGTGTAATGGGACTCCACTGTTGTTGAGATTCGCTGACCCCTAGGGTTCAACCACTTATTCTTGGTTTTTAGAAAAATTATTAATTTCTTTTAACATTGATTAAAGTTCACTAACTCTAAGGGTTAAGTTTTTTTTCATATTTTTTTTCTTAAAACCAAGGATAAGTGGGTGAACCATAGGGGGGGTGAATCATAATCACAGTTAAGTAGTGTAAAAATGGACATATGGTGACCTCAGTGACATAACCGGACTCCTTGCTCTCTTGGCAAAATGTTCCGAAAGAAGAACGTCTCGCCAAGGTCTCGCCCACCTCCTTTCTTTGCTATACCCAACATGTCTTTAAAGCTTTTTAGTTTTTAAAATGTCCCAACATCATATTTGAATAAGCAACGTGTCTCTCACAATTTTTTTAACCCAAAATATTTCTTAAGTTTCTAAACCCAAAATATTTCTTAATTTTTTTTATGTCGAAATGTCCTCATGACTAGGATCTCTCTTCTCAGTCTCTCTTCATTTTCTCTCTCACGTGATATATATATATATATATATCAAACGGCCATATTTTTTAAAATTAAGCAATAAGTTCTAATTTTCTGACTTAGGTTTTAGATCTTCTGCTAATGGGGAAACTTATGGTCTCCAAGTAGACTGTAAGGAGGGTCTACCATACTAATCCATGAAAAGTACTCGATGGAGCCCACCATCTTTCAAGTCTCATCGAATAGAAAAGATCTAGATCACAGCCAATTGCAATTGAATTCAAGGGAATTCAATTGCATATGTGTTAGTGGTGGATTGGATGAGGAATAAACATATGGGAAATTTAAATTTTAAATTGTTTTTTCTCTTCAATTCACATGTGACAGATATGCAATTGAATTCAATTGCAATTGACTATGATTTGATCATAGAAAGCAAATCATCCAGAGAGTCCTCCACTAGTTTATGTGTGAGCTGACATTTACAAATAAAAGTTAAGACATAATTTCATGTTTTCCAACTCTTTTGGTCAAATTTAATATCTATGGTTAATGTTGACCGAACTTAAATTTTAAGAAAAATTGTAAAAAAAAAATTGATAAAAACTGGCATTTTATGGAGCTGTTGGAACATATGGCGAACCACTATCAATCCGGGTTAATCGTGAGGAAATCCAGAGTCTAAAAATAATTTAAGGGTGATGATAGGCACACTCCACTATTTGATGATTGCACCCTATTTTTATTTATTTTTTTACTTTCAAATTTTAACATATTTAATAGCAGCACCCCAACCTTATCCTATGATCATTTTCCATATGTTTGAGCAGTTTTGATACTAAACCGGCTTTCGAATGATCTTTGTTCCTCACAGAAATCATGATCATAGTTTTTTTTCTATAAAGTGAGTTCTACATATTTTATGAAATGGAAGCTTTGTTAGCTCTGCTCTGTTATCACTACGGATCTCATTTGTGCAGACAATAGTTTATCTCTCATTTTGTCTGAAAAAATGAGGCCCACTCATGTTTGATGTGGTGGTCACCCTTATTGAATGCATGACCTCATTTTTTCAGACGCAATGGGGCAACAGCCCAACAGCAAACTCCATATTATCTGTAGAGCTTGATTGGTTCATTTTTTTTTTTTTTCCCTTTTCTTACTAGGGATTCAGAGAAGTCGGTTTCCTCTGGAAGATGAGTGGGGCCAAGGAGAGGCTAAAGATGATGAAAGCCGATCTAATGGTGGATGGAAGCTTCGACGAAGCTGTTCAAGGCATTGATGGTGTCTTCCACACTGCATCTCCGGTTCTCGTCCCCTACGATCACAACATTCAGGCAAGCAATTAGGAAATACAGATTACTTAAATTATCATTTGATTTTTTTATTTTGTTGCTAATATGGTTGTAGAAAACCAGGGCAGATGTTTTTATATAAGCTTTGATAATTGCAGGAAACCTTGATTGACCCGTGCATAAAGGGTACAGTGAATGTGCTGAGCTCCTGCTCGAAAACAAGTAGCGTGAAGAGGGTGGTGCTTACCTCTTCTTGCTCTTCCATTAGATACCGAGACGATGCTCAACTAGTCTCTCCTCTTAATGAGTCACATTGGAGCGATACCCAATACTGTAAACACTACAATGTACTGACGCTTCCTTCCATGTTAGGCTCCTATAAGCACCACATACACGCACAAAATTCAGATATTAGTATTTTTGGAGAATGATTGTGAGACCACCCCGGTCATACGGCAACCTAAGACTGAATGCGGACTTCTAGAGCATCCAATTTTTTGTGATGCGCTAGTGTCCCCGTTACTTGTTGATCCTGTAGAACCTGTTTCACAGTATTTGAATCGAAACATGTTATTTAATTTGCTTGAATCAAGTTATTTGAGTGTACCATACAAATTCACTGATTCAAGTAAAATAACCTGAATCGTGATATTTTACCTGAAGACGGAAAAGCCTTTCATGGGATGATTAATTAGCCGTGATGTTAGGATATCCCATATTGTTGGACACCCCAAAATCCAACCAAAATGGAAATGGTCTCGGGTTGCCCTTAGACTACACGATCTCAGTAGCAAAGTCCAGTACTTTTAAGGAAATCCTCGCTTCCATTGCAGCTGTGGTACGCGTATGCAAAGACATTAGCTGAGAAAGAGGCCTGGCGACTAGCGAATGCAAGCGGGATCAATCTAGTAGTTGTGAACCCATCTTTTGTGGTCCGTCCCTTGCTTGCACCACAACCAACCAGTACCCTACTCCTGATACTGGCAATCATCAAAGGTTAGATTAGATATCCTCCCTCATTACCTCCAAATAATCTGCTATAGTGTTTGACAGATTCACATACAATAGATGAAAGATCGATATTATGAATTGATGAAATAGTACAACACATGATAAAAGTAGTCTCATTCATATTTACTGTGGACTAAATGCTTCTCTGATATATGGAGCATTCTCCATAAATTTGCGTACACTAGGTTTCGGTTGTAGTTTACAGTTTGAGGATAAGGTCTCTCACTTCTTCACAATTTTTCATTAGGTGTGACAGGCGAATACCCAAACACAACAGTTGGGTTTGTGCACATAGACGATGTGGTTGCTTCCCACATACTAGCAATGGAAGAGAGTAAAGCATCAGGCAGACTTATATGTTCGAGCTCAGTAGCTCACTGGTCAGAGATCATTGAGATGCTTAAGGCCAAATATCCATCCTACCCATTCGAAAACAAGTAAGTGACAGTGCTCTCTTTTACCTACAAAATATTTTCTATAATGCGACTCGAGCATAGGATAAACAGCTTGTAACCACCCTTTAAAAGCCACACCATTCACATGACCCAATGGCTGTTGAAGTGCAGGATCAACCCCACATATTGGTTTCTTTTGTTAGTTGTTGACGTTGACTGAAATATAAAATCGAAACAAGAGGAGATCATGTCTCTTTCCAAGAACTAACCTTGAATCGACAAGGAAAATAGAGAAAAGTCTTGAGAGTTGCAAGTTTTGTCATTGGACCACGTAGACACCCTGAGTTTGCCCGGATTCTTCACGCTCCTCTAACTCTTCTACGTTAATACTTTGACTCTCCATGGCCTTAGGACTCACCTCTAAACCCCAACTTGTCCAATTTATCCTAATATGGGACCAAATCAAAATACATCAATCCCTATTGGTTTTTCAAAAAAAAAAAAAAATTCCTATCTGGTCTTTTTTAACAAAAACGACCCTCCATTTTTAGCTATAAAACCTTGGTCGTTTTTGATAAAAACGACCAAAATTTTAAAGCTTAATTTTGGTGGTCATTTATGTACAAAACGACTTAGTCTGAGCCTGTAACTAACCCATGTGCTAGGGAATCTTTCCTGTTACAAAAGGGGACCCATTGGTCGTTTTTATCATAAACGGCCTTGAAATCCTCATGTCTTTTTTGATAAAAACGACCAGTGTTAAACTCAAAATTTTGTCCATCAACTCTTATGGTATAGTAACCCCTCTTGGACCAAAATACCCTCACTATTTTCGAGTTCCCAGGGATTTCGTCCAAACAACCAAAAAAATGACTTCTTTGTCCCCAAGAGTGTTTAGTCCCATATTGGAATTGGATGAGTTTTTCCCCTCAACCTCTCCCCTATAAATACCCTAGCCCTTTACCCCATTTCACTCACAACTTTTGCTAGCTAAAATTCTACTCAAAAGAGACTAAAGAAAGTCATGCTTTGCAAGGCATTCTAAATCTTGAAAAATCTTTTACTCATCCCCTTTGCCCCAAAAACCCAAGAATTCTCTAAGTCCCTAGAGCACTAGAAAGAAAAGGCTTTGGAGAGGAGAAAGAAGGAGAAGGAGAAGGAGAGCATGGAGATTTTGGAAAAAGCTTGAAGACTCTATTTCAAGGGGGTCTCCAACCCACATAGGTAGGCCAACATTCTATCCCATCCCATTTTATTTTGTGCTAATTCTCTTCTTCACCCTCTACTTTTATTTTTTGTAATGAGCCTTAGATAAATTTTAAGCCCTATCCCCCTTTCTTTGGGTAGTTTGGACTCTCCTATGACGCGTTTCGCCTATTAAGGGGCTTCAAATGGAAGGAAGAGGGGTAGGAACCTATAGGTCTTTTTAGAACCACTTTCTTTTTATTTTCTTTTTTAAAATAAAAGTGATGTATGGGCCAAGTTGTTGAAATTTCCCCTCTCTTTGCTCTAAGACTCACTAAGGACCTCCTAAGACGCGTTTCGCCGAATTGGGGCTCCTTGTGAGATATTGTTGGATGTTGTCATGAATTCAACTCGGATGACCCGAAAAATGGGTGACCCGTTTTTAGGCCCGACCCGTTTTGGGTATTTTACCCATTTTCTCTTTATTGTAACCCTAATATAAAAGGGATTTCTTAAGGTTTCTTTTTTTTGGGAAGAGAAAAAAGAAATGGGGAGCCGTTTTTTGAGATTTGGGAAGAGGGTTTTCTCTGAGGAGAGCTTTGTAAAATCTTCTATTGAATATAGTGATCGATCGCTGCTACCCGTGGACGTAGGCATATTGTCGAACCATGTAAATCATGTCTCCGTTTGGTTTGGTTTTTTCTCTATTTCGTATTGTTTGATTTGCTGTTTTTTTATTCGTTTCACCTTGGATTTGTTCGCTTCCGCATAACAAACTGGTATCAGAGCACCCAGGTTCCGACCTCGGTATTGTTTGATTTCTGCGGATTGGATTAATGGTGGAAACGAGCGAAACAGTTGCTGAGGGTTCTTCTTCGAGACCCTCATTGGTGGTCAGAACTATGGTTTCGAATTCAAAATTCGAAGTTGAGAAATTTGATGGAAGAAACAACTTCGGCATGTGGCAATGCGAAGTTTTGGATGTTCTAATCCAACAAGAGTTGGATATTACTCTGAAGGATAAACCCGATGATATAAAAGAGAAGGATTGGAAGAAAATAAATCGTCAGGCCTTCGGTACCATCAGGCTTTGTCTCGCTAAAGATCAGAAATATTTTGTGATGAAAGAGACTTCGGCTAAGGAGTTATGGAAGAAATTGGAGAACAAGTATATGACCAAGAGCATTGAAAATCGACTCTCCTTGAAGAAGAGACTCTTCCGTTTTGGGTATAAACTAGGTACTACTATCACTGAGCATTTAGATAGTTATAATAAAATTCTCGCTGATTTGCAAAATCTTGAAGTAAAAATAGACGATGAGGATAAAGCATTATGTTTGATAAATTCCCTACCTGATAGTTATGATCATCTGTCTACTACTCTAATTTATGGAAAAGATAAACTTAAATTTGAAGATGTATCAAATGCTTTGATGAATAATGAGTATAGAAAGAAGGACCAACAAGCCAATAGAGACTCAACATCAGAAGCTTTGACTGTAAGGGGTAGATCAGTTGATAGAAAATTCAGTTGGCGGGGTAAATCTCGTTCGAAGTCAAGAGCACCATCATCTGAAATAAAAATTCCAGCAAAGGATGAGTGTGCCTTTTGTCGTAATAAAGGGCACTGGAAAAAGGACTACCCAAAATTGAAAAACAGAGAAAAGAAGGGTTCGAATGCGAATGTTGCTCAGTTTGAAAATGATGATTCAGAATTTGTTTTGACTGTTTCACCATCAGTTGGTCATTCTGATGAGTGGATTTTAGACTCGGGTTGTTCCTATCATATGTGTCCCAATAGGGACTGGTTTTCGAGTTTTCAGGAGTTGGATGGAGGAATTGTTTTAATGGGAAATGATAATGCCTGTAAAACCAAGGGGATAGGAAAAATCCGGTTAAAGATGCATGATGGAGCAGTTAGAATTCTAACAGATGTTCGGTATGTACCGGACTTGAAGAAAAATCTTATCTCATTGGGGTCTTTAGACTCAAAGGGCTTCAAGATTACTATGGAAGGTGGAGTACTTAAAGTTGTATTTGGTGCACTTGTGATAATGAAATGTACTCGACAGGGAAACTTGTATTTTCTGGATGGGAATACAATTACAGGGAGAGCAGCAGTTTCTGACAGTCCAGATGAGATTGTGTCTGATTCTTCTAGACAATGGCACATGCGCTTAGGGCATGCAGGAGAGAAGGCTTTACAAGGATTGGTGAAGCAAGGTTTGTTAAAAGGCGCCAAGACTGGTAAATTCGGGTTTTGTGAGCATTGTATTATGGGCAAGCAGACTAGAGTCAAGTTTGGGACAGCAGTTCATCGTACTCAGGGGACTCTAGATTATGTTCACATAGATGTATGGGGACCTACCAAAGTTGCATCTTTGGGAGGTAAACATTGGTTTGTCACATTTATTGATGACTTCTCAAGGCGAGTTTGGGTGTACACAATGCGGTATAAAAGTGAAGTCCTAGATGTGTTTCTTCAGTGGAAGAAGATGATTGAGACCTAGACTGGCAGAAAGATAAAAAAGGCTCAGGTCAGATAATGGTGGTGAGTACAAGTCCGATCCATTTTTGCAAGTATGCCAAGACGAGGGGATAGTTAGACACTTCACAGTTAGAGATACACCGTAACAGAATGGAGTGGCAGAACGCATGAACCGTACTTTACTGGAGAAGGTGCGATGTATGTTGTCCAATTCTGGATTGGGCAAGACATTTTGGGCTGAAGCAGTGACATATGCATGTCATCTCATCAACAGGTTGCCTGCAGCTGCAAATGATGGAAAAACGCCTATTGAGGTATGGTCTGAAAAACCTGCTACAGATTATGATTTCTTGCATATATTTAGTTGTCCAGCTTATTTTCATCTCAAAGAAACTAAGTTGGATCCTAGAGCCAAAAAGGCTATATTTTTAGGCTTTAATACAGGTGTGAAGGGATACAGACTTTGGTGTCCAAATGAAAAGAAATTTGTTTTAAGCAGATATGTGACTTTTGTGGAGTCTGAAATGATAAATAAAATGAAGCAGAAGGATTCTCAGAAGGAGAATATAAAAAATGGGATTTCGAAGCAGGTGGAGTTTGAGACTCCAATGGTTCCAATGAAGATTGTTCAGACAGTCAATAGTCCTATAGAAGATTCAGGTAGTGAGGACTCAGGTTCAGTTGAGGAAGAAGCTCCAGTTCATGTAACCGCACAACAATCAGATTCTATTGCAGCAAGTTGACCTAGAAGAGAAGCTCGAAAACCAGCAAGATTTGTTGACTTGGTGGCGTATGCACTTCCAATTGTTGATGATGATGTTCCACTAACTTACAGAGAAGCTTTAAGAAATTTAGAAAATGTAGAGTGGAAGAAGGGAATGGATGAGGAGATGGAGTCACTTTACAAAAATCAGACTTGGGAGTTAGTAAACCTTCCAAAGGGAAAGAAAGCAATCGGTTGCAAGTGGGTATACACAAAGAAGGAAGGTTCTTCAGGAAAGAACAGTGTGAGATTCAAGGCTAGATTAGTAGCTAAAGGCTACGCGCAGAAGGAAGGGATAGATTACAATGAAGTTTTTTCTCTCATTGTTAAACACTCCTCTATTCGAATTTTGCTAGCTTTGGTTGCTCAGTTTGATCTCACGTTAGCACAACTCGACGTCAAAACTACCTTCTTGCATGGTGATTTAGAGGAGGAAATATACATGTCTCAACCAGATGGGTACAACGTGACCGGTAAAGAGAATTGGGCTTGCAAACTGAGAAAGTCGTTGTATGGTTTGAAACAGTCTCCAAGGCAGTGGTACAAGCGATTTGATCGGTTTATGATGGAACAAAAGTACACAAAAAGTCAATTTGATCATTGTGTATATTTTTGGAAGCTTCATGATGGTTCCTTTATATATTTACTCTTATATGTAGATGACATGCTCATTGCATCTAAGAGTAAGGTGGAGATAGACAGGTTGAAGATTCAGTTGAGGAATGAATTTGAAATGAAGGACCTTGGGGAAGCTAAGAAAATATTGGGTATGGAAATTAAAAGAGACAAAGTGAAGGGGACAGTTTGTTTATCACAGACAAAGTATTTGAAGAAAGTGCTATAGCGGTTTGGTATGAATGACAAAAAAAAACCTGTAAGTACACCTTTGGCCCCTCATTTCAAGCTTAGTGCTTTGATGTCTCCGAGTACAAATGAGGAGCGTGAGTATATGGATCAGATTCCGTATGCAAACGCAGTTGGTGCTCTAATGTATGCTATGGTGTGTACTAGACCGGACATTTCACATGCTGTCAGTATGGTGAGCAGGTATATGCATGATCCAGGGAAAGGACATTGGTTGGCAGTAAAATGGATCTTAAGATACATTCAGGGTACAGTAGATGTTGAGTTAATATTTGAGAGGGATGATATGCTTAGTCAGCACGTAGTTGGATATGTGGATTGGGACTATGCTGGTGATTTGGATAAACGCCGGTCAACTACAGGATATGTCTTACTCTTGCTAAAGGACTAATGAGTTGGAGTTTGACGTTACAGTCAACAGTTGCTTTGTCTACTACTGAGGCAGAGTACATAGCAGTGACAAAGGCTATTAAAGAGGCCATTTGGCTACATGGGTTGATTGAGCACTTAGGGATTGTTCAGGAGCACATTGAGGTCTACTGTGACAGTCAGAGTGCAATTTTTTTAGCAAAGAACCAGGTTCATCACTCTCGAACAAAGCATATCAACGTTCGTTTTCATTTTGTTCGAGAAGTTGTGGATGAAGGTGATATTCTTCTTCAGAAGATTAGGACTGCAGATAACCTTGTAGATATGCTTACTAAGGTGGTGACTGGGGTCAAGTTCAAGCACTGTTTGGACTTGATCAATATCTCTCAGATTTGAGCACCTTCGGGTGCATGGCGCCTAAGGGTGCATTTGGAGGCAGCGTGGTTTGTTCTTTTATGTTTTGAGATGGTTTGGTAGAATTCAAGCCAAGGTGGAGATTTGATGGATGTTGCCATGAATTCAACCCGAATTCATGACAACCCGGATGACCCGACAAATGGGCAATGTGTGGGGTTCCCCCACCATTGCCGTGGGGGTCCAGGGGCAAAGCCCTCGGCCGAAATTTTGACCCGTTTTTAGGCCCGACCTGTTTTGGGTATTTTACCAATTTTCTCTTTATTGTAACCTTAATATAAAAGGGATTTTTTAAGGTCTCTTTTTTTTTGGAAGAGAAAAAAGAAAAGGGGAGCCGTTTTTTGGGATTTAGGAAGAGGGTTTTCTCTGAGGAGAGCTTTGTAAAAACTTCTATTGAATATAGTGATCGATCACTGTTGCCCATGGATGTAGGCATATTGCCGAACCACGTAAATCGTGTGTCTCCATTTGGTTTGGTTTTTTCTCTATTTCATATTGTTTGATTTGCTATTTTTTTTATTCGTTTCACCTTGGATTTGTTCGCTTCCGCATAACAGATATGAGATATCATTTAGTCTTAGAACCCACATTTTCAATCTCATTACTCTAGCTTTGTAGTGGAATGTTCCTCTTCTCCTTAAAAAAGTTCATTAAGGATCTCCTATGACGTGTTTCGCTGAATTGGGGCTCTTTGCGAATAACAGGGAAAAGAGGGGTATTCCATTCATTGAGGGACACATGGTTGCTTTTGAAAAATTATTTTATTTTCTTTTTATCATCATTTTACACATTATAACGATGTCTAATCTTCCTAGATTAGAGTCGTTATAATGCCCATTTTTAAATTGAGTTTTAACATCATTTTATGCGTTCTAACGATGTCTAATCTTTCTAGATTAGAGTCGTTATAATGCCCGTTTTTAAATAGATTTTTAACATCATTTTATGCGTTCTAACGATGTCTAATCTTTCTAGATTAGAGTCATTATAATGCCCGTTTTTAGTTAGATTTTCATCATCATTTTATGCGTTCTAACGATGTCTAATCTTGCTAGATTAGAGTCGTTATAATGTCCGTTTTTAGGTAGATTTTCATCATCATTTTATGTGTTCCAACGATGTCTAATCTCCCTAGATTAGAGTCGTTATAATGCTTCGAAAGTTAGAATTTCATTAAGCATCTTCTTTAAGCCAAGTTATTAAAGAAATTTTTAGGGAATTTTGAAATTTTAGGTTATCGTCTTTGGACGGGTGATTTGGGGTGCCTAACACCTTCCTCAAATCACAATAGAACCTCCCTTCTTTGAATCTCATCATGGTTTCGCATTGATTTTATTTCAAATGAATTTCGGTGACTAATCGCACCATAACTCGATGATTGGTGGCAACTCAGTTTCTTTTTTTAAAAATATTTCCGAAAAAGGTCATTATCTCACAGACCATATGCATTTTCTTTGTAGAACTATATGTATAGATGTTTTTCATCTATTGGGTTGCAATTCCCATAAGACTTTAAATGCAGTAAAATGAATTATTTCAAATCTCATCAAAAAAATTACAAGACTTGAAATCTCATGATAGTAAGACTTAATTTGTAAAAAACTTTGACAAAATGACTCAAATTTCCTACCCACTACTATGGCAATAAATTGTAAAGTGTCAAGTTTTATAAGTCTCACCAGAAGAACGATCCTTAAAGGAATTAAAATTTAGTATTAATCAAAAACTAATAAATATTTTTAAGCAGCAGCTTAAATACATCCAAAACTCTAATTTATCCATAATAGTAAAAATTATCCAAAATAATAAATTCTTAATTATCATGAAACTCTTTGGATAACCTTCAATTCCTAAATTTAGGCCTTCTAAAACAAACTGAACTCTAAAATCATAAAAATACGCTAAAATTAAACTTACTGAAAATAGTTTTTTTTTTTCTTCAAACTGTGATTTGACTCTCGAAATTGCCTTTTTCGCCTTGATAAAGGTAATATACTATCCTCTATTGTTGCATCGAGGTCTTGTTAAGATGAATATTTTGCGTACTTGTGGGTCACATGATGATATCAGGGTCAAACTTATGACCATTTGAAGTTAGCGCTATGGTTTTCGATTTGATTTTCTCTGTCCTTGATGTTCCGGAAACTACTCGGCTACTTGTTCTACAGCATTAGTTTTTCCTACAGTGAATTATGATGGCATTGTAGGTGTGGCAACCAAAGAGGAGATGACATCCCACATAGCATGGACACCAGCAAGATTACTCAATTGGGGCTCCCCACCTTCAAAACACTCCCTCGAATGTTTGACGACTGCATCAATAGCTTCCAAGAAAAGGGATTTTTATGAGGTCTGTCACATCTCCAAGCTTCAACTAGTTGGAATTGTGCTTGCGGCAGTCTGAACTCAGTATCACTAGTCGTAATAACAGGATAGTATTGAAAGAAAGAAATGTTTGAAGTAAAAACACAAATCCGTATGTTTCTCATTCAAAATATTGCATGAACAGTAAACTAAAATTGCTATGTTGAAGGACTTCTCTGCGTGAATTTAAACCTTTGAACTTGATTTTGATAAAATCATACATTTCCATTTTCATTGATTGCTCTACCTATGTTGGGCATAACATAAGTTTGACCTTTATACCATGAAGGTTGTGTTGGGATTTGAACTACGTGTTTAATCCCTAAACCCTTTGGATCTTGAAAACTATGAATCACAGAAATCACAGCAAATAGAAAAAAGTTGCAGAGAATAAAATTAAATAAAGACAAAACACAAAGATATACGAGGTTCAGAAATGTGCCTACATCCTCGGGAGCCACACCAATTCATTATCTTAAAGATACAGAGTACACAAAGTTTTTCACTCAGAATGACGGCCACTTCTCACACACACACCTAAAAAATACACACACTACTATGTTTTTAGGGTTAAAACTGTTAGAAATAAAGAGCACAAGGTTTGGTTGAGACTTTCTCAATTTTAGAGGTCTCGGTTCTTCTTCATCTTATATATATCAATAGTCCAATGGGTTTGTTTAAGATACAAGGAAACTTAACTGAACAGAATACATCAAAATATGGAAACTAGATAATCCTCATTAGATTAGGAAACAGAGTAATCTAGGAATCCAGTGCTATAAGGAAACTCTGCTGTTGTGATCCATCTCTCTACAGCTGTTGTGATCCTTTCCATTTGTATCGGTGCTATCCATTCATACACCCCCACAAGTTGATGACGCAGGCGACAACAACTTGGAGCACAAAAATTGGAAACGTGGAGCTGCTAATCCTTTAGTGAAAACATCTGCAGTTTGGTGAGTTGTGGGAACAAAACAATCTCTAAGTCGCCTTGAACAACACGCTCTCGAACAAAATGATAATCAATTTCTATATGTTTTGTCCGTGCGTGAAGGATCGGATTAGCCGCCATGTACGTAGCACTAATATTATCACAGAATAATTTGGTTGGTGATGAAAGAGAAATTCCCAAGTCACGCAAGATATATCGTATCCAAATCGTGTCGGCAGTTTTCACTACAAGAGCCCGATATTCAGCCTCAGCACTGGATCGAGACACTGTATTTTGCTTCTTGCTACACCAAGAGATGAGATTAGGTCCTAGAAAAATACAAAATCCGGTAGTGGAGCGACGATCATCAGGATTACCCGCCCAATCAGCATCAGAATAAGCAGTTAGCTGAAATGATGAAGCCGGTTGGATATGTAAGCCCCTGCCAAGGGATCCCTTTAAAAATCTAAGAATGCATTTGGCAGCAGTAAAATGACTATCTGTGGGCTGATGCATAAATTGGCAAGCCTGATTCACTGCATAGGTTAAATCGGGGCGTGTGAGAGTAAGGTATTGTAGGGCCCCAACTAGTTGACGATAAGAAGAAGGATCGACAAGTAAAGTACCCTCATGCGCAGATAGCTTGGACCGTGAAGCGACAGGTGTGGAGCAAGGTTTCGCACCCATCATATTGTGCTTGTTAAGAAGACTAAGAGAGTACTTAGTTTGGGTAAGAACAATGCCGGATGGAGAGCGATTGACTTCCATACCTAAGAAATAATGAAGATCACCGAGGTCTTTCATATCAAAGGCAGAGCCCAATGTAGTAATGAAGGAATTAAGTGCCTCAGAAGAGTCACCGACCAAAATTATGTCATCCACATATAGTAGGAGAACTAAGGTGCCCATGGAAGATTGATGAAGGAACATGGAGTTGTCAGCTTGACTGCAGCGAAAACCATGGCCGAGAAGAAATGAACTAAATTTTTGGAACCAAGCACGAGGGGCTTGTTTAAGACCATAGAGGGCTTTATGAAGGCGACAAACATGATGTGGAAAGTCCTGATCAACAAAACCAGGTGGTTGAACCATATAAACTTATTCGGCAAGAGCACCATGGAGGAAGGCATTACGCACATCTAACTGTCGAATGACCCAGTTCTTAGAGATAGCAACAGAAAGGACAGTACGAATTGTAGAAGGCTTGACAACAGGGCTGAATGTCTCATCATAGTCAAGCCCATATTGTTGGTTGAAGCCTTTAGCAACCAGACGAGCTTTATAGCGCTCAATGGTGCCATCTGCACATTGTTTGATTTTGTATACCCATTTGCAGCCCACAATATTCATGTGGGAGTGATGAGGAACAAGGGACCACGTATGATTCCGGAGAAGGGCATTAAACTCGTCAACCATAGCCGCACGCCAATTGGGATCTTTATTAGCAAGGGTGAAGCTGGTGGGTTCAACCAATGCATTAGATACATGTCCCAAGAGAGCAATAGGTAAGGGATGACGAGTAGATATCCAAGCGTTTGGAATACGAGTACCATCCTTGCTTCTAGTCGTCATTGGATGTGTGGAAACCGTAGGTGGAGCAGCTGGTAGGGGAGCATCCACCATCAAATCAATGGGAGGGGCAGCAAGCAAAGATGGATCAGACTTAGGAGAAGCATGAGCAACAGGAGGCATCGGTGCTGCTGGTTCATTGCAGGGTGAAGAGAACTCGATCAAAGAGACATCAGCTGGTACGTTGGGAGGCAAAGTGTGGCAGTGGGGCAGCAAAGGTGGATCATGATCGTCAACAACAGTGGCTAGGGGGTGAGAAACTGACCCAGTATCAAGTTGGATAGCTGTTCCAGGGTGCAAAGTTGGTGCTTGAGAGGAGGGATGAGGCCCAAGTATGCCGAGAATAGTAACTGTTGTTGAAGGAGAAGAGGCCCTGCAAAGATCAGCAAAAGGGAATAATGCTTCATTAAACCGCACGTGACGAGAGATATAAACACGACCCGTGGATGGATCGAGACATTGAAACCCTTTGTGAGATGTACTCTTCCCAACAAACACACATCGAACAGATTTGGGACTAAGCTTATCTTGCCGAGATGCCCCAAGAAATGGAAAACACTCACATCCAAACACACGGAGAAAAGCATAGTCAGGCTTGGAACCAAAAAGGGTCTCAAACGGTGATTTCTCACGGAGGACCGGAGTTGGCAATCTGTTTATCAAGAAAACAGCAGTAGTGAATGCCTCTAACCAATATTTCTTGGGCATTTTGCTATGGGAAAGTAACGTATTGCCAGTTTCAACCACACGCCGATGTTTCCTTTCAACGAGGCCATTCTGTTCGGGCGTATAGGGGCAAGATAGGCGATGTTGAATGCCAGAGGTGTCAAGGGCATGAGAAAAGGCTTTATTGACAAACTCGCCTCCACCATCACTTTGAAAAATCTTGATTTTTGTGGAGAAGTAATTTTCAGCCATCCGTTGGAAACTCTGAAAGCATTGCAGACTCTCTGATTTATGCCGCATGGGGTACAACCAAGTGAACCGGCTGAATTCATCAATAAAAATAATATAAAAGAGATAACCAGATACCGAGGTGGATGGGGATGGACCCCAAACATCGCAATGAATAACCGAGAGTGGAGCCGATGCATGATGAGTAACAGAGAGAAAAGGTAACCGATGACTTTTAAAGAGTTGATAGTCAGAACATGAAAAACTTCTATTATTCATCATTGGATACGTGATAGAGGAATCTGAATGTAAACTGCGCATTGCGGCTACTGATAGATGACCAAGCCGTCTATGCCAATCACCAAAGCAACTCTTATTGGAAGCTAAAGCTGTAGGTGGAGCTGGACGCTGAAGTGAAACCGGATACAAATCATCTTTAATCGGTCCATTGAGAATAACTTTCCTTGTGCCAAGATCCTTAATAGTGTATCCCCATGGATAAAAAATAAAGGCACAATTGTTATCTCTTGTTAGTTTAGCCACAGAAAGAAGATTCCGCTTAATGTCAGGCACCAAAAGAATGGAGGAGAGCTGAAAATCTGAATTGGAGCTGTGAAGGAGAGAGTTACCAATGCGAGAGATGGGAACATCATTACCATTACCAACCATCACGCGATCATGGCCGAGATAAGTATTAGACTGTTGAAGCAAAGAAGAGTCACATGTCATGTGATTGGTGGCACCAGAGTCAGCATACCAATGACTATCAAGAGGAGATTCAATTGACTGTGCAGCAAACGACTGAGGCAGGGAGATCTCCTTATAGGAATGATTGAAGCGTTGACGACACTGTAGAGCTGAGTGTCCAGGATGAGAACAGATCTGGCAAGTAGTGGGAGAACGAGATGGGCCACACAGGTGCTTGTAAGGTGCTGTCCCAAGAACACTAGAAAAGGATCCAGGGTCCCGTGGAGTCCCTCGATGAGGGGATCGACTGCGATTGCCGTGATTCCAACCATGGCGACCATGTTCACGAGGCTGCTGGTTGGGTTGGCGATTGGTGCGAAGTGATGTAGTAGTACCATCTTGTGTAATAGATGAAGAGAACTGAGAAAGACGTTGCTCTTGAACGAGGAGAAGGGAATGCAATTCAGAGAATGTAATAGGTTCAACGCGATTGTTAATCACGGTTGTGAAAGCTTCATATTCAAGTGGTGAACCACCGAGAGCATGCATGACTAAATCTCTGTCAGATATGTGGTCTTCGACAGCGACAAGCGCGTCGGAGATGCTCTTTAACTGATTCAAATATTCAGTTATGGAGGAAGAACCTTTGCGTAATGTTTGCAACTTGAGGCGGAGCTGCATGAGGCGAGCATGGGATTGCTGATTGAAGGAGGTAGCAAGGTAGTCCCAGATGTCTTTAGAACTGGTAAGCCCAATGGTTTGGGCGAGTACAGAGGTGCTCAAAGTAACGTTAATGCAACTGGTAACGTACTGATCCGCTCTGCGCCATTGCTGAAAATCTGGATTGAAGGAACCATCATCGAGGTGTGTAGGTGGGGTGGGATAGCTACCAGCGATGAAGCCAAATAAATCCTGTGAAACAAGAATGGGGTATAATAGATTTTTCCAGAGTAAATAGTTATGATCATCAAGTTTGAGGGAAACAAACTGAACTATGTTGGATATGTGAAGAGAGGAAGCAATGGTTGGGGAAAGAATGGGGTTGGAGATAGCAGAGGAAGCCATTGAAAAGAAAGAAAAATAAAATAAAGATGTCGAACAAGATTGCAAGAAGGAAGAGAACAATCAAGCTCAAAGGATAGAGACCCGAGCGTCTGATACCATGTTAGAAATAAAGAGCACAAGGTTTGGTTGAGACTTTCTCAATTTTAGAGGTCTCGGTTCTTCTTCATCTTATATATATCAATAGTCCAATGGGTTTGTTTAAGATACAAGGAAACTTAACTGAACAGAATACATCAAAATATGGAAACTAGATAATCCTCATTAGATTAGGAAACAGAGTAATCTAGGAATCCAGTGCTATAAGGAAACTCTGCTGTTGTGATCCATCTCTCTACAACTGTTGTGATCCTTTCCATTTGTATCGGTGCTATCCATTAATAAAAACTGTAAGGACAAAAATATGAACACTGATCCCCCCCCCCCCCCCCCCTCCCCCCTTGCCACCCCCCACAGACAATCTGTTGAAGGTTGTCTACATTCCCAACAAGTTGCTTCCCTGGACAGAATAGCTGATCTTAAACTAAGAATATAGTAACAAATTATGATATAAAACTTAATTAATCAAGAATATACTAAAACAACATATTGGTAATTTAGTGCACGTAGAGAGGAATATGAACTCTATCAGAGGCTACCGGATCAATTAAAGGGTACTTGAAGTGATTAGTGTTTAGAGATTTTTCAGCATAATCATGATCAAAAATCAAACCACCAGAATTTCGAATCACTACGGTGAGAAGATGAATTGTATCATGTATCACCACAAATCCACCACCAGTCCAATAGAAGGCACATTGACGAGTAGAAATCATTGGTACTCAGTGTTTTTTTATTTTTAAAAAAAAATCAATTGTACGGGGATTCACAAGAGTGCCTACAAATCCCTTATTTTATTTTCGTTTCTCATGATAATGTCTCCATTAAGGGCCCGTTCTTTTGCTTGAGACTTATAAAGCTTGGCACTTTACATTTCATCATGGTAGTTGGTAGGAAATTTGAGCCACTTTGTCAAGGTTTTTAACAAGATCAATTCTTCCCATCATGAGATTTCAAGTCACCATTTTTTATTAGATTTGAAATCATCCATTTTGTTGCATCTAAAATTTTACAAGAATTACAACCCAATAGATGAAAAGCATCGATACTTCTAGTTCTCAAAAGAAAATGCAAATTATCCTTTGAAAAAAATTGCAATGTGTCGTACTTTATAAAATGTGTCCGCAAAAGAATGGATCCTAATTAAAAAATAATTAGACAAAGATTAGGCCATAGGATTTCTAATACATAAGATTAGATCTGTATATGATGGTTTAGAATTCTCTATATGTCTATGGGGAGGGTGTAATCAAAAAACGAACACAAGCATAAATAATATAAGTTAAATATAAATAGGAGCTCAAGTTCAAGGGATAATAGGAGCCCCCAAAATAAGCATTGAGAGGTTTTTCGAGAATTACATAAAAATATTTTAACAAAAAATACCTTTATTTCATTTTTATAATTTTCAAATTACCCCTATCATAAGGAAACTTTTAGGAGCTCCCGTTATCTCTTCAATCAGAGCTCTATTTGAAAATATTCAAACCCTCAACTTCAGTTCTTATGGCGACAAGTAGCAAGGTCCTCCTATTCAAAGCATCAACTACTTTGTTTTACTATCCAGACTTGTGCTTTAATATAAAAGTAAACTTCTACATAAAAGAGATCCACCTAGCATGCATCCGATATATGTTGGCCTGAATATTGATAGATTTTAGAGCCTGATGATCTGTGGAGAGAACAAACTCCCTTTAAACCAAATAGTTCTTTCATGTCACAAAGCCTAAACCATGACATACGATTCTGGCTCATATGTTGACCATTTTTTGCATGTGTCACTTAATTTTTTTACAACAGAAGGCCATTGGTTTGCTTTCTTGTGAAAGTATGCCTCTAATTCCCACATACGAGGCATCTCTCTTCACCTGGAATAATTTTTTCCAAAATTTGATAGTGCTAAAATAGGGGCAGAAGTCAATTTTCTTCATGCACTCAATGAGAGGTACTGCAATATTGCTAAAATTTCTCACTAAGCGTTGGCAAAATGTTGCAAGATTATGAAAAGTGTGCACTTCATTGACATTTTTTGACGTAGGTCATTCTGTGATTTCTCTCACCTTCTCCTCATCCACACGAGTACCTTTATCACTCACAACATAGCCTAGGAACACAAGGCTTAAAGCTGCACTTCTTCAAGTTGATATAGAGGCTATTTAATTTCTTTGAGTATAGTAAATACTTCTAATAGATGGCCAACATGCTCATCTTTGTTATGACTGTACACACAAATAAAATTGAAGCACATGATTATAAATCTGTCACTGAAGGGTTTTATCACCTGGTTCATCAATCTCATTAACGTGTTTGGTGCATTCAAAAGTTTGAATGGCATCACCATCCAATTATAGAACTGACCTAATTCTAAATAGGGGATATCCACTCTACAGATCTAACTTCGAAAACACCTTTGAACCTTCCATAACATATCTAGCACTAGGTAAAAAAAGTTTTTCTACCCAAGAATCTTACTGATACACTACACTGGAGCAAACAAAGGCTTGCGACTTGTATGTATTGTGGAGCCAAATCAAATGAAAAAGACTAAATCTGTTGATTGTGTAAGAGAGAGAGAGAGAGACTTCTTTCACAGGCCCAAAGAGACTCTTTTGAAGACCCGTGACCCCTTTGACAAGACCATAGGTAAGATTACGAATGTCGATTTTTATTTGGCCCAAAGAGGCCCTTTTAATGATTTGTTACCTCTTTGGCAAGAGAAAGACCATAGGCAAAATCATAGATGTTGTTTTGTATTTGTCCCAAGGAGGCCCATTTCATTGCCCAAGAGGTTATTTGTCCTACTAAGACCTTGACCCATTGAGGTCCACTCCTTTTATTGGCCCATTGAGGTATAGCCCATTGAGACCCATCACAGCGATGATGGTTGGAAACTCTCATCGACAACAATAATGGAATCTACAACGATATTGGAAAGACTAGCAACCTACAGTACGTGTTCGAGTATCAAACTCATGCATTTTTTCAAACCTACATGAGTTTGAGTGAGAGTAAGAGAGATGTATGGTTATGGTATGTGTGAGATACACCATACCATCACCATCATCACAATTGAAAGGATTTAGATTAAGATTGAGATTGAGATTTGATTAGGATCAGTTTGATTTTTTTTTTATGTTTATATATATATATATATATATATATATATATTAATATCTATTTAAACCCTAGTTCAATCTCTTTGTAATCATCCAAGAATTATCAATAACTAATTCTCTTCAGAGTGGACAATTTCTCCTCTCCCTCACAAATCCCCCTTTAACTACTCTTGAACTATAGTTAACAATTTTTAACTCTTGTGGCTTAATTTTTTTTAATCTTTTTCTAAAAAGAAGGCTAGATGCTTTAACAATAAGGATTAGTGAATCTTAACTACAATTAAACGGAGATTAAAAGAGACACATAGTGAGAAAAGGAGGGACAAGACTCCTCCCTTCGCTCTACCAGTGAAGAGCTAATTATTTTCCTTACTTGAAACCCTCATAAATATGATATCCTATCATAGGCTTCCATGGACCGAGTGGCGATTCTTCCCCCTTAAGCAATTAGGATGTCCTACTTGAGCTGTAAACAGAGCAAATGAAGTACAAGATTCAGTATATATATCAAGTAGCTAACGAAAGTGCTCAAGTTCTTTTTTTCTTACTGGCATATTGTCTTTAGAGGAATGCTGAGAATGGACTAATATAAAAGAGGATTCCCATGTGAAGTTATACTAGTGAAAGTGGCACTGTGTTTTGTAGTCGAACGTAGCTGGTCGAGTGTACTTGGCTAGCGGCCTAAAAAAACTAAGTTCTAGTATGTCATCTTGGTGTAACGCGTTCTTTCGTAGCGATCATAACCCATTGCCTTACGAAGACCTAGTATGTTCCCTTTCTACAATAAAGAAGATGCATGCCTATTCTAAGGCCTATGCAGATGTTATAGAATGTTCAGAAATATTAGAAGATGGATGCATAACCAAACGTCGACTCTCTGCTCCTTGAACCAGTGCATACATTTGATTCAAAGAGAGTAGTTCATCCTTACTTTAGATTTGGACCCGTGCTAACTAAATTTATAGCTCAACCCAACCAATTATTCAAAGATTCAGTTCTACTCACGCTTAGTCAATCTTCGGTAACTCTTCCCAAGATAAGTGCATAAAGCTCATAACATCTAATAGTGATCAAGCTCTTCCCACATAGGGGTGTATCTGAGCCAAGCTAAGCCGAGCTTGTCCATGTTTGACCTTGGCTTAAACATGCTCGATTTTGGCTTGAGCTTGATTGGAGCTCGAATTAATGTTTATTAGGCTTGAGCTTGGCTTGAACAAGCTTGATCGTGATTGAGCTCCATTCAAGCTCGAACTGTATTTAATCCAAATTATTTTTGTTTAAACTTTCATGAATTATTTTGTTTAATTTTACATGATTTTAATAAAAGTATTATTAATAGATTATAACATCATGTATATATGAAAATAAAATTTAAGTTAGTCCTTCAATCCAAAAGTAGAGAATTAGATCAGAGTTTTTGCTTTTTACTTCTTAACTTTCTTTGTTATTATATATTATCCCTTAAACTTGTTTATTATAAATTAAAATTTATTATAATCTATGATAAAAAAAAATTTAAAAATATTGTATTAATATAAATAATATTACCATAAAATAGTGTGTATTTATATAATATTTCAATCTGAGTCAAGCTCAAGGTGAATCGAGCCAAAAACAAGCTAAGCTTCGAGCCAAGCTGAATCAAACAGTTTCTAGCTTGAGCATGGCTTGTTTAAACATTCAAGCTCAATTAAAAGCAACACTTGATTCATTTTAGCTTGAAATGCCAGCTTAATCATGATTCAAACAACCTGAGCTAAGTCAAGCCGACGAGCTAGCTTGGCTTGAGTGCAGCCTTATTCCCAAAAGCGACATAGGCTACCAAAGTATTTAGCTAATGATCTCTCCCTTTGAAGAAAATGAGAGATTTCTTCCTTTAACGGGATGGTCCGAGTAATATTGTGGTTTTTAGAGTTAATTAGTTATGAGCTGCAAAATCTTAAATCTTTAGTTGTCTACGGATGAAGGAAACAACATGACACATGTGGCTGCGTAGAGTGAAGAAGCCAACTCATATAGTAAGATTTTAGAATTCCAACTTATCATGAATTGGATCAATTAATCATTTCGATTATATAGCTAGATTTTTCATGACTACCAATAAAAATCTTGGCAGATTGACATCATTCTAAATTTCTTCCACTAGTTTTATTCTAATGTACTAATCTGGATACTTAATTTATCTGAAGAAGGTGTAGTCTCAAAAACATTTGTGCGCATTTTAGGAACTACAAAACTAATAATAGAATAGCTCAGATCACTCAAATACCAAAAACATCTCAACTAGAGGGCCAAATCAATGTTGATTTATACAAATCAGCAACTCACACACTTCCTATCCTTCCATTAGGTTGTTCAACTTCATGCAACCGAGAAGCATAGTCCACTCATAGTCAAAAGTAGAAAATTCAGCATATGACTACTCCAATTATTTGATTAGAAATTTTAAGTTAAACAAATAGATAAATTACCATCTAGAACTTTTGCCAAAAAATTGAAAAAAATAACAAACCCCTCTAAGAAGAACTAAATTTTTGACCTTTACTGGTAGAACCCAAGGGTGGAGCCAGGTTGAACCATGTGAAAAAAAGAATTAAGAATTATATACTATATTATTTAATTTAAGAGAGCAGTCATGGTGTACAAGGAGCAGTTGTCGTTTGAACTTAAAAAAAAAAAAAAAAACTATTTTTTATACTATATAATTTAATTTAAGAGGTCATAATCATGGTGTGAGGGGGTAGTTGTCCTATGAACTTAAAAAGATTAAGTTTTATATTATTTTATTTTATTTAAGAAAGCATAACCATGGTGCAAGGGGACAACTATCCCCCCCCCCCCCCCCCCCCCATTCTTTACAAACAGACACAAACAAGCGAGATGGCCCATGAACTTGGCCTAGAAAAACAAATTCGAAGTCTACACCCTCAAAGGCCCGCACTCCCTGGACCCATAATTTTTTGTATCTGCCTAATCATTTTTCACAAACTCATCAATAATAATTACTAAAATTATCAATCGATCATCGCTTGCCCCTACAAGAAAATCCTAGTGCAGACCCTGGTGGCACTGTACGGCTGCTGACTACAGTTATATAGTCAGTTGATGTCATTGTTCCAACAACCCTTCTTCGGCCTTCTCAACTGATGTTAATCCCTTTTGAAATATAAAAATGCTATACCAAGTAGGGTTTATGGAAGAGAAGAGAAGAATATAAGAGGGAATGGAAAGGGAGTTATTTCTTCATCCCTTTAGATCTCGTTTTTATCACTTATAAGATCAGGTATTATTTCATCATCCATCTCCTTTTCTATCACTTATAAGATCAAGTATTATTTCATCATTAAGTACATGAAAAACAATAGATAATAACTAACAAGAAATGAACTAGACAATAAAAAGGTAAGGTGCTTATTTAGACAGTCTATTAGAGTATTAGTGATATCGACATTTAAAACCCTACATAAGCATTGGACCAGTGTACCTTCTCAAGAATATTTTGTTTCATTACTCTGTTGTGGGGTGTCTATAGGATCATAGTATCGAAGAATTGTAGGAAAAGAAAATAAAGGACAAATACTTCACAAAGCACAAAAAGGATACGAAGAACCAATTTCAATAATCAAATAATGTTTTAGGCTTCTCTCAACTAATAATAAATCACCTCTTAAATAAATCACACCCTATGGTTGTTATTTAAAGAAAACAAAACAACTAAATAAAAGATATAGTCCTAATAGGAAACACTAAGAAAGACATTTACTCCTAATAAGAAACATAAGTTCTTGGTTTAGGTATTTCCAACAACCTCCCTTAAACCAAGATCTTTGAATGTCATCATCCCCATCATCTTCTTCAGCTTTACAAATGCATTGGTTGACAGTGGCTTTGTAAAAATGTCAGCAACTTGGTCTTCCGAGTGACAGAATTCGACAACAATTTCATTGTCCTGTACAAGATCACAAATGTAGTGAAATTTGATGCCAATATGCTTGCTCATTCCATGAAAAATTGGTTTCTTTGACAATGCAATCGTCGATTTATTGTCGCTCGATTTATTGTCGCACATGATCAATTCATTAGAAATTCTTGCTTTTGATTTAAATCACTAAGCAGGTGATGCAGCCACACCGCTTGAGTAGCACAATAAGCAGGTACAATGTACTCCGCCTCAGTTGTAGAGACTGCAACCACTTGTTGTTTCTCTAGATGACCAAGAAAAAAAATTCCTGAACCAAAATGAAAGGCATGGCTTGAAGCGCTCTTCCTCTTCTCCATATCACTAGCCCAATCACTGTCTATGTCCCCAACAAGCTCATACTTTTTAGTAGATGAATAAAAAATACTATTATCTTGTGTACCTTTGATGTATCGCAAAATTCGTTTTGCAGCCTACAATTGAGACTGATGTGTGGATTCCATGAATCTGCTGATATTCCCAACTTCATAAACAATATCTGATCTAGTTGAAGTCAAGTATCTAAGACTTCTAACCAATGTTTTGAAATAGGTGGGATCCACAGGCACACCATTGCCATCCTTAATCGGCTGCAACATTTCGATAACCGGTGTTTGAATTGGCTTACACAATTCCATCTTGAACCGTTCCAAAATAACTCTAGCATATTTTTGTTATGAGATAAAAAAATACAATTTTCAGTTTGGACCACCTCAATACCCAAAAAATAAGACATTTGTTCTAAATTTGTCATCTCAAATTAGTTAGTCATAGCCTCCCTAAATTCTACAATCATCTTCAAGTTGTTACCAGTAAAAATCAAGTCATCTACATATAAACACACAATAAGAAAATCACCCTGCAAATTAGACTTAACATATAAAGTGTGTTCATATGGAAATTTTTGAAAACCATGCCCACAAAAATATGTATCAATCAGTGTGTACCATGCCCTAGGTGTCTATTTAAGCCCATAGAAAACCTTCATTAATTTGTACACCTTATTCGCATATCTTTGTTTTACATAACCTGCAGGTTGCTCAATATATACTTCTTCTTCAAGCACACCATTCAAAAATGCAGACTTCACATCCATTTGAAAATTTTTCTAATGATTTTGTTCAACAATTACAATAATCATGCGAACAGTATCAAGTCTAGCAACAGGTGCAAAAACTTCAAAGTAGTCAATACATGATTTTTGCTTATAACCCTTGGCTACCAATCTTGCTTAGACGATCCACCTCTCCATTCGGCTTGTATTTAGTTTTATACACCCACTTGATACCAATTGCTTTCTTCCCACTTGGAAGAGCTGTAAGCTCTCAAGTATTTTTCTTTTCAATTGCATGAATTTCCTCATCCATAGCTTGGATCCACCAATCATCATAAATCGAATCCTCATACATCACGGGAATACAAGCTGTAAATAAAGAAAATTCACAATGTCTTCATCAGAAATTGCATCATCATCAGTCACAATATAATATTGTAAATGAGCGGGCATGACACAATGATGTTGAGGACGACTAAATGGCTATCCATGAGCCGTCGACTCAACTATTGGAATCAAATTAGGCTGCACATTTTGTTCTCCCACGTGCTTTTCATCATTCATATCTAATCCCAATGTCTTTTTCTCCCTTTGTGACCAATTCCAAACTTCATGTTTATCAAAGGTTTCATCACGACTAGCAATTACCTTTTCACTTTTTGGGTTGTACAGTTTATAACATTTTGTCACATTACTATACTTAATAAAAATACAGAAAGAAGAGTTCCAAGGAGAAAGCAATGAAAATTATAAATAAATAAAGCAAAAATCGGACAATGGAAAGGCAAAGGTAACAATTCAAATCAGAAGTACAATAAATCTCATATTCACTATTTTAATTGCAAAAAATATGGTCACTACAAGTCAGAGTGTAGATTTAAAAATTTAATTATAGTAATGTGCATGCTAATGTTGTTGAAATAATGATGATGATTTTGAGACCCTATTATTAGCATGCAATGTTGCAGAGGAAGACCATAAGAATAAGTAATTTTTGGACACAGGTTGTAATAACCATATGTCTGGTAGGAAAGAGATGTTTTCTAGATTGGATGAGTCTATTCACTCAGAAGTGAAGTTTGAGAATGATACAAAAGTTCTTGTAATGGGAAAAAAGTAAAATTTTCAAAATGATTCGCCATTTTATATCAAACGTGTATTATGTTCCTGGCCTTCACCAAAACCTTTTAAGCATGGAACAATTCTCTGAGAAGGGATATGATATGCGCATCAGCAGGGGTGTTTGTAGCATCAGTGATGATCGAAGAGGACTAATAGCAAAGGCAAAGATAACCTAAACCGTTTGTTTCCATTAAACATTCAATGTGAAAATTTACCTTGCTTTAGTTCTTTGATTGATGGTGATAATTGGTTATGGCACATGCATTTTGGAGGGGTGAATTTTGACAATTTAAAATTGCTTGCACAAAAGAGTATGGTTTCTGGGTTACCCGTGATTGATTTTCTTGACAAAGTTTGTGAAGTTTGTGTTTTGAGAAAGAAACATCAAGATATCTTTCCTATAGGAAAATCTTGGAAAGCCACAAAGTCGTTGGAATTTGTTCATTCAGATTTATGTGGATCATTAGAGGTTGCTTCAAATAATGGTAACGGATATTTCTTGACTTTTATTGATGATTTTAGTATAAAATCCTGAGTATATTTTTTGAAGCAATAATTAGAAGTAGACAATAATTTTAAAATGTTCAAGGCTTATGTGGAAAAGCAAAGTGGGTTTCAGATTAAGGTGTTAAGGACTGATAGGGGTGGTGAATATATTGCTTGTGATAATTTTTATGAGAAACATGGTATTAAACACCAGTTGAGTGTCAAGTATACTCCTAAACAAAACGGAGTAGCTGAAAGAAAAAATAGAACAATTATGAATATGGTTAGATGCATGTTGAAGCGAAAAATTTTATTTAAAATTTTTTTGGCAGAAGTCGTTGTATGTTCTATATATATGTTGAACAAGTGTCTAACCAAAAGTGTAAGTAATAACTCTACAAAAAGTATGGACTGGTCAGAAGCCCAGAGTGGAACACTTTAGGGTGTTTGAGTGTGTTGCATATGCACGTGCCAGATAAAATAGAAAGAAGCTTTGATACCAAATGTTAGAAAAGAAAATTCATGACAAACACTTCACAAAACACAAAAGGGATGCGAAGAACAAATTTCAATAATCAAATAATGTTTTAAGCTTCTCTCAACTAATAATAAATTACCCATTATATAAAGCACACCTTAGGATTGTTATTTAAAAGAAACAAAACAACTAAATAAAAGATATAGTCCTAATAAGAAACACTAGAAAAGACATCTACCCTTAATAGGAAACATAAATTCTCGGTTTAGCAGGAATGCATTCACCTTTGCTCATGTTACTTATCTTGAAATTTAGTGGCTATGTCAATTCTCAAGGGCTTCACCTTTTTGCGTGTCTCCTGCTTAATAATGGCTTTTTATTGCTTGAATGTGAAACACTTCAGTCTTACTCTTTTAGAAGTCGTGGAAGACAAATACAAGATTCATAGTTATCCTTTCGAAACAAAACAGTCCAAAGACATACCATAATGGATATGTACATGTCTTTAGACGAAGATTCCTAATTGATTGGTAGAAGTTCTCCACTAATAAAATGACAAAACGGCCTAATCATCATCACCCTGTTGAATTACACAAATTAGTAGTGGATAAGAGGAGTTTGCAAATTATTTGGCTGAGTGGCAATTGAGTCAACCAAACAAACAAAAATTAAGGGAAAGACACATGGATCAATGAAAATGACAAAGTAACTAAAGATTCCGATAGAAGAGAAGAAAGAAGCTATCATCCAGTAAAGCGTCTAAGAGAGGGTTGTGTCATGTGGGGTTACAGTAGCTTGTGCTACAAGGGTGTGAGCGGCGCGCGTGATATTGTGTTACGTACAACTCTTAATAATAATAAAAAAGTAAAGAGTCTCAATTTATGTTGATGGTCTTATGAGCCCAGTTCGGACCCATCTCTTTAAGTCACATCATCTTTCTCTCTCTCTTCTTAATGGATGTTTCGTGACAAGTTTATTTTCTCTCAAATCTTAAGGGATGTTTGGTAGCAAATTTAAGTTGAACAGATACCCACACCGTAAATTTTGTCACCAACCACCCCTAGAGCTGTATTTTCCTCTTTGCATTTCCCACCGTTCTTTCCATGGGGTCAGATAGTGTTTAGTTTTCTTAACCTGTTTACAATTGGGTTGGCCTGGATTAGACCAGGTCATTATACCCAGTTAATTTATTAATTAATATATAATAATATAATCAATGTTTATTATATGTTAATTTCAAGTTTTAATGTTTACCTAAGTTCAAATGGGTTAGGTGAGTGGACTGAGATTCCATGCTGGGTTGGTTAATGTTTACATTTTTCCTTTTTTCACGAATTGTTTGGTGGACCCCAACCCAGCCGTTGTCACCACTTTGCCCAAGTTTTTAGTCGGATTTTGTTTTTGGGACCGTCTAGGGTCGAGACCATCCCAAGATGAGAAAAGTCACCGATCCAAGTTTTTTTTTTACACCTTTAAATTGCCGAGCTCGCCGTCCCAGTCTTCTTGCGACGATCAAAAACCTAGACAATCTCCAGAGCAAAATCCTTTTTATTAACCAGTAGCCCTCCATGCTACGAGGCAGAAGTTATCTATGATGGCCTCGGATTCTCTCTGGCTGATGTTAGAAGTGTGCTCTCGGGTCACCACACATTAAGCACTATGTGGCATAAAAAAGAGAAAAGTCATTATATTTTTTTCCCTGATTTTGACTTCTCTCCGCTTGATATCTCTCCCTCTCTTAGTAACCCAAACCTCCCAACTTGCTACCCGCTCCCGTTCTCAAACCTCGCTCTCACTCTCAAACCTTGTTTTCACCTCGAGAGCTCGATTTCAACTTTTGTAAACCTCGCTCTCATCTCGCTCTTACCTAAATGTACGGTTTTTGTGTAAAGTTTTATTTGTATCCTAATTTTTCATGTGAAATGGAGTGCATTTTATCATTTTGCTTTGTAGGATGCAAGATTTATATAAGATTTGCTAATTATTAGTGATCTTTTAATTGAATTTAGAATGATTCATTTAATAATTCAATAGTCATCTTATTTGTTTTGATAAAAAATTTGAATTATGAATGATTTTATCAATTTTCTCTTAGAGTTTAAAATACTAAAAAAGGTATATTTACATCTACAAATAATTTTCAAGAACATCAATATATATTTTATGTATATATATTGGCGCTCCGGAGACGCTCCCGACCCTATCCTAAATTGAAACTTGACGTTCTCGCGCTCTCGCTCCCACACCCGCTCTTCGCTCCCGCTCTTGCTCTATGCTCTAGTTACTTAGCTCCCTCTTTTATCTCACCAATTTATCATCATGTTTCAAATAATGGTAGGATAAGTCAAAATCATGGCCAGAGAGAATCCGATGCCATCTATGATAGGTGAGACGAGTAAACCCTTTTGACAAGTCAACTTAAGATAAATATCCGCCTGGTAAGAGGACATTTTAGCAAGAGGAATGCTAATTTTCTTTGGCTAACGAAAGTACTAATTGTTCTTTGGACCAAAAGGAGGTGTTGTTATATTGGAATACAGCTATCTAAGTATGAAGTGGAGCGTAGTCCAAGCAAAGGTTCCTAGCAAAGGAGAAAATTGCAAAATCTTTACAACCCCACATTCCAGATATGCTTTTGTAACTACACATTACACACGGGTGAGAATGGGACGCGTGAGGTGACAGAAGAATAGTGGAATTCATGAACCTATATCATCATTTAAACCATCCCTTCCATTTTTTTTTTATTTTTTTGTTTTGGTCACTCATCCCTCCCATTATTTACCGGAAATAAGTTGCATTCATAAAGACTTTTGTGGCACACGTACAGTTACTACAGCTCCCCGAGGGTCCGACGTGAGCCCGCAACCCACCGTCACACAAGGTAAGTCCGGTAAACCCGTACCGGATTGGTCCAAAGGGAGAGTAAGAAATGGAGCCAGGACCTCCCACTTGAGGAAAGGTTGTAGTTAATACTTAAAATAGCATACATTATCTCAGGTATACTAGTCACTCTACAGTCTCATGAACTCGTCCCCTCTACACATTCCTGCTTGTGCCAGTTGCAATGTTTATGAGTTGCCTGAATCAATTTTCATGAGTTGTGGAATTGTGTTGATATGTTCACATTTAACCTAGCCTAAAATACTTAAGGGACATTTGGATTAGATTTTAAAAACTAATTATTTGACAATTAATTTTATCACAATTGATTTTTGGCTAAGTAAAATCTAATCCAAACGCCATCTTAGGCTTCTAACCCATTAACCCATGAACTTATTGTAACACAGCTAAACCATATTTGCAATCTAACAAAAACACTTGTTTCTTTTTACTTCTTATATATATATATATATAAACTACTAGCAGAGACCCATGCGATACACAGGTGTGAATATTTTTTTTATAAAAAAATTACAAAAGAATTACAAAATTATAATGAGTTAGAAATAATATGTGAAATAATTATTTCATGGGGAAATCTTTATATTAGGGAGATGCAGAGTAGTCGGGAAGTTATAAAATATGAAAAGTTTTAGATTATTTTGAGTTCTTGTCAACCAGGAAGCTTTTAAATCATGAATTTCTAAATACTCAATCGGGAAGTTATAAAATATGAAAAGTTTTAGATTATTTTGAGTTCTTGTCAACCAGGAAGCTTTTAAATCATGAGATTATTTTGAGTTCTTGTCAACCAGGAAGCTTTTAAATCATGAATTTCTAAATACTCAATCGGGAAGTTATAAAATATGAAAAGTTTTAGATTATTTTGAGTTCTTGTCAACCAGGAAGCTTTTAAATCATGGATTTCTAAATACTCAATCATTGTATCAACACTTGCAGAGGGATAAAGAGACTAGTTAACAAGAAAGAGTATTTATGAGTCTTACTTAAGTGGAGTTGGGACTTGGGGTGAGAGATGAGGTCTTTTGAATAAAAGAATCTATTGGAAGTAATGGGGAGAGAAAATGAGAAATTAAAAAAAGGTATTTATGACTCTTATTATGTGATGATGTAGCATCACAAATCTTAAAATAAATATCAAAGAGAATGCTACCACCTAGGCATCCTATTTCTATAGTATATAGCATCCCCTATTCAAAAAAGGTGTCATGATTAAAGATAGTAACCAAAAAAAATTAATGATTAAAAGTCAGTTAATTAATGCATCAAATTTCTCCATAAAGGATTCCACAAGGGTTTTTTTTTTAATTTCTCAATAAAGGATTCCACAAAGGTTTTTTTTTTTTTTTGTGACGGGAGAAGTGGAATTCAGTTGGCCGCAAGCAATTAAACATGGTAGACCTATTAACAGCCACACCGTCACTCAAGAGAAAGAGGAATGAAATCTGAACCCCCACACCCACACGGGCATTAAACCACGGGCATTAAACGCAATGCTAATTGCACATGCCAGCCGGTGTAAGGATTCCACAACCTCAAAAACAAAGAAAAAACCTCTCATAACATATATATATATTTATCGTAAAGATGCATGACAATAATCTAGTAGGCACAAGAGGATACTTAAGCTTTTCATAATAGTAATTTCTCATTAGGGAGAGTTGAAAACCTTGGACGGCTCTAAATAGCACAAGAAAACCCAAGAACTCTACCCAATCCAACATTTCTCTCTCTCTCTCTCTCTCTTAACATACACAATAACTCAACTCACAAAACTACTCTCAAGAACATTTATTCAAGCCCTTGAGAATTTTCCTTCACATACCCGATATTACAAACTCAATAAACTAATATTACTACTACTAATTCAAAACTGCAAATCTCATGGGCAGGCTATATTGAGGGGTTCTTCCATCCAAGCAAGTTCTTCAGTGCCAAGATCAAAATCAAAGTTGGGAAGATCAGCTGGCTCCTTATCTTCAAACCCACAAGTTAGAAGATCATCCAAATCTCCAAAACCATCAAAAAACTGCCCAAAATCATTCAAAGAGAACGAATCTAGCTCGAATTCGAAGTTCAGTTCTTTACCAATTGATGATGACACCAATGGCTCTGTAATGGATTCTTGTTTTATCAAACTGCCACATTCTTTGATTGAATTGCCCGGACCATCAACCAGTAATGCCGAAGCAGGCATATTGAGGACCGATAATGGAGATGTGTGAGAGATGATGCTTTCGGAGTCCTCGGAAACACAGGGTTGAGACGTAGAGACAATTGCAGAAGATGGGATGCTGTTACTCTTATTAGAAAGGCTAATGGCTTCGAACTCGAGCTTCTTCAAATCATAAGCTTTAGCAGCTTCTTCAGCTGTATCATAAGTACCTAACCAGACACGAACTCCTCTAATGGGGTCTCTAATTTCAGCAGCCCATTTGCCCCATTTTCGCTGACGAACACCTCTGTATTTAGAACAAGATTTTGGGGTTTTTGTTGAAACTCCTTTACCAGAATTTCTGCGACACTTTTTGGGTTTTATGATCTCAATGTTACTCTCATGACAAGAACTATCTGTATCAAAACTAGATAACTTATGAGGATTCATCGGAACCCGAATCTCCCCAATCAAACGCTTAAACCCCACAAATCCAATCTTCTTATCGTTTCTTTCGTCGTCGCTTGATGAATAATCAGTGGCGTCCGGATCATTACAGATAATACGGATTTTCCTCATAGTTTTGGTTTCTTCCATCCTTCCAACAGTACTCAACTTCACCTTTCCTTTCTCAGACATTTCTAACAAAACCAAAAAGGAAAAAGAAAAAAAAAGCCTCCCAGAATACCAAAAATGGAGTATATAGATCTAAACAAAAAAAGAATAGACAAAAACCCTCTTAAGATTTAAGACTTAATATCAAGTAAGAGCCCCTCTGAAGAACAAGAACAAATGGAAAAGCCGGTTTATATGAAACTCATCAAAACACTCTACTCCAGAACAAGTCCTGCAAAAACCCCAGAACCTAAAACCCATTAAAACACATATAATAAAGATCTTAAAAGGGAAACCAAAGAAGAAGAGTAAAATCATATACCGTTTTGACCTCAAACGCATCGAACCCGTTTTGAATCCCTGTTCTGTCTTCTGCATGCAGAGAGGGAAGAAGGAGAAGAAGAAAGTGAAGAAGCTCGAGAACAAGAGAGATGCAGTATAAAGCCCCAACTGTTCCAGAGCTCCAACAAACAGATCAAAACCAGCCGACATAAATCCTCTTTCTCTGTTCTTCTTCAACAAAAGCTCTCTTCCTCTCAGAGAGATGTAATCGTAGAGAAACTGAAAAATAAAAGAAAAACAAAAACAACCCAGTAAATCAAAAGAACAGATAGAGGATTACGAATCTATGGTCACGAGTCACGACTTCTCTCTTTAGAATATGACAAAAATATTGAAGAAATATAAAACAAACCTCTGAGAAAACCCAAACAAATAGATAGAAAAAACCCCACAAATGTTTTAATATATATATACCTCGTTTGTTTCTCTCTCTACTGGTATTCTCTGAGACTTTCCTTCACCTGCTCTGTTCCTCTCTCTCTCCTTCAAGTCTCTATCGCTCCATCTGTTTATCACTCTTTCCCTCTGTTCTTGAAATTTATTTTTTCCCAATCGGTCAAATGTATTGAAGGAGGAATATTAAATGATATAAATAGGATGGAATGCTGGAGAGCTAGCATGGCCATAGGCCATTCTATGCCATGCAACATGCATGGCATGCAATTCTGTGGCTATAAGAGGCTTACCACAAAGTCAGCGACTTGTTGGGTAGTCCCTTTCTTTAGCATGTAATTGTTCTTGTTTTTGTCTATAAATAACATGTTTCATTATTTTTAATTAAATATTTTTGTATTTAAAATATGGGAAATAGATAACGTACCATGAAACCCATTTAGAAACTTAAGAGTGGACCTATTGATCCAGCTCCCCCCTCTTAAATACTCACTTAAGTCCAGTCTTAGGTTTCTAAATAGGATCCATGGATACGCCTATCACCGCTCTTAAAATATATATATTTTAAAAAGTTTTAAAATTCTAAACTGAACCTGCTCATCTCATTCACACACAACTCTTGTTCACCATTCATCAATTATTATTAACTCTTAGGGTTAATCAATCTAATAATGATTTTTGTTTTAAAAAGAAAACAAAAAACAAAGATCCGTTTGGTTGCATTTCTGTTTTCTATTTTTAAAAACAAAAATTTGAAAATTTTACAAAACACATAGGTAAAAATGATTCTATTTTTTATTTTAAAAAATTTGTAAAAATTTTTTTGAAAATAAGATAAATGAAAATTTTGTTACATCCGCTTTAAAAAAAAAAAAATTAAAATGGAAACACGGATTCACCCACAACAACCACCACCCACCACCAACACTACACCACTACCCACTACACACCTCCACACCACTACCACCCACTACGCACCTCCACACCACTACCACCCACTACGCACCTCCACACACCCACCACCATCCACTATGCACCCCCACCACCACACCACACCACACCACCATCACTACCACCCCCACCACCACACCGCACCACCACCACCATCACCACCACAACCACCCACTACGCACCTCCACACCACCACCCACCACCCACCACCTCCACAACCACCCACCATCACACTACACCACCACCACAACCACCCACCATCACACTACACCACCATCACCAAACCACCACCATCATGGATTAGAATTAGTTAACCATATTTACCAAACATGATTTTTTGTTTCTTTTTCAAAAATAAGTAACAGTTAGTAATGCCAAAATTGTTTCTGCTTAAAAATTTTGAAAACTGAAAATCATTTCTAGTTTTTAAAAACAGAAAGTGTATCCAAACGGTCCTAAAGTTATTTATTTTAATTTAATTAAGTTAGTGACCAAAAAAAAAAAAATTTAATTAAGTTCAACCATAATTAAAATAAAAAAAGTGTTAAAAGGGACATGAGGACATTATGGTTAGCTTAGAAGAGAAACTGGGATCCTCTTCTCAGGACTCTTTAGAAAATTACCAAAAGGCATGGGACCATCTCTTTAGAAAATTACCAGAAGGCATGGGACCATCTCGAGTGAATATTTTCCCCCAAGTAAGCACGCAAATCCTGTCTCGTGTCCATTAACTCATTAACTATTAAGATTAATGTGACCAACTAAAATTTCAAAAGAAACTAACAAATAATTCAAAAAAAAAAATAGATGGCAGAATGGCTATCAAAGGCAAAGATTGCTTGAGTGGATATGAATGTTACCCTTTTTTCTTTTTTTTGGTAAACTCAATCATACCATAAGGCAATGACTGAAGGCAAATACAAGGAAATACTCACACCACCCATGCAAACCCACACACACTCAGCAGGCAAACTCACACACACAACACACACATACACACCCAGCAAGCAAACTCACACACCCAGCACACACATGCAGCTCTTGTAAGCTTCACCCTAGAGCTCCTCAAAACGGGTACCAACCGTTTGAGGCGCCAAGGAACTTATAAGGGACAACATGCTCGGGTAACTACCCGATGTGGGACTAAACACTCACCCTAAAGCTTTCTGTTTTTTTGGTAAACTCAATCATACCACAAGGCAATGACTGAAGGCAAATACAAGGAGATATGTCTTCATTATTCCTCAATACTTTTACAATTTGTTTAAGCTTTAGCAAGAATACAAATTTTAAAAACCCCTAGCCCCTCCTTTAATCGGTTGTAAAAGCAGTGGGAAAAATGAAAACAGAGTTTCTCCCCTAGAGAAGTAGGGAAGACAAAAGTTGAGGAAGTAATATTCTCCTTTTTTTTTTTTTTAGTGCAACAGACTGATTCTCAATTAAACAGAGGGAGAACACCCCTCGAAACATAACAACTATTTACAATAGAACTCTCCCAACTGTTAGAACTCACAGGGGACGAATCCAAAACCACGTTTATATTCTGGATACCTCTCGCGAGCCCCTCCTGAGCTTATTATGCGCCTCTGAATTAACCTCTCTCGGGACATTTACAAATTGAAGAGCCCCCACCAAAACCAACATCCTTTTGATATCCTCCATTATCATACCAACCTCCCAATGAGGAAGAGAAGATTTACCAAGAAGAAAATCAATGGACTCCTTAGAATCCGATTCCAAAATGACCTGCGTCCAACCTCGAGCTACTGGTGCCTAAATCCCCATGCGAATGGCTTCGGCCTTCGTAGATCTACTACTCCTCTTCCCCAGAGGTTTATTCTTTCAAAGGAGGAAAACTCCCTGATCATCACGAGCTACCATCCCAGCACCTGCCGCTAGATCCGACTCTACAAAGCCACCCCATCCACATTTCCTTTGATCCAGCCAATCTCCGGAGCCACCCAGGAGCTTACACAACTGATTCTATCTCAACCGGTGTGCTGGATAGGACCAAGTAACTCACTGATAAAAGCTTCCAGATTCAGGATAACCCCCATGGGGTTTGGATCAATACCTCGGAAAACCACCTCATTTCGGAGCTTCCAAATATACCACAAGGTGGAAACAAGCCGAATAACCAAGATATTATCACTGTGAAACTGAGGGTGCCTATTCCAAGCCTGCCACCATTGGACGAATGATAAATGCAGATCATCTGGGATCAGAATCTCATTGTTGGATCTGAACCAGATGTTTCGAGAACAAGGACATGTTAGGAACATATGGGATATGGTTTCTGATTGATCTTTGCATAGAGGGCAAACCTCATCCACCAGAATTCTTTTTTGAACAAAGTTCTTGGCCACTGCTACCGCATTGTGGCACACTCTCCAAAGAAAAACCTGAAGTTTGGGAGGAACCTGAATTTTCCAAAACTGATGCACCCCTCCTACCTGCCCACTAGATGAAGATCTCTCCTGCTCAATGATGCTTTAGAAACGAGGCCGAGCTCACTTTGAAACTACCATTGTTTGTGTAGTGCCAAACATGCAATTCTATCAGGAACATCCATAGTACTTAATGGAATATTTATGATCTCCTCCGCCGATGTAGGAGATAACAACAACTTCAGTCGATCTTTGTCTCATTGATTATTCAACACATCAATCCACTCAGATACCCGAATATTTGATATATTAACCCCTGGATTAGGAATTGGTTTAAATTGAGGGTGATTAGGAAGCCATGGATCCTGTCCTGCCTGAACTTGATCCCCCATTCCAATTTACAACCGATAACCTTTGGCAACCACAACCCGACCAGCCAAAAGACTACGCCAAGCCCACGATGGCCTAGCCCCACCTTGGCTTCCAAGAAAAAAGATCTCGGAAAGTAAATAGCTTTAAAAGTCTTAGCCCACAACAATTGAGGTTAGGTTAACAATCTCCAACCTTGTTTTTCCAATAAACACTAATTAAAAGTTTGTAAATCACGAAACCCCGTCCCCCCCTCCACCTTGGCCTTGCACAGCTTATTCCAGTTAACCCAATGGATTTTCCTTGCCTATTCTGTATTCCACCAAAGCGCACTATAACTAAATTGAGATCTTGAATCAACTTCATTGGAAGCTTGAAACAACTCATGGTATAGACTAGGATATCTTGCGCTATAGTCTGAATCAGAATCCCCCTTCCCGCTTGCAATAAAAGTTTTTCTTTCCACCCTTGGAAACATTTCATGATTCTCTGCTTAAGTTGATCACACACTTTTAACTTAGAGCCACTAAAATCAACTAGCAGCCCCAAATATTTATGGGGAGAAGACATGTTTCGGATTTGGAAACAACCTACTATAATCATGCGAAATTGACAAGGGGTATTAGTACTAAAAAGAAGCCCCGATTTTCTCTTATTTACCTTCTGCCCAGAAGCAAGTTCATATCTATAGAGAAGAAGGTTCAAGTAATCTACCTCCTCCATGCAAGCTTGAAGGAAGATCATGCAATCATCGGCAAAAAATAAGTGAGAGATACTAGGTGCCCCTCTAGCCACCTGAATACCACTCAATGTTTTCTGCTCCATAGCTTGGTGAATGAGCCGAGAGAGAGCTTTAGCACATAACAGAAAAAGATAAGGAGACAAAGGGTCATCTTGGCGTAACCCCCTTGAGGGAGTGATGTTACCTTGAGCTTCCCCATTAATGACCACCGCATACTCAACCGCGGATATACACAATGGTAAATCCAATTTATCCATTTACTGCTGAAACCCAACTGTTCTATCATGGTGATCAGGAATGACCATTCAACACGATCATATGCATGACTCATATTGAGCTTGACAGCCATACACCTTTGGTTCCCTCGGTTCTTCTTTTTTAGAAAGTGAGCAATCTCATGAACTATAAGAATATTGTCTGGGATTTGTCTTCCTTGGATAAACGCAAACTGAGCTGGGTCAATAATTTGGTCCATACACTCCCGAAGACGTTGAGCCATAATTTTTGAGATCACTTTATAGCTAATATTACACAAGCTTATAGGACGGAACTGATTTATTTCTTTCGGATGAGTAATCTTGGAAATGAGAACAATATAGGTGAGATTCATACTCTTTAAGAAGCTTCCATTCTCGAAAAAACTCATGATGGCCGTGCTAAATTCCTTACCCACCGTATCCCAATGATGTTGGTAAAAACTAGTAGAGAATCCATCAGGCCCCAGAGCCTTCAATGGTCCCATATCAAAAACAACATTCTTAATCTCTTCCATAGTCACCGGCTGGCATAGATCTTCATTCATGGAGTCCGAAACCTTTCTTCCAACTGATTCTATCACCCCATCGGATCCTTTCTATCTTGATGCCGAATACAGCCCACTAAAATGATTAATGATCAGGGTGGTGATGTCTTGTTCCGATGAGATCCAGGCCCCGATATCATCTTTTAAACATAAGATCTTATTCCTTTGTCTTTTTTGTATTGCCAAAGTTTGGAAAAACTTCGTGTTACAATCCCCCAACCACAGCCAATCAACTCTAGATTTCTGCCTCCAATGGGCTTCTTCTTGAGAGTATGTACAATCCAACTCCAAGGTTAGCTGTTATTGAAGATGCCGAGAGTTGGCATCTTGCTCAATTCCTTGCAAATAGGCTAATTGATCGATCAAAGACTTCTTTCTGAGATGCACATTTCCAAAAATTCTCTTATTCCAATCACTCAAGGCTGAACTACATGAAGACATCTTTTTCAGAAATTGGATAATAGGTGAGCCCTCACAACCTTTAGCCCAATCTCTAGCGATAATCCCCTTACACCCTTCATGTTGTTCCCACATTTGCTTATAATGAAAGTGTCTCTTGGATCGACGCGATGAAAACTCCGACATCAAGACAATCGGACTATGGTCAGACCCTCTCGTCGGCATTACTTTGACCACCGCCAAGGGATTCTTTATCCTCCATCATGGATTGACAAGCACCCTATCCATATGAGCCTTTATAAACCCTAGCTCCTGTCTTCTGTAAGACCAAGTATAACATGGGCCTTAAAAACCCAAATCCAAAAGGTTAGCTTCCGAAACCGACACATAAATAACATTTTGATTAGTAGCGAATGAGACTTGAACCGTAACTTCCTTACTCCAGCATAAGGCCATACCCCTGAGAGGCCTATGGGATCCACAATAAGCATAATTTTGAAACACAAGGAGTGAAGCACTTCACGCACATGCTGATTTGTATTCTTAGTTTCCATTAGAAAAACCAAATCTAGCCAAAAACGAAGGTTGATCTCCTTTAATTGACGAATTGTCTGGGGTTGGCCCAACCCCTGATAGTTCCAAGCCAAGATTATCATAATGCTTGGGGTGGCTGCTCCCTGGCAGGTACCCCGGACAAGACGGATTGACTAGAAACCAAAGGAGGATCAACACCTGCAATGGAGTTCCTGTTCACAGTATCTATTTCAATGAAAGATAAAATTCAGCCCCTAATATGTGAAGAGCTTGGGCCAAAACTAGGATGAGAACTAAACCTCTGTGGGCTTGAGGCCTGATTGGAGGTCTAGGCTGAGCCGCGGGCCAACTTAATGTGACTATGCTTAGTGGCCTTTGTTTTGGGCTCCGATATTACGAATTTGGATAATTAGGGTCCACCGGGTCTAGCCGATTAACCTCCTGGTCCCGAATGATTAAAGAACTAGAACCGACAGAGTACACCAAACCTGATTCTAATATTCTTCTTTTAGAGTAAGGCGAAGGACTCCTTTCTCCCTCTGGGATGATTCGCATCCGTGGCGATCATCTCATATTGGCCTCGATAGTGGCTCCATCATTCTCACCACGTGTCTAATCTTGATAGGGTTTATTATTCCTTGATGGTATGACGATAATCCCCACTGATTCCAATAGACACACCTCCGAATCCTGGGACAACACATTGCCTCTAACATTGGGCACGTCCCTGTCCTGCCTGTCCCCTTTGTCTGATGCAACCAAAACCTCTGGTGACCCACCTAGTCTTTCTTCTCTGACTTGTTGCAACTCCGGTAGCCTTTCGAACCTTTCTTCTTCGGCTTGCTGCCTCTCCTGTAAAGTCCATGTTTTAGTGTTGGCTTATTCCGTTGTCAAAGTAGTGAGTCTAGTGTGTCTTGTGTCGCCTACAAGCGTCCAAGATAAGTGAAGATGAAGACCAAAGAAGATAAGTTGAAGACATTCCGATCATAGCCTTCGTTTCACTCATAGGATGGTAAGTGACCTAGATACCATGCTACCTTAGGTGGAAATTGACTTAGAATAATTATATGAACCTTAGGTGACTAGATATGTAGCCTTGATTGAGAGTGTTAGAAGATCATAAAAACCAAGGTTCCTTGCAAATGGCATATCTCATTGACTGTAGCTCCGATTTTGCTGTATAATATATCAAATCGACTATATCGAAAAGACCTAACACTTTCATGAAGAAAGCAGGAGAAAAAAATCAAATTTTGATCTCTGGTAGACTAGGTTTTATGGATGGTTGACCGAGATTCGAAAATTAGCTACTCTATTTGGTTTTAAAGCAAAAACATAACAGTCGGTCGACCGCCCATGAAGGCCAGTTGACCGGGAAGTTCATTTTCAGCAATACTCTTCTTTCTAAATTGGTTTTTTGCTTCTATATGTCTTGGGTTTGATTTCCCATTCGAACCAAGGAAGTTTGTGAGAGTTTAAAGTGTTCCTAAAGGATTATTGGTGTTGCTCAAACTCATTCTCCTCTCCTCTTCCACCCTAGATATTGCAAGTTATTCTTTTATCCTTGCTTGTTTGATTATTCCTTTGATTGGGATACAACTAGGGATTGTGTGATTAAGAACCATCAACCAGTTTTATGAAGAACACTTTGGTCGATGTATTCCAGAGCCTTTGCGAAGGAGATCAATCCGAGAAGGATCGTGGATATTTGGTCGGTGAAATCTGAAGCTGTCGTGGACGGAGATCGATCTTTAGAGATTGTGGTTGTCTCAAGAGAAGTAGAGGCTGCTAAAATTGTTCACGGGTCTTGCGAGAACGTGATTACTTATTGAGGCGTGTAGGACTAGTCGTGGATCGATGAGTTCGAGTCCTGTTTAGGTGAGGTTTGAGTCTGTATGTATCTTTACTTTGTATTAGTAATCTCTTTGCTGGACTAGGTTCCGTGGTTTTTCTCGGAATGGTTTCCACGTAAAAATCCTTATGTTGTGGTTTGCTTTTCTTCCCTTAATCCGCACTTTATTGTTCTTCCTTCCTTAGTTAATAACTTAATTGTTAAATCTTAAAAATGGTAGATAGACTTTGTAGGAAGACGTAGCCACCCCCTTGAATTTGTGAGTTCTCAATTCAAATATTCTTTTTGATGTTCATCGAATTTTTTCATCTCTAATTCCGTTGGATTAAGAACTTCTCGTAGGATATTGGCTAGTGGCCATGATTCAAAATGAAAATGTTCCGCTCTCATCCATTGACCAAAGAACTCCAACCTTCAAGAGATCCCAAAGCCCGCTCCCCGGACGCCTCGCCGTGGCCCATACAATGATTCTTTTCGTGACTGATACAACCACATTGGAAGCAGAATGTGGGTAATCATTCATAAGTCACCGGGAAAAAGGCCAATTCCTTTTACTGGATTTGTAGGATAACAAACAGACTTACTGGATTACAGATTTCGAACTCGACCCGGATTCTTAAGAATTTCCCCCTTTCCACCCTTTTCTTTTGGAGGAAGATCCACTTCAAGAAACTTTCCAATACGCCCCACAATTGCTACACCAAACTCGTGTAACAGATAAGCGGTAAACCATGAACTTGCAACCATAAGTGTAGGGAACCTAATTGGAGCTCCTTCACCAAAATATCCGGACACCGCATCTTCATTAACAGAGGGTGACCACTAAAGGACCAGGGTTGATGCTTATAAACCCTATTCATCTCATTTTCCGAAGAAAACTCAAATAAGAAAAACCCACTCTCAAGGTCTACTGCACTAACCGGAAATCGAGTATTAATTCCATGCTCGAATTTGCATTTTCTTCACTACTGCCATATTAATCGGTCGGTCTGAGACCAGCAACCCGATAAGACTAAACTAGAGTTCTCGACTACCTACTGGCAGTGAATCCAATGATATTTCAATGGGGTCTTATAAGTATTTTAGGGTTACTAGTTGCTTAATCCGATCAGCGAGAATGCCCGCCGCCTCTGATTCCGTCATTGTGAAACAAACAAAAACACTAAACCACCAGCCCTAACCAATGAGCTAGAGATAACCCGCCTCAAAGAAGCTGGTTAGGAAAAAGCTCCATACTCGAGCAGTGAAACTAAGTAATATTCTCCTTTTTGATAAAAGTTTACACAAATTGTTAGGACTAGGAGATAGGACATTTGATCGTGACTATAACGTTACTAGAGAGAGAGGGCTAGGATTACAAATGTAAATGATATTTCATTAATCTAAATATGCAAGTACACCAAAAAAAATAATACAAATGAAGAAAAAAAGTGCAAAACTTATAAAATCTTACGTGGTCAATAAATTAAATCAAGAACTTCATACATATACCTTTGCTTACGCTTATTTGAGAAAACCCTTTTGTGGACATAAAATAATTTCAATGGAAATATTTCTAGAAAATTGTTTCCAAAACATAAACCTATTAGAATATACCTAAATTTGTATGCTAGGAAACAAATATTGTTGTGCCGAAACTCCTTAGGATAGAATCAACGACAATGGAGAAATAAATATAACAAACAAGAAAACACATCACAAAGCAAAATTTACGTGGTTCGGTGTAAATGTCTATGTCTACAGTCGAAGCACACCAAATATCTTCACTAATCCAAGAGAAGAATACAACTAGAAGAGAAGAACCCACAATCATGAAGATCCAAACTAAGGAAAGACCACAATGCTCTCTCTCACAAAAGTCTTCCTGTTCTCTCAACCCAAACCTTAGCTTTTGACTTAACAAACCCTAATCCTCAAGCCTCTCTTCTATAGCCAAAAGAGACCCCAAACAAAGAAGAAAACGAAACCCTATCAAAATAGAAGTTTTCCAAAAGATAAAACTCTCCAAAAAAGAAGTTTCTCGAAACTCAAACACGCTCCACTGATCGATCTCCCATTGTGGGCGATCGATCCCCTACTTAGGCAATCGATCTCCTATGATGGGCGATCGATCGCCCACTCCACAAAATCTCTATTCGAGCAAAATACTCACAAATCTCCACCTTGGTGAAAATCTCATGAACATCCTTCGATGTGTCATCTCGCTTTCAGCAACATAAAATTTTCTTTCAAACTTGTACAAACTCCACCAGATTCGCAAGAAAAACTTCACCTCAAACTACGGCTTCAAAATTTATCATAGATCTTGCAACCCTGACAGCCTTACAAATCTCAAATTTGCAACCCCAAAACTCAAACACAAGCTCTGATATCATTGGGTATTCTCAAGAAAATATAACAAACACACAATACAAAAGAAATATCGTGGTTCACCCATCTAGGGCTACGTCCACACTAGAAATGGTCCATAAAATCTTCACTACTAAATAAAGAGATTACAAGAGAACAGATAAACAAAGAATACACACTCAAAGACTTTACCACAACCTTTGAAAGGCTCTCACACAGCCCACATCTTTGTTCACTTTCTCCAATCCGAATTTGACCGAATGTCAATACTCCTTTTACGACAAAGGAGACACAAAACTCAAACCATTTAATACTGAACCAGCACCCTCCACCATTGAGAGCACACCGAGATACAGCCGTGAGAACACTCTTCTTTACCCAAGAGCTTCACTAGGGCTTTCCATAGGAGATGCTCTCGTTTTTCATGAAAGCCCTACCACACCTCACATATCTGTAGCCTTCTCTTTTCCTGTTAAGGTTCTTACTTTTTAGGTTATCTCTATAAGCCTCCACCCTAGGCTTATTTATAGGCAAGGAATGAGTCCTAACCCTATTAGAATTTCTCCATTATAGGAATCCCAAAATTATAATCTCCAAAACGAAGTAACTTCCTAATCAAATAAGAGTTTCCAAATTGAACTTCATGAACCAAAAATAGGACTTTTCTGGAACTCAACACCGCTTGGGCGATCGATCGCCAAGCAAGGGCAATCGATCTCCCACTCCAAAAATTCCTTATTCGAGCCAAAATTCTCCAAAAATACAACCTCCTCTATCTACTTTCTTCTGAAGATAATAATAATAATATTAATAGATGCGTACTCTTTTTTCTTTTTTTGTACAAGACATCATATATCAATTGTTAGTAATTGGAGTTATTGGACTATGTCTTGCTTGGATAAATTTCTCTAGAATAAAAAAACTTCTCTCCAAAAAAAAAGAAAAAGAGATAAATAACTATTTGAAAAGTTTATAGAAGTTATTTTGAAATTAAAAATATAGGTTTGCACACTTGAGAATCACAATTCTTTTATGAAATGTGAGTCAATTAGAGCACATAGTGGTGACTTTTTAGTGAAGTCAAAATCACATCTTCCTACGGAAGTCGCTCCTATCAGCTTTTTTTTAAAATTCAAATGTTTAACTTTTATCTGACTTTTGTGAGAAGTCAAAATAGAACTTCAAACCAAACACATTTTTTTTTATGACTTTTGTAAAATTAGAAGTAGTTAGAAGTCAATCTAGAAGTTTGTCGAATTACAAGTATACATACCTGTAAGTGGATTTTTTGCTTACCACATCACCTAGGTTTTATTAAAATTTTGAGCTAGAGGGGGATGCAATATTTGGTGTATACTCAAAATCCAAAAACTAAATTAGATATTCTAAGCACAAAAATAAGTTAACTTGTTTTAGAAATAAAAATTAATTTTGATATTTTTTCTTTTATTTTCAAACGGCGGGATTTTTAACCACCACACTAACTTGTGAAAATCGATCTTAGTCCACCCATGTAGGGAATACACACTGTTAATGATGTTAGCTTTTAGGTTTCTACCTAAAGCCTCTATCTTGATTTTGATGATAACACAATAATGAAAGGATATTTGTGTTACTAATATCTCTAAGAGTTTAAGTGAACTTCAGTTAATCAAGAGGATTAGCAAGCCATTCAATGGAAAAAGCATAAAAAGACCATCTATGAAGAAGATTCATCAAACAAGTCAAAGCCAAGCAATTGGATCACTTTGAAGTCAAATTGAAAATCTTGAAGATCCAAGTCATAAGGATGAAGTTCTCATTCTACTCAAATCCAAATGAAGAACTTTTGAAGGATCATGAAGCTAAAGCCAAATCAGATCCAAGATGAAGATCAAGACTCAAGAAGGTTCAACGTTTATTTTTTAGAGTCTAGAGTGACTTTTGTAAGAAGTCCTTAAAGGTTGGTCGGTTGAAATGCTCAATTACTTAGATTGACCTTAGGTACCTTAAGACCATTTTTGAATATCATCTAAAGACCTAAAACATAATAAGAATCATGATAAAGATAAAGGAAATTATGTCCATCAATTCGGTCTAGAAAAGATGAGTTCTCTGCAAAAATATAGAGGACTCGTCGATGAGTGCAAGAGACTCGCCGACGATTGAAGTAACAAAAAGCTTTTTCAACTTTCTGTCTTCGGACTCGTCGATGACTGAGAAGAACTCGTTGTCAAGTGCTTGTGAAAAATGCCCAACGGCTAGTTTGATTCCTTTGAAGCCTCCAACGGCCATATTTTTGTAAGAGCTATAAATAGGAATGATTTATGAATGAAAAAAAAAACAATTTCAAAACTTCCAATCTCTACAATCATTCACTCCAAGCTTAGATTTCTAAATCTATCAAAGTTGAACTTAGAATCCCAAATATCATATCTTGAGCTATTCAATTTCAATATTTAGGAGATTTCAAATGAGCTAAGAGAGACTAATCAGCTCGTGCAATGAGCCTTCAAAGTCTATAAAACCACTTGTCAAAAGTGTGATTAAGTCAGAGGTCCGAGGGACTCTTGTCTGTAAAGCCGGGAGCTTTGCAAAAGGCGGTATTTGGCCTCTACCCGAAAAGGGGGCTAAGTCTAAAGAGGATTGTTCCTTAGCAAGGTTAGGACTCGCCTGTAAGTAGTCTAATGGATTTGGGAATAAATTGTGGTGAATCATTTAAGCCGGAGAGCTTAAGGCGGGAATTACCGAACCTTGTGAACAAATCCTTGGTGTCTATGTGTTTGCATCTCTCTAACTCTATCTCTTATTTTATTACCTTGAATGTTTAAGTAGAATTGCTTAGTCTTTATTTCTCTTTAACTTGCTTAAATTGAAATTCCGCTTAGGGAGGTAGAATAAATTTTAAATTTTCCATAGACCCTAATCATCCCCCCTCTAAGGTCCATATCTTGGGCAACAAATGAGACCAATAGACCAGGGTAATAACTGCTTTGGTAGGCATGATTTTCTATTATCCAATATGGAAAATCCAATATGCAAGTATTGAGTGGGCTAAGTCTAAACCTGAGATTTCACTAACATTTACAATATTAAATGATTCCCAGACTGTCCATTTGTCCAATGAGGCTAGCCATTATAGAAATACTCATACCAAAAGAATCACGAAGAATTAGGGGTGGCAATCGGACTGGGCTGGGTTAGCCCAAGCTCAGCCCAAAGTTCAAAACTTTAGCTCATGCTCAGCCCAGCCCAGCCCAAGCAACCCAACCCAAGCAACCCAACCCAAGCTCGGCTCATAAATAATATCGGGTTTTGGGCGGAGTTCGGGTTGAATTCGGGCTAGCCCAAAGTAGACTGATTTTGGGCCCAATTAAAAAATGAAGTCTTTCCTTTTGTGGGGCCTCCTTTTGGGCTGCTACTGCCCCTGTTGCTCTTCTTGCTCGTGGAAGGTGATACAACAAATAAAAAGTGTAAAGTTTTAGTTGCTTTCATGCAAGGATTTCTCTCTCCATGCAATGTATGCTATGAAGATTGATGAGGGAAAATGAAGAAAAATGAATAAAAATTGGAGAAGAGAAAAGAGAAGAGTGAAAGAGATGAACCGTGAGCGTTCTCTCTCTTTTGGTGAAATTGCTGAAACATCCCCTCTTTTTAAAATTACACTAACCTCCTTTGAAGTTTAGTGAAATTACAGAAACGTCCCCTCTTGTTTCTGAAATTACATTGACCTTTCCTGAGGATTGATGAAATTGCATAAACTTCCATCTGTTTCTGTTATTGCACTGCCCTCCCTCTACTCTAGTTGTCGAACTCTTCCATTAGTATATCGCTACTGAAATATATGGATTTTGATTGAGTAGTGATTAGAGGACCCCGCAATCAGCATTCTAATGGACTATCGTGTCCCTTTTAACCCCAATGATTAAGCTTAACTAAATTGAGCGTAATAAATATTTTTTTTTCTAAAAACCAATGTTGGATGGATGAACACTAGGGTAAGTGAATCTTAACCACAATTAGTGAGTTTTAAAAGGGGGTTGTGGACTAATGAGGACCGACATTTTGTTACATAGCGAAATGCGTGGTCTGTTAAGCACTTTTCATTTTAATTATGTCATGCCTTAATTTCTTGAAGTCTGTCAACTTGGTTATACGACATCGTTTCCTGAAGTAAGTCAATGAGGGTAAAATTGTAAAAGATCATTCTTTGTTAACCACGTCAACTTGACGAGCTTGATAAGGGAGGGCTGTGTAATTTCAAAAATAAGAGGAAGAATTTCAAAAATAAGAGGAAGAATTTCTGTAATTTTGCAAAATCTTAGAGAAGGGCAGTATAATTTAAAAAAAACCAGATGAGAGGTTTTTACAATTTTGCCAAACTTCAAAAGACGTTAGCGTAATTTCGAAAAAAAATAGAAGAGATATTTATGCATTTTCACCAAACTTGAGGAGAGGTCAATGTAATGTACCTTTTTTTTAATATAACTCGCATGCATACAAGCATCAGGACACACACACACACACCTGATAGTATGAGGCTAAACCTAGTAACAATTAGTAGTTATGGCAATAATTGAATTGAAATTAACCTGTGTGGTTAAACATAGTAGAAGGAAACATGTTGGGCACCCTACATTGGGGGCAAAAAATTAGTTCTGATGGACACCCGAGTTGACAATAATTTGGAGAGAAGTTATTTCATTTTCTCCCCATGATTTTGATTTCTCCTCCACTTGATATCTCCCCGCCTTTTAAGCGCCACATGTCTACTAATAGGCACCTGACAATAATTTGGGGAGAAATCATTTCATTTCTCTCCATGATTTTGATTTCTCCCCCACTTATATCCCCCCTTCTTTTAATTGTCACATGTCGACGGACTTGTGGATGACCGACGCCCGAGCGCTCAGGCGTCCACTAAAGCTTATCTTTTGCCTACTTTGGGATAGACATACTTCCTACTAAACAAAAACGATAAACATACTGCCACAAGCCAGCGGTGTCCCAATTTACCCTCTTTTTTTTTTCCCAACCTTTGTTGTTGGCAGTTTCAAAAGAAGTACAGTGCATATGCGTGGACACCGTGTGTGTGTGTGCGCTGTGTGCAGGGGGCAGAGCTGAGAATTTTTTTTTTTTTTTGGGGGGCTGGGTGGGTGGGTGGAAATTTGAGGGGTATGTATTGTGTGTGCATGTGCAGGGGAGGAGCTAGGAATTTTTTTTTCCTGGAGGGTGGGGAAATACATTTATAAAAAAAAATGAGGGTATGGAACTTGGGGGTTCTGAGGCTCCCGAGACATTTTTTTGGAGTAAATTTTTTATTTTGAGATTTTTTTTTCTCGGTAATGTCCTTAAGGTCACCACGTGTCCCTATTAATACCCCTTAATTGGGGTTAAGATTCACCCACCTATCCTTAGTTTTTTATAAAAAAATATCAAATTATTTTTAAACCCTAGTTAAAATTTACTAACTCCTAAGGTTAAAATTTTTAAATAACCAAGGTTAAATAGGTGAATTCTAAGAGTGGGTAAATTTTAACCCTAGTTAAGTTAACCTTAAGGGTATAACCGAACTCAATTGGGGCACCACTATATATATATGACAAAAAGATTGTGGTGGGTCACTATATTTTATAAGACACAAATTTGAGGGGCAACCATACTTGAAAAAAAAAAAAAAAAAGAGACCCGGGGAGGAGATCAAAAAAATTTACACAACCACCTTCCGTATTTTTTTTGGTTAAGAATGACACACACCTACCTTCCGTATTGACTGACTAGTAAAAAAAGAATTTCATTAATCAGACGGCTAAAATTGAAAAATCAGACAACCGGGTACATGATCAAGTGGATCTCTTAGATAGTCACCGTCAAGGTTGATTACACCCTCTCTCCATGTGAGCATTTAGTACTCCACGCTCCCTTTTTACCACTCATCAAATGTGGTTATGATTCACTCACCCCATAGGGTTAAGCAATCCAATCATGATTTTTAGATAGACAAAAACCAATCATTAATTTTAATTTAATTAAGTTTAGCCTTGATTAAAGATGTGTTAAAAGGTGTTAGAATATGTTCCATTTCTACGATGGGCGATCGATCGCCTAAGGTGGCGGATTGATCGCCGGAAGTGGGGATCGATCGCCCCCTTGGGAGATCGATCGCCCGAAGCGTTACTTTTTTTGGAAATTTCAAATTTTGGGTTTTTTCCTTATTTAAAGCATTTTGGAACTAGGGTTTTGTGAGGGGAGTTCATAGAACTGAAGCCAAACTTTTCCTTGAGAGAGAGTGTGTTTGAGAGGTTAAGGAACCATTATAGCCCTTTGCTATTGATTATTAGTGAAGAAGAGATCTCTCCGTGGACGTATTCCAGTTAGGTGAACCACTTATATCTTGTGTGTTCTTGTGTGTTTCTGTTTGCTTTCTTTAGGTATCTTTCACCACAAATTGGTATTAGAGTCAAGTTAGATTCGAAGCAATAACATCGAAGAGTTCCAGCGCCAAGTTCGATGTTACAAGATTCGATGAGAATGACAACTTCGGATTATGGCAAAGTCGGTGAAAGATCTATTGATTCAATAAGGTTTACACAAAACCCTAAAAGGTAAAGAAAAGAAACCGGATTGGAAAGATCTGGATTGAAGGCGACAAGCACCATTAGGTTAAGTCTATCTAATGACGTTCTCTATCACGTGGTCAATGAGGATTCAGTACTGAAGCTTTGGATAAAGCTTGAGAGCATATATATGACAAAATCGTTGTCAAAGAGGCTATTCCTAAAGCAGAAACTCCATACTACTAAGATGAAGGAAGGTGGAGATCTCACAGAGCACATCAATGCTCTCAACAGAATAGTCAATGACCTAGCAAGCATTGAAGAAAAGGTCAGCGATGAAGATCATGCCCTACAACTTCTCTTTTCACTTCCACCCTCTTATAAGCATCTCGTTACAACCCTACTCTATGAGAATGATTCTATAGAGTTAGAAGACACAATAGCAACCTTGCTCTCAAACGATTTGAGATAGAAAAATCAGGAAGAGGAAAATACTGAGGCTGAGGGTTTATTTGTTAGAGGAAGAGGAAAAGAAATGGGAAAGAAGAAAGAACAAAAAAGAAGAAGGTCGAAATCAAAGTCTAGAAGGACTCGACCTCAATGTCACCATTGCAAGAAATATGGTCACATTAAGAAAGACTGCAAAATTCTAAAGGAAGAAAAAGAATAGGAAACGGAAATGGGAAAAGAGAAAACCTCAGACCAAGTTAATGCAGCTTTGAAAGAAAGTAGCGACGACGATGTCTTTTGCACCCACACAAGTAAGAAAACCTACTTTGACTCATGGATTTTAGATTCCGCGTGTACATATCATGTGTCCAAATAAAAATTAGTTTGACACATATAAAACCTATGATGGGGGTATAGTTTTGATGAGGAATGATGCAGTTTGTAAGACAGTAGGGATAGGTACTATCAGAATAAAGATGTTCGATGATGTTATTCGAACACTAACTGATGTTAGGTATGTACCGGACCTAAAAAAGAATTTGATTTCTTTGGGTACGATGGAAGACATTAGGCGTAAATACATACCTTCAGGTGGAGCTCTAAAGGTAATCAAGGGAACCCTTATTATCTTGAAGGGTATAAGGATTGGAACCCTATACAGGATATAGGGAATACCGTAACACGTGGAAACGCGATTAGTCATTCAGAAGGGGATGATGAGACCAAACTATAGCACAGTAGACTGGGTCATATGAGCGAGAGGATCTTAATGGAGCTTCATAGTAGAAAGCTCTTAAAAGTCATCAAAACCTGCAAGCTACAATTCTGTGAGCACTGTGTATTCGGGAAGCAGTCAAGGGTGAGGTTCAAGACCTCTTCACACCACAGTGAGAGAATTTTATAGTGTGTTCATTCAGATGTGTAGGGGCCAGCCCCTGTGAAGTCACTGTCAGGGTCTTTATATTATGTGACATTTATTGATGATTTCTAGAGAAAATTTTAGGTGTACTACATGTAGAAAAAGTCTGATGTTTTTAACATTTTCAAGCAATGGAAAACAAGGGTTAAAAAGCAGATAAGAAAGCAGGTGAAGTGTCTGAGGTCAGACAATGGAAGAGAATATACGTCTACAGAATTCACTAAATTCTTTACAGATGAGGGTATTGCTCGAAACTTCACTACACTCAGAACTCCACAACAAAATGGAATGGTAGAGCGAATGAATAGAACACTCCTAGAGAAAACTCGGAGTATGAGGATCAGTGCTGGATTGAATAAAGACTACTAGGCAGAAGCAATCAACACAGCAAGTATTCTGTTAAACAGATCACCATCTAAGGCCTTAGATCTGAGGACACCAGAAGATGTTTGGTCAGGTAAACCCAATGATTATTCTAATTTAAGAATTTTTGGTTGTCTAGCATATGTACATGTGCATGGTGATTTGAAGAGTAAGCTTGATGCAAAATCAAGGAAGTGCATTTTTCTGGGTTTCCAGAAATGAGTTAAATGATACAAGTTATGCGATCTCGAAACAAGGAAGATTGTTGTGAGCATGGATGTATTCTTTGATGAGACTGTCATGATGAAAAATGAGGAGTATTGTGATGATGCAACCGGCAGTAATGAGCATTCAGTTCAGGTGGAACTTGATCGATTTAAATTAGATGAAAGTGATGAAGAACCACCTCAGGTCGAGAGGGTAGACCAACAGCTACAACTACAAAAATCACAACGAGCTCGAAAAGTACCCAAAAGATATGATGATGACACGGATATGGTAGCTTCTGCTCTTATGACTGAGAATGAGGAGCCATCTAGCTTCAAGGAAGCGGTGTCAAATGGTGAGCATAGAAAGTGGGGGAAGGTTATGAAAAAAAGATGAAATCACTACACAAGAACCAGACTTTGGATCTTATAGAACTGCCTAAGGAGAAGAAAGTCATTGGCTGCAAGTACATTTTCAGAAAGAACGAACCTACCACTGAAATCAGTGAAGTAAAGTTCAAGACGAGACTGGTTGCAAAGGGTTTTGCACAAAGAGAAGAAATAGATTTCAATGAAATCTTCTCATAGGTTGTAAACCATACTTCTATTAGAACAATGTTGTCGATAGTAACTATGCAAGACTTGGAGCTTGAACAGATGGATGTAAAAACAGCTTTCTTACACGGAGAGCTAGATGAAGATATATACATGCGACAATCAGAGGGATTTCAGATGAGAGGAAAAGCAGATCAGGTCTGCAAACTGAAGAGGTCTCTGTATGGTCTGAAGTAGTCACCTAAGCAATGATACAAGCAGTTTGACTCATTCGTGCTGAAGAATTGGTATTCCAGAAGTGAGTATGATCACTGTCTCTATTTCAGAAAACTTAGAAATAGTTCCTTCATATACTTAGTACTTTATGTGGATGACATGTTAATTGCTGTCAAAAGCATGTCAGAAGTGAAGGTATTGAAGAAGCACTCAGTACTCAGTTTGAGATGAAAGACCTAGGTGTAGCAAAGGTAATTCTAGGTATGAAAATTCAGAGAGATAGGAAATTGGGAAGACTCTCTATCCCAAGGGAAGTACATAAGGAGGGTCCTTGCAGGTTTCAATATGCAAGGTGCAAAATCGGTGAGTACTCCAATGGCGGCACATTTCAAGTTATCATCGCATTTATATTTAGTGACAGATGAAGAGAATGAAGAAATGGCTGAATTTCCATATGCAAGTGTCGTGGGCAGCTGGATGTATGCCATGGTTTTCACTAGACCTGACATCTCACAAGGTATCAATTTTGTTAGTAAGTATATGGTGAATCCTGAAAAAGGAGTACTAACAAGCAGTGAAGTGGATTCTGAGGTACTTGAAGGGTGCCATTGATGTCGGAGTCTTGTTTGACAAGAATGATAATTATGAGGTAGTTGGGTATGTCAATTCCGATTATGCTGGGGACTTGGACAAGAGGAAGTCTACTACAGGGTATTTGTTTATACTGGGTGGAGGACCAATTTATTGGAGATCCATGTTACAGCCTACTACAACATTGTCAACGACTGAAGCTGGAGGACCAAAGAAGCTATCTGGTTGAGAAGTTTGGTTGGTGAACTGAAAGTAAAGTAGGAGAAGATGATTCTTCACTGTGACAGTCAGAGTACTATACATTTGGCGAAGAATCAAGTTTACAATTCAAGAACAAACCACAATTATGTGTCATTCCACTTCATTAGAAACGCGATATCTGAAAAGGAGATTTTGTTGGAGAAGATTCACACAAGTGATAACTCTTTAGATATGATGACAAAGCCGGTTACTATATCCAAGTTTAAGCATTGCTTGAACTTGGTTAACCTTCAATGAGGTAGATGAAAGTCCACACCCTTGAGGGAGGGTGTGAAGACATCTTTGGAGATGTAGTTATCCTTCACCCGAGGCAGAGCAGAATTGAAACCAAGGTGGAGAGTGTTAGAATTTGTTCCATTTCTGCAATGGGCGATCGCCCAAGGTGGGAGATCGATCGCCGGAAGTGGGGATCGATCGCCGGAAGTGGGGATCGATCGCCCCCTTGGGAGATCGATTGCCCCCTTGGGAGATCGATCTCCCGAAGCGTTACTTTTTTTGGAAATTTCAAATTTTGGGTTTTTTTCCTTATTTAAAGCCTTTTGGAACTAGGTTTTGTGAGGAGAGTTCATAAAACTGAAGCCAAACTTTTCTTTGAGAGAGAGAGAGTGTTTGAGAGGTTGAGGAACCATTGTAGCTCTTTGCTATTGATTATTAGTGAAGAAAAGATCTTTCCATAGACGTAATCCAGTTGGGTGAATCACATATATATTGTGTGTTTCTATTTACTTTCTTTAGGTATCGTTTACCACAAAAAGAACATGGGACACAGCGGTCAACTTGGAAGAGGACTTTGAAGTAGCTCATTCATGCCATTTGCATGTACATGTGCATGTGCATGTGCATGTGCATGTGAATGCATGTCACGTGAAGGATTCCTGATACTTCTTTTGCTATATCAACGGTTTTGATCCTTTACACGTTCAGCAGTACTGTTATCAAAGTTTCGTTGCTTATCCCAACGAATCCGTACTATCAGTAGCTATAGCTTATATACCTATCCGCTAATAAAGAGAGTGGGGACTTAGAAAGGGAAAAAAAAGAGAAAAACAGAGGGGATATTTGTCAATTGTCATTGACTCAATAATCATGTGTGTATGGTATGATGATTATTATGGCCATGTAGATGGATGAGTTGATGTTGGTGTGGTGACAAATTGAAGAGAGACGGTGGTTTACGCAAGGAGAGATGAATGCACCTTAACAACTGCTTCGATTTGTGGTGGACGACGCAGAGGCTTCACTCGTACACGTTTCCCTTTTATGAGGTGGGGTCATGCAATTTCGAGTTTTGCAGTAGGAAAATGATCACCTCCTCGGTCGGTAATGCGTGGAGGTGAATCTCGGGTCCCTTTTGAATGTCACCAGCTCCTTATTTTTATTCTAATTAATTGTGGTTAAGATTTATTCATCCTTTAAGGTTCATCCATTTATCTTTACTGTTTTCTTAAAAATAAAATAAAAAATTGTTTAACCATAAGAGTAAAAAGAAATTATCTAGCGTTCATATCATAAGGGATTTGTGAGAGCGAGGAGCAAAAGCTCCTCCTCTCCAGTGCCAGTGGAATTGAGTACCCTCCCCGAATTGCATTTAGAAGCAATTTACATTCAACCATAAGCTGCACATTTTTTGTTCATTGAGGAGGGGTCAAGCAATTTCTGAATGCTTCACGGTGTTGAAACGGAGCTCCTTATTTGCACTATGGAAATGGCAGGTTTGTAATTTTTGAGCTCTGTTAAGATAATTTTTTAAAACATAAAATTACAAGTTTACCATTGGAATAGTGTAAAAAGAGGAGCTCCACTCCACTCCACGCAGTGAAGCAGAGCTCCTCTTTATATTTAAATTGATTTTTTTTAAGAAAAAGATAGAAGGTTAGGCCACAACCTTGTTAGAGTGTTAGTATCGGATAGGTGGATATAACCATCGTACCTTCTCGGGAGTGGATCCCGGACCAACGTTGTGGTGTAACACGCACAAACTAATGGGACATGCTTTGCTTGCCAGTGCAGCTTGAATTCATTCAGCTGTGAATGGGGGAATTGCTACAATAGCTTTGAATAAAAGTAAAAGGTACTTGTTTGAAAGAATAAATGTTGATGTGTTGGATCGAGTTTGATCCAAGCTATACAGTAGATGTAGTGAGAGTGTTTTGCTACCGATAAAGTGATTATATTTAGGGCTGTCAAAGGCCTGGGTAGAACAGGCCGGTTGGCCCTAGCCCTACACTTCTTCATAAGAGTAGGGCCCTAGCCCTTCAATGTCTAGGGTTGATTGAGCTCTAACCCTGCCCTCAAGGACCAGAGTCGGGCCAGAAGAAAAAGCGAGAATTTTTCCGTCATTGGGATTTTTTTTATACGGCTGTCAACCTGACATGAAAATGAGTATCCTCCTCGATTTGCATTCAGAAGCAATTTACATTCAACCATTAGGCAAAACGTGTTTGACGAAAATGACTTTTAGAAATGAGGTTTTGCTATTTTTGAGCATAAATTTATGTGGGTCCCACACATCTTTTTAGGTGGGACCAAGTGGGAATGTGTTCACTTCCATGTGGACTATAATCTCATGTATTTGGTTAATCAAAGTCATTAATAGATGAATGAGAAATTGTCTTCAAAGTGGGTCATTTGAACATGGTAACAATGAATAATCCTTCATCGGATAAATATGAATCTTTTGTGTGGTATAGATAAACAAGGATAAGCTCTTTATGTTGGGCTCTTAGGCACCCAAATTTTGCGAACGGGTGAGCCCATACTCTACGGTTGGACCACCACACGTGCGCGCCACCGCCCCGCACCGAGCCGGGCTTGGGCTTAAATGGTCTATGCTTATTTTTTGGAGAAAATTTATTTAATTGTTTAAATTAATTTTCTGATTAAGTTATTGTTATTGTTGGGCAGTTTGAATTAGTTGAACCGGTTCGGTCTCACTTATTTCGAAAAAGTATCTAAATTCCGTTCCCCGCATTACTCCTCATATATATCAGTGTCTGTCCCGAGAGAACTTATATAGTTTCTGGTTCGCTGGATAGTCAGATTATAGTGCTTCTTCTATCTATGTTAAGATCATTTTATCCTAGGAAATAGACATCCGAAGTTCGTAGGCACCAGTGCGAGGGACGTAATCTGTCTTAAGGAAAGAGTTCTACTCGACTTGATCTATTATGATATTTCATAAATTCTGAAACTAGTAAGTTACTGTTTTTTTTTTTTGTTTCTTTAATTAATTACTGTTACAGAAATATTTTAAGATACTCTTAAGATTGAATAACAAAACGCTTCTTAGTTCTCACCTTAATATTTTTTGGAACGATGTACAGAAGATTTAGAAGATAATGATATGTAATCAGGGGCATCTTTTGTGTTATTTGGGGCACTTCTGGTATTATTTGGGGGTGCTTTTGGTGTTATTTGAGGGGCCTTTTAATCCAACATTCTTCTGAACATTAATTGCAAACAGAAAAGGAAAAGAAGCCCATATCAGTTATTTCTAATCTGGATGAGTAGAATAGGTAGGCAAATTTGACTAAATATATTTGAACTTTGAAAACATCATATTCAAACACATTCAAAGACATCAACAAGTTCAGAGAGAGAACCTGGTGCGGCTATCTGATTACACTTTGAGCGCTTTGTACCAATAATAGCATTCTCAGTAGCTATAGGAAGTGGAGAAGAATCTGACTTTGAAGCTGAAAATTTAAGCAATTTTGAGTCTTTCATTTTTGTGTTTGTGTTTAGAAGCCTCTTTTGAGTACCAAAGGGTTAAAGACTTTTCCTTATTTCAGATTTCAATTAGTAGAGAAAGAAAAAACTAAAACTCTAAATAGACTTCGGGGAACCATAAAATCTCACATCATTGTATAAAACTTGAAGAAAATGATATGAAAATGAACCCGAGTGCCATTAACAGAGGCTAAGAGCGAGAGGTAGGGCTTTCATTTGTGAATAGTGATTAGGGTTTTTGAATTGTTGGTATTTAAAAGGATAAAGCTTCTAAGACCCCCTTAGGGCCGAGACCACTGAGACCATGCTCTAAGAGCATAGAGGGTTCCCTAGCCCAACCCTACAAAGGAAGGGTTTCTTGAATTTGGGCCCTGCCCCAACTCAAGGGCTAGGGAAGGACAGGGCTTGGACGGGTTAGGTATCCTTCGATCCGGACTTTTTTAACAGGCCTAATTATAGTTTTTGACAAAAAAAAAGTTTAATTAGCGGGCCTAGACAATCAAAGAGGTTGGTATCTAACATACGACTAGGAGTATGCCTAAAAGAGCATTAATCTGCTCCTTACCGTAAATAGAGAGAACATGGGGTACTCGAAACAAGCATTAGTCCGCTCCTCGTGGAGTGCCCCAAGAGTAGTGTCTTATCCCCTTAAATACCTGTAAGCACCCAATTTTTATACTCTTCCTTAATCATGGTTAAGAAATTTAACCATGATTAATCTCAGTCTAACCCTAGGACAACCCGAGTCAAACCATAGGCAAACCCTAGGTCAACCTGAGTCAAACCCTAGGTCAAAACCTTAGTCAAACCATAGGTCTAACCCAAGGTCAACCCTAGTCAAACCTTAGGTCTAACCCTAGGTCAACCCTAGTCAAATCCTAGATCTAACTCTAGTTAAACCCTAGATCTAACCCTAGACAAATCATAGGTCTAACCCAAGGTCAACTCTAGTCAAACCCTAGGTCGACCCAAGTCAAACCCTAGTTAAACCCTAGATCTAACTCTAGGTTAACCCTAGCTAACTTTACTCAAGCTCTAGCCCAAGAAGTCAAAGTCGCATAATGTCCTCACTTCGATTACCTCTATTTTCATTTTAGCCTATTTTGAAATGTTCCCACTTGGATTACCTCAATTTCTATTTGAGCCTATTTTAGAAATATCTTAATTTAGATTACTGACATTTCAATTTTAGCCTAAATTCATAATGTCTTCATTTCATTTAATGACATTTTATTTATAGAAAAAGGTCGTACCGCATGCAAGCCAAAGTCAACTAATCAGACCCATTTTCAGTAAAAACCTCTAAATGGCGGTAAATAATTTACCGCAATTTATTTTTGGCCTTCCAGGAGAATGGCGATACTGGAATTACCGCAATTCCTGAAATTTGCATAAAAACAAACTCTGAGCCCCCGGAACACTCTAGGCACGTTCCTGTTCGCCTCTGGCTAGCCTCCTATGCCTCTGAGGTCCCCTCCAACCCTTGTCCTAATTCCTTTTGGGTCCCCAAGTCCCCATCTATAAATTCAAACCTCTTCCAAGCTTTCTTCCAGAGGCCAAAATCATGCCAAAAACTTTGTTAGGAAGCTCTGTAAGTTAGAAATGCTAGTGGTAGAACCTTATTGAATGCAACACCAGAAGTTTGAAGCCTGAGCTTGAGGGAAGGCCTTTCCCCCTTTGTACACCATCATTCTCGTGCAAGCCGTCGCCACCACAACTTCCAAACAAGTGCTAGCAGAGAAGGTTCCTCCCCCACCCTTCCTTTTCTTTTGGAAATTCTTTGTGAACCCCTGGTCATCTCCAGGGGGCCTTAGTTCTCTACTAATCCAAGAGTGGGGACTCCTCTACCTTTCTCATAGGCATGGAGAGTCCCCACTAGAAAAAGGAGGGTGGGCATCATGTCTATTTTTCTTTTTATTTTATTTTTCTCTAACCGGAATTCGTTTGGGTAGCTCAAAATCCGACCATAAGGGAGACTAATCTGGGACAATCTTTTTTCAAGTCTCTGCAGCTTAATGTCGCCATTGGGTTTACCGTCATTTCCAAATCAGACTATTCTGGAATGAAGGTAAATGCAGTGGGGACATTAACGATTTGGCCTATTTTGGAAATGTCTTCATTTGGATTACCGACATTAATTTTTAGCCTATCTTTGAAATGTTTTTGCAAGAAGTAAAGACATTAAATTTTAGCTTGATTTTGAAATGTCTTTAAACTAAATGAAGACATTCTTTTTTTAGCCCAATTTTGCAATGTCTCTAAATGGATTACTGACATTATAGACAGTATTTTAAAATGACATTGATTGCTCTTCTAAGGACCCTCCTTCCTAATTCGGGTTAGTTTTTAATCTCAGTTAAGCTTACCTTTTCCTTAGATTTTAACTAGGGTCCCTCGGTTGGCTTACCTTTGACCTAGACACCGCACCAATATTAGAAAAATCCACAAAAAAATATAAAATGCAAAAAAACTAAAAAAATATGTTCTTAGACTTTCTAACAATGGTTAACAGTTTTAACCATATTTAACTCAACCCTGATTAACTTTTAACTATGATTAAACCCATTTAACCTTTGGAAAAATCCAAGAAATTCTAATTAATCCGTAAAAATGCAAATAGACCCAAACAAATCTGATTTGGACCTTTTAAACTATGGTTAGTATTCCTAACCATGGTTAACTCATCATTTAACTCCGATTAAGCAATCATTGACCTTTGGGCCCAAACCTTTAGTCTACCGAGCTAACCCTTGGCCTATCGGGCCTAACTTTGGACTACCGGACTAAACCCTTAGCCTACCGGGCTAACCCTTGGCCTCCGGGCCCAATCCTTGCCCTCCAAGCCCAATCCTTAACCTCCAGGCTCAACCCTTAGCTTCCGGGTCCATGTCTTGGCCTCTAGGTCCAATCCTTGGCCTCCGGGTCCATTCCTTAGCCTTCGGGCTCAACCCTTGGCCTCCGGGCCCATGCGTTGGCATCCGGGCCTAATCCTTGGCCTCCAGGCTTAGCCATTAACCTCCGGGCTCAACCCTTAACCTCCGGACCCAATCCTTGGCCTCTGGGCCCAATCCTTAGCCTTCGAGCTCAACACTTGGCCTCCGGGCCCAAACTCTCTAGACCATGCACTTGACGGGGTCAATCAAACCTTAGTCCCCGGACTAACCCTAGTCACTCCGGTGCGTACACACACTCCCCTAACCTTGGCACAAGCTCATGTGCCAGAACTACGTTCGGTCTGATCTCACCACATGTGAGTATGTAGGCAACCCTACACGGGTTCGACCCTAGTTAAGATTTTCTTATTTCTTTGATTATTATATTCTAAAACTTAGGTATTTGAATAAAACTTTGATATTAATTTGGTTTATATCTAGGGAGTCAGTAACCATTATAAATGGGGGTCCTAGGGTGCCTAACACCTTACATGTGACTTAATCGAACCGCTTACCTAGACTCTCATGTAGACCATAAAGACCTTATTCATATCCGGGACTTATCCTTTTGAATTATAAGTGATGACTCTTATCTCCCAAAAACCAGTGAGTGGGTGATAAAATTCGTGCTCACAACACCGACATGTGTTCTTTTTTAAATGAGATTAATGAATTTGTACACTTCAAAAGGAAGTGTCCACTACATGCTGATGAGAATAATGGTTCTTTCAGAAGAGATTTTTCTATGACAATAGCATAGGACTAAGGTGAATACATTAGAGATGTTCTCATAGTCTCTAAGGGTATGGACAAATTCTTCTATTGAGAGGTTAATGGATTTGGGGAGCTGAAATTACTATTTTGATATGATTCAAGACCTGGGGGGGGGGGGGGGGGTGAATAGGATAACTTAAGGTCTGTTTATAAAATTTAATTTTAAACAATTAAAGTGTGGAAACGGTAAATTAAACACAAATCACAACACCAATATGTTTACGAGGAAAACCTTTCTGGGAAAACCACGGGACCTCATCCAGCAAAAGAGAATTTATTAAGAATAAAACAAAAAAAAAATTACAAGACTTGAATAGTTTTCTACCGGACTCGACACAACGATCCTCAATACTCTGTCCTCTACACCTCAATAAGCAATCACAAACTCGCAATTCTCATGATCAACAACTATAGTTTGTGCTTTTTTTTAGAACTTCACAACCACGATCTCTCAATCAATCTCCGTCGATGAAGGTCCCAGATTACTCCGACCACAAAAATCACGTTCTCACAAGATCTATCTTTGTCGCTACGACTTTGGTACAAGCCTACCAAGATACCCCCAAGAATTTTTGAGGGGATTTATTTTAGTTTAAACACTAAATAGGAATCTCATGTATCATGAATTGACACATGGAAGGAAAATATGTTTTGAGGTTAAATTTGCATCTCTAGTTTAGAACATGAGAAAAGATTTAAAAAAGTTGATTGAATTTTAGCTTAATTCCAAAATTGTTCTTTATTAATTTTAGCTTTTATTAATGAATTAGTCTATGGAACTCCTAATCCTGACCGTTTAACTCCATTAGTAAATAGTTAGGATTAGAGCTGATGTGGTATTAAAAAAGACAAAATAAGCCATGTCAAATCTTGGCCCTTGGGGGTTAGTTATAAACGGATAGGATTAGGGAGTATATTTAGGAGTACCCATAAACCGTCTCTTTATTAATACATGAGACTTTTTCACCAAAATATAAAGGGGACTTATAAACTTGATTAAATTTTAATTTAGTTCTAAAACTACCCTTTATTAAAATAAAAAACAATAATTTCATAACCAGACAGGTGGTTGGCCCAGCACCCCTAAGTCAAATTTCTATACATTAAATGCCTTTCAAAAATTTTTTAACCCAAAATGATTACCAAGTTTAGCCATATTGTATTTTCTTTATTTCTAAAATGCCCTCAAAATTTTCAATACCCATAATGTCCCTAATATTTTTTGGTTTTCAAAATGTCCCTACGTCATGTTTCTATACACAATGTGTCCCATAACTTTTTTTTTACCCAAAATATCCTTCAAATTTATATATTCATTAAATTTTTTTCCAAAATGCCCCTCATTAGGATTCCTCTTCCAAGACTCTCTTACTCTCCCCACTAGTATGAGTAAAGGACAAATTTAGAATTAACCAAAATTCATTTAATTTTTTTGAATCCATACGAGTAAAAGGTAACGTTGAAATTAAGTAAAACTACAATGTTTTGAACATGTTCATAAGTTTATATTAGTAAAGATGAAGAAATACAAGGTGTTTCCTTGACTCATCTCTCAGGTATGTGGACTTTGAAAATCGAGGCCCGATTCCGCCATCCAAGCTAAAGGATTTATGCATAGCCCTGGTAATAGTGGACCAATTTGACACCCACTCCTACCTATACTCGCCCCCTGACTCAACCCTAACCTCAATTACTGACACGTCATACTCTCCTTGCTTCTAAAGCTACAATGCTGCGAAAGCGTTTTGTTGCTAGTTCAAATTCCGTTAGCACCATACACGGACCGGGTTTATGCCCCCACTTATTTAAGGCAAGCCGGTCTGGTCTTCAGTGCAAATTTTCCCGGAGATCTTCTATTCAATAAGATTCCTAGGTCTCGAGACATATCTACTATTATAACATAAAGAAATAAGATTTTTCTCTTTGCTCTTTAAACTTCAATCTCTCTAATCTCATAAGTTATATTTTAAAGATGACATGTGACGTTTCTCTTTAATCTCCACCGTTCAAACTTCAGATCGACTATTTTATCTTAGAGCCCTCTCTAACTCCACTATTGTAGACTAGTCTTTTATCTTTAACTCTTATAGGTTTGGGATCCACTTTCTCATCCTAGAGCCCTATCTATCTCCACTATTGTAGAATTCTCTTTTATCTCCAATTCTTGAGTGTATTAATTTACGTTTAAGAAACTTATGATTTTTCTATAAATGTCATTAAAATAATAATAATTTATTATTATCTATCTCCACTATTGTAGACTCCTTTCTTATCTCCAACTCTTATAGGTTTGGGATCCACTATCTCATCCTAGAACCCTATCTATCTCCACTAGAGCAGAGTTCTCTCTTATCTCCAACTCTTTGGTGTATTAATTTAAGTTTAATACTAAGAAACTTATGATTTTCCTATAAATGTTATTAAAATAATAATAAATTATTATTATAAATTAATTAATTAATTAATTAATACAAATAATAATGTATATCAAATAATAAAAAACTTATACTATTAAAAATAAAATTTATGAAATATTTTTAAAATATATTATTTAATATTTAAATAAATAAATAATATTATTTATTTTTAGATATTCTCAATTATTACTCTCTACTATCTATAATAAAATACTATTCTATGTACATATTCCCACCCTTATAAAATGAAGGAATCTCCGTAGCTTCTACCTGCTCTCTCCTGGTGGGGGGTGTCTAGGATGAGGCCAGAGAAGAATAGTCAGTCTACCCAAAGGTTGGGATACCTCTTCATTGTCAAAAAAAAAAAAAACAATAATAATAATAATAAAATAAAATAAATTGAAGGAATCGAATCAGGGACTACTTTTCAGTTATATAATCAACAAAAGCACGAATTCCATCTCTTTAATATCAAGGAATCAAATCATGCATGGCTTCTGCATTTTAGTCTAAAATCAGAGATCGAATCACAACCAATTGCGATTGGATTCAGGGAGAGCTCAATTGCACCCACGAGTCACCATGTATCCCTGTTAATCCCGGTTAATCATACTCAAGATTCACTAACCCTTAGGGTTTAATAATCTAATTTTGGTTTTTTGAAAAAAACTTTTAACTCTAGTTAAGAATTTGTAACCTTTAGGGTTAATATTTTTTTAAATATTATTTTCTAAAAACTAAGGTTAGACTGTTGAACCCTAAGGGTTAGTGAATCTTAACCATTATTAACTGGGGTTAACAGGGACACGTTGTGACTTATGGGGTAGATAGAACTCACCCCAAATCCAATTGCATTTGGCTGTGATTCGATCTCATGAAATCAAGGATCCAATGATGAACTGCTTCTACATTGCAGCCCGTTGTTATATAGCGTCAAATAAGAAAATAATTAATAGTGCTAACGATGGGCTGGGCTTGGGCAACTAAATTAGGTTCGGTGTGCATGCATAGGCTACAAAGTTTGGTTTCATGGTCTGGGCTACGGCTTATGCCTTATGGTCTACCATGCTCAGGAGGCCCCAGACTGAAGATGGTATTCTTGGCATGCAGCCCATCCACGTGCAAACTTACTAATCAGACGATCAGAATGAAAGAGTGCGAATGATGAACATGCAAAAGGTTATCTGTGAATCCAGCCAGCTTGTGATCATGTTTAGCTTGAGAACCAACTTTCTCACGGGCTTTATCTAATTGGTGGGCCGAATTGACTTTCTAAAAGGCCAGGCCATCCTTATGTGTATTAACAGTTAGTACCCATGTAAGGTTCATGTAGCCCAGCTTATCAGGCAAATCACGGCCCTTTTGGCCCACTACGTCCGTATTGATTTAGCAAGATTAGGCTGGCATGGGCTGGACAAGTATTAGCCTAGGACTTGAGGATCCAAGCTCAAGCTGCGCCAAACACAAAACAACTTGGGTCCGATCTTGTCTCAAGATAATTATTTAAGTAAGCTTATTAGTTTTAAGCCTGATCAACCTTAAAATACATTCCACACATTCCCATAATGAAACTTAGCAACAATGGTCTTTGCAAATCTGGGCTACAAAATACCAATGCGATGGTGACACATTAGGGATGATGTGAAGACCCGTCAACAGTGTAAAGTATGCATATCTCACACCTTTTTTTTTTTTAAGTGTGAGCATCTCATTGGTTTTTTGTAGCCATAGACTACAAAGACCATTGCTAAATTTCACTTCACATTTCCATCACCTACGAGCTCAAAGGTGAAACACCCTTCAAAAGAAGCCGTCTCTCCTGAATGGAGCGCTTTGAGTAATGATGGTGAAGGTGTGTTCCTCATTCCAGGGAGGTTTTGGGATCAAATCTGCAAGAGGACGCTCCCAATGGCTTTAGTAGAAGTTCCCTCAGTATGAGTGGTTTAATCACTAACCAACTAATCAGCTAACCATGACTATTACAAAAAAAAAAAGAAAAAATGGCCAAGGATTATAACATTAGGTTGCTAATTTTGTAAGTAGGGAACTAGAGAGTTTTCTTTTCCTTCTCCATCCAACTATAGCAGTTTGATAACATCCACTTCTTCCTATTAGAACAAAGAGTAAACAACATGAATTGAGAGAAGCTAAGAAGCAAAATCACGACCTCAAAATAAGAAAGGATAATAGACTTCTCCTGTTAAATATATTACTTAATATTTAAATAAATAAATAATATTATTTATTTTTAGACATTCTTAATTATTAGCGTGCATCGCACGAGGTCTCTGCTAGTATTAGCATTATAGCTCGAGTATGACTCAACGAGACCAAGCCAAACCTTTCCAACTCATTTTTATCATTGTATATAATCACTATTCTCTTTCTATCTTGAATTCAGGGATTTTCTGTTGTACATCCTCTATTTATGTACATTTTATACACCTAATGAAATCAAGCAAGTATAATTTTTTCCCTTCCCCCTATTGGTCACCCTTGGGAATTTAACCCTACTTACCTAGTGCGTGAGGTTGGAGGTTCTACACGTGCCCGAAGGATTAGTTGGGTGTTGATAAGTGCTTGATTATCCTTATTTAAATTAGCACTATCCACATTTTCTAGCAAATATTTTCAAGTTTACACGTAAAGTGGTGTATTCTCTTCTCACCATTGCGTTGTGCTTTTTCTTTTGATTTTTATGGAATAATTGCATGCTTTCATGTGCGTTCGGAAAGGTCACATGCAAAGCTTTCTTAAGAGAGACTTATTACATGTATTTATTGTTGCAGGAGTCTTAACCCAGACTACTCTCGGGATTCAAGAAAGCTAAAGTCCAAAAGCCCAAGTTCAAGTTCCACGAATAAAAATGTCAAAGTCCACAAGCATTTGTTAAAGCCCAAGTCCAAGAAGCCAAGTCTCAAGTCAAAGCCCAAACCAAGTATAGAAAGATTCTACAACATGGGTGGAGAATCTTAGGAAGATATGGATAAATGTGATTTTGGCATAAAAAAGATGGAACTCATTTGAATTAGAAAGAAGAAGTGTGTTATATTGATGTTTCTATTTCAGAAAAAATGAGAAAGCCTATTTTGGTCACAGAAACTCTCTATTTTTGGTGGATTTGGAATTCAAGTAAGGAGCTTAATAGAAGTTAACTAAATCTACAAGAAAAACAAGAAATTTCGTGGATGGCTAGAGGAGTGCTATTATTTAGCAACCAATCCCAAACAAAGAATGAGGATTTCTCGGATTCTTGCTTAATCTATACTGTACTAACTAATTTGCTCGTAACTTTTGACTCAAGAGTCGGATTAAGGCAAGGCTAAATGTTTTGGAAAGAAGACTTAAAGGGGAATAAAATTATATTTCACGAAGATCTCCTAATTTGGATATTTAACGGGTCAAAACATTTCGTCAAGTTGAGGGAAGTGCAATTTTGGTTGAAATTTTGTAATTAGAAGTTTCTCTTTTGCTTATTTTTCCTTCTCTTCTTCCCTTTATTTTATATAAACTTAAAGTGAGAGATTTTGGGCTCTTTGATCTTTTCTCATTCTCTTTTCTCTCTTGTTTGTTAGTTTGTTTTGCTTTGCTTTTATTTCTTCTTCTTTTTCTTTGAGTTATTTAATTGTAATGCTTAGTAAACCATTAAAGAAGATGACAACTCCAATCATGGTTGATTAAAAACCTTTCTAAGGTTAGAGTTTTGAAGCTTTTCCTGACTTATGTGGATGATGTGGATAGTTTGATTATTGATTTTAATTGAATAATTTTCTTAGTTTGGTTAATTGTTTCTCTCTATATGTTCTTTGATTTCATATGATCTAATGATATATGGAATGCTTGGATCCCCTGTGAGTTGGATACAAAGTGCTTTTTAAATTGCTATAATTATTCAGTTGGATTAATAATCAATGGTTTTATCGTAGTATTTTCGATCTAGTTTAAATCTTTATTTAATTCTAGATACGTTTTCATCCAAATCTAAGCATAAGGAGGGATATGTGGATTTTCCTAAAGCCTTAGACTTGTTTCTCTTGTTTTATATTCTCAGTGATTTTTGCTTCATTCTCATTGAGTAAAAAACCAATTTTATACTGCTTCTCTCTCTAATTTGTTTCCTTAATTCTTGTTGCATAACAGTCAATCCATGTGGATCCAACCCTATGCTCACCAGATACATCACTTGTGTCACTTGTACACTTGCAAGTGTATTATTGTCTCACATGGTATCCGAGCACAAGCGCCAATACGTCTCCCCTTGCATCATAATGTCGACCACTGGCTTAAGTGTCTTTAGTGATTCTTCATCCCCATGCTTCCAATGACACCTAAAACAATCCTTTTTTTTTTTTTTTATCTCCACCCCTCTGTTAATCCTAGAAATATTCTTGTCACTTTGACGGTGATAACTACCACTCGTGGAGTAGTGCAATACAAATGGCCTTCACCGCTAAGAACAAACGCGGGGTTAATTGATGGTTCTATGAAATAACTCGACACTTCTTCACCAAATTTCGGTTGTGGTCTTGTTGCAACATGGTGGTTCTCTCATGGTTACTCAATGCCATATCCAAGGACCTCCCTGATAAATTTGAAGCTACAATCATGGTGCACGAGCCCACCCACAGATCGTGCATAATCTTAACCGAATCCCTCTAATCCCTCTCCTTGCTTTACTCTTTGGTTTTTGAATTTGAATTATTTCCTTGTATACTTTTTTCAGATCTTATCTCCTTTCATTGTATAGTGATTTGGGATCTTATCTCCCTTCCAAATCAATTGTCCAAAGTAACAACATGTTAATGAGTAAGAAAAATCACATTCTTTTATGGCATCAAAGGCAAACGTCCAACGGCTTTGAAATTTTTTTTCTCCTCAATGGCTTCTACAGGTTCATTAGCCACCTCCAATGTTTTTTCATTTGGTTTTGATCAAGTTGGATCGCACCAACTATGTGCTCTGGCTTTCACAGTTTCTCCCTGTTCTCAAAAGTCACAACTTGCTTGGATTCATCAATGGAACTAATTTATGCCCAGATCAGCTTCTGATTGATGATTCAGATTAGTGCCTCGCTTACTCCTAGTGTATTGGTCATAGTTGCTCATTTATCCACTTCTCGTGATGTCTGGATTTCGCTTGAAAAGCGATATGCATCTCAGCCACATAGTAACCTCATGCAATTCAAAAATCAGCTTCAAACAATGAAGCAAGGGAATCTTTCCATAGCTGATTATGTTGACAAAATGACATCTATTGCCGATAGTCTTGCTCTAGCTGGGAACCCATTGATGAAGATGATTGTATCCCTATACTTCTCAATGGTGTTGGTCCAACCTATGAAGCCACGGTGAACTCCATTCCAGCTCGTGAGAGACCCATGTCTATTGAAGATCTCATCAGTTTACTTCTTAGCACAAAAATGCGCTTGGAGGAGTAGAATACTCTTCCCATTGGACCCACTATCATGACTTTTTATACAAACCGCACCAAACCAAACTTCAGTGGTAGGACAAGTGGATCTAGATCGCATGTTGGATTATTCCATTCACATTCCAGCACTCATACTTCTAACCAAGGCAAAGGGGCCACTAGATCTTCATTTGCTCTTTTGTCGCAATCTTCATCCAATCAGAATTGACCCCTATGTCAGATCTATGGGCGCTCTGGACACACTTCATCATAAACTGATTTCATCGCATGGACCACTCCTATGAGGGATGAGTCCCCACAAAGAAGTTGTAGCTATGGTTGCTTCGACACATGCATGCTCATCCGAGTGAGCAAATTTGGATAACTAACAATGGTGAATATGATCATATCACCTCAGATCTATCCAAACTAACTTTACATGATGAGTATCATAGTTCATACGAGGTCGAAGTTGGTAATGGCAAAGGTTTGTCAACCTCTCACATTGCCTTCACTTCCTTTAGCCAAAATTCATTTCTCTTTCATAAGAACAATATTTTACACCGTCCATCTATTCCCAGTAATTTACATTCTGTAAATCAGTTTACACATGATAGTGACTGATATTTTATTTTTCGTGAGAATGATTTTTTTGTGAAGGATGCCAAAACGGGGAGGATGCTTTTCCATGACAAGAGTGATAATGGGCTTTATATATCCACTTTATTTTCCTCTAGGCTTCTCAAACACACGTGGTTTTGCTTTATTTGGTGATCGGGTCACCTCTTCTGTCCGGCACCAACGATTAGGCCATCCTGCCTATTCGATTCTACAACATCTAGTGACTCACAAATCAAAATAAGCATTTTTGTGAGTCATGTCCTCTTGGAAAGAGCAATAAATTAGCATTTTCTTTATCCAATTTTGATGCTTCAATGCCTATGGAATTAGTTCATTCTGATGTTTGGACATCATCTCATTTTTCAATAAAAGATAGTGTTTTAAGAAGCGGACCGGATCGGCCAGCTAAATCGGAAAAACCGGGAACCGGTCACACCTACGGTTCCTAAGACCATCAAAACCGGTCAAATTTAAGAACCAGAAAATGGCAAAACCGGTGACCGATTCTAATAACTGGCTAGCTCCATGTCTCTAAAATTGTGACTACAAAAGCTTACCTGAGGCCAACCCAAAAAAAAAAACTTACCAAATGAAAAGGAAAGAGATTTATACATGTGGCGATTTGAAGAGACGATTGGTGAAATTATCTTTCCCAAAGAGGAGATTGGATGCTTGAAAAGCTTGAGAAAAAAGAAGAGAATAGGCAACCAGACGAGAGTTTGAGCTTTAGACATATTATTTGGTGTCTAAAGATGTGTATACACAAAATGGACAACATAGAAGAGGAGGACTGATGGAATACATATGTATACGCATTTATTCTATTCGGTTTTTTTTCTATTAGCCCTTTGATGAGTGTGCAGAAGTACACTCAAAACCAGTTATTTTGTAACCCTTTAAAGCCCATTTTAGCTTGAATCCTTGATTTAAAGCCTATATTCTAAACTTGATTTTCCATTTATTGATTGCAAATTCTAATAATTGTTTTATGATATTTTATGTAGGGAATTGGAGTAAAGAAGTCTCATGGAAATCAACGAAAGGAAAAGAGTAAAAAAGATGAAAAAACAAGCAAAATTGGCAAAATGGCGATTCGGGCGATCCCCGGCGATTGATCGGATCGCCGATCAATAAGCCAGAATCGCCGATCGATCGGAGGACGGTAATTTTTCCGGAAATTTTGAGATTAAAGGCCCGATTGATCGGCACCCTTACCCGATCGATCGGTGGTTGCGGGACTTGCGTTTTTGGCCGCGAATTGACTATTTTGAGCTAGATTTTGTATTTAGAAGTTTCCATTTTACTTGTTTTCATTCTTTTTCTTCACTTTCAGTTATTTAAACTCAAAGAGAGGTTTTATGAAGATCTCTGAATCTCTAACCCTGGAATCATCTCTTTTATCTTATTGTTTTACTTTTTCTCTCTATATAGATTGCTAAAACCCTAGCCTTGGCTAGGGTAGAATTCTCTTGATGAGGTAATGCTAGTTTGAGTTAATCCAATTAGTGTTTTTAAACGTCTATGATTTCTATGTTGGTTGTTCTTCTTATTTGATTTCTCTTTCAATTGAATTTCTGAGATTTAAACATTTTCACGAATTCAGTCAGGCTTTTCTTGTAATTGAGTAATAGTTCTTGATTTTTCAAACGAAGAACCTTCATCTTAGCGGATATTATTCTTTGCTGCGGTATTACCTCCAGGTATATCGTCGTCCTCGAGTTTTTCCTATAAAGTGCAGGCTTGGGTTAAAACTCGTTTTGAATAATTGACTAGAAATCTATTTTAACTTTTTATTATAATATGAAATTCTAATATTTTCCGATTGAGGGTTCGGGATGTGAAACCCTCAATTGAGTTATACCTTAGACAATCATATTAACATTACACCATTAAGGGGAGGAAACCTGATGCCTTGGCGCTTTCTCTCACTGATATTTTCCTTAAATTAATTAAACACTCTCTACCAAATATTCTACAAACCCCTTCTCCATTAGTGTTCCTTATCTTCACTGCTTTCTATGGTTTGACAACCCATTTTACTGTACTGTAAAGTACCGCGTATCTTTGATCGATATCAAATTTTGGCACCGTTGCTGGAGAGAAAGGAGAAAGCTAAAGAACATATATATATATATATATATATATATATATATATATATATATATATATATATATTTTTTTTTTTTTTTTTTTAATTCTGGAGGAGGTTTGCTAAATTGACTCGTCGAAGCGGTAATCTCGTTCATTTCTCCTTTTTGATTTATTATTTTAGTTGATTATCTTATTTTGTTTTGTGCATGCATCGATACCGGAACAAATTAGGTAGATTTGCAAAGAGACTAGAAGAATCTGAAACTCTCTTTACAAATTTATTTGATACACCCCCGGAATCTGATTCTGTTTCATCTAACTATACACATACTTTAAGTACAATGAGTGAACATGAGGATCATCAAGTTAAAACTCTTCATGAGCATTTACACCCTATACGGGCTGCCACACCTTCTTGAATTATATTTCCTCTTAATGTGTCAAATTTTGATTTTAAACCAGGGATGATTCAACTCCTCCCCACTTTTCATGGTTTAGATAATGAAAACTCATATGTGCACATTAGAGAATTTGAAGAGGTGGTAGCCACGTTTCACAATCAAATAGGCACCATAGATGCTGGCAGACTCAATTTTTTACATTCTCTCTAATGGATAGAGCAAAGAGCTGGCTGTATTCTTTGAGGCCTTGGTCGATTGGGTCATGGGCGGAGATGACTCAAGCATTCTTCCATAAATATTTTCCTAATCATAAGACAAATGCTTTGAAGAGGCAAATTTCTAACTTCACTCAACAAGAAAGTGAAACTTTGTATCAGGTCTGGGAAATATACAAAGATCTTTTGAGTTTGTGCCCACATCATGGGTATGAAAGTTGGCGCCAAGTCAGTTACTTCTATGAAGGACTTAATCCTAGGGAATGCCAATTTATTGAGATGATGTGCAATGGGGAATTCTTTCAAAAAGTCCCCAATGAGGCCATGGATTACTTGAGTGAGTTGGCTGAAAAAGCCCATACTTAGACAAGACCTAGTGCTACTGAAAGTACTTACAGGTCGAGATCCACCTCCACTCCTTCTAGTGGAGGGATTTTTCACCTAAGAGAAGATGATAATCTAAAGGCTACATTGGAGAGCTTAACTAAGGAAGTTGAGGCTCTATAAGTGAAAGAAAAAATGGCAACTACCCCTGTTTATTAGGTAGAGACCAGATGGATTTGTGAGGTTTGCCATGAGGCTGAGCATCCAACCAAAGAGTGTCCAACACTCCAGGAGATGAGGGGGGTGTATGAGGAACATTGTAATGCTATGGGCAATTACAGGAAGCTCTATTCACCTTACTCTGAGACTTATAACCTAGCTTGGAAAAATAATCCTAACTTTAGCTGGAGTAATAATTCTCAACCCCCTCAATAACAGATGCCCCCTAGAAATTTCACTACACCTCAATTTTTTGCACCTAATACATCATTACCATCTAGGAGTTCTCTTGAGGAGACATTGCATGCTTTCATAAATGTTCAAGGTAAAACAAATAAAAAATTTGAAGCATTGTTCACTCAAATGGTTGAGGAATTTAAGGAAGTTAAAAGTCATGTATCTAAATTGACAAATTCTTTGAGTTTTAATGAGAAAGGGAGATTTCCTTCCCAAACTCAACAAAATCCTCAAGGTCAACACATGGTACAAGACTCTACCATCGAGAAAAAAGAATTTGAGTAAATTAATGTCATTACTACTCATAGTGGAAAAGCAAAAGACATCCCTAACTCTATCCAAGAATTAGAGGATGAAACCAATGACACGAGTAATAATGATGTTGATGTGCCCGAAATTAGTGAGGTAGTTCGAAGTCCTATCTCCGTGCCATTTCCTCAAGCCTTAAAATCATCAAGAAAATTAGATTGTAATACTGAAATCTTAGAAAATCTTAGGCAAGTGAAAATAAATCTCTCACTTCTGTATGTTATCAAACAAGTACCACTTATATCAAGGTTTTAAAAGATTTATGCACCATCAAAATGAAGCATCATGTGAAGAAAACTGCTTTTCTCATAGAACAGGTAAGTGCTCCAATTCAACAAAGGATTCATCTCAAATATAAAGACCTTGGGTGCCTTACAATTTCTTGTATTATTGGTGACCATGATTTTGAACAAGTTTTGTTTGATCTTGGGGCAAGTGTTAACTTAATGCCCTACTCAGTTTATTTACAGCTTGGCCTAGGAGAAATACAACCCACTACTATGGTGTTACAATTAGCTGACCGATCTGTAAGGAAACCGAGGGGGGTAGTGGAGGATGTTTTAGTCCAGAAAGATAAATTTTATTATCCTGTTGAGTTTCTTATCTTGGACACACAATCTGTGGTGACTGCTGACTCTAAAATCCCAATTATTCTTTGTAGATGTTTCCTTGCTACATCTAATGCTTTAATTAATTGGAGGAATGGGCTAATGAAATTATCTTTTGGAAATATGACCTTAGAGGTTAATATTTTCAATATAGAAAAACAATTGTCGAGACATGATGAGTGCGAAGCTACAAATTGGATCGAGGCAGTTGCGGAAGAAGAATTTGAATCACTAAATTCGTCTAACTCTCTTGAAATTCTTCTTGCTAATTCTCAAATTAATATTAATTCTTTCGATAAAAATGAGCTTGCTGAAATTTGTGCTTTATTTAATGTACAGGTTTCAGAAACAAAAGGTTGGCAACCACGATTTGATGAGCTCCCTAAGGAAAAGCCAAAGTCACTACCCTTCATTGTTAAAGTGTCAAATCTGGAGTTTAAGAAACTGCCAAATAGTTTGAAACATGTCTTTTTAGACCCAGGTGATACCTTCCCTATTATAATTTCTTCTGTATTTCTCAACTTCAGGAAGGTAAATTGCTGAAAATTTTAAATGACCATAAATCTGCTATTGGGTGAATTATAGCAGATATTAAGGGAATAAGCTCTTTAGTGTGCACCCACAAGATAAATCTTGAAGAAGAGGCTAAGGCTTCTAGGGACCCCAGTGCAGACTAAACCCAACTATGAAAGAAGTTGTAAAATCTAAAGTTTTAAAACTATTGGATGCGGGTATTATTTACCCAATTGCTAATAGTAAATGGGTTAGTCCTACACAGGTGGTACCTAAAAAGTCAAGAGTCACTGTTGTGTAGAATGAGCTTGGAGAGCTAGTCCCCACTAAACTAGTAACCGGGTGGCGAATGTGCATTGACTATAAAAGATCACTTTCTTTTACCCTTCATTGACCAATTATTAAAAAGGGTGGCTGGGCATTCCTTTTATTGCTTTTTAGATGGCTATTCTGGTTATTATCAAATTGAAATTGTCTTAGAGGACCGGGATAAGACCACTTTTACTTGTCCTTTTGGCACTTATGCATTTCGAAGGATGCCATTTGGACTATGCAATGCCCTAACCACTTTTCAAAAATACATGATGAGTATGTTTAGTGATATGGTAGAAGATTGTATGGAAGTCTTCATGGATGACCTGACAATCTTTGGAGATTCTTTTGATGTTTGTCTACTTAATTTAAAAAGGTTATTGATTAGGTGTGAAGAAAAGAACCTTGTGCTTAGTTGGGAGAAGTGTCATTTCATGGTATCTTTTGGAATTGTTCTAGGCCACATTGTTTCTTCTAAGATGATAGAAGTAGATAAATTAAAAATTGAATTAATACAAAATTTACCTACCCCCAAGACCGTGAAAGATGTGAGATCTTTTCTTGGTCATGCTGGTTTTTACAGGAGATTTATACAAGGCTTTAGTCTTATTTCTAAACCTTTATGTAGTCTCCTTTTCAAGGATGTTCCCTTTGACTGGACTAAAGCGTGCCAAGAAGCCTTTATAAAGCTAATTGGTAAACTTACGTCCGCTCCCATCATGCAACTATTAGATTGGAACATTTCCTTTGAAATTATGTGTGATGCCAGCAATTATGCTGGGGGAGCAATTGTAGGACAACGGAGAGATAAGAAACCATATGTGATCTATTATGTTTGTAGAACCCTTAACAATGCTCAAATGAATTATACAACAACTGAAAAGGAGTTACTAGCTGTAGTATTTGCTTTAGATAAATTGCATGCCTATTTGATTGGTTCACCTATTTGTATCTTTACGGACCATGCGGCGCTTAAGTACCTTCTTACAAAGAATGATATTAAAGCACGACTCATTAGGTGAATTTTATTATTACAGGAGTTTGATATCACAATTAAGGATAAAAATGGCGTAGAGAATGTAGTGGCTGATCACCTATCAAGACTTGTTTGTAAAAATAATTAGGAAACAATGTCTATTCATGATGATTTTCCAGATGAACATTTATTTTCTATCTCTGACTTGCCATGGTACGCTGATATTGTTAATTATCTTGCTACAGGAGAGATCCCATTGAATTGGAACACCCATGATAAATGTAAATTCTTTATAGAGGTACGCAATTTTTATTGGGATGATCCCTATTTGTTCAAATATTGCCCTGACCAAATTGTGAGGAGGTGTGTTCCTAATGACGAATTTATGAGTGTTTTAAACTTTTGTCATTCCGAGGCATGTGGTGGGCACTTTTCTATGAAGAAGACTACTGCAAAAATTTTGCAGTGTGGATTTTATTGGTCTACCCTCTTTAAAAACATTGATAAATTTTGTCGTTCCTGTGATAGATGCCAAAAATTGGGGGCGATTTCTCGCCGGAATATGATGCCCCTAAACCCCATTCTAGTAATTAAATTTTTTTATTCTTGGGGTATTGACTTTATGGTCCCTTTTCCCCCGTCTTTTGGTTACCTAGTATATTTTGGTTGGTGTGGACTATGTGTCCAAGTGGGTTGAGGTTGTGGCTTACAAATCCAATGATAATAGGATTGTTATTAAATTCTTAAAAGAACATATTTTGTCTAGATTCAGGATGCCACGTGTCATCATTAGTGATCAAGGCACCCACTTTTGTAATAGACCTTTTGAGACCTTAACGAAAAAGTATGGAATTGTTCATAAAGTTTTCACATCTTACCATCCCCAAACAAGTGGCCAAGTAGAACTTGCCAATAGGTAGATAAAACAAATTCTTGAAAAGACGGTTAATCCCGACCGCAAGGATTGGTCTTTATGACTAATCGATGCGCTTTGGGCATACTGCACTGCTTATAAATCTCCCCTTGGTATGTCCCCCTATAGGCTTATTTTTGTGAAGTCCTGCCACTTGCTTGTGGAGCTTGAATATAAAGCTTTTTGGGTTATTAAAGCCTTTAATTTTGAATTGGGTGAGGCAGGAAAATTACGAAAATTCCAATTAACTGAATTGGAGGAGCTTAGAAATGACTCTTATGAGAGCTCTAGAATCTACAAACACAAGATGAAGGTTTTTCATGATAAAAGAATTTTGAGAAAATATTTTGAATCAAATCAAAAAGTATACTTGTATGATTGTAGACTCCATAAGCATTCGGGAAAACTAAGGTCTAGATGGTATGGCCCCATCGTGGTTAAAAGAGTATTTGATCACGGGGCTGTTGAGGTAGAAGATCCTCAAGATGGCAGAATTTTTAAAGTTAATGGCCACAGCTCAAGCCCACTCTCGAGAGGCTTCTGCTTGAAGAAGAAACTACCACTCTTGTGGATCCCGTTTAGCCGGATTGACTTACCTTTGTGAGTCTTCGCATATTTGTATATTAGTTTTTCTTTTTGAGCTAACCTTACAGGTTCCCACTATTGGAAGTTCACTCATATTCTCAGGTGTTATCTGTTCCTTCTATGTGTTCCTTTTACTTATCTTTTATTTCATTTATGGAACATTGAGAACAATGCCTAATTTAGGTTGGGAGGGATGATAGTCAAATCTTAATCAAAATCTTTGTCACATCTTCTTGCATGAATTGTGGCTTTGCAGTTGAGCATGAAAATAGGGTGTTTTAGTTGAGTCATCTATACTATTCTTGTTATCTGTTATGAGCAAAACTCAAATTTTTCTTGTGCACGTAAGCCATAATGGATGTTGGTTGTTAAACGCATACTTTAAGAAGACATCTTAGATTTGAGCTAAGACTTATAACACTTGTAAGTTTTTTAGCCCTTCTCATCTTTGGGAGCGATTATTATTATCATTCGGTGTTTTTATTTATGCGCATTATTCCCTTGTTGGATCTCATTATTTTCTTGACTTGGTTGTCTATTAAAAATGCCATTACACGGGTTGTGGTATGTTTGGTTAAATTGCCTAAGAAATGATAAAGGTCAGTGTAGAAAGTTTAAGCCTTTCATGCCAACCCTTATCATTAACAATAAGAGCCACCTTGAGCCTAAATGAGCCTATCTTATATATTTCATTACCTTTTAAACCAAAGTTTATACTAGGAATGATAGTTTTGTGGTATTGGACATTCAAGTGGTATATTGGAAATTCAAAAAGGACTGCAAATTTAGGTTATGAAATATTCAGTTGGGATAATCCTATTTTAAAAAAAATTGTATGTTAAAAAAGTAGAAGTACAAGTTTTGTTCTACATTGGGAAAAATCAGAAAAAGAGAAAAATAAAGAAGGAAGTTCTGAATTGGAACAACAAATAAATTTATGGATGTTTGGAATAGTTGTTTCACAATGAAAATGTATCGATATTCCTAGCATATATCTGGTTTTGTTGATTATCCTTATTCATTCTTTCTTATAAACCCTACCATTTAGCCCCATTACAACCCTTGTTGCTGGCCTTTTGATCTTAGGTGGGTTTGTGGTGTGAATGGAGGAGTTCTCAATGGATGACATTCTTTCCTTGAGATCTTATTATTATTTGTTTTTGGCTCTTGCATTCTATTTTCCATATGATTGAGAGAAGACCCATAAATCTCTAAGTGCATTATTCTCAGTGATTTAAAATTCTTATGAGATTTGATGTCAAAGCTTTTATCTAAATGTCTATCTTACTTGTATGTGTTTTGGGTTTGTTGGCAAGAATGGTTATGAGCTTAGCACACACACACAAATTCTGAGTTTGCTTATTAATGGAGAAACTTGGATGTTATGGTGAATTTCTTGCAAAACCTTGTTTGAATGATTTGAATGTTGTAGTCTATATTTATGAAGATCGACTGGTTAAGTGCTTTGCTTGAGAGTTGATTTATTCCTAGGAATTAGCAATATTTCAGGTTGGGGTTGTGATGAGTGTGCAGAAGTACACTCAAAACCAGTTATTTTGTAACCCTTTAAAGCCTCTTTTAGTATGAATCCTTGATTTAAAGCCTATATTCTAAACTTGTTTCCCCATTTAATGATTGCAAATTCTAATCAGTTTTATGATATTTTATGTAGGGAATTCGAGTAAAAAAGTCTCATGGAAATCAACGAAAGGAAAAGAGTCAAAAAGATGAAAAAACAAGCAAAATTGACAAAATAGCGATTCGGCAATTGATCGGTGATCCCCGACGATCGATCGGCTAGAATCTCCAATCGATCGGAGGACGGTGATTTTTCAGAAATTTTGAGATTAAAGGCCCGATTGATCGGCACTCTTGCCCAATCGATCGGTGGTTGTGGGACTTGTTTTTTTGGTCCCGAATTGACTATTTTGAGCGAGATTTTGTATTTAGAAGTTTCCCTTTTACTTAGTTTCATTCTTCTTCTTCCCTTTTAGTTATTTAAACTCAAAGAGAGGTGTTATGAAGATCTCTGAATCTCTGACCCTGGAATCATTTCTTTTCTATTATTTTTTTAGTTTTTCTCTCTATATGGATAGCTAAAATCCTAGCCTTGGCTAGGGTGGAATTCTCTTGATGAGGTAATGTTAGTTTGAGTTAATCCAATTAGTGTTTTTAAACATCTATGATTTCTATGTTGATTGTTCTTCTTGTTTGATTTCTCTTGAATCTCTGGGATTTAAACCTTTTCACGAGTTCAATCAGACTTTTCTCGTAGTTGAGTAATAGTTCTTGATTTCTCAAATAAAGAACCTTCATCTTAGCGGATATTATTCTTTGCTACGGTATTACATCCAAGTATATTGTCGTCCTTGAGTTTTTTCGATAAAGTGCAGGCTTGGGCTAAAAATCATTTTGAATAATTGACTAGAAATCTATTTTAACTTTTTATTATAATCTGAAATTCTAAAATTTTCCGATTGAGGATTTGGGATGTGAAACCCTCAATTGAGTTATACCTTAGACAATCAAATTGACATTACACCATTAAGGGGAGGAAACCTGATGCCTTGACGCTTTCTCTCATTGATATTTTCCTTAAATTAATTAAACACTCACTACCAAAGATTCTACAAACCTCTTCTCCATTATTGTTCTTTATCTTCGCTACTCTCTGTGGTTCGACAACCCCCTTTACTGTACTGCAAAGTATCGCGTATCTTTGAGCGACATCACCCTTCCTTAGTTGTCTCTGTTCTTCCCTCTTTCATCTTGAGTTATCTTTGTTCTTCCACATTGCATCTTGGAAAAGAACTAGTTGTAACTTTCCTACACGACACCTATTTGACTTCTTTAATATGTAATTATGATCGATCTCTACCATTAAAAATATGGCCTGCTTATACCTATACCTAGACATTTTTAGCTAGCAACAAATCGCTGGATCAGAGGACCTAATTGCAACATATTATATTGCATTTGTCTTACACAAAATAATAGTGTCACGTCTTCTTGTGAAAAATCGTCCTATCTCTGCAAAAGTAGGATTCTCTCATTTAACAATTCATCCTAGCTACCTGTAGAATGATTCATTTCTTATCCTGCTTATCTAATGAAGTTTCTTGTTGACATAAAGAGTACTTTTTACATTTTTTTTTTGTGTTTACCATCGAACCGTTTGAGCCGGCCGGTCGAACCAGGAACCGGCCACCTTACCGGTTTGATGATTGGTCCGATTATTAAAACACTAATAAAAGGATCCAAATATTATATGCTATTTGTTGATGATTTCTCTAAATATATGTGATTTTTTCCTATGAGGTTTAACCATGAAGTTTATGATTATTTTGTGAAATTCAAAACCCAGGTTGAAAAACTTCTCTCATGTGAAATCAAAACTCTTCAAACAGATGGCGGTGATGAATACCTCAATCACCAATTTCAATTCTTTTTGTTACAACATGGGATCTCTCATCGTATGTCTTGTCTGCACACGCCTGAAATGGCACTTACTCTATTAGCTCATATATGCAAGGATGCCACAAATTTATTGGGCGAAACATTTAATGCATAGGTTTATCATATTTATCGCCTTCCAATGAAACAACATACTCATCTTTCTCATGAAAAGTTGTTTCATTGTTCCCCAACTACACTACCCTTCTTGTGTTTAGTTGCTCTTGCTTTCCCTATCTTTGGCCCTGCAGCAAAAATAAACTTGAACTTCAATCCAAGCATGTCTATTCTCTACATCATTAAGATTATCAGTGTCTTGACATGGAAACTGGACGGGTATACTTGTCTCATCATGTGATATTCAATTATTCTAATTTTCCTTTCAAGTCCATGAAGGTATCACCCATATCATCTCTTCACATGGAAACAGATTTCCCGATGTTATTTCCCCTGCGCCAATAATTATAGCTTTATCCTCTCCAACTCAACCTACACCACCTTACCCCATCCGATTTACCCTTACCTGCTCCTCGTCTCTTCCCAACTCTACTCCCATTCCCCCTACCATGGCTCCTCCCCTCACAAAGGTACCCTTGAACTCTTCTACGTTCATCCTACCTACTTCATCCCATCCAATGCAAAATCACTTTAAAACTGACACTCGCAAACCCAATCCTCGTTATGCTTTTCTTGCCAATACTACTTCATATCTATCTGAACCAACATGTTACAGTCAAGCTATCAAGAGTTCAGATTGGCGTATGGCCATGTGTGTTGAATTTAATGCTCTTCAAAAGCTAGAACATGGTCTCTTGTTCCTTCTTCACCATAAATGCACATGCTTCCAAATAAAAGGGTTTTCTGACTTAAGCGAAAATTTGATGGGACCATTAAGCGTTATAAAGGTCGATTTGGTGCAAATGACTTTCATCAACAAGAAGGACTTAATTATACTGAGACATTTAGCCCTGTGGTGAAGCATACGACTATTCTCATGGTGCTTGTTTTAGCACTTCATCAAAAGTGGCCACTTTGCCAACTTGATTTCCAAAATGCTTTTTTTCATGGGAATCTGCATGAAGAAGTATATATGCACCAACCAAAAGGGTTTGAAGACCCTAATTTTCTAGACTATGTACGCTGACTTTGGCGCTCTACATATGGCCTCAAACAGGCCCCTAGAGCTTGGTTGTAGCAATTCTCAAATTATTTGGAGGGACTGGGCTTCCGTGCCCCCTATAGCTGACTCTTCTCTATTTGTTTATCATCATGATGACGTATTTCTCATTCTTCTAATTTATATTGATGATATCTTGATTACTGGTAACAACACTGCTCAGATATTCTAGAAGCTCAGTTCATCAAAGAGGAACTTTATCTCACTCAAACTATTCTGTTGATCTCCTCCAGCGTCTTCACATGGAACATATTGTGAGCTAGCACGGGATTTTACTCCCTCGAAAAAGTCTCACGAGAGTGTTAAGAGTCACCACTTATTCATTCAGAAAGGATAAGTCCCCGAAAAATGTTGGAGAAGGACTTGGTCTACGATCAACAATCGAGGTAAGAGGTTCGGTTAAGTTCGGGGAAGGGGTTAGGCACCCCGACACTTCCACATATAGTGGTTCCCTACTTGCTAGGTTTAAGCCAAATTAAATGTCAAGATTAATCGAATGCCAAAATGTTTAAGTTAATACTAACCGGAAGAAAGTAAAGCTAACTAAGGCCGAGCCCGTGTTGGGTTGCCTATGTACTCACATCAGGGGTGAGATCAAACCGAGCGTAGTTCTAGCACTTGAGCCCATGCTAAGGCAAGGGGACGTGGATGTGTGCACTAAGGTTGGCTAATGGACCTAACATGATAGATTAGGGTTTTGCTTGATCAAGGTTGGTCAATGTGAAAAGTATTGGGCCTGGCAGGTCGAGGGGTAGCCCGGTAGACTAAGGTTTAGACCTGATAGGCCAAGGATGAAGCCTGGTGGCAAAGGAGTGTGTTAACCTAGGATTATGGTTGCTAACCGGGGTTAAAAGGGAGTTAACCATGGTTAAGGGTGTTAACCATGAATAAAAAGGTCAAAATTTTGATTTTTTGGTCTTTTATATTTATCTGGATTTTTAGAGATTTTTCCAAATTTTGTGGGGTTAAGTGGTGCTTAACCAAGGTTAAAAGTTAACCGCATACCGTTTTAACCATGGTTAAGGGTTATGGTAGGTTAAAAGTGGGCCCAAAGGGTATGGTAGGGCCTAGATTGGCCTCCTACCAGGTTTGGGCCCTACATAAAGTCCGAGATTAAGAATTTACAGAATGGAGGTAATCGGATTACCTCTATTACAGTAAATTTTTAACCATAATTTGTGAGAGTTTAACTGGGGTTAGGGATCACCCTTGGAAAAAGTGAAGGCATAGGGAGAAATTCTAGAGTGTTAGGAGTCCAGTGGGCTTGGTCTCACCCCCTGAGATGGTTAGGTGTGGGCCCCCCAGAGGCCCAAAGTTGTCAAAAACAGAATTCCGAGCTGTTAGTAATCCTATTACCGACAGCAAGACAGTTTAGTCAACCAGTGTTTGGGGCCTTGCTAGCTATGGTTAGGCTTGGCCCCTGAAGCTGAAAATTTGCAAGGAGGTATAGGAGGGTCTGGGCTTTCGAATGAGCCAGGGTGGACCCCATAGCACAAGGCATGTGGGCCCCACATGGGTCCAAAGCAGTTATAAAACGAAGCCTATATTGGCGGTAAACTATTTACCGCCAATAGGTAATGCTTGAGGTTTTAGTGTGGCAGTAAATAGATCACTGACTACTAGCAATTTCTTTCAAAAATTCATTTCCCCCTATTACGACCGGACCAGTGCAAGCCTAGGGGGTTCCACATGGACTGAGGACTCCCCAGATCTCCGTAGGGCTAACCATGCATGGCAAAAGGGTCTTGTACCCAAGCAACACCTAAGAGAGTTCCCCCATGCCTACGGTTAAGGCAGAGGGAACCCCTATCCTTGGTGGGAAGCTACTACAAATGAAAGAAAATGATAACTGGGACCCCTGGAGTAGGATCAGGGGTCCCTTACAATGGTAAGCAGAGAGAGCAAGAAAGGGGAGGGTCTGTTACCCTTTGCACAGTGTTTGTTCACGGTGGTGGCTACTACCAGTGTTGGGTGGAGGTGCACGGTGGTGGTGGCTGTTGTAGAGGACTGGTAGGGAGGTGTAGGGCCTAACCGAAATGAAGGATAGAGGCTGGAGAGAGTTTGGCAGAGGTTGCCTATGGTTTTTTTGGCTGTCTATTTGCATAGGGGTGCTCTTGGATTTATAGAAGCAGGGGAGAGGCCCTCAGGGGTATTTTCAGCATTTAAACACGTGTGGGGGACCAATGGTGGAGGTCCCAAGAGGCCAGGGTGGGCACTGATATGCAAATTTGCAGAAATGTAGGTGTGGTGGTAATCAAATTACCGCCACTCAAGATGTTGAGTTTTTTGGGGTGTCGGTAATTCGATTACCGACACTTTGGGCTTATTGCGATTTAGGGCCAAGAACTCACACACTTGGGCCGAGTTGAGGATAAGCTTTCTTTTTGTGGCAGTTTCCCGCCGGTTTTTCGAATTGGTGGGTTGTGGGCCCCACTTTAGTGGACCCCTAGGTGTTGGTGGGCCCTTGTTTGGGCCCCCAAAGGCTTGGGCTTATGGATTTTTGGAGTTTTTGACTAGTCACATGGGCCATGAGCCCATGAGGGCTTTCCCTAGGTTTTGGGTAGGGTTTAGGCTAGGACTAGATCTAGGACTAGGTCTAGGGCATGTCTAAGGTTAGTCCTAGGGTTTAGCTAGGGCTCACCTAGGGTTTGGCCTGGGGTTTTGGTATACCAATGGTAATGGGCTTTGAGCCCAAAGGTTTTTGTTCTAAATGTAATAGGCCTAGAGCCCAAGGTTTAGGTCCTAGGGTTTGAGGGTACAGCTAGGGTTTAGACTCAGGTTTAGGGTATGCCGAGGGTTTCCACCAAGGAATTGACTGGGGTTCACCTAGGGGGGTTTAGGTGTTCTAAATGAAATGGGCCATGAGCCAGAGGGTTTGTCTTCTAGGGTTTGAGGGTTTTAAAGGCAATGGGCCATGAGTCCAAAGGCCTTGGTTCCAGGGTACCTAGGATTTAGAGTATACCTAGGGCTTATCTAGGGTTCTATAGAGGATTCCACTGGGAAGGACTGGGGTTTAACAGGGTGTAAAAATTAGGTGCTTACAGCTAGCCCTCTTTGCCAGAGAGTGCCAGGATGGCAATTGAACGACAAAGACTGAAATCATCCTATTTTTATACCAAGATGGATGAGATGTATGCCTATTGTGCGTATGGTGAGTGGTGAAGTGATGAAGACTATTGCTAGGGTATAGTGAGTAGCTGGGGATGTGCAAGGCGTCGGTATATTGACTCCGTGTCAAGGGAGACCTGGGATGTCGAGGACACACGGGGTGTCAAAAGAGAGGACATGCAATGAATGTACACTGTAAAAGTACACACCGGACATCGGGCATGCGAGGTGTCAACAAAGTGTGTTACCTTGACGATCACCTGGGATGCCAAGGACACACAGGGTGTCAAAAGGAGACATGTGAGGTGCTGAAAAAGTGTGCTATGTTGGTGCTCACCTGGGATGTCTCAGGGGTGTCACAAAGGAGGACATGTTGGTGGTGTACACTGTAAAGGTACACACAGGATGTCGGGCATGCAAGGTGTCAACAAAGTGTATTATGTTGACGCTCACCTGGACTGCCAAGGATACACAGGGTATTAAAAGGAGACATGCAAGGTGCCGACAAAGTGTGTTATGTTGACGCTTATCTAGGATGTCTCGGACACACAGGGGTGTCACAAGGATATGCTGGTGGTGTACACTGTAAAGGTACACACAAGATGGGTGGTGTACACTGTAAAGGTACACGTGGGATGTCGGGTGGTGTACACTGTAAAGGTTCAGTGGGATGTTGGGTGATGTACACTGTAAAGGTACATACAGAATGTTCAAATGGTATACACTGTTAAGGTATACAAGACGTTCGATGGTGTCCACTGTAAAGGTACCCACAGAAAGCTCAAAGATTTGAGCCAAATGATGCCGAATGATTTTGGTATGGCCGAGAGGCATTGAAATTTGATCATGTTGAAATGATACTGAAGTACGCTACTCGATTAAGTGCATGTGGCTAAAGTGCAACGTGTTGTGCGATTTGAATGTATTGGATGAGGCCTTCACTATATAGCTAGGATGTATTGAGTGCAACCTGATTTTGTGCAGCTAGAGTGCGATGTGCAGCTAACTTGAGTGCAGTGTGACTCGATTGAGTGTGTGCAACTAGTGTGCAACTGTGTTTAATGTATGCAGCTAATGCACAGTTGGCGGGCGTGGCATGCGGGTTGATGGAGGGCTAGGTATATGACTCACTCTTGGAGACCAGTCCTTTGCCGATTGAAGATTCGATCTTGCTCTTTGCTTCTTGTTGGAACTATGATGCATCTTGGGTGATTACTGAGTTTTGTTTGATCTGGCTAAGCGGATGGACAAACACCTGGAGGGTGATTGATCCGATGAGTATTAGGACTCTGGCAGTGATTGGGAGACGTCACAGAATTTGACAGACTCAGGAGAATTCGAGGATGGTAGGTCCAATGAATATGAGAAATCTGGTGGTGACAAGAAGACTCAGGATTTGAAGTTGAACGCTTCCTTTGCTTATGTGATTTAACAGGGAGATCACTTTCACAAGGTGAATAGATTACGTCCTTAGGGGCAGAGTACGATGCTACGCAAATTTATCCTGTTGTGACATTGATGGAGCTGTGCTTTGCACCTTGCAGAGTTGGACTTTGCCGGGGACCTGGGGTTGCTTTGCCAATAAGACCTGCTCTGTCTTGTCCTTGAGTTTGAGTAATCTGGCTAGCGAGAAGCTTGTTGTGACGATTCTAGGCTCTTGTAGGGGGAATGCTTGTAGTGACCAATGGGAGGCCTCTACCAAGGATCTGCTGGGGGCGATGACACTATCATGGAGCACTGTCGATGATCTACTGGGGAGTAGGTCTCCGTTATAGGCTACTACCGGGGAACTTCAGATTTCCAGTATGCTGGGGATTTTTCGATGTTTGCCTGTGTACTAGGGATATATTCTGGAGCAACACATCTGCTGAGGGTATTCCCTGTTGGAATCTATGCTGGGGATATGTCCTGGAGTGACACGTCTACTGAGGATATTCTCTGTTGGAATTTCTGCTGGGGATATGTCCTGGAGTGACACACCTGTTGGGGATATTCCTTGTTGGGATCTCTGCTGAGGATGTTGGTTCGTTTGAGAGATGCTGACTGCTGAAGGTGTCTGGGGAGTCTGATGAGTCTGATTGCTGTCGAAATGTCTTGCCAAACTAGTTTTCATCTTTTTCTCCCTTTTTACCCTTGGAATGACCAAGTCAGGGGGTTCGCATAATTTTTGCGCGATTAGACAGTTGCTGGTTTTCCTCATGCCTGTGAAGCTGATTGATTTTTATCCATTTCTTGCCCCTAGTCGCAAGACTAGGTCTGGGTGTCGCATAATTTTTGTGCACCAATGTCATTTCTGGTTTTCATGGGGCCCACGATGGTTTTAAACGGAGTTCTGTTCCTGTTGCCTTGGATTTCGGTATCTCGTATTCGGACACTTGCACGATAAGCTACTTGCACTTTCAATCTCTAAGGATCTAGGAAGACTTGTGATAGGACGAAATGTAGGCTAGGAGGGCCAAAGTTTGGGACACCCTAGGATTTCTCCTTTGCTACAACTGACTTATATGGGGATTTTCTACTAGAGACTTGTACCTTTGGTGTTTCTAGTGGAGAAATTTTTTTTTACTCCACTAAGGAAAAGTTCACTCTGGTAGAGGTTGACTCTTTGGGGATTTTTCTTCACACAGGAAGAGTTTGAATTTGTTTTCACTGGGGAGAGATATTTTGGGAGAAATTGATTCAGCTGGGGATAAAGTCTGGAGAGATTGTTTTCACTCGAGGAGTCCCTGACTTGGAGAATGTTTCGACTTCTATTTTGGGTTTTCCTTTGATGGAAAATTTTATAAATTTGGTCTCGACTCCACCGGGGAAGTCGGGAGAGTTTGTCTCTGCATAGGGAGTGACTCTGTGGGGGGGGGGGTGAGTTGATAACTCTTTTGGGGGAAAGATATACTCTGTTTGGGGAGAGTTGGGGAATGATTATCCCTCCTTTTTTTTGTGACAGCACCTAATTTGTCAGGTTACCTACGTACCATTTGCAGGATCAGGTCATGACATAGTTCAGGTAAATGCCATAGATCGACAAAGGAGGGTGTCCTTGAAGAGGTTATATGAAAGAAAGGCTGTTAGGTTCAAAGGGCTAACTAGCGGATTTCATTGATATGCAAAACGGGTTTACATTGAAGGGGATGAATGTGTGTCAAAGATGACTTCCTATCTTTTCCCAAAGCGGCTAAGAGTACAAGCATTTATCAGATAAGATCTTAAGCGCTACACTTTGATTTTACCTATTTGATTAGTTCTGGATCTGATGATTAGTCTGATATTGTCCTTGGCTTTTCTGGGCGAAACATTTGTCCCTGGCTAGTAGATTTGCAAAATTTTTCTAAAGTTGTCAGTCACTTACTCGGGTATCAGCTTCAATGCGTGTCTTAAAGAACGAGTTGCCCCCCTGCCCCTAGCATTGATGATGGCGGGGTATGAGTTCGTCGGATGACTGGAGATGGGCTTGCCCCTTGCTTTTGATTGCCCCCTGTCCTTGGCGTGGCGAGGTCTTGGCCTTTGTATTCAGAGTTGCTGCCCAGCTATGTATAGGATGAAGTTTCTGGATAAGAATTCTGCTTTTCATCGTATTTTGCCCCCGAGGATTACGGGTCTAATTGTTTATTTAAGTGATCTCTTGTTAAAGCAAATGAGCTTAAAAAGTATTCAGTTATGCTAGGCAAGCATGATAAAGGAAATGAACTCGTACAAAAGCCACTGTAGCCAACGCTTACAGAAAAGAAATCCTAACTAGGATTGAATTAGACTTGACTTAGTTTCGATCAATCGAACTCAACATCTCACCTTCAGGTCTCTGCTCCCATGGGCTGGTGACACAAAGGCGGTTTGATGATGGGCTGATGAGGGAACAAGGTTTGTAGGGTTGTCAATTACCAGGCCCGTAGTTGAGTTTTCCTTCATCAATTAAATCTTGGACCACATTTTTTAGAGCGATGTAGTGATCAGTGGAATGTCCAAGACCTTAATAAAAAGCACAGTGTTCGTGCTCCTGGTAATTTCGGCTCCTTTTTGTCTAAGGGTAGTAATAGGGTTGGGCCGCGGAGTGTGACCAATCGCCTTTTAGTGAGAAGCGATAGGATTTGGCTTAGTGGTGAGGGTAGAGGGGTAAAATGTTTGGGTGGTGCACTCTCTCTTTTAGGTTTGAGGAGCGGATAAGAGGGAGGCTTTTGTGGTTGTGCCATTGAGTGGGATATGTTGGTGTTGGTTGAAAGGGTTGAGGGACGGATCGAAGTTTGCCCTTGTGCCACCAGGAATTTATCTAGAGCGGCAATCACATCTTGGACGAGAGACTTGATTTCCTTAATGTCCTGCTCTTGAAGGAGGAGGGCTGCCAAAATGATTTCTTGGCTATTCGATGCTTATCCGCGCTCCATTGCTTGAGTCTTTGAGTAGCTGCCTCGGTGAGGTCGGATCTAAAAATGTAAAGCGAGTCAATACCAAAGGTAAGGTATGTGAATCTTCAATGCATGAGTATGCACAGGTTAGACCTGATGAATGAGGATTCACCCTAAATAGTATTTAGTGATGGGATGAACAGGGTGAAGGATGAATGCAGTTTGTATGCCCTAGTTAGGTTGATTCTAACTACATGACGCATGCACAGAGTTAGGTTGACTTCTACAAATGCATGAATGATGCTACGTGTAGTGCGATGCTAGTGCAAACAATAAAGGGGTATGGATGATGCAGTGATGCCTGAGGGGCATAGTGCAAGTGTTTGTGCTCAGTGTTAGGGTAGCATTGTGAATAGAGTGACTTGCAAGCTAAACACACATGATTTGATGCAAGGAAGAGGATGTGGGCAAGGATTTCGCAATGATACATGATAGTGCGATGAGTACAAGACTGTGTAACTCAAAGAAAAGAAAAAGACTCAATCCTAAGCAGGTTACTCCGGAATCATGAAGTCAAGTGGCCAGAGCACGCCCTGGAGGTCCATAATCTATTGTTGGAGGGGTGTGACCTCACCGTCCATGTTGGCAAGGGATTCTGTAGCACCGAACATCTGGTATCCAAACTGTCAGCTATGGTCGGTCATCTCCGCCTTTGCATTATCAAGCTGTTCCTGATAGAAGTGCAACTGGGCTCGAAGAATGGATGTCTCTTTGGCGTCGCCTTTCCGCTTCTTCTGGTAAGAACAGACTGTCTGTTCAAGATGCTCAATCTGTTATTGCCTGGATTGGAGTTCACGGTCCTATTCCGTTTCCTGTAACCTGAATATTTGTTGGGCTTTCTGAAGCTGCTGTTCTTTCATCTGAATGTGGAGCTGTCTCTCCATGAAGATGTCTAACCAGGGAACCATTTTTTCAGCCAATGGCATAGTTCCTCGTGAAGGAGCTGAGACTGGGATGGGCAGTTCCCTAGGTGCAGGCATGGGGTATGGAATGTCAGGATCTTCCACCCAAGGTCGGTACGTTGCATCTGTAGATGCTCCTGTTGTAACCACAAAGTCTGGTCATTGATCTCACCCGGAGCTTCACTAACTGGATTGAAATCGGCCGGTGAGGCGCTCGGAGTGCACTGTGAAGTCAGCAAAATCATTTTCCTGCCGATCTACGGCTGAAATACGCTGAGGGAGTCCAACTGCTAGAGGAATCTGAGTGGTACAGGGGTTACAGAGCCTGTAAGACCGGCAAGGATCATGCACCGTCTCCCTGAGATGACGACATGAGGCAGTCACGACCTGACTAGCCATTTGCGCTGTCATACGATGTCCTTCTCTATCAGATCTTGGAGAAACTGGTAGAGCTTTCGAATGTCTGTGGTTACAACTAGACCCTGACCCTAAGAAATCTTCCGGGGGATGCTGTAAGCTTCGCGGAGGTCGGCTGATATAAGCATGATCGTCGGCAAGTGTGCTACCAACCAGAGGTGCAAGAGCGATGTGCTGGCATGGAAGATGCCCTTTCGGCGGCCTGCTACCTGATTGAGAGCCCTGAGAAGCTCTGCAAGGATGACTGGTATGATGGTTCCGAAACCACAAGTGTCCTCGATAATCCCCACCAAAACAGACTTGACAAGTGTGCGGCATCTCGGGAACATAAACTAAGACACAACTATCAGTGTAAAGGGGTTAAGACCGGGAAGCTCAGCTACGAAGTGGTCATGGTTCCCCTTGGGACAGTACAGCTTCTCCAGAGGCTGTTCGGGGATTTGATCGAAAGTACCGTTAGGACCAGGTTGCAAGCAGGCAGGCTTGAGATGCAAGAAACTTGATAGGTCTGCCTGGTAATTTGTCTTGTAGCGCAGTACTATGACATCATTGTCCATATTTAACCTCAGAATGTGCTGAATTTCTTCCAAAGTCGGACATAGTTCGTTCTTACCGAAACGAAAGACCATGTTCGAGGGGTTCCAACACTGGATGACAGCGTTTAAGAGGTGCGGATCTAGGTTAACCATGGATAGGTATAGGATGGATCCCAAATGATAATGCTGAGCCCAAGCCAAACGCTGACTGAAAGTAAGGGCCTTTATTGATTCCTGGAGGTTTCACCACATGCCCCCCTCAAAATTCTAATGCAGGGACCGTAAAGGTTGACCAGTTGTCTGTACAATCCCTGAAGGACCTACCATCTACAAGGACAAGGACAAGGACAGACTTGATGAGTATACAGTGTATGCAGATGAAAATGAAAAAATGCAAAATGATTATGCAATTTTTTTTGATTGGGTGTGACAAGGCACATGTGAGCCGATAGGGCAGTCGGACAGAGTTCTGACGTGCTTTAACCCGGGTTGTTGGGAATCCAAGGAGCTTATCAGGTCAAGCCTAGGGGTAAGCCCGAAGAAAGCCTATCCGCTTGGATTTGAACCCCACATGCTATGTCAGGACATGGGGTCGGATGTGTTTTCTTACAAGCACAAGTATGGCTCAATACATGCCCCTGGATGGGTGAATATTCGGGTAAAGTGCCCGGATAGCCAGCCAAGATTGGGGACAAGCATGTTAAGGTAAGGAGACCCTTTCGGATTGGACTGCTTGTAGACTATACCCTAACCTAGGAAAAATATATGAATGTTGGTGTATGTAAGTGTGTTCCTAAGGATGGGAGGTCACTTAACACTGTATATTCTGCTCCCCGGTATAGAACATACCTAAAAGAGATGATTGGTGAAAGCGGGAGCGTTTAGAACCATTTTCTGAGGGTCATCACCCAGTAGGCCAAGTTCTGCAGACCTCCAAGACTTTTTAACCACTGACACCGAGGACCATCATCCAGCGACCATTAACGTAATAAGTCTATCCAAGGGTATTGGGTTGATTACACTACTATGGTATGCATGATATGTACAGTACACAAATCAACAAAGAAGTGTAAAAATGATTAGTATTAAGTTAAATACTAAGGTATTTGATTAAGTTTGAGGTTTATTTTAGCTTAAATCTAGGTTCCGGGTTGAACCTTGAAAGCATTTCCTACTGGAGTCGCCAGAGCTGTGAGCACGAGATTTCGCTCCCTCAAAAATTTCACTGGATTGTTAAGAGTCGCTACTTATTCATTTAGAATGGATAAGTCCTCGGAAAATATTGGATAAGGACTTGGTCTACGATCAACGATTGAGGTAAGAGGTTTGGCTAAGTTCGGGGAAGGAGTTAGGCATCCCAACACTTTTACATATAGTGGTTCCCTATTTGCTAAGTTTAAACCAAATTAAATGTCAAGATTAATCGAATGCCGAAATGTTTAAGTTAATACTAACAGGAAGAAAGTAAAGCTAATTAGGGTCGAATCCGTGTTAGGTTACCTACGTACTCACATCAGGGGTGAGATCAGACCAAACATAGTTCTAGCACTTCAACTCGTGCTAAGGCAAGGGGACGTGGGTGTGTGTACCAAGGGTGGCTAATGGACCTAATCCGATAAATTAGGGTTTTGCTTGACCAAGGTTGGTCAATGTACAAAGTGTTGGGCCTAGTAGGTCGAGGGGTAGTCCGATAGATTAGGGTTTAGGCCCGGTAGGCCAAGGATGAAGCCTAGAGGCAAAGGGGTGTGTTAACCCAGAGTTAGGGTTGCTAACCGGGGTTAAAGGAAGTTAACCACGGTTAAGGGTGTTAACCATGGTTAAAAAGGTCAAAAAGTTGATTTTTTGGTCTTTTATATTTTTTAAGATTTTTAGGGATTTTTTCAAATTTTGTAGGGTTAGGTGGTGCTGAACCATGGTTAAACGTTAACCGGAGGTCATTTTAACCATGATTAAGGGTCATGGTAGGTCAAAAGTGAGCCCAAAGGGTATGGCAGGGCCTAGAATGACCTTCTACCAAGTCTAGGCCCTACACAAAGCCCGAGATTAAGACTTTACAGAATAGAGGTAATCGGATTTCTTCCATTATAACAAATTTTTAACCATAGCTTGTGAGAGTTTAACTGGGGTAGAGATTACCCCTGAGAAAAGTGAAGGCACAGGGAGAAAGCTTGGAGTGTCAGGAGTCCAGTGGGCTTGGACTCAGCCCCTGAGATGGTCAGGTGTGGGCCCCACAGAGGCCCAAAGTTGTAAAAAACAAGCTTCTGAGCTGTCGGTAATCCTATTACTGACAGCAAGACAGTTTAGTTAACCAATGTTTGGGGCCTTGCTAGCTATGGTTAGGCTTGGCCCCTGAAGCTAAAAATTTACAGGGAGGTAAAGGAGGGTCTGGGCTTTTGAATGAGCCTGTGGTGGATCCCATAACACAAGGCATGTGGCATCACAGGGGCCCAAAGCAGCTGTAAAACGAAGCCTGTATTGGAGGTAAACTATTTACCACCAATAGGTAATGCTTGAGGTTTGAGTGTGGCGGTAAATAGATCACCGACCACTAACAATTTTTTTCAAATACTCATTCGCCCCTACTGTGACCAGACCAGTGCAAGCCTAGGGGGTTCCTCATGGACTGAGGATCCCCCAGACCTCTGTGGGGCTAACCATGCATGGCAAAAGGGTCTTGTACCCAAGCAACACCTAAGAGAGTTCCCCCATGCCTATGGTTAAGGCAGGGGGAACCCCTATCCTCGGTGGTAAGCTACTGGAAATGAAAGAAAATGATAACTAGGACCCCTAGAGTAGGATCAGGGGTCCCTTATAATGGTAAGCAGAGAGTGCAAGAAAGGGGAGGGTCTGTTACCCTTTGCACAGTGGTTGTTCACAATGGTGGCTGCTACCAGTGTTGGATGGAGGTGCACGGTGGGGGTGGCTGTTGTGAAGGACTGGTAGGGAGGTATAGGGCCTAACCGAAATGAAGGATAGAGGCTGGAGAGAGTTTGGCAGAGGTTACCTACGGTTTTTTTGGTTGTCCATTTACATGGGGGTGCTCTTGGATTTATAGAAGTAGGGGAGAGGCCCTCAGGGGTATTTTCGGCATTTAAACACGTGTGGGGGACCAATGGTGGAGGTCCCAAGTGGCCAGGGTGGGCATTGTTACGTGAATTCCCAAGTGGCCAGGGTGGGCATTGTTACGTGAATTAGCAAAAATCCAGGTGTGGCGTAATCGAATTACCGCCACTCAAGATGCTGAGTTTTTTGGGGTGTCGGTAATTCGATTACCGACACTTTGGGCTTATTGCTATTTAGGGCCCGGCCCTCACACACTTGGGTCGAGTTGAGGATAAGCTTGCCTTTTGTGGCAGTTTTCTGCTCGTTTTTCGAATTGGTGGGTTGTGGGCCCCACTCTAATAGACCCCTAGGTGTTGGCGGGCCCTTGTTTGGGCCCCCAAAGGCTTTGGCTTATGGATTTTTGGACTTTTGGACTAGGCACATGGGCCTTGAGCCCGTGAGGGCTTGCCCTAGGTTTTGGGTAGGGTTTAGGCTAGGGCTAGATATAGGGCTAGGTCTAGGGCATGTCTAGGGTTAGTCCTAGGGTTTAGCTAGGGTTTTGGTATACCAATGGTAATGGGCTTTGAGCCCAAAGGTTTTGGTTCTAAATATAATGGGCCTAGAGCCCAAGGTTTAGGTCCTAGGGTTTGAGGGCACACCTAGGGTTTAGGCTCAGGTTTAGGGTATGCCTAGGGTTTCCACCGGGGGATTGACTAGGGTTCACCTAGAGTGTAAGTATTCTAAATGAAATGGGCCATGAGCCCGAGGGCTTGTCTTCTAGGGTTTGAGGGTTTTAAAGGCAATGGGCCATGAGTCCAAAGGCCTTGGTTCCAGGGTACCTAGGGTCTAGACCACTACAAAATTTGAGCTTTTTTATGGCGGTTCTAAACCGCCGTACTATCTAAAATTACCGCCATCATAATGTATCACGGTGGTAAGTTGACCCGTCGAAGAATATGTTGTCGGGGATTTCTATCGCGACGGATATGAACGGCGGTTAATAATAACCATTGTCTTATATGAATAAATTACTGCAGTTGGTAACCACCGTAGTATTATCCCGCCATACTTTATTGATTCTATCACGACGTCAGTTCCCGCCATTATATATCAAAAATCTACGATGGTTGAAACCGTCGTAAGACCCTACGGTGGGTCAGAACCGCCGTAATATTATTTAAATAAATTAAATTATTATTAATATCACGGCGGTTCAAAACTGCCGCCATATTAAAATATTTTTAAAAAAAGAATTTATTTTTGCAAAATTTTTTTTTTTTCCCTGTATTATCTGTACCTATGAGCAATATAAATCTAAATAAACATGTATTGTACCTGTAACAATATCAAATTCCAACTAAGAATAAAAAATTCATGTAATTAAAAAAATGCCCCAAACAAGCAATATCAAAATTATATATACATAACCATAAAAGTGTTGTTATAAAAAGTATACATGATGAAAAGGAAAAAAAAAGAAACAAAAAGTAGCCGTCTAACTCCCGCCTGGCGATGGTCGAAAACCCAATATGTGCGTGCTACCGGCTCCCTCCTACAAAAAAAAAAAATACACACATTTTATTAATTTTTTTCTAAATGAGAAAATTTGAGAATGTAGTAATTAATAAATATGCAAAGATCCAAATTCATCTCAAAATATTAATAGTTTGCAGTATTACATCAGCCTAAACCTACATCGTCCCACCATTTCCAAACAGGGGGTCGAATTTCGATCCCGTTTCTTCTAACGCGTGTATTTCAATACATCCTAAGTGTTGGAGTTCGATTTGAGTGAATCCGAGGCCGTATGCCCGATATGGGCGCCGAGATGGCCGAAATCCATACTTGGATACTATACTTCGGCCTAAACCTACATCGTCCCACCAATTCCAAACCGAGGGTCGGATTCGATCCCATTTCTTCTAACGCGTGTATTTCAGTACATCCTAAGTGTTGGAATTCGTTTCAAGCGAATCCGAAGCCGTATGCCCGATATGAGCGCCAAGACGACCGAAATCCATACTTGGATACTATACTTCGGCCTAAACTTACATCGTCCCACCAATTCCAAACCGGGGGTCGGATTTTGATCCCGTTTCTTCTAACGTGTGTATTTCAGTACATCCTAAGTGTTGGAGTTGGTTTCGAGCGAATCCGAAGCCGTATCCCCGATATGGGCGCCGAGACGGCCGAAATCCATACTTGGATACTATACTTCAGCCTAAACCTACATCGTCCCACCAATTCCAAACCGGGGCTCGGATTTAAATCTCGTTTCTTCTAACGCGTGTATTTCACTACATCCTAAATGTTGGAGTTGGTTTCGAGCGAATCCGAGGCCGTATGCCCAATATGGGCGCCGAGACGGCCGTAATCCATACTATGATACTATACTTCGGCCTAATCCATACTTGGATACTACACACCACCACCCATCCACCACCACTAGAACTACCAGCCATCCACCACTAATACAAACCACCCATCCACCACCACTATCACCACCCAACCACCACTAACATACCACAACCCATCCACCACCACTAGGACCACCCAACCACCACTAACACATCACCACCCATCCACCACCACTAGCACTACCACTACCACCACTCATCCACCACCACTAGCACCACCCAACCACCGCTAACACACTTCCACCCATCCACCACCACTTATCCACCACCAATAGAACCACCCAACCACCACTAACACACTTCCACCCATCCACCACCACTAGCACCACTCATCCACCACCACTAGCACCACCCAACCACCACTAACGCACCCAACTTACAAAAGTAAGGTTAATCCTTCACTAACATACTAACTAAATAGGTATAAGATTCAGATTTTACAAGGTAAAGTGTTTCAACTTATGAAAATGAGGTATTTCCATTACTAACATACTAACTAAATAGGTCTAAGATTCAGATTTTGCAAGGTAAAGTGTTTCAACTTATGAAAATGAGGTATTTCCATTACTAACATCCTAACTAAATAGGTATAAGAGTCAGATTTTGCAAGGTATAGAGTCCAACTCACAAAAGTAAGGTTCATCCTTCATTAACATACTAACTAAATAGGTCTAAGATTCAGATTTTGTAAGGTAAAGTGTTCCAACTTATGAGAATGAGGTATTTCCAATACTAACATACTAACTAAATAGGTATAAGATTCAGATTTTGCAAGGTAAAGTGTTTCAACTTATGAAAATGAGGTATTTCCATTACTATCGTGCTAACTAAATAGGTCTAAAATTCAGATTTGCAGAGTAAAGTGTTCGAACTTATGAAAATGAGGTATGTCCATTACTAACATACTTAACTAAATAGGTCTAAATTTTGGTGAGGCTGCTGGCTAGGAATGCTCTTAGTACTAAGGAATGACAGATTTTTTATTTTGGCCAATTACATTCAAGGTTACATTTGACATATTACACAATAATAACACAACCACTACCACCACCACCACTAGCACCACCCATCCACCACCACTACCACCCATCCACCACCACTACTACTACTACCAACCACCACTATCACTACCACCACTACTATAATCACCCACCACCACTACCACCACCACCACTACCACTACCACTACTACCTACCACCACCACTAAAACCACCACAACTACAATCACCCACCACCACTACCACCACCACCACTACCACCACCACCACTACCGCCCATCCACCACCACTACCACTACTACCTACCACCACCACTAGAACCACCACTACTACAATCACCCATCACCACTACCGCCCATCCACCACCACTACCACTACTACCTACCACCACCACTAGAACCACCACTACTACAATCAACCACCACCACTACCACCCATCCACCACCACTACCACTACTACCTACCACCACCACTACTACAATCACCCACCACCACTACCACCACCACCACTACCGCCCATCCACCACCCCTACCACTACTACATACCACCACCACTATCACTACCACCACTACTACAATCACCCACCACAACTATCACCACCCCCACTACCACCCATCCACCACTACCACCACTACTACCTACCACCACTACTACAATCACCCACCACCACTACCACCCATCTACCACCACAACCACTACTACATACCACCACCACTAGAACCACCACTACTACAATCACCCACCACCACTACCACCCATCCACCACGACTACCACCACTCATCCACCACCAATACCACCCATCCACCACCACTACTACCACCAGTAGCACCACCACTAACTTTTTATGAGTTTTGGCTATTTTGGTGAGTAAAAGTTGGTGAGGCTGCTAGGAATGCTCTAATGCATTTAAAAATAGAAAATAAAACATTTAAAATTAACATTTACCTGCTCCGACGCGTGTGGTGCTGTAGAAGGCTCACATGCATGTTGTTCGTGATGTATTTGAGTCAACAAATGATTCAAGATCATATTATTAAACATGTTTAATTAATGTCAATTAGATTATATACCTACCCCTGCCCCAGCCCCAGCCCATCCCCTGTAGTACCCAGTCGAGGATCGCCTGGATCTAAGTGATCTGAGTCTACTGGGTCGCCACAAGCGCCTAAGTAGACGCGAGCTAATCCCTCAGCATTTGGGTCCCAGCAGCTCCTGACGCCGAACCGGCATGACTCGACGATCGTGACCAGCCTAACTGGGTGGCGGTCGAGCCTAATCCGAGACCACGTATTCTCCCAAGATGCTCAGGCGGCATGACCTGGGAGAATACATCATCTCGTGCCGTGCTGTCCTACGACCCATCCGGTAGTTGCGCTAGTGTTAGCCTGAGGGTTACAACCATGGGTACCCCTAATAATTTTGATAATAGCATAACAATGAAATGAAAATATTTGGTACTAATAATCCTATTTAAGTGTTTGAACATTTCAGAATACACAAATTGATAGCACTCCAATCATGAAAGATGATGGAAATTACCCAGGAGGAAGTTCAACTCATTGTATACAAGATGAAGATTCAAGATAAGACTATAGTCCAAGTCAGATACATTGAAGACATAAGGCTAAATCACAAGACCCAAGTCAAGCCAAGTTCAACTCTCAACAATCTTAAATGTATTCACTTCTTATTTTTTGAGAGTTTATAGGACTTATGTAAAAAGTACTTAAAAGAATAGTAAAGTTGAAAAGCTCAAGTATTATAGATTGACCATAGGAGCCTAGGACACCTTTTGGAAATTATTCTAAGGCCCTAAGGATCATATAATCATGATAAAAGTATAGCTAATTGACCTAGGAAATCAATCATATCCCTTTGGTCTAATCCAAGACTGAATTCATAATTTTTACTCTGAATTCGTCGACGGATTCTCTGGGTAGATTAAATTCGGTGATGAAGTCATGACAGAATTTTTTAATTTCAGTTATGTTTTCTGATTTCGGCGACGAAATCTTTGGTTGGGTTACAATTCGGTGACGAAGTCATTACAGGATTTTTTAGAATCCAATTCTGTCTTTTGAATTCGGCGATGAACTCAAGTGGGAACTCCACTTCGTCGACGAAATCATGTCTGAAACAGAATTTTTTTTGTAACGGCTAGTTTACAATGGACCTAAAAGCATTTAATGTTTCCCCAACGGCACTATTGGATCAAATGCTATAAAAGGAGTTAATTTATGAACAAATAACAACTCTTGAACATAGCAATAACTTCCATTGATCTCTCATTCATTGCTATTGATTTTCACTCACTCTCACACTTAGAAAAATCTCCAAAAGTTTCTCTTGAGCTCATTTAAGTCTACCTTCTTTGAGAGACTTTATTAGAGTTTGTATTTCACTCTTATCCAGCTCATTCAAGGAGCTTTCAATTCGGATTTTCAATCCAAAACTCATTTATTGAGATTAGTCAAGAATCTAGGGTTCTTGCACTAAAGCTGCTGCTTCAGCTATATCAAGAGAGGGTTGTACTCTTGAAAGGTTTTAGGTCGACCTAAAGGAGAGCTTGAAAGGTGATATCTTGACCTGTAAAGAGAGATTATAAGGGTTTGGACTTCACCTGTGAAGGAGCCTGTACGATTAAGGAATCATAGTGAATCCTCTAGCTGGAAGCTGAGGCGGGGAGTAGGCTGGTTTACTGAACCTCATAAACAAATCTTGAGTTTGCACTCTTCTAATCTCTTCTCTTTCTTTTAATATTCGTTAGTTCAGTTTGTTGCATATTTTACTTTATTCTGCACTGTTGAATTTGTAGTTCAACTTTTAAATTTGCTATAGACCCTATTCACCCCCCCTTTAGGGTTATTACCTGGCCAATAATTGGTATCAGAGCCAAATACTCTAAATAGATCTAAACAATCTGAGTAATCGATTTTATTATGGCAAACAATGTATTTGCAATAAGCCTAGGAGAAGGACAGTCCACCACTAGACCACCACTTTTTAATGGAGAAAATTATAACTATTAGAAAACTAGGATGATGTATTACATTAAAGCTCTAGATTATGAGTGTAGGAGAGTAATAGTCAATGACCCTCATCTTCCCACAAAAAGTGTGGATGATGTCAAAATTCCTAAGGTAGAGAAAGAATGGAATGAAGCGGACACTAAGCTCATTCAAATCAATACTAAAGCTATTAGCAACCTCTACTGTGCCTTAAGTCCCCAAGAATTTAACAGAGTTTCTGGATGTGACTCTGCTAAAGAAATATGGGATAAACTGAAAGTCAATTATGAAGGGACTAATCAGGTTAAAGAAGAAAAGATTAGCATGCTTGTTCACAAGTATGAATTATTCAAAATGGAAAAAGAAGAATCTATTGGTGAAATATTCACCAGATTTACTAACATACTAAATGGTTTGAAATCTCTGGGTAAAGTGTATTCAAATGTAGAAAATGTGAAAAAGATTCTGAGATCACTACCCAAGGAATGGACTCCAAAAGTGACAGCTATTCAAGAAGCCAAGGACCTCACCAAACTGCCCATGGATGAGCTACTTGGATCTCTTATGACTCACGAAGTCATAATGAAGGATCAATTGCCTGATGAACCAAGAACCAAGAAAGGGTTGGCCCTCAAGACTATTCAAGTTGAAAACAGTGATGAGGAAACCAGCAGTGATGATGAAGATATAGCCTTGATGGCAAGATGGTTCAAAAAGTTCCTCAAGCATAAGAAGAACTTCAAAAGGAGACCATACAAGAAGGAGTTCTCAAAAGAAGTGAACAAAGCTGAATCTAGCAAGAAGGAACCTCTCACTTATTATGAATGCAACAAGTCAGGCCACATAAGGACTGACTGTCCTCAACTCAAGAAGAGCCAAAAGTACAAGAAAAAGGTTATGATGGCAACTTGGGATGACTCAGAGGGAAGCAAGTTAGAAGATTCAAGTGATGAAGAGGTGGCAAACTTATGTCTCATGACAAATGAGAATGAGGTAACTTCTTCTCCAAATGATTCTCTCTCATATGATGAAATAAGAGAAGCATTTGATAAACTGTATACTGAATTTGGTAGAATAGCTAAATTAAGTAAATCCTTTAAAAAGGAATCTACACTCTCTCACAATCATATGAGACTTTGCAAAAAGAAAAGAGTGTGTTGGCTATTGAGAATGAGGAATTAAGTAAGAAACTTAATGATATTCAAAATGTTCCTCATAACTCACCTTGTGAATGTGATGAGCTAAATGCTAAAGTCAAGCACTTAACCAATACTGTCCTCACATTCACAAATGGTCAAAAGAACTTAGAAAGACTTTTAGGACAATAAAGATGTGTTTTTAACAAGGCTGTACTTGGTTATAATACTTTTTCAAAATAAAAAGATTATCAAAAATTCTTTACAAAATTAAGTAGTCACCAAACTCCACCATTTACTTCATTTTATAATGGTAAAATAATTAGAAAAGTTTGGGTTCCAAAAGGAACATCTTCTATTTCAAAAACTAACCATAAAGGACCAAGAATGATATGGGTTCCCAAGGGAACTTATCCTCCCAAACCACAACCCAGATCACTTTGGGTACCATCCAAAACTGTTTAGGTATCGGGGGGAAAGTATCTTGGAGTTACTTGAATTGGATGTGTAGGTATGCTTCAAATCAAGAAATTCCAAGACAACATGGTTCTTGGACAGTGGATGCTTAAGACATATGACCAGGAACAAGGAACTACTTGCATCAATCACTCCAAATGATGACGGTCATGTGACATTTGGAGACAATGCTAAAGGGAAGATCATCGGCATAGCTAACATTGGTAAGAATAAATCTGTTTTTATTGAGAATGTATTACTTGTTAATGGTCTCAAACATAATCTCATCCGCATTAACCAACTCTGTGATAAGGGATTGAATGTCTCATTTAAATCAAATATTTGCATGATTAAGGATAAAGATAATCTAAATACTTTGTTTGTAGCACATAGGAATGAGAATGTTTATACCTTAAAGTTTGATGAACTAAAATCTCAAAACATGATATGCTTTTCTGCTTTAGATGAAGCAAGTTGGTCATGGCATAAGAGACTAGGACATGCTAGTATGGATCTTTTGTCTAAACTCTCTAAAAATGAATTAGTTAAAGGATTACCTAAAACTAAATTTATCAAAGATAAAATCTGTGATACTTGTCAACTTGGAAAACAAATAAAATCTTCATTTCAACCCAAGAAAATGATTTCTACCACTAGGCCCTTAGAACTTTTGCATATGGATCTTTTTGGTCCAAATGAAGTAGCTAGCCTAGCTAGAAAAACTTATGCTTTTGTTATAGTGGATGATTTTTCAAGATACTCATGGGTACTATTTCTTTCTCATAAAAATAAAGCACATTCTCTATTTAAAAAGTTTTGTAAGAGAGTTCAAAATGAAAAAAGTTATTCTATTAAAAACATAAAAAGTGATAGAGGAGGAGAATTTAAAAATAAAGAACTTGAATCATTTTGTGATGAAAATGGTTTTAATCATAATTTTTTAGCACCTAGAATGCTACAACAAAATGGTGTAGTAGAAAGAAAGAATAGATCTCTTCAAGAAATGGCTAGAACAATGCTTAGTGAAAATAAATTACTAAATTATTTTTGGGTTGAAGTCATTAACACTTCATGTTATGTAATTAATAGAGTTGTTATAAGAAACAAACTAAATAAAACTCTCTATGAGCTTTGGAATGGAAGAATCTCTAATATAAGTTATTTTAAGATGTTTGGATGTAAATGCTTCATACTTAATGATAAACAACATCTTAAGAAATTTGATGCTAAATCTGTGGAAGGAATTTTCTTAAAATACTCTACTAATAGCAAAGCTTATAGAGTGTTTAATAAGAAATCATTAATTGTTGAAGAATCAATTCATGTAGTTTTTGATGAATCAATTCCATTTAACAAAATCAATACTGATATGGATGATGAAGCTGAAAATCTTCCAAAAGAGTTATCCAACTTAGAAATCAATATAGAAAATAAGGATAATCAGGAAAAAAAAAAAATCAATTGATAAACCCATTGAAATAGATAATGAAGAAGTAAGTGAATAATCAAAATCTTATCAACTTCCTTAAGCTTGAAAATTAATAAAAGATCATCCTAAGGATCTAATACTTGGTAAATGGAACAAGGGGTTATAACAAAAAGAAATTTAATAAACCTTGCATTCCTAAGTCAAATTGAACCTAAAAATGTCTTAGAAGCTATTGAAGATGAATCGTGGGGCATTGCTATGCAAGAAGAATTAAATTAATTTGATAGAAATCAAGTTTGGGATCTAGTTCCTAGAGCAAATGACAATGCTATAATAGGAACAAAATATGTCTTCAAAAATAAAAATGATGAAAATGGAAATGTAGTTAAAAACAAAGCAAGATTAATAGCTCAAGGTTACAACCAAGAAGAGGAGATCGACTATGATGAAACATTTGCCCCGGTTGCTATACTAGAAGCTATAAGAATGTTACTTGCATTTGCTAGTCATTAAGCATTTAAACTATATCAAATTGATGTAAAAAGTGTATTTCTAAATGGGTATATCAATGAAGAAGTTTATGTAAATCAACCACCCTCTTTGAAAACCATAAATTTTGTAATCATGTATTTAAGCTAACTAAAGCCTTATATGAATTAAAGCAAGCTCCAAGAGCTTGGTATGATAGGCTAAGTACTTTCTTAATTAAAAATGGATTCACAAGAGGTAAAATTCATACAACTTTATTCATAATGACCAAAAATGATGATATGCTAATAATCCAAATCTATGTAGATGATATCATATTTGGATCAACAAATGAATCTCTTTGTAAAATGTTTGCTAAAACTATGCAAAAAGAATTTGAAATGAGCATGATGGGTGAATTAACGTTCTTCTTAGGACTCCAAATTAAACAAACGAAATAAGGAACATTTGTTAATCAAGCTAAATATACTAAAGAACTAATTAAAAAATTTTGGAATAGAATATACTAAAATAATGGATACTCCTATGAGCCCATAAACCAAACTTGATAAGGACGAAAAAGGAAAAAATATTGATGAAAAACTCTATAGAGGCATGATTGGAAGCCTTTTGTATCTCACTGCAAGTAGACCTGACATTATGTTCAGTATTTGCATTTGTGCAAGATTCCAATCTTGTCCAAAAGAATCTCACCTAACTGCTGTAAAAAGAATTTTCAGATATTTACTTGAAACAATTGATTTAGGCTTATGGTATCCAAAAGACACAAACTTAGATCTAATAAGCTATTCAGATGCAGACTTTGCTGGATGCAAAGTAGATAGAAAAAGCACTAGTGGAATTTATCACTTTTTAGGACATTCTCTTGTTTTATGGTTCAGTAAGAAAAAAAATTCAGTGGCCCTATCCACAGCCGAGACTGAGTATATGGCAGCTGGACTTTGTTGTGATCAAACTCTCTACATGAAACAACAACTAGAAGATTTTAAAATTATCTATACTAAAATTCTAATTAAGTGTGATAATACAAGTACAATTTGAATGACTAAGAATCTCATTCAACACTCAAGAACTAAACACATAGAAATAAGATATCATTTTATTAGAGATCATGTGCAAAATGAGAATGTTATCTTGGAATTTGTGGACACAAATAATTAGCTCGCTGATATTTTTACCAAACCTCTACAATCTGATAGGTTTAGTGCTTTAAGAAAAGAATTGGTGTAAAGTCCATGTTTTTGTATTGGCATATTCCGGTGTCAAAACAAGTGAGTCTAGGTGTCTAGGTGTGTATCTTGTGTCATCATTATATTCAAGCTTCCACGCCAAAGCGAAGATGAAGACCAAAGAAGACCGGTTGATCCACTCGGTTGATCATTTCCTTCATAGGATGGTAAGTGACCTAGATACCATACTACCATAGATGAGATTTGACCTAGATTTATCCTAACATGATGCCTTAGGTGGTAAGTGACCTAGACTAACCATACGGACCCTAGGTGATGAGATAAACAGTGCAAAACTTGTTTTAAATTCTAAAATTTTTCAAAAAACTAAGGTTGCTTGTTTTGAGCGTATCTCACAAACCGTAGCTCAGATTTTGCTCCATAATATGTCAAAACGACCGTGTTGAAAAGGGCTACAACTTTTGTAAAGGGTACGAGATCCAAAAATGAATTTTGAAATTCAAATTGGCACTTCAGGGTCGACCCTGACCATTTTGGGTCGATCCTGCGTATAGAAAAATATGTATGGTGTTTTTTGGCAGAGAGTGAGTTTTGTAAGGGTCGACCCTGAGGACCATCCGGTCGACCGAAAGGCACCATCCGGCGACCGAATGTGCCCCATGGGTCGATGGAGTTTTCATAAAATTCTTTCTAAACCGATATTTTGAGTTTTTAAACAACTTTAGCAACTTCCAAAACTTGGTTTTTAATTCTCTATCTATATAGAACTTCTAGTTCTTGGGGTAGAACTTAGGGGAAGTATTGAGAAGGCTTTTAACTCCTTCTAGAGTCCTTAAAACTCTGGAATCTTTTTGTTCTCCTTCCTTTTTGTTAATGCTTTTAACCTAGAGTTTACAAGTCAAAAGTTTCAATATTGCTTGTTTGGACTTGTGCTTTGAAGGAGTCCATCTTGGTGATGATTCTTATCAAACCATCAACCAGTTCTACATAGAACACCTTGGCCGGAGTATTCTGGAGCCTTTCCAAAGGAGATCGATCCGAGAAAGATCGTGGTAGAGTGATTTGGTTGGTGGATTCCAAAGCCGTCATTGACAGAGATCGATCGGAAGATCGTGGATTGTTTTAGAGACACAAAGAGAAGCACAAGCGGCTGCGGTTGATCACGGGACTTGAGAGTACGTGGTGACTTTTCGAGGCGTGGAGGACTAAGAACTGAAGGATCGTGGTGTCGAGTCCGAATGAGTCAAGTTCGAGTCTTGTAAGTTCTTGTTTACTTTGTCTTAGTGAATTCTCATGGCTGGACTAGGTCCCGTGGTTTTTCCCGAAAGGGTTTCCACGTAAAAATCCTTGTGTTATGGTTTGCTTGGTTTTCCTTATTCCGCACTTGATTATCATCTTCCCTTGAGTTAAATAACTTAATTTAAAAACATCAAAAATGGTAGACAGACTATTAGGAAAACCTAACCAACCCCTCGAACTTGTAGATTCTCAACTCAAACCTTGATTTGAGGTTCACTATATTTATTTTTTTCAATTGGTATCAGAGCGGGTTCACTAACTTCTTAGTGTGATCTTGTCTCAATATTTTCGGTGAATATGAATCTCCAAAGAGAAGGAGGATCCATCTTTTGTCCCCCATTATTTGATGAGAATAATTATGCCTATTGGAAAGCTCGAATGAGAGCGTTTCTAAAATCTTTAGATGAGAGAGTATGGTTCTTCATTAAACAAGGTTGGACCCATCCAACAAAGACCATAGATGACCAGATCATCCCTAAACCTTCTTCTAAATGGACCAATGAGGAACTTCAAAGTTGTAAATGGAATAACAAGGGTCTAAATGCAATCTTCGCCGCTGTCACACTCGAAGAATTTCGACGTATTTCTAAATGTGACACTTCGAAGGAGGCATGAGACATTCTTCAAATTACCCATGAAGGGACTACAATTGTCAAGATCTCAAAACTTCAAATACTTATCTCTAAGTTTGAAAAATTGATGATGGATGATAATGAAACCTTTGACAGTTTTTATGCTAATCTGAGCGACATTGTCAATTCTAGTTTCAATCTAGGGGAAAGAATTCCTGAGTCCAAAATTGTGAGAAAAATTTTGAGATCTCTACCTGAGAGATTTCGATCGAAGGTTACCGCCATCAAGGAGAGTAAAAATATTGATGCTCTCAAACTTGAAGAGTTGGTTGGTTCTCTCCAAACTTATGAGTTACATCTAAACCCATCTAAGAAATCAAAATCCATTGCCTTGAAGTCCTTCAAGGAATCCATAGATGGCTCAGATAGTGACTCTAAGGATGAAGAAGAAGAGTTGGCTTTGTTTGCAAAGAAATTCAGAAAATTTTTGAAACTTAATAAGAGATTTAATCCGAAAGGACAAAAATCTTTTGAAAAGCCCAAGTCCAAGCACTTTGAAAACAAGTAACATTTTAAAAGTGTGGACAAGAAATCCCAAGGTGTTTATTGCTATGAATGCCAAGGCTACGGTCATATTGCCACTGAGTGCTCTAATAAGAAAAGATTTAAGGGCAAGGCAAGGGATGACAGTGAATCTAAATCTGAGGAATCAGATAGTTCTTCTTGTGAGGCGACTAGGGGTTATGTGGCCTTCACTGCATCCTTATTTGGGATTGAGAAATCTTCTTCAAATGTTGTGAGTAACCAACAATGTAGTGATGGTGAGGAGGATGAAGAGAGTCAGAATGACTCAGATTCGGAGGGAGAGCTTGAGGCAGTCTATGATGAACTATTTCAAGAATGCCTAAAGTTGAAAAAGGTTCAGTTTTCCATGTCTAAAAAGATCAAATCTATTGAAATGGAAAAAGATGCCTTAGACCAAGTGGCTTCGGGGTTGAGAGCTCTTGTGTCACAACTTGAGGAAGAGAAGGCTTCCCTCCTGGCCAAAACTCAGCTTTTGAATCTGAATTAAATGTCTGTCTTGATGAAAAGAAAAATCTTGAAATCAAGTTGGTTGATCTTGAGCAAAATCAGAGGTGTGGAGATGAGAAGGGAACTCCATCCACCTCAAACACTGAGTTTGGTGCTAAAAGGCACCCTCCTAGTAAAGGGAATGACCCTTCAACTCAGAAATTCATTCTTACATGTCATAAATGTGTAGTGAAGGGTCATATTAAGCCTCGATGTCCTAAACTTCGAAGAATACCCAACCATGGTTCAAGGAACCAACACAACTTTAATGGGAATCTTCAAAGGAGAGTTGAGGTCCTAGTGGAGAAGTCTAGGAGTTTGTGTGAAGATGTGATGAAAATCGCTCACAATTCTAGACAGTGGCATGGTCATGACACTCCTCATGCTAGATATGGAGGAGGTAATAGGGAGAACCAGAATGCCCACCATAATTCTAGGACTCAATCCTGGAAAAGGAGGAACAGGAGGAAGAGCCAAAGGTCATACCTACCTCAACTAAAACGGTTAGAGACCATAGGGTCAATGAAACTTCTAAAACCGTTTGGGTGAGAAAGGAAGACCTAAAGGGCTTCACTTAGCCCATGCCTGTCATAGCCTAGGGTGTGCTAATAATGTCTTATCATGTCCTAGTGCTATGCTATTTGTGTATACTAGTAGTCTTTCTTTTTACTAGTGTTTATTTGCTTTCATATGTTTTTCTGTTTTCTTATTTTGAAAAATCCAAAAATATTAAAAAACCATAAAATCCAAAAAGATTTTTTTCATGTTGCCCTTGCTTGACTTGCATGATCTGCATTCCTTGTGTGATCTTTATTTCTATACTTGTCCAGGGTTGAACATGAGTTTGTTGTTGATTGAGGATATATCACCTTCATAGTCTCTTGGTTAGGCTGAAAATTAGACCGATTTTATCTTGAACAGTTAGAGACTTATTCATGTGTGTATGTTTTACAAATTTCACATGCACTCTGACTAATTCTATTGATAGGTCTATTTTCCAATCTGTAGGTGTATGGCTTATCCCTTAAGTGTGAACTTGGATGACCAATCTAGAATGACCATATTTGTTAGTCATCCCCATTATGTATATCCTCCATGAGTATAAAATTGTTGCAATGAAAAGGGCTACCTACTGGGATAGTGTGAAAGTCACTATTAGATGCAAATAGTATAAAATGGCTAACTAGGCGGACAGTGGGTATCTATCTGGGTCACTAGAGTAAAAGCCCCTGCTGCTAATAGCCAGGACTACCTACCCGGATAGTGTGAAAGCCATCATTGCATGAAAAGATATGATCAGATAAAGATCATCAAAAGAAATCTTATGATCTTTGGAGGTATTTGACCAAAAATAAAAGAATGATATTGAGTCAAATAAAATAGAAAAATGAACACTAAAATGCAAAAAATCAGCAAATCCAGATCTAACTAGGTTTGAATTCTATGATGTATATCTCCAGGAGTCCCCTTAATGGTTAATATCATGCCCTTGGAAAGGGAAAGAAACTTTGATCTAGTATCTTGTCAGACCACCACTACACACAATGCTTCACTTTTGAACTGCTCACTAAATGCGTCTAAGTGAATTGGCTATGCTTTAGCATTCCATGAGAGTTAGTTAGATGGGTATCCTCAGTCGGACTAACTAATCATGTTTTTCACTGGATTTGAAATTTTAATTTACTACTGCTTTTGATGCATGTTTGTGCGGCACGTGATATTTTTTTTGTATTATTATTATGTGGTCTCTTAGTTGTTTGGCATGGGCCTTTCTAGCATAAGTGCCCTGTCTTTTGGTGGTCTCCTTGATCTTAGGGGGAGAAGATCAAGTTGAGTTGATGAGGGGGAGTTGGTGATTGAGTTGTTGAGGGGGAGTTTGTGCTTGATTTGTTAAGGGGGAGTTTATGTTTTATATTTCTATTTTGTTCCCCACTCTTTAGTCCCCTCATTATCTGTTGTTGATTGGTTGTACTGTGGTTGCCTTGATATTTCACTTTTGTTAAATTGGTATATTTTTTTGGAATATTGGCTTCCTGCCTTCCTTTGACAATTGTGCCAAAATGGGAGAGAATGTTAGGGTAGTATTTTCCTAGTTCAGTACATTCCTTGCTTCACCTGTGATTACTTATTTTCATATTCCACACATGCTTCACTAGGTATTTTGTTTTTGAGCATGTGCAGGTGCAAGGTTGCAGCAGATAAACTTGCTTAACAAGAGCTTTAGTGTATTGATTTAAGATGATTTGTCAATTGATGACATGTAAGAGTGTTGGAGTCATGTAATGTCCTAATTCACCGTTTTGATGTGTTTAGATGAGTTTGTGTCAAGTCATGTACTTCAGTTTGGTTTTGCCATGGAATTGCCAAAGGGAGAGATTGTAAAGTCCATATTTTTATATTGGCATATTCCGATGTCAAAACAAGTGAGTCTAGGTGTCTAGGTGTGTATCTTGTGTCATTACCTTCAAGCATCCATGCCAAAGCGAAGATGAAGACCAAAGAAGACCGATTGATCCACTCGGTTGATCATTTCCTTCATAGGATGGTAAGTGACCTAGATACCATACTACCATAGGTGGAATTTGACCTAGAATTATCCTAACATGATTCCTTAGGTGGTAAGTGACCTAAACTAACCATACGGACCCTAGGTGATGAGATAAACAGTGCAAAACTTGTTTTAAATTCTGAAATTTTTCAAAAAACTAAGGTTACTTGTTTTCAGTGTATCTCACAAGCCGTAGCTCGGATTTTTCTCTATAATATGTCAAAACTACTGTGTTGAAAAGGGCTAAGAGTTTTGTAAAGGGTACGAGACCCAAAAATGAAGTTTGAAATTCGGGTTGGCACCTCAGGGTCGACCCTGGGTATAGAAAAATATGTATGGTGTTTTTTGGCAAAGAGTGAGTTTTGTGAGGGTCGACCCTGAGGACCATCCGGTCAACCGAAAGGCACCATCCGGTCGACCGAATGTGCCCCATGGGTCGACTCTGATATGGAGTTTTCATAAAATTCTTTCTAAACCGATTTTTTGAGTTTTTAAACAACTTTAGAAACTTCCAAAACTTGGTTTTTGATTCTCTATTTATATAGAACCCTTCTAGTTCGTGGGGTAGAACTTAGGGGAAGTATTGAGAAGGGTTTTAACTCCTTCTAGAGTCCTTAAAACTCTGGAATCTTTTTGTTCTCCTTCCCTTTTTTTAATGCTTTTAACCTAGAGTTTACAAACCAAAAGTTCCAATATTGCTTGTTTGGACTTGTGCTTTGGAGGAGTCTATCTTGGTGATGATTCTTATCAAACCATCAACCCGTCCTGGATAGAACACCTTGGCCGGAGTATTCTGGAGCCTTTCCAAAGGAGATCGATCCGAGAAGGATTGTGGTAGAGTGATTTGGTCGATGGATTCCGAAGCCGTCATTGATGGAGATCGATCAGAAGATCGTGGACTGTTTTAGAGACACAAAGAGAAGTACAAGCGGTTGCGGTTGATCACGGGACTTGAGAGTACGTGGTAACTTTTCGAGGCGTGGAGGACTAAGAACTGAAGGATCGTGGTGTCGAGTCCGAAGGAGTCAAGTTCGAGTCTTGTAAGTTCTTGTTTACTTTGTCTTAGTGGATTCTCATGGCTGGACTAGGTCCCGTGGTTTTTCCCGGAAGGGTTTCGACGTAAAAATCCTTGTGTTATGATTTGCTTGGTTTTCCTCATTCCGCACTTGATTATCATCTTCCCTTGAGTTAAATAACTTAATTTAAAAACATCAAAAAGGGTAGACAAACTATTAGGGAAACCTAACCAACCCCTCGAACTTGTAGATTCTCAACTCAAACCTTGATTTGAGGTTCACTGTAATTATTTTTTCAATTGGGAATGACTATCTGAATGATCTAACTTAATCAAGATCAAAAGTAATCAAAAATTGAAATATTTGATTTGATATGCCTATAACTTGATTGATTGTTTAATAGATTGATTTAAATACATCATGATGATTTTAGATGTCTGGATGAATCTTTGACTTGAAAGAAAATAGGTAAAAAAAAAATATTTTAAGAGAAATCAATTCTTCATATTCAGGACTGAATTCGGCGACGAATTCAATCTAGAATGTGATTTCGGCGACGAATCTTTGGGAAATTTAGAAAACAGAATGTTTTCTGTACCTATCTCGACGACGAACCTGGATGAGTCATCCATTTCGTTGACGAAGTCAATCTGAAATTAACATTTTTAGGGCTCCTAACTCAATTTCGGCGATGAATTCAGGGACGAAACCCATTTCGGCGACGAATTGAGTTGTGAATACATATAGTAACCCCAAATCCAATTATTTTTTAAACCTAATCTTTCCCTCCAAAGTTCCTATTCCATTGCTTGTGCATCCTTCTTTCTTTCAAAACCTAGCAAATCTTTCCAAATCTCTCAGAAAATGTCTCCTAGAATGAAGAATGCATCAGTGGAGCCACCAAAGAAGAAATCAAGAACTGATAAAGGAAAAGAACCGGCCTCAAGTTCAACTCCAGTCCCGGTAAAGTTCAAGGAAGCAAAGTTTGAGAAGTTATTCAAAGAAATTTTTTTATCTCATTCCCCTCTGTACAGTAAAGTTGTTAATTTCATTAGTCTTGATGCCTATGGGCTCGAACCCATAAAAACTCTCTTTTCTGCCCTAAAATGGGATAAATTTCTTGAATCTAACGAACCTATGTTTCCTGAGTTAGTCAATCTCTTTTACACTCACTTCCATTTCAATCAATCCGAATCACTTATTACCTCGTTTGTCTTAGGTAAAAACATTTCTTTTCATTTAAATCAATTGCACTCAATTTTAAAAATTCCTCAGTGTACCCTTCAAACTTTTGTGAATGGTCAGTGGACCAGTCATGAAGGATTTGACGTGGTTGAAGCACTGAAAATGATGTGCATAAACCAATATTTCACCACTCCTTTTCAACCTAAGGTTAAAGATCTTACCCTCACTGCTAGACTCATTCATCACATAATCACCTATAACCTAGTTCCTAGGGCTGGTGGTAGGGAGTATCTCACCTCCTTCGATGTATTCCTTATGTGGTGCATCCTAACCACCACACCCATTGATCTCTCCAACATCATTGTCCATTGTATGGATGATGCATTCAAGATAAAATCAAGGTGTCTCCCTTTTGGTCAGGCTCTGACTAAAATCTTTAAACACTTCAATGTTCCATTAGCATCTCAAACAGATATTGTCACCCCTGATGATTCCTCCATTTATAGCAAAGCAACCATTCAAAGAATGGACTATATTTGGAATGACTCTCAGAAGGTTTGGACTCCCAAACCCTCTGCCTCTCAGTCTTCCTCCTTTCCTTCTAGTACTCCAGCACTTATCCCTACTTCCTTTATGCCTACTTCTGCTCCCTCTTCATCTATCCCTACCTCTTCAACTGCACCCACAGCAGAACATCAGGCTGAGCAGCAGCCAAAATTAGTGCTAGAGGTAGAACCCCAGGCAGAGCAGCAGCCAGTACCAGCAGAGGATCCTGCAAATGAGCTTCAAGGTGAGCAGCACCCCAGAGATGAGTTACCTGACTGGTCTGATTTCGTGGATGCTGGAGAGATTCTAGAGAGTTCTCATAGACAGGTTTCTCCTCACTTTAAAGACCTTGGTCAATTCTATGAGGTGCTCAGCAGGCCAGTAGCCTCAGATGAGCAGCTAAGTATCATGGCAGGACAGATTGTCTCCATGTCCTCCAGCTTGGAGAATTTTCAGCTAGAAATGAGGTTGAGTCAGCAGTCATTTCAAGAGGAGATGAGAGCATCCTTGCTCTCCTTCATGGCAAAGATAAGGGACAGTCTTACTGCCATTCAGATCGAATCAAGGGAAAATCTTCAGAATCTTCATTCCTCTACTCTCTCCCGTTTTGCAGCTCTTGAGTCTGAGATGAGCAAAATCCCCAAAGCAATCCAGTCCTCTCTAGTCACGGTTCATAATGATCTTAGAGAGTGTGCAGATGCCACCTACTCTGTCTTAGGGACAGTTAACATGGATGCCTCAGTCACCAAAGATAGAGTTGACTCTGTGTCTTCCTTTCTTTATAGATTGGGGGCAGAACAATCCGAAGAAAGTATCCAAATAGAGAAGGTCACTAAGTCAATCCAAGGAGTAGTAGAATCCTCAACTCTTCAGTTGAAGACTCAAGGCAAGCTTCTTTTGGATATAGCAGAGAATGATTCCATAGCTGCCTCAATTACTTTGTGGGCAACTGATGAGTTGAAGAAAATGAATAATTTTCTAGTTAGTCTGGCTAGTGGAGCCACTCCTTCTCAGCCTCCCTCACAAGCTCCTTCTTCTTCCAAAGGCAAGAGACCAATGAAGGTAACCCCTTCCAAAAGGGGTCAAGCTACAGATTCCCCTGTCATCTCCCTTCCTTCTGACTCAGATACCACCTCCTCTTCCTCAAACTCCCATGATGACTCCGATCCAGCTGAGCAATCAGAAGATGTCCTCACAAAGGTTGCAGACCTCATCAAAAAGCAGAAAGTAGATGGGCTGTAATTGTTTTTCAAATTTTTTTTGATGTTGACATAGGGGGAGAAAGATGAAATGTAATGAAAATTTGATGATTGATAAATGAAATGACATTTGAATTATTTGAATTTGATTTTTTTTGCATCTTTGGTAGTACACACATATAATATGTCTTATGCTTATGGAATTCTTTTCTTGTCTTGATCCAATATGCTGTGAATAGAAATTAATATTGAAACTTATCTTTGTGGAACTTTTCTTGATACTTAACCAGGGTGATATATCCTTTAACTCGCCATACATATGCATCTAAATAACAATTGTGATTATTTTTTTTACAAATGCATATGTTCAGGGGGAGCTTACCTCAAAGTTCTTATGAAAAACATGTTGAGAGGGGGAGCTTAACCCTATTTCATTACATTGTTATGTCATCATCAAAAAGGGGGAGATTGTTAGCCTCAGGGTTACAACCATGGGTACTCCTAATAATTTTGATAATAGCATAATAATGAAATGACAATATTTGGTACTAATAATCCTATTTAAGTGTTTGAACATTTCAAAATACACAAATTGATAGCACTCTAATCATGAAAGATGATGGAAATTACCCAAGAGGAAGTTTAACTCATTGTATACAAAATGAAGATTCAAGATAAGACTATAGTCCAAGTCGGATCCATTGAAGACATAAGGCTAAATCACAAGACCCAAGTCAAGCCAAGTTCAACTCTCAACAATCTTAAATGTATTCACTTCTTATTTTTTGAGAGTTCATAGGACTTATGTAAATAGTCCTCAAAAGAATGGTAAAGTTGAAAAGCTCAAGTATTATAGATTGACCATAGGAGCCTAGGACACCTTTTGGAAATTATTCTAAGGCCCTAAGGATCATATAATCATGATAAAAGTATAGCTAATTGACCTAGGAAATCAATCACATCCCTTTGGTCTGATCCAAGACTGAATTCAAAATTTTTATTCTGAATTCGTCGACGAATTCTCAGGGTAGATTGAATTCGGCGACGAAGTCATGACAGAATTTTTTAATTTCAGTTCTGTTTTCTGATTTCGACGACGAAATCTTTGGTTGGGTTACAATTCGGCGACGAAGTCATTACAGGATTTTTTTAAATCCAATTCTGTCTTTTGAATTCGGCGACGAACTCAAGTGGGAACTCCACTTCGTCGACGAAATCATGTCTGAAATAGAAATTTTTTTGTAACGGCTAGTTTGCAACGAACCTAAAAGCATTTAATGCTTCCCTAACGGCACTATTGGATCAAATGCTATAAAAGGAGTTCATTTATGAACAAATAACAACTCTTGAACACAGCAATAACTTCCATTGATCTCTCATTCATTGCTATTGATTTTCACTCACTCTCACACTTAGAAAAATCCCCAAAAGTTTCTCTTGAGCTCATTTAAGTCTACCTTCTTTGAGAGACTTTATTAGAGTTTGTATTTCACTCTTATCCAGCTCATTCAACGAGCTTTCAATTCGGATTTCCAATCCAAAACTCATTTATTGAGATTAGTCAAGAATCCAGGATTTTTGCACTGAAGCTGCTACTTCAGCTATATCAAGAGAGGGTTGTACTCTTGAAAGGTTTCAGCTCGGCCTAAAGGAGAGCTTGAAAGGTGATATCTCGACCTATAAAGAGAGATTGTAAGGGTTTGGACTCCACCTGTGAAGGAGCCTGTACGATTAAGGAATCGTGGTGAATCCTCTAGCTGGAAGCTGAGGCGGGGAGTAGGCTAGTTTGCTGAACCTCGTAAACAAATCTTGAATTTGCACTCTTCTTATCTCTTCTCTCTCTTTTAATATTCCTTAGTTCAGTTTGTTGCATATATTACTTTATTCCGCACTATTGAATTTGTAGTTCAACTTTTAAATCTGTCATAGACCCTATTCACCCCCCCTTTAGGGTCATTACCAAGCCAATAGCTAGGAGCTCCCTCATGCATCCCTACAAACAATTGGAAACAGTTGTTAGATGTCGCATATGTTAAAAAATTAAGTATTTTATATAATGGAATATTTGAACTTCTAAAGATTACCAACCATCAACTCTCCAGCCTCCTCGTTTACCAGTATACCAATCTTGTCTTGGTGCGTGACAATCCACACCTCTGCATGCCCCGGGGCTTTCTGGGTCGGGCTTGCCTTCTTCTGTGCTCCCAATAATGACAACATCAACCAGCCAACATAACATAAAGATGAATGATAAATTTTAAATTTAGGAAACGTTTCTTCGAACATACCATCGCGTCTTTGACGCGAGCAAAGCTCTTCGACCCAGAAGTGTGCATCACCTTCTGCTTTTTCTAATTCTCTTTATTTTGAGCGCTTCTTTTCAACAAAATTAAAATTTATTCTCGTTTAGAATGATTAAGTGACATTATTGAAGTCTATTACATATTAGAATAAAGAAGTTAATGAAGATATTCCATCCCCGTATCGGAGAACCAATAATCCACGAGGCCATGCCACTGGCTCTCTGGAATATCTGAGGGGCATTTGGCATAAACACCCACCGGTCCAAGCTCCGCGATCATGTATTTCGTCTTCAACCTCGACCTCTAGTCCCTCCACTTATGCTCGAGTGAGTGGAAGACATTTTTCTCGAGGTTAGGCGGGACCCGAAAATGTTCCTGGATCACATTGTCAATTGCTTACTTTTTCAACTATTAATATAACAAATGTCATTCTATTCAAAAATGAAAACTATAAGACATGCATATTTTTTGCGTCTTACCTGGACTAGATGCCAGACACGTGCCCTGGCCTCGGTGCCGATGTCCCTCCAACCGACATCGAAGCTCAAAAGGTGTGGGTCACGAGCTATGGTACCCAAAAATTGACCTAACGTCTTGCCACCCGGCCCTATGGGCTGGACAAGATCGTCGATCTCAACCTCTGTCAACTCCCCTGGCTGGGCAGTGTGCATACGCAGCATCCTGGTACGGCCTCGGGTCTTCCTCATAGGCCCGAGCGCAGGTGCAGAGGACTCAGCATGTGGTGGCAAACCACTAGGTCCTGCAGGATCCATCTGAAAAAGAACATACAAATAAACAAGCTATTAATGAAAATTTCATATTTAGAGAATTTAAACACATAAAAATATCTAGAATTCGTCATTAACACACAAATAAACACTTAACCAAGTACAGGAAATTTCATACTTAGAGAGTTTTCTCAATTAAGAAGTATATGGATTTCGTCATTAATATGCACATAAACAATTAACCAAGTGAAAGAAAATTTCATACTTAAAAAGTTTAAACACATAAAGCAAGCATCTGGATTTCGCCATTAACATCCAAATAAACACTTAACCAAGTAAAGGAAATTTAATACTAGAGAGTTTTCTCAATTATGAAAGTATATGGATTTCGTCATTAAAATGCAAAGAAACACTTAACCAAGTAAAAGGAAATTTTATACTTAGAAAGTTTAAACATATAGAGCAAGTATCTGGATTTCGTCATTCATATGCAAATAAACACTTAACCAAGCAAAGGAAATTTCATACTTAGAGGGTTTAAATACAAAAAAGTATCTGGATTTCGCCATTAACAAGCAAATAAACAACCAACAACGTTCTTGAAAAAAATAACCTCGTTTACCTCCGCGATTGGATTAAACTTACATTGTTTATGTTTGTATATTTAGGTGCATATTATTCGTTGCAATCTGTTTCATCATTATAGTCCGATTCAACTTCATCCTCACTAGATTCTGTCGAAGGAGTTTGGTGGAGTTGCACTTGAGGGGGCGCATCAACAGTTGTTCCGGTAATCCCTAATCTCACCCAACTGACATCACTTTCATTGTCATGTTTAGTGACCTCTAAATGTTGGTCGTTGAATGGCTCGTTTTCTCTGAATACGCTATCGTCTACAGTAGATTCTTCATTCATGTCAAAAAAGTCTCTTGGTTTGTCTTGATGACAACATACCAATTTGGGTCAGAAGGATCTTCTACATAAAATACCTGCTCTGCCTGAGATGCCATTACATATGGTTCATGAGACACAACGTGTGTCGGGAGCAGGCGTGTAAAGTTCATCAACCTAGTTGCACTTAAACAATACAAATTTTAAGTTTTCTGAATACGTCAATTGCACAACGTCGGTTAAGCGGCCATAATAGGTTATATCTCCTGCAATGGGAATCTTGTCCCTAGAAGATGCATAATAAGGAGTCGTTGCAATGATCGTAATATCATTATTTTAACTTCTTCGTCTGTGCTCTCTATCTGTAGTACAAAACCTATATCCATTGATGACGTAGCCCTTAAAACTTTGTGCGACTGACTGTGGACCGTATGCGAGGCATTTAATCTCGTCAGACACTGAACTGCATGATGCTCGCAGCCTTTCAACCTATTTGAAGGCCAAAGGCATATGACTTACATAATAAGATTAGTTCAATATGCAAAACTTCGTATAGGTATTGTGCAAATATTAAAGTTAAGAGCATATGACTTACATAACCCCTAAACCATTCAACAAACTGATTGCTGTGCTTTCGTTGGAGTTCGTACAGAGACGATCTTAGTTTGGGATGGGTCATCTTCAGTACATTCATGTGTTGACTGCAGATAACGAATCGATCCATGTTTTTCAAAGTCAAATCGATAAAAAATAAAAATTAAATTAAAGACAACTAACAAAAAATTCATGATAGTATTCATCTTACTCTCGATATGTTGTGAGTTGCTCATTGTTGAACAACACATAACGATTTGCCTGTTGCCATTCTAATTCACTTAGGGCAAATGGTTGTGCACCCCCGATCACACTTTCATTGTCATTCCTCACCGGTCGATTGAATCTCGATTCAACATTATTTAGGTACCTTGAGCAGAATATCAAGCATTCTTTGGCCAAGTACCCTTCTGCTATGCAACCCTCTAGTCGAGCTCGGTTGCGGACATACGATTTTATCGTCAACAAGTACCTATAGGAATTACATTTAGGTAAAACAATGAGACAATCATATAACGACAAGAAGTTTGAGCAATTGATACATTATAATTGAAGTTATACCTTTCAATGGGATACATCCACCGGTATTGTACAGGTCCACCTAGCCTTGTCTCTGTTGCCAAATGTATAAGCAAGTGCACCATAACATCAAAGAATGCCGGTGGAAAAATTCTCTCTAAATGACATAGCGTAAGCGCAATTTTCTCCTCTAACCGTCTTATTTTCTCGACATCACAGACTTTGGAACATAAAACCAGAAAGAAGTTGCTTAATCCAATTAGCACGGAGGTGATATTCTTCAGTAATGTCTTCCTCACAGCCAATGGTAGAAATTGTTGCATTATGACATGAGAGTCGTGGCTCTTTAGTCCATAAATTTTACGCTGCCCGATATTGACATGTCTTGCAATATTAGACGAGTAACCATCTGGCACCTTCACACTCTTCAGAACTTTGAAAAACAACTCTTTCTCATTTTTGTTCATCGAAAAACAAGTCGGGGCAGATACACTTTGTTTGTGCCAAGCTGCAACTAAGGGCGAAGTGCTGGTCTTATACTCATATCAACCAAGTCGAGTCGAGCTTTTAAGCTATCTTTCATTTTTCCGTCCAAACCCAACAAAGTTTCAAGCACATTGTTGCATACATTTTTCTCAATATGCATTACATCAAAGTTGTGCCTTAACAAATTGTGCTCCCAATATGGCAACTCAAAGAATATACTCAGCTTCTTCCAGTTATACGGCATGATATCCTGGGTAGCCTGCCTTCGTCGTTTTTGCCTTGTCTGCTTCCCAAGGCAGAAAGCAATCCCCTCCAATTGACGGTACACATCGGACTCAGACATTGTAGTTGGAGCAGTGCTTAACTTTACAGTGCCATCAAAAGAGTGTTTGTCCCTCTGAAACCTGTAATCCGCCTTTAGGAAACGACGATGCCCCATGTAACATTATTTCCTGCTATTAGACAAGTGCTGACTGCAAGTGTCCTTGTGGCATGACGAGCATTCAAACTTTCCTTTCGTACTCCAACTAGACAACATAGCATATCCTAGGAAGTCGCTAATAGTCTAGAGCAATGCCGCACGCATTACAAATGTCTCCTTTTTTTACGCATCATAAGTTCGCAAACCATTCTCCCACAAGTCCTTCAACTCTTCGACTAGAGGCATCATGTAGACATCAATGGCATTTTCAGGCCCGGAGGGACCAGGAACAAGCAAGGACAGAATGAAATTCGGCTGCTTTATGTACATCAACGGTGGTAAGTTGTATGGGATAAGAACCACAGGCCATGTGCTGTGAGCAATGCTCATCATCCCAAATAGATTGAAGCCGTCAGTCGCCAACCCAAGTCTCACATTTCGAGCATCTGAAGTGAAAAAAAGGTAGTTGTTATCCAAATTTTCCCAGGCCGGTGATTCTGCAGGATGCCTTAACCTCTCATCATTAGTTCGACCCTCATCATGCCATCTCATTTCAGAAGCAGTCTTGGAAGACATAAACAATCTTTGTAACCTGGGTTTCAACGGAAAGTGACGCAAAATCTTCGCAGGAGTCTTCTTTTTCTTGCCTCCGGACTAATCATCCCCTGTCTTCTATCTGGATTCACCACAGATGTCACATGTTTGCTTGTTCACAGTGTCTTTCCAATAATGCATGCAATCATTGGGGCAAGCATCGATTTTTTCATAGTTAAGCCCCAAGTCAGACATCACTTTTTTTTATCTAAAAGTACGTATCCGGTAGTGTTGATCCCTCGGGAAGTATCTCCCTCAATAACTCAAGCAAAAAGGCGAATGAATTGTTGCTCCATCCACTAAGACACTTAATGTGATATAATCTTACGATGACAGACAACTTTGTGTGATTCAGGCATCCTGGATACAAAGCCTGTCCCGCATCCCTTACCAATTGGAAAAATTTATCCGTCTCAGGAGTGGGATCTCGACTGCTGGCACCGGTTTCATCTCGATTTGGTACCCCAAACAAATCGTGCACCATGTCTTCCATCTCATTATGTCTATCGTGCACGTCAAGATTCTAAGACATTCTTCCGCCAGTTGATGTGTGTTGTAATATGTCTTCCCCGTGATAAAACGAGATTTTATAGTTAAGGTCGAATCCATAACAGATTATATGGTCGTACGCTGTACCTCTCTCTTGATAAAGGACATTGTTGCATTTGGGACATGGACACTTTATACCGCCATTGTTATTAGTAGCTTCATGAGCTAATGAAAACTCTATAAACTTCTTCACCCCTTCTATGTATTCCTTTGAAACCCTATGTAACCAAAAAAATATCATATGCTTAGATGCTCATATTTTATCATTCCGGATTTCGTCAAAACTTATGACAAATAGTACCTTGACTTTCCAATCCAACTTCTATCCATAAGGGATGAGATGAGATTTCTAAGTCCTGCTTTGTTAGCTATTCTGAGAAATAGCAAACGTTGATCACATCAATCAATTGCAATAAAACAGTTATCGAATGACTTCCCCATCTACACAATATGTATGCATGCATGTTTCCTATCATTTTGAACTTCTCTTCTAACGGGTGGGGTGTTCCTATCCCATTCAGGAATGCATAATCTCCAATATTCAGTTGCTCAAGTGCTTTGTTCCATTTCAAGGAAATTTTGGCAGCATTTCCCTATGGTTCTCCAAGCACACGACTTAGACTAGGGGCAAACATGCTACATAGGGGCAAGCATGCTACATAGTCTAAATATATACCCAAAGAACAAGAGAAACAACTGCTAAAATTTTTCTCAATCTGGACAAACAATGACCAACTGAATATACTAGAGATTATGCATTCTCAAACTGTCCAACCAGACAATTTAAGAATCATATACAGACAAATACACTATATCACAAACAAAATCAAAAAGTTGTTAACCTGCATTTAGCCTCACAAGAGAACTATATGATATAGTTTACAACTAATCCATCCAAATAGGTGATACAAGAAATGCACTTGTCACGCAATGATTGTTGAACGGGAAATCTAAGCTTCAATGCATGGATGAGTATGAACCTATATGAACTTAAAATTCCATTTAGTCACTGATAATGTCCTAAATAGGGTAATATGTACATTATCTGCTCCAACATTGACATATAACATAGAGATCAGAAGGAAATATCATATAACCACTCAAACAGTTAACATAGACCACGAGATTCAGTCATGCATGCACTATACAAAGTGTACTAGATCGAATAGGAACAACGATGTTAACAATTAAGCAAGCACAAGATACATACAATTGAACTACAAATCTTACTGGGCATATATACACTCACCTCCCTTGAGGTTTGATGAAATTTGAGAAACCTCCCTTCTAGTTATGAAATTACACTGCCCTCCCCTGTCGGTCTTAATACTAACACTGTTAACTGAAGTTACCCTTTTCCCATTTTGCCCATATTACTTGAATACACATTAACTATGACTAAGATTTACTCACCCCTAAGGTTTATCCATCTAACCTTAGTTTTAGGGAAAAAATAACCTTAGGTTGGTTATGTTAAACCGCTATTAAAGAGGGCTCTACAAGCCATCATGTGTCCCTTTTAACACCCACTAACTGTGGTTAAAATTCACTTATCCTCAGGATTCAATAATCTAACCTTGGTTATAAGAAAATATAATAAAAAAAATATTAATCTTCGGTTAATTATGTTTAACAACAGTTAAAGAATCTCTATAAGCTGCAATGTGTCCCTTTCAACACCCGCTAACTTTGGTTAAAACTCACTCACCCCTAGGGTTCATCCATCAAACCTTGGTTTTTTTTTTAAAAAATCTTAGCTAGGTTGCTTATGCTTAACCACAATTAAAGGGAGCTTTATAAGCCACCACGTGTCCCCTTTAACGCCCACTAGCTGTGGTTAAAATTCACTCACCCCTAAGATTCATCCATTTAACCTTGATTTTTAGAAGAAAAAAAAACCTTAGGTTGATTATGCTTAACCACAATTAAAGGGGGCTCTATAAGCCACCACTTGTCCCCTTTAACACCCACTTAATTGTGATTAAGATTCACTCACCCCTAGGTTTAATCCATCTAACCTTGCTTTTTAAGGAAAAATTAAACATATTAACCTTTGGTTAATTATGCTTAATCACAGTTAAAAGATCTCTATAAATCGCCATGTGTCCATTTTAATACCCACTAACTATGGTTAAGATTTAGTCACCCCTAGAGTTCATCTATCTAACATTGGTTTTTAGAATAAAAAATATATATACTTGATTTTGGAAATATATATTAACCTTAAGTTGATATCATTGAACCCCAATGGTTAGTTAATCAAAACCACGATTGATTTGGGTTAAAAGGGACATGTGTTGGTCGATAGGTGCTTTTGAACTCTCCCCATATCCAATCACAATTATTGGATGTGATTCTATCTCTACGATTAGGAATGGGGGTAGGTGTCCCTAAATTTTGAATTTGTTTTTTTTTGCGTTGAGATCATATTTAATCACGATTGAACTTTCCCCGAGTTCAATCACACCCACAGGTTCAACAATCTAACCTTTGTTTTTAGAAAAAAAAAATTAACCCTAATGGTTTAAAGTTCTTAACTAGAATTAAAAGGGGGTTATGTGAGTGTTACTGTCCAAATTCAATCACAATTGGATAGGATCAGGATTCATACTTATTTATACTAAATTGTTTAAATATTTTTTTTCACAGTCTAGGGTTAGGGGTTAGTATATGTTCTAGCAATGTGTGGAGAAATCTCAATAAGAAAAATTTTCAATAGTACTTAATAACAACATGATTTTGCATAAAAGTCATTATATATATATATATATAAACCAATGTTAGATTAGATGAACTCTAGGGGTAAGTGAATGTTAACCATAGTTAGTGGGTATTAAAAGACTAGTGGGAGAATTCACATCGAAGATTAAGCATAAAAATATGAAATTAAAATAGTACAACAATCTATCTAATTTCATAAAAATATGAAATAAACTAGTACAACAATCTATTTAATTTCTGTAATTAGATAGATTGTTGTACTAGTTTCATGGAGAGACTAGTGGGAGGCTGGGAGCATTAATTTGATCTTGTATCAATGACTTCAAGGGTACAGGTGCAATTCGGCAGGCTCAGCACAACCCAACCCAATCAATAGGTGCACTTGGACTAAACATTTCAGATTTTGGGTTGCCTTTGAATTTAAACTTGTTTATTCGATGAATGACAAAATTATCTTATTTTCATGATGGGGAATTTGTATTAGAGTTGTCTTATTGTGAGCTTTCTTTCTAATTTTGATGGTTTAAGGTTACTAGATAATATATCGACTTTGTTTAAGCAAATTAAATAACTAAATTCAATTATGAAATGTTTGGTGTGGACAGTTTAACCCAACTAACCTGACCCAGTCTGCATCACTAACTAGCCCTCAAGTTAAGAACGGGTTGGGCACCTTGGGTTGAAAGTTGGGTCGCAGTAGGCCATGGGGAGATAGCTTTGCTCTTAGATAGGGCTTGGGTTGGTCTTAAGCCTGTGACCCATCCCACCCACCCATCCCACCCACCCAAGTTGCACCCCTATTCAAGGGTAGTATATATACACCTAGTTGGATTAGGCATTCAAATCCAAACAACGGAATTCCCAGGGATTGTAACTCTAATGAATTGGATTTTAACCCTCAATCAATATATTGGGTGATTTTTCACAAGTTTCATCCGAAACAATCTAACCCCTTATATTTATGAACTATGTTAGAGACCCCTTATCCAAAACCAAAAGAAACAGAAATTTTCAAATCCAAATTTAATATTTTTCCAACATACTAGGTATAAATCATCTCTTTTCCTCAACACACATGATAGATTCCAAATTAAAAATATGAAATGTAATATTATAGGAGAAAGATAAAGCACATATTAATTAAAAAATCAACCACAAATAAATATCATGACCAACATGTCTCCAAAAAAGAAAGTCCAACTCTATCAAAAATCCTCTTTTTATACACAAAACAAAACAAAAAATGGTGAAAACCCCACCATTAATAACTTAAAATCTTCTGATCACAATATTTTCATAAATATATGAGTTTTAAAAGCTCAGGGTCGTAAGGGGAAGTTTTTAATCTATCTAATTTCATAGATTGTTGTACAACAGAATTTAATTACAGAAATTAACCTAAAAATATGAAATTAAAAATCATCTAATTTATCCAAAGATTAAGCATAAAAAAGTACATTACCTAATTGACCTAGTTATATTTAATACTAAAAAAATTACAGAAATTAAACTAATTAATTACTGTAATCTAAAATAAATGGGACTTACCTACTGTTGTCGGGGAGGAGAATGTTGTGGAGCTACTGGAGGTGGCCGAAGGTGGAGCTGCTGGAGGTGGCCGAAGGTGAGGCTTCTAGGTGAGAGAGAATGTCGTGGAGCTGCCGGAGGTGGCCGAAGGTGGCTTGCATGCATAGAGAGAGAAAGTTAAGAGAGAGAGTTAAGAAAGAGAAAGCTAAACACTAAAAAAAAGCTTGCATGCGTAGAGAGAGTGATTAACTAAGCGTGGAGAGGGAAGAGCAGGTGGCAGAAGGTGCCCGATGTGGCTGGAGCTGGCCGCCGAGGAAGAAAGGGTCACCGGAGGTAATAGAGCTACCAGAGGTGGTCGTCGGAGAACGTGGAGTTGCCGGAGGTGGTTGTCGGAGATCGTGGAGTGGCCGGAGAGCAGGCGAGAGCCGGCAGAGAGCACGAGAGTAGGAGAGCAGACGAGAACATGAGAGCAGAGAGCAAGAGAGAAGGGGAGGAAGAAAGAAGAAAGTATCGGGGGTTTATTAATTAAATTTCACGGCGGTTGCATTATAACCGTTGTCATATATCAATATATCACGGCGGTTATATTATATCTGCCGCCCCATGTAAAATATTAACGAAGGTTATTTGTATAACTGTTGTGCCATGTTTGCCGTCAATGAGAAGGCGGGAAACCAAAAGGGTTGGAGTGAAAGCCTTCCATAACGGTTGTATATATACCTGCCGCCATATCGTACATACCACGGTGGGTATTAATTAACCGACGTAACTTTTGTTCCGAAAACAATCATGGACGACGGTACTATAATACCGCCATGGTATACATTATGTCGTGACGGATTTTCCTAACCGCCGCCAAAATTCCGCTGTTACAGGCCATGATTTTTGTAGTGGACTATACGTAGGGCTTGTCTATGGTTCTATAGAGGATTCCACTGGGAAGGACTGGGGTTTAACAGGGTGTAAAAATTAGGTGCTTACACATACCAAGCCTTGCACCACTCCTGCTGCTAGTGGTCAAAAGATGACACAATTTGATGGTGATCCTCTTGATGATCCCACTGGGTATCAGAGTATTGTCGGTGCACTTCAATACCTTACTTTTACTTGACATGATCTTCCCTTTATGGTAAATCAAGTGTGTCAATATATGCATCGCCCCCACCACAATTCATTGGACTGTTGTCAAGTGAATACTTCGCTATATTAAAGGCTCCATTAATGAAGGCCTTATCTTTCAACCTGGAACATTACATCTTGAAGCTTTTTCAGATGCAGACTATGCTGGACTTGTGTTTTATCTTTGGCAGAATCTTATTTCTTGGAGTTTTGAGAAACAATTGACGGTTTCTCAATCTAGTACGAAATCTGAATATCATCAAATTGTATTTTTTGTTGCCAAAATTTCATGGCTATGACAATTGCTTTGTGATTTGCACGTTTATCTCACCACGGCTCTACTCATTTGGTGTGATAATGTAGCCCCATTGCATTAGCATTCAACCCGATTTTTCATGCTCGCACAAAACATATAGAAGTTGATTATCATTATGTGTGTGAGAAAGTTTTTCGTAAAGAAATTCAAGTACGGCATATGCATACTCTTGATCAAGTTGCTAACATAGTCATAGAAGGATTAGCTCCGGTTCGGTTTCAACAGTTAAAGGAAAAACTGATGGTCCGCTCTTGAACCATCAACTTGCAGGGGTGTGATAAATCTGAAGCTACAGTCATGGTACCCACGAACCCATAGATCATGCACAATCTCAATTGAATCCCTCTAATCCCTATCTTGATTTACTCTTTGGTTTTTGAATTTGAATAATTTCTCATTTCACTTGTTTGAGATCTTATCTCATTTCACTTGTTTGAGATCTTATCTCATTTCCTTGTATAATGGTTTGAGATCTTATCTCCCGTCCAAATCAATTATACCATGTTAATGAGCAAGAAAAATCCGCATTTTTTTACTCCCTGACAATATCATTAATTCGGAACCGCTAATGATGTTTAGAGTTTAGACAGATCTTTAACAGCGATTTCACAGGGTAATGCCACCAAAGTATACTATTCGAACTCAATATATCATTCATTGTTAGATATAGCTCCCTATTTCTGTCTATTCTACTAGGAAAGCTCTATGTGATGAATTGTCTTCTTATGTGGCCCTCCCTTCTTATTCTTAAGGAGCCATTAGATCCCATGTTACTCTCCAACAAAGAACAAGAGGAAGGAATCATTTAGGTGAGATTGAACTCTCTCCGATCGTACCCACATGTTAACACAGCTCTTTTAGCTCATATTAATTATGGTTAAAATTTCTAATCTTTGGAATTCAACAATATAACCTTGGTTTTTAGAAAAAAAATATGTATTAAAAAAATATTTAATTCTAGTTAAAAATATTTAAATCTTAGAGTTAATATTAAAAAAAAAAACCAAAATTAGATGTTTTATTCCTAAGAATTAATTAATCTTTACCACAGTTAAAAGGATTTACAATGGGCAAATTAACCACATTGGTTAAAACTTATTAAAAACTTAAAGATATAATAATCATTTTACTAACAATTACATATTACATACCAAAGTCTAACGAAACTTTGTCTAGTTAATTTGCAACTGTAACACATAATAAGAGTGAATTTGCAAACTATAGCTAGCGTACAGTTTAAAGTTAAAACGTTAGGTGTACTTGAAATTTCCACCGCCTTTAATACCAGTTGATTTGTTGAGCCTGTACTTCTCTTAGCACGCGTGTTTACAAGCGTGAAAAGCACAGCACACGGCACGCATAATAAAGCTTCTAAAATGATATAAGTACATGCATCCTCTGTTTCGTACGCACACATGTAATGCGCGTACAGAAAGAAGTCCTTGTGTTAAGAATCTTCGCGGAGGTTTCACAGGCTCTGCCTACTTTCAGTGACGTAGTCGTCACATGTGACAGTAAACATTGATGACGTAATGTACCCAAATTCAAATGACGTCACACGCATCACACTTTCCATCATCAACGGTTGGAAAATAGGAAGACCCCATCACGGCTATCACAGTGTGTATTTAAGTAGTCTACACAGAGAGGAAAGCGCATGACGATTTCCGTCACTTCCCATTAGACTGACCCAATCTCACGGTCACGGCGGCAAATTCCAGTCGGAGAAAATGGAGAAGGGGAAGAGAAAGCGGCCGGGAAACGGTGACGGTGACGGGGACGGGGACGGGGACGGAAGGAGAGCAAAGTCGAGGGGAGATAACGGAGAGCAGACGGTGACCGAAGAGGAGGTGGAGGAGTTCTTCATGATTCTTAGACGGATGCACGTAGCGGTTAAGTATTTGGAGAAGGATAAAGGTGGCGACCGTAAGTTGACGGAGAATGGGTCGAACTGGAAACCTTGCTTCGAGTGGGAGGATTTCAAGGAAGGGAAGGGCGTTACCGTTAACGTTAACGTTAGAGAGAAGAGGGAAGAAGGAGTGGAGGATAACGCTCTGTTGGATCTTAACGTGGATCCTGTATCAGAAGGGGATACTGTGTAATTGTGTGTTTAATGCATAGGGTGCATTTTAAAGTCTCCGTATGTCCAACATTCTATCGTAAGCAGGCTGCGGAGGTTTTCTGCTTTTCAATGTACTTTTCTCTTTATAATCTTAAATATATAAAAAAATCTATTAAAAATGGGTTTAAATATGAACCAGTAGTTCAGATTTTCGGAGCTGGCTCATCATATGGATCCAGATGTTAAGCAGCTTTTGAGGAGGCACTTCCTTTTCATACCAGAACACGACCCCAGTTCAACTCTCGCATAAGTGTCGGCTGAGCTTCCAGGGTTGGGTTGTTATTTGTTCTTCTCAACCCGTTCATAAACGGGCTATCTTTTTGTGTTTTTTTTTCTCCCTTTTTGTGCCCTTAAGTTTGAGATTGTCTCAGATACTTAGGTTCTATAAACGCTTATGAGCATTTTTATTTTTTATAGAGGAGCTATGCCATCCACTTTCCAAAAGATAGGCAAGATTCTCGAGATGGGATTTGGTCTTGCTCTAACAATACCAAACCATCTTGCCTATGGACAACGTTGACATGTGGCGATAGAGAACGTGGCGAGGGGAAGCCATTTCATTCTCCCCATTTATTGGCTTCTCTCCCTTTGATATCTTCTCCCTCTTCATCACCACATGTCGAAAGCCCACCACGAGCTTAGATTTAAAATCATCTAACATATAATTTGAGGTTTGGGAGGTGTGCATGTCCCATTGCATATTATCACTTCTCTAAATAATTGTTTTCTCACGTTCAAGTGGGCCTTGGCTTGCCTATGGCGAAGCCAGAAAGGGCTTATCTCGGGTTCCATAGAATGGGTGACATGTGGTGGAGAAGTCAAAATCATGGGGCTCATGATTTTGACTTCTCCACCTAGAGTAAGACATGTGGTGATAAGTGTGTGAGAATAAAGGTGTGAGATATCAAATGGGGAGAAGTCAAAATTATGGGGAGAAAATGGAATGACTTCTCCCCATATTTACGCCAAGTGTTGCACAATGTATGGAACCCAAAGAGCCCTTTCTGGCTTCGCCAGAGACAATCCGAGGCCGTTCAAGTAGTACCTGATGTGATTCTAACATCTCCCGAGGTTAAAAAAAAATGCCATCTTTTAGTTGGATCCATCACTTTATTTTTATTTTGTCTTCTTTTCTAAAAAAGAGGGAAGGAGACTTAGCATTGCTATTTTTATAATTCTAACATTTATGATAAAAACTTTTCATTATCACTACACTTTAAACAAGATTTTCTTTTAGTTTCGAAAGAAGATGAAGAGGAAAAAAAGAATTTACATACATTCATGAGACAGAAGAAGTTCCACTGTTTTCATTTTTCCATCTCAGCGTCTTATTTATTTCTTTTTTTATGAGTGTTTTAGTATAATTTTTTTTTTGTTCTATGGTTTTAGTATAAATTTAGGGTGCTGCTATGAGCATATCACTGTTTACTGACTGTACATCATTTAAAAAATGAACTTACATTTTTTTTATAATTTGTATTTCTATCTACACCCACACCCCGAATCCCTAAATCCGAAATAATCTTTTCAATGTCTTCTCATTTTATATATATCTTTTCTCGTCTCCTTCTATAATTCTTCTATATGTTGTCTCCTTTTATAAGTTTTTTTCTTATTTTTCATATTGATAATCCTTCGGAAACAGTTGTTTCATAGTTCAATTTCATCAACTCCTAGGGTTCACTCCTCAAACCTTGGTTGTAGAAAAATAAAATAAAATAATTTAACCAATGGGTCAAAAGAAACTTAACCCAAGTTCATGGCAGGTGGAAGGGGCAGTTTTGTGAAAGTGAGGAGCAATAATTTGCTCCTGACCCGTGAAGTGAACTATTGCTCACCAAAAAAAATATAATATTTAATTATTTAATATGACATAGTCATGAGGTAAGAGGACAACTGAACTTTTGGAAAAGAAAACTTTTATATCATGTTATTTAATTAATTAACAAGGCATGACTATAGAGCAAGGGACAGTTGTCTCATAATAAAAATGAAATGACCTAATAACTTGTAGTCATAAGAAAAAAAAAAAGGGTGGGCATAGCCCCCGAACCCCTAGACCTATAATATTTCTTACCCATCTAATAATTCTTCACAAATTTATCAATAATTACTATCATTTTCATTTAATCATTTAGTGCCCCCACTACTGATAATTTAACCAATTACTATCATAAAGTCATCAAAAATAAATAAAAAAAGAGACAACAAGAATCTTATTATGTCATTCTAAGTATATCAACATATGCAAAATTACTACTAATTAAATTAAGTCATTTCATTAAAATTTAAACAAATTATAAATTTAAGAAATTATCACTTAAATTTAAGAAATTACCTGTGGAGGGGTGTTGCTGGTCGTGGAGGGGTGCTGCTGGCCTTGGAGGGGTGGATGATCGTGGAGCTGTCGGAGGGCTACCGTGCCGTGGATGATCGTGGAGCTGTCGAAGGTGGGAGAGAGAGTTAAGAGAGAAAGCTAAAACAAAAAAAAGGGTTGCATGCACATTTCAAGGGATTACCTGAGCGTGGAGAGAGGAAATGAGGTGGCCAGAGGTTTCGGATGTCACCGAAGGTGGCCGCCGAGGGAGAGCAGGTGATGTGGAAAGTTGCAGGTTGCCGGCACTGGTCGGAGGTCGTCGAAGATGGTGGAGTGGCTGGAGAATAGGTCGTCGGCAATGGTGGAGTGACCGGAGAGCACGATAACAGAGAGAACAGGTGAGCCGGATAGCAGGAGAGCAGAGAGCAAGAGAGCAAGGGAAGAAGAAAGAAAAAACTATTAGGGTACTATTAAAGGCATATCACGGCGGTTATATTATAATCGTTGTCATATATAAGAAATCCACAACAATTATATTATATCCGCCGCCATAAATAAACAATGGACGACGGTTATTGATAAACCCGCCACTATATTTTCACCGTGAATAAGGTAGTGGGAAACCAAAATGGCTGGAGGGAAAGATTTCCGTGGTGGGTATCTATGAACTCGCCGTCGTATATGATATATAATGGCTGTTATTAATTAACTGCTGTTAGTATTGTCCCGAAAATAGTTTGTGACGGTGGTATTACATACCCGCTGTGGTATGTGATATATGGCGGCGGATTCTTGAAACCGCCTCCAAAAATCCGCCGTACCAGGCTATTATTTTTGTAGTGACTCTTACTCACCCTGATCTTCCCTTTACGGTAAATAAGTGTGTCAACATATGCATCGCCCCACCACAATGCATTGGACTGCTGTCAAGCGAATACTTCAAGCGAGGTGGCCATTGTGTTTATCTTGGGCAGAATCTTATTTTTTGGAGTTTCAAGAAACAATCGACGGTTTCTCGATCTAATACGAAATTTGAATATCGTCAAATTGCATTTTCTACTGTCAAAATTTCATGGCTCTACGGCAATTGCTTTGTGATTTGTACGTTTATCTCACCACAGCTCCGCTTATTTGGTGTGATAACGTTAGCTCCATTGCATTAGCATTCAACCTAGTTTTTCATGCTCGCACAAAACATTTAGAAGTTGATTATCATTATGCGTGCGAGAAATTTTTTCATAAATAAATTCAAGTACGGTATATGTTTACTCTTGATAAGTTGCCGACATATTCACAAAAGGATTAGGTTTGGTTTCAACAGTTAAAAGAAAAATTGATGGTCCGCTCTTGACCCATCAACTTGCCGGGGTGTCATATATCTGAAGCTACAGTCATGGTGCGCACGAACCCACAAATCATGCACAATCTCAACTGAATACCTCTAATCCCTCTCTTGATTTACTCTTTGGTTTTTTAATTTGAATTATTTCTTGGTATACTTGTTTGAGATCTTATCTCATTTCTTTGTATAGTGGTTTGAGATCTTATCTCCCTTCCAAATAAATTATACAATGTTAATGAGCAAGAAAAATCACATTCTTTTTCCCCCGGACAATATCATTTATTCGGGGAACTGCGGTTGATGTTTGGAGGGATCTCTAAGAGCGATTTCACAGGGAAATGCCAACAAAGTATACCTATTCGACTCAATACTATTAATCATTGTTAGGCATAGCTCCCTATTTCTGTCTATTCTACTAGGAAAGCTCTATGTGAGGAATTGTGTTCTTATGTGGCCCTCCCTTCTTATTCTTATGGAGCCATGAAATCCTATGTTACTCTCCAACGAGAACAAGAAGGACTCGTGTCGTTGAGATTGAACTCTCTTCAATAGTATCCACATGTTGACACATCTCTTTTAGCTCATATTAATTGTGATTAAAGTTTATTAATCTTTAGAGTTCAATAATATAATATTAGATTTTAGAAAAAAAAATATATTAAAAAAATATTTAACTCTAATTAAAAAAATTTAACTCTTAGTGATAATATTTTTTTTTTCCAAAAATCCAAGATTAGAAGTTTTATTCTTAGGAATTAGTGAATCTTAATCACAGTTAAAAAAAATTAAAATAGGACAAATTAGCCACAATGGTTAAAACTTATTAAACTTAAAAGACGTAATAATCATTTTAGTAATAATTACAAACTAAGGCTGAGGTTGTATGTCTAAGGAGTTAATTTGCAACGGTAACATATAATAAAAGTAAATTTGCAAACTAAAGGAAGAGCGTACAGTTTAAAGTTAAAACGTTAGGTGTACCTGAAATTGCACTGGAAATTTCCACCACCTTTAATATCAGTTGATTTGTTTGACCCTTTACTTCTCTTAGCACGCGTGTTTACAAGCGTGAAAAACACATCACACAGCCAAGCATAATAAAGCTTCTAAAATGATATAAGTATATGGTTCCTCTGTTTCGTAAGCACACGTATAATGAGCGTACCGAAAGAAGTCCTCGTGTTAAGAATCTTCGCGGAGGTTTCACAGGCTCTGCCTATTTTCAGTAAACGTACTCGTCACATGTCACAGTAAACATTGATGAAATATTGTACCCAAATTCAAATGACGTCACACGTCATCACACTTTCCATCATCAACGGTTGGAAAATAGGAAGACCCCATCACCGCTATCACAGTGTGTATTTAAGCAGTCTACACAAGAGGAAAGCACATGACGATTTCCGTCACTTCCCGTTAGACTGATCCAATCTCACGGTCACGGCGGCGAATTCCAGTCGGAGAAAATGGAGAAGGGGAAGAGAAACCGGCCGGGAAACGGTGACGGGGACGGAAGGAGAGCGAAGACGAGGGGAGAAAACGGAGAGCAGACGGTGACAGAAGAGGAGGTGGAGGAGTTCTTCATGATTCTTAGACGGATGCACGTGGCTGTTAAGTATTTGGAGAAGGACAAAGGTGACGACCGTAAATTGACGGAGAATGGGTCGAACTGGAAACCTTGCTTCGAGTGGGAGGATTTCGAGGAAGGGAAGGGCGTTACCGTTAACGTTAACGTTAGAGAGAAGAGGGAAGAAGGAGTGGAGGATAACGCTCTGTTGGATCTTAACGCGGATCCTGTATCAGAAGGGGACACTGTGTAATTGAGTGTTTAATGCATAGGGTGCATTTTAAAGTCTCCGTATGTCCAACATTCTATCATAAGCCCTGCGGAGGTTTTCTGCTTTTCAATGTACTTTTCTCTTCTTTTTTTTTCCTTAATCTTTAGTATATAAAAAATCTTTTAAAAATGGGTTTAAATATGAACCAGTAGTTCAGATTTTCGGAGCTGCCTCATCATATGGATCCAGATGTTCACATTCGGGTAGTAAGAAGTGTTAGAGGAGGCACTTCCTTTTCATACCAGAGAACACAACCCCAGTCCAACTCTCGCAAAAGTGTCGGCTGAGCTTCCAGGGTTGGGTTGTTATTTGTTGTTCATAAACGGGCTTTCTTTTTGGTTGGTTTTTTTTTTTCCCTTGTGTGCCCTTAAGTTTGAGATTGTCTCAAATACTTAAGTTCTATAAAACCTTACCCCAAAGAAAGCTTATGAGCATTTTTTGTTTTTTATTTTTATAGGAGCCATGCCATCCACTTTCCAAAAGATAGGCAAGATTCTCTGTGGAACGCATCCACACACCATCCCACATGTGGCCATAAAAATGGGGGAAGTCATTTCATTTTCCTTGACTTCCCTCACCTGGTATCTCCCCCTTTTCAGGTCACATGTCAAATGATGTGTGGATGCTCGAGCACCCACCTTAAGCGTCCACTAGAGGTAATCTGATGTTAGGTACTACTACTCAACTAATGTTGGAAAGATGTTTCACTAACGAGGTGATAGCATGTATTTTGCATGATCCATCGGTTGGATAGTAAGTGCATACATTCCTAGTTCATCATGTGTGTTCTTTGACACCCATTAATTACGATTAAGATTCACCTACTCTTAGGGTTAAATAATCTTACCTTAGTTTGTAAAAAATTAACCATATGAAAGAGTGAAATCATAATCAAGGGGCTTTTTTTTTCTTCTAAAAGTTAAGGTTAGATTAAGCTTAGGTTTGAGTGAATCTTAATCATAGTTAATATATGTTTGGGAGGCACTTCCTTTTCATACTAGAGAACACGACCCAGTTCAACTCTCGCAAAAGTGTCGGCTGGGCTTCCAGGGTTGGGTTGTTATTTGTTCTTCTCAACCCGTTCATACACAGGCTTTTTTTTGGGTTTTTTTCCCCCCTTGTGTGCCCTTAAGTTTGAGATTGTCGCAAATACTTAGGTTCTATAAACTCTTACCCTAAAGAAGGCTCATGAACATTTTTAGTTTTTATTTTTATAAGAGCCATGCCATCCACTTTCCAAAAGATAGGCAAGATTCTCGGGATGGGATTTGGTCTTGCTCTAGCAATATTAAAACCATCTTGCCTATGTACAACGTCCGACATGTGGTGATAAAAAAAAAGGGAGAAGTCATTTCATTTTTTCCCCAGTTTTTTGACGTCTCTCCCTTTGATATCTTCTCCCCTCTTCATCGCCACATGTCGAAAGCCCACCAGGAGCTTAGATGTAAAATCATCTAACATATAATTTAAGGTTTGGGAGGTGTGCATGTACCATTGCATATTATTACTCCCCTAATTAAATGTCTTCTCACGCTCAAGTAGTACATGATGTGAATCTCACATCTCCAGAGGTTAAAAAAATATGACATCTTTTTGTGGGATCCGTCACTTTATTTTGTGTTTTTATCTAAAAGAGAGGAAATTGAACTTAACATTGCTCTTTTTATAATTCAACTTTAATGATTAAAACCTTCCATTACTACACTTTAAACAAGACTTCCTTTTGGTTTTGAAAGAAGATGAAGAGGAAAAGAAGAATTTACATACATTCATGAGATGGAAGAAGCTCCACTGTTTTCATTTTTTCATCTCATGAAGCTTCTTATTCATTTCTTTTTTTATGAGTATAATTTTTTTTTTTTTGTTCTATGGTTTTAGTATGAATTTAGGGTGCTGCTATGAGCACACCACTATTTACTGACTAGACACCATTAAAAAAATAACTTACATTTTTTTTATAGTTTGTATTTCTATGTGCACCTACACCCCAAATCCCTAAACACAAAATAATCTTTTCAATGTCTTCTCCTTTTATATCCATTCTCATCTCCTTCTATAATCCTTTTATATGTTGTCTTCTTCTATATGTTTTGTTCTTATTTTTCATATTGATAATCTTATAGAAACAGTTTTTCATGGTGATCAAAGGGCTACCAAGGTACTCTTTCAATAAAATTGGACACGTGATAACTTATATGGGTGAACCCTAAGGGTGAGTGAATTTAACCAGAGTTAATGGGAGTTAAAATTGAAACATGACGGCTTATATAGCCCCTTTAACTATGGTTAAGCTCAATCTACCTAAGGTTAGTATTTTTAAGGTTAATATTTTTCTTTTTTTTTGTTCTTCTAAAAACCAAAGTTAGATGAAAGTGTAAGTGAATCTTAACCACAATTAGTGAGAGTTAAAAAGGGACACATGGGAGGGTGTAGGGGCGAGGGAAAAAGTATTTCCCTTAAAATGATGTATAAGTAGAAAATTTATAGGTATTTTTTTTACTCTTGGTGTGCTCGTAGAATTTGTTATATTTTAATGGTGTTCAGTTAGTAAGTAATATAAATGATGTCCAGTTAATAAATAGTGGTGTGCTCATAGCGTCGCCCTAAATTTAACAGGAGTATTTTTGAAAAAGATGATAATTGTACAAAATTTTAAATTTTAACAAATTTTTTCCACACAAGGTCGATACCAATATTCGATTAATACAAGTGGTCAATACACCCACTTGATACACTAGGTCGATATATATCGACACCCTATCAATACACATGGTTGAAACACCAAGTATAGATACATATAGATATACATTGTCTTCAACCTTGGATCACAACCAGTATCAACAATATTTGTTAAGTATCGGTTGCACTATAAATCATAAAAACTGAAAAGAAAATACATGTAAAATCATCTAACATATAATTTAAGGTTTCGAATCATAAATGCAATGATTATAAATTATTTTCTTTAAGTTAATTTTATGATTGTAGTTACTAGTTTAACGAACAAAACTCTCTTGTGGGAATCTTACTCGAAATGGTACGTAATGAAATATTGGGGAATTCTTCTCAATCAACAAAGGGGGCTCCATAGTTGATAAGGAATGGACCAGACACAACTATCTTTTCATTAAATTATTTGGATAAAATGGTCCAAAGTGAATAAAGTTCGCATGTGCAAACTCCTTTGCATGTGTGTGGGGGCACTAAGAGAAGAGTTCCTAAAAATTAAGTATTTGGGAGAACAACCCCAAACATAGGGGTAATCAGGGGAAAAAAAATCCTTTTTTTTAAATTTTAATTTTTAAACGTCTCCTAAAGAAGAGGGGTTTCTTGTTTTTTTTGCGGTGGGGGTGGGGGTGGGGGGGACACTACCTAGTTATTATCTAGTCCTGTGAAGGGGACCACAAGGTCCCCTGCCCACTGATCACAGTGTCCCCATGTCCCTTTTAACCCCTTTTTAACCATGGTTGTTAACCTTTACTACAATATGATTATTATTGTTATTATTTTTTTCTAAAAACCAAGTCAGATGAATGAATCATAGGGGTGAGTGAATCTTAACCATAGTTAATGGGTGTTTTCTAAGAACAATGGTTGGATGGATGAACCCTAGGGGTGAATGAATCTTTAACAACAGTTAATGTGTGTTACATAAGAAGGCCTGGACCAATGAGATTGCGCGGTCAGCTTGATCTGTTTCCCATTTTCTTATTAAAAGTCTAAATATTAGGCTAGCTCTATTTTTTTTCAAGGCATTTGATGCAGCTTCCGTGTATAATAGAGGAAGACATTATTATTATTATTATTATTATTTGCAGAGCAATCAAAAAATAGCCTTTGGTAATTAAAAATATAAAGTAGGGTATATATATATTACTAAATATGTTTTCTTGTAATTTCAAAAATATCCCTAATAAGGTTTATTTTGTGTCGCTCCAATTATCTATTCAACTGAAGCTCGTGTTCATAGTTAATCCCTCTTTTTTAGTAGAATACTATTAGGATGCAACCCCTGAATTAGTGAGTCGTGGTTAGTGGGTTAAAGAGGGATTAGGATTTCCTCTAGTTGGGGCATACTTTGGCCCAGCCTCGCCAAATCACCATGTGTCGCTTTTAAGTCTCTTTACTTGTGACTGAGATTTACTAATCCTTAGAATTAAAAAAATTTGACCTTGATTTTAATCACAAGAGTTGAAATTCTTAACCAGAGTTAAAGGGTGTTAGAGGCTAGGCTAGAGTATTTTACTCTGACCCTTGTCAGAGTAAATCACCTAGCTTAGAAGCGGGCTAGACATGGTGGGCCTAACAACTATATATGCACAAGCCAATCGGTGTAATAGAGGAAGACATTACACATAAAGGTTGTCTAAGGGAGGGCTGATTAAGAGAAAGGCCAGGGGCCTAGGTTTTACCAGGTCCAAACCTCACTCCTAAAAATGAGGCTCTAGCCTCGAAGGCTGGCTAGGCCAAAGCCCTAGCCTCAAGGGATAGGGCAAGGTTAGTGCCTAAAGAAGGGCTTTCAAAGGGCAAGGGCAAGGCAGGGCCTAGGTCTTACCAAGTCCGGACTTCACTTATAAAAGTGAGGCCCTAGCCAACCCTCATAGGCCAGAACTAGCTAAGCTCAAGTCGTACCCTCAAGAGCCAAAGGCATGGTTAGAGTAAGGCCAACGGAATTTTTTATGCCGTATGATTTAGTGAATTTTTTTCTAAATTTTGCCAATCTGACATGTAACCCTCATCCTTTATTTGGGGTTGGGATCAACAATACAATGTAAATAGCAATATGGTGGAGTTAAACTTGTTTTTTTGTTTTGGTCAATGACAATGAGGTAGAGTACGAAAAAAAAAATTCTCGAGTAAAATATTAATATAGCTATTGTTCTTTATAATTAGTTTTTACTAAATAAAACTCAATCTATCTTATGTTTAACTTCCTAAATCATCTTTTATATGTCTAACTTTAACACATCTAGTAAATCACTATCATTCGAATAAATTTAATCTTTGACAACAAACTAAAACTTCTACAATTTCCAATTTTAAGCAACTCTTAAACTAGTCAGGTATCCTTCCTCTGGTACTAAATCCAGATTTGAAGCAATTGTGGAAACTAAAATCGCTAAAAGGTTTCAGGCCATCATTGACAAAATTTGATAATTTATTGAATTGAATTTCCCCTAAACAATCTATCAAATTATGTATATTTATCTCTTCGTTCTTCCAAATACTGATCTAACTTTGATTTTAAGCATACATTGGTAGTTTGAATCATTTCTTTTTTAAACCTACAAAAGTTATATTCATTATTTTCTTTGAACTTGCTGAAACAATATTTTTCACACTTGACGTTGTGTTGGACATGCTAAATTTTATATTATATTCCTTATAAAGATGTATAAGATTTAGAATAGCTTGCTCGTTACGCATACTTACTAAAATAGGGAGCTTAAAGATGATCTAAAGGGATTGGTAGAAATTATCATCATACTTCTACTTTTATACAGTTGAATTTGGGTCCTCGAAATTTGAGGAAGGGGTAGTATTCCCCATTATACTTATATATATATATATATATATATATATATTATAAAATATATTAAATGGGTATGAGTGAGGGTCAAGGAGAGCATTGCCTAAGACTTACCAAGCCCAACCCTCAAGTCAGGAGGCCTTTCAAAATTAAGCCCAGCCTATCCTCGGGACCAAGAAAAGAAAAAAAAACCCTCTAATTGTGGGCATTGGATGGGCGGCCCCCTTCATCGGAGGGTCAAATTGACAGCCCTATGCACATACCTTAGGGGAGTATTCAGCCTTGTCTCATCAAAAAAAAAAACCCCTCTAATTGTGGGCATTGGAGGGGCGGCCCCCTTCATCGGAGGGTCAGATTGACAGCCCTATACACATACCTTAGGGGAGTATTCAGCCTTGTCTCATCAAAATCTGGAATTCTACTCTAGAAAACACATTTTAATCTCTCTTTTGGGTGTTTCTTGGATGGTATAATTTGTTAATGCTATGGCCTCTATTCTTTTCCTCTTCTATTTTTAATTAAGATCTTTTTGTTAGAAATTATTATCCTTAGTGTGTATCAAATTAATTTGATTCTTTTGATAGCTATATTACTAATGTTTAATTTTTATTATTTTTGCATAAACTCTTACAATCTGAGATAAAAGTCCTTCTTGGGCTAAATTTCAGAGAAAGAAAAAATTTAATGTAATATTTAAGTAAAAATAAAAATAATAGACATGTTATTAAATTTTAACTATTATTCTTTTATACCAAAATTATACTTATATATATATATATATATAAATTTAAAAGAAAATCTGATGAGAAAACTGAGAGATGATAAAGGCGTTGAGGTTGAATTGATTATGTTTGAGAGGTAAAACCGTAAAAGTGTGAATTAAGGGTGTAGTATAAGAAGGCCGTCTGGCTCCAAGTCCAACCCTTATGTTAGCATGCCTAAATATTTTGGGCCTAATTGGGCCTGCAGGTTATATGGGTGAATAAAAGCCTTCAACTTTACGAGCCGAACCAGATTTGGCAGTGTCTTTCAAGTGAATCCTGGCTCCCTAGTTAGATCCAATGGAGTGTCTTAAGCCTCCATTCAAAGATAAAGGAATAGGGGACGAGTGACCTTCTTTATCCCCTTCCATTGCACAAAATTGGGGTTCTAGTCCAATCCCTGAGGGGCATCGTGCATTGGTTGCGGTAGGATGTACCCCCTACTGTGGAGACCACCAAAGTAAAGTCTACATCTCATATTGAGACACAAAAGCAATGTAATTTTATGAGATGGTGCTTCAATAGTCAAATCCCATTATCTAAAAACAAAGGGAATGTATTGCTTCGTGGTCCCAACTCACAAATTCTGTTTTTAGTCACTTGGACTTTCGAGAAGTTTCTTTCATGCAACATCCCGGAAAGTTCCTCCCATCAATATCTTCCTCTAATTGTGTTTTCTTCTGCTTTTTTGGCTTTTGAATAATTGTCCATTCTTAGAAAAGAGACAGGGTTTCTTCTTACTTTTCAATAATTCCACATCCTAACTTGCCAACCACGTTTTATGTGGCTTCCACGCCTTGGGCTTTTTCCCCAACAATTCCATCATTCTACTTACTTTCTAGGCCATCTTGACACCAAAGGATTGGCAAACATAAAAAGAGTGTCTCTTAGGTCAGAAATCAATATGATTGGATGGTCGCAACGATTTCGGGTTATTACATAATTTGGACGGTTGAGAAAAAAAGAATATTTTAAAAAATCGAGAGGATTTTACCTGTTGAATTGTGAGTGCTGGCCCTACATAGTGATTGTCAATTATTTTTTTCGATCCACTATGGTTAGACCATAGACATATTCTAATAATGAAATGTTGAATTACTGTATGATGAATAGCATTGGCTACACCCGCAGGGTGTGGTCTCTCTTATGAGAGGGTTGTTGAATCTTAATCCCAATAAGTGATGTTTTGCAATAGTTTCACTCCCTTTACTAACCACTAAAATGATTGCTACTAACCGGAAGTAAATGACATCCCAAAACACAACAAAACAAAAATTCTAAAATTATCAAGACATTTGTTATTGTCTTTCATTGAGAGAAAGACACGTTTGAACCAACATGTCTTTCCTTCGAAGAAAATGACTTATGGAGCTAGTATGAACCTTACTTTAATAGGAAAATATTCTCTTCTTCTAGGTGAGGAGAGGGACAACCGTCTCACCCCCTTTTTTCACACCTGTCCCCTTTTGAACTCCTTTTAACCGTGGTTAAGATTTAGTAATCCTTAATGTAAAAGCACCTATCTTGATTTTTAAAAGAAAAAAAAAATCATATAGGTTTAAATTTGTTAACCATAGTCAAAGAAGTTAAAAGGATTTTGTGAGGGCGAGGAGGAATAATCCCATCCTGACCCATGGAGGGGACTATTGCTCATTCTTATAATGGAATTCGTATGATGAATAGCATTGGCGAATTGGCTTGTTGCTCCTCGATGATGCATTGGATCGGCTACGAGTCTCAAGCCACCAATCGCGACTGACTTGGAGTTTCTCTTAACTTGAATGCTTGGTTATATTGAGACACTCCTCCAATGAGGCATAGTAATAATCTTCATTAAAAGGAAAATAAAATATATTATGTGCTTAGATTCGATTAATCAAACAATTATATGTTCACGACAAGCGTTAGCATCATTTTGAATTTGTCTTTTAGATGCTGATATTCCAAGCAACCATGAAATAAATCAAATATTAGATAGATTAGATGCACAAATCATTCAAACAGAATACCTATTTAAATAATATTTTCATAAAGCATACAGTGACCAAGGAATGGAACCAATGTATCTTGGCGACGTCAGACCTGGTTTTTTTCTCCTAAGTTGTCTACTTGTCTCCATGTGATTATCGAACATATGCTATATTACCAACTTAAGCTTATCCTTATTTTAAGTGGGTATCTATCATTATCAATATGCTTTATACTGGGGTAACCTATTTCCCTTATGAAGGTTCCATCTAGCTTTACACGTCAAAGCAAAGAAACAAGGAAGTTGAGAAAACTAATGGGGTTGTTGAATTCTTCGTTATACTTGTATGTTTTTTTTTTTAAAGGCATATTCGTAGAGGGAAAATATTCACATCCTCATTGAACAGGGTTAATAGGAAATCACTGGCGATTTCCGGATATATTACTCAAAAGATTCGACACAAAAGGTGTCCCTTGAGTTCATTTGTTTTGGTTTAATAAGGGTATCGATTCAAAAGTAGCTTCAAAACATCTTGCATTAAGTAGCTATCGGCTTTAGCCAAAGCACATGAAAGTCAAAGTATATACATTATTTGATACAAACTCGTTTTTTAGGATGTCCTATGAAAGAGGCGTCTCATGTCCCCTTTTTTTGCCATGTGTCCTTTCTTAACTCCCTTTAACTACAGTTAAGATTTCCTAATCCTTGGGATTTAACCATCTAACCTTAGTTTTTAGAAAAATAACAATTAAATTTTTTAACCACAATTATTGAAAATTCTCAGTAGGAGATTAAGCAGTTAAATGGTGCTTTGTGAGGGGGTGAAGAGGAATAGTCCGCTTGTTGCATCAAAAGCAGACTATTGCTCATTCTTAGATAAGGTAGAAAGGATGAGCCTAAACCAGTCAGCCTCAATGGTTAGGTAGATATGAACCAAGCTCGCCTAAATTTTGGCTGAGATTTGCTTCCTTGCGGAAAAACGAAGCTCCTCTTTATAGGGTAAACAATGTCAATCTTGTAATTATGAGAGAGAAAATGTTTTACAAAATTATCCCGTCTCTCCCTAAAATTACAAATGCATCACTTCTTTAACAAAAAGGAAAGCTCAGCTTTTCCACCGTAAAGTAGAGCTCTGCACTCTTCTTGATAAGATAGAAACAATTAGCCTAAACGAGTCAGCCTCAATGGGTAGGTAGATATGAACCAAGCTCACCTAAATTTTACCCTTTTTTTTTGTTGCTTACAATGTGGGTTAGAAGTTAGAACCAAACAAACCCTATTGTGTTTCCATTAATATTAATGAATATTTTAATCTAGGAAAGATTACAAATCAAAGTAGTTGTGGGTCTTTTTCGAAAGTATGAGGAAATTACAGTCAAAGTATATGGGAAGGAAAAGAAAAGAAGAAGAGATAGGGAGAGCTTTAACAAAGTGGGTATGATTCTTCTACATTAGCAAAGAGACAAGGGATGGCCCACACCAGCGCCACCATCACGGGCCTTTGATTTCCAATTCGGATATGATTCGGTGAAAGCTAAGCAAATCACGCAGAAAATGTGAATGTATGAAGTGTTAGGTCCAGTGTTAGGAAATTCCCAAATATGAAGGAATTTCCCACGAAAGGAAACCATGAATGATGTCTCAGTGGAGAAGGAATCAAGTTCAGACGAGAATCTAAGACCGGGGAAGCTCGTTTTAGGCTCTGGCTTAGATAGTATATGATATGTATTATGAGTGGTTCTTACAATATTTGATTTTTCTAAGTTAATTTTAAATTTGTACACAACTTTTTTAAAGAATCACCTGCCAAATAAAATAAATAAAATTTCACAATGCAACAAGCTCGAAAATCATACCCTCTGGAGAAGATTATACACAACTTTTTAGGTAGGGCTGCATTCAATCTAAGTTGGCTCATTGGCTTGGCTTGATTTGGCTCATTTGAGCCAAGCTCAAGCTGAAATTTTAGGCTCAAGTAAGGTCCTATTTGATTCAATTCGGTTCATTTGGGGCTTGACTTGAGCTCAGCTTGACATGAATATATATAGGGTGTTGCTAACGTTGACTCAATGAGTCAAATTTGTTAGCCTTTGTCACAAAGACATTTTTATCTTTGTATTAATTATGAAATTGCTAAAGTTAAGGGTAATTTAATCTTTTCATAAGGGATAGTAATTATATTCAGGAGAAAATAAATGAAGTTTGACTTTTTTGTATTTTTCTCTCCCCTATTTAATGATTTATGTGTCGGTATTCGTGCAACAATCCACAAGACGATAACTGGAAGACAATAGTAGAGAAAACAAGAATCAAGATGCAAATCAAGAACACAACTTAAGAATTTAAGTGGTTTGGCTAATGATGCCTATATCCACGGATGCACACCACTTTACTATGCTCGAAGGCAAAAGCAAACAAAACACTTACAAAATTCTCACTCTCATAAAAAACCTATCTTGGTGATTAGAATGAATACCAAACCCTAATCCCAAAGTTCTCACTCTCTCAGAAAAAACTTATCTTGGTGATTAGAATGAATACCTAACCCTAATCCCAAAGTGTAGGGTGAAAAGAGGGTTAAAATGGATTTAGGAGACTAATCTCGTGATAGCCGTTCGAACGGCCTAAGGCCCCGTTTGAATAGATTGGGTATGGGTCGCGTATTGCAGTTATAGAAAGTTGGGCGTTCGAACGCCTTCAATGCCCGTTTGAACGCCCCCTCCCCCTAAAAAAAAAAGTCTCCATCACTTAACAATCTCCCACTTGAAAACTGTCCTCCAAGAGCTCAGTTGAACTTGCTTTATTTATAATGCTAATCCTTCACAGAAAGCTGGTATGAATCTCCTTATTGTCTTCATTGGAGACCAACATAAATTGAAATTTCTTCAGTTTCTCTGTAATAACCGCCTTGGTCAACATGTGTACGGAGTTTAGGCAAGTGTGGATCTTCTCCAAAAATATCAATCTCTCCAAAAGCGATTGAATAAAATAGTATCAAATGTTTATATGCTTAGTCTTCACATAAAAGGTTGAGCTCTTTATAAGATGAATTACACTTTAACTGTTGTGCAATTTACAATTGTCTTGCTTTATCCAAATTCATTCAAGAAACTTTGAAGTCATACCATCTCCTTGCAAGTTTCCGTTGCTACTATTACATACTCTGCTTCTGTCGTCAAAAGTGAGACTATCTTCTACAACCTTGAGACCCAACCGATTGCTCCATTACCCAAGGTAAACACATACCTTATGGTGTTCTTCCTATCATCAATATCTTCTGACATATTAAAATCAACAAATCCTTATATGCTGATTTTAGAATCCATTTCACGGCTACCCAATGTTCCTTTCTTGGGTTGTTCATGAACTTGTGAATGTTTGAGCAATGTCGGGTCTTGTGCAGATCATTGCGTATATCAAGCTACCAACCGCTGATGTACATGCTATCTTGGACATGTACTCCCATTCTTTTCGAGTTTCAGCGCTCTATTTTATTGAAAGTTTAAAATGACTCGCCAAAGGAGTGCTAGTTAGCGTAGCACCTTCCATGTTGAATCTCTTCAAAATCTTGGCTACATAATTTTCATGGGATAACTTCAACCTCTTATTTGGCCTATCTATATCAATTCACATCCCAAGTATATTCTTTGATGAACCTAAGTCTTTCATATCAAATTCATCTGATAGTTGTTTCTTTAGGTTTGATATCTCATCCATGCTTGATCACGCTATAAGCATATCATCAACATATAATAAAAGGATTATATATGATAACTCAAACTTTCTGAAGTAGCAACAGTGGTCAAAATGACATCTTCTATACCCTTTTATCATTCATAAAGGCATAAAATCTGACATACCGCTGTCTCGAAGCCTGTTTCAAACTGCATAAATTTATCTTGAATTTATATACTATAACTTTCCTTTCCAGCTTCACTATATCTCTATGATTGTTGTGTAAGCATCCAATTTTTACACCTCTTCTTAACCATAGTTAGGCCCCCCTAAACCTAGGTCAACCTTAGTTAATCTTAGGACAATCCTAGTTAACCCTAAGACAAACCCTAGTTAACCCTACGACAAACCCTAGTTGAGCCCTATGTCCAAACCCTAATTAAACCCCAGGTCAAACCCTAGTTGAACCCTAGGTCCAAACCCTAGGTCTAACCCTAGTCAACCCTAGGTCTAAACCCTAGTTATACCAAAACCCTAAAAACCTAGACCCAATGCCCTTAAGGCCTATACCCTTGGCCAACTACGGCCTAGGCCCAAGCAAGGGCCCAAAAATTCAAAACCAAGAAGTCATACCGCGTGAATACAGGACCAAGCCCATTTTTGGTAAAAATCAGGAATGGCGGTAGAGTTTCTACCGCCATTCTCATTGTAGCCTTCAGAGGGAATGACGGTACTAGTTCTACCGCCATTCCCAGGTTTAAGGTTGCAAGTCTCACCTGGCCCCCTTAGTGCTCAGGCACACCTCTTGGTAGCCCCCACTCTCCTCTGCAGCTCAGCCTACCTCCGTCCTAATACCATGGGTGTCCCTAAGCTATTGCCTTATAAATACCAACCTTCTTGAAACTCCAAACCCACTAGAAAAACCCCCCATCCAAATCCCTGTAGAAATCTAAAGGCCTTAGCCCCTCCAAATGTTTGTGGGTACTCTCAGCAGCTTCAGGAGATCCCCAGGGACCTACCCAACTCCCTCCTCTCAGCTGTGAACCGCCGCCAAGCACCACCACCTAGTGCCACCACTGTGTGGAGTATTGCAGCTGGGTAGGGCTCCGCCTCTCCCCTTTTTTTTCTTTCCTCTGTATCAATGTGAGCCCCTGGTCCAATCCAAGGGACTTTTGTTTGCTTTGCCTGCTGTTAGATACCAGAGTGGGGTTTCCCCCTACCTTCCTCATAGGCAAGGGGACCCCCTATATGGTTCCATACACTCCCACACATGGTGCACCAGTTTGTCTCAGCTCCCTGAGCCTTTTGGGGGACCCTCAGACCATGAGGGATCCCCTGGAAGCAATGGGGTACATCCCCTAAGGGTGTGAATCCTTTTCTGGAAAAGTTCTAGAATGGCGATAAACACAGTACCGTCATTCTGGTTCTTCCATTTCCAGTGGCCATAGGCCCCATCTGATCGAGCCCTGGCCCATTTCAGGGCCTGAGTTTGGTCCTTACGACCTTACCCTGCCTACCCTGGTCCTTTCAGGCTCACCCAATCTCATTAACTATGGTTAAATCACCCTAATCTTGAACTGTCCAGAATGGCGGTAGAAACTTTACCGCCATTCTTGGTCTTCTGTTATAGTAATAACAGGGCCACTGTGGCCATTTCAAAGCCAATCCTTGGGCCCACAACAGGCCCAGAACTTGTGGGGAAGTCCCTTGACCAGACCTGAGGGCCCATGGGTTCACCCCTGAACTCATCCTTGACCTGACAAACTCATTCTAAAAAAAAGCTGAGAATGACGGTAAACTGATCATTACCATTCCAGTTCTATAAAGAACAGGAAATGACAGTAATCTATTTACCGTCATTCCCTGTTTCACTATCATTTGGGTCTTGCACAGGGCCCAGACCTGGTAAGAGGCCACTATAGGCCCTACCAAGCCACCTGGGCTCACCACTGACCTACCTCAAATTTAAACTGGGGTTAACTCAACCCCAGTTAACTTTTAATCGTGGTTAAACTCACTTAACCCTTGGAAAAATCTCAAAAAATTCTAAAAACATCTAAAAAATATATAAGGAGACCAAAAACTTGACTTTGGATCTTGCCAACCTTGGTTAGCAACCCTAACCATGGTTAAAATTTCTACTTAACTGCGGTTAACTGATTTAACACATGGTTAAGTACCCTTTAGCCTATTGGGCTAGACCTTGGCCTATTGGGCCTAAACCCTAAGCCTACCAGGCTTACCCTTTAGCCTACCGGGTTAGACCTTAGCATACTGGGCCTAAACCCTAAGCCTACCGTGCTTGCCCCTTGCCTACCTGGCTAATCATTGGCCTCCAGACCCAAATCAACTAAACCTTACACTTGACCAACCCAATCAACCAAACTCTAACCTCTGGGCTAGACCCTTAAGCCACCCTTGGTGCACACACACACTCCCTCACCCCAATATGAGTATATAGGCAACTCAACTCGAGTTCGACCCTAGTTAGCTTTTTTCCTTCTTAGATTAGTATAACCTATAAACTAAGGTATTTAAACGATATTTGACATTAATTTGTTTTATACTTAGGAAGTAGGTAACCATTGCAAAATGGGGGTCTCAGGGTGCCTAACACCTTCCTTGTGACTTAACCGAACCTCTTACCTAAAACTTTAACACAGACTAAGACTTTATCCATATAACTCGAGACTTATCCTTTCTGAATAAATAAGTGGAGACTCTTAATCAACTCAATCCCTTTGTGAGGTGGATGAAAATTCGTGCTCATATGTTACATGTAAATTTCTTCTTCTAGATCACTGTGAAGAAAAGCTATTTTTACATCCAACTGCTCTATATGTATATCATCTACATCCACAATACTCAAAACATATCTAATCGTAGTTAGCTTCACAATTGGTGAGAGAATTTCAGTGCAGTCAATCTCTACCAGGAAATTTGTGGTTTTTTTAATTTTTTTTTACTGTCAAAACTCAACATTTTTCCCGAAATTCGCACAAGGGGTGTTGGACTACCCTAGTTTGGTCACCTTTCGTTTTGGCTTCGTCGCACGTCGTTAGTGGGGTTTTAGAGACCGTATACGTACAAAGTGGGAAAATCCGGTCATACGTGGTCAAACCGCCACATCGTGCAATCCATGTGCCAAGCACATGGTGGCGAGGCCCTTGCCTATATAAAGAGGGGCAAGCCCCCCTCATTTCTCATAAAAATTCCAAGAGCCAAAGCTCTGGCTGATTCCCATCTAGAGAGAGAAAGTGAAGAGAGAGAGAGAAAGTAGAGAGAGAGAGAAGAAAAGAGGGTCTACCTTGGGGTATTGTGATGTGCTAAACATGTTGACGGTGTCTATTATCCTCTTCAAAGCCTCGATCTACGTGTGAAGAGGTAAAACCCATTTCCCTCTTTTCTATCTTCCTCTGTTTAGACTATTTTCTTCTTGGAATGGTTTTTTCTTAAATGACATGGATGAAGAGGGTTGGAGACCCGTTGTGGGGCGTGATGGATGAATGGAATGTGTGTGGATTGAGTAAAAGGGCGTAGCCCTCGGTTTCGGACTTGTTAGCTCGAAATTTTGGCTCACATGGAATGATTGTATGTGAATGAAAAAGGGTTAGAGACCCACTATGAAGTGTGTTGCGAAATAGCAAGAGGTGTGTAGACCTCGATTTCGGGCTGAAAAGCTCAAAATTTGGCCTTGCGATCAAAGGTGGGATCGATCATAGGCATGCACGATTGATCGCTGGATCGATCGTAGACATGCAGAGTGTCTAGGGTCGTCCCTGATATGTGTGCAATCGATTGAACTGGGAATGCGATCGATCATAGGTTTGATCGATCGCAATTAAGACATATTTTATTTTTGAATCATGTGGTGACTCCTCTATGTGTTGTGAAGTCATCCTTGCATGATGAATGTTATGTGATACTTGTTCTAAGACAATGAAAGGATTCATTGGCTTAGGAATGTTCCACATCAGAACGATATACATTGGACTTGGTCCACAGGCACGAGTCCCAACAGTTTTAGGTATTTCAAGCAAGGCTTAAGTTAACAGGGATTGTCCTATGGTTAGAAAACCTAACCTGAGTTAAGTAGGGCCGTGATTCCTCTTTGTCTAGGTCCGGAGAGTTGGCGTATGTATAGAGCCGGGGTTCTTCTGTGGTTGATAGAAGGGAGATGTCGGTTTGTCTGTGTGTATGAGTAGGTCGTCCGTAGTTTCTCTTTTACTAGGTCATGAGAGATGATGTCCAGTAAGACCCGAGGTTCCTTTATGACTGATAGTCAGAAGATGTCGAAGTCCTATTAAAGTCTCAAGTGACTGAACATCATATAGTGTATAGACCGGGGTTCCCCTCTGGCTGGGTCAGAATCTGGCGGCGTCGTGTCTATCGAGGTTCCTTTAGGTAGAAATGTCAATAGATGACGGTGTCCAAATGGAGCCCGGGGTTCCTCCATCAACTTAGCAAAAACTATCGGTAGATAGGATGGTCGGGGTTCCTTTGTAACTGATAGCCAGGGAGATGTTGGCAGATATACAGTAGATGTTAGCAGTCATCAGAGTTGAGGAGAATGTCCTTAACGGGTGAATGCCTGGGTTATGTGTTGAATCTTCAGATTCTAGGTTGTCTAGGTCGGTGTACTCAAGTGTTGTGTTGAATCTTCGGATTCCAGGTTGTTTGGGTCGGAATACCCAAGGTTCAGTCGTGGCCGGGTGAAGACCCAAAATTGTGTGAGAGTCTAAACGACTCAAGATATGTTTGGAAATCGGGTGAATGCTGGATTTGTGTTGAGACTTAGGTCTTCGAAACAGAATTGTGTATAGGTTACGACCAGTTAATAAAGTCCAAGGACTCGACGTGAAATGTGATTAACTGTTTGGAATGATAACTTGGTAATGCGAAACCTTATTAAATAAATGGATTTCATAATTGGAAAAAATTACAAGATTGAAAATCTCAGATAGGGTGAAATAGCCTGAGTGATCGTGGGCACAAGTCATTATATACTGCTTTATTATAATATAACATGGAAATTGAACTGTTTATTACTATCTCATTATTGATGTGTGTTATTATGTGGAAAATAGTCTAGATGGACTGTGGCTTTAATTGGGCTTCATAGCTCACTGATGTTCACGTCAGCAGATGTCGAAGTTGTTGATTAGTAGGTGATGATGCCACTGGATATTTTGAAGATTGTATAGACCGTACCTGGCACGTTAGTAGCGCCTATTTTTATAAACAAGACTTAATGTAATTAATGCATGTATTTGGTTAGTGGTGATGACTATAGTGATGATCAGAGTATGTTGCTTATTAAAGCATCTAATAAAATGCTGAAAATTCCCGCATTTCTGCGGGTAAAGTCGTTCCGTTTACGTGATACTGACGAACAAGCACGCATCTCAGAACAAGATTCATTAGGCACGGGTTCGGGGCATCATATTAATAGAAGATATTCAATACACAGGAGTAAAACAAACTAGTGAAAGTTAACATGTTCACTTATACCCCAAATATTTAATAATGTCTTAACTTATAATAAAAAAGGTTAAAAACAAAAACCCTCATCCTAACTCTGTACTCTAGACTGACAGACTGTCCCCATATATTATTTATTTGTATGTTTAGATTAATTTTGTATAGTTTCTTGTATTATAATTTAACAATAAATGATTTTACTAAAATCATATGAAATTGATCATCTCAATAATCCTAAAAATTGAATCGAGCTTAAGCTTGAGCCAACCTGCACTGGACTCGACTTGAATCAAAATTGAGTTTGATCAAGCTTGTTGAAGTCAAGTTCAAGCATAGAGCATAAACATTCAAGATTGAACCTATTCAAACCCAGCTCAACTTAAATCGGCTCGAATATAGGTCTACATGGAGGTGGATGGTGATACCGAAGTGGGTGATGATACAGAAATCTCGATAGAAGATGGCTTCGAAAACAATCTAAATTGGGAACTCAACCATAGAAGATCGTTGCATTTACATAGTAATAACTAGAGAAATGAATGGATGTAAGAGTGAGGGGGAAGGATGAGCACGCTAATCCTAACTCTCTACTCTCTGGATTGAAGAGCTATCCTCAAATCTTATTTTTGTTTATGATTATATGAATTTTGCTTAGTTTCTTGTATTATAATTAAATTGTAAATATAATTAAATTATATAAAATTCAACAAAATAACATGATAATTCGAATCAAGCTTGAGTCAATCCAAGCTCAGCTTGTATCTAGTTCGAGCCAAGCTCGATCCAGCTCATTTAAGCCAATCTCAAGCGTAAACATTCGAGCTCGAGCATGGTCAAGCCAAGCTCTGCTCAATTACATGCCTAACTTAGACTAAGTTGTTTTCTAATTTTAATGGGAAAGGGGGCAATGGTGCTAGACTTGGCTCATTGATTAATGGTCGGTTGCCCAACTCATGATGCTAGAAATTTGGGTCTAGGCAGCAACAAGATATTAGTTGCTTAGTACTAGAAGGGGGAGCTCTTGGGGGTGTAGCCTAGCGGTCAAAGGATGAACCATAAACTAGGAGGTCTCGAGATCAAATTTGGACTCCCCTTAATATTGGATGTGGGTTTACCTATGAATCACGTAGGACTAGTCTGAGTCTGCCTGAGATACCTACGTTTACCCAAAAAATAATTGATTCTCTATAACTTATGCTTTATTATTTTTATTTTTTTTTCGTAAACGTGGGTATCCTCGGCCCAGACTCAGACTAGTCCCATGTGATGCATATGTAAATCCACGTGATACATGGGTAAACCCCTAACCATACATCCGAAATTGAGGGGAGCCCATATTCGATCTCGAGACCTCCAGGTTTACTGTTCATCCTAGAGTTTCTATAATTTATGATTGGATAATACTTTATTGATAAATAAATAATTATAATTGGAAAAACATTATTAAAGAAAATCAATTAGTTTTCAATATTTGAAATTCAATTGTTTTTAATATATATATATATATATATATATATTGAAGATAGCTATCTAATTAATAGTACTAGCGGGTGGCACGTGCGATGCACATGAGAGCGAGGGGAAGGAGTTAACCATAGTTAATAGGAGTTAAAAGGGACACGTGTTAACTCATAGGTATGATTGAACTCTCCCTGAGTTCAATCGCGATTGATTGTGATTCTATTATTTAAATAGATAGATGAGGGTAGCTTGGGAATTAAAGTAAAACATTAAATTAAAGTTTTGTTTTATATAAAGATAGTCTAGGAATTTCAGAAAATTGAGGCGCAACCTGCTTGTCTCATTATAATAGTAAAAATAAAGATTAGTATTTGCGTTAGATCCTACAAAGGTAAGTATAACCGGATTGGGTATGCAAAACACTAGCAGATTGCAACAAATTAAACAGGAATTAGGCCGGATTTGATTCTACTTCACCTATTCTCCATTTTTTATTAATAGGAAACAAGGAGGAGGGAGAGAGACGGGTCAGACAAAGACCAAAGAATAGTACTTGATTCAGATGCATCAACAAATAATAATAAGAAAAATATGGAACATATCAACCCCTACTTGCACTCGTGAAAACCACGACATAAAGACGTGATATCACGCACCAAAACCAATAAAAAAGCCCTAAGTTGCGTATTATTCTTTGTCCAATACCACATGCCCCCTATCTTTTACCGAATCAATCTGTCTAGATAGAGAGAGAAGTTGCTGGCACGCAGGAGGATGGAAGAGGCTCCACGTGGTGCGTGGTTGACAATCTCGTGCTTGTCAGGTGCGGCTGCGCCACGACTGCTTGTTGGGGCGGCTTTTCTCGACGTACAAATTTATACCGCTGACGCGGCTTGCGGCATGGCCCATGTGGGTAGTCGCGCTTCTGGAACACGCCGTCCTCATCGCGTGGCTTTGGCAGCGATAGGTTCGGCTCCATTTGAATGATTAGGGTCTTCTATCTCTTGCACGTGGTACACACCGCGGCTTGCTCCAATAATAGTGTGCGGCGTGAGAGAAGCTTTTAGATCCGTTCTCACTCGGTTGCATAAGCTCTACACCTATTACTAACCGTACAAGTTCAAATTTAACTGGAATAAATGATGACACACTACGGCTTTGTCCTAATGGTAATGCATCCCTTACTTTGTGTGGTGGGGGGGGGGTAGGTATCGGGTTTCATACACTTCACCCACTCACAAACTGAACAGATATTAATAACTAACCGGCGTTACGGCCTAAATGTATATATCATACCAAAAAAAAGGGATCATTGTGAAAGTTAAGGCTCACATTTGTATTAGTCCCCATTGCATCGCATGAGTACCGACTTCATAAGGGATGTATACGGAGCCATCAACACTCCATTGGCCCACGCCCTTTGGAGTGGTTGTTTGGACTCTCCCTTATGGTACCTTAGCACTTATCTTAGGTTTAATTACGTGTGTATTAGGTGTTATTTATCTTTTATCAGGAAAAAAACACTTTTAATCAAAGTTAGCCATAAAAATATGGGTCTTACTCTAATTTGAAAATTAGTAATTTTTATTTAGAACTCAAATATGAGGAGAGTTCTCTTTTTAATTCAAGGTCGGTGACAATCTTATAATTATAATTTTTTAAACAAAATTAAAACTATATATCTCCATAATTGTAAGATAGATAATCGATGATCTTATAATTATGTATCTTTTTTTATACAAAATTAGAACTATATATCTCCTTAATCATAAGATTGTCCTTCTCTAGATATTTGCAGGTTTGGAGTGGTTGCTTGGACTTATCCTTATTGCACCTTAGCCGCTAAAGAGTATGTGTTATATTTACATGATAACATTTCCACCAAAAAAAGATATCTACACGTTAAAAAAAAAAGCTCCACTCAAATATCTTGAATCAAGCATTGTCTAGTATATTTAAATTCTTTTATTTAATATATTAAAGTAAAATTATTTAATTTGTCCGGTTGTGTTGGTGGCAATATGTATCTAATATGGATGGTTTAGGATCCATTTCGCAAGTTGTGTTGGGGGATTGAGAGTGTTTAACTCTATGCTCTTTAACTCACTAACCAATGAACAGATACTTGCACAATTAACTTGGGTTACGGCCTAACCGTATTTATGATCCCAAAAAAAAGTAAAATTATTTAATTGAAGGGGAATGCTAAGGAATCTAGCCTCTTTGGGACCCATCCTCATCAACCCATTAAAAATTGGTCCCATCATTTGCAAAACACACAATTAAACTTTAACAAGCCTTGGGCTGCATGTGTGTAGTGTGTGTGTGTGAGAGTTTGCATGTGGTGTGTGTGTGTTTGCTTGGGTGGTGTGAGTATTCCCTTGTCTTTGCCTTCAGTCGTCGCCTTGTGGTATGATTGAGTTTATCAAAAAAAACGAGAACATCTTTAGGGTGAATGGTTAGTCCCACATCGGGTTCCTACCCGAGCATGTTGTCCCATATAAGTTCCTTGGCGCCTCAAACAGTTGTACCCGTTTTGAGGAGCTCTAGGGTGAAGCTTACATAGGCTGCATGTGTGTGTGAGAGTTTGCATGTGGTGTGTGTGTTTACTTGGGTGGTGTGAGTATTCCCTTGTCTTTGCCTTCAGTCATTGCCTTGTGGTATCATTGAGTTTACCAAAAAAAAAAAGCTTTAACAAGCCAATCGGTGGAAGATGCCAATGGGTTGGAGAAGAAATTGACTAAGAAGGTTAGGTAGTAAGGTAGGTAGTGCAAGCAAAGTCCTGCATAATCTCGACACATCTAATATTGTCTTTTGTTTTTTTTGTTCTTTTTTTTATAACAAGGGTTTCCTAATCTTTTTTTTTAAAACCTCTTAGAGCACCCGACTAATTCCTCGGGCACATGCAAACCCCTCCATCCATACGTACCAAGTAAGTAGGGATAAATCCCTACGGATATTAATCATTTATGCTATGTTTGGTTGTCAAGAAAATAGATGAAAACATGGAAAAAAAAAATTAGATTTTTGATATAATTTTTAGGATCGAGTTCTTTATGTGTTTGTCACTAGTCAAGTAATTCTTACCCTTTATCTTCTTTGATAATTTGTTGACGAATAGTTCTGTGTTTGGTGGTTACCGTCAGTCTGTGAAGTCCATCTCCATTTCGTCTCGCTCATTCTTGAGTCTGTCGAAGCCGATGACCCACTAAATCAGCTTATCATGATCTTCTCCCAAAGCAAATGAAGTATGACTGGCAAATTAAAGAAAAAATTTTCGTTGGAGAAGTTTTCAGTAAATGAAAAGAAAAAAAGAGACCGTGCATGAGTATGAGCATGAGAACTTTGGTTATGAGAATATAGAAGATGATAGTAGGATTTTTAGATAAAAAAAAATAGAAGATTTCACACCCCGCGAATAGTGGCGACACCACCCATCAGAAAAGTGGAATAAAAAAAAATCAAAATCGACGATGGATCGCCTGCTCTGATACCATGATAGCAAAGAGATTTATTGAGAATTCTTAAGTATTACAATAACCACTAATAGGGTTTATATAGAGATTACATTGACCTTAAGATAGAAACTTAATATAACCAAATCTTAATCAAATCTTTGATTGATGCTAATTCAATTTTGTCTATGAGATTTACAAGATCTCATAGATATGACATCATTATTTCTCTAGCATAAAATTTCCCTAATAATTTTCGCTATATTTTGTCTAATTTTCTTTTCTTTTCTTTTCTTTTCTATGTTTTCACATATTTTCTATGCAACCAAACATAGGGTTAAGAAAAAATATGATAATATAAGTGTAATTATTTTATAATGATATTAGAAATTAGTTAGGGTTTAGGTTAATAATTTAATTTAAGATTTAGAATTAGGATGCTAAATTAGGGTTAGGTTTTATAGTTAGAATTAGGGCTAGGATTTCAAAGCTCTAATATAGGGTTAGGGTCTTGAATTTCGGTTAGTGTTTCTAAATTGGAGTCAAATCCTCTACGGTGATAACCGGATTTGACAAATCCGGTTTTCACTCTTTGAGGTGGCCACATGTCCCCCTTGACACCCCTTAACCATGGTTCAGATTCACCCATACCTAGGGTTCACCCACCCATCCTTGGTTTTTAGAAAAAAATATTAATTATATTTTTTTAATATTTTAATATTAAAAAAACCTTAAAATATTTTTTTAATATTTTAATATTAAAAAAACCTTAAAATATTTTTTTAATTTTAAAAAATAGAATTAATATTTTTTTTTCTAAAAACTAAGGAGTGAGTGACACCCTAGGGGAGGTGAATCTGAACCACAGTTAAGGGGTGTCAAGGGAGACACGTGGCCAACTCAAAGGGTGATAACTGGATTTGCCAAATCCGGTTATCACCGTAGAGGATTTCTCACATTATCACCGTAGAGGATTTCTCACATCTTCCAAATGCATTGGTGTTTTTTAACTTTCAGGCATCTAATAAAACAATATTTACCCCAATAAAGACTACACCAATCACAATTTACAACGTCCAAATTGAAAAGACACGGGATGAAGGAGACCGCCAACATCCACTCCCTTGGCGACACATACCCCTACACGCATTGGTGTGCATGTTCAATGCTTGATACCTCATGTTCAATACATGAGGTATGTAGCGCCATGGGAGTGGGTGTTGGTGGCCTCTCACTAGCATCAATGGAGATGTGCACCAATGGAGATGATCCCAAGTCAACTGAAAATTCAAATCGAGTTTTTTTTTTAATTTCTAATTCAAATCGAGTTAAAAGTGGTAACAAAGTTAAACAATGGGATGATAGGGCTTCTAAATACTGCAAATCACCCTTAACATAATGCAATAGAAATCTCAATCTTAAGGTAATAATGGTGGGGCCTTACGGCCTCATCCCCAATGCGTAAACGGAACCTCTTCGATATGTGTTATTCCCTAAAGCAAGGGTGTTTAAAGCAAGGGTGTTAAAGCAAAGATGTCTTAGAGTTGCAACGGTTAATTAAATCCGAACAAGGAAGAGATGTTGACCTTTAAACACTTTACGCTACAGGAAGGAAATAGAAAATAACATAGACGATTTTCTTCTGATAAAAACTAAACACAGTGGGTGGATACCTGGCCTTTAGCTCAGGAGTTTGGATTCTCCCTAGCAAGAAGCTAAGGAGAATGTCTTTGGCTTTCATGAGGGAATAACAATTATTATTTTTGAATGTTTTTAATCTAAAATTCAAAATCAATTGTAAGGTTTAAGGCTTCTTAACCAGAGTTAAAAGGACATGTGTTGAGTTGTGCAAAAAAGCGAGAGACGATTCTAAATCTTAGTTCATCTAGAAAAAGTGTTCTCCTCCAAAAAAGCGAGAGACGATTCTAAATCTTAGTTCATCTAGAAAAAGTGTTCTCAAATGAGGAGGGTCTGTGCTTAGGTTATTGTTGAAGGTATAGCTCAAATTAGGGGGAAATCGATCGATCGGATTTCACAAACTGGTCTATCATTGTTAACTAAATCAAACAGGTTGCAATTCTAGTAGTCAAAGCAGTTAAGTCAATCGACATGTTTGTAAGGTCGGTCGATCGGTTACCGTGGAACAAAATTGTTTAACCTGAATTTGGTAAGCTGCTTGAATTGGAGTTTGTAATTATTTAGGGCTTTGATGTATAGACTTATTAATATGTGCTTATCGGTTTAAGGTTTCAATGTAGAAATTATAGAAAGGGACTAAGCACACTAAGGCTTGGGAAAATATTTTTGGGATGGAATGATAGTTGTGTAATATACCACACCTTTGATCTAGGATGAAGTCTCGTGAGGGTGTGATAGTTGCAATATCCTATAAAAGATACTAAGCGTACTAATCAGGGTTGCGGCCTAATCGTATATGATGAACAAAAATATTAATAATGCTAATAGATATATCCTAAGGATTTGATCTCTTCCAAAGAATTTGATGCATTATCAATTTATATATTAAATAATAAAGCATAATTAATATAATATTTGTCATTACTTTTATTATTTACCTTACTAATTTTACTCTTTTATTATTGCAGTTAGTAATGACTTTATATATATATATATATATATATATATATATATAACTTCACTTTTTCTATTTTATGCATTTGGACCATTTTCATCAAAGTTGGTCTAGTAGTTGGCATATTCTCTTAAACTTGCTAATACTTTTCATTTTTTATCCATTGGTATCTAATTTCAACTAAATCATATATATAATAGATAAAACTATTCTTTTCTTACGAGCATCTAAAGTCCAATGAGAAATCAATTTACAATATATATTCACTATTTAAATATTAGATTTCTAAAAATATTCCTATTTATTAAAAAAAAAACTATCTATATTGTGAGAGCGAATGAGATAAATTGAAAATATACTTTAGACACATGTCTACTTGTGTCGGTGGCAATTTATATCCTCAAGTGGATGGTTTGAGATCTATTCTTATGACTTGTGATGTGATGATTGATATGCTATTATTTGGCCCAATTTCAAATGTTAGGCTTTCTAACCTACTAATCAATGTTAATGGGTTAGACTCAACTTGAACAATACGACCTTACCAATTAGGGTTGCAGCCTAAATATCAATACTCACTCATGAATAAATACTGACACATCTAAGTAGGATTGCAATATAAAAAAATAATAATAAATAAATAAAATTTACTTCTAATTTCTGAAAGCCAGGTTTAAGAGGATTAGCATTCTAAGTGACAAATCGAGGTTCCAATATGGTGCAACAACTTGTGTAATTGTTCAACTTCTGCCATTGATGCTTTGTGTTTACTCTCGCATGTTTTGGATGTTAACTCAAAATGGTAAAAGATGAATGGATATGACAAAAACTAACGTGTCCCAAGCATCCCACACGTCCTCCTATCTTCCACGTGTAATCCTCCTCTCTTCTAATCAATGAAAGGTTAGAAAATGATTTTAATGTATTACAAAACTCTTCCTAAATCTCATCCACTTCAAAGAGATCATACCAAAATTGGTCTTAGGGATACTCCCGAAGTGAATTCTCATATATACTTCCAAATTTTAACCATTTATCTTAATTATTAAACGGTTAGGATACATTAGAAAAGATAAAATAAGTAAACTCAAATCCTAATCTTAATGATTGGTTATAAATTGTCTGAAATAAGGAATATATTTGAGAGTACGTATAGATGGACTCTTCATTCCAACGTTTCAACAGCCGAGCAAAGCCAAGCCGAGTGGAGCAGAGGAGCCAAAAGACAAGCTAAAAAAGCAAAGTCGGTAGGACAGCCGGACTTCAAACAAGGATTTCAAAATGATTTAATAACGGAAGAAGAGACGCGGGAAATAAGGATAGAAAAAAAAAAGTGAGACGTCCGTGATGGCCGACGCATACGCTTTGCACGCGCCTGCTTTCCTCCAATTATTATAATTTTTTATAAATTTAAAATCCACTTTCATTTCTCCTCCCTATATAACCCTTGTCCTCCAGCCCTTCTCTCCTCAACACCTATCTTCTCTCTCTCTCTACAAACCCTAACTCTGCCTCTCTCTCTCTCTCTAGAAATCGTACCGATCTTTTCTCTCTCTACAAACCCTAACCCTGCCCCCCTCTCTCTCTCTCTAAATCGTTCATTTATTCATGGAAGACTACAGCAACAAGAAGCGAGTCCGATATGACTCGGAAGAATCGGAGCTGGAATCGCCTGAGGCGAAGCGAATCCGAGATAACCTACTCGATATCCTCGACGATTCGGATTCCGTCATCGACCGGAATCCGGCGACGGAAGACCTTGTATCCGTCATGAAAAGCTTCGAAGAAGAGATCTCTAACTCTTCTCCGGCGCCGTTGCCGGTGGTGGTAGATCTGACGTCAGATTCCTGCGAGTATCAGCCTGACCTTGGCTATCTTCTAGAAGCCTCAGACGACGATCTTGGTCTACCGCCGACGACTTCCTCGTCGTCCGGCGAGGAAGAGAGGAACGAAGACGCTGATTTGTTTCGTGTTTCGCCTGATGCCGTTGGATTGGGTGAGATCTGGGGGTTCGATGATCAGATCCCGAGTTACGACTATTTGGGGTTTGAATTTGGGGCGGATAGCAAGAACGGCGAGTATGTGGCTTTGGATAGGACGGAGGGGTTGTTTGATTATTCCGATTCGTCCGATTTTTCGGATTTTTCGTGGCGGTACGAGTCGCTATCGGCGCTATAGTATGGAACGTTTCGGCGTGTCGGTTTTAACCGGTGGCGTCGGGGCGGTTGTTGTGTAAAGAAGAAGAAGTGAATTTACATACAAGTAGGTTTAGAATCAGATGACAAACTATTTGAATTCTGAGAAATTTGTTCGTTTTTTTGTTTAATGTATCATCTCGTTAATTGAATCGTTTCTCAAGTGAAAAGAAAAGATATAGCTGACCTATGGGTCCGTTTCATATCTTATTCTTACCCCGTGTCTTGAATCTCTTTTAATACCATTTTAACCCTGATTAAGTTTAACTAAACTACAACAAAAATTTTGAGATCAAAAACCATGGTTGCTTAACTTCAGGGTTAATGAATCCTTATTCAAAGGGCCCCTTCACCCTTCATATTTTTATTACCTAAGAAGGCATGATTTTGACATATTAATCAAATAGGGCAACCTTTGTATTTTTATTATTAAAAAGGGCATGCTTTTGACATTTGTATTTTTATTACTAAAAAGGGCATGCTTTTGACATGTTTACCCTAAAGTTATGCATATAAAAGCCGAGTACTCAAGGATAATATTGGAATACTTGCCTTATTTGATAAAAAATTTCAAACCATGCCTTTTTAGGTGATTTTTTTGTATTTAGGATGACTAAACAGTACTTATCCCTAAAATTAAAGCAAGGACGGGTCCTATATATTTCCTACAAATGAACACAAATAGACACAATAGCCCATTAACTTAACCCTCAAAAAAAAAATTTTGAGGTTGCACCCAAAATCCCCATTAGCCCCCTTGCAAAAGAATCGTGGTTCTGCCATGATACTTGTATATCATGACCCAAAAGAAATGGAGATGATATTTGAGTTTTTTTGACGAAAAATTGAAATGTCTCCTGCCACTTGTATATCATGACCCAAAAGAAATGAAGATGATATTTGAGTTTTTTGACGAAAATTTGAAATTTCTCGATTAATTAAAATGAGATGATATTATCTTGTGAAATGCTTGTGCTACCAAACACGACCTTAAAAGTATGACTTAAATTGGAAATAAATTATGGGTGCCCACACCCCATTTTTTGATGACTGCATTCAATTAGTAAAAATTACTTTACACCATTAAAATAATAAAATTACTAGTACATCAAAGAAAAAAAATAGGTAAAAAAAATAGCTATAAAGTTTATAACTACCTGCACACCAATCATAATTTTAGTAGGTGTTACTCAATATTTTACACCTCTTAATTTGAACACAAATTGGTGAAAGTCCAGCAATATCCATGCATATAGAAGTAGTATAGATATTGGTATCATGTCTGTATAATATTGGTACATGAAACATGGTATCATGTCCATGTAATATTGGTACATAAGCATGTAGAAACATCTAGACATCCAAAAATTAAGGTCGCCACCAGATTGAATAGTCATAAAGAGATGATGAAAATGACAGTGTTAATGATGTTAATGATGATGATCACAGCAAGGCAATGAACATTAGAGAAAAGAGGTGGTCGATGACTTTATGAATGATGACCTCTTCAATGAGGATAGACATAGTGGTGAAATATTGATTAAGATTTATGTATAAGTTTGGCATCGTAAACATGATTCACATAATTCGATCAACTTTTTTTTTTGGTTCGAGATATAAGTTTAGGCTGCAACGCCGGTTAGGTGTTAGTATCTATTCAGTTAGTGGACGGATGGAGAGTATATATAAACTCCCACCCTCTCGGGAATTACATATAGGATGATGTGGTGGTGATTGTGACTAATGAATAGTAAGAATTAAGGATAACAAAAGTTACGAAACAAATGCCTGGTTGCAAAGGTTGGTGTTCAGAGTCATCTACAACAAAATGACCTGGGTGTTCGACTGGTAGACAAGGATGAGTCATGGATATGGTGGTCAAGGATGAGTCATGGATATGGTGTTGAGCACTCTGTCATTGTCCTGCCAGTTATCATTCCTGCTCAAGACATGATACCAGCGAGCAATGGAAAAGATAGAAAAAAATTGGGGGTCACCCTAGCGAGCATTCACAAGTCACAACTGGATTTGATAGATTGGAGCAGTATCCATGGAGGAAGAAGGAGAACAAAAAATAATGGGGTGCGGCTATTAAAGATGGTGTCAATTAAAAATAAAAAATAAAATAAAAATGGGGTGCCATAATTAAATCTTGGGGTGTGCCTAACACCACCCAAAATTTAATTAGGCGTAAAAGGAAAAATTAAAGTATTTTGCTATAGAGAAAACTAGAAATAGATCAGATAATATAATTTCAAAAATAAAAAGAAAATCTATCATGAGTTATTAAGTAATAATTGAGTATGAAATTAACCGGTTATTTTATACTCACAGTCACAAGGGTATTATATGAGAGTATAATCATGTACCCAAATATATTTTTTTCTAAAAATTAAAATATTTTTTAAGGAAAATTTAAATGGCTAAATAACCGTTAATGGAAATCGAAAGCATAATTAATTGTAATTGCAATAACCTCAACCATACAAGGCCTAAATTGTTGAACCATAGCTAATGATATTGTACTGGCTATTTTCTTGAGCGGTCTATATTAGTTAATGGGCCAGGTTCAAGCCAGGCCGAGAGCAAGTATGGGATACAAACATGACGGGCCAAAGCATCCTTATCTGAGCCAGACCATGATTGGTGCAACAAAGGCCTAGGCCTTATGTCACAGCCTTAATTCTTCAACCCAATCATGACCGTGCGGCACTTGATAACTTGACCTTTTAAGACCGAATAAGCCTTACCAAACTAGTTACTTAAGAGCAAGGATGGAAGAACACACACACTTGGAGAATGCTAAGAACACTTCTATTACTCACAAGAAGCTTTAGAATTCTTGGATGAATTACAAATGAGGGGGCCCTCCCCTTTAATAGGCTCCTAGGGAGGATTCTAGACTTCTAGAATCCCCCTTACTCTAGAATTTTCTCCCACCTCTTCTTTAGGAGAATTCTAGAGAGTCTACTACAAGTCTCTACTTCTAGAATCTCGACAAGTATATACATAGCCTTCTACAGTATTTATATAAGCCTTCTACAGTATAAGCCTACCAAGTGTACTGTATATGCCTACTACGTGTCTGATGAAATGTCTAAATGAGCGGATTCGTGACACTTATCCCAAGCCATGTTTAAAGTCCTTACAGAAGTTCTGCATTTGTGGGAGAGGGCAGGGTTATGAATTATGATTTTTGTATTGTTTTAATTGTTCTCGAAACTTAATAGTATACCACTTCTACGAATGACTCGTAATGCTGCATCTCTTCCGAGACTAGGACCCAAGGGACAGGTAGACAGTTTCTATGGGCGTAGACCTCCTAAAAGGTAACTCATTGTAAATTTCATGCCAAGCAGAATCATTATATACACTGGGTTTAAGATGGGCCTGAACCTATGTCCTCATGGTTGTAGTCCAATGACCACTGGGTCGAGCCTATTGACTAATGTGGGCTGGAACTTATTGTTAACTCTAGTATCTAATGCTTTGGCTAGTAAGTAAAATCTTAAGTTTCGTGATTGAATGATAATCAGGAAAGATAGATTTGACAAAGTGCAAGCTTTTGATGGCCACTGCGCGAACCGGATTTTCGCCGGTGATGCGGACATCCACAGTAGGGGTGCAAGTGCCTCCGGTTTTGTGCTGATCCGGCAGGCATTTGACCAAGCCACTTATTGTGTAGACCTTTTGAGTTGTGCCAATCAATCCATGGGCTCATTTTAGGCCCGAGTCGGCCTATTCCCACCAAAACGATTAACTTAGGCCAAAGTGCTTAACCTTGGTTGGGCTTAGGCACTACTTGTTTAGGTCCATGATGGGGCCAGTTTTCGTAGGTACTGAGCCAGCCCCATTGGTGACCCAAGCTAGGCTCTTGTGCAACTTGCATTAGTCCCAAAACAATTAGAACCTTGGGCAACTCCGTGTGCTTATCCAGGTGCTTATCTAGGGATGTCAAAGGGCCTGTCCAAGGCAGAGCCTAGGTCTTACCAGGCCCGGCCCTCACTCACATGGGTGTGGCCCTAGCCTTTAAAGGGCATGAACTGGCTAGGCCTAAGCCCTACCCTCAAGGGCCAGGGCCGAGCTCAGGCAAGTCGAAAGAACCAAAAAAATTATATAATGTTTTAGTAATTGTTTTCGACATTGATTGACAATCTAACATATAACCCTCCTCCTTTATTTTGGCTTGGGATGGACATGACAAAATAAGAATTGCTAGCCTCATATACACTTTTGTTACCGTGTTTTTTTTTTAGGTTCAATTTATAGTGAAGGGTTTGGTGAAATTACCACCACTCACCCCAAATTTTACTGTTAGATTTTTAGATTAGTGCGATTAGATTCAAAAAAAATGAAAAACATTACAACTTACAAGAAGATTCTGAAAAGATACTACACTTCTATTACCCATATACATAACAACCTCTCTTGGATTTTAAAATAATAATAAAGTTTACTATACTACAAGATTACACTCTACTAAAGTTTTAAAGTCTTTATTAACTTAAAAATCTTCTTGTATCTTTTCGATGTGGGACTAAGATTATAAAGGGAAAACTCACAAGTGAAATGAGCTTGTCTCACTAAAGAGACCAAGCTTCAAGTCACCCCAACTACTAAACAAAGCATTTCTTTGACTTAAATAAGGATCCTTTTTGAAATAAAACTAAATAGTTTTAGGGACTAAAACCTAATATAACAAACATAATGAACTAACTTTTAAACATTTTAAAACTTAATTCAACACCTTGCTGCTATATATATATTTTTTTTTTTGAAATGAGGGTATAGCACCCAACTAAGCCATCGGGCCATGTAGATCCCCTTATACTGTGTAATCAGAAAGTTGAGATAAATCCTGAATGGTGGCCAACAAGGGGAAGGGACTCAAACTCAAGACATTTGCTTCTGAAGGCATGGTCTTGGCCACTAACCCAACCCCTCGGTTTTAACAGATGCGTCTGCAGAGCTGAAATCTGTTCAGTATGCCCTCCAAATTCCTCATTGGTGATCAGCCATGATGCCAGAGAATTGATCTTAGACCACCCAAGCGGGAATAGACACTAGCACCATGGAATAGGTGTAAAAATACAGAGACACGGTCATAGTCAATTGTGACTGAACTCTCCCTGAGTTCAATCGCACCTACAAGTCAATACGTGTCCCTTCATATATAAACTCTTATAAATTGTGGTTAAGATTCACTAACCCTTAGGTTCAACAATCTAACCTTGGTTTTTTAATAAAATATTTAACTCTAGTTAAGAATTTTTAATCCTTAGGGTTAATATTTTTTTTTAAATAAACCAAGATGATATTATTGAACCCCTAGGTTAGTAAATCTTAACCACTGTTAATAAGAGTTAAAGGGGACATATGTTGATATGTGGGTGCAATTGAACTCTCCCCGTATTCAATCGCAATTGATTGTGGTTTGATCTCAAAAATATAATAATAATAATAAATAAATAGATTAACTTGAAATTATTAATGTCGTGAGATTGAATCACAACCAATTACGATTGAACTCGGGGAGAGTTCAATCACACCCACATGCCAACACGTGTCCCTTTTATCCCTTATTAATTGTTGTTAGGATTCACCAACCCTTGAGGTTCAACAATATAACCTTGGTTTTTAGGGGAAAAAATATTTAACTATATTTAAGAATTTTTAACATTTAACGGTAATATTCTTTTTGTAAGAAAATCATTGGATCATCGATTCAAATTATCGAGAAGAGGCAACCGTGAATGTAGACTAACGGCTTATAGTAAATTCACCATTAGAGAAGATCTTTTTTACATGTTTTTGTTTCTCTTTTATATAGAGAATCATTTGTAACTGATGTCTTTATGACTACGTGTAACGACGCCCTTATTGTTATGGTTACACTTATCTGATCAAGAGTTTCAAATCATGGTTCAAAAACTCGAAAACTCGACTCGACTCGACTCAAAAGTTAGCCGGGTCAAGTAACTCGAAAAAATCGGAAAAACTCGACTCAGTCTATGTTGGAATATATATGTAATATATATATACCAATTAGGCAATTATCAATTTCTTAGCATTTTATTCAAGATTAAATTACAAATAACTTGCAAAACCTAGGTTAAAAGAACTCAAAGTAAGCTAGTTTTGCAGCCTCAAACTTAAAAATCAGGTTTAACAGAACCCATGGTAGATTTGGTTTTACATCCCCCAAAAAATATGATGTAAAAACAGTGTGACGTGTGAGTTTAGGTTTTAAAAAAATAAAAATGATAAAAATATCCTTATTTGACTCGACCTAGTCATGTGAGTCGAAAAACTCAATTTGACTCGACCGAGTTACTCGAGTAATTCCTTGAATAGTTTTTCCTCCGAGTTTTAAGGCGACTCGTCTCGAAATTCTTCCGAGTCGAGTTACTCAGGTGACTCGCCGAGTTTTTGAACTATGATCTTAACCATAGTTAATAGGGATTAAAAGGGACACGTGTTGGCCTGTTAGTGCGATTGAACTCGGGGGAGTTCAATCGCAATTGGCTGTGATTCGATCCCAGCTGTGATGCTGTGATTAAAAAGAGACCTCAGCTCAGTTGTCATACTTACATATTTAAATCTGAGAAAAGTTGGCACACCCACCAAAAATTTCTAATGCTGCGAGGCTGTGACCGCTATTATTGGCATTATCTACTTTCCACACTACTCGTAAATCGTAATTATACACATTGAAGTTCTTCACTTCTTCCTCGGATCTGAAGCAACAGCGGTTTCTACAAAACCACAAGTAGTTTTCAGACAAACAAAATCCGGACCTTTACCGTCTGATAAATCCGAGCCTAAGATTCAGAAATCTAAGAACTACCCATTTCTCAGAATTCGGAAAGAAATAATGGGTCGGTCTTACTTTCTCACTGTTCTTGTTATTTCAGCTCTTCTGGCTCTCTCCTCTTCTCAAGGTCTTACTAGTTAATTTTTTATTTTTAACAATGTATTGTGTTCTTTGTGTCTGTTTTATTATTTTTAGTTTCTGAATTTTTTTTTTACATGCTCTTGTTCACAAATTTTCAGGACTAGACAGAAAGGTAATGACGACTTTTGAGGAAGAAGATTCTACTGTTCTGCTAGAGGTGATTTTTCTTTTCCCTTTCTTTTTCCACTTTTCTTTTCAATTTCACAGTTCTTGTGGCCATGAAGTGATTTTTTTTTTCCTCAGGAAAACAGAGAGAAAGCAAGGGAGATGATGGAAGTGATGGACTATAAAGATCCGGGGGCGAATACTAACCCCAAAAATGGATATATGCTTAGCCCTCCTCCTCCACAGGGCTAAATGAGGCTTATCTTCAAATAAGCAATTTTAGCTGCTCTTTCTGTAATTTAAATCTCTGTTTTCAATCAAGCAAAATGCTTGTGGTGTGAGATAAGAAGCCCATGAATGGTGATTTATGTAATTTAAACAAGATCCTTGTTTAAATTTTGAATGAATATAATAGGGTTATCACATTTCAAAGAATCTTGGATTTGATTTTGTAATTAAAAATCTTTTTTACAATTCTCAATCAGGATGATGAATGGTGGTTTCTTAAAGAACTTGTGGAATTTGTTTATTTTGTCATGGAATGATGCATCTCTAATTCCATTTGAATTGTTCGAGAATTGTTACCAAATGGAATGGATTAGGGCCAACCAAATGAGAACTGAGAACACACTTGTAACCAAACAATTGCTATCTATGAAAAATCCGGATCTAAGAGGCCGTTTGCTATTGTTCCTTAGGAACAATCTGCCTTATTCCAAGAATAGAAATAGGTAAATTCATTTGACAACTCATTTTTAGTGAAGAATTTCAAGAATCATTCCGCTCTAGGCACAATTTTAGAGGAACAAAAAAAGTTGCTTCTCATAAATAATTCTGAGAACGCACGTAAAACGAATGAGATAAACAAGACATGATAAAAAAATATTAGTATTTTATGACACTTACAAATGTGTTGATGAATATAACTATATATACTGACTACAAATCTGTTTTTCTTCATCTAAATGTACTTCAGTTCTTTTGTTTTTTCTTCATAATTGATTCCCATGGAAAATTGTCAAACTGCATAGAATTGATTATAAGTATAAAAACTTATGGGATTTTTTTTTCTAGAATGAGAGAATCTCTAGAATTGATGTCAAACGACTCCTAAATAAATCATTGATGGAGAGATAACCATTTTCAAATAGTTGTTTGCAGTACAATAGGATTAGAGTCCTATAGTACCTATTTCCAAACAAGACTGCTATTTGTACTTTGGTTATAGCCAGGAGTGGAGCAACAAGTGGCCTAGGGGGGTTGAAGGTCCCCCTGAAATATTGGGGGGAAAATTTAGTGCCTGTATTCTATCGGGCGATTTAATCCATAAAATCGATTTCCTCATAATAATCTACTAAAATCGCGTTTGGTTCGTTTGGCAAAATGGTTATGCCCCACAACGATTGGTGTTAACAATGTTGTTTCCCGAATCGGCTAAAGTGGTGATTATTGGATGGGAGAGAAAACAAATTGGTATTCTGATTGTGCGGGATGATTTATGACGGAAACACGATTCGGGATTTATGACCCCCCCAAACCCTCTTGAGTGTTCACTTGCTAGGGTTTCAAAAATGAGTATACCTATCAAGCTCGACCTCTTCTTCTTCTTCTTCTTTTCCAGTTTGTTTGGAGGTTTTCTTCTTCTTCTACGGTAGGGTAGGGTTTACAACTATGGGGGTTCTCTTTTGTGGAGGTTTTCATATTTTGCATTTTACTCTTTAGATCACGACATATATATTTGTTTAGATCGGATTTTTTGTTTGATACTTCTCAAGCAACTGTGTGTTCTGAACTATGACAAAAAAAAACATGAAAGGATTTTTGGTATCCAAGCCCCCAATATAACAAGAATCCTGATTAGATCTAAAATGAAAGGATTGAATACCCATTCATTGTTTTTATTTTTAGTGGATTTGATTTTATTATGTTGAAAACCCATTCGCAGCTCTCTGGTTCTTCTTCTTATTTTTAGTTTATGTTTCTCTCTAATTCTCGTTGGTGCTTTACAATTTAGTGGGAATTTTCACTCCTCAGATCTATTTCTACTGACCAGAGTATGTTCCCTTTGTTGTACTTGGTTTTTTTTTGTTAGTTTAGAACTATAGTTATTTTAATTTGAGATTTATCTGTAAAAGGCAGATGCCCCACTAGCATGTGGTGAATTGGTATAGAAGACCCAATGAACACCAAAGAGCAACATGAAAATGCTTCCTAAATCCATAGTGACTATTCTAAGTATTGACTGTTGGGGTTTTAGTAAACTGCATTTGTTGAGGTTGTTCAAGCTTTGGATAATATAAGGGGAGATTTTTAGTGGGTTTTCACTATTGCTATTGAGATTGATGTATGATTTCAACTTCAGTTTCATTTCATATCCCACAGAAATAAAATTTCTTATCTCAACATATAAACCCATAATCCATGCAAAATCCAAACAGATATTAGATTTGACATGATGAATCAAACCCATCAACAATCTAACATACCCATGAAAGAAAAATCAATTTTTGCAGATCTAGATTGAAACTAAAAGCAGAAATTAGTGGAATTACAATTGTTAGTCTAAGCCATATCAAAGCCTGAGAGGAAATATTACAATTGTTAGTTCCATGTCCTTTAATTTGAGATTAGATTCTACTCTTTATCGGTAAGCAGTATATGGTATAATGTATATATGTTGTAATGTATGAAGCCATTATGGATAATAGTTTTGCAATTTGTTATATCTTAATTTGAGTTGTTATTTTCATTTCTAGAGGACATGGATAACACCACCCAGCCTAGTGGTAGTAAGAAATCGGATCAAGCCTAGTGGTCCAAATATTTGGATTGGATCTTTGTAGAGTTAGGGGTGGATGAAGTACTGAAAGGGAATAGGCCAACCACTATTTCAACATGATTTGGTAGAAAAACATTAGGGAGCTATTCAACCAAAAGACTGGTAGAGAGTACCAACACCAGTAGTTGAAAAACCACTTAGCAACTCTTAAGGCTAAGTGGAGGTCTTGAAATAAACTTGTTGTCCAGACAGGCTTTGGTTGGGATCCGATGAGAAAGGTCATCACTACTAATGAAGAACGATGGGCAGATCTGATAAAGGTACAATGAAGTAACATTTTAATGGTTAATAAAAAAATGTTATTACTAACAATAACACTTCACGTCTATCAAAAGAGGTAGACCTAGCATATGAGAAGTTTAAAACTACGACATACCCGATGTATGAGGAAATGACAACAATTTTTAGAGATATGAGTGCAACTAGCTGGGCTGCTTTTGCGATGGGTGAGAGCGAGGAGATGGATAGTGATGAACCAGTCCCATGTATGCAGTTGGATGAGACTCCCATAGATGGTGGACATGATGAAGGGGCTATCATACAGAGAGAAGATGACCTTGTCACTTCTAGGGCTATCAACGGATCAGATTCAGACCAGATCTGGCTATATCCGAATCTGATCTGATTACAAATTTGATTGATCTGAATCCGATCCGAGATCCGTTGGACTATGAATTGTCCAACCCGAGTTCGAATCCGATAATTTATTTAAGATCCGAATCTGATCCGTTCTGATTAATTTTTTATTTAGATCTACTTTAATAATATAAAATTCTAATAGAACCTTCTCTACTCCAATTAATCTCTCTATGTAATCAATTGTTTATATTAACATATATCAAAAATAAATAAATACAACGCTGCCAAAGAAATAATATCCCAATACAACTACATTATTCCATCAATCTCCTGTTTGCTAAATCAAGATAACGACATTGGTAGCCAGTCTTGTGTACATATCATAGTTTCAAAAATTTTGGGAAGCAAGGAATTATGAGCTTGATCAAGTACCCTACCTCCAGTACTAAGTGCCGACTCTGAAGCAACAGTGGATACTGGAACTGACAAGATATCACGGGCCATCTTTGAAAGTATTGGAAGCTTTAGGCTATTGACTCACCACCAATTTAATATTTTGAAGTCCAAGTTTCAAGGGAATAATGGCGCTTCCAAGTATTGATACAATTCTGATTTCTGGAAAGAGATAAGGTTTCCAGAACGTGTATACATGTACCACTTATCAAAACCTTTTAACTTATCATTACCACCACCACCACCACTTGAGGAAACATTGCTACTGCAACTAATGTCACTGAAGTCTCATTGAGATGATGTTAATTGACTACAGTCGACCACATACTTTGACTCATAATGTGTTTGTGGGAATCACTGATATACATTTCACCATAGTAGTAGTCCACCAATTCTATTTTAAACCGAGGATCAAGAACTATGGCAATAGCCAAGACCAAATTGCATTCTTCCCAATATTTAAGAAACTTCTTTTTCATCTTCTCCACCATCAAGCAAATGTAATTGTACTCACTTCGTTCCCACTCAAGTAGATGAATATGAATATCACAAACATCAGCAAAATATATGTTAGTAGTTGGATATTTGTTTCCTGAAAAATTATTTGTAGTATCATAGAAGACTTTTAAGCACCTACAAATAACCCTTGCCATTTCCCACTCTTCATTAGAAGGATTATGTTATAATCCCGATCAATTTTCTCTAATCAAGAGAATGCTTCTTTCATTTCTAATGCACTTTCGAGCATGAGATATGTAGAATTCCACCTTGTGGACACATCAACAAATACACCTTTTTTGTTTTGCAGTTTCATCTGATTTACTGCACTTTGGAACTTTTGTTTCCGTAGTGGTGTTCATCTAACATATTTCACACTTTCCCACACCTTTTGTAGCATTCCTGCTATCTCACGTAACCCATCTTGTACAATCAAATTAAGAATATGAGCACTACAACGGTCATGAAATAAATCATCACTTAAAATGTGCAATCTGATCGGTGCTAATTGTTATAAATTTTCCCTCTCAAACTTAACTTGTTAACCCTTTAGAGTTCTATTTGAAACTGTTTTATGATACTTGACTGTTTTTATCATTTTTCAAGTTCATGCGAGGAAAAGAAGATAAAATGGAAGATTAAATGCTTCAAAGACTCAAAGGATCTCAAAAAGGAGAAGAGCAAAAGAAAGAATAATAAAAGAGAGCAAAATTACGGAAATCTACCTTGATGGATCGATTGGCCAAAACTGTCTTTCTATCAATAGAGGGGTATTTTGATTATTTTCCTTCATTCAAAATTTATTAAGCTTTTAGCGAAGATTCTAGATGACCTAAAGTAGCTATGTTTCAAATTTCAAGTCAATCCGATAATAATTGAACTCTCTAGAATTATTCAAAGTTTAGTGGCAAAACTGTAAATAAGGTGAATAGTGTTGTGTGAATAGTGTTTCGTGAATATTGTTTTTAACACTTCTAAACACTTTCCAAATCTTTTATTGTCTACATAAGTGAGGGTTTGATCCTCATTCAACCCTAATAGAGTTTAGAGAGAGAAAAAGAAGAGTTTGACCTCAATTCAAACTCCTAATTAACAAGGACTCTCTATCTTTCTCTCTTTCTCTATAAATATGAGAATCCTTGGCCATAATCATTATGTAGAGATTTTGGGATTTAAAGAAGAAAAGATCTGGAGATCAAGGAAACCAAAAGGATGAGTTTTTCGTTTTTGTCTATGAAGATGATGTGCTCCTCCCTCACGATGAACTAACTTTCCATTCTAGGGTTTCGATGAAACTCTAGCCAAGTAATTGTGTCGTTCTTTGTTTTTATTTAGATTTCTTATTTGTATGACATTGAATGCATAATCAGATGGTTGTTTTAACAACTGAATTTATTAGATTTAAATTTGATTTCTATGGAATTTCTATCCCTATCTTAGGTGATAGGAAATTGGAATTGAACCCACTTGTGTTAATTTTCGTTAGAATTTTAATATAAGTTTTATGCAATGATTTTAATATATCAAGAGATTATATCCTAAGATATTTTATACTGAAGAAAGATGAGTGATCATACTACCCTAGTTTAATGTATATCACTCATGCTAACAGAAGATACGATATGCCCAAGATTTGATCCCCTGTATCTTTCTTGATCAATTGAGAGGGGACGTGTCGTTACTCTCACTGTAATGTTTGCAATTTGAGAAGTTTAAATAAAATCAAAGTAATTAAGTTTTCAAACCATAATCAAAGTTATGAAGCTAGTGGTGGATTCAAACACCCTAGATTTTCTCAACCGATATATAACCAAGAGATCTTAGTAATTAGGTTAGATAAAATCTGATAGTTTAATTAGGCTAAAATCAATTAATCTTGTTACTCATTAGTTGAAGATTAATTTTGATAAAAGGCAATGAAACCAGCACAATACTCAGAGGTTCGACACCCTTACTAGTACTATTCTACAAAATTATTACTATAAGGAATAATTAAATTACGTAACGAGCAATTTTTGGCACTGTTGTCGGGGACTGCTGGAACGGTCTAGTTGTTAATTTGATAAATTAACTTTAAATTAATATTAAAATCCAAAAATATTTTTTTCTTTTATTTTATTTAATTTGAAATATTTGTGTTTTCAGGTACCAAATCGCTCAAACTGCAAAATTACAAAAGCTTGCTCAAGATCTAGAAAGCAAGAGAGCTTTGCAAGTATTTACTTCTTTAAGTAGATATTTATTTTAATTTAGTGTCTGTCAAACGTAGAGTATTTCTATAGGGTGTATGCACGGTAGGAGGTCCTGTAATCCAGATCTATTTCTTCTTGATTCAGAGTTAGAGCGTACTGCTAGGTTCCTCAAGGCTTCAACCTTATTCTAATCAAATTCAGAAGCTAAGGCTTCTACCATCCTTAGAGCGAACCTAGAAGCTATTCATTTCCCTAACATGGCGGAAGAACGTGATCCCATCAAATCATTGAAGGAGTATTTTACTCCTAGATATTTGTCCCCCTCCTGTATACGGCTACCAGAAACATCGGCAGCCCACTATGAAATTAAGTCCAATATCATTCAAATGATATCATCTTACCATGGACTTAATAATGAAGATTCATACAAGCATCTTGATGAACTTCATTAAATCTGTACCACATTCAAGTTGCAAAGAGTTTTGGATGACGCTCTTAGATTGCTCCTCTTCCCCTTTTCCTAAAAGACAAAAGCCAAGTATTGGCTTAATTCTTTAGAGGTCAATTCTATTGATTCATGGGCTTAATTTCAGAATGAAGAAATTCTTTCCCATAGGTAAAACTAACTTGATTAGGAGAACCATCACGAGCTTTGCTCTAATTAATGGGGAGTTATTTCATGGAACTTGGGAAAGATTCAAAGATCTTCTCCGTAAGTGCTCCCACCATCAAAGTCCTAATTGGAAATTAGTCCAATATTTCTATGATAGACTGCCTCAATACAACCGCCAACTGGTTGATGTTTCTTGTGGAGGGAAATTCATGATGAAAAACAAGACTCAGGCATGAGAGTTATTTGAAAATGTAAGTGAAAACTCTCTTCATCATGCCTCGAATAACCATTCTGAGAGACAACCATCTTCCTTAAATCTCAAGAGAGGCATCTATGAAGTGGGCACTTCTATAGATGTCTCATCAAAAGTAGATGAGTTGTCTCGAAAATTAGACCAACTCATGGCTATAGGGCCATCTTCTTATACACCCCCTCAACCAACTCGTACTCAGAAGGAGATGTGTCCTATCTATTCTACCCTTGCACATTATGTGCATGAGTGTCCGTTTGCTGTCCAATTCCCGGACCTTGTCTAAGAGCATGCCAATGCTGCCTATATCCAACCGGGTAATGATCCTCCATCCTAATTTCTCATGGCAGCCCCAAGCTCAAGGAAATTCCTTCCCTCAACCTCATGGGCCGAATGTCTGGCCTTTTCAAAATCAGCTCAACTACCATCCTCCCCAACAACAGGAATTCCAATACTCTCCTCTTCCTCCTCCTCAAAGGAACCCATCTTTCGAGTAGAAAGTGTTACAAGCTCTCAAATGGTTAGAGGCCATCAATCTATCCAGATGATTGAGTTTCAATTGGGATAACTAGCTAGTGTCGTATACAAGAGAAAAGAAGAGAAACTCCTAAACCAACCAGTGACCAACCCTAAGGGTGTAAATATGGTTGACGATGGTCAAAACAATGAAACTCATCATGAGCACATTCTTGCCATTACCACCCTAAGGAGTAGAAAGATAGTTGAAAACGAGGTTAAAGAGAAGAAGAGTGGGAAAAAAGAGTCCAATGTGGGCCCAACAAATCTCCAAGGAGAATGGGTGAGTGTCTCTAAAGAGGACCAATGTCCTTCATTATCTTTATCTAATCTCACTCCCCCGGAATCCTATATGCACAAAGCTCCTTACCCTTAGTGTTTAAGAGATTTCTCACCTTTTAGGAAAAAAGGGAACTAAAATTGATGAGATGATTGAGGTCTTTAAACAAGTCAAAATCAACCCCTCACTCATTGAGGCCATCATGCAAATCCCAGCGTATGCCAAATTTCTCAAGGACTCATATGTCCAAGAAAGTTTTTCTCACTGAGCAAGGGAGCTCTATTATCCAATACAACACTCTTCCAAAATTTAAGGACCCCGGTGCTCCTACTATTTCGTGTATCATTGGAGATCACTCCATTGACCGGGCACTCCTTGATTTAGGAGTTAGTGTTAATATATTACATTTCTCAGTGTATGAGAAACTTGGCTTAGAAGAGCTTTGCCCCACATCCTTTATATTACAATTAGCAGATAGATCCACGAAAAATACCTTGTGGCTAGTTGAAGATGTTTTGATTAAAGTTGACATGTTTTTCTTTCCTGTCGACTTTCTTGTACTTGACATGGAACCTGTACATAATTTAAAAAGCTAAATTTCAGTCATCCTCAGTCGTCCCTTCCTAGCTATTGCTAATGCTTGCATAAACTATAGGACTGGGGTGATGAAGGTGTCATTTGGTAACATGAAAGTTCGGTTAAACGTCTTCACTACCCCCGAACAACAATCGAAGGAGAAAGATTGTTTCCTGGTTGATGTAAGTAATGAAAGAGTTGAGGAGACCCATCCTTATGTTTTAACTGATAATCCTTTGGAAGCATCTCTCGCTCATCTTAAACCCCCAAACCCCATCATAGAAAAATCCATAGGGAATAGACCTTCTTTGCTTGATCTCACTTATCTAAAAGGTTTCCCATTCGAGAAGCATAAAAAGAGATTAACACGCGGGCCATGTGAGTTATATCATACACCTGTGACATTTCAAAGGCATAGGAATTCCATCTTTTCTAACCCGGATGGGCGTGTGCTCAAGGCCAAGGCCCAACACCTACAACCTTACTTGATCCCGTCTACCTAGACGGTTGATTATTTTGAAGTCGTCTAACTGAATACGATCAACTTAGCGCTTGTTGGGAGACAACCCAATCTTTTAGGTCTAGTTTAGGATCTTTCTTTATTTCTTTCGTTAATTCAAGTTTAGGGTGGTAATTCACCACCCTATTCTTTTTAAAAAAAAGGGGGAGATCGATCGTCCAACTCAAAAAAAAAAAAAAAAAAATTATTATCCCACTTTGTTCTTGTTTGATGCTTTCTATACTAATATATATTGATTGATTTAGCATCTATTTTGTGTGTGGATATTTCTGGATTTGTACTAACCCTGGGAGGTATTGTTTGGACAAAGTTTGGGGTTACTTTTACCCATCTGTGATTTATTGTTACACACTCATTTTCCATATGGATTGCCTATCACCAATCAGGTATTATTGTTTTAATCCGTTTTGTACTTCAATTCTATTTTTATATTAAAGACAATGTAATCTTTAAGTTTAGGGTTGGGAAATAATAGTCATTATTTTATTTACTATTTTTGGGTGATTGTGCAACCATGCAATAAGGTAAGACATGCAAAACAATGAAAATTTTTAGACTGAACTAGTTTGAATTTTAAAGATTGTGATACATATAGGGGAATCCAATTTTTATTGATAGGGTTAAATTTGAGAACAAATGATCCCAAATAAACACAGTTTTTAACCCTTAACTGAATTGTTAAAGCTGAATTTTTTTAAAAAGTCATTAAAACACTTTGATTATATGCACGTGCACTCTAACATATTGTCTAGTGGGGTTTGAAACTAAACCAATTGATTAGTTCTTTTGTTAACTCACATAAAGTTGGATGACCTAAAAATTGAACACCACCCTGGGTTAAACTAAGAAAAAAATATGATAGAAAAATGGGTTAAATGACCAAGTTTTACATTGTAATCGGGCCTCTTGCCTCACTAAGCAGAGAGTATTCACGTCAAACTGTGTGATCTTTGGAATTGATAAAATAACCTAGTGTGACTAGTTTAAGTTCGGAGCCTATTTGACTCGAGTTAATAAGTTCGGAGCCCTTAGAGGTGTCTTGACACCTGGTGCTCTAAAGCCTTTTGGTTTGGGAGTCACCGGCCTAACACTCACTACCTAGGTTGTCTAGAATGCTTAATGGACTTAGATTCTGCACAATCACACTTATACAAAAAAGAAAAGAGCGAAAAGCTAAAAAGTGAGTGAAACCCTTGGATTGTTTGTTTAAATGTATAGAAAGTTCAATAAAAAGCAAGTCGACAGAATAACAGTTGAAAAGTTAGGTTGAGATCAAATATTCAATTGTTAGTTCACATTGCACATCAAAGAAAAATTATGAAAAATCTTTTATGAGCTGAATTATTCAAAATTTGTGAGAATTGTGTGAAATTGAGAATGTGGAGAGTCGAAAGTTTAAACTTAGGGTAAATTACACTCACCTCCCCTGAGGTTTGATGAAATTTTAGAAACCTCCCCTCTTGTTTTTGAAATTACACTGCCCTCCCCTGTCATCCTCATCATATTAACGTCATTAACTAATATTACTCTTTTCCAAATTTACCCCTATTACTTGAGGAAACACGTTTTATGACTTAGGCAAAGAAAAACATCAATGTCCCAAGCCGCCACATGTCCCTTTTAACACTCAATAACTATGATTAAGATTCACTCACCCTTAGGGTTTATCCAACTAACCTTAGTTTTTAGATAAAAAAATAACCTTAGGTTGATTATGCTAACCATAATTAAAGGGGGCTCTACAAGCCGCCACGTGTCCCCTTTAACACCCACTAACTGTGGTTAAAATTCACTCACCCCTAGGATTTATCGATCTACCCTTGGTTTTAAGAAAAAATATAAAATATTAACCATAGGTAAATTATATTTAACCATAGTTAAAGTGTCTCTATAAGCCGTCACATGTCCCTTTTAATACCCATGAACTATGGTTAATATTCACTCACCCCTAGAGTTCATCTATCTAACATTTGCTTTTAGAAAAAAAATGTGGGCAGTGATAGTTTGCGTGCCCGCGTTCCACTGGGTGGAACGCGTGCGCACCCACAACGCGCCACATGTCTCCCTTTTTTAGTTAAGTTTACTAACTTGAGGTTAATAGATATATTTTTCTAAAAAGCAAGGTTAAAGGGATGAACCCTTAGGGGTTAGTGAATCTTAACCACAGGTAATGTGTGTTAACTAACCCGAAGTTATTTTTCTAAGAACCAAGGTTAGGTGGATGAACCCTAAGGATGAGTGAATCTTAACCACAGTTAATTAGTGCTAACTAACCCGAGGTTATTTTTCTATTAACCTTGGTTTGGGAAATATATATTAATATTATGTTGATAATATTAACGCTGGTTACCAAACCCAATTATCTTTATTATATTAGTTGGCTTTGTTCTTTAAAAGGGGTAATTTAGACATTAAAATGTTTAATGGATGACATCAACAAAGTCCATCCATGTAACTAACAGCAAAACTAACTGAAGGGGGTATTTGTTACATACAATCAAAGTTGAGGGGAGGGCAGTGTAATTTCATAAACAAGAGGAGAGGTTTCTGAAATTTCACCAAACCTCAGGGGAGGTGAGTGTAATTTACCCTTAAACTTATTAATAATTTTTGGATTATCTTGCATGTATTGTGATTTTGAAAAGTTTGGAATATGTATCAGTCATTATTTTGAAACTTGCATGTTTTACTTGAGCAGATTGTAGAATTACAGCGTAGTACAAATATTTGTAGGTATCATCACTGTAAACCTTCACGAGAGTTCACTCGTCCTCTAGGGCCACCTAGGAGTTTAAAAGGCTTGTTGCATATGCGAAATGCAACCGAAGATCCCACGAAAGGAGATGTAGACATAGTTTAGTTTAGTTTTTATTTTATTTTCATTGCTCAAGGACTAGCAATGTGTTAGTTTGGGGTTGTGATCGGTGCTAATTGTTAAACATTTTTGCACCTCAAACTTAACTTGTTAACCCCTTAAAGTTTTATTTTAAACTGTTTTACGGTGCTTGGTTGTTTTTATCCTTTTCAGGTTCATGCGAGGAAAAGAAAATAAAATGGAATATTAGATGCTTCAAAGACTCAAAGAATATCATAAAGGAGAAGAGCAAAAGAAAGAAGAATAAAAGAGAACAAAATCGTGGAAATCTACCTTGATAGATCAATTGCCCAAAACCGTCTTTCTATCAATAGAGGGGTATTTTAATCATTTTCTTTCATCTTATGAACCTTTTAGGAAAGATTCTAGATGACCTAAAGTAGCTATTTTTTAAATTTTAGGTCAATCCAATAAGAATTGAGCTCTCTAGAATTATTCAAAGTTCAGTGGCAAAACTTTAAATAGGATGAAGTGTTGCGGAAATAATGTTTCGCAAATAGTGTTTTTAACACTTCTAAACACTTTCAAACTCTATGATTGTCTACATAAGTAAGGGTTTGATCCCCATTCAACCCTAATAGAGGTTAGAGAGAGAAAAAGAAGAGTTTGACCTCAATTAGAACTCTTAAATGAATAAGGACTCTATCTTTCTCTCTTTCTCTATAAATATGAGAACCCTTGGCCATAATCATTATGTAGAGATTTTGGGATTTGAAGAAGAAAAGATCTGGAGATCGAGGAAGCCAAAAGGATGAGTTCTTCATTTTTTTTCTATGAAGATGATGTGCTCCTCCCTCGCGATGAACTAACTTTCCATTTTGGGATTTTGATAAAACCCTAGCCAAGTAAATGTGTCATTATTTGTTTTTATTTAGATTTCTTATTTGTATGACATTGATTGCATAATCAGAGGGTTGTTTTAACAACCGGATTTATTAGATTTAAGTTTGATTTCAATGGAATTTCTGTCATTGTCTTAGGTGTTAGGAAATTGGGATTGACCACTTGTGTTAATTTTCGTTAGAATTTTAATATAAGTTTTATGCAATGGTTTTAATATATCAAGAGATTAAATCCTAAAATATTTTATGCTAAGGGAAGACGAGTGATCATACTACCCTGGTTTAATGTATATCACTCATGCTAACCGAAGATACGATATGCCCAAGATTTGATCCATTGTATCTTTCTTGATCAGTTGAGAGGGAACCTGTCGTCACTTTCACTGTAATGTTTGCAATTTGAGAAGTTTGAATAAAATCAAAGTAAGATTAGTTATGAAGCTAGTGGTAGATTCAAACACCCTAGATTTTCTCAACTGATATATAACAAAGAGATCTTAATAATTAGGTTAAATAAAATATAATAGTTTAATTAGATTAAAATCAATCAAATCAATTAATCTTGTTACTCATTAGTTTAAATTTAGTTTTGATAAAAGGCAACAAAACCAGTGCAGTCCTCAAAGGTTCAACACCCTTACTAGTATTATTCTACAGAATTATTACTATAAAGAATAATTAAATTGTGTAACGAGCACAATCCCTTATCACAAAGTAAGCTTTTAGACTTCTAATCATAACATCATTTGTGGAAGCATTATCAACAGTAATTAAACCCAATTTCTTGTCGATATTCGAATTCAATACATGGTCCATAACTACTCTAGTAAGTGTTTCTGCATTGTGGGGACTTTCAACTTCCATAAAACCAATAATCTTTTTCTGTATTTCTCATTTGTCATCACGAAAATGAGAAGTAAACAAAAATATCCAATATTTTGATCCGATGTCCACATATCAGTGGTGAGAGAAACCCTAGAAGAAAGCATGTCAAAGTATTTGTATAATTTTTCCTTCTCTTCCTTGTAAACTTCTATGATATTTTCCCTCGCCGTGTTGCAGGAAACAAGCTTGAACATAGGCTGAAGATTGTTGACAAAAATTTAAAAATACCTATGTTCAACTTTATTAAATAGGCGTGCTTAATAATCATACATGCGAGATCTAAATGACTTTTTCTCATGATCAAACTTGAAATTCTTCAAACTAACTGCCTTTTCATCAAAGTTCTTGCTTACAGAAATCAATTGTTGCCCAATGTCCCTTTGACCCTTTTTTTTACATCTTGGTAAATGATTTTTTAAATGTGAAGTTCCACTACTACTTGCTCCGACAAACTTCTGTTTACAATGCTTACAAAAAGCTTCTTCCTCTCCACTAGGTAATCGAACCTTGTCAAATTCATCCCACACCTTAGACGTTAATTTTCGCCATTTAGGAGAAACCGGGGTTGAATCATCTATATTTTCCTTGTTAGTACTAGTAGGTTGACTAGGTTCACTTATATTGCCCAACAAAATACTACAACCTGTCATTGTCAAAATTAATGGAAATTATAAGTTGCACAGGCACTGTTACGGCTTATAAATTGCACGGGCACTGTTCTTGTCAAAAACCAAACAAGATAAAATTCGAATTGGTTATAAAAAAAAATGGCACAAGGATTAACCCTTAAAGTGTCAGACAAGTAAACATTAAAAAAAAAAAAAAAAAAAGAATTACTATGTAATTCGGTCTCTATTGTGTCCAAGAAAACTATAAAGTGGTCCCATATTTGTCGGAACAAGTATAAATAAATTACCTTTAAATCTTTAATGCTGGTCCTTAGAGAGCTTTAAATAATTCCATTTATTGTGTTGTTGTGGGTAAATACTAGAGAAAATTGAGGTAGTTCACATTTCATAGATAAAGAGTATTTGTCATTTAGTATACTTAACCATAAATAGGGGAGCAGATCAAGTGCTAAACCCTCTTTCCTCAAAAGAAAAAACGAGATGAGATGAATGAGAAATTAAGGGGGGAAAAGTCCCTCTTCATGTAATGCCTATGTGGTCATGTTGTATAAAGGAAAACACCTGTATTAAGGGGAAAACAAACCCCCTTCTTGTAAATCTCAAGATCGAGGAAGAAAGTAGAAGAGTTGAGAGAGATAACTCATACCTCTCTTGGTTGCTGCCGACGATCGGTCGGAATTCTAGGCTGGAAGTCTTCAAGCCCTAAGTGGATGGCTGCATAGATGCCGTAGGTTTATCAGCATATGCCGCATGGAAGAGAGAAAAAAAGTTTCAAGTTTCATTCGTACGGAACTTGGAAGAGAAAGGATATTAGAGTGTTAACTAAAATGAGAATATATTTACATATAAGCCATTATATGATTAACTTTTACAAAATAAGTTAGTGTCTAATCGAATTGGACTTTAAACGGATTGGTTCACCCTATATCCGGATCCGATCTGATTATAATCGGATTCTACATTTTGGATCCGTATCCGATCTGACGGATCAAAACCTGGGTCTAGAATTCGGCTAAACGGATTAGATTCGGATCAGATCCTAATCTGATCCATTGACAGCCCTAGTCACTTCTCGTAAGCGACGTAATGATTCAGCACCTCCTAAACCGAAGAAGAAAGATTCTAAGGAGGACCATCTGGTTAAAGCAATACACTTTCGTCAAGGTGACATAGAAGAGAATGGAACAAAGTGCTTCATCGGGAGTTACTCCATCACGTGTGAGTCCAATGGCTGCTTATGTTCTCTATAACTTTATTCATCAACATGCTCAAAAAGATGACTTGTTCAAATACTATGAAGTCGATGAATTGGTAGTCGACAACAACACATCATCACATGGAAGTATTTCAACTGTGGATGAACAAATGCATCAACAACAACAACCAGAGATGGGAGCCTATAGAGATAATCTCAATGAAAGAATGTGAAATGCATATGGAAGCTGCAATTATGTTTTCCGCTAGACTTATTTTCATTTGAAATGTTTTGGATAAAAGGGGTTTCCAACATGATTACTATATTTTGTTATATGAAGCAGATGAAACTCCATTCTTTGTATTAACTCTTATATGTCTTCCACATTTTACTGTTCCTTGCAGCGACATTCTTCTTCAATTTAGTATTTTCTTATAAATGCATTGAAATTATACAGTATTATGGTAAAAAGGGGTTTCCAACACTTGATGTGTCCATGCAGTATGGGTTATAAGCGAGTTCATGAGGCTAAAATAAAGCAAAACTATGGTCGCTTATTTTATAAATGTCCACTTTGATAGGTAAAAAATATAATAAAGCAATTTCTATTGTTTGTAATTTCATGTTTGCATTTTTGGCATTTTTTGTTATATTTTGATTGCAGAATCATCCTGGAATTTTCATGTGGGTTGATGAAGAAGATGGTGGTACTCAAAGCACAACAATTCAACATAGCAACAATATGATGGAGGAACGAATGAGATACCGAATGCTTCTGAATGCATCATGTGGGTGCATAATTACTCTAGTTGTTATTGCTTTTTTTTTTTGTCACTTTTATAGTTTGTAACCATTGTCCTCAAATAGGGTCTTATGTCATTTTTTATGGTTTGTAACTATTATCTTCAAGTAGGGTATTATGTCACTTTTATGGTGAATCTTGTCTACAAGTAGGGTCTTTTTTGTTAACTCTCAAGGGATGGATAACATTTTCATAATTTCGAAACAATATTATTTTGTACAGAATCGATTTCCTACAAATTATCGATAATAGGCAGGATGCTATCCAAACAAGTTATTTATAACAACGCTTTCAGCAGACAACGCTTATTCATGATAGCGCTTTTTGTATAATCAATTGTAACTGCAATAATTTGAATCAAACGAGGCCTTAGTGTAGTGTTAATAGCCTGGAAGAGGCCGAAGTAGGGAGACAGGGACTCTAGCCCCCTCCCTAAAATTTTGAAGAAAAATATATTCTATATAAACAGACACAAAAAGGCACGATGACACATGAACATAGCACTCTTTTTCGAGGCCTGCGCCCCCGAACCCCCATTGTTAGCTCCCGTAAGAGAATCCTGGCTCTGTCCATACTGTAGGTCATTGATCACGGTGTTTGTGCACAAAATGAACCTTAACATTTCGATGTATGATCGTATGTCATATCAGACTTCACGGTTATATAACCGTGAATGTATACATAAAATAACTGAAATTATATATTTAAACTACGTTCATTTTGGGTGCATCGTACAATCGCAGTTTTATTAGTAACTGTGATTATGTAAAATTAAAAGCTCACGGTTGTTTAATAAACCGTGATTATTGTTCTTTTTTTCCTGTGATATTTCTCCAGTTTTTTCAATAAAAAAATTTCCATTATGCAACACCTATTACCTATAACTCCTCACAACCACTTCTAAATTTATACAAGAATAAAATAAAGCATCCATCCACACAACAACTTGCAAATAATAGAGTAAATTAACTGCCATCATAAATAATATAATAACAACAAACTATATTTTTATTAATTAATAGAAATTGAGTTACAGTGTGATCAAAATATATATATGCACAAATGGATATTAATCTAAACAATAACACTTCTCAAATAATCATCCAAATCTTTTTTAAGTCTTTCTATTGTTTTATCACTATATAGTTCATCACCCTTAACAAAATAGTCAGCAAACAGTTAACAATCTTATCGTGTATTTCTATTTCATTGCTAGTGATGACGTCTCTCAAGTACAACATGATATAGTAATTACTTTCTCAGTTGCCTTTTTGTTTAGGACACTACAAAAAAATTAAGAAAAATATCAGAATGTCAATTATGTTTAATATATAAAATTTCTGAAACAACAATTAAAAGGGCTAATTAATGTCAAACGAATCATAATTTTAATAAATTTTTCTTTTGTAGGTTAATCTTATCTTTCAAAAGACTCAGCTTGTATGCAATTTCCCTTTAAGACAATAATTTGATCAATTATATAAAGTTAGTACAGAACATAAACATAAATGTAAATTAATGTGTGAAGACTAGGTCAAATATTACGTACTCATTGAAGACCTTTGTAATTTTTAGGCGTGCATATATGTCTAACTACAATAGATCCAACCAGTACACTGAAGTTGTTGCTAGATTGATTAAACACAAGCACGTGTTCCCTACAATTGAATAATGAATTCTAAAATTGTAATTTCAAATAAACACTCACTTTTAAGAATTAATAATCATAAGTAACAAAATAACATGAAAGCTAGATTAGATATAAGAAGAAACTTACCAAACATTATAATGTATGACAAATACTTGGTCAACCTTGGCCGAGAGTAATTTACTTATTATCAATAATTCAACACTAGTAGTATTTACTATTTGTTCAGGGTTATGAAACATATATCTACGTTCCTCATTTCTATCCCTTAATAATTCATCTATTTTTATAAAATTAATAACAATTCAAATTGTAAATCAAAAAGTTATAATAATAGCAAATCAAAAAAAATAACCTTAATTAAATCTAGAGTTGTCTTACTTTATGTTTAACAAAATCAAATTTACACTAATATTCTTTTTTGTACACAAATTTGTGATATTTTGCCGTAGGATATATGTTGAGCTCTTCGGCCAAAGATGACAGCATCAAATGTTATTTGTGGAAGTCCAGAGCTGCTTATTTTCTTATCAGCCAATGACTAAATTTTTTAAAATTTCTTCAATTTATTGTGCAGATTCAACCTAGAATATGTGAAATTTATTAACTTAATATGAATAATGTTGTCAAAAAATATAAATAACAAACAATTATATCATATTAAAGAAAATTTTTGTAATAACATATCTAACTAGTGAAACAAACCATGCATTTTACGTATCATATGACATGAGCTAACAGTAGATACTTGTAACTCAAGAGCAATCACCTTAGCCATTAACTATACTAATTCTTGCTTCATATGTCGTAATTGACAGAGAATATCTTCTCTATTTTGGTTATCCTCAATTTTGTCCATTTTTAGCGCTTCTAATTTGAGTTAATGAATTTCATCCACATATTGCTTCTCTAATTGTTCCTGAGTAAGATGTTGAGAATGTTGGGCTAAATATTCTAATTGTTTATATCCGAAACAAATATATCCATTTAAAATTAAAATCATCATTAATACTCATAATTTTTCTTTTCAAAGTAGAAGGGTCACTGGTATTTATCTCTCTGTCAATATGTTGTGTTCCTAACATGACTGTGTAATGAAGAAATTCATAACAATGAGTTTACTACAACATTCTAGTGTATATATGCGATTTTAATAGTAGGAAGCTTTGAAATAAAATATTTATTTCCATAAAATAATAAGCATTATTGTTTTTAATCATTTGGGTGAAATATACTATAGAAAAGAGAGAAAACATTCCTTATACCTGAAAAAGGCTTATGCCGGAGGTTGAACAAAGTAGATGTCGGAGGTTGAACGGGACCTTTGATGGAGTGTAATAGTTGCAGGAAGACTCTGCGAGGGTTAGGGATTATTTTTAAAATCTGCATGCGAAGAGAAACTAAGTGGGAATTTGAGGTTTTATAATACTAATCTATCATCACGGTTACAATTAAAAACTCTGATCATATTAACAATTATATCATTTTTTAATACGATTAGTCACAAAAAATGAAAGGTCAGAAAATGAAAAGTCAGAAAATGAAAGGTTAGAAAATGAAAGAAAAATTTCATCAGACTATTGTTATTATCAAATTTATAGTTCTTCGGATACCACAGTTTATCAAAACAAGCGGTGATTGTAACTCAAAAAAAAACTCAATTAGATTTACTAAAAGATATTGTTGTTAGTAAATATTAAATTACTATGACTAGTCAATCAAAGCGATCAATCAATCACATCACATATTAACTTGGATCACCTTAGTTATAGTCACCAGTTATTTATAACCGTGATTGTTTCTTGCATAAACGGGCAAAGTAAATTAAATATCTGTGATTACTTCTCAATATACAATCACAGTTACTTATATAACCGTTCTCGTTGATTGTAAAGACCAAAAATATCTATAACCATGATCGTCTATAATTAACAAAATCTTTGAAATATTTACATTCTCAAGCTGTAAAGAAGTGAAATGTTCTACTAGCTTAGTTGTAGTACAACTACAGAAAAAAAAAAGAAATTAATGTTGCCAAATCTTTACATAAAAATTTTTAATTTACATATATTTTTTTTATAAATAAATGAAATGAGAGATTATCAAATAAAAAATAAATAAACTCTTTATTAGATGTTTACATAATAAATTATTGGATGTTTACATAAACTCTTTATTGAATATTTATATAAACAAACTATACATAAATTTTGAGAGGAAGAAATTTTTTCTCTCATCTTCTCTTCCTCCTATCATAGGCCGGTGTCGAGAAATGCAATATTGTTCTCTCTTAGCATTATCTAATACAAGTTATTAGATATTTACATCAATTATGACACCACATAGAATCACCTTGGTCTTCTTACCATCATAGGCTAGTGTGAATGTATTGGTGAAATACACAATCATTGTTTGGGAAGAACTTTTTTGCCTTTTAGGATGGATACGGTTAGATCGAACTCTTCAACCTTCTTCCATATTCGAAATAAATTGATTTCCTTTGTCATTTGAAAAAATAATGATGATAAATAAGAAAGAGATCCTATGAGCTGCTTCCCTTAGAAATGCAACTGTATCTTTTCAACATCTTCCTTCTTCTTTCTCTTGCAAGAGTTAAGTAAAAGACGGAGATGAGAGAATTAGAGTTGAAAATTCTCATCCGAGAGCCCCTTGCGGAAGAAGAGGCTTGTTTGAGACTTTCTCAAAAAGAGACCATTGCTATGGAGAGGAAATAAATACATTCAATACTCAAGAAGAAAAATATAAATACATCAGAAAAATGAAGAACTGCATCAAGAAAAGTGATGGGAGTAATTAATTTTTCTTAATGATCCAGTGAGCTTATGTAGGCTGTAATTATAGTCACAGTTATTAGTAACTATAATAACATATCAATAAATGATTACAACTATTCTTAAATCATGAATGAAACTCTAAAAAATTTAATTTCAATTTTTTTTTAAATTTGTGACGTCACATATTGTCCTTCTCTAACCATAATTGGAACTCTAAACAATAATTGTTCATATATTAGAATATGAAAAGTTTAGTACTTTAGTTGTACTTATGACCACATTTTAATATAAACCGTGATCAAAATGGAATTGACAAGTTACCTATAATCACTGTGTAGTCTTATAATCACGATTCTATATAAAAACCATGATTGTAAGAGCATTTTTTTTAAAATCATCTTCTACAATAATCATAATTACAAGAATACAAGTTCTTATGTGCCGCTTCAAGTTGAAGAGATATCTCATTCTCATACTTATTCAGTTATTCACCTTCTACCTCATTATTGTCGAAATGTAATCTTTGCATGCTTCCCTGTAACTATTTTCTTCCTCATCATGCTTTGATGTTCAGGATGCAGCAGAAGACTCATTCTTCTTTGGTGAGAAGCAACAATGACTCTAGAAGACATGTTGATTCTTGGGGGCTTTTTTGTTTTAGAAAAAAACAGAGATCAGACGAAATGGAAGAAAATGAAGATATTCTACTTCTAGTAAAAGTTGTAGACATCTCATTTTGTGTTTCTTCTTCTTCTATATCATCTAAACGTAAAAAGTGGTTCTTGATGACAAAGAGGATGAGGTCCAAACCAACACGTTGAAAATACTTTTCTTTTTCTTATGGAAGTTTTCGCTGTAAAAAATGTTTTTCTTTCTCTCATAAAGTTTACTGCCACTCCATAATAAGGATCTCTTTGATTAAACTTCCACAAGAGAAAGAACAATTTGTTTAGAAAATCATTTATAAAACGCAAAGGAAAATTATAAAAGACGAAATGAGTAGAATGGAGAAGAATACTACAAGAGTTGCTTGTTAGTGACTTAATAAACATTAGGAGTATATATAGAGAGTAAAAGCAATCACGGTTCTATGATACCAGTGATCGGAAATCAAATAAATTTTAATTTTAATTTTTTTGTCAATATAAGATCACGTTCATAATAATAACAGTGATATATAGAAGTTACGGAAAAATATTTATACTCACGGTTACTTAAAAACTGTGATTTAATAAATATTTATACACATGCTTATTTAATAACCATGATTTAATAAAAATTGTAATCACGTTTTTTATTACAGTCATGATCTAAAATTCCGTCAAAACTTGGAAGAGTGATTTATAATGGTTTTTATCATCGTTTCAATGCGAACCGTGATTGTACTTAAAAATGCTTTCGTGACTAATAAATAGTTTTCTAGTAATGCTCTATTTTATTTGTACTTCTTATGAATTCCTATAATCTCTCTTTCAAAAGGATTTAATACACTTAACCTAAAAACCTAATTGCAACAAAGTTAATTGGACTCATAAAACCCGCACGTGGTGAGGCATGGTGGTTCAAATGTTGGGGTTTATCCAATTGATCCTGAGTTCTAGCCCCCTTAATTGGACTCATAAAACCCGCAAGAAGTGAGGCACGGTGGTTCAAATGTTGGGGTTTATCCAATTGATCCTGAGTTTGAGCTCCCCCTCCCATGATTCGCTTGATGCATGTGGTTTGTAGGTGATTGTGTAAATCCTTGGCAACTAGTCATCATCTATTAAAAAAAATGGACTAAAATATATATACATATATTTTAGTAAGGAGCTCAAGGTAGTGCTAGCATGTAAAGAAAACAAGATCAAATCTGAGATATGTAAGTTGGAGGTTTGGTTCGACTATCTTTAAGAAGCGTTAATAAGATTTTGAACGGTCATCAAGTGCAACTTTAAAGGGATTGACCCGCGATTCTCTCAAGTTGTAACTGGATTGAGTTGTCCGATTACATCACAAAAGCCTCTTTAATTGTTCTTTTAACTCTAGTTACAACTTTAACCATGGTTAAAGGGTGTCTAAGTCCAAGAAGCTTCAAGCGCTAAAAGTCAAATGAAGACGAAGACAAAGCTACTATTCATGTACCGCAAACGTGCTTAGGAATGGTAAGTGACTTAGATGACATCTACCCTAGGAGGAATTGACCTAGACAATGTCCAATATACCCTGAGTGGTTAAAAACAAGTCAATATAATTAAAAATCAATTTTTGGGCAAATTCCATGTTGGTGGTTCGAACTATGGGATTGGCATTCGAACCATGCAACCAAAAATGCATGAGAGAAAAATTCAAAGACTTAGGTTATGGGTTGGTTCAAACCATCTCATGGGCATTCAAACGACCAAGGGGTAGTTCGAACCACCCCCTTGGGCATTTGAACCACCTTGTGGGAAAGCCCAATTGGAAAGCTTTTTTCTCACCTTTTTGGTTTGCCTATATATACTATTGTTCCCAATTACGAATTAGTGCTTTTGAGACTGAGAAGAGAGGCCCCCAAAGTTGTTCTAGGGTTCCCACATGGTGGATGATGTATCCATTTGAGCTCTCTCTCATGTTCTAGAATAGAGTGCAAGTTTCCACCGAATATTCATTCGACTTGCTTTGTTGATTCTCATTGTTCATGAGATCACACTATGTCTGTGTTTAGATTGAATTAAACCCCTTAAACTCCTTGTGAGTATAAACTTGGTTGTCATGTGCCAAAGCCTTCATTGAAGGAGATCGGTCCCTGTAGCGACTTGTGGTTGTTGTGGTCGGAGAAATCCAGACCCGCCTTGGTGGAGATTGATCGAGGGATCATGGTTGCAGAGTTCTGAGATGAGCACAATCAGCTGCTGGTTGATCACGTTGGCTTGCGAGCGTGTGGTTGCTTATTGAGACGTTGAGGACAGGTTGTCAATGATCTTTGTGTCGAGTCCAATTGGGCACAATTCGAGTCTGTAAGTTTTTGTTTCTTTTGCTCTTATTTAAATCTCTTTCATCTAGACGAGGTCCCGTGGTTTTTCCCGAGTGGGATTTCCACATAAAAATCTTGGTGTTGTGATTTTTATGCTTGATTAGTTGTTTACCGTTTCCGTAACTTTAATTGATAAAATTAAAATTGGTAGATAGACCTTAGAAAACCTATTCACCCCCCCTCTAGGTCTTGTTGATACAAAAATTGGTAATTTCAATTGGTATCAGAGCGGGTTCACTAATAAAGTTAACTACTTTAGTGTGATCTTGTTCATATATCCCTAAGTATGTCTTCAATGAAATATGGTAGTTCCATCGCTCGTCCTCCCCTGTTTGGTAGGAGTAATTATGCATATTGGAAAGCTCGAATAAGAGTCTTTCTCAAATCGATGGATGAGTGAGTTTGGTTGACCTTAGAGAAGGGTTGGAAGAACCCGTTCAAAACTGTCGAGGAACTGACAGTTGTTAAAAGCTCCGAAGAATAGAGTAAAGAAGAGATGGAGACCGTTGGTTGGAATACCAAAGGTCTTAATTCCATATTCAATGATATCACACCCGAGGAATTTTGGAGAATTTTAAAGTGTGGCACATCGAAAGAGGCCTGGGAGATTTTAGAGATTACCCATGAGGGGACCACAACTATGAAAATCTCTAAGCTCCAGATGCTTACAACTAGGTTTAAAAACCTTAGACTGGATGACAATGAAACTTTTGATGAATTCTATGCTAATTTGAGTGACATTGTTAATTCATGTTTTAATCTAGGGGAGACAGTTTTTTAGTTTAAAATTGTTAGAAAAGTCTTAAGATCTCTTCCCAAGAGATTTCAGGTCAAAGTTACAGCTACTAAGGAGAACAAGAATATTGATGCTCTTAAGATTGAGGAGTTAGTAGGTTCACTCCAAACCTTTGAACTCAATCTTAAACCATCCCAGAAACCCAAAGTGAAAAATATGGCCTTGAAAACTATCAAGGAATCATTGGCTAAGTCATATGGTGAATCTGAATTTGGGATGGAAGATATTGCTTTGTTTGTTAGAAAATTTAACAAATTCTTGTAAAAAAATAAAGCTTTAATCCTAAGATAGACCGAAAACCATTTGAGAAATCTAGGCCTAAGCATATAGAAGAAAGAAAAGATCCCAAACATGCTAAAAAGGAATCTCAGAGTATCCAATGTCATGGATATGGACACATGTCGCTTGAATGCCCTAACAAGTTGAAATCTAAAGGCAAGATAATGAATGCCACATGGAGTGACAATGATTCTGAATCCAAGAGTTCGGATAATTCTCCTTCTGAAAAGGAAAGTTGGAATCATACTGCCTTCACTACTAGCTCCAAGAAAATTATTGTTTCTCCCTCATCTGTGAGCAATAAAGATCAAGACACTGTGTGTCTAAAATCTGATAACAAGGAAGAAAAAGAAAGTCAGAAGGACTCTGAAGATTAAAGAGATGAGAGTCAAGATGACTCTGACTCATAGGATGATATCCATACAGTATATAAAGAACTATATGAGGAGAGTCTCAAACTCAAAAGAACAAATGCCTCTCTGATCAATGGTCAATCTAATTGAGAATGATAGAGACAAGTTCTTCAAGAGACTGAGGATTTGAGAGTCCTGATTTCTGAGATGTAGTCAGGGAAAGACTTTCTCAATGAAAAAATTGTCTTTCTTGAAAGAGAATTTCATAAGGTTCTGGCCGACAAAGATAGCCTAATCAAGAAGGTCACATACCTTGAAAATGAACTTCAAAGAAGGGCTAAAGAAAATCTTGAGCTGTCTGAGAAAGTTACCAAACTGCAAAAAGAAAACAGGTTCCTTGGTTCAACTGAAATAGTTGGAGAGCTAAATTGCCATGGAAAGAATTATGGTAACAGGAAAGGAATTGGTCCTTCTTCTCAGAGAGGTCATCATATTGTTAAGAAGCTTAAAGTCAAAGCTCCAGATCCTCCTGGAAATCAAAATGTCTTTCATGCTAATGGGAACCTAGTTCATCCTCCATTGTATCAGACTTTTGTGTCTTATGAAACTGCTAGGGTCCCAGCTCCTCCTGTAGTTGAGAGAATCCATGTGGATCACATTGCGAAGAGGAATTATCCCTCTTATTTTGTTCCCACTTGCTTTCAGTGTGGAGTGAAGGGTCACACTAGACCAAAGTGTCCTACCTTTCGATGAAATAGGTGCCAAGGTTCAATGAACCTAATGCAAAATGTTCAAGGTAACCTCCAAAGGCAAATTGAGATCCTTGTAGAGAGGTCTAGGAGTTTGAGTGAAGAGGTGATGAAGATTGCTCACCTATCCAGGGATAGTCATGGTCAAGTTACTCCTACATACACCGGTTATGGAGGAGAGAACAAGTGTGCTTTGATTGCTATATCTTTACCTAGTGCTATGTGTAGTCTTATACATTATTAGCATTTTATTTCCTTTTTTTCTCTTGATATTTTGCACTTGTATTACTTGCATCCAAAATCCCAAAAAGATTTTTTCTCTTTCTTTTAGATAGGATGTTTCTTCTTACTTTAGTTAGCTTTTTTTCTTGAAGTTATTGAAAAACCCAGAAAATAATAAAAATGTGAGAAAATCAAAAAAAAAACCATGAAAAAAATTGAGAAAAATGAAAAACAATAGAAAATAAAAAATCCAAAGAGAGTTTTTGTATGGTGTTATATCTCTCCTAACATATTGTGCATAACTTGCATTCCTTGTATTCCATAATTGATCTATTATGTGTTCAATGAAATTTACAATCTAGGATTGAGTTTGAAGGATAATGCACTTGTTTATGTCCTTTGAGTGTTAAAATTAGGCTATCACTTATTATAAGAATTCAATAATTCATGATATGTCTTGAATTTTATGCACATGCACTTTGATAGGACTCTGATTGAAGGTCTATATTCCTATGTCGTAGGAAATTGTGGTATCCTTCTATGATCCATTCGGTTGATCAATTCTGGATTGACCATTGGTTATGTTCTCATTTACTTGTGTCCTCCATGAAAAAGAAAAGAATTAGGCAATGGGAACGGCTACCTATTAGGATAGTGTGAAAGTCACTATTTGATGCAAATAGTATGTAATGACTATATATGATGCAGACAATAGATATCATCTATTTGGATTGCTAGTGTGAAAGCCCCTGCTGCCAATAGCCAGGGATACCTACCCAAATAATGTGAGCCACAATTGTAAGAAAAAGATGAAAAAGAATATGCCAATAAACATTTTTACAATATGGCAATGTTTGCCAAAAATAAAAAAGAAGAAAATTTCATACAGACAAACAATGGAGATTGATGCACTTGGATGCAAAAATTCTGCATGTTTTGGATCTAACTAGGTTTGATTTCTAGTATTGTGATTTCTAGAGTTTCCTTAGTGGTATAATGTCAAATCCATACTAGTAATTGAAACTTGAAATTGGAGTCCAGTCAGATCCGCACTACACATTTGGCTTTCTGAAAAACTGTGCACTAAATATGACTATGTGATTGTGTCTCTGCTTGACTGTCCTGTGTGATTAAAATTAGGTAGATTTATCCTAATTTATTTTAATCTAAAATTGTAATATTTATTTAGGCATGTCATATTTGTTTGTAGCTTGGAATGCTCTTTATGCATTTATGAGGAAGATGTTACCATTATTTGAACTCAGGGGGAGTAAGTGCCAGAATTGGGTAAATTGATCTAAAGAGTTTTGCACAAATTAATTTGTGATGATAAGATATTGCTCATTCAGTCTAAAGATTCATTGCATGAACTCTAGTTGAACCCAAATTGATCCAAAGGTTGCAAAAGCCCAAAAGAACAACAAAATGACAAAACTTTAAATATCCAAAGGGGGCGTTCGAACGCCACCCTTGGTCGTTCGAACGACCCCACGGGCTGGGTTTTTACCCCAGTTTGAGTTTATTTGTACTCATTGTTGCCCTAGGTCATTCAAACTAGTTCCTCCTCTTGGTTCCTACTTCACTTGTATACTTCCAAAAGGTAAATCTTTGATCTTTCTCTTGTTAATTGCATCTAGGAAGAATCTCTAAGGTTGAAATTCGATAATTTTTCTTGAGAAAGTGTTTTGTATGAGCTAAAATTAAAAATTCTTATGGCTCTTGTTCTTTCCATCCTTGTTCTTACATTCCTCCTGTCGGGGAGTTCCAAAAGGTGCTACATTGCGCAATCCGACTCCGATGAGGAGTTTGTTGTTGAGGGAACCTACATTGGTCATGGAATGACCGTTTGGAACATTCCCAATACCAGGAAATCTTCCAAAAGTAAGGAAGAAGCCTCGACTTCCAAAGGCAAGGCAAGGCCAAGGGCAAATTCAAAATGCCGCTTCTAGTGAACCTAGTCTTCCCTCGAGACTTCCCAGATTTGTGTCTCTTGCTTGTGAAAGCCTATACACGAGGTCCATGCACTATTGCCCTATCCATGTTGAGAGAGAGACTATCCTCTCAGATTTCACTGATTATGAGTTATTCCATATTATTCGTGCTCTTGGGTGGGAAGGTACTGTTAAATCTTTTGGTTAATCTCCAGTAAAATTGATTCGTGAATTTTATGCCAACATTTATAACCTCGATGAAGTGACTTGGATTCTAAAGTCAAGGGTCTTTGGTTGTCCTGTAGTGAATCACCTGGATCTCATTGCCGCCCTTCTCGAGTGTCCTCATGTTCTTAATGCCTATTATCCCCATCGTTATAGGAAGGATTGTACACTTGATTATCTCGATGTTGTTGCCTCCTTTCTGTGTGGCTATCAAACTCAATGGGAAGGATTTCACTTATCCCAATCCAGTCTCACCATTCAAGCCTGGCTGGTCCATCTAGTCATGAGTGCAAACATTCCTCTTAAGGGCCATACCACCGAACTTCGTGCAGATCGTGCATGCCTCCTCTACTTCCTTATGAAAGGCCATGGGATTGATTTAGCTGCCCACATCATTGATGTGATGCTCCAAGCTCACATAGCTGAATCCAGGAAAGAGGGACTTCCCTTCGGTGTTCTGATATCCGCTCTTCTAGGGACTCAGAATGTTCGAGCTTCTCCAGGGGATGAATTCAAGCAATTCGTAGGCCATATCACTGCTAAAACTCTTAAGAGCAGCCTCTCTGATGCAGCCGCTCGCATTGCACCAATGACATTGATCCAGACCATATGGATGCTCCAGAGATACTTATGCCCTTCTCCATGGATATTATTGCTACCATGATGGAGATTTGTCTACGTGGATTGATGCCTGGTTTGACACACTGGATACTAAAGTGGGAGATATGTCCACATAGATGGATGTCTAGTTTGACACACTTGAGACTATAGTCGATTCCCTACAACAGGATGTTTTTGCATTAGGCGCCGTTATGACCAGGACTATGATGCTCCTTCATAGTGGTGCTAGTGATTGTTGATCTAATTCTCCTCTGGTTGTTATGTGTATTTCAGACAATTCTTATGGAGTTGTTATTCTGGATATGTTTCCAAGCCTTGACTTATGCACTTCTATGCTCATTGATTATGGTTGTGATTAATACTTGGATACTATTTGTGTTATGTGTATGTATCCAAATAGATTGTTGGATACTGTGTGCCATTCCATATGGCCTATTATGTGTTTATTTCATGTTGATGCATCTGTCACACCCCAAAATACCACCTAGGAGTTATGATACTTTGGCAACATGACTTCTCCTCATACCATCTTGCAAGTAGTATACAAGGCATGCCAAATACCGAACCTGAAAATTTCTTTTATATAAATGTTCTGAAAATTTCTTTTATATAAATGTTCTTCCAAGTATTTATGTAAGCAAACGACTAAATAAAAACTACAATAAATACAAAAGGCACAACACTTGAGTTACCAACTCAAGCTCACATGAAACTCCCTAAAAGTAAATCCCAAAATACATGCCTCTCTCACTCAACCCCACCATAGCGCCACATGTTAATACCCCAAACATCTGGATGACAATCCCGAGCAAGCTCCTACTCTTCATGAATCGACTCGCTCTATGGAACCGGAGCACATATCTCGATAGGTGCACCTACCGACATCAATAGGTATGACTGAGTATGGAATACTCAGCGAGTATAGGCTACTAGCTAAGAATAGTAATAACATTAATATGCCATGCATAGTACAGTTCATCATCACATATACAAAATCAGAGTGCGGAAGTTAAGACAAATAACAATTGTAAATCTCGAACATCATATTCAAAATCATACTTTATGTTCGTGCTTTGATCAAAACGTATTTCAATTACCTTGTGAGTTCCTTGTGCATCTTATGAGTTCCTTATTTCACTTATCTCATTTGGCTAGTACCCGAACTATGAATGGACGGATATACTAGCGGCTTGTCTTGCTTAACTAGTATCCGGACTATGTAATGGACAGACATACTAGGATCTTCTCTTGTTTAACTAGTACCCGAACTATGAAATGGACGGTCATACTAGGATCTTGTCTTGTTTAACTAGTACCTGAACTATGAAATGGACGGTCATACTAGATTCTTGTCTTGCTTTACTAATGCTCGAACTATAATGGGATGGAACACATTAGCATCTTGTCTTGACTTGACTAGTGCCCGGACTATGGACCGGAACACACTAGCATACATGTACTTGCTTTACTAATGCCCGAACTATAATGGGACGGAACACATTAGCATCTTGTACTTGCTTTACTAATGCCCGAACTATAATGAGACGGAACACATTAACATCTTGTCTTGACTTTACTAGTGCCCGGACTATGGTGGAACGGAATACACTAGCATCCTTGTACTTGCTTTACTAATGCTCGAACTATAATGGAATGGAATACATTAGCAATTAACTTGCTTTACTAATGCCCGGACTATGGTGGAACGGAACACCTTAGCAATTGTCTAGTTTTTCTTGTGAGCCAGGTATGACATATCCTGGGATATGCCCTACCCTTGACCGACCCAAAGTTCGGATTTGTCATTCATGTCGTAAATCACATGTCTCGTTCTTGTTGTTTCTTGTATGTATACTTATACTTTGAAAAGCTCGATTCATGCATGCATACGTGCTTGTGCATAACAATTGGTGATATTATGGTGACATGCAACAATAAAGCATAATGCAGCATTTCTTACATTTTCATGGACATGGAGGATTTAAGGAAGTACATATAGAGCAATTTATCCAATTTACTAATTATCAATAAACATGTAAGAGTTAAGGAAGCATCCATTGCATTTGATTAAACTAGTCAATTGGGGAAAACCTTAAATCATAATGTCATATTCTTGATTAATTTCTCACACATGCATTTCATCAAACATTTGGTATTCAATCTTTCTTTGAGTCTTTTACTCCTATTTTCATCATTTACATTTCATCAAACATCTAGTATGCATTTATTATGTATACATTGCCCTTCCCTGTTTTCCATCACACAACATCCATTACATCCACATGGCATCCATAATCATTTCTTTGAACATGATTCATATTCAAGAAAATGGAGCATGAGGATTAAATTCACTATCATTCTTTAAAGGAAAATGAAAAAGACTAGGTTATTACTAAACTTAACTAGGAGGGTGTACTAACCTTGAGTATCAACTCTAAATTTGAGGAAAAACTCTTGAGTTGAAACCCCCAATCTGGATGGAGGAGGATCCAACTTGAGGAGGAAGATTCTAGCTTGAACATCCAAGCTTGATTTGAGCTCCACTTGCTCTCCACTCCAAAACCCCTCTTTGGAATCCCTTCCCTTTTCCCTTCTCCTTCCAAAATATCCTCTAGGATTAGGTTACCCCAAAATCCCCCAAATGATCTCCTATTTATAGGCCAAGGGGTAAAAACCCTAATAATCTCGCACTTAAAAAGACTGATTCATGTGCCTACAATCGTTTGTAGGTTTCCTACGACTTTCTAGAGAGTTTACCCTGTTCTGGGACTCTACGATCGTTTGTAGACTTTCTACAATTGTTCGTAGGCCTTCTACGATCGTTCATAGGTTGTTTACGGACGATCGTAACTTTAACAGAAACTTTAAGATTTTTCCCGCTTTGGTATTTTGGCCATAACGTTTGACTCGCTTATCAGATTTTGACGATTCAAATTGTGTTGGACTCATCATTTAAAGGGGAACAATTTTCAGAGAAGCTAATCAGGTTTCTGATTTTTTAGCTAACTACGGTTGTGACCTTCAAAGCTCGGGATTGTTTCAGTCTTCTCAGGATTGCTCCCCTCATCTTAAGGCCCTTATATTTATGGATAAAGTGGGGCTCGGTAACATTAGATTAGCTTGATTTGTAATGTGGTCTGTTGTTTGTAAAAGCATGGGGGTTTTTATTTCCCCTTTCCTTGTGTGTCTCTTTTTAGGGGTAAGGTTTTATGTCCCCCCCTCTTTTTTGAGTCTTAGTAGGGGTAAGGTTTTATGTCCCCCCCTTTTTATTTGTTCTTAAAATTTTCATTTAATAAACAAGTAGGGGTCCACCAAACCCCCCACTCCCCCTGAGTTGGAAAAAAAAAAGGGAAACTATTTTTTGTCTAATAGATAAATCTTAATTTGGAGTTTTTAATTACCTAAATTTGATCTAAAGCTGACTGGCCTAGAAATGGATTCCAGTAGTCCAAATTTTCAGAAGACCCGACTCCGAAAATTCAACATTTAACTCAACCCCGACTCAAAACATAGAAGCATGATAAACATGAACCTCGAAGAGGGTTCCAATACCTTTTGAAAAATTCAACAGTCACTCTATTCCGATAAGCGGTTGACAAAACTAGAGTTCTCTCAATTTGAGGTTATGTCAAGACATTCCTCATCTTTCCAACTTTGACCCTACTTTGATCACTTAGAGAGTTTCACCCTCTTGTTTTTAACGTCCTTAATCTATTCATAAAGGTCCTTAGGACCCTAGGAAGGCTTTAGGCCTTTGCATATACTATGCAAGACACTATTCACTACCCTATTCACATGAACAGTGACTGTGAGATCCGAGGTTCTACATCCCCCCCCCCCCCCCCCCCCCCCCCTCTTATAAGAATTTCATCCTCGAAATTAGAACGATACGAAATCAAGCGGGGACACTTTTCCCATACTCAACCTTGAACTCTACCCCTAGTTATACTAAAAGACATACAAACCCTTCATCAATCAACACAAGACTAGGCACTTACTTGTTGACAAAGCACTTATGTTTTTCATATTACTAAACGCCCACAAAAAGCAAGAAAACTTCATAACGTAATATAGTATGTTTTTACACATTGGCAATGTACTGAAACACAACATTACATCATCCTTTACCAAAAATTGTCATTTGGGCACTTCACCCTACATTTTGTGGAGCTTGAGCATCCAACCCTGGCATGGCAACCACTGACCTAACTCGCCTAGAGAGGCGACTGTGAGAGCTACTGAGGCTTGCCTCCCCGAGGTTGAGCCAGAGGCGGTCGGTGAGGACAACCCCTGATCAAGTGGCCTTGATCACCACAATGGAAACATCCACCCTTGAGCTTCCAACAATCCCTCATATGCTTTCTTCCGCAGTGACTACAGTGCTCATTTCTCGACGCAGATGATAGAGGCTGTAAGAATCGGGTAGTCTGAGTCGTAGTGGGGCTAGGGATCTGTGGTGGAAAATGAGGCCTCTGAATTGGTGTAGACTCGAAGGTCTCATACGGGGCAGTCCTAGCCCTCTTCCCAAGTGATGCTGAGCCATTGGATGGATCTCAACCCATCTCCTTTCTTTTGAAGAATTCCCTAGAATTCAACTCTGCCAACTGAGCCTTATCCACAACTTTGGCATAGGTATCATGCCTGAATATGGAGACCATGTCCTTGATGTAGGCTTGCAATCCCCTCTCAAATCTCCTGACCTTCATTGCCTCTGTGGCTATCAGATATGGAGCGAACCTCGACAATTCAGAGAACTTGGCCTCATACTCAGCCACTATCATGTTCCCTTGTTCCAAGATAATGAACTCTAGTTCTTTCTTCTCTCTAACTCCTACCGGGAAGTATTTCTTGTAGAAAACATCAAGAAACTCTTCCCAAGTCCATTCTTGACCCGCTCGAGTTAAGTCCCTCGTTCTAATGGCGGACCTCCACCAGTGATCGGCCTATGCAACCAATGGGTCTATGCCACCATAGAATACTGGAGGCCTCATCGTCTGAAATGCCTCTATCCCTACTTGTGCTCGGTTTGGAGGAGTAGGGACTAGTGATGCAGCAAGAGGAGTGGCAAGTTGCCTGGTTGTGAGCATAGCTAAGGTCTCAGCTATCACCCCCAAGACTTGTGTAAGGTCAGGTTGCTCGTCCCCTACCGGAGCGTCACCTCCATTTCCTCTATTATGGTAACCAAGATCCTGATTGCCACGTCTCCTGATTGAATCCTAAGAACAATAGCAAAGCATGAGCCTAACTTGGAAACCAACTTTATCTTGACCCCACTTTCAGCAATCACCTAATGTTTATAGGTACATAATAATACATCGAGGCATACAATAAAATAATATAAGCATACACTTAATGTTTCCTAGCGTACGACACCAAGTTCGGTTGAGATTTCAACCAGTTTGACTAAGACTAATTTGTTAGGCTACCCTTGAGAGTAATAACATAACCTGAGTCTAACTTGAAATCAAGCTCCTAACAATCCAATGAGCATATATTGCCTACACAAGTATATCGTATATATCCAAGTACAAATATAATAGTATAATCAAACAACTGGTCTTCCTAGCGAAACTAAGTTCTCACCCTCAATTAAGGTATTAACCAATTTCATACTTAAGACATTAACTGGCTTAAGACTAAGGTTAATGAATAGTTTATACATTTGAGTTATTTAAGTAAAATCCTATGAATCTTTGTGACATGTTTGATGCTCCTAAGATCTACATGAAGCATGCGAGATGCGTATGATGCTCATGATATGTATGAAGCGCATGCTATGTATATGTATGATGCTTATAATATGTATGAAGCGCATGCTATGTATGATGCTTATGAGATGTATGATGCTTATGCCATGTATGATGCTTATGAGATGTATGACTATCCTTGGAATTTATAATATATTTATCATTTTGGATTGAGCACTGGGTCTAGAACGTGCTATAGTAAATGCCCATCTGTATCTAGAAACGTGCATCAAACATCCATGAGCTTTTTAAATATATATATTTGTTCCTACTAGTCATTGGGATGCATGAACTTATATAGACTTATCATCATACCATGATGTGTGACTTGGGCTTATTTGTGATGCAAGATACATTAAGTATAATTTAACAACTGAAATTTTCACAGGATACACATAATAGCATATATATCGAAACCTATGTCTTTTGTTCCGCAATGACTCTAAATCTACTAGACTTGTAAGACGTAAGGGCATCCTATATTCTCACTCAGAAAACAAATCCCTACAGAAACCTAATAACACAATGTACGACCAAGGACCTACCACTCCCTTGTCAACTAACACCAAACCTAGACTCTAGCCTGAGTATCACACAACTCATGAGTCTAACTAGAAAACCCGTTCATAGGTTATAGGGTTTCACTTAGCAGATAACATATAGTATGCACACAACACATAGCATATAATACCACATAACACTACCACACATAATAGTATGAGTATATAAAATTTTCGGGTTTTTCAAGTGAAAATAGACACTAACCTCGGTTGAAATCAACCTGCTCTAGACAAAGACTAAGTGATTAGTCTACACTTGGAATATGAATCCTAAGATGAACCTAATACCTTGGTTTACTTGTGATATCAAACTCTAAATGACCCTAGAGAACCTAATGCCTAGGCTCTGATACCACTTATATCACACCCCAAAATACCACCTAGGAGTTATGATACTTTGGCAATGTGACTTATCCTTATACCATCCTGTAAGTAGTATACAAGGCATGCCAAATAGCAAACCTGAAAATTTCTTTTATGTATATGTTCTTCCAAGTATTTACGTAAACGAATGACTGAATAAAAACTACAATAAATACAAAAGTCACAACACTTGAGTTACCAACTCAAGCCCACATGAAACTCCCCAAAAGTAAATCCAAAAATTAATACATGCCTCTCTCACTCAACCCCACCATAGGGCCACATGTCAATACCCCTAACATCTGGATGACAATTCCGAGCAAGCTCCTACTCTCTATGAATCAACTCGCTCCATGGAACCGGAGCACATATCTCGAAAGGTGCACCTGCCGACATCAATAGGTACGGCTGAGTATGAAATACTCAACGAGTACAAGCTACTAGCTAACAATAGTAATAACATTAATATGCCATGCATAGTACATTTCATCATCACATATATATAATCAGAGTGCAGAAGCTAAGACAAATTACAAGTATAAATCTCGAACATCATAGTATAGTTCTTTGTGCATCTTATGCATCTTATGAGTTCCTTATTCCACTTATCTCATTTGCCTATTACCCGAACTATGAATGGACAGGCATACTAGCGGCTTGTCTTGCTTAACTAGTACCCAAACTATGAAATGAACGGATATACTAGGATCTTGTCTTTCTTTAACTAGTACCCGGACTATGAAATGGACAGTCATACTAGGATCTTGTCTTGTTTAACTACGACTTGAACTATGAAATTGATGGTCATACTAGGATCTAGTCTTGCTTTACCAATGCCCGAACTATAATGGGACGAAACAAATTAGCATCTTGTCTTAACTTGACTAGTGCCCGGACTATGGTGGAACGGAACACACTAGCATCCTTGTACTTGTTTTACTAATGCCCGAACTATAATAGAACAGAACACATTAGCATCTTGAACTTACTTTACTGATGCCCGAACTATAATGGGACGGAACATATTAGCATCTTGTCTTGACTTGACTAGTGCCCGGACTATGGTGGAACAGAACACACTAGCATCCTTGTACTTGTTTTACTAATGCCCCAACTATAATGGGACGGAACACATTAGCAATTAACTTGCTTTACTAATGCCCGGACTATGGTGGAACGGAACACCTTAGCAATTGTCTTGTTTTTCTTGTGAGCCAGGTATGACATATCTGGGATATGCCCTACCCTTGACTGACCCAAAGTTTGGATTTGTCATTCGTGTCATAAATCACATGTCTCGTTCTTGTTGTTTCTTGTATGTATACTTATACTTTGAAAAGCTCGGTTCATGCATACATGCGTGCTTGTACATGATATTATGGTGACATGCAATAATAAAGCATAATGTAGCATTTATTATATTTTCATGGACATGGAGGATTTAAGGAAGTACATATAAAGCAATTTATCCAATTTACTAATTATCAATAAACATGTAAGAGTTAAGGAAGCGTCCATTGCATTTGATTAAACTACTCAATTGGGGAAAACCTTAAATCATAATGTCATACTCTTGATTAATTTCTCACACATGCATTTCATCAAACATTTGGTATTCAATCTTTCTTTGAGTCTTTTATTCCTATTTTCAACATTTACATTTCATCAAACATCTCGTGTGTGTTTATTATGTGTACATTGCCCTTCCCCGTTTTTCATCACACAACATCCATTACATCCACATGGCATCCATAATCATTTCTTTAATCTTTACATTTTGGGTGAACATGATTCATATTCAAGAAAATGGAGCATGAGGATTAAATCCACCATCATTCTTTAAAGGAAAATGGAAAAGACTAGATTATTACTAAACTAAACTAGGAGGGTGTACTAACCTTGAGTATCAACTCTAAATTTGAGGAAAATCCTTTGACTAGAAACCCCCAAGCTTGATGGAGGAGGATCCAACTTGAGGAGGAAGATCCTAGCTTGAAGATCCAAGCTTGATTTGAGCTCCACTTGCTCTCCACTCCAAAATCCCTCTTTGGAATCCGTTCTCTTCTCCCTTCTCCTTCCAAAATCTTCTCTAGGTTTAGGTTATCCCAAAACCCCCCAAATGATCTCCTATTTATAGGCCAACGGGTAAAAACCCTAAAAATCTTGCACTTAAAAAGACTGATTCGCACGCCTACGAAAATTCGTAGGTTCCTACGATCAATCGTAGAGTTTCCAGAGAGTTTACCCTATTTTTGGGACTCTACGATCATTTGTAGACTTTCTACGATCGTTCGTAGGCGTTCTACGATCGTTCGTAGGTTGTTTATGAACGATCGTAAATTTAACAGAAACTTTTAGATATTTCCCGCTTTGGTATTTAGGCCATAACGTTTGACTCGCTTATCGGAATTTGATGATTTAAGTTGTGTTGGACTCATCATTCAAAGGGAAACAATTTTTTGTCTAATAGACAAATCTTAATTTTGAGTTTTTAATTACCTAAATGGGCTCTAAAGATGACTAGTTTGGAAATGGATTCCAGTAGTCCAAATTTTCAGCAAACCCGACTCCGGAAATTCAACGTTTTGCTCAACCCCGACTCAAAACATGGAAAAATGATAAACATGAACCTTGAAGAAGGTTCCAATACCTTTCTAAAAATTCAAGAATCACTCGATTCCGATAAGCGGTTTACAAAACCAGAGTTCTCTCAAGTTGAGGTTATGTCAAGACATTCCTCCTCTTTCCAACTTTGATCACTTAGAGGGTTTCACCCTCTTGTTTTTAACGCCCTTAATCTATTCATAAAGGTCCTTAGGACCCTAGGAAGGCTTTAGGCCTTTGCATATACTATGCAAGACACTATTCACTATCCTATTCACAAGAATTGTGACTGTGAGATCCGAGGTTCTACAACATCTCTTGATTTGTGTGTTCCTTTCAGGATATTCTTAACTGCGATGCTTCATAATTTTTGATAAATAGGATATCACACCTTGTAGATGTTAGGGATATATGATATTTTTTGGTTGCCACTTAATTCATTATCTATTCCCTACTCATTTTATTCTCATCTGCATACTATGGATTGTTGATAATTGTTGATCTATAGATGTTTGATTTTGCTTTGATTGTATATTTTCCAGACTCCCTTGGCCATCCATGCCAAAAAGGGGGAGAGAGGTAACTTACATAGAGAGATGTATATGGGTTACTCATTAAGGGGGAAAGCAAATAATCTTTTAGCATGATTGTATCTCATTAATCATACAGGGGAAGAGCACACTTTGTTGCCTTGATGCTTCCACTTAACCTGTCTTAGTGTGGTAATGATTATGATTAGTGCGCTTTATGTCTAGCTTATGAACTTGTATGTTCTCCATGCTTCACCAGTATTTTTGTTTTAACATGTGCATATTTTCAGGAAGCAAACAACGCTGGTTCCTTATTTTCATGACAAGAAGTCGCTGACTGGTCAATTAGGTAAAATTGTCAGGTCATATAAGGTTTGAAATTTATCCAGATCAATGATCTCTAAGACCTAGAGGGGGGGTGAATAGGTCTATCTAATAATTTCTAACCAATTTTTATTTTTCAATTAATATGTTTTAGAAATCAATGAACAATTCACTCAGACAATCCACACAAATCAAACACATAAGATTTTTACGTGGAAAACCCTAACGAGAAAAAAACCACGGGACCTCGTTCAGCAACAAACTTCACTATGAAAAGATTTCAAGTACAAGACAAGACCTTACCAAAACAGAAACGACGTTCCTAGGTATAGACTCTTACTCTTGATTTCCACGAACCAGCAGGTTCGATCTCCGCCGTAGCAGCTTCGGTTCCACACCGACCACATCTTCTCAAGCTACTTCAAAACCACGATCACACACGATCGATCTCCTTCCACGAAGGCTCCGGATCAAACACCGGACACACACATAAGGTGTAAGGTTGTGAATCAATTTAGGAAGTTTCAAACCCTAGAGGGATCTCATATAGATCTGAGATCACACAATGCAAGATCAAAGGCTTAGATCTATACTTGCATTCTCTAGGATCAAAGAAAGATGAGGGATCAACAAAGATCTAAAAGAACAAGAGGAAAAACCCTAGAGGAGTTTCTCAGACCTCTACTCTTTCAAAAATAAACAAAGATCCGAATTAGGTCTCCAAAAAGTTGTTTATATAGGGTTTAAAAAAAGAATCCAGAAAAATAAAAATTCTTTTTACGGGGACCGATCGAGCGGTGCTCATTACCAATCGCTCGGTCCAAAACGGATCGCTCGGTGCTCATAACCGATCGCTCGGTTAAAAATCACCTCTCTGAAAAAATACCCCATACAAATTTTTTGTCCAGTCAATAGCCACCGATCGCTCGGTAGGCCACCAATCGATCGGTCTCAACACCGAGCGACCGGTTGAGACAAAATTTTTTCCAAACCATTTTTCTTTTCATGTTTATTTGATTCAACTAAGATCAAACAACTTTGTTAGGTTTAAAACTATCCTCCTAGGTATGTTTAGAGTTATCTAAGTTAAATCCAACCTAGGTAGGGGTCTCTAAGTCCATTACCTTTCTAGATCCAGAGTAGGAGCTTTTTCTTCACTTTCTTCAATCTTCTTTATGCTTTAGCTTTTCTCTTCTGACAAGTTGAACACAACTCGACTCACATGACCTATCTAATGATCACGGAATTTGCCAACACCTATTTAGGGATTTACAATCTCCCCCTTTGGCAATTCCGGGACAAAACAAGACTAACTCATATACTAGGTTCAAATTTTCCCAAATGATTCAAAAATGGAAAATTGACCTTTACATGACTCAAAAATAATTAGATGACATTTGACATTTTAACTTGTCATGATTCACCAAACTTAGAACCTGTTTGCCTGCACATGCTAAATCAAAAACCTGTGAAGCATGGGAAATAAAATATGGGAAGAAGTAAAACATGTATAACATCCACAATTCCACAATACTATATCCATAACAGATTAATCATGTATCCATAACATCATCCACAAAATCACAAAATCATCATCCACAATATTATATCCATATGCATATCATGCACTCTCCCCCTTTTTGGCTCGAAATGCCAAAGGCGGACTAGAAACAATAAAATTAATGCATAAACATCAAATGAGATGAGATATAAGAGAATGAGAATAAACCATCCAAATTCATACACCCATAACCAAGTCAATAACATCCAAAAAGGTTTGTACTGAGTACAACCAAGTCAAAATACATCTAAGTCTCAAACTAATACTAGGACTAAGGTAAACTCCAAAATATACACATGAACCATAAGGAGTATCTATCCTAGTACATCAATCTAACTATCACTCCTGCTCATCATCAGAAGTGAGCTGGGACTCATAATAAGCTCGAAAATCACGAACATCTCTCTGTACGCCCAGCACTGCTGCATCGAGTGATCCAAGTCTTCCACGGATCTCTGTGGTGAACTCCTGGTGGGATGAAATATGCGTTGAGAGATCCATCTGCATCTCTCTCATTATTCTGGCTAGATCATCAATCGTGGCCGGAGGTGGATGAGAGGATCCTGTACCAAAATCAGCTTCCTCCTCAATATCTCGAACTGAAGCATGAGAGAAACTCTGAGCGATGGTCTTTTTGTTGATTGGACCTTTCGGATTACGGGTAGGAACTCCAGGAGGAGCAATAATCCCTTGAGAACCAAGGAGTTTAGTAATCAGGGATCCAAACGGAAGAGCTCCAACCACAGTTTGAGTTTGATGGGCTTGAATCATCAAATCAATTATGTGTGCTACAAGGTCAATATCATGTCCACGAAGGAGACTGAATAAAAATCGAGCTCTATCTTCCCTAAGGTCTACAGTATGAACCTTTGGGTGGATATTGGCACTCATTACTAGGTTTACAAGTCTGGCATCCCTAGTGAGTTTTGTTACTTCTATTAAGGAACCAACCCAAAGTGTAGGAGCACCACAAAGAAAGGTGACTACATTGTTCATAGATTCTTTATCCTCATCTTTCTTGTATTTATAAGGATAATAGGCATCTGGAACTCGAGGACAACCAAGAAATTTAGCAATGACATTTGGATTTATCAAAACTGATTGTTCTAAAGATCGAGATTTAAAAGACCAAGTTTTAAAATTGATTTCAGAGAAATTTGAGTAAAATTCCTAGACTAACTGAATAGGAGCAGGACCGGATAAAGTGAGAAGACCTTCCCAGTTACGATCGGGAATGAGCTTAGAAAGGTAATAATCACCAAAATCTGAAATTCTAATGCTCCTTTCAACCATAACACCTTTTTTACTAAAATACTCACTATAAAGCTGAGCAGCACTAGGGCTAATGAAGGGACCCAATAGAACATTTGAAGATGAACTAGCTTTTCCCTTTTGTTTCCGGGTTTTATCTGCCAAAGACTTTTGGCGATTTTCAGTAGTAGAATCCACCATTCTACGGATTGGTCGATCCCCTATTGAAATCCCATGTCCTATTGGAGTGAAAGAGTATGGCTCATTGTGTTCCTCTTCCTCTAGAAGGTCCTCTGGTTTATTGAGGACCAATCTCCGGCGTTTAGAGACACCGGACATGAGGAATGCAAGAATAACTAAGGAGTATGAGAAAATCATGATGAATTTTTGATGCCCTAGATGTGAAAAGTAAACCAAAATCAAGAAAATGATTAAAGATTACCTTTTTAGATGCTAGGAGACCCTTGGAGTAGAAAGAGATGAACGTAAGAGAGATTTGGAGAAGAAGGGACCGAGGGATCGCTCTAGAGTTCGGAGAACAAAATAATAGGAAACTGAGAAATGAGGGTTTTATAACCCTGTTCACGAAAGACCGATTGATCGGTCATTAACACCGAGCGATCGGTGGTTTGGAAAATTTTTTGAAAATTTTTACTTATGATCATTTTTCTCCCCCTCAACCAAAGCAAGACTTATACTCATTTTCACCTCAAAATCTCCTAACAACTATGCACTTATGCAAACATTTATTTCATCAAAATCAAAAAAAATTTAACCAAGAATGTATCTTACAGAATAGTTATAAATAAGGATTCTGTTAAGAACTTTTAGTTTCCATAAGTGATTAATTTTGATTTTTGCATCAAATCCACATTTAGAGTAAATAAATGCTCAGAAGTAATGTGTGTGTAATATTAAAAATTCATAACATGACTCTGAGGATTGGTTTCATCCACAAAACAAGATTTTGATATTATAGCATAAAGGTACTCTAGAATGTTCAAAAACTAGAATTAAAACCAAGAACCATCCATAGAATTATGATGAGCAATGTTTACCCCAAATTTGATCTATAAGGTTATTTCAGTTTATGATCAAATTTTACACATTATCTTTTCTTTGGACATTGGTGACTTTCACTCAAGTGAGAAGGTAGCCCTCTCTAATGACAGTGGGGGGCTTTCACACTAGCAACTCATATAGATACCTACTGTTTGTCTAGGTAGCCATTTCTCACTGTTTGCATTCACTAGAAGCTATCACACAAACTCAAAGGTAGTCTTTTCCATGTCAATAATTTTTTAAAACTAGGGGGCTCATCTTATGGAATTTTAATCACTTTGGTTATACTAGATTTGATTAAACTAGGGAACCATATGATATAATCTATAAATAGGAACTAATACCATCTCAAAAATCAGTTAGAGTGCATGTGCAACACATAACATCATTATTTACTCAACTCTAACTGAGATTGGTGACCATGACCATTTTAAATCACCAGATAGAACTAATAGTTGAACTATCCTTATTTACACAATCCTATGATAGATTTACCCTTGGAATTAATATTCAATTATGATTTCAAATGAATAACTTTAAGCATAATGATAGGAAAGAAGGTCATACAAACACATTATTTTTTGCAACATTTTTCAATTTTTTGAATGTTTTTGGATTTTTATTAATTTAAGGAAACAACAAAAAATAGCTCTATGACTTAAAATCCAACAAGAATAACACATAGGCTATGAAGAAAGCACACCATCACTCAACTCCGCACAAACCAATGGATTTCCTAAGAAATTCAAACCTAAGGGAATCTAAGGGTTTTCTGAGAATGTCTGCATATTGTTTCTCTGTTTGGACATACTCAATACACACAACATTTTGCTCAACTAAATCACGAATGAAGTGATGCCTAATGTCAATGTGTTTTGTGCGAGAATATTGAACGGGATTTTTGGAAATATTGATAGCACTTGAATTATCACAATACACAGTCATAGTGCCTTGTTCAATCCCGTAATCATGCAACATCTGCTTCATCCACAGAAGTTGAGTACAACAACTGTCAGCTGCTATGTACTCAGCTTCGGCAGTGGACAATGAAATTGAATTCTGCTTTTTGCTAAGCCAAGCAACTAAGCAGTTTCCAATATAGAAACATCCTCCGGAGGTGCTCTTCCTATCATCAGCATTTCCGGCCCAGTCGGCATCGGAATATCCAACTATTGTGGCATTGGTATCAAAAGAATACCAGAGGCCAAATGATGGAGTTCCACTTACATATCTAATGATACGCTTGACTGCAAGTAAGTGAGACTCTTTTGGGCTTGCTTGATAGCGAGCACATGCTCCAACACTAAAGGCAATGTCTGGTCTAGTAGCAGTTAGGTAGAGCAAACTACCAATCATGCTTCTGTAAGTAGTTTGATCAACATCTTTGCCTGAAGTATCTTTACTAAGTTTTGTTGTAGAACTCATAGGAGTCCTAGCATGCTTAGCAGAACTCATACCAAATTTCTTCACCAGATTTTTAGCATATTTGATTTGAGATACTGAGATCCCAGAATCAATTTGCTTGATCTGAAGACCAAGGAAGAAATTCAGCTCACCTACCATGCTCATTTCAAATTCATTCTTCATTTGTTCAGCAAATGATTGAGCATGTAAGTCTAATGTGGAACCAAACACAATGTCATCAACATAGATCTGGGCAATGACAATATCACCTTTCACATTTTTTATAAAAAGGGTTCTGTCTACTCCCCCTCTCGAAAATCCTTTTTCCAAGAGATAAGTAGTCAACCTCTCATACCAAGCTCTTGGAGCTTGCTTTAAACCATAGAGGGCCCTTTTTAATCGATAAACTTGATCAAGGTGATGTGGATCTTCAAACCCTTTTGGTTGTTCCACATAGACTTCTTCCTGTAGAATGCCATTCAAAAATGCACTCTTAACATCCATTTGAAACAACTTGAATTTCATATGGCAAGCCACAGCTAGAAGAATTCTGATTGATTCTAGCCTGGTTACAGGAGCAAAGGTCTCATCGAAGTCAATACCTTCAATTTGGGTGTATCCTTGTGCAACTAACCTAGCCTTATTTCTTATGATAGTACCTTTTTCATCAGTTTTGTTCTTGAAAATCCATTTGGTACCTATCACATTTATATTGTTAGGCCTAGGTACTAAATACCAAACATCATTCCTAGTAAACTGAAGTAACTTATCTTGCATTGCATTGATCCAATTATCATCTGCAAGGGCTTCAGCTACATTCTTGGGTTCAAAAGATGAAGTATAGCAAATGTAGCTAACTTCATTTTCAATTTGTTTCCTTGTTCTCACTCCACTTTCAAGATCACCAATTATATCTGTGGAGTTGTGAGGACTTATGACCCTAGGATGTGTGGGTTTTAATGGAGATGATTGCTTAGTAATAAGTGGAGTTGAAGAAGTTTCAACATTTTCATTTCCAGCATTATCATCATCCTCAAGTTGCACATTTTCAACACCAGAGTCATCCACAACTACATTTATGGACTCCATAATCGTAGAGGTTCTCAAGTTGTACACTCGATAAGTTCTACTGTTGGTGGAATATCCAAGAAATATCCCTTCATCACTCCGGGATTCAAATTTGCCCAGTTGCTCTCTATCCTTAAGGATATAGCATTTACTTCCGAATTCTCGAAAGTACTTGACACTGGGTTTCTTGTTATTCCACAACTCATATGGGGTTTTCCTTGTTCCAGGTCTTACAAAAACTCTATTAACTATATAGCAAGCAGTGTTAACTGTCTCAGCCCAGAAATGAGAAGCTAGATTGTTGCTGTGAAGCATAACTCTAGTCATCTCTTGGAGAACTCTGTTCTTCCTCTCTACTACACCATTCTGCTGAGGTGTAATAGGTGTAGAAAATTCATGTTTAATACCCGACTCATCACAAAAGTCGTTGTACTTAGAGTTTTCAAACTCCTTTCCATGATCACTTCGAATTCGAGTGATTGGGCATCTTTTCTCATTTTGAATTTTCAAGCAAATACTTTTGAAATTGTCAAAAGCATCGGATTTCTCTCTTATAAATGCCACCCATGACATTCTTGAGGAATCATCAACCATGACTAAAATGTATCGCTTTCCACCTAGGCTTTCAGTTCTTGTAGGACCCATAAGATCCATATGAATTAATTCCAGTGGATATGAAGTAGCAATTCTTGAAGTCTTCTTATGTGGGGTTCTAATTTGTTTACCAATTTGGCATGGCCCACACACAGCAGTAGAAGGCTTTCCTAGTTTGGGAACACCTCTTACAAGCTCTTGCTTAGAGATTTTACATAGGTCTTTGAAGTTCATGTGACCTAGTTTTCGGTGCCACAAATCAACCTCCTCAATTTTAGTCTTATAACAGACATTTGAGGGATTAGGACTGGGAATTAAGCCGTAGCAATTGTCAGTGGTTCTCAACTCTTCTAGAACACACTTACCTTTACCATTAATGACTAAGCATTTATTTTGGGTAAAGTGCACAGCATGGTTATCATCACATAGTTGACTTATGCTAATTAAATTAGCTTTCAGTCCTTCAAAAAACAAGGCATCTTTCAATTTTGGTATGCCTGGTGAATCGATGATACCCTTCCCTTTGACTAAAGACTTGCTTCCATCACCAAATGTAACAGTCCCATCTGGACAGTCCTCAAATTGAGTAAATAAGGACTTGTTACCTGTCATATGCCGAGAACACCCACTGTCGAAGTACCACATTTCTGTGTTTTGGGCTTTCAAGGTAGTGTGAATGACGAAGCACTTAAGGTCATCCTTTCTTACATACACAGTCTTTAAACTTTGTTTAGATCTTTTATCATTAAACTGTGTATTAGAAACCTTTTTCCTTTTTGTCCTCCTTGACCTTTTCCTGTTTTGTTCAATTCTAGCTTTTTGATTAGTCAAATTCTTTCCTCTTGAATAATCATTTGGAATAAATTGACCAGTTCTTGTCATAGAGATTTGAACAATTCTATTAACATCTTCGCTCAATATTCTAGACTTTTCAGCCAGAACCTGAATCTGCCTTTGAAGAGTCCCTTGACTTTGATTTTGGTTCCATGAACCATTTTGGGGAGCTCTCCTAAAAGCATTACAATTTGGTCGAATGTGACCTCTCACACCACAAAAGTGACATGTGGGTATGAATCTTGGGAGAGGAGGAGGATTTCTTCTAAAAGGAATTTGATTCCTCATAGCATTCACTCTAGGAGCTGTATTTCTAGGCTTTACAAAATTTGTATAAGCCTAAGTACTTGATGTAGAAGGTAGATTCACTTTAGGATCAGAATGTATTGGCTAAACACTGCACTAGCCATTGTACCAACAGCTAAAGGACCAGCTGGTGTGTCAGCATGTCCTATCCCAGATCTACTCGAATTTGACCCATATTTTCTAACTAATTCATCTAGGCAGCTAGTGTTACCAAACATTTTTACTTCTTTTTCAAGAGTATAGACCTTCTGAATCAAGTCAGTCTTGTCTTTAAGGGTAATTTGATGTTCTTTTTCAAGAAATTTCACCATATCAACAAGAGAGTCTTTAAAAGTTTCCAACTCCATTTGCAGAGTTCTTAACTCTTCAATTTCTTTCATGGAAGTGTCTCTTTCAACTTCTAATTTTCTGACCACATTAGTCAATGAGACATTCTCTTCCAAAAGACATTGAACTTTCATAACAAATGCTTCTTTTTCATTTTCCAACTGACTAACTAGAGCACTCTTCTCTTCTGCTACTAGTTTACAAGTATCTCTTTCATTTTGAATGATTTTGAGTTTTTTGCTCAAAGAGATTTTTGTTTTAGTCAGCTTCAAACTTTCACCATACAACTTATCATAAGTTGTTTTCAAATCTTCATCACTTTCAGAGTCAGTTTGACTCTTCTGTATGTCATCACTAGACTCAGTATGAACACTCTCATCACTTCTATCCTTTTCATCAACCGTAGAGGTAGTCTCAAGAATCCCAGAAAGGGAAACAGTGAAAACCGTATGATTTCCAGTATCTTCACTTGAAGAGGAACTGTCCGATTCTTCATTCTTGGAATCACTGTCATCCCAACAGGCATTCATCACCTTGCCCTTACTCTTCTTCTTGTTAAGGCAGTTAGGTGAAATATGACCGAAGCCATGGCATTCATAACATTGAACACCTTGGGATTTCTTGTCGCCACTCTTGGAATTTTTCTTGTTTTCCCAGGGCTTAGACTTTGACTTCTCAAAAGATTTTCCTCCCTGTTTGGGATTGAACCTCTTTTTCGTTCTAAAAAATTTTCGAGATTTTTTAACGAAGAGAGCCATTTCTTCCTCATTCATATCTCCATCCCTGTCATCCTCATCCAAAGATTCTTTGATAGATTTCAAGGCTAAAGATTTGTTCTTCTTGGATGGACGGAGATTGAGTTCATAGGTTTGGAGTGAACCAACCAATTCCTCAATCTTCAGAGAGTCAACATTTTTACTCTCTTCGATTGCAGTGACTTTGGGTTGAAATCTCTCAGGGAGAGATCTAAGGACTTTTCTAACTATTTTGGACTCAGATATTTTTTCACCTAAATTGAAACTAGCGTTGACAATGTCACTAAGTTTTGCATAGAATTCATCAAAAGTGTCATTGTCATCCATGTTTAAATGTTCAAAGTTGGTGGTTAACATTTGGAGTTTTGAGATTTTAACAGTGGTAGTACCCTCATGGGTAATTTCAAGAATGTCCCAAGCCTCCTTTGCTGTTTCACATGAAGAAATTCGTCTGAATTCCTCAGCAGTGACTGCAGTAAAGATAGCATTGAGACCTTTAGTGTTCCATCCACTTGACTCAAGCTCTTCTCTGGTCCATTCATTAGAATATTTGACGACAGTCAAATCACCTACAGTTTTTATAGGCGTAGTCCACCCATTCTGTATAGACACCCAAATTCTCTCGTCAATTAATTTGAGAAAGGCTCTCATTCTAGCTTTCCAGTATGCATAATTATACCCATCAAAAAGTGGGGGACGAGAGACGGATCCACCTTCTCTTAGAGTACTCATGATCACGGATAATACAGGATCACACTTAAGGGATTAGCCTTACTAGTGAACAAGCTCTGATACCAATTGAAATTTATCCAAATCAATGATCTCTAAGACCTAGAGGGGGGGGTGAATAGGTCTATCTAATAATTTCTAACCAATTTTTATTTTTCAATTAATATGTTTTAGAAATCAATGAACAATTCACTCAGACAATCCACACAAATCAAACACAGAAGATTTTTACGTGGAAAACCCTAACGGGGAAAAAACTACGGGACCTCGTCCAGCAACAAACTTCACTATGAAAAGATTTCAAGTACAAGACAAGACCTTACCAAAACAGAAATGACGTTCCCAGGTATAGACTCTTACTCTTGATTTCCACGAACCAGCAGGTTCGATCTCCGCCGTAGCAGCTTCGGTTCCACACCGACCACATCTTCTCAAGCTACTTCAAAACCACGATCACACAAGATCGATCTCCTTCCACGAAGGCTCCGGATCAAACACCGGACACACACACAAGGTGTAGGGTTGTGAATCAATTTAGGAAGTTTCAAACCCTAGAGGGATCTCATATAGATCTGAGATCACACAATGCAAGATCAAAGGTTTAGATCTATACTTGCACTCTCTAGGATCAAAGAAAGATGAGGGATCAACAAAGATCTAAAAGAACAAGAGGAAAAACCCTAGAGGAGTTTCTCAGACCTCTACTCTTTCAAAAATAAAAAAAGATCCGAATTAGGTCTCCAAAAAGTTGTTTATATAGGGTTTAAAAAAAGAATCCAGAAAAATAAAAATTCTTTTTACGGGGACCGATCGAGCGGTGCTCATTACCAATCGCTCGGTCCAAAACGGATCGCTCGGTGCTCATAACCGATCGCTCGGTTAAAAATCACCTCTCTGGAAAAATACCCCATACAAATTTTTTGTCCAGTCGATAGCCACCGATCGATCGGTCTCAACACCGAGCGATCGGTTGAGACAAATTTTTCCAAACCATTTTTCTTTTCATGTTTATTTGATTCAACTAAGATCAAACAACTTTGTTAGGTTTAAAACTATCCTCCTAGGTATGTTTAGAGTTATCTAAGTCAAATCCAACCTAGGTAGGGGTCTCTAAGTCCATTACCTTTCTAGATCCAGAATAGGAGCTTTTTCTTCACTTTCTTCAATCTTCTTTATGCTTTAGCTCTTCTCTTTTGACAAGTTGAACACGACTCGACTCACATGACCTATCTAATGATCACGGAATTTGCCAACACCTACTTAGGGATTTACAAGGTTCGAGTATTGTAATTCTTGGCTGTTTCTTAGCCTGAGTCATGTAAAAGTTAGTCTCTGTTTTGTGATTCAGTTTAGGAGAGTATGGTCTTTGTCATGTTCGCTAGTACTGTTTTGTCACGTAATTTCCAAACGAGGAGATTGTAAAGTCCATATTTGGATTGACTAATTTCGTAAAACAAACCATGGTTAAAGGGTGTCTTAGTCCAAGAAGCTTCAAGCTCTAAAAGTCAAATGAAGACGAAGACAAAGTTGTTGTTCATGTGCCGCAAATGTGCATAGGAATTGTAAGTGACTTAGATGACATCTACCTTTGGAGTAATTAACCTAGATAATGTCTAATATACCCTACGTGGTTAGAAACAAGTCAAGGTAGTTAAAAATCAGTTTTTGGGCAAATTTCATGTTGGTAGTTCGAAGTATGTCATGGGTGTTCAAACCATGCAACCAAAAATGTCTGAGAGGAAAATCCAGTGACTCGGGTTATGGGATGGTTCGAACCATCCCATGGGCGTTCGAACGACCAAGGGGTGGTTTGAACCACCCCTTTGGGCATTCAGACCACCTTGCTGGAAAGCCTATATTGGAATTTTTTTCTCCCCTTTTTGGTTTGCCTATATATACTATTGTTCCTTATGACGAATTAGAGCTTTTGAGACTGAGAAGAGAGGCTCTCAAAGTTGTTCTAGGGTTCCCACATGGTGGATGATGTATCCCTTTGAGCTCTCTCTCTTGTTCTAGACTAGAGTGCAAGTTTCCATCAAATATTCACTTGACTTGCTTTGTTGATTCTCACTGTTCATGAGATCACTCTATATCCGTGTTTAAACTGAATTAAACCCCTCAAACTCCTTGTGAGTATAAACTTGGTTGGCATGTGCAAAAGCTTTCATTGAAAGAGATATGTCCCTGTAGCGGATCATGGTTGTTGTGGTTCGAGAAATTCAGAGCCGCCTAGGCAGAGATTAATCGAGAGTGTGGTTGCAGAGTTCTGAGAGGAGCACAATCGACTGTTGGTAGATTATCTTGGCATGCGAGCACGTGATTGCTTATTGAGACGTTGAGGACAGGTTGCCAAGGATCGTTGTGTCGAGTCCGGTTAGGTACAGTTCGAGTCTGTAAGTATTTGTTACTTCTGCTTTTAGTTAAATCTCTTTCATCTGGACGAGGTCCCATGGTTTTTCCGGAGATGATTTTTCATGTAAAAATCTTGGTGTTGTGGTTTGTGTACTTGATTGGTTGTTTAACGTTTCTGCAACTTTAATTCATAAAATTAAAATTGGTAGACAGACGTTAGAAAACCTATTCACCCCCTCCCCCCTCTAGGTCTTGTTGATACAAAAAAGGATAATTTCACCAAGGTTTGATGAACCCCAAAGATTGGTAAATCTTAATCACAGTTAAGGGGTATTAAAGGAACACATGTTGACATGTGGAACGTAACCGGACTCCTTGGTGTTCGGTTACAACTTGAGAGAATTTCAAGTTAATTGAGTTATATTCCAATAGAACAGGAGATCAAATCACAGCCAATTGCAATTGAACTCGGGGAGAGTTCAATTGCACTCATAGGTCAACACGTGTCCTTGTTAACCCTTATTAATTGTGGTTAAGCCTTTAGGGTTCAATAATTTAACCTTGGCTTTTAAAAACATATTTAACTCTTGATAAGAATTTTTAACCCTTAGGGTGTGTTCGGTTGAGGGGTAAATGGGTGGGAGAAAGTAAAGTAAAGTGAAAGAATTGTATAAATTCTCTTGTGTGTTTAGTTTGAGAGAAAAGTTTAGGGGAAAGTATAAATTTTTCCAAAATTATCATTTGCTCTCTTTAGGAATAGGGTTCAACAAAAGGGTAGATTTGGAATTGAAAGTTTTTACTTCACTTTCTTTCACAATTCCAGCTTTTTGGTGGAATAAGGTTTGGGTGAAAGTGAGAGAAAGTTGTACACTATTGAGAAAGTTCAAGTTTTACTTTCAAAATCCCTCAAACCGAACAGGGTGAAAGTGGGAGAAACTCCCACTTTCACCCACTTTTCTTCACATTCCCCTCAACCAAACACACCCTTAGGGTTAATATTGTTTTTAGATGAGTTGTCTTCTTGTCTAGAAAAATAGAAAGTGGATGGGGAAGAAAGTGGATTTAGCATTGCTCTTTTTGAGATACATCATAGTGAGTGCATCGACTAACCGGACTCAAGTTTTAGAAATGATCTAATCAGAGCAGACATCGTTCGTACCAACGAATTGCTTATTATGGGCCCTGTTGTGATTCAGTCTCCACTAACCTGCAAAGTTAGTATCGCAGCGGGAGACACCAAGAAATTGAATTTAGAAAATATGCAATAGCACAATATAAGAAGTTACATGGTTCGGTATAAAAGTCTACGTCCACTTCAAATATGAGAACGAGGGTAAAAGAAAACACAAGAAGTTCATTTCAATACCTAAAATTCACACCCAGCAATTCTTATACACTTTCTCTTTTTCTCTCACTCAAACCCGTGAAAAACTCACAAAAAACTATTCTTCTCTGTTGACAAAAAAAATATTCTCTTTATATTATCCAGTTCATAAAACTTAATACGTAAAATAGTCCTTAACTTATAGATAAAGAGATGCTCCAACGGAAAAATAAAGACATAAACCTCACAAGTGTAAATCCAGGAGAAGAAAGTCAAAAAAATCTTGCAGTAAGGGGTCTTCAAAGTAGCTTTTCCATGCTTGTTATCACCGTCACCTTCTTGCGAAACAATTTGGAAGTAATGGGCAGATTTCACATTAAATTGTCAACTTGAAGTCCCTGGTATGGACACAGCTGTTGGCTCGCCCAACATGAGGTCGATGGAAAATGTTTTATTGCAATTTCCTCGTTGTTCTATGCAGACCCTATTCCAATTGGGGTGATATCATCGAGGTGGAGCCGCATAACAAGCGTCGGTGCTATTTTTAAAAGTGACAAGCGTCGGTGTTATTTTTAAAAGGAAAATAATCTACTCCTCCGTGGGTGACGTGCCGAGGTGCGTCTCGACTCTCCTTTTCTTGCCATGCGTCCTTTTAAAAAAACTCTTTTTAACTGTGGTTAAGATTATTCACCCTAAGGTTCACCCATGTACTTTTGGTTTTTAGAAAAATAATATAAAAAGGCTAACCATAGTATTAAAAAAAGTTAACCTGGGTTTATGACAGTTGAAGGGCAACTTTGTGAGAGCGAGGACCAACAGTTCCTCCTCGTCCGTGGAGCAAAGTATTGCTCATTTTTAAAAGAGTGTTTTTTATTAGATTAGCTTTCACGTATACCGTACAAGTTATATGGGGATGGTATTTTGCCGCACCGCTTGAGTCGATACCAAACACCCGCTAAGAACATCTAAGGTTGACATTGGGTATATCTAATACCAATCTGATGACAATAATACACGATGGTCGATTGAAAATGAAACTATTTGTTGGTGGATTTATAGAGAATGATTAGGCGATATGAAATATTTTGATTTAGGAGTATAGGCCCCAAATTATTTTTTCACGATTAAGTTCTTGAGCCATTTCATACATACCTTACGGGTATTGATAAAAAAAATATATTTTATTCTGCCTCATATTATGCCTTATTAAATAATTAAAGAATATAATTTAACTTTTTGGGGGCAACTGTCCCTTATCCTATGATTAAGTCCAATTAAATAATTAAATAACTTAATATTAAAGATAGGGAAATAAATAAAGGACTGTGCATCTAGTCTTCATTGGTCCATGACCCCCTTATTAACACCCACTAGCTGTATTTAAGATTCACTTAGCTCAAGGTTCATCCATCCAACCTTGGTTTTTTTAAAATAAATATTAATTTTATTTTAGTTAAACTTAACCATAGTTTAAAAGGGTACTAAAACTTTAAAGGGACACGTCGGTGCTAATCACTGCTTAGATAGATTATTTTAAAAGATTCAGGAAGCACGATGCATGCCCTCATTCCCATGACTATGCCTTAAAAAAATTGTTTTTTTAAAAGTTTAGGGGCATGTGCTCCTGGCTCCACCCCTCCATATGAGTAAGAAAAGTTGGATGCTTACTTGGTACCCCAAATATACTATTCGAATAGGCAAGTCAAGAAAGAAATGAATGAATCAAAATTATTCACTTTTAAGCTCTATTTCTGTCCTAGGACAATATGAATGTTCTACCATTTTCTATTACACCTAATTTTAGGGGCGGTAAACTATCGTTTGATTATTTAATTTAAATCTCCATCCATGGTCACAGAGGAATTTCTTGAGCATTTCACTGAGAACTAACTGTAATATTTTACAAATCCCAATTCCAAGAAGTCTCTATTTAATTGTTTGTTGGATACCAAATTCACAAGGTCCTGGAAGTTCCCCACAAGACCACAGACAGACAGACGCAATAACTTCTTTTAGGTGCATTTCTTAGTTTCTTTCCACAAAGACTTGTACAATTACAGGAATCTTCAGGTCTACCATGTCTTGCACTTCACACAAACCAATCTCAAACGTATTAAACACCACCTTTCGTTTATCATATAAATATATAATCCATCCTCGCCAGTTTCTCATCTTCACTTACCATCTTTCCCAGTAATCTATACTACGTTATAATGAAGAACACAACATCAAACACCGCTAATTTCTCCTTAACCGACTTGGTTGTGCTCTTATTGCCCAGAATTCTCAGCTGGTTCATTAGAATTGATGAGTTCTTCTCAAGTTTTGAGTCTTTCATCCAATCCCAACTCCATTCAGTCTTCAGTACTGCATTGAAGGTTTGGCCCGAGAGGAAACACTTGAATACCGAATTGCCGAGCAGGCAGTTTTGTTTTCATGAGAAGGGAGATTATGAGAAGATATGCAGAGATGATGTGGAGATTATAATGGAGAGGCTGGGGTTGTTCTGTAACTCCGATGGCGAGAAACTTCAGGAGAAGTTGGGTTTGGATGAGCTTTCAGTCCTGTTTGAAGAGAAGGAGCCGAGTTTGGAGGAGGTGAAGGAAGCTTTTGATGTGTTTGATGAGAACAGAGATGGGTTCATAGATGCAAGGGAGTTGCAGAGAGCTCTCTGCAGTTTGGGCTTCAGAGAAGCATCGGAGCTCGAGGAATGTAAAAGGATGATTGGAGCATTTGATGAAAATGGAGATGGATGTATAGATTTCAATGAATTCGGGAAATTTATGGAGAACAGCTTCGCTGAAGATAATTAAGTGCAACTTGGAAACTCAATAAATAAGTCCAACTTTTGTTTTTTGCTGTGGATTTTGTTGGGCTTATATGATGTATCTTTTGTTGAATTATGATAGAGGGGTGTGTGGGGTTAAAGGCTTGGGTTGAGATTGAGGGTTGTGTGTGGTGTGGTATGCGTGAGTGAGTGAGTGTGTGTGCGGTTAGTATATTTTCAAAATATATATATATGAATTATGATCTACTTAGTCAAGGCCTAAGTTGTATGGTGTGTATGTCCTATTCTATTATCTTAAGTCCCTAATACCTTATCATTTTATCTTGTTATGTTAGGGCAAACTTTTTCATTCAAAAAAAATATATCTACTAATATAATGAGAATGGTTGTATTGTATTAAAAACGTTGATTGATTTTTTGCTTAATTTCAAAACTGTTTCTTATCTCTACTATTATAATAAGAGGAGGGTAGGTGACATTGATTGACTTTTTTTACTCTGATAAAAAAAAATTATTATATTATCCTATTACTATTTACTATTTAGTGAATAGATATTTAAGGGTATTAAAGTCATTGGTTGATTCCCTCAACTATCTACTCCTAGTTTTCTCACACTCTTTCACTCATAATTATGTGTTTTCAATCACCGCACAACTCACATTTTTAACACATTTTCTCTCTCTCACATCTCACATCTAACACACGTTCATAGACCCAATAGGTCCCTCTTTTCACTCTCTCTCTCCCTTCTCTCTCATGTGCATCCCACGTGCGGCCCACTAGTCATATATAAAGACAAAATGTTGATTGAATTTTTGCTTAATTTCAAAACTGCTCCTTACTCGTATAATAATGTGAATGTCGTGTTAAAAAGTTGATTGTTTTTTATGCTTAATTCCAAAATAGCCCCTTACTCATATATAAAGACAAAATGTCGATTGAAATTTGGTTAGTTTAAAAAATGCCCCTTACTCATGTATAAAGACAATAATGCTTAAAAAGGTTGATAGAATCTTAGCTTAATTCCAAAATTACCCCTTTTCTAATATATAACGATAATGATACTTAAATATGTTAATTGAATTTTAATGTAATTGCAAAACTGCAATTTATTAATATATCTATCAATACTATTATAAAGAGAGTGACCATATTCAAAATGCTGATTGAATCTTAGCGTAATTCTAAAACTAAAATTGACTAATTTTAGCTTTATTAATAAATAAAAAAGAGACTTATGAATTTAACTTAATTTTAAAACTCCCATTTACTAATATATAAAACAATGTTTTCATAATCATATCGTCCGTTGAACTACCTGGGTGACCGGTTCTTGACTCGACCGATTGAATCAGTTTGGTTGGATCGTATCCTTTTTATTATTAAAAAAATATTTTTTTTCTTTTTTGGTTGGCCTTTTGATTTTTTTCAGTTATATCACCAGTTCTCCGATTGAATCGATTGATTCTTCCAATTCCCAGTTTTAAGGCCGATTTTTAAAACAGTCCAGTGATATGTGTTTTTTGGAATAGAAAAAAGATGAACTATTTAAAATAGTTTTCATAATCATAAATATGAACTATGTTTTCATAATCATAAATATGAACTATTTAAAATAGAAAAAAAATGAATCCATTAGTGATATGTGTCACTCCCCAAAATCTCACCTAGGAGTTAGGCGTAACTTTGTGCGTGACTAACCTGTCTTGCAAACCATCCTGTACAAGAATACCAAGGCATGACATAGTTGAAGCATAACTAAAAATTTCTTTAATATATAAGACAATATTCTAAGTTTATACAAAGTAACATAATCCAAAAAGTGAAGTGGACGTGCCCACTTTAACAAAATACCAAAAAGAAACATCACTGTCTCTCCACTCAACAATAGTCTAGATAGGACCACCTATCTAGATCCCTGTCCTCCTAAGGCTGTAACGGAATAGCCGCCTCTTCTTCCACATACTCCTCCTCAATCCATGGCTCGGGGTTGCAGACGTCAAACGGACCTGCAGACATGAAATGTACGGTTGAGCATGAAATACTCAGCGAGGACAAGCTGCTAACTAAAAATGTTACAATTAATAATATCATGCGACTACTTAAGATAACAATTCATAATTCATGCATTGAACCGCACATAGAAATCATACTCTAAAACTTTAACTTAAATTGTGCATAACTTTCAAAACCCTATCTTAAGAGCTTTCGTAGAAAACCAAAGTATCTTATGAGTTCTTATGAGTCATATGAGCCCTATAAGCCTTATGAGCCTTATGAGCCTTATGAGTCTTATGAACGTATGATCCGTAGAGACTTATGAGATGATCTTCGACTTGATCCTTATGAGCTTATGAACCGATCTTAGACTTATAAGTTTCTTATGAGTTCTTATAAGAGCCTTGTGAGGCTTATGATCCTTAGAGACTTGTTAGCCGATCTTGGACTTGATCCTTATGAGTATTCGTAACCGATCTTAGACTTATGATCCTTAGAGAAAATTGTAATCGTTCTTAGACTTTACCAACCCATAGTTTGGCCTTGTCAAATGCTTATAAACTTATGAGTTTTCTTATGAGATTTTCCATAGAAAATTTTCATATGAACCTTCTAAATATCATGCTTATACAAACCTCGATCATGTAAGACATAGAGTGTTTATAGTACTTGTGAGCATCCTAGCAACTTAGAAATCTTTATTCATGCATATACGAGACATATAGGCATCTTGATAGATTAGGAAAGCTTTAAAATATTCAAGACATGTTAGGATCAGTTAAAAACACCATAGTAGACTTGTTCCCCTTTGAATGACGAGTCCAACTCAAGTTGAATCACCTCAATCCGATAAGTCATTCAAAAATTATGGCCGAAACACCGAGGCAAACAAAACGGGGCACCATAACCGGTCGAGCGGTGCTCAAGAGGGGTCGACCCCTCCACTACCGGTCGACCGGTCATCACCAGGGGTCGACCTGTGGTTGCACTTTTTGTATGGGGGTTTTTTCCAAAACCCCCTAAATTAATCGGTCGACCGGTAGACACCTCCGGTCGACCCCTCCTTCTATTTTGTGCTGAAACCGACCATTTTGAGATATTTTAAGGGTATAGGGGTCTTTGGCCAACCCATTTGGCTATAAATACAAGTCAAATTCATGTCTTAGGGTTTACAACACCCTTAGAGAAGATTTTGAGAGAAAAGAGAGAGAATTTAGGGTTTTTGAAACGGTTTTGTGCGTGCTTCGTCGAAGATCACAAGGTGAAGCTTGTTCTTGCTTCCAAAGTCCGATCTTCACTTCCACGAGCTTTCTCAAGCTTGAATTTGATTCCACAAGCTTGCTCAAAGTTTTCTCTCGCTTCCAAAGAGTATTCCAAAGCGAATAGACCATAGGGATCCGGTCTCGAAAGGTAGATACATTCTACTATCTTGCTTTGCTATTATTCATTAATAAAGGTTATGTAAACTATGTTGTGAATAAAAAAATGGGATTCTAGACTATGTGAGAATAAGCTATTGTTATGAATTATTATGGTTTGATGTTTGAGGATTTCTCTAAGTATACTATGATGCTATTAAGGTTTATATGAACATGTTTTGATGCTTACAAGCTTTCTAAGGTTATAATGATGCTCACAAGCACTCTATGCACTATATGTCTTGCATGACCGATGTTTTCTTATAAGTATGGACATCCAAAATTTCATAAGCATAGACTCATAAGCCATAGCTCACAAGCTCATAAACATTGATAAAGCCAAACATCGGGTTGGTCAAGGATAGAACATATCCAAGGATATGTCATATCCGGCTCAAAGTAATCTAATAAGAAATTGGAAAAAACCAACGGAAAGGTTGGTCAAGGATCTTGGCAACCCACTTCTATGTATTCGATGAAGGGTGTTTATATACCCAACTCTAAGTCTTTTTACGGGTGCTAAGGTTTAGCTCAAAGTTATGGTCATAAGGATCTCATAAGCTCATACGATCTCATAAGTGAATCTCAAAGTCTCTGAGTGCTCTAAGTTTCTTCGGATCATAAGCTCTAAGGAATTCTACGAACTCTAAGGAACTTAAAGAACTCATAAGACTCTTATTCTCATCCGACTCATGATTTTGGATTTCATACGGAAACTCATAAAAAATGATTTTGGAAACTATGCTTTTAAGGATTTCTACGTCTCTATGGCTTTGCATGTTTAATGATATTATTACATTGTTAGCTAGTAGTTTATAGGCACTGAGTATTCCATGTTCAGCTGAACTATTGACTTCAACAGGTTTTGATGAGCGTGCTCCTGAGCCTTGGATAGAAGAGGAGTACTACGAGCCGGATCCTACCATGGGTCATCATCCGGATGATGGAGCTGTAGATAGGTGGTCATATCTAGACTATTGCTTAGTGAGGAGAGTGAGAGAGAGGTTTATTTGAGAGTGTGACTTGTCCACTTCATATTTTGCAATGTTCAGTTGGTTCAGACTTAGAATCCAGTTATGAGCTCATGTTATTAGAAATTTTGCTTCTGCTATGTATATGCCTTGTGTTTTTCACAGGATGGTTTGGTTTGATATGATAAGTGACGAGCTAAAGTATCCTTAACTCCTAGGGGTTATTTTGGGTCGCGACATGTAGTTTACAAGCCTTTATGCATTTTAGGAGTTTTCTACTGTGAAGTTCCATTAAAGCTCTCTCGCTCATATGGCCAAGTCGCATGTGTCATAAGTTGGTTTCATCATTCCCTTCTGATGAATCAATTGATGCTCCACCTGTAACAGTGTTCCCTATCATCTTATATAGGGTTCCATTTCTTTCACCCTTCAAAATAACAAGGGCTATCTTGACTATGTTTAGAGCTCCATCTAAAATTGTGTACTTACAACCTACGGCTTTCATAGTACCCAAAGAAATTAAATTCTTCTTGAGTCGGGTATATGTGTCAAACAGACTCATGTTGGACACATATAAAATGAACAGGTTGAATTTAGAATCCATGAATCATGGAAAACTTCTTTACTTATGTAGGTGTAAAACGCTTCGTCGTCACTGCTTTCATCTGAAGCTAAATTAGCTTGTTATGAGGCTTTCTCTTTCCCTTTTTCCAATTCCTTTTCTTGTTCCTTCTTTAGGATTTTGCAATCTTTCTTAATGTGACCATATCTTTTACAATCGAGACATTGTTTTCAAAAATTTTCAGACTTGAATTTTGGCCTTCCTCTTTTTTGATCTTTCCCTTTACTTTTATCATTCGTTCTCCCTCTTACAAATAAATCTTCAGCTTGTGTTTCATCTTCGTCCAAACTTTTCTTTCTCATGTCATTTGAGAGTATGGCCATTACTGTCATTTGAGAGTAGGGCCGTTACAGTATCTTCTAGCTCTATGTTATTTGTTCCAAAGAGTAGGATTGAAACGAAATTTTCCTAAGAGTGTGAAAGAGAAGAGAGTAGTATAAGACCTTGATCCTCATCCTTGACATTCTCATCAACATTGGCTAACCCAATGATCATTCTGTTGAACGCATTCATATGCTCTGATACCAATTTGTGATGTAAATGAACTTGTAAATAATGAACAATAAACACACAAGACCACACTATTAATATATATATATATATATATACACACACACACACACACACGTGGTTTACCCGGTATGGGCTACGTCCACGGAGATATCACCTTCTTCACTAAATCAAAGTAAAGAGAATACTAAATCACTCTCTTAGCCTCTCAAACAAAATTATGTCTCTCAGAATAGTTTGGATTGTCTTAGAAACCCTAAACCTAAAAGTATAATATATATATATATACTAGGTTTGAAGCAAATTAGAATTTCAAATTTTGATTATGGATCTGTGATACTCGCTCAAGCAAACTTATTAGCTATTGGAAAACTAACTTTTGTCTCAGTCGTAAAACCAATCATCTTTGTTCGAGCGAATTAAATTCTCACTCGAGCCAGCTATCTCGCTCGAGCCAACTTCTATCTCACTCGAGCCAACTTGTCTGCAGCAAAATGCAAGACAAATGCACAACACTGACTATCTTTAACAAAAGTTAATAAGATTTTAAGTGGTCGTCAAGTGCAACTTTAAAGGGATTGACCCGTGATTACAAGTTGTAACCAGACTCAAGATGTCCAGTTATAACATAAAAGCCTCTTTAACATTTCTTTTAGCTCTGGTTAACAAATTGAATTTTTAGAATTAATATTTTTTAAACTCAAGGTTAGATGGTTGAACCCTAAGGGTTGGTAAATTGTAATCACAGTTAAGGGGTACTAAAAGGGATACGTGTTGATCTGTGGGATGTAATTAGACACCTTGGTGTTCAGTTACAACTTGAGAGAATTTCGAGTTAATTGAGTTATATTCCAACAAACGAGGAGATCAAATTACAGCCAATCGCGATTGAACTCAGGGAGAGTCAATTGCACTCATAGGTCAACACATGTCGCTGTTAACCCTTATTAATTGTGGTTAATCTTTTAGGGTTTAATAGTTTAACCTCGACTTTTAAAAGAAATATTTAATTCTAGTTAAAAACTTTTAACCCTTAGGGTTAATATTTTCTTTTGGATGAGTTACTTGTCTATAAATATGGAAATTAGATGGGGAGGAAGGATTTAGCATTGCTCTTTTTGAGATGCATCATTGTGAGTGTATGCATGGACTAACCGGACTCAAGTTTTAGAAACGATCTCACGGAGCAGGCAGGCATTGTTCTCACCGACGAATTGCATTCAGCCAATGGGATACATCATAGTAAGTGCTCTTTGTGACTCATGATTCTCTCCGGTTGTAACCGTACTCGGGGAGTCTGGTTACGCCGCTGACGCTGCCATGTATTCTTTCTGACACCCCTTAATTGTGGTTAAGATTACCAACTCTTAAGGTTCACCCACACATACCCTTGGTTCTTAGAAAAAATTATTAAAAATGAAATTTTAACCCCAGTTCAAATTTACAAACTCTTAGGATTAGGTTTTTTAAAAATGTTTTTTTCTAAAAACCAAGGATACAGGTGGGTGAAAACTAGGTGTGGGTGAATCTTAACTAAAGTTAAGAGATGTCAAAAGGGATACATTGCAGCGTCAGTGGCATAACCAGACTCCCTCGAGTCTGGTTACAACTGGAAATGATTACGAGTTCGCTCTTTTTAAGAAAGCTTATCATGGGGACAAATCCATGCGAAGAAACGAGTCCAGGAGGACCTTCAAAGTAGCTTTTCCCATGCTTGCGAAACAATTTGCAAGTAATGGTCAGATTTCACATTAAATTGTCCATTTAAAATCCCTAGTTTGGACAGAGCTGTTGGCTCGCCCAACATGTGGTCGATGGAAACTGTTTTTCTGCAATTTCCTCGTTGTTCTGTGCAGACCAGACCCTACTCTAATCCGAGTGATATCATCGAGGCGTGAGCCGCGTGACATGCGTCGGTGCTATTTTTAAAAGGGCTTTGGCTTGTCTCTGGCGAAGCCAGAAACCCCTCTTGGGGTTCCATACATTATGCGACAGTTGGCCAAAAAATGGGGAGAAGTCATTTCATTTTCTCCCCATTTTTTTGACTTCTCCCCATATGATATCTCTCCCCTTTATTCTCACACACTTATCGCCAAATGTCTTATTAAGGGTGGAGAAGTCAAAATCGTGGGCCCCATGATTTTGACTTCTCCACCACTTGTCACCTATTCTATGGAACCCCGAGATAAGCCCTTTCTGGCTTCGCCAAAGACAATCCCAGGCCTTTTAAAAGACGTCGGTGTAATTTTTAAGGCAATGGATTACCTACGCTGATGCCCAAATTCCTATTTTGGGCAACCACTCTTCAGCTGACGCGTGGGAAAACATTGAACTTAGGGAGATGGTTTGGGTTTAGGGAGATGGTTTTCAGGGACGTTGAGTCCTCAAATTTTTTTTGACGATTAAATTTTGGGTTTTTCATCTGGGTTTCATGGGGAAAATTTTTGAAATCTATGTTTAGACCCGTCTGCCCCAAATCTTTACAACAATTTAATTTATTAGCCCCATCATGATGATCCCAAACTGAATTGAAAGTTTCATTGCATCTCTTAAGTGAATGGAGTGTTTGGGAGAGAGAGAGAACGAGGGAGAGAGAGAGAGTTGGGCGGGGAGAGACAGAACCAGGAACGTGTTAGGGAGAGAGAGAACAATGGAAGGTGGTTTAGAGAGTCTTAAGGGTATTTTTGAGAATTAAATAATTAAAACAATAAATGATATTTTAATCCTAAACATTGTTTGAGATCTAACGGTAAAAATGAGGTGAACTGATTATAAGGTATAATCAGCTTAGCTGACTAGTCATCTCCTCTATATATATATATATAATATATCCTATTAAATAATTAAATAATATAATATAACTTTTTGAGGGTTAATTACCCCTTGTCCTATGATTATGCCCAGTTAAATAATTAAAACTTAATGAATTAGTCTATAGGTACTCCCAAAGTGCACTCCCAAATATACTCTCTAATCCTAACCGTTTAACTCAACTATTAAACAGTTAAGATTAGAACTGATGTGGCATTAGAAAAAACAAAATAAGCTAAATTACATCTTGGCCTGTAGTGGTTAGTTATAGACGGTTAGGATTAAGAAGTATATTTGGCGGTACCCATAGACCAACTCCAACTTAATATAGAAAAGATAGGAAAATAGATAATGAATCACGCATCCGGTCGTCATTGGTCCATGACCCTCTTTTTACCACCCACTAGCCGTGGTTAAGATTCACTCACCCCAAGGTTTCATCCATCCAACCTTTTTTTTAAAAAATATTAACCTTAATTTAGTTAAACTCAACCAAAGTTAAAAAAGAGTATTGAAACTTAAAAGGGACACGTGGAATGGGGCTAATGGCTGCTTAGATAGATAGATTCTTCGGAAAGATTCAAGATGCACGATGCATGCCCTCATTTCCATGACTATTATTTTAAAAAAATTATTTTTTTCAAAAATTTAAGAGGCATGTGCTCCTGGCTCCTCTGACAGCATATGGGTAAGAAAAGTTGGATGAATACTGAGTACCCCAAATATACTATTCAAATAATATACTATTCAAATAGGCAAGTCAAGAAAGAAAATGATTGAATCAAATTTATTCACTTTTAAGCTCTATCTCTGTCTCAGGACAATACGAATGTTCTACCATTTTCTATCACACCCAATTTTAGGGGCGGTAAACCATTGTTTGATTAATTGATTTAAATCTCCATCCATGGTCACAGAGGAATTTCTTGAGCATTTCACTGAGAACTAACCTTAATATTTTACAAATCCCAATTCCAAAAAGTCAATATTTAATTGTTGGATACCAAATTCACAAGTTCCTGGAAGTTCCCACAAGACCCGGTACAGACAGAGACAGACGCAATAACTTCCTTTTGGTGTATTTCTCAGTTTCTTTCAAACATTTTCCACAAAGACTAGTACAATTGCAGAAATCCTCGGGTCTTTCAGGTCTTGCACTTAACACAAACCAATCTCAAACGTATGAAACACCGCGTCTCGTTTCTCATATAAATATATAATCCATCCTCGCCAGTTTCTCATCTTCACTTGCCATCTTTCCCAGTAATCTATACTACATTACAATGAAGAACACACCATCAAACACCACTGATTTCTCCTTATCCGGCTTGGTTGTGCTCTTGTTGCTCAGAATTCTCAGCTGGTTCATTAGAATTGATGAGTTCTTGTCAAGCTTTGAGTCTTTCATCCAATCCCAACTCCATTCAGTCTTCAGTACTGCATTGAAGGTTTGGCCCGAGAGGAAACACTTGAAGACCGAATTGCCAAGCAGGCAGTTTTGTTTTCATGAGAAGGGAGATTATGAGAAGATATGCAGAGAAGATGTGGAGATTATAATGGAGAGGCTGGGGTTGTTCTGTAACCCCGATGGCGAGAAACTTCAGGAGAAGTTGGGTTTGGATGAGCTTTCAGTCCTGTTTGAGGAGAAGGAGCCAAGTTTGGAGGAGGTGAAGGAAGCTTTTGATGTGTTCGATGAGAACAGAGATGGATTCATAGATGCAAGGGAGTTGCAGAGAGTTCTCTGCAGTTTGGGCTTCAGAGAAGCATCGGAGCTCGAGGAATGTAAAAGTATGATTGGAGCATTCGATGAAAATGGAGATGGATGTATAGATTTCAATGAATTCGTGAAATTTATGGAGAACAGCTTTGCTGAAGATAATTAAAGGCAACTTGAAAGTCTAATAAATAAGTCCAACTTTTGACAGATTTTATTGGCTTTATTTTATGCTGTGGATTTTGTTGGCTTATATGATGTATATTTTGTTGATTCAATATGAATTATGATATATAAGTTCCTTGGCGCCTCAAACGGTTGGTACCCGTTTTGAGGAGCTCTAGGGTGAAGCTTACATGGGCTGCATGTGTGTGGTGTGTGTGTGAGAGTTTGCATGTGGTGTGTGTGTGTGTGTTTGCTTGGGTGGTGTGAGTATTCCCTTGTCTTTGCCTTCAGTCATTGCCTTGTGGTATGATTGAGTTTACCAAAAATTATGAATTATGATCCAGTTAGAGTGTGTGTTACATGATATCATTTTCAACCCAAAAAAAAAAAAGTTGTATGGTGCGTATGTCCTATTCTATTATCTTACCTTATCATTTTATCTTGTTATGTAAGGGCATATTTTTTCATTCAAAAAAATATATCTACTAATATAATGAGAATGGTCGTCTTGTATTAAAAACGTTAATTGGTTTTTTGCTTAATTTCAAAACTGTTTCTTATCTCTACAATTATAATAAGAGGGTAGGTGGTGTTGATTGATTTTTTGTACTCTGATTAAAAAAATAAATATTATATTATCATATTACTATTTATTATTTAGGGAATAGGTATTTGAGGGTATTAAAGTCATTGGCTGATTCCCTCAATTATCTACTCCTAGTTTTCTCACACTCTTTCACTCATTAAGTGTTTTCAATCACCACACAACTCACCTTTTTAACACACTTTCTCTCTCCCACATCTCCCATCTAACACACGTTCATAGACCCAATAGGTCCCTCTTTTCACTCTCTCTCTCCCTTCTGTCTCATGTGCATCCTGTTAGTCTCAAGGTTACAACCTTGGGTACCCCTACTAATTTTGATAATAACACAAAAATGAAATGAAAATTATGCTACTAATAATTCTGTTTAAGTGCTTGAACATTTCAGGTTATAAGGAATCTAGCACTCCAATCATGGCAAAAATGATGGAAATTATCCAAGAGAAAGTTCAACTCAAAATAAAAAGTTGAAGATTCCAAGTTATACCCATAGTCCACGTCAGCTCCCTTGATGTCAAAGCCAAATCACAAGACCTAAGTTCAAGTCAAAAATCAACTCTCAAGAAGCTTACAAATGTAATTTTATTAGTTTGAGAGTGTCTAGGACTTTTGTAAGAAGTCCTCAAAATATTGGTAAGTTGAATGCTCAAATTTCATAAATTGACCATAGAAGCCTAGGACACATATTGATCATCATTCTAAGGCCATAAGGATTCACAAAAATCATATTAAAAGATAGCAAATTGACCTAGGAATTCATTCTCATCATCTTGGTCTGATCCAAAACATAAAATCAGAATTCAGTTTGATTTCGTTCGACGAATTATCTGGGTGAATTGAATTCGGCGACGAATTAGAGACAGGAAATCATCTTGTGCTCTCTGTTGTTGGATTCGGTGACGAATTGAGGAGGCAACCCCAATTTTGTCGACGAACTGAAGCCTGAAACAGAAAAAACACTGTAACGGCTATATTTAAATGGCATATTACACATTTAATGCTTCACCAATAGATCTATTGGATCAAGTGCTATAAAAGGAGTTCATTTATGAACTAAATATAACATTTGATCATTGCAATAACTTCAATCATCTACTCATTCACTCACATTGATTTCTCACTCACTCACATACGTAGAAATCCCCAATATCTCACTTGAGCTATTCAACTCCATTTATTTTGAGAGATTTCATTAGAGTTTGTTATTCACTCTTATTCAGCTCATTTCAGGAGCTTTCAGTTCGGATTTTCAAATCCACAAATCTTTCATTAAAAGAAAGTCAAGAATCTAGTATTCTTGCATTGAAGTTGTTGCTTCACTTCAGCAAGAGAGGGAAGTGCTCTTGCAGGCTTCAACCCGACTTGAAGGAGGGTGTGTAAAGGTAGCATCTCGACCTAAAAGAGAGACTGTAAAGATTTAGGCTCCACCAGTGAAGGAGTCTGTGCGATTAAAGAATCGTGGTGAATCCTCTAGCTGGAATAGCTTGAGGCGGATAGTAGGTTGGATTGCTGAACCTCGTGAACAAATTTCTGTGTTTGATCTTCTAACTCTCCTCTTTTGATTTCTGTATTACTTTGATAATTTTGGTAGTTGCAAACAAATATAATTCTGCTTTATAGACTTAGTGTCTAAAATTTTTAATCTACCATAGACCCTATTCACCCCCCTTTAGGGTCATTACCTGGCCAACAATTGATATCAGAGCCTAATACTCTAAATAGATCTAAAATATCTTAGAGTAATCGATTTTAATGGCAAACAACATTTTTGCAACTAGCCTAGGAGAAGGACAGTCAACCACCAGACATCTATTGTTTAATGTTGAAAATTATAACTATTGAAAAACCAGAATGATGTATTACATACAAGCTCTAGATTATGATTGTTGGAGGGTAATAGTCAAGGGCGCCCATCTTCCCATAAAAACTGTGGATGATGTTAGAATCCCCAAAGTAGAAGAAGAATGGAATGAAGCAGACATTAAGCTCATTCAAATTAATGTTAAAGTCATTAGCAACCTCTACTGTGCCATAAGTCCTTAAGAATTTCACGAAGTATCCGAATGTGACTCTGCTAAAGAAATTTGGGATAAACTTGAAGTCACATGTGAAGGAACAAATCAAGTTAAGGAAGAAAAGATAAGCATGCTTGTTCACAAGTATAAATTGTTTAAAATGAAAAAAGAAGAATCAATTGGTGACATGTTTACCATATTTACTAACATTCTTAATGGACTAAAATATGTGGGTAAAATGTATTCGAATGCAGAGAATGTAAGGAAGGTTCTTCGTTCACTGCCCAAGGAGTGGACTCCAAAAGTTACAATCATCCAAGAAGCAAAAGACCTCACCAAGCTGTCTATGGATGAGCTATTGGGATCTCTTATGACCCATGAGGTCATAATGTCATAATGAAGGACCAACTTCCTGAGGAACCAAGAGCCAAGAAAGGGTTGGCCCTTAAGTCATCTCTTGTGGAAGAGAGTGATGAAAAATCCAAAAGTGACAATGAAGACATTGCCTTAATGGCAAGAAGGTTCAAAAGGTTTCTCAAACATGAGAAGAACTTCAAGAAAAGACCCTACAAGAAAGAGTTCTCCAATGAGATGTCTAAAACTGAGACAAGCAAGAAGGAGCATCTTACATGCTATGAATGCAAGAAATTAGGCCACATCAAAATTGACTGCCCTTAACTCAAGAAGAGCCACAATTTAAGAAGAAAGCTATGATGGCCACTTGGGATGATTCTGAAGGGAGCAAGTCAGATGACTCAAGTGATGAAAAAGTGGCAAATTTGTATCTCATGACAAATGAGGAAGAGGTAACTTCTACTTCCAATGAATCACTTTCATATGATGAAATAAGGGGTGTCTTTGATGAGCTTTACACTGAATTTACTAGAATAGATCAAATGAACAAATCATTTAAAAAGGCCATCCATACTCTTAGTAACTCCTGTGAAATCTTACAAAATGAAAAGATTATCCTAGAAGATGAGAATGAGGAACTAAATGAAAAAGTTAAAGAACTTGAAAGTCTACCTCATGACTCATCAAGTGAATGTGATGAGCTTAAGGCAAAAGTCAAGGACGACTTGATTAGTATCATTCTCACATTCACTAACGGCCAAAATAATTTTGAAAGACTTTTAGGACAACAAAGATGTGTTTTTAGCAAAGTTGGACTTGACTATAATCCCTCTTCAAAACAAAAAGACTATCAAAATTTCTTTACAAAATTAAGTAGCAATCAAACCCCACCTTCTACTGCTTTTTGTAATGGAAAAATAGTTTAAAAGATTTGGGTCCCAAAAGGAACATCATCTTCTAAAGCTAATCTTAAAGGACCAAAGATGATATGGATTCCAAAAGGGACATATCCTCCCAAGACCACCCAAAAGTCAATTCAGGTTCCAACCAAAACAGTTTGGGTATCAAGGGAAAAATATCTTGAAGTTATTTGAATTGATTGTTTAGGTTTGTCTCAAGTCAAGATCATCAAAGACAACTTGGTTCTTGGATAGTGGATGCTCAAGGCACATAACTGGAAATAAGAAGTTTTTCATATCATTCACTCCCAATGATGGAGGACATGTGACCTTTGGAGACAATGCTAAGGGAAAGATCATTGGAATATGTAACATTGGTAAGAATAACTCTATTTGTATTGAAAATGTTTTGCTAGTAGATGGTCTTAATCATAACCTTATTAGCATTAGTCAATTATGTTATAAGGGATTAAATGTTTCTTTCAAATCCAATAGTTGCATAATTAAGGACAAAGATAACCTCAGTACCATGTTTATAACTCATAGAAATGAAAATGTTTATATCTTAGAATTTGATGAGCTTCAATCACAAAATATGATTTGTTTTTCTACTATAGATTAAGCTAGTTGGTTATGACATAGGAGATTGGGTCATACTAGTATGGATCTCTTATCTAAATTATCTGAGAATGATCTAGTTAAAAGTTTACCTAAAACTAAATTTGTAAAAGACAAAATTTGTGATGCTTGCCAGCTTGAAAAACAAATTAAATCATCTTTCAAAACTAAGAAAGTAATCTCTACCTCTAGAACTCTTGCATATGGACCTTTTTGGACCAAATGAAGTGGCTAGCCTAAGAGGAAAATCTTATGCCTTTGTAATAGTTGATGACTATTTAAGGTATTCTTGGGTGTTATTCCTTTCTCACAAAAGTAAGGCACCCTCTTTATTTGAAAAATTTTGTAAAAGAGTTCAAAATGAAAAAGGTTATGCTATAAATAATGTAAAAAGTGATAGAGGAAGATAATTCAAAAACAAAGTGTGAGCACGGGTTTCGGATAACCCTAAAAATCTCACGGGTGCTTAGAGTCGTCACCTATTCATTCAGAATGGATAAGTCCCCCGGGTGTTGACTAAGGTCTTTGGTTTCTGAATAGAAATTAGGGTAAGAGGTTCAATTAAGTCCGAGGAAGGGGTTAGGCACCCCGGCCCTTCCACTTTTCAGTGGTTCCCTACTTGTTAGGTTTAAGTTAAATTAAATATCAATAGTTAATTAAATGCCTAAGTGTTTAAGATAGTGCTAATCTAAGAAAGAAAAGCTAACTAGGATTGAACCCGGGTTGGGTTGCCTATGTACTGAAATTGGGGTGAGATCAGACCGAGCGTAATTCTAGCACATGAGCTCGTGCTAAGGTTAGGGGGTGTATGTGTGTGCACCAAGGGTGGCTAGTGGGCTTAATCCGGTAGATTAGGGTTTTGTTTGACCGAGATTGATCAATGTGCAAGGTATTGGACCCGATAGGCTAAAGAGGTAGTCCGGTAGATTAGGTTTTGGGCCCGGTAGGTCAAGAGAAGAGTTTGACTAAGGTTAGGCTTGTTAACTGGGGTTAGGTCAAACTTACCATAATTAGGGTTGCTAACCACAGTCGATATAGTAAGGTCAAGCCCGGTAGGCTGAGGTTGGGCCCAATAGGCCAACGGTAAGCCCGATAGGCTAAGTGATGAAGCTCGGTAAGCCAAAAGTGTTTTAACTAAGGGTTAGGGTTGCTTATCAGGGTTAAAAAGATGTTTAACCATGGTTAGGTGTACTAACTGGGGTTAAAAAGTCCAGAAGCTGTATCTTTGGGCTTTTTATATTTTTTGGATTTTTTTGGAATTTTTCCAGATTTTTTTTTCAAGGTTAAAAATTACTTAACCATGGTTAGAATGAGGGTAACCGTGGTTAGGATTGCTAACCATGGTTAAATGACTGAAACAGACCATTTTTGAGCTTCTCAGAATATTTCTGAATTTCTGACCATTTTTTCAAAATTTTAGGGGTTAAGGGCTGCTTAACCATGGTTAAAAGTTAACCTATGATGGAGTTTAACCATGGTTAAGGGTCCTAATTAGGGTGAAAATAATCACAGAGGATCATTCTGGAATCCTTGGAATATTTTTGATTTTTTGAATATTGTTCTAGAATTTTATGAGTTAAGGGATGCTTAACCATGGTTAAATACTTACCAAAGTTGGATTTAACCATGTTAAGGGTTTCATCAGGTCAAAATTGGGCCTAGGGAGCATGGAAAGGCTTAAACTGGCCTCCTACCTAGTTTGGGTCCTGTGCAAAGCCCATAAGTTAAAAAAATCAGAATTGAGGTAATGGGATTACCTCTATTACAGTCAACTTTTTAACCGTGGTTTGTAGGGTGTTAACTCGGGTTAGGGACTGAACCAGGAGAAACTGAGACCACAGAGGTATAGCCTGGACTACAGGGAAGACCCTCGAACTTTGGTGGGCTTAGGGGGATGTCATATGTGGGCCCCACGGTGGGCCAAAGGTGTCTTGGTCGCAAGACTGAAATGGCGCTATTCCAACTAACCTTGGTTTACCGGGTTTAAACTAGAGTTAAGGGTTGACCCAGGGTATTCTAAGGCCACAGGGGCAGATCTTGGACTTCAGGGAAGACCTTGGACCTTTGGTGGGCCCAGGGGGATGTCACATGTAGGCCCCACAGAGGGCCAAAGGTACCTTGTTGGGTAGTCCCACCAAACTGTCATCTTGAGTTTAGACCTGATTTAACCGTGGTTAAGGGCTGAGTTAAAGGTTGGGATGAACATGGAAGATAACTAGGGATTTGAGGATCCTAACCATGACCCTGGACTTGACCAGGGCCTAACCTAACTAATAATAGCAATTTAAAAAAAAAAAAAAATTTCCCTTTACTAGGGGTACACCAGTGCAAGTCCAGGAGGTTCCTCATGGTCTAAGGACCCCCCAGACCCTAAGGGGACTTTCCATGCATACGGGAGAGTGGATAACCCGAATTAAGCCCCAAGGAACTCTCCCTATACCTATGAGGAAGGTAGGGGAGGTCCTATCATTGGCTGGAAAAAAATTCACAAAACAGAAATGATGGACCCCTGGAATAGGACCAGGGGTCCTTACAATGCTTGAACAGAAAAAGAAACAAGGCAGGGGGAGCCCTACACTGGCGTGGAGTATTCTGTGGCTTTAGGTGGTGCTGCTAACCGAGACAGGCGTGGGGTGGTCTGGTGAGGCTGCTGGAGTGTCGAGGGGTTTAACTAAGGCTCAGGTAAGATAGGAGCTGGGTGGAGTTCAGGCTGGTAGAGGAGATTTGGTGTGGAGGTGTGGAACCGTGGTGGTGCAAGGACTGTGGGGTTGCTGTGGAGGTTTGGTGTGGAGGTTTGGGGAGATACTGGGGCTACTGGGATGCTAAGGGAGTTCTGAGATACTAATGAGATGGGTGGTGAAGCTAGAAGATGACTCAGGTGGGCTGGATGCAGCTCGACATTGTTTCTCCAATGGTTTTTTTTTTCTTTTTTTTTCGGTCCCTAGAAGTAAGGATGAGGGTGGCTTAATTAGGAGAAGGGGGAGGACCTAGGGGAATTTTGGGTATTCCCTTAGGTGTGAGGAACACCTGAGGAGGGACCTGGAGAGAAGCAGGGGCAGTTGGGGGTGGCTATACGTGTATCCAGTTGAAGAAGACGATGAACAATGCCCCCGCCCCCTTGGTTTTTTTTTTTTCTTTTCTATTTTAGCCCAACCCTCACATGTATCAGAAAGCAATCCCCCCCTTTACCCTATTTAGAGTTGGCTCCCACATTCAAATTTTGAAAAAAGTAAGTGGGCCCTACTAGGGTTGGGCCTCGTTGGCCCATGTTTGGACCCAAAGACGAGTTTTAGCCACAGTTTTAGAGTTTTGGGCCTGGAATGGGCTTTAGACTTTTGGGGTTTTTACCTAGGGTTTTCTAGGATTTTAACAAGATTTTTCTTAGGGTTTAACTAGGGTTTAGGGCATTACCTAAGTTTGATTAGGGTTTTGGGGCATTACCTAGGTTTGACTAGGGTTTTGGGTTTTAGGGGTTCTAATGGGCCTTGAGCCCGTAGGGTTTTAGGATTAGGGTTCACCTAGGGTTAGGTCTAGGGTTTACCTAAGGTTAGACCTTGGGTTTAGCTAGGGTTAGCTTAGGGTTTGGTCTAGGGCTTAGTTTTTTTAATTGAAATGGGTCTTGAGCCCGTAGAGGTTTGGATTCTAAGGTTTAGAGTTTTACCTAGGGTTTAGGGCTTTAGCTGGGGACTCAGCTAAGAATGACCATGGTTAATGATGTTAACCATGGTTAGGACATGGTGTAAAAATTGGGTGGTTAGAGCTGGGAGAATGTCAGGATGGCAATCGAATGGGAAAGACTGGAATCATCCTAATTTTACACCAATGATGGTGTAAGTGGTGAGTGTGATGAAGTGATTAGGGCTACTACTAGTGGATAGCAAGTAGCTGTGGATGAAAAATGGATGCAGGGATGGCGTAGCCTAGAGGCGCTTGCCAGAAAAAGGCGTCGCTCAGAAGCGGCAGGGGGTTTGATTGAAATGGTGTTTCCCGAGGGTTATTAACTGAATCGATCGGAGTACACATAGGGTGTTGGACATGCAAAGTGTTGGTATATTGATTCAGAATCAATGGAGACCTAGGATGTCAAGAACACATAGGGCGTCGAAAGAGAGGACATGCGGTGAGTGTCAGCGTGTTGACAAGGTGTGTTTTTGTCAATAAAGACTCGTATGTCGAGATCACACGGGGGTGTCTCTAGGGGTACATACAGTGAGTGTTGGCGTGTCGACAAGGTATGTTTTTATCGATGGAGACTCGTATGTGGGGGACATGTGAGGTGTCGGTATATTGACTCAGTGTCATTGGAGACCTAGGATGTCGAAAATGCACGGAGGCAACTCTAGGGGGCATACGGTGAGTGTCGGTGTGTTGACTCGGCGTCAATGGAGATTCTATGATGTCACAATAGGTGAGGTGTTGGCATGTTGGCTCGGCATCAATGGAGACCTGGGCTGTCAAGGATACATGGGGGTGTCGAAGGGGGACATAAGGTGAGTGTCGGCAAGTTGACAAGGTATGTTTTTGTCAATAGAGACTCTATGATGTCACAACAGACGAGGTGTCGGCATGTTGACTTCGGGTCAATGGAGACCTAGGCTATCAAGGACACATGGGGGTGTCGAAGGAGGACATGCGTTGAGTGTCAGTAGGTTGACAAAGTATGTTTTTGTCAATAGAGACTCTATAATGTCATAACAGGTGAGGTGTCGGCATATTGACTCGACGTCAATGGAGACCTGGACTGTCAAGGACACACGGGGTGTCGGATAGTATACACTGTTAAGGCACACAAGATGTTGGGTGGTGTATACTGTTAAAGTACCCACGTAATGTTCAAATAGTTGAGGCATGTTCCAAACACACTAGCCGGATTGATATTGGTATGGCCGAGAGGCACTGAAGTTGATCATGTTGATGATGCTGAAGTGTTTGGTCATGCAGGGTGTGACACTATGTAGAATGATGTCATGCAGGGGATAAAAGCGAGGATGCTTTCTCATGACTCTGTTGACTGCGGACTGCTGGAGAGGAGTGGAAGTGGCTTCTTCTGCTTGTCTTGCTAGGGCTGCTTGGTGTAGGTTGGTACAAACAGATTTTGATACTAGGAGTTGTTTGAAAAATCTTTTTTCAGAAAAAATGTAGAAGACTTTTTGTAAAGATTTTTTACTTAAGCATGTTTAGTTAGCTTTTAGATTTGCTAGTGAATTGCCTATGTTAGGGCTTAATGGGAGTTTGTGATTTGTCTTTCACTCTCAGAGAGTGGAGTATGATTCAGAGCAGAATGCTGCCAGAGGTAGACGAGCTTTTCTAGGTGTTGTTGCAGGCAGAGGACCCTGGTTGGGGGGAAGCTTGCTAAAGAGTTCTAGTAGCTTCTGGACTTTTGTTGGGGAAGAATGCTGCTGGGAGCAAGTAGGGCTTCCACTGGGGACCCGCTGGGGATTGGAAGATTGTTATAGCCTACTGTCAAGGCTCTGCTAGGGAGTAGGTCTCTATTGTAGACTACTGCCAAGCAGTTTGGGGATTTCCAGTCAGCTAGGGATTTCCCAATGTTCGCCCTTCTACTAGGGAAATGTTTTCTGTGGGATTCTCTGCTGGGATTGCCTAGAATTAATCATCTACTAGGGATATACCCTATTGGAATCTCTGTCGGGGATACTGATCCACTGAGAGAGGCTAGTTGTTGCGGATGATTAGGGAGTCCAGTAAGACTGATAGCTGTCGGGTTCTGTTGTCAAACTGATTTTCAACTTTTCCTCTCCTTTTTTACCCTTGTAATGACCAAGTTATGGGGTTCGCATAATTTTTGCGCGGTGAGGCCGTTGCCAGTTTTCCTCATGCCTACGAAGCTTATTGATTTTTTGTCCATTTTTTGCCCTTAGTTGCAAGACTAAGTCTGAGAGTTGCGTAATTTTTACACAATGAGGCTGTTTCCGGTTTTCACTCATGTCTGCGATTTGTTGAGGGTTAAGATCCTCTCCCTTAATTGCCCTGATTAACATTTGTCAGGGATTGATACTCCGCTAGGGATATAGATGTGATATTACACTTGCACTCACAGTTTCTAGGGGATCTAGAAGGACTTAGAGTAGGACGAAACGTAGGCTAGAGGATCAAAGTTTGGGACACCCTGGGATTTCTCCTAGTTACAGTTGATTTTTGCTCTTGTGGGGATCTCTCCTGTTGAGGATTTGTGCATTGGGGTTCCCGTCAAAGTTTTTTTTGGGCTCCACAAGGGATCGTCTTCTCTGGTAGAGGCTGACCTTGGGGATTCTTCCCTGTTTGAGGGATTCTTCTGGGAAGAGTTTTTGATTCCACTGGGGAGAGATTGTTTCCACTGGGAGATGCTTTGGAAGAAGTTGATTATGTTGGACCGAAAGCCCGGTGAGATTATTTTGCTCGAGGAGTCCCTGACTTGGAGAATGTTTCAACTTCTATTTTGGGATTTCCTTTGATAGAATATTTTGTAAAGTTGGTGTTGACTCCGCCGTGAAAGTTAGGAGAGGAGAGTTGGTCTCTGGTTGGGGAGTGACTCTGTGAGGAATAGTTGTCCCGGTGGAGAGAGAGCTAGAGGAATTTTAGCTCTTTCTGGGGGAGAAGAGATTATGAGGGGTTAAATCCATTTTTGTGACCGCACCTAATTTGTCAGGTTGCCTACGTACCCTTTGCAGGATTAGGTCATGACGTAGTTCAGGCAATGTCACGGATGCTAAAGGAGGGTGCCCCTAAAAAGGTTTTTATGAAAGAAAGGCTGTTAGGCTCAAGGAGCTAACTAGCGGGTTTCATTGATTTGTAAAATGGGTTAGATTGCTGGGGATAAGGAGTATGCCAAGGACGGCCTCCTGTCATTTCCCGAAGATTCTACAAGTATAAAATGCCTATCAAACCTTGACTCTAAGCGTAGTATCGTTTGACTTTGCCCATGTTGACGGGCTCTAAGAGGTCTTCGTTATCCATTCGTCCAAGTCAAAGGACGCCACCAGAGAATTTGTCTCAGACGATGTATGGGCCTTCATAGTTAGGTGTGAACTTATCCCTCGGGTCAAGACGGTTTGGCAACATTCTTCGAAAGACTAGGTCACCAACTTCGATGCTGCAAGGTTTGACTTTCCTGTTGAAATCTCTAACCATGCGCCTCTGATAGGCCTAAGAGTGATTGATGGATTTTAGTTGCCGCTCTTCGATCAGATTTAGTTATTCATACTAGGTCTATGCCCATTCTGCTTTTGAGATTTCTGCTTTCATTAACACTCGGAGTGATGGAATCTCTACTTCAATGGAGAGGACTGCTTCCATACCATAGGCCAAAGAGAATGGTGTTGCCCCTGAGGTTCTAATGGACGTTCTGTAGGTCATGAATGAGTATGGGAGCACCGCATGCCAGGCAGAGTAGTTGGTCGATCTTCTTAATGATCTTTTTCAGATTCTTGTTGGCTACTTCCACTGCATCGTTGGTCTGAAGCCTATATGGTGTGGAGTTGTGATGATATATTTTGAATTTTTAGGATAGATCAGTCATCCCCTTATTGTAGAAGTTCAGAGCATTGTCTGTTACAATCTCAAATGGGACACCGTATCGGCAGATGATGTCCTTTTTTCAGAAAACGCTCAACCACTGAAGCTGTGATGTTGGCATAAGAGGCTGCCTCGACCCATTTTGTGAAATAATCGATCGCAATCAAGATGAATCGATGTTCGTAAGATGCTTTCAGAGCTATAGGTCCGATGACGTCAATGCCCTAGGCTGAGAATGACCAAGGAGCAGTGAGATTGTGCAGCCTAGTCGGTGGTGCATTGATCCTATCAGCATAAATTTGGCATTGGTGGCACTTCTGTACATGCATACAACAGTCAGCTTCCATTGTAGACTAGTAGTAGCCCAGCCTGAGAATCTTCTTGGAGAGCATTAACCCATTCATGTGTGGGCCCAAGTTCCTCCGTGAACTTCTTTGACTACCTGTGCTGCTTCACTGGTATCGAGGCATCTGAGCAAGATCAGATTAGGCGATCTCTTTTACAAGATTCCCCCTGAGAGGACAAACTGAATGGTTAATCTTCTGATTGCCCGGTTGTCTATTTTGGTAGCATCGAGAATGAAGGTCCTGTCCTCGAGGTACTGTTTAATGTCCATATACCAAGGCTTGTTGTCTGATACTCCGTCTATCTCAAAGAAGTAGGCAAGCTTATCCTATTACTGAATTTCAATTGGCTAGAGTATGATGCCCCTGAGGATCTGTACCATGGAGGCGAGCGTAGCCAGTGCATCGATGAATCTGTTATAGTTCCTAGACCTGTGCCTGAAGTTGATTCTCCTAAACTGAGTGATCAGCATGTTCAGGTAGGCTAGGTACGGGATCAGCCTGACTTCTCGGATGGACCAAGATTCATTTACCTGCTAGATTACTAAAGATGAGTCCCCGTAGACGTCTATCTCTTCAATCCCGATGCCTAGGGCTTCTTTCAGTTCGACTATGCATGCCTCGTATTCCGCTTCGTTGTTGGAGCATCTGAACTTCAGCTTAACTGAGATAGGGAGGTGTGCCCCCTTAGGTGAGATCAGGACCGCTCATGTCCCGTGTCCATGACTATTGGCAGCTCTGTCAAAGTATAACTCTCAGCCAGAGTATTCTTGCTCTTCTACTTTTGTGTACAAAATTACTTCATCTGGAAACTGATCATGTACAGACACATAGTCCTGTGCTAGACTGTGGGCTAGTTGATCTGCAATCGCCTGCCCTTGATTGACTTCTGAGTCATGTATATGATGTCTAATTCAGACAATATCATAAACCATCGGGCAGTCCTTCCGGTGGTGGCTAGCTTTTCCAGTAGATACTTGAGTAGATCCATCTGGGAGATTAGGATTACCGAGTAGGAAAGTAGATAGTGCCGAAGACGCTGAGTTGCTTAGACCAGTGCCAGACATGTCTTTACAAGAGGGTTGTACCGCTCTTCATACTCTAGCAGGCACTTACTAATGTAGTAGATGGCTTACTCTATTCAGTCTGTCTCGTCATGTTGTGTTAGGACACACCTCATTGAGGTTTCTTGCACTGAGATATAGAGTAGTAGGGGCCGTCCTGGTGCAGGAGGCACAAGTACTGGAGGGTTCAAAAGATACTTCTTTATTCTGTCAAAGGTTTCTTGGCATTCTACTGTCCAGACTATCGGTGTATTCTTCCGGAGAAGCTTAAAGATCGGTTCACAAATCGGAGTGAGCTGAGAGATGAACTGGCTGATGTACTGAATTTTGCCCAGGAAACCACGGATCTCCTTCTCAGTTTAGGGTGCCAGTATTTCGATAATAGCTCTGGTTTTAGCTAGATTTATCTTAATGCTTATTTTGCTGACTATGAAGCCAAGGAGCATTCCTGATGAAGCTCCGAAGACACATTTAGTCGGGTTCAGTCTTAGGCCGAACTCTCTGAGTCTATCACAGAGTCTTTTCAGGTCTTCTGGGTGTTGCCAAGCAATTGGTGATTTGACGATCATGTCATCCACATAAATTTCTATTGACTTATGGATCATGTCATAGAATAGTGCTGTCATGGCCCTCTGGTAGGTTGCCCCTGCGTTCTTAAGTCGGAGGGGCATGACCTTGTAGAAGAACGTGCCCAAGGTGTAATGAATGAGGTTTTCTCTGTCTCCTTCTACCATTCTAATCTGGTTGTATCTGGAGAAATCATTCATGAATGAGAGTGTCTCGTGTCCTTCAGTATTATCGACCAGGATGTCGACGTGCAGGAAATTGAAGTTATCTTTAGGACTGGCCTTGTTCAGGTTCCAGTAGTCGATGCACATCTGGACTTTGCCATCTTTTTGGGTACCGGTACGATGTTGGCCAACCATTCAGGGTAGTTTGCTACTACCAGGAAGTCTACACTGATCTGTTTTTCAACCTCTTCGTTGACTTTCTGTGACCATTCGGGTCTCATCCGTCTTAATTTCTGCTTAACTAGTCTGAAGTCAAGGTTCAGGGGCAGTCTGTGTACCACCAATACTGGGTTTAGGCCAGGCATGTCTGCATATGACCAGGTAAAGACGTCACCGTAGCTCTTCAAAAAGTTGATCATGTCTGTTCTCTACTGTAGGCTCATACTTATGCCGATCTTGACTAGCTAGGGGCTATCCTCAAATCTGAGATTCATTGCCTCAGTATCCTCAATGTTCGATTGTAGTAGCCATTCACTGTGTTCTAGGAGGTCTAGAATCTCTTGAGGCGGTTCCTCTTCCTGCTCTGAGTCATACTCAACTTCTAAAACCTCAAGAAGGGTTTCAGGGGTAGCCTTATCAAAGGTGATTTCCTGACAAATCATTAAGCTTAGTTTAGCATGCTTATATTTTTTTTGTTTTTATTGGCTTCAGGACACTAGGCCTTCCAAGGGAAGAGTCCGTGTGATTTCGTCATCAGACGATATGAAAATATTTTTGGAAAACATGATTTTTTTGATTCAAAACAACTGATTTTCATTGATAACAAAAATAGTGAACTGTTGTTTACAAAATTGACTCAACACAAAAAGGAGGCCTACAGTTGGTCGATATTTTGGATTTTGCAACGGGAGCAAAAGAGAGATAGATTAAGAGAAGATGGAGCATGGTGCTTGGATCACTACTTGACTGGATCAACCTTCCCTGCATTGTGTTTTCCCCGGCCCTGTACGGCTTCGATGGTGAGAGTATCGGTCCACCAACGGATCAGTGGTCGGCAACTGGAAGATGCTTCTGCGCTGTTGGAGAGGGTGCAAACCTGCCCTCCCGCTGGATCTTCTGTTTCTGTTTTTGTAGCATCTTTGACATCCAGCTCTTCAAATATTTGTGCCATGTAGAACACTTCCGGATTTGGAATCCCTGAAGACTCGGTGCTCGGCAGAGGGTAAGGGATATCGGTAAGGGTGCAAGAAGGTTTCTGGATCAGTTTCGAAGATTCCCACGGGGAATGTTACTAAAATATGGGGTCGGGGTTTAGATTTCACCGACCGGCTGTTCTTCTTGGCTAGCTTGGAGAGGTGGTCCTCGTACTTGGACTTGTATCCTAGTCCAAATGGAGATGTGTACCGAGAAGGCATATATCTCTTTTCATGCCTTGATTCCTGACTTACAGGCCTAGCCCTGATTGGTAGTTCATGCGGGCTTGATTCACTATTTGTCAATCGACATCCACCAAGCAAGGGTTGCTCCCTTCAAACTCTTCTGGAAGTATTGGATGAGCATAGGCTGGTTCTTCTTTTACGGCAGCATGTCCCCCAGATACATCTGTACATGTTGTTTAGGACAGCCTGAGCCGTCGTTCTTGAAAAAGTTAGGTACTTTGAATCCAGGGGGGATAGTATCCCCAGAGGAAAAATTCAGGTCTTTTAATGATAAAGTAGGGTTAGCAGATGTCCCTCTCGTTCTTGTCATCTCCTCCTTCATATATTTGATTTCCTCATACTGATCTCTGAGGGAAGGTGTAGGGTCAAAAGATGACGGTCTGTTCTAATTGACATGTAAGGCCTTGGGTTGCTCATTATACTGATCATACTCTGCTTCACCTCTGCCAGCTCCGGGTCCAGGGTTTGGTATGATGATGGAGATAGGCTGAGGCTCAGGGATAGGTTGCTCAGATGATTCACCGGTCAGGATCCGGGTGGAGGGTTCATCGAGCACTAATAAGAATCTTCAGGGATTCCAAAACTCGGTCTAACTTGGCCTATATGGCTGTAATGTCCCGGTCATGAGACTGCAACAATTCATCTGTCCTTTGCTGATGGTCTGATGGTTCTGTAATTGCTTCTGAGCTACTCTTAGATTGGGCCCTGTAAGGTACTAAATCTGTGACTGACACTTCTGTTAGGAGTGCTTCTGCGGCTGCTGCTTCTGTGAGAATTACAGTCATAGAGCGAGTCATGGGTCGGCTCATGCAACTGAAAAGGATGCAACGGCTAATCACGATTATGCATGATGAGAGAGAGATAATGCTAGAAAATGATCTTTCATTGATGCATGCCGGTGATACAGGACTATGCGACTCAAAGAAAAGAGAAAATACTCGATCCTAAACAAGTCCGTCAGGGATCGCGAAGTCAAGTGGGCGGGGCACACCCTTTAAGTGCATGATCTATTGTTGGAGGGATGTGACCTCAACCTCCATATTTGTAATGGTCTCAATAGCGTTGAACATCCGGTATCCAAACTATTGGATATGGAAGGTCATCTCAGCATTTGCACTATCGAACTATTCCTGATAAAAGTGTAGTTGGGCCCTGATGATGAATGTCTCATTAGCGTTGCCTTTCTGCTTCTTCTGACAAGACCGAACTATCCGCTCAAGTTGCTCAATCTGCTCCTGCATGGCCTAGAGTTCGCGGCCCGCTCTGCTTCCTATAGCCTGAATGCCTGTTGGGCTTTTCGAAGCCGTTTCTCTTTCAACTGGATCTGGAGCTATCTCTCCAGGAAGATTTCTCTTTAGGGAACCACCATTTCTGTAAGGGGTAAGGTTCCTTTCGATGGAGTTGAGACTGGTGTGGGCAGTTCCCTGGATACAGGCATGGGAGATTGAATGTCAGGGCTTTCCACCCATAGCCGGTATGTTGTATCTGTAGATAGTCCTAATGTAACCACAAAGTCTGGCCACTGATCTCGCCTGGAGCTTCGCTAATCTGACGGGAATTAGCTAGTGAAGCGCTCAGAGCGCAGTGTGAAGGTGGTAAAATCATTTTCCTGTCGGTGTATGACTGGAATGCGTTAGGGGAGTCCAAACTGGCAAAGGACTTAGAGTGGTACATAGGCTGCCGAGCCAGTTAGACCGTCAAGGATCATGCACCGTCTCCCTGATATGACGACGCAAGGTAGCCTGTTCATGACTAGCCATTCATATTGCTATACGATCTCCTCCTCCGATAGGGCTTGGAGAAGCTGGTAGAGCTCCCTGACGTCTGTAGTCGTTATTGGGCCTTGATTCTGAGAAATCTTCTGAGGTAAGTTGTAGGCTTCACAGAGGTTGATCGGTACTGATATGATCGTAGGTAGGTGCAAGAGAGGTGTGCTGGCATGGAAGATGCCCCTTCATTGGTCCGCTGCCTGATTGAGAGCCCTGAGAAGCTCTACAAGGATAACTAGGACGATGGTTTCGGAACTGCAGGTGTCCTTGATAATCCCCACCAGTATTGACTCGACAAGTGTGTGGCATCTCAGGAACAGCAACTGAGATACAGCTATCAGTGTAAAGGCATTGAGACTGGGACATTTCGCTATAATGGGGTCAAGGTTCCACCTGGAGCAGTACTGCTTTTCCAGAAAACCTATGAGTATCCGGTCAAGGGTGCCATTAGGACTGAGCTACAAGCAAGCAGGCTTGAGATGCAAGAACCTTGAGAGGTCTGCCTAATAATTTGTCTTGTAGCTCGGTATTATGGCATCACCGTCCATGTTTAACCTCAGAATGCGTTGAATTTCCTCCAAAGTTAGACATAGTTCGTCCTTACCGAAACAAAAGACCATGTACAAGACGTTCCAACACTGTATTATAGCATTTATGAGGCGTAAGTCTGGTTTAACCATGGACAGGTGTAGGACAGACCCCAATTTGTAGTACTGGGTCCAAGCGAGACATTGATCGGAAGTGAGGACCTTGATTGCATCGTGGAGGTTCTTGTCACATCCCCCCTACGAAGTCAAATGTACGGGACATGAGGGTTGACTACTTATCTTAACGATCTCTGAAGGACCTGCCATCTACCTGAATGAAGACAAACTCGATGTGAGTAACTGTGTATGCAGATGAAAATACAAAGATGTAAATGATGATGATTTTTTTTATTTTTGATTGGGTGTGACAAGGCATATGTGAACTGATAGGGCAGTCGGACAGAGTTTCGTTGTGCTTTATCCGGGTTGTTGGGAACCAGGAGCCTATCAGGTCAAGGCTTGGTAGGTCTTTGGGAAGACCTATTTGCCTGAGGTTTGAACCTCATATGCTATGTCGAGATGCAGGGTGGGATGTATTTTATTATAAGCACATGTTTGGCTCATTACATGCCCCTAGATGGGTGTTTACACGGGTAAAGTACCTGGATAGTCAGTCATGATTGGGGACAGGTATAGGGTGCAAGTAGGTTAGGGTTTAGGGTAACCCTCCCTGAGTGGGCTGCTTGTAGACTATACCCTAACCTAGGCTATATGTATGAATGCTGGTTGCAAAGGTGTTCCTAGCAAGGTGGAGGGATCACTTAACACAGTATATGCTCTCTCTGGTATAGAATATACCTGAAAAATGGATGATTGGTGTAAGTAGGAGCGTTTAGAATCCTTCCCTAAGGGTAATCACCCATCAGGAGTAACTCCACGGACCCCCAAGACTATTAAGCCACTGATACTGAGGATGATCATCTACCAGCCATTAGCATAATGAGCCTGTCTAATGGGTTTAATAAGATAGTTACACTACTATGAGATGAATGAAATGCACAGTACACAAGTCACCCAAGAGATGTAAAATGATTAGTATTAGGTTAAATACTTAGGCATTTGATTAATTTGAGATTTAGTTTGGCTTAAAGATAGGTTCCGGGCTGAACCTTATAGTCTCTCCCCAGCAGAGTCATTAGAGTTGTGAGCACGGGTTTTGGGGAACCCTAAAAATCTCACGGGTTTTTAGAGTCGTCACTTATTCATTCAGAAGAGATAAGTCCCCCGGGTGTTAGATAAGGTCTTTGGTCTCCGATTAGAGATTATGGTAAGAGTTTCAATTAAGTCCGGGAAAGGGGTTAAGCACCCCGGCACTTCTATTTTTCAGTACTGGTTCCCTACTTGCTAGGTTTAAGCTAAACTAAAGATCAATTGTTAATGAAATGCCTAAGTGTTTAAGATAATATTAATTAAAGAAAGAAAAACTAACTAGGGTCGAACCCGGGTTGAGTTGCCTACGTACTCACATTGGGGTGAGATCAAACCGAGCATAGTTCTAGCACATGAGCTCGTGCTAAGGCTAGGGGGTGTGTGGGTGTGCACTGAAGGTGGCCAGTAGGTCTAATCTGGTGAATTATGGTTTTGTTTTACCGAGGTTGGTCAATGTGCAAGGTATTGGGCACGGTAGGTCAAATGGGTAGTCCAGTAGACTAGGTTTTGGGCCCGATAGGCCTGGAGAGGAGTTTGACCAAGGTTAGGGTTGCTAATTGGGTATATGTCAAACTTATCATGGTTAGGATTGCTAACCATAGTTAATATGGTAAGGTCAAGCCCGGTAGGCTGAGGTTAGGCCCAGTAGGTCAAGATTGAGCCTGGTTGGCTAAGGGATGAGGCCTAGTAGGTCAAAGTGTTTTAACCAAGGGTTAGCATTGCTAACCAGGGTTAAAAAGATGTTTAACTATGGTTATGGGTACTAACCGGGGTTAAAAAGATATTTAACCATGGTTAGACGTACTAATTGGGGTTAAAAAGTCTAGAAGCTGTATCTTTGAGCTTTTTATATTTTTGGGATTTTTCCAGATTTTTTTTTCAGGATTAAGGATTGCTTAACCATTGTTAGGGTGGGGGTAACCATGGTTAGAACTGCTAACCATGGTTAAATGGCTGAAACAGACCATTTTTTGGCTTCTCAGAATATTTCTGAATTTCTTAGCATTTTTTTAAAATTTTGTGAGTTAAGGGCTGCTTAACCATGGTTAAAAGTTAAATTATAATGGAGTTTGACCATGGTTAAGGGTCCTAACTAGGGTAAAAATGATCACATAGGATCATTCTGGAATCCTTTGAATACTTTTGATTTTTTAAATATTTTTTTAGAATTTTGTGGGTTAAGGGTGTTTAACCATGGTTAAATGCTAACCAAATGTGGATTTAACCATGGTTAAGGGTTTGCTCAGGTTAAAATTGGGCCCAGGAAGCATGTTAATGGGATTACCTCCATTACAGTCAACTTTTTAACCGTTGTTTGTAGGGTGTTAACTCGGATTAGGGACTGAACCAGGAAAAACAGAGACCATAGAGGTGTAACCTGGATTACAAGGAAGACCCTGGACCTTTGGTGGGCCTAGGGGGATGTCATATATGAGCCAAAGGTGTCATGGTTGCAAGACTGAAATGGCGCTGTTCCAACTAACCCTGATTTGCTGGGTTTTAACTAGAGTTAGTGGTTGACTTAGGGTATTCTGAGGCCACAGGAGCGGAGCTCGGACTTCAGGGAAGACTCTGGGCCTTTGGTGGGCCCAGGGGATGTCACATGTGAGCCACAGAGAGGGCCAAAGGTACTCTGTTGGGTAGTCCCACCAAACTGTCTTCTTGAGTTTAGACCTGATTTAACCGTGGTTAAAGGCTGAGTTAGAGGCTTGGATGAACGTGGAAGATAATCAGGGGTCTAAGGATCCTAACCATGGCCTTGGACTTGACCAGAGCCTAACTTAACTATGGTTAAAATGGCAGAAACAATAAAGGCCACTAATAGCAAAAAAAATTTGAAAAATATTTTTCTCCTTTGCTGAGGGTGCACCAGTTCGAGTCCAAGAGGTTCCTCATGGTCTAAGGACCCCCGAGACCCTAAAGGGACTTGCCATGCATGCGGGGGAGTGGTTAACCCGAGTTAAGCCTCAAGGAACTCTCCCCATACCTATGAGGAAGGTAGGGGAGGTCGTGTCCTTGGCTGGAAAAAATTCACAAAACAGAAATGATGGACCCCTGAAATAGGACAAGGGGTCTTACAATGCTTGAACAGAAAAAGAAACAAGGTAGGGGGAGCCCTACACTTCCGTGAAGTATTCTGGTGGCTGCAGGTGATGCTGCTAACCAAGACAGACATGGGGTGGTCTGGTGAGGCTGCTGGGGTGTCGAGGGGCTTAACTAAGGCTCAGGTAAGATAGGAGCTGGGTGGAGTTCAGGCTGGTAGATGATATTTGGTGTGGAGGTATGGAACTGTGGTGGTACAAGGACTGTGGGGTTGCTGTGGAGGTTTGGTGTGGAGGTTTGGGGAGATACTGGGGCTACTGGGATGCTAAGGGAGTTCTAAGACACTACTAAGATGGGTGGTGAAGCTGGAAGATGGCTCAGGCGGGCAGGACGCAACTTGACAGGGTTTCTCCAATGGTTTTTTTTTTCTTTTTCTTTTTTTTTTGTCCCCAGAAGTGAGGATGAGGGTGGCTTAAATAGGAGAAGCGGGAGGACCTGGGGGCATTCTGGTTATTCCCTCAGGCTTGGGGAACACCTGAGGAGAGGCCTGGAGAGGATCAGGGACAGCAGGAGGTGGCTGTCCATGTATCCAGCTGAAGAAAACGATGAACAGTGTCTCCTCCCCTTATTTTTTTTCTTTTCTATTTTGGGCCCAACCCTCACATGTGTGGCTGAAAGCAATCCCCCCCTTTACCCTATTTGGAGTTGGCTCCCACATTCAAAATTTGAAAAAGGTAAGTGAGCCCCATTGGGGTTGGGCCTTGTGGGCTCATGTTTGGGCCCAAAGATGAGTTTTAGCCATGGTTTTGGTGTTTTGGGCCTGGAATGGGGTTTAGCCTTTTGGGGTTTTTACTTAGGGTTTTAACTCGGGTTTACCTAGGGTTTAGGGCATTACCTTAGGTTTGACTAGTATTTTGGGGTATTACCTAGGTTTGACTAGGGTTTTGTGTCTTAGGGGTTTGCTAATGGGCCTTGAGGCCTTAGGGTTTTAGGCTTAGGGTTTACCTAGGGTTAGGTCTAGGATTTACCTAGGGTTAGACCTAGGGTTTAGCTAGGGTTAGCCTAGGGTTTGGTCTAGGGCTTAGTTTTTTAATTGAAATGGGCCTTAAGCCCATAGAGGTTTGGATTCTAGGATTTCAAGTTTTGCCTAGGGTTTAGGGCTTTGGCTGGGGACTCAGCTGTGGATGAACATGGTTAATGATGTTAACCATGGTTAGGGCAGGGTGTAAAAATTGGGTGCTTACACAAAGAACTAGAAATATTTTGTGATGCTAATGGATTTAACCATAATTTTTCAGCTCCTAGAACTTCTCAGCAAAATGGTGTTGTTGAGAGAAAAAAATAGATCTCTCCAAGAAATAACTAGGACAATGCTTAATGAAAATAAATTACCTAACTATTTTTGGACTGAAGTCATTAATACTTCATATAATGTAATTAACATGGTAGTTATTAGAAACAAATTAAATAAAACTCACTATGAGCTCTGGAAAGGAAGAACCTCTAATATTGGATATTTTAAAGTGTTTGGATGTAAATGTTTTATACTAAATGATGAACATCATCTAAAGAAATTTGATTCTAAATCTGTTGAAGATATCTTCCTAGGATATTCTATCAATAGCAAAGCTTATCACTACTAAACTACAAGCTTGTAACGACGGTTCTCAAAAACCGTCGTAGTAGGTTATATATAACGACGGTTCTCAAGAACCGCAGTTACATCTCGGTTATGCCTAGATATAATGGCGGTATTTTAATAATCGATGTTATAAACATATTTACAACGACGCTTTTTTCATAACTGTCGTTGCAAATTGCTCCCTCCACCTTTTCACTTTCCCGCGCTGTCACTTCCCGCCTCGATCATAACGGTGGTAGGTCTAAAAACCGTCATTATAATCATTAATAATAGCTGCGGTTAGAAACTAAATGCCGTTACAACAAAATTATAACGACAGTTTTTAATTACCGCCGTTATAAATCTTTTAATAGCCCCCCGATGGTTTCCCTTAATTTTCACCCTGTTTCATCAATCCTTCATGCTCCCCTCTACTCCGGCCTCCCTTCCTTCCTTCTCTAGCGTTCGTGCTCCAGCTTCCCTGCTCTGTGCTCCGATCACCCTCTCCAGTAGCACGCTCTACAGGATCACCTTGAGCAGCACCTCCACCTTCTCCCCTCTTCGGCAGCCAAACCTCCGGCAACCTTGCGATCACCTCCGGTAAGTTTTCTCGCGTTCTCTCTCTCTGCTCTCTCTCTCTACTCTACTCTACTCTCTATCTCTACTCTCGCTCTCTCTCTACTCTCTTTCTCTCTACTTTCTCTCTCTACTCTCTCACTCTATTTGTATGTCACCTCTGGAAGCCAGTTTAGCTCTCTCCGGCAACACCTCCCCTCTGCCATCCTCTCTACTCTCTCTCCTGTCACCCGTGCTCTCTACTCTCTATACTCTCTCACTACTGTCGTCACCGTCCCTACCGCCACTGCCCCTGGGCCACCGGTAACCCCTCTCTCATTCTATTCTATTTGTAGTTGCTAGTTGCTAGTTGCTAGTTGCTCAGATTTTAAAAGGTTTGATTTTTTTTTCCATTCCCTTCTTTTTTGGTTTATACATGAATTGTATAAGTTAATTAATGAACTGTGTAAATTTTAACAGAGAAATGTGTAGATGAGTTTGATTATTATTTGCCCTTCTAGTTGCTTAGTAACTTTAATTGAGATTATGAGTATCATATGGTTTCAAGTTTTATGGGTTCGATTTTTCAACTATTCCGTGAAATGGGTGTGTTAATTAATTTGATTGAGATTATGGGTAATATGTTTGATTGAGATTATGGGTAATATATGGATTCCATTTTTATGGGGTCTATTTGTTCAGTTATTCTTTGAAATGGGTGTATGTTAATTACTGTAAAAATGAGATAGTTCTAGAATTGTGGTTGCTTGTTAACCCGCGGGTGCGATTGAACTCTCCGCAAGTTCAATCACGATTGGTTGTGATTCTAAATAGATAGAGGAGCATGGGGTAGTTTGATAATCAAAGTAAAACATTAAATCAACGTTTTGTTTTTTTATAAGGGTAGTTTAAGAATTTTAGAAAAATCATCTACGCATGCCTCTCGCATTATAATAGTAAAGAAGATAAAGATTAATTATTATTTATATGTATATTATTTAACTATTATGATGAATTAAAAACTTTAGGGGCATTTTGGATATAACAAAGAAAGGGGGTAGGCAGGGCCTTGACGAAACATTCTTTTTGAGCATTTTGCTAAGAGGGCGAGGAGTCCAGTTACGCCATTGAAGTCGCCATGTGTCCCTTTTAACACTCTTTAACCGTGGTTAAGATTCACCCACCCCTAGGGTTCATCCACTTATTCTTAGCTTCTAGAGTTAATAAATTTTCATCAAGGTTTAAAAAAAATTAATTTTTTTCTAAAAACCAAAGATAGGTGGGTGAACTAAAAGGGTGGGTAAATCTTAACCACAATTAAGCAGTGTTAAAAGGGGCACATTGCAACCTCAGTGGCGTAATCGACACTTGGGTTAACTCCCTAAGGATAAGCAATCTAACCATGTTTTTTAGAAAAACAAAAAACAAAATTACTAATTTTAATTTAATTTAACTTAACCATAATTAAACATGGGTTAAAAGGGACACGGGACACTTGGGTTAACTCCCTAAGGTTAAGCAATCTAACCATGTTTTTTAGAAAAACAAAAAAAAAAATTAATAATTTTAATTTAATTTAACTTAACCATAATTAAACATGGGTTAAAAGGGAACTTGGGCCCGCTTAGAAGTGGATGACTCATAAGATAATGGAAGGGGTAGTATTGGAATTTAGTAAAATATTTTTTATCTATTAATAGAAGGGGTAGTATTGGAATTTAGTAAAACAATAATCAATGTTTTAACACCTTTCATTGTAAAGGGAAAATTTGGAATTAGTACAAATTTCCATTGACGTTTTGAACATGACATGGTCATTATAATAGTAGAGACTAGTGGGCTGCACGTGCGATGCATGTGAGAGAGAGGGGAGAGAGAGAGGGAGAGGGATTCTAGTGAGGGGTATTTTGGAGAAAAAATTAAATACTATTTTAGGTATAGAAGCTTGAGGGACGACATTTTGGGTAAAAAAATTGTCCCGTATTTTAGAAAAAAATTTAAATAATATTTTAGGTATGCATATGAGAGGGGAGAGGGAGATAAACTATGAAGAAAGGCCCTAGTGAGGGGCATTTAGGATAAAATTTAAGGAATATTTTGGCCCTCAAGGAGAGTTCAATGGCAATTAATTGTGATTTTATCTCTCACATTATAGTAGAAGATAAAATTCAATAAACGTTTTCAAGTATGGATTTTTTTCAATTATAGTAGAAGATAAAATTTAAGGATAACTCTCTTTTTGATTGGACATAGTATTAGTGCAAACAAATGTGTTTCCCTTGAAGATGTAAGATTCATTAACCTTTGGGGTTCAACAATATAGACTTGATTTTTAGAAAGAAATATTAAAAAATATTTAACTATAAGGATTAAAAATTCTTAACGAAGAGTTAGTAAATCTGAACGTAATTAATAGGGATTAAAAGGGACATGTGTTGACTTGTGGGTGCAGTTGAACTCGAGGAGATTTCAATTGCACTCAGATGTCAACACTTGTCCCTGTTAACCCCTATTAAGTGTGGATAAGATTTAGTAACCTTTAAGGTTTAATAATCTAACATTGGTTTTTAGAACAAATTATTTTAAAAAATTAACTATGGTTATAAATTTTTAATTCTTTGGGTTAGTATTTTTTATTTTATTTTTTTTGTAAAAATCTAAATTAGATGGTGAATCTTAATCACAATTAGTAGGAGTTAATTGGGACACGTACCTATGAGTGTGATTGAACTCTTCTCAAGTTCAATCACGATTGGCTCTGATTCAATCTAGGAGTTAATTGGGACACGTAACCAAGGTTAAACATAATTAACCTAAGGTTAAATTTTTTATTCATTTCTAAAAATCAATGTTGGGCGGATGAATCCTACGGGTGAGTGAATCTTAATCGCAGTTAGTGGGTGGGTGTTAAAGGGGACACATGGCGGCCTGTACAGCCCCTTTTAATTGTGGTTAAGCAATCAACCTAAGGTTTTTTTGTCCTAAAAATCAATGTTAGATGGATGAATCCTATGGGGGAGTGAATCTTAACCACAGTTAGTGGGTGGCTGTTAAAGGGGACACGTGGTGGCTTATAGAGCCCCCTTTAAGTGTGGATAAGCATAATGAACCTCAGATGCAAGTATACACACATAAACAAATAAATCATGTTCAGAAACTTTAAGCTCATGATTCTTCCTTGAAATTCATAAATGATGGTAATTGTAAATTAGTAACTATGTTAACTGTTTAAAATGCTTATGAGTGTGTAAACTTCGTGTTTATGATGGTTGAATTTTTGTATTGGTTGAATGTCATACACATTCATGCATAGAACCTTAGATCTTCTGTTCAAAAATCATTGTGTGACAAACACATTTCTTGTATCACCTATTTGGATGGATTAGTTGTAAGCTATGAAGTTTAGTTCTCTTGTGGGGCTAAATGTAGGTTCACAACTTTTCGGTCTTGTTTGTGATAAAGTGTATTTGTCTATATATGATTTTTAATTGTCCGGTTTGACAGTTTGGGAATGCATAATCTCCAGTATAGTCAGTTGCTCATGTTTTGTCTAGATTGAGGAAAATTTCGGCAGTCGTTTCTCTTGTTCTCTGGGCACATATTTAGACAATGTGGGGGGTTTGCCCCTAGTCTAAGTCGTATACTTGGAGAACCATAGGGAAATACTGCCAAAATTTCCTTGAAATGGTACAAAGCACCTGAGCTATTGACTGTTGGGGATTATGCATTCCTGAATGGGATAGGAACACCCCACCATTTAGAAGAGGAGTTGATGGCGATAGGAATCATGCATACATATTGTAATTGACTGATGATATCGAACTGTTGGTATTTCTCAGAATAGTAAACGAAGGACTTACAAATATTTTCGGTGGTATCATGGATAGGAGTTGAATTGAAATGTCAAGGTACCTTCTGTTCATAATTTTGTAAGCAGCATCATATGATAAAGTGTTAGTATCTAAGCAATTGTGAGTGTATTTTTTGTATTAAATAGGGTTTCAAAGGAATATATAAAAGGGGTGAAGGAGTTCATAGAGTTTGGAATAGCTCGTGGGGTGACCAATAACACCGATGGTATAAAATGTCCGTGTCCCAACTGCAATAATGTCCTCTATCAAGATAAGGTTACAGCGTATGAGCATATGATCTGTGATGAATTTGACTTGAATTATAAAATCTGGTATCATCATAGGGAGGACATATTACAGCACTGACCAGTTACCCAAGTGTCTCAAAATCCTGACGTTTGTAGGTTAGACAGACCAAATGAGATGGAAGAGATGGTGCACGATGTATTCGGGGTTCCAAACGAAGATGAGGGTACTGGTAGTCAGGATCCCAATCCTGAATCTGACAAATTTTTTCAATTGATAAGGGATGTAGGACAACCTTTGTATCCAACATGTAAAAATCACACGAAGTTGTCTGTCATTGTAAGATTATATCACATTAAGTGTCTTAGTGGATGGAGCAATAAATCATTCACCATGTTGCTTGAGTTGTTGAGGGATATACTCCCCGAGGGCTCAACACTACCAGATACATACTTTCAGATGAAAAAGGTGATGTCAGACTTGAGGCTTAACTATGATAAAATCACTGCATGTCCCAATGATTGCATGCTTTACTGGAAAAAGTCTGCAAAGAAAACAGTATGTGACATCTATGGTGAATCAAGATGGAAAATAGGGGATGGTGAAGAGGAATGCAAGAAGAAAACTCCAGCGAAGATTTTTGCTTCACTTCCCATTGAGACCCAGGTTACAAAGGTTATTCATGTCGTCCAAGACTGCTTCTGAAATGAGATGGCATGATGAGGGTTGAACTAGGGATGGGAGGTTAAGGCATCCTACAGACTCACCATCTTGGGAAAATTTGAACAACAAGTATCCTTTTTTCGCTTCAAATGCTCGAAATATTAGGCTTAGGTTGGCGAGTGATGGCTTCAACCCATTTAAGACGATGAGTATTGCTCACATCACATGGCCTGTAGTTCTTATTCCCTACAACTTACCGCCGTGACTGTGCATGAAGCAACCTAATTTCATTGTCCTTACTTATTCCTGGTCCCTCCGAGCCAAGAAATGTCATTGATGTGTACATGAGGCCTCTAGTCGAAGAGTTGAAGGACTTGTGGATGAATGGGTTGTCAACTTATGATGCGTCGAAAAAGGAGACATTTATAATTCATGCGGCATTGCTCTGGACCATTAGTGACTTCCCAGGGTATGCCATGTTGTCAGGTTGGAGCACAAAAGGGAAGTTGGCATGCCCTTCTGCATGCCACAAAGACACTTGCCACTTATACCTGTCTAAAAGTAGAAAGCATTGCTACATGGGGCACCGTAATTTCTTAACTGCGGATCACAAGTTCCGAAAAAATAGAAACTCTTTCGATGGAAATTCTAAGTTTAGATGTGCTCCAATGATAATGTCTGGGTCTGATGTGCTGCGTCAGTTAGAGGGTAGTACATTCTCCCTCAGGAAGCAGGCTGGGCAAAAACGACCAAGGCAAATGGGCCATGAGGATATGCCCTATAATTGGAAGAAGACCAGTATATTCTTCGAGTTACCATACTGGGAGCACAATTTGTTGAGACACAACCTTGATGTAATGCATATAGAGAAAAATGTATGCGATAATGTGCTCGGAACTTTGTTAGGTTTGGAAGGAAAATCTAAGGATGGCTTAAAAGCTCGACTTGACTTGGTTGATATGGGCATGAGACGTGCACTTCACCTTGAGTTTCAGCCTAGCAAAAGCAAAGTTTATTTGCCCCCAGCATGCTTTTCGATAGACAAGAATGAGAAAGAGTTGTTTTGCAAGGTTCTGAAAAGTGTGAAGGTTCCAGATGTTAATGTGAAAGAGCGTAAAATTTATGAATTGAAGAGCCACGACTCTCATATTATAATGCAACAACTCCTAACATTGGCTGTGAGGAAGGTATTGCCGAAGAATGTAAGTTCAGTCCTAATTGAATTGAGCAACGTCTTTCTGACATTATGTTCCAAAGTCGTTCAGGTCGGGGATTTGAGACGGTTAGAGGAGAAAATTTCACTTACGCTTTGTCATTTAGAGAGAATTTTTCCACCGGCATTCTTTGATGTTATGGTGCACTTGCCTATACACTTAGCCGCAAAGGCAAGGCTAGGTGGACCTGTCCAATACCAGTGGATGTATCCCATCGAAAGGTATGTCATCAATTATAATTTATCAAATGTTGAATTTTTGTATTAAAATTGCTTTTTTGTATTACCTAAATTTAATTCTCATAGATATCTATATACATTGAAAACTTATGTCCGCAATCGAGCTCGACTTGAGGGTAGCATTGTAGAAGGATACTTGGCAGAAGAATGCTTGACATTCTGCTCAAGGTACCTAATTGATGTGGAATCGAGATTGAACAGGCCGGTGAGAAATGATGATGAGACTCCAATAGGAGGTGCACAACCATTTGCTCTACTTGAATTAGAATGGAAGCAGATACAACGTTATGTGTTATTCAACTCTGACGAAATCACAACATATCGAGAGTAAGACAAATATTACGAAGGTTTTTCTCTGTTATCTTTTGTTGAAATTCTCAGTTTTAACTTAACAAAGGAGATTTGAGCACCACTTGACATCGAATGGTTCCTTGCAGTCAGTACAAAATGAACTGAGGATGACTAATCCAAAATTCATTAGGTCAGCTCCCTACATGCTCCAAAAAAAGCACAGCGAATAATTTAGCTCATGGTTTAGGGGCTATGTAAGTTATATTTTCTTAATTGGACACATTTATTGTCATCCCATTATTAATGTTTGCGATTTGAATTAATTGCATTTTGGCCTTCAAATAGGTTCAACTACTGCGCGATTCAGGCAACCCGGTATCTGACAAGATTACATGGTTCTCATAAGTCCACAAAAATCCGCAACAAGGTTTACGGGCTACGTCATTAATGGATACAGGTTTTGTACAAAACTTAGGGAGCATGGACGTAAGAGTCAAAATAGTGGTGTTACGGTCACAGCAACAACTACAAGCTATGCAACTTCCAAGGATAGAACCCCCATTGTCACAGATATCACCTACTATGGTCGCTTAATAGACGTAGTTGAGGTGACATATTCTGAAAGGTTAAAATTTTTATTGTTTAAGTGCGATTGGATTGATGTGAAGACACAAGGTAAAGGAATAAAGACAAATGCATTACTCGTGAACTTCACACATTTGCTCCCGGCGCACTTGGTGATGAGTGAACCCTATGTTATGGCATCTCAAGCTGAGCAGGTATTTTATGTCGAAGATCCAACGGAAGAAGATTGGCATGTCATCATCAAGACTAAACCAAGAGACTTATTTATCATGAATGAAGAATCTCTTACGGATGATTACGCATTTAGGGAGAATGAGTCATTCAACGACCAACAGTTGGATGACACCTCACCTGATGATGATGAAGGTGTTAGTTGGGTGAGAGTAGGGATTACTGGAGCAACTATTGATGCGCCCCTTGAACTGCTACAACAAGCATCTTCTACCAAATCCAGTGATGAAGTTGAGAATTCGGCCCTATAACGATGAAGTTGAATGATGTAATTAGTTGCTACCATGTAAAATTACGATGTAATTAGTTGCTACCATGTAAATGAATGACAATTTGACCTTCAATATACTATTTTCATTTTAGTGATCTCAATTTATAGACTTTTTTGTGTTTATTGTTCTCGGTGTATGATAACTATGCTCTGGGTTGTTTATTTTCATGTTAGTGAACTAATTCATACATTATGAAATGTTGTTTATGTTCATGTTAGTTAAGAAATCCATATACTTTTATGTGTTTAAACTATGTACTTATGAAAAATCTACTCTAAGTTGTTAATTTTCATGTTAGTGAACTAATCTATACACTATGAAATGTTGTCTATTTTCATATTAGTGAACTAATTCATACACTATGAAATATTGTTTATGTTCATGTTAGTGAAGAAATTCATATACTTTTATGTGTTTAAACTATGTACGTATGAAAAATATGCTCTGAGTTGTTTATTTTCATTTTAGTGAACTAATCTATACACTATGAAATGTTGTTTATTTTCATGTTAGTGAACTAATCCATACATTATGAAATGTTGTTTATGTTCATGTTAGTCAAGAAATCCATATACTTTTATGTGTTTAAACTAAGTACTTATGAAAAATCTGCTTTGAGTTGTTTATTTTAATGTTAGTGAACTAATCCATACACTATAAAATGTTTATGTTCATGTTAGTGAAGAAAATCATCTACTTTTATGTGTTTAAACTATGTACTTGTGAAAAATCTGTTCTGAATTATTTATTTTGTAGATGGACCCTACACAGGCGCAAGGGGGAAACCTCCACCCCCGGTACATCTGGTGCAGCATTGCCCCCTCCCCCTCCAAGACCTATTAGGAGGGGTCGGGGCAAGAACAGGAGTCTTACCCTACATAGACTCCCTCTCGGGGTGAAACAGAGGGTATTGACTGATGACTATGCGCAGCTTGTAGAAAAGGCTGCGAAGATGTTGGCTGATTACCTCGGTAATCTTGCCCAGGATGGGCATTTGTTTAGGCTCGATGTGCCCAGTTGGCTTCACATCGATCAGGAGCAGAAACAGCGAGCTTTGGAGTTGGTTCCGGTAAGAATCAAAAATATCTAAAAATGGGTTAGTATTTAGTTTTTAATTACATATCTTTTTGTTTACTATTTGCTCGTGGTTTAATCATATGAAATCATCTTTCAGGTAAAATTTGATATCAAACCATTCGCTGAGAAATTCATTCTTGTTCCCTCGGGCATAAATACCGAGATTAGAAGGCAAAGCAGCATCGGGAGAACGTCATCCCGCGGCTACGCCGGAGCAGCTGTTTGTTGCGTGCCCGGCAGATGTGGTGGCTACCCAATGGCCTACATTGGTGGCTTTTTGGTTCTCCGAGGAGGGTCAGGTATATATATTTTGTTTGTCATCATTCTAATAGGTAACTTAGATAAATTGTGCTTCAACTCTCTTAATTAACCATAATTTAAATTTGCTGCAGAAACGAAGCAAAACAAATAAAATAAATTGCTCGAAATAGAAGGTCCCCCATATGAGCAGCACGAAGAGCTTTGCCAGGGTCAGGCATGAGGCAGTATGTTCAGTTGGATTTGTTAAAATATGTTTTTGTAATTTATTTGTATTGTATTGACTAAATTTTAATTATTATTGTGACTATCATAGCGAGCTGCGAGCCCCACTCAGACGTCCCTAGGTCGTGCAGAGGTGTACATCATCACACACCAGCGTAAGGATGGCACGCCAGTTTCAACAAAGGCGGGGGAGAATATTGTATGTACATTTACTTATTTGAAAATCTTAGAGTTTCCCCTTTTACCTACCAAATATCAACTGTCTCCAATTGCTTGCAGTGCCGAATGTAGGAGTTGAGGGCGCAGGCACCAGAGTCCTCACAGGATACCACGGGCCGAGATGATATATACGCTCAGGTCATGGGGCCTAAGAGAGTTGGATGTATCCGAGGACTTGGGTTAGGCACGACCCCCACCCAGTTATGGGGGTCACGATCTGCGGGTCCCTCCGGTGCCTCTCAGCCTGATCCTCAGACTGCCGAGAAGATCAAAGTTCTTGAGGAGTCAAACACAGAGAAAGACCAGCTGCTGGTAGAGACTCGGATGCATGTGGCATCCTTGGAGCATTTTATGCATGATTACATTGTGGGACACGTATGTAAGATAAGAACAATTAATTATTACTTTTTAATATTTAGATATTCATTCATGATGATTTACCCAATTTTTTCACAACAGGGTGCGAATCGGCCTTCTAAAGCACCACATGGGACTCCGGAGGTAAATGTTAAGTTTAAAATATTTTAATTATAATTTCAAATCTGTTATATATCATGGTGGTGATGGTGTATGGTAGTGGTGGTAGTGGTCGTGGGTAGTAGTCATGGTGGGTGGGTGGATGTAGTGGTGGTGGGTGGTGGTAGTGGTGGGTAGGTTATGGTAGTGGTGGTGGTAGTGGGTGGTGGGTGTGGTGGTGGTAGTGGTGATGGTAGTGGTGATGGGTGGTGGTAGTGGTGGTGGTAGTGGTGATGGTAGTAGTGGTGGGTGGTGGTAGTGGGTAGGTGATGATAGCTAGTGATGGTAGTGGTGGTGGTAGTGCTGATGGTAGTAGTGGTGGGTGGTGGTGGTAGTGGGTAGGTGATGGTAGCTAGTGATAGTAGTGGTGCTGGTAGTGATGATGGTAGTAGTGGTGGGTAGGTGATGGTAGTGATGGTAGTGGTGGTGGTAGTGGGTAGTGGGTGTGGTGGTGGTAGTGGTGGTGGGTAAGTGATGATAGTGGTGGTGGGTGGTGATGGGTGGTGGTAATGATGGTAGTGGTGGTGGGTGGTGGTAGTGGTGGTGGTAGCTAGTGATGGTAGTGATGGTAGTGGGTGGTGGGTGTGGTGGTGGTAGCTAGTGATGGTAGTGGGTGGTGGGTTTGGTGGTGTTAGTGGTGGTGGGTGTGGTGGTGGGTAGAGCATTCCTAGCAGCCTCACCAAATTTTAGACCTATTTAGTTAGTATATTAGTAATGGAAATACCTCATATTCATAAGTTGGAACACTTTACTCTGCAAATTTGAATCTTAGACCTATTTTGTTTGTATGTTAGTAATGGAAATACCTCAAATTCATAAGTTAGGACACTTTACTCTGCAAATCTAAATCTTAGACCTATTTAGTTTGCATGTTAGTAATGGAAATACCTCATATTCATAAATTGGAACACTTTACTCTGCAAATCTAAATCTTAGACCTATTTAGTTTGCATGTTAGTAATGGAAATACCTCATATTCATAAGTTGGAACACTTTACTCTGCAAATCTGAATCTTAGACATATTTAGTTAAGATGTTAGTAATGGAAATACCTCATATTCATAAGTTGGAACACTTTACTCTGCAAATCTGAATCTTAGACCTATTTAGTTAAGATGTTAGTAATGAAAATACTTCATATTCATAAGTTGGAACACTTTACTCTGCAAATCTGAATCTTAGACCTACTTAGTTTGTATGTTAGTAATGGAAATACCATATATTCATAAGTTTGAACAGTTTACTCTGCAAATCTGAATCTTAGACCTATTTAATTTGCATGTTAGTAATGGAAATACCTCATATTCTTAAGTTTGAACACTTTACTCTGCAAATCTGAATCTTAGACCTATTTAGTTAGTATGTTAGTAATGGAAATACCTCATATTCATAAGTTGGAACACCTTACTCTGCAAATCTGAATCTTAGACCTATTTTGTTTGTATGTTAGTAATGGAAATACCTCATATTCATAAGTTGGAACACTTTACTCTGCGAATCTGAATCTTAGGCCTATTTAGTTAGTATGTTAGTAATGGAAATACCTCATATTCATAAGTTGGAACACTTTACTCTCCAAATCTGAATCTTAGACCTATTTAGTTAGTATGTTAGTGATAGAGATACCTCACTTTCGTGAGTTGGAACACTATACTCTACAAATCCGAGATTTAGTCACATTAATTGGAGATTTCCTAAGGTTAAAACTTAAGGGTTAGCTTCTAGATCGGGAATTCGTTTTTTCAATGCCCAAATCGGGCATCAAAAGGTGCTGATGTAACTCCAACAATAGCTAACACTAAATTCAGAACAAGGACAAACTTTGACTTGTAGGTTGCATATTATGCTTCGATGTACCACCCAGTTCCTAGAGTGTTTATTACAACCACATTTATGGAAGAAAATATTTGATAAATTTTCTTACTAAATGACCCTTACAGGGGTCAGGAATGTCCTCATTCTTAGACTGCTCATGCGGACATTCTTTACAATAAAAAGTCTGGTGATGTTGAAGTTCGCGATTCATAGATATACATTCATTTAGAACCTCTTCCTTGACCAGACCTTCATGTGCTCATGCACACAGAATAGATGATGATGATATACAATGACCAAAACAACGTGAACAACAATAATTACCTTTGGTTATGTCGTTAACATCGTAGAGGGTTCTGTGTTACTGAACAACCACCAAACTACGTGAATTTGAATTACCTGAACTTTTTCATTTCATTCTCTTCTTATCCCTATCGTCATTGCCATTCCCAACAACTTCCTTTTGGGGATGAAGGTCATCTAAGTCATTCAAAGATAGAAGAAATGACATCTCGGTGCCCAAATCGGGCTGACATCCAAGTACCTAGTCTAAATCCAGGTATAAAATTAGTGGAAGACATAATCGCTCAAATCGGCAATTTTTGCATTCCAGGTAGTTCTTCGAATAGATAGCCAAATGAAGTTGTCACAAACGGTACTAATGAAAGGGAAAAGTCGAGAAATGAATCCAAATTTTCAGCCTATTCAAATTCAGGTATTTTGGTGGTCCTTCAGTACATAGCACGGATTCCACCATGATGTGAATGACATAAATCAAAGGTGAATAATGTTGTTCACGTTGTTTTGGTCACCGTATGTTATCATCATCGATTACGTGTGCATGCTGATGTGAAGGCCTGGTCCAGGAAAAGGTTCTAAAAGAATGTATATCTATGAATCACGAGCCTCAAGATCATCAGACATTTTATTGTAAAGAGTACCCGTATGAGCGGCCCAAGAATGAGGAAATTCCTAACCCTTGCAAGGGTCATTTAGTAAGAAAATTTATGAAGTATGTTCTTCCATAAATGCGGTTGTAATAAGCAGTGAAGGATTTGGTGGGTGGTGGTGCGTTAGTGGTGGTTGGGTGGTGCTAGTGGTGGTGGATGAGTGGAAGTGTGTTAGTGGTGGTTAGGTGGTGCTAGTGGTGGTGGATGGGTGGTGGTGTGTTAGTGGAGGTTGGGTGGTGCTAGAGGTGGTGGATGAGTGGTGGTAGTGGTGTTGTTAGTGGTGGTGGATGGGTGGTGGTGGGCTAGTGGTGGTTAGGTGGTGTTAGCGGTGGTGGTTGGGTGGTGCTAGTGGTGGTGGATGGGTGGTGGTGTGTTAGTGGTGGTTGGGTGGTGCTAGTGGTGGTAGTGGTGTTGCTAGTGGTGGTGGATGGGTGGTGGTGTGTTAGTGGTGGTTGGGTGGTGCTAGTGGTGGTGGATGGGTGGTGGTGCATTAGTGGTGGTTGAGTGGTAATAGTGGTGGTTGAAGGGTGGTTTGTGCTAGTGGTGGTTGGGTGGTGCTAGTGGTGGTGGATGGGTGCATGGTGGTGCGTTAGTGGTGGTTGGGTGGTGATAGTGGTGGTGGAAGGGTGGTTTGTGTTAGTGGTGGTTGGGTGGTGCTAGTGGTGATGGATGGGTCGTGGAAATGTGGTGGTTTTAGTGGTGGTGGATGGGTGATAGTGTGTAATATCCAAGTATGGATTAGGACGAAGTATAGTATCCAAGTATGGATTTCAGACGTCTCGGTGCCCATATCGGGCATACAGCATCGGATTCCCTCTAAACAAATTCAAACACTTAGGATGTATTGAAATACATGTGTTAGAAGAAACGTGATCGAAATCCGACCCTCGGTTTGGAAATGGTGGGACAATGTAGGTTTAGGCCAATGTATAGTATCCAATTAGTATGGATTTTGGCCGTCTCAGTGCCTATATCGGGCATACGACCTCGGATTCGCTCGAAATCAACTCAATCACTTAGGATGTATTGAAATACAAGCGTTAGAAGAAACGGCATCGAAATCTGGCCTCCGGTTTGGAAATGATGGGATGATGTAGGTTTAGGCCAATGTATAGTATCCAAGTATGGATTTCGGCCGTCTCGGTACCCATATCGAGCATATAGCCCCGGATTCGCTCGAAACAAACTCAAACACTTAGGATGTATTGAAATACATGCGTTAAAAGAAATAGGATCGAAATCCGGCCCCCGGTTTGGACATGGTGAGACGATGTAGGTTTAAGCCAATGTATAGTATCCAAGTATGGATTTTGGCCGTCTCGGTGCCCATATCGGGCATACGACATCGGATTCGCTCGAAACCAATTCAAACACTTATGATGTATTGAAATACACGTATTAGAAGAAACATGATCAAAATCCGGCCCCGGGTTTGGAAATGGTGGGACGATGTAGGTTTAGGCCAATGTATAATATCCAATTAGTATGGATTTCGGCCGTCTCGGTGCCCATATCGAGCATATGGCCTCGGATTCGCTCGAAACCAACTCAAAGACTTATGATGTATTGAAATACAGGCATTAGAAGAAACGGGATCGAAATCTGGCCCCCGGTTTGGAAATGGTGGGACAATGTAGGTTTAGGCCAATGTATAGTATCCAAGTATAGATTTCGGCCATCTCGGTGCCTATTCACTCAAAACCAATTCAAACACTTAGGATGTATTGAAATACACGCGTTAGAAGAAACAAGATCGAAATCTGGCCCCCGGTTTGAAAAATGTGGGACGATGTAGGTTTAGGCCAATGTATAGTATCCAATTAGTATAGATTTCGGCCGTCTCAGTGCCCATATCAGGTATAAGGCCTCGGATTCGCTCGAAACCAACTCAAACACTTAAGATGTATTGAAATACACGCGTTAGAAGAAACGGGATCGAAATCCGACCCCCGGTTTGGAAATGGTGGGACGGTGTAGGTTTAGGCCAATGTATAGTATCCAATTAGTATGGATTTCGACCGTCTCGGTGCCCATATCGGGCATACGGCCTCGGATTTGCTCGAAACCAACTCAAACACTTAGGGTGTATTGAAATACACGCGTTAGAAGAAACAAGATCGAAATCTGGCCCCAGGTTTGGAAAAGGTGGGACGATGTAGGTTTAGGTCAATATATAGTATCCAAGTATGGATTTCGACCGTCTCGCTGCCCATATCGGGCATACAGCCTCGGATTCGCTCGAAACCAATTCAAACACTTAGGATCTATTGAAATACACGCGTTAGAAGAAATGTAATCGAAATCCGGCCCCCGGTTTGAAAATGGTGGGACGATGTAGGTTTAGGCCAATGAACTAAACTTCTTTGTTTAATCCATTAACTATGAAATATTTACGATTGTTTTTTTATTTGTAAGTTTTTGATGAAATTAATAAATTTTATCATTTTGCGAGTCTAATATTAAATTGTATTTTCTTATTTTTGTAGGAGGGTGTCGGTAGCACGCATCTGTCAAGGGCAGCAGGAGCGCAACAGTCGGAAGGACCTGCTAAGCAACCATAGCAAATTTTTGATTTTACACTTGAGACATTTTTTTGGACATGTATATATGTATATATTGATGGATATTTTAGAGGATTTTTTTATGGGATTGTGATGTACATGAATTTATATGTTTGATGAATTATATTTTGGTGTTTAGAACTTTTGTAGATAATTTAAATTTTTTTATATTGCTTACAAGTACAATTAATACAGGTAAATTTTTTTTTAATTTCAAAAATATATTTGTTTTTTTTTTAATTTCCGATTAGTTGTGGCGGTTTTACCGCCGTTACAGAGTCAAAATTGTTACAACAGTTTTTATTGTGCCGTTATAAGTTGGACATACAACGGCGTTTATGTTGTGACGTTATAGATTCACTATATAATGGCGGTTTAATTATGCCATTACAGATCGATTTGCTACGGCGGTTTATATTGTGCCGTTATAGGTTGCATATACAACGGCGGTTTAGATGTGCAGTTATATATCATGTTGTTACGGCGGTTTATATTGTGCCGTTATAAGTTTACTATATAGCGGCGGAAATCAAAAACGCCGCTATAAGCCCTATATATAGCTGCGCAACTAAACCGCCGTTAGAAAACGCCGTTATATCCGTTGCGATAAGACTTATGACAACACTTCAAGAAACCGTTGTTACAGTTGTGTAACGACGATTTAGTTAGGTATTGCGGCGGATTTTAGCCGCCACAATAAACTTTGAATTTTATAGTGTATAGAATCTTTAATAAGAAATCATTAACTGTTGAAGAATCAATTCATGTGGTATTTGATTAATCAAACTCATTTAGTAAGACTCCATCTAATAATGAAATTGATGATGGATTTGAAAATCTTCCAAAAGAAATCTCTAACTTGAAAATTAATTAAGCTAATAAAGATAACCAAGTGGAATAAGAATCTAATAATAAAATCATTGAAGTAAATAATAAAAAAGAAAATGAGGATGAAGAATCATATCAACTTCCCAAAGCTTGGAAATTAATAAAAGATCATCCTAAAGATTTAATCATTGGTAATATGGAACAATGGGTTAAAACAAGAAGAAATTTAATGAACCTTATTTTCCTAAGTCAAATTGAACCTAAAAATGTTTTGGAAGCCATTGAAGATGAATCTTGGGACATTGTTATGTAAGAAGAATTAAATCAATTTGATAGAAACTAAGTCTGAGATCTAATACCTACACCATATGATAAATCTATAATTAATACAAAATGGATCTTTAGAAATAAAAATGATGAAAATAAAAATATAATTAAAAACAAAACAAGACTAGTAGCTCAAGGTTACAACCAAGAAGAGAGAATAAACTATGAAGAAACATTTGCCCCGATTGCTAGACTAGAAGCTATAAGAATACTACTTGCATTTGCTAGTCACAAAAAATTTAAATTATTTTAAATGAATGTAAAAAGTGTATTTCTTAATGGGTTTATAAATGAAGAAATATATGTTAATCAACCCCCTTGCTTTGAAAACCATAAATTTTCAAATCATGTATTTAAGACACGTATACCAATTAATGTATTATGTTCCTTTTTGTTAAACAACTCTGAGACACATAATTTCTTATGGGCAAACATTCCACCAAGATATTATCAAAATACCCCTATATTAAGAAATTACAAAAATACCCTTATGATTAAATTTTGATATTTAGAATCGCTATAGGTAATTCTTTCTCACCTAAATTTTCTTCTAGTTATGTTAAAACATGTTGATGATTTCAATCATCTAATTGTATTTTGTAAATGGAAAGGTACTTGTACTCAACACCCAATATTTAATTTTATGTCCAATCAGTCTCTATCTCCATTTTATCGTTCCTTTGTAACCTCTGTTTTCGTAGTGTCTTTGTCATTTAGGGGTGAGGGAAACTCCTTTATCAAGCTTTACTCTGCAGAACAGCTTAAAGGGAAATTTCGATACAATCATTGATAGGCTCTAGATACTACTGAATACTTTATTTCCAATTTCTTACTTTGAAACTGCTTCCATCTTCCTTTAGTAGTTCGATATCCATTGGACCTTGCTTTGATTTACAGGAGTAACCTAGTCGGGTCTATAGAATGATGTCAGGTATACCATTAAAGTTTTGTGACCTGAAAAAAAAAAAAAACGATTCATAACAATTCAAACCAAACTGATGATGAAACATAGAACTTGAAGGAACTCAAAACAGTCTAAAGAAAATTTGTTTTGAAAAACTTACATGTAAACCTCCCAAAAGAAAGCGCTCACCCCACTGGGTTCAAAACATCGGCATTTTCAATTCACCATTCAATGACTGAGTAGTCCTTCACAATCATCACCAGTTATCCCCAAACAAGTACAAGCCACTTTCAAAAAAATGGAATCTATTAGCATCTCTAACTATTATCCTCCTCCTTGTGACCTTCGAGATGAGTTTTACGGCAGTACGACAATCATTGCACATTCGAAGGTTCTTAATGACGTGGATTAGTAATCCTGAAGGTGTGTTCATAAGGCCATATGCTATGGCTTCAAGTAGCCCAGCCCTACACATAAGCCCGATGATGCAGGTTTAATGCTCCACACGGAGTATAATCCAAAAATCTTTCATCAACTTGTCCAAATGGGAGAACCCCTCATCCACAAGACCCGGATGATCACAAGCAGATAGTATAGATTTTTGATTTAAAATTGTTTTAAATTAATAAAAACTGGATCATTAGGATCCAGGGTTTTGATTTTAATCATAGACTAAAACCCCCTATTATTTTAATCATTGTTTAGGTTGGGTGTTTAATATCTTGAAAGAGATAAAACATATTTTTAGTGCATTTTCCTTAGTTTTTTAGTCTCACATCAGAAAAGTAAAGAAAATCTAAAGAGTTTAATTACCTCATTGGTTGTTTAGTTGTCAACAACCAAGCATCATAAGGTGTAGACTTTGACCCACCAATTCCTTTAGATGATAACTAGGGTGCGCGAGCTATGCTCGCAACGAGTGCGAGCGCACACAGTCATGGGCATGGGCTCGGGCTCGGGGTTGGGGGTCGGTTGCAGGTGCGGGTGTGGGTGCGGTGCGGGCATAGGGCTTTGGACGCTATGAGGCGCACTTTGCACTTCGTACGTGCGCATCGTCGCTTGGATCGCTATTTCTTTTGAGTGAATCAGGTTTGTTGATCTAATCTCAACCGTAGATCTAGGTTGACCCTGATCGGATGATCAGAGTGGTTAATCAGAGCCGTCTGATCAAATCTCAGGCTCGGACTGATCTGCGTCGTCGGATCGTGAGTGCGATCTAAGAACCCTGTTGAGTGTCAGGTGAATCAGACCATGATTGCCTTGAGTCAGTGGGTGCAGGCCCGTGCAGGCCCATGATGGGTTGCTCTGACCAAGGCCTGACCCTGTGTGTCATGTGGCCTGCCTAGTGCAGGAGGGCCAAGCCAGGTGGCTGAGCTCATGCGTATGCAAGGGGACTTGGGTCCTCTATAAATAGAGAGACTTGGGGAGGGTCTGAGAATTGTTGAAACTCAGACCAGAGCCTGATCCATGAGTCCAAATCATGGAGCCTAGAGACCAGTGAGCCTGATCCGTGGACCCAATCCAGTGAGCCACCAAATTAGAGTAGGTGCACCCTGGTCCAGTCTACTCCGAATAGCCATGGTCCATCAGGATGACTCCGTACCAGGGACTTCTTAAAAGGACCCTAACCTGGAGATCTCCATTAATGGTAGTCCTTGAACTCGATGGAGAAGATGATGACCCTGACCCATTATCCAGAGGCCCAGAACCCAGACCAGACCTAGCAGGCTATCTGGATCGATACAGATCTATGGATACCAGGAAATGGATAGCTTTGTCTAGCTCCTGATAAGGTTGCAGAATGCCTTCGGACGCTGTCTATACTGTTCTGTTACCCAATCTGGGATTCCAGATCGAGTAGAACAGTGAATTTGTTCTACATGGATAGAACTATCTTGGTGACCATCCGATTTCGAGTAATCCTACCATATCCACATGATGGACCTAATCAGGGGTATCTCGTGGAATGGGTTAATCTGGACAAGCTTGGACTCATACACAAATAGAATTTGGAATATGATAAATCGGATTAACCATAATCTTGTGTCCAAACAGAATTGGAATAAGTTAAATAGATTAACTTAAAATCTGTAAGCAAACTGGATCTAAGACAGAATTGATTCTGGCCAAACTAGAAACAAATTCTAGACACAACAGAATCTGTAACCAAACAGAATAGGTGCAGACATATTCTGAAATAGGTTAAACCAGGTTTAGACCAAACCAGAGTGGACTTAACCCTGTAACCAATCAGACCCTTAAACCCTGAGGGTAAAATGATAATTTCATAAATTGTCTAATTAATTAGATTATCTCTTACTGTAAATCCGATGGGACTTTAGGACATCTGGATTAATGGCAAACCCAAATTAAATGAATTTATTTATGTATATATTTAATTTTAAAGGGCATCCTAAAGGAAGATCAGTACTCCGTCTTCTACTGAGTAGTGCAAACTCGTTGGGAAGACCGGAGAGAATCCGAACTGAGTTGTATCCCGGAGATAGAGCTGTCATATCTCTTGCACATGGAAGGCTTCGACTATCTTCAAGAAAGACTCACTTGTAGCGCCTCTCAGCGAAACGATTCTCTACCTTAATTAATTAAATAATTAATTGTTTATTTAACTGCATTATTATCTGTCTGTATTTACTAAGTAGCTATGTGTGCAGAAATTTAGCTCAATTACACCAACAGATAGCACCCGAACAAAAGTAGTTACATAGTAAGGGACCTCTTCTAATGCTAACATGTAATGAAGGACTACTAGAGCTTCCCTACCAAGCCCGTGATTGGAATATCCACATATCATTGAGGTCTGACAGAAGGGTATTTGGGAAGAATTAGAAAACCATGTATTCTTCTCTCAATGAGGTATCAATATATATAGATTACAATTACAAATTAAATAAGGAAACTAAATATTCGGATCCTAAATTAGAATCCCTACGATCTCTCTATACAATTAGTATATACTAACAAAACTCCCCCTCAAGCTGGAGAGTAGATATCAATAACTCCCAGCTTGCTACAAATAGAATCGATGGCATTCTTGGAAAGAGCTTTAGTGAAGATGTCTGCTAGCTAACAGCCAGAAGGTACAAAGGGAGTAATGATGTCTTTTGATTCCACTTTAGAACGAATGAAATGACAATCAACTTCGATGTGCTTGGTTCTTTCGTGAAAGACAGGATTGCTAGCAATATGAATAGCTGCTTGATTGTCACAATAGAGCGGTGTGGGACCTTGTGCTGAAATTCCGAATTCTTGTAAAAGAGTTCTCAACCAAGTAAGCTCACAAGCGGTATGAGCCATTGCACGATATTCTGCTTCGGCACTGGAACGAGCCACAACTGACTGTTTCTTACTTTTCCAAGTGACTAAATTGCCTCCTATAAAGGTACAAAAGCCAGTGGTGGATTTTCGGTCTGAAGGTGATCCTGCCCAATCAGCATCAGTATATCCTTCAATGCGAAGGTGTCCAGATGACCGATATAGAAGGCCACGGCCTGGGGCACTCTTAAGATACTTCAAGATGCGTATTACTGCATCCATATGAGGAACTCGAGGACTAGTCATGAACTGGCTCACAATACTAACTGCATAAGAAATGTCAGGCCGAGTTATGGTTAGGTAAATAAGCTTACCCACAAGTCTCCGATACATTTCTGGGTCATCAATCAAGTCACCCATATCCGGCATTAATTTTATATTAGTTTCCATGGGAGTAGCTACAGGTTTGCAGCCAAGATAACCTGTGTCTTTTAGAATATCGAGAGTGTATTTTCTTTGAGATAAACTGATGCCTTCTTTGGACCTTGCAACTTCAATACCGAGAAAATAACGAAGCTTACCCAAGTCTTTAGTGAGAAAACTTGAGCCGAGATGATGAACCAAGGTCTGAATACCTTCCTTGTCACTCCCAGTGATGACGATATCATCCACATAGACAACTAATATCACAATACCAATTCTTGTCTTCTTAAAGAACACTGAATGATCAACTTGGCTTCGAGTCATGCCATGAGAAACTACCGCCTTACTGAATCTGTCAAACCAAGCACCTGGGGACTGTTTGAGGCCATAAATAGACTTCTTAAGGTGACAAACACACTCCCCCTTGGACTCAAACCCAGGTGGTTGAGCCATATAAATAGTCTCAATAAGATCACCATGTAAAAAGGTATTTTTGACGTCTAGTTGATGAAGAGGCCAAGCAAGATTCGCAGCAAGAAAGATAATAATACGAACAGAGTTTAGTTTGACAACTGGAGAGAAGGGCTCAGTGTAATCAATGCCATATGTCTGAGTAAAGCCCTTAGCCACAAGGCGAGCCTTTAAGCGGTCTACAGTACCGTCAGGATTCTGTTTGACGGTGAAAACCCAACGACAACCAACAATCGGAGCATCTGCAGGTGTAGGAATAAGATCTCAAGTTTGGTTCAAATCTAAAGCATGCATTTCCTCCTCCATTGCTTTCCTCCAACCCGGGTGAGAAAGAGCTTCCCTGTAGGACTTAGGAATATCGAGAGATGATACGGATAAAGAAAAAGCTTTAAAGGAAGGAGACAAATGATCAAATGAGACAAAGTTAGAGATAGGATGATCAGTACATGTGCGCGTACCTTTACGAACTGCAATAGGAAGATCAAGGTCCGAGTCAGAAAGAGGGAGAGATGGATCTGCAGACGTCGAGGTGGATGGGGGAAGCGGTAGAGAGGACCCCACATGGGCAGGAACTCGAGCACGAGATGCGCTCCGTGGCCGACGAGGAACATAAACCTGAGAGATAGGAGGGAGAGCAGGAAAAATAGTAGGGATAACAGGAGCAGAAAGTAGAGGGTCCTGGAACTCACCTCCTTCGGGAGAATAATATGGCACATTCTCAAAGAAGGTCATATCAGCACTAACAAAGTACTTACATAAGGTAGGACTATAGCACCGGTATCCCTTTTGAGTACGAGAATAACCAAGAAAGATACACTTGTGGGCCCGAGGGTCAAGTTTGTCACGACCAGGATTTAGATTATGAGTAAAAGAAACACAGCCAAAGACTTTTGGGGGGAGAGGAAACGGGTTTTTACCAGGGAATAGCATCTGAAACGGAGATTTACCTTTAAGAACACGTGAAGGCATTCTATTTAGAAGAAATGCAGCAGTAAGAACTGCATCGCCCCAAAAAAGCTTAGGAACATGCATTTGGATCATCAAAGCACGAGCAATAGAGAGAATAGGCCCATTCTTTCTCTCAGCAATGTCATTTTGTTGAGGAGTATGAACACAAGATGTTTGATGTATAATACCCCTGGACTCAAGAAATTGTTCAAACGAACGTTCTTTATATTCAAGAGCATTATCAGTCCGAAAAGCAAGAAGTTTGGCATTAAATTGATTTGAAATTTCAGCATAAAATGATTGAAAAGTTGAAAACACTTGAGATCTATCTTTAAGCACATATACCCATGTTAAACGAGAATGATCATCAATAAAAGTGACAAAGTACCGAGCACCACATAAACCAGTGGTGCGAGCTGGACCCCAAACATCAGAGTGGACCAGTTCAAAAGGTTGTAAACAAGGATCATCATGTCGAAGTTGAAAAGTAGCCCGATGATGTTTACTAAGTTCACAAGTCTCACAATTAAAACTAGAAAAAGAAGGTAAAGAAGGAACTAAATGCCGAAGATTGAACGATGATGGGTGTCCAAGACGACAGTGCCACTGATATGGAGAAGCTATAGAATGAAGAGCAGATTGACCCGAAGTGCAAGACGGTTGATAGTAGTAAAGTCCATCCTGCTCAAATCCCCCACCAATCACCTTCTTTGTCTTTAGATCCTGAAAGACACAATGAGTGGGATAAAAAATTATTGAACAGTTTAAAGCATGAGTAAGTTTGCGCACAGACAGCAGATTAAAAGGAAACTGAGGCAAATAGAGAACAGAGGAAAAAGTAAGATCAGGAGTACTAACGGTGCCTATCCCTTGAACAGGAGTTTTAGTCCTATTAGCGATAGTAATAAACGAAGGAGAGGAGGTACGAGAAATTTTAGAAAGAAGAGATGGATTACCTGTCATATGATCGGAGGCCCCTGAATCAATAACCCAAGGGGTACTAGAGGAAGAATGAAGACAGGTGTTACCTGAAGCTACCAAATGGGTTGTGGAGGATGACGAGGCATTGGCGCGCTAGAGAATTGAATCATACTCTATTTTTGAAAGAAGAACTTGTTCATCAGAGATAGAACCAGAGTGCTCCCCCTCAACTGTAGCCTGATTAGCCCAAACCAGCTTGCCATGAAGTTTCCAGCAAAAATCAGTAGAGTGATTATGGCGGCCACAATGAGAACATTTCTTAGAACCGCGTCCACTGTTACCACTACGACCACCACGACCGCGAGTATCGAGAGGAGCACGGCCTCCATGCTCCCTATGAGGAGTATCATATCGCCCAACAGGGGCAGCAAGAGCAAAACGATCATCCTTCTCTTGAGCAAAAGGATGGATAGATGCTCGCCGAACTCGAGCAAAAGTTTCACTAACAGTTGGTATGTCTTTACCGGATAGAATTTGAGAGCTGATCGGAGCAAGTTCTGGTTTAAGACCTGATAGAAATTTGGCGACTCGAAATTCCTCCCGATGCTGTTGTTGTTTCTTCAAATCTGTAGACAATGGCTGATAGACATTAATTTCATCCCACATACCTTTGAGAGCAGAAAAATACTCTTCAACCGAGCGATCTCCCTGTTGGAGAGAAAACATATCCTGATATAACTGGTAGAGACGAGAAATATTCTGATCTGAAGAATACATCTCTTTCAGAGTGTTCCAAATATCCTTAGAGGATTCCAAACAAGAGACATTATTAAAGACCTCGGGTTCCAAGCTGTTCCATAGCCAAGTCATAATCTGTGCATCCTCTTGTTCCCATGTAGGAACTTTGGTGACATCAGAAGGTTTGGTGGCCGTAAGATAAGAGGCCTTGCCACTAGCTTTCAGAAAAACGGAGACAGCTCGAGACCATTGAAGGTAATTGAGGCCCTTCAATTTGATACTAGTCATTGACCCGGAAAAAAGAGAATCCTTGGGTTCAGATTTGTCTCCCATGGTATTAAAAAGATGAGAGATGCACGAGAAAAATATTCACGATATAACTGAGATGTCGAGGGGCTGGACGAGAGATGCCGAGATGAACGAGAGATGCCGAGAGGGGCTGGTGGTGGATCCGAGTGACCTAGGGGGCCTGGGTGGTGCTGTCGAGCGACTGGAGAGCCTTGGTTTGTGGAGCCGAGAGGTAGACGGTGGTGCTGAGATGACGAGATGCCCCGAGTGTGACTATAACAGCAGATCAGTGGCTACGTTGGAGCCGAGAGGTAGACAGTGGTGCTGAGATGACAAGATGTCCCGAGTGTGACTATAACAGCAGATCAGTGGCTGCGTTCTTCAACAACAGATCGGTGGCAGAGGAGAAAAAAAAAAAAAAAAAAGCAAAGGATTTTACCGCTCTAATACCATGACAGAAGGGTATTTGGGAAGAATTAGAAAACCATGTATTCTTCTCTCAAGGAGGTATCAATATATATAGATTACAATTACAAATTAAATAAGGAAACTAAATATTCGGATCCTAAATTAGAATCCCTACGATCTCTCTATACAATTAGCATATACTAACAACAAGGTCCATGCGACGGTGTCAAGATGAATCATTTCTGAGAACGCTAGATGCGCAGCTTCAATGTTACTGCTCTTTGAAACATCTGATCAGAGCATTCCCTCTGGTAATTAAGATGATGGTCCTTGACTTCAAGGCATGGGCATTTAATAGATCCCCATGCCTCAGTGCAGGCAACCCTGCAGAGGAATTCAACATAACGGTGTATATGTATTCATTACATAGAATAACTTCAAGAAAGAGATTCAATACTTCCTCAAAGCACCCATTTTGGAAGTAAGCAGCCAAAACCAGGAAGCAAACCTCAAACGAATTCGTTGCACTCACAATCTTACCACATTTTTCCTTACGTGTCAATGATAACAAAAACATCTAGCTCAACATTGGTCTTCAAGATTCGGTTGCAGACTAGCAAACTCATTTTCAATTCCTTCACAAGAGCGCAAAGTACAAGAACAGTAACATATTTGATATGTCCCATGCCACAAAATCATCCAACATCTTACTCAATACTTCCAATGCCTGGCTTACATACCCATGTTCTAGAAACCCATTAATATTGGAATTATAGGAAAGAATATCTGATCCAGGAACAGTACTAAAAATCCTCATCGAACACCATTTTTCACATATTGATGATTTTACCAATCCAGAATTCACTACATTCTGAGTGCTCTAATGTCACAACACGAATAGAGAACAGTGGGAAATATATATTCATTAAGACCAGAGATTCCAATGAATTCATACTTAAGCAAACCCATAATGGAAATAACCAGCCATTAAAGAGCTGTAAGAAACAGTATTTCTTTTGTGCATTCGATCGAGCAGTTGACGGGCAACTGAAGACTGGTCGAATTTTATATACAGATTGACCAGAGAGAGTTCATTTGAATTACGTTGTCTTCAGTTGTTTGAGTGGTTATGATGGGGTTGATCATGGATCATTCTACCCAACTTCAAGTTTCTTGTATCTACATATATTTTCAGGTACTTCATTGATGGATCTCTTGGTTTGAATTCTGTCGACCGTTGACACAGCTCAATATATAGCTCAAGGATAATGCTACTCTCTTTGAAGATTCGCGTGATTAAATGAGAGTGGAGATAGCATTACCCACCGCTTAATTATAATTATAGAGTATTGGGTCTGAGTCTCCGTACAAAGCTTCATGTTTCTTTGCTATCCACCCGTCCATTTGCCATGCATGTTGAGATTTAGACCGTTGGATCCCCCACCTAACCTACTTCCGAAAACCATCCGTTGATCTCCGGGCTCTCTCTCTCTCTCTAAATCTCGGACTGTTCTTCTCGCTCATTAGAAGATCGTCTGCTGGCTTCAATCTTGCCTTTCTCCACACACAAGTATTGACGAAGGAGGTAGTCTCTCTCTCTCTCTCTCGACTAGTTTTGTTTTATTAGGGTTTGTGATCTCCATCTTCATCACTAATTTCTCTACTTTTGTTGATTAGCGAGAAATTAGATCAAATGACCTAAAAATTTGTCAAATCCATATCTCAGCCTCACTTGATGGTCAATGCATTCTATATAAACTAGCGCTGCTGAGATAGGAATCATTCCCTCCTAACGCCCTAATGACTATGGCTGTGAGGGGTTATTTTTTATGCAGTGCTTTTTTATTCCTTTTCTTTTATTTTCCATTGAGATCTAAATTATACTTTCGAAATTTTGTCCCCACCTTAAGGGAATTGTTTCAAGATAGAAGGATTTGTCACCTCATATAAATATCATTGTAGAGCGTTGTGGTCTGTTATGATCCCTGATTGTATATGAGCCTACCTTTTTGCTCCTTAAATCACCCTAGGCCTCAAACTCCCTTGAAGTTGTCAGCTTTATCCTAACGGCAAATCCTCGCATAAAAGCAATGGAAGCAGACGTTGTTAGAATAATGCTGACCACTTTAAGGGAGGGGGTCTTCCTCCTAATAACTGCTTCGAGGGTTTTTCCTCCTACCTTTAGCCTTCACAACATATGTTACGATTCCCAATAGCTTATTAGCCAAATCTTTCGCTCTTTAATCACCCTAAGGTCTTTTAGAGTATTGGTTAGGTTCTTAACATTTGGTATTAGAGCTGACACTACGTTTGTAGTTCGAGTCTTTGAGGAAGCAGCATGGGGAAAGGGCTCTACTTAGATGCCATGGGCCAAAGTGAGAGTTGCAATAGGGAAAGGGCTACTTGAATGTCATCGGCTACTGAAAAAAAAAAAAAGGCTAGAGTGAAAGCTAGGACAGAGTGGACCGCTGTGGACATCGATTGTGTAGCGTGATGTTATGTTAAGATCCCCAATCGCTTATGAGCCTAATTTTCCATTTTCTAAACACCATAGGGCCTTTTGGAGTATTGGTTAAGTTCCTAATATTTTTAGGATAAAGTTGACGACTTCGAGAGAGTTTTCCTTCTAATAACCGCTTCAAGGGGGTTTTCCTTCTACAAAGGTTTGTGTTATAATTGCGATGAAAAGTTCGCCCCGGGCCATCATTGTAAAATTCAAAAAACTGTAATTGTTGGATGGCGCATTGCCTTACGAGGAAGATTAGGAGATCGATATTAGTCATTAATGGACCAATTTCCAGAGGCAAACCTTGAGGACAACGTTGTTTAAAGGGAGAGGAACTGTTACATGCCTATCCATGTGCATGGGCATACATGGAGTGGAGTTACTCACCTGAAGCAATCATTGAGTCTGTTCTTTTGGTAGAGTCCACATGTAAATATGTTGTTCTTTGATGGTTATCCTAGAATGATTATCCTCTTATCGTGAGATAAAAGTGAGAGTAGTTATTGTTGTATGTTGGAGTTTATTGTAAGTTTTGAAGTTGTCTTAGGAGCATATAAAGGGATTACTTATGAGTTAGTGGTTAGTTATGAGAAGGAGATGATGTATTTAATGCAAGAAAATGAATGAAAAATCATGAAATTTATTATTCAAACAACATATCTCAAGGAGGTTGGTTGCCCTCGAAGTAACCATTTCAGATTAGGAGGTTGGTTTCCCTCGAAGAAACCATTATACTTCAAAATAGATAGGAAGATTAGATCACGTAACATTGGTATCAGAGCGGACGATCCCGATATGGCCGAAGGAACTAAAGTCATCAAGCTCGACGAGATGATTAGTTTATTGAAGGATACCACCGAAATACATGGAAAACTACTACAAGAATGATGCATCGGATTTTGGCCTTGGACTCTAAGCTTAAACATCTTTTCAGCGAACATGATAAAAAGAAAGGAGAGTATTCGATTGAAAGATCTATCCATTGACCAAAGGGTACACCAACTCTCTACTATGACCATACAATTCACACTAGAACCACACGCCTGGAATTTCTATGGTTCGATGGGACATGATAAAGAGAAAGAAGTTTGCTGAGGTGCTTTTAGTGAGGTTTGGTCCATCTCAATATGAGGATCCTACTGCTTTACTTTCAAAACTACGTCAAACCTCTATGGTGGAGCATTAACAAATTTAGTTCAAAGAATTTTCCAATCAAACAGAAGACCTCAACGAATCGTTTATGGTGAGTTGCTTTGTGGGGGGTTTTGAACGAAAAGATCCGTTTGAGTGTTCAAATGCTAAAACCAACAACACTCTGAAAAATGCCCTACGATTATTAATGAGTGAAAACTTAGATTCATAAGCTATTAGAGATTGTTACATACCACTTCGCTTTGCAACTGACGTCCACAGTAGCCCACTCTGTGACGGCTTTCACTTTGACCTCTTTTTCTTTTACTAGCTCGTGGCATTCAGGTGGCCCTTTTCTTATGGCGGTTCTCACTTTGACCCGTGGCGTCCAGGTAGCCTTTCCTTAGGTCGCCCCCTCCAAGACTCGAACTCGAAATGTGCTGCCAGCTCTGATACCAAATGTTAGGCTCATAAGCTATTGGTTATTAATGAGCGAAAAGTTAGGCTCATAAGCTATTGGGGATCGTAACATAATTTCTCTTTTTATTTGGTATTTAAAGAAAAAAGTATATGTGTTACAAACCTAACCAATACTCTAAAAGGTCTTAGGGTGATCAGCGAGCGGAAAACTAGGCTCATATACAATTGGGGATCATAGCATACCTCCACATTTCAGAGGCGACCTACTCTATGGCGGCTTTCACTCTGGCCTCTTTTTTTTTTTAAATAGCCCATCGCATTCAAGTAGCATTTTCCTTATGGCGACTCTCACTAATACTTGTGGCATCCAGGTAGCCCTTTCCTAGGCCCCCCCCCCTTCGAGATTCAAACTCAAAATGTAGTGTCATACCATGTGTTACTAATCTAACCATACTTCAAATGGGTCACGAACCTCACCAATACTCCAAAAGGTCTTAAGATGATTAAGGAGCGGAAAGCTAAGCTCATATACAATTGGGGATCGTAACATACCCCTACGCTCCAGAGCCTACGTTCACGGCGGTCCACTTTGTGGCAGCTTTCACTTTGGCCTCTTTCTTTTTTTAATAGTCCATGGCATTCAGGTAGCCCTTTCGCTATGGCGGCTCTCAATATGGCCCGTGGCGTCTAGGTAGTCCTTTCCTAGGTTGCCCTCTTTGAGACTCAAACTCAAAACGTAGTGTCAACTCTAATACCATTTGTTACAAACCTAACCAACACTCCAAAAAACGTTAAGGTGATTAAGGAGAAGAATGCTAGGCTCATATACAATTAGGGATCGTAACATACCTTTGATAAGATCAACTACTTTCCCTTTTTCATTTAGTTATTCTTTTTTAATTGGTAATAAAAAGAGGTACGTAACAGATGATATCAGAGCAACATTCATGTTGATTTATGTTGCACATCAAAAACAAGAAGAATGAGAAGAATAAGAAGAGAATACGTAATTATCATCTTGACCTTCAGGACAAAGTCAATTCAAGAGGGGTGGATTGTTACGTACACATAGTGAGTGGATTCAATTAGTAGTTGTTGAGAAATAGGGGAGTCTAGTGGGTGGTTCATAATTGGTTATGGGTGGTTTGTAACTGGTCACTACATTACTACAATCATTAAAGAGTTGTATTGGATTAATATTAGGACATGAATGAATGAGATTTAAGAGTTTCTTTCTTTGGAGAGAATTAGGAGGTGTTGATCTCAACTTTGTCCTCAAGGTCAGGATGATGATTACATATTCTCTTCTTCTTGATTTTGGTGTGCACCATATACCAACAGGATGGCCACATGAACGTTCCTCTAAATATATCTGTTACGTACCTTTTTCTGATACCAATCAAAAAAGAAAAATTAAATCAAAAGAGGAAAAAATTTGATTTCATCGAAGGGAGATCTACACTTCTTAATCGCATTCGAGAGAGACCAACACCTCATAGTTCTCTCCAAAGAAAGAAACTTTAAATTCCCATTTATTCATATCCTAAAATTCATCTATTAGTCTTTTATAATTGCAGTAACCAGTTACAAACCACCCGGTACTAGTTATAAACCGCCCAATAGACTCTCAACAGCTACCCCCCCTCACTACGTGTATGTAACAATTGTATATGTGCCTAGCTTTCTGCTCCTTAATCACCCTAGGACCTTTTGGAGTATTGGTTAGGTTCGTAACAAATCATATCAGAGCTAGCACTACATTTCGAACTCAGGCAACCTAGGAAAGGGCTACTTGGATGACACAGGCTAGAGTGAGAGTTGTCCTAGGAAGGGCTACTTGAATACTACGGGTTATTTAAAAAAAGTGAGATGCCAGAGTGAAAGCCGCCATGGAAGTCGACTGTGTACCATGGTAGTATGTTACGATCCCCAATTGCATATGAGCCTAGCTTTCTGGTCTTTAATCACCATTGGGCTTTTGGAGTATTCGTTAGGTTCATATGTTACGTGATCTAATATTCTTCTTAGCTATTTTGAAACATAAGGATTTCTTCAAGGGAAACCAACCTTCTAATTTGAAATGGCTACTTTGAGGGCAACCAACCTCCTTGAGATATGTTGTTTGGATAATAGATTTCTTGATTTTCTATTCGTTCTCATGTGTTAAAAACATCGTCTTTTTCTCATAACTAACCACTTCATAGGCTCCTAAGACTATTACACAACTTTCAATAGACTCCAACACACACCAACAACTTCTCCCGTTTTGATTCGACAACAGGAGAATAATTCCTTTTAAGATTACCACCTAAGAACAACATATTTACATGTGGACTCTATCATAAGAACAAACTCCGTAACTGTCCACGTTTGCATGTAACTCCACTCCATGTATGCCCATGCACGTGGATAGGCAAATAACAATTCCCCTCCCTTTAAGCAACCTTGTCCTCAAGCTTTGCCTCTGGAAGTAATGGCCCTTGATATCTCCATCCACTTGAACCATTGGAGAGCATTTCCTTCCGTGTGAAAGAAGCCATGAGTAACTTTTCAGAAATAGGAGTTTGTTGATTCATGTAGAATTGTTCTGCTCGATATAACAATCCAGAAGGATTGGTCCCATCGAACCGCAAAATTTTTAGGCATGTGGTTCTAGTATGAATTGTATGGTCATATATGAGAGTTGGTGTACCCTTTTGTCGATGGATGGATCTTTCATTCGAACACTCTCTTTTCTCATTGTCCTGGTCGTGGATGTTCAATCTTAAGAGTCCAAAGATGAAATCCAATGCATCACTTATAGCATTTTTCCATGCATTTTGGTTGTATCCTTCACTAAACTCATCATCTCGTTGAGCTTGGCGATTCTAGTTCCTTCGGGCATATCGGGGATCGTCCGCTCTAATACCAATGTTACGTGATCGAATCTTCTTCTTAGCTATTTTGAAAGATAATGGTTTCTTTGAGGGAAACCAACCTTTTAATCTAAACTGTCTACTTTGAGGGCAACCAACTTCCTTGATTTTCTATTCATTCTCATGCGTTAAATACATCATCTCCTCATAACTAACCACTTCATAGGTTCCTAAGACAACTCCACATCTTACAATAGACTCCAACTCACAACTACTACTCCAACTTTTATTCCACGATAAGAGGATAACTCCTTTTAGGATAACCACCTAAGTACAACATATTTACATGTGGACTCTCCCATAAGAACAGACTCCATAACTGCTCCACATTTGCTTGTGAGCAACTCCACTCCCATGTATTCCCATGCAAGTGCATAGGCACGTAACAGAATGACATTAAAATCATCAAATTAAGCAGTTGATTTGATGACACCATTGCATATGTGGAGATAGGCAATGCCATATAGAATAGAAGGTGTTGGCATCATGCTCAGGGTGATTTGGGGCGCTGGCTTTGGAATATAAAGCATCAGAGGAGTCCCATGCTCAACCAATCCAGATTTTATGGCAGCCTGTGAACTTGGAATGAGGGGGTAATACTCCAAGTTCATATTGTCCACATCCCTCTTCTTCTGACTGCTTGATTTATAGTTCTTTTAAACCACCATGTAGTGGAAAATTAACAAGAATGAATTGCACCCAAACTAGAAAAAAAATCTAGGTCAAATCTAATTAATTGAAAAATAAGCGTTCATAACCATGACCTTTTGGTTGATTTGGATTTTATTATGAACTTTCTCTATCACTAGTAAACTGGTAGTAAATTGAAAGAAGAATTGGGAATGGTGCTTGCTAGGAAGGATGCAAAGAGAAGACTTTCAAGAACAAAAAAAAATTTCTTATGTTCAAGAAGGAACAGAAATTCTAGTCAAGAGAGAGATTGCATACAAGATTTGGATCAACGGACCCTGCCCCAGATTATCAAGGGCTTAAAGCTGCAGCTATAGGAATAGTGTCTGAGAATCCAATCTTCTGGTGTGGATTCTTTTCCCGACTTCTCAATTGGGGTTGAAGGGAGGATTATGTTTTTTGAGCTCTCTTGGTTGACCCCTGAAAGTGAGAGTTAGTTTCTCTCTCAATCATAGATTACAATGATATCATAGTATGTCGACATGGTTCCTTCAGAAGCAAAAGTTAAAAGATTGAAGTCTCCTTCAAGTGTAGTACTTTTAGTGCTGAAAAAAATCAAAGCCAAGTCATCAATTCAACCATTCTCATGATCTCCCCTAAGACTGACCTCTTTTCCAAATGAATAGAACCTCACTTTCCTGTGTTGCTGTTGGCTGTCATCACTCTCTCCCCATCGACAGTGAAGACCATATATTCAAAAATTTTTTTCAAACAAAGCATATTTTCAGTATTTGAGTGACTGATAACTAAAATGTAGAAATGGTATAAGGCTTAATATATCAAATGCACAATTCAGGGATGTCAATTATAAATGTTCAGTATTTTAAGAAGAATCTGAGCCCCAAAGATCTCCATTGGATTCTAATTATCATGCAACTTGGCTCAAATACATAGTACCGTGGGGCAACATAAGTTTGATGTCCCAGCTTACCTTCCCTAAAAAAAAAAACATTAGTTTGATGTCTGGCAACCCTGCCTTTGAGCTTGATTTCAAGGCTAAACAATTGGGTTTAACATCGTAATGAACTGATATGCTCACAACATGAGTAAAATTAAAAATCCATGGTGTTGTCTGATAAATTTTTGAAATTTATGCTTCTCATTCCCATTCTTTTAAATAACTCCGTTGTGCTGCTTTGTCAATCCCAAGCCCAGATAAAGGAGGATGGTTGCATGTCATGTTAGCAAACAGTGTAAAAAAACCTTGCCAAATCCTATTACATGAATCCTGAATTGTTATCTTGTGCTAATGCTAGGGTGTTCCCTGAAAGTGACGCGATATAGTGACAAGTAAGCAGGGAATGACTAAGGCATTCCTTGGAAGCAGTGCGCTGCATGATGCCCCATTGCAGTGAGAAGTAGGCCAGGGTTCTTGGGTCAGATTGGACGGGTGTGAGTAACGAAGCTAGTCTAGGAGCATAAGATTCGTCTTTCCACTTGGAATATGGAGAGTGAGACAAGACTGACAAGTAAGACAATGGAGTTAGTGGATGCAATGAAAAGAAGGAAAATTAATATAATATGCTTGCTAGAGATTAGGTGGAATGGAGATAAAGCTTTGGAGATAGGTGATGGGTGATGGGTACAAACTTTGGTGCTTAGATTAGGGAAATAACCGACATATAGTAAGCATGAAAAATAATTGTAGGGACTAAGAGAGTAAGCGATAGGTTGATAAATTGATATCAATTAAAATAGTGTTAGGTGAGGTTGTAATTAACATTATTAGTGCTTATGCATCCCAAGTACGATTAGAAGAAAACATTAAGAATAAATTTTGGGAGGAGATTGATGGACTAATTTAAGAGCCTCGAAGGTGAAAGGGTATTTATAGGAGGAGATTTAAATGGTCTTGTAGAAGAAAGTATATGGTGACAGAAATGAATGGGAGGTATGATTCATTAGTTTGCGATGATGGCATATGATATTATGACCTTGCAATAGAAAATACATACTTTCAAAAGAGAGATGAGCATCTGGTGACTTTCAAAAATTAAACACACTGGAGTCAGATTGACTTTTTTTTTTCCTTAGAAGGAATGAGTTATATTCATGCAAAGATTGTAAGGTAATTATAGGAGAGAGTCTAGCCACACAACATAGGTTAGTGGTCAGGAATTTTTTTATTAAGAGTTGGAAGAGAATGAATTGAATAAAATATGAGCCAAAAATAAGGTGGTAGAATCCAAAAGAAAATAAGGCGATTGCTTTGAGGGACATATTGATAAAGTAAATAGTAGAAATAGAAACCCTAATGTGTGAAGGGAGAAAAAAGGAGAAAAATGGAGAAAGAAAAATGTATGTATTTTGGAAGAATGATTCGTGTTAACCTTGTCTAGGTCAACAGTCATGCTTTTATAATAAACATAAAACAGTATGGACAATAATTCTTAGAGTGTGCAATACACTAAATATGTGTTATAACACATGATGGGCTTATAGACTTAGGCCCATCATAACACTCCCCCGCGAGCAAGGCATAGATACTAACATGCCTAGCTTGCCAATAATTTTGTGATGCCGGTTTGAAGCCACTGCTTTTGTAACAACATTTGCTAACTAATCCTCTATTATAACAAATGGAAGGATAATTTAGATGTAACTTTTCTTGAAAAAAATTTCTGTCGACCTCTATGTGCTTTGTCCTGTCATACTGAATTGGATTATGTACAATGCTAGTTGGCGGCCTTATTATCACAGTATAACTTCATTTATGACTGGACTGAGAATCCAATTTCTGTAAACAAGGTCTTGATCCATAAAACCCCATGTGCTATAGTTTTGTATTCTGCTTTAATGCTAGACCTTGTCACAACTGTTTGTTTCTTACTCCTCCAAATGACCAAATTCCACCAACAAAGGTAACTACAAGGGTAGGCTCGAGCCTCTTGCACTACTCTTAATAAGCAGATTTCTTTTACATTGACTACTGCTAAGATGTTTGATACACATTTTCACGATGGAGCCTAATGAGTTGAAGGTATTTTGATTTACAGTTTGAATTGAAAGACATAATTCCTTTTTTATTAGTAGAAAAAAGTGGCCTAAAGAATTTCTGCAATCCTTTTATGATTCCTAAAATCTTATAAGTCTCCTAAACCCCTTTTTGATCCTTCCTCTCCCTGTAGCTCTTTCCAAGATCTCCTGGAAGGCTGACATACTTGTCTGTTCCGCCGGAATTTCCAAACAAACTCCCGTGGAAACACGACAAGACTACCAGAAAGAGGCATGTCCATTAGTGTTCTGATGCCGGCACCACCCCTCAGGCAAGAAAAGGATGCCGAGCCTTCGAGTGATTACAGCTCTAAATCGCTTTCATAATTTGTGTTGACCAACATTTTTAAATTGATAAGCATTTCTCTGTTAAGTGTATATGTTTTAAGAAATTCTTGACAATTGTTATGCAGTAAATGATCTAAATCAAAAGCGGCTGATGTTCTCATACTATTTATATATTCCCCTTTTATATTCTGTCTTTTTATAATGGTGAAATCAGGCTAAAAGACGCTTTAGAGTCTCTGAAGGAGCAGTGATTTACCTTCATTCCCATAAAAGTTTCTGTTGGAAGTCATTTCCACTCATTTCTGTGTGGTATTTGGCCAGGTATTTATGATTATTGTGTTTTCTGTTGTAGAAGAATGGTATCTTGCAAAAGACATCCCCAACTTGAGAAAATGGAGAAAGGGCATGGTTTTTTGTCACTTCCTGTACAGTGTAAGGAACCCATGACAATTAATAGCCGATTATATATATGCTGATCCATATTAAGAAGCAGAGGGGTCTCATCATTTTCTGGTTGTCAATGGCTATATCTCAAGCTAGAAACATTGGGCTTCCACTGATGAATCTTGTCAGATTGAAAGGAGAAACCATTTTGCGGCAACTACAATTGGAGGAGCAGCTGCTCCGGACCTCTTCGGACAATTGGTTCATAATAAATGATGGAACCAATACTCCTACCATCGTCATGGGGATGTCTGGGTAATTATTTGTTCTTGTCATGGTATCAATAGATTGTATTTGTAAATATGCATTTCTGATGTTTTGTTATAGCTGAGTGATCTTCACGCTTGAGTGAGGATCTTACTCGAGCTTGTATTGGTCCACCTGTTTCGAGCAAGGAGATGTAAACCAATAAGAATTTGAGAATGGATCACTTGACTTAGGAAACATTTTGTTATACAATATCAGGGACACCAATGATTTTACTGACTTCTGTTGCTCAATGGTGTGAAATATGTGACGGGTTTAACTTGCCTGGCTATAGTAACTAGACTCTGGCAAGTTGACTTCCCAGCTCCATTAAGTTTTAGTTTTTATTTAATATGAAAAAGAAGTAAAAATGCCATTATGATATACCTCTCCCTTATAAAGGAATGCCATTACTTGGCCAAACTTCTTCGACTCATATGTGTCACTGAATCATATTATGGGATTTTGTTATCATTACCAAGTCAGCTATTTTCCTGCTTGAAAGGCCTATAAGGTTACATGACTTGAACAGAAGAATGAGTTGATTCGTACCTTGCTCTTCCTTGAGTTGTGGTTCAATGTGTTATGGATATGGAGAAATTTAACAATGTTTATGTGAATATGCTACACAGGAAACCTGTCGAACTAATTGAACTAGAATCGGTGCTACGAGATCGGGTTCCCGTGATCCGAAGGTTTAGCGGTGGGGGCACTGTGATTGTTGATTGTGGCACAATATTTGTCTCTTTTATATGCAACAAGGATGCTGTTCCTGGCTTACAACCGTATCCTCATCCTATCATGTCTTGGAGCGGCCTGTTATACAATGAAGTGTTCCGAGGAATTGGTGATTTCCATCTTCGTGAGAATGGTACATAGATTAGACTTTACATTAAAATATTCTTTCTGCTCTAATATAGCTAATCCTAAGAGAAATTGTGTGCATCTGTAATTATGTTGTGATATTTCCTGAAATGCCTCCTGGTGCCTTCCTTTCTATTTTCTTATTTAAATCTTATTGAAATTTGTTTATTCCAAATTACTTTATAGCTAATGCTTCTTTCTTTGGGTACGGAGTTTAGTTTTCTATTCTTTTGTTGTACTTCTTGTACTAATTGACAGAAGTTAGGCAGAAACCTGGGTAGGACTCAAAAGATTCTATGCTTAGGCATCAGCATTGCTGAATTTTGAAGATCTACTGGCTCTCTTCGATGGCCTTTTAGTGATTGAATCTTTCGATGCAATATTGTGGCTTCTATAAGGTCATATAGTCCCTAGCAGTTGATGACTATGATTGACGAAGTTGTAGATTTCAGTGTACGTCTTTCTGTTTTGTTCAAGCACTCCATCGGAATCTCCAAAGATGATATCAGTACATTTGGCTGAAGGTGTAGACCTGGCAACACTTCTATATGGGAAAGATCTGAAGTAGTTTCTTCTTGTTCCTTACTCTTAATAATATTTCAATTCATACTTATCAATAAAAAAATAATAAAAAAGGGTTGTGTTCAGGCTTATTAACTGATTAAAAATTTGTCTCCCCGTTGTTACGAGATTTAATAATGTAGATAGAGACTAGCAAGTACCATTAAAGATGACCAGCTCCTTAAATTGTTCTTGCTCACACTAGAATGGTCCACCTGGCTTTTTTTTTCCCTATTTTTTTTTCTATTTAACCTTTTCATTTAGCAATCATCTTTTCAGTTGTTTTCAGGCTTATTAATTAATATGTCGTTCTTGTTATGTTTACTGAAGTTGGTAAATATGACCTAAAAAATTCTGATTAAGCAGATAAATATGCTCTAACATATTACCTTTTCTCATCTGGTTCTAGATTATGTGTTCGGTAACCGCAAGTTTGGTGGTAATGCTCAATCTATTACCAAAAACAGGTGGATTCACCACACATCTTTTTTATGGGATTACGATGCCAGGAACATGGCCTACCTGAAACTACCCACAAGGGCTCCTGAATATCGATTGGTATGTTTAAATTTCCCGTTTCATTTTTTTCTTCTTCTTAGTTTTCCGGTGCACTGATTCTGATGACAATCTCTTGCATCATCATCATGCCTATATATATATGCAACCAAAAGAAGAAGAGCTTTACCCAAAAAGAAAATAAAGAAAAAGAGAAATTGCCATAGAAATTCGGTATATAATAGTTAGCCCCAGCATCAGTACATCATAATGGCCATCTGCATCTGCCATATGTAGTTTCAATGCTCCTCGATCTGAGATATTTGCTTATCAGGTCACCCTCTTGAATTTTACTCCCTCGGAGATCACTGGCAGTCAGGTATCCCTGATCATCCAATTCAGTTGCCTACTTGAAACTGTTAATAAAATTATGGTACATGATCCAGAAGTTAATTGATTTGATGATTTAAATCATCAATTGATGTAATTTTTGGGCTTTAGGCAGATAAGTGTTGACTCATCAATTTGGGCATACACTACCAAATCAAATAGCATCTACTTTATGCGTAGGATAAACAGCCAGTGACTTCAACATCATTCTCTTAGCCAAAATGTATTCTCTAACTTGGATGCTGAATTGGACCCTGGTGTTAGACAAAGATATTGTGTTAGACACAGATATTGGTTGTCAACATTATGAATCCAAGAGGACCTAAAACGTCTCTAAATATATAGTTTGATTCTATAGAACTTTTTCAAGTATATTAATAATAGAGTTGGTAGAAGGCTTGACCCTTCAAGGGGCATTGAAATTTGTTGCATATCCCCTCTATGTCCCATGCTACCTTGTTATGGCCTAATTACCAAACATACATGCGCGTCACGCCGTGCCGTGCCATGCCGTGCCGTGCCGTGCCTAGTTGAGTCGAGTCAAATACAAAATTAATTTTTGGTCACCATTTGAAAGTTGAAATCCAAAACGAATTTAATTAATTGTCTGTTTTGACTGTTAGGATTTTACTGTTGTTCTTTGTAGTCAGGATCTAATTATTAAGTAGGTCAGAGCTGACTGCAATAAGGTTTGAATGATCAACTCTGCAATCAGTTGTTAGAATCAATAGGTGTTGAAATCGTTCATTTGAATAAATTGAAACCCTTCTTAGGATGATCATGAGACTTTCCAAAGAGTCTATATGTCTCTTTGTAGGGGTGCCTTTTAAGCTATAAAAAGATTGTTGTCCCTGGCGTTTAGACCACCGAATTACTCTGTCTCTTTTCTCTCTCTGTCAGAGCATTACTCGAAGTATACTGTGTTCTGGAATAGGGTCTCAATACAGCAAATTTGAACCCTGTTAAAACAGCTTCTGGGTTGTGTTCGTTGTATCATGGAACTTACTTCGTTGAACCCTTTTGCTGACTTGAATGGGGACGAATATAGATTTAAAGACAGTAACATCTATGCATTGGATTCATCCTATTGTTCTGTCTTTATCTTCTCTGTTTTACACTCTGTTCTATTTCTGTTTTTCTGAAAATTTCTCCAACATTTTTGTTATGATTGCTTTAAGCTTCGTCCGTTTTCAGTAATGAACTTTCATATTCTTTTAGATGGTGGAGAAAATCAATGCAATCAATAAAAATATTCTATAGATGGATTGTTGCAATCATCCTATGATTCCTATGAGATCTTTGTGGAAAATTGTGGTTTCGTAGTCCTGCAAGTAGACTTACCTGTATTGATGGTGTCATTACCATCTGTTAGGGGTGGCAAGATTAGACAACCTGTAAAGCCACCCAAATTTGATGGCCCCCCTCTTGATGGGCCATTGACTGTTCTTAACCATCCAAGAATGAAGCTTCTTATAGATCGCCACCCATAGCTCTGAGGACCCTGGAAAGATCAAGCGATTAACCATATGGTTTATTAGTATTTTTTTGTCCAAGGAGGGCCTTATCAAGTAGATGTCTTGGATCCAGAATACATGGTTGTTGGGTGGGTAAACTGTATCATCTCTTCCATGAATTGGTATAAGAATCTCCTATCTCTTATGTTATTAGGGTATGCAAGTATTATGGTTTTGAGTGTTTAGCAACTTTTGTGTGTTAATGTTAACGACTTCCTGTTCAGGCAAGGGGGCACGCAGAATTTGTATGCTGCATGAAGGACTATCTACCAAGATCAGCTTTCATTGAACGAACTGTTAAGGCAGTTGAGACACATTTCTCAGTGAGATCCATGCAGCTGGAAGCAATTGGCACTTTCCCTGATGCAACTTTTTCCCACTCCACCAAGCTATTGACAAAACAGGAATTGGAGGCATTTTACTCATTGCAGTTTGATAACTCTCTATCTGAGTCATTATGATTGTATTGATTGATCATTGATGGGTAATAAAAGGATGAGAGAAGTGCATCTTGAAGCACTCTCTCAAAGAGCTCTCATTTTCTACATATTTATTTATCTTCAATTCATACCACAAGAACATGAGATCTTTTTCCTGCGTAGCTTCTTGGCTTCATTTTTTCAAGGTACCTATCTCAGTCTCCAACTCCTCTATACTGGTTTCAATTGCAACATCGCAAACTTGCAAGCTGTAGTATTTAAAATTTAGACTTGAGATTTTGTTAATGGAACACTTGCTAATCAAAATCCATATATCAGCTACATATTCTTCCTCTGTAGTAAACAATTTGTTTTGAATGATTAACAACAAGGCAGGATTATATGACAGAACCAAGATCCACCAGCTTATGTAGAGTTCCCCCAACTGATATTTGGGTTTATTACATCACATGTAGAGTCTGATGGAATATTGGAGTTAAAAGAGTACATCGAGGAGGATGGACCTAAGGATGGAATATTGGGTTTACTACAAAAAGATGATTTTATCATTCTGTAAAGATTGTTGCGAAATGCCTCATTCATGGGGGATCAACTCTATTCTATTTTCCCATCTATCTTGTAATGGTTTTCTCGAGATAACTTTGTTATGTTGCTCCCGCGTACGAGCGCAGTTCGAATATAGCGTCGATGTTCCAAGTTCACCCCCTGCTGATTCCCCAATATTTACGCATTCATTTGTAGTGGATGTTTTATTCCTTAAGTTTAAGACTGTTGATGAACCCTGGAAAGTTTTGGAGAAACTTACCAAATATCTTTCCCATGTAGTAGGCATGAATTCAAAATTGATCCTGTTGAGGGGAGGGTGTTGAACAGTTATCCTAATGAATGCATGGGAGAAATTTGGGGTTTTTCCCTGATTGCCCCTATAGTTTGTGATTGTTCTCAAACTATCCACCTTTTTAAAATCCTTCTCATAATATGCCCTTATGACTATTTTCTCATAATTCCTGATTTATGAAAAGTTTGAAACACCCCTCCACTACAACCAAAACTTAAAAGAATAGTTTTAAAGAAGAAAAAGAGGATTATGAAAGTATGCCTCTTTTTAATTTTAGAAGCACAGTTCTTGGGAGGCATACATCGAATCTCAAGATCTAACTAAGATTCTAATTGATTTTATTCAATGAAGGTTAGAATAACATTCACCTTTGCGACTTTGAAATTGTTAAGTCAAATCCACATAAGAATAGTACTCGCAAAACTTCACAAGTGTCAAGTCTCCTGTCGATTCACACGAACCTTCTTTTTCCTTTAAAACTTTTTCTAATGGAAGTTAATGGTCCTTTCAAATTTCATGCTCTTTTATTTTTTCTTCTTTTCTTTGATCCAAGAACTTTTCTTGATTAAACAAGATCCAATCTTGATCTTCAAAGAACTTGTTCTTGATCATCAAAATCAAAAACCAAACAAAAAGGAAAAAGGGGAAGAGTGACTGTACACCTTCAAAGGGGGAGAGGGCGGGGCGTAAACTTGAGAAGAGGGAGAGAAGAAAAAAAAATTCTGGAGAATTATATTTCTTAAAGGGTTGGGCATCCACTCCTTTATATAAGTTCCCTCTTGGTTGCTTGAATTGTAATCCAATTATAATTCATTAACCTTATCCTAATCCAATTAGAATTCCTCAATAGTTTCCTTTATTGATTATTCTCCTATTCCAATTAGGATTAATCTTAAAAGAAACTAACCTTATCCATTAGTAACTAATCTTATCCTTATCCAATAAGGAATCTTGAATTAGTAACTAACTAATGGAATCCTTAACAATTAGAGAATCTTTAATTAGTAACCAACTAACTAACCTTATCTAATAAGGATATTAGTGTTCAGAAACTAATTAAAATAATAACAATTATTATTCCTCCTTGAAGTGGGCATCCCACCCTAGTGGGTCCCACCCCACACGCCTAAAGGGTTTCCAAAACCCTTTTGGTCACTTGAATTATTCTTTTATAATAATTCCCAATGGGTCCTACCCATTTGGTTTTTCACATCTAATGTGATTCCACCTTTTAGAGCTTCACTATACCATATAGTGATTACTTAGAGAAATTAATTAATTTAATTAATAATTAAATTAAATACTTTAAGAAGGTCCTTGTGTGTGGGATCTAAAGGATCTCCTATTTCCGGTTGTGGGATCAAGTACTCAACCTTTTGGTTAAAGCATTGTTACTAGGAAACATCTTTCCTATACTCCATTAGGATTATAGAATTTTATCTATATCTCTGGACTTCCACCAATCACAATTAATGTTCATTAATACAATGTGATTAACCTCTAAAAATTAGAAAATTGCCTGTAAGTACCATCTCACAATATATTTACAAATAAATCATTCTACATTCCGATATCACTTGTAAGCTTCCGGGATTGGAACAATTCCACTGTCTTAGTCCCTAGCTTATAAGTAGAATCCTTTCTCATGATTACTTTTTCATTGAACTGAACTTCCAAAACACTTTTGAAGAAACATTAGAAAAGAACTGACATATATATTTATATATATTTTTCCATATTAAAAATATCAACTTCGATAAAAATCATTTTATCGAAAAGCACCAGTACTGGATTTAACAGTTCAATTCAACAAGTATCACCTTGATATCATTATCTCCAATTAAGGAGTAGTGGATTCCTTATTGAGTGTTTACACACTTCTCCAAAATTGTGTACATGACCCAACATACCCGAAGTTAGTCCTGTGTATTGGATATTGCCGATTGACACATCAAAGCCATATAAACAGATGTCTGAAAAGATGTTAACCTCTCAGGTCTAAGGACAATTTGTCAAATGGATAACCCTAATACAATCTGACTGTGTATTCCATAGGGTATCCATAGTGACCCCGTTCAGTATTATGTACTTGCTACATATACTCACATGTTAGTCAAGAGTCACCACTCTCTGTGAATGAGATTCATCACACTATCTCATAGAACTACACATATGCAAGCTATGATGAAGTACGGCGCCCAACCAGTACTCTAGAGGCTTCGAACAATGTTAAGTTTACAAGGAACCGGAAAATTATATCTTCTCGCAACCTTTGCATGATTTTCCTACAATGTTACCTATGGAACTTTATGTCATCATCATATGAGACAGTAATTAATACAAATACCCTTTATAGTTGGTTGTGTGAATATGATGTTTGTCTAATCAACATAGAAAAGTCTCTTATTGGCTTTCGAGGGCATATATGTCCAACAGATTACATATGTGCGTATGAGCTTGGTGACGCTTCCTACTCCTCATTTTTCCATCTCACAAAGTTACTCACTCATTTGATATTCAAGTACAAATTATATTGAAAAAAGATGAAAAAACCACAAAAAATGAAGTATTCTACGCACATGATTGATACATATCGATATTGGTTGATACACATAGTCGATACAGCTGCTCAATACCCATATCGATACATATTGATACCTATCAATACTCATATCAGTAAAATTTGTTTTGGTTATAACTTTTGATCCGGAAGTTCGATTGACTATTATAATATATTAATTTGGGGTAGCTCGATGAGACGGATCTAAGTTGAACCGCCAAAAGGTGGATCTCCACGCTCAGATTTCTATTTCGAGGTTGTTTAGAGGGTTTTCTAAGTACTTTTATAATTTCAATGACATTTTTGTAAGATTTGCCTATAATAATGATACTCATATTGACCCATATCAATACTCATATTGACCTATACCGGTAATATCGATACTCATATTCACCAATATCAATACATATCGATACTCATATTGACCTGTATCAATATTATTGATGCATATCGATCGTCTTCAACCTTAGAACACAACCAGTATCGATACGAAGTATCGACCCGACTTGTTGAGTAACACAACCAGTATTGATACGAAGTATTGACCAGACTTCTTGAGTATCGACCGAACACTATAAATCATAAAAAAAAAATGCAAAAAAAAAAAAAAAACGTGTAAAATCCTCTAACATGGGATTTAAGGTTTAAAATCATAAATGTCAAGATTATAATCCATTTTCTTTAGGTTAAACTAATTTATTTTAAAAAAACACACATGAAACCCGAAAATGGGTGTCCGTTTTCTCACAGTAGTGGTTAGTAGCTATTTTAGCAAAACGAAGTTCTCTTGTAGAAATCTTAGTCCAAACAATAGGTAATACAAATTTTGGGAACTCTTTTTATCAACGAAGTGGCTCCATTGTTGATAAGGAACAAAGGAAGCTCTTCATGGTTGATGATGGAGGGGCACAAATGTCTTTCCTTCGAATGGTTTGGATAAAATGAAAAATGTCCGCATGTTTGAACTCCTTCACATATGTGTGGGGTATTGTAAGAAGGATTTTTAAAAGGTGGATAGTTTGAGAATAATCGCATACTATGGAGGTAATCTGGGGAAAAACCCTTTGAAAATTGGTATGCAGAAGTAAAATCAGTGCCAGATGTGTGGGCCTTCACAAGGAAATAATGTATGAAAAAGCCCATGTCTTGTCTTGTTTTGTGTTGTTAAGCCTCCGTGATATTTGAAGGACTACAAATTTCATCTGGTTAGGGCTTTCAAGTTGAAGTCCTCGTTTTATTTCCTCATATGCTTTTCTACTCTAAACGTGGTGATACTGAGAAGTACTTGAGTTGCTTCCAACATTGGGATACTACTCTACGCTGAGATGGCTGAGACTAAAACCTCCAAAACAACCCTTTAATGAGTACCTTTTATTGATAACCTTTCTTTGCAAACTTTATTTTCTCTCTTTTGGTATACGAAATGGAAGAATCAGTCAAGCTCAAAGATCATGAGGGTTCTTGCTGCCAACAGAAGTACTTAATATGTAGGTGGTGCTAGCACCACTCTCCCGCTATTGCAATCCCCCTTTTTAGGGGAGGGAAGACAAGGATTTTGTGGGCCACACTCCAAAATCCTTGTCCACTTACCCCTAAAAGGGGAGAGTGCAATAGAAGAAAGTGGGGCTAGCAAAATCCTAATAATATGTATAAACATACGAGTTTATATAGGAATGCCCCATAGGGGTTGGGGGGCCTAAAGATTAACAAAAAAGCCTATGAGAAAAAATGTCATTTTTGTTTCAAAATTAATGGGCATTCCTATAGTTTTCAGAGATTTTTTTTGTTTCCTACCACGGTATATTCCATTGTATAAACTTCAATTTTCTTTTCACGGAGAATTAAATGAACTAATTTTGTCCTAATCCCTCTATTCAATTTTCTTTTTCTGTACTTGGTGGTAATTTTAGTAAAAGTAATGAAAATGAAATAGAAAGAATGAGAGATACTGATACGTATCTGTGCATACTAATCTAATTTATATTTTTCAACTTGAGAAAGGGTTCATGTGAGATGACTTGATCTTCTCCCCTTAGTGAGGAGACTGTCAGCACCAATTGGAAGGTGCCACACACTCATTTGCGTGATTACCGATGCGTGTGCACAAATCAATGCCTTGTTGATGTGAAGGGGTATGTGGCACTTTTAATTGCACGCTGGCATTGGTTGATGTGAAGGGGCGTGGCACCTTTTGGTGTTGGTGGTGAGTTTGGATGGGGAACAACGCTCTCGTTGTTGCGCTTGTTGTCTAGTTGTGTCTAAAAACACACGTGGGCCCATCTTCTGTAGTTGTAGGGCCTATCCTATTGAATATGAGCCAATTTTTGCATGCATAATCGTGCAAACAGGTGAACGTTGTTGTCCATCCGAACTCGTTGGCGGTCTCCTCGCCACCAGCATCAACGGGAGATGATACTAATCTTTTCAAAAAAAATTGTCACTTCTTTTTTTATTATCCTATTTAATAACATTGGTATTTCACACATTTCGTCATCTTGCCTTCTTCCTTCATAGCACAATTATTGCAAAGTTTCACTATGAGAAGGTGGGGCCACAAGAAAAAGAAGTGGGACTGTGGGAGATGACCTCAAAGGATACCCGACTGAGCAACAACCCTTTCCCTTGACTTCTAATGGCAAGTGAGTCATCCTTGAACACAATCCATTTTGAAATCCTCTCTCTCCTGGTTTGGGAATTCCTTGGCCTTCTCTTCATGTGGCTCCTACCCCAAGAAAGTCAAAGAATGGTGGTGAAATGGTGATCTCAAAATGGCTGGCTACTCTTTTCTCGGCAACTGACGATGATGGCTGAGTTACTAAGACTTGACATGTCGATGTTGTTGAGTCTGAGAAACAAGAAGGGTAATGGTGGTTTGAATTTTGCATTGCCATTATCTGTGGAGCACAGTGGGGTAAGAAACCAGTGGAATTGGAATCATCTCTAGGCCTATCCCAAGGCCTGTTCTCGCTGAAGAAGCTTGTCATGTCATGGCTCTTGAGACCTGCAAATAACATATACACTCATAAAGATGAAGAAAACTGGGAAAACTAAAGGAATAATCACCATAACTCCTCAAAAATAAAATAAATGACTAAATAAAAGGAAATCTCTACCCTCCTTTAATTTGTTTCCCATTTAGTGATTACTGTTGTGTACTCTTCTTTAATTAAAAGAGGAAAAAAAAAACAGAAAGAGAAAGGAAAAAAAATGAAAACTTGAATACATCAGAGACTTGAAAAATATGAGGAAGGAATGTACTAAAAGCAAAAGAGAGAAAATTTTAATATAAAAAATTACAATTTTTTTTAAAGTGAGCTTAACTGGAAGACCAGGGATTGATGCTAGACTTCCAACAAGAAAAACAATGAGAAGTATCACAAAACCCAGATTCACAAACTAAGAAACTACAGAAAATAAATGATTAGAAGAAAGTGAGGGATATATTTGAGATAGTCTTAGAGAATACCCAATAGAGTGGTGTAATAGGGATCAAGGACACACCAGGGAAGGAATCAAAAGGGGTCTGCACTTCACATAACCCACTGTAAGGAGGGAGCTTGCTGCTGGTTGAGGATTCAAGCAACACATCTCCACAACTTGAGATATCTTCTCTACTGTTGGTCATGTGGGGTGTACCATTTGGTCCACAGCTAAGGCTGTCAAAAAAGCCCATATAGAAGGGTACCCGGCCCGGCCCTCCAAAGCACTCCAAAGCCCGGCCCTACCCCAGCCCTTGGGCCGGGCAGGGCCAAAAAATTGAAAGCCCTTGTTCTCTAGGGCCGGGCTAGGGCTCCCCCTGTCCGGCCCTTCCCGGCCCGGCCCTACTTTATCTTAAGATAAATATTTTTTAATAATTTTACTAATATGCTCCCTTTAACCTTTCATTAACGTTATGAAAGTAGGGCTATGTTTGTAATTGCGCCAACTAAAGACCTTATAAAAACCAACCTAACACAGACCAAACCCTAACTTGTATTCACATTCTAAGACTTTGCCTCTTCATTCTTCAACTTCAATCGCACAGGCCACATACCACTTCGGCTCTTCATCGATCATCTTTCTCTCTCTCTCATATCTTACTCTCTACTTTCAGTTTTATATTTAAACATATTTTCAATTTTGTTCTATATAGTTTTATCATTCTACTTGTTTACCTATACTATGTTTTGGTTTATTATGCATGACTGTCACTGATAAGGAATTTTTTTTTTTAACTCTGTCATTGCTCTTTTTGTGGCAATGTTGATCCCAAACCCGAATAAAAGAGGAGAGTATTCATTTCCATGTAAGGTTGACAGTCGGTGTAGTAAAAAAAAATTTATTATCTTAGATGAAAAAAAAAAAATTCCGCTCTTTCTTCCGGCCCTTTGGCCGGCCCGGCTTGGCCCCGGCCCTTGAGGGGCTGGGCTAGGGCCCAATCAACCTCGGCCCTTGAAGGGCTAGGGCCGGGCTAGGGCTCTACTCTTATAAGGAAGGGTAGGGCTAGGGTTGACCCCGGCCCTACCCCAACCCGGCCCTTTGACACCCCTATCCACAGCCACCATCTCCACCTCCACCAATGAGAGTTGCAAATGGGAAAGCTGATGGGTTACTGAGGCTTCCATTGCAGAGATTGTTTGCTTCTTTTCTTATTGCTTTATCTATGCAGAAAAAGCTTGCACCTTCATGTAACCCTCTGCCATGTACAGCTTGGCTCAGCTTTCTTCTCCTATAAGCACTGGACTGCTCTCTGTATTTCCTAGCCATTATCACATGCCAATGGTTCTTGACTGCATTATCAGTTCTTCCAGGGAAAAGCCTAGAAATCATTGCCCATTTGTTACCATACAATCTATGAGCAGCCATTAGCCTCTCTTCTTCTTCTTCACTGAAAGTACTTCTGTTTATCCTTGGGTCCAACTGATTAAACCATCTCAATCTACAACTCTTACCTTCAAATCCACCAAACAAAATTTAAAAAAATAAAAAATTTAAGTAACAAAAGAAGCTGTAGAATATTTTTCTCACTTTCTTACCTGATCTTCCCTCCAGCTTCTCTGCTATGGAATTCCAGTTCTGAGGGCTATAAAGGGCAACAAGTTCCTTGAGCTTGGTGTCCTCTGCAGGTCTCCAATGCCCTCTACCACGAAGGTTTGGCTGACCACTATCTATTTCCTTATTCTCATTTGAGTCCTTTTCATTTAAGTTGGTGTTTGTGTCCATGGCAGCACTGGTTTCTCCATACCCATCACTGGAATCAGAGCCCTTAGAACCATCACCACCCATTAAAGCAAAAGCCCAATAAATTCTATTATCCCTCTCAGAGCTCTTACAGTAAGAACTCTCTTGTGAAGAAGAGCCAGCTGAGACTACTCCATAGTTAGGATTAATGGAGAGAGAACCAATATCAGCAAATACCCCCATTGAAGAAGAAGAAGGAAAAAAGGAAGAGGTGATGGAGGAAGAACTGCTGAGGCCATTAGAGTTCTCTGGTGCATAAATAGTACTATAGTTGTTGGTCATAGCTTTCATTTTTCTTGTGACAGATGGTGCTATTGAACTGTTGCAAGGTCTTCATCTTCATGGTTCGAGCAGAAAAGGAAATATGAGAAGAAACTGACAGAGATTGAAGACAAGGGAAAGGAGTTGCAGGTGGAAGGAAACAGCAATAAGTGCTTTAACAGAAACCCACACACACGGCTTCTCCTATCCAGTGAGGAGTACAAGGAATGGAATTTGGTCTGGCCCTTGCCAGACGAAAACCATCTGTCCTCATCCCACATGTTGACATTTGTCCCTTTTGACACCTCTTAAATGTGGTTAAGATTCACTAAACCTTAAGGTTCAAACATGTAACCTGGTATTTAGAAAAAATATTTTTTTTAAAATTAACTACAGGATATTAATTTCCTCAACTACTAGATTGAAAGAGCAAGCGGCTTGTGAGTGGGGCAGATGGTTTTGGTCCGGCGAGGGCCAGACGAAATCCAATCCTGAATACAGTAATACACCACCTGACTGACTGACCTTTATTTAATATTATTTTATTTTATCTTTATTTTGACGACCCCCACAAAATTCATAGTTTCATACGTGTAATTTGTAGTCTCCTTATTTCACGAGCGGATGGCGAGTGTAAATAAAGTCTTCTCATAGGCTGTCTGGCTCTACCTTGGCAGAAGAAAAAACTCTTACTCTGTGATGTCGGCTAGCTTCGGGCCTGTCCAGACCTAGACATTCAAAGCACGAAATGAGGCTTTGAGACACACCCCTAGTCCAGAACCTAAATCTCATTCTGCCTCGGTCAATCCTTTGACTTGAGAGGTTAACCTGAGTTTCGGTTAAATCACCTGAGTATATTAACTGGAACATGTAGGGGAGATACCCGGTTTCCATTCGGAGAAAGTGTAAGCTGTTTAGCTCATGACTTTTCCGAGTTCGGAACTCTAGTCTCTCCAATGGAATGGGATAAGAAGTGCCACTCCTTTACAGTCTATTTGTGCCTAACCTGCCTCTGCCTTGCCTTAAAAAAAAAAACAGTCGAAAGTAGGGGTGTATTCAAGTTAAGTCAGCTCAGCTTGGCTCAATCAAGCCAAGTTCAAGCCAAGATTTTTGGCTTAATTGAGCCTGAGAATTTTTTCATGCTCAGAATTACAATTAAGTCGAGCGGCCCAGCTTAATTCGGCTTGAAGCACAGCTCGATTGAGGCTTGGTTTGGATTGAGTTCGTCTTGGCTTGATATATTTACAATATAATAATAATATTATTACCATTCAAAAAAAAAATAACTAAAGTATTATAAATATATTATTTATCATATTTTTTTTAAAAAAAAAATTAATGTTTAAAGCCAAGCTCGGTTCGAGCTTGAATCAATACGAGCTCGAACAAAGTAAAAAAATTCAAGCTAAGCTTTGAGCCAAGAAATTCAATCTTGATTCGAGCTAGAGCCTGACTTGAACTATTCAAGCCGAGCTTGAGCTTGGCTCAACCTGGCTCGAATACGTCTAAAGTAGCATTAAACTTAGAAGATTACAAATTCTCTTCAGTTGTAACCGAACTCCAAGGAGACCGATTATGTCCCACATGTCAACACTTGTCTCTTTTAATATCCTTTAACTGTGGTTAAGATCTCTAACCCTTAATGTTCAGCCATTTGACCTTTGTTTTTAGAAAAAAATATATATATTAACTTTAAAGGTTAAAATTATAACCCAGAGTTAAAATAACAATTAAAGAGACTTTTGTGTTTTAATGGGACTCAAGAGAATCAAGAAGTCCAGTTACAACTTGAGAAAATCAGGAGTCAACTCAAAATCAGTCTAAACCCCACCTCATCACCCATCTTACCCATTTTGATATTCACCTACCACCCATCTTACCCAAAATCACTAATTTAATATCTTTTTTTTTTTTGGGTAAACATGGGGTGTCCGCAACTCAAGACTCCAACTAATCCCTACGTGCTACAAAGGGATACCCTCCCCCTAGCAACTGATAACAAAGCTGCGCCCAGATTTGATCTCAAGACCTCTGGGTCTACGGTTCATCTTCCAAACGCTGGGCTACAATTGCTCCTCCAAAATCAAGATGTAATGACTATCCACAATTCAGGGACATGGTCCCACTTTGAGATCCGGAGTCAAAGAGAAGGTCATGATCATCCCATGCATTGCATTCTTTTGATAGCCAAACAAAATTTGGCAAATAGTCTATAGATCATATGGTTAATTTTTTTAACAAGAAGATATTTTAAGTGGATAAGATCAAGTAGGCAGATACTTATGGCTAGTACATAAAAACCAACAAAAACCCATCACCATTAATCTCTTATTAGTTTTTTTTTTTGGCTAGTTCTCTTATTAGCTTTTGAGGCTTATTACAAGATAACTCAAAATAAGTTTCTATCCTTGCTCTTGGGCTTGGCATCCTTTCCATGGAGGGGTTTTGAGAATATGAAATCCTTACTTTTGGTAAATCCAAGGGAATTTCTTTTGGTCTTCCAGTCTCAATTAAGACCTCTTACTCTTCCCAAGCTCTTTTGTCCTAAGAAACTCCTATTCTTTCAGTCAAACGTGTGGAGAGTGATGAGTTTAAGGCCTTAGCTTCCTGACTCGTTTTAGATCCTACTTTCCCATTAGAATTACAATGTTTTCATACTCGTATACTCTTCAATTTACCAAACTTACATATCTAGGGCTACCAAAGGGCCAGATGGGGCCGGCCGGGCCTAGGTCTTACCGAGTTTAGGCCAGACCTAGGTCTTACCGGGCCCATAAGCCCGTTCAACTCTAGCCATTAGAGGGCTTGGACTGACTAGGCCCAAACCCCATCCACTAAGGTCAGGGCTTATTAGAAGAGATGAACACTTGGATTATACATAATGATATAATCTATATGTAACGACCCCGAAATCCTACAAGGCTAAAATAGGACTTTGGAATCGCCACATTACTTAAACCTGCTTAAAACCATGCATACAAGGCTACTACACGAGTCTTCAAAAATGAGAGTAATAAAATTCCGATATATAAACCCAATCCAACCTGCACAAGTCTAAGGTCTATATATACAACTAACAATGAACCAATAAGAGTCTGATACAAATCCATAAAAGTCTACTGAGCAACATCCTCTAAAAGTCAATTACAAAACTCTCTCAAAGAAAGGAAATGTAAACTAAGAGGTGTAGCCGCCCAAGTCTCTGGCTCCCTCCTCAGAAGGCTCACCTTCACCTCCTTCCTCAATATATGTTTCCTCAACCCACGGCTCCACCGTGTACTCCTGCTCTATACCTGCCAAGACAAAAGTCCGGCTGAGTACAAAGGTACTCAGTGTATATAAAAATCCAACCAACAATAAGGATATACCTGCACTTAGTCAGAAACATATCCAATAACATAATAACATAATCAGAGTGCGGAAGAACGTGTGCGCATATACATCATATCATCACCTTGACTCGTGTACTTGTGAGAATCTTAGACTTGGAAGACAATACACTTATGAGTTGCTTATACTTATGAGACCACGTGCTTGTGAGATGCTTACACTTATGCTTATGCACTTATTCAGATCATACCAGGATGAGACATGCCGTTCTTGGCGGATACGGACCATGCCTTATGCACTTATTCAGACCACACTGTAATGAGACATGCCGTTCTTGGCGGATACGGACCATGTCATGCTTATGCTTATTCAGAATGTCATACGTATGCCATGTTCATGCTTGTAGTCCATATGTGTGACTTGTGAGACTCTTATCTTAACATACACGTGCATATGTGCTTAAGTGTCGAAATTAATATTCGAGTTGGTAATTGCTTAGGTTCCGATCTCCCACCATGGAAACTCCACTATATGTCCCATACCAAATAGTTAGAGAATTCCCGGTTTGAGAGATGTTCCTCTAAGTTCTTACCTTCCCGACTATCAATTTCCATGCAAATAATTAGACATACTTAACAAACCATTCACATATACATATCTTATCATAATTCATATCGCAATTCATAATCAATTTACCACCATTTCATAAGAGTATAATAGCATTTATCCATTCAAGCCTTTTCACAAACACCTTGTGTACGTATAATATGAATCCATTTCTCCTCTATATTTTCAAGCATTCATCAAACCATAATTCATCCATACAATCAATATATTCATCCACATCCACAAATTAATCCCATCCTCCATACATTCTACCCACATTTCCAATCCACATATCCATTCACATTCTCATCCATAATTAGCTTATTTCATAGAAAATTAGGGAAAATGCATCAACTATCTATTTCTACAATTCTTAGCACATCAACATTCACAAAACCTTAAAATAGAGTTGATTAGGATAGTATATCGACCTTAGGAATCCTTCCCTTGGATTCAAAACGCTCCCGAGACGATTTGGAGAAGCTTCCCAAACTTTTCTTGCAATCTCCTATCAATCTCCTCCTTCTCCAAGAAAACCCTCTCTCAAAACCCTAGGGTTTCTCCCCCTTTTTGCCAAATTAGGTTAGAACTAGGTGGAGTATTTTAATATTTCGAGTAGGACCCCCTATTTATAGCCCCAAGGTCTGAGAACGAAAAGACCAAAAAGCCCATACTAAAAATCAGCAAAAACACGAAGGACCGAGCGATCGGTGGTAATGACCGAGCGATCGGTTGTCTACCGATCGATCGGTGTTTATGACCGGGCGATCGGTCAAAAACACACTCTCTGGAAAATTTCCCCATACAAAATTTTGGACCAGTCGATAGATACCGATCGATCGGTTTTGGACCGATCGATCGCTGGTTCTGACCGAGCGATCGGTTCCTGCAGGTTTTGACTCCCTTTACTGTTTTGGCCATAACTTTTTACTCGTTCATCGGATTTTGACGATTCAACTTGCGTTGGATTCGTCTCTCGAAAATGAACATTTCTGGCATTTTAGAATTTCCAATTTCCACTCAATTTATAGACTAAAATATCCCCAAAGTTGACTGATCTGCAATTCCATTAGACAAAACTCACTATTGACTTGACTTAAACTCAAAATGAGGAAAAACACTAAACATGAATCTCGAAGAGGGTTCCAACACCTTTCTAATGGTTTAAGAATCACACAATTCCAGTAAACGGTGCTAAAACTAGAGCTTCCTAAAGTTTAGGATGTGCTATGACATCCATCCGTTACAAGTTGATTAAGCCTAGTTTACATCACCATAATTAGATATGAATACACACTTTAACATCTTATAAAGACTAAAATACCCTTAATGCAATGCACTAAAAACATGAAAAAGATTCGGGTCTCTACACTATACCTTCCATTTAACAATGTCAAAGGAAATGATAAAGACAAACGCTGTAGATAGAGCCTCGGGGCAGACTTTTGAGTTATAACTGTCTTTTTGGTAGGTAGGATAATAATGTTCCCTACTTTATCATTCTTCCCAACAAAGTCTTACTTTAAGAACTTACAAATCAACTTGCGAGAACCACTTTTTCAGAAATTGTCAAAGTAAATTGTTAATGCAAATGAATCATAGGACTACAACCAATATTGAAGACCTTAAAGAATACAACCATGTCGGCCATGTTTAGTAAACCACATTTATGTATCCATCCCTTGCATCTTCACATCCACTAAAAATGTTATTTGTAGGGTGTGTATCTTGTCTTTGATCAAACACATATGATCATATATACTAGAACTCATATTTGTGAAGGATAGCATCCCCCCCCCCCCCCCCCCCCCCCAACACACATGTATATATATAGGGGAAGGCCCTAGCCCGGCCCTCAGTTAAGAAACCCTTGTGAGATTGGGCCCTATCTGGCCCTCGGGTTTTTGGAACTAAAAACCCTCTCTAGCTTCCAAGGGCCGGGCCGGGTAGCCTTGCCTAAGGGCTAGATTGACAACCATTTGCATATCATAAGAGCTTTGCCACATACCGTGATTGCAGTTTTAAGATTAAGACCCCGCCTTTTAAAAACAAATCACATTTTTTAAAACATCAAGCATTCTATTTTCCATGCTTATAAAATGTCAGGCTTTAACATTTTATAAGTAGTAGACAAAAAAGCAGACTGTTTTCTATTTCAAACCCTAATTTTTTTCTTCATTGAGATGGTATTTTTAAGGAGCGGTCTCAATCCTTGGACAGCAATTGAAGCTAAGGAATCGAAGATTTACCGAGTTGGATCATTGGATCTTCGCCCGCAAGCTCCTCCTCTATTATTTCTAGGTGATCTGCAAACCTGAAGTAGTTCAACTGCACTACATTGGCCGTTCTTCCTCAAGATTCCTAAAAGAGCAAATCAAGAGAGATAGAGGGAAGAAGTATTGAACGTGATCAGAGAGAGAGAAGAGGGAACAATGAAGAACACATGATGAACTGGTAGTTTTCCCCTTAAGAACATTGAAAAGTCCTCACTAAATTTGAGAAAGAAGAAGACTTTCCTTCGAAAATATCTTTTCTCTCACTCTCAAATCTGATTTCTCCTTTCTCCAATTGCTATTATCATCTTATCATTTTTCATACGAGTATCCTCTATTTATAAAGAATAATCTCAACTTAATTAATCTCAAATCAAAATATCTTTGATGTCACATTTAACAAATTCTTAAGAGGAGCGCATTTTGTTAAGGGAGAGCTGCTAGCTCATCAAACCACCATAACCGACTTATGGTTATAGCTTAATCCTTTAGACTGTATATGACCCAAATAGCCTTTTGGATGCATTCTTCAAAGGTTAAAAGATTAAACTGCTTCGAAAAGCGTTTATCTATTTTAACAGACTCCCTCCTAGCCCTTCAAACCACATCTCATAATCATTCCTCATATATATATATATAATCATCGTAATGACAAAGGCGGGTCATACGCCTATTTCGATATCCACCATTAGGCCTCAATCATAGGTGTTAGAGGAGGGCACCACTCTGAGGAAGATCATAGGTGTTACGCATTTGATACCTTGTCCAAGAGAGATCATAGGTGTTAGAGGAGGGCACCACTCTTAGGGTGGATGTGATATCCAGTGTTAGGCCTCAATCATCTAGTACGATGAGAATGAAACTATGGAGATCAAACTCTAATAGCCCATAAGAAAATGGGGCAAGATACATCCCAAATTTCCTCCTAACTGTCAATCCAAGAGCAGTGACCAATCACACATCAATCCCCCTAACAAGGCAATAGGGTGGATGATGATCTGAATCCACCGAATCCTAATGGAGACAAGGCTAAACTGGTAATCGCCTATTTCATCTCAATGAAGTATAACTCCTCCGAGTTTTGAATCAACACAAGCTCGATATGCCATCAATTCAAGACCTGTCTTCAAGAAAAAGAAACATAATACTAGTGTTAGAATATGCAATGACCTGATTCCACTGAAATCCTTAAAGCGACGGATTTTTTCCTTTCGGAGTATACCTCCTTGAGCTTTCTATTTAACCAGCATCTGAAAGCTTACCGTATCATCTGATCAAAATCTGTTCATTTGATCATGGTATCTATAAAATACTCGAACTACTCAAGTTATCAAGATGTAGTTAGCAATTAAGGTAATTTCAACCTTCTAGATAATCTCAAGCATTATCCACGTGGGCTTTGACTAGCACAAGTTTCAATCTGATTAGGAAACAAACTCCACGTGTCAACTCATCATTTTTCATCATCAACGGTGTTCTTTTGTTTGGTAAAGGAAATGATCCATATTACCCTTCATAAATAAAAAGGTTCATTATATGATATCACAAGATAAATTGAAGGACTACAAATTCTAATTACAAAAGAAATTAAAAAAAAAATAAAGAAGTAGAGGAAGGGGAAAAAATATGAATAAGAGAACGAAGAAATGGGAAGGTAAACTGAGGAAACACAAACCTTAATTGGAACAGATTTGTTTTAAAGTAGAAATGAAAGAAAAATAGAAAACAAAATTGAGAACCTTAGAAAGTCCCATCTGACAAATTGATCTAAATATCTTACTGAACTTCTTGGCTTCAAACAGAAATCTAATACAACATTACCCATCCTTCGATTTTTTCAACACGCCCATGTGCATGTCTTAAATAAGAATCTTCATTTCTCTCTGTTTTTTTTAATGAGAAAAAATAAAATTAGATATAAGGGGAATGCAACAAAATCCTCACCCCCAACAAAATAAAGGATTGTTGATCATAAACATTACTCACCTAGCATTAAAGAGTAATTCACAAATAAAATCAACTAACTATAACACAAATATACAAGGGACTACAATTGCACAAATCAAGATAAATACACGAGCTAGTATTGCGATGAAGAAGCATATCTATAAAATACAGTATCAATGTATGAAGTGTAATGGATGTTAACGAATACGCGTATTTGTGATGTGTTTAAAAAATATAATATAAGATTTGTTAGTCTATCTAAACAAAAATTGAGTGGTAATTAGAGGGTTTTTTTTTAATTATAACATGATGTGAAATTTAATGGGATGTTGTTGTTGTATTATCCAACCAAGAAACAAAACAGTTAAGAGGAAGAACATGCTGGTGGGATGACCCGAGTAAGAAAGAGATAGAATCTACCATCAATCAAGGTTTGTAGGAGACACAAATACATGGGAATACATATTAAAAGGCAAAGGGTGGGGTTTGGGGATGGCCCACCATATATAGTGTAGGGTTGCTCCATAAGATTCTGTTGGGTCTGTTCCCCATGGTACTACATGAAAATAAAAGCATGGTGGTGCTTCTCTGACCTTACTGTTGCTAATGGGTACCCCTGGCCCCACAAAACAAGACAAAACCAACCCTTAAAATTAGGTTGAAAGGAAATGGCATAAAGTTGTGACTAAGTTGCACAACTAAGTTGTGACTATAGAGCATGTATGGAAAGACTTGTAATTCCATGAATGAAGATAGAAATTCTTAAAGAAGAACAACTGTTTTTGGCCTTTCCCTTCTACATATGCTACAGTTCAAGCATAAAGTCACTTCACTTCGTTAAATGCACTAGAAAACGATGAACACCATACCTAAGCCATGTGATCCTATGAGAGGAATTTCAGACCAACTAAATGGCCTAACATTCAAGTTCCTTTGCCCAAAATGGGCCTCATAAAGAGCCCATGTCTATGTATGAGAGATTTATATATAGTCATTGTTCTTAGGGGAGCCAGGCTAGTACTAAGGTCTTTCAGCAGTACTCAACTGGTTTACGCCAAATTGGTTTGGTGAGTATATGTTACATTAGTAAATGGGCATATCAATCACCACACTCATTTCAAAAGGACTTAGATCACTTTTCTTTCTCTACTGCTCTCTCAGCACAAGGCAAATGCAAGTGTATAGTGTTGAAGGGTTGATACCTACCAACATTAATGATCCATACAATTTTTTTAGGTGGGGTTTTGTCCCCCTATTGAAAACCCTTATGGCTAGTTTCACACCTATCAGTGGACGTGTATTGATTTGCATGTCATCTTACCAACTACCTTTTTGGATACAGCATAATTTTGAGAAAGAACCATTACTTCATGAGATATGGGAAGTCATGCATATTCGTGCATGCATGGTGATAATGGTCAGTAGCATGTGCATTCTATTCATGTGAAAAAAAAGTCCATAAGATGAGTATAAATAAAACAACTATTGTGGGATGAAGTCACAAGGTGAGATAATACACATAAATGCATGAGTTGAGTTGATAGCATTTTTACATGTAACACTGTGTTGGGATCGCGCAATAATCCACACAACGATAAACAGAAAGAGAAAACGGAAATAAGATGCAAACAAAAACACAAGATTTACGTGGTTTGGCTAATGACACCTACGTCCATAGATCCACACCACTTCACTATGCTCAAAGGCAAGAGCAAACGAAAGCAATATGGAGTTCTCTCTAAGTGATGGAATGATTAGAAACCTAATCGCAAAGTATAATATATACTAGGGTTCAAATAAGCCAAAAAAATCTCAAATTATTATTCTGATCTTAGGATGGTCATTCGAATGACCCCTTGTTTTGTCCGATCCAAAAGACTACAGGTTTTGCACACAATTGCTCAGTTTGAGCTCCAGTAACACCTGCAATCGAACGAACCCAATTTCGTTCGAACTAATTGCCTCATTCGAACGAATCTTCACTTCGTTCGAACTAGCTAATCAGTATCTATTCTTAAGAATCTTCCACTTGGAGACTGATCTCCAAGAGCTCCGCCAAACTTACCTCATCTGTAATGCAATTCTTTCATGGTAAAGCTGGGTGTGAATCTCCTCCCTTGTCTTCAAATTGAAAGACTAACAAAAACTGAAAATGTCTTCACTTTCTCTATAGTAATTGTCTTGGTCAACATATCTGATGTCACGACCTGGAATTTTAAAATAAAATTTGGGGCCGTGACCATTGTTAATTATCGTAATTAATTAAAAGTTTAATATTAAAATAATCAGGGCCCTTAATTGAGTATACTTTAATTTATTTAATATTATTAGGTTTAACTTGGGGTCTAAACCATGGTTAAATTTTCCAGGTTAACCAAACTTGGTGCCCAGGTAAGTATCGGTAAACCCGGTATTTTTTCGCTTGGTTTTCTGGGGCTGCGCACCAGTCAACTGCTGAAAAGTTATGCAGTTGCGTCAATCACATCGATCGCGTCGCGTGTCAATTAGTCGCATCGAGTAAAGTACACAAGGTACAAATGGTTGTTGGCCTTGATTGACAATTTTTTTAAAAAAAAAGAGAGAAATCAAGAAGGGGTGGGTTGCTTTCCACCTCACCACCCACCCCGTCAACACCCCTCACTCCCACACGCCACCCTCTCCCTCCCCTTTTCTCTTCAACACAACACCCCCCCCCCCCCCCACTTGGATTTCTCATGAAAATTAGAGAAGAGAGAGAGAGAGAGAGAGAGAAAGAAAAGAGGGAAAGGGAGGAAAGAAAGAGAGAAAGGAAAAGGGAAAGAGGGAGGTCGTGCTCGCGCAACTCTTGTTGGGATCTAGCTCAAGGAGAAGTGAAAATCTCCTTGCTTCTTCTCTATTTTCTATGGATTGCCTATGACATTTCTTTAGCTGGAATATATTGTTTGAACTTGGTTGAACTCGTTTTAGAGGGTGTTTCTGAGAGTGAATAGGCAGTTTCCGTTCATACCTAGGAGGGTTTCAACTTCGGTCTTGTATTCGGAGACTTTTGAAGCACGGTGAACAGTTTTAGCTCGTATTCAGGAGCTTGTCAAATCGCTCTAATTTTGCCTAGACAGACTCTTGGAGTGTTAGTCTAGCAAGCTTTTTGTTGCCCGAATTTTTGCTTAGACTAACTCTTAGAGTGTTAGTCTAGCGGACATTTTGTTTTGACTCAAATTTTTTCCTAAGCTGTCCTTTCGGATTTTTAACTTAGCGAGCCATTGGTGCTCTAACTTCTGCCGAAGCTGCCCTTTCGGGTTTTCAACTTAGCGAGCTTTGCTGCCCTAACTTTTGCCTAAGTCGTCCTATCGGATTTTCAACTTATAGGGTATTTTGGTGCCCTAATTTTTGCCCAGACCATCCTTTGAGATTTTGGTTTAGCGGGTTTTTCAATTCCTATGAGTAATATCGCTTTAGGAATCTTGCATTGGTTAGAGAGATGATTCGCTCTCCATCCATTGAAGTCAACAGGTATACTCTGTTGGAATATACCTTCTCGATGGCGTAGGGCCCTTCCCACTTTGGTTCGAGCTTTCCTTTGGTTCGACGAGTGACGAAGATTGGAGTTCGGACCATTAAGACCAAATCCCCTGTTTTGAAAGACCTTAGTCTTACTTTCTTGTTAAAGGCATTCGTTAGCCTTTGTCGGTGCATCTCTAAACTATGCTAGGCTTGGAGACGGCGTTCATCAAGAGTTTCAAGCTCTGCAAGACGAACTTTAGCTAAGTCTTCATTTGTGATAGACTGCTGAATTGTCACCTGTAAGGAGGGAATTTGAATTTCCAGGGGGAGAACTACTTCACCGTCGAAGACCAAGGAATACAGCGTGACCCATGTCGGAGTCTGGTAGGTAGTCCTATATGCCCAAAGTGCTTTGGGTAAGGGTTCATGTCAGTCCTGTTTGCTTTTATCCATAACTTTTTTGAGGATTTTGCACAAAGTCTTATTAAAGGCTTCGACGAGACCATTCATGGCTGCATAGTACCGGGTAGAATGGTTTTCTTTGATACCAAATTTGGCATACAATTTATGTATCGGGGTGTTTCAAAAAGTTTTTCCATTATCTTTGATGATGCTTTTAGAAATTCTAAATCGATATATGATGTTGGTCTGGATGAAGTCTGTCACTGAGTGGTGTTTGACCTCTTTGAGGGCAACGACCTCGGCCCATTTTGAGAAGTAGTCCATTACAGCCAAGATTATTGATGCCCGACAGATGATGGTGTGGTGAATGGTCCTATGACATCAATTCCCCATGCCGCAAAGGGCCATGAACATGTTGTCATATAAAGAAGCTCAGGAACTCGATGTATGAAGTCAACATGAAGCTGACACACTTTACATTTTCTTGCATAGTTGGGGCAATCAGTGATCTTCGTAGGCCAGTAGTAGTCCAATCTTTTCAGCTGTATTTGGAGCTTGGACCTAGCTTGGTGAGCACCGCAGATCCCAGCATGAGTTTCTTCTATGGCCCGATCAATTTTGATTCTCGAGAGACACCTCATTAAGATACCATCCAGGGATCATTTGTACAGAGTATCTTCTAGCATCAAGAGCTTTGTGACACGTCGATGGACTTCAGCGCATTTGGCACGGTATCCGGGCAGTCGATCATGTTGGAGATAATCGATGAAGGGTTGTCACCAGTCTTCGTCTTTTTCTTTGATTGTTACAGAACAGAACAAACTGTTTCCAGGAAGTTTATATGCGGAAGGGGTTTAAGAGTTATTCATGGAGTACCTGTCAGTATAGTTTCTGATAGAAACACAAGGTTTACATCAAGATTTTGGAGGAGTTTTCAGCAAGCCATGCGATCTCGCCTGGATTTCAGCATGACATTTCATCCTCAAATAGATGGTCAGACAAAAAGAGTAAATCAAGTTATTGAAGATATGCTCCGATCGTGTATGCTTGATTTTCAAGGCAATTGGGATGAGCATTTACCTTTAGTTGAATTTGCTTATAATAACAGTTATCAAGCAAGCATTCAAATGACACCGTTTGAAGCCTTGTATGGTAGGAGTTATCGGTCTCCTCTTTGTTGGGATGAAGTAGGAGAGAGAAAACTTCTGAGTCCCGAGATAGTTGAAAAAACCGCAGACAGGGTTAACTTGATCAGGGAAAGATTGAAGACTGCTTAGAATAGACAAAAGAGTTATGCTGACACCAGAAGAAGAGATTTGGAATTTCAAGTTGGAGACTATGTTTTTATCAAAATATCTCCTACCAAGGGGATTATGAGGTTTGGTAAGAGAAGCAAGTTAAGCCCAAGGTATGTTGGACCTTTCGAGATTATCAGGAGGGTAGGAGAAGTGGCATACAGGGTTACCCTGCCTCCGCACATGGCAGCAGTTCATAATGTCTTCCATGTTTCTATGTTGAGAAAGTACATTCAAGATCCATCACACGTCATTGACTTTGAACTTTTGGAAATTCGAGAAGATTTAACAATGGTAGAACAACCGATTCAAATTCTGAATCAAAAAGAGCATATTCTACGCAGGAAGACCATCCGTTTTGTCCTCCTTCGTTGGCAACATCACTCCGTTGAAGAGACCACTTGGAAAAGAGAAGATGAAGTTCGAGAGAAGTATCCCTACTTGTTTAACTAAGGTATGTAATTTTGAGGATGAAATTCTTTTAAGGGGGAATGATGTAGAGCCCCGAATTTATTATTCTTAATACTTGTGATATTAATTACATGCTATGGAAACATGTGTTTAATTTTAATATGTTTGAGGCTGCAAATTTAATGTGAAAAGTATCAATTTTAAAACCCAAATAAAAACACTCAATTTAAGTCATTTTCGAAGTTTAATTTCATGAAAAGGAAGATAATCAAAAAGTAGCAAAAGAGTTTTAAAAAAAAAAAAATTAGTGATCGGCGCTCCGGGCGATCGATTGCCCCTAATGGCGATTGATCGCCAACAATGCCGTTTTGGGCCTCTTTTGCGCGATTTTTCGATTTTTGGAGTCCCTAGGGCTCCCAACACTATAAATACTCTTTATATTCATGAGTTTAGGGTTTCTAAAGCTTTCTAAACCTAAAAGAGAGTGAGAGAAGAAGATTTTGAGAGATCCAAGAGGAGAGATCAAAGGTTTTGCAAGGAAGAAGGGTGAAAAGGCTTAGATCAATCTTATTCGCAAGCACGTGATCGTAGGGAAGCGATCGGGAGATGTAAATATAACTTCCTTCCTACCAATATGGTGATTTTAATACAAGTAATATGAAAGAGTTAGATCTAAAGCATGAAAAACAAGATCAAGCATGTTCATGACATATTAATCCCCTATGAAAGATAGTTATGATAATTAAAGATATTTTTCCTTATGAGTTTTATTATGCAAGTAGATTTTGATGCTTAAAGAGGTTTCCTTATGATTTTTATTATGCAAGACGGATTTTGATGCTTAGAGAGGTTTCCCTATGATTTTTATTATGCAAAATGGATTGTGATGCTTAGAGATGTTTTCTTATGATTTTATTATTCATATCAACAAGGGGAAAGGGAATGAATTTGTGGTGTATGTATGATGGTGAATGGAGGAAGGGATGATGGTTGAAATTAATGAAACAATTATGAGCTTGCTTTGAAAATTTGATGTGTTATGAAACTAGGGTTCTATGAGATTAATTTTATTAAAATTATCTATTGAAAATTGAGGCATGATAAATATAATTGTTCTTATTTTTTTGTCGAAAACTTGATAAATCTATATTTTATATTGATCATTTATGAGAAATTCTGCATGTTTAAATTGGTGCATAGTTTACAATCATCATTATTTCACTCACACTTATTCACAAAATTAAATATGAACAAGCATAAAAATAAGCAAGATAACAAGTATACAAGAACATGAGCATGATTGTATGATTGAGTTTTGCACTGACCGAATACCCACAAGCCTAAGATCAAGGCAAGACAACTCGTAAACACCGGTTAATGTAGAGACAAGCCGTATACACCGGATAATGTGTTTACAAGCCGTATACACCGGATAATGTGTAAACCATGTGGTATCTCAGAAAGTAGGGTATTTGTTAATCTCTACCCAATATATGGGGTAGAATTATTTTAAGTTATTGCACCATGCATGTTGTTGGATACATTCACGAAAAAGAAACATATGTAAGATAAACAAGAGAAACAAGTACAAGTGATCAAGTATAAGAATTGAAATTGAATTATGCTTCTGCACTCGGAATTATTTATATGCTTATATGTCATGTTTAATTCCAAATTATATTTTATATTAAATATTGTTATATTTTTAGCTAGGATTTTATATATATACAGGGTAACTTGTTATTCAGCCGATGATTTTTATTGTCAGTAGGTTCTAGATTTGATATATGTGTTTTAGGACCTTGGGAAGAGGAAGAGTACGAGGAGGAAGAAGAAGAGCCAACAGGTGATTACCCTGATAGTGAATGGAATTTGGACCGTTAGCCATTTCTTGGAAATTAGAGTATTAGTATTTACATTTGGAGTTAAGACATTGTAATAGACTTAATGTTGGATTTATGGTTAGATTGAATTGATAGATGGGAATCAGGATGAATGATTTAAATTATAGATTTTGGTTTAGTTTTATTCTAGACATTAGACTTGATCATAATTTATTTAAAGAAAAATTTTTAGGTTCATGTTTTTAGAATTGCCTTAAATGCTTTATGACAGGAAATTATAGAAGTTAATGATTAAGTCACGTGCCAAAGTCTCACATTAACCTAGGTGGGATTTTGGGGCGCGACAGTATCTCCTAGCATCAAGAGCTTTGTGACACGTCAATGGACTTCAGCGCATTTGGCACGATATCCGGGCAGTCGATCATGTTGGAGATAATCAATGAAGGGTTGTCACCAGTCTTCATCTTTTTCTTTGATTGTTACAGAACAAACTATTTCCAAGAAATTTATATCCGGAAGGGGTTTGAGAGTTCTTCTTTCCCCTAGTATGATAGTCAGCATCCTGTCTATTGGTAGAGTTAAAGATGCTGTAAGATTGGCCAAAGCATCGGCTTGATTCTTAAGTCTTCTACACACATGGAAGAGGCTGCTCCTTAGTATTTGAGCAAGTAGCTGGTTCACTCTCTTCTAATAGGGAAGGAGGTTGACTCTTCGCATAGTATATTCACCTTAGACATGTTTGATGACGAGTTCTAAATCCTTATACAGAGTCAATTTCTTTACCAAGATCTGAAGAGCCAATTCAAGACCTACTATCAGGGCCTCGTATTTAGCTTTATTGTTTGAGCATCCTTCTGTTAGTGTGAAGGAATAGGATAGGATTGAGTTGTCTGATGTGACAAAAATAATACAAACTCCTAACTTGTTCTTCTTTGGGTTAATGCACTTGATTCTATCAAGGCTTCTTGAAGCTCCATCAAAATACATCTTCCAGCCTGGTTTGACTTGTACCTACATAACTTCTTCGTCAGGGAAGTCGGTGACCAGTGGTGAGTTTGTGGGAACTGGATGTGCTACAAAAGGAAGTCAACAAGGGCTTGCCTTTTCATCGCCTTTTAGGGCATGAATTTTATTTTAAATTCAGACAGAAGTACTGCCCATTTTTTCATTCTACCTGAGAGAGTGGGGCGGGACATTATGTATTTAAGAGAGTCGGCTCTGGATATCAATTTCATAGAATGTTTAAGCATATAATGCATTAATTTCCTCATAGCAAATATGAGGCCTAGATAGACTTTCTCTATCGGTGTATACCTGCATTCTACTCCAACCAGAGTCCTGTTTAGATAGTACAGGCCATTTTCCTTTTCTTGGTCATTATGCTGAGCAAAGAGAGCTCCTAGAGAACATTCGAGCACTGCTATATAAATAATAAGTGGCTTTCCTTTAATCGGACCCATGAGGACTGATGGATTGGTGATATAGGTCTTGATGTTGTCAAGGACATTTTGACAAGCCTGATCCCATTGGAGTAGTATTCCCTTCTTCATAAGCTGGGAAAACCGTTGATATCTTTCGTCCAAGTTAGATATGAATCTTCGGATGTAAGCAAGTCGACCCTGAAGTCCTTTCAACTCGTGCGGATTTCTTGGAGGGAGTATTTTGTGAATGACCTTTATTTTAGTAGGGTCAATCTCAATTCCTTTATGACGTACCACAAAGTCTAAGAATTTTCCTGATGCGACTTCGAATGCGCATTTGAGCATGTTCATTTTTAGTTGATGTTGCCGCAGTCTATTGAAGATCTCTCGAAGTTCATCTAGATGATTGCTTCGTTGCCTTGTTTTGACACCCAAGTCATCACATAACACTCGACTTTTTCATGAAGAATATCCCCAAATATGATAGTCATGACCCTTTGATAAGTTGCTCCGGTATTTTTGATGCCGAATGATATGACTTTATAGCAGAACACTCCCTTAGGGGTGCGGAAGGCTGTAAGTTCTTCATCTTCTGAAGCCATCTTGATTTGCTTATAACTCGAATATCCGTTCATGAAGGATAAAGTTTCAAAGCCGGTTGTGGTATCGACCATCATTTCTGTGGTGGGCAAAGGGAAGTCGTCATTGGGGCAAGCTTCATTTAAATCCCAAAAATCTATACAAACCCGGATCTATTCGTTCTTCTTCTTTACGGGAACAACGTTGGCAAGCCAAGTAGGGTATTGGACTTCTCTTATGAACCTTGCTTTGAGGAGTTTATCTACCTTGGCTTCAATTTGAGCAACCAATTCTGGGCGAGATCTTCTTTATGTCAGCTTGATTAGCCTTACATCCTCTCGAGCTGTAAGATGATGGACTATAATTTTTGGATCTATGCCAGGCTTTTCTGTGTAATTTCAGGTAAAGACATCCTTGTAATGTTTCAGGAGACAAATATATTCCTCTTTTTCTATTTGAGAGAGTGAAGCATTGATGAATGTTGACCTTGTATCATGTTCTGAGCCGAGGTTAACTTCAAGGAGATCATCAATTGTTGCTTGACCTCCTGCTCTAAATTCTGAAGGACCAAGGTTAACTTCAAGGAGATCATCAACTGTTGCTTGACCTCCTGCTCTAAATTTGGGAGGAGCCGGACGAACTTATGTTTCTTCCGGTTGTTCTTCCATGATCATTTCTTCTCCTGAAGAGGAGTCTTCATCTATTGTAATAGTATTTACAGTCTAGACCTAATCTTTATTTGGTGAAGGATCAGAATTTTTAGACTCAAATCTTCCCATGTTAAGGCCAACCCGCTTACCGGTAGCTAAAGTCCTGAGTGCTTGCATAATTTTATGATCAACCTGCTCTTTTTCTTCAGTATAGAATCCATATTTCTCAAGCATTTTCTTGATTGTTGGATTATACGTTGGCTCCTTCTGGTAAGAGTTCATTTTTCTGTCTCTTCTGTTGTTCCGGGGGTTACTTTGCCTGTTAAACTTGTAGAATGAAAAACAATGGGCTTTTCTCATGCTCCTCTGGATGAGATAATGACACTGGGAATGGATTCAGTTGTCGGCCATTTTTGTCATGCATTGAGACTGACCTTAGCCAGACTATCAATCATATCTTGATGCCTCACTTCAACCCATGGGGATGCTTGTCGGGATTCTACTTCTTCTGGAAGATATGGATACTTCTTCGGACACTTGGTCTTCTCTAATTATGACCGTATTGACAATCCAGACCTTATCTTCATCAGACAACTAATCAAAATCAGATGAGGAATCGGAATCAAATGAGGAGTCAGAATCAGAATCAGAATCAGAATCAGGGAACCCAAGTCCGTGTTATTACGCCGGATTTTTTATCGATTGTCAAAACCTTCCTTTGTTTGGGAGTAAATGTTGACTTATAGGTGGACATCAGTCCACCTTCGACTTGCTCTTTTTCTTCAGGATTGAACCCTAATTCCTTGAGCAGTCTTTTAGTTGCTGGTTTATATACAACCCTTTTCCGATACAGTTTTATTTTCCTGTCCTAGTTGGAGCCGTGGGAAGTAGTGGCCTTGCTTAGTTGCTTTGTAGGACCAAAGATGATGGACTTTTCCCCTATCTTTCTCGGTGGAAGTATAAATCTAAGGTTATTCCTGCCACTGACCATCCTCGTCACATGTGGAGACTGACTCTTGTCAAATTATCAGTCATTTCTTGGCGAACTGCTTCGTCTCATAGAGGTTCTTGTGGAGACTCTGTTTCTTCTTCTGAGGGCCACTCTATGGAATCTTTTTCCTCCGATGAGTAGTTTGCTCTAATCGTGACTACATTTACAATCCGACGATGGTTTCCTCCAAATACAAAAATCGGGGACTCATATCCCAACCCTGGCATATTTATATCAACATAGTCACCAGTATTTAAGGCCTTATGTTGGTCCATTTTGAGTGCAACTTCATAAGCATGTAGAAGAGTTCCTTCGACCTGTTCTCTTTCTTAAGGTTTCAATCCATGATTTTTGAGGACTGTGAGGGTCTGTTTGTCATAACTTGACTTCTTCCTAAGGATTGATCATTTTGTGTCTTTCATCAGTGTACACAGGATTAATTCTTTCACCGAAAGAATTATAGATTATGGGCTTCTATCCTCTTCTTGTAGCTAGAACAGTGCGACTGGTGGTATTTTCTATCATTGTGCAATCTATCTTCCTTAGGGGAACTAGATGATCAACTTTCAGAGCTTGAAGAGGACCAGCTTGTTTAACCTTAGAAATCTGGAAGTTGTCAGCCGGTCTATCCATTTCGAGATTCTGGGGAGATTCAACCAAAACTAGGGTCGGTTGTCCTTCTTTTCTTTTGGACTTCAGGGTATATTTGAACACCATTTTCAGAACTACACTTTAGGCAGGTCCCGAACCGTTTTTTGGACCACTCTCGACTTTTTACCCCTCGGGCTTTAGTTGAATGCTTCTTTGAGTACTTTTGACATAGAAACACACATCTACGTAATATGCTTCTGCATCGTTTAATAGATCATCATCAGCATAGATCATTGGCTGCCTGTTCCCCTATGGGTATTTGAGGCATTAGTGATAGGTGGATGATACAACTAGATGGTTATGCATCCATTGACGTCCTAACAAGGCGTTGTATAATGTATCAACATCAATCACCAAAAACGTTGTACTTTTAGCAATATCCCGAACCTGGTTTTGAGGTTAACCATGTCCATGGGCTTTTGCTCATTTTGGTTAAAACCATGGATGATCAGGTTACTTTCATAAAATCGGCTTATTTGTACGCCAATCTTGGACAACATCCTTTTTGGGAGGATATTGACGGTCGAAAATCCATCAATCATTACTCGGGAAATGCTAGTTTCATTAACTAGACCCGTGATAAACAATAACCGATTATGTTGGAGAGTCTCAGCTCGTATGTCTCCATCATCAAAAGTGATCGTTAAGAGGCATGAAGTACCTGTTTCAGGAGTCTAAGGTGGCTGACTTGTAACTTCTTCAGAGAAATCATCCAGATTGGAGAGAGCATATATAAGAGACTTTCTCAATTCAGGAGACATCTTGAGAGCATCATAAACGCTCAACAATGACAGGATTTTCTTCAGATGAGTCAGGATATCATATTTGACCTTTTCGTTATCAAGAACAGCTTACACAGGGGTCGGTTGAGCTCTGGTCTGATTTTCATGTTAGACTGGTATAAATTTTGGTTGTACCCTTCTGCCTGACCTAAGATTGAGTTGATAGAATTTCGTAATTGTCTAATCTATTGATTCAGACGACTCTCTTTCCAAGAGTTGGACCATGTTCACAGAATTGAAGTCTATCTTCTTCTTTTTGCTTTGAAATGACGACTCACTTCGTCTTTCACATTGCCCTGTTGGACTTCCAAGCTAGGCTGAAATTGTCGTAGACCATCGAATCTTGAGACGGCGTAGGCCTGATACCTTAATGACAACCTATGTATCTTGTTAAGTTAGAGTTAATGATTCTAATTTGGAACCCTCCGGAGAACCGAGCGGTGCTCGTTCACTGTTCTCTTCTTGTTCTTCCTTGGAGATATAGCCATCAGAGAAGTTGGAAAGCCCTCGGAGCGTTGAGATTTGTTCACATGCCGGTGAATTGTCAGTTGACCCTGAGTTTAGGACTACTTCTTCTGTTGGGGGATCTTCGTTCGAACCAGCGACAACAAGTGAATCTTGATTCTCGGGCTAGCTTAAGATTTGCATCGATCGTCGTGTCTGACTATGATTTTGACTTGGGGTTTCAGGTGCACTCGGGTCTCTTGGGGGGAACCAGATTGTACTTGTTCATCATCTATCTTCTGAAATTCTTGTAGGTGTTCGTCCTGGTATAGATGGTCTCCTTTTTGGGAGTTCAATATCTTCAGATTGATCTAGCCAATCTTGAAATGTCCGGTGTGTTTTTGGATTGCAGGCCACTACTTTGTCTTGGGACATTCAACCATGAAGGGTCTTTATTCAGGTTCGCATTGATGACATGGCAAGAGAAGATATTGGATTCATCTCCTGAGTCTGTTGACTGGAGGCTATCATAGTCACAGTCGGAGCAAAAGCCCGGAGGGATGAAATTCATCAACGTGATTGCCATTAATGACTTTTGTTCTAAAAGATTGTCTTGGGTAAAGCTATTTTTGTTTGGCTTTCCTTACTCTTTTCTTTTCCTTCTTCTTCTCAGCCTTGACTATGCGCTTTCCTTCTTTTCTTTGAGCTTGAGTCTGCCTTATAGCCTAAGCTTACTTTTTAGCATTGATATTTTGAGCCAATTGCTTTTTATTTTTGGCTCATATTCTTTCAAAAATATTCCAATCCTCTTCATCTGATGGTTTGTCACCAGAAAGGTTGTCACTTGAAGATGTTTTTATCTTTATCAAGTGATTCTGAAGTCACCACTGTATTAGATGTAGTTGTCTATTGGAAATCCTGACCAATGACAATCTTTTTATTATCCAAGAGTCGTTGAATTATGTCCTTCAGTACAAAGCAATCCTTTATCTTGTAACTGATTATACAATGATAAGGACAATATTTGGGATCATCCTTCATTCCGATCTCTTGAGGTCTCCTATTGTTTGGGAGAACAATCAATTCATTGGCGAGAAAGTCTTCGAATAAATCTCTGACAATGTCCTCAGAAAACGAATAGGTTTTATTCATTCTTTCTTTAATGATGACTCTCTTCGGTGGGTCGCACTTGACTTGTCATTGTGGCCTTCTGACTCCCCCTTGAGCTGGTTTAGTACCAACTTTAACTAGTCATTTCCCATTGTTTAACCGACTTATTGGTCTACCCACACCTGGTGCTGGTTGCGCAGTCTTTTTCATTTCAACTACTACGACTATTGAAGATTCAATGCGATCAGTGCCTCTACCTTGCCTTCGCTTTCCTATATGGCTTTCCATGTCGTGTGCTTTTGTGCACAGATCTTCAAAACCTTTGAAGGTTTAGGCCATGAGGGTAGTCGATAGATCATGCCTGAAATTGTTGAGACACATCCAGATGAGTTACAGTTGAGTGAACTTCTGAGGATAGGAGAAGGTCAAGGCTCTCTATCAGGCAATGAACTCTGTTACAAACTCATTGTCTCTCTATCTAGTATCAAACAATTTTGGAACACCCACTCTTCTTTGAGTGTTGTAAAATTATTTGTTAAATTCAAATACCATTGTATTTCAATCCGGGATTGAAGTCTTAGGAAGATTGACATACCATGTAAAAGCAGCCACTTTTAGGGACTGCACGAAGAGTTAGAGACAGAGAGCTCCCGTCTTGGATGTTAATCCACACCTTGAAAGAAAATGAGATAGATGTTGTAGTGACCCTAATTTAAATTAAATACACTCGGGGGTAAATTGGTAAATTATACCCTGAGGGTAATTTAGTAATTGATTTTTGGTGTTTGATCATATGGCTAACCTTGGTGGGGTAGGGGTAACCCAATGATTTAATTTAATGAGTTAAATTAATTAAGTTATAAAGAAACAGGCCTTAGTGGGGGTATATTAGTAATTCTCTAAATAGAGTTTAGTATAAATAGAATTGTTTAACCTAATAGTCATATTTTTACTAAACCTAAATTAGGAGAAGTGAGATATGATTGTTTTGGGAGGAGAGGAGGAAAGCGGCTATAAAGTTTGGAATTCTGTTGGATCCCGTGGAGAACCCAGTGATGGGAATTGGATCATCCAAGTTAGCTTTGAAGCTCTTCTAAGCAATCAACCTCTTGCATTCTTTTCAAAAAAATCAGATCTAAAGGCAAGTGAATATTTCTATAGTTTAGATGTAGGGTGTATTGTGATCACACAAAAATTTTAATGTGTTTTTCTTCTTATGTTAATGATTGTATGCATGAAAATATGATAGATCGGATAAATATTTTATACAGGTATTATTTTGATTTATTAAATATGTTATGAGTGATTTTAATAAATGATAGAATAATATATTAGATTTTAGGGAAAAAAATATGAGAGATCTAGGAGATTAAAATTAGTGATTTTCGGAATTGAGTTCATTTAAATGAGATTTAACCAGTTTCGGTATATGGGTCATAACTTTATGACATTAAGTTCGATTTTGGTCTGATAGTATATCGTTTCGAAGAGCTCGAAAAGATCTACAACTTTCGTGAATAAAGTTTTCCTAAAATCAATAGTTTTGTGGGTCAAAGCCTTAGTTGAAAGTCAAAAATGGGAAAAATGATATTTTTCACATTAATTTTCCTAAGATACTTTAATTAAATGTATATATATTATTTGAGTGTGTGAACATTGTTTTGTTGAGATTCCTTTATAATTAATTAGTTAGTTTGTTAGATGGTTGAAATATACCTCTATCAAATTTAAATAATTAGTTACTAAATAATTTGTTGGTAACTTGACTTATATTTTATTAGTTAATTTGATGAGTGATTGAAAGATACCCCTAACAAACTTAACTAATTAGTTACTAACAAATTAGTTAGTCACTAAGCTCATTTATGCTAGTATAAAAGTTTTACTAAAATCACTAGCATAAAAAAAGGGTTTTCCCAAGTCCTTGGAGGTTTGTGAAACCTTGAACCCCAATATCATAGGAGATTGAGAATTTATAGGGTTATAAATACGTGATATTTATAACTAAAGTTTCAGTTGTAAGAACACAGCTGAAACCTCTTTTGAAATAAAGTATGTTATGTCTGCCTAGATATTAAATTGTAAATTATAGTATTGTAGATTTTAATTATGAATTATGATTATGACTGTTATAACTGTCATTTAATGTCTTGTTATATTTTCATAATAATTGGAATTTATCTTATAAAATTATGATGATTCAATAAACATTGTTTTAACCTTGGTTAAGGGTCATTTAAGGAGTAAGTTGTGTAAGACCTCCGTAGATTGATTCTAGGGTGATGTTGGGTACCACCCAATGATGATTACAAGGTGGTGTAGAATAACTACCCAGAAACAGAGGATTGAGTTGAGTTGTGTAAGACACTCAATTCTTAGATGGGTAAACTGTGTGAGACCCAAGGGATAAGGTAAGCTGTGTGAGACCCCAAGGATTCCCTTGGTCAATAGGGTAAGTTGTGAAAGACTCTTATTGATCGGACTGAACTATAAGTAAAGACTTAATTGAATAATATGCATAATTTATTAGTCATCTTATCATATGAATTGTTACTTCATTTAAATTATAGTGTATTCTCTTGTTGAGTTGTGGGCTCACCCTTGTTGATTCTTCTTTTTCAGGTGGTGATTAAAAAGAATAGGAATTGCTCTCGTTTGAGCAAGTAAGATCAGCCTTAAAGTTTTCTTCCCTGTTAGAGTGTGAAAGAACGGTAATAAGGTAAACTATATGAAATCTTTGGATGATTTAGTTTTTGGGAGAACTCATGTTATTGAGTCTTTTAGTTATGTTGGTTATTTAAATCTATTTAATGGAGTATTAAATTATTTTAATTTCCATTAATATTAGAATTTAGTTTCCGGTTCATGCCTTGATATTTTTAAAATATTAGTATTATTGTGTATAGATTTCGGGGCGTGACAGATGTTGCCTCAGATCTTCGGTACCATCAAACATTTTGAATGTTGATTGAATGAAGCCTGGAGGGAACGAAACCACATTGATGTTAATAGGATATGGTTTCACAATCATACGAGCATCCTCTTCTTTTTCTTTGGCTCTTCGCATCTGGTTGCAAATGGTCTCTTTGATTGTAGCCAAGAGAGAAGGTGACATCCCTCCTACAAGTGATGTCTGCTCTAGAATTAGCCTTGTTCTTGGTGCACTTGGATGATTTGAAGGTGCAGGAGTTGTGTCTTGATTACTGCTATGTCCTTGGTACGAGAAATGCATTCCTAGTGTTGACATAAACTTAAGAGTTGACAACTGAGTAGACAATTCTTGCATTTGAGACATGATGGCTGTAGTTTCATCATCTTTGTACCGGAGTTGGGCCTGTAAGGCTGCTATTTGATCACTTGATGGCGGAGGCACTAATCTTGAAGGGTGATTTCCTTGGCCTGCATTCCTGTTGAAGTTTGCATCATGACCGCTACCAGTCACTCGGATGTTGATCCTTGTGGAATGAACAAATTTGGAAACTCTTTTATTGCAAAATAAACCTTGGGCATTCCGTACAGAGGGTTGGGTGCATTAAAAACCTTTTGAGGTAATTTTGGCACCACTTCCAACTTTGCAAACTGAATAACTGGTTCTTCAGAGTCATAATCCTCTATTGAAGGGGTTCTTCCCAACTCTCTTGGAGAGGAAATTGAAGTTATTTCTTGCTCTGATCCCCCTTGAGATTTATTGATGTTTGGTTTCGGAGCCAATTGAGTCGGATCTTGAATTGCTTCTTTGCCCCCAACATTCATTTTGTGGGTTTTCTTCCTCTTTGAAATTCTGGGATTAGGAAACAGTGTTTCAACTGCTCTGGAAGATTCAACTTTGTCTAATGCAGCTAAAATGGTAGCAACTGAATTCTGAGAATTTTGCCTTTCTGACATGTTTTGCTCAGGCATTGCCCCAGTTCATTGGAATACTGGAGTTATAAATTCTTCCGGAGTTGGGTTGAGTGTAGTGTTGATCACATTCGTAGACACCCTTTCACAACGAGAGTGTGACGCTCTGGTCTTTGATCTCTCCCAAATAGGATGAGCAGAAAGAAGCGGGGATGTCGGTCCTTAATTCCTGGTGAACAGAACGAACTGCGACCGATACATCAGTCGACCTTCTTGACCTTTGATTTCTAGACCTTCTTGGCTTCGACCGATAATTGTATATCCTCCTTGGTGGAGCCGAGGGGTATTTTCGATTTCTGAACTGGAGGATTTCATCAGGAGTTTTCTTCATAGGCATCTCAAAAGCGGAAGTGCTTCTATTCAGCACTTTAACCCGAGGGTCATACGGTGCTCTAATTCTTCTTTCTGATTCAGTACTTGATCTGCCCCTGAATAGGATTACATCTCTGGACGGATGTCGTTGATGTTATGACGTACACCTGTCATCATTGTCGAGAAGGTCGCCGGATTAACGCCTCTGAAAGCATGTGGGTCCAACCTGAACCACAAATTCCTATCTATTTGTTCTGAGTTCATAGTGGTTCTTGCATTAACAGTCGGGTGACCTTGACCACGGCTGTTAATGTCTCTTGCATTGTCTGAAGATATTTGTAAGTCTGCTCTCTTTCCTTGAGTTGATGACATCATCAGTCAATGAATTCCGCTCAAGGGGAACCCTCCTTTTGTTGGTTGTATATTGTCAACTTTTCTCCTTCTTGGAAAGGGAGTTATCCAAGGAGGGTAGAGTAGTTGTTCGTGAATCCCTCTCCCTTTTGAGGGAACTTTGTCTATGGACCCTGTCCATGAACCTGCTAGAATTGGTGTCCGTGAGTAGGCTATACCTCTAATCCTTGGACCGGCTCGGGTCTTGTGTCCATGGAATAGGCTTGGGCCTTTCCATAGATGGTTTTGAATTTATGTTCATGGACAGTCTTCCAATTCTGTCTGGGGATAATTTTCTAATTCTTTCCGTGGATAGTTTTCCACTTCCGTCCATGGACTGTCTTGACTTTTCGTCCATGGACGGTCTTAATTTTCTATCTGTGGACAAAGTTGACATTCTATATGTGGACAGTGCTTGTATTCTGTCCGTGGACAGTGCTTGCCTCCCATCCATGGGATATATTGGACTGTGATTCATGGAAGTTGTCCGTGGACGCTTCTTGTTCATGGATGGATGCATTGGGACATTTTCCTCTTTTTCTTTATATTTTTTAAGAAAATTATTTGAGGGATTTTTTATTAAGTCCTTGAGGTACTTAGCCTTTTTTTTTTGCTCTGGTGAAAATTGGGCAACATCTCCCCTCTCTAATGGATTTTTTTAAGGGGGAGTCCTCACAACCAGCTTGGACTGAGGGAGCTCATAACCAGCAAGTCCTAAGGTCAGCCTTCGTAGCATCCCCAATATAAATAGTTGGGATTTAGGACAGCCTGTTCGGTTTGGCCCAGAGGTTGACATAGGCCTGTCTTTTGAGCTAACTTATCGTAGAGGAACCAACATTGTCGTGTGTGTACCGGGGTGGGTACACTCTCCACGGTGCACTTCGATTTGGGTGCACTCTATCTAGGATGCACCATGTGAGATGCAATCTGTCTGTGGGGCATCCAATTGGATGCACCCGATCCATGGCACATCCTGGGGAATGCGTCTGCTCTGTGGCGTATCCTCTTGGGTGCGATCTCTCCTTGGGATATCTTGGGGATGCACCATGTCTGTGGTGCATCATTGGGGATGCATCTGCTCCGTGGTGCATATTGGGAGATGCACCCTATTAGTGGGCCATACAATTAGATGCACCCGATCCGTGGCACATCCTGGGGAATTCGTTTGCTCCGTGGCGCATCATCTTGGGTGTGGTTTCTCCGTGGGGCATCCTGGAGGATGCGCCCTATCCGTGGTGCATTATTGGGGATGCATCTACTCCGTGGTGTATCCTGAGGGATGCACCCTGTTCGTGGTGCACCTTGTCTATGGATCTGGCAGTGGTAACTCTTCTGTGGAGGGGCAGCAATACCCTTATTGAGGATTCGGTCAGTAGACTGAGACCTTATGATTTGGGTCGCTGCCACCTCAGCCCAAGTAAGAGGATGATCAGTTGCTGGAATCGGCATTGGATGGATGTAGGCCCTCCTCTTGATGGTCAGGACATAGGCTGGATGAACATAGGCGGTTTTGATTATCCTGCACAAAACCGATAAGAAAATAGAGGAAATGATTACTCACTTTCATTTTTTTTATTATTCTTTTATTTTTTTATTCTTCATCAAAGATGAGAGGAGAAGAAAGTCCCACCAGACGTGCCAGAAATTCGTAACGCGTAGATTTCATTGCGGTCAAATTGTCTCAATTATTGTATGAAGTTTATTATTTTATGTGGGAGACTATCCTTCCAATCCGAGTAAACCTGAATTGTTAATTACCTTCCCGATTTTGGGAAGAACCTCTTATTAAGAAGAATGATTAAAGAATAACAAAATATTTGAATAAAGTATTTGTATTTATTTAATTGGATTGCCCAGATCGCATGTAGTTGTTACAGATATCTCTTTGAGGTTTTGATATTTTCAGAGAAAAAAATAGAATAAGGATGACCATTTTAAAAGGCTCACCTTATATTCTCCATATCGAAAGAGTCTTCTTCTTCTTCGGCTTGCTTGCTTTTGCTTGTTATTGCTTCAAGGGTAGAAAAGAGTTATATCTTTTCTTCTCTATACTTTTTGAGGAATTTTTCTCCGTTTCTTCGTGTGAGTTTCTTATGAGAATCCCTCCATTTATAGGTTTGAGAGAGTCTTTTTTGGTCTCTCTCTTTAACTCACTTATTTTATGGAAGTCAACTTGGGCTCTCCTCTTAGAGGAGGCTAGCTCACGAGTCACCCTTATCTAGAAACTCCTAGAGCTAAAGAGAGTTCTCTTCTTTTGAGGACTCTTGTACCAGGTTTTCCCTTTTTGGGAGAAATCCTACTACCTTTCGAAAAAGGAGAAGAACAGAATATCTTCTCCTCAAAAAATGGATGTTAAGTCAAATCCTTTCCTAGGATATATGACAAAGTCTTAATCATTTCATGATTATGGGGTGCCATATGGCATCCCATGGAATTTTAAAAGAAAGAGATCTTAACTTGAGATTCCCAAAGTTAGGAGAATCTCGATTTGAGATCCTCTGGGATGTGGCAGTTAGTTATTGCCTACCATCTTAATTCATTAGATTTAATCTCATGGACATGTGTCAGTCTCTCGGAGATTGACATCTAAATGGTTGATCAGTGAGGTTTACCTTCACAGATTAGATATATATCAGCTTCTCGGAGGCTGGTACTTAGCAGGATTGAATCCGTGAGATTTGTCTTCACGGATCATCCACGTGTCAACCTCTCAGAGGCTGGCACCTAAAGGGTTGATCCTTGAGGTTTATCCTCACGGATGAAACACGTGTTAGTCTTTGGGAGGCTGACAGCTAAAGGGTTGATCCGTGAGGTTTATCCTCACGGATAAAACACGTGTCAGCCTCTAGGAGGTTGACACCTAGGGTGAATCTGTGAGATTTGTCCTTACGGATCAGACATGTGTCAGCCTCTCAGAGGTTGGCATTCAAGAGTCATCCATGAGGTTTTGGCCTTCACGGATTGGACACATGTCAGCCTCTCGGAGGCTAGCATTAAGAGTCATCAATGAGGCTTTGGCCCTCATGGATTGAATATGTGTCAGTATCTTGGATGTTGACATTTAGGGTTATATCCGTGAGATTTGTCTTCACGGATTAGATATATATCAGTCTCTCAGAGGCTAACATTTAAGGTCATATCCGTGAGGTTTGTCCTCACGGATCAGACACGTGTCAGCCTCTTGGAGGCTGACATTTAGGTTTATATCCGTGAGGTTTGTCCTCATGGATCACCCTCCCCTGCCATGCTTAGTGGTATAATGACCAACTATTAGCATTTAATGTTGATAGCTTAAAGGACCACGCGTGCTATTGGCACGTGCGACTCTAAACCGTCTCTTTGAGAGGCGGAGATCAGGTGTGTGTAATTGCACATACACCTGGGCAATGGACAGTGAGATTTCACTGCCCACAATGGGTCCATCATGGTCATAAAATTTGTTAAAGTTACACCTCCCCTTATTTAAGCCTTAATTTAGTTAAGCTTAACCATAGCTAAAAACAGGGGCGGAGCCAGGATTCTCTTGCGGCTAACAATGGGGGTTCTGGGGTGTAGTCCTTGATTTTTTTTTAGGCTCAAGTTCATGGGCCATCGCGTCTGTTTGTAGATTTTTTTTAGGCTCAAGTTCATGGGCCATCGTGTCTGTTTGTGTTTGTTTGTAAATAATATATTTTTTTCTCCCTAAGTTTAGTGGGGGCTAGAGCCCCTCGTCCCCCCCGGCTCAGCCCTCTCCTAGGTTACACCCCTCTTAATATAGAATATAATTTTTTTTTCCAAAAATTTCAAAGGGGGGGGGGGGGGGGGGGGGGGGCTGTGGCTACATCCCTGGTTTAAAAGAGTATTAAAAGGGATACTTGGACCAGCATTCGGCTATCCAGCCAAATGCATGGTCTGCTAATCACTACTCTAAATAAAATTAATCACTGTTCAAAATAAAATTAATTATATTTTTAATGTTTTGTATCATACATATACAAAAATTACTAACTTTTGAGGGGACCAAACTTCCCACATAGTCAACTAACTAAAATTATTTGGGGGGAGGGGCACTAAATATAGATAATAGCAAAATTATATTTTTAAAATTTTATAATACTGTAGAATAGTAAAAAAATTGTGGGTGGGGTGGGGGGCTGCCCCTGCACACACAAATCCTCAATAGTTGCAACATCGTAGTAGCTTCACGTAGGTGACATGTCGAGAGGCGAAGCCAAAGACAAGGGGACACTTGCACCTTGAACTTTTGAAAAACATTAAAAACAATTATATATTTATAGGGCAAAGTAATGAGTAATTGCCCCTTAAATTTTGAGGAAAACATATTTTTCATTATATTATTTAATTATTTATCAGAACAAAACTATGAGGCAATGCCTTACCTTTTGAAAAAAAATGGTGTTATATTATTTAATTATTTAATAGGATATAACTATGCAATAATATATATTTATTTTATGTTATTTAATAGAGCATATTCATGAGACAAAAAGACAATTACTCTAAGTAAATAAGGAGAAATAATATCCATAAAATTATATACCAATTGTATAGACGAGATGGGCCCATGAACTTGGTCTTTGAATTTTTTTATTTTTGTTTTATTTTTGAGGCAGGTGACCCCAAATAATCTATCCTCTAGACTCTGTCAGAATACTTTGTACTTGTCTGCATTTTCTACAAATCTATAAACAATTACTAAGGGGCTGTTTAGATACACTTCCGTTCTTCTGTTTTTATTTTCTGTATTTAAAAATTGGAAACGATTTTTTGTTTTCAACGTTTTTAAATAGGAAATACGTTCCATTACTAATTGTTACTTGTTTTAAAAAAAGGAAAATAGAAAAAACATGTTTGATAAGGCCCCGTTTGGTTACACTTCCGTTTTATGTTTTTAAAAACAAAAGTCTGAAAATTTTTACACAAAATATGTTTGGTAAATATGTTTTTAAAAATTAGTAAAATTTTTTGAAAATGAAAGTAAAAGAAATTTTCTACTACCTCTGTTTCTTAAAACAAAAATAAAAATGGAAAATATGGACCCACGATCATCCATCTGCAACCACCACCATCACCACATTACTACCCACTACCCACTATCACCACGGTACCACCACCACCCACAACCACTACCTACAACCACAATACCACCACCACCACCCACATTATCACCCACCCACCCACAACCACCACCACCATCCACCCCCACATTATCACCCACACACCCACAACCACCACCATACCACCATTCACCACCACCACACTAACACCACATTACACCACCCACCACCACCACACACCATTATATTCCTATCCGATGTGTTTAATTTTCATTTTCTCTGTTACATTCCAACTGAATATTTGAGATGTTTATGTTTTTCTTTGCTTGAGCTTTCAAACTAGGCCATAACAATGCGTTTCCTCAAGTAATGAGGGTAAAATTGTTAAAAAACATAATTCACTAACCGCGTTAACCTAATGAACTTGGTAGAAGAGGATAGTGTAATTTAAGAAACAAGAATGACAGAATTTGAAATTTCACTAAACCTCAGGGGAGGTGAGTGTAATTTACCCTTTTTGGAGTGGTTGGTTGGACTCAACCTTTATGGCACCTTAGCGGTTCCTTAGGACTACGGTTGTCAACTATCCGGTTAGTATTCCTATCCGATCCGTTTAATTGGATATATTTATTCGTATCCGTACAGATCGGGTTAAGAAATCCAATTCTATATCCGTTTATATAAATAATCGGATCGGAGCGGATACTAATAGATATTGCTAAATCCGAACTGGTTATTACATGACCGATCTACCCTTCATACAATTAAAAACTCATACTAATAGTTAATAGGTAATACTGTAAGTTTAATAAAATAGGAGGGTAATAAAGTAAATACAACCTAAAATATATAAAACTAACAGCCCTAACCTATTCTTACGAAATCACTTGGGTTGTGTTGCAAGAATCTGACGCCGTCGAAGTCGCTCCCGGTGAAGTGGAGAGACGCGAGAAAGATATCGAAGAGGGTTGGGCTGTTCGAATTGGTGTTTCTCTTGAGATCTGTAGATCTCTGGTTTGATAAACGACTTGCAGGTATGAATCTATGTTCGTTTCTTTCGTTTTCTTTTATGTTTTTTATGTTTTTTTTTTTATTTTAATGTCTCCTTTGTTGCTTTTAGTATTTTTTTTTTAGGGTTTTTCAGTGAACGTGATGAAGATTACTTCCTTGTGTCGAATTTTAATCAGTTGAAAACCTAATTGGTCGAATTCGGATAATTAGATTCATCTGGATTATCGACTGTGAGTGTTTCCTCCTTATTTACGAATCTAGGGTTTATCAGTAGTTCGTTTGTGCTAATATGATTGCTTAGGTTTTTCAAAACAAGAACATGATGTTAGGAAACTAGGTTGGATTATTTGTTTGTTTATCGTCCCATTTAGATTATAGGGTTTGATTCGGATGTTCTCTGTATTGCTTCTGAATGCATACTTGAGTAATTAGTAATAAAAATAATGATAATTGCTTGATTGATTAGTTATTGATCTAGTTCTCATGCACAGTTTCCTCAGATTGGGGCTTACATTACTTGGATTGCTATTCTAGGGTTTAGAATTGTACAAGTTTGGAACTGAGAGTAAGATTAATAGTAGAAACTATGCATGTGATGGGGAGATGGTTGACGTTAGTTTTTCTTTTTAGAGGTTGATCGGGAGATGTGTTGTTTGATTTTAATGGGAAGGCAGGCTAGATAGATGAAACGTAGGACCAATGTCGATGAGGAGGAGAGAGGGCCTTGATCGAAGAAGGTTAAAGTTGGCAAGCCAAGTGATGGAGAAAGCTGTGATACCTCTGAGGAAGACAGTGGAGAGTCTCAAGGGAAGGGCAGTAAAGAGATGGAAAATGGGAAGGAGAGAATGGAGTCTGATCTTGTATGGTTGAAGAGATTTTGGATCCCCTGACCAGCTTCCCTCCTGGCATATGAGATTGCCTATTGATTATACATTCTAGATCATGGAGTTGGCGTATATATGGGAAAGACTTGTTTGTTGGTGATTATTGTTGTTTGGTTGAGCCCTCTATTAATATTTTGGGTAATAATCTGCTAGAGTAAAACTATTTTGTATGCCAAATGCCAACCCTATTAGCTTGAGCTGAAAATGATTTCATATAGCTATGAAAGTGTTAGGCAAATCATGGATCATGTTGTGAGCCTATGGGGGTCATCTTCTGTAGAATACCAATTAGTTTTATGTTTTAAAATCTCAAGGCATAGCTGATTTGATGCATTAAACTTTTTTTTTTTTGGCTCATTATTCCTCTTCTCAACCTCCTTTGCAGCCATGATGGTCATTTGCCTTGGTGGCAATCTTATATATATTTTTTGTCATAGAGTTTGTTGAGATTTTGTTAAGATCTCTATTCCCATCAGTATCAACAAAGAGCCATGGGTGGTCGAACTTTGGTCGAGTTCCCGAGAGCTGATTAGTAGAAAGTAGCAGGAATTTCGGGATTTCACCCGCATATGAAATTACGAGGCATCATTGGTAGGGGTGATATTGAGCCGAGCCGAGCCGAGTAGCGGTGTATTCAAGCTTGTTCGTTTATTAAATGAGCTCGGAAATCATGTTCAAGCTTTACTCGTTTATTAAATAAACGAGCTTGAGTTTTACTCGCTGAACACGAGCCGAGATCGAGTAGTTCACGAGCAGCTTCGTTTATTGGATATAATTATTTAAATTAGGTAAAACATTCACTTTATTATCCTAGGCAAAGAAATTACGGTGTTAACTAAAATTTTAGTATAAGATTATAATTATATAAAGGGTATTCTTATCATATAAAATACTACTCTCCTTCTCAACATCTCTTTATAGCTAACAACCAGTGTAGTCAAGTCGTTTAGGCGATGCCTAGGCAATTAGTCCTAGCTAGGCGAGGCGCTGCCTAGGCAATGCCTAGGCAATAAAAATAATTAAATTATATGTATATACATTAAATATACACATATATATGTATAATATTAATATATACACATAAAAATTCAAACATCTTAGGGTTGATAATAATGTAGGCAAATTAACATTTATGTTGTAAAATTTGAATGGAAGTCTTTTTCTGCTAATGTTAGTTGAATTTTTGACCATGTAAATAAAATTATTTTTGATGACTAAAATATGAGACTTTTTTACCGGATTTTTGGGTTTTAGTAATATTTTGTTCATAGTTGACCAGCCGACCTGAGGCGGTAGACCCCCGAAGCGCTTAAGGTGTCGGCTGAGGAACAATTTGTTGCAAATATTTCCTCCTCCCAATATGAACTCTAATTTTGTATCATCTTCTATTCAAGGTTATGCATTTTAATTGTTATATAAACCTCAAAAGAACTAATAAATACGCATATAATTAATAAATAACTAAAAAGTCATCTTACAAATGAAATTTAGCTTCATTTTTCACTATATAAACGTGAAGTTTTGAAATTAGTAACATAAACATGACCAAAACAACTGTAAAAAAAACTATAAAGTATAAGACTACAAGCCATCAATCCTCCAACGGTGTGAAGTCTACATCTGTGTCTAATAGTAAAGGTCCTGCAAGTTCATCGCCAACTGCATAGTCACCATCAAAGTCCTCATCATCATCTTCAACACAAACTTCTTCCTCTGACTTTGACTCATCAAAATCTTCCCATAGTGTTTCGAGTGGTTCTTCAGGTGGTTGAGTTTCATCAGCATCCCTCATAATGACTGTTGGTTGTATTGAACGAAGACGAGATCGTTCAACCTCTTTTGTTCAAGCCTACTTTTCTTTTTTGTACGAACCTTGATGTACACAAAAAAATCAAAGACAAAAAATCAGTTATTTCAATAGATGGTGTGACTGCCTTTGTAGCTTCTGTCTGGGTGGTTTGTCTCCTATAGTTCACGGCCTGACATAATTTGAAGGGCATTGTGCAATAGATTGTAGCTTGCATAGCCTTTTGTAGTGGTTCTGATGTTGGGGGCAGTATGCCGGTGATTGTAAGGAGAAATGCAAAGGTATCCTGCTACCGGTTCAGGTGGTGGAGTTAGTAGTAGTGCAGTTGGTGGGACATCAGCCAGGGATACTGCCAGAGCCGATTCATCTTTCTCGTTGTCTAACAATTTGAATCCAAGATGAATCGCCGAAAAAAGATAGTGGTGGTGGAACCCAAAACTTTTGATTTTGTCGAGGGCGACGATGCTGAGAAGGTGGCTTTGAAGATTTTTGAGAGGGGTAGGGGATACTCCACGGAAAGTTGGCTCAAGAATCATGCGTGCTGGAGGTTGGAGCAATTTTTCATGGAATGTATCTTAGCTCGGACTGAGAAATATAGAGTCGATCACCTCCCGTGTTCCTGAGGAATGATTCTGATCGAAAAAAACCGGAACAGGAGAGGAGCTTTTATTTCTTTGTCGTTGTTTCCTATTTCGGGTGCCCGTAGGAGGTGGATCATCTTCCCGGAGGAGCGGTTTCGTGACGGTTGGTGTTGGGTGGCGGAAGCTGTTCGTTCGATTGTACCACCCCGCGGGTCCCCCTGTGTCCCTTTGCAAAGTCGGGCCTCATTGCAAGGATTTTCAGGTAAGTGTTGGCCCCCTGTGTCTCAGAAGGTGGTGGGTCAGGCCCCAGCAGTCGAAGTGTTGGCACCTCCAGGTAAGCGGGCTCCTGTTGTAGACCCTGATCAGTCGTGGCCAGCTCGTTGGTGGAATTAGGCCTTGGTGTGTATATTTTCTAAGCCTTTGGGCAATTGGGAGGTGTTAGAGAAGTTAGTTAATGACATTTTGCCTGCAGATGAAAAATCCAGACTTATTCCGATGGGTTCAACTAAAGGCATCATCGTAGTTAAAAACATTTCCACAGTTCGTGAGCTGAGTGCTTGCGATCCTTGGCCGTTACCTAATGGTGGCTCTTTCAGTCTTCATTGGTGGTGGCCACGGGTGAATGAGGAGCATAGGGTTGACATCAGCGCTTGTTTTTGGTTAGAAATCTGTGGTCTTCCCTTTCACCTCTGGAAATCAAAGACCTTCATTTAAATCGGCAATTATTGCGGAGGATTCCTGAGGACGGATCATCGCATGTCCGGTCTCTTGGACTTAAGTGCTGCTCGTATTCAAGTTATGGAAACCAGGCTTGAGAGGATCCCTCGGACGATTAAAATTCCCGACGAGAATAGGGTGGTGACTGTGGCGGTGTTTGTTTCGCCGTTAAAGGTTCCGCTTGAAGTTGGCGGGTCTCCTCTCCGCCGGTCACTCTCTCTGGGGCAGGAAGTTCCTCCGTTTTTTTAATTTCAAAATTTCGCCAGCAATCCATCGCAGGAGTCCAATTAGCGGCCGTCTCCTACTAAGATGGTAGAGGGGGTTGGTGGCCAGAAGAGTCAGCCCTTGGTGGTAGATTTCGAGGTTAGACCAGTCCTTTCAAGATACAGCTATAGAAGTGGAGTGTGGGAGAAGAAAGGCCAAGGTTAGACTGTTGCGGGGGGTTTCGAGGTGTGGAAGGAAACCATTTCAGGCTAGGGGTCTACGGGTTCGGCGGGGTTTGTGGCAAGCCAGGTGTTCGACTGTTAAGGGTAGGTCGGTGGGTGTAGTTGTTCGTGCAGGCCCGTGCGTTGGCCCATCTAGGGAGGCTGGGTCCCAGGTTGGGGAATCCACATCAAGTTCTGGGCTTGTTCCTAGTGGGCCTTCGGGGTCAGCCAACTCTGCTGGGTTGGGTTTGGTTGGCAGTAGTGGGCCGATCGGGGCTCTCTCCTCCAGCCCTGTTTCTGAGGATCCCTTCGGGCTCTACCCGATTCTAGAGAATTTGGGCCCTATTAAACAAAGCCTTTCTAGTAAGCCGGTTGCAATCCCTTCATCTTCCCGATCAGTGGGGACTGGGGCTCAGATGGGGAGAGAAGGATCTGAGGCTTCGAGGTGTTCCTCTGCTTCGTCTTCGGCGAACTCCTTTGTGATTAAACGGATTGAGGACTCCAGGTGGTTCCGGTGGGGTTCTCATAATTCTGGTGCGGAGGGGGTGGAGCCGTTCCAATTGCTAGGCAGGAATCGGGGGTGGATTCCATTGCGGGTCTCGAGTTTGATGCTTCTCCGACACCGGATCTAGGATCGAGGAGGCGAAGACTGGGGTTTGGTGGGGTTGAGTCGGGTAAGTGCCATATATCTATGGAAGGTGCTCTGATGAGTTCTGATTCTTGTGTTGTGCGGGAGTCTCCAGGGGTGGATTCTATTAAGTTCATTCAAGAGTTCTATGCGGAGGCGTCCTTGGGTGATGAAGGTGTGCCAGTAGTCGCTGGTAGTCCGTCTGTGGACCGGTGGTTGGGCAGGTCACAGGTGCCTGGGGAGGAGGTTGGGCTGGTGGCTGTTGGGCCAGGCATTGGGGAGGGGCATGCCTTGCAGGAGTCGATTGTGGCCGCCTGTGTTTTGGCTGGGGTGGTAGCTTCGAGGCCTGCGGGCTCCAGTGAGTCGGGGAGGGTGGGTTGTGTTTCAGGGGGAGGTTGTGCGCTCGAGGCTGGGACTAGAGCAAGACTGAGGCGGTGTTCAGGGGAAGGTCTCTGTGCGCCTGATCCCTTGTTGCTATCCGATGGCGGGCCGGACGATTTAGAAGAGGCTGTGTCCAGGATGTTGGAGTTTGGGAAAGGTTTGGGTATGTCCTATGCTGGCCATGAAGGAGAAGTGCGCGATTTATTCCGCTCTAGTTGGGGATTCGCGAAGGGCAGTCCCCTGGCTGTTCAGGCGGCGGTTGGGGGAGCTCGTTAGAGAATGCAGCGGGAAATTAAAGGCTTGGTCAGTGGTATAAACTACGATAATCATAGAAGGGAAGGCAGTCGGTCTCGGCTCAGCCGAGGGAGAGGGCAGATGACTAGTTAATCATGTCATTGCGTCTTATATCTTGGAATTTGCGAGGGATAGGTTCAATGGGGAAGCGGTGCGCAGTTAAGAATTTGGTTTCTCAGTTGAGGCCAGTGATTTGTTGTATTCAGGAAACTAAAATTGCTTTGATGACGGATAAGATTGCTCAAGACTGCTGGGGATCAGATCCGGGTTGGAGGGCAGTTTCCATGCTGTGTCATTCAGGGGGTATCCTCATCCTCTAGGATAAGGAGTTCGTGGAAGTTTTGGAGGAGGAGCAAGGGGCATATTCACTGTCTCTCATTTGTCGCTTCATCAAGTCAGGCTTTGTGTGAGTTTTTTCAGGGGTGTATGGGCCGGTGTGCCTGAAGGAGCATAAGGAGTTCTGGTTAGAACTTGACGATATTAGTGTGCGCTGGGGAGCTTCGTGGTGCCTTGGGGGTGATTTTAATTGCGTGTGGTATAGTCATGAGAAGTCTAATGAGGGGGGGGGGGGGGTGATTGATTCGAATATGAGGAGATTTGGGAAATTTCTTTTTAGGCAGGAGTTGATGGAATTTCCCCTCAAAGGGGCTTCTTACACCTGGTCTAATTTGCAGCAGCCCCCGACTCTCAGCCGGATTGACAGGTTTTTTGCTAGTCCGGTCTGGGAGGTTAGATACCCGGATGCCTCTTTGTTGGCCCTTACTAGACCGACCTCCGATCATATTCCACTTATGTTAGAACTAGAAGCATATGATGGGGGCCCTCAATCGTTCAAATTCGAAAATATGTGATTACAACATTCAAATTTCTTTTCAGTAGTGAAAGAGGCTTGGGCCTCTGTTGCGGTTTGGGGTTCGGGGAGCACCATGTTTGGACTACGGTTGAAGGCGGTCAAACAAAGTTTGAAGACTTGGAATAAGCAAGTGTTTGGGTTGATTCTAGAACTGAAAAAATTAGTACTGGAAAACATTGCCGCTTTAGACGCGAAGGAGAAACTATCCCCCTTGTCGGCAGAGGAGTTTGCGGAGAGAGCTGCTTTGCGGCAAGAGTTTCAGCAAATATTGGAAAGAGAGGAGATTAGTTGGAGACAAAAGTCGCGAGTTAGGTGGCTTAAAGAGGGGGACAAGAACACGAGATTTTTCCATAGAATGGCTACGGTGAGAAGAAGGGCGAATAGAATGGTTTGTCTTCAAATTGGGGATAAGAGATGGGATAAAGTGCCAGATATGGGAGGTGCGGCTATGGTTATAGGCTTGTGCTTGATGGTCTGATCTTCGCGAGTATTTCGGCAGAGTTGAGTAGCCAGTTGGAAAGGCCGTTTTCGGAATCTGAGGTGCAGTCGGTGCTTGCTGGTATGGCAGGGGATAAAGCACCTAGGCCTGATGGCTTCACTATTGACTTTTACAAAAAGTGTTGGCCGATTGTGGGTCAAGACTTGATGGAGGTATTTCATGAGCTGTATTATACAAATTCGTTTGACAAGGTTCTCAATTGTTCTTTCATTGCACTTATTCCTAAGGTATCCAGGGCTTTGGATATTGGTGACTTTAGACCCATCAGTCTTCTCGGTAGTGCGTACAAGATTCTCGCGAAAGTTTTATCGGTGCGGCTCAGTAGGTTGTTCGGAATTGTCATTTCTCCAGAGCAAAGTGCGTTTGTGGGAGGAAGACAGATTCTCGACGGGATTTTAATTGCTAATGAAGTGGTGGACGACAGAGTTAAGAAGGGTGTTCCGGGGATCGTGTGCAAGATTGATATGGATAAAGCCTACGATCACGTGAATTGGGGGTTTTTTAGATTATGTTCTGCGTCGGATGGGTTTTGGTCTCAAGTGGTGCGAGTGGATGAAGTGTTGCTATTCCTCACCCTCTTTTTCTGTTTTGGTAAATGGCTCTCCTTTTGGCTTTTTAAAAAGTTCCAGGGGTCTGCGCCAAGGCGACCCTCTATCCCCCTTATCGTTTATCTTAGTTACCGAAGCTTTAAGCAGGATGATTTGTAGGGCATCGGAGGGGGAGTGGGAAGGTTTTGAGGTGGGGTGGGAAGCCCCTAGGTTAAGATCTCCCATCTATAGTTTGCGGATGATACCTTGTTATTCTGTGGTGCTTCGGTGAGGCAGGTTTCGCAGATCCGGTTTCTGTTCAGTTGCTTTGAAGCCATCTCGGGGTTGAAGATTAACTTTCGGAAGAGTTTGCTATTTGCCGTGGGGGAGGTGCCTAATCTGGATGTTCTGGCTAGTGGTTTGGGATGTATGACCGGCTTTCTTCCTTCAAAGTAGTTAGGTATTCCTTTGGGAGCGCCATATAAGTCTACGTTGGTCTAGAAGCCGATCATCGAGAGATTCCATAGTAGGTTTTCAGGTTGGAAAGCATCCCTCCTTTCAAAAGGAGGTAGACTTACGTTATTAAAGAGTACCTTGTGTAGTCTTCCGACCTATTTCTTGTCTCTATTTTGTATCCCCGCTTCCATTGCCTCCAAATTGGAAAGGTTGCAACGGGATTTCCTCTGGAATGAGAAGGTTGTGGTTAAGAAGTTGCATTTGGTGAAGTGGTGGTGGGTTTGTCGGTCTAAGAAGTGCGGGGGGCTTAACATTTGGCCTATTAAGGTGGTAAATGAAGCGCTGCTGGGTAAGTGGCTTTGGCGGTTTGGGGCGGAGGGTGCTAGTTTGTGGAAGGAGGTGATTCTGGCGCGGCATGAGTGTAGAGATCATTGGGAGCCGAGGCCACCTCGGGGTCCTCATGGGGTAGGTCTTTGGAAGGGTATTGTGGCGGGTTGGGCTGAGTTTGTGAAGCATACTCGTATTGTAATAGGCGATGGGTCAGCTGTCAAGTTTTGGTCGGATTTGTGGTGTGGTCACACTCCTCTGAAGCAAGAATTCGGGTCTTTTTTCGCTATATCTTTGGACAAATCCACGGCGGTGGCAGATATGTTTGTTCGGAATGGGAGTGGGGTGGTGTGGAATCCTAGGTTTAGAAGGCAGCTGAATGACTGGGAAGTTCGGGAGTTTGTGAAATTTTCGTCCAAACTAGAATCGGCGAGTGTTGATTTCGAGTCTAAGGATAGATAGATTTGGGTTGGTAACAGATCAGGGTGTTTCTCCGTGAGTTCGATGTTGCGGGTTACGTCTCAGGGCCCATCAGTGGTCTTCCCTCACAAGACGGTATGGTTTAGCGGGGTGCCTTCTAAGGTTTCTTTTTTCTTGTGGTAAGCTTATCTTGGCAAGATTCTAACGTTGGATAATTTGAGGAAGAGAGGTTGGAGCCTCCCTAACCAGTGCTTTATGTGCTCTTCAGAGGAGGAATCCGTGGACCATTTGTTACTCCATTGTCCTCTTGTGAGGAGTCTTTGGGGGCATTTTCTTTCTCAACTTGGGATAGCCTGGGTGATTCCCTCCTCCTTTCAGGATATGCTTTTGGGGTGGCGTTTAGCAGGGTTGGGTAGCCCTTTGGATCTTATCTGGGCGCTCCTCCCTGGAGTGGTCTCTTGGTCGCTTTGGAAGGAGCGGAACAGGCGAGTGTTTGATAACTCTTCGTTGCCGTTGGAGAGTATGTGCTCCCGTGCTAGTGGTGGGTTGCGCGAGTGGGTTGCTAATATCATGGATGTGGGGGAGATAGGGTTTGACAAGTTTATATCATAGTGGTAACAGGGGCCTTGTTTGGTTGTTTGGTATTATGTATGTAGTGGTTCTAGTTGTTTTTTAGTTTCTGCTTGTTTTGCATTAGGTTTGTGAGATTCACTATTTGTGAATGCTCTCCTTTAATGATATTGCTTTTACCGATAAAAAAAAATAGAAAAAGAAAAATTATATGAACTTACTAATTACTACTCACATGCCCAAAAGTGCTCCAATTGCGCTCACAACTGGAAGAAGTTAATGCAAGCCCGAGAATGCTAAGTGCAATCTTTTGAAGTTCTGGAGTTTGAGCCCCAAATAAATCCCACCATTCAACTGTAACATAAAATATTAATATTAAATATAAAAACTTAAAAAAGACATAGTAATATCAAATTAATGTATTATATTAACTTACTTGGTTGTTTTGTTTTTCGTTGTCTAATAGCCATGTCTTTACTAAGGAGAAGCCGACTATATTTATATGTATCCATTTGAGAGGATATTTTATCTTGGACTGTTGAGTCACTAACCATCCTCTCAACACATTCAATAAAAGCCACTTCAAATTCACTAGCATCTTGTCCAGGAATCATTTTCCACTCAAAGTAAAGAGTTGAGTTAAGAAAGAATATTGTGGCATGCAATGATTGTCCAAGTTGGACAATCCATCTCTTATCCACTATGTCAATAATTGACTTATAATCATTCTCATTGTTGACAAAGAATATCCTAATATTTTATTTGGCTCATAGTATTGCTTCATAAATGTAACCCATAGTGGGTTTCTCATCTCCATCAACCAACCGCAATACTTCAACTAGAGGTGCAGTAGCCCTAAGACAATAAAGAACCCATTTCCAAAATGTGATGGACAATATGATATTTTCAACATTTTTCCCCTCCTGCTTCTTTACCCATTTACTCTCAGTCCAGCTTGAAGACACAAACAATGCTCTAAGACCCTTCTTGTGAGTATGAAGGCTCTGAAGAGTCAAGAAGGCCGTGGCAAATTGTGTCACTGCACTTCTAACAAAATCCCTTCCACCTGTTTTAATCCGTATCTGAGTAGCCGAGGATGCTTGTAAATAAATATTGTGACTGCTCTCCCATTAGTGAGTGTTCGCTTTGGCCCTGCAAGCTTACCAATAACCTCAAACATAAGATCCAAACAATGGGCATCACAAGGAGTCCAAAACAGATGTGGTCTTCTAATTATCAACTTTCTCCCCGCTGAGATATGAGTTGCATGGTTATCAGTGACTTCCTGAGTGACATGCTCTTTTTCAATTTCTTCAATCACACTATCAGTTTGCTCAAAGAGGTATTGTGCATCATGTATCATACTAGATGCATCGATGGACTTGAGAAAGTAAGTCCCTTCAGGACAGTTCACCAAAAAATTTATCAAACTTCTTCCTCTTTTATCTGTCCAACCATCGGACATGATGGTGCATCCATACTTCTGCCATGCTGCTTTGTAGAATTCACAAAGCTTCTTGTGGTTTTAACTTCAGCTTTCAGACAAGGCTCTCTCAGTTCATGGTATGATGGTGGTTTTAATCCCGGCCCAAATTGCCCAATTGATTCCACTGCTACTTGAAAACTTCTCAACTTAGCAATATTAAAGGCAATACCTGCTTTATAGAACCACCTAGCAACATTCTGAATCACCCGTTTCTGATCTTCTTTCTTATAATGGTTCTCTATCGTAGTATGTTGTTTTCCTCCTTTTGATCTAGATGCAACTACATCTTTCGGGTCCGGTCTCATATAGGCATCCAAAGGACCTCTAGTTCGAGGTTTTTTGCTTGAGCTCTTCTTTTTCGATAATCCCGTTACCACCACCTGGTCCTCGTACTCCATTTCTCTTTCTTGAGTGAGCTGTTCCCATGGATTTCTAATGATACTTTCTTCTTCCTCTCTATTTACCTTCTCTGTTTTGGTATCATTCATAAAATCTCGAATTTCATTCATAATTGCAGCTGTTACTTTTGCACATTTCTTTGCGTTTCCATACCCACCAACCAAATGCTCTTTTTGATGCCTTATTCCCCCCTTAGTACGTTTACCACACAATTTACACTCAACACAATTCTTGTCATTTTGGTTTGGCCAAAATGAATACTTCCAAGCAGGATCATTAGACCTTGCTCGCCACTTTTCGATGCTAGCTTGAGACGACATCTACGCAAGAGAGCATAATAAAAAAAATTTAAGCTTTCACAACATGAAAAAATAGATTCTGAGCAATTATCTAAATTATTGTCGTTAAGCATGTTGATAATTTGACTATTTGTACAATTATCTAACATTATTTCAAATGATTTTGTTTGCAGGAGTTTGAAGGGGTGATCATTGTGGCAAGTTGCAACAGCCACTGCCCACTTGTCACTTTTTTTTGGGGGCTTCAAACTCTCCACTGTATTTTTATGGTGATTGTATATATACTGTAAATACACAAATTATTTCTCTCAATTGTGGCAAGTTGCAACAGCCATTGCATGTTGTGTAAATCTCCATGTTGTGTAAATTCCAGCTCTTTCTCTCCTCTCTCTCATACATGTGTAAATCTCCAGGTTGGAAAGAAAGCTAAAATCTCCAAAACCATTTATACCATTCCAACAGAATTTATAATTAGAACAGGGGCTGGACAGAAAGCTAAATTTATGAAAACCAGGGAGAATTGGTTTCCTGCACTCCACTATTCCAATAGAATTGGTGATGGCTTTGTGCATCAGAACAGGGGCTTTGTGTATCCGAACAGCCACGGGGAAGTGGTACAAGAGAGAAGAAGAGACAAGAGATTGAGATAGAGATAGAACAGGGGCTGGCGTTAACAGAGAGAACAGGGGCTGGCGTTAACAGCCCCTTCGTTATGAACAGGGAGAAGGAGAGAGAGAGACCTACCTTGTTCGATGAACAGGGGATGGACCTCTTCGTATCGGAACAGGGGCTGGCGTCTTCGTTACGAACAGGGGCTGGTGTCTTCCTTTATCTGGCTGGTTGCAAGAAAGGACAGAGGGAGGTGGGAGGAAGAACAGGTTGCAAGCAAGGAACAGGGGCTGGTTCCTTGTGTTCTTCCCTTCCCTTCGTATTCGTTATGGTAGTAGACATGCAAGACAAAAGTAAAGTAATGTTTAAAGATAAAAGAACCCTAGAAACAAACAAAAAGGAACTTTAGAGTTATTTGCTTAATAAGTTTAAATAATTACAAGAAAGCCCTCATAAAAGGATTTATAAACAATTATTTTGCTTTAGGGTATTAAAACTGGAAAAACCGACTATATATACACTTTCCCGTAAATGGGCCGCCTGGGCGCTGGACTGCCTGGGCGCTGGACCGCTTGGCCGCCTAGGCGACCGCCTTAAGCGCCGCTTGTAACAACTATGATTTTGTTATAGTAGAATTTATGAAATTTAAAATTTTGAGAAATACCTTAGCATTTGCAAGTTGAAATTTTGAAAAAGGCACAAAAAAAGGGATTTTGTTTTCAAATTGAAAAGTTGACATTTTATTGTTTAGGAATTTGGATTTTGGATAATTTTTATTGAATTCAAATGTGGAGTATAACCTTATTATATATAAATATCTTAAGTAAAATCATTTACTTAAATGATATTTATATGTAAATAAACTGTAAAACTATAAAACATGATAACTGTTAAAGGGTCCAGGTGACTTCAGCCCGCCTAAAGAGTTGCCTAGGTGGTAGCAAGCCAAAATCGCCTAGGCGAAGCCTTGACTACACTGCTAACAACTTACAACATTTCTTCTTTAACCATGTACTATATTTGGTCTCACATCACACTTCACAACACACCCACACCCACATAGCCACCCGCACCCACAACATACTCACCTTAACGGACTGAGCTTTTGTCAAGCCGAGTAGGGGTGTGTTCAAGCTTGGCTCGTTTACTAAACGAGCTCGAAAATGGTGTTCAAACTCGACTCATTTACTAAATAAACAAATGATACTCGAGCTTTTAACGAGCCGAGCCCGAGTAGTTCTTGAACATCTTGTTCAATAACAACCCTTAAATTCATTGGAATCTTCCCGCTTAGAGAGTTGTTTCCCAGTTGGAGTTCTAACTACAATTTCAAGTTACCAATTGAATCGGGTATTGAGCCATTAAGTTTGTTGTCTTGCAAGTTCAACTTGCTCAAATTCCCTTAAGACTGTACTGGGCTTTTGCAATCTGAGCTTGGATGTAGTTGCTGAAACAGAAAGTTCCTTGTAGATATTTGTATTTTGCTAACGATTCACTGTGCTTCCCGAGTTCGTGGTATGCACTAGCAAGAAAGAAGTCTTTCATCCAATGGTTCTTGAGATTAAGGTCGTTTAATATATTGGTGGTCGTGCATAAGGACTGCAGCTCTGACCAGGCATTCCAGTTTCAAGGGTAGCTATTCAAAGACTCCACAAGTACTGTTTGAGCAACTCTTTTTTCTAACTCTTTTTTTTGTTAAGGGGAATGGTTTTATACACTGTAAAGTAACTCTTTTTCTATCCTCCGTGTATTATTTACAAAGAGAAGTTTTAAACGAAATTTACAGACAAATATGGGTCACTGCTCAAGTAAAAATACACTGCAGTAGGAATAGATAAGATGTTATATTCTCATGGAAATCTAGGCTAGCAATAGAGAAGATGTTATATACTCGTATAAGATGGAAATCTTATTAGCTTCCTAATTAGCATACACGAGCTCAATTCATGCATGGCCATGGCGGGCGACCATAACCGCCAGTAGACGATTGAAAACAAACACTAAAGGCTCTATAAACTATAAAGTATATATTACTTTGTGTAATGTCAGCAAATCATCTACTAGGTTGCACAGGCAAATTAATCTTTATGATCTCTTGATCATAATCACCATAATTGCTGCAATTCCAAGAGCCATGAGGGCAGTTCCTGTGGAGTTGCTTTTCCTAGTACTGTCAAGAGAGCTGCTGGAGGTCTCCACTAGACTTGTTTTCATCCTTGTTCATGCCTAATGGAGGAAGGGCAACCACAGAGAAATCAGTATGTGGGCATAGAAATAGAACAAATAACAACTTGTCAGTTTCTTATTCCAATTAGCTGGTATGAACACATGTATGCTCTGTTTTGCTGGACTTTATGAATTATGTGTAGTAGATTTGTGCTTCCATTTATGACTTTCTTTTTGTTCTTAAGAAAGGTTCAAAAGTACATTTTTGGGTATGTTAATCATAAGATTTCTTCATCATTTTTAAGCCTTACATGGATTATAATGCTAATGTTTAACTTCCTTTGTGATAGCTTACATGTTAGCTATGAGAAACTCTTATTTTGTTTTAAGGCAGACATATATTAGTTTTGTATTAGTATTATCTTAATTTTCTTAAAACATATCATTTTATATGAGACATGAAATTAATGAATGTGGCATGTTGTTGGTACTATTTTATATTTGATGTCAATGTTGTGTATGTTTATAGGAATGCTCTTTGAAACTTTTGTGCCTATAATAAATTGAGTTCTGGTTAGAGGACCACATGGTCCTCTTCTAAGCTGACCACTCCAATCAAGTTTCAACACGTTGGGAAAGTGAAATATAGCGAACATAAAATATAAAATAACAATTTCGGTGCCACCTGTCAGTTTGCAATTGGGTGGTCAGTTTCAAAGCGGACCCTATGGTCCATTTTCCGTTTTCCTAATAAATTTATTTATGAAAACAGAAGGCTTTGATTCCTCATTACTTTTTTTTAGCCTTTGATTACTTGTTAGAGCTCCGAGTGGTTGGGAATGGATTCCTAGCCAAGAGTGAAGAGTTTTACCACCAGTGGATGCTCAATTTTCAGTCTCAGAAGGAGTGTTTGTTTAGTGGTGATTGTTAGTAGTGAAGATGTTAGTAGTTATAGGATTGTTTTGATGATGCTCTTTTTAGGGATTGAACATGTTTAATATATTTTTTCTACTTTTAGGATGATACATTAATTTTTTTATGGTATGTTTTGTTATCTGTGGATATAGTCGTTAAGTACCATTTGAATATGTCAATTTTGGACAACATAGATTGATATTGATGGATGATTATTTGTTATATGGTTTGAGATATGTTAGTAGGTTTATATGATTTTAAGATAGGTTTGTGGGTTTATTGAATTGAGAAAACTATTTATATAGTTATTAGGAAGTATATTTTCCTTAGTGATTGTTTAATGAATTTTCCTTCCAAACAAACATCGGAAAGTAAAAAACTCTCATTTTCCACCCAATTTGCAGCAGTGCAACCAAATAACACAAACAAGATAAAAAAGATTGTTTTCTTGTAAAATATTTTCCATGTAAAAGATTTTATGCCGTATAATGTTTTACATGCTAACAAATGGAGCATCAAATGAAATTCAATAGTCTGTTTATCCAAAAAAAAAATCATCAGCTCAATTTGAATATTTTTGTTATTTAACAGAGAAAAAATGGGGGACGACGCCAATCTAAAAGTGTGGGTATCTGATAAGCTGATGTCGCTATTGGGATACTCTCAGCCTACGTTAGTTCAGTACGTCATTGGACTATGTTAGTACCGAAACTTCTGTTTCTTCTTTGGAATTCTCAATTTCAGAAGTATTATTATAGTGGGTACTCTGAAAAAATGCTTATTTGTAATGATTTTGCAGCTAAGCAAGCATCTTGTCCTGCTAAGGTGCTGGGAAAACTCATAGAATTGGGACTGTCTTCGTCAAATGAAACTCTTGTATTTGCAAAAGAGATTTTTGCTAAAGTGCCGCAAAGAGCATCTGGTTTGAATGTAAGTCTTGTAACTTAACTATCAAAAAATATAAAAGTCTTATAGTTCTGATAGTTTGCTTGTACTTTTCTCCTTTTTTTTGTTATCTATTTACTTTGTATGTGTTTTGGGCGTGCGCGTGCCCCACCAGCTTTATCAGAATCAAGAAAAAGAGGCAGCTATGTTGTTTAGGAAGCAAAAAAGTTACACGATTTTGGATGCTGATGACGACGATGGTGTTGGGGGTGACCAATTATATCCCATTGCTTGTACTTCTCAGTCCAAAAAAGTGGAGGCCCGTCAAAAGCATTTTAGGAAGAAGATTGAAAATCAGGACGATGAAGATGATGAGGTATAGTGTTACTTTTCTTGATAGAATTTCCTTCTTGTTTCATATGGGTAAGCTGCTATCTCAGCATTTCTCGTATTGACTTATTAATTTTATGGTGACTGATTGATATATTGCAGGTGATTGCACTAGGTGGGAATGAAAGACGAGTTCGAAGACGCACCACTCAGGATGAAGATGACTTAGAGGTATATATATATATATATATATATATATTCAATTCCTACTCAATATGCTTAGTTCTTTAATTTTTTGGGGACTCTAATTTTATATCTTCAAGCATATTATTTTCTTTGCCTTCATTAAAGTAGAAGTCTAAGGATACAGCTGCGGACCACTACGATAATACTAAGCCTGTAATGCATGTCCTGCATCTTTGATTAACTGCATGATTAACCAGGCATAAAGCCACACCAGAGTTTATGATTAGCCTCTGCCAATTTTGATATTCTTCTATCCTTGTATTAGTGCTTTGTAGTACTGCACAACTAGCCAACTGTAGCTTTATAATCTTTTACATTGTCAGTGTTATGTTATGTATTATTGAAATCCTATATTGCCATATGAATGAAAGCGAAAAAAATTAAACAGATCACGTGTAAGTTGTAAACATGTAGGAACAGTAGAAACATTAAAGGGCAAAGGCTTATTTCACTCTATTGCTCAAAGATCTTCCTATCCCTCATGAATCTATTCTCTTTAACGACTGTCTTGATAATTAGCAATTTGTAGGAAAAAAGTGAGAGAAACTAAAAGGCTCAATGAAGAGAGTTCCCCGTGCATTGTTCATGTAACTCTGACTTCGGTTTCTTTTACCATTTGGTTTATTAGTTCAGTCACTCTTTCACAGGACTATTTAGAGAGCTTACTTATGCGAATATGTTGTTTATTCATCTACCTAATGAAATCATTTATAAGTTTTTCACTTTTCCTATTTGTGATGCTTCCATGTTAAACTTATTGCAAATTTGTAAGGGCGTGCATTCTTTTAAAAATCTCCATTTCTTCTGAGATTTGTCCTCCTCTTGCCGCTGCTCAACCAACTTTTTATCTTATTTTGATCATCCAATTGTGAGCAAGGGATTTTACCGCCTTTCCTTCCGGGCCTGGCCCTACTGAGGAACGGTGCTAAAACGGCCTTTAGGGGGGATCACGGGTTGATTATGAGTCGCCACCTATTCATTTGGGGGAAATAGGACCCGGTTAGTTAGACAAGGTTTACAGTCTTAATTAGAGTCTTGGTAAGTGGTTTGATTAAGTCCCGGGGAAGGTATTAGGCATCTCGAGACCCCGTCTAGGATGGTTACCTACTCCCTAGGTAATAAGCCAAATAAATTAAAATTAATGAAAATGCTTAAGTATTTAGACTAATGCTAACCCAAGAAAGAGAAATTCCTAAACTAGGGTCGAATCCGGGTTGAGTTGCCTACATACCTATCGAGGCGGGATCAGACCGAGTGTAGTTCGGGCGGTACTTTAACTCGTACCGGGGTTAAGGGGAGTGTGTGTGTGCATCAGAGTGGCTTAGGGTTAGCCCGGAGGCTAGGGTTGATTAGTTGAGGAGGCTAAGGGGCACCGGAGTGGCTACGGTTGAGTTAACCATGGTTAAGGCTGTTAACCATGGTTAAGGGTGTGCACCAAAGTGACTAAAGTATGGTTTTTCAAATTTTCTATTTTTTTGGTCTTGATATTTTCTATTTTTTTTGGCTTCAACCTAGAGTGTGGGAATTAAATATGGTTAAGTTTAACCTTAGTTAATGGTCTATTTGGTAAGGGAATTAACTATGGTTAAGTTTAACCCTAGTTAGAGGTCTGGTCAAGTAATTCGGGAATGCTCAAAATCAAATATAGAGCTTGGGGTGACTTCCTACATGCTTGGGGTTACATGGCAAAGTAAGTTAACTAGGGTTAATTCAACACCAGTTAATGGTCAAGCATGGTTAGGAAGTTACAAGGCCGGGACAACGAAAGCAATGTCATTGTACAACACAACCCGGATTAGGTGTAGTGCCATTTGAAAAGGGTGCTGTATAATGACCTTACATTTGATTGGTTTTGGGCCTTATTAGACTTCAAAGCTTAGGAAAACATTAAGACCAAGCACTGGACAGAATGTTGGTAAGCATGATACCAACATTCTGTAACCAAATTTGGAGCCAATACTCATGGCTTGGTTAAAGTTTAAGCAGCCTCAATCAATCCTCCAAAATGTATGGGGATTCAAGAAGTTCAAACATTCATAAATGATAAATAAGGGCCCGGAGAGGGAGAGGGAGAGGGAGAGGGAATGGTGTATTTCAGAATAATCGGATAGCTGGTCTTCAAAGATGAGAATGAAGACTCTTCCACTATTCCCTATGTGCCCATGGAGATTAGAAATGGTGCTAGTGCCTTCCTTCAAGATTTCTAAACTGTCCATGGCCCTGGCCTAAGTCGCAAGCAAGCCAACAAGAAATGTAAATGACAAAGCATTGATACGGCAATGAAATATAAATGAGAGGCCTCTCGTCTTCTTCATGGGGACCCCTTGTCTTGTTAGAAACAAAGCAAGGGGCCCTCACTATTCTAGGAAGGTGAGGGCTTGGATACTTCTTAGAAAGGGACTAGGAACTACTGGACATCAGAAAAGAAAAAGAGAAAGAAATGGAGATGGAAGGCCTTACCCTTCAATGGTGCACTTTGCGGTTTCACAAGTGAAGTATCGGCTGGGAGAGGGAGACTGGACAATGGAGGGAAAGCCCAAGCTTTTCCTCAGGTTCAACCTCAGCTCCTAAGGTCGGACTCACCAAGAGACAACGGTTTTACGCTGGTTTTATATCCTGAGTTTGGGTTTGCAGTGGGTTGGAGATTGGACTTTGCAAAATCTACAGGATAGGGACTTGAAGTTTCTGGACCTTTGGGAAACAGTTCAGGCTGGTTAAAGGGTGGAGATGGTGTGGATTAAGTAGGCTTGAGGGAGGGCTATGGCATGAATGTAAATAGGGAAGAGGTTGGTGAGGTGCAAGGGACTGATTGGTGAGCAGAATTGCAGATTTTTCTCTAGATTGATCTTAACACACAAAGAAGGGGGGCTGACTAAACTGGGAAATCTGGGTCCTTTGGTCCTTATCATCAAAGTGTCATGAAGACCTATGCTTTGGTTTATGGGGTGGTCTTTAGGCAACAAATGGAAGGTCAAAAGAGAGTAGCAAGTGTTAGGTTTTATCACGAAGTGGGATTTTTGGATGCGTAGGTTAAGGTTTTAATGTAAATATGGAAATGGGCATTGGGTTTTGATTCATGGATATGGGAGCTTAGTGTGTATGTGAGTTACATGATAACTATGCTTGAAAAAGAACACGTGTGCATGTGATTTTAGCATGTGGTGGGTGTGAGTTACATCGTAGCATTTCTCAAGCAAACAACATGTGTGCATGTGGGCTATGTGTGCGTGAGCTAACACTTCACACAAATAAGTGAACACGTGTGTGTGTGTGGTGTTTAGTGTGCATTAGTTACATGGTAACATTTTCTCAAGAAAACAACATGTGTGCATGTGGGCTATGGTAATGGGTCTACGGTTTAGGGTCATGGGTTTGGAGTTTTGACTAGGGTTAGGCCTAGATTAGGATTAAGCCTAGGGTTAGGACTAGGTTTGTGTCTAGGGTTTGACCTGAGGTTAGGTCTAGGGTTTGGTTTTAACCTAGGGGTTAGGTACTTAGGTTAGATTTGAGTCTAGGGCTAGACCTAGGGTGAGGTTAGGATCTTGGTTATTCCTAGGGTTGGTCCTAGGGTTAGGCTCTAGGGTTTGACTTGGGGTTAGGTCTAGGGTTTGTTTTTAACCTATGGTTAGGTTAGATTTGAGTCTAGGCAAGACCTATGGTGAGGTCAGGGTCTTGGTTATTCCTAGGGTTAGTCCTTGGGCTGGTCCTAGGGTTAGGTCTAGGGTTAGACCTAGGGTTAAGGGTAGGCTAACCATGGTTAAGGTCATTAATCATGGTTAAAGAAGGGTGTAAAAATTAGATGCTTACACCAATGTTGTTAAATGTAATATACTTTATATCTTCCTTATCAGTATAAGGTCATCATAGTTATTCTATTTAGGAAAACATATTCTTGTTCAATTCTATTTTTTTTAAAGCCATTCTTGTTCAATTCTTAATGTTGGGTTTGCTAATTGTTATGCAGTCAGAGAAAGAAGCCAGATTACGTGATCAGGAAGAGCGCGAACAATTAGAAAGGAACATCAGAGAAAGAGATGCTGTAGGTACATGGAAGGTATAAATTGGAAATTGATATGTTGCTGACCACTCATTAATGGATACATTCTGTGGGTTGCACTCCAAATCCATGCTATGGGATAGTTGGCACCTAAAGGTGACATAAATAATCTTTTTTATAAATCTGAGTTGTGAAGACGAGATATAGATCAATTCTTCATTTAGAGACATGAATTATAAAAGTGGGAGGGAGTGTTGAGAATAACAGTTTCAATAGTTGGGCTGCATAGTTGAGAGACATTTATTAAGTTTAAAATAAATATTTTTCAAAGTTGGGATGGGCATATTAAAAAAAATTCAAAGGAGGATGGGCGTATAAACAAAAATAGAGTATTTTCTCTTTCATCTTTACCCTAACTACTACTCTCTCCAGTCCATTTTGTTTTCAGTTTCTTTCCTCTTCCAAAATTTCTACTATAATTCACTTAATTTTCGTGGATTCACATTCTTGAATGTTGTCCTCCTTTGTTCCAATTTAAGTGTGGCCTCCATTAAATTTAACAAAAAATAGAGTATTTTCGCTTTAGTTTTACCCAAAGCGCTACTCTGCTCTACTAATTTTTAATATAGAAATGAAATTGTTTCTCTTCAGTTGCTTACCCTCTTCCAACATCCAACTATAAGTCACTCAAGTTCTATGGGTTCACATACTTGAACATTGACCTCCTTTGGTCTAGTTTACTCGTGGCCTCCCTTAAAATTAAAAATAATTTTGTGGTCGTAACATAGTTGCCAGAGTGAGAAGCGAAAACAAAAGGCGGCACATGGGGCTCAAAAAGTCTTTGGGTAAAGAAAAGCGGGAAATGCGATATGGGAGCCTCACTCCCATTGTATTAGTAGGGACAATCGTACCTTAGATTTTGTCTTACGATAGATGTGTGGAGAATTAGGCAACTTAGTTTTCAATCCAATGACACTTGCTCAGGGTGTACACCCTAGGTTGTAGACTCAGGTCTATAACATCACGTCCCATATACATAGCCCTCTTTAACTACTAAATGGGACATGATGGAAGCAAATTTCTTGTGAAGCAATATTGGGAAGCGAGCATGCGACTCTATAAATAGCTTCCTTGCAGCTATGGGTCATATTGTCTTTGGGGACTCTCTCTCTCTCATTCCATATACATGTATACATAAAAATGCCTACACACGCACACCTTTATTGGTACTTTCCAGGGAGATCCACCAAAAAATGTATAGATGTCAGGATTGCTTTCATTCTTTTTCCTGGTAAAAATCAATCATTCAAAAGCGTCAGTTTTTATATGCATATATGTCCTCTATTCAACCCACTCGCTTACCCGTCAACACGCACACGTACACAAATCCCTATTGGGCGGTATACATGGTTCAAACTTCAAAAGATTGGTATCGGGTGCTATATCGGTAAGTCCAAAATAGGATACATATCTGCGTATCGGGCCGTATCAGATGGATACGCAAGGAAAAATTTGGTACATTGTATAAAACCTCTTTTGATGCAAATATAAGTTAAACACAAACTAAATGAAGGCCTCTAAATACATTTATAACCATACATATTAGAGTTAAAAATTTTACAAATTAAAAAAGCGTACATGTTAATAAACAGGTACGAAAATACAAAACATAGTCACTTATCCAAATATATGGAATATAATCTAGATATTAAAACCTTACATCCAATGAGTTAAATAAGAATGTATTGAATTACAATAATAAATTTATAAGCTTGAATGTAAGTCTTTTTATACTGAAGTGTTACACTGTTGGTTGACTTCTTGACCTTGTAGATGAAAATATTTTTTAACACTAAAATAGGAGACTTTTTTGCTGAATTTTTGGGTTTTGGTAATGTTTTGATATAGTAGAATTTATAAAATTTTAATATTTGAGAAATACATTAACATTTGAAAATTGAAATTTTGACCTAATCCCTCAAAAAAAGATTTTGTTTTTGAACTAGTAAGTTGACTTTTTGTTCTTCAAGAATTTGGATTTGGGATAATTTTTATTGAATTCAAATGGGGGTATAACCTTATTTACATATAAATGTCTTAAAGAAAATCATTTGCTTAAATGGTATTTTATGTAAATTAGTTGTGTGCATCCAGTCTGTGCTGTGAATCCTAATGTAAATGGAAGAAGAGAAAAACAAAACTAACTGAAAATCCCCTGTATTGGGTATATCGGGTGTATCAGCCCGATACGGGCCAATATGAGGTCGTTATAGATCATTTTTAAATTCCAGCATTCCAGTGTGCCAGTTAGTGCCAAACCCGATACGTATTGGCCGGTACGTTCTGGTATTTTAAATTATGGCGGTATCAAGGCAAACGTTTTTCTAGATTATTTATTTATTTTTGCTTAGATAATAGCTATGCTGCGCAGATTTTTTAAGACAACATGTGTGTCCAGTGTCAAAACATGTGGACGCAGACATGAACACACATGAGACACGGTTGTTGTGACTCATCAGAAGAATTTATGTATTTTTGACATACATAGATACAGACAAACCTGATTGCCATAAACTTTTAGAGTTTCATTATACCAATAGGGCATGCAACTGCATATTATTAGCATAAATTTAGGAAATCTCTCTAACTCTCTGATCATAAAAAAGAGAGGATAGTAATGAAAGCGGAGAAAAACCACATTCCTGTAACAAAAAAGAAATGAGAGAGAGGTTAAATTTGAGCCACATTTTAAAGAAAAAAAATTAATCATCTTCAAGATTAGCATTAACATTTAGAACTAAAATCTCTTCATTATTTCATTAGCTGGTTTATTTTAATTCATGTCTTATTTATATTGTTTGATGAACTATAGTTTGTAATATATTACTTATTCTTATTGCCTTAATTTTACTTTTATATTTAATTTGTTTTCTTTTTAATCTTATGTAGTATTATATATAACATTTAAAATATAATAATTTTGAATATCATCTCATGTCCCCAAATCAATTTTTTGGGGGTTTGCCCTATCCAACACCCCATATCGAAGTCCAACACCCACTCCAGTGTTCGTGTCGGAGCAACTGGTGGCTTCCTCTTTTGAGAGGAGAGGCGAGACCATAGTCTGGGTCCCCCGTTTTCGGAGACCATTACAAGATTGGAAGTGAGTTCATTCATCAGCCTATTGGAGCGTCTAGAATTCGTAAAACCTATGCTTAATTCTAGGGACTCTCGAGTGTGGTTCAGGGACAAAAAAGGTAGGTTTATTGGTAACTCTTTCTTGCGGGCTTGGAGTGGTTTTACTTATTCCACTTTCCCTAGCAGAGTAGTGTGGCATTCAGGCATGCCATCCAAGGTGTGATTTTTTCTATGGACTGCTTTTTTGGACAAAATCTTGACAGTTGATCATCTTCAAAGTAGAGACTGGAACCTCCCAAATAGGTGTATGATGTGTCTGGCAGCGGCGGAATATGTAGATCATCTTCTCTTGTACTATCCTTTTGCGTATACCATCTGGAGCTTCTTTCGAGCTCATTTTGGAGTTGCATTGGTTTTCCTCTACTCCTTCCAGAGTTTCTTATCTTGTTGGCAGCCGGGCTTGAACACTATTGGGCGTTTATTTCAAGGGCGGTCACATGGTACAATCTGGAAGGAGAGGAATAGATGGATTTTTTAGGACGCTTCGCTATTGGACGCCAGAGTGTCTAGGCGTGCATGCCGCCTCTTGGAAGACTGGGTGTCGTTTAGGGGTCCAATCTCAGGATGGGGGGAGCATTTACTTCCCACCTAAGGAGGGTGTTTGTTTCTTTTGGGTGCTCTTCTTTTCTTTTTGGTCCCCAATTTGGCCTTTTTTTGTGTATTTTCTTTGTAGCCTTCTTTATGTATCTTGGTTCGCCTTTTGTGAATCTTGCTCTTTTGTTTTCTATTATTTATATATCGGCACCGTTTACCTAACAAAAAAAAAACTTAGGTTAATAGATATTTTCTAGTTTGACAATTTATATCAAAATGACTTTTTCTTTTTAACAGTTAACAAAGCTGAGATTAATAGATATTTTCTAGTTTGACAATTTATATCAAAATGACTTTTCCTTTGTGTTTTTTTTTTCTTAACAGTTAACAGAGCCAAAATTAACACGGAGAGAGGAAGGTATAGATCCTGATATTAATTCAAGCTCCCATTTATTTTATCTGACTTAATCTGATTCATTCTTTTATATGACAGAGGAGGTCATTCGGAGGTCTAAAGCTATGGAGCAAGATGATACAGCACCTTTAAGGTTCATAATATTATCTTTTTATTGGTTCAACTATTGGTTATTTTTTTTCTAAACATTGTTTTTTGGTTTATGGCTGCACACCTGATTGAAATATTGTAAAGAGAATTTGATTGGATCATTATAAGATCTGTCGACATTTAGAAGAGATAAATGGAATTGGATATTAGCCCGTTGACTTTGACTTGGTCGGATTAAGATAGATTCAGTCACCTGTCTGGGTTGATGAAGAACTCAGCCAGAATGTGAAATTTTGGATATTGGAGGAGCAACATAAAATAGTATAGAATAATTTAAAAAGTAGTCTTCTTGAAATGCCTGTTGGACTTGATGTAGTGTCAATTGTTGCATGGACTTGGCCGAGTACCAACCCTTTACAGTGAATTTAATTGTATTATTTTTGTTGCAGAAAAGTTTCAAGACAAGAATATTTGAAAAAAAGGGAGCAAAAGAAGCTGGAGGAGATCAGGTATGCCAGAAGAAACTTCATTTTAATGTTAAATCGAATCTACAGTTTAGTTGTTCTAATTGTAGATAATATTTAAATATCTTGCCAGCATTATTTTCTGATTTCTTAAATATTGTAATTCTCAGGGATGATATTCAGGATGAGCAATATCTATTTGATGGTGTTCAGCTGACTGAAGCAGAATATCGCGAGCTAAGGTAAATAAGTTATACATCACTCTAGCATGCATTTTTATATATTTCTAACAAGAAATATTCAATTTCTGCTATTGGTCCCCCCCCTCTCCCATTTGGGGGTAATGCATGCCAATGAATTTTTTCTTCTTATACTATGAAGAGACAACATATTGAACTTGTTTAGGTGATGCAATATTTCTTTGTATAAGAGGCAAATCACAGTAAAGGAAATGTAGGATAGCGTCTTTATTTACAATTTACAAAAATCACCTTGTTAAAATTTCTTTAGCCAATGGGCTGGTCGTCATATTGAGACGCCTTTTCCCTTTGCTTTGTTGAAGGGCTTTCCTAAAAAAGATGTTACTCACCATGGTGTTTCTCCCGTGCCTTGTCTTCAGTTATTCAGCACCATGCACTTCCCTCTGTTTCTTTTTTTATTTAGTTTTTCCTTTATTATCTTAAATAAAGTTTTACGGACATGTTCACAATTGTGCTCCTTTGCTATTGAGGACACTGACATCCGTAACCCTTCTGAGATTTCCTCTTGTTTAAGTTAGTGATGCCATGCATCAATTTAAGGCTGTACAATATCACCTGCTTTATCTTCCTTTCCTAGAAGCTTTTATTTTTGGGGGAACTTCTCTCATCCTAAAATAGGCATTTTTGAACAGTAGCATACTCTGGCCATATAGCAAAAGTTAAGGTACAATGATGTGAATTGGCATTGTTGTTGCCATTCTTTTATCTCCTTGATGTGCCCCGCTTCAAACCATGTCTATTTAGTATTCTAGAACATATTGGTGCTATTACTATTGAATTCATGGAGTTCGACTATTGAAGTTAGATTTCTCATACTTAGAAAGTTATTTCCTTCTTTCTGGATATTTCCAACCAAAAATTGCCATAGGCCATCAATGTCTGTCAATTGTCATTTGTGGCTAGGGTTGGTCTACCTTTCTTGCCACAGAGTAATATCATGGTCAGTGATAAGATTGTCTTCGGTTATTTTATTTGGCAGGTACAAGAAAGAAATTTATGAGCTTGTGAAGAAGCGGTCAGACGACGTGGATAATATTAGTGAGGTAATCAACAATTCCTATGTATTTAGATTCGTTGCAATCTAATAAATTATTCTTGTTTTGAATGTATTAGTATTGTTGTTTGTAGTGATTATAACAGTAAGTTCATTTTGTTTCACATATCTATGCACAAAGAATTAATTTGTGCTTTTGTTACCTCCTGACGATTAAATGTTGATACAGGGGGATATATACCAGCTCTAAACTTCAGAAATGTCAAAATAGACATTGATGCTCTTTGTTCAAAAAAAAAAAAGGTCCTTGATGCCCACTTAGGATTCAAAAATATGGAAAACAAAACAGCAATGTATATAAGAGATGCAACTGGAAGGGGCAAAGATACGCTTTGATGACTATATATGATAGTTTGATTTTAATATAACATACATACCTTGTTTCATATATTCAACAATCATAAAAGAAGTAGAAATATACCCAAATAATAGTGAATTATTACATAGGTACTCTACTCAACACCCAACACCAAGAGCTACAATTAGATCCATATAGACTTGCACGGAGGCTTGAAGTCTGGATCCCGTTCTCGAGTAAGAGGGCCCATTCTCGAGTAAGAGGGTGATGTTACTTGTTCTCCACATATTGTGCCCGCTCTTGAACTGATAATTTCATGTTATATGCTCATGAATATAAAGGTGGTACTCATCCCCTTCGAATTGCTCAAATACTCCCATCACTATCACTGTCACATGTGACTGTAACCTTTAGAGCCACATCCATACAACTCATCCAGAAGCACATCCATACATAACATGCTATATTTTGAAACCACATTGGCCTAGTCGTAAGCTTAAAAAAATTAAGTATTAATTTTGCTTAAATTCTTTTTTTATCAACATCCTTTTTAAAAAAATACTAGTAAAAGTGCACTGTGTTGCACATAATAATTTATTTATTGAAGATTTAATTAATTTGTGTTTAATAATATTTAGGAAAAAGTACTTTAGATAATTAATAAAATTATTTAAAAAAACTTAATTATAAGTGATGGAGGTAAGAATAGAGGGGTATTGCAGGATGTAAATGAGGTGGGTAGATAAGAAACTTACGGTGCTTAATCGTGAAGGATTAGGATTCATTGCTGTTGAGTGCTTGATCGGTGAAGAATAAAAGCTCTCTTTTGCTGGGCGTTGATGAATATGGAGAGAAGCTCTTCTAGAACATATTAGATAATTATTTTATTTAAGATGACTTCAATTACATATAACAATACGAATCCTAATCTAATATGGAACAATAAAGGAAAATAAATCTTAACAAACTTTAATCTAAACATACGTAATAGTGGGTCTTGTGGGCCCCACATAAGAGTTTTATTATTATTATAATATAATCCACATCTACAATCACTTATAATTGTAATCCACTTCAACATATGAATTATAAACAAACTAAACTTCTATTAATATTTTTTATAGATACCATAGGTTAATAAGTTTGTATTTTAATTAAAGGGTATTTACATTCAAATAAAGTTTTGTGTACTCCTTGTACTTTTATTAGTATAATGATAATGATTTGTGGTCAAAAAATAAAACATTTATGGCCACTCGATAGACTGGTTGAAAATACACAGCATACTTAAATTAAAAGTTTATTAGCTTAATTTTAAGCTTAAAATCTAAAGAAATTAGAAAATATTTCTTTATCATTTTTTTGGGAATAAATAATGACCCCAAATGTTCCACCCAACGACTCTCACCAGATTTTGTTTATTTTGGTTGGACACATATCCAAGAGTAATATATATATATATATATATATATATACACACACATATATATAGCATGCTGATTATCATTGTTGTTGGGCCTTTTTTTCAAACTGTCATGTTGTTGTGCTTCCACCATGTGATTTTACTTGTGACAAGTTTTAGTGAATTTGAAATCATATGGTGCCACTAATGCATTTTCTGATTGCTAAACGAAGAGGAATAGAAAACTGAAAATGGAAGACCTGAAATCTGATTTTTAGGTGATTTATTGTGGTAACTAGTAATTGAGTGAATAGATGAAAGAACTGGGTCAAAAATTATGGGATCACCCCCGATCATTTGTTTTTTGGTTGAGATACCTACAAATACGGGATCATGCTTTCTTATTGTACCTCTATTGAATTCATTATTCATTGAGCTGGGAATGCGCTGGATTCATTGATTTATATTTCTACTAACCCTATGTTTGGTTGCTGAGAAAATAAGTAAAAACATGGAAAAGAAAAGAAAATAAAACAAAACATAGCTAAAAATTGTATTAAAAATCCAAAATTTTCTTTTCTTTTCCATGTTTTCACCTATTTTCAAGGCAACCAAACATAGCATAAAGGAATTCTGGTTATGCCAGCTGAAAGTGGAAGATGGGAGGATATTTGTGGATTCTTCTTCAAGATCTTAAATTGAATCATTCTCAAAATATGCTTTTATGAAAGATATCCACGTATTTCCTGTCAGTAACATACGATGTTCTTGTTGTTTCATCAAGGCTCTCGATTAATTGATGGATGTACTATCTTATATTGTTTTTAAGGTGCAGTACAGGATGCCTGAAGCCTATGATCAGGATGGTGGTGTAAATCAGGAGAAGAGATTTGCTGCAGCTTTGCAGCGTTATAGGTCAGTCTGCTTTTGAAGACACCAAATATTCACCAGCACCACCACAAATATATGCACACACAATTTTTTGGAAAATTCTCTTAGAATGATGGCCATATCCACTTCATATCCTGAAAGACCTCTTCATTTATTCATTTGTTGTGATTTAAATTTTTTTTGATCTGACTAGGGATGCAAATTCTGGAGATAAGATGAACCCATTTGCCGAACAGGAGGCATGGGAAGAGCATCAAATTGGTAACTTCTTGTTAATGCTGTAGCGTTCTGTAAGTGCAGTTTTGTAATGTAGATAAAGTAATTGTTCAGTGATCTAAAGTTATTATCTTGCAGGGAAGGCAACCTTAAAGTTTGGTTCAAAAGATAAAAAACATATGTCAGATGATTATCAGTAAGTTGTTGTGGTTGCTTCATACTAATTCCTTCTTTCTGATGTTATATGTCTAATATGCAACTGATTGGACTATTTGTGAACTGCCACATGCTTGCACCTTAACTCGCAGAAAATTACCGTCATAGTTCTCCTTTTTCTACTCATGAATGCTCATTTTCTTATTATCCTGAATATCAATATCTTCATGTTTAGGTATGTCTTCGAAGACCAAATCGAATTCATCAAGGCTTTGGTGATGGATGGTGATAAGGTATGTCAAAGTAACTGCCATCAGCGTTTGTGTTCTCTAAACATAAGGTGACACTTATGTTCTGGTTTTTTTCTGGGGCAATTCTATGTTTGATATTATAATTCTTTCCTGTACAGCATGAAAATGAGGTTCCCATGGAGTTGCTTGACAAATCGAGGGAGAAATCAGCATTACAGAAGATTCAGGTGCGCATTTCCTGATTTATTCTTGTTTCTGTGAGAATGGATTTTTTGAAGATTTTTGAATCAGTATTCAGTGTTTCTCAAATGTAGGTTTTGGCTTATTTTTATCATAAGTAAATATTAATATTGTTCCGTTGGATGTTAAACGTAGTTTAACAGGTTCTTCATGTTTACTTATGGTCATTACCTCATTAATGATGCTGATTGTTCATAAATTGCTAAATAAAATAATGATATTGGACCTTTTTGCACTATGGGTTTCTTTACCATTCATTTGCTTATTTTCTCTTTCAGGATGAGAGAAAAACTCTTCCCATCTATCCATATCGGGAGGAGCTACTCCAAGCCATTCATGATCATCAGGTTTTTTTTAAGTTCCTGCATTGAATTTTTGAGTGCCCACTTTGACCTAAGATTAATTTCTTCAAGCCTCCTATTGAACATGATATTGATGAACTCTTATCCACTCACAATTATGACTTTTTGTCTATTTTTTATCCTAGCATTTTGGTTATTGTATGTTCTTATCCTGAGAATGCTACTTGTAAGTCTTTCTTTTTTGCATTTCAGGTTCTCATTATTGTTGGAGAGACTGGGTCCGGAAAGACCACTCAGATACCCCAATATCTTCATGAAGCTGGGTATACAAAACGTGGAAGGGTATGAATGTAGTGGCTTTTCTTGTGTTTTATTTGCATAAGAAGCAAAATGATGAGATAATTCTATTCTTCAGTTTTTATCAATTTTTGTGAGATCGTGCTTCATTGATTAAAAACAAAACTGGGTATGGTGGTATCGACATGTCAGTCTTTACTAAAACTATTTCTGGTCCACCTTAATCTTATAAACTGCTTCTTTAGTTGGTAATTTATGGATACTTATAGTGTTTTGTCCTGCTGCGTTTGACTTTATGGTGTTTTTTCCCGCGTTTATTCAGTCTTTACAATAGTCTCCTTGCTATTGCTATCAGTTCTTCTATTCAATGATTTATAACATATTTGCTGCATTTGGACCCTTAAATTGTAACTTTTCTTTTATAGCGTAAGGAGTTTTGGGTGATTATCCTTGCCATTCCCTTTTCATGTTGGGGTTCGGTTATCGGGGGGTGATGCAATCTATTACTACTTTTCCACAGGTTGGATGTACCCAGCCACGCCGTGTTGCTGCAATGAGTGTTGCTGCAAGAGTTTCCCAAGAAATGGGTGTTAAACTTGGTCATGAGGTATAACCCTTTGCATATATGATATTTCTTTTCTGACTGGTTTAGGTTGAAACTCTTCCCTGATTAACCATTGAAATCACAGTACACATTTTTCAAAGGGGTAAATTTATGGTCCGAGTAAAATAGACAGTAATTTCTGCATATAAAAAAACATGGTATACATGCATGGGCTGGTTTCTGCCACTTGAAGGACCCACATAGGAGAGCTCCTAAATCGAAAACCAGCCACTTGAAGGACCCACATAGGAGAGCTCCTAAATCGAAAAGTAATCCGATCTGACAATTTAACAATTCGATTTATATGATTTCTTTCTGGACGGTTGTCTCAATTTATTTTTATATTCTAAAAGAAATGCAACAGATCAGATGGTTATGATCATGCATATGGTGCAGAAATCTCCTAGATTAACACATACAAGTTAGTCTGGATCCCTTATATGTGCATCACATGTCATCATATTATTTGTAGAAGGTTGTTGCCATCTATGATCTTCAGGTTATATTTTTTTATGGGCATATATAATTAATAGCCGTCAAGTAACTGACATTTACTGTTATAATATCTGCTTTCAGGTTGGTTATTCCATTCGTTTTGAAGATTGCACTACAGAAAAGACAGTTCTGAAGTATATGACAGATGGAATGTTGTTGCGGGAATTCCTTGGTGAACCAGATTTAGCAACCTACAGGTAGGCTAAGCTTCACTATAATAGTCACAATTCTGTTGGATTATCTCCATAAGCTGCTGACTTTTTTGCTTCTGCAAATTATTCAGTGTGGTGATGGTGGATGAGGCTCATGAAAGAACACTCTCAACAGATATTTTATGTGGTCTTCTAAAGGCAAGCAGAAACACTTTTAATTTCATTTTCCTTTTCAAAGAATCTAAGCCACTGCCAGGTATACCCTTAGGTTGGTCTACCAACTGTGCACTGCACATCAGTACAGTGGCATACATGCATTGGTCGGATCTGAAGTTCGTCTGTCCCACCTAAGCGATCTCCTATGTGAAAGTTATCCTGATTGGTTTGATTCTCACTCTCTTTTGGATGGTCCAAAGATACGGAAAATGGTCCATGAAAAGAGTCTGTAGAATGGTTGGTTAAGATCATGCTATCTTGTTAATTTTGACATAGAGATCTCTTAGGTCCAACTCATCAGTTTATGGATCCCACTTCCTCTTACTATTTGCTAAGTGAACTGGATGTGCCCTTATTAGGCTGTCCTTAGGGTCTACCCTGCAAGTACATTAGATTTCTTCTTTCAGTTTATTAGTTGTCTTATTTTTCAGTACATGTTTCTGGCAGGACATTACTCGGTTCCGAACTGATCTTAAGTTGCTGATCTCGAGCGCAACTATAAATGCCGAGAAGTTCAGTGATTACTTCTACTCCGCCCCAATTTTTAGAATACCAGGGAGGCGATTTCCCGTTGATAGACTCTGGACAAAAGCACCGGAAGCCAATTACTTGGATGCTGCAATTGTCTCTGTTCTTCATATCCATGTGACACAACCACCGGGGGATATTCTGGTTTTCCTCACTGGGCAGGAGGAAATTGAAACATCATCAGAGATTTTAAAACACAGGACACGGGGCCTAGGAACAAAAATTGCTGAACTTATTATATGTCCGATTTATGCTAACCTCCCAACTGAGCTGCAAGCCAAAATTTTTGAACCCACTCCTGAAGGGGCCCGTAAGGTTGTTTTAGCCACGAACATAGCAGAAACATCATTGACGATTGATGGAATAAAGTACGTCATTGATCCTGGATTCTGTAAGATGAAATCTTTTAACCCACGGACTGGTATGGAGTCCTTATTGATCACTCCAATCTCTAAAGCATCGGCAATGCAAAGGGCTGGTCGATCTGGACGAACAGGCCCTGGGAAGTGCTTCTGTTTGTATACTGCCTCCAGTTACAACGATTTGGAAGATAATACTGTGCCGGAAATACAAAGGACTAACCTTGCAAATGTTGTGCTTTGTCTTAAGAGCCTGGGCATTCATGACTTGCTGAATTTTGATTTCATGGATCCACCACCAGCTGAGGCATTACTCAAAGCCCTAGAACTGCTTTTTGCACTTGGTGCACTAAATAAAGTAGGGGAGCTGACTAAAGTGGGGACAAGGATGGCGGAGTTTCCTCTTGATCCCATGCTTTCTAAAATGATAGTTGCTTCGGACAAGTACAAGTGTTCTGAAGAGATTATTTCAATTGCTGCTATGCTTTCTGTTGGGAATTCAATCTTTTACCGTCCAAAGGACAAACAAGTCCATGCTGACAATGCAAGGATGAATTTTCACTTTGGGAACATCGGGGACCATATTGCGCTGCTCAAGGTGGTTTTCTGTTCATCACTCATATTTTCTTTTTAATAGTTTTAGGGGAATGGTGGGATACTAACCGGATTTCGGACACAGCCGAAACTTTTATGTAATGGTTTCAGCTTTTACTTATTATTTGTTTTTTTTGCTTAAAAAAAATCTAAAAAATTCCAATAAATCAAAAAAAAATTAAAAAACATATAATAAATGAGTAGCAAGATACTTTTAAAGCCAATGTGAAGCTCAAAATTTAGAAATAAGGAAATTAGATGGGTCGTGGGTTAAAGCATACCCAAAATAAAGAACCTACCTTAGATTCCTTCAAATCTGTGAATTAAACATTCAAGAAGAAAAAAAATCAATTATTGGATAGTTAGAAAGCTGCTAGGTTGCTTGTATGATGTAGTAAACCTATGGTAAGGATTTTATTTTGGTAGTATTCTGTATTCCCCTTTATGATATTGAGTAGCTTCTATACATGATATAAATAGTGATTAAAGATTGAATATTACTATTTTTCAGGTCTACAATTCTTGGAAAGAAACCAAATTCTCCAGTCAGTGGTGCTATGAAAATTATATTCAGGTGAGGGTCTAATGTGTTCCTCAGTTGTCATTTTTTGGAGGTTTTTTTTTCGTTTTGTTTATGCTAATTTAGTTAACTCAATCGGTTCAAGAAAACCAATTGACCAACCGAAAACTTGAAACTCAAATTGCAGCAAAATAAGCAAGAAGTCTAACGAGTCTTTGCTCCGTTTTTTTGTGTGTGTGCTTGTAACCTATTAGGTCAGAAGTATGAAACGTGCCAGAGATATAAGAGATCAGTTGGAAGGGCTTTTAGAGAGGGTTGAAATTGAACTCACATCCAATCCCAATGATTTGGATGCAATAAAGAAGGCCATAACATCAGGTTACTCCATAATTCTTTTATCCAAGCTTGTAACCCCTCAGTTTATTTGGTGTTTGTTGTTAAAGTTGGTCCTAATATCTTTTCAGGGTTTTTTCACCATTCTGCAAGGCTCCAGAAGAACGGATCATATCGAACGGTAAAAAACCCCCAAACAGTTCATATACATCCGAGTTCTGGTTTGGCACAGGTAAGCTATTAGCGTGCCTTTATGCGATAATAATAATATGAAAACATGTTATATTTTATTTACTTGACACCACTTACTAATAAGTGGTCATGGTTTATGAGGAGGGTGGAGGGATTGATACCTAGAAATTTAATGCATGATGTATTTGGTAAAATAAACTATCGTGGACTTCCTTCTTTAGAAAATGACCAAAAATATGTCTGAATTTCAAAAATAAAATAAAAAACTATGTAAGATGTACTCCATACTGGGTTGATGAAATGATTCGAACTTTCCTACTTTGTATTGTATTGAATACCTAAGACACCCTTAGAATTTTAAATTGGATGGGAAACACAATAAAATGCATGTGCCCTAGTCAAGTTCATATATATACATGCATGTACTCTAGTCAAGTTCCGTTTGGATTCGATGCCTCTTTTATTTCTAACAATTAGCAAATGTTATCCTTCCACTGTACTTGAGCACGTATCTACTTATGTGGAAGGACACCCAGTTTTCGTTGACATCCTAACCTAATCATGTCTAGTGGATATTCACTTGAGATAAAAGATTACATCAAGCTAACCTCTTGAAAAGCATCAGAAATTGAGTTGATGAGAGGAAACCCCCGGTGATACTGCAGCTAATCTGTTTTAGGCTTCGTGGTGGCTATCCTTATTTGGCAGAGGCAAGGTGCTTTTATCCTGGTCAGTTCATTTGAGAACTGCTTATTTTCACCTTGTAGAGCTATAGTTCATAGTGGCAGCCAAGTCTGGCCGTCCTGTTAGCTTACTTTATGGAAACCTTTTCATGGGATAGAGAAAGCATCTGCCGAGTATTTGGTCAATTCATACATGGACTAAGCATCACTTTTTAAAGAATGTTAGGGGTGAAGTCGAATGAAGAAAGCTCCAACCATGTGAATCCACCTATGAAGGTTTTCGTTGTGCGACAAAACCATAGTTACCCAACCGAGAAGCGAAAGCAGAAGCGAGACTCAAAAAATCCTTAGGAAATGGGAAGCGAAAAATAGATATAGGTTATTCATTCCCATTATATTAGGATGGTCAATCATTCCTTAAATTATAATCTTACATGAGATATTTTGGAGAAGTTGGTGTCATTATGCCTTAGGTTTCAATCTAACGATACTTGTTTCAGTGTAGTCAAGGCGTCTAGGTGATGCCTAGGAGATTAGCCCCGGCTAGGCAAGGCATTGCGTAGGCGATAAATTTAATATAAATATATATGTAATTTTATATATATATATATATATATATATATATATATACGTAGTTCAAAAACCCGAAAACTCGACTCGACCCGAAAGTTAGCCGGGTCGAGTAAGTCGGAAAACTCGAAAAAAAATCGAGTCGGTCCAACTCGGAATATATATATAATAACTTAAAAATTTGGGTTAAAAGAACTCAAAGTACGTTGGTTTTACAGCTTCAAACAACAAAATTAGGTTTAACAAAACCCATAGTAAGTTGTTTTTGTACACCCTAAAAAATATGATGCAAAAATAGTGTGACATTTTAGTTTAGGTTTTAAAAAATGATAAAAATACCCTTCTATGACTCGACCTAGTATGGAGAGTCGAAAAACTCGGCTAGACTCGATCGAGTCACCTGAGTAACTCGGTAAATAGTGTCTCCTTCGAGTTTTGAGGCGACTCGACTCGAAATTCAGCCGAGTCGAGTAACTCGGCCAAGTTACTCGGGTGACTCGCTGAGTTTTCGAACTATGTATATATATATATATATATATATATATATATATATATATATATATCACGTATATATATTATTATATATAACATCCAAAAGACCAAAACTCCACACCCACATTCTACAAAAATATAAAATAAAAAATCTATTACAATCATTCATCACATAACCAAAGACATGTTGACATAGTGGAGTATTAAACACTTCAAAATCTGAGACAAATACCCAAATTTGTGTCACTGACTTGTTTTATCTATGTCGTAGGCTTTAAACTCAGGTCTATCTCATTACTTCATAGATATATAGCCCTCTTTGACTACTAAATGAGACTTGATGGAAGCAAGCTGAAGCGAGTCAGGGAACGAGATTCCCATTGTACATAGATTCGCGGTATCTATGGACAAAACATTGAAGGGAAGAAGGCAAGGCAGATATAGGAAACATAGAAGAGAAGACAGTGAACCAGATATAGGGGTATCTGCTAGTATGACATTTTGGCTACTTGTCGTCTAATTCATCGGCACCTGATCACAATTCAACACTTGTCATGTCTCATAAAATTTCGAGCTTTTTATTGGAAGGAAAAATTGCTGCCTGGTACAACAGTCCGGACAATTAGACACAAGAAAATAAGATATTGGATTCACTATTGACTTTTATATGGAAACAGAAATACCTAATGTGATTTTGCAGGACTCCTTATAAATTTTCATTCTTTCTTCTTTCTGTTTTTAGGTGCTCCCTAGATGGGTTATTTACTATGAGCTGGTACATACGGCGAAAAAATACATGAGACAGGTATTGCTGGAAATCAAGTATTACTCTCTGGCTTCATGGTTCCTTTGAGAAAATATGGGCAATGTAGCTAAAAAGTGATGTTGAATATGCAGGTTACTGAATTAAAACCGGATTGGTTGGTGGAAATTGCGCCCCACTATTACCAGCTAAAGGACGTTGAAGACTGTATGCTCTCTCTCTCTCTCTCTCACACGCACGCACGCACGCGCGTGCGCACACACATACACACACCAACAACAATAACAATCAACAATCAGTTGTGATTGGGGAAATGTTGTCACTTCCTTTTTGTGCTTGTGTGACTGACATCCTTATCAACGAGGTCGATTAGTCACATAAACCCACCTTGGGGATCCAGATCAGGGTCATGTTGATTGGATGATCCTAACCATGATTATAAGCATTTTTCTGGAAGTCCCATACAATAATTTTGCATGGTTTGAAAAAGAAAAAGCCACCGTTCAATAGTTAGAATCCTCATACCTAGCAACTTTTTGATTGGCATTGGAGCTCTCTTAAATGTGCGTAACAGGAATGAAAAACTTTTCCACTCACGGGCGTAGTTAGTAAATCGGCGTACGACAATAATTTGGTATGGGAATTATTTGCATATAAGCCGAAATAGTCATTAAATAATTTCTTTAAAAATTCGGCCAAAAAAATATATAACGTCAAAAGTACGGTACGGGAATAATTCGAGTATAATTCTAGTCAAGATTAAAAAATTTGTTCAAAAATGCAGCTAACATATAAAATTATCTATTTCCGTTATATATATATATATATATATATATATATATTTATGAGCACTTAGTAGTGGACCAGCATTCGGCTATCCACGTGTCCCTTTTAACCCTTCTTTTAATTATGATTAGCTTAACTAAATTAAATTTAATATTTTTTTTCTAAAAACCTAGGTTGGATGGTTGAACCCTAAGAGTGAGTGGATCTTAACCACAGTTATATTCCAAATTTTGTCTCAACTCTTGCCAAACTATTCTTTTGATAACCCTAAGGGTGAGCGAATCTTAATCACAGTTAAATTCCAAATTTTGTCCCAACTCTTGCCAAACAAGTCTTTTGATAATATGAGATCCCAAATCTCAAACGAGAAAAAAGAGAATTTAGCCCTTCTAAAATCTTTAAAAAATATATTTGAGGGGAACAAATTCAAGTTTGAGAGAAAAGGAGAAGTAGAGCCTAGAGAGAATGGAAAGTTGAAGAGATTGTTGGGGAGAGAGAGAGAGAGAGAGAGAGGGAGACGAGAATGGGTGAGGACTGAGGGGTTGTTAATAAATTCATTCTGCTTCATGTATTGAACTATGGTACACGGACAAGCAGTGAGCTGCTAAAGGGCTACCCGCAGAGGTGTTGAGCGAGCTTAATTCAAACCCACCCCTAGTCAATATGCTTTGGAATGATGCAGGAATAGTGAGCCCTGCCCAGCATGAGCCGTGGTTGATTAATGATTGAAAGCACCCCTGTTTTTGAGCAAATCTGAATTCATACCTCTATTTTCTGTGACTGACCGAGTCTATAAAAGATGGAGGGAGAAACAGAGGAGAGAGAGAGAGAGAGAGAGAGAGAGAGAGAGATACTAACCTCTAACAGCGCTGGTGATCCCCCGATGCTCAGGCGATGAGTGAGAATAAGCTCGAAGAGAGAGAGAGAGAGACTAGATTAGTAGACTGAAGCTTGTGAGAGAGGGAGATAATGGAAGGTGTGCCGTTGGGTAATGGGTTCTGTTTGGAACTTGCGTGCGTGGAGATTTTCTAATACTTGCTTTATTCGTGAATCAGTCGTTTGCTTTCAAACCAACAAGTATACATCCGTATCATTGAATCAGATGGCTGATTCAAACATTACCTGAACAACACATTTAGTTTGTGAATAATTCGCAACTCATTCACGAATTTACTAACTATGCTCACGGGTGTAAAACCACTTCTGTGTAATAAGTTTTGCGATGTCTGCAAGCTTTGGAGTTTGCTGTCTTTCGTTTTTACCTGCTTTGTATTTCAAACAATGTCTTCCTGTCTCCTTTATTGTTATTTAAAAGCAGCATGGTGATTTCAAGTGAAAATCTTTTTATGTCCAAAATACTTGGAAAGACCTTGGACAAAAAAGTCTCTATTTTGCTTTAAATGAACACCAGTTGATTTTGAATAACAAATCAAGGGTAAAAAATCTGATTAATTTCACGAAGTTTCAGATGCGTGGTTTTATCAAATTTTGTTACGATAGATTATATTGGTGATGTTGACACTGTAACCATGGCTACATTTTCATAATTGTGATTCTGAGAGTCGGAATGGCAGAAGCCAAAAGTTTGTAACATTTATACTATTCTAATCATCCAATCAATGCACTTTTAGCACCGACAAATTTCAACCAGCACCCACTTTTTAATTATTCAAATAAACGCTCTTGATCATATTGTTCATTGCGGTCCAGAGGTTAATTTTTGGGCTGTGCCCAGTGTGAGAACCATAGTCCAAGTAGATTAGCATACATGCATTGTATCAAAGGCTATGGTCTATAATAGCCTTCTTATATGTTTATCTACCTGGATAGTCCAAATGATAGCTTGTGGGAACAACTATATTAAACAGCTCACGAGTTCTCTCAACACTAATTGATCTATCAGTCCATGATGTTGGATTCTGAAAGCATTAAATCATTGGGTAATTGTGTCAACAGAGGATATGCGCTATTGGAACCACAAGTTACATTGTAGGATAGCTGGAGTATTTGATATGCCTATATTTATATTTCATTTGTTTGTCCGATTTGCTAAACTCTGTTATCTGAGCAGTTGGATCGAAGAAAATGCCTCGTGGGGAAGGGCGAGCAGCGATGGACTAATAACTGTGAGCACCTTGAGGGACCAGACAGAGATCGGGAGATGTTGTCAGAAGGAAAACGAAATTGTAAATGCATTTGTATAGTTAAAAGGATTTTTGTTTGGACCCTGTGAGCACCTTGAGGGACCAGACGGAGATCGGGAGATGTTGTCAGAAGGAAAACAAAATTGTAAATGCATTTTGTATGGTTAAAAGGATTTTTTTTTGGACCCAGTCCTAAATCTAAATGCGACTGGGGTTAGCACTCTTCTAGTTAAAATAACAGTAACGTCTTCTACCATCATTTCACATTTTACTTACCATGAACGATTATTATTAGAGACCTTGAGTCAGAATTTTCTTTCATGACAGCAATTTTGTCAGAGTACTAGAGTTGGTTCTATTGTAGATTTGATCATGGTGCAGTTTTTGTTTTCTTTTTTTAATTTATTTGTTGTAGATTTTACCAGAATTTAGATGAGATACTGTGTTGTAATCTTTTTTTTTTTTGGTTCATTGGAGGCCAACCCTGATGTAGGTGGGATTCGATCCCAGCTCTCTGGTACAACGCCAAGAGGCTTAACCAACTAAATTTGCTGGATGGCTGTTTTCTCTTTGAGGTTTTTCCTCTAGACTGTTCAAATTGCTTATGACTATGGTTTGACTTGTAGGGTCTGTTCGTTTGCGGAGACTTTTAAAGTACTGGCACTTTGTAAGTTTTGTCAATAGACAAAATGCATTTTCTTTTGAGAACTAGATGCATTAATGCTTTTTTCATTATTGGGTTACAATTCCCTATAAGATTTTAACCCAATGTTTGATTGTCGAGAAAATAAGTAAAAACATGGAAAATAAAAGAAAATTGAACAAGCAAGATGTTCTTACTCAACTTGAATCTTATGATGGAATTTTCTTTGACACTTATGGGGAGTATTATGAAGATCTCAGGGAGTTTCACAAGCATCTTCCCGTACTTTTGAAGCTTGGAGGAATCTACTCATTCTTCTATGGCCTTTGTGGGGGTAATGCTTTCTTCCATGTTGTTTACTGTCAGTTAGTTTCTCTAGGACTTCAGAATTTGGGTTACTTCACACAGTTGCTTCCATTGCCTGTAAGGATTTGCTTAGGAGAGGAAGTCTGGGACGGAGTGAAACACATATACTGGCAGCTTGACACATGTTACCTCCATGTTTGTCAGTCTTTACAGGATTCTGAATGAAGTTTGAATTAAAAAAAAAAAAAAAAAGAGAGGAAAATTGAACAAAACATAACTAAAACTTGTATTAGAAATCCAAAATTTTCTTTTCTTCTCTTGTCCATGTTTTCACTAACTTTCTCGGCAATCAAATAGAGGCATAAATGCAACAAAATGAATGATTTCAAATCTCATAAAAAATGGGAAGACTTGAAATCCCATGAATTAATCTTGTAAAAACCTTGACAAAGTGACTTAAATTACCTACCAACTACCATGACAAAGTGTAAAGTGCAAAAGCTTTGTAAGTCTCGGCAAAAGAACGGATCGTGAAGAAACTACTGGATTTTCTTAAATGTGGCATATTACAACTTTGATTCATTATTAGATTCAGCGGAAAAAATTCAAGAAGATTTCTTAAATGGTTTCGCTTTGGAGGAGCAAGTTGGCAAAATCTTGTTTTGGTTAAGGTGCATGTTAGTCATCTATCTTGAGGTCCTGATCTAGGGTTTCATGGAGATCTCTATGGCCACCAGCCCCATGGGAGGGGGTTCTTCCTCACGTCCTCTAGATCCTAAGCAACCTATGCTCATGTGGTAGGTTCCTCATCTCCTAAATCCTTCGCTAAAGCTACAACAACTAAATCCTTGATCCCAGAAACAATAGATATAGTTAAACCTATAACAGCGTTTCAAGGAGAACCAACTATTTTTCTCTCTCCAAATGAATTTGCCAAGCTTGCTCCTCCTCTTAAGCTTTCCCTAATTGCTAAATGCTCGTATGGTAGAACCGCTTTTCCAGGCATTAGAGATTAAAAAAAAAAAATTCCACTTACAGTTAGACTACTCTATTGGTGTTCTTGATCCTCGACACCTTCTCAAAAGATTTAACTATGGAGAGGATTACCTTACAGTATATCTTAAGGAATAATGCTACATCAAAGGCCTCCTTCTTCGATTCATCAAATGGACTCCCTCTTTTTGCTCCGGGGTTGAGCCAACTATAGTTCCGGTTTGGAGTTTCTCTTAATCAGTAGTGAGCTTGCTAATGCCATTTGGAGAGTCTTCTCTTCTTGGTGTTCATTTCGTTTAATCCTCATGATAGTATTCAATGCGCCCTTAGTAGATTGTTTAGAGCTGCGGCATCAAGACATAGTGATCTCTTCACTCTAGTGCTTGCTCTGATTGTATGGGATATATGGTTGGAAAGATGTTGTAGGAAATATGACTCTGTTTTGCATAGATCCAAAGCTTTGATTGTCTCCATAAAAAAATTTTGCGATATATATTTTTGCTGTGAGAGAAAAAGGTTCGACTTATCTCCTTTATGCCCTTCGCATTCCACCTCTCCTAATTGGTCCCATGCTTGTTTTGTTAAATGGCTTTGTCCCCCAGATATCAAACTGAATGTGGAAGGAGCTTCCAAAGGTAATCCTGGTACATCTGGAGGGGGTGGAATTATTAGAGATCATAATGGCGATTTCATAGCTTACTTCTTTTCCCATTATGATAACTGCAACAACTATATAGCATAAACTAGGGCTCTTCTAGATGGTTTAACTATGTTTAGGCACCTTAATATTCATAACTTGCTCATTGAATCGGACTCGAAAAGCTTGGTTGACAGGTGGAATGGGACAACTTCAGTGTCTTGGAAGACTTGGTACTTGGATAGAAGACTTTTCTTCATGATGGTTTCTCCTTCAATCATATTTATCGTGAAGCTATTGGTGTAGCTCATGGATTGGCCAACATAGGTTGTGATAGTAGGAATTAGGAATTTTTTTTTTGATTTCAACAACATTCCAATGAAATTTAAAACCTTACTGCATTTTGATAAAGTAGGTATAGGGAGTCTTGGAAATGTTAGGTAATAGATTTATTTTCTTGAATCTGTAGGAGTAAGGTTTATGTCCCCCAATTTTTATTATTATTATTAATAAACTGGTAGGGGCCTGAAAACCTTCTCTTCTTCTGAGAGGCTTAAAAAGATGGATTACCTCATCAGTTGACATTGAAGATTAACTGTCCAATAATACTATTACGAAATATAGACCCATCAGCTGGACTATACAACGGAACTCGATTAGTTTGTCGTGACTTTCAACCGGCTGTGCAAGCGGACGGTGCAAGCAAACATTGCTGTGTGTATTAGAGTATTTTCCTTGACATTGCATTACCAATGGTTTCAAACATGTGTTCAACAGATCTTGGCAATGGTTAGTTATCCGATTGTATACCAATTGTTATATTCCAGTTTGTGCAAGCCGCCACATTAGGTTAATTGTGTTTAACCATAGTTAAAGGGTCTCTATAAGCCGCCACATGTCCCTTTTAATACTCACTAACTATACACAACAAAAAATCTGGGGCAAGCCGCCACGTGTCCCTTTTAATACATAAGGTTAATAGTTTTTTATTTTTTTATTCTTAAAACCAAGGTTAGATGGATGAATCCTAGGTGTGAGTGAATCTTAATCACAATTAGTGAGTGTTAAAAGGGACACATGGCGGCTTGTAGAGCCCCTTTTAATTGTGATTAGGCATAATCAACCTAAAGTTTTTTTTCCAAAAAAAAAATCATGGGTGGATGGATGAACCCTAGGGTGAGTGAATCTTAACCATAGTTAGTGGGTGTTAAAAAGGACACATGGTGGCTTGTAGAACCTCATATTCTAGCAGACTCTTACTGATATAGTAGATAACTTGTTATGTTCTGCTTGTCTCGTCATGTTGTGGCAGGACGCACCCCATGAAGGTTTCTTGTACTGAGATGTATAGCAGTAGGGGTAGTCCCGGTGTGGGAGGTACTAGTACTAGAGGATGAATGAGGTATTGTTTTATTCTATCAAAGGCTTCTTGGCACTCTCCTGTCCAGACTGTCGGTACATTATTTTTGAGGAGCTTGAAGATTGGCTCGCATATCGGGGTGAGTTGAGAGATGAATCGACTAATGTACTGAATTCTGCTCAGGAATCATCGGATTTCCTTTTCAGGTTGGGGGGTTGGAATCACGATGATGGCTCCAGCTTTGGCTAGGTCAATCTCAATGCCTATTTTACTGACTATGAAGCTGAGGAGCTTTCCTGATGATGCTCTGAATACGCATTTGACTGGGTTCAGTCTTAAGCCGAATTCTCTGAGTCTATTACACATCTTTTTCAGGTCTTTAGGATGTTGTCTTGCAGTTGAAGATTTTACGATCATATTGTCCACATAGACTTCAGTAGTCTTGTGGATCATGTCGTGGAACAGTGCTGTCACGGCCCTCTGGTAGGTTGCTCCTGCATTCTTGAGTCCGAAGAGCATTACCTTGTAGCAGAATGTGCTCTAAGGTGTGATGAAAGAGGTTTTCTCTATATTTTCTTCTACTATTCTGATCTGGTTGTATCCAAAAAAACCATCCATGAATGAGAGTGTCTCATGCCCTGCAGTATTGTCGACTAGGATGTCGATGTGCGGAAGAGGGAAGTTGTCCTTAGGTTTGGTCTTGTTTAGATTCTGATAGTTGATGCACATTTGGACCTTGCCATCCTTCTTGGATACCAACACAATGTTGGTAACCATTCAGGGTAGGTTGCTACTGCCAGAAAGCCTGCTTTGATCTGCTTCTCTACTTCTTTGACTTTTTGTGACCATTCAAGTTTCATCCGTCTCAGTTTCTGTTTAACTGGTCTTATTTTCAGGTTCAGGAGTAGCATGTACACTAACAAGGTTGGGTCCAGGCCGGACATGTCTAAATAAGACCAGGCGAAGATGTCATTGTAGCTTTTAAGGAAACCGATCATGTCTGTTCTCTGCTGAGGGCTCATGGTTGTACTGATCTTGACGAGCCGGGGGTTGTCTTCGGATTCGAGGTTTATGGTCTTGGAGTCTTCGATGTTGGACTGTAATATCCATTCACTGCACTCAAGGAGGTAAAAGATCTCTTGGGGATGCTCCTCCTCATGCTCTTCGTCATACTCTACTTTCGAAAGTTCAAGGAGGGTTTCAGGGGTAACCTTGTTGTTGACGATTTCCTGGCAAATCATTAAGCTTAGTGATATTCGCTTAAAAGTGCTTATTTTTACTATTATCTTTTGAGACGTTGTCAAACTCTACTACATAAACTTTCAATTTTACAAACTTTTCTATGTAAGGGTTTCCTCAATTGCATAACACACACATTTCTGGTAAAAATGATACATTTGCATGAATTTAACTTGCTTTTGAAAGTCTAGATTCAAAGTTATTTTTATGAACTCTCATTACTCTCTTTAATGTTTCAAGACCCCAGATTAGAAGAATTTTAGAAACTAGGAGGCCAAAAACGACCACCCATTATTGAAGACTAAAGAGCCAACATGCTACATCATCTAGAGATGGACCAAGCATGGACTGAGCTAGTGACTGAAGGAGGCCAAAGAAGCAAAGAATACATTTCCAAGAGAAAGTGACTCAATTGATAAATATTGCCTACAGGATAAAAAAAAGGAAGAAAGCTTAATTGGCAAGGCCGGAGGAGATCATGTTAGATACCAGGGTTCAAGACCCTTTGTTTTTATTTTGTAATTTTACAACCTTAACCAATTTCCTCTCTAATTAATCCTAGTCACTCATTCTTCTATCCTAACCATCCATTTCAAATCCCTTCTTTCCTTCTCTCATATAGTAACTCTAATCTTACAACATCTTCTCATATTTTCTTTCCCCCTTTAGGTCTCCCTAAATTTTCCATTGTCTTAAAACCCTAATCTATTTCTTTACAAAATCCTAACCATCCATCTCTTTTCTATCACCGAACCCTAATCCTAGCCACCCATAGCCCACTTTTCTAACCTTAATCTCTACAAAATCCTAACCACCCTTTATAAATACTTTCCCCTCTTTCTTTCTTAGAGATGATTCCTTCCCCCCTAACCTCTCTACACATCTCTCTTTCATTTATCAACCCCTTCTTTTTTCAACCCCTTTTCTATCTAAGCCTCTCAACCTCTTCTTTTCTCAACTCCTTCTCAAAAACCTCCCTCAGAACACTTGCAACTACACTTAGTGTGAGTTTCCTGTTTGTTAAAATTTTCTTACGGATGTAATGCGAGTTCAATTCTAGTTGTAAGTGACTTTTCTTTTATTTAATACAATGAATGAATGTTCTTCTTATTTCATGTTTTCATATCTTTTTATTTAATTCAGTAGTTTAATTTCATCTCATTTAATTAGTAGATCTTAATTACCTTTCTCAAATTTATTTTAAAAATTCTAAATAATCAGCATTCTCATCCCTCCATCGTTTTACAATTTATTCTTCTTTTTGGTTTCTTTCTTTATGGTTGTAGGATTCGGATTAATTAAAGTATTGATAGTAGCATGTTTTCAAGCGACAAAAAATACCTACTATCATTTAGTTTATCATGTTTTTGTTAAATTTTTTTTTGGCTTCAGGACACTAGGCCTTCCAGGGGAAAGTCCGTGTAAATTTTTCATTAGCTGATATTGAAATGTTTATGCAAAACATGATTTTGAGTAAAAAATATCAGATTTTTATTGATAAAAAATAGAGTGGTGCTTGGTCACTGTCTGATTAGACCAACCTTTCCTACAACTTGCTTCTCCTGCCCTTGATGGCCTCGATAGTGGAAGCCTCGGTCCACCAACAGATCAGTGGTCGGTAACTGTATGACACTTCGGTGCTGTTGGAGAGGGTGCAGACCTTCTCTCCTGCTGGATCTTCTGCTTCGGTAGCATCTTCGACAGTCAGCTCGTCAAACATTTGTGCCATGCTGAATACTTCTAGATCTGGAATCCTTGAAGATTCGACAACGGGCTGGGGGTATGAGATACTGGTAACTGGTGCAAGAGGGGTGTCATGGTAGGCTTCGAAGTCTGCGGGCCAGAGGGTTCCAATTGGGAAGGTTACAGAGATGTGGGGTCGGGGTTTTGGTTTCACCAACCGGCTGTTTTTCTTTGTCAGTTTGGAGAGATAGTCCTTGAACTTGGGCTTGTATTCTAATCCAAATGGCGGTGTGTAGCTGGGAGACACATATCTCTTCCTCATTCCCTGGTTCCTAGAGCCTAGGCCTAGCCCTGGGCTGGTAATTCATTTTCGACATCATCCTAACAACTGGTGGTAATTTCTCTTCCTTCTGCTCTCCTATCTGGGCGATAGAGCCGACCTGATCAAACTGGTATGCCATGTAGGTAGTGCCTTGTCCTAGCTCTTGGATGCCCCTGAAGGAACTCGCCAACTCCTATGAAGGGATTATGACCAGATGGTCATCCTGATTAAACTTGATTATTTGATAGAAAAATGAGGGAATGGGTCTGGCCGCATGGATCCATGACCTCCGAAGGAGTAAGTTAAATGAGGCTGACAGATTCACCACTTGAAAATTTGCTATAAATCGAGCAGGTTCGACTCCGATGGTCAGGTTGATGTCGCCTAAATTCTGTCTTGTAGAGTTATCAAAAGCCCTGATAGTCATGGGTCGCTTCTTTACCTGACTGAGGTTCAGACCTAAACTTTGCAGTGTGGACAGTGTGCAGACGTTTAGGTCAGAGCTATTGTTGATTAACACTGCTGATAAAGTTCTGTCCATGCACTGAACTGTAATGTAGAGAGCCTGGGTGTGATCCTTGTCGCCGTCCAATATTTCTTCTTCTGTAAAGGAGATAATTCTTGTTTCTAGCACTTGCCCCACCATATGCCCCAGTTTCTCGGGCGTGATGTTTGGTGTTACGTAGGCGTTGTTAAATACTCGGAGTAACTATTTCCTATGGTGTTCGGAATTCAGGAGAAGACCCATGATGGAGATCAAGGCTGCAGTTTTGCTCAACTGTTAGACGATATTGAATTCTTCTGCTTTTTCAAGAATTTACGGAGCCTTCAACTTCTTTCTCAGGGTTTGATACCTTTGCTTTCTCTTTCTCTTTTCCTTTCTCTTTTGTCAGCTCAGTCATTGGTGGTTGGTATACCCGACTAGATCGGGTGAGGTTGACTATGATTTCAATCTTAATGATGAGAGAATGAGGGGAAAGTACATGGTCAAAAAGTGAAAGGCGGAGATGGGATGTAGGGCCCCTTAGAATGAGGATCAGTAGCATGACTTGGGCCTCGATGAAAGGCATAGTGGTAATTGGCTTTGTAATTTCGACCATGTTTGTTAGGTGCAAGAAGAGGGGTAGGGCCCCTTAGAGTGAGGAGACCCTACTTGGTTAGGAAGTCCAAAAGATGACTAAGGGTATAGGGAGGAGGGGTGAAGTTTCTGGGGGGCTTGTTCTATTGATGGTTCTGCCCCTGGTTTTGTTTGACTGGCTGAGTATTTTTGGGTATTGGTTGTTGTGGTTGAGTGGTCAGGGCCGGTAATCTGATTGGTGCTACGGGAGCCACCATTTGCACATCTTTTTTCCTTCTCTGGTCTCTGGGACCGCTGTTTCTGCCAACTAGGACTACTGTTATGGGGGGAGCGAGACCTAGACTGGAGTGGATCACACCACTCTTGATGGTACTTTCAATGCGAGCACTTGTCTTGACAATGGTGCCAAAGTCTACAACTAGTAAAGTTACCATCAGGGTGGAGTAGGATTGCTTCAAAGTGCCCATGAACATGCTTGCCAGATCTTTTTTGGGGATTGTTGTCGGGATCCGTGCTGCCATTTCTCTCCATCAGGTGACATACTCCAGGAAAGACTCATTGTTATGCCGACTCATCTATCTAACTGGCTCCTCTGAGGTCAGAGCTCGTGGTTAAAAGAATATTGTTTGATGAAATTGTTTATGGTGTCACACCAAGTCTTGATCTGGTGCTTGTCCACCGTCATCCACCATGTCAGGGCTACCCCCTTTAGACTCTTCTGGAAGTATTGAATAAGCAGAGGTTAGTTCTTGTTGTATTGGAGTATGTCCCTCAGGTATAGCTGGAAATGTTGCTTTGGGCAGCTTGTGCCATCATATTTGTCAAAGTTAGGCACTGTGAATCATGGGGGAATAACATCCCCTGATGAGAAAGTTAGATCTTTTAGAGATAGGCCGGAGCTAGAGGATGCCGCTTTTATTCGCCTCATTTTCTCTTTCATATGCTTAATCTCCTTATGCTGGTTTCTGAGGGATTGCATAGGGTTTGAAGACGATGGCTTGTCCTGGTTGACATGAGAGGCCTTGGGATGCTCTGGCTGGTGTGGGTCCTGGGTTAGGAATGACGATCGGGATAGGCTGAGGTTCCAGGGTAGGTATTCAAAGGATTCTCCGGTCGGGGTTTCGGGTAGAAGGGTCGTCAGATCAGGTCCTACCGTCCTAATTAGAATCTTCAGGGATTCCAGAACACTGTCGAGTTTGTTTTGCATTACTGCAATGTCTCGATCATAAGACTGCAGGATCTCATTTGTCCTTTACTGCTGGTTTGAGGGTTTCACCATTGATTCCAATTGGCTTTCAGGTACAATGATGCTAAGTCCTTCTTCTAGTGATTGACACCTCGGTCAAGACTGCGTCTAAGGCTACTCCTTTTACGAGAATTGCAGTCATAGAGCGAGTCATAGGTCGGCTCATGCAACTGAAAATAATGCAACGACTAAACTGTTAGCCTAAAATTTGCAATCCTGTTTACCCCTAATAATTTTGATTATGACACAATAATGCAATGAACATTTTTGATACTAATTGTTCTACAAAGTGTATGTACTTCTCAGGATTAAGAAACATTAGTCCACATTTCAAGAATGACTCAACTTAACTAAGATGGTCCATCAAGCAAAGACAAGACTCAATGATAATAGAGAAATCAAGATAAAATGCTAAGTTAGCCATATTCTCATTCAAGCTCAAAAGTATACTCAAGTTCAAGTCAAATAAGAACTCAAAGAGGAAATCCAATCAACTCAAGGTGAAGATTCAATGAAGATTAAAATTCTCACCCAAAGTCCAAGTCGGATCATGGAGTCAAAGTGAAAGTCACTCAAGATCAAGACTAGAAGAATGAAGACTCTCTAGAAGGATTAAAGCTATTTTTTATTACTTTGAAGAGTCTATGACTTATGTAAAAAGTCCTTATTAGCTTGGAAAGTTGAAATGCTCAAAGCCATAGATTGACCTTAGGAAGTCATGACTTAATTGCAAACCAATTCAAGGCCCTAGGACATCTTAAAATATGGATATAATCATGATAGAGAGGTGCTAAAGAACCAAGGAATTCATTCTCATCTTAATGGTCTTAAAAAGATGAGTTTTCTGTTGAAAAACAGAGGATTTGTCAACGAGTGGGACAGCAGTCCTAGCACTCGTCGACGAGTGGAAGAAACAGTAGCTGAATTTCATTTTAGCTGTTTCACTCGTCGACAACTACTTACGGGAACACTTCAACGGCTAGTTTTCTAACGGCCATTTTCGCATTTAATGAGTTCCCAAGATTGAATGCTCAACTATAAATTGAGTTCATTAATGAACATAAAACAACACTTGAACTATTATAGATCAAATCTCTAGTTGCATTCAATTCTCATCAAGATCATACGGTGAAAAACTAGAATCTCAAACTCTAATTATTTGAGCTTTCAACTTCCAATCTTTTGAGAAATTTCTAGAGCGTGTTTTCCAATCTTATCCAGCTCATCAAGGAGCTTTTTATCTGGATTCAATTCCACTCACTCACTTGAATTAAAGTAAATCAAGAGTCGGTGGATTCTTGTCCGTGAAGCTAAAGAGCTTTGTGAAGTAAAGAGAGGGCGTTCTCTTGCAGTGAAGGTCATCATCTCTACCTGTGAAAGGTGATTGTAAATGTGGTATCCCAGTCTGTGAAGGGAGTGTAAAAGGTTTGAGCTTCACCCGTGAAAAAAGCTTGTGCGAGTAAAATCGTGGGAATCCTTGAAGCGGGAAGTTGAAAGGCGGGGACGTAGGCAAGTTGCTGAACCTCGTGAACAAATTCGTGTTGTTTGTATCTCATTATCTCTTATTCCCTATTCTTATTGCTTTAATAGTTTCTATCACTTGTTTAATCAGCCTAATATTAAAAATTCGCTAAATAGGCTAAGGTAGAATTTTATTTTGCCATTGACCCTAATCATCCCCCTTCTAGGGTCCATTTACTGGACAACAATTGGTATTAGAGCTTGGACTCTATAGATTATTGGTTTAACAACCTTAGATTAAAGACTTAAAATGACAAATGTATTTGCAATTGGTTTAGGAGAGGGCCAATCAACTTCTAGGCCTCCATTGTTTAATGGAGAAAATTAAAAACTATTGGGAAACCCGAATGATGTATTACATCCAAGCTCTTGACTATGAATGTTGGAAAGTTATAGTCAAGGATCCCCATACTCCTATGAAAACTATTGAAGGAATAGAATTTCCCAAAATAGAAGAAGAATGGAATGAGCCCGATGTTAAACTCATTCAAGTAAATGCTAGAGCTATTAGCAATCTATATTGCGCTATAAGCCCCCAAGAGTTTAACCGTGTCATGGGATGTGAATCGGCTAAGGAAATTTGGGATAAACTCCAAGTTACATCCGAGGATACAAGCCAAGTAAAAGAAGAGATAATAGGAATGCTAGTTCATAAGTATGAACTTTTTAAAATGGAAAAGGATGAATCTATTGGTGACATGTTTACTAGATCTACCAATACCTTGAATGATCTAAAGGTACTTGGGAAAGTGTATACTAATGCAGAAAATGTAAGGAAGGTGCTTCGATCTCTAAGCATTGAGCTCCAAAGGTGACTGCAATTCAGGAAGCAAAGGACCACACAAAGTTGGCTATGGACGAGCTCCTTGGTTCTCTCATGAACCATGAGGTCATCATGAAGAATCAACAAAAAGAAGAGCCTAGAGCTAAGAAGGGTCTTGCCTTAAAAGTCTCTCAATTGGATGAGAGTAATGATGAGGAAGAAAGTGAGGACGATGATGAAGATGTCACTCTCATGGCAAGAGGATTCAAGAAGTTCCTCAAACATAAGAAGAACTTCAAGAAAAGACCCTACAAGAAAGAATTCAACAAAGAAGTCTCAAAGGGTGAATCAAGTAAGAAAGACCAAATTATTTGCTTTGAATGCAAAAAACCAGGACACATCAAGATGGAGTGTCCGAAACTCAAGAAAAACAATCGGTTCAAGAAGAAAGCCATGAAGGTTACTTGAGATGACTTCAAGGAAAGTGGCTCGGATAACTCAAGTGATGAGGAGATTGCCAACCTTTGTCTTATGGCACATGAAAACAATGAGACAATCTCTTCTCCTAATGATTCTCTTTCATATGAAGAAATTAGGGAAGCCTTTGATGATTTATTTATTGAATTTCGAAAAATGGCTTCAAAGAATAAATGTCTTAAAAAGGAAAATTCTTCTATTTTAAAACAAAATGAATTTTTGCTTGAGGAAAAAGAAAACTTACTAATTGAAATGAACTCTTTAAAAATTAAAGAAAAGGAAAAAGAAGTAATAAATTTAAATGAAATATCTAAATCATTACCCCAAAAAGCATCAAGTGAATGTGATGATCTTAAAGAAAAAGTCAAGGACTTGACAAAGACTATTGCCACATTCAGTAATGGACAAAAGAATTTTGATAGACTATTGAGCCAGCATAGATGTGTTTTTGGTAAAATGGGAATAAGTTATAAACCATTTTCTAAACAAAAGAATTATGAGAATTTCTTTGTCAAATCAACAAGTCCCCTAAATAAACCATCTAGTGCTTTTTATACTTTCAATTGAAAGAAAATGGTTAAAAAGATTTGGGTTTCAAAGGGAACTTCCCCTCCCTAGACTAACCATATCGGATCCATAATGGTTTGGGTTCCAAGGGAGTTACTTGAATTTCTTTTGTAGGAATGCCTCAAGTCAAGTACTTCCAAGACAAGATGGTTCTTGAACAGTGGATGCTCAAGGCACATGACCGAGAATGAAGATTTTTTCATCTCAATCACTCCTAAGGATGGAGGGCATGTGACCTTCGGGGATAATTCAAAAGGAAAAATCATCGGAATGGGTAATGTCGGTAATAATAACACTACCTTTATTGAGAATGTCTTAGTGGTTGATGGAATCAAATATAATCTAATTAGCATTAGCCAATTATGTGATAAATGCTTAAATATATCTTTTAAATCTAATGTGTGTATGATTAAAGATAAAGATAATGTTAATACATTGTTTATTGCTTATAGAAGTGAAAATGTCTATACTTTAGATTTTGATGAATTAACATCTCAAAACTTGATTTGTTTCTCTACTTTAAATGAGGCTAATTGGCTATGGCATAGGAGATTAGGCTATGTTAGTATGGACGTACTATCAAAACTATCTAGATTTGAACTAGTTAAAGGATTGCCAAATACAAAGTTTTCAAAAGATAAAATCTGTTATGCATGCCAACTTGGTAAACAAATCAAGACTTCATTTAAAAGGAAGAATGAAATATCAACATTTAAACCTCTAGAATTATTGCATATGAATTTATTTGGACCAAATGAGGTTGCTAGCTTAGGTGGAAAACTATATGCATTTGTAATTATTGATGATTTTTCTAAATATACATGGGTATTATTTTTAGCTCATATAAGTGAAGCTCCTATGTTATATGCTTAATTCTGTAAACGTGTTCAAAATAAAAAAAAATATATTTAATTAATAACATAAAAAGTGATAGGGGGTGAAGAATTTAAAAATAAGGAACTTGAATTATTTTGTGATAAAAGTTAATTTAATCATAACTTCTCCGCACCAAGAACACTTCAACAAAACGGAGTTGTTGAATGTAAAAATAGATCACTTCAAGAAATGGGTAGAACAATACTAAATGAACATAAGCTACCTAATTACTTTTGGACTGAAGCTATAAACACTTCATGCTATGTAATCAATAGGATAGTAATAAGAAAAAGGCTTAATAAAACACCCTATGAATTATGGAAAGGAAGATCACCTAATATTGACTATTTTAGAGTGTTTGTCTGTAAATGCTTTGTAATAAATGATCAACACGATCTAAAGAAATTTGAAGCTAAATCAAATGAAGGAAATTTCTTAGGATATTCAACAAATAGTAAGGCTAATAGAGTATTTAATAAGAAAATACTAGTTGTTGAAGAATCCATCCATGTTGTATTTGATGAATCAAAACCATTTGATAAAATAAAAAATGATGAAGATGTAACAATCGATAAAATAGATAATATATCTAAAGATATCTCAACATTCAAAATCAATAAAGAAGAAAATATAGATCAAGATAATGATAATGATAAAACTTTAGAAGTTGATAATTTAGATAAAAATGAAGAAGAAAATGAATATCAACTTTCCAAGGCATGAAGATTAATAAAAGATTACCCTAAAGAACTTATACTTGGGAATGTGAAACAAAGTGTAAGAACAAGAAGAAACATTTATAATAATCTTGCTTTCCTCTCTCAAATTGAACCTAAAAATGCAATTAAAGCTACAAATGATGAATCATGGGCAATGGCTATGCAAGAAGAGCTAAATCAATTCGAAAGAAATCAAATATGAAATTTAGTAACTAGACTAAAAGATAAATCAACTATTGGTACTAAATGGATTTTTAGAATAAAAGGATGAAAATAGAAATACAATTAAAAATAAAGCAAGACTAGTAGTTCAAGGTTACAACCAAGAAGAGGAGATTGACTATGAAGAAACTTTTGCCCCTATTGCTAGATTAGAAGCTATTAGGATGTTGCTTGCTTTTACTAGTTATAAAAACTTTAAATTATTTCAAATGGATGTTAAGAGTGCATTTCTAAATGGTTTCATCTCGGAGGAAGTATATGTTGAACAACCTCATTGCTTTGAAAATCATAAATATCCTAATCGTGTTTTTAAATTAATTAAAGCCTTGTATGGATTGAAACAAACTCCTAGAGCTTGGTATGATAGGCTAAGTGATTTCTTGTTAAAAAATGATTTCATTAGAGGAAAGATAGACACGACATTGTTTGTAAAATGCAAAAATAATGATATGTTAATAATACAAATATATGTTGATAATATTATATTTGGTGCTACTAATGAATCCTTATGTCAGGAACTCTCTAAGACCATGCAGGATGAATTCGAGATGAGTATGATGAGAGAATTAACATTATTTCTCGGACTTCAAATAAAAAAAACAAAGGAAGGAACCTTCATCAATCAAGCAAAGTATACAAAGAAGTTACTTAAGAAATTTGAAATGAAGAATACGAAGGCAATGGACACTCCAATGAGCTCCTCAACAAAGCTTGACAAAGATGAAGCTGACTTAAGTGTGGATGCAAAGAAGTATAGAGGTATGATAGTTAGTCTATTCTAACTCACTGCTAGTAGGCCAGATATAATGTTCAGTGTTTGCATTTGTGCTAAATTTCAATCTAATCCTAAAGAATCACATATATCTGCAATAAAAAGAATTTTTAGATATTTAATGGGCACAATTGATCTAGGACTTTTATACCCTAAGAACACTACACTTGAGCTTGTTAGTTATTCTGATGCTGACTTTGCTAGATGCAAGGTTGATCGAAAAAGCACAAGTGACACTTATAACTTCTTAGGACACTCCTTAGTTTCATGGTTTAGCAACTGTGAGTTGTTGTATTCAAACTCTCTACATGAAACAACAACTAGAAGATTTCAAATTGTTCTATGATAAAATTCCTATCAAATGTGATAATATTAGTGCAATTTGTATGATTAAAAATCCTATCCAATATTCTAGAACAAAGCATATTGAAATTAGATATCATTTTCTTAGGGACCATATTCAAAATGGGGATGTAGTGTTGGAGTTTGTTGATATAAACAACCAACTTGATATTTTCACAAAACCCCTACAATATGATAGGTTCAGTACACTAAGTAGAGAACTAGGTATGGCTGGGTAAAAAGACATTAAATGATCATATCTAAACATGTTTAAAAGTGAAAAATATGGTTGAATTAAGCTTAATGATGATATTTTTAGAAATGGATTGGATATGGTGTTAAGTTATATTGAATTGTTTGGATATGATTTGATGTTTGAAATAAAGTTTGGATGTTAAAATAATATTTTAATCAAGAGAAAATTGGATTCAAAATGAAAAATAATTTTTTTTTCTATTTTTGTGCTTGACTTTGTTAAAACAAGTTGGGTGGAAGCCATCATTGTAAAAAAACGAATAAACTGGAATATCACAGATAAAGCCCATGAGGTATTAAGATGAATATCCACAACTTTTGCGATCCTTGACAGATTAACTTAGTTTTGAATCGGATCCTTAGGCCAACCCGACCATTTTGTGGTGATTAAAAAGTTGACTCTACTCAAGGAAATCGATACTTTGGATACTTGTCAGACTACACATGCACTCAAAATTTTCTAAATGGTGACTTAGTGATTTAGACTTTATTTAGAGTGTTGGAATATATGGCTGAAATACAATGAAAACCAGTGCCCTAATAATTCTAAATTTGATGCCTTGATTAGAATGCACCATATGAAGAAGTTTATTGTGAGTAATTTTTTGTCATTCTTCAATTGTTTTGTAAAGATAAACCTGTTTTGAAAAGAATGAGGATTGTTAGTTATGCTTTATAGTTATTATCCTGATTAATTGATTGATTGTATTTTGCCCCTTCAATCTAAGTTGAAATCATTGTCACAGCTGAGTGATGCTACTGAGAGATGAACTAAGAATCTTTAAAAAAATCTTGGTTATTTTGCATGATGAAAGTTTTCTAGTTGTCTCATGAAATTGAAATGATAATACTTTGATATTGCTTCTTCACATTCTTTTTGCTTGAAGACTAGCAAAATGCTGGTTGGGGGGTATTGATAAGTGCTTAATTTTGCTTGATTATCTTAATTTAAATTGGCATTATCAAACTTTTTTGACATATAATTTCAAGTTTACACGTAAAGTGGGGTATTCTCTTCTCACCATTGCGTTGTCCTCTTTCTTTTGATTTTTATAGAACAATTGCATGCTTTCATGCGTGTTCATAAAGGTAAGATGCAAAGCTTTCTTAAGAGAGACTTATTACGTGTATTTATTGTTACAAGAGTCTTAACTCAGACCACTCTCGGGATTTAAGAAAGCTAAAGTCCAAAAGCCCAAGTCCAAGAAACCAAGTCTCAAGTCAAAGACTCAAAGCCCAAGACCAAGTATAGAAAGATTGTACAACATGGGTGGAGAATCTTAGGAAGATATGAATGAATGTGATTTTGGCATAAAAAGAATGGAACTCTCTTGAATTAGAAAGGAGGATTTTTCGGATTCCAGCCTAATCTGGATAGTACTTACTAAGTTACTCATAAATTTTGACTCAAAAGTCGGATTAAGGCAAGGTTTGATGTTTTGGAAAGAAGACTGAAAGATGAACAAAGTTGTATTTCACGAAGATCTCCGAATTCGGACGTTTAAGGGGTCAAAATATTTCATCAAATGGAGAGAAGTGCAATTTTGGTTGGAATTTTGTAATTAGAAGTTTCTCTTTTGCTTATTTTCCCTTCTCTTCTTCCCTTTACTCTATATAAACCTAAAGTAAGAGAGATTTTAGGGCTCTCTGATCTTTTCTCATTCTCTTTTCTCTCTTGTTTGCTAGTTTTGCTTTGCTCTTATTTCTTCTTCTTTTTCTTTGAGTTATTTGATTGTAATATTTAGTAAACCATTAAGGAGAATGACAATTCCAATCATGGTTGGCTAAACACCTTTCTAAGGTTAGGGTTTCAAAGCTTTTCCCGACTTATGTGGACGATGTGGATGGTTTGATTATTGATTTTAATTGAATAATTTTCTTAGTTTGGTTAATTGTTCCTTTCTATATGTTCTTTGATTTCGTATGATCTAATGATATATGGAATACTTGGATCCCCTATGAGTTGGATACAAAGTGCTTTTTAAATTATTGTAATTATTCAATTGGATTAATGATCAATGTTTTTATTGTAGTATTTTCCATCTAGATTAAATCATTATTTAATTCTAGATGCGTTTTCATCTAAATCTAAGCATAAGGAGGCAGAGGTGGATTTTTCTGAAGCTTTAGACCTCTTTCTCTTGCTTTATATTCTTAGCGATTTTTGCTCCATTCTCATTGAGTGGAAAACTGATTTTTAATCTCTTTTCTCTCTAGATTTCGTTTCCTTAATTCTTGTTGCACAATAGTCAATCTCTGTGGATTCGACCCTGTGCTCACTAGATAAATCAATTGTTTCACTTGTGCACTTGCAAGTATTATTAACTTCCAAAAAAAAGTATTATTTTTACTCTTGATTTTATATCTATTAATTTGGATTAAATTAAATTGTAACAAGTTTTTGTATGCTATGCATACTATGCACAGTATAAAATACACCTAAGAGATAAAAATAATTAATACCGGACTAATTTTTAAGGCATTTGAAAGATTTTGATGTTAATTTGGCTTAAAACTAGGTTCCGGATTAAACCTTGAGGCACATCCAATTCCACCCCATTGGAGTCGCACTGTAAGCATGGATTCCGGCCCGCCCACACAGTTGATGGTTTTACGATTAGGAGTCGGCGCTTATTTATTCAGGAAGGATAAGTCTCCGGGTTTATGGATAAGGTCTTGGTCTGCTTTAGAGTTCTAGGTAAGAGGTTCGATTAAGTCTGAGAAATGTGTTAGGCATCCCGAGACTTCTATTTTGCAATGGTTCCCTACTTGCTAGGTTTAAACCAAGTTAATGTCATTTATTGTCTAAATGCCTTAGTTTTAGTTTATACTAATCCAAGAAGGGAACAACTAACTAGGATCGAACCCGGGTTGGGTTGCCTACGTACTCACATTGGGGTGAGATTAGACCGAGCGTAGTTCTGGCACATGAACCCGTGCCGGGGCTGAGGAAGTGTGTGTGTGCACCAAGGGTGGCTTTGGGTCTAGCTCAGAGGCTAGGGTTTGGTTGACCAATGTTGGTCAAGTGCTTGGTTAAGTTTGATTGGGCTCGATAGGCTAAGGGTGAAGCTCGGAGGCTTAGGGTTTGGATCCAGAGGTCAAGGGTAAGCTCAGTAGGCTTAGGGTTAGACCCGATAGGCCAAGATTGGGCCCGGAGGCCAAAGAGCGCTTAACCGGAGTTAAGGGATGGTCTAACCATGGTTAGTGTTGCTAACCATGGTTGGCAAAGCCCAAAATTAGCTTTTATGGTCCTTAGGTAATGTTTGACAATTTTTAGAGATTTTTCTAAGGTTAAATGGGCTTAACCATGGTTATGAAAATGGATAACCATGGTTAAGCTCATTTCACCATGGTTAGTAATGCCACAGGGTATGGTTTGTTCATTTCCTGCCTTTTTTTTGGATTATTTAGGATTTTTAGTGAATTTCCAGGATTTTTCTAAGGTTAAATGGGCTTAACCATGTTTAGTTAAGGAGTTTAATCATGATTAGGCCATTTAACTGTGGTTAGGGATGCCACAGAGCTGGATTTGTGTCATTTCAGGCATCTCAAAATTTTTTAGATTTTTAGGGGATTTTTTCCTCATGGTTAGATCAGTTAACCATAGTTAAAATCTAACTAGGGTTGAGTTAACCCATGGTTAAGGCCCGGGATGGCCTGGAATGGGCTCAGGGAGCTAGGTAGGGCTTAGAATGACCTCATACCAGGTTAAGGCCCTTGCAAAAGTCCATGAAATTAGAAAACCAGAAATGGCGGTAGAGGTTCTATCGTCATTTTCAATTTTCTTTTAACCTAGGTTTGCTGGTCTGTGGTTGGGTTTGGGGTTAACCCATGGGATCTGGGACCCACAGGGCTTGGTCAGTGGACTCCAGAGAGGGTCCTAGGCCTCAGGTGGGCCTTGGAAGTGGTCTAAGGTGGGCCTGGTGTGGGCCCAAAACTGTTGTACATGAAACTAAAGAATGACAATAGAGTTTCTACCGTCATTCTTGGCAGTTTCAAGTTTGATGTACTTTAACCATGGTTAATGAGGTGGGATGACCATAGAAGGACCAGGGTGAGTTAAAGGGAGGCTTAGGGTTCTGATCCATGCCCTGGATTGGATCAGAGTTTGCTCAGGTGGGGCCCATAGGGGTTGAAACAGAAAGTGTCAGGAATGGTGGTATTGAGTTTACTGTCATTCCTGGAATTTTCCAGAATTGTGCTTGTGCCCTACAAGGCTATGCTCTGATGAATCTAGGGGTTCTCTCATGGACTGAAGGACCCCAAAAGACTTGAGATGGCCTAAGGTTGGTGCTATACCCTTGAGGGGTTCCCCAAACCTATGAAGAAGGTGGGGGATACCCCCTACTGTGGGTTTTCAGCCAAACAACAAGAGATTAAGTCCCTTGGAAGGACCAGGGGCTCACATGGATGTGAAAAACAACGAAAAAAAGGAAGAGAGAGGGGAGGCTAGGGCCCTACCCTACTACTACTGCTGTCCTTACCGAAGTGAAGGTGGATGGCAGTGGTGGTGGCTTACGATGGTGGTGCTGCATAAAGGGGTAGAGGGCTGAGCTGGGTGAGTCTTGAAGGCTTCTGGTGAGGCTGGAAGAGTGTTGGAGAGGGCTAAAGCCTTGGCAACTGGGCAAGGACTCGGATAAGATGTTTTTTTTTCAGATCCTTTTGAAGGTGGTGGGGGCTGCCATTTATAAAGAGGAGCTTGGGGACACCATAGGCATTGGGACGGTTGTAGGTGGGAAACTCTGAGGCTTGGGGGGTTCAGGAGGCGGAGCATGGCTGCCCAGAAGCGTGCCTGGGTGTGCAGGGGGCGGTTGAGTTGCTGAACACGAAACCAGGTAATGGCGAAAGAATAACTACCGCCATTACCTTTCTAGGCAAAAAAACAAATGGCGGTAGATAAACTACCGCCAATCCTAGACAATAACCAAACAGGTCTTGAGCTAACAGTGCATAAGGTACGGGGGAGATTTTTGAATTTTTGGGCCCCCTTGGGCCCAAACCGAAGGTTTAGGCCCTAGGGGCCTTGGATTTAAGGGTTTAAGCCCTAAGGGCTTAAGGCTAGGCTAGGGCTAGGTCCTAGGGTAGTCTAGGGTTTACCCTAGGGTTTTTCGTAAGGTTTAGCTAGGGTTTATCCTAGGGTTTAACTAGGGTTTGTCCTAGGGTTTAACTAGGGGTTTACCTAGGGTTAGGGGACTCGACTGGGGATAACCATGGTTAAAGGACCTTAACCATGGTTAAAAAGGGATGTAAAAATTGGGTGCTTACACCTACTTCTACTCTTGATTCTCCTGTTCATTCTCCTATCATTCCTCCATCTTCTGCAGTAGAGCAGAGCCAGAGCCAGAGCTACCAGTAGAGTTAGAGTCTGAGGATGAACCAGAGGCAAAGGTTGAGCCTGAGTGGCCAGATGTGATGGTTGAGGCTGAGTATCCTGAGTCTTCCCACAGATAGGACTCACCTCACCTTGATGACTCAGTGCCAGTATTTGAGCCACCCTCCCGGGCTGTAGCATCAGAGGATCAGACGAGCCTTATGGCTGGGCAGATTGCTTCCATGGCTTTTAGCATGGACCAATTTCAGAAGGAGATGATAAAAAGCCAGATCCAGTTCCAGGCTTCATTGAGAGAGTGTTTTGAGAGCCTCCAGTCTGAGACTAGAGATAGACTGTCATCTCTAGAGTCCAGGATGGATGGTATCCAGGTTGAGTTGAAGAGGAGATATGAGCAGATAGAGCCTCAGCTTGAGGAGATAGAGATAGCTGGAGAGGTTATCAAGAACAGAGTAGACTCTATCCTGTCTCTGATAGAAAGAAAGGCAGTGGATGCTTCTGTGGTGAGTGAGAGGCTGAGTGATGATGTCACCAGCATTAGGAAAGCTGTAAATGTGTAGGCTAGCTACCTTCATCAGATGTCCACCCTGCTAGATGCTCAGGCTCCTATTATGAGTGAAATGGCTTCTAGAGTTACTCAAGTAGTCGTTGAGATGATGAGCATAAAGAACAAGCTGTCTCACATTCCTATCCCTATTGATGTGGATGTCCCAACCCAACCTCAAGCACAGCCAGCTGAGCAACCTCAAAGAAAACCAGCAAAGCAAGTGATCTCAAGTGACACCTCTTCCTCCTTAAGGGACTTATCAAAGGCTAAAACATCAAAGAAGAAGATCCCTACCTCAAAGCCTGATCATAGGAGGAAGAGAGAGCAATTGTGATGAAGACCTTGTTGGCATGTATTTTTCTTTGGAAAATATACACACACTTGTACCTACATTTATGATATATATATATGATCTTTTTACAGTCTTATAATGAGTTGTTTATTAATTTTCTCCACTATGTTTTTTTTTATGCTGCCAAGGGGGAGAAAAATGTGAATGATGCTTATGAGCAAAATGTGAAAATATGGATGAATGGGTGCTTTGTTTTTGAATTATGATATATATGATGTGTGGTTAATATATAATCTATATTGACTTGCAATGAAATGAAACAAATGCTTATGTCTTTGGAAATTTGGACTTTTGGTTAAGACTCATAAAATTCTAAAATTTGAGTACTATTTCTTATTCTTGAATGATCTAAAATATGCATAAGAAATAAAAACTAAACCATTTTATATACATGCATATGCTTAGGGGGAGCTAACCTCAAAAAATTTATTAAATATATATATTGAGGGGGAGCTCAATCCCAAGACATTCACATTATTATGTCATCATAAAAAAGGGAGAGATTGTTAGCCTTAAGGTTACAACTCTAAGTACCCTTAATAGTTTCGATGATAACACAATAATGGAGTGATCATTATGGTGCTAATGTTTCTATTTAGTCTATGTACTTTCAGAGAAAAGGAGCATTAAAAGTCATTCAAGCCATGAAGAATCGAAAGATCAAATACTCAAGTGAATCAACTCAAAAACCAAGTATCAGTCATTTCAAAGAAAAAACTTCATGGACTCAAGCCAAATTCATAAAGGAAAGTCAAGACTGAAGTTCCATAAGTTCAGAAATAAGACCAAATCTCAAAGTAGTCTTATGTTAATTTTAAGAGTATCTAGGACTATGTAAAAGTCCTCAAGATCTTGGAACTTTATTGCTAAAAAATACCTAGATTAGGATATTTAGAATAGTTTGGACATCATCCTAAGGACCTAAAATGATTAAAATAATGATTTTATGAATGCCTATAGACCAAGACTTCATTCCTATCAAATCGTTCTTATAAAGATGAGTTCTCTGTAAAAAATCAAAGAACTCGTTGACGAGTGGCCTAAATAGTAGCTCAAGTTTGAGCACTATCTCCCCACTTGTTGACGACTCCTCATCACTCATCGACGAGTGCTTGCGGGAACTGAACATAACGGCTAGTTTTCAATGCCTATTTCGCATTAAATGTTCTCACAACGGCCAAATTGATTGCTCAAATATAAATATAGCTTATTTACGAACGAATAATAACAATCCAATACTATTCATTGATTATCCAATCAGTTCTAGCATTCAATACTATGTTTTTCATTGAAAACCTAGAATCTCAACCCCTGTGTGTTTTAGCATTCAATTCCAATTATCTTTGAAGGATTATTAGATTTGCTTTTCACTCTTATTTAGCTCATCAAGGAGCTTTCAATTTTGGATGAATCATCCAACCACTCATTGTAAAAAGATTAGTCAAGAATCAAGGATTCTTGCACTAGTGAAGAAGAGTTCTTCTTGTAGCCAAGAGAGGCACTCTCTTGAAAATGCTTTATCCTGATCCTGAGAAAAGGATTGTAAAAAGTAAAATCCTCACCCGTGAAGAAGGATTGTAAAGGCTTACTCTCTGCCCGTAAAGAAAAGTACAATCAGTGGAATCGTGTGAAAATCCTTAAAGCGGGAAGCTTAAAGGCGGGGATGTAGGTAAGTTGCTGAACCCTGATATCAATCTCGTGTGTGGTTTCTCTAATTTCTCTCTCTCTTTGTGTTTAACTTATTTATTGCTTGTAGCAGTTTTGTTAATTCATTTAAATTCCGCATAAATCACTTAGAAATTTTTTTTAATTGCCATTGACCCTAATCACCCCCCCTCTAGGGTCCATTAGCTGGGCAACAAATAATTTTTTTAAGTACATTGATAAGCACTAAATTCAATTAAAAAAAAATTAAAAGGGCATATTTTTTTTTGGGATGTCATGTGATTCACGTGAAAGCTTGAGTTAAAACTTAAACGGAAATAATTATGTTAATGTATACTAAATATATCTTACCAATAAAATGGTATACTAAATATACAGTACACCTTGAGGGAACAAAGATGTATCGGAACCTCAAGGGACAGTTTTGGTGGCAGAACATGAAGAGGGATCTTGCAGAGTATGTATCCCGGTGCTTAGTGTGTCAGCAAGTGAAGGCAGAACACATTAGACCGGTGGATCTATTACAGTCTCTCCCTATTCTTGAGTGGAAATGGGAGAACATTTCTATGGACTTTATTGTAGGGTTGCCACAAACGGCTAGGAACTCTGATGTTATTTGGGTCGTGGTTGACAGACTGACAAAGTCCGCCCATTTCTTGCCATACCGGACTACATTCAACTTGAACCAGTTAGCTGGACTGTACATCAAGGAAATAGTTCATTTGAACAGAGTGACATTGAGCATTGTGTCAGACAGGGATCCTAGATTCACTTCCCGATTCAGGAAAAGCTTCCAGAGCGCCATCGGTTCCCGTTTGGACTTTCGTATGGCCTTTCATCAATAGACCGACGGGCAAACCGAAAGGATAAACTAGGTGATAGAGGACATGCTCTGAGACTATATGTTTGACTTTAAAGACAGTTGGAAAGATCACTTGCCTTTAGTGGAGTTCGCTTACAATAACAGTTATCAAGCGAGTATCCAAATGGTGCCTTTTGAGGTCTTATACGGGAGAAGTTGTAGATCTCCTTTGTATTGGGATGAAGTCGGAGAAAGAAAGGTGCTAGGCCCTGAGTTGATTGAACAGACCGCAGACAGGGTCAAGGTAATCAGGGAAAGATTGAAGGTGGCACAGGACCGACAGAAGAGCTACGTCGACACTCGTAGGAGGGATCTTGAATTCTTTGTTGACGATTTTGTGTTTGTCAAGATCTTGCTGACAAAGGACATTATGAGATTTGGCAAGAGAGGAAAGCTCAGTCCTCGGTATGTTAGTCCATTCGAGATCATCAACAGAATAGGTGAGGTGGCTTACCAAGTTGCTCTACCCACTCACATGGTAGCAGTCCACAATGTGTTCTAAGTTTCTATGCTCCAGAAGTATATCCTGGATCCGTCCCATGTCATCGAGCTTGACCCGGTAGAGATTCGGGAGGATCTCACACTGGTTAAGCCACCAGTTCAGATCTTGGATAGGCGAGATCAAGTCTTGCGTAACAAGACAATTCCCTTGGTTCTGGTAAGATGGCAACACCGTTCCATGGAAGAGGCTACATGGGAGCACGAGGCCGAAGTGAGAGAAAAATATCCTCGTTTGTTTGTTTAGAACTTTGGTGTTCTCTTTTGTATCATGTTTTCTTGTATATCCTTGCATCGTCCTAATTTCGGGATGAATTTTGGTGAGGGGGGGGGGGGGCGAAAGGATGTAGAACCCCGAAACATCTTGCACGTGGGTGATGAACAATATTTTTGGTCAAAGGGTCTTTCACGTGTTTTGAACTTGTCCTTAATCAGAAAAGGTTAGTAACAACTTAGGTGTGAGGTGTGAAGGGGTTATTGCCCTAAAAATGATGAAAAACAAGGTTCAAAAACACCCCAAAAGGGGTGTGCATGTGAAAAAGAGGAAATCTGGGATCGACAATTGATCGTCATTGCAGAAAAACAGAGCAAACTTCCGGGTCTCCAACGATCGATCGTCGAAGCCTGATGATCGATTGTCATGAACCCAGAGGCTTGGGCAACTCACTGGAATTTGGATGATCGATCGTCCCAAACATGACGATTGATCGCCCAAAACCCAGAAATCAGGGTAGCTAACTAGAGTGTGGACGATCGATCGTCCCAAGTTCAATGATCGATGGTCATCGTGAAAACCTATTTTTTTTAACACGCGGAAATAAGGGTTTTACCCTTTAGCCTATAAATAGAAAGTCATTTGGGGGTTTTGGGGTTTAACCTAAACCTAAGAAGGAGAGAAAGGAGGGGACAGATTGGGAGATTCCAAAGAAGAGGGTTTGCATCTAAGATCAAGAGGAGCTCTACTCAAGTTGGATCCCCATCAAGCAAGGATTTCTCCATTTTTCAAGGTGGTGTTCTTCCTCAAGCTTGGGGCTCCAAATTGAAAGGGTTTTTCTTCAAGATAGGAGTTAATCCTCAAGGTTAGTACACCCTCCTAACTAATTTGGTAATAACCTAGATTTCCTTTAAATAATGCTATGGATTGATCTTAGATATTTCATTTTCTTGAAATGCTTTAATTTCCCAAAATAAACAAGATAAAATAATGGTTGTGGATGTATGGATGGATGGTGGTTGAGGTGATTGGATGCCATGTGAATGTGGATGTGTTGTGTGATGGAAAATGGTGGAAGGACAATGTACACATAATGAACACACTCTATGTGTTTGATGAAATGTTGAACTTAAAAACATGAACGAAATGTAGGTTGCATGTCAAGTGATTGATGAAATGCATGAATGAGGACTAAACTAAGAAAATGAAAACATGATTTAGGGGTTTCACCCCAATTGGTAAATTTGAATGAAATGTTCTATATGTTACTTCTAAACTCACATGTTTAGGGGATTGGAGAAATGCTATATGATGTTTATCATTTATGTCACCATGATATTACCAATTGTTATGCATGCATGAACATGTCACTACGATTTCCACAACTTGCTACACACAAGCACGGATATACGTATGAACCGAGGTTTTCTCATAAGCGCTAAGAATATAAATAATAAGTGAAACTCATTAGGGATTACACGAACCATCTCATGCGCATAATTATGGTAGATTGCCAAGGAGGTTGGTAGCCCTGGACAAGGGTGCTAACTTCTTGCTCACAAGTAAATGGAACGTCAAGGAGGTTGGCAGTCTTGGTTAAGGGTGCTAGCCTCTTGCTCATAAGTATATTGGATTGTCAAGGAGATTGGTAGCCCAAGGTTGTGGGGTGCTAATCTCTTGCTCACAAGAAGGTCTCACAAGTATATTGGATTGTCAAGGAGGTTGGTAGCCTAGGGTTGTGTGGGTGCTAACCTCTTGCTCACAAGAAGCTCTCACAAGTATATTGGATTGTCAAGGAGATTGGTAGCCCAAGGTTGTGAGAGTGCTAATCTCTTGCTCAGAAGAAGGTCTCACAAGTATATTGGATTGTCAATGAGGTTGGTAGCCCAGGATTGTGCGGGTGCTAACCTCTTGCTCACATGAAAAGCCCACAAGAAGGTCTCTCAAGTATATTAGATTGTCAAGGAGATTGGTAGCCCAAGGTTGTGAGGGATCTAATTTTTTACTCACAAGAAGATCTCACAAGAACTTACAAGAACTCATAAGAACTCACATAACTCGCAGATAGTGTTTTGTGTTTTACGCGAAATATGATTTAACGAATGAATTTGTATGTTGGTTGTTAAGAATGATTATGAACTATATTCCTTTAAGAACTTGCATATGATACTGTATTCCTTTAAGCACTTGTGTATGATATTTGCTTGTTATTACTATTGTTAGCTAGGAGCTTTACTCGTTGAGTATTCCATACTCAGTCGTACTTTTATGTCGGTAGGTACACGGGTCCCTTTTGACATTTGTGCTCCAAGTAGTTGGGTTGAGAAGGACTATGACGAGGAGAAGCCTTATGTAGATCCAGTAGTAGAGCCCCAGGTGGAGGCGAGGAACTTAGATAGCTGGCCATTGCCTGAGGATTATTGAGAAGGAGAGAGAATTGTATGAATTTTGTATTTTGATAGGTGGGCATGTCCACCTTTACCGTTTATGTTTGTATAAAACTTGGAATACTGGTCACATGTATATAGCAAGAAAAAGTTGGTTGATGTTTTTGCATTGTTTAGCTTCTACACTCTGTATCATGTCCTTATTATAGTATGTGTTACCATGTTCATTACAGGATGGTTTACCAGGTTAAGCATAGTCACACCTAAAGTATCCCTTAACTTCTAGGGGGTATTTTGGGGTGCGACAGAAGTGGTATCAGAGCCTAGGCATTAGAGTCCCTAGAGTCACTTAGAACTGATACCATGATTGAACAAGGCAATAGGGTCATTTTAAAGAGTTGTATTCCAAGTATAGACTAACAAGTTAGTCTTAGTCCATAACCGGTTGGGAACCAACTGAATCTAGTGTCATACGCTAAAAACACGGCTTGTAATCTATACTATTGATTGTATACTTTGGTGTATTAATATATCTATACTCATTGAATATTGAGTGATTGTTAAAATGGTTGTTGAATACATATCCAAGTTAGACTCATGTTATGCTGTTGTTCTCAGGATTTAATCATGAGACACGGAGCTCGAGGTCGCAGATACAATACAAGGGGGAGTGGAAGTGATGCTCCTTCGGGTGATGAACAACCCGATTTTGCTCAAGCCTTTGCATCTATAGTTGAGACTTTGGCTATGCTAGTGGCTAGGCCAGTTGCTGTTACTCCTGTTACACCTACACCTCCTCCTATACACCATGCTTCAGGACTGGAGGCATTTAGGAGATTGCGTCCTCCTACTTTCTTTGGTACTATTGATCCCATAGTCGTAAAGGCCTGGGTGATGCAATTAGAAAATATTTTCTAAGCACTCCACTGTACGGATGAACAGAGAGTGGAATGGGCCACATTTGTGATGGAAGGTGTGGCCGAGCACTGGTGGAGAGCAGCATAGAGACAGAGGGAGTCCACCAAGTCAGGGGAGCCATTGACATGGCCAGAGTTTCTGGATGTCTTCTACAAGCAATATTTTTTAGCTGTTGTCAGAGAACAGAAGGAGATTGAGTTTATGACTCTTGAGCAGGGAGAGTTAAGTGTGGCCGACTATGAGGCTACTCTCATGGAATTGTTAAGATTCGCACCCCACTTGAACGCATCCGAACATATACGGGTCAGAAAGTTTAAGCGAGGATTGAAGCCCTCCATTAGAGACAGGATCTCAATGTTCCATGTGGGCACCTGGGGAGAGGTTGTGAGCAAGGCGAAGCTCGTTGAGAAGAAATTAGAGGAATTCTTCAAGAGGAGAGAAATGGTAAGAGACCAGTCCAGTGGATCAGCAGAGAAGAAGGCTAGGACAGCTCCATATCAGGCATCCAGGCCAATGCAGTCACAGAGGCCTCCCTTGGTACCACATGCATTTCGCCCGACTACTACACCGGTACCTCGCCCCGCTTTTTCACAGGCCACTCGATATGTGCCACCCACATCCTCGTCGTCATTTGAGGAATGCCCCAATTGTGGCCGAAAACACAAGGTCGGAGAGTGTCGCAAACTTTTGGCGGGTGCTTTCACTGTGGAGTTGTGAATCACATGATCAAGGATTGCCCTCGTAGGCAGTTGCAACCCGTCCAGCCTCAGGGGAGCAGGCCTCCAGTTCGACAGATGTCCCAGCAGAGATCTTCTCAAGCTTTGGCATCTAGACCCACACAGCCCACACCACCGCCTAGTAGGGCAAACCAGGGTCGGGTCTTTGCATTGTTGAAACAGGACGCACATACATCTGACGATGTCGTGCAAGGTATGCTTGAATGCTAAAGTTTCAAATGAGAAATGGTTGCTACTATATGATATGATTGTTTATGTGTGCAACATGTTACCTATGATGTATGTCTTTTGCTTGTTGAAATTTATTAACGTGAATTACTTAATCTCACAGGCGCCTTGTTAGTGAATGAATGCCTAGCTCGAGTATTGATCGACACAGGATCCACTCATTCTTTTGTATCGCCTAGTTTTGCGAAGGGTTTCACCTTCGAGTCCAGTCAGATGAAGCAAGAGTTGACCATTTCAACTCTGCTTGGCAAGTCAGTTGATACGGACCGGATACACGAGGATTGTGTAGTTCAAGTGGGGACGAATGAGCTGTTGGCTGACCTCATTGTCCTGGATTTTGATGTCATTCTACGGATGGATTGACTATCGACTCACCACGGACATGTGGCATGTTTTGAGAAGATGGTGAATTTCAGGCCGGAAGGAGTTAAGCCTTTTCACTTTCGATGACTACAAAGAAGAGACATTGCCCGCTTCGCGGCTCTAAGCTTAACAAAACTAGAGGCACAAGACTCCTCAGCTATTTCAGTAGTGAGTGAGTATTTGGATGTATTTCTCGAGGACTTGCAAGATTACCTCCAGATAGGGAGATAGAGTTTGCAATAGAGCTTGCCCCAGGAACGACTCTAATCTCTAAAGCTCCGTTCAAAATGGCCCTAATTGAATTGAAGGAATTGAATGAGCAGATAGAAGAGTTGCAACAGCTTGGTTTCATCCAACCAAGTGTGTCACCATAGGGAGCACTAGTACTCTTCGTTAAGAAGAAGGATGGGTCGATGAGAATGTGCATCGACTATAGACAGTTAAACAAGGTCATGATCAAGAATCGTTATCCCTTGCCACAGATAAAGGATTTGTTCGACCAGCTGAAGGGAGCAAGATTCTTCTCTAAGATTGATCTCCGATCAGGCTATCATCAGTTGAAGATTAAGGCCAAAGATGTTCCAAAGACTGTCTTTAGGACTTGGTATGGGCACTACGAGTTCCTAGTCATGCCTTTTGGTCTGATGAACGCGTCGATTATGGATCTGATGAATCAGGTGTTCAAACCTTTCCTCGATCAGTGCGTCATTGTATTCATCGATGATATCTTAGCGTATTCCCTGACACGGGAGGATCATGATCGAGACCTTCGCCTTACACTTGAGACTCTTTGGAAGCATAGTCTGTATGCTAAGTTGAGCAAGTGTGAGTTTTGGTTGGAAATGGTGACATTCCTTGGCTACGTAGTATTTACCGAGGGTATCTCAGTCGATCCGACAAAGGTAGAGGCAATGATGAGCTAGGAAAGACCCAAGAGTGTTACCGAGATACGTAGTTTCCTTGGCTTGGTAGGCTACTACCGGAGATTCGTAGAGGAGTTCTCCAGCTTAGTGGCACCACTCACGTATTTAACACGAAAAAAATACTAAGTTCGCTTGGAGCGAAAAGTGTGAAGCGAGCTTTACAGAGTTGAAGAAGAGGCTTACTATGGCCCCCGTTCTCATAGTGTCATCTGGAAGTGGAGGTTTCGTGGTTTACAATGATGCCTCGAATATTGGGCTCGGATGTGTTCTTATGCAGCGCGGGAATGTTATCGCCTATGCTTCTGGGCAGTTGAAGGAACATGAAAAGAATTACCCTACTCATGATTTGGAGTTGGCCACGGTGGTATTCACGTTAAAGATTTGGCGGCATTACCTTTATGGGGAACCATTTGATGTTTTCACAGATCATAAAAGTTTAAAGTACCTGTTTTCCGAAAAGGAGTTAACTTGAGGCAACGGCGTTGGATGAAATTTTTAAAGGATTATGAATGCTCTATCCAATACCATCCGGGCAAGGCGAATGTGGTGGCTGATGCACTTAGCAGGCTTGGCTCACATGATGTTGCAAGAGTGGAAGTTGTTGGAGGATGCGTCCAACCTCGATATCAGTTTAGTCTCACTACCTTTGGGTCGGTAATGGCTAATAACACCGTTAGGCCTTACATCTTGGGCCGGATCCGAGAGTTACAAGGATCGGATGCCGAGCTACTTACTTATCGAGACAAGATGATTAGTAGTGGTAGCGAGGACTTCTTTATGAAGGGTGATGGAACTATCACGTTCAAAGGAAGAACATGTGTTCCAACCGATAAGGAGCTTAGAAAGGAAATTTTGAATGAAGTCCACTGGTCCAAATATATGGTACACCCTGGGGGAACAAAGATGTATCAGAACCTCAAGGGGCACTTTTGGTGCCGGAACATGAAGAGGGATGTTGCAGAGTATGTAACCCGATGCTTGGTGTGTCAGCAAGTGAAGGCAGAGCACATGAGATCGGCGGGTATATTATAGTCTCTCCTTATTCCTGAGTGGAAATGAGAGAACATTTCTATGGACTTTATTGTGGGGTTACCACGGACGGCTAAGAACTCCGATGCTATTTGGGTCGTGGTTGACAAATTAATGAAGTCCGCCCATTTCTTACCGTACTGGACTACATTCAACTCAAACCAGTTAGCTGCACTGTACATGAAGGAAATAGTTCGGTTGCATGGAGTGCCATTGAGTATTGTGTCAGACAAGGATCCTAGATTCACTTCCCGATTCTGGAAAAGCTTCCAGAGCGCTATCGGTTTCCGTTTGGACTTGCACGACCTTTCATCCACAGACCGACGGGCAAACCGAAAGGATAAACCAGGTCATAGAGGACATGCTCCGAGCCTGTATGCTTGACTTTAAAGATAGTTGGGAAGATCACTTACCTTTGGTGGAGTTCGCTTACAATAACAGTTATCAGGCGAACTTCCAAATGGCTCCTTTTGAGCCTTCTACAGGAGAAGTTGCAGATCTCCTTTGTATTGGGATGAAGTTGGGGAAAGAAAGGTGCTAGGCCCCGAATTGATTGAATAGACCGTAGACAGGGTCAAGGCAATCAGGGAAAGACTAAAGGTGGCACAGGACTGACAGAAGAGCTACGTTGACACTCATAGGAGGGATCTTGAATTCCTTGTTGGCGATTTTGTGTTCGTCAAGATCTCACCGATAAAGGGCATTATGAGATTTGGCAAGAGAGGAAAGCTCAGTCCTTGTTATGTTGGTTTGTTCGAGATCATCACCAGAATAGGTGAGGTGGATTACTGAGTTGCTCTAACCGCTCACTTGGCTGCTGTCCACAATGTGTTCCACGTTTCCATGCTCTGTAAATATATCTCGGAATCCATCTCATGCCATTGAGCTTAACCCGGTAGAGATCTGGAAGGATCTCACACTAGTTGAGCCACCAGTTCAGATCGTGGATAGGCGAGATCAAGTCTTGCGTAATAAGACCATTCCCTTGGTTCTGGTAAGATGGCAACACCATTCCATGGAAGAGGCTACATGGGAGCACGAGGCCGAAGTGAGAGAAAAATATGCTCATTTGTTTGTTTAGAACTTTGGTGTTCTCTTTTGTATCATGTTTTCTTGTATATCCTTGTATCGTCCTAATTTCGGGGGCAAAATTTTTGTAAGGGGGGGGGGGGGAGGATGTAGAACCCCGAAACTTCTTGAACGTGGGTGATGAACAATGTTTTTGTTCAAAGGATCTTTTACGTGTTTTGAACTTGTCCTTAATCAGAAAAGGTTAGTAACAACCTAGGTGTGAGGTGTGAAGGAGTTATTGCCCTAAAAATGATGAAAAATAAGGTTCAAAAACACCCCAAAAGGGGTTTGTAGGTGAAAAAGGGGAAATCTGGGATCGACGATCGATCGTAGCATGGCGATGATCGATCGTCGTTGCAGAAAAACTAAGCAAACATCCTGGTCTCCTTTGATCGATTGTCGAAGCCTGACGATCGATCATCATGAACCCAGAGACCTGGGCAACTCACTGGAATTTGGACGATTGATCGTCCCAAACCTGGCGATTGATCGCTCAGAACCCAGAAATCGGGGCAGCCTACTAGAGTGTGGACAATTAATCGTCCCAAGTTCAATAATCGATCGTCATCGCGAAAATCTCTTTTTTTTAACACGCGGAAATAAGGGTTTTACCCTTGAGCCTATAAATAGAAAGTCATTTAGAGGTTTTGGGGTTTAACCTAAACATAAGAAGGAGAGAAAGGAGAGGAGAGATTGGGAGAATCTAAAGAAGAGAGTTTGCATCTAAGATCAAGAGGAGCTCTAGTCAAGTTGGATCCCCCATCAAGCAAGGATTTCTCCATTTTTCAAGGTGGTGTTCTTCCTCAAGCTTGTGACTCCAAATCAAAAGGGTTTTTCTTCAAGATAGGAGTTAATCCTCAAGGATAGTACACCCTCCTAACTAACTGGGTGATAACCTAGATTTCCTTTAAAGAATGCTATGGATTGATCTTAGATATTTCATTTGCTTGAAATGCTTTAATATCCCAAAATAAATAAGATAAAATAATGGTTGTGGATGTATGGATGGATGGTGGTTGAGGCGATTGGATGCCATGTGAATGTGGATGCATAGTGTGATGGAAAATGGTGGAAGGATAATGTACACATAATGAACACACTCTATGTGTTTGATGAAATGTTGAACTTAAAAACATGAACGAAATGTTAAGAAGAGGTTGCATGTCAAGTGTTTGATGAAATGCATGATTAAGGACTAAACTAAGAAATTGAAAACATGATTTAGGGGTTTCTCCCTAATTGGTAAATTTGAATGAAATGCTCTATATGCTACTTCAAAACTCACATGTTAAGGGATTGTAGAAATGCTATATGATGTTTATCATTTATTTCACCATGATATCACCAATTGTTATACATGCATGAACATGTCACTATGATGTTTCTTAGTGCTATATGATGTTTCTCATAAGCACTAAGAATAGAAATAATAAGTGAAACTCATAAGGGATTACACGTATGATCTTATACGCATAATTATGGTAGATTGCCAAGGAGGTTGGTAGCCCCGGATAAGGGTGGTAACCTCTTGCTCACAAGTAAATGGAACGTCAAGGAGGTTGGTAGTCCCGGTTAAGGGTGCTAACTTCTTGCTCACAAGTATATTGGATTGTCAAAGAGATTGGTAGCCCAAGGTTGTGCAGGTGCTAATCTCTTGCTCACAAGAAGGTCTCACAAGTATATTGGATTGTCAAGGAGGTTGGTAGCCTAAGATTGTGTGGGTGCTAACCTCTTGCTCACAAGAAAATGTCAGAAGTATATTGGATTGTCAAGGAGATTGGTAGCCTAAGTTTGTGTGGGTGCTAATCTCTTGCTCAGAAGAAGGTCTCATAAGTATATTGGATTGTCAAGGAGGTTAGTAGCCCAGGGTTGTGCGGGTGCTAACCTCTTGCTCATAAGAAAAGCTCACAAGAAGGTCTCACAAGTATATTGAATTATCAAGGAGATTGGTAGCCCAAGGTTGTGCGGGTGCTAATTTCTTGCTCACAAGAAGACCTCACAAGAACTCATAAGAATTCACATGACTCACATATAGTGTTTTGTGTTCTACGCGAAATATGATTTGACGAATGATTTTGTATATTGGTTTTTAAGAATGATTATGAACTGTCTTCCTTTAAGCACTTGCATATGATATTTGCTTGTTATTACCATTGTTAGTTAGGAGCTTGTACTTGCTGAGTATTTCATACTCAGCCGTACTTTTATGTTGGCAGGTACACAGGTTCCTTTTGACATTTACGCTCTGGGTCAAGCTGAGACTCTCTAGCATAATCGGTTAATGTTTATTTTAGGACTAGTTAATGAAACTAGTATCTTCAGAGCAATGATTGATGGAGGTTCGGCCGTCAACATCCTCCCAAGAAGGATGCTGTCCAAACTTGGCGTACAAATAGGCCGGCTACATGAAAGCAGCCTGATCATCCAAGGCTTCAACCAAACTGAACAGATGCCCATGGGCATGATCAACCTCAAGATCAGGTTCGTGGATATCGCTAAGACTACAAGGTTTCTGGTGATCGATGTTGATACATCATATAACGCTTTGTTGGGGCGTCAATGGATGCATAACCATCTGCTTGTGCCATCCACCTATCACCAATGCCTTAAATACCCTCAAGGGAACCGGCAAGCAAAGATCGATGCTGATGATGATCCTTTCAATGATGTGGAGGCATATTACGCAGATGCGCGTTTCTATGTCAAAAGTGCCCAAAGAAGCATTCAACAGAAACCCAAAGGGGAAAAAGTTGAAAGTGGCCCAAAGAGCAATCATAGACTTGCTCAAACTGCAGTTCCGAAAAGGGTGTTCAAATATACCCTAAAGTCCCAAAGAAAAGGACAACCAACCCTGACTTTTTTCGAATCCCCCCAAAATTCTGAGAAGGGAAAACTAGCATATCCCTTCCGGATTCACGAGTTTGAACAAGTTAACCCTCTTCAAGCTCTGAAAGGTGATCATATGGTCCATTTGAGGAAGATGGACTGTACAATTGTAGAAACTACCTCCAGTCTTACTATCTTGATCAAGAAAAGAGGACAGAAGCCGATGCTCTTTAATTTCCTAGGTTCATATGACAGGATAAACTCCTCATGAACCGATGAAAAGAGTAGGATCGCCAATCCTTATAGGAAGAAAATAAGCTTTGGTAAAACAACTACCAAACTTCTCAAGGCCAAGAGTTTGATCACGAAGAAGGAGAGCACGTCAAAGGAACTCTCCTGCTGGCTTATGAAGCCATGCTGAAAATCGAGCAATATAAAGCCCTGAATACTGGTAACTATGTTGATACAGATATGCCAGGAATTAGGTATAATCCTCCAGTCTTTGTATTTGGAGGAAATTATAACCAGACAATAAATATGGTCATGGTTAGGGAGGAGTCCATGTTAGAAAAAGTTTCCATGGAATGGATTCCAGAAGAATCGAAGTCCCTACAAGCATCTCCATGGGTTGAGACGGCATATCAAGATATGATTGATGGCCTAGCTAAGGTCAGTCTTGGTGCATGGTAGAAATGGCTGACAGCAGAAGTTATTCCCAGTTTCATTATTCTATCCAAAGGAATATCGGAAAAGCCCATCGTTTTTCATTCTGCAGGGCAAACAGGCAAAGCCACCCCTCGAAACAATAGAAGGAACAGAAAAATGAACCCTCATCAAAGGAAACCCATGTTTAATCCAAAAATCAAGAAAATGCTCGAGAAACATTGATTGAACACTGAAGAAGAAAAGCGAGCTGAGCACGAAATCATGTCGGCACTCAAGACTTCAGCTAGCTATAAGCAGGTTAGCTCCAGCTTGAGAAAATCTGAGTTAGAAAATCCTGATCTTCTACCAAATGATGATCTAGTCTGGGCCGTGAATACAATTACGGTAGATGAAGACTCCTATTCAGGAGAAGAAATGATCATGAAAGAACCATCGAAAGAAACAGAAGTCCGTCCGGCTCCTCCAGAATTTGAAGCAGGAGGTCAAGCAACAGTTGATGATCTTCTCGAAGTTAACCTCGATTCAGAATAAGACCCAAGACCAACCTTCATCAGTGCCTCTCATCTCCAACTTGGCTTGAAGATGCCAACCGTTTTCCCAGCTGATGAAGAAGGGAATACCGTTTCAATGGGATGAAGCTTGCCAAAATGCTCTGGACAGCATCAAGACTTATCTCACAAATTCACCAGTCCTTATGGGTCCCATTAGAGGAAAACCACTTATCCTCTATATCACAGCACTCGAAGGGTCTCTCGGAGCTCTCCTTGCTCAACATAATGATCAAGGAAAATAAAATGTGTTATATTACCTAAACAGGACACTAGTTGGAGTAGAATGCAGATGCGGTCTGATAGAGAAAGTCTGTTTGGCCCTCATTTTCACTTTGAAGAAATTAAGGCATTATATGCTATAGCATTCGGTGAAACTGACATCCAGTGCCGATCCCCTCAAATACATAATATCCCATCCTACTCTCTCTGGCAAAATGGAGAAATGGGCAGTACTCTTGTCCGAATTCGAAATCAAATTTGTACCCCAAAAAGTGGTGAAAGGGCAAGCCCTTACTGATTTCCTTGCAGTACATCCGGTTCCTGCAGATTCACCTTTGGTCACCGACCTTCCAGATGAATAAGTTATGCAAGTTCAAGTCAAATCAGGTTGGAAGATGTATTTCGACGGAGCTTCAAGAAGCTCTGATGGAATCAAGTGCATCAACCTGAAGGAGAACAAATTAGGTGTGGGTATTGTTTTTGTCATACCAAACAACGCAATACTACCTTATTCCTGCAACCTCACAGAAGAATGTTTAACAAATGAAACTGAATATGAAGCCCTGATAGCAAGTCTCGAATTGGCTTTTGAGATCCCGGTAGATGAACTAACCATCTATGGGGATTCAGAACTCATCATCAAACAAGTTCGAGGTGAATATGTCATGCGAAGAGTCAGCCTCCTCCCCTATCAGAAGAGAGTGGATCAACTAATTGCTCAAATTCTAAGAAGCAGTCTCTTCCATGTCCGTATGGGACTCAATAATCAAGCCGATGCTTTTTCCAGTCTTGCAGCATCTCTAACTCTGCCAACAGATAGGATGTTGATTATTACAGTAGGGGAAAGAAGAACTCTCAAACCCCTTCCAGAGATAGATCTCCTGGAAACAGTTTATTCTGTGACAATCAAAGAAAAAGATGAAGATTGATGATAGCCCTTCATCGATTATCTCCAATATGGTCAATTGCACGGATACCGTGCCAAGCTGACAGCCAGCATCTAGCTATCATAGGGCAGAGAATCTTTGATAAAGAGGATTCTCTGTCAAGCTGTGGGGATCCCAAGATAAAGATCCCCTCTTTTAAAATCCCATGGGATGCCACATGGCACCCCATAATCATGATAGGATTTGGACTATGTCCTATATCCTAGGAAATGATGTGATTAAACATCTTCCTTTTCGAAACCTAGTACAAGAGTCCTCAAAAGAAGAGGATTCTCTTAAGCTTTAGGAGTCTCCCAGATAAGGGAGACCCGTGAGCTGACATCCTCTAAGAGGAGAGCCCATCTTAACTTCCCTAAAAGAAATGAGTCAAAGAGAGAGACCAAAAGAGGACTATCTCAAACCTATAAAAGGAGGGTTTCTCACAAGAAACTCACATGACGCAAGAGACAAAAAAAGGACGATGAAAGAAGAAAAGCTCTCTCATCCCCTTCAAAGAACAGCCAGCAAAAAGCAAGCAGCAGCAGAAGAAGAAGACTCTTCTACATGGAGAACATCAGGTGAGCCTCATAAAAATGGCCACCACCATGTTCTTTTATTTTCTGCAAATATAAAGACCTCTATGAGGCACTTGTAATGCCTACATGAGATTTGGGCAACTCCATTGAATAAATACAAATACTTTATTCAACTCTTTATTCTTCTTTTAATTCTCCATCTTAATCAGAGGTTCTTCCTCAATATAGGGAATGTAATTTAACAATCTGAGTTTACTCAGATTGGAAGGATAGTCCCCCACAACAAACAATAAACTTCATACAACAATGATCCTCTATATACAAAGGTTGATGCTATCCAAGAGGAGATTTCTGTTGGTCAGATTGGTGGGGAATGATCAAGCGCATCTGGGGAATCAACGGTTCATCGGAATAGCGCGAGCAGTTCCATTCAAAACAAATACATAAAGATTGATTTTCTGCGATTTGATGGTGAAGACCTGATCTGGTGGATCTATCGAGCGGAGCAATTTTTTGCATACAATCAAACTAGGGAATTAGAAAAGGTATCACTTGCATCTTTTCATTTAGAACGTGATGCCTTTTAATGGTAACAAATAAGGTTAAAGGCGAGCTGTCTTGGGAAAATTTTACGAATGCCCTATGTGTTCGTTTCGGTCTGAGCGAATTTGCTGATTTTACTACTGCCCTTATGAAGCTAAAGCAAAACTCAACAATCCAAGATTACCAATCACAATTTGAGAGACTCGCAAATCGAGCTAACCCAACTGATGAATCATCGCTCATTAGTTGTTTTGTGGGTGGATTAAAGGAGGAGATACGACACACTATACAAATGTTTAAGCCCTCATCATTATTAGTTGCAAAGGGTCTAGCACGTTTACAAGAAGATAAACTTCTTGTTGAACATCATCAACAGAGACAATCTTCCAACCGGCCAATATTTCTACCTTCATCAACCACCACTCGCCCACCATCGAATACAACATCAACACCTAAGGAGACACTGTTGCTTACTCCACCGAGTATTCCCATCAAATGCCTTTCCCCCACGGAGATGAAGGCTCGTCATGATCGTGGTTTGTGTTATAATTGTGATGAACATTTCACACTAGGCCATCGCTGTAAACATCAGACACTCTTCCTCCTTGATGCTAAAGGTATTGATGAGGTTGAAGATGCTATTGAAGAAAATGAAGATTCCGATGGTGAGTCGGCAGCAATCTCAATACATGCAATATCTGGATTTTCATCCCCACAAACTATAAAGGTACGAGGATGCATCAAATGCAAACCTATTATTGTCCTTATTGACACTGGTAGCACACATAACTTTATGGACCCAAAAGCGTGTTGAGTGCCATATGCAGGCCAACACACCCTTCAATGTAATGGTCGCCGATAGGGAGCAACTTTCATGTCGTGGAAAGTGCACACATGTTCGTTTAACCATGCAGTGGTATAGACTTCACACAGATCTCTATCTTCTTCCACTCAATGGCAGCGATGCTGTGTTAGGAGCACAATGGTTACATATGCTTGGCCCTATTACATTGGATTTCTCTGAACTCAAAATGCAATTCAAAGATAGTGGAAAGAAGTTTACATTTAAAGGCAAGCATGCAGTTGCTCCCAAACTCGTTTCCAACCAGCAAATGAGTAGACTAATCCAAACAGAAAAACAAGGCATCGTGGCCCAACTCTTTAACATATCTACTAGTAAGGTTACCATCTCTATTCCTTCCTTTTTGCATCCTGTTATATCTGAATTTGCTATCGTTTTTGATGAGCCAATGGGGCTCCCTCCATGGCTTGCACATGATCATCTGATTCCTCTATTAACTGGGCATCAACCGACCAATGTACGACCTTACCACTACCCGCATTTTCAAAAGACTGAAGTGGATAAAATTGTGCGTGAGATGTTAGCAGCTGGTATTGTCCATGCAAGTGTGAGTCCATATTCCTCACCGGTAATTTTAGTCAAGAAGAAAGATGGCTCATGGCGAATGTGTGTTGATTATCAAGCTTTAAATAAGCTTACAATCAAGGACGAGTTTCCAATACCAGTAATCGATGAGTTGATTGATGAAATTCATGGGGGCACAATATTTTTCCAAGTTGGATTTGAGATCTGGATATCATCAAATAAGGGTCCATCAAGATGACATTCCCAAGACAACATTTCGTACTCATGACGGCCATTATGAATTCTTAGTGATGCCGTTCGGGTTGACAAATGCACCATCGACATTTCAATCTCTTATGAATGAGGTATTCCACCAACATTTGCGTCAATTCATCCTTGTATTTTTTGATGACATCCTTATTTATACTCCCACCTTGGAAGATCATATACAACATGTGCGTATCACATTAGAAGCACTTCACTGTTAGCCTTTAGGTTTTGACCTAAGACAACATTATTGATTTTGATGATAACATAATGAAGGAATGAATATTGTGTTACTAATGTCTCTCTTGAGTTTCTATGAAAATCAGATTAAGAAGAGTATTAGAGTGTCATTCATCCAAAAAGCATGAGCTGGGTCATGTTAAAGCCTATATGCAAGATCAAGTCCAAGTCTAAGTCAAAATCATTCAAGCTCACATTATCAAGTTAACATAAGCTCAAGCATCAAGATAAAGATGAAGATGAAGGAGATGGATCAACACAAAGCTAAATCTTATCCAGTGATGAAGTGAAGACTCTCAAGGTTGTTAATGTCTTAGTTTAAGTTGAGAGTGTTTAGGACTTTTGTAAAAGTCCTCATTAGATGGTATGGTGAAAAGCTCAAAATACCTTAGATTGACCATAGGTACCTTAAACCAATGTTAAAATATGATTAAGAACCTTTAAACATGATCATCTTACTCATAATGCATAAGTACAAAACCTTCGAATCTAATCCTATCTTGAAGGTTTTGAAAATGGATTCTGCAAATAAATTTAGCCTATCCAATCGATTAGATAGGCCATCTAGTCAATTAGGCAGACCATCCAGTTGATCAGATGAGTCTTGAGATCGACTAGATAGAACAAATTTTGAAAAAATTTGTCTGCATGTTCTGTTAGTGTTGGAAACCTCTTTGAATCTATGTTAGATCATTCTAATGATCTTTATGAGTTGTTAATCATGTTTATCTATCAATCTAAAGGACTTTGGAACACTTAAAAATCATTCTAAAAGCAAGCCAAGTGGCCTAGGATATCTTTCCAACCTTTAAAATCAAGACAATGGGATTTCAGTATTTTTTGGACAAAAAATACACTATCCAATCGATCACACAAGCCTTGTGATCGACTAGATAGAACAAATTCTGTTATGGTCGTTTTTCTCAAACCCAGAAATTTTCAGGACCCTTTTTGACCATGATAGAAGTAGAATTAGGATTTGCCTATTAGAGACAAAATTGTTCCTCTTTCAATTTTGAGTGAAATATGATTTTAAATCACCTAATTTCATTAAGTAAATTGAACTTTATGATCAAAATACAGAAGGTGACAAAAACTTTGCTATGCCCAGTCGCGAAATGGACCAGTCAACTTCGGGAGCCTTTTTGGCCATGAAACACAAAGAATTAGGACTTTACCATTAGAGACAATATTGTTTCCCTTTTAATTTTAAGTGGAATAGGATTTTGAATCACCCAATTCCGATAAGAAAATCAATAGTTATGGTCAAAATACCGAGAGGCAAAAACAGAGTTCTATCCAGCCGATTTGGTAGAGCATCCAGTCGATTAGGAGGCCCATCCAGTCGATCATACAAGCCTTGTGATCGACTGGATAGAAGGAAAAATTCCCAGAACATGATTTTTACTGTAACGGCTATATTTTTAACGGCTCCTTTCGCATCTATTGCTTCTCTAACGGCTATATTCTTGATTACACTATAAATTGAGATGATTTATGAACTAAAACAACATGAGTGATCAATCTATCAATTCCCAATCATTTACTAAGATCCAAAACTCAAATCTATCGTGAAAAACTTGAAACCCCCGATACTCTATTTTTTGAGCTAAACTCTCATCCATCTTTTGAGAGATTTCTTAGAGTTTGTTATTCCATTCTTATCTAACTCTAAAGGAGTTTTGTATTTCGGATTCAAATTCAAATCTCTACATTGTAAAGGTTCATCCTTAGCCTCAAAGGATTGTGAAAGTTTAATCCTAAGCCATAAAAGGATTGTGTAACGGTTTGGTCCCTATCCACAAAGGTGACTAAGTCTAGGGAGGATTGTTCCCTTGCATGGTTTGATTTCGACCCGGAAGCGAGATTGTAATGGTTTGGGCTTCACCCGGAAGAAGTCTGTGTGATCGAAAATCGTAGTGGAATCCTCTAAGCGGGTATAGCTTGAGGCGGGGAGTAAGCAAGGTTTGCCAAACCTCGATAACAAATCTCTGTTTGTATTCCTTAACTCTTTACCTCCCTTTCTCTTGCATTACTTGTTTATTTGTTTTAATTTCAAATCTATAAACTGTATTTCCCTTTGATCTTTAAATTCCGCATAAAAGGGTAAATTATTTTAATATTTGCCATAGACCCTATTCACCCCCCCTCCCCTCTAGGGTCATAACCTAGGCAACATTCACAAGCATCATTTACAGGTCAAATTCTCCAAGTGTTCATTTGGACAATCTCAAATAGAATATTTAGGTCATATAATTTCTAATGAGGGTGTGGCAGCAGATCCAAGCAAGATTGCTAGTATGGTTGGTTGGCCCATTCCCAAGTCTATAAAAGCATTAAGAGGATTTTTGGGACTAACCGGTTATTATAGAAAGTTTGTCAAGGATTATGGTAAAATTTGTGCTCCTCTCACTGCATTATTGAAGAAAGATGCTTTCCAATGGAGCCTGATGGCGAATATTCCTTTGATGCATTAAAACAAGCCATGTGAACCACACCGATGCTTGCACTACCAGATTTCACACAAACTTTTATTGTAGAGTGTGATGCATCAGGAACAGGAATTAGTGGCTGAAAAAAAAATTTGGTGAACCTCAAATCCGATGTTTGAGTTGAGAACTCACAAGTTCAAGGGAATGGTTAGGTCTCCCTATAATTCTATTTACCCTTTTTATGATTTAACAATTAAGTTATTAATTAAATGAATGATGAACTTAAAGTGCAGAAATAGAGAGAAACAAGCAAACCGTAACTCAAGGATTTTTATGTGGAAACCCTTTCGGGAAAAACCACGAGACCTAGTCCAGCCATGAGAATCCACTAAGACAAAGTTAACAAGAACTTACAAGACTCGAACTTGACTCCTTCGGACTCAACACTTCGATCCTTCAGTTCTTAATCCTCCATGCCTCGAAAAATCATCACGTACTCACAAGTCCCGTGATCAACCGCAGCTGCTCGTACTTCTCTTTGTGTCTCAAAAACAGTCCACGATTTCGATTGATCTCCTTCAATGACGGCTTCGGATTCCACCGACTAAATCACACTACCATGATCCTTTTCGGATCGATCTCCTTCACAAAGGCTCTGGAACACTCTGGCCAAGTTGTTCTATCTAGAATGGGTTGATAATTTGATTAAAATCAAATCCTAGATGGACTCCTTCAATGGAAAAGTCCAAGCAAGCAAGATTGATGCATTGGCTTACAAAATCTAGGATGAGAGAAGGATTAACGAAGGGGAGGAGAAAAAATAGTTTTCAAAGCTTTTATGAACTCTAGAGATAGTTAAAAACCCTCTCTAAACTCTCCCAAAGTTTTTCTTCACGAACTAGAGGGGTTCCCATTAAATAGAGACCCAAAAACAATGTTTAGAAGTTGCTAAAATTGTTAAAACCCCAAAACAGCATAAAAAACGGACTTGGAATAAACTCCCATATCAGGGTCGACCCTGGGGGTTACTTGGGTCGACCCAAAGGTGGAGTTTGGTCGACCCAAGTATCCTTTAGGGTCGATCTTGAGTTTTCCCTCTCTCTACCTCATTTTCCCAGACAAAACTTTTTATACCCAGGGTCGACCTTGAGGTGTAAACTCAATTTTAAAACTTCATTTTCAGCTCTTGCACCCTTCATTAAAGTTGTAGCACTTTTCAATGCAGTCGATTTGATATATTATGGAGAACATCCAAGCTACGGTTCGGGAGATATGCCATCTACAAGCAACCTTGGTTTTTTGAGAAATTTCAGAATTCTTAACTTGTTTTGGGCTGCATGTGATTTGTCTAGGACACTTACTACCTAAGGTATCATATTATGATTATTCTAAGTCAATTCCCACCTATGAGCACATGGTATCTAGATCACTTACCATCCTATGAGTGAAACAAAAGAAATGATCAATCGAGTCAATCAACCGAGTCTTTAACGGTCTTCAACTTCACTTGTCGTGGACGCTTGAAGGCAATGACACAAGATACACACCTAATCACCTAGACTCACTTGTTTTGACACCGGAATAATCCAACACATAAAACATGGACTTTACAGTGGTGTTTTAATACAATCTGGATGCCCTATGGCCTTCACTAGTAAAGTGTTTTCGGGAAGGAACCTTGCCCTATCAACCTATGAAAAGGAAATGCAGTTGTGCATGCAGTCACCAAGTGGCGACCATATTTATTGGGGCATCATTTCAAGGTTAGAACATATCATCGTAGCTTAAAGTTTCTCATGGAGCAACGGATCACAACTCCGGTACAACAAAAGTGGGTTGCCAAACTACTTGGCTAAGACTATGAGATCATATATCGACGAGGTATTGAAAACTAATCAGCTGATGCTCTTTCCCACCAGTTCAAAGATATGGGGAAATCGATTGCTATTTCTTCTCCACAAGTCTTATGGATTTCAAAAATTCAGCAAGGGTGGTTAGAAAATTATGACTTACGTCAAATGATTGATCGGCTCCAACAAGACCCAACAACAATCCCACATTACTCCATTGATAATGGAGAACTGCGTTACAAAGGACAATTGGAGGTGGGGTCCACATCGCCACTACGCATTGATATCATGATAGAGTTTCACTCGTCCCATACTACTGGTCACTCCAGTGCACACAAGACTTACAAGAGAACATCTCGATCTTTTTATTGGAAGGGCATGCAGGCTAACATTGAAATGTTTGTGGCGGAATGAAAGGTTTGTCAACGTAACAAAGGAGTGAATGTAGCTTCACCTAGTCCATTACAGCCACTACCCATTCCGGATCGTGTTTGGTTGGAGATCTCCATGGATTTTGTGGAGGGATTACCTAAATCATGCGGTAAGGATGTGATCATGGTGGTTGTTGACCATCTTTCAAAAGGAGTACATTTTGTTCCACTCTCTCACCCATATTCAGCGTCTACAGTTGCTCAACTCTTTATAGATCACATTTTCCATCATCATGGGATGCCTCTATCGATTGTTAGTGATCGAGATCCAGTTTCACTAGCAAATTTTGACAAGAATTATTTCAATTGCAAGGTACTCAACTCAAGATGAGCTCCTCATACCACCCCTAAACAGATGACCAAACAGAAGTGGTTAATAGGTGCCTGGAAGCTTATCTTCATTGTGTTTGTAGTGATCGCCCTAAACATTGGTTGTAATGGTTACCTTTGGCAGAATGGTGGTTTAACACCGCCTTTAATTCATCCACCAAAATGACACCGTACGAAGTCATCTTTGGTCAGCTAGCTCCTATACTCACATCGTATCTTTCGGGTAGTACATTAGTGGCACAAGTTGAGCATGACCTTCGTGCTCGTGATGCTATGCTACGACTTCTTAAAGATAACCTCTCAATGGCTCAAAATCATATGAAGTAGCAAGCAGACCAGCATAGATCGGAGCATGAGTTTGCGGTTGGTGACTTGGTTTTTCTTCGATTACAACCATATCGGTAGTCCTCCATTGCCTCTCGTAGCTCTATGAAATTGATGCCCCGTTTCTATGGCCCATTTAAGGTAATTCAGCAAGTTGGACATGTTGCTTACAAGTTGGAGCTTCCTGAAGGTTCCAAGGTGCACCCTGTTTTTCATGTCTCATGCTTGAAGAGGATATTGGGTTCTACAACTGCTATTGCACTTGATCTTCCCACCGTTACTGATGATGGACTTGTGAAGGAAGAACCTGTAGCTGTGCTAGATCGTCGTACGGTGAAGCATCATAATCACGCCCTAACGGAGGTCTTGATTCAATGGTCTAACTCCACACCCGAGGATGCCACTTGGGAGGTATTGTATACCATTCAAGAACGATTTCCACATTTTCAACCTTGAGGACAAGGTTGCTCTTCTAGGCAGGTGGATTGATACGCCTCTACTATGTAGTTACCTTTCTTAGATTGTTCTATTTAGTAAGAGTCCATAGTTAGTAGCAATGCTCTATTTAGCAAGAGTCCATAGTTAGTAACATTACTCTATTTAGCCAGAGTCCATAGTGGTAGGAGTTTAGATTTGTCAAGACTCTGTTAGGAATGGATTTCTCTTTAAATAGGACTGTAAGGAGAATAGGAAGGGCAAGAAAATTCAATATCAATTACGTAAAGGAGGAAGCTCTTCCTAAAAGAAGAGTCGTTTTCTGCAAAATTGTGTTTGTTTATTCATTTCTATTGCAGAGTTGTATCAGACAATCTCATCTACATTCTGCTAAAATCTACAACAATTAAATTTTTTTTAACAATTGCACCGTGATCAAATCTAGAATAGAACCGACTCTAGTACTCTGACAAAACTATCATCATGAAAGAAAATTATGATTCCCAGTCTCTAATAATCCTTCATGGTAAGTAAAGTGTGAATTGATGGTTAGAAGAAGATAGTGTTACTTTAACTACACAAAATGTATTTACAAATTTACTTATCCTTCTAACAGCATCTCCCGATCTCCGTCTGGTACCTACAATGATTTAATTGTAGGAACGTTATGGTCATTGAGCCTAATAAACCGTTTCCAACAAGCAACCATATCAATGCTCCTTCTTGTAATTGTCACTACATTGATGGAGGGGCGTTTCTCCAGAATGAATAGGGACATCCGACCGTTATGAATGAGTCTATATATAGACCCGATCTATACTGATCTTGGTGAGGGTAAGCTATAACCCGAGGTCGTTGAGAAAACCTTCATTCCGGCGATCACCAGTCTCATGACATTCCTCTTCCATCATCTTCTTCTTCCTCTCATACACGGGATACCGTTTCCAATAACCTACCATATCAAAATTATGAAAGCATGATGTATAGGATGCCTTATTGGCAAGTGGTACAAAGAATCCTATATCACTATTAGTAGGAATTAAGCATTTTAAACTATTTTTCAAGCTGATAAACTTAAAATTCATGGATATACGGATGCTAATTTTGCTGGGGATAAGGATGATGAAAATATACCTCAGGTTTTGTTTTCCTCTTTAGAGGTGTTGTTTTCTTGGTCAAGTAAGAAACAAGAATGTATTGCATGCATACTCATATAAAGCTTGGTTTATAGCTTTATTGTTGTCTCATCTTATAGTACCGTTTGGATAAAACACTTCATAGAGAATATGAAAAGTGGTAAAAATCGGTGGTAGTTCACTTACTAAGTGATAATCATAAGATTGCTATGAGACATGATTATAAATGGATTATATGGCTCCAGTGATATAAATGTATATTATATTTAAGATATTGAAAAATGTGATGTGAGGTGAGGTAATTGTAAATTACTTACCTTAAGCTAGTATAATTACAAATCTCTTGACAAATGATAAAAATGTGGAATTATTTTAAAGATTGTTGGCTTTATAGGACTTAGGGACGCGTAAGTCAGTGAATTCCAAGGCACTTATCATGAGAGGCATAATCGTAAAGGCGTGTATAACCTCATCTGTTGGTATATGCATATTTATTTGACACGTTATTATTTTATAATAAGTGGATAACTAAAGAAGGTGTGTAAAATTTCATGATGATGAATATGTGCACAATGGTAAATCCATTGATTAATGAGAGTAAAACTTATAAAATACATTAGTATATTTGACTATTATCTAAACTTGAGACTTTTGTCATGAATATTATATCCGTGTACATTGGGAAAACCTCATGATGTAGCATGAAAGGCGTATCCATGTACATTGAAAAAATCTCATGATGATAGCATGACGGATATATCCGTGTACATCGGCAAAACCTCATGATTGTAGCATGAAGGGCATATGCAACGATGTTATGAGAATCTCATGGCTTTGACATATTCATAGTGGATAACTTTTCTAGATGTGAAAAGTTTTATGATATGTAATTCCCCACATGGCTAAGTGGGAGATGTAGGAACGTTATGATCATTGAGCCTAATAAACCGTTTCCAATAACCTATCATATCAATGCTCCTTCTTGTGACTGTTACCACATTGATGGAGGGGCGTTTCTCCGGAATGAATAGGGACATCTGACCGTTTTGAATGAATCTATATATAGACTAGATCTATACTGATCTTGGTGAGGGTAAGCTACAACACGGGGTCGTAGAGAAAACTTTCATTCTGGCGATCACTAGCCACACGACATTCCCCATCCATCATCTTCTTCTTCCTCTCATTTACGGGACCCAACATTAATGCTTTCAGAATCCAACATCATGAATTGATATTTCAATTAGTGTTGAGAGAACTTGCGAGTTGTTAAATATAGTTGTGCTCACAAGCTTCCATTTGGACTATCCAGGTCGACAACCATATATGAAGGGTATTATAGACAATACCCTTTAATACGATGCATGGATGGTAATCTACTTGGACAATGGTGCTCACAAGCAGATACGTGCTCAAGTACAGTGGCTTCCATTTGTACTATCCAGGTGGACAACCATATATGAAGGGTATTATAGACAATACCCTTTAATACGATGCATGGATGGTAATCTACTTCGACAATGGTACTCACAAGCAGATACGTGCTCAAGTACAGTGGAAGGATAACATTTGTTAATTGTTAGCAATAAAAGAAACATTGAATCCAAACGGAACTTGACTAGAGTATATATATATATATATATATATATATATATATATACATACTAGTAAAGGTGTTCACGTATAATTTTTTTATTTTAATAAAAATAATAATTTTTTAAGTTTTTAAAAAACTTTAATTTTTAATATAGTTTTATTAAACGTTACTCTCCATATATATATTAGTTAAATTATAATAAATTAATATATTTTTTTAAGGGCGTTGTAATTATAGGTAACTAAAGACTTTCTAATAGAGTCCTTTTAACTTTCTACTAATATGCATAAAAAAAAAAAAAAAAAAACTTTCTACTAATAGAGAGTCCTCATTAAAAAGAACAATACAATATAGAGTCTTTATCCATAAAAATAGCAAAATAAATATTTAATAGGTAGGAGTGGATCCCATGGGTCTCACATAATACTACACATTATAATTATAGACTATATATTATAATTTTTTTTTATAAATGATGAAGGGTAATTGCGTCCAAGTGAAGTTTTGCATATTCCTTATACATTTATCAGTAGAATGATATATATATATATATCATTCTACTAATAAAAATACAAGGAGTATCCTAAACCCTTTATATGGATATAATTATCCATAAGACCCACTATTAACTCTTAAATCTCTAATTTGTTGTTCTTATGAATAAGGACTCTTTGTTGGTAGAGTTAGAGCATTCCTAGCGGCCTCACCAAAATAGTTTTTTTTGGTTATTTTGATGAGCCAAAAACACTAAAAATTGTGAAAAGGGTCCAACAACCTTATTTTGGTTTGGTGAGTGTACAGTACTCACCCAATATTTCTCTCTCCCTTCTTTTTTGTGGTCCTACACAAATAATAAAATAATATTTCTCTCTCCCTTCCTTTATTGTGGTCCCACACAAATAATAAAATAATATTTCTCTTACTTCCTTTTTTGTTTTCTCACACAAATAATAAAATAATGTTTTTCTCTCACTTCCTTTTTCATTTTTTCACATAAATAATAAAATAATGTTTCTCTCCCCCTTTTTGTTTTTTTGTTAAGTTGGTGAGGCTGAAGGGAGTATTTTAAAAAAGTGGATAGTCAAAATAGAAAAAAAGTGAATTTTTGGCTATTTTGATGAGTAAAATTTGATGAGGCTGCTAGGAATGCACTTAGAAAGACTAGATTAAAATTATACTAAAACTAATAATAAAAAATAAAATAAAATAAAAAAAAAGGAGAAAACGACCTTACCTGTTTTGGGTGTAGAAGAGGACGGTGGACTGATGAATGGCGGCACTTTGGGATAAAGGAGAAGGAAGCTTCTTGGAGCTACTGATAGTGGAAAAGAATCTGAATGGAAGAAGGTTGTTGTTGCGTTTATGGAGCTACGTACCGTTAAGACATCTTGTAGCAAGCCTTTTTAATCTACCTAGAAGGTATTTTTCCCAAACTTTGTTTTGTGGTTTTGCATCTTTTGGAATATTTGGGAGAAGTGACTTGACTACTAATAGCCTCGGTCAAGCCTTCTGGAGTTACGCCCTGCGTGGAACTTGAGCATCCTCTAGGAATTTTCGGAACATACCAAGTCAAAGAAAGTGCTCGAGATTTAAAACATAATCTAAGGAAATTTGTCCTGCTCTTCTATTGTAGATCCTTTCACACACTTCCTTGAACAAGCTGCGAGCCTGTTAACCTTCATATCTCACCACTCAAGCAACAGGGAGGGTGTGATTGATTCCATTGATTTTGATTATGGGAAAGGCTCTTATTAAATGAAAACATAAATTGCTTAAAGCATAATTTCTTTAAATTTTGTTAAATATTTATTATTGAATTACTATGGGAAAGGCTCTTATTAGATTAAAACATAAATTGCTTAAAGCATAATTTCTTTAAATTTTGTTAAATATTTATTATTGAATTACTAATATATATATGAATTTTAAAAAAAATTAATATTTAATTATAACAAATTTAAACTTCTTATGTAGTTAGAAGTTTTACTTTAGGTAAACTTCTTAAAGTTTATCTATTTAGTTATCTAATTGGGACCCAATTATAATATTTAGTCCTTACAATACAATAAATCTCTACAAATTTTAATTAAAAAATAACTCTTAATACATACATAATTAGTGTACATACTACTCATGAAAATTTTATTAATACAGGTGGTGGGAGTCAATTTATTAAATTTTAAGTATTAAAAAATTTCAAGGGTGATGCTAACAATTGATTTATGTTCATAAGGAATATTTTTGAACTTGTACTTTCTCTATCTTTTTGAATTGTATTTACTTTCCATACATCTCTCCATAATATTGGAGAATATATATTATTATGTTTAAGTTCTCTCAACTCTTTAGGTGATACAATTGTTCTCCCCAAAGTTGACCGAAACTTAGATTTGATTCAAACCTTGAAAAATGTTTAAAAAGTATATTTATTATAATTAGTGAAGAAAATCATATGAAAAATTAAAGAGATGAATTAGAAATAATAATAATAATATTTTTATATGGTTGCTTTTTTTAAGTGTTACCAATATGTAATGTGTCGTAAGAGCATTTGAGTATATTTTTTTAGAATTTCCAGTTACTCTCTGTAAAATGAGACTATATTCAATTTCAATAAACAAAAGTATCCTAACTTTTTATTTCTTCTTCTTTTTGGGCTTTTTATAAGCTCTTGCATTTTTATTTTTTATATTTTAAAGTCAAAAGCACCCAAATTTGAACCATGAAAAATAATAATAATGTCATAATATTTATTTCTAATCAAGGTCGGAGCCACATGGGGCCGAAGCCCCCCCTCAACTTTTGGTGAAAAAGAATTCCCTGGTATAGTGAGCACGGGCAGCTTGGGAGCAAGGGTCAAAGCCAGGGAAGCAGTGGGGCTCTAAGCCCTCCCTGAACTTTTGAGAAGAAAAAAATAAATAAATTTATGCTTTTACTATTTAAATTAAGAGGGCGTGGGCATGGGAAGGGAGCAGTCACCCCCTCAACTAAAACAAAAAAGTAAGTTCTATATTATATTATTTAGTTTAAGATGACATAGTCATTAGTAAATGAACAATTGCTCCTTACTATAAAAAAAAATTATAGAAAAATGCTTAACTTACTAACGGTTTCCATCAAGTAACAAAATGGCCGGTCCTCATTGGTCCACACCCCACTTTTTAATACTCACCAATTGTGGTTAAGATTCACTCACCCCTAGAGTTAAAGCACTCAAATCTTGATTTTTAGGGAAAAAAAACAACAAAGAACTTAATTTTAATTTAGTTAAGCTTAACTAGGGTTAAAGGAGTATTAAAAGGGACACGAGGACACAACAGCAAGTTAAGCAGTGGACCCCGGGGTCCATTAATTAAACACTACTCAAAAATATATTATTTACAAATGGACAAAGAGATTAGATGAGCCACAAACTTGGCCCTAAAAAAATTTTCAAAGGCGTAGCCCCCAAACCCTCACACCTCTTTGTTAGCCCCCGGAAGGAAATCCTCACCCTGCCCCTGTTTCTAATATTATGATTATTTATTAGTAGAAGATTATTACGCATGGTTCCTTGTTTTAATACATTTATAAGTAGGACCCATAAATATTTCAGCTATTAGTAACTTTTTTTTATATATAAAAACTTTAAATTTAATTACTCAAATATATTCATATAAAATAGAGTAAGATATTATTAAGTATTTAATATAAAGAGAGTACCATGACACTTAATGAAAATATATTAAAAAATAGATATTTTATGAATGAAAAAAAATTGTAATTTTCTTTTTGGCCACTAAGTTTGTGGGTCATTTCATCCATATATTTTGTTTCTTCTTGTTTACGGGAGCAGTTGTCTCCTTGCCCTATGACTATGCTATATTAAATAATATAATATAATTTTTTTTTGAAAAGTTCAGGGAACAGTTGTCCACTTGTCCAATGACTATGCCCTATTAAATAATTTAAAAAAATAGTTAAAAGATATTTTTTTTAAAAAATTCAATGAGACAATTGACTCATAACTAACCCTCTACGGTTATAACCTAACTCCTTGGAGTCCAATTCCAACACAAAAATCTTTTAACTCTAATTAACAACTTTAACCTTTAGAGTAAATTTTTTCCTTCTAAACATCAAGGTTAGGAGTGAGTCTTAATCACAATCAAGAGGTATTAAAAGGGACATGTTTGACCTATGGGTTGTAACCGACTCCAAGGAGTCCGGTTGTAACAGTAGAGGATTCTAAATCCTTAGTAAACTATATTGTTTTTAAAAAAATTCAAAAGCCTAGGGTTACCCACTTGAGATCGAATCACAACCAATCGCGATTGAACTCGGGGTGAGTTCAATCCCACCCACAGGCCAACTGTGTCCCTTGTAACCCCTATTAACTGTGGTTAAGATTTACAAACCCTTGATGTTCAACAATATAACCCTAGTTTTAGAAAAAATATTAAACTATAGTTAAAGATTTGTAACCCTTAGGGTTACTATCTTTTTTCAAAAGCTAAAGTTATATTGGTGAACCCCCAAAGGTTGGTGAATCTTAACCACAATTAATAGGGGTTAAAAGGGACATGTGTTGGCCTGTGGGTGCAATTGGACTCTCCCAAGTACAATTGCAATTGGTTGTGATTGGAACTCCATCCACCTCCATGCCCATGCTATGCCATATATTACATATAAAAAAGAATCTTTTTTTTCCAAAAGTTTAGGGGGGGGCACATGCCCCCCTTGGCTCCACCCCTGAGTGCTAGTGAGGAGATCGCCAGCACCAATCGGAAGGTGCCACATACTTGTTTGCATGATTACCAGCACGTGTACACACAAATCAATGCCTTGTTGATGTGAAGGGGTATTTGGCACCTTTTGATTGCATGCTGGCATTGGTTGATGTGAAGGGGTGTGTGGTACCTTTTCCTTGGGTGTTGGTGGTGAGTTCGGATGGGCAATAGCATCTCGCTGATGCGCTGTTACCGGTTGTGTCTAAAAACCATGTGAGACCCATCCTCTATTGTTATGGGATACCTACCATTTTTTGCATGCACAGCCGGGCAGCAGTGAGCGTTGTTGCCCTTCCGAACTCATTGCCGGTCTCCACGCCTGCACCCAGTGGGGATGATCCTAATCTTTTCAAAAAAAATTGTCACTTCCTTTTTTATTATTTACTAACATTAGTATTTCACACATTTCGTCATCTTCCCTTCTTCCTTCGTAGCACAATTATTGCCAAGTTTCAACTATGGGAAGGTGGGGACACAAGAAAAAGAAGTGGGACTGTGGGAGATGACCTCAAAGGATTGAAGCTGATATTTCTGCTACCCGACTGAGCAACAACCCTTTCTCTTGACCTCTAATGGCAAGTGAGTCATCCTTGAACACAATCCACTTTGAAATCCTCTCTCTCCTGGTTTGGGAAATCCTTGACCTTCTCTTCATGTGGCTCCTACCCCAAGAAAGTCAAAGAATGGTGGTGAAATGGTGATCTCAAAATGGCTGGCTACTCTTTCTTCTGCAACTGATGATGATGGTTGAGTTACGAAGACTTGACATGTCGATGTTGTTGAGTCTGAGAAACAAGAAGGGCAATGGTGGTTTGAATTTTGCATTGCCATCATCTGTGTAGCACAGTGGGGTAAGAAACCAGGGAAGGAATCATCTCTTGGCCTATCCCAAGGCCTGTTCTGGCTGAAGAAGCTTGTCATGTCATGGCTCTTGAGACCCTTGAGACCTGCAAATAACATATACACTCACAAAGATGAAGAAAACTGGGAAAACTAAAGGAATAATCACCATAACTCTTCAAAAATAAAATAAATGAAATATAAAAGGAAATTTCTACCCTCCTTTAATTTGTTTCCCATTTAGTGATTACTGTTGTGTACTCTTCTTTAATTAAAAGAGTAAAAAAAAAAAAAACAGAAAGAGAAAAGAAAAAAAATGAAAACTTGGATACATCAGACTTGAAAAATATAAGGAATGTACTAAAGCAAAAGAGAGAAAATTTTAATATAAAAAAATTACAATTTTTTTTAAAGTGAGCTTAACTGGAAGACCAGGGATTGATGCTAGACTTCCAACAAGAAAAACAATGAGAAGTATCACAAAACCCAGATTCACAAACTAAGAAACTACAGAAAATAAAAGATTAGAAGAAAGTGAGGGATATATTTGAGATAGTCTTAGAGAATACCCAATAGAGTGGTGTAATAGGGATCAAGGACACACCAGGGAAGGAATCAAAAGGGGTCTGCTCTTCACATAACCCACTGTAAGGAGGGAGCTTGCTGCTGGTTGAGGATTCAAGCAACACATCTCCACAACTTGAGATATCTTCTCTACTGTTGGTCATGTGGGGTGTACCATTTGGTCCACAGCCACCTCCACCAATGAGAGTTGCAAATGGGAAAGCTGATGGATTACTGAGGCTTCCATTGCAGAGATTGTTTGCTTCTTTTCTTATTGCTCTATCTATGCAGAAAAAGCTTGCACCTTCATGTAATCCTCTGTCATGAACAGCTTGGCTTAGCTTTCTTCTCCTATAAGCACTGGACTGCTCTCTGTATTTCCTAGCCATTATCACATGCCAATGGTTCTTGACTGCATTATCAGTTCTTCCAGGGAAAAGCCTAGAAATCATTGCCCATTTGTTACCATACAATCTATGAGCAGCCATTAGCCTCTCTTCTTCTTCTTCTTCACTGAAAGTACCTCTGTTTATCCTTGGGTTCAACTGGTTAAACCATCTCAATCTACCACTCTTACCTTCAAATCCACCAAACATTGCATTCTTTTGACAGTCCAAAGAAAATTTGACAAATAATCTATAGATCATATGGTTAATTTTTCTTAACTAGATGATATTTTAAGTGGATAAGATCAAGTAGGCCGATACCTATGACTAGTACATAAAAACCAACAAAAACCCCATCCCCATTAATCTCTTATTACTTTTTTTTTGTTAGTTCTCTTATTAGCTTTTGAGGCTTATTACAAGATAACTCAAAATAAGTTTCTATCCTTGCTCTTGGACTTGGCATCCTTTCCATGGAGGGGTTTTGAGAATATGAAATCCTTACATTTGGTAAATCCAAGGGAATTTCTTTTGGTCTTCCATTCTCAATTGAGAGCTCTTACTCTAAAGAGAAATTGATTTATTGAGAATTCTTGGATGATTTACAATGACTCCATAAAGGGTTTAAATAGATGTTTCATGCCAAGACTCCTAATATAGAAAGATCTCTCAAAGATAGTCCTAATCTAATCATACCTAATCAAATTCTAAATTCAAATTTAATTGATACTATCTAATTGTGAAGAGATACACTGATAATGATATAATGTATCTCATTCACTTTATTACAATATGATATTTCCTAATATTCCCCCTCAAACACATGTGGATTGAAAATCTTCATGGGTTTGAGCAACTTGAGTACTCCCCTTGTGCATGAAGAGCTAAAACATCCGTACTTGGTAGTCACTGCTAGTCTATGAAGTCTATCTCTGTCGCATCCCGCTCATATTTATGAGTTTGTGGGAGCCGGTAGCCCACTAGATGAAGCTGTCATGATCATCTCCCCAAAGCACCCGAAGAATGATTTGCAATGTGAAGAAAAACTCTCATTAGAGAGGTCTTCAATAAAATAAAAGGAGATACACTTATTACGACAACCATCAAAGAGGAATAAAAAAAAAAAACTAGACCAACCATGCTAACATCTATGTTGGCTTTGATGACAAAAAAAATAAGAAAGAGAATGGAGAAACTTCAGTCCCGACGCCGGAAACACGTAATAAAAGGGAAAAAAAATCAATACAGACTGATCGATTGCCCACTTTGATACCATAAAGAGAAATTGATTTATTGAGAATTCTTGGATGATTTACAATGACCCCATAAAGGGTGTAATTAGATGTTTCATGCCAAGACTCCTAATATAGAAAGATCTCTCAAAGATAGTCTTAATCTAATCATACCTAATCAAATTCTAAATTCAAATTTAATTGATACTATCTAATTGTGAAGAGATACACTGATGATGATACAATGTATCTCATTCACTTTATTACAATATGATATTTCCTAATATACTCTTCCCAAGCTCTTTTGTCCTAAGAAACTCCTATTCTTTCTGTCACACGTGTGGGGAGTGATGAGTTTAAGGCCTTAGCTTCTTGACTCGTTTTAGGTCTTACTTTCCCATTAGAATTGCAATGCTTTCATACTCGTATACTTTTTCCTTTTTTTTTTTGGTAAGGAGATATATACTCATATACTCTTCAATTTACCAAACTTACACATCTAGTGCTACCAAAGGGCTAGATGGGCCGGGCCGGGCATAGGCCCGAGTTTAGGCCAGGCCTAGGTCTTACCGGGCCCTTAGGCCCATTCAACTCTAGCCATTAGAGGGTTTGAACTGGCTAGGTCCAAACCCCATCCACTAATGTCAGGGCTTAATAGAAGAGATGAACACTTGGATTATACATAATGATGTAATCTATACCTTCCATTCAACAATCTCAAAGGAAATGATAAAGGCAAACGGTGTAGATAGAGCATCGGGACAGACTTTTGAGTTATGACTGTCTTTTTGGTAGGTAGGCTAATAATGTGTCCCTGCTCTAACATTCTTCCCAACAAAGTCTTACTTTAAGAACTTACAAATCAACTTGCGAGAACCACTTTTTCAGAAATTATCGAAGTAAATTGTTAATGCAAGTGAATCATAGGGCTACAACCAATATTGAAGACCTTAAAGAATACAACCATGTCGGCCATGTTTCGTAAACTAGTATCCATCCCTTGCATCTTCACATCCACTAAAAATGTTATTTGTGGGGTGTGTATCTTGTCTTTGATCAAACACATATGATCATATATACTAAAACTCATGTTTAATATTTGTGAAAGATAGCATTCCCCCCCCCCACACATGTTATATATATAGGGGAAGGCCCTAGCCTGCCCCTTAGTTAAGAAGCCCTTGTGAGATTGGGCCCTCGTGTTTTTGGAACTAAAAACCCTCTCTAGCTTCCAAGGGCCGGGCCGGGTACCCTTGCCTAAGCGCTAGATTGACAACCATGTGCATATCATAAGAGCTTTGCCACATATTGTAATTGCAGTTTTAAGATTAAGACCCCGCCTTTTTAAAAACAAATCACATTTTTTTAAAACATCAAACATTCTATTTTCCATGCTTATAAAATGTCAGGCTTTAACATTTTATAAGTAGCAGACAAAAAAGTAGACTGTTTTCTATTTCAAATCCTAATTTTTTTTCTTCATTGAGATGGTATTTTTGAGGTGTGCTCTCAATCCTTGGACAACAATAGAAGCTTTATTCTATCCATTAGTGTTTGTTGAAACCGAGGAATCGAAGATTTACCGATTTGGATCATTGGATCTTCGCCCGCAAGCTCCTCCTCTATTATTTCTGGGTGATTTGCCAACCTGAAGTAGTTCAGCTGCACTGCATTGGTCGTTCTTCCTCAGGATTCCTAAAAGAGCAAATCAAGAAAGATAGAGGGAAAAAGTATTGAACGTGATCAGAGGAAGAAAAGAGGGAACAGTCAAGAACACATGATGAACTGGTAGTTTTCCCCTTACGAACATTGAAAAGTCCTCACTGAATTTGAGAAAGAAGAAGACTTTCCTTCGAAAATATATTTGCTCACTCTCAAATCTAATTTCTCCTTTCTCCAATTGTTATTATCATCATATCATTTTTCATATGAGTATCCTCTATTTATAGAGAATAATCTCGGTTTAATTAATCTCAAATCAAAATATCTTTGATGTGACATTTAACAAATTCTGACATATCTCAACTGTATTCTATTAAGAGGAGTGCATTCTGTTAAGGGATGGTTGCTAGCTCATTAAACCACCATAACCGACTTATGGTTATAGCTTAATCCTTTAGACTGTATATGACCTAAATAGCCTTTTAGATGCATTCTTTAAAGGTTAAAAGATTGAACCGCTTCCAAAAGCGTTTATCTATTTTAACAGACTCCCTCCTAGCCCTTTGAACCACATCTCATAATCATTCCCCATACATATATATATATATATAATCATCGTAATGACAAAGGCGGGTCGTACGCCTATTTCGATATCCACCGTTAGCCCTCAATCATAGGTGTTAGAGGAGGGCACCACTCTTAGGGAGATCATAGGTGTTACATATTTGATGCCTTGTCCAAGAGAGATCATAGGTGTTAGAGGATGGCACCACTCTTAGGGTGGATGCGATATCTACGCAAGACCTCAATCATTTGGTACGATGAGAATGAGACTATGAAGACCAAACTCCTCTAATATCTCACAAGAAAATGGGGCAAGATATATCCCAAATTTCCTCCTAACTGTCAGTCCAAGAGTAATTCATGTTGCTGAAATAGAAGATGGGGGAACAGACATGTCCATTCCCACGGGGAGCAGTGACCAATCACACATCAATCCCCCTAACAAGGCAATAGGGTGGATAATGATCTGAATCCACCGAATCCCAATGGAGATGAGGCTAAACTGGTAACTGCCTATTTCGTCTCAATGAAGTATAACTCCTCCTAGCTTTGGATCAACACAAGCTCAATACGCCATCGATTCAAAACTTGTCTTGAAGAAAAAGAAACATCATACTGGCGTTAGAATATGTAGTGACCTGATTCCACTGAAATCCTTAAAGGAATGGATTTTGTCCTTTTGGAGTATACCTCCTTGAGCTTTTTAACCAGCATCTGAAAACTTACCGTATCATCTGATCAAAATTTGTTCATTTGATCATGGTATCTATAAAATACTCGAACTACTCAAGTCATCAAAATGTAGTGAGAAATTAAGGTAATTTGAACCTTCCAGATCATCTCAAGCGTTATCCATGTTATGAGCATGGGATTTTCCTACCCACTTTCACATTTATGTATTTGACTTTAGAGTTGCCACCTATTCATTCTAAGGGATAGGTCCCGAGTAATTTGGATAAGGCAAAAGGTTTATCAGAGTTAGGGTAAGTGGTTCGATTAATTCTTGGGGAAGGTGTTAGGCACCCAGGACTCCCATTTTGCAATGGTTATATACTCTCTAAATTTAAGCCAAATTTAATCTCAATATTAATTAGAATGCCTAAGTGTTTAAATAAATGCTAATTCAAGAAAGCTAGATGGGCTAGGGTCGAACCCGGGTTTGGTTGTCTACGTACTCACATTGGGGTGAGATCAGACCAAGCATAGTTCTGACACATGAGCCCGTGCCAAGGCTAGGGGTGTGTGTGTGTGTTCATAAGGTGGTCAAGAGTCTGACCCGGAGGCTAAGGTTTAGTTGACCAGGTTGGTCAAGTGCAAGGTAAAGTTTAACCGCAATTAGAGGGGAGTTAACCATGGTTAGGAGCTGACCAAGGTTAAGAAGTCCTAACAAGTATGCTTTTGATCTTTTTTATTTTTATGATTTTTTGGGATTTTGTATTGCTTTTTGGATTTTTGGGTGATTTAAACCAAGATTATGGGATTTTACTAGGGTTAAGTTTAACCCTAATTAATGGTCTACATGATGAGAGGAAATTAACTAGGGTCAAGTCTAACCCTAGTTTGGAGCCCATGTGGCAAGAATTTTGGACCCAGCAGCCAATGGTTGAGCCCGGATGCTAAAAGAATAGTTTAACCATAGTTGAAACAAGGCAAGATCCGATTTAATCACTTTCGTATTTTAAGAATTTTCCCAAATTAAGCAAGAGTTAACCCGAAGATTTGGTAAAGCACTATTGTATCAAGGCCCATTAACTTGTAATGATAAAAGTTTAATGGGCTTTGGCCCAATAGTGAAACTAAACCAAACCAACCCTCAATAAGAGTCAAGGGCCATGGGCCTTATGTCAACAGTCACGCACAGGGGAAAGCTATTGGTGTCCAGATTTTTTACCAAGAGAAAATGACCATGGGTTGTACAAGGTGCAAACGACCTGGGATGCAAAGAAATAATGTGCTGCCAAAGGTCACACCCCAAATGGCCGAATGTTTTGACATTTTTAGCATAGAGGAAAGGCACCCCAAATGACCAAATGTTGTTTTGACATTTTAGCATAGAGGAAAGGGTGGTACCTCACGCACTGCCCACTGTTGTAATGTTAGGAAAACAGCCCCTCCAAAGGTATTCAAGAACAAGTGGGCTATGCTAAAGATCAAACAAAGTCTAACCGTGATTACATAGGTATAAAGGATAAAACTAAACTAACCAATCCATAGTCCAGGGGGCAAGTAAAAGGAGGGCTGCTTTGTGCACTATACTGTTGGGTGGTACTAAGGTTATCACTCAACTAGACTATGCTCAAAATATCCCCAGGTCTATCCCCACGCCCACAAAGATGAAGTTTCCCCCATAGAGATCTCTGGAAGGAGGGGATTAGAGAAGAGATAAAGTAAATAAAGGTTCCACTACTGGCCGAATGATTAGAGTGGTATTTGAATTGCCTCCTAACCCACAACCAAACAACGTTGAGTAGGGTGGTGATGCAAATACCTCCCAACAGATTTTCGGCAAAGAGACTTTGCTTATGACAGTGTCTACACCGGGTGGATCCTGGACCAAACTCAATAAATAAAAATAAACATGAAAAATAAAATAAAATAACAAGGAGCAACAACAACTAACAACCTGAAGAACCTACCCTCTCTCCATTATGCATGGGGACCCTCTATGTTATTATTGACAACATAGAGGGTCCAACCTCAAAAGGGAGTGGGTTTGTTCTTGGTCTCTAGAAAGGGGACTAGAGACAAAGCAAAATGAAAGAAAATAAAGAAACGGATGTGGGTAGGGGACCTACCCTTCTTCTACAAGTGCTCATTCTATAAGAGACTAATGTAACCTCAAGAGGGCTAGGCTATAGGGGATTTTAGCCAAAGACTTTTTCCCACTAAACACCAAGGACACCTCTCTCCTTGGTTGGAGAAATCTCTTCTGATTCTGAAAAACATGAGACTTTTTGTTAAGAACCTCCATTTTTTTAACATGAGACTTTTTGTTAAGAACCTCCCTTTTTTTTTTTACTGAACTCCCCCCCCCCCCCCCCCCCCCCCCTTTTATGCTTGCACATGGGTGATATTTATAGAGTTGAGAAGGGTAGTGGCATGAAGGTAAATAGGGAAGAGGTTAAAGGTTAGTGATTAGAGGTCAAAACAAAGGCTGCAGGGAGGTGATTCAGACGCAATAGTGACCAGTCCACTTGAATTTGAATTTTTAACACCGAAGTGGGTATGGGTAGATCTGGCGGTACTTGAGAGGGTCTAGGTTTATCACCCAGAATGGTGATTTGCTGGGTTTAGCAAAAAGAAAGAAACAAGTTGGGCCCTTGGGCTGTGCAAAAGTTGTGGTCCTACTTTGGGCTTCTAGCCCTGGGCTTTGACTAGTAAGGGTTTGGGCTTTAGGCTCTTAGAGAAGGGCTTGGGCTAAGATTTGTCTTTAGGGCTTAAGGAATTTGGGGGACAGGGCCTAGGGTATAGGATTTTACCTAGGGTTTAGGGTACCTAAGGTATGGTCTAGGGTTTAGGGCTTACCTAGGGTTAGGGTGAGCTGACCATGATTAAATTGATTAATCATGGTTAAAAGGGGGTGTAAGAATGGGGTGTTGACACACTTGTCAACTCATCATTTTTCATCATCAACGGTGTTCTTTTGTTTGGTAAAGGAAATGATCCATATTACCCTTCATAAATAAAAAGGTTCATTATATGATATCACAAGATAAATTGAAGGACTACAAATTCTAACTACAAAAGAAATAAAAAAAATCAAAGAAGTAGAGGAAGGGAGAAAATATGAATAAGAGAACGAAGAAATGGGAAGGTAAATTGGGGGAACACAAACCTTAATTGGAATAGATTATTTTAAAAGTTGAAATGAAAGAAAAATAGAAAAAAAAATTGAGAACCTTAGAAAGTCCCATTTGACAAATTGATCTAAATATCTTACTGAACTTCTTGGCTTCAAATAGAAATATAATACAACATTACCCATCCTTCGATTTTTTCTACACGCCCATGTGCATGTCTTAAATAAGAATCTTCATTTCTCTCTTTTTTTTAATGAGAAAAAATAAGACAAGATATAAGGGGAATGAAACAAAATCCTCACCCCCAACAAAATAAAGGATTGTTGATCATAAACATTACTCACCTAGCATTAAAGAGTAATTCACAAATAAAATCAACTAACTATAACACAAAATATACAAGGGACTATAATTGCACAAATCAAGGAAAATACACGAGCTAGTATTGCGATGAAGAAGCGTATCTATAAAATACAGTATCAATGTATGAAGTGTAATAGACGTTAACGAATACGCGTATTTGTGATGTGTTTACAAAATATAATATAAGATTTGATAGTCTATCTAAACAAAAATAGAGTGGTAGTTAGAGGGTTTTTTTTCAATTATCAAATGATGTGAAATTTAATGGGATGTTGTTGTATTATCCAACCAAGAAACAAAACAGTTAAGAGGAAGAACATGCTTGTGGGATGACCCAGGTAAGAATGAGACAGAATATACAGTCAATCAAGGTTTGTAGGAGACACAAATACATGGGAATACATGTTAAAAGGAAAAGGGTGGGGTTTGGGGATGGCCCACCATATTAAGATTCTGTTGGGTCTGTTCCCCTTGGAACTATATGAAAATAAGAGCATGTTAGTGCTTCTCTGACCTTACTATTGCTAATGGGTACCCTTGGCCCCACAAAACTAGACAAAACCAACCCTTAAAATTAGGTTGAAAGGAAATGACATTAAGTTGTGACTAAGTTGTGACTATCGAGCATGTATGGAAAGACTTGTAATTCCATGAATGAAGATAGAATTCTTAAAAAAGAACAAATTTTTTTGGCCTTTCCCCTCTACATATGTTATAGTTCAAGCATAAAGTCACTTAACGTCATTAAATGCACTAGAAAACTGCGAACACCATACCTAAGCCATCTGATCCTATGAGAGGAATTTCAGACCAACTAAATGGCCTAACATTCAAGTTCCATTGCCCAAAATGGGCCTCATAAAGAGCCCACGTCTATGTATGAGAGATTTATATATAGTCATTGTTCTTATGGGAGCCAGGCTAGTACTAAGGTCTTTCAGCAGTACTCAACTGGTTTACGCCAAATTGGTTTGGTGAGTATATGTTACATTAGTAAATGGGCATATCAATCGCCACACTCATTTCAAAAGGACTTAAATTACTTTTCTTTCTCCCCTACTCTCTCAACATAAGGCAAATGTGAAGAGAAAATGATTTCATTGAATTCTCAAGATGATTGTGAGTGCAAGTTTTGGAATCCTGATTAATCTCATGGGTTTAGAGTCGCCACCTATTCATTCAGAAGGGATAAGTCCCCGGGATTTGGATAAGGTCTTAGTCTGTGATCGAGATTAGGGTAAGAGGTTTGGCTAAGTCTGTGGAAGGTGTTAGGCACCCCGAGGCTTCCGTTTTACAACGGTTCCCTACTCCATAAGATTAAGCCAATTGATGTCAATTTTTTTTAAAATGCTTAAGTATTTAAAGTAAGATTAATCTAAGAAAGAAAAAACTAACTATGGTCGAACCCGGGTTGGGTTGCCTATGTACTCACATAGGGTAAGATCAAACCAAGCGTAGTTCTGCCACATGAGCCCGTGTCAAGGCTAAGGGGTGTGTGTGTGCACCAAGGGTGGCTAATAAACTATTCCGGTAGACTAGGGTTTGGTTGACCGAGGTTGGTCAAGTGCATGGTATTAGGTCCAGTAGGCCAAGGGTTTGGGCCCAGTAGGCCAAGAAAGGAGTTTGACTAAGGTTATGATTGCTAATCAGGATTAGGTCAAACTAACCATGGTTAAGGTTACTAACCATAGTTAAAATGGTAAGGTCGAGCCCGATAGGCTGAAGTTGGGCCCGGTAAGCTAAGGGATTAGGCCCGGTAAGCCAAAGCGGATTTAACAGAGATTAGGGTAGCTAACCAGAGTTAAATGGGAGCTAACTATGGTTAGGATTGCCAACCATGGTAAAAAGGTTTGAAAACTGTATTTTTGGTCTTTTTGTATTTTTGGATTTTTTTTGAGATTTTTCCCAGTGATTAAGGATTGCTTAACCATGGTTAAGGGGGGAGGTCACCATGATTAGGGATGCTAACCAGGGTTAAATGACTGAAACATACCATTTTTGGATTTCTTAGAATATTTCTGAATTTTTATATACTTTCAAAAATCTTGTGGGTTAAGGGCTGCTTAACCATGGTTAGTGTTAACCAAAAGTGAAGTTTAACCATGGTTAAGAGTCCTAACCAGAGTAAAAATGATCACAGAAGATCATTTTGGAATCCTTGGAATATTTCTGATTTTTGAATATTTTTCCAGAATTTTGTGGGTTAAGGGTTGCTTAACCATGGTTAAATATTAACCAAATGTGGATTTGACCATGGTTAAGGGTCTGGTCAGGTCAGGATTGGGGCAGGAAGCATGGCAGGGCCTAAACTGGCTTCCTACCTAGTCTGGGCCTTATGCAAAGCCCAAAAATCAGAGAGTTCAGTAATGACAATAATGGGATTACCGCCATTATAGTCAAGCTTCTGACCATGGTTTGCGGGGCTGTAACTTGAGTTAGGAATTTACTCGAGGGGTTCTGAACCCGCAGGAGTGGAGCTCGAAGTTCAGGAAAGACCTTGGGCCTTTGGTGGTCCAAGGAGGAGGTCAGTTGTGGGCCCCACAGTGGCCCAAAGACACTGTATTTGGCAGACTAAAATGGTGGTAGATGGACTACCGCCAAAGGTAACTTGGGTTTTAGGGCACGGTAACTAGGGTTAAGGTATTGGGTTGGGCCTGGAATGACCAAGCCAGGAAGGGGAAAGCCAAGAAAGTCTAACCATAGCCCTGGATTGGACCAAGGCCTAACCTAACTAGGGTTAAAGGGCCTGCAACAGTAAAGGCCAATAATGGTGGTAGATGGCCTACCGCCATTACTGGAGAATTTCATAAAACCATTTTTCCCTACTGGGGGCTGCACTAGTGATCACTCAGGGGATCCCTCATGGTCTGAGGGTCCCCCAGAGCCTGAGGGGAGCTTCATACATACATGGAGGGTCTGTACCCGTGATTGCACCTCAAGGGTATTCCCCCACACCTATGAGGAAGGTGGGGGGTGCCCTATCCTCGACTGCACTATGCTAAAGCAGTAATGAAAATGAGATAATGGACACCTGGAATAAGACCAGGGGTCCTTACAATGCTTGTGAACAGAAAAACAAAAAGAGGAGAGGACAACTACCCTGTTGTGCTGCATACAATGGTGAGGGGCTATGCACGGTGGTGATGAACAGTGGAGCAACCTGGGGTGACTCTTGGAGAGATGTAGGGACTCCTAGAAAGCTAAGGGGTCTCCTCAGGTGGAAGATCAAGGCTAGAGTAGATGGGCAGTGGGCTCACTGAAGTTTTACAGGGTTTGGTTATGAAAAAGTGGAGTCCCTAAACCCAATGGGATGGTGGGGGATTTATAGGAGAATGGGGAGGCCTTGGGGGTGGTTCTAGGATTAAAGGGAGCATGGGAGACACACTGGATGAGGGCTAAGGTGGCCTGGAGGGGTGCTGATACAAGATCTGCATGGATTTGCAGAGAACAGGGAATGGTACTAAATTGATTATGGTCATTCCCATTTTAGTGTAAAATGGGAATGGCGGTAATACAATTACTGCCATTAATGGAATTTGCCTGAAATGGGCCAACCTCCACACATGCGGGCCGAAAGCACTGTAGCCTTACCCTAATTTGGAATTGGCGGTAATTTGATTACCGCCAATTAGGATTTTTTTTGAATTTTGAATTGTGAGCCCCCCCTAATGGTCTCTAAGGCATGGTGGGCCCCTATTTGGGCCCACAGAGGCTTTGTGATAGGTTTTTTTTAGGGATTTTGGGCTTGAAATTGGCCTTGGGCCCTTGGGATTTTACCTAGGGTTTTAACTGGGGTTTACCTAGGGTAGGGTCTAAGGTATTACCTAAGGTTAGCTAGGGTTTAAGGCATTATCTAGGGTTTGACTAGGGTTTAGGGTATTACCTAGGGTTTAACTAGGGTATTACCTAGGGTTAGCTAGGGTTACTAGGGCTTGGATTAGGGTTTACCTAGGGCTACTAGGGTTTACCTAGGGTTTAGCTGGGGGTAACCATGATTAAAAGTCTTAACCATAGTTAGAGCAATGACGTAAAAATTGAGTGCTTACAATGATTACAAAGAGACCCAACTAGGGTTTACATAGATAATAGTATATAAATCAATATAACAACTAAATCAAAACATTGTTAATCTAATGCTAATCAAATCCCAATCAAATCTCAATCTCAACCTCAATCCCAATCTCATTCTAATCCAAATCCTTCCAATTGTGATGATGGTAATGATATGGTGCGTCTCATGCATATCATAACCATACATGTACTCTATTACTCCCCCTCAAACTCATGTAGATTTGAAAATATGCGTGAGTTTGATACTCAATCAGGTAAGGTAGCTTGCTAGTCATTCCAATGTTGTTGCAGATCTTGATAGTTGTCAATCATCACCGTTGTTGATGTATTGTATGGAAAGAGAATATTATGAGCCTCAATGGGCTAGAACTCAATGGGTCAATAAAATGGGTGGACCTCAATGGTTCAGGGCCTCAATGAGCCGAATTACCTCTCGGGCAATGAAATGGGCCTCTTTGGGCCAAATACGACATCCGTGATCTTGCCTATGGTCTCGCCAAAGTTGTCACGGGTCTTCAAAAGGGCCTCTTTGGGCCTGAAAAACGGATCCTGATGATCATATCTCTAATCTTGCCAAAGGAGTCACAAGTCCTGATATGGGCCTCTTTGGGGGAAAAAAAATGGAGCCTTGCTCTCTCTCTCTCTCTCGATCTCTCTCTCTCTTAACACAATCAACAACATTTTTATTTTTCAGATACATTCTTGGAATGATAATGAGGTTGTGGCTTGTGGCTAACCCCTTCCGCTATCACACCCCTCTTCATCTTCAGTAAGATCACATGATTCGTAGGCTGCATCTTCAAATTGTAATGCCACATGATGTGCATGCTGAAGCGCTACCTCTTTAGTGGCTTTGTCTAGCTAGGAAAGATTTGGGAAGATTTTCTTGAGGCACAAATAATAGGTTTGCATGCTCTTTATTTTTCAACACTACACCTATGCCCAAATACCAACTACGGTGTACGAGCAACTCATCACCATTGTGAGGTGGGCATGTTAGCCTCTATATATTCAAAAGCATTAGAAAGACATTTTTTCTTTACCAAATAGAAAGTTGAAGATGTGGAATGCTTGATGGGATCAAGATCATAAAGGCGATAACAACATATCCAGGCTCAAGGGAGATGAGTGGCATTGTTTGGCTGTTATGGGATCCACTTGACCACATTGGTTGGCTTTAATGACAGGAAAATAGAAAGAGAATGAGGAACTCCAGCACTGAGGTCATTAGCATTCAGATGAGAGAATCCAGCCGTGACAAAAAGGGGTCCCCCTTGAGGGTGGTATTGGCTATTTGGAACAAGAAAAGTTGATATTAGCTGTTTTGACCTTCAATAACGGTGGTGTCCCAGCTGCTGGAAGATGAAATTGCTCATAAAATGCAGTGTATTATAATGGGAAAAAATATTCTACTTTGAAAGAAAAGGAAAACAGAAAAGTAAACTAAGAAGTTGATAAAGGAAAAGGCCAGACGGGCAATGGCAATGTCGTCTGCTGGAAAAAGTGATCAGTCAGAAACGATCAACAGAGGAGGATCTTCCGCTTTGATACCATGAAGAGAAAGGGATTTCATTGAATTCTCAAGATGATTACAAAGAGATCCAACTAGGATTTAAATAGACAATAGTATATAAATAAATATAGAAACTAAATCAAACCACTCTAATCAAATCCTAATCAAATCTCAATCTCAATCACAATTCTAAATCCAAATCCAAATCCTTCCAATTGTGATGATGGTAATGATGTAGTGCGTCTCATGCATATCATAACCATACATGTACTCTATTAAAATGCGGGTGTAGTGTTGAAGGGTTGATACCTACCAACATTAATGATCCATACTAGATTGTCTTTCACTCGGTGATGAAATTCATCACTTAAAAAAAAAAATTCTTTATGTTGATTATATGCTGCAATTTTGTTTCTTACATCTTTGATTTAGTAAGAAGGAAAACTTCTTCTGAAACCCTAAAGTGGAAGTCTGTAACAAGACCCTTCCCCTGAAAACCCTATTTATGTTCTTTAATAAGGTAATCTCATTTCAAAATCCCCATATACCTAAAGAAGCTACCTGAAGAAAAATTAAAATAAAAAAAATAGCCTAACACTATACAAGATTGATAGAGAGCCAGCCAAAATGAAGCTGCCTCAATATTCATGAAACATTTCTAAGCCTTAAAGTTGGACTATTATGGGTTCAAGATTCAGATAATTTTGAGGTTTGTCAGGCCTAAAACGATGCTGCACTTGGGGCTTGCCAGACCGATTTTTTTAGGGCTGCAATTTTGGATTTCTAAAGATCTTGAGGCTTTTATAAGATTTACCTTTGTCGTGACCTTAGGTCTAGATTAAGCTTGCCACACCATGCTTTCTTACAAGAGCTAATAATCTACTTGTGCTGAATCCAATTGAAATTATTAATTTCTTTTTCATCATATAGAGTTCAATTTGATCACTCCAAATAGCTCCAAAACTATTTTCATCAATACATTAGAGGTGTTTAACTTGTTAGCAAGAAGCAAAATCTTGCATGTTTGTGGCTTTCGCACAAGTCATTGTATCCCCAAAACTTACTCGTAATTAGCAATTGGCCATTAGGGTTAATGCTAGCTCAACTTTCTTCAGGGGGATGACATGTGTTAGTGCAAAACAAGTGTCTAATAACACATGTAATCCCTTTGAAAAGTGACTTATAAAGAAAGTGGAGCTAACGTTACCCATTGAGCTATTGATTAGATCACAAGGATCATCTACACGTTGTGAATTTTGACTTGTGGCTATTGATTAGATCCTAAAGGTGAGTGAATCTTAATCATATTAGTGGGTGTTAAAAGGGACACATGGTGGCTTGGGACATTTATGTTTTATTTTGGTTGAACTCTAATCACTTAACTCACACACACGGTTAGGCCAACACACACAGGTACGTCTTTCCTCTAAGTAATAAGGGTAAAATGGGAAAAAAAAAGGTATTGTTAGTTAAGAGAGTTAATATGATAAGCCTGATAGGGGAGGTCATTGTAATTTCAGAAACAAGAGGGGAGGTTTCTGAAATTTCACCAAACCTCAAGGGAGGTGAGTGTAATTTACCCTAATTTGAAATACTAACATCTCTTATCGAAGGTTGAAGGCGTCGGGTAGTATCGACACTCAAATCCCTATTGAGGTCGTTGGGTCATCATCAACACCAAACTACGGCAACTATGAGGTCGCATCAGCATCAATGTTGGAGAGGTTTTGATACTCGTACCCGTGGAGATGAGGGGAGACTTTGCAATATGTGGGTTAGAAAAATTGAGACATTTGTCAAACCAATGGAAACTTGCACCATATGTCTCTACTGCACCATTAACTTTTTTGTGGAGAGGAGGGAAGGGGAGATGAATGGGGGAACGTAAATTGGTGGGAATGATAAATAAATGGGAGGTCCCACTCTCTTAAATTTGGAATTGTGAATGAAGGGGAGATGAATGGGAAACGTTTTTTTTTTTTTTTTTTTTTGTAATAATGAATGGGAAAATTTAAATGGGTGGAAATGAGAAGGAAATGGGTGGGCCCCACTCTCTAGAATTTAAAACGTGGGCGAGAGATAAATGAGATGGAATGAGAAATAAAATAGTGAGTCCCACTCCTTGCTTAAAGTGGCTTCACAAATGAAGAGCATGCTTAGGTGACTTTACATATGGAGATCACGCTTATGTGGCATAAGGAGGAGAATTCACTCTGCTATATAGTAGTAGTATAAATTATTACTGTAATACTTTTTTCCATATAATTGAATAAGACTGTTTCTAGGATATTTTCAGTGACATACAATTAAGGCTTGTGCTGGTCATGGTTGCTTGATTGAAGTTTCTATTAGCAAATTCCCAAATTCAGTGTGCTTGACTGTTCATGTATTTTTATTAATCCAATTTTCAGTTATTGCTTAAATCATTTTGTAATTGTCTTCTTTTTATGCCAACTTAGAGGGTGTTTGTAACTCTAATCTAAATAGGTAGAGCTTATTTGAAAAGTGAGTGTGTTTGGACTTTAAATTGTTAAGTTAAAGTTTAATTGGTTGTCTAGATCTTTTTGAAGTTGAGATTTTAGAGGTAAAAACCTCTACTTTAAAAAGTAGCTCATGTCTACTTATTACTTTAGTGGTAAAACCTCTACTTTAAATCATTTAGACATCCAATTAAACTTTAACTTAACAATCTATAGTCTAAATAAGGTCAATTTTCAAATAAGTTCTACCTATTTAGTTTAGAATTACCAAACGGCACCTTGGTTTTAGGTAAAAATGGAAGCTTTTATAACTATGAGTTTCACCTAAAGACTCCTAACATAAGGGATAAGTCTTCTTCCGGAGAGTGGCAGTACTCAAAGTTTCCAACTTGTAACTTGTGTACTCATCAAACCATCGATCATTTTGATTTGAGTAAAACTTGGCATGATAGTCTTAATTTGTAACTTTTTGGGGGCTCACACATTAGAAAATTAATAGAAATGTGTTCTTTTTAGAAACTTCACATCAAGAAATTACCTTAACCAACTGTGGTTAGATTTTTGTATTGGTTTAAGTAATATACATGCATGCATTGAACCTTAGATCTTCCGTTCAAGAATCATTGTATAACAAGTGCATTTCTTGTATCACCTATTTGGACGGATTAGTTGTAAACTATGACATTTAGTTCTCTTGTGGGGCTAAATGCATGTTAACAATTTTTCGGTCTTGTTTGTGATAAAGTGTATTTATCTGCATATGACTTTTGAATTGTCCGGTTGGACAGTTTGGGAATGCATAATCTCCAGTATAGTCAGTTGCTCATGGTTTGTCCAGATTGAGGAAAATTTTGTCAGTCATTTCTCTTATTCTCTGGGTACATATTTAGACAATGTGGCATACTTGCTCCTAGACTAAGTCGTGCACTTAGAGAAAAATAGGGAAATGCTGCTGAAATTTCCTTGAAATTGAACAAAACACCTAAGCTATTGACTTTTGGAGATTATGCATTCTTGAATAGGATAGGAACATCCCACCCGTAGAAGAGGAGTTGATAACGATAAGAAGCATGCATGCATACATATTGTAATTGACTGATGATCTTGAACTTTTGCTATATCTCAGAATAGTTAATGAAGAAGGACTTTGAAATCTTATCTCATCTGTCATGGATAGGAGTTGGATTGAAATGTCAATGTACTTTTGTTCATAGTTTTTTAAGAAGCGTCAAATGATAAAGTGTTAGTATCTAAACAATTGTGAGTGTATTTTTGTATTAAATAGGGTGTCAAAGGAATATAGCAGTCAGCACATGAATGTACTGAGGATGACCGATCCTAGACTTATTAGATCGGCTCCCCATGAACTAAAAGGAAAGCACAGTGAACAATTTTCCTCATGGTTTAGAGAACATGAAAATTGTATGCTCTAATCCATAGACTTGTGCGCATCACATTAATAATATTTCGAGAAATAAATTAATTGCATTTTAGCCTTCAAATAGGTTCATAGGCTGTGAGATTCATGCACTCCGGTGTCTGATGAGATTACCTGTCTCACATACGGTCCACAAAAAGTTATAAAAAGGTTTAAGGATTATGTCATAAATGGATACAGGTTTTGTACAACACATAGAGAGCACGAATGCAGAAGTCAAAATAGTGGTTTTTTGGACAACAATGACTATAAGCTATGCATCTTCTAGGGACAGGACCCCCGTTGCAGGAGATATAACCTATTACAGCCACCTAACAGACATAGTCCAATTGACATATTCTGAAAGCCTTAATTTGTATCGTTTAAGTGCGACTGGGTTGATGTGATGCCATAGGGTAGAGGAATAAAGACCTATGAGTTTTGGCATACGCTTGTGAACTTTACACGCTTGCTCTCAGCACACTCTGTATCGAGCAAACCATATGTTATGACATCTCAGGCATAGCAGACATTTTATGACGAAGATCCAACAAATCCAGATTCGCATGTTGTCATCAAGACTAAACCAAGAGACTTATTTGACATGAATGATGAATCTTTTGTGGACGATTATGCATTAAGGGAGAACGAGCCATTCAACGATCAACATTTAGATGACACTAAACATAATGATGATGAAGGTGTCGGTTGGGTGAGATTAGGTATTACTGGAGCAATTGTTGATGTGTCCCCTCAAGTGCTACAACAATAAGCTCCTTCCACCAAATCCAGTGATGACGAAGTTCAGTCGGACTGTAATGATGAAACGAACACAAATGACTAATATGTGTCAACGTATTGATGAAATCTATAGACTTTTATGTGTTTAAGCCGATCTCCTTACCACTTTGCATGCCTTTTGTATGTATAGGGTCAGTGATACTGTTGTAATACTTTTGGGGTGTAAATATAGAATATGAAATAAAATGAAATGTTCTATTCGGATATTGGAGTTTCAGGGCATTTGAAAATTATTCCTTGATTGTTATTGTCATTCAGATACTATTGTAATACTGTTATTCCTTGATTGAATTTTATCTTTTCTAGGCATTTGAATGTGTTAAAATTTGGACAAATATGAAAAATATGCTCCGGGTTGTTTATTTGCATGTTAGTGATAAAATTCATAGACTTTTATTTGTTTAAACTCTATAAGTATGAAAAATATGTTCCAGTTTGTATATTTGCATGTTAGTGATGAAATCCAATGGACTTTTATGTGTTTAAACTCTCTCTAAGTATGAAAAATATGATATGGGTTCATCTATTTTGCATATGGAACCTCCATAGCCCACAGTAGGTGCTGACACCTCTATAGCCACCAAATCTGGTGCTGACAACCCTACACATCCCCCTCCTGTTCCAGGCCCTATCAGGCAGGGCCGAGGCAAGACCAGTTGCCTCAATTTATACAACTATCTCTAGGCCAAAAAAAAAGGTAGTTTATGATGATCACACGTAGCCCGTAGAGGAGCTAGCCCAGAAGCTGGCTAATTTTCTAGGTACGCTTGCTTGAGATGGGTATTTTTTTCGCCTTGATGCCCCTAGTTGGATTCACATCACTAGGGTGGCGAAACAACAAAAGTTACAGCAGGTGCATGTAAGAACAAAAAAAGTCTGAAAATCATTCAATTAGTAGTTTTTAATTATGTATCTATTTGTTAATTATTTGAAATATTAATCATTTCAAATTGTGTTACAGGAAAAATCTGATATCCCACCTGGCACAAAGAAATTCATAGACGAGTCCCTCTCGCATAAATACAGGGACTAGAAGTCAAAGCGAGGACCACTCACATGACTCCGAAGGCATCGCCGGCTTAGCTTTATGTTGCGTGCCCCGTAGATGTGGTGGCAGACCAGTGGCGTACACTGGTCGATTTTTGGTTCTCAGAGGAGGGGCAAATATATTTTATTTCCTTTTCATCATTCTAATAGGTAACATAAATTAAATATGTCGCTTTAATCATAATTTAAAATTTTTACAGAAGCAGAGTGCCACAAATAAGAAAAATCGGGAACAACAAAAGCTCTACCATACATCTGGCATGAAGAACTTTGCTCGAGTGAGGCATGAGATGGTAAGTGCGGATTCATTTTTTTTAATTATGTTGTTAGTTATTTATGTTATATTGAATGGATTTATGTTTTACTATTGTGACTGTCATAGCGATCTGTGATCCCCTCTCAGACCTACCCTGGTCTTGCCGAGGTTTTCCTCATAACACATGAAAAAAAGGATGGCACACTAGTGAATGCTGAATCAGAAGAGAAGATGGTCGGTAACTTTAATTATTTCAATATATTTGAATTTCCCCTCTTAACTGCGACACATTAACTATTTATAATTGTTTGCAGCGCCAGATGTGAGAGCGCATGGCGTAGACATCGGAGGGCTCGCAACATACCATAGGCCAAGATGATGTCTACTTCTAGGTCATGGGGCCTGAGTATCCTGAATGTGTCTGTGGATGTGGATTAGGAGTGACCCCCGCCCGGTTATGGGGTGGGCGATCTTCGAGCCCTACCAGTACCTCTTTGGTTGATCCTCAGACTATCGAGAAGCTGAGAGCTCTCAAGGAGTCTAACGTAGAGAAAGATGTCAGGCTGGTGGCCCAAGAACTTCGTCTAGCGACCATAGAGCGTGTGATGCAGGACATTTAATCGAGACAGGTCTATAAAATAACAAGTATTACTTAGTAGTTTAAAATATTTAAACATTCATTCATTTATTTACTCAAATTTTTCATAGCAGGGTGTAGGTCAGCCTTTTACAGCACCGCACATGCCTAAAGAGGTAAATGCTAATTTTATAATATTTTAGTTATAAATTTAATTACATTATATATTATGGTGGTGGTTGTGAATGGTGGTGGTGGGTGGGTAATGGTAGTGGTAGTGGCTAGGCAGTGGTGGTGGCTGGGTAGTGGTGGTGGTGTATGGTAGTGGTGGTGGTAGTGGTGGTGGTAGTGGTTGTGGGTGGGTAATGGTGGTGGTAGTTGTTAGCCTATAGGTGTCCATCATAGGTCTTCTTAGTGATTTTGATGATAACACAATAATGTAATGAGATTTGTGTTACTAATGCTTCTATTGAGTTTATATAATAAACAGCTTACTAAGAGCATTAGCAAAGTCATTTAAGGAAAAAGCATAAAAATGACACAATCTATAAAGAGGAATCAACATCAAGTCAAAGCAAGTCATTGGATCAAGTAGGATCATGAAGACAAAGTCAAAAGGGAGATCAAAGATCAAACTAAAGAAAAATGAAGACTCTCCTAGAAGTTTTAATGTTTTATATTTTAGTTTGAGAGTATTTAGGACTTTTGTAAAAACAATCCTTAAAGTTTGGTTGTTTGAATTACTCAAAAGCTTAGAATGACCATACGAGTCTGAGACTAAATTGATTAATATTATAATGCCCCATGACATCATTTGGAATGACTAAAAACATTATAAAAATTAGCCAAAAAACCAATGAATTCATTTCCATCATTAAGGTCTATTTAAGATGAGATTTCAAAATAAAATAGGAAATTCAATCTCGTCAACGAAATTAGCCGCAGTGCTACTATTTTTTAATTCTGTCCAAATCTCGTCGACGAATTTAGAATGCCCACCCAATCTTGTTGACGAATTCATGCGAGAACCAGAATACTATGTAACTGCTAGTTTTCAACAGTTAGTTTCGCTTTGGATGCTCCCCCAACGGTCATAAAATCTCTTAGGCTATGAAATGAGATGATTTAAGAACAAAATAAGAACTCCAATACTTCCAATCATTAAAATCATTCACTCTAAGCTTAAATTTTCAAATCTATAGAGTTTAACCTAGAATCCCCAAATTCAAGTTCTTGAGCTATTCAACTTCATACTTTGAGAGATTTTCAGTGAGCTTTAGACAGACCATTCAGCTCGTGTTAATGAGCAAAAAGTGATTATAAAACACTTCTATACTAGTGTAAAATCAAGACATCCGTGAGAGTCTTGTCCTTGAAGTGGAGAGTTTTGTAAGGTCTGGTCACTACCCATAAAGTGGGCTAAGTCTAGCGAAGATTGATCCATTGCAAGGTTTGATCTCGACCCATAAGAGAGATTGTAAAGGTTTGGTCTTCACCCGAAAGAAGGTTGTGTGATTGAGTAAATCGTAGTGAATCCTCTAGCGGATATAACTTGGGGCGGGGACATAGGCGAGTTACCGAACCTCGAGAACAATATCGCATGTCAAATTGTGTTTGTATTCTCTTAACCTTCTCTTGACTTCATTGTTTTGAATTTATTGTAGAATTGCATAATTTCTATTTCCTTTTAACTTGTAAAAGTTGAAATTTCGCTTAAGGAATTTGTCGTGACCCAAAATACCTCTTAGGAGTTAGGATACTTTGGCGTCATGAACTCATTACCAAACCATCCTTTACAACGTATAAATCACGTACAACATATAAGACATATGATAGCGAAAGCAGAACAAACTTTTTCTTTTTATACATATCGTAATCCAAGTTTATAGACAAACCCAAAATATCGTAATCTAAGTTTATAAACAAAACCCAAAATAAAGAGTAAACAATTTCACTCAACAAAATTTATATACAAGTCTCTCTCTCTCATCACTCATGATGAGGCCACCTAACAAAGGCCCTCTGCTCCTCCTGAGCCCTTTGCTCTTGAAGACTACCCCAAGTCTCCTCCTCCTCAACGCACTCTTCCTCGACCCACGGCTCCTGAGGACGCTCGTCACAAATATCGGAGGGACCTGCCGACATAAATATGTATGGCTGAGTATTGAATACTCCACGTATACAAACAACTAGATAGTAATGTTATAAACAGTAACACATCGTATATAGCAGTTTATTCATTTCACATGTATTCCTGAAATCAGAGCGCGGAAAACAAAATACTATCATGTGCATATATCTCGAAAAAATCTCGTAAAACATCTTCTTATCATCTTTTATCTTTGCATATACGGGTATTTAAAATACCTTGGTTCTCATATTTTATTATCTTCTTATGTACGGGTATTTAAAATATCTTGGTATTCATCTTTTGCTACCTCGGGAGTCGAACAACTAGTACCTATACCCACGTAAACTGGGTGGCCTAATATTATCATTACCTTTGGCTACCTTCGGAGTAGATGATTAGTATCCATTTCCCTTCCGGGCGGCCTGCTATCATCGAAGTCCGATGCCAGTATCCATTTCCCTTCCAGGCGGCCTGCTATCGTGCCTCCCCGTCGGCTTTTTCCATATACTTCCTGTACTTCTTGTAACCTCTTTTGTCTCTTCTACTTTCCATATACTTCTTTTGCTTCTTGTACTTTCCTCTTTTCAGCTTTTTCTTCTTTTACTTTCCATTTGATTCATTTGCATCTTATACTTTTCTTCTTCTTATTCTTGTATTTCATCTTATATGCTTACTTCTTCTTTTGGATACCCATAATTTAGAAAAACTCGATCATGCATATGCATATGTGTCAGTATAACAATTGTGAATAACATGGTAGACATAAAGGAAACACTTTACATATGGTCCAATAGCCAATACTCAACATATTTCATCCATCGCAATAGCCAACATACAATTTAATCACACCATTCCAATTTCATTGAAACTAAGGTTTTTCTCCTTTGTTTTTTCTAAAACTTATGTCTTTTAACATGCTTCTCATCTTTGGATACTAACATATAGAAGATCTAACTATTTACCATCTTTTATTCATTGGTTAAGGCATAGCATCATTGTGAACACCCCATTTTTACTCCCCTAAAATTCTTTTTCTAATTTAATTTAATTAATTATTTTTTTATATATTTCTTTAATTTATTTTTTCATTTTGCCGTTTTGTATTTTGGTCTCCGAGAGAGAGAGAGAGAGAGCCTTCCATTTGCTCGTGCCCATGAAACCCAGATCCATGTCATTAAAACCCTTTTTTATCAAGCCCGAGCCTGGGCCCAAAGTGTTGTAAAAAAATTTAAGTTTCACAAAAGCCCATTTAAAGAACCCTATCTCACTCTATAAATACCCTTTTTTGAGGTCAGATGACCTCATTTTTCTTCTTCACTCATTTTCGGCAGCAACAGGGAGCTCTCTGTCGTTCTATCTCCCTTCCCTTTCTCCATTCTCTCCCATTCGGTCTCACTCAATCTCTCATTCGATTTCATCTATGGTGAGTTCCATTGGCGGCGACATCAGCTCTCTCAGTCTCCATCTTCTCCGGCAAGCCAAACACCACTGCATCTTCTCAGACGGTGAGAAATCAGCTCCACCGAATCTACTGTAGTTCTCCTCCCTTGATCCTAATCCAGCTGCCACCATTCCCGATCAGGCCAGGAGAATCGTCGACGTCCAACATATTTCTCTCTTCTTGATCCGGCACTTAGCTCCTCACCGGAAGCATCTTCACCGACGGTAACTCAGTCTATTTTGAGCTCTTTCATTTTAGAGTTGGAAATCCTAGATCTAGATCTGGAATTTCCAGATCTAGATCTCTGGTTCTTCATCTGAACTTCCTCTTGTTTTGATTAGTTTCGATTTAGCTCTCCAGCCAGCAACATTAGTCTCCATTGCAGCAGCAGCTCCGCCATCCCCGACCAGCTATTTGCTCTTCCTTCTTCTCAGGTAATCATCTCTTCCAGATCTAGATCTGGAGCTTCAAACCTCCCAAATCTAGTTTTCCTTTATTTTGTTCTCACTTTCTCGCTTTCTGATCCCTTCTAACTTCGGTTCCAAATTTGCAAGACCAGAGAGCATCTCGCCTCCGATCATCTTCTCCGGCGGCACTACCTCTGGTGAGGATCTCCACCACTTGGACATTCCATTTCAGATCTCATTTTATTACTGTTGGCCAATAGCTTTTCATGCTTTTCAGGTCTTCTAGACCTCATTTCCGGTCACCTTCTCCGACGAGATCACAGCACAACAACATCTTCGTCTTCTCTCACTTTCTCTGCCAATTCCAGCTACCACCGACCATTTCGTTCAAGAGGTATTATCACAGTCCCCTTTCTCGATTCCATTTTCTTTAGATCCAGAATTTTAGAGATCTAATGTGTTCATCATACCTTAACCTATTCAACTACCCTTTTGATCGTGGTTTCTGTGTTTTCTTTCCTGTTTATTTTTTATTTTTTTTATTATTATTTTTTTATTATTTGGTGATCTGATTCACTGGAGTCGGGATGTTGTATCCAGCACTCTCTTTGTTCGTTTGGTATCCGGCCAGCATTTGTTCTTTTAGTCCGTGTTGGATTTGGAGCTTTAGATTTAGACCTCTGAATCTGAATTTCAAATGTAAAATCTATGTATGCATAATGTCTCTTATCTCGAACATTTTCAGTTCATAACCAGCCTTCGTAATTTCCTTGATCCAGTTTTTGAAAGATGGACCATCAGCGGAGCTCGTGATCCAGTCTTCTATTTTTGTTGTTAATTGATTTTCTTTCATTATTAAATCTGTATATTTGAGTGACCGAGAGTGAGAGTTTATCTTCCTGTTCTTCTCTTGGATCAACGGAGCAGCCTCCAATATCACACATTCCCCATCAACCGCACGTAGGTACGTGTCTTCCATGCTTATTTATTTGTTTCATTTATTTATTTATTTTTTTCATGTATATGTGTGTGCAATAAGTTTAGGCCGATATCTTTTCCTATCTTGCCTACATTGGGCACTTAGGTAGGTTCTTTTTAACCCTAAATATTTGGCTTACCCCCGTTAGTTAGCCATACAAAAAATCACAAAATATAAAAAAAGACTAAAATAAATTAAAGGTACTGGTCTATCCTCCATTGGGACCTAGAGCAGGGTCTGTATTTAAACCATAGCCCCTTTTGGTTTAAGGCCCCTCGATCCGCCCTGCTCTTTGCCTTTAAGTTAATTAAGTCAGTTAGGCTTTATTTTCCTTTTTGCCTACCTTGGGCATTTAGTTTAGTTCTTGACTAGTTAAAACTTGCCAAAATTAAAAAAATACAAAAAAAAAATCAAAAAATACAAAATAACAAAAACATTCAAAAAATCTAAAAGAAATCTACCTTAATAAGTGAACGCCCCCTAGAGCTCTCCCACAAGCACCTAGCTACTCAACTATCACTTGGAATGAGATTCATAAATCTCAATTCCACTTCCCCTCCCCAACTCAAACACGAGTTGGAAGTGACCACACTCCGAAACGAGTATAAAAACAGTCACGGACCCCGAACTACTATTAGGGTCTGATTCCGACTAACCGGATAAGTAGGCAGCCCAAACCAGGGTTCGACCTCAACCAAAAATAAATTTTTTAAACCCATATTGATTTGTGTTTGATTAGCAAAATTAATAATTATTTAGGAAATTTTAAGTGATTTCACATGTTTGGCTTGGACCTAATGAGTAGGTTACCATCATTGGATGGAGGTCCTGGGGTGCCTAAACCCTTCCCCAGGACCTAAAGGGATCTCTTACCTAGACTACTCTGGACCGTAGACCCCCTTATTTTGGATTATCTCGGGATCCTACTTCCCCTAAGTAGGTGGCGACTCTTAAAATAAATTTAGCGTTATTTCTCTACTCTCGGACCTTATCTCGACACTTAGAGTTGAAAGGGGAGGAAAGGCGGTAAATTTATGTGTTTACAATCATCACAATTTAACTCACATCACATTTCATAGGATTTTATCTTGATTTAGAAAAGGGTTTATGCAATTAAAAGCTAGGAGAGTGTGTTTACACATATACAAGGCTATATATCTATATTTATCAAGAAACTCATGCATCTCATTCATGGTTTATAGAATTAGAATCTAGTAGAGTGTATCTACCTTAGAAGATCAAATTTCTTTGATCAAACACTTGAGAAGGGTTGAGAAGCTTGAAGAAACAAAAACCCAAGCTTGAGCATGATGCTCTAAGCTTTGAGGAAGAAGGTCCAAGCTTCGATGGCGAGTGAGGATGAGATCCAAGCTTGAGGAAACTTTGAAAGCAAGGATTTGGGCTCCTCCTTGATCTCACAAGAAAACACCCTTTTGGAATCCTAGGTTTCCTCCCTTTTCTCTTAAAATGTTCCTCTCAAAGTGTTAAAACCTTTGGACCCCCGAAAATTGGGTATATATAGTGTTAGGTTAGTGAAAAACCAAAAAATAAACGTGTTTGTGCGATCTCGCTCGAGCAGGCTTGGGTCACACTCAAGCGGGCTACTCCATGGGCTCAAAAACGTTGTTTCAGTGATTTTCGCTCGGGCAGGCTACCATCTCGCTCGAGCGGGTTTTTCTGCAAAAACGCGATTCGATATTTCGGCCATAACTTCTGACTCACTTATCGGATTTTAACTATTCAACTTGCATTGGACTCATCATTCAAAGGGGAACAATTTTGTCTCTAATGGATAAATTCTAATTTTGAGTTTTTTTTGTTACCTAAATGGGTTCTAAAGACAACTGGTCTGGAAATAGATTTCAGCAACCCATTTTTCAGCAGACCCGGTTTTGGAAATCCAACTATTAACTTAACCCCGACTCATAATCAGGAAAAATGGTAAACATGAACCTTGAAAAGGGTTCCAATACCTTTCCAAAAATTCAAAAATCACTCAATTCCGAACAACGGTGACTAAACTAGAGCTTTTTAAAGTTGAGGGTAATGCCAAAACATACCTCTTCTACACCTAGAACATTTCGAGTGCTTTCACACTCCTTTCCCTTGAGTTCAACACCCTATTCACACCTCATGAATTGTTCCCCATAGGTTTGTAACCCACCTCGGTGATTGTTGAATTCACACCAATATGCATAAAAGGCCCTGACCTCTTTATGCCTTGCGTACTAACACTATTCACCGTTCACTTATAACCCGTTAAACACTAAGGGTATTTTATACCATTGCTTTTATCCACTTAGAGTATCTTTATACTCTTTTTTTGAGACTCAAAACACGTACCTAAAACCTTCACTTGACTCACTCTCATACCAAGAACACAATGGAAGGCCTTAGGCCTTTATACACACCATATAAGGGCACTATTTACTAACATTGTTCATAGTACAATGAACTCGGTTCTGGGGTTCTACATAATTAGAAATTTTTTAAAATAGCCATAGACCCTATTCACCCCCCCCCCCCCCCCCCCCACCCCTCTAGGGTCCAATCCTTGGGAAACAATAGTGGGTGATGATAGTGGTAGTGGTGGTGGTGGTGGTAGTGGTAGTGAGCGATGGCCGGTAGTGTTAGCTTGCATAGAAGGGGTTATTGAATACTAATCCCTTGATTTGTGAGAGTATAACCACGCATTTCCTCACTTAAAATAGAGTTTAAATATGGGTAATGTATTTCTTTTGGAAAGATGAAATATATATTATACTTCAAAGAACATATGAAGTAATCAATGAACAATGCTCACAACTCCTCCATTAGTCGGGTCCTTTTGAAGTGTAGTTGTTGATATGTCCACTCACTAACTAGAAGCTAGGATAAATTATCAAATTATGATCATTTGATTCAACTGTTATATTAGAACTATTGAGTTAAAACGTGCTACATTTCTAGCTCTCATTCTTCACCATATTCTAGTTTCTTCGTATTCTTGGATTACATTTGGGAATCCAAATTTGCAATTTATGTGGGCATTTTGTGATTTCATATCATAATCCTTGTTCGACTTATCTGTGATTTATTCTGAGTTTCTTGATTATTTTAGAGCAGTGGAATTAGTTGCAATAATCAATATTTGATTTCTTTTTCTTATTTGTATATATTTTCATTTTGCATAGCACTTTAATCTATATATTGAGTATAATATTTCGTTTAACCAGCCAAATAGATAGGATCTCTTGGAATTTATCATTTTATAGTGTGGATCTCTTAGTTTTATTTAAGAATGTGAGTCATTTGAGATTTACCTCAAAGCTAAAGAATTAGGTCCTCAATTGTATAAAAATGATGATGATTAGGGCCTCTCAGTGCCGAAATCGGGCAAACAACCTCAGATTCCATCAAAACCAATTCTCACACTTAGGTTGGGTCGAAATACACGTGTTAGAAGAAACGACATCAAAATCCGAGTCCTAATTTGGATTTGGTGCACGCTTGTAGGTTTAAGTCAAACGATAGTTTTTAAGTATAGAATTCGGGCCTCTCGATGCCCAAATCGGGCAAACGGCCTCAGAGTTCATCCAAACCAATTCTCACACTTAGGTTGGGTCAAAATAGTCGTGTTGGAAGAAACGACATTAAAATCCGAGCCCTGATTTATATTTGGTGTGCGCTTGTATGTGTAGGTCAAACTATAGTTTTTGATTATGGATTTCGGGCCTCTCGGTGCCTAAATGGGGGAAACGATCTCGGATTCCATCGAAACCAATTCTCACATATAGGCTGGGTCGAAATACTTGCGTTAGAAGAAACGACATCAAAATCTGAGCCTCAATTTGGATTTGATGTGTGGTTGTAAGTTTAGGCCAAACTATAGTTTCTAAGTATGAATTTTGAGCCTCTCGGTGCCCAAATCGAGCAAATGACCTCGGATTCCATCAAAATCAATTCTTACACTTAGGTTAAGTCGAAATACATGCGTTAGAAGAAACAATATCAGAATCCAAGCCCCAATTTGGATTTAGTGTGCGCTTGTAGGTTTAGGCCAAACTATAGTGTCTAAGTCTAGATTTCGGGCCTCTCGGTGCCCAAATCGAGCAAACAGTCTCGGATTCCATCCAAACCAATTTTCACACTTAGGTTTGGTTTAAATACACACGTTAAAAGAAACGACATCAAAATTAGAACCCCGGTTTGGATTTAGTGCACGCTTGAGGGTTTAGACCAAACGATAGTTTCTAAGTATGAAATTCGGGCCTCTCGGTGCCCAAATCAGGGAAACGACCTCGGATTCCATCGAAACCAATTCTCACACTTAAGTTGGGTCGAAATATGCGTATTAGAATAAATGACATCAAAATCCTAGCCCCGATTTGGATTTGGTACACGCTTGTAGGTTTAGGCCAAACTATAGTTTCTGAGTATGAATTTTGGGTCTCTCGGTGCTCAAATCGGGCAAACGGCATCGGATTCCATCGAAACCAATTCTCACACTTAGGCTAGATCGAAATACACGAGTTAGAAGAAACAAAATCAAAATTCGAGCCCCGATTTGGATTTAGTGCGTGCTTGTAGGTTTAAACTAATGAACTAGACTTTTATGTGTTAAATTCAGTAAGTATGAAAAATCAGAGATTAGTTTTTTTATTTACATATTAGTGATGAAATCCTTAAATTTTATCATTTTGATATTCTAATAATAAATTGGATTTTCTTGTTTTTGTAGGAGGGAGTTGGTAGCACACATCTATCTGGTTTCAGAGCATCGGGAGGGATCCAGTAGGAGGGAGCTGCTAGGCACTTAGGATATATATATATATATATATATATATATATATATATATATATATATATATATTTACTTTGGAGACATTTTTATGGGCATGTATATATTGTAATTGTTACATTTTAGACTTATGATTTTGATGGATTTATCTTTCTTAATTAGAATTATGTGGATAATTTGAATGTATTATATATTGCTCAGAGGAACAGTTAATACAGGTAAAAATATATATATTTTAATAAAAATAAACTATATTTTTTAATTTCGAAATATCAGCGGTGGTTTTGAACCACTGCTATAGATAATAAATAATATTATATTTATATATTAACAACGATGGTTTTTGACCACTGCTAATATATTAAGTATATAGCGGCAGTTTTAAACTACCGCGATAAGGAATAAATAATATTATATATATATATATATATATATATATATATATATATATATATATATATATATATATAGAGTATCAACGGTGGTATTCAACCGCCGCTAATTATTCAATATACAGTTAAATCCAGACTTGGATTGACGTAATTGCCGTTAAAGGCATAAAAAAACCGCCGCTAAAAAGCTTGTCTTCAGCAGCGTTTATTAAAACTGTCGTTAAAAAACCATCGTAAACATCTCCGACAACCTATATAATGACGGTTTGTTAAACCGCCATTATATGTTTTAACGATGATTTTGTATCTTTTAGTGGCGGTTTTGAACCGCCGCTGAAAATCTTGAATTTTGTAGTGTATGCTATCTTTTGGGGATCCCGAGATGAGGATCTCCTTCCTTAATCTTAGTGATGAGATGTCATCTGACACCCCATTTAAGATAAGAAGGATCTTCTCTCCCTTTTAAAGGGACAAGGACTCTTCTCCCTAAAAAGGAGGGGAGATCCTATCCCTTCCAAGTTTCCTAGATTAGGGAAACCAATATGAAATCCACAAAAAAAGGAGACTCTGTACGTCCCAAGGTTTCCCAAAAGAAGGGAACCAACTGTCTTGGACAAATGTCCCTCTCTAAGGAGAGACAACCTCTTTTTTACCTCTCTAAAAATAGGAAATCAAATGAGAGACCAAAGAAAACTCTCTAAAATGGAGTTTCTTGTGAAACTCCCCCAGGAAGATAGAATAAAAAGGAGAAATTTTCTTTTCTTAAAACAGGAATACAGCAAACCAAGAGCAAGCTCTAGTAAAGAAGAAGACTCCCCCGACATGGAGAACAACAGGTGAACCCGTCAAAATGGCCACCTCTCTTCCCTCTTCTATTTTCTCAATACAAAAACCTCAATGAGGCACCTGTAAAGCCTAATGGGTATTGGGCATCCTATTTAAATAAATATAATTTATTCAAATATCTTTGTTCTTCTCTTGTTCTTCCTTTTAATTAGGAGTACTTCCCCAAATTGGGATGGTAATTAACAATCTGAGTTTACCCGTATTAGAAGGATACTCCCCCATAAAATAATAAACTTCACACAACAGTAGAGATAATTTGAGAGCAAAATTTGAGATGTTTATTCTAAAAGACGCTTGAAATTTGCGTGTACAAACGACAGTGATGATCATCTCTTCTTTCTCCTCTTCTTCTTTTATGGGGCTTGAGGCTAGAGAATTGTCTTCATCGCATTAGCAACAACCGCGAGCAGCAGAGCAATGTTGTCTTTGCGTTAATAGCCTTCAAGCATTTTTCTGGCCAGACTGACCCCAATGGTATCTTGATCAACTAGACTTGTGATTCTCCCACTTCATGCTCTTGGAGAAGAGTCATCTGCTCTCCTACTGATTGAGTAACTGAATGGGGAGCAGATCATGAGATTTGTCAAGATAATTGACATCACTTTACAAAAAAGTAAAATTAACAGTACAATACTCGCATCTCTCAACAACCTGATCCTAGCTTGGTCTCAATCGGATTCGCTATGTCATGCTTTGACACTCTACCTCAGTTTTTTAATAGACTGAGGACTCACCTTCATGTTCACAATCTTCAGCACCATCTCAAAGTACTTCAAAGTTTATGCTAAAACTCGAGGCCTATACTAACAAGAGAGAAGCCCCAGGCCGAGAAGGGTCGGGCCGGGGTTGCCCTTGTTCAACCCTATTTGAGGAGGGCCTTGGTCATTCTTTTTTAATCGTACCCAACCCTCGAAGAGGAAGAAGAAAGGACTTTGAAGGATTTCAGAGGGCCATTCTAGGTCAAGTACACTTATTCCTGAAATTTTTTGGCAGCCTTTCTTAGGATATATACGAAATGTATAGACTAGAATAATTCAGTCATCTAATTATTTTTCATAAATTCATTAAAATTATTAAAAATTTTAATCAATCATCACTTGTCCTATACAAGAAAATCCTGGATCCGTTTAGCTAGGGATAGAATTTGGTCTGACCCTCATCAGACCAATTGGCCCACTCACACAACCCCTTTAAGTATCTTTTCAATCCTAGTTAAGGAAATTTAACTCATGCGGTTAATTTTTTTAAAATTTTCTAAAAACTAAGGTTACATGTTTCAACCCTAAGGTTTAGTGAATCTTAACCACAATTAAGACGTGTCAAAAGACGTGTGTCGACCTGTGGGAAGAGGGCAAGATGGTTTAGGTCTGGCGAGGGCCAGACCAAATTTCCATCCTGTTTAGCTACATTCGTGAGTAGGGCAATCAAAGGGGTCGGGCTGGGGTTAGCCCTGACCCTACCCTTCCCTATAAGAGTAGGGCCCTAGCCCTTCAAGGGCTAGGGTTAATTGGACCCTAAACCTGCCCTCAAGGGTTAGGACCGGGCTGGGCCAAATATCTCTTCAACTTTTCTTGGGAGGGAAGGTTAACTGGGGTTAAGCAGACCCCTACCAGAGAAACATAGGGGGATTTGATTCCAGGTCCCTAGTACGACACCAAGGGACTTTACCAACTAAGCTAGCTGGCACATATAAATCTCTGCAACGCAATACTCTAAATTTCTCCAACGCAATACTCTAAATTACTCCTCCATTTCGGCATCTCCTCTAAATATAGAGGAGATGAGCCCTACTTCAAAGTTTTTTGCTCCAATGGCAGGGAACTACAAATCACTATTCCTAGTCCAAAACATTATTCCTATTCATATGTTTAGGAGGAAAAAAACACAATTCATATGTTTTGGAGGTGGGCTCCACTTTAAAGGATGTAATTGACATTTAAAAAAGATTGAGAGACAAAAAAGGACACAAATGGTATTATAAGAGAATGAATAGTATTTTAGAGACATTCTCTATTTTCTTGCCCCTCCTCTAAATTTAGAGTCACTTTAATATTATAGAGTATCACCTCTAAATATAGAGTACAGTTGGAATGCTATTTTCCAACCAAGCTTTATAACTCTAAATATAGAGTATTGGCTGGAAAAGAACACTCCAACCGTACTCTATATTTAGAGTTGGTACTCTATAATGCTATAATAACCCTCTAAATTTAGAGGAGTGGAGAAAAAATAGAGAATGCCTCTAAAACACTATTCATCCCCTTACAATACCATTTGTTTCCTTTTTTTTTTGCCTCTCAATTTTTTTTAAATGTCAATTGTATCCTTTAAAGTGGGAACATCTCCAAAATATATGAATTGTTTTTTTTCCTCCAAACCATATGATAGGAATAGTGTTTTGGAGTAGGAATAGGGATTTGGAGTTCCCTCCCATTAGAGCATCTCCAACACAGAACTCTATATCTCTCCTCTATTTCGGCATCTCATCTATATTTAGAGGAGATGGGGCCCACTTTAAAGTTATTTGCTCCAATGGGAAGAAACTCTAAATCACCATTCCTACTCTAAAACTCAAGAGGTGGATACCTTTGAGGTTGACACATGTCCATTTTGACACCCCTTAACCGTGGTTAAGATTTACCCACCCATCCTTGGTTTTTTTTAATATTAGTTTTTTTTTAAATTAAAAAACTGTTTTTAGAGTTTTTTTAATATTAAAAACAATTTTTGAATTTTAAAAAATAATTAATATTTTTAAAAAACCAAAGATGGGTGGGTGAATATTAACCACGGTTAAAGGGGTGTCAAAAGGTAAGGACACAATCAGCATTTTAACAAAGAATAAAAGACAAAAAGAGGACACAAGTGGAACAGTAAGAACATGAATAGTGTTATAGAGGCCATCTCTAGTTTTCTCCCCCACCCTCTAAATATAGAGGTCACTGTAGCAATATAGAGGCCGAACTCTAAATATGGAGCACGGTTGGAGTTGGAAAAACTCTAAATATAGAGTTATAGAGCACGGTTGGAGATGCTGAAATGAAAGAGAAATTTAGAGTATTGCATCGGAGATGCTCGAGTAAAAAGCCACTAATCTCAGCTTCAGCGAAACTCCCAGTTTATTGTTGTTGTTATTAGCTTCTCCTATGTTTCTTCTCCCTTCTCTACTACTCTTTTGCTCAAACTTGGTAGAGCCCTTCTTTTCTTTCCGTATTTGATCACACAAGCATTGTAGAGTGACTGAAAAAACAAGCGAATACAAGATTAAAATCAGACGAAACCCAATGAAATACTGGCTCAGAAGATATAGGAGAAGAAGAGAATTTTGATATTGGAGATTTACCCTTGGCCCAGCTGGTCCACCTCTCCATAGAGGAGTTTTCGTAGTCTGGCAATCAGTACAGCTCTTTTTGAGACCTTAACAACTTTAACATGGCTTTCTTCTTATGAAATATCATCTAGGTATTTGTTATTCACGACTTCAGATCCTGATCCCTGTACCAAAACAAATTATAAAAAAAAAAAATTGATCAACAAGCGAGTCCCTCGAATCAACAAAAGCAATGATGAGTGACGAAAACATGTGCATAAAAAACCCCCCATTAAAAAGGAGCTTATGATCACTAACCTTTTCGTCCAAATCCATTATCTCTATAACCTCTTCCATGATCAGAAATTCCCCGCTAGTGGGGAATTCAACCCAGGCTTTTTTGACTGGCCTATTCGTGAGAACTTGGAAGTCGGTAGCATTTTTGCATAAAATAAATAAATTTTTTTTTTTTTACATCCAACCTTACAAATCCGCATGGGATCGAAGTGTAATGGAAGAGATCGAATCACAGCTAGCCAACCACAATTGAACTAAGGGAGCATTCGATCACACCCACAAGTCTACACATGTCCCTATTCACCCATATTATAATTGTAGTTAAGATTCACTAATGAGTCGAATAATATAACCTTAGGTTTTAGAAAAAAAATTTAAACCCTTGGTTAAAAACTTTTAACCTTTAGAGTTAAATTTTTTTTAAAAATAAAAGTTAGATTATTAAACCCTAAGAATTAAACAAAAGTTAACATGTATGAATAGGGACACGTGTTGACCTGTGGGTGTGAATGAACGCTGCATGAAATCAATCGCGATTGGCTGTGATTCAATCTTGTAATGGAAACTTTATTTTGTGGCTTCTCCTTGTGAGATCGAATCACAACCAATTGTAATTAAACTTAGGGAGAGTTCAATTGCATCCACGGGTCAACCCATGTTCTTTTTTGCCCCTATTAACCATGGTTAAAATGTACTAACCTCTAAGGTTCAACAATTTAACCTTGAATTTTTGAAATTTTTTTTTGGGGTTTTTGCATATAAGTTATTGTGTTATACCAGCTCAGCAAATACACTATTATGGATTACAATTTTGCAAATTAACTCTTGGTTTTGCAACAGTTAGACAAACGACCTCAATCCTCAATATTGTTAGACTTTCGTTTGTTATTGTTAAAAAATGACTATTATGCGTTTGTATATTTTATAACCTCACAAAGCCTTTAACAATCCTTGAACTATAGTTAATAAGTTTTAACCCTTATAATTAAGATTCACACCCTTAGGAATAAAGCATCTAACCCTGGTTTAAAAATAAAATAAAATGTGTCCCCTTTTAACTCCCTTTACCTTAGGTTAAGATACACTAACCCTTAGAGTTAAAGCATCTAACCTTAGTTTTAAAATTTTAAAAAAAGTAATGTGTCCCTTTGAACTCCCTTTAACTGTGGTTAAGATTCATTAACTCTTACAGTTAAAGCATCTAACCTTGATTGTTAGAAAAAAAATTAGAAAGAATCTACGTGTCCCTTTGTAACTTCCTTTTAACTGAGGTTAGATTTAGTCACCCTTAAGGTTAAAACATCTAACTGTGATTTTTAGAAAAAAAAAATTAACGTGTCTTTTAACTCATTTTAATCGTATTTAAGTTTCACTAACCCTAAGGGATAAAGCATCTAACTTTGGTTTAAAAAAATTAAAAATTTAAGTTGTCCCCTTTAATTCCCTTTAATAGTGGTTAAGATCAACTAACTATCAGGGTTAAAGCATCTAAAATTGGTCCTTGGTATTTAAAAAAATATAACATGTCCCCTTCCATAAAGGTTAGCGAACCCTAACCACAGTTAACGGGAGTTAAAAAAATAGGTTTAATTATTTAATTTTTTTAAAAAAAAACAAAGTTAGATGCTTTAATCCAAAGTGTTAATTGATTTTAACCACAGTTAAAGGGAGTTAAAAGGGGAAACCTTAAATTTTTATTATTTATTTTCTAAAAACCAAAGTTAGATATATTAACGCCCAACGGTGAGTGAATCTTAACCACAGTTAAAAGGAGTTAAAAAGGGTGAGTGAATCTTTTAAAAACAATGTTAAATGCTTTAAATCTAAGGGTTAGTGTATCTTAACCTAAGTTAAAGGGAGTTAAAAAGAGGACACACAATTTTTTTAAACCAGAGTTAGATCCTTTATCTCTAAGGGTGTAAATCTTAATAACAAGAGTTAAAACTTATTAACCATAGTTTAAGGATAGTTAAAAGATTTGTGAGGTTATGAATTATCATAAAGGCATAATAGTCATTATTTTAACAATACCAAACGGTAGGTATTGAGGCTGTTAGTTTAAAAGTTGTCAAATTATGAGTTAATTTGCAAAACTGTTACTCATTACAAAGTATTTGCAAAGCTGGTGCAAAAACCCTTTCTTTTTTTAAAATTAACTTCAGGGTTAAAATTTCTTAACCCTGAGGTTTAATTTTTTTTTTTTTTTAAAGAATTTTTAAACTCCAAGGTTAGATTAGTGAACCCTAAGGGTTAAAAATCTTTACCATAGTTAATATGGATTAAAAAAAAGATGCGGGTTGACCTGTGGCTGTGATTCAATAGCGATTGGCACTGATTCGATCTCTTGTACCATTCCATTCGGAAGTACGAGAAAGAAAATCAGAAACTAGTCCAACACTAACCCTCAGAACTTAGGTTAACCTTTGATTTCAATTTTCAATAGCGTGAAAAGACAAGGGCCCTATCGACATCTTAAATAAAAATAAGAAAAATAAAAGAATGTCGCGTTGTATCTGAAATAATGCGTGTCGGCGATATTTCGGATTTCTTATTTTTCTTCAAAAAAAATCGGGTGACAAACTCCAAGTCCTAGTAAGGGGGGATATTCCTTGGTCGAGAGCACACGTCTACGTCTGTTTGTATCTCGTGGTTCTCGAAATCGATTCTTAGGGTTCCTTTATTTATTTATTTTATAATCTGTTTCTTCTTCAATTTTAGATTTTCTTTTCATTTTTTGTTTTTTTGTTTGGTTGGTCTGGGAATTTCTGACACCTCCCTATTCTCCCGGCTCCTGCTAAAGACCGATTTTGCAGCTCCTCCAGTCGTTCAATGTAAGAGTACACCTCTTATTTTTTTTTTGTTGCTGTAATTTGTTGTTTTTTTTCTTCCTGAATTGATTGGTCTAGTACCATTTTCTGACTTTTGGATATGTTGGTTTAATCTGGTGTGGATTTCCTCATCTGGGTAGTTTTTAGTTGGTGTTTTTTTTATCTGTTTTATACCATTTTATGTTGTTTAGTACATGGGTTAGGGTTTTTAGTTTTTACAAAGATTGGAATCTCCAAGTGGGTGTTGTTTAATTTTGTTTGCCTATGATTCTGGTTGTGTTTTATATCTGGGGTTTTTAGATTACAGTTTGGTTGGTCATGGGTTGTGGTTTCTTTGATCATCTTCAACAGATGATTATGTTTTTTGGATGAATTGCTTTCTGTTCTTATAGTAACACGAGTGATTTCAATGCAATTTTCAGGTAATTTTGGCGAATTTTGATGTGTATGGTTTAAATTATTGGCGGGGTGTCTTCGGATTGTTTCCTTCTTGTAGATTTGACCATTTTAGTTTGAGTTTTTATTTTAAATGTTAATATATGGTTTTGGTGGGAATTCAAGGTGCTGGGATTGAATGCTTGAGTTGGACTTTTCCAGCCAATTATATGTTGATGCAAAATTCAAATGGATTAATGAGAAAATGGTGAGGAAATGATGAATTTTTGAAAATCTTGGACAATCAGAAGGAGATTGAAGTTCTGCAGGATGGGTAGGGTTAAGCTAAAGATAAAGAGATTGGAGAATACAAGCACCCGGCAAGTGACATATTCAAAACGGAGGAATGGGATCCTGAAGAAAGCTAAGGAATTATCGATATTGTGTGATATAGACATTGCTCTTCTCATGTTTTCACCAACTGACAAGCCTACATTATGTCTCGGGGAGCGCAGGTATTCTTATTTCTCCTCTTGCATAGACCTACTGCAATCAGTAATGTCAATTGAAAATTTGTTGATAAGCCGTACTACCAGCCTGAGCCTCAAAAATTGTTTAGTCTGAGCATTTTTTGTGAGATGGAGAAAACCAGATCGTTTTTGGTAGGAAGTGAACCATTGATAGTATTTCTTGTTTGCTCATGTCCTCCATTCGTTAGCTCATAATAGTCAGATCATTCTGAAAAGTGATCAACTGAGACTACATAGCTAGATAGATGTTGATCTCAAGGCAAAGATATGAAGAAGAAGATCATACTAAGTCACAAATAGCTCAAAGAAACTTTGAGAATGAACAGGCTGTTCTGAACCAGTTTTACCAGAATTGCCGGTCTGTCTCCAATTAGACCAATCAGTCATCTATTTCTGAATGTTAAACTGGCTGGAATGGCTTATTTTTTAGTGAAGCGATGTTCATGCATAGTTTGTACTTTGTACACTATAATGATTTTGTCTATTTAAGAAAAAGGACCATTGAGTTTATATACTTGAAAACTCTATTGACGAGTCCTCTCCTTGTATTCCCTTTTCCAATTTTAATATATTGAACTGCATTATCGATAAAAAAAAAAGGACCATTGACAGTATCTTTTCATTTATTTCTCTGTTTTATTACATTTTTCCGTTTCAACTTTCCTAGGTGGGTTTTCAGTAGGTAAATGATTGAAAATATTTGAATATGATGGCCCCATTTCATTTTTGTATTCATTATTGTTTTCTTGTCTAATAATTTCATGAAGAGTTTTTATTAATGTTTAATAAATTCATGTTGTTTAATTTTATCACCTTTTTTTCTAAATTAGAGTCAGAAATCTTTTACATTAACTTCAGTCTTCAACAAAATCATGAACTCCAAATCTTCTACATGTCACGTGATCCTATTTTATTCTAATAGAATTATTTCTTTACCAAAAAGGATGTGTTTCCTTTGAGAACAACTAAAATTAGGCTGTAAAGTTTGACTCAGTTGGTACAAACATGATGCAGTATAATTTGCCTCCAGTGTAGGTCATGCAGTTGACTCTTAATTCCAATGAATTGTAATGCATCATAAAACTATACAAGTCTTTTACAACTATGATTGACAGTCAAACAGATTACTGTAGGGTGATATCCGCAACATTCAGAATTCACATTTTTTTCAGTACATTGCAAATTTCCATGTTTGTTGACAGAAGTACTTGAAAACTATAATTATTCTCAATTGGCCTTTTGAAATTACACCTATCAGTCTCTTGTCTCTTTCTCATTTACTAGCTGGTTTCTATCCAATTCTGTGGTTTTCTATATGCTTTGTCTTTATTGACTACATTTTTTATCCTTTTAATTCTGGAATTTATCCACTTTTTGTTCAGCAACATTGAAGAGGTTATTGCAAAGTTTGCTCAATTAACTCCACAGGAAAGAGCAAAAAGGTGCAAATATATATATATATATATATATATATATTTTGAATTATGAAGTTATTTCATTTATCTACTTTAGGCTTAATTATAAATGGCGTTAGAGTTGAATAGTTTTTCATTGGATTGGAACAGGAAGTTGGAAAGCCTTGAAGTAAGCCCTTTCTTTACGACCCACTATGGATTGTTTACATTTTTTTATCCCATTAAGTAGGGATTGAACCATCATTGCTCTATGTTCATAAAAATGTCTGGTGTTTTCTTTGAGAGTATAGGCACTAAAGAAAACATTTAAGAAGCTGGACCATGACGTAAATATTCAAGAATTTTTGGGAGCAAGGTATAAGACAATCTTTATCTAGTTGGGACACTTCCATCTAAGTAAATTTAAATTTATTACATTTAATTTTATTTAAGTATTAAAAACTTATATTGCCCTTTTAATTTTTGTTGCAGTACCCAAACAGTTGAGGTATGCATGCAAACCACTAACTATCAATGTCCATGATCTTTTAATACTTTTAAGTTATTATTTATCCATGTTAATAATATGTTTTATTTTGGTTAATTGCTTTGAGCAGGAATTGACTAACCAGTCCAGGCTATTGCAAGCTCAACTTTCAGAAATACATAAGAGACTGAGGTACATCGTTAGAACCTTTCGTTGTTAATGTATTGTATTTTCTTTCTGGTCTTAGGGAATATGGACCATAAAATTAATATGAGGCCTTCTATGTACTAAAAGATTACTTCTGTTACATTATGTAATAGATAGCCTATCATATTGGAATCTTTTTCTTTCTTTTTTTCTTTTCCACTTTCTGAGCATATATCTAGTTTAGTAAGAGCTCGAAAGCCACCGAACAATATACAGTTTGCATTGTTCTTATTAGCTGGTAATCTCACTCTGCTTAGCCTTCCAAACCAATTATCAGGCATTTGACTTCCTTTTTTTTTCTTATAAAATGTAGAGAAAATACTAGGTGCAAGGTTCATGCTTTCATCTATATGTAAAATTCACTTTTTTTAAACATTGGGTCTCCTTTGTATGGCATAAATATCCTTTTCAATTCCTTGCTATGTAATAATTATTGTGTTGATTTCCCGTCAAATATTTGTTTTTGGTGCAACAGTCATACATGTATATTAGCATAGCCATACTTAGATTGGTCACCATCATATACTAATTTCACACTATTTTCGTTCGTTAAGCTATTGGACTAATCCAGATAAGATCAACAACATAGAACATCTTAGGCAGATGGAAGACTCTCTCAAGGAATCGCTTCACCGAATTCAAACTCATAAGGTATGCCTTCTTGTTCTTGTGATAGATGCCATTTGACAAAGTTGATATCTTTATGTGGTGTGTCTATATAAATGCAATCTCCCTTTATTTACTCCAGTAACATTATGTGGGATCAATACCTTAAGCTTTAAGATCACACACATATTTAATTATCATTCGAGTCTTTTCTTTTAATAAGTAAAAGATGTGTATTAAGTAATTAAAAAGGAAACCCTGATGTACAAGAAGGGCACTACAGAATAGAAAGGCTGAAGATAGGCCACAAACAAAAAGAACTTTACAGTTTACAAGCTGACTCTAAACGCATCATTGGAACTAAAGTTTGCAGATTAGAAAGGAAGGATGCCGCATCAATTTTGTAGGGATGGAAGCCCAATGATATATTGAAACATTAGTCATTGGTACATCCCTCCCCATAGAGCTGACGTTATCCTTGAAGATGTGATTATTCCTGAATTTTCAAATGATCGAGTAGATGGCAAATGAAACATTCTTCTAAAATCCAGCCTGTGATTCCAGAAGCCTCCACCTTCTAGTTCCGGAAAAGGTCTTGCAAATGAAGTGGCATAAGCTAAACTAAGAGCTGAATTGAGAAAAAAGAATACTAAAGGCCCCTAGTGAAGTTTCAATAGAGAATGAGATGGTTGACCGATTCACCATTTGCTATGGAAGAGGCAATTTTTTAGCATAGTCTTCTTTTTATGACTCAAATGATCCACGGTTAGAATCTTATCAAGAACGACTGTCCATACAAAGAATGCAATCTGTGAAGGAATAGGCGTTTACCATGCTAACTTGAAAGGAAATCAAGGAGTGCAAGGAGTAATCTGAGTGATTTAAAATTGGAATCTTTTTAGGAGTCCAGAAACATCATCTAGGAGATTTACCTCCCAGTTTTAGGAGGTGTTTGAAAATGGGATTTCAAACAACCCTTTCTCCAATTTAAGTGCAACAATTGTTAATCAATCCTCTCTCTCATAGAAGGTCGGAAAGCCCTAACAAAGAGGAACATCATTGCACACTAAATCCTCCCAAAACTTTAGCCTATCATCTGTACTAGGGATGTCAATGGATACAAATATTATTTGCATTTGTTTCATATTCGATTTTGGTTGTTCAGATAATTATCTGAATAGGGATCCAACGGAGCAAATTCGGATAGTATTTTACTATCCGTTTATGATCGGATACGAATTAGATGTTGACATATCCGATTGATTATATAGTATTTTATCATACATAGATATAACATATTTTAAGATTAAATTATCCTTATTAATATGTACTGTTTACATAATTTAAAGCATATTAAATTGTTATTTTTAATATAGATGAGGATCAAATAATAATTGTCATTTTTAATTAAAATTTACATGTTTTTCAAATTTTCCCTTTCTTTTAAATTTTTAAAAACTAATCTGATATTTCGGATATGATCCGAATTTGAATATTTTATTTGGATTCAAATAGGAATACCCTATTTCCCTATCCATCGGATATTTAATCGAATTCAGATAGTCGCAGATATACCACTATTTCTGTCGTTTACATCTCTAACCTATACCAACCTTGAAGTGAACTCCTTTCTAAAACTCAGTGTAGGTATTGGTAGGGCCGTAGGGGTGTCAACGAATATGGATATTATCCATATCCGATTCGTATCAGAATTCGTTTACTCGGATAATTATCCGAATAGGTATCCAGTGGAGCAAATTCAAATAGTGATTTTACTATCTGTATGTAATCGGATACATCTGATTCGATAAATATCCGACCGATTATATAAGATATTATTATATATAATTAATATATTATAAGTCTACAAAATTAAAATAACCTAATAAATATATATTTTTTATATAATTTAAGACATTAAATAAATTTTTTAATATAGATGAAGATAAAATATTTATTTTTATTTTTAAAAAATAAAGTTGATAATTTCAATAATTTTTTAGCATTTTTTCTTTCTTTTAAAAACTTTAAAAGTAACAGATGATTCTGACATTATCCGAATTTGAATATTTTAATCAGAGTCAGATATAAATGCCATATTTCACTATCCGTCGAATATTTATTCGAATTCGGATAGTCGTATATGTAAATGGATATGAATTCGGATATACCTTTATCCGCTCCGAATTAACTTAGTTGACAGCCCTAGGTATTGATGATACCTTTCAACCATAGTTGCAGGGAAGCTATGTATAAGGTGGGAAGCTCGTTTCCCAAACTCTCTTCCTCGGACAAACTCGCTTCCTAGGAAGCTCACTTCCATCACGTCCTATTTAATAGTCAGAAGGAGTTGTATGTTTGAAGTAATGAGGTAGACCATAGTCTATAACCTAGGGTGTAGACTTTAAGCAAGTATCGTCAGTTTAGAACCTAAGACACCTACTTTTCCACAAAAAAATCTCATGTAAGATTAAATCACCCATTATAACATATAGGAAATGATGAGCCTATATTTCATTTCTCGTTTTCTCTTTCCTAAAGGTTTTTTTTGAGTCTTGCTTCCCGCTTCTCGCCTTTGCTTTGCTCCTCGTTTTCGCTTCTCGCTCTGGTAACTATGCTTTCAACACATTGACCCCATAGCTGGTGTTCAGTAGTCACCCTGTTTCTACCACACCCCAAATTCCAAGTACCATGTTTGCTGTCAATAACCCTCCATTGAGGAATGCCAGTTTCCTCCCCAAACCTCCATAACAATTTGCCCAGGAGCCTCAGGGCCTATCAGTCCAGTCTTGTACGTACTTCTATTATCTTAAATGGGATTGCTTGTTGACTATTGATATTTTTGTAGTTTAATTTACCCAGTGTAGTTAAGGCGTCGCCTAGGCGGATTTGGACTATCACTGCCTAGGCACCTCTCTAAGCAAGCGGTAGTCACTTGTACCCTGTAACAGTTAGTCTGCTTTAAAGTTTTACAATTTAATTACATATGAATATCATTTAAGTAAATGATTTTACACTTTACTTTCATTTACTTAAGACATTTATATGTAAATTAGGTTAAACCCCCATTTGAATTCAATGAAATTATCTTAGATCCAAATTCCTAAAGAATAAAAAGTCAACTTTTCAGTTAAAGAACACAATCTGCTTTTTAGTGCTTGTCAAAATTTCAACTTGCAAATGCTAAGGTAGTTTTCAAAATTTAAAATTTCATAAATTCTACTATAATTTTTTTTTACTAAAACCCAAAAGTCCAGTAAAAAAAAAACATATTTTAATCTTTAAAAATATTTTCATCTACAGGGTCAAAAAGTCAACTAATAGTTTAGTAGAAAAAGACTTACATTCAAGAATTACAACATTAAATGTTAATTTTCATAGATTATTGTCAACCCTAGGAGGTTTGAATTTTTATGTGTGTGTATATATATATATATATAATTTAATTATTTTTATCGCCGAGGCATTGCCTGGGTGTTGCCTAGTCAGGCCTAATCGCCCAGGCATCATCTAGACCCCTTGACTACACTGAATTTACCAAAGGGACACTTTAGGTCAGAACATCTAAGGGTCTGACCACTAATTAATCTATCTGTGCTGTGCACATGGCTAAATTTAAAGGGTTGGTGTTTGATTACTCACCTCAAGATATTTTATCCAATAGTTGACCCGATAAACTATGATTGTGTGCTCCAATGGTATGGTGTGCCCCTCTCATGAGGGAAGTCCTGAGATCAAGTCCTAAAGAGTGATGTGGCTTGCAGGAGTTCCACTCGCTAGATACTAACCCATAACCACTAGCCGTAGGTAAATTATATCACTGAGCTAAAGAAAAAATGTTGACATCCTTTACTTCCACTTGGCAGGAAAATTTCGGAAAGCTGCAACTAATGTCATTGGAATGCACTAGTCAGGTAATGAATTGTTTTACTAGTGTAGGAATATTGTCTTAGTCTATCTTCTTGTTGCAGAAATGGAAGTCTTATATAAATTAATCTTATCTTGTAGTTCCAGCACGGGATGCATTTACCCTTGGGAATGGATGGTGAGCAACAATCCCTGCCCCTGTCGTGGATTCCTAATAATGACAGTCAACATATGATATTACCTGACGACCCAAATCTGCTGCCTCAGAGGTGAGTGGGGTACACACATCAAGCTTCAAAATCCAATTCTTCAAAACTCATTGTCTGGAACTTCCATCTCAACTCAGTTTGGACGTGATCTAAAGTATGAAGTGAAACTCTGGTTTGTAGGCAAAAAAGAAAAAAGAAAAAGAAAATATGCCTGAGTGTACAATTGGTTATGGATTTTCATGCATGAATAGTAACAATGTTTTTAGAACCAGTTGGGAGCAGCTGCTCTGACCTGGTTTCATCGGAACTTCTTTGCCCCATGGACAGATTTTACAATTTTTGAATGGTAAGGAAATTTACCAACACAGGTTGGTTGACATAGTTTTCTCTGAACTAATTCATTCTCTTTGATTTTGCCCAAAGTGAAATCAACATTTGAGGTTTGACCTTAAAGCTCACATCAGTGGACAATAGAGAAGTAAAATAAGCTGCTTTCCTGTATAGCTAATTGAAGCAATTTCATTTTCAATTTAGAATAGTGATACTTCAAATCACTTATTTCCAAAGAAAGTTAACCTATATCTAATACTTTGGCTGTAAAGTTCCGGGTACTTAATCTCTAAATGTGACTCAAACATGCATTAACAAAACTAAATTAACTTCAAAACATGTTAATTCTGATATGAAGTTTCTTCACTGCCATAGTAACTAGTAAGTTTATAAGCCTTTAAATATCTATGGAGGAGTGGAACTAATCTAAGCAGATGCATACCTAAAAACTGCTTGCCAACCACCCGATAATCATCTAAACATGAGTGGGTAGATTCAAATTACCTCTACAGTATTATACTCTCTCTCTCTCTCTAACTTTTAGATTTCCTTTCTCTTCTTTAGTCCATCGTCTTGAAGTACATATATGATCTTTATGTTATATTTTTGTTTAAATTTTTATCCGTAACTATTTGCAGCCTTAGAAAGTTGGCCCTTTTCTGATTAATTCACTCATATTCATGTATTTGATACTTTTTTCCTGAATCAGTAAGAGATGACCTTTCCCTTTTGATATATGTTCCTAACCCATTGGATTTTTTATTTTTTTTTGGTCTAATAACCCATTGGATGACTTCCTTCTTTTTTCTTTTTTTTTTATAGAGATATGGTATGCTCCACAGATGCCTCCCTTCCGAGCTATTCTGGATACTTTGGCACAGGCAAACAAACAGAGATTGATAATTCAGGGCAAGAAGGTGGTATCTTGAATGAGTTAAGCAGAAGTGCTTGCTTGAGGTTACAAGTAGGTGGGCAGTACCCATACCCACCATATAGTCTCAATTTGCTGAGTGAGAAGAAATTCAAACCTGAGGCAGAGACAAACTTACAAGAAAATCCTGTTAATTATCAAGTTAATAGTAACTTTGTACCACCTAGACTTGGGTATGACAACAGCCACCATAGTTGGGCTTCTACATCTGGGCCTGGTGTAGTTGCCATGTTTGATGAGCACTCATACCCCCAGGTAAGTGTTCCTGTTGTAGACTATGGTTCTGCTTAACTCCGTATTTTAAATTGTATGGTTTGGCACATTGTTTCTATTTTTACTTTCTTTCACTCTATACTCTGTACACAGACCTATGAATTGCTTTGGACCTTTTAATTGGTGGAAACCTCTTATTTGCATGAGTACTAAAAAGTAGGAAAAAAAAAAGAAAAAGACAATCCTAATATTTCTGACTGCCCCGTGCATTGTCTTTTTTTTAGACTGTTAATATGTTTTTCATTCTTTGATTTAATATTTTGCTCTTGAAAGGAAGTTTATTATGGACCATACTTATAAACTCAAGGCTATTGGTTTCCTATCATTTAACACGGTCAGGATCGCTGCACAAGCTCCACATATATGATACAAAATAGAAAATCTTATTTGTCGGTCTCCAATGCCATGATAAAATTCTAGTCCTTTGTTTACTTTAAAAGTGCTAAAACACAACTTTGGGCATTGAAAACTTCTGTAGTATATAACATTCATAGTCTTAGACTCAACTCTGCAATTGGCCCTTTAAACTTTTAGGTCAGCTTTTCGGGATCTACAGGGAGTTAGTTCAAAAACTACTCGGTATTCAGCACAAGCTGACTAAATCAAGTCAGATGAGTTATGCATCGCTCACCAAATCCTTTAATTACACTTGTCCTTTTTATGTATATGGGTAAAGTACTTATTCAAGGTCAAAAGAGAAAAAAGAAAAAGAAAAAAAGATGGATTCATAGCTTCCTCATGATATAGGTGATGATCAATTGGAACAATTGATCAGATAGGCTCCATGTTGAGATTGCATGGCCCAACTTAAAGGATTCATGTTTTTCTTAGCCATCTGTTGAATGCTCTTTCCTATTTTCCCTAAACTGTTCCCAAATAGACTACAACCGTGATGAATGCAAATAATTGATCATCTGATTGTCAGTTTTGTTTGGGCCACTAGATGAACTAACCCATAAAATCAACATTTCAGTTTATACTCCATCATATACTGCTATCCTCGCCTTGACTGGGTACTAGTGCTTCTGGTGGTTTGGATTCTGCCTTCTAATTCTTATTATGACTTTGATCGTTTCTTGCAGCAACAAACTAAATTTCCAGAATGATGTTGCTGTTCATCTAGACTGAGTAGCATAGCTGAAGGACTTGTTGATTTGCATATGAAGTCTACATATCAATGTGAACTAACCCGTTGATGTTGAAATGGCTTTCTTCTCCACACAATTATGAGATGCAGCCTGTGAGACAAGGAAAATATAGTCTGACAAATATACATGTACAATAATGTGATCACAGAGATGGAAGAGTACCGATTCGGCCATCTGAGCTACCAGATTTTGGCATTGAATCTTCTGTATAATATAATTCATAATTGTGTTACAACAAAGGTAGAATCTCCTTTATTTATTTCTCAGTAACCTGAGCTGTAAATTAAACTCATATGGTAATTATATTAGTTAAGATATATATATTTTCATTCCTTATTACTGTGTTTCTTGTTGCTTCATGGCAGTGCTGGTTTTCCTTTTCAGTATCTCTAGCTGGGAAAGCTAAGTGCTTATATTAGACTGAATTACAGTAGTACTTTACATTGAAGTTTTTTTAAATAGTACTTGGAAGGTTTTCTTCTTCTACATAGAAGCTCATCTCACTCAAACCCCATTTACTCAATTGTTACAAGACAAGAAACAGAATACCCATTTCATCTTCCATTGGATTGATTTAATAGCCCTGGAATGTTTGAATAATGGTGTTGTGCCATGGATCAGAGATGTGCTGTAGCAGGTTCTCAAAAGGTCCTTTCCCAGTCACATTGTGTTGAACCACAAATCCCAAGAATGCCAACATTGCCAATCTCCCTGCTCATGCATCAAACACAAGATTAGCCAAAAAAATTTTATACAAATCGCCACTTTTATGATTGATCAAATCCAATTTCCGAGCAGATTATAATTTTACCATTAGCAAGCTCCTTCTCCTTGGCTTCAAGAGTTGGTGTGAAATTGAGGGGGTTAAAGATTCCACCGGGGTAGCCGCACTCGTGTGGGGGTAAGCTGTAGTTCTTGAAGATAGGATCTTGGTTAACACATCCTGGGTTCTTTATATCTTGCCACCGTCTAATCTCGACATAATGGAACAAGATGAACTCGATCACAAAGAGGGTTGAAGACGAGGCGAAGTACTCTGCTTTCCCTGCATCATACCATTCTGGCACATTGATGATTCCAATCTTGGTGAAAACTTCAGGGAGCAGCATCCCAGCAACACCCAACATAGCCCACCGGCTGTTGACAAGCTCAGCCTGGATGAACCATTTCAAGTTCTCAGGGTCTTCGGCGAGTCCCAGAGGATCGAATCCGTTGTCACCAGGGAGACTACCATCAATTTTAAACAGTAGTTAAGAAACAAGGTGACATTCATGGATAATTCGTTTAAAGTTGAACCTATAATCCATTATAATTCAGTGAACAGGTTAGGACTAGTAACTTTCATCTTGATCAGTAATCTCGCAACATCCCAGGATGATCGATAGGGGTTTTGAATTTTTTATTTGATTTAATGGGCTAAAATCGGCTTTGGCGATTTTATACTTTGAGAATCACGTTTGGTTCCTCTAAAAAAAAATCGATTTTTCAAAAATCATTTTATTTCAAATCAGAAGATGAGGTGATTTGGAAAGGGTAATTGATTTTTCTATAATAATAATAATAAAAAAACTACTTAATAAGAGACTATTACCAAACTTCTTAAGTGACAACTGAACAAAACATATGATCATATAAATTTATATGAATGTCACTCATATTATTTGAATGATAAGTGAACATAATAACATCATCATCAAAAGAAATTACTCCAAACATATATATGCATATGATATGGGTTTTATGCAAATATATAACTAGAACAAAAGATAATTACATAAGGCTTTGTAATAAATAATTTGTGCTTCGGAATGAACCAAACAAATTTATTTACATAAATTATTTTTCTACCTAGAATCAATTTTTGTCAAACGCATTTGAATCAATTATTTGTAACAACACTTGTTAGTAAATTGATTTCTATACCATCAGTTTTCATCACAATGAATTCTAGTCAAAAGAATCGAAACTAAATTAATCTAATGAATTACCTGCCAGTGAGGTATCCCGGCGAGGCCAAACCCGGTAACCATTCGCCTTTTTTAGCTTCGACTTTAAATGAATTGGGTGACGATGAAGCAGTTGTTTTGACAGAGAATTCTCTAGTGAGTTTCCCTGAAGAGCCTGTGAGGAACCTCGTCTTCGATGCGCATGGACGGAAAACAGCTAGAGAAGCTTGCGTCGCCACCGCTGCCATCTTTCCGGGCTGAATTCCGGCAGAGAAAATGGATCTCAGGCAATGGTGTAGTACTGTGAAGCTGAGTGTTATGTTTTGAGCATGCCCCTTATGTAATTCACTTCAATGCCATTCTTATGGTCCAAATTCATTGCTGCAAAATCCTATGGCTGAGATCTATTTGGGGTTAAACTGACCAATGGGAGCTCTTGATCCTTATCCTCACTTATCCGGTTGCCATATCCACAAATCTATACATTTGTTTCCGTTGGTTGGAGAAAACCTTGTAGGTCCCACATTGTCACCACGTAGGCAGATTCTCATGGATGGAGACCCTGCATGGCTGCATGACAAGTGGTTGGCTGAAATTTTCTCTTGACATTGCTGTATGATCCAATTGGTGGGCCATCTCTCTGATCTGGGCCATCCATTTCCCTTCTCCAAAATCAGCATAAATGAATTAATTATTGGACAACAATTGTGTAGGAGCTATATGAGTTTTCAATGTACCCTGTACTACTGGATACTGCCTCTGTTATCTCTTTAGTCGTTACCATTTGTGCGAGTCTCGAATTTGGGCCCGTAGTCCAAATGGTACCCGAGTGGGCTTCTTCAGCCCAGGCCAATGTTGAGCGCAACGAAGGCTGATTAGCTGGGCCTGTTTGTGGTTTTGTCCTTGGGCTTTGGTTATAAACACATATGAAACATATAAAGAGCCCATTGATCTCAGGTCGGCTTTTATCCTTCAATATGGTCTGGTCATCTAGACATGGGTCGAACCATTTCAGAAGTCCTACCTGGGGTTGTCGCTTGCTCTTGGCCTGGTTGCCCAGTCCGATTATTAGTTGGGTTGGGCTTGGACTTGGAGTCTAAAGCCTGTGGCCCATTTCAATAGACTTCGAACTGGGTTAGCCCGACTAACATGGCCCAATTAGGCCCGTTTAGTATAGGCAAAAAATTGCACATGGTTTTTTAGATGGATTGAACCGGCCCGATTAGGCCCAATTAATAAGTGGCCCGGCCTGGCCCGTTCACAGCACTAGCCCTACTCCTACCTATGGCATTTCTCATCACATTGGGCTAGGATGGGCCATACTGAGATCAGTTTGGGCCAGCCAAATATAACTACTATGGACCAGCACAGACTCGAACTCAGTTCCAGCCATTAAGTCCAAATCCAGCTCCCGTGAATTTCTGTGTATATCATCCTAATATATATAATCTGAAGCTATTTAATATGAACAATGTACGAAAACTTTTAGAGTCCACGTATCAGTATATTATAATTTTATCTTTTGAATTTTAAAATAATTCCCACAGCCATAAAAAGATAAAAGAATTTTAAAATAACTTATGTCTCTATTACCCTTCTTATAAAAGCAAAGTGTAAAACATTTTTGGAGGGATCTCTTTTACAGATATTCCCGTTAAGTCCCAACTGATTTGCCCCCTTTGTTTGGCCCCCACCGATACTACCCATCGAGAGTGGATCATGGTCAATTGCGATTGAACTCTCCCGAGGTTCAATCACACCCATATATCAACACGTGTCCTTTTAACCCCTATTAACTGTGTTTAAGATTCATTACCCCTTGGGGTTCAACACCTCGGTTTTTAGATATATATATATATGGTTGAAAATTTTTAAGGGTAAATAATTTTCTTTTCTAAAAACCAAGGTTATATTAGTGAACGAATGTTAACCACAATTAATAGGGGATGAAAAAGGACACATGTTGACTTCAACTGCAATTGATTGTGATCCAATCTCTACCCCATCGCCCCACAGCTGCACCCACATATGTTCAGAATTCATAATTGACCCAAGTCATACAACCATCGCGAAATTCTCCTGTGATTTCTTTTCATTCTCCAAAGATTTCTTCTAGTTCTTATCAGTATTCCCACAACCTCATTCTCTATTGCTTCTACGTTTGGGTTTCGGCTCCTCACAATCAGCCATGGTTTCTTCACCCCTAACTCATCTAGCAACAACAATGAAACCGCGAAGATCTCCTATAAATGGTATCTTATTTTCTAAAAACTAAGGTTAAACCTTTATAGGGTTAGTGAATCTTAACCACGTGTAAAATGAGTTTAAGAAAGGAATTTAAAAAAAGAGACATGTGGTGAGAAAAGTAACAAGATGCCCTCCACGCGGCACGCTGCGAGGAGGGGATTACTTCTTATTCAAAAAGACACTGGAGTACCTTTTTAAAACCAATTTCGTTATACAAATTTACTTTATCTGGAGTTGGACAAATATAGACCTACTGTTACCTTAGACTCATGGTTGTTATAATTTTATCTGAAAATGAAAAAAATTGCCCATGCTTTACACTTTGTTTAAAATGAAAAATAAATCTTCATGTTGGCCAGTGGAAGGAGATGAAGTTACCCAATCTGCAAAAGTTCTAGATTCTAAAAGTAGCCCCTCATGTAATCGCCACAATTGATATTTCCAATTTGAAGCTCAATTAACTATTTATTCAAGAAATCTAAAAGTAAGAAAAAAAATTCTGAGAGTTCTTATGTGAAAACTTTTTCTTTACTTGTGTTGTTGCTTTTGGTGATTACTACTACCATCACATGATTTTTTGCTAAAAAATGAGGGAGGTGACTGAATTTTAGACCTAGACAAAGTACAAGCATACACTTCAATTCATTTTCTTTTCAAAGTGGTTTCATGGCAATAGAGATGACTCCAACAGTTCATCTATTTTGCAGACATGTTTTCAGTGAAACAACACTTGAGCAACAGTTGTTGTTTTTGAATAAAACACATGTTTGGGGATTTTTTCTTTGAACAATTTGGTCACTTTTAAATAAATTGATAACTGCCTTTAGCCCAAGAAAACCACATGTCCTTATTTATCTAATTCTCAAAACTTAGGTTGGGAAATGAAATTTTTTTCAAAAGGCACTTTATTGTTATTTTGATATGACGGGTTCTGATTTCTTATTAACCCTATTAGAAATACCAAATGATCATAAAAAAATAACATGTATATTAAACTCATTTGCTATTATCTAAATGTCGATATCGCTTGACCGTGGAAAAAAATATATATTGAGAATATATCACAACATATATTGGGGATCTATTGCAAGATATATCGTTTATCGGTGATTTTTGAAAAGATGACAAAAAAAAAAGGTGAAAGATGAAATTTTGCAGTGGAACTTCAGAAAATTTTAAAATACATGTTAATACACATTTGAAAATAAAAATATTTTAAAAATGTACATAGGAGAAACAATGAGAAGAGGACAAAGATGTGTGTTGACGACATAATGTATGATTGATTCATATTCTTAAATCATTCATTTCTCAATCAATAATAAATTTCAAACCCAGCCCAAGAACTAGAATTAAAACCAAAAGGAATTACGCAAAGGCTCAAAGTCATCTCTGTCCTGATTAGGTTGTCAAAAATACTGGTTATCCACATATGTACAATATTGTGTCAAGCTCATCACATTATGGTACATTAATGTATGCTTAAGTACATAATACTGGTAGTCATCTGGTCCAAAATGTAGCAACACACTCATCGGTGGATACTGTAGTTACTGAGGCACAACTGTCACCGCACTAGTTGTACATCTCTATACCCATATGGATGTGGCTCATACACAAAAATATATCCATGTGGATATTGATCCTCTGGCTATGCATCACTATGTTTCTGAGAGCATTTGAAAGTTAAAATTTTGACATAATCCCTAATAAGCATTAAAATGCGGATTTTGTTCTTGAACTGGAAGGTTGACTTTTTACTCTAAAGGAATTTAGATCTATGATAATTTTTATTGAATTCAAATGGGGGATGTACCTAAAACCATTTATTTAATTGAGATTTAATGTAAATAAGTCACTACAAGAAATCTACCGATTATAGACGGATAAAATCCTTCTCTAATAATAGTTTTTTCTGTCACTAATAACATTAGTGACAAAAATATTGTCTGTCACTATTCCGTTACTGATGCGAGTGTCACTAATGGGTTTAGAGACGGAAATATTGTTCATCTCTAATTAGTGAGGGATTATTTCCGTCTTTAAAACTGATTTTTTTAATTAAAAAAATTGCTCCCTTTCTTCCCTCTACTTTAGATAGAGAGAGAGCAAAACAGAGATAATCTAACACCAATGATCTTTCTTCATGCCTATTTCCAGAAGTTCCATTGAACATTCAAGTTCCTTTAAGAACTTTATCAAAACCCTAAAAATATCATTCCACGGTATTCACTAAAAAAAATGATAGAAATCATTAATGATACAGTATTTACTAAACCTTTTGGTTTCAACATTAATATAAGCATATGAGACACAAAGCGAAACCATGAAGAAGTAAAACCGAATATCAGAAACAAAGGATTGCAGAAGAAGTGGTTGTGATACGGCAACATCAATTCCACGCAGCAACTCATCTCAACAAGAGACCTTCAAAGTATAACACAATATAAATCATAACAATTAAATTTACCAAAAAAAGGAGAGTTCAAGAGAATGATAAAGCGTCTGGTCAATAACATGAAAATGAGATGAGAGAGAGGTTTTTTCTTGGAGATGCGAAAAGGAGAGCGATCACCTTTAGCTTCGACCATGATTCTCGCCACTACGTTGTGGACAGAGGTGGAGCGGAGGATCAACCTGGCTGCGGTGGAAGCAGCGGGCATGGTGGAGCGACGAATTTATTTTTGAAGTGTGAGAACTAAAATAGTCCAGCGGGAAAGAGGGAATCAAGGGGGGAAATTCCATTCTTTTATAGGAAATAACCCCATTTAAATTAGCATCTTTACAGACGGATTAATTTCTGTCACTAATGGTCTTTTACTATTAGAGACAAAAATAAATTCGTCTCTACAAGTAAATTTATTTTTAAAAATGAATTAAATGTCAATATAAGCATTAGAGACGAAAATATTCCATCACTAATGGTCTTCTACTATTAGAGATGGCATATTTTCGTCTCTAAAATTGAATAAATATCGAAATACTAATTAGAGATGAAACATTAGTGACAACATTAGTTTCCGTCTCTAAAAGTGATGTATTAGAGACGGAAATATTTCCGTCTCTAATTTTCCATCACTAATCGGTAGAATTTATTGTAATGAGTTGTAAACAGAATTAAACCAATATTTCCCAGAATATCGCACGGTATTGCATGATATCGATGATATATCGTTGATATGTATGAAATATAATATAAAATTTATAATACCCCAAATAGATACGTCGTGGGAGTGCAATATTGACATATATCATTGATATTTCTTTCAATGACCCTTACCTATAAAACATATATCGAAAAATATCGGGCGATATATCTGTCGCGCCCCAAAATCTCATCTTGGTCATAATGAGACTTTGGACCCGTGACACTACATGTCCAATCCTTATCCTTAAAACATACAAGACATGCTAAATATGAATTTGAAATTTTCTTAATCATTAATAATAAGTCCAATCAATATGAAGTTCAAACTGTCTGACTAATCATAAATACCAAATTGAACCTGATCATTCAACATGATCAATGACTGAAAATAAACCTAAACACTTTAATATGACATTTTCTTATTACGTCACTTAAAATAAACTGAAATAATCGGCTAATATTCTAAACTCAATAGTATGGGAAACAATCCAGATTGATCTCATCTTCCTGGAAATCATCTTCCTGCTCTTCTATATACTACTCCTCTATCCAAGATGGTGGAGCACAAAAGTCGAACCCCCCTGAAACTATTGACAGAAAGTACAGCTCATGAGCAAACGAAAGCTGAGTTTATACAAGGTCTAGCTAACAATATACAATAACATTCACATGCTCATGCTTTAACATAAATAACATAACTTACATTTCATGTGTGGAAAACATGAAAACATATCATTATGCAAAGCATATAATTAGACTCTTGACATGTGTGGACTTGTAAGACTTATAAAACTTATGAGATGCATTTCAGTTCTTTCTAGATTTCTTGTGAGTAGCATATAGCCATGTTAGGTCCTTACAACCCCATGATGTCATGTTTGTTGTACCATCTCTTGCAACCCCATGTTTCCATGTTTGTTATACCAATTCCATATCCATACTAGGTCCTTACAACCACATGTTTTCATGCTTGTGTTGTAGTGACCCTAATTAATTATTTGCACTCAAGGGGCAAATTGGTAATTTACACACTGAGGGTAGTCTAGTAATTATCCATGAGTGTTTAGGTCATAGTGGTTAACCTTAATGAGTTAGGGTTAACCCAATGATCGAATTTAATGACTTTAATTGGTTTAATATTTTTTATAACCAAACGGACCTTAGTAAAGATATTTGAATAATTCTCTAAATAGATTTGAGTATAAATAGAATTTATAAAACCTAATTAGCCTCACTTTTTGATAATCTGGTTTAGGAGGCTGAGATATGTACTTTTGGAGGAGAAAGAGAACGGTCGTAGGGTTTGGAGATCATTGATCAAATGCTCGTAGAGAACCGGATTTCGAAGCTTTGGATCATCTGGGATAGCATCAAACTTGTCTAGCAATCATCCGGGATAGCATCAAACTTATCTAGTGATCACCTTCTTTGCTTTTTTTTTCTTGAGATCTGAAATTAAAGGCAAGTGAATACCTTTGTAGTTTAAATGTAGGGTGTGCTGTGATCACACAATAGTTTTAATTAATATGTTTTTCTTCTTGTGTTAATGATTGTGTGTATGAAAATATGATAGATCGGATAAATATTTTATACATGAATTATTAAAGATGTAATGGGTGATTTTAATAAATGATAGAATAACATATTAGATTTTAGGGAATAAAATATGAGAGATTTTGGTCTCATAGTACATCGTTTCAAAGAGCTTGAAAAGATCTACAACTTTCGTGAAGAAAGTTTTCCCAAAATCAATACTTTTGTGGGTCAAAACCTTAGTCAAAAATAAAAAATGGGAAATAGATGTTTTTTAGATTAATTTTTCTAAGATACTGTAATTGAATGTATATATGATTTGGGTATGGGAATATTGTTTTGTTGGGATTCCCTTATAACTAATTAGTTAATTTATTAGATGGTTGAAAGATACCTCTAACAAACTTAAGTAATTAGTTATTAGATAATCTGTTAGTAACTTGACTTATATCTTAGTAGTTAATTTGTGGAGTGATTGAAAAATACCCCTAACAAACTTAACTAATTAGTTACTAACTAATTGGTTAGTATATGTGTTCATTAATGCTAGTATAAGGGTTTTACAAAACTCACTAAAATAAAAAGGGTTTTCCAAGCCCTTGGCGGTTTGTGAAACCTTGAACCCCTTTATCATGAGAGACTGAAAATTTGTAATATTTGATATTTATAACTAAGGTTTCAATTGTAGGAACACAGCTAAAATCTATTTTGTAATAAAGTATGTTATGTCTGCCTAGATTTTAATTGTGAATTATAACATAGGAATTCATCTTCTAAAATGATGGTGATTAAATAAACATTGTGAGAACCTTGGTTAAGGGTCATTTAATGAGTAATTGTGTAAGACCTCCTTAAATGGATCTTACGGTGATGTTGGGTACTACCCAATGATGGTTTTAGGATTGTGTAAAGTACCTTCCCAGAAACAGAGGGTTGAGCTGAGTTGTGTAAGACACTCAATTCTCAGATGGGTGAACTGTGTGAGACCCAATGGATAGGATAAGTTGTGTGAGACCCCCACGGATTCCCTTGGTCAATAGGGTAAGTTGTGTAAGACCCCTATTGACCGGATTGAAACATAAGTAAAGACTTGAATAATATGCATAACTTGTTAGTTATCTTATCATATGAATTGTTAATGCATCAAAATTATAGTTGTATTCTCTTGTTGAGCTGTGAACTCACCCTTGTTGATTCTTCCTTTCAGGTAGTGATTGAGAAGAATAGGAATCGCTCTCTCTTGAGCAAGTGGGACCAGTTTTAGAGTTTTCTTCTTTGTTAGAGTGAGAGAACTGTAGAGATGTAAACTATATGGAAACTTTAGATGGTTTAGTTTTTGGGAGAACTCATGTTATTCAGTAATTAATATTAGAATTTTGTTTCCAGTTCACACCTTGATATTTATACAAATATTAGTATTATTGTGTATAGGAATTTTGGCTCACATAGATGATTTGGGGTATAAATGAAGAAAGGCCGGAGACCTGAATTGAAAGGGGATAATGTATGAAAATGCATGAAAAGAACAAGAGATGTGTGGACCTCGGTTTCGGGCTAAAAATCTTGAAATTTGGCCTTGCGATTAATCGTAGGCATGCACGATCGATCGCTGGATCGATCGTAGACATGCAAAAGGTGTGGGGTCGTCCCTGACCTGTGTGCAATCGATTGCACTAGGAATGCGATCGATCGTAGGTGCGATCGATCGCAATTAAGACATATTTTTTTTGAAGCCTGTGTTGTCTCCTTTCTGTGTTGTGATGTCATCTTTGTATGAAAAATGTTATGTTGACACTTGCTAAGGCAAGGTAAGGGTCCATTTTCCTGGTAATGTTCCACATAGGAATGGTATGCTTTCAGACTTGATCCAGGGGCGTGAGGCCCAACTATTTCGGTTTTTCAAGTGAGGCTTGGGATAATCAGGGTTGTTCCACAGTTAGAAAACCTAATCTGTGTTAAGTAGGGTTGTGGCTCTTCTTTGAGTAGGTCAAGAGAGACGGTGTCCAGTAAGGCCCGTGGTTCCTCCGTGACTGATAGTTGGGAGATGTCGGTCTATGTATATAGGTCATTTGTGGTTCCTCTTTGACTAGGTCGGAATAGACGGTGCCCAGTAAGGCTTGAGGTTCCTCCGTGACTATTAGTCGGGAGATGTCAGTCTGTGTATGTAGGTCGTCTATGGTTCCTCTTTGACTAAGCTAAGAGAGATGATGTCCAGTAAAGCCTGGGGTTCCTCTGTGGCTAATAGTCGAGAGATTTCGGAGTCCTATTGAAATCTCAAGTAACTAAACATCATTTAGTGTATAGACTGAGGTTCCTCTCTGGCTGGGTTAGAAGATGGCGGTGCCATGTCTATCGGGTTCCTTCATGGTGGAAAGTCAGGAGATGACAGAGTCCAAATGAGGCCCGGGATTCCTCAATCGACTTGTCAGAAGATGTCGGTAGACAGGATGGTCAGGGTTCCTTCGTGATTGATAGCCAAGGAGATGGCGGCGGATACACAGTAGATGTTGACAGCCAGCAGAGTTGAGGAGAATGTCCTTAGCGAGTGAGTGCTTGGGTTATGTATTGAATCTTCGGATTCTAGGTTATCTGGGGCGGTGTACTGAGGTGTTGTGTTGAATATTCAGATTCCAGGTTGTTTAGGTCGGAGTACCCAAGGTTCGGTTGTGGTCGGGTGAAGACCTGGAATTGTGTGAGTGAGCCTAAACGACTCAAGGTATGATTGAGAAATGGTTGAATGCCTAAATATGTATTGAGACTTAGGTCTTCAAAACAGAATTGTGTATAGGCTACGACTAGTTAATAGAGTCCAAGGACTCGAAGAGAAACATGGTTTGGAAAAATAACGGGCCAACAAGCCCGAAACCAAGGGCTATGCCCCTCTACTCATTTTCCACACGCCCCCATTCATTCATCATACATTCCAACGGGTCTCTGACCCTTTTTCATCCACACCATGTCACAACAAAACATTTCAAGAAGAAACTAGTCTACATAGAGGAAGATAGAAGAGAGGAAAAGGGGTTTTACCTCTCCACATGCTTTTCGAGACTTTAGGGAAGAAAATGGACACTGCCAACATGCTCAAAATGACAATAAGCCCCAAGATAGACCTCATTCTTCTCTCTCTCTACTTTCTCTCTCCTCTCTCTACACTTTCTCATTCTAGAAATTTCTGGGCAGAGCTTCGGCTCTTGGAATTTTTTGTGAGAAATGAAGGGGTTTAACCTTCTTTATATAGGCATTTGGGTGCCTAGGTGTCGCGCAAGGTGGCGAGGCCATGTGCCAAGCACATGAGCCACACACGTGGCCCTTTGACCATTTTGACTGGTTTGACCGGATTTTTCTATTTTTTATCTATACAGCCCACGTAACACTGCTATATGATGTGCGATGGTGACGAAACGATAGGTGATCGAACTAGGGGCAGTTCAACACTTGCTGTACAAATTTCAGGGAAAAATGTTGAGTTTTGACAGTAAAAAGCAAGTTCAGTAGAAAATGTTAAAACTCACAAATTTCCTTGTTTTGGATACTAAAACGCGATGGTTTCGCGATTTGAGTTGATAAATCGCCGAGACAATTGGTGGTCGTCCATATAGCCGCCTAACACGCGATATGTGAGTTTCAAAGATTTCTATTGGGACTGTGAGCACGGATTTCGTCACACAAACTAGGTTTGTGATTTGATTAGGAGTCGGCACTTATTAATTATGAGGGATAAGTCCCAGATTATAGATAAGGTCTTTGTGGTCTACATTAGAGTTCTAGGTAAGAGGTTCGATTAAGTCCCAGGGAAGGTGCTTGGTATCCTATGACCCATATTTTGCAATGGTTACCTACTCCTTAGGTATAAGCTAAATTAATGTCAAGTTTTTATTCAAATACCTTACTTTTTAGATTATAATAATTGAAGAAAAGGGAAATCAAGCTAGGGTCGAACCCACTTGGGTTGCCTACGTACTCCCATGGGGTGAGATCAGATCGAGTGTAGTTCTGGCACATGAGCCCGTGCCAAGGCTAAGGGAGTGCGTGTGTGCACCGGGGTAGCTAGGGCTTAGCCCGGGGATTAAGGTTTGATTGACTGGGTTGGTCAAGTGTATGGTCTAGAGGGTTTGGACCCAAAAGCCAAGGATTAAGCCCGAAGGCTTGGGGTTAGGCCCAGAGGCCAAAGCTTGAGCTCAAATGCCAAGGACTAGCCCGGTAGGCTAAAGGTTTAGTACAGTAAACTACGGTTAGGCCCGATAGGCCAAAATACGGGCCCAGAGGCCAAGGTCTAGCATGGTAGGCTAAAAGTTTAGTTTGGTAGACTAAGGATGGACCTGGTAGGCCAAGGGCTAGCCCGGTAGGCTAAGGTTGGGTTCTGTAGGCCAAGGGCTCTTAAAGAAGGGAGTTAACCATGGTTAGGGTTGCTAACCATAGTATACAAGATCTAAAGTCAGCTTTATGTGTCCTTTATGCATTTTTAGATGTTTTTGGATTTTTTAAGGGTTAAATAGGTTTAAGCATAGTTAAAGGTTAATCGGGGTTAAGTTTAATACCAGTTAAAGATTTAAGAAGTTTGGAATGGGGCCCAGGTAGTATGGCAGGGCCTAGAATAGGCCCTCTGGAAAGCCCAATTACAGAAAACTGGGATTGGCAGTAGACTGTTTATCGTCAATTCCAATTCTTCACAGAATTAGAATGGCGGTAGACTGTTTACCACCATTCCCAGTCATTTCTAGAAATGACTTTACTGGTCAGGGGTGAACCCATAGGGTCTTGGACCCTTAAGGTCGATTAGGAGACTCTATCACATGTCCTGGGCCTAGTCTAAGATGGGTCCACAATGACCATTTTTGCACTGTACCAAGAAGTCCAGAATGTCGGTACATTGTTTACTGACATTCTGGGTGGTTTTTATTTTGAGCATTTTAACCATGGTTAGGTTAGCCTAGTAAGCCTAGAAGGACTAGGGTAGATTAGAGAAAGTCTTAGGGGTCTAAACCAGGCCCTAGAATGGACCAGAGCCCATCCAAATGGGGCCTAGAGCCATTGCCATGAAAAAACCCAGAAATGGCAGTACTGTGTTTACCGTCATTTCTGGATTTTTTCATAAAATGAACTGTGCTCCCTAGTGTTGCACCATACTGCTTTCAGGGGATCCTTCATGGGCTGAGGGTCTCCTAGAAGGTCTAGGGGTGTGGGGGAAGATCTGTGCACCGTGTGTGGAGGTGTGGGTACCATCGAAACGCCCTAAGAGGGGTCCTCTTTCCCATGGAAGAAGGCAAGAGGGCATTCTAAAATCTACTGAGAGACCAAAATATACCCCTAGAAATGGACCACGAGTATTTTACATAGATTTTAGAAGAGAATAAGGGGGTAGGGGAGGACCCTACCCTGTTGGCCCACCTGCAACAGTAACAGAGACGATGGTGCTCGATGGTGAAGATGGTATGCGACTGGGGATGGACCTAAGTTAGTCCCTGGAAGCTTCTAGTGCTCCTGGTCTTACCCTTGGTAGAGAACAACACAAGGACGAAGGAGAAACAAGGGTTCTATCTTGAAATATTCGTATTATCCTCCCCTCTATGCTTGGAGGGGGGTTGGATTTATAGGAGGAGGTCTAAGGACACAAGGGGCATTAGGACAAAGTTTGATGAGGTTGCAGGAGGGAGTGGGGAAGGCCAGAGGCGTGCCTCGGTGCGCAGGAGGAGCAAGCGAGTTCTGATTTATGTAAACTGGGAATGACGGTAATTCCAGTACCGCCATTCCCCTACAAGGCTAAAATGAGAATGGCGGTACAAACTCTACCGCCATTCCTGGATTTTTCTAAAACAGGGTCTGACCTATATTAAATGCACATGCACGGATGCTTTTTTTTTATCAAAAATAGAATGTAGATAATTAGAATACCGACATTCAGAAAAGAAATTCAAATTTGGGACCTGGGCCCCCCTCCTAAGGCTTGACTATGGTTTGTGGGCCCTGTGTGGGCCTAGGGGTTGTTTGTCTAATGGTTTTAGCTTCTAAGGGCCTTGGATAGGGTTCACCTAGGGCTTGACTAAGGTTGACTTAGGGTGGACCTAGGGTTAGACCTAGGGTTTGACTAAGGTTGACTTAGGGTGGACCTAGGGTTTACCCGTGGTTAGACTAGGGTTTGCCAAATGTTGGACATATGGTTGGACCTAGGGTTCAACTAGGGTTGTCCTATGGTCTAGCTATGGTTAATGAGTGGTGTAAAAATTGCGTGCTTATAGCTGCCTCTCTTTGTCGGATGGTACCAAGGTTGACAATTGAACGACAAAAACTGATAATACCTTATTTTTACACGAAGTGGGATTTTGGGAGAATGGAATATAATGTGCATACATGCTGTGCAAATGTGGGTGCAATGTGCTCGCCTATACCTACTAGGGATATGAGCGACTTAAGCTGGGGAAAAAAGTGGTTAAAGCTCATGTTGGCGAATGGATGTTATGAGAGATGGTATGTCTCAGAGACACTAGCCAAAAGAGGAGAAATAGGCATCGCCTGGAGGCATCAACCAGATCAATTGTTATGGTATTACCCGGAGGTGCTAGCCAAATCGATCGAAGGACACACGGGACATTAAAAACACACTGGATGTTGAAAGGAGGACATGCAAGAGGTGTCGCGGTATGACAAGTTTGTCAAGGGACACACAAGATGTCAAGGACACATGGGGGTGTCGAAAAGGGGGACATGCAGGAGGTGTCGTGGTATGCCGAGTTTTTTAAGGGACACACAGGATGTCGAGGACACACGGTGGGACATGCAGGAGGTATCGCGGTATGACGAGTTTGTCAAGGGACACACAGGATGTCAAAGACACAAGGACATGCAGGAGGTGTCACAGTATGATGAGTTTGTCCAGGGACACACAAGATATCGAGGACAAACCGGGGTGTCGAAAGGGGGACATGCAAGAGGGGTCATGATATGATGAGTTTGTCAAGGGACACAAAGGATGTCGGGGACACACGGAGGTGTCGAAAGGGGGACATACAGTAGGTGTTGCGGTATGACGAGTTCTTCAAGGGACACATAAGATGTCGAGGATACACGGGAGTGTCTAAAGGGGGACATACAGGAGGTGTCATTGTATGACGAGTTTGTTAAGGGACACATAGGATGTCGAGGACACACGAGGGTGTCGAAAGGGGGACATGCAAGAGGTGTCGTGGTATGACGAGTTTGTCAAGGGACACACAGGATGTCGAGGACACACGGGGGTGTCGAAAGAGTTGTGGCATGTCTTGGAAGCACTAGCCAAATTGATATTGAAATAGCCAAAGGGCGCTGGATTTTGATCACCTTGAGTGGTACTAGGAAGTTTTGTCATGTAGGATATGACGCTATGGCTGGATGCAAAATGATGTAATGCAGGGGATAAAGGTGAGGATACTATCCCATGACTCTTTTTTTTTACTGTGACTGGATGAGTGGTTTCGGCTCCTTCTAGTTGTCTTGCCGGGGCTGCTTAATGCAAGTTGGTACAGTCAAATCTTTGTACCAGAAAACATGTTTTGAAAAACCTTTGTTGTGGATTTTTGCAAAATATTTTTTAAAAGATTGCTTAGCTAGCTTTCAGATTTCCAGTAAATTGCCTTTGTTAGAGCTTAGTAGGGATTTGTAGGTTTTCATTTACTCTCGGAGTGTGCAGTATGACTTAACAGGTCATTGCCGATTTTAACTCATTCCCGCGATTTGTTGAGGATTTGGATCTTCTCCCTTCATTGCCCTGGACGGCACTCCACTGGGGATGTAGATGTGATATAACACTTGCACTCGTAACTTCTATGGGATCTAGGAGGACTTAGAGTGGAACGAAACGTAGGCTAGGGAACCGAAGTTTGGGACACCCTTAGTTTGCTCTTGCTGCGGTTGATTTGCACTCTCTTGGAGTTTTTTTTTCTCCACTGGGGAATTCTCCTCTTTGCCATAGGCTGACTTTGGAGTTTTTCTCCATTTGAGACAGACTCATTTAGGAAGTTTTTGAGAGATATTGACTCTATTGGGGAAAATTTCAGGAGAAGTTGTCTCCATGAGACTATTGTATGGATATTTTGTTGGGGAGAGAGTCTAGGGAGATAATCTCTATGGAGAGTCTCTGGCTTTTGAGAATGCTTCAACTTCTATTTTGGGTTTTCCGTAGATAGAAATTTCATACTCGTGGCTGACTCCGTTGGGGTAATCGAGAGAGTTTGAATCTGCTTTGGAAAAGTTTGACTCTGTGGGGGAAACTCCTGAGATGTATTAACCCCTTTGGTGACCGCACCTGATTGTGAGGTTGCACAGGATCAGGTCATGACATAGTTCAAGCAGATGCCACTGATGGCAAGGGAGGGTGTCCCTAAAGAAAGGTTTTATGAAAGAAATGTTGTTAGGCTCAATGGACAAACTAGTGGATTTTATTGATTTGAAAAGGGGGTTTACATTGTTGGGGATAAAGGGATGTCAAGGATGGTCTCCTATCATTTTCCAGTTAATATACGAGTGCAGAGCACGTATCAGATCTAGACTTAAGCCTAGTATTGTTTGACTTTATCCATGTTGACAAGCTCTGGGAGGTCTTCGTCATCCAGGTGCCACTGGAAAACTTTTCTTGTACGATGTATGGGCCTTCGTAGTTGGGTGTGAACTTGCCTCTCGGGTCAGGGCGGTTTGGCAACATTTTTCGGACAACAAGGTCACTGACTCGATGGTTCGAGGCTTAACTTTCTTGTTGAATACCCTAGTCATGCGCCTCTGGTAGGCCTAAGAGTGGTTGATGGCTTTCAGTCACCTTCTTCTATCAAGTTCAACTGCTCATATCGGGCATGTGCCCATTCTGCTTCTGAGATTTTTGATTCCATTAACACTTGGAGTGATGAAATTTCTACTTCGATGAGAAAATAGTGTTGCCCCAGTTAAGGTTCGGATGGATGTTCTGTAGGTCATGAGCGCATATGGGAACATCTCATGCCAAGCAGAGTAACTGGTTGCAATCTTTTCTATGATTTTCTTCATGTTTTTGTTCGCGGCTTCAACTACACCATTGGTCTGTGGCCTATATGGCGTGGAGTTGTGATGTTGTATCTTGAATTTCTGACAGAGATCAGTCATCCCCTTGTTGCAGAAATTTAGAGCATTGTCTGTTACAATCTTATACGGGACACCGTATCGATAAATGATGTCCTTTTTCAGGAAGCGTTGAACCACGAAGGCTGTAACATTGGCATAAGAGATTGCCTCGAATCATTTGGTGAAATAATCGATTAATAGCAGGATGAATCGATGTCTATTTGATGCTTTCGGTGCTATGGGTCCCAGGTTGAGAATGGCTATGGGACAGTGAGATTGTGTATCCTGGTCGGTGGTACATTGATCTTGTTGGCAGAGATTTGGCACTGGTGGCATCTCTGTACATGTCGGTAATAGTCAGATTCTATTGTAAACTAGTAGTAGCCTAGTCTGAGTATCTTCTTAGATAGCATAAGCCCGTTGTGTGAGCCATAAGCTTCTCCGTGAACTTCTTCGACTACCTGTGCAACTTCATGAGTGTTGAGGCATCTAAGTCAGATCATGTTTGGTGATCTCTTCTACAAAATTCCTCCTGAGAGAACAAACTGAATAGCCAATCTTCTGATTGCCCGATGGTCTTTTTTGGTGGTATCGAGTGGAAAAGTCTCATCCTCAAGATATTACTTGATGTCTGCATACCAATGCTTATTATCTGATACTTCTCCTATCTCTAGATAGTAGGCAGGCAGTTCCTGTTGCTGGATCTCAACTGGCCAGAGCATGATGCCCTTAGGAATCTGTACCATGGAGGCGAGAGTGGTTAATACATCGACAAATCTGTTGTGGGTCCTAGATCTGTGACTGAAAGTGATTCTTCTAAACTGAGTGATTATCACATTGAGGTAAGCTAGGTATGGGACTAGCCTGGCTTCTCGGATGACCCAAGATTTTTTTGCCTGATAGATTACTAAAGATGAATCACCGTAGATGTTTCTCTCTTCAATCCCAATGCCTAGGGCTTCCTTTAGTCTGGCTATGCAAGTCTCATATTCTGTTTCGTTGTTCGAACATTTGAATTTTAGTTTGACTGAGATAGGGAGGTGGACTCTTTTAGGAGAGATCAGGACTGCTCTTACCCCATGTCCATGACTGTTAGCAGTTCCGTCAAAATATAACTCTCAACCGAGGTATTCTTGGTCTTCAGTTTCTGCATACAAGATGACTTCATCTGGGAATTAATCGTGTACTGAAACGTAGTCTTGTGCTGAACTGTAGGCCAGGTAGTCTGCAATTGTCTACCCCTTGATTGACTTCTGAGTCATGTATGTGATGTCAAATTCAGATAACATCATAAGCCATCAGGCTGTCCTCCCGGTTGTGGCTGGTCTTCCAGTAGGTATTTGAGTGGATCAATCCGGGAGATCAAGATTGCTAGGTAAGAAAGCAGATATTACTGCAGATGCTGAGTAGCCTAGACTAATGCCAGATAAGTCTTTTCAAGTGGATTGTATTTCTCTTCATACTCTAGCAGGTGTTTACTAATGTAGTAAACGGCTTGCTCTATTATGTCTGTCTCGTCATGTTGTGCCAGGATGCACCCCATGAAGGTCTCTTATACTGAGATGTGGAGTTGTAGCGATCGTCCTAGTATAGGAGGTACAAGTACTGGAGGGTGAAAGAGATATTGCTTTATCTTGTCAAAGGATTCCTGGCACTCATTTGTCCAGATTATAGGTACATTCTTGCTAAAAAACTTGAAGATTGGCTCACATATCGAAGTGAACTGAGAGATAAATCAACTGATGTACCAAATTCTGCCCAGGAATCCATAGATTTCCTTTTCAGTGGGGAGCTGACATTTTGATGATAACCCTACCTTTGGCTGGATCGATCTCAATGCCTCTATTGCTGACTACGAAGCCAAGGAGTTTATCTGATGAGGCTCCGAAGACACATTTTGTCGGATTCAGTCTTAGGCTGAATTCCCTGAGTCTACCGCACAACTTCTTCAGGTCTTCAAGATGTTGCATGGCAGTTGGAGATTTGACAATCATATCATCTACATAGACCTCAGTAGTCTTGTGGATCATGTCATAGAATAATGTCGTCATGGCCCTCTAGTAGGTTGACCCTATATTCTTGAGTCTGAAGGGCATTACCTTATAGTAGAACGTGCCCAAGGCATGATGAAGGAAGTTTTCTCCATGTCTTCTTCTGCTACTCTGATTTGGTTGTATCCTGAGAAACCATCCATGAGTGAGAGTGTCTCATGCCCTGAAGTGTTGTCGATTAGGATGTCGATGTGTGGGAGAGGGAAGTTGTCCTTAGGACTGGACTTGTTCAGATTTTGGTAGTTAATATACATTCAGACATTGCCATCCTTCTTGGTTACCGACACAATATTGGCTAACCATTCGGGATATGTTGCTACTTCCAGGCAGCCTGCTTTGATTTGTTTTTCTACTTCTTCTTTGACCTTCTTTGACCATTCGGGCCGCATCCGTCTCAGTTTCTGCTTAACTGGTCTTACCTCAGGGTTCAGGAGCAGTTTGTGTACCACCAATGCTGGGTTCAGGCCGGGCATATCTGCATATGACCAGGCAAAGACATCACTATAACTTTTCAGGAAGCTAATCAAGTCTGCCCTTTGTTGCGGGCTCATAGTTGTATAGATCTTGACGAGCTGTGGGTTATCTTCGGATCCAAGGTTTATGGTCTCGGTGTCCTCAATGTTTGAGTGCAATATCCCTTCACTGTACTGTAGGAGATCCAGGATCTCTTGAGAAGGTTCCTCTTCTTGCTCTTTGTCATACTAAACTTCTTAAAGTTCAAGAAGGGTTTCGGGGGTAGCCCTATCGGAGGTGATTTCCTGATAAATCATTTAGCTTAGTTTAACATGCTTTAATATTATTTTTGGAGGCTTCAGGACACTAGACCTTCTAGGGGAAAAGTTCATGTGATTTCGTCATCAGCCGATTTGAATTGTTTATGTAAACATGATTTTGAGTTAAAATATCATATTTTTATTGATAAAACAAGATGACTGTTGTTTTACAAAATTATTGACTCAAACAAAAAGTGAGGCCCACAATGGCCGACATTTGGATTTTTCAATAGGAGTAAAGAGAGAATAGAAGAAGGAGAAGAGTGGTGCTTGGTCACTTTCTGATCGGACCAACCTACCCTGTAGCTTGCTTGCCCCTGTCCTGGATGACCTTGATGGTGAGAGCTTCGGTCCACCAACGGATCAGTGGCTGGTAACTAGATGACGCTATAACACTGTTGGAGAGGGTACAGACTTGCTCTCCCGTTTGATCTTCTGCGTCAATAGCGTCTTCGACAGTCAGCTCATCGAACATCTATGTCATGCTGAAAAATTCTAGATCTGGAATCCCTGAAGACTCGACATTGGGTTGGGGGTTTGAGATACTGGCAACTGGTGCAAGAGAGGTGTCAGGGTAGGCTTTGAAGGTTCCAACTGGAAAGGTTATAGAGATGTGAGGTCGGGGTTCTAGTTTTGCCAACCGGCAATTCTTCTTCGTTAGCATGGAGAGATAGTCCTAAAACTTGGGCTTGTATCCAAATCCAAAAGACAGTGTGTAGCAAGGAGGTACATATCTCTTCTTTATTCCCTGGTTTTTGACTCCCAGGCCTAACCCTGGTTGGTAGTTCATTCTGGTCATCATCTTGATAAATGGTGATACTTCATGTTTGCTCTATTCTTCTAACTGGGCGATAGAACTAACCTGCTTGAGCTGATATGTCATCTAGGTAGAGCCTTGCCCCATCTCCTAGATGTCCCCGAAGGAACTTACTAATTCCTTTGAAGGGATCATGACCAAGTGGTCACCTTGGATAAACATGATTCTCTGATGGTGAGAGGAGGGAATGGCTCCGGCTGCATGAATCCATGCCCTCCCAAGGATCAAAGTGAACGAGATTGGCACATTCACGGCTTGAAAATTTGTTGTAAACTGAGCAGGTCCGACCCCAATGGTCAGGTCGATGTCATCCAAATTCTGCCTAGTTGAGTTGTAAAAAATTATGATGGTCATGGGTCTCTTCTTCACTTGACTGAGGTTCTGACCCAAGCTTTGTAGTATAGATAATGTGCAGACGTTTAAGCCGGAGCCATTGTCGATTAGCACTGATGATAAAGTTCTGTCCATGCACTACACTACAATATAGAGAGCCCGGATATGATCTTTGTCATCATCCAGTATTTCTTCTTCTGTAAAAGAGATGATTCTTGATTCTAGGACTTGCCCCACCATTTGTCTTAGTTTCTCGAACGTGATACTTGGTATCACATGGGCGTTGTTAAATACCCGGAGTAACTGCTTCCGGTGATGCTCGAAAGTCAGGAGAAGACCCATGATGAAGATCTGAGTTGAAATTTTGTTCAACTGTTGGGTGATATTGAATTCTTCTGCCTTTTCTAGAATTTTCAATAGATCTGCAGAGTCTATTGCCTCTTTTTCAGGGTCTGACACCCTTGCTTTCTCTTTCTCTTTTCCCTTCTCTTTTGCCGGCTCAGCCACCGGTGATTGATATACCCGACCAGATCGGGTCATGTTAGTTATGCTTTCACTCTCAAGGATGAGAGAGTTAAAGGCAGGTACTCAGTCAAGATTAAAAGGAGTAGAGAGGATATAAGGGATTCTGATAGGGCCAGAAAAGGTGGAGACTTGAGCTGGTACTGTGGCCCAATTTGCTGGGCATTGGATAGTATAGATAATCTGCTCTTTGTTTGGTTCAGGAGAGGGTAGTCGTACAAGAGGTAGGATAGTCTGAATGTTTGACTAATGGAGGAGGATTATAACAGGCGGTTGGTAAGAAGGTGTGATTTTGTCATCATCCACTGCAGGTGCGATGGGTCCTGGCTGCCCTGCCTGGGCTTTTCACACTCAATGAAATTTATTTGACTGTTGTGTGGGGGCAGTGGTGCATGGTTGATGATGGTGTTATTGGGGGTCAGTTTAACCTTTCCCTCATTTAAGAGATCTTGGATGGCTCACTTTAACCCAATGCAATAGTCGGTAGCATGGCCAGGGCCTTGATGAAAGGTGCAGTGGTGATCAGCTCTGTAATTGTTTTTTTATTTATTAGGGGGCAAGAGGAGAGTAGGGCCTCTTTATTAGGATCATTGTAATAAGATAAATGAGATACATTGTATCATTACCAATGTATCTCAGCACAATCTAGATTAGCATCAATCAAGATTGGTTAGATTTGATTTGGTATGATTAGATTAGGTTGATTTACTTTCCTTAACGCATATCTTGTTATCTCTATATAAACTCTATTTAGGGTTATTGTAAATCATCCAATTTATAAGTAAAATCTTTTTTCTATCATGGTATGAGAGCGGGTCGATCCGATCTTGCATTAGTTTAATCTCGTTTATTTTTCCTTGCCGACGGGTGGCACTGCTTGCCGTCCGCCAGGCCTAAACCTTTTTTTTCTTAGTAAACCTTTGGATTTTTTAGTTTATTAGTTTTTGTAAACTGTTACTGCTTTCATCTCCTCCCACCTAGAAATAACCATTTGCTGAGATCTCCATCAATGACATCTAAACCTAGTATTGTAAGATCAAGAACAGAGTTGGAAATGAATGAGCCATGCAGTGACACCGTCTTGCAACCGGATGTGATCTGATCCCTTAGTTGCCTTCACCTAAGGATGATTGACATGCGTTGCCAACAAGAGATTCCAATGGATCAGGAACCCAGTCCCGGTCCCATCACAGATGCTCGCTGTGAAAGCACCTTTACTGCAAAATATGTTGCTTTTCAGCCTCTTAGATCTCCCTCCTCCCTTGTTGTTCCCAACCAAACAAAGCTATGGAAAGCTGCTCTTTGATGAAACCTGTCCCAAGCCGCCACTAAAAACCCCCATTTTGTCTTGCTTCGTGTGTTACAGAGGAAAGACAAACCAAAAAAAAAAAAAAGTTTTATGAATCTCCTTTGGCTATCTTCTCTAAGCCCACACCCGGTTGGCCATCTTCTTTTGTAGGCTCCCTTCTCTTGCCCAAACAATTTTTTATTTTTTTGTCAAATCTATATGGCCAGGACCTCCCTTTCCGAATATTCCTTTACCCATCAATGCATGCCCTTTTTCATTATTACCTCATTGAGTAGAGTTTTGCTCATCAACTCTATTATATCTTTGTAAACACCCCAATTTTGCACCCCCTTAATCACCTTGCATGCCTCTAAAAACCCTTTAAAAAATCCATTTTTAAAACCATCTTTCCATGTGCTTTGATTTCTGAGAAATGCCCTACAGGTAAAAATTGACCAAAATACCCCTCGGGTGAAAAATGACCAAAATGCCCCTGAAAAAGTGCTGAAAAGTTTTCATTTTGTTTAAAATGATTTTATAAATTTTTTGATCAATTTTGGCTATTTTTGGAGTTGAATCGGACTTAAAACGGGTGAAAATGACCGAAATGCCCCTATAGCGTAAAATGACCAAAACGCCCCTGAAAAGTGCTGAAAAATCCATGTTTTATCTCGAACATTTTTCTGGATTTTATCAGCTCAATTTTGACTATTCATGGGCTCAGAATAGGCTTAAAACGACAAAAACAATTTCTCGGCAAATAGGAGCATAAACAAAAAAACCCAAAAAAACTCATTTTTGAAGACCCAAACAGGCCCTAAGGGGCAAGCTCGCCCTTTTAAAAGGCGCGGGACCATGTGGGCCCCACTTGTACAGTAAACTTCATTTTTAATATCTTTATTTGCTAAATAATAAAATATTGTAAATCGCGCCTTTTTAAAAGGCGCGGATTTAGAAATATCGCGTTGCCAACGCATTGCCGACTCACTGTTCATACCGCTTTACTATTCATTAAAATATAGTAAATCGCGCCCTTTAAAAAGGCGCGGACCCCGTTTTGAAAAACTATAAATACCCCCCACCCTTTCCTTTATTCTTCATTCCTTTCCACTTGCTCTCTTCTCTCTCCTCTTTCGAAAATCTCCCTTTTGGCGTCGGCGATCCCGGGAACTCGATTTCGAAGAATCGTTCTCGGGAGCACTTAATTCAGAGACCCTTTTGGGTTTCCCGGAAGGTAAAATTGCCAAAACTCTGACGTTTGCTTTGTCATTTATTAGTCTAATTATTTTATTGTTTTTTAATACTTAGACTGCTTACCCTGTCGAACCCATGCCCGGTTTTACTCAAACCCGGCTTACCCTGTCAAACCCCTGCCCGGTTTTACTCAAACCCAGCTTACCCTGTCGAACCCCTGCCCGGTTTTATTTAAACCCGGCTTACCCTGTCGAACCTCTGCCCGGTTTTACTCAAACCCGGCTCACCCTGTCAAACCCCTCCCCGGTTTTATTTAAACCCGGCTTACCCTGTCGAACCTCTGTCCGAACTTCGGTTCAAACCTACCACACCCTGTCGAACCTCTGTCCGAACTGCGGTTCAAACTTAGTCTACCCTGTTGTCGAACCTCTGTCCGAATCTCTGTTCAAACCTTGATTCAAAACTCACCTACCTAAACCCTACCTAAACCCTAGTTAACCCTAGGTAAACTCTAGTTGACTCTAGTAAACCCTACCTAAACCCTAGTTACCCCTAGGTAAACCCTAGTGACCTCTAGTTAAACCTACCTAAACCCTAGGTAAACCCTTGTTCAAATCTAACCCAACCCAAGAGGCTCCTTGACATGAGCTAAAACTGTCAGAGGCTCCTTGACATGAGCTAAAACTATCAGAGGCTCCTTGACATGAGCTAAAACTGTCTAAGTGCTCCTTGACATGAGCCAAAACTGTCCAAACGCTCCTCAGCACGAGCTTAAAAGGCCGTCTCGCTCCTCTAACAGGAGCAAAAACCCCCGAACCATTCGAAAACACCCTAACATCCAAAGGCCAACCTCAACTTGTCAAACACCCACAATCCAAATACCCAACAAATCAAACCATCAACTACCCATCTGGAACTACGTGTGGCTTGATTCCACTGACTGTGGATACGTAGGCAACCCTGATCGGGTTCAGCTCACCTAGGATAGAACCCCTATCCTGTCTCAGCTTACATTAACATGTACATTACTGTTTTTACAATATTTGTCATACATATAGATGAAATACAAGCTTCTCTTATGGTTTCCCCCACTTTAATTCAGACTTAGGGAGTAGGTAACCATCTCCGGATGGGAGTTTAGGGGTGCCTAACACCTTCCCCTAACTCAAATGAACCCTTACCTTGAACTCTATTTCCAGACCAAAGCCTTATCCAACCTTTTAAGGGACCCTATTTTCCCTCACAATCTAAATAGGTGGCGACTCTATCTTTTCAACATTTTTAGCACTATTCCTCCTCGGGTTCAATCCTGATCGGGAGTGGGGGTTAAAATCCCGGGTCTACAGCTTGGCGACTCTGCTGGGGACTCTGGTTTCGCAGACCAGTTTTCGAGCCAAAACTTAAGTCTGAACTGAACAAGGGAAACCATATCAGAAACTTTTAATTACATCTATATGTTGCTAATTTTACTAATCTGTACATATACTAACTCATTTGTTGTCATTCATTGAATCTCGGACATTTGTTTGCCAACTTAGCAACATGCCTAGGATTCCATTTTTTATTCATTGCTTGATTTTGATTATTGTATTCATATACATTCATATTTCAATGCATACCATAATAAAGACCCTCTCACCTATCTAGTTGGATCCGGTAAGCTTACAATCGAGGGATGGTTATCCCCGATGCTGGAGCCCAAAGATCTGTGGAAAGTACTGGTTGTAGACCGAGAGATGGTTATCTCCGGTTAACGCGACTGGTCTTTCCCACTTGCACCAATCGTCCCTTTTCAGGTATGTCCTATACTGGGGAGTCGCATATACGGTCAAGTGCTCATCAACCTTTAGACAAAAACCTTGCATACACCAGCATAAGCATATATACTATAGGTCTTTGTTTGGGCATAAACCAAGAACACCTGTCAGGAGGGACTACCTTATCCTTATTCTGTTACTGGTTTAAGCCGCTCCTGCATTATTTGTTCAGGTATAGGGACAACCGTATCCCTATACTAAACCATTTTCGGAGTTTGTGTGAGCCTTGATTGCTAGATAGGTCTAACCCTAATCCATTCTTTAGCTAACTCAATCATGTGAGGTTTAAAAGCCTAGAATCTAAAGCGAATCATATGGAGAATCCATTGATTCATTTCGATCTTGACCCATTGGGCTCTGGCTCCCAACAACCCAGATAAGTGAAATGGACCTCTCTCTACTCACCTCATTGGATCACGCGTTGAACTGACTCATCCATTTTCTGAGTATACTTGCTCAGTTCATTTGACTCAATTTAATTCATTCATTTCATTTGTGTGTATCAACACATTCAACATGCTAACAATTGAAATTTTGTGCATCCATCATTCTTTGTACATATTTATATTCATGACCAGACAAGGGGCAACGTCCCATGTCGAAACATCATCCATCAGATCATATGTGTGTCGCATCACTACTTTCATCATTGTCTTAACTCAGTCTTCCTTCAGCATCTTGACCGTCATCTGATCCATCTGTACATACGTCTTATTACCACCCAGTTTATAGCACCCTGAGCGGAAGCAGTACTAAGCTACTTGCCCTCTTCGAGATGACTCCAGTAAGCACAAAACTAACTGATCGAGATGAGCCAGTTGTTGAAGGTTTGGAAACCGACCCTGACAGCCCAATATCTCCTCAACATGTACTGCAGCAAGTCCCTGATTTAGAGTCAAGGGTATTCGGGACTGAACAAGGCATCCTAGAGTTGAAAAACATCATGCAGGATATCTTGAATGCCGTGAATAGGGAGCAACCGTCCTCCTCTTCTATCCTGATCGCCGAACCACTCGCCTTAAACCAATCAAACCCATCATCTCACAACCCACCACAATCAAATCCACCACCTCATAACCCAGTACCTCCAAATCCACCATCTCATAATACATCACCTCCAAATCCACCATCTCATAACCCACTACCTTCAAATCCACCATCTCATAACCCGTCACCTTCAAACCGGCCATCTCATAATCCACTACCACTGAACCAACCATCCTTCAACATCCCGCCACCACACATTGGCCAGTATCAGGAAGAGGAGGCAAGGATTGCCCAAAATACAGAACAGCCACGCATATCAACCAGCTCAGCACATACCCCAGACTTCTACAAGGACAAGATTGAGAGGTTAGAACAATTGGTGAAGAGGGCCCAAGGGTCCTACAACTTACCATCCACGGACTTCCGAGATATGTGTCTGCATCCAGGGATTCAATTACCTCGAGACTTCAAAATGCCCGAATTTGAGAAGTACAACGGAAAAGGATGTCCAGAGACACACCTGAAAGTCTACTGCGGAGAGTTGTTCCAACTAGAGCACGGTGACAAGCTGCTGGTGCAGCTATTTCAGAGAAGTTTGAAGGGACCAGCCCTACAGTGGTTCACCAAAATTGACTCAGCCAAGGTCTGTACATGGGAAGGCCTCTGTGAGGCATTTATTGCTCAATACTCTTACAACATTGACTTGGTCCCACAAAGAGCAGATCTAACGAGAATGACTCAGAGAGAGAATGAATCCTTTATCGAATATTCTGTTCGATGGAGAGAAAATGCTGGAAAAATGAACACTCCTCTGCCCGAGGATGAGTTGGTGACCACATTCCTCCGCACACTCAAGCATCCATTCAAGACTCTGCTAGCAGCCCAACCTATTTCCAACTTCAGCACTATGGCCAAATGTGGGGCTAAGATTGAGGCTACAATGGGAGATGTGGGAGCAGTCGACATGTTCTCAGGATCCAAGGGGTTGTCATCCTCTAATCGTCCTCAACTACCACGGAAAGATACACGGAGAAGAGAGGATGAGGTACAAATGGTGACAGCAATGCCTATTCATATTCCCCATTTATCCCAGCAACCTCGACAACCAGAGCAGACTCAGCAACAGCTTCCCTCGCAGCAAATGACCTTTGAACAGAAAAAGAGAAGAGTTTTCTCGCCTATGCCATATGCCAATTCGCAACTCCTTCCTTACCTACTAGACAAGAAATTGGTCACGCTGAGGGAACCCAAGCCGCCACCAATCACGCTGCCAAGGTCATACAGGGCTGACCACCATTATGGGTATCATCAAGCCCCGGGGCATTCCACCGATATGTGTTTTGAGTTAAAGCACACAATCCAAGACATGCTTGAAACGGGAAAGATTGAGTTTGCACCAGGGAACGCCGACATCAACCAGGTCCCTCTCCCTAATCATGCACCAGCAGGAAACCGAGGTGCACCAGCCTGAGTCGCTCTACAGCCGATTTTGAGCAGTCCCACCAGTTTTTTGTCTTTTTGGTTTATTCCTTAATTTCTCCTTTTTTGAAAATGGCCATGATGGCCCAAATCGAAGTCTTCCCTGCTAGTCAATATATTGGCCAGTGGCCACCTGTCTTTATCTTTCGTAATTAAGTCTGTACATCCGTTCATACTATAATGAAATCTCCCACTTTTGTTAAATCTGTCTTGCTTATTACTCCGAGATGCCTAGTTTTGGGAACTGAACTAGATTCTAAAGCCTTTAAAGGATAATTGCATGATCATCGGGTGAGTAATCTAAAAACTCATAAACTAGAAAGGTATTCTGCTCCCTAAAGATTGCAAGGCGAGCTACCAACCCATTAGAAGACAAGAAGCAAAGGGGCGACGAAGACCTCCCCGAGCTATCAAGCATCAAACATATTTGAACGAGGATAATGCAATGACCACGCATGCTCTTGACCAATCAAAGAAAGGATAGGAAGCCATCCTTGGATAACCCTTAATATCTTCTTCGTACCCATCCAATAACATACGCTAGTTAGCCCTTCGAGCCTAATAGCCTTTCTTTTTAACCCATACACTGGGGCACCCTATGAATGACAAGTCAAACAGAGAAGAATTCGACCAATCAAAAGCAAAGCTTATTTTGAACTATGGCATGACCTGATTCCACTAATCGTGGATACGTAGGCAACCTAAAACAGGTTCGGTCACATTATGGCAAATCTTCATCAATACCAGACAGCTATCCCTAAACAAAAAAAAAAAAAACAAAAAAAAAAAAAGCAAAAATGACAAATCTCCAGAATGATGAAGAGAAGCCAACTGGTTCCATCTGTGCGTGCAACAAAAACAATTTAGGGTGCCCTACCCCGACGAGAAAACTTTAAGCCTCAATCATTTCTACCCTTACTACGTTTCGTCCTAGTAACTAAGCCCTCCTTGATCTATGAAAGGTCTTGAGCATCAATGGTCAAAAACATTATTCTCTACCCTTTTACCAGGCAATGACAGGAGAAGACAAATCAGCTTATCAGAAATCACAGGCCTAGTGAAAACCTGAAAAGGCACTAAGGCGCAAAAATTATGCGAGCCCAGCCCTGACATTGTTGCCAGGGGCAAAAAATGGAACAAATTAATCAATTACGCAGGCATGAGTGAAAACTGGAAACGGCCTTATTGCGCAAAAATTATGCGACCCCAAGACTTGGTCATTCCAAGGGCAAAAAAGGGATAAAGAAATTTTCTGATTTGACGGGCTTAGTATGGAATTATCAATCCTGCTAGTGCGCAAAAATAACGTGAACCCAGTCCTGGTGAAACCCGTTAAGGTCCAGGGGCAAAACAAAAAAAATGGAAAATCATAAAGTGCGAGCTTTTAGATCAAGCGCCACCAGCAACAATCAGCTAATGCAGTCAAGTACTATCTTATGCATCAGGCATCTGGCAAGGACATCCAGGAGCAGATTTACCTATCTATTTCAGGAGCTATGAACCCAGACTTATTCAATTACTTTCTAAGGCAAAGGAATCCTAGCTAAGCTTCCCATCAATAGGCAATATCCGACATCTTTCAAAATACTTATGTAAATCTGTCAGTCTGTCAAGTCATTTTTTCCATCTATCACCAAGACGTCAGTCTACCATGTCAAGTCAGTCGGTTAGAGTCGTGTCTTCGTGTAAAGTCAGCTCAAACTTGGCTAATCCTTTCGGTGGTGCAATCGGTTCTCCTGAACTTGACATTGGTTCAAGCAGATTATCCTGCCAGATTATTTCAGTTGGACAAACCCAAGCATAACCTCAGTACAGTATTGATACATCAGGCAGAGGGCAGATATCAGATAACGGCTCAGGGTCGTGCTACACTCTCTCCATCCTCATACCCCATTCATTTCATTTGCTTGCTTATGGGTAAGCCACGTGGCTATCCCCTTTCATGCATTTACATTTTGCTAGCCATGTGGCTATCTCCATTTGTACATATTTTGCATGCATTTGCTTGCTTGTTTCATACCCGATGGAGATGGTTGTGTAACCAATCCTCACTAACCTTACATTTTACTTTCTCATGGGTTAGTCGTGTGGCTTTCCCCATTCATACATCTTGCTTGTACAATGGAAAACCATGTGACTGTCTCCATTCATCATATACCCCGCTTGCTTATACACCCTGCTCGTGGACTAGCCGTGCGGCTATCTCCACTTATACATCTGTTTGCTGATACACCTTACTCGTGGACTAGCCGTGCGGCTATCTCCACTTATATATCTGCTTGCTGATACACCTTACTCATGGACTAGCCGTTCGGCTATCTCCACTTATACATCTGCCTGCTTGTGCTGAAGTGATCGTGTAATCCCTTCAAAACCTGACTTCATTCATACTACTGGCATCTTACCCGGTGGGGCAACCGCGCGGTTGTCAGCACCATAGCATCTTACCCGGTGGGGCAACCGCGTAGTTGTCAGCACCACATTGCATAGTACCCGGTGGGGCAACCGCGCGGTTGTCAGCACCATATTGCATAGTACCCGGTGGGGCAACCGCGCAGTTGTCAGCACTAATTGCATCTTACCCATTTTTTGAAGGAGTAACTGAATGGTTGTCTGACCGACCTTCAGTTACGGCCTCTCATTGCATCTTACCCGGTGGGGCAACCGCGCGGTTGTCAGCACTAATTGCATCTTACCCATTTTTTGAAGGAGTAACTGAACGGTTGTCTAATCGACCTTCAGTTGCGGCCTCTCGTGAAGCTGGTTGTGTAACCAACCTTCACTCATTTGCATCATTCATCACATGTTCACATTTCACTGCACATCACTGCAATACTTGCTCACTCTTAAAGGAGTAACTGACACGGTTGTCTAATCAACCATCAGTTGCGGCCTCCTGTGAAACAAATCTTGCACACTTCATACACTGCACAACACTGTAATACTTGTTCACTCTTAAAGGAGTAACTGACACGGTTGTCTGATCAACCATCAGTTACGGCCTCCTGTGAAACAAGTCTTTCACACTTAATGCACTGCACATCACTGTAATACTTGCTCACTCTTAAAGGAGTAACTAACACGGTTGTTTGATCAACCATCAGTTGTGGCCTCCTTTGAAACAAGTCTTGCACACTTCACTGCACATCACTGCAATACTTGCTCACTCTTAAAGGAGTAATTGACACGGTTGTCTGATCAACCATCAGTTGCGGCCTCCTATGAAACAAGTCTTGCACACTTCACTGCACATCACTGCAATACTGACTCACTCTTAAAGGAGTAATTGACACGGTTGTCTGATCAACCATCAGTTGCGGCCTCCTGTGAAACAAGTCTTGCACACTTCACTGCACATCACTGCAATACTTGCTCACTCTTGAAGGAGTAATTGACACGGTTGTCTGATCAACCATCAGTTGCGGCCTCCTGTGAAACAAGTCTTGCACACTTCACCGCACAGCATTGTAATACTTGCTCACTCTTAAAGGAGTAATTGACACGGTTGTCTGATCAACCATCAGTTGCGGCCTCCTGTTAAACAAGTCTTGCACACTTCATACATATCACTGCAATACTTGCTCACTTTTAAAGGAGTAACTGACACGGTTGTCTGATCAACCATCAGTTGCGGCCTCCTGTGAAACAAGTCTTGCACACTTCACCGCACAGCACTGCAATACTTGCTCACTCTTAAAGGAGTAATTGACACGGTTGTCTGATCAACCATCAGTTGCGGCCTCCTGTGAAACAAGTCTTGCACACTTCATACACTGCACTGCACAACTTGCCCACTCTTAAAGGAGTAATTGACACGGTTGTCTGATCGACCATCAGTTGCGGCCTCTTGTGAAGCCGATTTTGCAACAAACATCACTCACTTGCATCTCACCCACTTGCATCATGCACCCCGCTAGTTGGTCGTGTGATCGATTAGCAGGCAGCTTCATACACCATAACCCTTCCCAATCCCCAGCAAGTGCCGACTTGGCATGAGCGCACCCTTCCTTTGTCACCCATCAGTCATCCAGCCCTTGGTAAGTAGTCTAAGTAGATTTTATCTTTTCCTCTATCTTTTCTCAGGTTTTCTTCACACACGCGTGCAAAATTGAAGCGTTATCAGCCTTTGTCGTTCACGTGCCAGCACCCTCCGACAAAGCGGGGCAACTGTAAACACCCCAATTTTGCACCCCCTTAATCACCTTGCATACCTCTAAAAACCCTTAAAAAAATCCATTTTTAAAACCATCTTTCCATGTGCTTAGATTTCTGAGAAATGCCCCACAGGTAAAAATTGACCAAAATACCCCTCGGGTGAAAAATGACCAAAATGCCCCTGAAAAAGTGCTGAAAAGTTTTCATTTTGTTTAAAATGATTTTATAAATTTTTTGATCAATTTTGGCTATTTTTGGAGTTGAATCGGGCTTAAAACGGGTGAAAATGACCGAAATGCCCCTATAGCATAAAATGACCAAAACGCCCCTGAAAAGTGCTGAAAAATCCATGTTTTATCTCGAACATTTTTCTGGATTTTATCAGCTCAATTTTGACTATTCATGGGCTCAGAATAGGCTTAAAACAACAAAAACAATTTCTCGGCAAAAAGGAGCATAAACAAAAAAACCCAAAAAAACTCATTTTTGAAGACCCAAACAGGCCATAAGGGGCAAGCTCGCCATTTTAAAAGGCCCGGGACCATGTGGGCCCCACTTGTACAGTAAACTTCATTTTTAATATCTTTATTTGCTAAATAATAAAATATTGTAAATCACGCCTTTTTAAAAGGCGCAGATTTAGAAATATCGCGTTGCCGACGCGTTGCCGACTCACTGTTCATACCGCTTTACTATTCATTAAAATATAGTAAATCGCGCCCTTTAAAAAGGCGCGGACCCCGTTTTGAAAAACTATAAATACCCTCCACCCCTTCCTTTATTCTTCATTCCTTTCCACTTGCTCTCTTCTCTCTCCTCTTTCGAAAATCTCCCTTTTGGCGTCGGCGATTCCGGGAACTCGATTTTGAAGAATCTTTCTCGGGAGCACTTAATTCAGAGACCCTTTTGGGTTTCCCGGAAGGTAAAATCGCCGAAACTCTGACGTTTGCTTTGTCATTTATTAGTTTAATTATTTTATTATTTTTTAATACTTAGACTGCTTACCCTGTCGAACCCATGCCCGATTTTACTCAAACCCGGCTTACCCTGTCAAACCCCTGCCCGGTTTTACTCAAACCCGGCTTACCATGTCAAACCCCTGCCCGGTTTTATTTAAACCCGGCTTACCCTGTCGAACCTCTGTCCGAACTTCGGTTCAAACCTACCACACCCTGTCGAACCTCTATCCAAACTGCGGTTCAAACTTAGTCTACCCTGTTGTCGAACCTCTGTCCGAATCTCGGTTCAAACCTTGATTCAAAACTCACCTACCTAAACCCTACCTAAACCCTAGTTAACCCTAGGTAAACTCTAGTTGACTCTAGTAAACCCTACCTAAACCCTAGTTACCCCTAGGTAAACCCTAGTGACCTCTAGTTAAACCTACCTAAACCCTAAGTAAACCCTGGTTCAAATCTAACCCAACCCAAGAGGCTCCTTGACATGAGCTAAAACTGTCAGAGGCTCCTTGACATGAGCTAAAACTGTCTAAGTGCTCCTTGACATGAGCCAAAACTGTCCAAACGCTCCTCAGCACAAGCTTAAAAGGCCGCCTCGCTCCTCTAACAGGAGCAAAAACCCACGAACCATTCGAAAACACCCTAACATCCAAAGGCCAACCTCAGCTTGTCAAACACCCACAATCCAAATACCCAACAAATCAAACCATCAACTACCCATCTGGAACTACGTGTGGCTTGATTCCACTGACTATGGATACGTAGGCAACCCTGATCGGGTTCAGCTCACCTAGGATAGAACCCCTATTCTGTCCCAGCTTACATTAACATGTACATTACTGTTTGTACAATTTTGATCAAACATATAGATGAAATACAAGCTTCTCTTATGGTTTCCCTCACTTTAATTTAGACTTAGGGAGTAGGTAACCATCTCCGGATGGGAGTTTAGGGGTGCCTAACACCTTCCCCTAACTCAAATGAACCCTTACCTTGAACTCTATTTCCAGACCAAAGCCTTATCCAACCTTTTAAGGGACCCTATTTTCCCTCACAATCTAAATAGGTGGCGACTCTATCTTTTCAACATTTTTAGCACTATTCCTCCTCGGGTTCAATCCTGATCGGGAGTGGGGGTTAAAATCATGGGTCTACAATCTTCTTTGGCTCATAAATATCATCTTGCCTTCTATTTCAACTCTTTCTCTTGGGCTAATTATTCTCTTTGGCTTTATAAGGCCCATGACTTGTTAGAGCCCATCTTTTGCTCCTCATCCTTACTTCTAATATGTATTGCTAGTTGAGGTTTAATCTCTTTCCTATATAAGCCCTTCTTTCTTCTCTTTGACCCCATTTCAATCACTTTTTTTAAAACCCGATTTATAAGTAAAATCCTTTTTTTTTATCACTCTTAGGGTGAGAAGACCTTGCTTGGTAAGAAAGTCCAACAGTTGGTTGAGAATGAGAATTTGCGCGTAGCTTCTGGTATTTGACATCAAAAAAGCTTCGGGTCTTTGTGATGCCTATCGGCGGATTCGGGTGTTGTGCCAAGGTTTGATGAAGCAGGGGGACACGGATAGGGCTCGTCTCGGGTAAGAGTTGTGAGCACGGATTTTACTCACTGGTTGACTGAGAGTCGCCACCTATTTATTTTGTGGGATAGGTCCCAAGTTTATTTCAAGGTCAATGGTTTGTATTAGAGTTAGGGTAAGCGGTTTGATTAAGTCCCAGGAAAGGTGTTAGGAACCTCGGGACCCCTGTCTAAGACGGTTACCTACTCCGTAGGTTTAAGCCAAATTAAATCGAAATTAATAAAATACCTAATTATTTAGAGTGATGCTAATCTAAGAAAGGAAAAATTCTAAACTAGGGTCGAACTCGGGTTGGGTTACCTATGTACTCACCGGGGTGAGATCAGACCGAACGTAGTTCTAGCACATGAACCTATATCAGGGTTAAGGAGAGTGTGTGTGTGTGCACCAGCGTGGCTTAGGGTTAGTCCGGGGGCTAGGTTTGATTGACGAAGGAGGTCAAGTGCACCAGAGGGTGGCTAGGGTTTAAGCTTAGAGGCTAAGGGCGGGCCTAGAGGCTAAGGATTGGGCCCGGAGGCCAAGTGTTGAGCCCGGAGGCTTGGGTATGGGGCCAGAGGCTATGGATTGGGCCCGGATGCCTAGGGTTGGGCCTAGAGGCTAGGGTATGGGCCCGGAGGCTAAGGATTGGGCCTAGGGGCCTAGGGTTGAGCCCAGAGGTTTGGGTATGGGCTCGGAGGCTACAGATTGGGCCCGAAGGCCTAGGGTTAAGCCCAGAGACTTGGGCAAAGGCCTAAGGTTGAGTTAAACATGGTTAAGGCATTCAACAGTGGGTGAAAGGTGTGCATCAAAGTGGCTTTAAGTTGGATTTTTTGGTTTTTGTGAATTTTATATTGTTTTTGATATTTTTGAATGTTTTTCTTTTGGATATTTTGAATAGTAGTTTAGGCTCGTTGTGGAGCATTGGGCAAAAAGGTGTTAACTAGAGTTAAGTTTAACCCTGGTTGAGGGTTTAGCCAAGTGGCCTGGTAGGGTCTAACTGTGCCTGAAGAACATAGAGAGGGTATTGGTCCCTCTTTAATACCTTAATGCAAGAACTAGAAGGTTAATAAGCTCAAGCTAGACTAGCACCATAAGTCTCTGGAAAGGACTAGGAGAGGAGCAAAAGGGAAGAGTTTGGGACTGCCATTGGCCGAATGCCCCATTTGATAGCATTTGTTGAGATTGCATGCAGCCCGCTTCATTTGATGAATATGGCAACACCTAAGTCCACGAAGGCAAGGAAACTTCTAAGGGCTACTACTGATCCAGTGGTTGGAAGACATGGGACTAGGCCAACACCAACTCCAACTGTGGCTAAAGAAGCACCTACTCTATGCACCGTTGGGGACAATACTAGAGTTAGTTGCAAATTGAATTGGAAGGTTCAGTATTTTGGATAGTTAATGCTCATTTTGGGGAAATGGGCTTGGTAAGTTTAACTATGGTTAAGTATTAACTCAAGCTAAGTTAAGGGCTAATAAGTGCAGCTCAATGGGACTAACAAACTAACAAGTTGAAACTAATACTAATTAATATCTTGAAATTAATCTACTATTCGGATTAAATTTAGACTTACCAAACTAAAAAAATTATACTATTCTAATAAAAAAAACTAAACATGATTTATTCTACTACTCTAAAAACTAACCAAAAAAATCAGATTTCTCTTTAAAAGCTAAACATAATCAGAATTCTAAATAATAAATAAAAACTTATCCTAAATCAGTTTTTTTTTTTTACACTAACCCATTTGTTAACTAACCTATCAATATGTCTACTAGATTTAACTTAACCAAAGATTTTTAACCATTGATTTCTTTACAGATTAAACCACTAATCTAATCAACAAATAATAAAGAAAAGGAAAAGAGGGAGGGTCACCTATTGTCCCAGCTATGAAGGACAGGTGTTGGCTGAATGAACAGGTGGTGCTGCTTGTGGTTATTTGTGGCCGCTGCTGAGTTGAAAATAGAGGTGCTGTTGTCGCTGATCTGAGCATGCATGGGGCTGTTTTCGGGTTGGAAAGTGCTAAAACCTGAGATCAAGAAGGTGGAGGTTGCTGCGCTTGATGGCCAGAGATGGATGATCGTCAGTCAATCTTAAATTATTCCTTCTTAGTAATAATTCCGTAGAATAGTACTAGTAAGGGTATCGTTCCTCTGAGGACTGCGCTGGTTTCGTTGCTTTTTATTCAGATTAATTTTAAACTAATAATTGAGGCAATTGAATTTTGATTTGATTAAACTAAAACAATGAATTAAACTAATTTAAATGAAACTAAATTAAACTAAAAACAATTGGTTTTTTAAATCCTTTTGGAGAGAAAATCTAAGGTTTTCAAATCCACCACTAACCTAATAACTAATCCCTATTTTAAATTTATTATAACCTCTTAAATTGTAAACATTCCAGTTAGAGTGACAGCACGTCCCCTCTCAACTGCTCAAGAAAAGTTCAAGGGATTATATCCTTAGAATATCGTATCTTCGGTTAGCACGAATGATACACACTAATCTACGGTTGTGTAATCACTCGTCTTCCCTTAGCATAAAATATCTTCAGATTTAATCTCTCGATATTTTAAAACCATTGCATAAAACCTATGTTTAAATTCTAACGAAAATTAACACAAGTGATTTTAATTCCAATTTCATAATACCTAAGACAAGGTTGAGAATTCCATTGAAATTAAATATAATTCAAATAAATCCGGTTGTTTGAAAACAACCCTCTCATTATGCAATCAATGTCTTACAATGTAGAGAATTAAAATAAAAATAAAATAAAGGACACAGTTATTTGGCTAGGGTTTCATCGAAACCCTAGAGTGGAAATTAGTTCATTGCGAGGGAGGAATGCAACATCTTCATGGACAAAGTTGCAGCACTTCTCTTCATGACTTCCTTGATCTCCAGAGCTTCTCTTCTTCAGATCCAAAATCTCTACAAATTTCTCTCTCTCTCTCCAATGATAATGGCTAAGAATTCTCCTTTTTATAGAGAAAGATAGAAAGATAGAGTCCTTCTAGAATAAGGAGTTCTAATTGAGGTACAACTCTTCTTTTTCTCTCTCTAAACTCTCTTAGGATTGAATGAGGATTAAACCATCATTTAGGAAGACAATAATAGAGTTGGAAAGTGTTTAGAAGTACTAAAACACTATTCACGAAACACTATTCACGGAATATTATTTCACCCTATTTACAGTTTTGCCACTGAACTTCAAATAATTCTAGAGAGCTCAATTTTAATCGGATTGACCTGAAATTTTAAACATAGCTCCTTTAGGTCATCTAGAATCTACCCAAAAAGTTTCATAAATTTTGGATAAAGAAAAATTATCAAACTACCCCTCTATTGATAGAAGTGCGATTTTGGCCAATCGATTTATCAGGGTAGATTTCTGCGATTTCGCTCTCTTTTCTTCTTCTTTCTTTTACTCTTCTTTTTTTCTGAGATTTTTGGAGTCTTTGAAGCTTGTAAATCTTCCATTTTATCTTCTTTTCCTCGTATGAACCTGAAATAAGAATAAACAACCAAGTAGCATAAAATAATATAAATAATTACTCTAAATGATTAGCAAGTTAAGTTTGAGGTGCTTTTATGTATAACATTTAGCACCGATAGACTAATATTTTAGTCCGGTAGACTAAGGTTAGACCCGGTAGGTTAAGGGCTAGCCTGATAGGTTAAGGTTGGGCCTGGTAGGCCAAGGGGTCTTAATAAAGTTAAGAGAGGGAGTTAACCATGGTTATGAATGCTAACCATGGTTTGTAAGGTCCAAAGTCAGCTTTATGTGTCCTTCATGCATTTTTAGTTGTTTTTGGGATTTTTTGAATTTTTCAATGGTTAAATAGGTTTAACCATAGTTAAACGTTAACCAGGGTTAAGTTTAACCCCAGTTAAGGATCTAGGCAAGTCTGGAATGGGGCCAAGGTAGCATAACAGGGCCTAGAATGGTCTCCTACCTGGTCTAGGCCCTATACAAAGCCCAATTGCAAGAAACTGGGAATGACGGTAGACTGTTTACCGCCATTCTCAGTCATTTCTGGAAATGACTTTACTGGTCAGGGTAAGCTTAAGGGTGAACCCATAGGGTCTTGGACCCTTAAGGTCGATTAGAAGACTCTATCACTTGTTCTGGGCCTGGTCTGAGATGGGCTTATATTGGCCAGTTTTGCACTGTACCAAAAAGTCCAGAATGTCGGTAAATTATTTATCGACATTCTGGGCAGTTTCCATTTTAAGCATTTTAACCATGGTTAGGTTAGCCTGGTGAGCCTGGAAGGACCAGGGTACATTAGGGGAAGTCTCAGGGGTCTAAACCAGGCCCTGAAATGAACCAGGACCCATCCAAACGGGGCCTAGAGCCATTGCCATGAAAAAGCCCAGAAATGGCAGTACTGTGTTTACCGTCATTTCTTGATTTTTTTAGAAAACGAACTGTGCCCCGTGGTGCTGCACCGTACTGCTTCTAGGGGATCCTTCATGTGTTGAGGGTCTCCTGGAAGGTCTGGGGATGTGTGAAAGATCTGTGCATCTAGTGTGGAGGTGTGGGTACCATCGAAACGCCTAAGGAGGGTCCCCTTCCCATAGAAGAAGGCAAGAGGGCACTCTAAACCTCCTGAGAGACCAAGATATACCCTTAGAAATAGACCACGAGTATTTTAGATAGATTTCAGAAGAGAATAAGGGGTAGGGGAGGACCCTACCCTGCTGGCCCGCTTGCAACAGTGACAGAAACGATGGTACTCGATGGTGGAGATGGTATGCGACTGGGGATGGACCTAAGCTAGCCCCTGGAAGCTTCTGGTGCTCCTGGTCTCACCCTTGTTGGAGAACAACACTAGGAAGAAGGATAAACAGGGGTTCTATCTTGAAATTTTTGGATTATCCTCCCCTCCATGCTTGAAGAGGGGTTGGATTTATAGGATGAGGTCTAAGAACACAAGGGGCATTAGGATGAGGTTGGATGAGGTCGCAGGAGGGAGTGAGGAAGGCCAGAGGAGTGCCTAGGTGCAAAGGAGGGGCTGGTGAGTTCTGATTTACGTAAACTGGAAATGATGGTAATTCCAATACCGTCATTCCTATACAAGGCTAAAATGAGAATGGTAGTGAAACTCTACCGCCATTCCTGGATTTTTCGAAAACAGGGTCTAGTCTATGTTAAATGCACATGCACGTGGTACTTTCTTACCAAAAATAGAATGTCGGTAATTAGATTACCGACATTCAGAAAAAAAAAATTCAAATTTGGGGCCTGGGCCTCCCTCCTATGGTTTGATTATGGTTTGTGGACCCTGTGTGGGCCCAGGGACTATTTCTCTATGGGTTTTAGTTCCTAGGGGCCTTGGGTAGGGTTCACCCAGGGCTTGACTAAGGTTAACTTAGGGTGGACCTAGGGTTTGACTAAGGTTGACTTAGGGTAGAGCTAGAGTTAGACCTAGGGGATACCCATCGTTAGACTAGGGTTTGCCTAATGTTGGGCATATGGTTGGACCTAGGGTTCAACTAGGGTTGTCCTAGGGTCTAGCTACCAGGATGAATCGATGCCCGTTAGATGCTTTTGGTGCTATGGGTCCGATGACGTCGATGCCCCAAGCTGAGAATGGTCAAGGCACAGTCAAGTTGTGTAACCTTGTCGGCGGTGCATTGATTTTGTCAGCATAGATCTGGCACTGGTAGCACTTCTGCACGTGCTTACAACAGTCGGCTTCTATTATAGACCAGTAGTAGCCCAATCTAATGATCTTTTTTGATAGCATCAACCCGTTCATGTATGGGCCGCAGGTTCCTCCATGAACTTCTTCGACTACCTGTGCTGCTTCATTGGTGTCAAGGCATTTGAGCCATATCATGTTCAGTGATCTCTTATATAAGACTCCCCCTGAGAGGACAAACTGGATAGCCAGTCTTTGGATTGCCCACCGGTCTGTTCTGGTGGCATCGAGTGGGAAGGTTTCATCCTCGAGATATTGCTTGATATCCGTGTACCAAGGCTTACTAGAGATGACTCCCCTTAGACGTCGATCTCTTTGATCCCGATGCCCAAGGCTTCTTTCAGACCGGCTATGCACGCCTCGTATTTTGCTTCATTGTTGGAGCATCTGAAATTCAGCTTGACTAAGATGGGGAGGTATGCTCCCTTTGGCAAGATTAAGACTGCTCCTGTCCCGTGCCCATGGTGGTTGGCAGCTCCATCAAAGTATAACTCTCAATCGGTGTACTCTTACTCTTCTGCTTCTGCGTATAAGATGGCTTCGTCTAGAAACTGATCATGTACTGAGACGTAGTCCTCTGTTAGACTGTGGGTCAAGTGATCTACAATCGCCTGTCCCTTGATTGACTTCTGCGTCATGTAGGTGATGTCAAATTCAGACAACATCATAAGCCATTGGGCAGTCCTTCCGATAGTGGCTGATTTTTCTAGGAGATACTTGAGTGGGTCCATCCGGGATATCAGAATTACTGGATATGAAAGCAGATAGTGCCGAAGACGCTGAGTTGCCCAGACCAGTGTCAGACATGTCTTCTCAAGAGGGCTATACCACTTTTTGTACTCTAGCAGACACTTACTGATGTAGTAAATGGCTTGCTCTGTTCTGCCCGTCTCGTCATGCTGTGCCAGGACGCACCCCATAGAGGTTTCTTGCACGGAGATGTAGAGTAGTAGGAGTCGTCCTGACGTAGGAGGCACAAGTACTGGAGGATTGAGTAGGTACTGCTTTATCGTATCAAAGGCTTCCTGACACTCGTCTGTCCAGACTGTAGGTGTATTCTTCTAGAGAAGCTTGAATATCAGTTCGCAGATCGGAGTGAGCTGAGAGATGAACCGGCTTATGTATTGAATTCTGCCCAGGAAACCGCGGATCTTTTTTTTAATCTAGGGAGCCGGCATTTCAATGATAATCTTTGCTTTGGCTGGGTCGATCTCAATGCCTCTATTACTGACTATGAAACTGAGGAGCTTTCCTGATGAGGCTCTAAAGATGCATTTGGTTGGGTTCAGTCTCAGGTTGAATTCTCTGAGTCTGTCACAGAGTCTTTTCAGGTCTTCCGGGTGTTGCTCGGCAGTAGGCGATTTGACGATCATGTCATCCACATATACCTCAGTTATCTTATGGATCATGTCATGAAATAGTGTTGTCATAGCTCTCTGATAGGTTGCCCCTGCATTATTGAGTTCGAAAGGCATGACCTTGTAAAAAAATGTAGCCAGGGCATGATGAAGGATGTTTTTTCCATATCTTCTTCTGCTATTATGATCTAGTTGTATCCTGAGAAACCATCTATGAACGAGAGTCTCATGCCCCGCAGTATTATCGACTAGAATATTGATGTACGGGAGGGGAAAGTTGTCCTTAGGGCTTGCCCTATTCAGATTCCGGTAGTCGATGCACATCCGGAATTTACAGTCTTTCTTAGGTACGGGCACGATGTTGACCAACCATTCAGGGTAGGTTGTTAATGCCAGGAAGCCTGCATTGATCTGCTTTTCTACCTCCTCTTTAACTTTCTGTGACCATTCGGGCCTCATCCGTCTCAGTTTCTGCTTAACCAGTTTGACGTCGGGGTTCAGGGGCAGTCTGTGTACCACCAATGCTGGGTCCATGCTGGGCATATCTGCGTATGACCAGGCAAAGGCATCACTGTAGCTTTTCAAAAAGCTGATCATGTCTGTTCTTTATTGCGAGCTCATGCTTGTGCCAATTCTGACTAGCTGAGGTTATCTTTGAATCCGACATTGACTGCCTCAGTATCCTCAATGTTTGACTGCAGAAGTCCTTCACTATGTTCCAAGAGGTCCAGGAGTTCTTGAGGCGGTTGCTCTTCTTGTTCTGAGTCATATTCCACTTTTGTCAGATCCAGAAGGATTTCAGGGGTAGCCCTAGTGCAGACGATTTCCTGGCAAATCAATTAGCTATGTTTAGCATGCTTATGATTTTTTATTTTTTGTGGCTTTAGGACACTAGGCCTTCCAAGGGAGGAGTTTGTGTGATTTTCATAATCAGCCAAGATGTCTTGATGCAAAATATGATTTTGAGTCAAAAGTCAAATTTTATTTATAAAACAAGTATGATTGTTTACAAAAGATTAACTCAAACAAAAGAAAGAGGGCGATAGTGGCCTGACATTTGGATTTTGTAAATGGGAGCAAAGAGAGATAGAAGGAGAAGAAGGGTTGTGTTTGTTCACTAATCGGTCTGATCGACCTTTCCTGCACTACTGCTACCCCGGCCCTGGCTGGCTTCAATTGTAAGAGCCTCAGTCCACCAACAGATCAGTGGTTAGCGACTGGATGACGCTTCGGCACTATTGGAAATGGTGCAAAACTGTTCTTCCGCCAGATATTCTACTTCTACTACAGCATCTTCGACAGTCAGCTCGTCGAACAAAGTGGCCATGCTGAAGACCTCTGGATCTAGATTCCCCGATAATTCGGCATTAGGCCGAGGGGTTAAGACAACTGGTGCTGTTAGAAGGGTAAGGTTCGAAGGTTCCAATTAGGAAGGTTACAGAAATATGGGGTCGAGGTTCTGGTCTCGTCGACCGACTATTTTTCCATGTAAACTTGTCGAGATAATCCTGATATATGGGCTTGTAGCCCAATCCAAATGGTGGAGTGTATCGCGGAGGAGTATATCTCTTCTTCATTCCTTGATTCTGGGCTCCCATGCCTTCCCCTGGCTGGTAATTCATCTTCGTCATCATCCTGACAAATGGTGGAATCTGCTGTTTGTTCTGTTTTTCTATCTAGACGATAGAACTGACTTACTCAAATTGGTATGTCATGAAGGATGCACCCTGCCCGAGCTCCTGGATGTCTCCGAGGAAATTCGCCAATTCCTCTTATGGTATTATGACGAGGTGGTCGTCTTGAATGAATTTGATTTGTTAGTGCAGAGAGGAGGGAATGGCTCCGGCCGCGTGGATCCACGGCCTCCCAAGGAGCAGGGTAAATGAGGTAGGTACATTTACGACTTGGAAGTTCGTACTGAATTGAGTAAGTCCGACACTGATAGTCAGATCAATATCGTCCAGATTCTGCCTTGTTGAGTTGTCGAAGGCTCTGATCGTCATGGGCCTCTTCTTCACCTGGTTAAGATCCATACACAGGCTTTACAGTGTTGATAGAGTGCAGACGTTTAGGCCGGAGTTGTTTTCAATTAGCACTAAAGACAAGGTCCTATCCATGCACTGTACTGCTATGTAGAGGGCCCGGATATGGTCCCTGTCTCCATCCGGTATCTCTTCTTCTGTAAAGGAGATGACTCGCGGTTCTAGCACTTGACCCACCATATGCCCCAGCTTCTTGGGCGTGATGTCTGGTGTTACGTGGGCACTATTAAATACCCTGTGGAGTTGCTTCAGATGGTGCTCGGACGTCAGAAGAAGACCCAAGATTGAAATCTGTGCAGGGACTTTACTCAACTGCTGAGTGATGTTAAATTCTTCCGCTTTCTCCAAGAATTTTAACAGAACTGTAGAGTCTGCTGTTTCTTTTTCAGGGTCTGATACCCTTGTTGTTTTTGTTTCCTTCTCTTTCCCTTTTCCTTTCGTCAGCTCAGCTGCCGGCGGTTGGTACACCCGGCCAAAACAGGTTAGGTTGGCTATGCTCTCGCTCTCAATGTTAAGAGAGTGGGGAGCAGGTACATGGTTGAGGGAGAAAGGCTGAGAAGAGATGGGGAGAATTCGAACTGGGCCGGTCGAAGAAGAGGCTTGGTGTCGCGCCCCAAAACCCACCCTAGGAGTTAGAGTGAACTTTGGACGACTAATCATGGCTTACAGGACTTGCTTGACAAACCATCCTGCAAAAACGCTCAGAGCATATACAGTAGAGGACAAAAACAGCGGAAACATACTCTAATATAGCACAGCGGAAGTCTAAACAAACCTCTATGTATATACTTACGCAAATCCAAGTTTATACAAAAGGTAACCGTAAGAAAGTGCGGACATGCCCGCCAAAATTCATAAATCTAACTCTCATCTCACCCACAGCTAATCCACTCAGAATCTAATCATAACCTACTGATAACCCTCTACGGGAGGTTCCTCCAAAGGCTCCTCGGCATACTCCTCTTCCACCCATGGACCAGGAGCACAAACATCAAATGGGGTAGCAGCTCCCTCAGAACCTGCCGACATAAGAAGTACGGCTAAGCATGGAATACTCAGCGGGTACTAAATACTAACCAACAATTATAGCGTAGAAATAGCAATACATAATCAGGAGCAATTCATGTATGTCAAACGGAAACAATTCACATCATACAAGGAAGTAAAACAGTTTATAATCATGCTTGTAATTCGTAGAAAACCGATAAATCCTCTTGAAACATCGTGCACTTGACTTGACTTGAAATATCTTTTTGTACTTGAAAGCTTGTCATGTCTATCTTGCTTGATTCTTGTATGTCGTGTCATGTCATGCATGTCATGCGTGCTTGCTTGTGATCGTGTAACTTGTGAGATATCCTTGTGAGTTGTCCTTGTGAGATGCCTTGAGAGGGAAGGGAGACCCTTCTTTATGCAATGCACTTGCGAGGGAAGGGAGACCCTTCTTTATGATATGTATGTACTTGCGAGGGAAGGGAGACCCTTCTTCATGATATGCACTTGTGAGTGAGGGGAGACCCCTCGTGGAATGTTGGTTCTTGTCTTCTTGTGAAAAGCGAGGTAAAACATATCGTAGGATATGTCCCACCTCTAACCATGTTCTTGAAAACCTCGATAAATCATGCCATGCATGCCGTGCTCGTGGGAACCGTGTACATACTTGCATTCAAATTTAAAGATGACATTTGGGTAATTTCACAACACATATAGCCTCAAAGATTGAGTAATGTAATATTCATAGCATTATGGGAAAGCAGGAACCACACTATCATAGTCCCTAGCAATGTTCATAATTTATTAGGCATGCATTACCAGATTTTCAGCTCACTGTGTTCACCTTGGCATTTCGTCAAACATGGTGTGTTCATTATGGATTTACCCTACAACATGCTTTTCTAGATGGGTTTTACTCAAATCATACATGTACGTTCATTATTGGAACAATGCCCTTCTCCATTTGTTCATCACACACAACCATTGGCATCCAATCGCCCATTCCATCTCCATTCACCATTTACCATTTACCATTCACCATTCACCATTCATCATTTACCATTTACCATTCATCCATCTCATAGCACATGTGTAAATGAAAGAAAATCAAAAGAAAGGAAGGGAAAAGAGGAACTATAACTAGGAGGGTAGTAAGAAGCACCGACCTTGAAGAAATGAGGAAGAAACCCTCTTTCCAAATGGCTGTGAGTTGCTGCCCTAGCTTGATTCGTGAGCTCCACGAATGCTTGCACCGAAATCTTGAAGAAAACGGGCTTGAGGTTGATCTAGGGTCTCAAAACCCTTTGATTTCTCTCCAAAAATGGAAACCCTAAATTGGAATCGCCTTCTCCTCTTTCTTCTATTCTCTCAAACTCTCTAAGTGTTGAATGATACCCTAAAGGCTCGGGTTAAACTCTTAAGGTAAGAGTGAACTGACAAAAGACCGTAATACCCTTACTGGGATTTTTGCAATGACGCGAGGACCGTGAATAGTGCTGAACACATTGTGCTGTGAATAGTGCCAACTCGTGGTGCCGTGAATAGTGCCAACTCGTGGTGCCGTGAATAGTGCCAACTCGTGGTGCCATGAATAGTGCAACTCGTGGTGCCGTGAATAGTGCAACTCGTGGTGCTGTGAATAGTGCCAACTCGTGGTGCCATGAATAGTGCAACTCGTGGTGCCGTGAATAGTGCCAACTCGTGGTGCCGTGAATAGTGCCAACTCGTGGTGCCATGAATAGTGCAACTCGTGGTGTCGTGAATAGTGCAACTCGTGGTGCCGTGAATAGTGCAACTCGTGGTGCCATGAATAGTGCAACTCGTGGTGCCGTGAATAGTGCAACTCGTGGTGCGGTGAATAGTGTCAACTCGTGGTGCCGTGAATAGTGCAACTCGTGGTGCCATGAATAGTGCAACTCGTTGTGCTGTGAATAGTGCAACTCGTGGTGAGCTGTACAACGTGCCCGTGGTGAGTTGTACAACGTACCCGTGGTGAGCCGTACAACGTACCCGTGGTGAGTTGTACAACGGATGCACACAGTATACGTTATCAGAGTACGTTGTCTGTGCTACGATTTCCTACAGGTACAGACTGTTTTGGCCATATCTTTTGACTCGTTCGTCCGATTTTGACGATTCAACTTGCGTTGTGTTCGTACTTCGAAGAGGAACAATTCTGACATTTTGAAATTTCCAAATTCTTCCTCATTTATTAATCATACCTCTTAAAAAGGCAAGATGACAACGAAAGTGTCATGTATTAAGCATGAAAAAGTCTGGGGCTCTACACTTGGGCTAGAGCCATGGGCCAGTTTAGGGGACAAAGGATTATATAGAAAATCTGCTCTCTGTCAATTTCGAGAGCAGGTATTCGGACTGGAGTCTGGATGGCCTGAATGTTTGACAGAGGGAGAGGAATAATGACTGGTTGTCTGTAGGTAGGCCTGATGATGTCATCGTCTATTGCAAGTGTGATAGGTCTCGGCTGCCCTGCCCCGAGCTCTTCCTACTGTATGAAATTAACCTGGTTGTTGTGTGGGGATAGTGGTGCCTGGTTGATACTGGCATTTCTTGGAGCCAGTTCAACCTTGCCTGCATCTAGAAGATCCTGGATGGCGCACTTCAGGCTAACGTAGAAGTCAGTTACGTGGCCTGAGCCTTAGTGAAAGGCACAGCGTTGATTAGCACCATAATTTTTGCTTCTCTTGTCTACAGGTATGAGGGGAGTAGGGCCTCTTAGAGTAAGAAGACCCTGCTTGGTTAAGAACTCTAGTAACTGGCTGAGAGTATAAGGGAGGGGAGTGAAGTTTTGAGGGGACTTGTTCTGATACTGATTTTGCCCCTGGTTAGGCCGGACTGGCCGGGTGTTTTTGTTAGCTAGCTGAGCTGGAGCTGCTGGAAGTCTGATGGGTGCTGTTAAAACCACCATGTGTATACTTTCCTTCTTTTTATGGTCCCGTGGACTGCTATTCCTGCTAGATGAGGCTGTCGCTTTTGGAGGATCAAGCCCTAGACTAGAGTGGATGGCTCCATTCTTGATAGTCATTTCAATACGGGCACTGGTCTTGACGATGGTACCGAAGTCAACTACGGGCAGTGTGACCAACAGGGTCGAGTAGGGCTGCTTGAATATGCTCATGAACATGCTTGCGAGCTCTTCCTTCGGGATAGGAGTAGGGATTTTAGCTACCATTTCCCTCCACCGGGTGGCGTACTCCAAGAATGATTCGTTATTGCGCTGGCTCATCTATTCGAGCTGGCTTCGCTGACGCCAGAGCTCCTAATTAAAGGAGTATTACTCCAAAAAGTAGTCCATGGCGTCTGGCCACATCTTGATCCTCTGTTTATCCACCGACATCCACCACGTCAAGGCTGCTCCCTTTAGGCTTTTCTGGAAATACTATATGGGGAGGGGTTAGTTATTCTGGTGTAGGAGCATGTCCCCCAAGTATAGTTGTAAGTGTTGTTTCGGATAGCCTGGACCGTCATACTTATCTAAGTCTGGGACTTTAAAGCCTACTGGAACAACTTCTCCTGTTAAGAAAGTCAAGTCCTCCAAAGATAGACTGGTGCTAGCAAAAGCACCCCTCATCCTTTTCAACTCTTCCTTCATTTGTTTAATCTCTTTATGTTGATCACGAAGAGCTGGCATTGGGTCTGTGGAAGAGGATGGTCTGTCTTAGTTGATGTGCGAAGCCTTGGGCTGTTCCGCACCCTCAAACTGCTCATACTCTGCATCTCCTCCGCCTGTAGTGGGTCTAAGGTTAGGGTGATGAACAGGTTTTGGTGGGGTTTAGGGATAGGCTATTCGGCTAACTTGCCATTTGGGTTCCAGGAAGAGGGTTCTTCGATACGGGTTACCAGGAGAATTGTCAAGGAATTCAGAACCTTGTCCAGCTTGGACTGCATGGCCGTAATATCCCTTTCGTGAGATTGTAGGATCTCGTTGGTTCTCTGCTATTGGTCAGCTGGTTCTGCCATTGTATCTAAGCTGCTTTCGAACTGTACTTTGATATGCACTTGCTCTGAGATTGGTATTTCTGTCAAGACCGCATCCTCTACTTCTACGAGAAATGCAATGATAGATCGAGTCATGGGTCGACTCATGCAACTGAAAGAAATGCAATGGCTAATCACAATTATGCATGATGTGCAAGAAAGAAAATACAGGAAAGATTTTCATTAGATACGTGATTGAGTGAGTGAGTACAGGACTGTGACTCAATAAAAGAGAAAAGACTCAACCCTAAGCATGTCCATCAGGAATGGCAAAGTCAAACGGCTAGGGCACGCCTTCAAGGTCTATAATCTATTGTTGGAGGGATGTGATTTCAACCTCCATGCATTCAATTGTTTCTGAGGCATTAATCATGTGAGACCCGTACTGACGGATCCGACTGGTCATCTCTGCCTTTGCACCGTCAAGCTGTTCCTGATAGAAGTGCAACTGGGCCCTGATGAGGGGTGTCTCTCGTGCATCACCCCTGTATTTCTTTTGAAGAGACTAGACTATGCACTCGAGCTGGTCATCCTGTTCCTGCATGGCTAGGAGTTCGCGGTTCTACTCTGCTTCCTGTTGCCTGAGTGCGCGTTGGGCTTTCTAAAGCCGTTTCTCTTTCTCCTGGATATGTAACTGTCTTTTCAGGAAGAAGTCTGTCCAGGGAACCACCATTTCAGCTATGGGTATGGTTCCTCGGGATGGTACTGAAACTGGTGTCGACAGTTCCCTAGGTGCGGGCATATCGGGTTGAATGTCAGGATTTTCCACCCACTGTCGGTATGCTGAATCAATTGGTGGTCTTGTTGTGACCACAAAGTCTGGCCACTGATCTCTCCGTGAGCTTCGCCAATCTGCTTGGAATCGGCAGGTGAGGCGTTCAGACTACACTGTAAAGTTAACGAAATCATGCTCCAGGTTGTCAATCACTGGGATGCGTTGAGGCAGTCCAAACTATTTAAGGACTCGGAGTGGTACGTAGGCTGCAGAGCTGATGACCCCTGCTAGGACCATGCATCGCCTTCCTACTATGACAACGCGTGGTAGCTATCTGTGAACCAATCACACGTATTCCTATGTGATCTAATCCTCTGTCAAGTTCTAGAGAAGCCGGTAGAGAGTCTCAACATCAGTGGTCACGATCTGACCCTGATTCTATGAAATCTTTCTGGGCAGGCTGTATGCATCTCGAGGTACGTCGGGTACCAGTAAGATGGTAGGCAGGTGTGAAACCAGCCATAGATGTAGAAGTGGTGCGCTGGCGTGGAAGATGTCCTTTTGCGTTCTGACACTTAGTTGAGAGCCTTGAGAAGCTCCGCAAGGATGACCGGGACAACCGTTTTCGACTCCCGCATGTCTTCGATATTCCCCACCAGTACTGAGTCGATGAATGTACGGTTTTTCGGGAACGATCGGTGTAAATACATTAAGACCCGAGAGTTCAGCTGCTAGGGAGTCATGGTCCCACCTGGGCTGGTATAGTTTCTCAATAAATTATATGGACACCCTGTTATAAGTGCCGCTATGATCATACTGTAAGGAGGTAGGCTTGATTCGTAAGAATCTTGAGAGATCTGTCTGGAAGTTTGCCTTGTAGCATGGTACTATGGCATCGCCTTCCATGTTTAAGCCCATAATGCGCTGTACTCCTCCAGTGTTGGACACAACTTGTTCTTACCGAAACAAAATACCATATAGGTTGAGTTCTAACACTGGATTGTTGTATTTAGGAGGCGCCAGTCTGGCTTAACCATGGATAGGTCTAAGGTGTTACCCAGTTTATAGTACTGGGCCCAAGCGAGATGCTGATCCCAAGTTTGGGTCTTAATCGTATCATGGAGGGTTTTGTCACATGCCCCCTGGGAAGTAAGGTGTACGGGTCGTGAAGGCTGACCATTTGGTGGAACAATCCTTGACGGACTTACCATCTATCTGGATAAATATACAGACTCTGTGTAAGTGTACTGTGTATGCAAGTGAAAGATGCAATGATGATGCAAATGATGATTGTATTTTTTTTTTGGTGTGACAAGGCACATGTGCTCCGATAGGGCAAGCGGACAAAGATCCGGTATGCTTTACCCAGGTCATTGGGAACCTAGGGCCTATCAGGTCAAGGCGAGGGATAGGTCTGAGTGAAGACCTATATGCCGGGGATTTGGACCTCATGTGTTATGTCAAGATGTGGAGTAAGATGTGTTTTATTACAAGCACAAGTTTTGCTCATCACATGCCCCTGGGTGGGTGTTTATCCGGGTAAGATGTGCCCGCGTAGTTAACCCTGATTGGGGATGGGTATAGGGTGCAAGCAGGTTAGGGTTTAGAGTATCGTTCAGGTTTAGCTGCTTGTAGACTACATTCTGGCCTAAGCTACATGTATGCATACTGGGGTGATGCAAATGTATTCCTAAGGATGAGGGATCACTTAACACCATATATGCGACTCTTTTGAAAATGGACGATTAGTGTATGCAGGAGTGTTCAGAATCCTTCTCTAAGAGTAATCATCCAACAGGAGTAACTCCGCAGACCTCCACGACTTTTAAGCCTCTGTCACTGAGGATAATGATCCAGCAGTCGTAAACGTATTAAGCCTGTCTAATGGGTATTGGGTTGTTATACTATTATGACATGTATGGGATGCACAATACACAATACAACCAAAAGAGATAAAAGAATTAGTATTAGACTAAATCTTAAGGCATTTGAGTAATGTTGAGGTTTAATTGGCTTAAACCTAAGTTCCGGATTGAACCTTACTAAAGGTCGTCATTCCCCAGTAGAGTCGTCAGAGCTGTAAATAAAGATTTCGGTCCCGCCCACAAGGGGTTGTTGTTTAGCGATGTGGTCAGTTGATTTTATGTTTAGAGTCACCACTTATTCATTCGGTAGGGATAAGTCTCATGGTAATGAATAAGGTCTTGGTCTGCTTAGAGTTCTAGGTAAGAGGTTTGGTTAAGTCCGGGGAAGGTGTTAAGGCACCCCAGTACTTCCGTTTTATAATAGTTCTCTACTTACTAGGTTTAAGCCAATTGAAGTCAAGTTTTAGTCAAATGATGTAGATTTAGTTTATACTAATCCAATAAGGGAAAAGCTAAACTAGGGTCGGGCCCGAGTTGGGCCGCCTACGTACTCACATTGGGGTGAGATCAGACCGAGCGTAGTTCTGGCACATGAGCCAATGCCGAGGCTAGGGGGAGTGTTGTGTGTGCACCAAAGGGTGGCTTAGGGTCTAGTCCGGAAGACTAGGGTTGAGTTGATCGGGTTGGTCAAGTGTTTGGTTAAGTTGTTTGGGCCCGGTAGGTCAAGGTTGAAGCTCGGTGGGCTTAGGCCCGGTAGGCCGAGAGGAAGTTTGGTAGACTAGGGTTTGGCCCGGTAGGTCGAGATTGGGCCCGGTAGGCCAAGATTAAGCCCAGTAGGCTAAGGTTTAGTCCGGTAGACTAAGGTTGGACCCGGTAGGCCGAAGATAAGCCCAGTAGGCTTTGGGTTCGGCCCGGTAGGCGTAGGGTTCGGTCCGATAGGCCCAAGGTAAGGTCTAAATTCAATTTATGGTCTTTAAATACTGATTGAGGATTTTTAGGGGTTTTTCCCAAAATTTCTGAAGTTAAGTGGGCTAACCATGTTTAAGACATGGGTTTAACCATGATTAGTCTGATTAACCAAGGTTAGGCACTCTACAAATTGGATTTGGATTTAGAATACGTTTTGGGGATTTAACCAAGATTTAAATGGGCTTAACCATGGTTAAACCAAGTGTTAACCATGATTAAGCTCATCTAACCATGGTTAGGCAATGAGCATGATCCAAAAAGTGATGTTTTTCAAAGTTTAGAATTTTCTGGATTTTTATGAATTTTTTCAGATTTTTCTAAATTGGTTTGATGAATTAACCATGGTTAAGGCAAATGGCAAGTCTGGTCAGTCTTGGGGTGGGTCCCAGAGGCCAAGTCAGGTCTGATGGAGGGCCCCCATGGGCTATGGGCCCACGGTATAGGCCCAAAATGCTCAAAGTTCATAATATCGATAATCAGATTACCGACAATTTAGATGATTTTGGCCAACTTTTGTCTCCTGTAACTCAGGTTAGGAGATGAGTTGAGGAACCCACAAACTATGGTTTTGAAGAGGGCAATGAATGGAAGATTTTAAACCTGGGTTGGCCCCCAGTGGTGTCCTGATGTGGGCCCCACAGTGTACAAAAGTGGCACTGGCAGTATTCACATAAAATCATGAATGTCGGTAACATTCAGGACAGTTACTGGTTTTTTGGATTTTAACCATGGTTAGGCTTAACCATGGTTCTCGAGGTCTTCAAGTGAAATATAGGGGAGACCATGGGGATCAACCCTTGCCCTCGAGTGGGCCTTGGGGAAGCTCAAGTGGGGCCCACAGGCCCTACAACAGTAAGTGTCAGGGGTGTCAGTACTGAGTTTACCAACACCCTGGATTTTTCAGAATTTGAAATCCCCTCTACGGGGCTGCTATGGGGTTGGAACCAGGGGTTCCCTGATGGCATGAGGGACCCCTAGAACCTTCTAAGGCTATCAGAGAGCTACTGTACCCTTGGAGGAGGTTCCCCTCACCTATGGAGGTGGGAGAGATCTCCCTTTTTGGGCGTACCTGCAAAGAACCGAGAAGAAAGTCCCCTGGAATGGACCAAGGGCTCACATACGTGCCAAAACAAGATAAAAAGAGCGGTTGGGGGAGCCCTACCCTACTGATATATGCCTGGCGGAGGGGAGAGTTGTAGCGATCAGTGGTAGTTCGTGGAGGTGTTGCACACGGACGGTGGAGCTGCACAGGCGAGGTGGAAGGTTGTTGTGGCTCTTGGGGAGCTTGCTTGAAGGTCCCTGATGACTGTGAGCTGATGACTAAGGTCCGAAACTCGGCAGGGGTTCAGGTAGCAGGTATTTTTGAATGGGTTTTGGAGCTTATAGTGCTCGGTTCTTATAGGGGAGTCCCATGGGGACACCCCAGGTATTAGGACGAGGGTAGAGGGGCATCATGGCATGGGGAGGCCCCCTGCAACTAGAGAGGGGCAGTGCAGGCGTGAGCTATGCACACATGGGGTGGCGTGCAGTAGAAAATGAAAACTAGGATTGTCGATAATTCGATTACCGACATCCCCAAAGGAGCTTACTTTGAGGGTGTCGGTAATTCGATTACCGACATCCACAAAGCAGCTTACTTTGAGGGTGTCGGTAGGATTGTCGATAAACACCTATCGGTTTTTATCCAACAGGCCTGGCCCCAAGCAGGCACGCGGTACTTGGGTTGGCTTTTGAATTTGATGGGCTTGGGCTTGGGCTTGGGCTTGGGCCCAGGCCGAGGTTTGGACTCCTATGGTTGTGGGTTTTGAGGGTTAAGCCCTAAGGGCCTAGGGCTTTGACTTGGGCTAGGCTAGAGCTAGGCTAGGGCTAGGGCTAGGCTTAGGCTAGGCTAGGCTTAACTAGGCTAGGGCTATGCTAGGGTTAGGTTAGGGTTACACCTAGGGTTTGGATAGGGTTCGCCCAAGGTTTACCCTATGGTTAGGTTCTAGGGTTTACCTAGGGTTAGGCTTAACTAGGGTTAAAGCCTAGGGTTTGCTAGGGTTGATTCCTAGGGTTTGTGAGGGTTTTTCCTAGGGTCAAGGGCCTTGGCTGGGGACTTAATCAAAGTTAAGGGATTTAACCATGTTTAACTAGGGCTGTAAAAATTGGGTGCTTACATAACTCTAAGGATTCATTTTTTTGTGAGACTTGCAAAGTGTCGTACTTTAAAAGTCTCCGGACTTTAAATTGTCAGTCTTTCAAATCTCAACATTTGAAAATATTTGTGTTCTGTTTCACTTTTAAAAAAATTATTGTAATAGATTTGTAAATATTTTTGGGATATATTTTTATAATTAAAAAATAGATCTTTATTTGTAAAAGAACATCTTCATCATTCCTTTATTTCCTTTTTTTGTCCTTTCCTTTTGCTTCCCTAGGTTGGAAAGAAATCCCAATGGGAGGGCTGGAAACCACAACGGGAAACCTTTCACCCATCATTAGATACAATTCATGTACACATGAGCTTATACATATCGCAATTAGGGATGTCAAAGGGCCTGCCCACCAAGCCTGACCATGCATTCACAGTGGTGAAGTCCTAGCCCTCAAAGGGCCTGGCCCAACTAGGCCCAAGCCCTACACTCAAGGGTTAGGGCTGGGATAGGCCGAAAGAACCCAAAAAAATTTTATATCAGTTTAGTGTTTTTTCTACATTGACTGCCAATCTGTCATGTAACCCTCCTTTATTTAGGCTTGAGACAATGCAACATGAGGATTGCTAACCATATACACACTTCTGTTATGATGAGGAGTTAGGTTTAATATAGTTTGTGGGTTGGTGAAATTATCACTACACAGCTCAATTGTTACTGTTAGACTTTAAGATTAGTATAATTGGATTAAAAAAATGATAAATATTACAACTTACAAGAAGATTCTAGAAAGATACTATACTTCTATTACACATAGTAGCCTTTGCTAGATTTTTTTCTCTTTAAAAGGAAAAATGTGATTACACTACAATGGTAGACATAGTAGACTCTGTTAGATTTTTTCTCTTTAAAAGGAAAAATGTGATTACACTACAAGGGTAAATTGTTACACATACAAGTAAGTTTTAGCTTTTAAGTTATTATAAGTCTTAAGCTATTATATTATATATCTAATGTATTATAGAAAATATTATATGTGATATATATGACATATAAAATAGTGGACCGGGCAAGGCTAGGTGCTTACCAGCCCGACCCTCAAGAAGATGACAAATTAGGTCTTACTCGGCCCTAGGACCTTAAGAGAAAAAATAAAGCCCTATATTTTGTGAGCTTCGAAGGGTCGAGCTAGGCCCCATCAAAGTGCCGAATTGACATCCCTAATCCCGATAAGTAAATGAATTGAGTAGCTATTTCAAACATTCATACATTCATTGCTTCTTGTTGTTTTATGTTGATAGGCTCGTAGCAAGTTGATATTAATGGCATAGTGGTTGTATACTATCAAATGTTGCGGACAATATCATTAGGTAGATCAATTTCTTAGGGTTGTCCTCCAAAGCTCCACTGCTTTGCTCCCCTTAGAGAGTATCACAACAGGAAAAAGAAAAACAGAACTACACAAAAATAGAGGAACCAAAATACCACTAGAGATCACAAACGTAGGAGATTGCAGGAAAAGTCGTCGGAGATCACAGGGGGTGAAGGAGGAGAGGAGAGGAGAGGGATGAGAGGAAGAACCGACATATTTTTATTGGGGTTCTCTCAGTTTAAAATGTCTCACACCATGAAGTAGAAAGAGGAAATCCCACTGTCAACACATGAGACTTTTTTGTTGGTGTTGAAAACCCATCTTTTAAGGGTCCGTTGTTTTGCTACTTACAAAGCACAGCACTTTACAAGTTTGGAGACTAAGTTCCTGATTTTGTAAGTGTCTTTTGCTTTTTTTTTTTACGGTAAGATTCGAATAGATTAAAATTATTATCATCATGAGACCTCATTTCCCTCCATTTTTTGCAGGCTTGAAATCTCTCATTTTGTGGCTTTAAAGTCTCATGAGAATTAAAGATAACAAAAGAGACTTGTAAAATTAGACACTTCAAATCTCTAAACTTGTAAAGTATAGTTTATGGCACTTAAAGTTTAGACTTGCAAAAGTCTCCAAGCTTTGTAAGTCCGAACAAAAGAATGCAACCTTATAGGATTTAAAATCACACGACTTTAAATCTCAAAAATTTAAATCTAAAGAACAAACGTTAATATAAAAAATTTCCAAGAAATTAAACTTCTACCTCCAATTCTCAGCAAAAGAACACAACCAATACGTGATAATATAGGAGACAATCAATTACTTTTTTTTTTTAATGCCGCTGGGTTTGGCAGACCCCTACCTGTCAATTAATCATTTAATATTAACTACAAAGAAGTTGAGAATTAATACCATACATAATTACCTCAAGATCTATAGAGCTAATTTCAGGTTTATTGAGTGAACTGGGCGTCAAATTTTCTATATATTTTTTCACCTAAAATGATAAATTTATGATTTCATTGATAAAGCTGAGGAATATGGCCCCCTCTATAGGGAAAGGGAATCCATATCAAGTACACCCATGTGCTCTTGCTTTGTCATAGATTCCACGGTTTGAAATTTCAATATATATTTGGGGGGAGTGAAATGAAATGCAATGATTTAACAGTGGGAAGATCTAGCTTGAATTTCTGAAGTTGCAACAAAAGAAGGTAGAATCTATTATTTTCATTTTGTCAAAGGAAAATAGTCACCTACTCGGTCGGTGACTCAAGGAGGGACGTCTCGGAAGTTTCCCAGAAGCTTCTTAGCTGTGTTTGGCCCATCTTGTCTCCTCTGTCCTCTAAAAAGATCTAGCTTCACAAGAAGACTACATAAACACATGAGAAGATATCACAATCACACAAGTTTTTACATTAGACCAAATACAGGAAACTATTTTCTCGAATCTTAGTGACCCTTTTAATTAAGTTTGTAGGGGTGTTGATGCCTAAAGAAAGTCATTTGCAAATTGTGTCCTTTTTGAGTATTTTGTTTCAAGTTTAATAAAATTTATATGCTTATTTGAACTGCAATTCAAAAATTGGATGAGTTCATTTCATCGGAACTTTGAAATGAATAAATTTACATGAATCATGTTCTCCGGATCATTTGCTCCCATAATCTTAGTAGATCCGTAGTTAAAAATAAAAAATTAAAATTAATGAATTCATTTAAATTTTTTTTGAATTTCACTATAAAACTCAAAAAAAAAATGGTACAATTTGTAATTTTTCCAAACGCCCCCTTATTTGCAATTGGAAAAGAGTAAGTTTCTATAGAAAAGATATTTCTTGATAGATTGAATGATTTACATTGACCCTAAATAGGGTTTATATAGATTTAACAAGATGACTCTCATGGAAAGTAAATCAACTTAATCTAATCATTCCTAATAAAATCTAATTTAACCTTGATTGATGCTAATCTAATATTGTGATGAGATACACTTAATGATGTAGTGTATCTCATTCACATTATTACAATACTCTGCCTTATTTTTTAATAATTTCAATCATAAAATTATATTTTCTTGTTAAGATATAGATATTTTCTAAGTTGTGCATTAAAAACAATTGTACTTTATTTGACCTTTTGCAAACATTGAGATGGGTAGGTGGGTAGGTAGGTCAGATCTATACTAATTTCTTTACATATCGTATGGTAATATGAAGTGTGTACTATCTATTGAAAGAGACAACGGAGAAGCATAGGAAGGAGTTCTGCTTATTTGAGTAAGGGAATTTACTGTCTTTCCTTTCAGGCCGGACCATACAGAGGAATAGCGCTAAACGCCTAAAATAAGAGCCGTCACCTATTTAATTAAGGGAAAATAAGATCTCAAATATATAATGGATAAGGCATAAAATCCAAAATGAGATTCGAGGTAAGTGATTCGATTAAACTCTAGGAAATGTGTTAGGCACCATAAGGCCCCCATCCGAAAATGGTAACCTACTCTCTATGTCAAAGTCAATTAAAGAAGAAATTTAAGTATAAATTAAGTATGTTATTTAATTATGTTAATTAAGTAAATAAAGCAAGATTATGGGGGAAAGGAAAACTAATCCTAGGTGAGTTTGACCCGTTAGGGCTGCCTACTTATTCGACTTTACGGGATCAAAGCATAGTAGTTCTTATAAGCAAGCATGCTAAGTTGGTTGGTTGATGTAGGATTGATTGAATATTTTTGGTATTTTGATCATATTTGAATGTTTTTGATATTTTGAGATTATCATGTTTTTTTTGAATTTTTATAAAGGTATGATTTTAACAAATTTAACTAAGTCAAATTTAATCCAAGAGAAAGATTAAGAAAAAGTTAGACTAAAAGATTATAATTAGGATATAAAGAGGGATGTGCATTATGAATAATAAATGGTCTACTATCAACACCTATTTTGTTGGATTAGTGTTGATAATAGATCAAATATCATTGTCTTTGGTACGAGGCATTTTAGATAATGTCATTTTTAATTCTTTAAACCATCTTTTACCATTTAAAATAGAACATGAAGGGAAAAGAAAGAAATAAAAAAAAGAGGCAAGTGGAGAAAGTGAAAACTAATCATCTCCTCTCTAATGTGGTCCTTTTACACCATTATGAATGATGAAATGAGACTCTAAATATGAAAATTAGAGTGATATGAGTTTCCTAAAGAATTCTAGAAGAATGACTAAAATTTAAATGAAGAAACAAAATGAAAATAGATGTATAGCTTTAACTTCCGCTCTCTATGTGTCTACTCATATCCACACTAGTGGGTACATAGAAAAGAAAGAAATATTTACATGAAAGGAAAAAAAAAAAGACGTCTCCTTTCTTTTGAGGTAGGGTTCCTCTACACCATTAGATTGGTGTAGAGAGGTTCAACTAAACTTGAGAAGAGAGAGGTCTTCCCAAATGGTTCTAGAAAAAAACTAGAAAAAAAAAACCAATAAATATGAAGTAAAGAAGAAGATGAAGAATAAATGGAGGAGTGTCTACTCCTCCAAGACTTCTTTTCTAATGCTCCAAGAGGTGAGAGATTTTAGAATCCACAAAGAAAGAGAGTTAGTGAAGAACTCTAAGCTTTTAGTCCTACAATTCTCTACATACTCTAAATCTCAGCTTCTTCTAACTTTCTTTAAGGTTAAAAAGAAATATAAAGGGTGAGATGAGGAAGAGTTAGGGTTTCCACTTAGGATTTTTGGAGGTGAAAGAAATAACTTGTGAGGTTCTTGTATTTGTAGAGTTGTTTTCAAATGATTGTAGTAATTTGGTCATTAATAGAGGGTTTAGTGAAAAGAAGTGAGGTAATTGATTGGTCAAAATGGGAATGATTGGTGATTGGGTAGTCAAAAAGGTATGTACTTGATGAGAGGTGATTGGGTAGTCAAAAAGAGTATAAGAGAATTAATTATTTTGTAAGAGATGTGAGAATGAATTATAAAATGTGTAAAAGTGTAAGAGAGATAATTGAGTAGTCAAATAGGTGTGTACTTGGTGAGAGGTGATTGGGTGGTCAAAAAGGTGTGTAAACACAAAAATGGGTTATTTAGGATTTGAAGAAAAAATAAAATGTTTTTTTTGTAGGAAAGTGGTAATGGACTTTGGATTGTGGGTTTTGGATATGGATTGAATGGATGTGGGTATGTGGAGTAGATGTTATGGATCATGGGTTGTTAGTAAATAGATCATGAGTTATGATTATTAGACTTTGGCTATGGCAATTGGGCTTTGGCTATGATAATTAGGCTCTGGCTGAGACAATGAGACAATTGGGCTTGACTAATTGGGCTTGGGTAATAGAATTAAATAATTGAGCTTGATTGAGTTGTTTTGATATAAATTTGGCTAAATAGGCTTGGGTCTTAGGTGAACCTTGAAGCATTTGAAGAAGTGGGAAGAATGATAAGGGTGCAAAAATGGGATGATTACACAAGAAATAATCGGAGATCTCTAAAATTTGTCCTTGAATTTTGGAAATTACAAATATTATTGAAGGGCATTTTTTGTCCTTTTATTGTGATACCTAAAAGAGCAATAGTCCTCTCGTCAGCCGAGGAGAGGACTATTCCTCCAAGCTCTCACATAGCCGACCCATCAAGTCTCATTAACTTGGGTTCCTTTTTTTTATCCCTTTATTTATTTATTTTTTCTAAAAATTAAGGGTAGATGGGTGAACCTCAAGAGTGGATGAATCTTAACCACAGTTAAATGGGGTTAAAAGATGGACACATGACAAGAAAATAGGAGCCAAGACGCGCCGAGGAGGTGATTATTTTCCTACCTAGGCTAAATACCTCGTCACACGGACTTAGAAAAAAATTTTAACTTGGTTTTTGATTTCAAACCAATAAGCACTAACAACCAAGTACAACGGAATTGTGTTTTCTTTTTTGCTAAAACTTCTAAAGTAGCTATTTCAAGTGTAGGCTTTGTAAGTCTCTCCATTTGACAATGTTTGTCTTCTTTTACGTTAATAATATTTTTGAAATTTACTTCAATTGCAGGTTTTGTAATCCATCATCATTACAACTAAAACCTTATATTAAAGATGTATGGAGCGAAATGCGAATATTAACTTATTGGAGCGAAATGCGAAATATTAACTTATAGCAAAGGTTTTTAATTTCAAATTTTGATCCCTAAAAATTGCGGGATTTCGGGGGAATTTCGAAATCCGAAATATTAATATTTTATTAATATACATATATATATATATATATATATTATTAATATATATGTTAAAAAATAATATTTTATTAAAATTTTATATATTTATATAAATATTGTTATTTTATTTTTAAAATTTCAAAATTTCAGTAAAAATTTCGAAATATTTTGAAATCTAATAAAAACAACAATAAAAAAATCTATTTTAAAATAAAAAATCAGATTTCGGCCGAAATCCGAAATTTCACTTAAATTTCGGTCGAAATCTGATTTTTGAATAAACCGAGTTTCGACGTCGTTGGGGTTAGCCGAAACCGAAATTTCGACGAAATTTCAAACCTTGCTTATAGCTAGGAAAGATGATATGGACAATCTCCAGATTGACATCACTAGTAAATGAAATAGTGTTTACTTTCTGACAGTCTATGCTGTGTCTACACGATGTCTCATCGGATGGGATGAGAGAAAAACAAAAAAGACAAGAGGAAGAAATGAAATTGGAGGGAGTCTTGAGTCGTTTTTTGTCGAGGTCTCTTCCTAAAAAAAATATTTCACAAGCATGATAATTGAAGTCATTCCCTTTTATATGAAAATTAAAAATTCACATATCATGGTATAAATGACGCTATAATTTAACAAAAGAACAACATCAAAAACAATCAATTCTTGTGGATTTGTCAATTCCTACCTCCAATTCTCAAGAAAAGAACCTAGCCTAGGGTCCATTAGACTTACAAAACTTAGCATTTTGTACTTTTTCATGGTAGTTTTTTGGATATTTAAGTCACTTTGTCAAGGTTTCTAACAATACTAATTTTTATCACAATGAGATTTCAAGTCTTACCATTTATTATGAGATTTGAAATCATTCATTTTATTGAATCTGAAGTCTTAAGGGAATTGCAACCCAAGCGATAAAAAAGCATAATATATCTAGTTCTCAAAAGAAAAAATGCATTTTGTTTTCTTTCTTTTTTTTGGTATTAACACATGCGGTAAGGCCGCAACCCCAGTTAGTAGGTAATAGTTAGTATCTGTTCTAAGTTAAGGGCAGGTGGAGACTACATCACTCTCACCTTCTCGGGAATGGAACCCAAAATCTCCTTCCTAAGGAAGGGATACACCTACCACTAAGCTATTCACAGGACAAAACTTGCACAGTGCCGTACTTATAGGTCTCCGCAAAAGAATGGAGCCTTAGAGAAATTTTGACATTTTCCTATGAGATTTCACTGTCACATGAAATAAGGTTTTGTACCAAAAAGTAAATATATATGGATACCGTGTACACAGAAGAAACAAATTGGAGCATTTATATCTAAAGCTTGGTTAGGTAAAAGGAATAGTGATTGAAAAATGAATGCAATTGTAAGTATCCCTCTATAGAAACATCAACAAACTAAGCATTTAATGGATGGTGTAGAATACACACCCTAGGAATAGCCTAGTGGTAGGTGTATCCATTCCTTAGGAAGAAGGTTCTGGGTTCCATTCCCAAAGAGGGTGAGAGTGGGTTGCACTCTCCACCTACCTTTAACTTAGAATAGATACACTTGCTAACCGGGGTTGCGGCCTAACCGTGTGTCTCATATAAAAAAAAATAGATGGTGTAGAATAGAAGACTCAGATTCTCCCCCCTCCCCCTCAAAAGAAATCTCACATATTTACTGAAAATTATGTAAGTCATTAGAGACTGTAGAATCTTTTCAAGCTTGTTGCAACTAGGGGTGTATCTGAACCGGGTTAGCTCGAAGTTCGGTTCGGCTCGACCTAATCAAGTCAAGTTTGAGATCGAAAAATTGGCTCGATCGAGCCGAACTATTTTTTTGAGTTTGAAAATGGATTCAAGCCAAGCTCAAGCCAAGGCCTGTTTGATTCGGCTTAGCTCGGCTCGGCTCAAAGCTTGGCCCGATTGAGGCTCAGTTTTGCTCGAGCTCGGCTCGAATATTATACAAAACATAATAATAAAAAATATATTATATATATCATTGTTATACATATAAATAATATTCTTGTAATATCTATGATACAAATATTATTATCTTTATTTTAAAATAATTTTTTAATAATTCAATCTGAGCTCGACTGTAAGTCATTAGAGACTGTAGAATCTTTTCAAGCTTGTTGCAACTAGGGGTGTATCTGAACCGGGTTAGCTCAAAGTTCGGTTCGGCTCGGCCTAATCAAGTCAAGTTTGAGCTCGAAAAATAGGCTCGATCGGACCAAACTATTTTTTTGAGTTTGAAAATGTATTCAAGCCAAGCTCGAGCCAAGGCTTGTTTGATTCGGCTCGGCTCGGCTCGGCTCAGCTCAAAGCTCGGCCCGATTGAGGCACAGTTTTGCTCGAGCTCGGCTTGAATATTATATAAAACATAATAATAATAAATATATAGTATATATCATTGTTATATATATAAATAATATTCTTATAATATCTATGATACAAATATTATTATCTTTATTTAAAAATAATTTTTTAATAATTCAATCTGAGCTCGGCTCAAGCTCAAATCAATTCGAGCTCGAGCCTAACCGAGTACATTCGAGCCGAGATTTTCGAACTACTTATCAAGCCAAGCCGAGCCGATCTCACACATGGATGCAAAAATTACCAAACCGAGCCGAGCAAGGCCAAGCCTGGCTCAGCCCGACTCGAATACACCCCTAGTTGCAACTGCTTTAGCAACAAACACCCGGATGAACAAAGGAATCTCTCTCTCTCTCTCTCTACAGCTACACGTCACAAATATTTTTTGTTTTGGTAAATCATAATTCCATTAGATAACAGAACCAGAAGCTTTACGGTCCAGGAGATGCAATCCAAATTGTAAACCTTCTATTCCTTCAAGTTATAATTGCTCCCAACTTGAATATCAAGGAAATCTCAAATCTATACTACAATACCACAACATCATTTTGTTTTTAAAGTTTAAACTTACTCAATTCCTATATCCCACAAAACTACAAACAACACATGATAGAGAAAATCCTTTTAGACAAAATCGATTTTTTGTTTACTTAAAAGAAGAGAATTGCAATTAAAAAATTTATCTACACACATCAACAGATCTTTAATTCATGAAGAGAGATAGAATACATATCAACCTTTATAAAGTCTACCTCCAAGCTGTAGATATGTCCCACTTCTACATTAATTGGAGGTGAATCCCTAGTTCTATTTTTCTTTTTCTTTTTTGGTAGGCATAAATTATCTAGTTTATTAGGTGAGAAGTTAATATTTGTTAACTTTCCAACTGCCACACTACTCGATCACAATATACTCAAAAGGAGGATACACACTGCCATTGGGACCAATAGGCATGTGTTAGTATACTTCATTTCATTTAGATAAAATGGCCTAAAAAAACAGAGAAACTTAAATAGAAAAAAAAATGAATTAAATACAACCCAAATCATAAACCACATAAGATTATACCATTAACACCAAGAGAGAAACAATCTCCTTTTCATTACTAGAGAGATTGAGAATTTACATCTTACAGACTCATATAGCTGCTCAAACACAACCACCAAGGACATATTCAGCAAAAGCTGATTACAATGACCTAATAAAAGCAGGAATGCTTGTTAATAAAGAAAGAAAATTTCAATTCATATGCTAGTGGCGGGTGGTAAAAGTCCACCTCTGCCAACACAGAACAGTACTTTCTGTTCTCTCACACCCGACACTTAAAAAAAGGGCTCCAAAACAAAGGACCCCATTAATAGGACACCCCCACAATAAAGATAAAATGATTAGGGCCATTTTGAAAAATACCCTTTTGTTCTCATTTTGAACCAAGACTGATATACTATCAGTTAAAAAAACTAACACTAGTAAGGACTGCTATATTTATTTAGATGAGAGAATGGTCTTTAGTGGAATTGTCTTCCACTATAAGTCTGCCCAAAGGACCAGCCAGAAGGTGCAACATTGTAAGAGACCACACTACGGCCATCACTAGTGGTGACCTTGAAAGAGAGGCTTTGTCCATTGAGGTAGGTGTTGCTCTGCCAGTTTTGGCCCCAATTCCTTGACATTGCTGTCCAACCAGTCCTTGACCCTTTAATGTAAACAGCATGCACATCACCAGCACCTCCAACATTGGTTATGAGGACTAGGTTGAAGTAAGAATGACCATTGATGGTGAACCTGATTCCTCCCCTCTTCCTGCAGGGTACCCTACAAGACCCAACATTAAGAACAAGGACTTAGCACCCCATAAAGATAAAAACAAAAGTACTGCCTATAGAAAGAAAATAAAGTTTGTATTACCTAGAAAAATAAAAGGTACCCAAACCCATACATGAAGCCACAGAAGAAAAAAAAAAAAAAAAAAAAGTCTCCTGGTTTGCTCTAGTAGCCAGTAGTAGGACGTATGTCCCCTCTTAGGAAAGATTCGGGTTTCAGTCGTGGCAATTGAGAAGCCCACCATTTATACATAACTCTTAACTTACACCTGTTTATTTATTTACTTGTTTTAGTTGGTAACATTTCAACTGTCACACAAGACGAGCTCAAAAATATGGTACAGAATACAAAACTCAAACAACCTAAAGAACAGACAGACATAAACATTAAAATATATATCAGCTATCTCATTTAAGGGTACTTAACCTTGAGCAAACCAAAGTGAAGAAATCCTGGCCAGGAGAGGACCAAAAGATAAAGAGGACAAAAAAGGCAAGAATAACTAGTTAGTAAAAAGTGGTTTTAGTAAAGTTAATATCCCGATCTCAAGGGTTGGGGACACCCCGAGTTCCAAAAAAAAAAAAATTAGCCCCCATAAAAGAGGATATTGAGGGCTACAAAAGCAGCACTTGAAGGGCCACTGATTACCTCTTGAGGACTACAAACATTAAAAATAGATTTTAGTTCAAGAATTATTATGTTAAGAAGGGTATACAATTCTTTAGGCCCAAGAAAGAACATAGAAGACTCTTATTAAGGTACCCTACAAAGAAACAGAGGAGCCAGAAGAGAAAAAACCCATTAGCATACCTTCTGTAAGCAACAGGTACAATCCCAGCTCTGTAAAGAGCAATATGTTGAAAGACAGGCTGAGAAAGATCAAAGTGGTGGTTGGGAGGGTTACACCAACCCCCTGCACTGTTTGGTGGGCAGAAGTTAGTGGCTGTGACCACAATGTAGCCAGGGAGGCACCATTTTCGGTCATTCACACACCTAATCAAATAACAAGACCCACAGCTCAACCCATTGTTGAACATGGCTGTGCTCAAAGCTGCTGTATTTGTCCCATACCCCTGGCTGTAGAGGTTTCCATACCCACAAGCTCCACCTACAAAAGAGAATACAAGCAAAACTAGTCAAATGGGTCTTCTCTAAAATGCGCCTTGGGTGCATAATAGCAACAAAAGGTCTAGAAACATGTAGTTTTTTTTAAATATATATAGATATATATTTTTTTGTAACATACCCATTGTTCCTGATGCATCACCACCTCCATAAAAGGTGGCATGTGCACTGATCCACCCTCCACCATACCCATAAACAGATGAGACTAATGACAGAAAACCCACCAAGAAAAACCCAATATGAGCCATTTTCCTGCACAGAGAATGGAGGCTTTCAGCATTTCTGAAATCCCAACATTAAAAAATATGAAAAAAAAAAAATGCATATTTTGAAGTAAGAGAAGACTAGAAGGAAATGTGGGATAAGATTATTACATGAAGAAAAACCTTAGAGAGAGAGAGAGAGAGAGAGAGAGAGGGATTTGGGAGGACAAGAAGAAGGGGGTGGGAGGGAATATATAGAGGTTTGAGGAGTACAGGAAGGGGACTTATCCAGCCAACTCCACAACTAACTGGCACTTTGAGACTTTGAGTAGTGGGGACCAAAATCTCTAAGTGTAGCGGTTTTCTGAGTGGAAATAATGTTCTTTTGATTTGAAAAGCGGTTTATAGGGTTGAAACCGTGTTGTTTTGGACCCTCCCCTGTGGGAAATTCTCTCAATCCAAGTGGGGTGAAGTAGTTTTGCACTGAGTGTATAACTGTCATACACAGATGCGTGCATCTTCAAATTTTGTTTTTTTTAGATTAATTTTGAGCCGGAGCTGTGCATCACAGCACTCCAGAGCTCCTCTTTTTACACTATATCCATATGACACATTTGTAAATGAGGAATGCTAGCCCTACTCTCACTACTCTCAGTCAAACTCTACTCTCAGTTTCCACCAACCACTTGTCCATTCTTGATGAGAGATAGTGTTTTAACCACCGTAACTAATTTGATAATGGATAGATTGAGAGTAGAGTTTGACCGAGAGTATGGCTAGCATGCCTCTTTGTAAATACAGTATTGAAAGAGGCTGGATAATTTTACAACACACTATAATTACAAGATTATCACCTTAATGATGTAAAAATAAGTTCCGCTCAACACTGTGAAGCAGAGTTCCTCTTCGTATTTAAATATTTTTTTTTTTTTTGGGTAGTCGAACACAGTTAGCAACAAGTGGGTCACCTTGCTTTCTTAGAAAGGGACTTAACATAATGGCCCATCGACCGCACCGTCATTCAATGAAATGAAACCCTGAACACCATACATAAAGATTCACACATTGTCACTGCACATGCCTGTTGATGTAAAAGTGAAACTTAGCAACAATGGTTATTATAACCCAAGAGTACGAACGAACTATTAATGTCTTAGCGCATTGAAAAAAAGGCTTTGCTATTAAGGTTAAGACCATCGAGACCCATTTGAAATCCCGTGCGGCATGGTCTCAACCCTATGACAGTCTAAGAAGCTTTATCCTAAAAAAAAATTGTATCAAATTCACAATTGTATTGCTCTTTTATTAATTATAAAAATTTGTATTAGACACATTAATGATCATTGGTGCTAAGTTTCACTCGTGGGTGGGATTGTGGAGTGGAGGCATTGTTAATGACGCTGCCAACCTAATATGTTTGGCATCTAACTACCACTCTCAAACTAACATGTTAGACATCTGACTACTAACCTAAGACTAGATTGAAATACCAATATGATACTAACATAATCAATTGGGGTTGCGGCCTTCATAAAAAGTTCTTCGAATTTTAAGTATGTCAAATTATTCACGAATTATGGATTCCCCAATAATTTCCAAATTTTCTAAATTAATCGTGAATAATTTGTATATTGTCTAATCAACTGTTGGATGAATTTTTATAATTACTATTTTATTTTTCTCGAAATTTTTTTCAAATTTTTCTAAACTAAACCTGAACTCCGACTTCATCACTATGGTTGCAGCTTACTGTAATATGATAAATAAATAAAAACAGAAAAATTATTTGTCACAGTGCAAATGGTCTTAAGCCGAGACTAGGTAGACAATTTGGTAAACTGGTTTACATAACTGAAACGCAACAAGTATCCCTCCAAAATTTAGAAGGCTAGCACTCTCTTCATGGATCAACAATAACTCCTAGAGATATTATTAATTCCACCCGGGGATTTAGAAGAAGGTGACGGAATACACCTGACAAGGAATGGGATTTGGTCTGAGCCCGCCAGGCCAAAACCGTCTGGTCCTCATTCCACAGGTCACCACGTGTCCTCTTTATCACCCCTTAACTATGGTTAAGATTCATGAACCCTTAGGGTTCAACCATGTAACCTTGGATTTTTCTTCAAAAAATATTAAAAGAAATTTAATCACAAGGGTTTAAAATTTTCTAACCAGAGTTAAAAGGTCAGTTAAAGGAGGCCCTGTGAATTAAGCAAATTTTGTTTTAGTTAGAGAGTTAAGCAGATTTAGGCTGTCGGTACAAGTACACCCGTGTATCCTATTTTGTGGGTGCGTGAAAAAGCCATAACGTTTAAGGTGATTACAGCTAGCATTCTCCTAAACATCTTTCTTTCCCGTGAACAAGTGTGGTGTGCCCCCACATCTTTGTCCGCACTCAAATCTCCACTTTGTCCACACCCAACTCCACATGAAGGACTCCCTTGCTGGAGACCCAATGCTTCACTTTTCCTATTGTATAAAGATTTCCACTATTACTTTGGCACCTATGACCTACCTCCTCTATGTGGTTTTCAGTATTTAATTTTCTCTCAACACTACACTTCCATAGAATCACAGCATATTGCGATTGAATTCGGGGAGAGTTATCAAACCCACAGTCAACACTAGGGATGGCAACGACGGGGTTAATTGGGTAACCCGCCCCGCCCCTATTGGGACAGGTTTGGGGAGCTCTTAAATGGGGTAAGGTTAGGTTTGGGAATGAATGGTTAAACCCAACTCGGATTTGGGTAGGGAATGGATTTAAACCGTCTGTCAATTATAATGTAAAATTACTAATTTATCCTTAAATCAATCATAAAATTGTCTCAATATATTACTTCTAATATCAAATATTGTACTAACTCGCCCAATGCGACTTGTACTTAACAAGAAGGGGACGAGTTAAGAAGGGTTTTGATAAATAAGGATGGGGCCACCTTCCCTACCCTGACCGGAGTTTGGGACGGAACGGAGTAGGAGTCTTCCCATTAGGGGCGGGGTAGGGTTGGGGGGGCCTTGCCCAAACCCTCGCCATTGTCATCCCTAGTCAACACGTGTCCCTATTAACTCTTATTAATTGTGATTAAGATTCACTAACTTTTAGGATTCACTAATCTAACCTTGGTTTTTATACAAAAGAAAATTAACTATAGTTATGAACTTTTCACTCTTAGGGTTGATATTTTTTCTAAAAACCAAGGTTAGATTGTTGAATCCTAAGGGTTAATAAATCTTAATCACACTTAATAGAGGTTAACAGTGACATGTGTTAACCTGTGGGTGCGATTGAACTCGGTTGGCTGTGATCCGAGATCGGTTGTAAGTCTAGTGAAAATTCACTTTAATATTAGCTCTTTGAAACTCTTGAAGCTTTTCGTAGGACTGTTTTAATCACCTTTGCAGGACTGAACAGATTTCCATTAAAAATGATAGCATTGTTTGAAATATGTACCGAGCGTACTATGAAAGTTACTTAATTAGAATCGAAAGTAAATGTTGTTTCTATAAGCGTTTTTTATAGTTCAACTTCCTGCTGGGTCGGATAGAGAGCTGATGGGTGAGAAAAATCTCAAATCAAACCCGTCCCTGAAAACATAAACTGGAATCCAACTCGATAAGGAACCCCTCAACCCTAACTGAACAGTCTGGATTGCCTAATTCAGTTAAAATAGTTAAACAATTTATATATATATATATATATATATATATATGAGGAATGTTAGCCCTACTCTCAGTCAACTCATACTCTCACTCTTTACCAACCACTTGTCCGCTTTTTTGTTAAAAAGTGTTTTAATTTCAATAAAGTGGACAGGTGGTTAGTGGATAGTGAGAGTAGAGGTTGACCGAGAGTAGGGCTATCACTCCTCATATATATAGGGTACTACTACGAGCACATCAAACGGTAAAAAAACATTTATAAATTTTCTAATACATCATTTTAATCTCAAAACTATAAAATATGATAATTCATTACTCTTTCGTAGACCCCAAACTCATTTGAAGGTCCAAGAAATTACTATCAAAGGAATCAGACTCAATTCCTTATATATTGCACCCTTATTTGTGTGAGTTGAAAAGTTTGCGATAAAAGATCATAGAAAACTAAACGTTAAAAATGGTGTGGAGGAAAAGCCTGCAGTAGTTCATGTAATATCCCTAGAAGACCATATAGATAATGAAAGATAAACTCAAATTTGACCAAAAAAAAAAGAATATAATAAGAATAGAGACAAAAATTGAAAAACTTAAGATTTAAGGTGATTAAGATGAGGAACAACTTACCGTAGTTCATGTTTCCACAATTCGCCGGCTCTCTAAAGGTAATGTAAGAAGAGCTTTGTGCTTCGTTGTTATAAGGAGGAAAAGGTTTTATAATAGTGTTTAGGGGTATGGGCATAGTAAGTAATTTGGTATACGGTAAAAATTCGATACATAAATTATTTGAGTAAAATTTGGAATAGTCATTCAATAGTTCAATTAAAAATTCGACCAAAAAAAGGCACAACGTCAAAAGTGAGACGAAAATAATTCGAGTTTAATTTGAGCCAACATTCAATAATTTGTTGAAAAAATCGGTTAAATATATAAATTTGCATTTATAAAATGACATTAAATTTTTAATTTTATATTGTAGAAAATGAAGAAAAAAGAAGTGCAATCGTAGATTGAGTAGAAAGAAGGGAAAGAGCTACATTTGGAAATGTGATAGTTGTTGGCGTTGAAAAAGCTGAACAATTGGAGACTCAATACTCGACTATTGGTAATTGCAGTGACATTGTGATAAGTGACGACCGTGAAATAGTTAGGATTAGAGATTTAAGAATAAAAAGAGATCGAGAATAAATGAAGAGATTGAGTGGTGGCCGATGAGTGCTTCAGGATTGGTGGCCGGCTAACAACTTTCAGTGTCGATGTGGCCGATGTAATAGAGACTTAAGATTATAGATTGAGCGAGCGAGAGAAAGAAATCAAGAGAAAATGAGTTATGTGTGAACGTGAGAAAGAAGAAAGATGGTTTAGGAACTTACCTTACGGATTTAGAAATTTTTTTTTTTTTATCTAATAGATATTATTCGTGAATAAGTTGTAAATGATTCGCGAATAAATTGCATTGATTTATCTAGCGAATGCTTTCATTAAAGTTCTAAGGTGAGGTCACCCTAAGGATGATGAAATTAGTCAAAAATACACAAAGAAAAAGGACCCTAAAAGGAATGTAAAGACATTGCGGAAATGAAAATAAAAGGAAAATAGAAGACCTCTCCCTTTTGAAAAGGGGTCTCTCTATACCATTAGATTTGGTATAGAGAAGCTCAAATCTTTGAGGGAAGATGACTTCAAAAGGATCCTAGAAATGGACTAGGACCAAAAAAGAAATCAAAAAAGGAAAAGAACTTTACAAAAGGAAATAAGCGCTAATCTCAATATTTTTTATGGCCCTCTACACCATTAGGTTGATGTAAAGAGTCTCACCAAGGTGCGGATGAGCTCTCAAAATGGCTCTAGAAATGGACTAGAACTTAAAATGAAAGCAATAAGCTGCAAAATAAAATACAATAAGAAAAATATAGAGGTAAAGAAAAAGGAAAAAGATGTAGAGGATGGAGAGGGGAGGTAAAAACCTACCATTCATCCTTGATCTTCAAAGCTCCAAGTGGACACCAAAGTAGAGAGGCTGCCTTCAATGACAGGTAGCCTATACTAATGGTTTAGTTTGATGAAGGTTAAGGCTATGGGAGGCTGACTCTCTCTGAAAATCCTATAGAGAATTAGGAAAAAAGAAAGTGAATTGGGTATAAGGATTAGGGCTTTAGACTAAGGTTTAATGCTTAAAATGGGGGGGGAGGGGTATTTATAGGTTTTCTAAGTGTTTGAGGTAGTTTGGTAGTTGTTAGGAAAGTTTATGGTAATGAAATAAGAAGAATGGGTGACTAAATTAGAGTTTAAACCCTAAAAAATTAAATCCTACGGGGTCGTTCGAACGAATCTAGGGTTCATTCGAATGAAATATATTCAGAAAACCAAAAATGACACTAGAAGACAAACAATAGCTAAGTCGTTGGAACGAACTTGATTTCATTCGAACTTGGTTAGCAGGGGCAAAGCCAGGAATTTTTCCTTGGGGGGTCGCAAAGTATGGGTCTAGAGGGTTCGAGGGCATAGCCCCCGAAATTTTTTTTTTTGGGCAATGGGTCCGGGTCCTTCGGGAGAGCTACTATTAAATAAAATTAATTGTATTTTTAATTTTTTTTATATAAGGAAAATTATTCTTTTCGGCAAAATGCGCAGGCCTCTACAACCGCCACATGTCCCATTTTATCACCCATTAACTTTGGTTAAGATTCACTCACCCCTAAGGTTCATCCATCTAACCTTGGTTTTTAGAAAAAAAAATTTATTAACCATAAGTTGATTAAGCTTAACCATAGTTAAAGGAAGATCTACTAGGTGTCATGTGTCCCTTTTAACACCCACTGACTGTGGTTAAGATTCACTCAACAGTCACCCCTAAGGTTTCTTTATTTCCCTAGTTCATCTTTCATGCAGGCTCGGCTGGGGTCCCATCCATCTTGGGGATGGAGAAGCATGATAGCAGATCGCAAAATTTTGGAGCTGGGGACTCGATGGCATATAGGAAATGGTATGACTGTTAAAGTGGGGGAGGATCCCTGGGTGCCGGATTTACCAAATTTCAAACCAATTCCTTTAGGAGGAGTCTCTTTACAAAACCTTTATGTTCATCAGCTTTTCAATTCAAATTCTAGTTGTTGAAATAGACAGTTGCTATATGATCTATTCCCTACCTTTCTGGTTGAGGTCATTTGCAAAATTCCTATAAGTATATTGAATTCTCCTAATCGGTTAGCTTGGCACTACACATCTCGAGTATTTTCAAGGTAAGCTCGGCTTACCAGATCGCAAAGAAGTTCTTGGATGCTCGGTTACTGGGCCCAAGCAACGCGTCCTTCGGCATGGAGAGCAAGTGTTGGAGAACACTATGGAAAATTCCTGTGATACCAAAGATAAAAATGTTTATGTGGAGATTGCGTCATGATGCTATGGCGGTGGGGAAGAATCTATCTAGGCGGAATATGGATGTGGATGATTGGTGCCCGTTATGCAATCAAGAAATCGAGACAACTACTCACCTGTTCCTAAGATGCTACTTTGCCAGATGCGGTTGGATTGGGTCTCAACTCTCTATGAGCATTCCGGACAATGAGGAGCTTACTTTTAATCAATGGTGGATTCGGTGGTTGGAGCACCCAAACGTGATGAGCACAAATAGCAAGCTGGCATTGAGATTATCCATTACTCTCTGGTGCATTTGGAAGCATAGAAATGAGGTAAGGTTCAATGGGATTAGAACTGATCCGATTACTACCATCTATCAAGTAGAGGCGTTCACTACTGAGTCTATTGCTTTGGTTTGGGGTAAGGAGTCTGGTGAAGTCAATCGTGAAGCTTCTTGTGTTAGATGACAGCCCCCCCCCCCCCCCCCCCCCTCCTCAAGGATGGACGAAGATAAATGTGGACAGTGTGATGCTCCCAAACATTAAGGCGACAGGAGCCGGAATAGTTGCCAGAGACCAGCGGGGTTGCATCTTGTTCTCCTTTTGCAAACTCCTCATGGGGGGTCCAGCAGATCAACTGAAGCTTGTGCTCTAAGATTAGCCTTTTTAGTAGTGATGCAACATGGTTGGAGATGTGTGATTATTGAAACAATCTCCAAGGAATTAGCGGATCTCCTTAATGTCAGACCGAGCCCATTTTTTGGGGACATTAGAGCTATTTTGGATGATATCCAAGCTCTTTGGCGTCAATGCCCTGAAGTGAAAGTCAAATGGGTGAGCAGGCAGGCCAATACAGCAGCCCATGACGCTGCTCAGTATGCTTTGAATATGAGTTTAAGTTCGCGTTCCTTTTTTAACTCTGTATTCAGTTTTCCTTGTAATGCCAAGGCTAGTTTCACCCCTGATTAGTTTGGTTATAAATGACTCTTTCAAACCAAAAAAAATGCCTCTTTGCTTAATTTTTGGTTGTCTGCTTGGGTTAACTTGGATTGGGACCAAAAAGGAGAATTAGGTTGGGGTCCCTTGGAGCATTGAAGAGGAAAGGGGAGAGTATATGGTGCAAAAATGGGGTGCTGACTAAAAACTGGTTGCAAAACCCAGTTTTACCCTCTTGATCATCGTTGAAGTTTCGACAAAGTTGCAAAAAGCTGTGTTGAGGAGAGAGAATGTATTGATGGAAAAGAAAATGAGGTCTTGATCGGGCGTAATTGTACACAATTACACACCTCAAAGCTACGCTTCTTATGTACCAAAATCTTGTTTTTGTTCCTATTATACTTCACTGGGTATTGTTTTTCTATTTCAAGTATTTGATAGAAAAATGGAATAAAATTTGATGTTTATCCCAATTGAAGAAGCTAGAAGGGTCTAAAACAAGCCAAATGAACCAAAATCGGAAAAATAGAGCGAAAACCAGACAGGCCGATCGATCGGATCACACCAGCAGAAGAGCCGATCGATCGGCCCCCCAGAGCTGATTGATCAGCGAGCACCAGAGAATTTTCGATCGATCAAGCCCCAGGGCCAATCAATCGACGCTCGATTTTTTGTCAGATTCGACCGCGTTTATGAGTTTAAAATTTGAACCCTAAGTGTATTTTTGGGAGGCCTATAAATAGAAAACCCTAAGGCCTTACCTAGGGTTTGTTTTTGGAGAGAAGAATTCACCGAGAGAGGAGAACTCGCCAGGAGAAGAGCGTGAAGATCATAGAGATCATGAAGTCTTCATCATCTATAGCGGCTAATCTATCCATTATGAGCAACTAAGCTCCCCTCTAGGGTTTCGATGAAACCCTAGCCGAGTAATGTTGTATTTTCTATATTTCTTTTTTGGGTTTTGATTATTTGTAATAACAATTGCATATTTTTGAGAATTACTTTTGTAATCGAGTTTCAAGTAAATATTCAATCTTCAATAGAGTTATTCCTTGTCTTAGGAATTATTTCCTTTCTTGATTGAAATCGATTCAGGCATAAATTCTGTGATATGCAATAGAGCTTCTTGTTTAAGTATTCTAATTTTCGGATGATCTATGCTTAAGATGGACGGATTGTGGCTATAACCCTAGGTTAGTTTATGTAATATGGACAATCCGTGCCAACCAAAGATAGATCATGCCCATGATTTGAGTACTTAATCTTTTTAATGGATTTAATTAAGACTTGTAATCTCAATTAATCAAATGCAATTGCAAATGATAAACCCTAGATTGAATGTAGTAAATCAATGTTAGGAGGTTAGAGGTAGATTCGATACCCTAGATTTCTTTATCCAGATTCTTAATCACTTCTATTTGCTTTAACAGTTAAATTAATTTAGGAAATTAAATCAACAACCCAATTTCATGTGTTTATCTTTACATCAAAAATCTATCTTTGAATTTTAAGTAAAATAACCAGCACAGCCCTCGTGGTTCGACACCCTCCACACTTGCTACTATTTTTTGGAATTAGTATAATAACGACGTACTGATCGGAGACGATCAATTTTTGGCGTCGTTGCTGGGGATTGCTGGAACGGTTACATTGCTTAAAATTAAAGATAACAAAAATTTTATTTTTTTAGTTTTATTTAATAAACAAAGGAATAATTGACCTTTGTGTGATCTTTGTTTTACAAGAATCAATTCAAATTCAACGAAGAGCTTTGCAGTTGAAGACAATGTGAAATGCTTCAGAAATAGCAAAATTTTGGCTAAAAACTTCTTTGAAAGAAAACACTATAAGTTTTTTACTTTCTTACAGTAAAGAGTAGACTTAGAAGTTTTCTCAGAGAACTAGAGTCTATCAAACTTAGAAGTTTTCTCGCTAGGATGTATGCATGGTCGTCGATCTTGTGATCCTGAGTTAATTCCCATTGACTTAAGAGTTAGAGAAAACTCTTAGATCCATTAGAGCATCCTTTCGGAATTTTTCTGATCTTGACAGCTTTTATTATTACATAATGGATCAAGAAGCAGAGCAAGTTTTGCCCAAACTCTAAAGGAGTATTTTACTACTACCACATACACTTCTCCATCATGTATTCGGTTGCCTGACATAGCGGCAGCTCATTACGAGATTAAGTCCAACATTATACAGATGCTTCCATCCTACTTTGGACTTAATAATGAGGATCCATACAAACATTTAGATGAGTTCCTAGAGATCTGCACTACCTTTAAGTTGCAAAACTTTACGGATGATGCCCTTAGGTTGTGCCTCTTTCCTTTTTCTCTTAAGGATAAAGCCAAGAGTTGGCTAAATTCTTTAGAGGCCAACACTATAACGACTTGGGTCCAAATGCAACAAGAGTTTCTAAAAAAGTACTTTCCAATCGGAAAGACTAATCAGATTAGGCGAACCATCACAAGTTTCTCTCAACTAGATGGTGAGCAATTCTTTGAGACCTGGGAAAGGTTGAAGGACCTTATTCATAAGTGTCCGCCTCATCAAGTGTCAAAATGGCAACTCATCCAATGCTTTTATGACGGTTTGACTGATTACAACCGTCAAATGGTGGATGCCTCTTGTGGTGGCACCTTCATGCTTAAGAATGAGATTGAAGCTTGGGAGCTCTTTGAGAACCTGAGTGAAAACTCAATGCAACATGCCACCTTGAGTCGTTCCGCGAGACAAACATCTACCACTTCACAAAAGAGGGGCATTTATGAGGTGAATAACCATGTAGATGTCTCTAATAAAGTAGATGCATTGTCTCGAAAGTTAGATCAGCTCCTATCTGCCGGACAAATTTGAACACAACCACCTAAAGCTTCATCATCCAATGAGGTGTGTGCATTATGTTCGAATCCTACCCATCTTGTTCATGACTGCCCTTCGGCAACCCAATTACCCGAATTTGTTCAGGAGCATGTTAATGTCATGTATTCAAAATCGGGTAATGATCCATTTTCCAACACATATAACCTAGGTTGGAGAAATCATCCAAATTTCTCTTGGCAACAAGAATTTCCAAACAACTCCTTTCCTCAACCGCCGAGACAGAATGTCTGACCATTTCCGAATCAGTCTAATTACCCTCCTCCTCCTCCACATAATCCATCTTTCAAGGATAAAGTGTTGACTGCTCTCTAACTTTTGGAGACCCATACTCAGTTGCTGTAGGCAAATACCCAGTTGTTGCATTCTCATACTCAGTCAATTCAAAAGCTTGAGTCCCAAATGGGACAAATTGCTAATACAGTGAATAGGAAAGAAGAAGGGAAACTCCGAGTCAGCCGGTGAGTAACCCAAGAGGTGTACACATTGTTGATGATGTTCAACAAAGTGGTCAGCCCTGTGAGCATGTCCAAGCGGTTACCACTTTACAGAGTGGGAAGGTATTAGAGAATACAGTTGAGGAGAAGAAGGATAAGGAAGAAGAAGAGCCTAAAGTGGGCTCAACCAATTCCAATGGACCCGGAGTGAAAGTTTTTGAGAAAGACACAGTTCCTTCTACAACTTCATCTCATTTCATTCCAGAGGCGCCTTATGTGCCAAGAGCCCCATTCCTGCAGTGCTTGGATGCACCATCCCCCTTTGCTAAAAAATGAGCAAAAATGGATGAGATGATGGAGGTTTTTAAACAGGTCAAGGTAAATCTCCCTCTGCTTGATGCAATCAAGCAAGTTCCAACCTATGCTAAATTTTTAAAGGACTTGTGGACTTAGAAGCGCAAATCTAGGACACATGTGTCCAAGAAAGTCCTTCTTACTTAGTAGGTGAGCTCCATTTTACAACATTCCACCCCTCCTAAATTTAAAGATCCAGGTGCCCCTACAATTTCATGTGTTATTGGAGATCATTCTATTGATCAAGCACTCCTTGATCTAGGAGCGAGTATCCATTTGCTTCCCTTCTCAGTATATGAGCAGCTCGGTTTAGGAGAGCTTCGTCCCACTTCGGTCATTTTACAATTAGCAGACAGATCTGTTAAAATGCCACGTGGGGTGATTGAAGATGTCCTAATCAAGGTCGACAAATTCTATTTCCCTGTTGACTTCTTCGTCCTTGATATGGAACGGGTTCATAATCCTAAAAGACAAATCCCTGTCATCTTAGGTCACCCATTCTTGGCTACTACCAATGCATGCATTAATTGTAGATCGAGGTTGATAGATGTGTCTTTCGGAAACATGAATGTCCGGCTAAACATTTTCAATGCTTCCAATCAACCATCGGAAAAGGAAGAGTGTATCTTGGCTGATATGATTGATGAGCTAGTAGAAGATGTCCTTCCTGATATCTTGATTAAAAATCCATTAAAGGCATGCTTAGCTCATTTTGGTTTTGAAGATTTTGACATTGAGAAGTTCATAGAAGAGGTAAATTCATTGCTTGATTATACACCTCTTATGGATTTCCCACCGTGGAATGCTAGAGAGGAACCCTTGTCGGCCTCCTCTAACATATCAATCATTCCCCCCCTTGAGACCCCTCCAAAACTTGAGTTGAAGCTACTTCCGGTGACACTCAAACATGCCTTCCTAGGCCTTGAGGATACTCTTCCAGTCATAATTACCTCTGATCTAGCTACTGAGAATGAGAGTAAATCGATGAATGTGTTGAAAAAGTACGAGGAAACTATAAGGGAGACAATAGTGTAGTTGAAGGGAATCAACCCCTCAGTTGACATACATTGCATTCATCTCGAAGAGAATGCAATACCTTTGCGAGAAATGCAATGGAGGTTGAAATTAAAGATCCTAGGGGCAAGCATCTACTCAAGGTTAATGTCCAACGATTAAGGCCCTATGTTTAGGGTATTGTTAGTGGGGAGCTAATCGAGTTCATCGAGTTGGTGGACCCCGTCTATAAGGATTAGTGAGATTGCATCACGTCTGGCTGAAGACGATAAACTTAGCGCTTGTTGGGAGGCAACCCAACACCCTCTTCTTGTATCATATTCCTTTTAGGATCTTAGAGTAACCATTTAGTTTAGAATTTCGAGTTTGGGGTAGAGTAAGATACACCCCTCCATCGTGGTCACTGTACGTTTGTGGATGCGTGAGACTTCATTGTGCTCATCTGTCTAGTTTGCATTATCACTCACCCAGCTTGATGTAGTTTAGAACCAGCCTGAATCTGTTTAAGGTAGGCAGAAGGGAGAGCATTCCCTTGATTGTGAGTCCGCGTCTATAAAATCCCGATAGAAGGATGACGTTCCTAGTGAACTGACTTTGGAGGTGGTGTTGAACCTCTGAATGAATTGCATATAATGGTGTGAATCCATAAACCTCTGGAATTAGTAATGTACCCTCTTAGAAGCCCCAATTTTTAGTTTTAAAAAAAAGAAAAATCAGGCCGATCTATCGGGTCTATAAGGCCGATCGATCGGAAAAGTCTCTGCCATGTACCGATAGATCAAGCCCACAAGGCCAATCGATCGGAACAGCGCGTGGGGGGTATTTTTAAGGAAGGTTTTTCACTTCTTTTAAACCCCATTTCATTTCTCTACTCCCCTTTTTCACGTACAACCCTCATACCATTCCTCTCACACCTCTAATTTCTTCCCTCTCATCTATCTTTCATCTTGATTGTACAACTCTAAAGATCCAAATCTCAAAGTTGGAGATTCTTGAAGTTTTGGGGACAAAACGACTCCAAGACGTGAATTTCATCTCTCAATCCGGGTAAGTCAAGTTTTCTCTAAATTTCCTTAAGATTCTTATGTGATTAAGGGAAGGGATCTATTTGGAGGAGAAGGGGAGTGTTATGTATGAAGTGAGGTAGAAGTTTAATCTACAAAGATTTTGTTTGAAAAGAAAGAAAAATTGTGCACTCCAAGTGTTTGATAAATTGCTTCAAAGGCAATCTCAAACAAAATGGCACCAAGAAAGAGTACCACAAAGAAACAAAAATTGGTGAGAGAGGATCCGGAAGAGGAATGGTAAGATAGAGAAATGGGTTTACAAACCCATTTCGCCATTGATGAATACTTCTGTGACTTAGAGGACACGGCATGGACAATGCAAGAATTAGAGCACCGACAACTTCAAGGTTTGTTCAAACCTTCCGCACCCACATACCCAAGATTGGTAAGACTTTTCTACCAAAATATGAGGCGCGTTCCGATAAGAGAGGGAAATGCACTCATTGTCACTATTGATGGAACAACATACAATGTGACCCCTCGATTAATTGGAATAGCTTTGCAGTGCCCAATCTACCAACCAAATGCATTAGGCTTCATAGATCCCATTGAAGGTGAGCTGATTGCTCAAGTAATGATTGATGATATGTGTGAAGGTCGATATCATGCCAATTTGAGAAATTGTACCCGTCACTCTCTCCTTCCGAGGCGTATGTGGTTGGTGGATTCCATTTTCAAAAGCAACCTATTTCCAATAGGAAGCAAAGAAGAGCGCCTCAAAGATATGCTTGAGCCATTGTATGCGATACATCGGGGGCACTGGTTTAACTTTCCAGAGATTATTTGGTTTGTCATGGCACGTATGTGGAAAGACATGGTGCAAGACAATAAGTCGGGAAGTGAAAAATGGCCACTTCACTTTGCAAGCCTTATTACCATTTTATTGGTAAATGAAGGTTATGTAATTGCAGAAGATGAGGAAGCTGACAATGATATACTCGAATATGGGATGAGGCAATGGAAGAAGAGCATGGGATGCATGCCAAAGGATCATGGTCAAGTCCCTCTTCACCATGTCTTTCCTCAAGCTCCTCTACAAGATGAGCAGGAAGCAGCTCCTCAAGAAATTCCTCAAGAAGCTTTTCAAATGTCATTTGAGCAATATGAATACCTCCGCTTAGGCCAGGACAGGATCAATGAGCGCATTGACCACCTAGGTGAGAAGGTAGAAGTGTTGACTCAGGGATCCTTCGAGACCCAGCGCCTCTTGCAAGCCATCTATGATGCCCAGATGGGTTCATCCTACTCTTTCCAGCCTGGTCCTTCATCTTAGGTGCTACTTGTCGGTTCTTTTCAGTCTGTGTTCGTCAGTTTGTGTCGGTCCACTAGAGTCTTTGTTAGTCCTTGTTTTTAGAAGCTTGTGTACTTGATAACATGTTAATCACTTTTTGCTATTATATGAATGCTCTATTTTGCTTTGGTCTAACTTGACAATTAGCATTTATATATATGTGGATGGTGTGCATTTTTATGCACTAACGTATTAGGCAATTTGGACAAAGTTTGGGGTTACAATCATAATTTGATAACTTTTCCCAAAACCAAAAAGGTATTATTTTTCCTACCTAATTGTTCTTTAATTTTAAATTACATTGAGGACAATGTAAATTATGAGTTTGGGGTGGGGAAAATAATGAAGGATTATTTTCTAAATTTTGTAATTTTGTAACCATGTAAAGAGTCAAGACATGCTAATACTTAAGATTTCTATGGCTGAACTGTTTTTAACTTTAGAAGTGTCACACAAACCGAATAATTTGATTATTTTTGACAAATTTAAAATTGAGACCACATGATCCCAAATACACATGAGTGTTAGCGCAAGGTCTGAACTTTTATACTCCCATAATAAATGAGTCATTAGTATACTTTGATCAGGTATAAACATTCTAGTTGTTGTTCATGCGGATTTATCTGACATTAAAATTAAACAACCTTGGCATATAACTAAAAAAAAAAAATGGCAACTTAACCAAGCTTTATACCAAGTAACCGGGCCTCTTGCCTCAGTAAGCAATGAGTGTTCGCATTAAAAAGTAAAAGTTTTGGGAAGGCATAAAAGTCAACGTGTGTATGGATTAAGTCTATAGCCTATTTGACTCAAGTTAATAAGCCCTTAGGGGTGTCTTTACACCTAGTGCCCTAAAGCCTTCTGGTTTGGGAGTCATTGGCCTAAAACTCGTTAAGTGAGTTATCTAGAAAGCTTAAGAGATTTAATCATTGCACAATACACATATAAAAAAAATTATGTTCAAATCTCAAGATTGAAAAGTTAAATGCCTTTAGTTGTTTAAATTGATAGGAAGTCTGATACCAAGTGAGTAAACTGAATAAATGTTACGATGTTAAACCAAGATCACATACTCAATTGCTAGTTCACTCTACATATCAATGAATACTAATGACTAATCAGTGAATAAAGCATAAATGTTTAGAATTTGGGTACAATCATGTGATATTGAGAATGTGGAGTGTTAAAAATTTTAAATCTATCAAATATTTGCATATTATCTTGTATATGTTATGGTTTTCAAAAGTTAGAATATGTTCAGTCAAGATTTTTGAACAATCCATATCTGACTTTAACATAATTGCAGAATTATATAAATTGGGAATGTTTGTGGGTATTGTCTCTAGTAAACCCTCACGAGACTCAACTTGTCTATTAGGGTAACCTAGGAGTTTAAAGGCTTATTGCATATGCTAAATGCAATCGGGGATCTCACGAAAAGAGATATAGTTAGTTTAATTTATTTTTAATTCTAGTTTATATTACTCGAGGACTAGTAATGTGTGAGTTTGGAGTTGTGATCGGGCATAATTGTACACAATTACACACCTCAAAGCTACACTTGTTATGTGCCTAAATCTTGTTTTTGTTCCTATTATACTTCAGTGTGTATTATTTTTCTATTTCAGGTATTTGATAGAAAAATTGAATAAAATTTGATGTTTACCCCAATTGAAGAAGCCAGAAGGGTCTAAGACAAGTCAAATGAACCAAAATCGGAAAAACGAAGCGAAAACTAGATAGGCCAATCGATCAGGCCTGAGAGCCGATCGATCGGGTCACACCAGCAAAAGGGCCAATCAATCGGGCCCTTAGAGCCGATCGATCGGCGAGCACCAAAGAATTTCCGATCGATCGGGCCCTAGGGCCGATTGATCGGCGCGCGATTTTTTTGTCAGATTCGGCCACATTTATGAGTTTAAAATTTGAACCTTAAGTGTATTTTTTGGAGGCCTATAAATAGAAAACTCTAAGGCCTTGCCTAGGGTTCGTTTTAGGAGAGAAGAATTCACCGAGAGAGGAGAATTCGCTGGGAGAAGAGCGTGGAGATCATGGAGATCGTGAAGTCTTCATCACCTATAGCGGTAGATCTATCCATCATGAGCAACTAAGCTCCCCTCTAGGGTTTCGATGAAATCCTAGCCGAGTAATGTTGTGTTTTCTATATTTCTTTTTAAGGTTTTGATTATTTATAATAACAATTGCATATTTTTTAGGATTACTTTTGTAATCGAGTTTCAAGTAAATATTCAATCTTCAATAGAGTTATTCCTTATTTTAGGAATTATTTCTTTTCTTGATTGAAATCGATTCAGGCATAAATTCTGTAATTTTATACATGAATGATATGCAATAGAGCTTCTTGTTTAAGTATTCTAATTTTCGGATGATCTATGCTTAGGATGGACGGATTGTGGTCATAACCCTAGGTTAGTTTATGTAATGTGGACGATCCGTGCCAACCAAAGATAGATCATGCCCAGGATTTGAGTACTTAATCTTTTTAATGGATTTAAATCAAACTTATAGCTCAACTAATCAAATACAATTGCAAATGATAAATCCTAGATTGAATGTAGTAAATCAATATTAGGAGGTTAGAGGTATATTCGATACCATAGATTTCTTTATCCAGATTCTTAATCACTTTTATTTGCTTTAATAGTTAGATTAATTTAGGACATTAAATCAACAACTCAATTTCATGTGCTTATCTTTACATCAAAAATCTATCTTTAAATTTTAAGTAAAATAACCAGCACAGTCCTCGTGGTTCGACACCCTTCACATTTACTATTATTCTTCGAAATTAATATAATAACAAGTAACGATCTTAATCGATCAGGTCTCAATCGTCGTTGAATGTTCGGCAACATCAGTAGAGGAGAGCTACTATATTGACCACACGAGAGCATGTGTTGAGAAGGAGAGAGAAGGTCATGATGGGAGAGCAATATGTAACGTTGTTATAGAAGACAGAAGGCTGTGATCGGTATTTTCCATAACGTCTGTAAAGTTAACGCTCACAAAACTGAATAGCAAAGTTTTCAGTTTCGGGACTTAGTCCACGTCATAATTGGATTCAATGAATCCGATTAGAAGAGGAGAGAATCCGGAGTCAAAAAAATAAAAATTGGGTATCATCTCTCATTGGTGCTCGCGAGGAGACGACAAACACCAGTACTCTAATGCTACTCGGATGGCACCACATATCCTTTAGGAATTCTACCCAGGCAACGGATTACCTCTGACGTCCAAGATCCATCCCACTCTTACTAACACGTGGGAAGGAATTTAGCTAGGGGAATGATAACATGCATTGCACATTCCATTGAATGGTACACACCTTCCAAGCTTGCCACACGTATTCTTTGACATTCATTAACCGTGATTAAGATTCACTCATACCTAGGATTAAATAATCTAACCTTAGTTTTAGAATAAAAATTAACCTTGGTTATGATTTCACTCATTAATGTGTTTAATTTTTTTAAGATATTTTTCTAAGAGGAATGTTAACCCTACTCTTAGTCAACCCATACTCTCACCCTCTATCAACTACCACTGTTTATTTTTTTGTGAAAAAATAGTTTAATCATTACAAAATGGGCAAGTAATTGGTGGAGGGCAAAAGTAGAGATTGACTGAGAGTAAGGCTAGCACTCTTCTTTTTCTAAAAAAAACTAAAATTAAATTATTTAATCCTAGGAGTAGGTGTCTTAACCATAGTAAATGAGTGTCAAGCACCGTAGGGAGCTTGGGAGGTGTGTATATACCACTTAATGGAAGGTGCAATGCATGTTATCACTCATCTAATTAAATGTCCTAGAGATAATTACGTTGATCAATACTTAGTTGAGGATCGGATTTGATATGGCTCTCGCCATACCAAAACCATCTAGCCTAAGTTCAGCATCCGACATGTGGCGATAAAAAGGGGAGAAGATATCAAATGGAGAGAAATAAAAAAAAATAGGAGAAAATGAAATGACTTCTCCGCTTTTTATCACCATATGTCGGATGTTGAACTTAGGCCAGATGATTTTAGTCTAGCAAGAGCCAGATCAAATCCGATCCCTTTAGTTGGCGTGAACAAGAAATGTGGTGACTTTGGAGTGGATAGTAACGGTCTCTTTTGCACCAACGAAGATGATCCTATGTCATAAATAAAATTTATTTTGTAATTTTCTGTGTTTCTTTCTGGGGAGCCAAATCCTCCACGGAGATAACCAGATTTGGCAAATCCGGTTATCACCTCTAGAGGTCGCCACGTGTCTCCTTTGACACCTCTTAACCGTGGGTAAGATTCACCCACCCCTATTACCCACCCATCCTTGTTTTGTTTTTTTTAATATTTATTCTTTTTTTAAAATTAAAAAAAAACTGTTTTTAGAGTTTTTTTAATATTAAAAACAGTTTTTTTTAATTTTAAAAAGAATTAATATTAAAAAAAAAACCAAGGATGGGTGGATGAACCCTAGGGGTGGATGAACCTTACCCACGGTTAAGGGGTGTCAAAGGGGACACGTGGTGACCTCTAAGGGTGATAACCGGATTTGCCAAATCCGGTTATCACCGTAGATGATTTGGCTCCTTCTTTCTGCTCAGCTGTTCCCTGCGGCCTCGGATTGCCTCTGGCGATGCAAAATGGTCTCGGACAACCGCACTATGGGCGACATGTTGATGATAAAAAAAGAAAAAAAGAAGAGGGAGAAGTCATTTCACTCGTCTTTTAGGGCTACGCAGAGACAATCCGGGGCTTTCCTGCCATCCCACGTGGTTCTTTTTGAGCTCTGTTGTTTTCTATTTATGTTTCTACCGAGTGCAATTGAAAATAATCACCTCTTCAGTCGGTGACGTGACACAAGGAGGTGCGTCTCGGTCCTATTTAATACCATGTGTCATTCTTTTTGCTCTATTTAACTGTGGTTAAGATTCATTATCCCATAGGGTTCACTCACCTGCTTTTTATTTTTAGAAAAATATAATATAAAATTTTAACTATAGGATTAAAATAACTTAACCCAAGTTCATGGCAGGTGGAATGGGCAGCTTTGTGAGAGCGAGGAGAGTTCGCTCCTAGCCAGTGGAGCAAACTATTGCTCCTGAGCAATATCACATCCTGATATTGTACTAGATTTCTCTTCCTTTACTGTTTTGTCACTGCTTTCACTCTGTGTGGATTATTCTCTGCAACTAAAAGTCAAATTAAAAGATCGTTTCAAGTGTTGACCGCCAAGCTATCCATGATTACCTTTAGCTGTCCCTTTGATCTAAGGGTAACCCAAGTTTAGCTTAACATTACTTCTTAGTCAGTGATTATTTATTCTTACCCAAAAATTAATTTAAAAAATTATTTATGATAATGCAGATTTTTTTTTTCTGCCTAATTAATATCAGCATGCAAATATAGTTAAAATTCAAAGATGATATGGGCTCCTCTTTTTTCTTGAGTTTTCCTTTTCTCCTGCCGCTCTTTTTCTAATATGTCTTGGTGCTTGAATCTTCTTCTTCTTAAAGTGTAAAGTTGACACTGAATGCTCGCTCCTCTTCTATGTTGACACTGATTCCTTCCTTTTCTTCAAGTAACACTGAATGCATTCCATCAAATATATTCTTATTTAGTGTAAGTCGTATTGTTAGTGGACATGGGGTTGCTATTCAGTAAACAAACAGTTGGGTAGTTTGGATTCAAGTTGACTGCTCTTCTTCATCATAAATTTAAGTTTTAATCCTCTTTTTAGTCTATTTTTTATTGTATCATTTGGATTGCTTTCTTCCAAGTTCAAATTTCTTTTTTTGACATGGGTATTAATGTTTGGATAATGATGGCATCACTTTCTTTTAAGAATCACTCTCTTTCTAATTGGAGTGTTAATTCAAAATAAGTGTCTTTTTTGTTTCCCAAATAAAGTACAACTAGCATTACCCTTAATGTTTTGAAACCTCTATATGTATATATATATTTAAGAACCATTGATTTCAAGGTTATAGAAGTATTAATCCATATACTTAATAATATAAATTAGGACACTAAGCTATGATAAAATATGGGTTAATTACAAATCATAACCTTTGTTTCTGAAATAAAACTTTCAAGTACCCCATTTATAACTATTACCTTTCCTAGACTGCATTAGATTTAGATAGACCTCCCCTTAGCTTTGTTAACGGCCTAAATTGATTTACATGTTATTTTATGAAATAATTGAAATTACCTCTAAACCATGTATTATTTTTCAAAGAGAGAAAAATACACTATCTAAGAAGTATTGGATTCATGGTAGCATTCCGGATTTGCTCCATGTGGTTGTGTGTTCAACTCCTACTCCTCAACTTCTTCAATGTTCGTAGGGAAAATTCCAAGTGGGTCGCTGCAAACCGAAGGGACTAATCCTTGCCTCCTTAGGTTTGGGACACCCCATTACCACAGAAAAGAAAAAAAAAAGATTTCAAGGTAGATTTACTTTCTTACACCCTGCCGCTTGCTCCAATGGTAGAGTGTAGCCTCTCAGAGAAGCTCGTGGGATTTATTCCCAATGATGACGATTTGCCAGTGGTCCACCCACTGCTAATATCCTCTTGAAATATGTTATTAAACTAGCAATATGACATGAACCGACTAATATTGCCATGCACAAACTAAGGACCCTTATAATGGATTAGTAACAGCGGTTAGTATCATCTAAGGTAAGGTTTGCATTGGTCTAAAATCTCTATAATACAGGTATGGGAAAGGTAATAATTTTAAAAGGGACACTCGAATTTCTTATTTGAATAACATAGATTCTGATTCGTAACTAATCTGAGAAAATATTCCTCCTTGGATTTCACCTAGTTGACTAGTTTATGTGAAAAGAAAGATCCACACCATGGTGGGATTTTGAATGCTGTCATTTCACTACTGAATTTTGAGACACAAAATCAAGTTTGATTTCCTAAGAGGAAAAGGTTGTCTCTTACCAAAAAGTTTGGAATAGAACAATGAGAGCCCGTGATCAAAGGAAGCCTTGTCTTGAAAAGAGGAGAGCTGTATCTTTTAAATGGATTGGTGGGCCTTAAGCTGCTACCTGACTACACCATGAGTGGTTGGATGTTTTCCAGTTTCCACTTAGAATCAACCGACGATACTTTGAAAGAACTTTAACTACCCATTGGATTTGGTGTGAAACTGTCAAATTTGGAGTTCAAAGTATGTGAGTTTTTATTCAAAAGAATGAGCGCGGTATCAATTGGAAATTATCCATGCAAACCCGGATGGACAGATAGTTGAGAACTAGGGCTGCACTCAAGCCAAGCTATCACATCGGCTCAACTCATATCAGCTGGTTTGAGTCAAGCTCAAGTTGGCATTTGAAGCTTGAAAAAAATCAAGCCAAGCTTTTATTTGAACTCAAATGTTTAAACAGCCAAGCTCAAGCGAGACCCTATTTGATTCGGCTCGAAGCTCGGTTTCTATATATATATATATATGCACACAATATTTGTTGGTAATGCTATTAATTTATATTAGTACAAAAATAATATTTGTAACTTTAATTGTCATAGATTGTAATAATTTTTAATTTTTAATAAATAAGTTTAAGAGATAATAATAACACTAAAAGTTAAGAAGTTAAAAGCAGAAACTTTGATCTAACTCTCTACTTTTTGGACGAAAGAACTATCCAAAAATCTTATTATCAAATATGAATGTATTAATTTTTTATATTTTCTTTATTATAATTTATTAATAATCATTTTTATTAATATTATATAAAATTAAACAAAATAATTTTGTGAATCAAGCTTGAGCCAATTCAAGCTTGGCTCGGATTGAATAACGTTAAAGCTAAAACGGAGCTCCAGCTCGATCAAGCTTGTTCAAACCAAGCTCAAGCCTAAAAATTTGAGCTCAAATCAAGCTCAAGCCAAGCTCAAACTTGGCAAAGATCGGCTGGCTCGGCTTGGCTCAAATACACCCTTATTGAGGACTGGAAATGATTGCTTAATTAGACCCAGTTGATTTGGATCATGAAACCCTTTTTAAATTTGTGCAGTGTTGTAGCAATTAAGAAGAGATACAGAGCCGACATTAGTGTTGCTAAGAGGTTCTAATGGATCATTTTACTGTTTTAAAGTTTAATTGTGTAAAGCTCACTACGATTCTTCTCATCATAGATCGTTTGTTTTAAATTTTAAATTCCTCTTGAAAAGTTCAGTAAGGTTCTTCTCATGGATTCTTGTTTTGAATTATATGTACATTCTCTAAAGTTTTGAATCACTCGCACACATTTGCATGGTGCACGGACTTGGACCCATGATTTAAAAGATGAATTTGGATGTATAGATTCCCCTTCCCCTCCTCCCCAACTCGAATGTGAGGCATAACAACAAAGTTCTCTGATTATTTAAAAAAGTCCTGAATAAGACATTTTTTTCATTGAACGATTAACGGTAGTCACAGTTTTTTAGAAAAATTTGCAACTTTTTCCAAAGTTTCGTGACTTTAATACGAATTATCCATGAGTTTTTGGAAAAAAATGTCATGACTTTTTTGAAAATAGTCACGAATCACGACTTTTTAAAAAAAAAGTCATGAATAAATATCTAATATATGAAATATATTTCTTTATAAGTTTTTATAGTTAATATTCTTATTTTATATTTGAGATTAAGTATGAACAGGAGCTCTGGCTAAACAATCAACCGGAAACCCAAAAATTGTCTTCGAAAGTGGTAGTTTGGTAATGATGAACACAAAAGGGTATTTACTAACATTACATTTTTTCCACAAATACCTCTTTTCAAGGCAATTTTTAGATTGCTCCGGTTGACCAGTTCATAGTTAATCTCTCCATAATTTTCCAACTTTATGATTTTTTGTCAAAATTTTTCCTAAATGATTAATTCCCAAACTCAAATTTGGTAATTATGTTATGTAGTGGGCTTGAGTTTTTTACCCGACTCACAGAGATCCTTGCTTTGTTTTGGATATTTCGCTTCAAAGGAAATCAATTATAAATAATGTAAATCAATGACCTGTTCGAAAATCTCATTTGTTTTCGTGTAAGTTAGATCGAAAGGATGTGATTGTTAGCTACTGTATTTCTAAGCTTTACCCAATTCCACAGAATTTGTGACAGAGTGGTGGTTAGTATGATTGTTGGGCCATGAGAGGATTAGGCCAAGTAATGGGATATAAGCCATGAATTTGATCTAGGCTTGAAAGAGACCCCAAGTGATGGAACCGAGAAGACAGTATCTAGATTGAGGTCTCTTTCTCTTAATGTGATTGCTTAGTTACAAATCTCTATCACTCTCAGTTGTGTTTGAAATGGACATTTGGATATTTCTTATCTTTTAAAAAAAGGAAAAAGCCATGAGTAATCCTTGAAATGAACTTTCAAGGAAGCACTATCAAGTAGTGAAGAATATCCATATAGGTGAAAGAGGGGACTGTTTTTGTGTGGTATCTTGGCTATGAACTTTCAGTTACTCCATCAAAGAGGCACTTGGAGACTTCAAATTGCACATATAAGGGAAGGCATTACCCGGTCCATGAGTGTTCCAATGAGAGAACATAATATCGTGGTTTGATGAATCAGATACCAAGAGAAAAAGGCGGCATGATTTCGATATGCATATACATACACAAGTCCATGCTTATGAAAATGAATAACCGACTGCACAGCCAGCTTTTTTGATCGAGGACCTTCCAATTGGAAGGTGACATGTATCCAATTAACTGTGGTTCAAGAAATTTTAACCCTTAAAATTACTTGTTTTAAAACAATTTGATTGGGTAGTCAGCGAGCAAGAGGTTGCGGTCCTCTAATATTCATTATATATATATATAGATGTGGGGTTTGTTAAAATTCAAACTTAATTAACGTTAACAAACTTCATGCAAGCTAAAATTTTAATTTTCATTAAAGGTCCATTCTTTTGTTGAGACTTCTAAAGCTTTGCACTTTGCACTTTGCACTTTGCACTTGGCAATGTGTCATGGTAGTTGTTAGGACACTTGAGTGATCACTTTGTCAATGTTTCTAACAAGATTAATTCTTACAATAATGAAATTTGAAGTCTTATCATTTTTTATGAGATTTGAAATCATACATTTTTCTCATTTTAAATCACAAATCACCGGAATCGTAACCCAAGAGATGAAAGGCACGATACATTTCCTTCTCAAAAGAAATGCATATTGTTAAAAGTCTACGCAAAAGAGCGGACCCTAACTAGAAAAGAGGGCCTAAGCTCTATAAGTGAAACTAAGGACAATGAAATCAAATTAGACTTCCTAATAACATACAAATCAAGAATAAAGCAAAGGACACAAAGAACCATGATACAACTTGTTAATAATACATTATACTACACTCTCCCCTCAAACTTGAACAAATGAGAGGTTAAGAAGCGAGAGTTTGCCGACCAAGAATTCATGTCGGGCATGAGTGTAAGACTTAGCTAGTGAACAAATCTGCAATCTAAAGGTCAGATGGAATAAAGAGTTGTCTTTTAATCGAAGCCCTTCTCGTGAGTGAAGCATCCTAGCTCCTTCGTTTATTATTGGTACGCTTATTCAAGAGGCGGAGCTAGGATTTTATTGTAGAGGGGCACATTACAGTTAATTAAAAATATTAATAATTATTGGTGGAAGTATGGAGAATAATTAGGCGGGTATGAAATATTTTGGGTTTAGGAGATGGGGGTTCAGGGTGCATATCATACTTGTATTGTTTCTCCTTGTTTACTGAAGCAGTTGTCCCCTTACCCTATGGTTATGTCCTACTAAATAACATTGTATCAAAAATATTTTTTGATTTCAAAAGAGGTCACTTTCCGCAATGGCTATCTATGCCCTATTAAATAATATAATATAATTTATTTTTTCAAAAGTTCAGGAGAAGTTGCCCCCTTTATCCAATGACTATGCCCTATTAACTAATTAAATAAAATTGTTAATTTTTTTTTTTTTAAATTCAATGGGATAACTGTCCCATGACTAATGCCTTAGTAAAGACTTGGAATCCTCTACGGTAATAACCGGACCCTTTTAACTCTAGTTAACAACTTTAACCCTTATAGTTAATTTTTTATATTTGGTAATCTTATTTTATATTTTCGATAATTTGTAATCTTATTTTATATTTTCCATATCTTATGTGATATTTTTCCAATTGATTTTTGAATTTTTTCAAATTTTGTCGATTTGTTTTTAAAAATATTTCCTAGACTAATAATTCTCAAATTCCGACTCAGTAACTATGTTATGTAACGCACTTAAGTTTTTTACCAGTCACAAAGATCCTTGCTTTGTTTTGGATATTTTGTTTCGAAGGAAATCAATTATGAACAATGTAAATCAATGACTTCAAACTAGGTAAATAGTCTTTTTCCATATAAATAAGTTAAGATAATATTGAAGCATTTGTGAGATCATTTTCAAGATGGTACCCTGTTCAAAAATCCCATTTGTTATCGTGTAAGTTAGATAAAAATGATGTGATTGTTAGCTACTGTATTTCTAAGCTTTATCCACAGAATTTTTGAGAGAGTGGTGGTTAGTATGATTGTTGGACCATGAGAGGATTAGGTCAAGTAATGGGAGATAAACCATGAATTTGATTTAAGCTTGAAGGAGACCCTGGTAATGGAACCATGACAGTATCTAGATTGCTTGAGGGTCTCTTTCTCTTAATATGATTGCTTTGTTACAAATCTCTATCACTCTCAGTTGTGTTTGAAATGGACCTTTGGATATTTCTTATTTAAAAAGGAAAAAACCATGAGTAATTTTTGAAATGAACTTTCAAGGAAGCAAAACTCAACTAGTGCATTGTTTTAATGAAGTATCTCCATATATAGGTGAAAGAGGGGCCTGTTTTTGTGTGGTATCTTGGCAATGAACTTTCAGTTACTCCATCAAAGAGGCTCTTGGGAACTTCAAATTGCACATATAACTAATATAAGGGAAGGCATTACCCCATGGATGAGTGTTCCAATGAGAGAAAAAAATATCATGGTTTGATGAATCAGCTACCACGACGAAAAGGCTCATAAGTGCACGTGTGTTTTGCATATTCATGTGTAATTGAGACGGATCATTAGCGGTTTTTACGAACACCGTGAACTTGTGAAACACCTAAGAGTTAATAAAAGTGCATAAGATGCTGGGTCACTTATCAGTGCACCATGTAATCAACACATTTAGTATATAAACTGAATGAATAAAAGCTTAAGCAAAACTCAGGGCTAATTTAAAAAGAAACCTAAGCCCCCTCGCTCTTTGTGCTACGGCATTATCGTCGTCGACGATCAAAATTTGACGATTTCGGGTGTCTTTTACTGTCAAAAAATGTATCACTGAGGTAAGAAGACCCTCAAATCAAGGGTCCTGGAGTCAAACCCCATGTGCATGTAGTTTGGGCACCTACCAGCATCAAAATAGCATCAATGTATGAGAGTTGTATAAGACAATGCAAAGGAATATTACCAAGATCTGTGAAAGATCTTTCCTGGTGGCTAACAAGGTGGTCCAACACTACAAAGAATGACAACCAGAAAAGGGGAAAGTAAGCATAAAGGAATGAAATAAATAAATAAAAGCATAAAGGAATGAAGGCTATGGACGAAATAAAGCTTGGACCCATTTGGATCGGATTCTAGAATCAATTGTGATAAGAATTGATTGTGCAAAAAATCAATTGTCAAATAATCGCAATACTGTTTGGTTCACACTCTCTGTTTGTAAAGAATTTATTTTTTTATAGAAAAGTGATTCAATACAAATAATCCCATTTGTTTCACATACATTAAAAAAAAAAACAAAAATTGATTTTTTTTCAAAATTGAAGAAATTGCAAATGTCTCTTAGGTTAGGTTTAAAAAAAAAAAAAAAAAGGATTTTCCCTTCTCAAAGTCACCCTTCATCCCGATTTGAAATTAATTGAGTTTTGAGAAATCAATTTTTTCTGAGTGAACCAAATGGGAATCTCGTAAAATCACTTAGAATCAATTTTAAGTGATTAAATCAGGAAAAAAATCCGATTCAAACACCCCCTAACCTAAAATCAGCCAAAACACCATCTTCCTCCAAATAAAGCTTATCTATAGATAAGAGCTGCGTAAGCATGACAAGGTTGAGACTTCTGAGAAGGGATATCCCCTCCTTCCCTTTTACTGAGTAATTGAATCCAGCTTAACACCATACATGTGGTGTCTCCACTAGATGTATTCCTTCGAAGATAAACCTATCGATGCCTCAATGACAAGGTGGTGAGGTATAGAGCACTCAGAAAAGAAGAAGAGAAATCCACATCCACTAACAGGCTAGATAGAGCTTTTTCATGCCTTGAGTACTTCATCTTATACCATTTTAGACATCCCACATCAAAGGTAATAGCTCTGGAAATTTAGTCGAACTTGCATACATGTGGCCTCTATAGGTAAGTCAGGAGAATGCTACCCCAGTTTCTCTCTTCCTCACTTTCTCTAGGGACCACCATGTGTCTTTATTTTTCACAGTTGTTTTGGTTAAAACTAAGGAAGGGAGAGGGTTTAACCGGTTGCAAAAACAGCCAAGAAAAGTAAAGACACAAGGAGGGGTTTAACCGGCTGCAAAAACAACCGAGAAAAGTAAGGACACTTATTGATCCCCGTGGTAGAGACAAGATTTATTGTAGGGGCACACAATAGTTGATTGAAAAATATTAGTAATTGTTGTTGAATTCGTCCATATTATATATCCTACGTGTATTTTATTCTCCTTGTTTATGGGGCAGCTATATCCTTGTCCTATGGCTATGCCATATTAAATAATTAAATAAATTAGTATAAAAAATATATTTAGTTTTCAAAAGTTTAGGTCCCCTTACCCAATGGGTATGCCCTATTAAATAATTAAATACAATAATATAATTTTTGTAAATGTTCATGTGATAGCTGTCCTACTGTCCCAAAATTAAGTTGGTTAAATAACCAAAACAATATAGAATAAAGGTTTTTTTTTTCAAAAGTTCAAGGAGCAACTGCTGTTACCTTGTACGCCACACGCCCCTGGTTGGTCCGATGGACAAAGTGGGAAAGTGAGAAACTAAGGCTAGCATTTCCCAGTCATTAAAGGCAAAAATCCAAAGGGCTATTACAATTTACACGCAAGCTCATTACCAGGATAAGAAAAAGTGAGAAAAGGGCACGTGAAAACATGGAGAACCCCAGTCGCAAGCTTATGTACACTGCCATTAAACTTGTGCAGTTATGTTTGAAGCTCACTTGATCCAAACTAAGAGAAAGAACTCAAATATTACTGATCAGATGTAGCTGAAAAATGATTACTACTTGTTTGAGAGACGTTTCATGTTCAGGGGCAAACATGTTTGAGCCCCTTAGGACTTTAATGGGTATGAACAGTTGAGTGTACGACTAAATACATTGCATTACTCGGATTGGCTTGAAGAACCCCACCACATGGTGGTCACATGGCTACATTGAGTTTCGTCTCAAGCTTTAGTACACTTTAGGTAATGCCCTGGTTACTAGGCACGCAAGAGTTAAATGCAAAATCAGATTTTAGGGTGACCCATTTGGACCATAAGTGTAGAAAGCCATCATGGGGGTGATCGGCTTCTACTAGCTCCCTCTTCTTTTCTTAACCTAGCAATGCCAGTAGAGCCGTAAACGGGGATATTATAGGTATCCTATTCGTATCGTATCCGAATTCATTTAGTCGGATAATTATATGAATAATATCCGGCGGATCGGATAGTAATTTAACTATTTGTTTTATAATCGGACATGAGTTCGGATATTGGTATATCCGATCCAATAAATATCCGACCGATTATATATATATACATATATATATATATATATAATATTTTAAATTTATAAAACTAATATAACCTTTAGAATATATATTTTTTTACATAATTTAATACATTGAATTTTTATTTTTAATATAAAAAGAGATAAAATATTATTTTTTAAATAAAAATTTATATATTTTTACATTTTTAAATATGAATTTACCTGTTATAAACTTTTTTAAAAGTAATCGGATAATTCGGATACTATCTAAATTCGAATATTTTAATCGGAGTCGGATACGGATATCATATTTCATTATCCACCAAATATTTATTCAGATTCGGATATTCGAATATATAATCAGATACGAATTCGGATATACCACTATTAGCCCCGTTTACAGTCCTAAATGCCAGGACTTGTATTTGGTTAACCATGTGGCCCACATTATTAAATTAAATTGGGGCACCTAAACCTATATGGGACTTCTGATGATGAGGTGATGTCAAGATTTTGAGATCTCTTTTCTCAAATTCAGCCCAATTACATTGAAATTTCCCTCTCGACGCATGATTACGGGGTTACGAATCACAACAAGTGTCACTTGCAAATTGATGCTAGGACAGAAGGAAAATCCACCCCTGGTGATCTTTACTTTAACAGTGTCACTGTCCCAGTTGTATCTTCAAAGACTAGGGGTTTTATCTCAGTGTGGCAAATTATAGGAACATGGCTAGTCAGTAGGGTCCAACTTGGCCCAATTGTGCAAGTGGTTGGGGGGTGCAAAGGACGAGCACCTGTTACGCGCTATGAAGGACAAGTCGTATCGTGTCGCATGCATAGTGTGCCATTGTTGAGGTAACTCCAACACAGTACATGAAGTTGGGGAAGAGAAGATGGTCCCTTTACAGAGCAAAAAGAAAATTGAATAAAGGAGAAGGAGAAGGAAAGCCCATGGGCTTTTTTCATTAAATGAAGTGGGGCTTTTTCTCATAAGGATCACTAGTTGGCTTAATGAATGGTTGAGGTACAATGGTTGTTTGTATATGCACCGACAGAAACCCTTCATTGGAAAGTCAGCTTTTTGTTTTTAAATAGAGGACCAACGTTAACATTCGAACCTGGGGAGCCAGGATGTTCTTGTATTGGGAGGGGGCCAAGCAATGGTCGATTGATAATGTAAGTAATTGTAGATAGATTTATAGAGAATGATTGGGTGGGTACAAAATATTTTTGGTTTAAAGAGCGTTCTAAAATAAAATTGAAAACCAAATTCATGGGTCAATTATTATTTCTCCTTGTTTAGAGGGTAACTACCCTTATTCTATGATTATGTCCTATTAAATAATTAAATAACATAATACAAAAAAAATTCTTCCTTGCCCATGGCTATGTCATCTTAAGTAATTAAAGAGTCCTAATAAAGAGACCCCAAGGTCCCCTTCCTAGCTGACCACAGTGTCTCGTGTAACTTTTAACCATAATTAGGCTTAACTAAATTATAATTATTATTATTTTTGTTTTTTTCTAAAAAATAAGATTAGATGGATGAACCTTAGGGATGAGTGAATCTTAACTACAGTTAGTGGGTGGTCAAAAGGAGGGCGGCTGACCAATGAGATCGGGCGGACAGCTTTTCATTTCCCATAATTAAATAACATAATACATTTTATTAATCTTCTCCAAAAGTTTGGGGCAGCTGCTCCTATGGATGGCCCGTCTTATTTAAAGCCTTCTGTTTTCTATAGCCATCTCTGGGCCCAAAAGATTTCTACCAAGAAACTTTAATCTCAATTATAACGCTGTAGTATTTGCAGCATATGTTTGGATGCACGGAGTTTCTTGCACCAACCCAATTAAGGGTCTTAATTTTAACCGCTTGAACCGACATAAAGAAGGTTTCGGACAATGGGAACCCAACTCCTCACACCTCTGCAACCAAACACAACCTTAAAAGCCATTTACTGACCAGATTTTACTACCCATTTGGGCCCGTTAGCACTTCAAGATTACAACCGCTCGTGAAAATGGTGAATGTTCAATCACCAAACTCACCATCCAAATGGGTTGAATTGTCTTATCTGGGCCCGACCCAGAAACTGGACCCGTTTTGGTGTGTCCCGAACCATAGAGCAAGTCCCGTAAAGCCGTACAGGACAACAATGCAAATTCATGGACGACCAGTAACATTGAAACATCATAGGTAAGGATAGAACTTCAAGCCCCATGGAATCTTCAGATGAAACAGTGCATGTAAAAATCATAATTCAACGAGCCCTTACAAAGCCTCTTTTCAACTAGGGTTAACAAGGTTCTAGACCTAAAATATTGCTTAATTGTTTTTCTAAAATGCCCTCACTAGGTCCCTATTCCCAGTCTCTCTCCTTTCCCTCTCTCTCACATGTCACCCACTTGTATAATGAGAATTCTACCTCTTAAAAACCTTTAAAACGTAGATGAATTTTTTATAATTCCTAAACTACCCTTATTATAATCATTTTAGAAGACAAATACTTGATTGAATGTTTTGCTTAATTTCTATACTACTTATTCTCTACTGTTATAACTGAGATCCTTGGATTCCGGTGGCGTAGGTCGCCATGTGTCTATTTTAATACTCCTTAAATGTGGTTAAGATTCACCCATCCCTTTTTTTTTTTTTTTTTTTTTTTTTTTTTATAATCACCCATCCCTAGGGTTCACTCACTTATCCTTGGATTTTAGAAAAATAATAATCCTAAGAATTAATGAATTTTAATTGGGGTTAAAAAATTAATATTTTTTTTCAAAAAACCAAGGATAGGTGGGTGAACTCTATGGGTAAATGAATCTTAACCACAGCTAAGGGGTGTCAAAAGAGACACATGGCAACCTCAAGGGCGTAACTGGACTCCAACTACGGTTTAAATTCACCCACCCCTATGGTTCACCCACTTATTCTTAGTTTTTCAAAGAAAAAATATTAATTTATTTAAACCCTAGTTAAAAATCATTAACTCCTGGGGTTATTTTTTTTTTTTCATATTTTTTTCTAAGAACCAACGATAGGTGGGTGAGCTGGGTGAATCTTAACCATAGTTAAGGTGTGTCAAAAGAGACACATGGCAACCTCAAGGACATAACCGGACTCCAACAGTGGTTAAGATTCACCCTCCCTTAGGGTTCACCCACTTATCCTTGGTTTTTAGGAAAAAAATATTAAAAAATTTTAAACCCCGATTAAAATTCAATTACTCCTAAGATTAAATTTTTTTCATTATTTTTTTTCTAAAAACCAAGGATAATGAGTGAACTTTAGGGGTGGGTGAATCTTAACCATAGTTAAAGAGTGTTAAAAGGGACACATGGCGACTTCAGTGACATAACCAGACTCCTCGGTCTCTTGGCAAAACGCTCCAAAAGAAAAATGTCCTGCTAAGGCCCCGTCTGTCCCTTTATTTGCTATACCCAAAATGCCCCTAAAGGTTCTTGGTTCTCAAAATGTCTCTACAAGTCATATTTCTATTATCATCGTGTCTGTGTCCCTCAAGTTTTTATACCCAAAATATTCTTCTTCTTTTTTCAAAATACTCGATTATGCCACCGAGGTCGTCATGTGTCTCTTTTAACACTCCTTAATTGTGGTTAAGATTCACCTATCCCTAGGGTTCACCCACTTATCCTTATATTTTAGAGAAAAAAAATATGAAAACAAAATTAATCTTAGACTTAATGAATTTTAACAAGGGCTTAAAAAATTAGTATTTTTCTCTAAAAACCAAGGATAGTTAGGTGAACTCTATGGGTAGATGAATCTTAACCACAGTTAAGGGGTGTCAAAAGAGACACATGGCAACCACAAGGGTGTAACCGGACTCCATCTGTGGTTAAGATTCACCCACCCTTAGGGTTCACCCACATCACAAGATAAGTGATTGAAAATTTCTACAAGGGTTCCAACCTCAATTATGTGGGAGCCATATCGTCTGCATTCTTACCTGTGGTCAGGGGTGTTCAAAAGGCCAAGATCACTTGTCTTGTATGGATTTAATAGTTGTACAAGATTGCCTTTAAACACTCAAGCCAGAGGGAAGGCCACAGGTAAGAACACAGAAGATATGGTTCGATAATGTGCAGTAGTAAACATTCACTTACTCAAATGAAGTCCCATATTTGCAATCTCGCAGAATATGCTTCTTTATTGCTAGAGCAAGCAGTTTATTCCCAAAAAAAAGCGCAAGCAAAGTTGTCCGGATTTTGTAGATGCTCGATGGCTCATCCAGTCAAGCGTTTATTTTTAGAAGTGGTTTGGGAGGTAACCGGATCTCCTCAAAATATGCCATTTTACTTAGGAAAACAATCACATCCTCGGGGCCACGGAGAGGAGATGCCATCTCAGCCCCTTTTGTTGTGCCACGTGTCCCCTTGTTTAATCCCTTTAACTGTAATTAAGATTTACTGGTTAAAGCATCTAACATTGGTTTCTAGAAAATTTTAAAAAGTAATTGGTTGGGTTAAAACTTGTTAATCATAGTTCAAAAGGACTTGATGAGAACGAATATGAATAGTCTCTTCCTCACCCTGAGGAGGGGACACTATTGCTCTTTTACAAATTACCAAAAAAAAAATACAAATACAAATATAAATACCCTTTATTTTTTATATATCTCACACACATCCGTACACAACATACACACAGCCCTAAATCTCTACTTTGAAACAAAGCATATTTTGGGTGCGATTAAAAAAAAGAAAATTAATCACTTCCTCGATCGGTGACGTGAGGAGAGGCGTCTGGACTCCCATTTTCTTGTCACGTGTCCCCTTCCAACCCTATTTAACTGTGGTTAAGATTCATCCACCCTTAGGGTTCACCCATCTATCTTTGGTTTTTAGAATAATAAAATAAAATAAATTTAATTAAAGGGTTACTAAAAAACTAACCCAAATTAATGGGAGTTGAAGGGAGTTGAAGGGTCGGCTATGTGAGAGCGAGGAGCAATAGTTCGCTCCGCACCTTGCCAGTGAGCGAACTATTGCTCAGAAAAAAATAGTAAACACGTACACTTGGTTGTCTTCGCTATGAAACTTGATGGTCCCTTTCGTTTTCTAGACTGCAATTGGGAATAGGCATCTGCAAGTAAGTTTGGAACCTATAAAATACAGCAACATATTTATAAAAGAAAGCATCCAATGGTAATTTTTCATTTAGGTTCCATTTGTTTTGACATAGGGAAAAAACAAATATTTGCAAAAAAATATAGACATTTTTTTCACATAATTATAATTATTTTTGAAGTACTTCAAAAGAGAGAGAGAGAGAGAGAGTGACTAACTATGATCTATGGATAGTTGCTCCATTTCAACAGCTCCGGGTCAACAAATAACCAGAGCTAACAAAAAATGCTTTTGATAGGGTATTTTAGAAATTATATTTAAAAAAATTAGTTGACAACAATACCCCTACTTTTGTTTTTGAATTACCAAACTACTCATATAAGGCACTTTTTGGTTTGCTCTAATTATCTCTTCAACTAAAGCTCCTCTTCAACTAAGGCACATTTTAAAATTTCGTAGGTTAATTTCCCATTATATATCTAGCACTTTAGATTAGTTGTATTTTAATAGGAAAAAAAAAAAAGTCTTCATATATAATTTTCAAAATGATAAAATATTCCTAAACCACATTTCAAACTAATGAAAATACCCCATGTATTACATGTATTTTCTCAAATGACATAAATACATCTCCATGTGTTTCCTAAAATGACCAAAAAAAAAAAAACTCCACAAGTATTTTCCAAAATGACAATATCTATCCTCCAATATATTTTCGAAATGAAAATAATGCACCACCTTAGATTTTCAAAATGACAAAAATACCCTTCATGTATTTTATAAAATGACAAAAATACCCATACCCACATATTTTTCAAAATGACAAATATATTTCCTTTACATGTGTTTTCTATAATTACAAAAAAAAAATTACACGTGCAAAAAATATTATTTTTGCACATGTATTTTAAATTGCCAAAAATACCCGTATTCACATATATTCTAAGCAACGACAATTGTTCAATTACGGAATTGACAAAAATATCATCTCTACATTTTTTTTATTTGATTAACAAAGACACTCATGTTTACATCTAATCTTCAATTTTTCGTTAGTACCAACACAAGTAAAATAAATCAATTTTCACCTTAATTTTAAAGATCCAAACAACCAATAGAAAATAAGTAAAAATTTCATCTTTTACCGTACAAGCTTTTACACCGTAAATGACTTACGTCGTAAAACCATTAATGTGAAAACAAATAAAGCCTTAATAATAATAATAATAATAAAATGGTGGCAAAATTCACATATCACAAACATTTGTGAGAAAGCTAATTCGCCCCAAAGAATACATGTTCCACCTCCCTCACCCACTAATGTATCAGGATTCGTCATCGCTAAAAGAAGTAGAAGTCTAGAAGAATTCCTTAACCTTTTCTTGAATACTTAAAAGTATCAGAAAAAATTGCAAAATTCAATAACTGCAGACGATTAAAAAAATGCAACACATGGGAAGAAATATGGTTCTGATTCCTTTTTCGTGTTCAAAACGTCTATGGTCCTTCACAGCAGATGAGTGCAATACATGGTAGTATATTATCATGAAGTGTACAAAGGTAGTGCTCAATGTTGATGGGAAAAACAACTAACGGTGTGTCTTGCGTGTTTAAAGGGACCACAGAAATCTAACATCGTATCATGTCAAAGGAGGAAAAACTTCTAATGCCAATGTCATTTAAAAGTTAATACAATTGGATATCATCAGTTCCAGGGCAGCAGATAGCAGCCATAAAACACTCAGAAAGATACAAGAGACGTCACTGAAAATTTAATTCCCAGTCCAAAACCATTGTTGAGTCCAAAAACGACATTCAAAATTAAATACCGGAAAAGATACAGCTTACCAACCATAATAAGGAGGTTGACCTGTGGGTGGAGCACCAGCAGGTCGAACATTTGGCTGATGAGCATACTGTGTCATTCTCTGAGAAGCCATATCAGCAGCACCTTGCTCCTGCTGCTGAAGGGAAGAGGGCCCTGGAGGGATTCCTGCAGTGGAATACGCAGGACCTGTAGTTGGTGAATGTGTTTGTCCAGGAAATGTGCTTGGAGCAGAGAGAAAAGTTTGTCTGCCTGCTTGCATGCTAGGATTCCATCCTCCCATTTGTCTCTCGGGAACCTGAGCCTGCGCACCAAGGGTATATTCATTCCCAGGAAACTTTGAAGTACCCTGAGGACTCTGCCAAGTGCCCACGGGAGCAGGTAAAGAAGAAGCTTGTTGCGTCGCGAGCAAACCTGATTCTGGGATTGTGTAGTCTCTGCTTCTGTCATTGTGAGCCTACAAGAATACAAGCAACTAATAAATTCAAGAAGCGACGCCCACAAAAAAAGAGTAAAATAAAGAAATATAAGTTGAAGGGAAATTATTCATTTTTTTTAACCAATAATAGATCCATGATTTTATTCTAAACCCATTTTAACATTTTTCCCTTCTATTCATCATATTTATAACTCAAACTTATATTTATACCTTTACATTGAGATCAGTATGACGAGAGTATGACAAATGAAGCTTACAATAGCCACCATCATAGATGCAGTGTCCCTCTAAAGCTTCCTTGGCAACTGCTGCAGTTGTGAGATCTGAAAAGGATAACAGTTTTAATGGAACGCCTTGCAGCAAAAATAATCCATTCATGCAGAAAGCATGAACTTGTTTATTGTAATAAATAAATGATCAACATGCAGAAAAGCTTGACAAAAGAGTCCTCATAATCATCAATGCCATATCCCAAATAATTGGGGTCGGCAATGTAAATCTTGTTTCGCCACTCGGTTCTATCTAAAGTCATAACTACAGTTAAGTCATGTGTTATAAAATATTTTCTCACCAACTCCCTCCACATAATTTTGGCTTTTCACTTCCCCTTTCTGAGTCTTCAACTTGCACCAATTCACTTCTTCTTACTGGAATCGTTAATGGTCTTCACTAACCATGTTCAAACTAGGGCTGACAAATGGTTGTGCAAGGGCAGGCCCAGGGTTTGCCCTAGCATTGCCCTCAAGGGCCAAGGCTGCAAAGAAGAGCGAAGAAAAGTTTTTGCCATATGATTTATCAGGGTTTTTTTATACCGGTTTACAACTTGACGTGAAAGTTAAAACCCTCATTTATTCGGGGCTTGGTACTGGCAAAGCAACATGAAGAGCATATCAGAAAGTTGAGAGAGAAAGAGAGAGAGAGAGAGAGAGAGAGATATGAGAGTCGAGACTCTCAAGACAGATCACAGAGTTGGGTGGGAGTGATCAAAGAGCAACTGAGTGATAGAGTAAAAGACGAGACCCGATATTCAATTAGGGTTAGAGGTAGGGTTAGGTCAAAAGATTTATATAAAGGGGGGTGTTGATGAAATTACCACCATAGCCCCCAAAATCCAAACGTCTTCCAATCGTATATATGGTAATTTTAAAAATTACTTTTAGTAATTAACATATATTTGCCTGCAAAGCATAGACCAAATATATATACGAGCAAATTAAAACCATACAATCAGCTCAGAACTGTACAAGGGATCACAAGAGCGTGAACCCAGAGGTTGAGACAAGCATAGTAGGAAAAAAGATAGAATAAGGAATCTAAACACAATATAAATAAAAGAAAAGAGCCGTAAAAAAAACTTCTAAAACCCTATAGCAGATAAGTCCACCTCCTCGAGGTCCCTCCTGATTGAACACCCGTCTGGATGAGATGGAAGATCCCTGCACAAATCCGTTGAGGGGAGAGGCCAACTCACCAAAAACTCTTCAGTTCCTCTCCTTCCAAATCGACCAAGATATCGCCCCTCGTAAGAAAGACCACAAGATAGGAGTCTCCAACGTTACCGATAGTCAACAAGATAAAAAGCCCTAAAAAGAAAAGAGCTGGACCCAAGCCACACCCATCTGTGAGAGGAACTAATTCCAAACCTCTGTTGCAAAAGGATAGTGCAACAACAAGTGGTCCACTGACTCTTCTGAAACACAGCACAGGAAACAACGGTTAGCCATCCTCCACCCTCGGTTTTTTAAATGATCACAAGTGATAACTTTGTCCAGGGATGCCAACCATAAAAAGAAAGATACCTTGGATGGAACACCCGGGTTCCAAGAAAGCTTTGAAAGGAAAAGGATGAGAGGGGATCCCCCAGACTGCAATGTAATATGTAATGGAGGATCAGGCCAAGCGGGCCTAAGGTAAGAGGGCCTTGCATTTAGGGTTTTAGAGGATTGGGCCAGGGCACCCTCATTTGATTGCCATTTTCACAAGCCTAGTCCAATTCATTTCAACTGACTCTCTTATTCTTTCACCTATAGGAGCTACTCTCAAATATCCTCAAATGCGCTCATTTCATATCTTTCATCGTCTTGCAGGAGATATGAAAGGTAAGTATTCAGAATGAAATTAATGCTTCTCAAGTCCAAAATGAAGACTTGGAACATCAAGGTGTTTGGAGAACATGGGAAAAGAAGAAAGTTCTCAGTTTTAGGATTGAGCAACCGGACAAGGGATCTCGTTGTACTATAGGTAGAGTGAAAATGGAGGAGTTGAAGAATGAGATGTTAGGAACAATTCTCAAGGAAGAGATTTACGGGGGCAAAATTTGGGGATTTGATGGCGGAAGGCGGGAGATAAGAACTCAAAATTCTTTCATGTTTGATGCGGACATCGGACCATTAGATTTTGTTTATGATAGAGATTTACCGTTGGATCACGACTTGGATGAAGATCGACTGCCAGATCGAGAGATGTTGATCGGAGGGCCGAGATTAGGCCATTGATGAGCATGGGCAGTCATAGTGGCCGGCCCACCCTTTTAGTTATTTAGTTGTTTATTTTATCTAGTTTGTTTTTACTTTGTTTTGTCTCTTTTAGTTAATTTATTATGAGAAACATAATAAAGGTAGTCTGGTATTTTTCTTTTAAATAAGGTTTTATGATTGTCTATAACTACTCTCTTTAGAGATTAGAAACACATAATTTTTATGAATGAAATATGAGAGTTTTTAGCTTTTAAAATCTCCTGTGATAGAATGGTGTAATGTCATGGTGTGATGCCAATCTTAGAGTGATTCCAAGGTAATTTTTCTATTTTCTTCTTCTCTACCTCTCTCAAATCACTGTTCACGGGTACTAGTCACGAGTTACTGTTCACAGCAACTATTCTCCTTTCTTTATATTTTGTTTTCTAGTTTTCTTCCAAGAAACCTAATCCAAGAACCCTAATCCAAGAAACCCAAATCAACCAAACCCCAGATCTAACCTTTGCTGATTTTTCTTGTTTTGCCCTAACCCTAGGGTTGCCACAGCCCCTATACCTGCTCTATGATAGAAAAGAGATTCTATTGAATAGCTTGAGTGATTACAATGGTTCCTCCTTAAGGATTATATAGAGATTACATGAGTCTCAAGATAGAAACAGTATCACATCATAATCAAATCTAATCCTAAACAAATCTAAGATTTAATATTAATCTATTTCATATTCAAATCTACCTAGATTTGAGATGAGATACAGTGTATCTCATCTCACTTTATTACATCACTCTGTATTCTCTAAACCTATCTCTAATACCCTCCCGCAATTGCATGATCCTTTGAAGAAGGATCTTGCAATTGTTACAAACAAAAAATTAGCCCGAGATCATTGAGCTTTGTTGAAAAGTAGCCGGAAAATCCAATTGTACATATTGGTGGTCACCGTAAGTCTGTGAAATCCATCACTGTCGCATCCTGCTCATCTTAGAGTCTGTCAGAGCCGGTGGTGCACTAGAGCAAACTGTCATGATCTCTCCCAATAGCACATAAAGAGAAGTCAGCCAGTGGTTTAAAGGAGAAAAAAAGGATCTCGAAGGTATTAATGATAGAGAGATTTCAACTAGAAATTGTGAAGGCTACAACTTTAGGGGAAAAAAAAAAGGAGGTGTTGGCCGGATGGGCGGCACTGCTGCCCGCCGGAAAAACAAGATTAAAGGAAAGAAAAATTCAAAATAAGGTCCGATCGACCCACTCTGATACCATGATAGAAAAGAGATTCTATTGAATAGCTTGAGTGATTACAATGGTTCCTCCTTAAGGATTATATAGATATTACATGAGTCTCAAGATAGAAACAGTATCACATCATAATCAAATCTAATCCTAAACAAATCTAAGATTTAATATTAATCTATTTCAAATTCAAATCTACCTAAATTTGAGATGAGATCCAGTGTATCTCATCCCACTTTATTACACCACTCTGTATTCTCTAAAACTATCTCTAATACTCTAGACCTGCCCAGGCCATCCCATTACAGCCGCACCACTGTCCCTGCCATTCTCTGCTGTCCCAGCCCTTCCTCCAACCCTACAGACCCCTACCTATTGCTGCCACAGGCCCCTGCAGCCTTCCTAGCACTGTCATACCACCTCTGCCCCTTTACTTTGCTGCCACAGTTTTCTGCAGCAACTTCCTAGCTTTCCCTCTATCCTAAAGCCCCAGCAACTGATCTTTCTGTCCTACAGTCCTACTGTCCCAGCCCAGACAGCCCTACAACTCCTCTTTTTACCTGAAGATTTGCTGTCTCAGTCCATACAGCCCTGTTCTGCTGTTCAAAACTCTTACCACTCATTCTTGATATTCCAGCAACCCTAGACATACTCTTTATTGGAGTTATAAACCTAATTTGGTGTTTCTTGATTATTATTGCTGCTGGTTTTGAGTGCTACAATTCCACATTAATTGAAACCCTACTTAGCATGCATAGTATAGTTTATTATCATTATTGAGCCTAAACTAATTCTTTGAAAATCCTCAATTGAATAAGGAAATCACATCGGTTATTGGCCTAAAATCTCTAAGCTAGTGGAAGTTCTCACTTTCATTACGATCACCCAAATTAGATTTGAATATCCATTATTGCGGGATTGTGATGGACCTAGGTTGTTTACTATTTCACTTTTGACTTTCTTTATTGTAATTGTGGAATCCTTAGTAATTTTATGAAGTTCTTTATTACCGCAATTCAATTTTGATCTCTCAATCATGTCATCCTAGCCGATTTACCCTCTTTTGCAATCAGTTTCGCTACAGCGCCCGCTGCTCTAGCTAATTGTCCACCCTTTCCAAGTGTTATTTCTATGTTATGTATGGCCGTGCCTAAGGGCATATCGGTTGAAGTAGATTCTTCTTTTTGATCAATCAAAACCCCTTCCTAGGTTTATTGCATTGTCCTGCATGTTTGTGCCAATGACAAGTGAAGGAACAATTTCATTAGCAGGGTCCGAGTGTTGAATCAAATCATTAAGGATGAGGATGTGATTAGCTTTGGGATTGTATCATTTTAAGAGCAGATGTATTCTTCATATGGTTTCTCCAGACCATCATTGGATAGGTTGAAGTTCACTTGGTTGGTTAGGATGTGAAGTGACTAGAGACCATGACGAGGTTTTGCATGCAATATCCACCCCGGAGGCTGATAAAGCACCCAATTTGAATGATTTCTCCTTAGGCTTCTATAGGTCAAGCTAAGATGACGTGGGGAATTGATTAAAGTGGGGAGTTCCACTGAAGCAAAAGTTATTGTGACATGGTGACTGGGACGTTAATACCTAAACTTCCTGCCTCTCTCGCTGATTATGGCAAAACGACCTATCTATTTTATCAGAAGAACCTAGAGAGCTCTTTATACCCCCTCCCCAATATCGCATTTGGTTCTTACGGCCTCGATAATCTGCTTTTTCTGCAGTGGGCTAGGCAAATCATCTTGGCAAAGGAGTAGACTTCAAGCAAGTAGCAGTGTGTTAGAGTTCTTGATCAAGACCTAGAAGCACTTACTGTCAATTTAGGAAGTCCAGACAATTCACTCTACTTTCATTACCTTTATCCCAAAGATAGAAGGTACAGAAGAGTTGAGGGATTTTAGACCCATCAGTCTTGTTCGTAGCCTTTACAATATTGTGGCCTAAGTGTTCACAACTGGGCTCTAAGGCTGTGGTAAGGAAAGTGGTGGAGGCTCATCAAGGGGCTTTCGTCAGTGGGAAAAGTTGGTGGATGAGGTGTTGATCGCCAGTGACTATAAATTCCAAGGGCAAGGACTGGGATGAGCATGATCCTTTGTTAAACTAATTTTGAGAAGGTATACAACCATGTAGACTAAAATTTCTTAGACTGCATGCTTCTTTGGATGAGTTTCAGTGCTAAATGGTGAATGGATCTGTGTGGGTGTTTCAATGGCGTCCATTTCCATCCTTGTTAATGGTACCCAAAGTGTTTTCTCTAGTTCTACAGCCCTTTGTCAGGATTTCCTTCTATCCCCTCTTCTAGGTGGTGTTTGGTTGGAATTATATAGGCGATTAAGTCATTGAAATTTATTACACCAATTTAGGGACTCAATCACACCCACAGAATTTTTGTTTTATTGATAAATATGATCAAATGCACTTATGAGCCAAAAGAGTACAGAAGTTTAACATTAAATGAACAAAGAAAGCAAATCGCACCTTGCGCCCAATTATGCAGGGTTTGAAGGAACGTCGGAAAAAATTTACAAAAAATGGATGAATCTTTCACACCCGTTTGGGGGAGGGCAAAGAGGAAATGAGAGGGTTCTTAACCAAAGGCTCTCATTTCACCCATTGTTCCCTTTGATAAACCCCTCTTCTGCTTCTTTATCAGACGATGATGGATATCAGACAATGAGGGGCCAATGCCAATGGATCTCGGACTCCACTGGAAGTCCACCCCACTTCTTCTTCTTTTACTTATGTGAAAATGTATCCGGACTATCAATTAACATCTTTTTGGTTAGTCTAAGATTAAAATTTGACTTTTCTTTGTTTGGTTTTCATTACATTATATGGTTTTTGGATCTTGGCCAGACTATTTTCCAAATATTTAGAGTGATTTAAGGGTTTTAAAACAAATTACAGCTACTTCAAAGGTTCCACACTTTTCAGATAATCTTTTAGGGTTATTGGTTTATTGTCTTTTGGAATGTCTGGTGACTAAGATGAGAGCCTTCAAGATTGTCCTCTTGAGAATTTATTGATTGAATTCATTTGCATCTAAGCACTTTAAAGTTTAAACAAAATACTCGAGCTCCTGCCATCTTGGGACACAGATAAGACATTTTGGCTTTTGCCACACCAAATACAACTCACCCTAAATAACACTATATAAGAGTAGTGGCAGACGAAACCTTAGATGCAATGAATGAAAATTCTGAGTTGAACTAGAGCTCAGATGGATTCTTTGGATATGAGTTTTGGTATGAATATATGGTCTATGACTCTATGTGAAACTACATGAAGAATGGTTATTAGAATTTAGAATATATAGCTTTTTTCTGGGAATGGTCCTGAATATCTGGTTACTCTTGAAATATTGTCTATTCTTTATGTTTTGTCAAATACTAAATCCCTTGTCTAAAAAAGTCTAAAATATACATGTTAGCAAGGAAGCACGTGTTTGCTTTGAGTTACTTGTAGAGGGCATGGACAGTGGAGCACATGGTTGCTCATAGAGTTTCTCATCGGGAGTGTCAAGTGTGAAGATCTCAGTAGTTCTACAAGAAGGGCTTACTAAAACTTATGTTGCAAGAAACATAAAGATGTGTACTTTAGGATTGGTAAACCAAGTTGAGGTTTGATGGGAAAAGTTTTCTAGTTGTACTTATTTAGCAACATGATATGGGATCGGTTCGAGTCAGTGATCTCTACGACTGGTTGGAAATCTTAAATTACGTAAATGTTACCATGTTCTACCAGAATCTGACACGGCTAACTAATATTGTGCTTTGCATTTACTGGTTTACAAGATTGGGGCAGAAACTTGTGTATCAGTTTTAATTTTTAAACAACTGGGAGAGTCCTCTGTTTTATAACCCATCAGATCTATGACTTATTGAGAATCTAAAGACTATGGAGCCCGTGGTTTATGCTGATTCGCTTTCCTATCCCAGCAGTTGTTTTTGAGTGTTGTGTAGATAGGTAGATGTTTCAAGTTGTTTGTAAGGTAAAGAAAGACAGCATTGTGAGTCAGTGTTGTTAAATAAAACAGAGGAAGTATTGAAAAGCAATGGCTTCCTTGGCTCTTGAATTTGGACTTTTCTTAAGAGTAAAGCGCAAAAGGAGGAAGAATTGAAAATCAATAGCTTCCTTGGGTTCTTGAATTTGAACTTTTCTTAAGAGTAAAGCCCAATACATGATATTATTTCTGTGGTTTATGGGTATGTGATAATGAAATTTCAACCGTTAGTGGGTTGCAATGCATGCAGAGATCAAGATCATGACAGCACATATATGGAGCCAGAGTGACTTCAGTTTATTTTTTTCTTTTCTTTTTTGGTGGCAGAACTCAGTATGATATAGAGGATGAAGTACTCAAAATTGCTAGCATATGTGCCTCACAACAGCTGACTTTTAGTAGAGTCAACTTGGGAAATAGTGACTCCAATTCTAAAGATGATGGTGGTTCATATCCACCAAGATCCTTGACTTAAAATTACAAAAATTATTTCTCTTTTTGACTCCATATTTTCAAATCATTGTCTTAACTATTACCTTTAACTTATAACTCAAGGTCTTACAAATTATTGGTTTGGCTGCTAAGCTCAGTTGTTTTTGGTATACCGCTTTCACTATTATATCCACAATTGTTAGAATGAGATAAAATGTTTGGATGTAATGGATTTGTAATTAGGTATTGTGCTGAGTATCACCCCTATTACTCTTTAATCCTTATAAATGTGTTGAGTTGTTATCTATAATTGTTATATGAATTTGCAAAAAAATAAGAGAAATTAACATCTTAATTAACATCTACTTACAATTATCATAAGAACTGAACTTACCTTCAGGGTCTGTGCATAACCCCTTTCGAGTATCTTTTCCGGGTCGTTTTCACTTCAGGGTGCGTTTCAGTCATGGGGGCTCGCCTGAAGAGATTAGCAATTGAAGCTATGATATTTGATCTCCAGAAAGTCGTTATGGGGGATGGGGTATTCCTTAAGGTGATTGAACGTGGTAGGAAGGGAGGTATACACATTCTATGGGTTCCAGAAGAGGCAGTGGAGTGGTTGCAGGTACTCTCGGGGGAATGTTCTGAGGATAATCAGGGTTACATGTTCAGAAAATTCCGAGGGCGATCAGGGTCCATCCTAGGGGAAAGGAGAGCAAATGCTCAGGGGGAATATTTAACTCTGCTTTCTTTTCCGCTTTCGGGAGTAGGGGGTAGAGTCATCATTCCTAAAGGTCTCAACGCTTCCGGCTGGAAGTCTTTTCACAAGGCAATAGGGTCACTCTTTCAGACAGTCGAGCATCAGGCTCCTGCCCCGAATCATATGCAGGCCAAGACAGGGACTTATCCAGGAGTTAATTGGGCTCGTGGACCCCCTCCATCCTTCCAAACAAGGGGAGTGCGAATTCCTCAACAGGAATCAAAAACTACAAAGTCAGAGTACGCGTCAGGTATCCAATGTCATGTGGACCAGCATGATGGCCGAGATAGAGTGGTTATCGACTTAGACTCAGGGTCGTTTGCCAGATGGTCCGAGGCTGTCGTTTGTTCAATTGGGGGATCAGAGCGGGTAGATAATTGGGAAGAGGTATCAAAGATTGTCGGTCAGCTGTTACCTAAGGAAACCGAGATCACATTGTATCCGTTCGAAGCTCGTCGTGCAATTTTCCATTCGAAGAAGCTGTCTCAGTTGCATACCCTTTGCACAGATCGAACATATTCCTTGGGCAAAGAAACTTTTGTGGGTTTCCACCGATGGTGGCCGGCCTCGAACGCTTTATCCTTCACAAGTTTATCAAAGCCCCGGTGGATCGCACTTAAAGGCATCCCATTGCATCTATGGGTTCCGTCGATCCTCAAGAGCTTCGGCTCCATTTGTGGAGGATTGGAGGAGGTGCACCCGTCAACAATAGCAATGTCAGATCTATCATTCGCGAAAATTCGAGTGAAGGGAGGGCTGTACAACAACCACGGGTCATACTGCTCATTTTTCACTCCATCACATATCCAGTAGAGGTATCAGACTGGGAGGAGGAGTGCTGTGAGAATTGCCGGAGGTGGCCGGATTCCATGGAGATTCGCTATCACCGGAGTTGGGTTGAGGTGGCAGCACAAACAGTGGAAAAGGAGAAGACACGTGGCTGTGTCGGAGTGGGCGGATCAAACCAAAACGAAAATGAAATTTCAAATTCAAACTTGGAGTCGAAGGGGTCCCTGCTACCTAGGTTGAGGGATGCAAGGTCTCCGAGCCCGCAGAGATCAGAGCAAAAGGCGTTTAGTCAGCGTAGTCAGGCGGAGGGGACAGCGCTGTTAGGGTCTATCTCAAGGTCTAAGCCCAGATCTGAAAGCTTGCTCTGTCAGTTGCGTGGTAAGGAAGCAAGAAGGGATCAAACGTTCGAAACTGCCAGAGATCTCCTGCGGAAGATCACAAAAGGAAGGAAGAGCAGAAAGAATCAGAAGAGAAATTTCCGTAGAAGGAAACAACAGATGAGGTGGAGGGAGAGCGTACCTTCCGTACTACAGAAACATAACGTGGAGGACGATGGGGTGTGTGTGGAGTTGCAGGGCAGCGGCGAGGTTAGGGTTTCTCTCCAAAACCCTGAAGGCAATTGGCGAGAAGAGGGTAGGCTTCAAAGAAGCCCTAGTAGTTCGTCATCGCCACGTGGTGAAGCTTCGGCCATTCAGATGGACCATGATCCAATGGTCCCGGTATTATGTCTCTCTTCAGGGTCGGGTTCGGGTTATGCGAGTATTACGCCCCACGGGTCGCATATAAAGGGCCTAGACGTTTCGTCTTTTAAGTCCAAGTGTTTCCAGGGCTCAAAGGCCTGGCCCATATCCAATAGATCCTTCAGATCCATTTGGGCTGGACCTGATTATTAAAAATCACGAGGCCATGGCCCAGAGGCAACCCATACAACCGGTGGGGAAGGAGGGGGTGATCTCCAGTCCAGGTGTCCCGACGGTTCGCAAGCTCCCCAGGTATGCAGAAGGTATATCCATGGCAGAGCCTGAGTTCAGTTTAGTCTCGGCGTTGGAGGATGAGGTCTTAACATCGTCTTCGGCAGCCTTCAACAATAAGGAGCCCCACAGGTCAGAAATAGAGAAGAGGGACTTTCAGAGGTCTGGTTCACAAGTTCGCCTCTGCTCGGTGGATATCCAGGTTGCGGGAGTTGAGGCGGAGGAGGGAGGTTTTGGAGGGAAATCGTCCCTAGATAACACCTTTCTACACATGTCTGAGTGTGTAGGGTTTCATCAGGGGAGTTCAAGGCCAGAGGTTGGGTCACCCCTTCCTCCTCTCCAAGGCAGACTCTGGGTTGAGGATGGGGAGGGGCCTGAGGAGGCACAGTCTCATAGAGCAGGGTCAGTAGTCGGTCAACTCACAAGCTCTACCACAACGTTGATGGACGGTGGCCAAGCTTCAGAACAAGGGGCTCCAATACGCATGACAGGCTCTCCACTTTTATTCGAGCTACATAGTCCATCTACCACAATATCACGCCCAGCTCGTTTTGCGGAAGTAACGCCGGGAAGGGGTACAAAGAATCAAGCTATGTCTCAGTCGGGAGCGGAAGTTTCTCCAAATTCATTACGCGAAGAGGGCTTGCTAGTGCAAGGGGATACACCAGCTATTCCCTTGAGAGGTACACCTAAACCCTCTTGCCTCGAGATCCATCCTCTTTTACCTCTCTCACCTTCACAGGGGAAGAGGGCGGATCTTGAGATTTCTTTGTGTCCCATTGTTGAGTCTAATGTTTCATTATCGTTAGTTCATAGAGTTTTGATGCCGCAGCTTCATGGGGAAGGGGGGGCGGAATCTAGTGCGAAGGTAGGACATGGGGATCTCGTTGAAACTCCAGCAAGACCTCAGTCAGTGTCTCTAGACCATATACATCAGAGCGATCAAGGGGATCAAAGGAGCAGCGCGCAGGAAATACACAGTTCTACGTCAGGGAGTTCAAGTCAGCTAGAAAGGCTGGGGAAGTTTCTTGGATTATCATTTGTGGGCCGTGAAAAGGAAGCCAGAGCACTGTTCAATCGCCTTGTGAGAGAAGGGGTGGCGAAGGCCGAGAAATCCCGCCAGAAATCAGGGAGCAAGAAGGGGGTCCGATCAGCTATGGAGTTGAGGCGGTTAGAGTGCGGGATAAATTATGATAGAACAGGGTCACGAAGCGGTCCATGCAACCCAAGCTCAGGAAAGGGTCGAAAAGTTTCAAAATGACGGAGATTTCCATATTGTCATGGAATGTTAGGGGATTGGGTGTTCCAGAGAAGCGTGTGGCCGTTCAGAGGTTGGTGAGAACCAGGAAGCCGGCAATCCTATGTATTCAGGAGACTAAGCTAGAAGTTATCCCAGATTATATTGTCAGAGAGGTGTGGGACATCTCTTCCCTAGATTGGCTAGAAGTTCCATCCTTGGGAGCCTCGGGAGGGATTCTTCTTCTGTGGGATAAGGAGAAGTTGGAGGTGTTGGAGTCAGAACTACGGGCGTTCTCCATTTCCATATGTTGTCGGTGGGTGGGTGAGGAGTTTCTTTGGGTTTTCTCAGGAGTTTACGGCCCCTCGGGGGGGTCAAATGACGCAATTTTCTGGGAAGAATTGGATGATGTCAGCGTTAGATGGGGAGCCCCCTGGTGCTTGGGCGGCGACTTTAATAGTATTCGGTTCTCCGAGGAGCGCAAAGGTGGGTGTGCGGTAAATGCCAAGATGAGAAGATTTGGGGCATTCATTGAGCGGCATGAATTAATTGATTTCCCGTTGAAGGGTCACTTGTATACATGGGCTCAATCCGCTTCTAGTAATTTAGCAAGCCGTTTGGACAGATTTCTTTGATCCCCGGAATGGGAGAGTCGGTTTCCAAATATCATCCAATTATCATTGCCCCGGCCCATATCAAACCATGTTCCGTTATTGTTGGTGTCAGGGCATTTCCGAGGGGGCCCACCCCGTTTAGATTTGAGAACATGTGGCTTCAGGATGACAGGTTTAAAGGGGTAGTGGAGGAAGTTTGGAAAGCTCGGGAGGGTCAGGGGCTAGCCAGTACGAGATTTGGGCTCAAGCTTAAGGCCCTCAAGTGTCGCCTTAAAGTTTGGAATAGAGATGTCTTTGGCGATATCAAAGCCAGACTGTCTAGCCTCTTGCAAGGCATTGGGGAGCTGGACAGAGTGGAAGATTTGAGAGCTTTATCCGCTGAGAGTCCCACTCTAGGGAGTTGATGAAAGAGGAATATTTACACACTGCCAGGTTAGAGGAAATCAATTGGAAACAGAAGGCGAGGGTTAGGTGGCTCAAAGAAGGTGATCGGAATACAAAATTCTTCCACAGGATGGCTAACTTTCATCGGAAAAGCAACTATATTTCTAGAATCATGGTAGATGGTAAGTGGAGGGAGGAAGCATCTGAGATAGCGGGGAGTGTGGTAGCCTTCTACCAGGACCTATACAAGGAGAATGAACTCTAGCGCCCTAAATTGGAAGGGCTACCATTTGATTGTCTCCCAGGAGAGCAGAGAGAGTCATTGGAGGGAGCTTTCGAGGAGGAGGTATTGGGGGCAATCCGAGAGATGGCAGGGGACAAAGCTCCGGGCCCGGATGGATTCACTATTGAATTCTACAGATCATGTTGGGACATTATTGGCAAGGACTTCCTAGCAGTGATGCGAGAATTGTACGAGCTCGGGAGTTTTGACAGAGTGATTAATAATACATTTGTCGTGTTGCTTCCGAAACACGGAGGAGCTGTGGATATCAGGGAGTTCAGGCCGATTAGCCTTGTTAGTAGTGTGTACAAGATCCTTTCAAAAGTCCTGGCGCGGCGTCTTAAGAGTGTAATGGGACACATCATATCCCCACAACAAGGCGCATTTGTGGGTGGTCGTTAGATTCTGGATGGTATCCTCATAGCTAATGAATGCATCGACGACAGGATTAGGGCCAAGGTTCCAGGTATTATGTGCAAGGTGGATATGGAGAAAGCCTACGATCACGTCAATTGGGAATTCTTGGGCTATGTGATGAAAAGAATGGGGTTTGGCCCAAAGTGGCGACATTGGATTCAATTGTGCATTTCATCTGTGACATTTTCCATCCTCATCAACGGTAGTCCGGCTGGATATTTCCGAAGTTCTAGGGGTTTGCGCCAAGGGGATCCCTTTATACCCTTTTTTATTTATCATAGTCTCAGAAGCTCTGAGCAGGATGCTGACTCGAGCTGACGGGGTGCTATTCGAAGGTTTTTCTCTAGGGAGAGAATGGCTGAGGATCTCACATCTACAGTTTGCCGATGATACCCTAGTTTTTTGCAAAGCTTCTATTCAGGATCTAAGTTCTTTGAAAGGTCTCCTCCACTGTTTTGAAGTCGTCTTCGGGTTACGAGTCAACATGGCTAAAACCGAATTAGTGGGGGTTGGGGACGTCTCAGATATAGATACCCTTGTGGAATGCCTCGGGTGTCGAGTTGGTTTCCTGCCGTCGATTTATCTTGGGGTACCCCTTGGGGCTCGATTCAAATCTAAGGCAGTTTGGACCCCGGTTGTGGAGAAGTTTGCAAAGAGATTGTCGAGGTGGCAATCGTCTTTTTTATCCAAAGGAGGGAAATTAACGCTGATCCATAGTACACTGAGCAGTCTGCCCACATATTTCATGTCTACTTTGGTCATCCCCCGATCGGTTGCCGTAAAACTCGAACGTATTCAGAGAGAGTTCCTGTGGCACGGGAAAGGAGGTCTAGCTAAATATCATTTAGTCGATTGGAACCGGATTTGTCGCCCGAAGAGTAAAGGGGGTCTCAATTTGAAGCCGTTGTCGTTGGTCAACAAGGCTCTACTAGGAAAATGGATATGGAGGTTCGGGGAGGAAAGGGAGAGTCTCTGGCGTGCGGTCATCATTGCTAAATTCGGGGTGGGCACTTGTTGGGCCCCCAAGGAGGTGACAAGACCCCACGGGGTAGGGATGTGGAAAGGGATCATGGCGGTGGCTCAATTAATGGTTCCTTTTTTCAAGTTCAAGATTGGAGATGGGGCCGAGGTCAGGTTCTGGAAGGACGTGTGGAATGGCTCCTCGCGGCTACAGGATGACTTTGCGAATATATTTCGGTTAGCTTCGGATAAGATGGCGTCAGTCGGGGATTGTATCAGTAGAGCTAGCGGGGGGGATGCGTGGTGCCCCAATCTGAGAAGAAGATTGAATGATTGGGAAATAGATGAGTTTGGTAGTTTGCTAGAGCGTTTGGGGCCTATCCCTTCGGTTTCTCAAGTACGGGATTGTAGGATTTGGTCTAGAGACAACAAAGGTCGTTTTTCAACAAGATCTCTAGTTCAACTACTTGAAGATGGTCATTCCGCTCCCTTTCCGCATAGAGCTGTGTGGAACCCAGGTATTCCATCTAAAGTATCTTTTTTTCTATGGAATGCGGTTTTGAATAAAATTCTCACATGTGATCACTTGAAAAGTAGAGGGTGGAGGATGGCTAACCGTTGTTTTCTGTGCCTCCAAGCGGAAGAGTCGGTTGATCACCTTCTCTTGCATTGTCCTTCCACGCATGTGATTTGGAGTTTTTTTCTATCCCGCATAGGTGTGGCCTGGGTCTTTCCCTCATCCTTTCACAGTTTCTTATCTTGCTGGGAAGTGGTAAGTGGGGGAGGGTCGTGGATGGCAGTGTGGAAAATTATTCCAGGTGCCATTGCTTGGTCTATCTGGAAGGAGAGGAATAGGGGAGTTTTTGAGAACTCCTCCTCATCTCTTCCTCGTATTTGCATTAGAGCCAGGTCCTTGGCGGTGGAGTGGTCTGCAGTTAGGCAGGAAGGGTTAAGCTTAGACATGTTGTTCATCTAAGTTGTATTGTTAGTGGGAGTCAGCTTGGGGTTATGGTTTTTCTTTTTTCTTTTGCTTAGCGTCTTGGTTCACGCCTTCATGAACCAAGTGTTTTGCGTCTCTCTGTACTTGCGATCTTTTTATTCTATATATGCTTGGTTTATCGATCAAAAAAAAATCTTATGTACACACCAGGGCTTTGTCCCAGTGGTAGTGTATTCCCTGCTTTAGGGGGAGGTACCGGGTTCCATTCCCGAGAGGGTGGGAGTTTGTATATACTCTCCACCCGCCCACTAACTGAACAGATACTAACACCTAACCGGCATTGCGGCTTAAACGTATATCTCGAACCAAAAAAAGAACTTAATCTTATGTGAATAGAAGACCAAAATGACCAAAGGATCACGTTAAGAAAAACAGTTTATACTTCTATTCGAACCAAATGGGATTATTTTACACAAAAATGATTATATACAGAAAAAAAAAAACGTTTTCCCACTATGCGAACCAAAAAGTTTTATTCACAACATAATAGACAATTGATTCACGAACAATCAGTTGTCATCATGATTGGTTATGGCTAAAAGAATCTGAACCAAACAAGACCTTATTCCATGTGGTAACTCAGGCTCTTAGTAAAATATTGGTGAGAATGAAAGAGCTCGGATACATTAAGGGGTTCCAAGTTAATTCAAAAGGTCCAAAAATCACCCATCTCCAGTATGTAAATGATTGACTTCCTTTCGTTGGGGCCTCCAGAGAACAAATTGCAAACATCATGACCAATCTTATGTTCTTTGAGGTGCTTTAGTGCTACACATAAATCTCACCAAGGGCACCCTTTCAGGAGTAAGAATTGCAGACGAGGGTGTTTTGCACATTGTTCCAGCATAAAGGGATGTTATCTGGTACCTTCCCTACCAGATATCATGGTTTTCCCCTTAGTGCAAAGCTATTAGCCAAGGGGATATAAGGCCCGATGATTGAGGGTCAAGAAGAAAGTAGCCTGCTGGAAGAAGAGAAGCTTTCCTAGACAGGAGAATCACTTTGATCCATGATTCAAAACATTGGTGTCGAGGTATGTATAGGTAAATCCAAAATATGATGCTTTCTCAATACTTATCGAGGATACAAACAAAAACTGTAAAAACTGCGAAAACATTGGAAACTCATGGAAACTTAAATCCAAACTTATTTCAATACAAAAATAACATCAAAAATAGTAGTTTAAGTCCTCTAGATACTATTTGAACTATATATAGGAGTTTTCATTATGCATTACTTTTATGAAACAGTAGATACGATCAAGGGCGGAGCCAGAATTTTCTTGTAGGGAGCAAGCGATAATTGATTGAAAATGTTAGTAATTGTTGATGAATTTGTGGAGAATGATTAGGCAACATGAAATATTCTGAGTCCAGGGGGATGGGGGGTTCGGGGGAGTAGCCCTAAAAAATTTACTAAGTTCGTAGGTTATTTTGTCCATAAGTTTTGGGGTCGTCTAACCATAAATAGGATCCTAAGCCAATCACCAGTTCACATAGAGATGGGTTGTGGAGGGGGATTATGAAGGTGCAGGAATAGTTCATGGAAAAAGTCAGGTTTGCAGCAAGCAAAGGAATAAGGATCTGGTTCTAGGCAAACAACTGAAGTGTCATTGGGCATTTATGTGAGGTGTGCCCAAGATTGTATAGGCTCATTCCCTCTAAAGAAGCTCGGGTTTCTAAGCTCTTCGATAGGAGATATGGGTAAGTTATATGGTGCCCCTTTTATGCAAAAACCTCAGAGACAGAGAGGTTGAAGAGTGTTTGCAGCTGTTGCATAGGTTAAATGGGATCAAGATGAGTCCATACTCGAAGGACCAACGGATCTGGAAAGGCAACCCTGCGAGGGTCTTCATGGCAGAGACTATTACCAGTATCTCCTTTAGAAGGAGGCTGAGGAGCACGTCAGAAAACCCTACTTTGGCAAGATTTGAAAGGCCTTGATTCCTCCCAAGGTACAAGCATTCATCTGGGTAACCATCACTGTCCTTTTTCAACTACAAATGACTAAAGATGGTGAGGCTCTTCAAAGTTCTTAGGAGTATTTTATTTGGATTGCAGGAGGTTCTAATAAATGCCATAAGGTGACCTTCAAAGGATAACTATCCTCAGTCGAAGATGCTTTGCTTTTAAGAGATAAAGCAGATACACTCCTCCCATTTCTTTACGAGGACTTCTCATACATCCACAACGAGGCATAGTCGAGCGCAAATAAGCTGGTCATGCAGGGAAGGTTGGCTCAATAAGAATTTTGCCATATATCCTAGATGTACCCTTTCCAGCTAATTTCCACCCCTCCAGTTTTACTTTTATCAATAAATTTTCCTTCCAAGATAATTTTCATCTTAATAACAAAAACAGGTGCAAGGACATTAGCTCCAATGGATAAAATAAACATTGGTTATAACTTATAATTAGAATTTAGAATGTAACAAGATGTCAACTAAATCTACTCAGAAAAGTTTATATTAGGAAACAATTTCAGCCAGAAGCTACTGATAATAAAACAATGGACCATGAGTTTTACAAGCAAAGAAAAAGAAATCATACCCGGATATTGAACTAGTGCCTGCATTCCACCATTCTTCTCAAATATAGCAATTTTCTGTACAGTACCAAATGCTGAGAATACCTGAAATAGGTGAACCCACATCACTACCTGAATGTGGTTGAATACCTAAATAAAATGAACTGTACAAGAAAATTATAAATACAATTCATTACAGTGTGAAGAACGTCCACTGTGACAGCGTATTGCATATTCTCAATCGAAGCAAGAAGCACATTACTCTCAGGTTCCTTTTTCCTCCCATCAGGACCTAAAGCAGACTGGATATAACTGCTTGTTAGTGCACACCAAGCATGACCAGATACACTGGATGTTCAAAATATAAAGAATCTACCTGCATGGTTCCCTCGATGGCAGAAGGATTCACAGGAAGGTAAGGATTTGTATAGTCCCTACAGGATCAAGCAAACAAAATCCAAAATTGTGTCATGACATACGTTATGGATGCCATCATGTATGCATGAGTACACTTATCACAAAAGGAAAAAAACATAAACTGCAAAAGGAAAAGGGAGAAATAAAAGAAGCCTCGGAGTTCAGACATGAATCCAAGACTTCTCTCTGTTTGGTAAACATTTCTTTAATAAGCTTCATGTAATAGCACTGATATACTGTGATGAAGTCCAAAATGAAAGCAAATGAATGCAGCCATTAAAAGGTATTTACATCTCAAGATGATGTAAACAAATTCTAGATATGTTGTAACATTTCTCTGGATGCAGCCAATATTTTCCAAGTGGAAACTGATCATAATGAATGATTAAAAGTATTTACGATTCAAGATGACCTGAACAAGTTTTGTTTACAGTGTAGCATAAACTCATGATGCAGCATGTAAAATTATTTGGTTAATTATATGCTGTTTTCCTATTATAAGCATGCATCCATGCTGCCAAGGATGATATGAACCGCAATCATGCTTTTGATTCAACAAGACGAATACGAGCATACATACAAGCAACCTTGTACACAGAAAAGCCCCAAGGATATCCACAATGGGAGATGATAAAATCAAATTGGGTCCTTCAGCTAAGAGTTGACATATAGTTATGTGATAGCATCACATTTTTGAAAGTGCATAAGAAAATATGTATCTGGGAAAATGTTTCAGCTTTTTTGCAATCATTATTCTCGAGCCCATGCTAGTGATGAGATCCAATAATTTTGAAGATAATATTGAGGATCTAGCAATTAAAAACTTCTATTATCATTTGAGGTACTCATTCCGATAGCACACTTTAGGAACAAAAACATGATCCTTTTATTTTTCCCCATATTACATTGGTAGCTACTTTTTGAACAAATGACTATGTATTTAAGTTAAATTATCTTATCTTGCAAAGTTCAAAATACAAAAGAATATGAATGAACCATGACGACTATTTTGTCTCGGGTAGGATTTCTTTCCAATAGCACACAGACGAAGGTTGAAGACAACTATTTCGCCTAGGCTTAGGAGAAACAACAGGAGGCTGATAGATAAACTTTGTGGGGCTAGTTTGATGGGTGACTCAGGGAAAAGTTGGTAAGTTGAGGGCCTGGGTAATGATGATGATGATAATTCTCCTCAAGCATGCCATGCACTTGTCTCGTATAGTCATATTCGCATATTACAACATAATATATTGTTGCATTTCATATGAATGGTTATAATAGTAATCGTGCTTTAGTTATTATCATAATATTAAAACAAGATTGTTTTAAGTTTTCTATGCTTCCATGTGTATCTTGATTGCATTTCGTGTGTATCTATGAAATATCTCTTTAATTGAAGTTAAGGATACTCCCCTCGATACAGTTAATTTAAACAGCGATACAGTGCCATTGCAGAAATGTTAAACATGAAATGAAGGAAATTACTAAGCAAGCATCACAGACCCATCTGTTTCTAGCCATCGGATTTCATTAATCCTTAGATTAAAAAATAATAATAAATAAATAAAAGCAGACATGTCACTTGGTAACACCTCAATTGTTAAAATCACGATATGCAAATATATGGATGAAAGAGAGTCCTGAAATGCACATGATCTAATTCACAAAATTAAGGCAACACCAATTTAATACCTTTGGATAGTAAAAAAAAGAAAAGAAAAGAAGAAAAAATATTAACACCTGCTGCGATGAGATTGAAACTTGATATTCAAATCAGTATGTGCCGAATATGATATACGCAAGTGGCACGATCCAACAAGATCCGAAAGCAAGTATCTGAAATTTTAAAAGTTGCAGACACATATTTACCAAAACAGGAACATCAGCATTGTAACTTCAAAATTTAATGAAGTTGAAAAGAAAAAAAAAAGGGAAGAAGAAGAAGAAGGTGTTTGCCTGGGTATACTTCTACCATCCAATGCATTCCTTGCTGAAGCTGCAGTCTCAGCATCACTGAATTGGATTAATGCCTGCCAAAAATATGTTACCAAGTGAGATCTAGAGAGACTAAAATGTAAGCAAATTATCATAAGAAGATTTCCAATGCAACTGCAGACATCTTGCCTGAAAACCAGCAGCCTTTTCGAATGTAGCAATCTTGTGCACGAATCCAAAAGCAGAAAAAACCTGAAATACAGTTTTAGTTAGAAAAGTGCACATCACAGACCATCAGAAACTGTTCCAGACATTGATACAATGGGATGTAATACGAAATACTAACATAACTAAAGTAAGGGTGCTGAATTACATCTGTAGGTAATAGTGTGATAATAAACCTTAAAAAGGAGTATGATGCAACTATCTCCACCAAAAGAATCTAAATGAGAAAAGGCATCATGTGTTGCAACCGACTTCTATAAAGAGCTGCACATAATTTAATCAGGATGCCATCTCCAAAGAAAGATATGGAAAAACTGAAGAAAATCAGCTCCCAAGTAAGACACTAACCCAAGAATATTCCATTGAAGACTATGCAATGGTTTAAGAACCAATGTTTAAAAGGGCATGTGAAGCATATGCCTTGAGTCAAGATCAAGGAAAACGCCTCGAGGCACAGGTTTGAGGCTCAATCCTCCAAGGCAAACATGAGACGCAAGCCTCATGCCTTGAGACTTATGTCAGAGATGTGCACCTCAAACATTAACCAAAATATGGTTCTCGTCAAAAAAATAATAATAATTCTTTCTTTTTTCATTTGTTAAGGTATTTACTATTTAGGGCTTCAAAAACAACCAGCTACAGAAAAAGTTCCATTAAAGTTTGTTTCCATGGGGTGGAACCACTTCCAGGGGCCAACAGACAAAATCAGTTTCTAGGGATAGTAGGAGCTCCAGTTGCTCGGTTGCTCCAACCATTCCAGTGAACCGGTCAGGGTGAGCGGCACCAACAGAACCCACCAATCTGCAATGTAGTTTTTCTTTTTTAAATCTTTACTACAGTTTGTTGGCATCAAAATCATGATATGAATTGTTGATCTTACATCAATCTGTTCTTCAATATGTAAAAGTACAAAATGGTACATCTTAATTCCGGCAGTGTCTTCCCTCTTTGAACATTTTTTTTCCCAAATATGAAGGCTGGTTTAATATAGCGAGTGTGTGATTTTTCAGTACGTTTCAGAATTTTCTCTAATTCTTCTCATTTTTTTAAAAAATTGAGGGAGCATGAGCTTACGCCTCATTTGTCTGGCGGTCATGACTCTACACCAATGCCCTCACATTTCATAATACAGGAAGAACCTGGGTTACATAATCATAAGTCATCCAAAACGTAAACATAAGGAAATTCAATCATGAACAATGACATTCGTCGAGGTTAACCATAAAGAACAGCTTCTATACAGGTTGACTCACTACAACTTGAACTAACCATGACGCAAGAGCAGTTAGAAAGATACCATTAATATGATATTATGTGCACAAGGCTTAGAACAGAACGATCAAAAGAAAGTGATAAGCAAAACACACGTGATATTTCTCCCAATGCAGTACGCTGACAACGAAGATTTCTCCGAGTTAACATGGACCTGCTGATCCATGCAGAGTATGTCAACTAGAAGTCAAGGTATCAAGTAAAAGTTTAAAACCACCTCTAACATTAATAAATAAAAAAGATTCCTTTTGTCACTTCGTACTTTTCTACTCTCAGATAAGTCATGCAAGAAAGAATTTATTATATTTTATATGAAAGAGACCAAAAGGTGTTGAAAAGATCTCTAGGCAATATGCACTTACCAAGTGAATAACATCTATGCTGACATCGCCAGCTTCTACACCCTCAATTGTTACCAGCAAGACATTCCCAGCAACATCTCCAGTGCTCTTGTTGTTGACAATTTCTTGTCTATTTGAATATTGTATATACACAGTTTTACCACGAACCTGTGCAGGCTCTGAAGAAGAAGCATAATATGAAACCATAGAGATAGCCTGATTCAGGTCTAGCTGCAAAAGAAAGAAACAGTTCTTGTCAAGATACAGCTGCCATTAAAGAAACATGCCTCAAAAGAAATCTACACATTTTATAAAAGATCAGGAGATTTCACTAACTTAAAACACATGGAACATCTTATCTCCAAACACACTGCAACAAACATCAATAATGATTTAAGATAAATTCTACCCTGCTTTCCAATGACAGGTACAAAAACCTGTTGAAGGAGCACATGCAAAAGCAAACTCGAAGATCCACATAAGCATACCATTTACGACAGCTAAGCCTCGCTAGGAAACATGAAAAGGAGTTTAGAATAAAAATTGATAAGCTAAATCAATTTATGCATAGAAAAGAGTGAGAACATGCCATCCAACAAAATATGATTCAATTCCATAGCGACGGATTCAAGAAGTGATTTCTGGTCAAGAAGGGCTAAGATCATTGAACAAAAACTCGGCGAGTGGGCCCGAAACTCATCTGAGTCAACTCGACTCGCCTAAGCTTGGGTCAACTCACCTAAAAACTCGATCTCTCTCTTTGACCTGAGTAACTCGAGTGACTCGATCAAGTCAAGCCGAGTGACTCGACTCGAAATACTTGGCCAAGTCACTTGAGGACATAGATTTTTTTTTCTTTTTCTTAAATCTTGTTCGACCCATATCTAGGTCTCATTCGAGCCTTAACCCAAGGCGGAGGTAAGCGGAACTGTTTTTTGTGAAACTGTGGCAGCCTCCTTGTGAGTTGTGACCTACTTGCCCAACTTGAACTAGGTGAGCATCTAAACCCTATTACCCTACAGTGAATTGCATTGAAATTAGGATTGATTTTAGCATCACAATTTACAACCATATCTACTTCTACTTTCTGAAATTAACAAAAATATTATAATTTCTGAAATTAACAAAAACATTATAATTTCTGAAATTAGGATTGATTTTAGGCTTTTAGCATTATAGTTAGACTATTTTTTATTTGAAAATTTGCACTAGAATTGTAGAAAGTATAAATTATTTTGCAGCAAAAAGATTTATCTATGTTGGATACAAGTCGGTCGAGTTTTTTTTGAGTTTTCCGAGCTACTCGACCCGATTAATTTTCAAGTCGAATCAAGTTTTCAAGTTTTTGAAAGTAAGAGAATAAAATGTTGAATTGAATCCATGACTATGCGACAGAATTAAAGAAGCTAGTTCCTTTTTTATTTTGTGAGGAAGGCAAAAAAAAGTTCCTTGCTAGCTTTTTTGCTCCAGCTCTTGAGGCTAATAAGACCACTATTGAAAAATTATTATGAACTATCCTACCAAGACTACCATTCTTCGAGAGATGACTATAAGTCAACCATAACATTCCTAAAAAAAACCAAATCTAACACTTTGATTTGAAGAATGGTATTCATTAGTTAATGAGTCAACGCTTGGCTCAAGTCCGTAGCTCAATTAGTTGACATACTGCATAGCAACCAGGAAATCACAGATTTAATCCCAGTTTACCCACCGCAAAGAGAGAGAGAAGATAAATCCCGACTTATTGAATTTAATTTCTCTTTCAATGGGTTCTACAGCTAAAAAAATCTTCTTGCCAGTTTTTTAATATGTATGATTTCTCCATTTACAACGTTAATATGACATATATGTATGTACGTCACGTCAGATAGAAAAAACATATATATATATATATATGTACATCTATAGATACATATACACACACAACCCACACAGGCACAATACCAAAACAAGCACAATTGTTCTTTGAAAAGGGTCTTAACAGCAAAGATTTGTCCTTGCCAGTTTTTTAACGCATCTGATTTCTCCATTTACAATTATATATATATATATATAAGTGAGAGAGAGAGAGAAGGAGCACACACACACAAACTGACGTGGATAATAGCAAGTGCAGTAGCTACAAGTAGATATTCTCAGCCAACATGGTAGAACAACACCCAAAAAGCATCTCATTCTCTTGGATTCCTAACACATAAGTACGGACTATCTCATGACTCTGTGAGACCATCAGTACGCACTGGGTGTTGTCCGTAGGATGAAATAAGCAAGGATGCCGCAAGAATGTCCGTACGATTTGCAGTGTATGATCACTTGTTTCTCTGTCATGTTTATTCAAACTTAAAAGCATCACTGGAAAATGTTTGCCTATGCCATCTTTGCTCACTAGATCTATTTGCTAATCAATGGATAATAGCTACGGGAATAGACACTTCACTTAGACATTTCACTTCTTTGAATTATTCATTTCACTTCATATCATTTCACTACTTTTCTAGACTTCAATTATAAGACTCTACTTTCTAGGTTTCACTTATTTCTATAGCTTTTACTTTTTAGCGTAGTCTTTAATTTTGTCCTATACATATGAAACCTCCACGTCTCTCTACTACCTCCAATATGTCCTTTTGATCCATCTCTTCCTCTAAGATAGATTATCTTTATGAAATAGAATGTTTACCTGATGAATCTAAAGTTCCACTTAAATATCATGTTGTTAATCCTTATAATATTTATGGTAGTGTCCTTCAACATAGTGTCACAAAATCATTTTAAAAAAAATTAGTTAGTCTAGATGCTCAAAACTTGTTAAGGAATTCATTCAAGCCTCTAAGTTTGATCAATTGCATGTACCTGCTACTGAAACAGAAACCTTTTCTACTTTTTTTCTTCCATGAGAATATGTATCTCCTTGGCTCCAACAAAGATACACACATCTCCACTATGGTGCAGTAAAATTAGCTCTAAGCCTTTAACATTTCATGGACGGAAAGGTCTCCTGGGCCTATTGTCTCCCGAATAGCTCTATTAGACACACGGTTTAAAGAATACCAACATGCTTCTATTGGCATTGTCCAAACACTCAAACTAACAAGACTCTCATAAGAATACTTAGAGGAAGTAGAGCGACGTGGAGTTTCCATATATAATGGACAAGTAAAGGCAATGCTAAAAAATAAACCAATAGAAATAAGTGAAATTTAGAAAGTAGAGTTATAATGGAAGTCTAGAAAAGTAGTGAAATGATATAAAGTGAAGTGATATAAAGTGAATTGAATAATTCACAGAAATGAAATGTCTATTCTAGAGGCAAAAAAGTGAAGTGTCTATCAAGATATTGAAGTGTCTATCCCCGTAACAATTATCCATTGATAAGCAAATAGACCCAGTGAGCAAAGTTGGCGTTAAGCAAACATTTTACAGTGATACTTTTAAGATTGTATAAACAAGGCCGAGAAACAAGTGATCATACACTGCAAATCCTATGGACATTCATGTCATAGTCACAAAGAACTGCATTTTTTTAAAAATAAAAAACTCGTTTAAAACGAGCATTAATACCCTACCGTAGAAAACGGAGTTTAAAACCAGTTTTTTAAAGAAAAAAAAACGTATTATAGTTTAAAATGCTTTTAAAACGAATAATAAGAAGAAAAAAAAACCGTTTAAAATGAATAATACAAAGAAAAAAAAAATGGATAATCTTAGAAAAGTTTTGGGAATGACGATTTTGCAGATATTGATGACGCTTTTGAGCGATTGATGAATAGGAATGAATAAATTTATTAATATGAGTATTATAGTCTTGTTTTCAATCTTGATAGTTGATGTTTTAATGAATTTTGATGCCTTGATGGAATGAATTGAATGTTAAAAAAAAAAATTAACTGATAAACGAGCAGAGATATATATATATATATAAAGAGGAAAAGAAAAACTACAAAGATACCTCCAAAAGTAAAAACAAAACAAGGTTTCCGAGGTTGTGAACCCGGGTATGCAACATAGAAAAAGACCCAATTGGCCACGAACCATCCACCCACGAACCCAAACCGACTCTCAATCTAACAATATACCAAAATTCACCCCCACCGACCGAGAGGAACACCAATCCACCATGAACGCACGAGTCCTAGCACGGATACACTAAGGAGAGAAGAAGTGATTCTCAAAAACTTTCTTATTCCTCTCTTCCTAAATGGACCATGTTATGGCCCCCGATAATACTGACCAAATAGCCTGTCTCTCTACATCCCCACTAACTTAATCCCAGCAAGATAAGAAGTTGTGAAGGAAAGAAGGAAAGACCCAAGACACTCTTATACAGGCTAGAAAGAAGCTCCAAATCACACCTGATGTAAGGCAATGCAAGAGAGAGTGATCCACAAATTCTTCCGCTTGGAGGCACATAAAACATCGATTTGTCATCCTCCACCCTCAATTTTTCAAGTGATCACAAGTGAGAATTTTATTCAACGCTGCATTTCATAGAAAGAAAGATACTTTGGATGGAATTCCAGGATTCCACACAATCTTATGATAGATATGCCGTGAGGATAGAAGTCCCCACCGTGGCTGAGTCAGATGATTGTGTTGTCTGTGATCTGATAGATATGCCGTACCGAGGCTGAGTCAGTAGGCTGTGATGCCTCTGATAGATATGTCGTCTATACCGTGACTGAGTCAGATGGATGTGTTATCTGATAGATATGTCGTACCGAGGCTGAGTCAATAGGTTGTGATGCCTCTGATAGATATGCCGTCCGTACCGTGGCTGAGTCAGATGGTTGTATTATCTGATAGATATGCTGTGAGGATAAAAGTCCCCATCGTGGCTGAGTCAGATGGTTACGTTGTCTGTGATCTAATAGATATGCCGTACCGAGGCTGAGTCAGTAGGCTGTGATGCCTCTGATAGATATGTCGTTCGTACCGTGGCAGAGTTAGATGGTTGTGTTATCTGATAGATATGTCGTACCGAGGCTGAGTCAGTAGGTTATGATGCCTCTGATAGATATATCGTCCGTACCGTGGCTGAGTCAGATGGTTTTGTTATCTGATAGATATGCCGTGAGGATAGAAGTCCCCACCGTGGCTGAGTCAAATGGTTGTGTTGTCTGTGATCTGATAGATATGCCGTACCGAGGCTGAGTCAGTAGGCTGTGATACCTCTGATAGATATGTCGTCCGTACTGTGGCTGAGTCGGATGATTGTGTTATCTGATAGATATGTCGTACAGAGGTTGAGTCAGTAGGTTGTGATGCCTCTGATAGATATGTCGTCTGTACCATTGCTGAGTCAGATGGTTGTGATATCTGATAGATATGTCGTGACGATAGAAGTCCCCACCGTGGCTGAGTCAGACGATTGTATTGTCTATGATCTGATAGATATGCCATACCGAGGCTGAGTCAATAGATTGTGATGCCTCTGATAGATATGTCGTCTGTACCATGGCTGAGTCAGATAGTTGTGATATCTGATAGACATGCCGTGAGGATAGAAGTCTCCACTGTGGCTGAGTCAGATGGTTGTGTTTTCTGTGATTTGATAGATATGTCGTACCGAGGCTGAGTCAGTAGGTTGTGATGCCTCTGATAGATATGTCGTCCGTACCGTGGCTGAGTCAGATGGTTGTGTTATCTGATAGATATACCGTGAGGATAGAAGTCCCCACTGTGGCTGAGTCAGATGGTTGCGTTGTCTGTGATCTGATAAATATGTCATACCGAGGCCGAGTCAGTAGGCTGTGATGCCTCTGATAGATATGTCGTCCGTACCGTGGCTGAGTCAGATAGTTGTGTTGTCTGTGATCTGATAGATATGCCGTGAGGATAGAATTTTCCACCATGGCTGAGTCAGATGGTTGTGTTGTCTGATAGAAATGTCGTGAGGCTAGAGTTCCTCACCGTGGCTGAGATCAGACGATTGTGTTGGTTCCAACGGGTGAATGTCCGGATTATGTATCGAGTCTATGGACTTAAGGTTGTACAGAGTCTAATGACTCAAGGTTGTATGGAGTCTATGGACTCAAGGTTGTACGAAGTCTAAGGACTCAAGGTTTGATTTCATTGGGTGTAAGTCCAGTTGATCTCGATAGTTATCATGGGGGTATGGGACGCCATAGTAACAAAATTAATGTTAATGGATTTAGAAATGGATGCGAGTCTACGAACTCTAACTTGGATATTGAGTCTACGGACTCAGGTTGAATACAGGTGAAGGCCAATTGATTGAGTCTGCGGACTCAAGGATAGAGTGTGAGCGGTTGTCTGGAAGGGTAACCTAGTGATGTAAACGATGATTGGATGAACTTAGAAATTGAGGTTCGGAACCTCGAAATAGGGTGAAATAACCCTAAGTGACCTCGGGTCACGGATTACGATATTATATATTATTATAATATGAGAATTGTATTGCAACACTATATCGTTATTGATGATGATGATTGTTATTAGGTGGAAAATAGCCTAGATGGATTGTGGATTTTGCTGGGCTCTATAGCTCACTCCTCTCGTTTTATGTCTTCAGATTTGAAAGTAGTTGCCGATTGGCAAGGAGTTATACTTGATGGATTCTGAAAGTGTACCGGCGCAGTTGTGGCACCAAAAGTAACGGCTATTGTAGCCAGTGAGGTAACGTATTTGCTTATGATGGGTTATTGTAATGACCAGTTGTTCTTGCTTATATAAGCTCATCAGAAAAGTTGAAAAAATCTCCGCATTTTCGCGGGTAAAGTGTTCCGCATGCGTGGTTATGACGAACGAGCACGCGTTTTGGAACTTGATTTCCCAGGCACGGGTTCGGGGCGTCACACAACTTAGCTTTGATACCATTATGGGGGAGATAAGAAAGGGTAAGCTAAACACGTAGCTAAACTAACTAAATAGTGATAAACAAGATATAATAAACACACATAAGCAAGCTTTAATAATTAAAAGAGGAGGATACTTACAGAGTAAGCTTAAGGAAAGCTTAGAGATACACTTAGAGAAGAAGATAGAAGAAAACTAGAAGAGATGTACTCTTCAAATGCCCCCGATGGTGTGATTTTTCTTGTATAATACTCTTTGAACTATTTTTCTTTTAAATATATTTTTTTGATCTTGGTTCCCAATCTAGGAAATTTTCAAAAATAATAAAGCGCTTCTTCCATATGATTATAACAGTTAAAATAGGGGGTTGTTACACTTAGAACACTAAGTTATAGCAATATACAGGCTGCTTACCCTTAGAACACTAACTTTAAGAAATCCCACATAAAGAAATAATTTTTTAAAAAGTAATTAATTCATTAAATATGAATGCATACAGCTCACAACTCTTATTCATTAAGTTTCGATTTCAATCTATAAAAAAGTAAGACCCTACTCCGAAAACAGTAACTCCTAGTCTCCTACTTCTAAAATTGCAAATCCTACTCTAAAAATAACTCCAACGAAATAAATAAAGAAAAATTACACAACTCAAACTAAAATCTTTTCTTACCAATACTCCTAAAGTAATATGGATTACCATATTTAGTAATTTCCTCTTTCATGTCTAATAAGAAAAGACCTTTTAATAATTAATCAAGCTTAATGAATGACCCAAACCCTAATTTCTTCACTGCTTTCTAGACCACTTTTCGCAGCCCAAAATGACAAAATCTAAACAAAAGATAGAATAGTTGTTGACTTGTTGTAGGCATAGTAACAGATTCGGGGTTCGGGAATAATTTGGCGGGGTCCAATTCGGGCAAAAATGGCAAAATTCAGCAAAAGCAGAAAATTTTCAAGGGAAAAAAAGAAAAACATCAACTTAATAATTATAAAGAGAAAGAAACATGATATCAACCATAATTACCAATTTGGAGTTTGGGAATTATTCATGGGAATTGCATAAGAAATAATAAATTTCAAAAATATCAAAATAAATCGAAATAATATTGGGCAATATATGAAAAAATATAAAAGATTAATAATTACGAAAAATATAAACAACCATATTTCATATATTACATATTTATTCGAGACATTTTCAAAAAGTCTTGTGATGTTTTCAAAAAGATGTGAATATTTCGTGAATTAATTGTTCGGCCAAAAAGTCTAGTATTATTCGAGACTTTTTGGAAAAAATCGGAGAACTTTTTAACTATGGTTGTAGGTCTTGAAGCCTTTCGAACAGCTCACAGGTCGCCCAAAAAAAGAGTCATACAAGCATAAAGTTACGCCTATCAAAAGCATCATACTCCTCCATTGGAGAAAACTTAACCTCGAGTTTTTGTATGAGTGATCCCTCCAAAATCACTTTCTTTATGTATTTTGAAGTCTACTAAGAGCTGATGACATGCGCCAAACAATCACCAAGATGTCTTTCTACTTCAATGTTCCTAGTAATAAAGAATATTCAATCTTTGCCAAGATAAGTGCTCGTTGCATTTATAAAAGTATCAATACATCGTAACACATTGTTGAAGAATTGAGTTCTCCATTAAAATCAAAAATCTTCAATTGTTCATCAATTATAACTAATGATGCAATCTCAAGCCCCACGACTTATTGGCACTTTTTTGAATAATGAGTAATCGTATTAATATATTTTTTAAAAAGTGTTTTACAATTGACAAGGGAATGAAAAGATTCAACCTAAAAATTCACAACAAGAAAATTAAGACCCATAAAAATTAATTGACTCCATTTGTAAATAAAATCTAACGTTAGGGCATCCACAAACTCATGGAGAGAAACCGACCACCTATACAAACTCCATCCAATGGAAGCACACAACTGAGGCAAAGAGAAATATGTCCCTTCAAAGATCCTACAGTTTCCTTCCCTCCAAAAGCCCCTAACATACCACAAAAGAATTGTTCGCAAGCCTAAACAGGCTATATTAAACACAGCAAGGATTGTTGGCAGCAGTAAACCTTTCAAATTTGAGAACATGTGACTAAACTTTTCTCGGGTAGGAAAAAGTCAAATTGGCCTCTACTAGTTCGGGGCTAGGTCATAGGGTAATTCCAAGGGAAAAATTCAAACGAATTGTTAATGTGACACCAATTGATAAATCACTACAAAACTTATACAGAACCCGACAGAATGTTACAACCCCCCATCGTTTATGAGCCGAACTTTCCGCTCCTTAATCATCCTAGGGCCTTTTGGAGCATAGGTTAGATTCCTAATGCGTACCTGCGTAGTTATCTATAATTGTGTTTTCCTATACATGATGAATTAATGTTAATTGTTCTTACCGATCGATAATTGTTCTTAGAGAACATCTGGGGGCTTGCCCCTCCAAGTGGTATCAATGGATGTTTAAGCCCCCTCGAAGTTGTCATATTATTTAATTTTTTTTTTCTTTTATTGTAAGAAAGGTACGTTAACAATTCCTAACATAGAACACCCGAAATCTCACAACCCCATCTTCTGAAATTTCTATATGCTTTATGCCCAATAACTTGATACTTCACAAAATAGTTTAAATTGAAGATCTGAGCAGTTCGTTGAATAACTAAAGAACACTAAAAAATTGAAAAATGAAATCTGAAAAAATTAGAATTGTACTCACAAACTCAACAAACGCCTGGTTGTGATTGGCGCCAACGTTACATTTGGTGTTGACGATCTTGCCAAAGGGTTTGCAGATTTCGACAAGCTCTTCTTCTGTGCACTCCCATGGCAGATTACGAAGGTGCAGCACCTTCGACGGCGTCTGCGTGTACCGGAACTGAGGCTGCCCCGAAGAAGAAGACATCAAGGATTGGGGTTTCAAACTAAGGGTTAGGATCACGAAAGAAATATAGATTAAATCAGGGATTTTTGAAGGGTTGATAGACCAAAAACTGGGGCAAAATTAGGGCTTCCAATCAAGGGTTTTCAATTTCCAGGTTTTAGGGTTTGAGAGCGAGAGATAATATAGATGGCTCTGTTTATCCGGAGGTAACAGGCAGCCTGGCGCTGTTTCGCTTCTGTTTTTCGTCGCAACGCTCGGTACATGAAATAAGGATAATGCTACCAACACTCACTTTTTATGACCCTCTTTGCGTGTCCTAACCAACACTCTGTCTAATTAAAAATAAATAAATAAAAAGTTGTTTGGGGGGGGGGGGGGGGGGGGGGGGGGGGGGGGGTGGGGGGGGGTGTGTTATTGTCCAGGTTTAGTCCCACATCGACCAGGTTTAGTCCCACATCGACCAGGAACAAGATTTCACAGGGCGTGTATAAGGGTCATCAAACCCTTTTTGTGGTGTTATTGTCTAGGTTTAGTCCCACATCGACCAGGTTTAGTCCCACATCGACCAGGAACAAGATTTCGCAGGGGGTGTATAAGGGTCATCAAACCCTTTTTGTGTGAGCGTCATCATTTACCTCCGTTAGTAGAGTCAGTACGGTTAAAATTAGTTGGGGGCATTAGAGCTCTTGCAACTCTTTTTTAGTGAGCTCACTTTTATGACCCTCTTTTCGTGTTAGGGTGTTATTGTCCCGGGTTTAATCCCACATTGACGGGGGAATAAGACTTCGCAGGAGTGTATAAGGGGCCATCAATCCTCCTTAAGGCAGCTGCTATGGTGCCATAAGGATAAGTCCAAGCAACCACTCCAAAAGCGCTTGACTTAAGGAGGGTTGATGGCTCATTAGGCCTTATACACCCCTACAAAGTCTTGTTCCCAATCAAGGCGAGACTAAACCCGGGACAGTAATACTTTAACAGCTCTTTTTTCTATTGGACAGAGTGTTGGTTAAGACACGCATAGAAGACAATAATAACAGATGTCCCGTGAATAAAGTAAGTTTTAAAAGAATGTAGAGCTAACATTACCCAATAAATAATCAAATTTTTTTAGGGTGGTGTTAGGTGCACACTAATATTTGATGACTACACCTTTTTTTTAAAAAAAACTGATGACTAACACTATTTAATTTCTTCAAATTTTAAATGCACACCAAAATCATTAAAAAAAATATTTATAAATTTTATAAATACACACCAAACTTCAAATTCATTAATTATAAGAATAAAGGGTAATGCTAGTAGCTCCACTTTCTTTTGAGCGTCACTTTACTCAAGATTAACTTAAGATTAAATAATGCAACCATCACCTGTTTAGTTAAAAAATTGAGATCTTCTCATCTAATATTTATGGGTAAAATTCTATTTAAGAAATGAGCCATGGATGTACAATATTTAAGAATACTATGATGGTGTACAAATATTACAATATCATTAATCCATTTTTCTCTTGTTTTTAGAATGAAGAAAACCTCAAATAATAATAAAAAAATGTTGAACAAATAATTGAATTTTTAACTGCTATCAATCAAACAAATAGAATGAAAAGCATATGAGAATCATATAATTAATTTTCCATATATTGAATAAAATCTTAAATAAACAAAATTGTCAAACTAAAACTTGAGAATGTGGGTTAATGGAGATGATGACGAATTGAGACAATTGAGAAGTGATGACAAATAGAGAAAAATTTGGTTGACGAATAAAGGAATTATGAATGAAATGCAAATATAAAAATATAGAGAACTTTAAAATATAAGAATAATTTTCATGGAGTGTAGTAATCAAATACTAGGGTGCACATAGTACCACCTTTTTATTATAATTTGATTGATTATAAATTATGATTTCTAAATTCAATTGTCAAACTGTGTTATTAATCAGTAAAAAAAAATTGTCATTATCCACTATTTTACTCCAAAACCAAAGACTTTTGTTTGAATTATAGTCAATTAAGTCTTAACATGAGCCGGTTTTTACCTAAGTAACTAGAGCGGGAGCGAAAGAGCGACAAATTTTCAATTTATGATAGGGTAGAGAGCGCATCTACATACATATACATATATGTATACTTTATGGCTCTTGAAAATTACTTGTACCCATGTACGAAAGAATTGATAAAATAATTTTTTTGGTGAAAGAGAGATTTCATTACTCATTACAGTACCCATGTTATGCAATACAAGATGAGAAGAATCTTGGGTGAACACTCCATCCAAAAAAGATACACTTCCTCATCTTAAAGCAAAAATCTTACTCAGTTTTGATTAGTGATGATTCTCAAGCCTTCCTCGATTCGATTTCTGATAAATATAGGACTCTCAATCTTCTTGATGGCACTGTGGATCAACGTTATCATATGTGGAACTCTTTATTTAATAATAGATATGTGATTGCCTTCCCTAATAATCATAGTAAGATATATCCTAATCTTTGGGAAATGTCTCAAACTATGGAGTTTCATTCCAATATCAAACCTTGGAACTTTGATTCCATTTCATCTCATATTTCGGAAGGCCAGAAATTCTCTTTGAGGATAGCTTCCTCTAAGATCTTTAGAAACAATAATATGAGTTTTAAATAATATAATCGTAAGATCACTAAAATCCTTCATTTTTTGACCTAATTGGCCCAGTCTAAAACTGTGGTTCTTTCCGTAGACTCTAACATAAACCCTTACCAATGATTAATTTGCTTATTTGGAACATCCGAGGGGTTGGAAATTTAGCCTATAAAAATAGATTAAAAAAATATTATCTCCTCCCATAACATTGATCTTGTAGCTATTATGGAAGCCAAAAATAAATTTGACTGCCTGGGAAGTGTTTGCAACTTCACTCGCATGGATTGTAATTTCGACTCTCAATCTAATCGTCCTAAAATTTGGTTGTTGTGGAAAAATTATGTTCAGGTTTCTTATGTTCACTCAACTGCCCAATTGATTATTGTTGATGTTACAAAACCTAATTTGAATTCTTTCAAATATGCTTTTATTTGTGCTAAATGTTCTAGAAGGGATAGAGAAACGCTTTGGTGGGATCTAGTCTTTTGTTTCTCTCTTTTTCAGGTATATTGCTTATTGGGGAAGACTTTAACACCATTTCTTGTTCTGAGGATAAGCTTGGAGGCCAGGATATTAACATTGATTCCATGGAGGATTTCAATTCCATGATAAATGGTTTAGGGATGCTTGATGCTGGATTTTATGGGAATCGTTTTACTTTGTGTAATAACCATGTAGGTTCTAATTGTATGTATGCCTGTTTGGATCGAGTTCTTATCAATGTTGATTGGAGATTAAATTTTGCCAATACTTCTGTCACCCACCTTCCAAGGGTGGCCTCAGATCTTTCCCCTCTCCTTGTTTCTATTGGAGAAGTTCTTATTCGAAAGTCTTCTTCCTTCAAATTTCAACAAATGTGGATCCAGTACTCAGTCTTTGGGAATATATTCTAGAAAATTAAAGAGATTGCAATGCATATTTCTGAGTAGTAGAGCTAAATATCCAGACTAACCAGAATGCTGCCAAAGAGAGTCAATTGTCTAGTCTTAAAGATGACTTGCAAAAGGTTCTCCTTCATGAAGAAATTTTTTGGCGACAGAAATCCAAAGTTAAATGGCTTTAGTAAGGTTACAAAAATACCAAATTTTTGCACATGACAACCAAGGCGAGAAGAGGGCGAAATTGTATATCTCATAGCAAGATTCTCAAGGTAACTGGACAGAATTTGTGGAAGATATTGGTAATGGAGTGGTAACCTTTTTTAAACACTTGTTGTGCTCTTTTAATTGTAATCTTGCTATTAATCTCTTGAATAATATTCTTGGTATTATTTTCAATGAGGATAACTGCTTTATTTCTACTATTCCAACTATCGATGATATTAACAAGGGTTATTTTCAGTATGTCGATTGATAGTGCTCCAAGTATGGATGGCATCTCGGGTCATTTCAAACCAATTAGCCTATGCAACTTCTTCTATAAGATTTTATCCCACCTTATATTGGATTGTATTGGGACTTTCCTCCCTAGGATTGTCTCTGAAGAACAAAGTGCTTTTGTTGATGGTAGAAACATATTTGAGAATGTTAATATAGCTCAAGAAATGGTTCAAGATATTTACCGAAAGGTTCAAGGGGAAATATCATCTTCAAACTCGACATGGCCAAAGCTTATGGTAGAAAGGAATGAAACTTCATTATTGCTGTCCTAAAAAAAATGGGTTTACTAGGTTGATCCAAGGGTGTCTCAATAATCAATCCTTCTTTGTCATTGTTAATGGAGGCCTTTATGGATTTTTTCAAGACACTCGTGGATTAAGACAAGGTCACCCTTTATCTCCAGCTCTCTTTATCTTAACGGAGGAAGTCCTGAGCAGAGGTATTAAAATGATTTATGAGAGCCTTCCCTATTGCTACAAGATGGGCAAACATGGTTTTCTAGTTTCCCACCTTTTTGCTGATGACATTTTAATATTCTGCAATGGTAGAAAAAGAAGCACTAAATTTTTTATATATTTTGTCTCAGTCTATGAAGCTTCTTCAAGTCAGTTACTAAATCTCTCTAAGAGTTCCTTCTACAGCTCTTCAAAACTTTCTTGCACTAGAATTAATTCTATCAGTTCTAATGTGGGTGTCACAAATAAGTTGTCACGCCCTAGAACTCTTATACACAATATTCTTTATATTTGTATAGGTTTCCGAAGCGTGAACCTAGGACAAACCCCAATAGTAAATGCATTTCATAACATATAAAACCATTCCAGATGTATAATTTAACGAGCGTAACTATAATTTTTAAAACAAACATATGTGCAACTAAGTTTCACGACATAATTCCCCTATACATTCACTCACTCTTGGAAAGTGACAAAAAAAAAATATTCTTCAAATTTCTCAGCTCCTCAAGAGCTCCTACAGACCTTCAGGTATCTCCTGAAAAAGTCAACATAGCAAGAGTGAGCACTAAGCCCAACAAGATAAACACACACACATGCAATAATGAGTCATAATTACATTTTCTCAATATGCAATTTAATGACAATTCAAGTGAATTCATTTTCTTCATTTTGAATTACTTGGTTCACATTTGGCGGCCCTTGGCAAAGTCTCTGAAATCACACCTTATTCTTCTATGGCAACGCCTCATAGCACGATTTAAGATCTCACATCAGTTCCTCTATTGGCGGTCCTTGGCAACACCTCACAGATACCGATGGAATCACACACTTCTCCCTCTATTGGTGGCCCCCGATAATACCTCACGGAAGCAGATGGAATCATACACCATCCACCCAAGGTTAAGTCACTTATTAAAATTAGCAATTATAATGGTATAGATAATAATAAAAGTGTAATATCTTTTCTGCTACGGCGTCCCATACCACACATAGCAAGGCTGATCTAACTCAAGTTATTAATCACGGTAAGTATGTTATATCCTCCTCGCCCTATACCATAGAAAGACAGATCTAACTAAGTTGTGTAAGGTCCAAACATTTAAGTAATTCATACAAGCATGCACGACAGTTAATCATCATTGAGAATATACAAATTATGAGATGGTAACAACATAGTTGGAATAGAGTTGAAACATGAATATAAATTTAATAAACGAGTTAAAACATAGGTTGTTAGCCTTTAGATTTTTGACCTAAGATAACATCTTTGATTTTGATAATAACACAATAATAAAATGACATTTGTGTTACTAATGTTCTATTGAGTTTAAATGTAATTCAGCCCATGAAGAGCATTAGCACATCATCCAAGGCAAAAAAGATGGAAATGAAACCTATCCTAAAAGATGATACCTCCATCAAGCCAAAAGAAAGCTACTAGATCAAGTTGAGCATATTGAAGATCACATCAAGCTCAAGTCATGAAGAGGAAGATCATGTCAAAAGCCAAAGTCCAAGTCGGATCATCAAGAAGACAAGAAGGTTGATCATGAAGACAAAACCAAATTGAAGATTCAAGATCAAGTATGAAGTGAAGACTCTCAAGAAGGTCTAAAAGTTTATTTTGTGTCTTGTGAGGGTTTTTAAGACATTTGTAAAAAGTTCCCGAAGGTTGATTGGTTGAATTGCTCAAAGTCTTAGATTGACCTTAGGATCCTTAGATACTATTGCACATCATTATAAGGACCTTAGACATCTTGAGGAATGAACCAAATCATGATAAAGTTAAGGTATAAGACCAAGGAATTCATTTCTATCATTAAGGTCAAGCCAAGATGAGATTTCAGAAGAAAAACAGAAATCTCGTCGACGAAATTGTAGTCGTCCACAAATCTCGTCAACGAAATTGGCTGCAAAGCCACTGTTTTGTTTTCAGGTCATATCTTGTCGATGAAATCAGAATGCTTACCCAATCTCATCGACGAAATCTTGCGAGAACCAGAATACTCTATAACGGCTAGTTCGTTTTGGATGCTTCCCCAATGGCCATAAAAACTTTTGGGCTATAAAAAGGAATGATTTATTAATAAAATTAAGAACTCCAATACTTTCAATCATTAAAATTATTCACTCCAAGCTTTGACTTTCAAATCAATAGAGTTCAACCTAGAAATCTCAAATCCAAGTTCTTGAGTTTTTCAACTCTAATATTTGAGAGATTTTCTAGAGAGTGTTAAAGGCATTTATTAGCTCGTGTAAGGAGAATTTTCTGAGTGCAAATTTCTCTTGTCAGAGAGGCTGTAAAATCAAGTGGTCTGTGGGACACTTGTCTGTGAAGTCAGGAGCTTTGTAAGGTTTGATCTCTATCCGGAAAGAGATTGGGAATGTCTGGTCACTACCCAGAAAAGTGGACTAAGTCTAGGGAGGATTATTCCCTTGCAAGGTTTGGACTTCACCTAGAAGAAGTCTTACGATTAAATAAGATCGTGGTGAATCCTTGATGTCGGAGAGCTTAAGGCGGGGACGTAGGTGGATTGCCGAACATCGTGACTAATATCTTGTGTCGACTTGTGTTTGCATCTTTCTAACTCTTCTCTTTATTTAATTGTCTTGCTTCTATTGTTCGAATAGTATTGCTAAATTTCTATTCCCTTTAACTTGTTAAGTTGAAATTCCGCTTAGGGAATTAAAAAAAAAATTAATTTGCCATTAACCCTATTCACCCCCCCCCCCTCTAGGGTCCAATACCCGAGCAATATGAGTATCAGTTTAATAAAATAGGAAAAAATAAGATTTTGCTAGAAGGGATCCTAAACATGCGTGATTTCTAAGTTCTAGTTCAAAGGAAGTTACTATTCAATTTGTACACCTTGCGATTGATTGGTGATGCCCTCCGATCAATCGTAAGCCCACAAAACCTAATGATCGATCGATTGAATTACAAAATCCAATCAAAATTTTTGTAGCTCCTATGATTGATCGGTGAAACCCTCCGATTGACCGAAGGTCATGAATCTAGAGAAAAACCAAGAAATCCTACCCAAACCCTCCAATATCCATTCCCCTTCCTCTATGGTTGATTTCTAAACATTCACACACATGCTATCAACACTAAAACATTTCTAAAATATAAATCTGAGGATTTATGATGTGTTTCTCTTATCTCAAATCCTAGAGATCAATGGTTTCAAAAAGAGGATGAACCCCAAAATCTCTCAATCCATTCTAATTTAACCTAGATCATTAATGAGTATTTATTATACCAAATTCAACAATAAATACAACTCTACAATGAATTTAATGGTCAAGAGGGTGTTCACTTACCTTAACCCCTGAGATTTAGGGTTTCAAGAAGATGGAAAACTCTCAAATGGGGTTGTTTCACAATCTTGAGCTCCCCTTAGCGAGAAATTGAAATCTTGAGCCTTAAATCTTACCCTATTAAACCTTAGCGCTAAACTTCCAACCCTAGTCTCTTCTTCTTCCTTCTTCCCAAAACTTTCTCTCTTACATTAGGTTTTTCAAAGGTGAGAGATTAGGTCTATCTCTATCTATTTATACTAAAATCTCCTTTTGTGCTTTTACACAAATACTCTTACTAAATGCGTTTGGTCACAAACCAAATTTAAACCCTTAAGTATTTTATGCCATTCTTTAATCATTTCATCCAAGTTTGTCAAATCTTCATGACCAAACAACACACAGATATATTACTAAAATACCCCTAGACTCAAGAAATTACTAAAATACTCGTTGCATTTAAATCTGAAATCCAGAATCGCAACATAAGCAATTTCCTTTTATTTATCTCGGAGTTCCCTTATATAAAGGTTGTCTTAAGCATTCTTTGTTTCTTCCTCTAGTGAAAAAAATTCAGAATAAGATGGAAGGTTGGCAAGGTAAATTACTTTCTGCTAGGAGTAGGTTTACTCTGATTAAACATGTCCTTTCCTCTATCCCCACCCATCTAATTGCGGGTATTCATGTCCCCAAGAGAACCACTTATTTTATTAATAAAATTTTGGCTAGATTTTTTTGAAATAATTATGCTGACTTTGAAAAAAGACACTGGATAAATTGGAACACTTGTTCTCTTCCTTCCCTGGAAGGAGGATTGGGAATTAGGAAGATGCAAGATTTTTCTTTTGAGTTTCGTATGAAACAAGCTTGGAATCTTTATCATTTTGATAATCTTTGGTCTAGATTTTTTAGAGCTAAATTTCAATTTGACCACATCTGGCACACCCCTGCCATGCCTAGTTCCTCTAAAACTAAGGATGATAACATCTCCTTTTGTAAACCTGTGATTTATAATTTTGTATCTTTGATAGGTAATAGCACCAAAATTAGTTTTTTGGCTTGGGGATGAACCTCTAATTGTTAATGCTATTAACACCCCCACTTCTTTCCCCCTTTATCTCGGATTTGTTTGATAATGATGGTAATTGGGATTTTAGAATTGTTAATGACAGTCTTTTTAACTAAAATAAAGTAGATATTAGATCTGTAGGCTTTTTTTTGTACCTCTGATGATACTGATTCTTTCATTTGGAAATTATCCTCAAAATGAAATTTCTCTATTAAATCTGCTTGGAACTTTCTATGCTCTTCTAATACCATCAAAGAGTGGAGTAAGTATATTTGGAATCCAGAGATACCTAAAAAGATCCAGGTTTTCAATTGGAAGGTAATGTATGATGTTTCTGTTGATGCAAAGATTCAACATATTGGTATCCCTCTTGTTAGTTGTTGTTCCTACTGTAACACTGGTAATCTTGAAAATATAAATTGTTTTTTTTTTTCAGAGTGATATTGCAGGTTCTCTTTGGAGAATTTTTGGGAGATCATTTTTCAGCACTCCTCTTCCCAATGATAGTATTCAATGCTTTCTGTTGCGATGGTTTTGTGCCTCAGAAAGATCCAATAATGATATTTTGGTGGTGATTCTGATTATCATCATTTGAGAAATTTGGAAAGAAAGATGCTCTCGCAAATTTGATAATGTGAAAAATCCTACATACGTTCTTATCGACAAAATCAAAAGATGACTTTTTGAGATTGGCAACTTCACTACCAAAAAAAGTTTTGAACTTTCGCCTATTACCATCTAGGATATCAGTCCTCAAAGAAATTTCGTCTATTACTATCCAGGATCGAATAATCCCAAGGAATGCTGTTGGTGGTGGCATCATCTGTGACCACATAGGTAATATGATTGCTGGATTTTTCTCTTCTTATGGAGTTTGCTCAAATTATACTACAAAATCTTGTGCTCTCCTTGATGACCTTAGGCTTTGCAAAAGTCTTGATGGTCTTGTAGTGGATGTGGAATCAGATTCAAAATCTCTAGTTGACGCTTGGAATGAGAAATGCTCCCATTCTTGGAAAATCTGGTATTAGAACAAGAAAATTAGTGATCTTAAGAATCTTTATATCTCTATTTGCCATATTTATAGAGAAGCTAATATAATTAGGGTCACTACAAATACGGTTGCAGATTCCCTTGCTAACTATGGATGTGATATGCTCAGTTCTAGAGTTTTCTACTCGAATCAAGATTGTCCTTTTAACTCTCTTATATTCCTAGATAAGGTAGGATTAGGCACTGTTAGAGTGGTCTAAAAGTAATTTTTGTTGTGTCTTGTCTTTTTATTTTTATTTTTTTGGTTTTCCTATAGGAGTAAGGTTTATGCCCCCCCCCCCCCCCCCCCCCCTTGTATTTTATTATTAATAAACTGTTAGAGGTATGCCAAACCCCCTACTGCTTATGAGTGACTTTCTCTATAAGAAAAAATTAAAAAAAAAACACAAACAACAAAAGAGGAAGAAAGGAATGATACTTTTATTTAGGGCTTTACGAACTTGCAAGTGAGCTTCATTGTTAGTATTTTTTTGTGACTGAAAAACCAAATTTTCAAAGAGTTGACTCAATCTATGGATATTCACAAGTGGGACATGAATTTCTCAATGGGATTGGCTGATATCTAGATTTAGGAGTTCCATTAATTCTTTTAAATTAGATATGATGATAACATTGCTGCATTGATTTAAGGTCAGAGACATTATAAGTCCCAATCGAATTGCTTCAGCCTTTACTAGGAGAGCAAAGCCCCTTTGAGGCAAGTTAGCCTTTAGATTTTTGCTTGTTGCCATGATCTTTGAGGCAAGTTGGTTGGCCCGAGCAATGACAAGGGAAGGGTTTGGCAAAGTCCCATTCTGGAGTTTTCAGATGCTCCAATGAAAAAGCTAACCTCCCCAAAAGAATGAGAATAGAGTTTAACATTTTGGGGTTTCGAGAAGAAAAAGAAATATAAGTAACTTAGTAAAGAATCTGAGTTGCCAATTAATAAGCTAAAACCCAAACATACAAACAAAAAGAGAAGAGGATTTAACATTTTGGGGTTTAGAGGAGAAGAAGAACTCATATGGAGATGTTGCAACAAAACCCTTAGTATGCAATAAAGAGGTTTCTACTATTTAAAGAAGAAGTTGTTAATGGCACAACGGCAGCTTGCTGTTAACGACGACAACTCCTAAATGCTAAAAGTGGTCAATAACAGAGATAAACAAATTGTTATATAAAGGGGATAAAATTGGTGTTATAAAAAATGTTTAAGGGTATACTTATCCTAAAAATCCCAACATTTTTTTACGTCGGGTCTCTAATCTTACGCTCTAAAGTTCAAAAAAGCTCTTTTTTATAGATATGCTCTAATCATGTAGAGTTTTTAAATGTCGCCTTACTAGATTTGAAATGACTTAAATACTCTTAAATGTTATTCACTAAATAGTAATAGGATAATATTATTTATTTTTTGTGATAGAAAAAAAGTCAATCAATGCTACCTATCCCTCCTCTCATTACTACTAATTAAACCCAAGCAGTTGGGTGACCACGTGACGGTTGTAGAGGATTTTTAGGATTCTATGTCACAAGTCATTCATGTATTGGTACCACATTTCATTCATCTATTGGGCCCAAAACGAATTTAAGGAAAATGCAACGATATATTGAAACATCCCAACTCCCAACACACCTCTTTAGTGGCCATGTGGCGGTTGTAAAGGATTTGTATAATTATTTTACCGTATGACATTCATGTATTGGTGTCACATGTCATCATCTATTGGGTCACATCGATTTTAAGGAAAATGCCTTGGTTGTATGGAACGTTCCAACTCCCAGCACGCCTCTTTGGGGAGCGTTCTTTGTTTTATATCAGACAATTGACTCTTTGAAAAAGCATTTGGGAAAGAATTACCATTCCATAGCTATCACAACTCTTTGAAAAACTTCTTGGGAAATGTAAGTATGTGCTTAAAACCAATGCGTCCTTTCAGGTTGTTGACGGTTGAGAAAAGGTCACAACTATTATATAAACTACAAGTCTTGTATTGAGCATAATGTTTACCCTCACGCAGGACTAGCGGTTGCTTGCCACAACCAACACCAGGGGGACTCTAGTTAGAATATTTACTATAGTGTAAGAGGTACATGGAGGTCTAAATTTCAGATTTAATCTTATTTTCCTTTATATGAACATTATGTAGTTTTTTAATGGGTATTTTGGGCTCATCATGCGACCTTATGGGTGCAATGCACTATTTCAAGAGCTACGCCTTGAGCTCGCGAAAGTATATGTGCTAGGGTAGCTTATTAGGAATATTGGTTATTTTAGATGCTCAGTTAGCACTTTAGATGATTATTTTATTAGTGATTTTAAGATCTATACTTCCACAATTTGTGTGTATGCGTGTTATTATTATTATTTTTTTGCATTCTCTAGTCGCCTTCCAATTACCACTGATGGTTGTGAGAGCCATTAGTGACTATTAATATGTAACAACAGCTGTGAATGCCATCCAAGGGCACTCATCAATTTCAAAGAAACTCTCTATTATGTCTCTTATTCATGGTTGAAGTCTTGGAGGGGGTACCAATGTCTCTTATTCATGGCTGAAGTCTAGGAGAGGGTACCAACAGATCTATAAAAGTGGAATAAACCCCATGATAAAGATTGATCCAAGCATCACAAATTTGTAGCTCATGTGAGAAGGTCCCTCTGACTTGCGATACCCAGCCTCACGACAACTTCTTCTCTTCCATCTTCTTTTTTATTCATATTTCTCTGGATCCAACTTTGGTGTCAGAGTAGGTTCCACATTAGAACGACTTTAATGGCAGATCTAAAAGAAGGCCATTTTTATTGGGAAATGTTTTGGTTCAATCATTTTTGGTTCTTGGATCTATGAAAGTTTCCTATTATGTTCAAGGTCCTGGCACCGAAATCTTGCTCACTGGAAAGAACCACAAGGCTTCACACATATTTTCATTCTTTTGGAGATCAAAGAATGGAAGGAAAACATTTCAAGTAATATCTAAAGAGTGTTGTAGGAAACCAAAATGATTCAATTAGTGAACCAAAGTTCTGCTCAACTTTTCAATATTTAGTGGGCTTGGATCTCGATTTTTTCCCGACGAATATATCGGAGAGAAACATCTACAATAATGAAATCAAGCAACCCATTTTTATTACTCTATCAAGAGATTCGTATGGTGATTCTCTAATTTTGATGGAATTCTTCACCATATATGCAATGAATAGATTAGAAGGTATCGAGGAAAAGAGAAGCAATTTTTTCAAATTTTTTGGAGTCTTTACTATCGCGAATGATGAGGATGAAGACGAATGTGGGGTTGTTTTACAGTTTTGATGAGATACTATAGGTGTATCTTGCAATATTACACCTTATTGAAATTGTGTTCTTTTCATTAAGAACAAGCCCGTGCTAGCTACCTAGCCCACTTCTTTGGCCTATTATGACTCAGCCCATTGTTATCCTGTTACGAGTCAAGCTATATTCAAGTCCACCAGTTCCGTTGGCTGTATAACACTCGTTTGGACTCTGATTTGTGCACTGTCAAAAGATTTAAGGGCACTCATCAATGGTAAAGAAACTTCGTTGACTGTATAACACCCGTTGGCTATATCTACATGTTTATTTGACACATCATTCTTTTGTCATGAGTGGATATCCGCAAAAAGTGAGAAAAATCTCATGATGGTGTATATGTGCACAATGGTAAATCCACTGATTAATGTGGTAAAACTTATGGGATACATATAACTATATTTGACTTTTATAGGGACTCCAAACACTTTGAACTTTGTCATAGAGGGTATATTCGTGTACATTGAAAAAACCTCCTGATTGTGTGTTAACATGAATGACATATTCGTGTATATTGAGAAAACATCATGATTGTGTTTTAACATGAAGGACATATGCAATGATGTTGTTAGAACCTCATGACTTTGACATCTATACTATATTATAAAGAATTAAGAGTCTACCTTTGATCCCCAAACGCCAATCCTTCCAATCCTATAAGTTATATTCTAGAGATGTCACGTAGCTTTTCTCTTTAATCCCCAACAATCAACTCTAATCCTTGGAATACTAGATTTTAGGGGGGGGGGGGGGAGGGAGAGAATTTTGGGGATTCTAATAAGAGGGGTAGTGAGAGAATGTAGAGACATATTGATCCGTTAGAGGGATTTTAAGAGATTGTGATAAGAGGGATAGAGATGTATCAATTCATGAGAGGATTTTAAGGGATTGTGATAATTAAGAGGGTTATATAGAGAGTGTGTAGAGATTTTTTATTTTTTTATTCACACTCGTGCATCACACAGGGTCTCTGCTAGTATTCATAATGGAAAATTTTCCAGATAGGAAGAGAGTTATGACATGTAATGACCCACATAGCCAAGTGAGAGATATTTGAGCACTTTCATGTCCAAGTGGGAGATGTTAGCACTAATGTCCATGAGAGCTATTCATGACTCTATGAATATATAACAACAATTGTGAATGTCATTTAAGGGCACTCATCAATGTTAAAGAAACTCCCTATTCTGTCTCTAATTCTTGGCTGAAATTTAGGAGGCGTCTTATACCAACAGATCTATAAAAGGGGAATGAACCCCATGAAAAAAATTGATCGAAACATCAGAAATTTGTAGCTCTTATGAGAAGATCCCTCTGAAATGCAACATTCAGCCTCACGACAATCTTATTCTCTTCCATCTTCTTGTTTATTCAGATTTCTCTGGATCCAACACTTGTCCTTACTATTTTCTTCTTTCTTCTCATTTTGTTCTCACATATTTGAAATCTTCAGATAATTTCATCAATTAATGTAGATAGAGGATGAGTTTCAACGTCTTGCCATTAAAGGGGTAGATTCCTATCTATGTATACGAATGACAATTTAACCCCCGCCCTCCAAAAAAACATAAAATAAAAAATGAGGTGGGAGAGTCCTTGCACTCGTCGCACACTCTCCCGTTAATGCACTCACTATTTCTTCTTGCTTGAGAGTGGAGGAAGGGAAGGTGGGGTTCTAGAGTTGTGGGATGGTTGGATCTGGGGTGGCAGGTGCTATTGTTGTTGGATTTGGCGTACATTATCATGGGTGGAATCCATGGCTATCTTGGGGTCTAGAGCCCCTATGTTATGGCTCTGTGTTAGAGGTATTAGGTTAATGTGTGTGAATAAACATAAAAGGAATAGAAGAGTGAATTTGGGTATAAAATGGATGTGCTTCGGTTTCTTATATAGTCTTCTAAGAGGGGAATTTGTGATTAGTTGACTCTTTTTGTAGGGACACCCATAATAGATCAATCATCTGAGTCATTATTCCCTGATTGCCAAACAGATAGAAAGCCTTCCTATGGGACGGTTTAGATCATTTGATGAGGCTAATTCTGTTTTGTTGATATTTTAGAATTAAATATACACTAATAAAAAATAACTATTGTTTTGCATGTGATGTCAAATTAGGCCTCTTTAGGAGAAATGTAGTGACTTTTAACCATTGAATGGTGGTTCGCTATTCGAGCTTGGGTTGGGGTTACCCATCCATAATTCCTATTCCTTAATGGTATAGATTTTGGTGGGTCTATTCCAATCGACTGAATGACCTTCAATGCTTTTAATTGTTAGGAAGTGCTTTTCAAATAGAAAATGAGAGGGTTGATAAAGAGCCTTTTACATTATATACACACCGATACCTACATAATTTTTAGTTAAATATTATAATCTTCTTGACTATATATAAAAAAGAGGATTCTCCATGTTCAAAACGTTGATGAAATATTTCATAATTCCAAAACTATCCTTTGCATAATGAGCCCTTATAACATGATGAAATTTTACAAAATTCCAAAATTACCCTTTGCATAATGAACCCTTAAAACGTGATGGAATGTACAAAATTCCAAAACTACCCTTTGCATAATGAACCCTTAAAACATGATGAAATTTTGCAAAATTCAAAAACTACCATTTGCATTATGAGTCCTTAAAATGTAGATGTGATTTTATAAAATTCCCAAACTACCCTTATCATAATCATAATCATTTATAAGACAAACACTTAATTAAATGTTGCTTGATTCCCATATTACCCCTCACTCATATATCTATTAGGCTTGAAATTCTCTACGGTTATGACCGGACTTCCTAGAGTACGCTTACACAACTGAGGTCGCCATGTGTCCCTTTTAATACTCTTTAACTATGTTAATATTCACCCACCCCTAAGGTGCACCCACTTATCATTGGATTTTAGAAAAAAAAATTAAACCCTAGGAATTAGTGAATTTTAACTAGGGTTTAAAAAAATTAATATTTTTTTCTTCTAAAAACCAAGGATAGGTGGGTGAACTCTAAAGGTATATGAATCTCAACCACAATTAGGGGTGTCAAAAGAGACACATGGCAACCTCAAGGGCGTAACAGGACTCCAACTATGGTTAAGATTCACAGACCCCTAATGTTCAGCCACTTATTCTTGGTTTTTAGAAAAAAAAATATTAATTTCTTCTAAACCTTGATTAAAATTTATTAACTGCATGTGTTAAATTTTTTTTCCATAATTTTTTTCCTAAAAACCAAGTATAATGGGTGAACCCTAGGGATGGGTGAATCTTAATCATAGTTAAGTAGTGTTAAAAGGTACACATGGCGACCTCAGTGGCATAACCAGACTCCTAGCTCTCTTGGCAAAATGCTCTAAAAGAAGAACGTCTCGTCAAGGCCCCGTCCGCCCCTTTACTTTGCTATACCCTAATGTCTCTAAAGTTTTTTGGTTCTTAAAATGTCCCAACATCATATTTCAATAAGCAACGTGTCTCTCAAAAAAAATTTTATCCAAAATGTCCCTCAAGTTTCTATACCCAAAATTTTTCCTTAATTTTTTTATCGGAATACCCTCACTAGGATTCCTCTTCTCGGTCTCTCTCCGCTTCCTCTCTCTCACATGCATCGCACGTGCTGCCACTAGTAGTGATAATGTCATTATTACTTTTTTTCTTCCCTGCAAATCCTTACTTAGTTATAATAGTACTAGCAAAAGGCACGTGTGATGCACGTGAGTGTACGCTCCTAATGATTGTAAAATAATAAATGGAATGACAGGCTTGGAAAACATGAATTCAAATATTTTGATATACAATACATCAAGTAAACTTTTATATGTAATATTAAAAAAAAAAAACGAATTAAAGTCTGGTGCATGATAAAGTATGAAACATACAAATATGTTTATTTAACAACCTAATATTAGAAATTTAAAAATAACAAAAAAAGAGTTCCAAATAAAAAGAGTGGGAGTAGCGGTTACATAGAATGGAAGTAAGGCGATAATAAACAAAATTTTATGTATCAATGGGGAGTGAAGAAGACCATTTGAGACACCGGGACATGCGACATCTCCTATTTCAAGCTTCATTCCTATCAGACGACTGTCAGTATAAAGATTAAATGTGCCAAAAGGCACATGTGATGCACGTGAGTGTACAATCTTGATAATTGTAAAATAATAAATGAAATGACAGGTTTGGAAAGTATGAATTCAATGATTTTGATATCCAGTACATCAAGTAAACTTTATATGTACAATAAAAATCGAATTGAAGTCTGGTACATAATAAAGTACAAAACATATAAATATGTTTATTTAACAACCTAATTTAGAAATTTACAAATATAAAAAAAAACCAGAAGAGTTTCAAATATAAAGAGTGGTAGTAGTGATTACATAGAATGGAAGTAAGATGATAATGAACAAAATTTTATATATCAATGGTGAGCAAAGAAGACAATTTGAGACATCGGGACATGCAACATCTCCTATTTCAAGCTTCATTCCTATCAGATGACTTTCAGTATAAAGATTTAATTTGCTAAAATTATTTGAAATACAATGTAGTATGAATACCTTAATAAAAGGTCGTTTGTCATAGATAGTAATAGTCATCTATAATGTTCATTTAATAATTGCAGATATGCCATGCAATGTCCCAAATTTCAGTATTTCAAGTAATTGATTCTAGAGTTTTTAATCCGAAATCAGGTTACTAAAGCATCAAGTAATTAAAAAATCAAGTTCTAATTAATTCAAACTGCTAATGTCATAAAAAAAATTCAATATATAGTCACATGCAAAACCTTGGAGATATATCATTCAAGCTTCCTACACACATTAGTGGGGGTGTATAACAATACTTGCACCCTCACTACACCTAATCCAGCCCCTAACTTATCTCTCAAAATCTCAAGTAGTGTACTCTCTTCCCTTATCTTATCTATGTAGGGGTGTATCCCAGGGCAGAGCTAAGATTCTCTTGCATTGGGGATTAACAATGGGTGGGGCGTAGCCCCAAAAATGATTTTTTGAAGGCCAATTTTATGGGACATCACATCTATTTTTGTCAATTTGTAAATAATAAATTTTTTTTCTCAAAATTTAAGAGAGGGCTACAGCGCCCCGTCCCCCAACTCTGCCCATTCCCCAGGCTACGCCCGTATTGACACAACCAAAAAAAAATTCCATAATTCATTGGGTTGAAGCCCCCTTGGGCCCCACGTGGCTCCACCCCTGGGTGTATCATGCATGATACACCCACACACTACCAAATCACTCACCACCCCTCTATCTCTATGGGTGCCAATTGCACGACCCGACAGTTTGGTTGGGCTTGGATTCTAAAGTCTGTGGTCATTTTGGTAAGCTTCTAATCGGGACTGGCTTGGCTAACTCGACCTGATTTCCATTTAGTCCATCGGAAAAAAATTTACACATGATTTTTTAGGTGGGCTAGCCTGGCGCAGACCGATTAATAAGTGGGCAGACTCGACCGATTTATTAATCGGGCTAAGTCGGGCTCGACCTAAACCTGGCCCATTTACACCGATATCTTTCTCATCCTTATCTGTCTAATCCCCCTACATCTCTCCTTTTTTCTCATCTCATCACCACCCTCAATTATATTCTCTCTCTCTAGGGGTATATCAATCATGATACAACCATATGATCATTCTAAAAGTATGCCTCTTTTTAATTTTAGAAAAACAGTTCTTAGGGGGCATACATCGAATCTCAAGATCTGACTAAGATTCTAATTGATTTTATTCAAGGAGAGTAAAAATCACAATACCTTTGCGACTTTGAAATTGTTAAGTCAAATCCACGATAAAAGCAATACCGGCAAAACTTCACAAGTGTCAAGTCTCCTTCGCAATCCACACGGACCTTCTTTTTCTTTAAAGCTTTCTCTAATGGAAGTTAATGACCCTTCCAAATATCCAGCTCCAGGATCTTGAATAAAAGATCCAATCTTTTATTATAAAGAACATTTCTTGATCTTCAAAAACTAATAACACAAGAGAAGAAGAAAATGGGGCAAAGGGGCTAGACCGTACACCACAAGGATTGGGAGAGAGGGGCGTGAGATTGAGGAGATGAGACGGATTTCCAAATCTGGAAATTTGTGGAAAAATAATAATGTCCCAAAGCCTTGGACGTCCTCTCTTTAAATAGGCTACCTTGGGTTGGTTGCAACCCAAGTTTTCACTTTCTAATCCAATTAGAATTCCTCAAATTAGTTTCCTATTTGGTTTCTCCATAATTAATTAGGAATAATAAAAAATAGAAACTAATCTATAAGGTGTTTAATTAATTAGAAACTAATTAATGATTAACAATAAAGTAATCTCCATGGAGTGGGCGTCCCACCCCAACACGCCACATCATGGGTTCTTAACCCTTTGGTCACGTTTAATATTCTTTTAAAATATTCCCCAATGGGTCCTACCCATTTGGTTTTTCACATCTAATGTGATTCTACCTTTTAGAGCTTCACTATACCATATAGTGATTTCTTAGAGAAATAAATTAATTTAATAAATTATTAAATTAAATACTTTAAGAAAGTCCTTGTGTGTGGGATCTAAAGGGATCTCCTATTTCCGGTTGTGGGACCAAGTACTCAACCTTTTGGTTAAAGCATTGTTACTAGGAAACACCTTTCCTACACTCCATTAGGATAATAGAATGTTATCTATATCCCTAGACTTCCACTATTCACAATTAATGTCCATTAACACAATGTGATTAACCCCCAGAAAATAGAAAATTACTTGCAGGTATTTCTATCTCAAGATTTGTTTACAGATCAGTCCCTCCACTTCCAATATTGTTATAAGCTTACGAGACAATATCTAATACTGTCTTTAATCCCTGGCTTATATTGAGAACTCATTCTCTTTGATACTTTTAGTCAAACTTAGACTTGCAAAACATCTTAAAAATTCTTTAAAAGAAATAATAATAATTACATTTCTTTTATACAGAAAATAAATTCCTCGATAAAACCATTTCATCGATAAATACCAGCGCTGGGTTTTTCAAGTCCGGTTTTGACAAGTATCAACTCAATATTATTTACTCTGTAAGAGTAGTGGAATCCTTGTTGAGGGTACACACACTTCTTCCAGTACAGCGTACATAACCCAACGAGCCCGTATTTAGTCCGGTGTGTTGGACATTAACGATTGGCTACATCAAAGCTACATAGGCAAATACTAGAGTAGATGTCGACCTCTCAGGTTAAGGACAATCTGTTAAATGGACTACCCTAAATATAAAGACAGTATATTTCTAAGGGTATCCACTGAGTGATCCAGTTGCAATATAAGTACTTCTTACTTATATCCACATCTTAGTCAAGAGACCATTCTCTCAGTGATTGAGATTCATCACTCTATCATATGGAACTAACAATGTGTAAGTTATTAGGAATACATTGTCCAGATGCATCCTGATTAACTTAGAACAATTTTAGGTCTACAAGGAACCAGAAAAACCATATCTCCTTAGCAATCAGTTATCAACTAATTGGATGGTTTTCCTACAATATTACCTAAGGGATAGAGTAGTCTCATCCAATGAGATACTTTCGATATATTACCCAATGTAGAAGACAATGTGTGAATGTAAAATATGCATTTATTGATTTTGAAATAGATAATACAATTCCGGAATGGCTTTGTGGGCATACATGTCTAACACATTCACCACCCCTCTTTCTCATCCTTATGTCTCTATTCTCCCCCCACTTTTGTACTCTCTAACCACTCCCCCTCTCTCACCCATTCCATACCAGCAACCTCTTTTGGACATTTGGAAGGCATTTGATGAGCAATACCTCTAATCAAATGACCATGTTTCCTCATACGTTTGAAGCTATTGCCAACATTAGAAGTTTGGGTATTGTTTTCTAGAGGAACCGAGCTTGGATGGATTTTAACCAAACATAATTTGAACTTGATCCAATATCATATACATGGTAAAATGATGAGTTCATTTTACATGTACAAGGACTAGGTATAACCAATTAATCATCTTTGTTGCTACATCGTTAGGTTCCAATACAATGTCGTTGTCTTGGATCTGGAGAAAAGGCAGGCGGTGGTCAGCTGGTGGGTTGAAAACTTGCTTATAGGTCCCTTTGTGTTTGCATTTGTAATATGACTGGTTATAACCAAAACCTTGCATCCAAATATCTCCTAACACTTGCAGCAAGCCCACATTAGGATTTGGAATGACAACCACCAATTATTGCAATGAATGGTTAAAAGGGTGGTTTTCCAATGTGAGTTTCCAACGTGATGTCCACGTGAGTTTCCAAGGTGGGGACTGCATGAATGCTTCTCCTTTGTAACCTAATTTTATTTCTATAAAAGCTGATGTTTGGATCCCATAGATTAATTGAGAGGATGAGGTCTAACATGAAATTTTGAGAGTAGGCACATAGATCAAACTTGCTGAAAACAATATAATTAAGATTAAATGTAGTGAATGAGTAAAAGGAATGTACCTTCGTAGTCAATTGAGAAAAGATTCCTATAGTCCTATTGAAGACGAACTAGAGAAATCAAAGAAGAGAGAAGATAGGAATAAATAACTGAGGGGATCATGGCTTTTAGAAGGGGTTATAGGTAGTTATTTTTAAAAATTACATTTATACCCTTTTTAAAACTAACTCATGTAGGACTAGACTATATAATAATACTAAGATTTTCTTGTCATTGTTAAAAGATTCAAACAACTTTTTTACCCCTACCTCTCTCATTATAATAGTAGATATAGATAACTCTTTTTTTAAAGGAAGTAAAGTAACACCTAAACACCAAAGACCTTCTCTTGACTCCCACCTCACCCCTCTTTTTTGAGGGGTGTGAGTGGTTAAAAGCTTTAGTTGAGATTGTAAGGGCTGGGTGTGTGCGTGTGTTTTACCAAATGAGATCGCATCATAACCAATCGCGATTGAATTCGGGGAGAGTTCAATCACACCCACAGATCAACACATGTCCCTTTGAACCCCTATAATCATTGGTTAAGATTCACTAATCCTTTGAGTCAATAATCTAACCTAGCCCCTAGGGTTAAATTTTTTAGAAAGAATTTCTAAAACTTAAGGTTAGATTATTGAACTCTAAAGATCAGTAAATCTTGACCACGGTTAATAAGGGTTAAAAGGGACACGTGTAACATGTTGACCAATGGGTGTGTTTGAATTCTCCCTGAATTCAATCGCGATTGGTTAAGATTTTTTTTTATTAGATAACCTAAATAACAGCTTCGGTTTACCTAGGACTCAGGCATCCACACATCATTGGGCACCTGACGATAAAAAGGGGAGAAGTCATTTCATTTTCTCCCATGATTTTGACTTCTCCCCACATGATATCTCTCCCCCTTTAAAACGCCACATACCCAATAAAGGACCTCGGGTATCCATCAGAGGTAAACTGAAGTCATATATAACACACACTAACATTCACTCACAACACACACCTGGTGACGCCCCACACAACCTTAGAAAAGGGGATGAGATTTGATGTGATGATTGTAAGCACCCAATATTTACACTCTGCTTAACCATGGTTAACCTCCCTTAAACATGGCCAGCTCCAGTTGAGTCCCTAGTTATACCCTAAAGCCCAGGCAAACCCTAAAACCCAAACCATTCGGGCTCAAGGCCCATTTTAGTCTAAAACCCTTAAGCCCTAGATCAAACTCTAGGCTAACCCTAGGTAAACCTTATACCTAACCCTAGGCCTAGCCCTAGTCTAAACCCTAGCCAAACCTAGGTTATAAGTCCCATGGGCTCAAGGCCCACTAGAAAGTCCAAGTCAAAAAACCCCAAAACCATAGTAAACCCAGGCCTTTGTGGGCCCAAACAAAGGCCCACAAACCATAGGGGTCTATTAGGGTGGGGCCTACCCTTAAAAATTAGAAAATCAGGGTGTAAAAAAACCCCTAAATGGCAAACCCCATCTTGCTTTCGGCTCAAGTGTGTAAGGGTGTGGCCCAAAATGGCAAAAATTATCTTTGGCGGTAATTGGATTACTGCCACTCTGCAAATGGCTTTCTTCAGCAATGACGGTAATCTAATACCGTCACTTCAGTATTTTCTGCAAAACGCGTATCAACAGCCTCCTTGACACATTGGGGCGCCCCTGGTTGGTTCCCCACACCTGGGGGAATGACCTTAGTGCCCCCAAGGCCTTCCCTCACTAATATAAAACCCCCACCTCGACCTCAGTTCAAACACTCCTGAATTTCCATAACCAAACCCTATTGGAATCCGGTTAACCTTCACCGAGCCTTACTCCGCCTTCTTAAGCCTTTGACCTCCACTTAGCAAGGTCTCAAACCACCCCAAACTTCGCTTCGCACCGCTGCCAGCCATCACCACTTGCCACCACCCTGCGTAACTGCTGCCAAAGGAAAACCAGAGGATATATACCCCCCCTCCTCTTACTGCTTTCTTATCCTGTCATTATCATTTTAAGGGATCCCTGGTTCTGTTCTAGGGACCCCTGGACCTATTCCAAGGGTCCCCATTTCATTTCTACCTGCTGTTGTAGTTCTATAGCCAAGGACAGGGGTCCCCCTACCTTAACCGTAGGCATGGGGGAGCTCCCTCGAAGTGTTTAGCTTTGGTGCAACACCCCTACCATTATGAAACTCCCCTATAGGTTCTAGAGGTCCCTCAGACCATGAGGGAACCTCTGGTAATCCACTGTGCAGCCCCCAGTAGGGGGATATTGTTTTATGAAAATCCCAGTAAATGGCGGTAGTCCATCTACCGCCATTTTGGACTCTACCCTTTAACAACCTGTTAACCATGGTTAAGATAGGTCCTGGTCCATTCCAAGACCATGGTCATGACCCTCAGTCTCGTGGCTATCTTCCATGACGAACCCAACCCTTAACTAGTGGTCTAACTCTGGTTAAAATGCTCACACACCCACTGTCTCTTAATGGCAGTAGTCCAACTACCGCCATTTCAGGCTGTTTAACGAAGCATGTTTGGCCCACTATGGGGCCCACATATGACCTCCTCCCTAGGCCCACCAGGGTCATACCCAGAGTTCAGGCTACATCCTTGTACTCTCAGTTTTTCATGATTCATTCCCTAACCCTAGTTAGTTCAGTGCAAACCAGGGTTAAAAAAAAATTGATTGAATTGAGGTAATCTGATTACCTCCATTTTTAAATTTTGGGCTTTGTATAGGGCCCAGACCAGGTAGGGGCCATTCTAAGCCCTACCATGATCCCTGGGCCCACTTTTGGCTAAATTTGACCCTTAACCATGGTTAAATCTATCATTTGTTAACATTTAACCATGGTTAATCGCCCCTTAACCCCACAAAAATCTGGAAAAATAATTAAAAAATCAGATTTATTTCCTAGATTCCAGAAATATCCTATGTGACCATTTTTACTTTGGTTAGAGCCCTTAACCATGGTTAAACACCATGTTTGGTTAACTTTTAATCATGGTTAAGCAGCCCTTAACCTGAAAAAAATCTGGAAAAATACTTAGAAAATCAAGAATATTCTGAGAAGCCCAAAAATGGTCTTCTTCGATCATTTTACCATGGTTAGCAATCCTAACCATGGTGACCAACCCCTTAACCATGGTTAAGCAATCCTTAACCTTGGAAAAAATCTGGAAAAAATAAAAAAAATCGAAAAAATCCAAAAATACAGTTTTGGACCTTTTTACCATGGTTAGCAATCCTAATCATGGTTAGTTTGACCTAACCCCGGTTAGCACCTAATCTTGGTCAAACTATGTCTTAGCCTACCGGGTTTCTTTTTGGCTTACCGGGCCCAAACCCTAGTCTACCGGATTACCCCTTGACCTATCGGGTCCAATACCTTACACTTGACCAACCCCGGTCAACCTAACCCTAGTCTATTGGACTAGTCTATTAGTCACCCTTGGTGCACACACACACCACTAGCCTTGGCACAGGTTCAAGTGCTACAACTATGTTCAGTCTGATCTCACCCCTATGTGAGTATGTAGGCAACCCAACCTGGGTTCGACCCTAGTTAACTCTTATTTCTTAGATTATTATTAGCTTAAACACTTTGACATTCGATTAATTTTGACATTTAAATTGGCTTAAACATAGCAAGTAGGGAACCACTGAAAAGTGGAAGTGCCGGGATGCCTAATCCCTTCCCCAGACTTAACCGAACCTTTTACCCTGATCTCTAATCGAATACAAAGATTTTATCCAACCTTCCCGGGAACTTATCCATTCTGAATGAATAAATGGCGACTCTAAACTCGTGAGATTTTTTAGAATTCCGAAACTCGCGCTCACAAGGATAGCCAGACAAAAACCATCCGGTGATGGGTTGATGATGTGGGACAGGAGGTGATAAAAAGGAGGAAGATATCAAATGAAGAGAAGTCAAAAAAATAAGGGGGAAATGAAATGACTTCTCCCTTTTATTATGCCGCCATAGGATGGTTTTAATTAGGCTATCAACAAATCAAATCTCATCCCGAAAAAAGAGGTTGGTGGGGCTCTTGGTGGCGTTTGTTAACACTAGTCTAAAATGAAGTGCTTATTTGAAAATTATGCTTAGTTAGACATTAAATTGTTAAGTTGAAGGTTAGTTGCATGTTTACATTTTAGAGATTTTAGGGATAAAAACCTCTACTTTAAAAAGTATCTATGATTATTTGAAAATTATGCTTAGTTAGACTTTAGATTGTTAAATTAAAGGTAGTTGCATGTCTACATTTTAGAGATTTTAGGGATGAAACTAACCTTCAACTTAACAATCTAAAGTCTAACTAAGCATAATTTTCAAATAACCATAGTTACATTTTAAAATAGAGGTTTTTACCCCTAAAATATCTAAAATATAGACATGCAAATAACCATCAACTTAACCATCTAAAGTCTAACAAAACATAATTTTCAAATAAGCACTTCATTTTAGGTGGCATTTGGTAACTCTAAATAATAAGAGCTTAGTTGAGTTTTAGAATGTTTGATAATAGGTTTATTAAACCTCTAGAAACTTTAAAAGTATATGAAAATCCTCTAAACAAATAAGTAGCACGGGGTAATTTATTTTTTGGGTCTAAAGCTTTAGAGGTTATTTTTAAAAACTTTTTTTTTTAATTATATGTGAGTAGAGTTTCCAAACACACCCTTAGACTAGTGTTAACAAACGCCACCTTAATTGAGGAAGGGTGGGTTTATACGCAAACAATTCGATCTCCCTCTGCACACACTGTCAGACCTAAGGTTACGGGTAGGAAAAAAACCAGGTATTTCAAATGCTATGATGCTACTCTGTTAGACTGGAATAGAGCATCTACCATGATGCTACTCTGTTCTTATCCATGTTTGTTATGCCGTCTCCCAGATAGGTATCAGTTGGACATTTTTTCCTCCATTATAAAGCCCAGGTTGAATTTGGGATTCAACAATGTTGGAACCCTTTCTCTTCCTTGTACATGCATTGATTCTTCCCTGCCTTCTGACCCCTTTTGTATGCATATTTTCTCATCAACGATCTAAGAAAACTTTTTTTTTTTTTTTCAGATTAAGGAGCTCTTCAAATTTTTGCAAGGCCAAGGCATTGGTTGGATTCGAAATTCCTGCAACAGAGGTTGGTAGACAGTAGAAGTGTGGAATGTTGGCAATCATTTTTTATTTATCAATTGTATACAGTAGAAGTGTAGAATTAATTAATGTTAGTTGTTAATTTGTTATTTTGTTACAAGTGATGAATGTTGCAATTAAGTTACAAGTGATGAATGCTGAGTTGTTTTTTTTATGATGAATATTTGTTCATCTAAGTTATGTGCATTCTTCATATTTCAAATAAAATGCTTGATATATATTCTTAAACTCTTATATATATATATATATATATTTATTTATTTATTTTTATCGCCTTGGCACCGCCTAGACAAAATATGGTAGATTTTATGATCCCATTAGTAGTTTATTGCAGGAGGCAAGCTCGAAAGCTAGTATTTCCCATTACAAAATATGGTAGATTTGGCTACTTTATTTATTTATTGAGATGATTACGAGTGTATATTATTTTAGGACATGATATGCATGGGACCCCCTTCATTTACATTCTGCCTGATATCAGGCGATTGGCCTTCATCGATTAAATTCTAAGGTTATCTTGTGTTCTTTTTTCTATAAAATAATTTATGCTTCTTTTTCAATATTTGTTCATGTTAACCTTTGCACTCTTTTTTCCTTAGGCAGTATTTTTATACTTAGCTGCAGTTTCTTATCCTTTTTTTCAAATTTGCAGATATCTGATCAGGAAATAGATATCAAGTAATTTTTCCGTAATGGGTGGTCAGAGAAATAATCATGGAAATGGAAAGCGATCTCATTCTCAACCTCAATATGCCGACAATGGAGGAAGTAAGAGAAGAAACCCCCGTGATGATAGAGACCAGTATGCCCCTGGGCCAGAAGATACTGTATACCGTTACTTGTGCCCTGGGAGGAAAATTGGAAGTATAATTGGTAAGGGAGGCGAAATTGTTAAGCAATTATGGTCAGAAAGTCAGTCAAAGATTAAGATTGGCGAGACTATGCCAGGCTGTGAGGAGCGGGTCGTTACTATCTTTAGTTCAAGTCAGGAAACTAATGCCTTTGAAGATCAAGATACCGATGATTTTATTTTCCCAGCGCAGGACGATCTCTTCAGGGTACATGACAGGCTTGTTGCTGACGAGCCACCCATAGATGAAGATTCCGAAGAGGCTCAACGAGTTACTCTTAGGCTGCTCGTGCCATCTGATCAAATTGGATGTGTTATTGGGAAAGGTGGACAAATAATTCAAAACATACGTAGTGAAACTCGCATTCTTAAAAGTGAACATCTGCCTTCCTGTGCTCTGAGTTCTGATGAGCTTCTCCAGGTAATGTGGGCCTTCTTTCTTTTGTGTCCCCTTATTTTGGTTGCATTCTTATGCCTACGCTCTTTTAGTCTTGATCTTGTATACCTGTAATATACTAATATGTGACCTATGCAAATACCTAAAAGATTTGAATTGAAATTAAATATTATTGCTATAATGCCTCAAATTACCAGCTGAAGACCTCCATTCTTTGATTGCTCTCCTAAGTTTCTTCTTGTAGATAATAGCACATTGTTTGTCTTGTGTTTTTATAAAAATCTGAGTGAACTTAAGATGCCATTCTTTTAACGACATTATACGTATATAGTTATATGGCAGTCTTACTGTTCTTGAAAGTGCATGTGTATCCTTTGGGGACAGGATGTCATACATAGTTTTAGTATTTAATATATGTCGGCTATATTAGTTGAACACTGCATCATCATTTCTGTCCCTTGTTGAGACTTGAGAGTACCGATATATTATGAACTACCAATCTGTTAGGGTGTTTTAAATACATTTTGTTGGTGTTATAAATTGATCATTTGACCTGAATGAAGCTTACTCAAAATGTTTTTGGCTTCAGATATCTAGGGAAGCTTCAGTTGTGAGGAAGGCTCTTTATCAAGTAGCATCTCGCCTTCATGATAACCCATCCCGATCCCAGCATCTGTTGACTGCTTCCATGTCGAACATGTATCAGGCCGGTGCTTCTTTCATGGGTCCAAATGCCGGTGCTCCAATCATGGGTTTAGCTCCATTGATGGGTCCTTATGAAGGATACAAGGGAGGCACTGGAGACAAGGGAGGCACTGGAGACTGGTCACATTCTCTTTATCCTACTCCAAGGGATGAAGCTTCTGCAAAGGAATTCTCTCTTCGTTTGGTTTGTCCAACTGGAAACATAGGAGGCGTGATTGGCAAAGGTGGTTCTGTCATCAAACAAATCAGACAAGAATCTGGGGCATATATCAAGGTTGACAGTTCCGCCGCTGAAGGAGATGATTGCATAATATCAATCTCAGCGAAGGAGGTGTGCATTTGATATATTTGTCTATGGATTTTGCATGGACAACTAAATGCAGTTTTTTTTTCATTTTATGATAATATTCTAACAACTGCTCTCTCAGTTTTTTGAAGACCCGATCTCTCCAACTATCAATGCGGCCGTGCATTTGCAGCCCAGATGTAGTGAAAAAGCTGAAAGGGAATTGGATGATTCTTCAATTATGACCCGCCTACTTGTGCCAACCTCACGGATTGGCTGCCTTATTGGTAGAGGGGCTATCATCTCTGAGATGAGGAAGCTCACGAAAGCTAATATCTGAATACTTTCAAAGGAAAACCTTCCTAAAATTGCATCCGAAGATGATGAGATGGTGCAGGTAAAGGCATATTTATACCGCGTCTGGATATGTATCTTCTGTTCATTGCATTGTTCAATACATCAGCTGTATGGCTGTATGTTCTTGTATTTGACAAAACTATACATTGTTTCTTTGTATGCTGAACAGATCACTGGAGACCTCGAGGTTGCTAAGAATGCTCTAGTGCAAGTAACTACACGGTTGAAAGCCAAATTTTTTTTGAGAGAGGGTGCATTATCTGCATTTCCACCTGCTCTTTCCTACCTTCCCATGTCCGCAGATGTTCCAGATGGTTCAAAATATGGAAGTAGAGATAGTAAGTTGCATGGACGTGGATACTCTTTTTATTCTGGCAGATATGGTGGTTCAAGTGATATGCCTCCCAGTGACAGTTATGGGAGCTATGGTGGCTCACAGGTAATGTTATATATGCAAATTACATATATTCTTTATTCTTTTATTGGTGTTATTAATTGGATGTTGGTGGTTTACCATGGTATGTGATTTATGTTCTGTTAGATGCTGTTCATGCACCTAATTGCAATGTAATATGTGCAGGAGTTATTTAATATTAATCTGTTGATCATTACCTTGATATGTGAGCCCTCTTCTTTTGTTTACTATGAATTATACTTCATTATATTCTTTGCAGAGAGGTGGTGGCAGCAGTGGTTATGGAGCATATGGCGGCAACTCTTCAGGCCCCCTTTCTGGTAGCGCAGTGTAAGAAGTATCTTTGTTGACAGCTCTTGGTATTTTTTCTTTCATTTTCCCCTTATTAAATTTTTTTTTTATATTACCTTAATTTTTTTTTCTTGCTTATTATGTCTTTATTACTATTTTTTTGGTGGCCCAATGTGAGCGTTGATATCAGTTATCTATGATAATATGCTATCTATTTGTGTTAGTGATTGGGGGTGTTTGGGCACTATTGCACGTCACAATGGAAGATTCTTTCCAAATCCATTTGAGAGTCCCCTATGGGATTTATTCGAGGATTACCGGGGATTTATGTGAAATATTTCTAATAATTATTTTGGTCAATTTTGTCTTGTTTGTAAACGCTGGTGTTTGTTCATCTCCTTTGGGTCCTGATTTTTAGCTTCTGTTACCAGGTTATCTGGTCAAACCCCTGTTTCCCATGGGAAATATCACGGTTATTAGAGTCTCCGGTGATTAGGTCATGCAGGTAGATCATTGTCTCCCTTTACGGTTCTGTCCTTTGGATTAAATAGCAAGTGACTTTGATATATTCTAGTCGTGCAATGGTATACGACAATTTGCTATCTTAACCTAGCCAACCGTCCTATATTTAGATTTCTGATGCTCCTGTTTTCCCTTTGTTGCCTTCCCTTCCCATCAAAACAGCTGAGATCTACGAAGCCTGAAGCCAGCCTACAGCCTCTTTTGATGAAGCCTCCAGTCTAGACCAGAAGGCCAGATGAACAGGGTTTGTGAAACTTATGGCCCACCTTTGAAGCTTTGTTTAGGAGGAAAAGCATTATCTGGCGATATTCACTATCCAATCTTTCATGGCCTTGACACCACTCCTTACTGAGCTCTATATTGTATACCTTTGAGGGCCTATGTAGAGTCAGCCAGCATGCCTTATTAGTTGTGTCAATTTTAAGTACTTTTCTGTAAAACTACCTATACTTGGTTGCCATGTCTGTTTTTATCCTTGGTGATTCTAAATAGGATATTGGCTTTTAATGTTGATGAGATACTAGGTCTCATTTTTATATTTTGGACTCTTAATGACTGTTTAGTCTAGGTAGTAGAACATTGTAAACTTAAGATATTAGGCTGATGAAATGCAGGCATTAATGTGTTGTCGTCAGCCTTGTGTATTAACCTCGTTAAGGGCTCTTTCTTTTTTTAATTTACCTACCTGGCTTATGTCTTTACATCCAATTTACTTTGTACTTTTGGGTTTTAATGCACATTCAGTTGCTTACACGCATACTTTGCTGCTCAGAAATGCTTTTGCTTCCAGTTCCCTTGGTTGGGATCGCATACTTTGTTGCTCACAAATGCTTTTGCTTCTAGTTCCTTTGGTTGTTCTCGGCAAGCATTGCTGTTTGTCCCTTTAGGATTGACATTGTTTTTTAGAATGCTATTTTTAATATTTATTTATTTATTTATGAATGTGGGTTGGAGTTAACAACACAAAAAGCTATGAAGCTGCGAATTGCTCAAACGTTAGGTGTATTGGCATTTTCGTTCGTGTTTAGGTTAGTTTTGGAGGCTGTGGTCTGAAGGCACAATCTCTACGGAAGGTAAATTGCACTGAGTCTGATGCATATTCTGAACTTCAGATCAGTTTTGGAGGCTGGTTCGGAGATTTGTTGGTAGCGATATAATCAGTTTAGAGGGTAGGTTTATTCTATGCATCATGTGCTGCATTTTCATCTCCATTTTCTGGTATTGATCAAATGCATTTTAATTGTTATATTCCTTTAATTTGACAGGTCCTACGAGTTATTGGTTGTCTGGGCAGAACAAGCAGGTAAGTTGTTCTGTGGCTTGGCACATACCGAGTAGTTATATATGTGCTATAATAGTTAAGGTTTGGGGGAACACAGGATCTATATATATATAGATCTAGATAGATAGAGTCATTCTAGGGGTACTCCCAATTTATACTCCCTGCTTTTACACCCTATCTAAACCATTCTTTAAAAAAGATCAATGGTCTAAATAATGCATTAGTGACATCATTTACAAAAAAAAAAAAAACACCAAAATTACACATTCAAAAAAAGAAAAAAACACTCTCACACCTCTTATCTCTTCTTCCTCTCGTTCTCCTTTTCACGGCCCTCTGCCTGTGGGTTCCATTAAAAAATGCTGAAGTCATCTAAAAATAGGTAATTAGGTTGCATTTGCTTCTTCATGTTTAGTAGTTTTCATGGGAGTGTTTTAGTGTGGTGTTTTAACTGGTGTTTTCAGAATCAGATTGGATTTGAACCGGTAGAGTGGCTGGTTCTCGGCTCGACCGTGTCTTTTTATTAATAATTTTTTTTTTCCATTTTCCCTCTTTTCCTGTCCGGTTCTATGGGTTCTACTGTTATTTTTAACCCCTGTTCCCCAGTTGAACTGGTCGTATCTGGTTGGTCCTGTCGGTTCTTAATACATCCCAGTTTTGAGAGGTTTTGGAACCAGCGACCTGGCCGGTTCCCGGTTTTACCGGTTCAATCGGCTGGTCCGGTCCGGTTTTAATAACACTGGTTTTAACCGAGGGAGGATGAAAATTTCATCCCTCAACTGATCACCACATAACCTGTCTGGCTTTTTTTTTTCACCAGAGAAGAAGACTATTGAAACACCTCATATTATAATTGTTATAATGATGAATAAGCCGTTATAATTATTATAATGAGTATGGTTATGGGAAGCCTCTGTCAGCACTATTGGCTTTTGTTATTATAAACCTTGTAAGAAAGAAGCTCTTAGTAAAAAACAAATGATAATTCCAAATGAAAACAGTAATCTTTGCACTAGAATCAAGTTGTTTTCTTGAGGGAACCACTTAGAGCTGCTCTGGTCTTCATCCACTCCCGCTCTGATACAACACTCCTTATGAAGGGGGAAAACTCACCGATGCCAGCGTCCTCCATATAGGTGTTTTCTTTGGTGTCCAATGAATTTTCTTTTCTGGTAGTTGGGTAAAAACATCAATCATCTTTCACAATCTGTAAATTCTCCAGTAGATATATATAGAGAAAGAAAGATCTGAGAGAGATGAGGATGAGATAGAGAGAGAGAAATCGAAGGTCGTGGGGAAGGAGAACGGGAGGCCGTGAAAAGGAGAACAAGCTGCCGTAAATAGAAAAATGGGAGGAAGAAGAGAAAGGCGTGAGAGTGTTTTAGGTTTTTTTAAATGAAGGGTAATTTTGGTATTATCCTCTTTTTGTAAAGGATGCCACCTAAGCATTATTTAGACCATCGATTTTATTTAAAGAACGGTTTAAATAGGGTGTAAAAGTAGGGAGTTCAAATTGGGGAGTACCCATATACTGACTCATACTGTCTGTAATATAGGAAAGCTGCATGCACATGGGTATACTCCTAGGCATTGTTTTTCAAGGGTTTTGAACTCAGGTGGTCTGTTGCAGGTCTTACCAACTGAAAAGCATCAGTTCAAACACAATCCATTAGCTTACCTAGCAACTGAGTTCCCCCCCCCCATTTTGTGTTAATTTGGTCTATATTTCCCTTGCAATGACCCACTGCTATTATATTTTTTTTCTTCTTGGCTTATTCAACGTGAGAAAATCTTCTCTACTTTTTTTGATAGTTAACCGGACATGTTTTTCGCTTGATTTTAGTTCTGTATTGTTTCTCTATATCCGTGAAGTGTTAATTCTGTTTCGATGGCATAACGCCATCGTTGAATGTTTATTGTCCCATAATCCATTATTAGGTCATAGCTGAATGCTTATTGGCTGGAGCTTAGATCTATTGATCTATTAGTCACCTTGACCATTGACGTATAGAAACCATAACAAGTGCACGGTTTGGGTTGCACACTGTTTCTCACATATTTGACCACTCTCAAGTCACCTGGGAAATGAGTTTCACTAGAAAATAATAATAAGTAACAATATAGTAATGTTGTAGTGCTGTTTATGCTCTTACTCTTTATTGGTAATCTATACATTTATTCGCGTTAGATAAAGTTGTGTGAGATTGCTATACTTGTGGTAAATTTTGCGAAGAGAGTAGAAGCAGAAAGCAGGGAAGGTCAATGTGAGCTGATGATGTCTGTTTGTTCAGCTAATGAATGTTAGTGTTGTGATGTTAGGAGACTTTCATGTAGAAGATTGCAACTAGGCAATTGGTTGATACCAGAGGGAATTAGGTGTAGGCTTTTTAAATGTTATTCAGAACACATTATCTTTATCATGCTTGTTTCAACTCGGCATTTGATGTGCCCAGGGGTGTAGCACAGTGGCCGAAGGACGAACCGTAAACCTAGAGGTCTTGAGGTCGATTCCTGGGATCCCCTCAATATTGGTTGTATGGGTTGGGGGTATTCCCTATGCAGCATGTGTGACTAGTCTGTGTGACTAGTCTGAGTCTTTAAGGCGCAGGATATCCACATTTATCAAAAAAAAATTAAAACAAATCGTGGTTCATTTGTTGGCATGTAATAATGAGGTCCCACTGAAAAGGGCTGTGTAGGTAGTGAGTAGTGACTAAAAAGAGTGAAAAAAACTTGTAAGTGCTTTGGTTGTTGCTCTAGGATTATCTTCTATCTGTTGGTTCCTTACTATTTGTTGATTAATTGGTAAAGCAATTATTTGATTAGTATTTTTTTTTGCCAATCTTCCCTGGTTTGAATCTTAACAAACAGTCTGTTGATACTGTAGTTAAAAATTCATCTTTTTGGAAATAATTATTATTTTACCTTTTGCTACCAATGCTAAGGTAAGACCTATTGTTTATAGAACCGGACTAAACATTGACCCGATCAAGGGATGGGTGGGTCTAAATCGGTTGGACTGGCGCAATTTTGGTTGACTCAATGATGTCAAGTGATGTTATAAATTTAAAAATAAAATTCAGTAATTTGGTCTCTTCTCTTTTATTCTCCTTCAAGAGTCCGTTCTTTTGTTGAGATATATAAAATCCAGCACTTTGCAAATTTTGTCATTTGATAATATGAATTATCTTGAGAGTTAGATGCATTGTGTTTTTCATTTCTTGGATTGCAATTCTCAGGGCTGTTGAATGATTTCAAATTTCACAAAACAGTATGATTGCATAATTAATTATGTTAGAAATCTTGACAAAGTGATTCAAATTTAGTAACTAATCATGAAAAAGTGCAAAGTGCCAAGCTACCCTAAATTGAGAGATTTAAATAATACATTACTATAGCTTAAATAAAAGAAAAGCTAACTTGTAATTGAAAGGAAAACTCATCATTGTAAAATTCTAATAAAATAGAACACAGTCAACTCTTATATAGTGACCTGTAACCCACATGGTTACAAGAGGAATTCTACCCAACTTAGGACATTTATAGTGATGTGAATATGGAATTTCAGGGCAAATATGGGACACACAAATGACTAAATCTGTAGATGAATTTACTTGAACTATCTATACTTGATCAAATGGATAGTGCCATGATTAATCTAAAATGACTAGTATAATCTGAACAAGCAAATGGGTGTTTAACTTATCTTAGTCAACCTGATTCGATCATCCATATACCCAGTGTAGGGATGCCAATAGGCTGGACTTGGGCTACTGTCATACATGGTTATCCAAAAAATTGGATAACGATATCCTGTGGCCAAACACTAACAGTGTTACTCTTTTCATGTATAACTGGCTACCTTTGAGAATTATGGTTAATACGTCTCCAGTATTTGCCCAATTGACCAGCTTGAGTAAAAAGGCATTAAAAAGGCAGTGTAGTACAAGGACAAGATAAAATTGATATTTTTAATATTGTTTAGGGCATCTTAAAATATGTTAGGAAAATGTTCTAGCTTATCCGCGATTGCATTTATGTAATGAATGACTGGTCCTCAATCCGTGCCCCACTTTTTAACACTCACCAATTGTGGTTAAGATTCACACACCTCTACAGTTAAGAATCCAACCTTGGCTTTTAGAAAAAAAAAAAAATCTTAACATTAATTTAGTTGAGCTTAACCAAAATTAAATGGGTTGAAAGGGACATGAGGACACGGTCGTGACTTTAGTAGAGGACCTACGGGTGGGTCCTCTAACAAATATATTAGGTGCCTCCGTTTTCTCTGCCAAGTAGCACAAGCTTGCATGGATAGATTGGAGTGAATCCGGGCATGTGAGAATCTTTAACCATCTTTAAGAAAGATTTCAACCTAACTGCTTCTTAGTTGAATGATTCATGGATGTAATATTTATAAATAAATGAGCAATGCTTGCTATACTTTCTTTCAAACTCATTTTCTTTATGGAAAGGACGTGCTATTATAGTCTTCCACTAAGTGAATGACATGTGTCTTTCACTAACACTATCTTAAAAGAAATTGATGCTAGCTTTATCTAAAATATTATAGCAGTCATAAGTATTGAATCGTTAAAGTTTTGCAAAATTAAAAATTAATTTTTTGCTAAGCAGTAATATTGCTCAGTAAATATGATTTTTTAAAACATGTGATCATCACCAAGGTGAATTCCTATTGCTTCAAATTAGTCTTCAACAAGCATCATCCGAGATTATGACGATCATTTTCTCTTTCTTTAATTATGCACATGGTTGATTTGTTTATTGCCCAAGGCTTGGACCCTAGAAGAGAGGGAGAGGGGGAGGGGGGAGTGAATAGGGTCTATGATAATTTACAATTGTTTCTATTTCCCTAAGCGGAATTTGAACTCAAACAAGTTAAAAAGAATATAAATTTATGCAATTTTACTTAATTAATTCAAATAAGAATATAAAGAGAAAAATTAGAGAGAATGCAAACACTTGACACACGATCTTGTTTACGGAAGTTCAACAACCTGTCTACGTCCCCGCCTCAAGCTATACCTATTAGAGGATTCACCACGATTTATTTCAAATCGCCAATCTTTCGGGTAAAGATCAAACCTTACTAGGGAACAATCCTCCCTAGACTTAGTCCACTTTTCGGGTAGTGACCAGACCTTCCTAATCTCTTTCCGGGTAGAGATCAAACTTTACAAAGTTTTCGGCTTCACGGACAAGAGTCCTTCGGACCTCTTGATTTCAATACAATCTTGATAGAAAAAGTTTACAATCTGATTATGCTCCTTAGATGAGCTGGTCAAAACTTTAACATTTTAGAAAATCTCCCAAAGATTGAAGTTGAATAACTCAAGAACTTAGATTTGAGGATTCTAAGTTATAACTCGATATTTGAAATCTAAGCTTTAGAGCCGTTGAAGGCTTTATCTAAAACAAGAGAGCCATTGAAATATAGCTGTTACAACATTTCAGGTTTTTTTCCGCATGAATTCGTTGATGCGCTCAAGTAATGAGCTTGGATTCATCGCCGACAGATTCCTGAGCAATTCAATCAACCAAACTTTGGAGAGTCGTCGACGAGTCCATTGTATTTTCTGGGAAAACTCTTCTTTACTTTACCAATTCGATGGGCATGATTTTCATGGTCTTATACTTTATCTTAATCAAGATGATTATCATGTTTTAGGTTCTTGAATTGATATTCAATAGGTCTTAAGGTACCCATGGTCAATCTAAGTAATTGAGCAATTCAACCGACCAAATTTTGAGGATTTCTTATATAAATCTTAGACTTTTAAATAAAACAATTAAACTTTCTTCAAGTCTTCTTTCTTCTAGTCTTGATCTTGAAAGGATTTGAATTTAAGCTTTATGATCCGATCTTCAATCTTCTTTGATGATCCGACTTGGACTTTGACTTTTGATATTATCTTCAATGTGATCCAATGGCTTGGCTTGACTTTGTGATGAATCTTCTTTATAGATGGAATCTCTTTTATGCATTTTCATTGAATGACTTGCTAATGCTCTTAGTAGACTGTTTTTTTAATATAAACTCAAGAAAGACATTAGTAACATAAATCACATTCTATTATTGTGTTATCATTAACAATATGAAGACCTAAGGTGAAAACCTATAGGCTAACAATGCTCTTCTAGATTAGCTAAAGTCTGGAGTGTAGGATACAACTACCATCACGACTAAGGGTGGAGCCAGGATTTTCTTGTAGGGACAAACAATGGTTGATTGAAAATGTTTATAATTGTTGAAGAATTTGTGGAGAATGATTATGGGGGTATGAAATATCGTGTCTAGGGGTTCAGATGCAGTCGTTGATTTTTTTTACCACTAAGTTTGTGGGCATTACGTCCATACATTTCATACATATCTTGCAAGTATTTTTTACTCATTGTTTATGGGCAATTGCTCCCTTTCCAATAGGGGCTGGGGAGGGCGCGTGCGCCCCCTAAACTTTTGGGCAAATAAACAAATTTTTAATTATTTGTAAGGCATAGCATGGGGCATGGGGGTGAGATTAAATCACAACCAATCATGATTGCACTCAGGGAGAGTTCAATCACATCCACAGGTCAACACATGTCCTTTTTAATCCTATTAACCATTGTTAAAATTCACTAATCCTTAGAGTTCAACGATCTAACCTTGATTTTTAGAAATTATTATTTTTAAAATTAATCCTAGTTTCTTAATCCTATGGTTAATTCTTTAAAATATTTTCTTCTAGGGCAGTGTTCCCTTGCCCCATGGTTGTCTTGTTAAGTAATTAAATTACATAGTATAAACCCATGACTGTCTTGTTAAGTAATTAAATTACATAGTATAAAAAAATATATTTTGTTTTAAAAAATTCAGGGTAGTTAGCCCTTGCCCATGACCATATATGCCCTATTAAATAATTAAATCTGAGGTAGTTGTGTCATTGCTAGGGGTGTACACAAGCCGGGCTAGCTTGATTGCTCGGCTCGGCTCGACCCGATCAAGCCAAGCTCAAGCTTGATCAAGCCGGGCCGGGCCGACCTGAGTTTTCAAGCTTGAAATATGTTCAAGCCGAACTCAAGCCAAAGCTTGTTTGATTCAGCCCAGTTTGAAGCCTGACTTGATTCGGTTCGAGTTCTGCTCGGCTCGAATATTAGTTTAAAAATAATAAAAATTATTTATATATATAAATAATATAAAATATTATTGTTTTATTTTATTATTTTTTTAAAAGTATTCAAGCCGAGCTCGATCTAAGCCAAGCTTGGCTCGAGCTTGAATCAATTCGGGCTGAGTCGAGCTTCGAGCCAAGCTTCAAGCTGATTTTTCGAGCACTATTTCGGGCCGAGCCAAGCTTCGAGCCTAGAGTAAACCCTTTCAAGCCGAGCCGAGTAGGGCCAAGCCCGGCTTGAATACACCCATATTCCTTGCCCTCTTAGGGCGCAATGAACATAGTTACAATATCATGTTTACCCAGGAGAAACTTAATATGAAGTTGAAAATTTCTTCAAGGGATATTCAAGGAAACATATCCTCTGTATTCTTCCCTATGGCCATCGGTGTTGGAAGGCTAGGATCAATTGGTTTGTACCGATGTAGAAGTTGTAACCACCTCTTAGAGAAATCCTAACCTTCAAAATCGCTGGTCACTAAGAAGAACGTAGGAAAGAACACAGAGGATATGCTTTCGAGATTCAAGGTTTGATGGTTGTTGATATAATTGTATTGAAGACTCTTCTAAGCTGATTGGAGTGTCCCCGTGTCCCTAATTAACCATGGTTAAACTTAATTAAATTAAAATAAGTGTTTGTTTTTTGTTTTTTTAAAAACCATGGTTAGATTGGTTAACTCTAAGGGGCTAATTACAGTTGATGGATGATTAAAAAAGGAGATGGACCAATGAGGTCACTGGGGTCAGCTTCTAAGCTGACCAGTCCGTTTTCCGTTTCCCAATTGTATTTTATTATTTGAAAGAAAGAGCAAGGAATGACCTTGCCAGGTGGGTGTAAGGAACATTTGCATATAGTTGAAGAGACATTTTTTTTAATAACCATGTTCATGCATCATCAAGCGTTGAAATAACTGCTTTATTTCCTTAAGGTGAGAAATATTGGGATTATTTCTAATTCAACATTTATTTCTTCCTCAATTTCTTCAATTCCTTAGGGACAATATAGGTGATACTATTTTTTTTTAAAATAGTGGACACGTGATAAAATAAGAGAATACTAAGAGCATTCCTAGCAGCCTCACCAAAATGACTTTTTGGTTATTTTGGTGAGCCAAAACACAAAAAAATACAAAAATGGGTCTCCAACAGCCTCACCAAAAGTAACCATTTTAGTTTGGTAAGTGTACAACACTCACCAAAAGTAACTATTTTAGTTTGGTGAGTGTACAGTACTCATCATGTACAGTCACCAAACTTGGTGAGTACTCTACACTCACCAAACCAAATATTTCTCTCCCTTCTTTTTTTGTAGTCCCACATAAATAATAAAATAATGTTTCTCTCTCCTTTCCTTTTTTGTTTTTCCACTCAAATAATAAAATAATGTTTCTCTCTCCCTTTTTGTTTGTTAAATTGATGAGGTTGCTGGAGTGTTTTAAAAAAGTGAATAACCAAAATAGAAAAAAGTGAGTTTTGGTTATTTTGGTGAGTAAAATTTGGTGAAGCAGCAACAAATGTTCTAATGAGTAGAGGAATAAGTTAAAATTGCTCAATTATGAATTTATGATAATTAGGTATACTTAGATCTGAAAGTATGATTTGGTCTAATCCAAAATAATACCAATCCAACCCATTTTGTGAATAAAATATGACTAATTAACCAATGACTCCGGAAAATAACCTTCTACAGAAGGACTCGCCCATCTAGTTAGGATGGTAAAAGTGTGCCCTTAGGAGACGGTTTTGGTCTAATTCCCATAGGTGGGAACTCCCACTATATTAGTAGAAATTTCCTTAGGTTAACAACAACTAAAAAACAAATAACTTAAAAAAATCTATTGCTAACTATAGATATATATTTTTTTGAGATTAGCTACAGAGCTCCAATTGAACAGTCAACTAGAGCAACCCAAAAAAATACCTTGCAAATGTGTATTTATGAAAAAATTTAGGTGACGTTTGGTAACACTAATCTAAATAGGTAGAGTTTATTTGAAAATTGTGCTTTAGTTAGATTTTAGATTGTTAAGTTGAAGGTTAATAATTGGATGTTTACATCTTTTTGAAGTACGTGTTTTACCTTTTATTAAAAAAGTAGCTATGAATGCCACCTTAGTGTTAAAAAAATGCCCGTCTTTGTGTTTGTAATTACCAAACTACCATTTCTAAAGATATTTTTTGGGTTGCCCCAGAGTCCAGACTTAGTTGAATAGTCCCTGTTCATGGTTAATATTTTATAGGTAATTCAAAAACATTCATTAAATAGCAAGGGATGCTTCCATAGAAGCCAAAAACTTCAGCCCATAGGTATCTTCATGAGATAAGTACTCATTAGTCACCCTAAATAAAACATATCACCTAAAAAGACATGGTTTGAAAAGTTTTACCAAATAGAGTATGTACTCTAATATTACCCTTATGTGTGTTTGGGTTTTATATGCGTAGCTAAGGGGTTAATATGTCAAAAGCATACCTTATTAGGTAATAAAAATACAAAATATGCATTTTTTGATAAATATGTTAAAAACATACCATTTTAGGTAATAAAAATGCAAAGCATGATCTTTTAGGTGAATCGCCCTATCTTCATAGACCACTGACTTTGAGTTCTAATCCTCAAAGCATAAATGATGAAAATATGTGTTTTTTCCCAAAACCAAGTTAGATTGTTGAAGCTTGAAGGTTTTGAATCTTAATCACAGTTAATAGGGGTTAACAGGAATACATGTTTGTGGGTGTGATTGAACTCTCCCCTGATTCCATCGCGATTGGCTATGATTCGATCCCAAAAAATAACATGACAATCCTGTCTTTAAAAGAATTAAAAATAGAGGAGTGCTAGCCCCAATCACAATTACTCCAAATTTTTCCATAGACACAAAATAGGCCTAATACTTGGAGATATTTTATTATTTTAATGGTTTAAAAAGTAAAAGTCAAACATTGTTTGATGTTTGAATGAAAGATTTGCGATTGAGGCTAGCAAAATCCTTAAAAAAAGCAAAGCTGATCCAATTCGTTTGATCATCTATCTCATGTGCAACCACCTCCATTGAAAAGAGCAATAGTCCTGTTGGCTGAGGAGGGGATTATTCCTCCTCCCTCTCTTTAACTCCCATTAACTCAAGTTAGTTTTTTTTAAAAACTTTTTAGTTAATTTATTTTTCTAAAAACCAAGGGTAGATGAGTGAACACTAAGGATGGATAAATCTTAACCATAATTAAAAGGGGTTAGAAGGAGGACACATGACAAGAAAATGAGAGCTGAGACGCCCCTCCTCGCGTCACCGACCGAGGAGGTGATTATTTTCCCATTGAAAATTGGTTGGGTTTAAATCTTTGCATTATTTCAGATCTACTACTTCACGTAAGATGATTGGTGCCCGCACTTTTGGAATCTTGGGCAAATACTGTGGAAAGCATTTGTGGGAGATAGAAGATAAAGTAAGAATGTAACAGGAGTTCCTTGTGGGGGCGTAGAGTAGCCGAAAGAGGGGTGTTGTTACCTCAAAAGGTGGCAGAAAAAATGGGGGCTGAGTCTAGAAGCATGAGAACGCTTTTCCATGATGACTCAAAGTTGGTATAAAGCCTTAGAAAGCCCATATCGTCACACCATAACCATATTCACGAGATCCCACTGCCCAAAAGCCAAACCTTCTCTCATCTAGATCTCTCTCATTAAGATCTCTCTCTTTAATGATATCACAAGGACAATCTTTCTCAGTCTGTTCTCTCCAGGAGTCCATTTAATACTCACAACCTATCCCACCCCACCTCTATCTCTCTCTTATGAACCCATTTTAAGTTTCAAAAGGTTTTTAGGTTGATATGGTTGTGTGGTTGTAGTAGTTTGTGTTATAACGGTGTGTGTGGCGTGTGATAGTGTGTTCTGATTAAAAAAGGATTTTCTGATTTCCTCTGTTTGCCAAGAGCCGTGCGAGTCTTGCTATCAAAATTCTCTCACCTAAAAACCAACACTTGTTAAAGCAAAGATAAATGCTAAATGTTAGTTTTTGCTTGAAAACCTTAATTGGTTTTGGTTTTTGGTAGAGAATAGAAATACCTAAGAGTAAGGCTAGCATGGCTTGGTTTGAGAAAATTGGAATTGTGAAACTAGGCTTCATCTTTTTTAAATGAAATATTTGGCGATATCTAGAGGAATGCTTGGTCCTCATTGGTCCACGTCTTATTTTTTTAACACGCATTAATTATGGTTAAGACTCGCTCATTCTTTAAGTTCATCCATTTAACCTTATTTTTTTTTAAAACATTAACTTTATTTAGTTAAGTTAAATCACAGTTAAAAAAAGCTGTTAAAACTTAAAAAAGGGACAAGTACTCTTGTTTTTGGTGTCCCCAATGAGGTGCATACTTGCGGTTAGGCCAACCTATTTAGGTGGCACTAGACCGCCCTTGTGATGCATTAACACGGTATATCAACCATTGCATGCCCTTTGATTCAACTTGAACTCAATAGTGTCCCCCGATAAGGGGCAAAAGGTTACCTCTGGAGGCTGCCCGAGCTAAGAGCTCAGGCATCCACAAACCATTGGGCAGCTGGTGATAATTTAGGTGAGAAGTCATTTCATTGTCTTCCCTTGATTTTGACTTCTCCCCATTTGATATCTTTCCCCTTTAAAAACGCTTTGCCTTATGATTTGTGGATGCCTCGAGCGCTTAGCTTGGGCAGCCACCAAAGTAATCTTTTGCCCCCAATAAGGATAGGTAATGCCAGATGTACAGGACTACCTAAAACTAAGCTTCCTCTCTTTGTGCAACAAATTTAACAAATTTCTTCTTATCCTTTCCTGATTTTATGGCTTGGGTTTAGAAAAGATTGGTTGGCAATGGGCAAATACTTGTTTTTTATTTTCAGATAATATTTTTCAAGCCTTTTCAGCTATTTTACCATTTCAAAAAAGAAAAAAAGAAGGGTTTATATGTCACTTTACAACACTTTTTCCTAGGTTATGATGTTACAGAGAAGAAAAAAAACTAATCCTGACCAAAGTTAAGAGTCCGTTTTTGTATGTGCAAATAGGCACTTAGCCCAGCGGCTGAAGGACTTCCTTCAACCATAAACCTGGAGGTCTCGAGGTCAAATCCTCGGCTACCCCTCAATATCGGTTGTATGGGTGGAGGTATTTCCTACGCAGCGTGTGAGACTAGTATGAGTCTTTAAAGTTCAAGATATCCACCTTTATCAAAAAAAAAAAAAAAAAGTAGGCACATAGCCTACTTGGAGGTGGGTAGCGGAGTGAACCCTTCTGTTGCAAGGCGTGTGTGTGGTACTGTATGTGAGAGCGTGTTGTATCAAAAAAAAAAAAAAAAAAAAGTAGGCACATAGCTTTTGTGTGCGCCTAATAATAATTAGGCCTTTTTTTTTTTTTTCGTGATTGGGGTGTCCCAATCCATTTAGATCGGGACTAATCCCTGAGGATATGCGCAATACCCGCAAACCACCCTCATGAAGATAGACAAGAGAGGTAGGCTCGAACTCGTGAACTATGAGATATTCCCACAGCTTTGAACCATCCGGCCATGCCTGTGTTTAAATAATAATTACACTAATTGTGGGTATATCAATACAAACACTTGCAAAAAATAATAATCTTAATAATTTGTGCTTTTATTAACATATCCTCCTTAACGTCCCGGGACACAAGATCCATGTTCCTAATTGCGCACACAAAAAGACTCCCAAAGTGAAGGTTACCAATGGAGTGGACCTACTTAGGAAATGTCTTTAGTCTCCTTGCTATTTTTGCAGATGAGGAAGCATCTATGAAAAGCCAAGTAGTTAACAAGGGATAGGATGGAATCATCCAATCATCCAAATAAAACTAAGTGGTTAACAAAAGCATTTCTAGGGCACCCCACTGTGAATTTGAGAATTGCTGATGTTGCAATATGGACTAAAACCTAAGCAACATCATTTAAACACAAATCTCTCAAGGGCACCCTAATAAATATTACAATATCCCTTACCAAGGATACAACCTTGGGAGAATTCTCTATTTTTGTTTTTTTTTATTTTTTTAGGGTGCTGAGGGTGTCATGGCATCTTAGAGCACCAGACTAATTCCACGGGCATGCACAAACCCCCCAATCATATGCACCGGGTAAATAGGGATAAATCCATGAAGGTGGCCAACATGGGAAGGGAATCGAACTCAAGACCTCCGCTCCTGAGACGTGGTCTTGGCCAACACACCAACCCTAGACGCGTGCTTTTTTGTTTTGGCATTGTGATACAATTAGGTCGCAATCCTGATTAGCTATCTTATTATCTCTTCTTAGGATGAGTGAATTAAAAAGCATAACTTTAAAGTTAGACCTAACGTTGTATATATCAACCGCAATTTATAAGAATTAATCAAAACCTTATTGCTTAAATTGAGTACAACCAAATCAATAACTAAATCTCAATTAGGGGCTATTTAACAAAGTGAAGTCAAATGCTCAACGGGGTGTAGGGAATTACTGAGGGGCTTAGGATTCTCTCTGGCCGTGCCTGAAAAGTGCTCTCAGGCCTCATACATGAAGCATCGGTTGGATGATTTTCACTTCTCCCCATTTGATATCTCTCTCCTCGTTCTATCTCATCATTTTCCCACATGTCAAATAAAGGGTGAAAGAAATCGAAATCAAAATCATGTGGTCATGAAATAATTTCTCCAACCAGCTGGCGTTTCATGTGCGGAGGTCTGAGAGCACTTTTCTGGTACTGGCCAACAAGAATCCGAAGCCTTAATGAGGAGGAGCTACACAATCTTAGGTGATGGGCATAGATCCATAGGCTTAATATCTCTTGGTTTTAGCACCAAGCAAAGTCACATCCAGCCAATGAAAGCCTTCAAATCACTGCCATTTCTTCTCTTTACCACATTGGTTAAAGACAAAGACTGGCCAAAGTCCTACCAGATCTAAATCTCCCCTCTCTAGTCTGCATGAAAGATTGCAATATAGAATCAATCATTCCCGATACAAGTCGATGCACATTATCTTCTATATAAACAAAGCCCTTCTCTTCCACTTTTTAAACCCTATTCGTCCATTCCTCTGTCAAGGGGGCTTTCAGTCCAATCGGCTTCTTCTTCTCCATCTGATTCTTCAGACTCAATGCCTCTTTGTTTTGGAATAAAGAGGATCTGTTTATTTCTCTTTTAGGAAAATCCATGCCTTTTCTTTGCGTTTTGGGCAGTGCTAGTGTGAGATGTATGGGATTGGTTAGAAGGAGAATGTCTGCTTTACCATAGAGAGAAATGAATCTTAATGAGTAGATGGAGATGCTAATGATTTGGGCTTATATTATTTTGTTATTATTCATCTAAGGTCTTGCATGTGGGAATGAGGCTGTGGTGGTGCAGCCAAGGATGACTTGCCGGCAAACTTTCTTTAATGGCTACCAGAACCTTTATATATATATATATACACATCATTAGGTTAACATATACAGCTATATATTGATATTTATATATACCCTTTTCAAAGAAATTTTGGTGGTTGAGATCATAGTCATAACTAGGGGAAAAGAAGTCTATGTAGGGATTTGAATCGGCAAGTTGTCCTTGGCTATATTCCGACCTCTTTTTCTCATGCTAGATCTGTGATGATGATTCCGACCGCTTTTTCTCATGCTAGATCTGTGATGATGATGTGAGTTTAGGTATGTGATTTGGAATTGAAATTTATTTATTTTTTATACTTGGTGTTTGGCTTCTTTATTTTTCTCTTTGCAGATTCTTGCAAATGATGAAGTAATCAGGGCCTGTTTCATACTTCACATGAAGTCTCCTGTTTATGTTTCTAACTTCTTGTGCTACTTAATAATACTGCATAAAGAGCTTCTGTAAGCTTTTTTTCCGTATATGACTATGTAAGTTAAAATTGTTTTTTGGATTTTTTTGCATGGTGCAGGAAAGGAAAATGTGTGGCCAGCTTGTGGGGATGGCATGATGCAGTTTTAGCAGCTTATTGATAGCAGCTCCATTGCTCTCTCTATTGTTTGAATTATGAGATAATTTAGTCCCTAATGAGAAGTAAATACTCATCATATGGATTACAAAATATAAACATGTCTAATGGTTCTTGAATAACATTTAATAAAGTACTTGCTTATATCAGCATGTTTATTTTCTTCTTCATATAGGTTAGAAGAAAACCCTATAGTTAGAACTAGTTTGAACTAAATTATATAATGGTTTTGGATGTATTGTGAGCGGTTCTTCTTTAGTTAAGAGTTTTTCTTATAATGGGGCACATGCATGGGGGCCTTCATCTTGATGGTCTTACCTGCAAACCCAACTGTTAATTTGAGATGAAATATAAGCTCCTAAAGTCCCCCCCAAAAGAAGATTAAAAAGAGTCCGTTGTAACAAATTTTCTTTAAGATAGGTAACAATCATCTAGAATCTTTTAAGTGGCTAATGAAATGAACAAGGATGTTCCCTACATTTACTAAACGGGGCCTTTTTGTAAGGTTAATGAGTTTAACAATACTGCAAAGGGGTTTCTAATTTTAGGTAAATTGAAGGAGGGATTGGGAATCCGAAAATATCTACAATTTTTGTTGCACACACAAAATGGACTGAGAAAGTGTGTGCAATTCGGCTGCTCGGCATATAGATCTTGTAACCTAGAAGGGGTGGATTAGTGGTCCTTGAGACTTACGCCTCATGAAACTGGCTCCCGTTGCATCCTCGGGGATTAGTTAGAGTTATCAGAGTTTCTAAAATAATTTGTAGAAGTAAAAATTGTGGTAGACAGGGTATATTAGTAAAAGAGCAGTGCTTAGTGGACCATGGATCCACTTCATATCTTATCCCATGTCCTTGTGTTCCTTTTAACACCTCTTTAACCTTGGTTAAGCCCAACTAAATTAAAACTAAGATTTTGGTTTTTTTTTTTAGAAAAATCATGGTTAAGTAAATCTTGATCACCTTAGGGGAGTATTTAAAATTGGGGCATGGTTCAATGAGCACCAGCCATCCCGCAATAAAGTGGGAACCCCGGGTACATTAACTATTTTCCTTAGCAAAAATATAAGTTGTGAAACTTGAATTCTTGTGTGTTTTTTTTTTTTTTCCTTTAGTACGTTATGTGTGTGCAACAAGGCGCTGAATTAGTCTTAGATTGTTTTTATTAGTATATATTCACTGTTTGCGAACCTAGCACTCTAACCATGGGAGGCAAACAGTGTGTTGAGCTGCACGCACAAATTGACTCATCCAATTCGATGTAGGTAGGACAGTAGGAACAAAAGAAGATAGTCCCTGTGAGGAGATTTCCACGGTTACCATTTGAGAATCTTTTGAAACGCACGAGGACGCAGTTTTTAGCTAGTTTGTGTTCTCATCTAAGAAAATAAAAGCCTATTGAGAAAATTTATTCTAACAAAGATGAGTATATAACAAAATCAAAACAATCCGATATCCTTGATAATCTTGGTTTAGAAGGTATGAATGCATTATTTGATAGAGATATGATGAGATACATTTATATTATATACAATTACAAGTAGATTTGAATAGAATAGATGGGATTAGTTTTGAAAGCTTTGATTAGATTGAGAGGTAGTTGTATTTTCATATTTGAATGTATTTTTTTATATATGCGATGCACATGTGTGAATAAAATAAATAATTTTTTTTTTACACTCTTTCTATCTCTTATCACATTCCCCTAAAATCCCTCCAACTGATTATACGTCTCTACATTCTCTCTCGATCCATCTTATCACAATTCCTTAAAATCCCTTAATGGATCAATACATTCTCTCTCGATCCATCTTATCACAATTCCTTAAAATCCCTTAATGGATCAATACGTCACTACATTATCTCTCTTTCTCTCTTATCACAAGCCCCAAAAATCACTCATTTTTAAAGGTATTACGTCAGTACTTCAAGAATTCGAGGGATTGAAATTTGAAGATCAAAGTGGAGATTCCTTTTTCTTTCTATTACAGTATAGATACCAATTTAAGAGTTAAAGTAATTTATTCAAAACTTTAATAGAATCAATTTTTTTAAATTTATAATGCTTGCATGGATTTCTTTCAAGACTCGCTCTCTTCCTCTTTTGATTTTTTCTTATGCATTAAAGATCAAAAATATTTACTGAACGAAACCCATCTCTCTCCATTGCCCGCCGTTGCTACAGTTTGAAACTCCCATATTTCTTTATTAAGACTTGTATTAGCATTTACTTTCAAATCTTAGAAACCTCATCATTTAATTTCAATTTGAAAATGATTTTACATAAACAAATGTCATTGGTGGTGTGAAGAGAGGGCTCTTAACAGTTTTAACGGATTTAAACAAGATAAAAATCTTCCTTGATTGATCAGATTTTCTACATAATCAAGAAAATCTATGCGTAAGCTTCCTTATTTTACAACTCGTAATCCCATTTTCCAATCCACATCTTTATTAGAGACTAAAAAAACGACATAAAAATTGTTGAAACATGAATAAAAAAAAAAAATTAAAATAAAAAACTTTTTTCATCTACTACGAGATTTTACAGCAGTCATGGAATTATTCTTGTACTTGTTGATCTCAATCCTTCTCTTCCTTACTTGAGCAATGATGGCAATCCTGTTCGGTTCAAATGGGGAAAAATAATTCATCTCAATAGTTTCTTCAACAAATAAGTTGAGACTAGGGATGTAAGACTAATTTCTTGATTAGTTTATTGCCCACATGAAAAGGCACATGTGTTAGGTAGTTACAGTTTTAAAGGGATTTCATATCCTTTTATATCTTGAATGCTATTGGTCAATTAGAGAAGTGGTTTCCAAGATTGTTACTTTGATGGACAGGTGGAGTATAACCGTTTTAGGAAAACTGGTCCTCTTTCTACCTATAAAAGATCTTTCAGAATAGCCATCATATATGTTTGAAAAGGAACCTATCACAGAAAGGGGTAAGAGAGAGAAACCATTTTCCATCTTGAAGGCTAAAGGGATAACAAAGAGATAGGTTGATTGTGTCAAGTAATGGATCCGGGTAAGTGACTAAATGATATATCGTTTAATTTCCGTCTTATGTCATACATGTGAAGATCATGATAGTTCTAAGTCTTGAAATTATAGTAGATGTTAATTACATAACTTTAATTAAGATTTACATGTGGTATCAGAGCTTCTTGAGATTATCCATACAGACATTCGTGGGCCTTTTAACAATCCATCTTTTGGCGGAGAAAAGTATTTTATCATCTTTATAGATGATTTATCACGTTATGGCTATGTCTATTTGCTGCATGAAAAATCTCAATTGCTGGATGCCCTTGAGGTGTACATTACTGAGGTTGAAAGACAATTAGACAGAAATGTGAAAATCATCAGATCTGATAGAGGTGGTGAATATTATGGAAAGTATGATGAATCAGGGCAATGCCTTGGCCCATTTGCTAAACTCCTTGAAAAGCGTGGCATATGTGCACAATATACTATACCTGGAATGCCACAACAGAATGGTGTAGCTGAAAGGTGTAATCATACTTTAAAGGATATGGTTAGGAGTATGTTAAGTAATTCCAATTTACCCATGTCGTCGTGGATGCATGCTCTTAAGACCGATGTATACTTATTGAATCAGGTTCCTAGTAAGTCAGTTACAAAGACCCCTTTTGAATTGTGGAGAGGAAGGAAACTTAGTTTAAGACACCTGCATGTTTGGGGTTGTCCAACAAAGGTTAGAGTGATTAATCCACATGAAAAGAAATTGGAATTTAGAACGATCAGTGGTTACTTTATTGGTTACCCTGAAAAATCCAAAGGGTATAGGTTTTACTGTCCTCATCACAGTACGAGAATTGTAGAGACCGGTAATGCCAGATTCATTGAAAATGGTGAAGTTAGTGGCAGTGATAAATCACAGAATGTGGTTATCCAAGAAATTAGGGTACAAGTCTCTGTACCTATGGCTTCAAAGGAAATTGTTGTTCCTATCGTTGTTGAACAACCTAACAACATTGAACAACAAATTAACGAACCACCACTCCATAATGAGACTGCCACAAATGAACCGATGGTAGAAGAACCACAAGAAGTAGCATTAAGGAGATCTCAAAGGGAAAGGAGGTCTGCTATTTTGGATGATTATGTGGTTTATCTACAAGAATCTGATTTAGATGTAAGGACATGAAATGATCCGGTTTCATTTTCACAAGCCATAGAAAGTAATGATTCTACTAAATGGATTGATGCCATGAATGATGAATTGAAATCAATGGACCAAACTGAAGTTTGGGATCTCGTTGAATTGTCCAAAGGATACAAGAAAGTTGATTACAAATGAGTTTTAAGGCCAAACGCGACTTTAAGGGCAATATCGAACAACATAAAGCTAGACTTGTGGCCAAAGGTTTCACTCAGAAAGGAGGCATAGATTATAAAGAGACCTTCTCTCCTGTATCCAAGAAGGACTCACTTAGAATCATTATGACATTGGTAGCTCATTATGATTTGGAGTTGTACCAAATGGATGTGAAACCTACTTTTTTGAATGAGAGTTTAGAGGAAGAAGTCTATATGGATCAACCTGAAGGTTTCTCCATTAAAGGAAAAGAACACCAAGCTTGCAAACTTAAGAAATCAATATATGAACTTAAACAAGCTTCCCGACAATGGTATCTTAAGTTCCATAATACCATTACTTCTTTTGGATTTAAGGAAAACACTGTTGATCGATATATATATCTAAAGGTTAGTGGGAGTAAGTTTATAGTTCTGATTTTGTATGTTGATGACATATTGTTTGCCACCAGCAATCTTGGTTTATTACACGAAACCAAGAATTTTCTCTCTATGAATTTTGAAATGAAAGATATGGATGAGACATCTTACGTGATAGGAATTGAAATGTTCTGGGATCGATTACGTGGATTGTTAGGATTGTCTCAGAAGGCCTATATCGAAAGAGTTCTAGAGAGATTCAGAATGGAGAAATGTTCAGCTGGTGATGCCCCTATTTAGAAAGGGGACAAATTCAGCCTTATGCAATGTCTGTAGAATGAATGAGAAAGAAAACAGATGGAAGGGATTCCTTATGCTTCTGCAGTAGGAAGCCTAATGTATGCAAAGACTTGCACCAGACCAGACATCAGTTTTGCAGTTGGTATGTTAGGAAGATATCAAATTAATCCTGGATTGGATCATTGGAAGCTGCAAAGAAAGTGATGAGGTACTTGTAGGGAACAAAGGATTGCATGCTCACATTTAGGAGGTCTGATAATCTAGAAGTGATTGGCTACTCAGATTCGGATTTTGCTGGATGCGTTGATAGTAGAAAGTCTACTTTTGGTTATTTGTTCCTATTAGCTGGAGGAGTAATATCATGGAAAAGTGCAAAGCAAACTATCATTGCTTCATCCACAATGGAAGTTAAATTTGTGGAATGCTTTGAGGCCACAGTTCGTGGATTGTGGTTGCGGAATTTCATCTCAGGACTTGAGGTTGTCAACTCTATTGCCAACCGCTAAGAATTTATTGTGATAACTCCGCAGCTGTATTTTTCTTTAAGAACAACAAGTATTCTAATAGTGCTAAACATATGGAATTGAAATACTTTGCCGTTAAGGAAGAAGTTCAGAAACAACGAGTGTCAATTGAACATATAAGCACACTGCTTATGGTTGCAGATCCATTAACAAAAGGGTTACCACCAAAGACATTTAAGGAACATGCCAATAGAATGAGTATTGAACGTAGCCCATAATAGTTGTTATTTTTATGTGATGGATTGTATTATGTTATTTGTTTTATTTGACATTTGGAGATCTTAATAAAGGTGTTTTTGATTGATAATTTCTGTTTTAATTGTGTACGTACATGTATGAAAATGAATGTATGATGACAGGAATTGTCTTTGACAAGGGACATTATTGTTCGACCATATGAATAAACTTCTCATTTATAGACTATATTAAACAGGTTACTAGTGTTGTGGTAAATGGAAGAGACTATGTTGCTCTACTGACATGGAACCGCCATGACTCGCATTAGTGGGTTGTTTAATTATAGTGTTATGATGACCAACTGAAAGTTAAGATGGATATGATTTATGGTGCACCTAATTTCTACCTTGTTAAATTCTAACGTTAAGTTATCATATGTGCCAAGTGGGAGAATGTAAGATTAATTTCTTGATTAGTTTATTGGCCCACATGAAAAGGCACATGTGATAGGTAGTTACAGTTTTAAGGGGATTCCATATCCTTTTATATCTTGAATGGTATTGGTCCACTAGAGAAGTGGTTTCCAACTCATAATTTGATGGACAAGTGGAGTATAACCGTTTTAGAAAAACTGGTCATTTCTCTACCTATAAAAGATCTTTCAGAATAGCCATCATAAATGTCTGAAAAGGAACGTACGTATCACAGAGAGGGGTAAGAGAGAGAAACCATTTTCCATCTTGAAGGCTAAAGGGATAGCAAAGAGATAGGTTGATCGTGTCAAGTAATGGATCCAGGTAAGTGACTAAATGATCGTTTAATTTCCGCCTTATGTCATACATGTGAAGATCATTATAGTTCTAGGTCTTGGAATTATAGTAGATATTAATTGCATAACTTTAATTAAGATTTACAAGGGATACCAAGTGCTTGGATGTATTTATACAAGTTAATGAACATGTCTTGTTTTTAATGAAAAATAAATAAATAAAATTATTTTTAAAATTTTGACGTTTAGCAAAATCCTAGGCAATTCTCTTGGCTCTCCCAATCTCTATTATTTAGTGAATGTCTATTTGGCTCTTCTACTCCATGTCTATACTCAGGGGTGGAGCTAGGAATTTTTCATTGGGGGGGCCAAAATACATGCATTAAAAAAAAAAAAAAATAAATTGATTTAAGGGTATGGAATTTGGGGTGTTTGGGGGCATAGCCCCCGAGAAAAATTTTTTTGGGGTAGTTTTTTTATTTTGAGATTTTTTTTCCCGATAATGCCTGTGAGGTCGCCACGTGTCCATATTAATACCCCTTAATTGTGGTTAAGATTCACCCACCTATCCTTGGTTTTAAAAATATATCAAATTTCTTTTTGAACCCTAGTTTAAAATTAACTAACACCTAAGGTTAAAATTATTTAAATATTTTTTTCTAAAAACCAAGGATAAGTAGGGGAACCCTGTGAGATTGGGTGAATTTTAACCATAGTTAAGGGGTGTCAATAGGGCCATGTGGCAACCTCAAGGGCATAAGGGGACTCCATTGGGGGGCCCCACTATATATATGACAAAATTTTTTTTGAGGGGGGCGGGCATAGGACAAAAAAATTGGGGGGGGGGGGACCAAGTATACTAAAATTATTATTTTCTAATTGAGGGGCCTACTATTGCACTAATGAATTACAAAAAATTTGGGGGGGCCATGGCCACCCCCCCGGCTCCGCCCCTGTCTATACTCTCGTTATAAGAAAAACTTACGGCACTATTCTTGGCTCTCTTTTAATTTCTGATCGATCTTCATTTTCGAGGCTCTAAGCCTCCAAAATCTAACTAGTATTCTCTCTCTCTCTCATTTCCTCCAAAAGTCCAGCATATGTTTTAAGTGCTTTAGGTATGATTGTAAATGTTTAATTGTTGATTAATGATGATGCTAAGACCGGTCTTCAATGATAATACTAGTCTACATTTGTTTTGAATGCTTTAGGTGCGATGTGTCATTGATGATAATTATACGTGTGAACATTTCTTGAACTCTTGATTACCTAGGTGTTACAACTTACATTAGTGTGAATGCGTCAATGATATAAGGTTCGTTTTCACAATTTTTAACTTGGGTGTTGACAATTGACAACTTTTATTTAGGTGTGAATGTATTTTTTTATAGTAGGTTTGACTGTTTTTTTTAACATTGAAATTTCACCAATCCAACCAAAACCAACCTAACTAGACCAAATCAACCTGAGTTGTACCAAGGTTGAGGTTTTAAGACCTTGGGTTATGTTGGGTTTTTTTTTTCGGAAAGGTTATGTTAGGTTAGGGGAGGCTGAATTGGAGGTCGGGATTGGTTGGGCTTTGGGTTGGGCTCGAGGTTTTATACAGAAGAATGGGCTAGGTTTGGCCACTTGGCCCCATCCCGCCAAAGTTGCACCCCTAACCTCGATACTTTTCTTTTAAATTCTAGTAGATCTTAGACTAAATTTGACTATGGCAAATCTTTAATTGAATCAAACTTTGATTCAACCAAATCAAATTCGTTTACTCCAAAAGTGTCCTTAGAAGCTTTGATTCCAATGTTGCTATAGACTTAATTATAGGCTGAACATTTGACAGTAAAATTGTTACCATAAGGGGAATACCTGGGCAATGTTGTGCAAAGGTGTCTTCTATTCAGTTTAAGTCACAAACCAACCGTGAATCCATCCCTATACCCATCGAAAAGGCATTTGAATCAGTAAAGAGCATTATAGTGGAGGTCTCTGAAACGGGGATGGATGAACATCAACGTTAATAGTGCAACGTTAACAAATAGGTGCCAACTAGCTTAGTTGGTAAAGTCCCTTGGCGTCGTACCAGGGATTTGGGATTGAATCCCGCCTATGTTTCTCTGGTAGGGCAGCTTAAATTCCAAAAAAAAAAGAAAAAAAACGTGAACAAATGTAGTGGCAGCGGAAGTAGGTGCTGTAGCTCGAAATTATGATGGAATCATTCTCCATTCTTTGAAAAAGCCCCTAGCAAGTGGGTTTGCCCGAAGTGGAGGCCACTCATTTAGGCATGCTCCTCCTTTTTGGGAGAAACTCTTGAATCATTTTCTTGTTATTAGTGAAGAAGAATATCATTCATTTTTCTATGGTCGTAGCCTTAGTTCCTATGTTTTTGTCATTGAATTAAGTTTCTTTATCTACTTGTTAATTAGACTGTTTGGCTTGTGCAACATGGCACGCAGATCTTGTGTGCCCCTTACTAAAACATGCCATGTGTCCCTAAGATCTTTCAACCTATGATATTGTGATTGACGCCGGCACCGTCCGTCCAACTGGCTCAACTCGTTTCTAAAAAAACAAAAAGGAAACTTCGAGTATAAACAATAATTTAAGAAGGCAACTAGAAGGAAAGTTGTGGCATCTCTTTCTTCTTTCTCTTCCCCTCTTCTACATTTTTCCTTCACAAAATCAAAAAGAAAGTTGCAGAGGGCACAAGGGTTCGAGAAGAAGCCTAGCTATGTGTACAAGCTGCAGTAGATATCATGTGATAAATGGAAGTTTTAAAATGAGTGGAACCACCACAAGGATTCTACGATGTTCTGGCTCATGGTTGAAACTTAAATTCAGTGAAGTATGAGGTTAACCCTCCATCATTAAAATAAAAAATCTTAAGCCAACCACAACAATTTCTTACATCATTAAAATATGAGGTTAAGTCCCATCTAGATGCATAAGTGGTGGCAAAGCTAAAGTTGTAGTACCAAATGTTAGCCCACACAACTGAAGGTGTATATTCTAAAGAAATTGCTGAGAGAACATCTGATGTTTGATTGGGTTTGGATACCTCTAGTAAGCTTTGGATTGTCTCTGGCGAAGCCAGAAAGCTTATCTCGGGGTTCCATTCATCATGTGCCGTGTGGCACTGTTTTGGGCGCCAAAGCCGAAACCGAGATGCAAACGGAACGTCCGTTAATGTTTGGGTTGGTTTTGAAATAATAATATTTTATTATTTATTATCGGGAACAACACACGATCAGAAACGTGGTTCCTGAAGTTCAAACCCACTAAGACTTCCTTCAGAGACAGATTCCTTTTGTTTTAGTTTGGGTTTTCTCCGGTTCACGGATTCCGGCAAGAAGCGTGTACCCGAGCTTAGATGAGCTTCCTTCTCCTTCAGGCTTCCTTCTACTTCTCATTCGGGTGCGGTTCAGGTTCAGTCCTCACGAGATAAGCTGTTCGAGGGTTTCCGGTCACGTTTCTTCTCGGGGTCAGTTCAGTTCGAAGGTAGACGGCAACTAAGGGAACTTTCCGGCGACTGCATTTTTTTTCTACCCCAAAAACCAAAGGCTGACTGAACCGGGTATCATACTTCACTTCTGCTACCCTGCAAATTTTGTTTCAAGGTTTTTTTGCCATGATTTACCTAATTTCCTTCATTCTTTCTGGCTCTTTGAGGGTTTGATTTGGAGTTTTTTTTTGGGGGGGTTTTGACTTGGGGTTTGAAGGAGGGTTTCTTGTTCAAAAGTGTTGGTGTTCTTTGGAATGTTGTAAATCGTTGAGAAAATAATGCAATGTTGTAAATCGTTGCATCGGCAGTCCAATTTTTTTTTTCCATTTTTTCATCGAGCAATCTTTATCCTCTTAGAGGATCTGAGAGTGCTATTTCAATATGATAAGGTTCATTTGTTGCATAGAGACAATCCAAAGCCTAACTGCATATATAGACAATATACAGTTTCTAAAGTGGCTATGAGTGCCTACACAAGGATTCTTGCAAAAAAGTTCCCAACTTTCTGCATAAATTGTGTCTGTCTTGGTTTTGTCGAGACAGACATTAATTTCAATACTGGGTATTTAACTGTTGAAGAAGGAGCAGAAATTCCTGTGATATTGGCTTTATTGCTTGATGTAGGGCCTTCTGGTCTCTTCTTCGATCGGACCGGAGTGACATACTTTTCATGCTCTTACATTGAACACTTAGGAAGCTCATCTGCTATCTTGCATTGTGTCTATATATGCAGTTAGTGCTCTGCTACTTGCATTTGTGTCTGTCCTACATAAGCTAATTATATATTCAGGTTTGTCCTTGTGTGACTAGTAAAGACTAAATTTCATTATTATGCATGATATAGCCCAAACTGAATCTGGGTCCACTTTATCTGTTTATTTTGTTTTGAGTGATAGTACCTTGAGGAAAATTCAACACTAGTCTTGCCAATGCCACCGAAAACATAGAGAATATTACCTCCATAATTAAGTAACACTAGTCTTGTTCTGATCAATGTACATGCTACATTGATGGAAATTAGGATGTATCTCGGGCAGCAGCAAGTTTTGGGGGGAACTGTGTTTTTGATTGTTAACATTCAACGTTTGTGGCTGGGAATTGGCCAAGGGTTGGTTCAAATCCTTCCATAGTGCCCATTTAGAGAGTCCCTTTTCTGGTTCAAAAGTGTAGTATTTCTTATTAAACCAAAAGAACTCCATCTAAACACGTTGTTATTATGTTAAGATATGTTGCTTGATCAAAATATTTTCCTTTAGATATGAACAAAAAAAATTATTTTTCCAGAGATATTGACCAGGGTTTATCTTTTTCACATTTATTTCATTTTATATACTCCTTGACGAAGACATGAAAGTCTTTGCGACTAAATGATATTTAAATTGAATTGCATATGTGAAACTGTTATTTGTCATGACATAAGATATTGTTTGACAATATTTTAAAGATAGGAAATACTGAATGCATGGGTGAGAAGTACTGTAGTACATATTTACAATAATAAAGGAAATTTCCCAAGGTTATATCAATTATGGTGAGATCAAACTTATTAGTCATACTATAAAGCTACAAAAAAGAGCGATTAAAGAATGATTATTAGTTAATGACATAATGAATGTATTAAATATAATCAAGATTCAAAGCCAAACACCTAATTCCTTTGCTTACTCTGATATCTTCTGAGCGTCTCGATGGTGAAACATACTTGGTATGATCTTTCAACTGTGGGGGAAGCCTAACTATATGATGGCTAGGGGGTACAATTTGTGATCCTTAATATGATTGTGGTTGTCATAGTTCAGTTTTTTTGAATACATACTTGCGATTTATTTGTTTCATATATGTATGAGTTCATTCTACATGTCAATATATTCTCAATATGATTGTGATTGTCATAGTTCAGTTTTTTTGAATTAGTTACACTTAGAGAAATGTTGTCAACAATCTGGTCATTTTCAGGACCTCAGGTTTAGTAGTTAAGTGGAGTAAGAGATTATAATCTGTTTCATTTGTTATCCCCTTAACTTTTTCGGAATTAGAGAATAATTATGCTAAATTTAGAGATTTTTTCTTTATAATTTGACACCAAATATAGCAGATCAAGATAAGTTTGTCTCTTCAAATGCTTTCCATCTGATTTAGCCGTCATTAATATTTGGTTTCCCTTAAATCGTGTTATTTGAATAAATGGGTAATCTAATATATCTAATATGATCTTAACAGAGTCTCAAGTTCAGGGAAGAGCAGAAGAGCATAATACACATTTCAGAGAGGCCGAATACATTGATATGGATCATACTATATTGGGTAATCCTTGTGAAGAAGATAATAGTGGATTACAAGTATCACGCAGGTTATCATTTGAGACAACAGATGATGACTGTAACTATGCTAGTGGATCTGGGTACAACAAAAAAGGTTCGACAAATGAAGATAATACACCAAATCCAGAAATTGGAATGGAATTTGAGTCAGTGGATCAGACATATGATTTCTACAATGAATATGGAAGAAAGGCTGGCTTTAGTATTCGAAAGGATTGGAAAAATAAAGATAAAGTTGGTGTCGTGAGACGTAGAAAACTTTGTTGTTCGCGAGAAGGTCTTAAGAAAGAAGATAAACGAACAAACATTGAGAACCAGCGTGATCCTACTAGATGTGATTGTAAGGCTCACATTGTAATTGCTCTGCAGACAAATGAACATTATAAGATAATTCAGAGTCAATTAGACCACAACCATCATTGTACACCAATGAAGTCTTACATGTTTAGGTCACGAAGGAGAGTAGCCAAGGCTCAAGCTGTTGAAGCGAATATGGCAAGTAGTGTTGGTATAAACTCGAAGAAGACATATGACCTTATGACCACAGACGTGGAAGAGCCCGAAAATGTTGGTTTTTTGCACATGGACATTAAAAATTATATTCGTTCAAGACGGATGAGGTCAATGGAAATGGGAGATGCAGGAGCAATATTACATTATTTTCACCAGATGGTTGTAGAAGATCCAAGGTTTGTATATTCCTTACAACTTGATGCCGAAGATCAAATAACAAACTTTTTTTGGACTGACTCTAGAATGGTGAATGACTACAATGCATTTGGTGATGTGCTTGTTTTTTATACAACTTATAAGACAAATAATAATGCACGGCCATTTGCACCATTTGTAGGAGTTAATCATCATAAGCAGTTAATTTTATTTGGAGCGGCATTAATGTATGATGAAACAACTGCATTTTTCGAGTGGGTGTTTAGGGCTTTTTTAGCTGCAATGTCTGATAAACAACCGAAAACCATTCTTACGGATCAAGACAAGGCAATGGCCAATGCAATTTGTTCAGTTTTACCAGATACTCATCATCGCATCTGTATGTGACATATGTACCAGAATGCAAGAAAGCATCTTAGTCATGTATTTAGTAGTTCAAAGTCTTTCGTTGTAGATTTCAACAAGTTGATATATGACTATGATGATGAAGAAGATTTTTTGAACGAGTGGGAGAATATGTTAGAAACATACAGTCTAAGAGAGAATACATGGTTACAAAAGTTGTTTAGTGAAAAGGAGAAATGGGCGTTGGTCTATGGAAGGAGTACATTTTGCGCTGATATGAAAAACACTCAAAGAAGTGAAAGTGTGAATAGTGTGTTGAGACAGTATTTAAATACCACTCATTACTTGTTGAAATTTTTTAAACATTTTGAGAGGGTAGTAATTGACAAAAGGAATGCGGAATTGCGAGCCGACTTCAAGATGACACAAAGTGAAGTAGAAGTTTTTGCGAATATTCCATTATTGATTCGTGCAAAAAATTTCTACACCCCTAAAATTTTTAAATTGTTTCAAAAGGAATATCGTTTGGGAATGACTTATCGTGTCAAATTGTCTGTCCAGTGTGATGCCACAAACACATTTATAGTAAGATGCCCGGAGAAAAAAAGAGAATACACAGTTACATGTAACAAAAGTGGATTCACTATCCATTGTAGTTGTAAAAAATTTGAATTCACTGGAATTTTGTGTGGTCATGCATTGCAAGTATTGTTCAGAATGGAAGTGGAAGAGATCCCAGATCAATACATGTTGAAGAGATGGAGTAAACATGCAAAGGATGCAAGTTCAAGCATTGGCACTAGAAGTTCACTATTTATGGGGAATGTAACGTTGTCAAAGCGTTATAAGGTTTTAAGTCGCTTGTCTATGAAATTGAACACTAGGGCTGCTGAAAATGAACAATCCTTTAAAATTGCTATGGAAGGTTTATGTGCAACCACGTCGAATGTTGATAATTTTTTCAGTAAATTATCTATAAATGAGACTCAAAACCTTGAATCAAAAGAGATGATTAATAAAGCACCCAAGGAAAATGATGACAATGCAATATATCCAATCGGGTGAAGGGATTAGCAAAAAACGATCAAGGACATAAGTGAAGAGTGAGGATCTGGGATTGCTTAGAGAAGAGGAAAAAAACAAGAGGGTCATCTAAGGTGCCTATCTACACGTTGCCACCCACTGGTCCCATTATGCGTTCCATGCCGACATGTCCGAGTGATCAAGGAATGCAGGTACTTAAATTTGGTTTGCATTATAAATCAAACTTTATTTATTGCCAAGTTTAAGTTTTCATTAATTTTAATTTTGATGTGCTAAATAGGGATTCCAACAGAATGTTGGACCAAGTCAAATTATGAATCAATAAGAGCTAAACTTGAATCAAGTGAACCCATACATGCACCAACAAGCTCAATTGAATCAAGTGAACCCTTACATGTACCAACAAGCTCAGCTGAATCAAGTGCACCCGTACATGCACCAACAAGCCCAGTTGAATCAAGTTCCACCATATACGTACCAACAGTTTCAATGCCCTCCAATGTCTTCTTTAATGTATGGGCAGCCACAACTATACCACAACCATACCATGTATCAGCATTTACAACAATCCATCTATGGGTCATCTCAGGTAACTGTTACTTAATGATGTTGCTCAGTGTGGGTTACAATCTTTAGGATTAGAAATAACTTTTGCACCTTCTATTAGCAGACAATTTATCCATATGTTTGTTGTTTATTCTTCTTTGCAAATGAGTGGGGAGTATACTAAAATAAAACCTAGTAATTAAGCAATATAAATCAAATATACTAAAAACAGAAATTTTCTTTTCAAGTTGTAAGCTGTTTATCACTATCCTCATCAACAAGATGCTTAACATAATCGGAAAATAATCAACTGATCATTAAAGAGGTCGCTACCAAGCGGAAAAAACTGATCATTAGCAGACAATTTATCCATAAATTGAGTGGGGCCGTACAATGAATACCCCGACATTTAGAGGGGCCATAATTTGTCCTTTTTTTCCAACAGTAAGAAGCAAACTTAATGTTTGGAATAGAAATTGTCAGAAAGAGAACCTCCAAGCTCACAGCACACATTGATCTTTTTCTTTTATAAGTGTGATTTGAAAGATAATGTAATGAAATTCCCCCTCGGGGAAAATGGGATTGCCATGAGCTCATCTCCTTATTTGTTGTCTCTATGTTTAGCAACAAGGATAGTCTTAATTAACATAATTACCTTCCAAAACAGAAAGATAGTCTTAACTCAATTTAAGACTACATTTGTGTCCATTCTATTCTGTTTGGACACAAACTTACCCACCATAAACAAATCGATACCCACCCAAAGGTACCCACGAAGTTACTCATCTCTCGTACATGCTAATAATTTTGCATACCATCTAGCTCGGCACAACATTGGATTAAGTTTGGCTCAAAATTTTCAACCCAAGAGATTACTACCTTGGCAATGTAGGGAAATAATGATATCCATAAGCTCTCGATTTGCTCAGGAGTCTTCTTTAATGTAATCAATGTCTTCTGTAAAAAATTAAAAAAAATAATAATAATGCACCGACCAAAAACAATTCAATATGGCCATTAAGTCATTAATCATCTATAATATGGATTGTACCCATTTCTGGTCAGTCCAGAGACAGGCCACAAGAGCAACTTCTCAACAGCCTCTTAAGGAACAAAATCTGGATGAGTTATGTTAGAAATCAGCAATAGGAGAGGCAAGCACGCAGATGAAGCATTCTTGAACATAACTTATAAAATGAATTGGACGATGAAGTCCTAATTTTTTGTGTTAGTATGTGAGTTCATAATACAGGGAATCATGGTCTGTATTGTTCATTCTTTTTGTTCTTTGAGACACTGTAGTCCTTCAAACTAGCAAATATTAGTATAAGATTATGCATGTGATCTTTAGTGCTCAAATTAGTTATTTATTTTTAAAATCACTAAACATTTTCACAGCACAGGTGCTTATTGAGAATCAATACAAGATGCTTATCAGGACCCGGTCTCATCATCGTCTTTTCAGTATCTACACAGCAGATATACCAAGGGGATCCCGAGCATCAAGAACTTCCCAAATGACATCTGATGCTTCAACTATACAAAGCCGTAACAATATATTACAACTATACAAAACCGTAACAGCATATTACAAGCACAACCAACCACTATACCAAGCTAGGAGGACCGCCTTAAATAGGCACTCCAACTCACCCATGACAAGAAATACCTTTGCTGCTTACTAGTAAAAGGGATCCATTGGCCACTTGTGAATCAGCTTGTAAGGTAATAGTAAAATTGAAGCAAAGATTGATCATAATATGTGACATTTGGAAATCAAAATTATACATTTGCATCCAAGTTTTTGGGCTAAAAAGAAAAAGGAAAATTGGCTTATGCAGCTTTGCCTCCATCTTCGTCCAGCATTCAGATTCCAGCTGATTAACCTTCACCCCTCCATATGATAAACAAAACAAATTTACTTAAGGAAATAGTCGTCCATACACAATTCAAGCCTACGACTTGGCTACACTCCCTCCATATAACAAAATAACAACAAAACCAATAACAAAACAATATAAAATCTGTTTAATAATAGCGAATTCGGCATCCCTTTTTGTAGACTGAATTTGAAAGCTGTTAAAATCCGATTCCATTCTTACAATTCGCTCTTCTAAGCATTTCAATTCTAAATGCAACACTTCATCTGTGATGCTGGATCTAGTGCCAGTAGAAGGCTGTCCCAATGGATCTACACTTTCATCGCACCACTGAAATTTGTTACATTGTATGCCCTGCTAGATCATATTAACAAGTCATCATTATTCGTTTTATAATGACTCTTAATTATAATTAATACATTAATAACTTACCATTTTTCCACCACATGTATAGAAGTCTCTCCAAGGATTGGTAACTGTTTTTGATGTCTTTACCACGCAAGGAACCCCACATTTACAAAACTTTGTTGGCCACGTCTGGTTATTACTCCTTATAGATGAAGATGCCATATTCCTACACTCGGAGAAAGTATTGACAGGAAAGCAAGGTTGTAATACTATTGTTTCTAGTATTGTTTCTAATTGATCCCTAATGATGAGAGATAACTTAAAGACTATTGAGCTAATCTTAAATGTACGATAAGGAGAGGGCCAGTCTTTATCACCCACTTTCTCAGCTTAAGTGCTACTGTGCTAGAGCAAGGCTGTAATACTATGAAGTAACTCAACATGTATAAGGCCAATGTATTGGGAATGCTCCCTACTATGATTAATATGTACAGGCAAATTGAAAAGAAAACCTAATCTTATTCTGCATGACCGCCGATCTTGAATAGTATGATATATATTGGCAGTAGCAGGTCCATAGAATACATACCTTCAGTTTCTATGAGTACTCACTAAGCATAATAACATTGATGATAGGTTTCATATTTAGGAATTTCATTCAAAAGTTTAAAGCAACCATTTGACATGTTATTTTCTATATTCCCAAAGGATTACAAGAGGGTCATTGTTGTTTAAGAGATTGCATTTGAGAATAACAACAAGAATGACCATGACCTAATAATAAATTTATACCCTGACTTAAGTTTTGGTTCTCAATAATAAATTTATAAAATAATTCTTTCTTTTTTAAATAAAATAGATTATAGTTAAAAGTCATTATATTGTGAAAAACATTTGAATAATTTCAAATGTGTGAAAGGTTATTAAATTTGAGTATTACACTTGTTTATAAAGTAAATTTTTGGGTTTAAGGTTGATAGGCTATGTCTACTGTGTAAAAAAAACAAGTTAAGAAGGTATGTCTCATCATAAATTCCATCGAGGAATTTGCCTAATAGAGTGAAAGGTTCCCATCAAGTTAAGAATGATATTGTCCCTACTACCTATCACTCAAAAGATATATTTTCATCCTTAATTATCTTTATATATGTGTTGTTCATAATCCATAATATCTACTAATACTTTTTTATTATTAAAGATGCCCTTCATGAGATCTTTGGTGTTCAAATGAATTTTAACTTTCTCCAAGCTTCAATTAAAGTGGCATTTGCAATCCCATCAGAGACAATCCAAAGGCAACTTCCAGAAGAAGCTCTGTAGTAAATGTTGGGAGGATTTTGCTCATGACCCCTCATTTGATAAGAAAGTGGATTAGATTATTGTGTTAGCTTGCTTCACTACTTTTTTTGATACATTACCAACTTCAAAACCCAACAGTTTTTGGGCATGAACAGAATGCTGTTATGGGGTTGTTTGTAAATGAATAGATTCGGACTGAAGTTCAGATGATGTAAAATATTAAGGGGGAAAACTAATTGAGGTCAATAGAGATTAAGGAAGTAATTTACCTACAATGCAAAGAAAAGATAATATGGCTAAAACTAATGTGAAATTCATTTGGCACAACTATATATTAAGATTTAAACTAAGGAAATTGATTTACTTGGCAGAAGAAGCGCATGCTCTGAATAATGGTTTCAGATTATTTAAAAAAAAAAAAAACCTAAGAGAAAACCCTACTCCTGCAGCCCTGCATCAGGCAATAAAGCCAATATCACAGGAATTTCTGCACCTTCTTCAACAGTTAAATACCCAGTATTGAAATTAATGTCTGTCTCGACAAAACCAAGACAGACACAATTTATGCAGAAAGTTGGGAACTTTTTTGCAAGAATCCTTGTGTAGGCACTCATAGCCACTTTAGAAACTGTATATTGTCTATATATGCAGTTAGGCTTTGGATTGTCTCTATGCAACAAATGAACCTTATCATATTGAAATAGCACTCTCAGATCCTCTAAGAGGATAAAGATTGCTCGATGAAAAATGGAAAAAAAAAATTGGACTGCCGATGCAACGATTTACAACATTGCATTCTTTTCTCAACGATTTACAACATTCCAAAGAACACCAACAATTTTGAACAAGAAACCCTCCTTCAAACCCCATGTCAAAACCCCCCCCCCCCAAAAAAAAACCCCAAATCAAACCCTCAAAGAGCCAGAAAGAATGAAGGAAATTAGGTAAATCATGACAAAAAAACCTTGAAACAAAATTTGCAGGGTAGCAGAAGTGAAGTATGATACCCGGTTCAGTCAGCCTTTGGTTTTTGGGGTAGAAAAAAAATGCAGTCACCGGAAAGTTCCCTTAGTTGCCATCTACCCTCGAACTAAACTGACCCCGAGAAGAAAAGTGACTGGAAACCCTCGAATAGCTTATCTCGTGAGGACTGAACCTGAACCGCACCCGAATGAGAAGTAGAAGGAAGCCTGAAGGAGAAGGAAGCTCATCTAAGCTCGGGTACACGCTTCTTGCCGGAATCCGTGAACCGGAGAAAACCCAAACTAAAACAAAAGGAATCTCTGTCTCTGAAGGAAGTCTTAGTGGGTTTGAACTTCGGGAACCACGTTTCTGATCGTGTGTTGTTCCCGATAACAAATAATAAAATATTATTATTTCAAAACCAACCCAAACGTTAACGGACGTTCCGTTTGCATCTCGGTTTCGGCTTTGGCACCCAAAACAGTGCCATGCGGCACATGATGAATGGAACCCCGAGATAAGCTTTCTGGCTTCGCCAGAGACAATCCAAAGCCCCTCTAGTAATTGGCTATCCATTGACATCCCATCCTAGGGAAGTTGCATACAAGCAAGATATGAATTGTCTTAAGTTCAGTTGTCATCTTAATTCCTAACGGTGTGAATTCACATCAATTTGGACCATCCATTTTACCCGTACCCTTGAAGCGATGGTTGGCTAGATACCTGTCCTGTTGGTAGAATTTAACGACGATCACTTCAAAATTTCATGGATGATCCAAAAACTTTGGGCAGTACTAGTTAACTACGAGTCATGTAATCGATGTTGTAGATTAAGAATAGGCGAAATCTTCTTCCCTATGCCTCTGCAACTTTCTTTTTGATTTTATAAAGAAGAGGGGAAGAAAGAAGAAAGAGGTGCCGCAACTTTCCTTCTTTTTTTCCTTTTTAATTATTGTTTATACTAAGTTTCCTTTTTGTCATTTTAGAAACGAGTTGATCAAGTTGGACAGAAGGTGCTGTTGTTAATGGCAAAATCATGAGTTGGAAGATTTTAGGGACACATGGCATGTTTTAGTAAGGCACACACAGGATCTGTGTGCCATGTTGCACATGCCAAATGGTCTCTCTTAGTATCCAATACCTATACAAAAGAATAAAAAAATGAGTTTAAATATTATGCGGAGCACTACTTCAATCCGTTTTGAGTGAGCGCCCATTTAAGTGAAAAAATGGTGTCAGTCTTGTAATTATTGAAAAAGGATGTGATGATTTTACAAAGAACATTTCTCTATAATTACAAGTTGCCACTATTGAAGGCTAAAATGGGGAGCTCTGTCAAAATGGTTTGCAACACCGCTTCAGCTTAAAAAACATAAGGCACCTCTACATGCCCTAAAAATTCATGAAAATACTTATTTTTTTGGTATCGTGAATACAGTTAGGCCGCAACCCCGTTTAGTAGTTTTAGTATGTTCATTGGTTAGAAGTTAGATGATGTAGAGACCCAAATTTAATTTCTCGATATTCGCGCCATTTATATGAACTTCTTAGAATATGAGTCTAATTTTAAAATATATGTGCTCCTATGAAAATTAATGTGGAATGCCTAGATGTAGTAACTCCTTATATAATAATATAGTAATTGATTTATTATTAATATTATTATTATTAAATTAAAATTGTCGGGTTCACGGGACCATCTCATTGCCTAAAACAAGATTAGTATATTTATTTTATAACTTCTTGGAGTTTAGGGTTAAAACCTAGGGTTCACAGTATTGACCCAAATGTTTTGTAGTTCTCTTTCACTTTCAACCCACTTTATAAGATATTTTGACCTCCAAGAACTTAAAATTGAGACTTGTCTATTAAAAAATAAATTGTTCCCCTTTGAATGATGAGTCCAACGCAAGTTGAATTGTCTAATTTCGATGATTGAGTCAAAAGTTACAGCCAAAATACCGAAAATAGTTTCGAGTAAGAAATAAATAAAAAGAGGGTGCGATCAATCGCCCACCAGTGATGATCGATTACCCAGTGCGGGAAATTTTGCCGAGAAACATGATTTTCGATCATTTTTACCTTTTCTAGGGTTCCAAACTCTATAAATATCTCCTTAACTCGTGAATTAAGTTTCCGATAGCCTCCTAAACTTAAAATAGAGCTTTCTAAGAGATCTAAAGAGAGAAAATAGTATTTTATGAGAGATTCAAAGAGGGAAAAATCTAGAGATTTTAAAGATTCAACCAAAGAAGAAGGAGGTTTGAAGATTGATTTAGAGCTTTATTCGCAAGTGATAGATCGTAGGGAAGTGATCAAGTTAGGTAAATAATGAACCTAGTATTCCATATCTTGAATATTAACCTAAAAGATGAATTAAAAGGGATATATCTACGTAAGAATCTAAAGACAAGCAAGATTTATGAATTCTTATTGATCCTGATTTATTAATTTATGAATCATTAAATTAGGATGTGAAGAACCATATTGATGATTCCTGTTTCATTAGTTATTGAATCATTAAATTAGGATGTGAAGAACCATGTTTATGATTCCTGTTTCATTAATTCTTGAATCGTTAAATTAGGATGTGAAGAACCATGATATTTATATTGAATGTATGTGGATATATGAGAAGAATGAGATGAATGTATAGAATTGAATGAAAGATATGGAAGAGTTGAATGATTAAGATGAATTATATGTGAGATTATGATTATATATTAGTGTGATTTGTGATTAGAATCCATGAAAATCATTATTGATAAAATATGTGGTATAGTTATGATTTTGATCTCAATTAAAAAGGGAGTTGTGGTATTTAATTTCGATTGAGACTTATGCCTATCAAAAAATAAATTGTGATTATAGATTGTTGAATTATTGAAAATATGAAAATTGTGTGTTTATTTTATGTTTTTATATATGATATAAATTTGGGTAAAGGAACCTTTGATGAAAGTTAAGCTTGCTTAGGCCCCGTTAACATTGTAGAATGGGACGCTATGGTGAGATGTCCTATGGCCCTTGACGGTTAGTCTTAGGTATAATTTAACTAAAGGTGTATTATTGTGCACTTACCAATGAAAAATATGCACATGAATGGAGAGAGAATTAAAGACTTTAATAAGACTATAAGTAAGACCAAAAATAAAGTAAGTAAGAAAGAAAGACTCACGAAAGCGATAATGCATGTTTGTGTTTTGCACCATCGAATACCATCAAAAGGGCAATAAGTATGCTAGAGTAAGTAAAGCCGTCGTACCGGGAAATGTACTAAGCCGTTCGTGTCGGATAATGTACGAAGGGTGATTTCTCGGTAAAGTAAAGTATAATAACCCATTTCCTTATATGGTAAAGCGGTATTTTAAGTTATTACCAAAGTATGTGGATGTGTTGTTAATAAAATGATAAAGTAAGAGGTATGAAAAGTAAGAAAGTAAGAAAAGAAAGCAATTGACATAATGTATCTGTTTTGTTTCCGCACTCTAATTTATGAATGTGAACTGAGGTATGAAATTCATGTAAGTTAATGTTCATTATATTGTTTACTATTGTTCGCTATAGACACAGAATAACTTGTTACTCAGCTGATGACTTTTGTTGTTGGCAGGTTCGAGATTTGAAATTTGTGCCCAGTAGCCTTGAGTTGAAGAGGAATACGTAAGGAAGATCTTGTAGGTGATCATCCTGAAGAGGAACGGGATTTCAATGTATGGTTTTACTATTATTTTAGTTTATTAGAAATTGTTTAAATTCCAGAGAGATTATAACTAGTTTATTATGTTCTAGTTTTAATTTGGGATATTTAGATTTGATATGGTTAATTAAAGAGTTGAGAATAACGAGGATGATTGAGATTATGTAGGTTCAGTTTAGTTACAAATTTTAATTGATGTTCAATTGAGGTATTAAATGTTATTCAATTGAAAATTTTTAAGTTCAGATTTTGTTATGCCTTTAAAGCTCATTAAATGGATTAAGTCAAGTAAGTCACGTGCCAAAGTTTTTAATTCTCCTAAGGAGGATTTTAGGGCGCGACAGACGCCTAACATTTTTGCTTGGCCAAGCAGTGGACTTGTCAACCGTCATACCAACTTGTGAGAATTGATCTTAAGCCACCCAAACAGGTGATACACACTGTCATTGGTACCAATGGGTAGGTGGGTTCAAAATACATAGTTCAAAATGCGAAATATGGGGTGTTTATATATTTGTCAGCATACGCAATGCAGGTATCCCTTAGAAGACAACATGACTCAATTCATGAAATAACAAACTTGCATAAATTGGAGAATCTATATACAAGCTAGGCAGGGTTTACACATAAATATATGTACATGTAGATGGGAAGATGTTTACTTAAATAACTATCCTTTTAACTTAACAAGCTCCTCCTTTCTTCATCCAACTTTCAACTCTCGTAGTCCTATCTTCTGCTTGATTTCCTGTATCAGTTCCTCCCTCCAGAACTCTGTTCTAGCAGACTCTTTTGTATCTTCTTTATGAACAACCATAAATTTAAAACACTGTAATCTATATGTAGCAACTCGTAATCCCATTTTCCTATCCTCGTCTTTATTAGAGACTAAGAAACTAACAACATAAAAATTGTTGAAACATTATTTAGAAAAAATAAATAAAATATATTTTTTTCATCTGTAACAAGATTTTACAGTAGCCATGGAGCTGTTCTTGTGCTTGTTGATCTCTATCCTTCTCTTACTTGACGGAGCAGTAATGACAGTCCTGTTTGGTTCAAATGGGGGAACATTTTCCATCCCAACAGTTTTTTCTGTAGTTAAGTTGAGATCAGGGATACTAAGTGCTTGAATGTATTTATACATGTTAATGAACAGGTCTTGTTTTTAATGAAAAGTAAATGAATAAAAATATATATTTTTAAAAATTGACTTTTGGCTGGTTCCAATGGTTGGCGCTAAAAATAGGCGAAACATATGAGTGAAAAATGAATTAGGTAGTTTAAGATTGCTTTCAGCGGGGTCCAATATGGCTGCCGCTAATTCCTACTATGAAAACCGACCCCCTTTCTTTTTTTGGTTTTTTCTTATGCATTAGGGTTAAAAAATCTGTACCCAACGAAACCCATCTCTGATCTCTCTCTAGCTCCTACCGCTGCTACAACTTTAGTAAAGGAAATAGTTAATGTACCCATGAATTCCATTTCCAAACCTAAGGCACTACTTCATTGGTGGATCCCCCCCTCTTAAATACTGAAATGGAATTCATGGGTACGCCTATCACTACTCTTTAAGTAACTCCCACGTTTTTTTATTAGGATTTGTATTAGCATTTACTTTCTAAATTTAGGAAACCTCACCATTTAATTCCAATTTGAAAATGCTTCTACGGAAAAAGGGGTCATTGGTTGTTTGAGGAGAGGACTCTTAAGAGTTTTAACAACTTTTTAAACATAAAAATCTTTCCCGATCAATCAAAATTTCTACATAATTAAGAAAAGCTCTACTTAAGTTTCCCTATTTTACAACCCGTAATCCTATTTTCCTATCCTCGTCTTTATTGGAGGCTAAGAAACTAACGACATAAAAATTGTTGAAACATGAATAAGGAAAAAAATAAAAACCATTTTCATCTGCAACGATATTTTATAGAAGCCATTGAGTTGTTCTTGCGCTTGTTGATCTCAATCCTTCTCTTCCTAGCTTGAGTAGTGATGACAGTCTTACTCGGTTCAAATGGGGGAAAATAATCCATCCCCCAAGTTTCTTCTGCAGATAAGTTGAGATCAGGGATACCAAGTATTTGGATGTATTTATATAGGTTAATGAACATGTCTTGTTTTTAATGAAAAACAAATAAATAAAAATATTATTAAAAAAATTTACTATTGGCGGGGTCCAATGGCCGCTGCTAAATGTTTACAAAAACTTTTTAGCAGCATCCACCGCTAGTAGTCAATTTCTCAATTTTTTTTTGGCGCATGAATGGTGGGAAGGTATTGTTTTTAGCGGCGACCATTTGGCCTCTGCTAATAGATTTAGTGTCGAAAGTCGGTAAAGGCTTTAGCAAAGAAATTAAAGGTTATTAGTGGGGGCCGAGGACGCCGCTAAAGGTCTTGTTATTTATAGTGTTTTAAGGGTGTAAGAAGAGCATACCTTCTCATAGACCCACTGTCCTGTACCATCTCCTCCGTCTTTCCTGTCTTCTTTTGAATCATAGTATGGATTCTAAACCATGCTTTTCATTAATAAAACTAATACAAAATAGTAACTATACTGAGCAAATATAGAAACCCCTACAAAAGAAACCAATGAAACATGCTTAATTTATTGGATCCAAAGAAACAACTGTTGATTTTAATGATTTATAAAAATAATATTAAACTAAAACAATAATTTTTAAAATGATTTTTTAATAATCTCTACTATTATAATGCGAGAATGAGGGTTTGATTGAAGTTTTTGTAAAGGACTATAAAACTTTTATATTATCCTTTCTGTAGAGTTAAATTTTTTGAGGGTATGACAATAATTGGAAGTATAACTACCCGGATTCCTATACTCTCTAACTACCCACATCTCTCTACCCCCGCATCTTTCTCTCTCCTACACTCCTTAATTACCCACATCTCTACGACTTCAGATTAGCTCTGGTGGATGCCCAAGCCAAGCGATCGGGCATCCACAAATGAAGGGACACCTGGCGATAATTTAGGAGAGAAGTCATTTCATTTTCTCCCCATGATTTTGACTACTCCCCTTTGATAACTCTCCCCTTTAAAATGTCAGGTGTCCCTTCATTTGTGGATGCCCGAGCGCGGCATCCACCAGAGCTAATCTGAAGCCCGTCTCTACCCCCACATGGTACAACCTTCCCACAAATTGAGAACCACCCCACATCATTCTCTCTCCTACACTCCCTAACTACCCACTCCTCTACCCCCCCCCCATTGTCTAAATGCTCTCTCCTATGAGTAAGGGAAATCTTATCACGAACCCATTTCATCTTCTTATTCTCAAATCTCATCTTGATACTGCTGTGGGATGCTTTGCTTGCTAAGGAAACATTAGAATTGAAACCTCAAGATGAGATTTCAAGTGCTTACGGTGAGTTGGATTTTGGAATTTTTTCAATGTGTAACATCGACAATGAAGATCTGTTTGACAAATCCTTCTATCATGTTTATAAAGGTGGTGAGGGAATGTAGTGGAAAAGGGGTCTTCAGTTACAAATACGTCTTAATCTAGAAACTAGAGATGATGATGGTGAGCAAAAAAGAGCTTGCAGGAAAGCATATGCATCTTCTCAATTCATTTTCCCTCATCCCCGAGACGTTTCCTTTTCCAACCTCTTCTATTAAAACCAACTGGACCCTATAACAATTTTCTAATCACAGGTGATGGTGGCATTCGAGGCAGATGCAGCAGGGGCAGGGATGTGAGATGGCGAGAGAGAGAGAGGAACCCAATTGAGTTGCTGTGACTCTAATATAAATAGAGTTTTTATATGTTTCTTCTGGAAATTTTGTTTTATGAAGGGGTAGTTATAGTTTCTTTGGTATAATGGGTGATTTGTGTTGACTTCTTTGTCGTTGCAAGGAAAGGATTGCTTTTCACATCATGCTCATTTATTTGTTATAATTTAGTCCGGTTGGAGGTGTTATGGAAGGGCATGATCTTGATCCGTTTTTTTTTTTCTTCTTTACCCCCAATTAAAAAAAGAACAAGATTTTTTATCTAAAGTTTATTAATTTATCTATATTTCATGTTTTGAAGCTAAGAATATTCAGTCATTTGCTTTTAGTCATTTAATTGAGTTTCTATGAATACTTCATTTCTATCAATTTTGCTTCTTTAGGACTCCCTAATATATTTTTTTAAAAACTTAATTCACCTATATTTCATATTTTGATCCAATAATGTGCATTCCATTGCTTTTAGGCATTAAAAAAAATATATATTTCAGTCCTATCAATTTTGCTCCATGGTATCTTTGTGCTATGTTTTATCTAGAAATTTTGCATTGTAATAAGATTATAATGTGTGGTTTACTAATTAAATTAACATATTCATTAGGTTACTATTATTTAATGAATACAAAGCATGCTGGGTATTGCTATTTCTATAGGTTTTCTAGATTGAGATCCTGATTTTTATTTTTATTTTGCTGGTTTTGTACTCAGAGTTCTATTTATATTTTTCATATCAATTGATACAATTAGAAGCGAACACCGTTGCTATGCTAAACTGAGTCTAGCTCACTTAATAAATTTTATATGAATTTTCACTAATTTTTATCTAATAATGTACACTCACGTGCATTGCATTTGTGTTCCGCTAGGATTGTACACTCATTCTGATATGTGCACTTTTATAATCTGATTTGGTCTATTATTTTACAATCATTAGGACTGGACAATCACGTGGATCGCACGTGCATTCTGCTAGTTTTAAATAAAACCCTTTGTGTGTGATGAAACGGTGTATTGAATCATTGTTGTTTTGGGTGGGAACCCCATGAGTTTGAAAGAAACTCTTTACATTTAATAGTCACACATTGGATAATAAAGAAATTTGAAGCTAGTTAATAAAGGTGGTAGAGCATGTTCTCATATGAGCACGTACACACATTGAGTGTGTTGTAGAGAGCTGCATCGCACTGAGTGCAATACAAGTACACGCTTGTGCAAGGGCATGGGCTGGGCACTTTGCACTTTGTATCGTCTTGAGCTGCCTAATCTTTTTCAGATTAAAAGTTTGATCGCCACTGTTGATTTGATCAAAGTTTGAGATAGGTCAATTTGAATTTCTCGTGATGCCTAATGGATTATGGGTGGGCGTCAATGTTCATGGTTCATGGATGGGTCAGTTGGGGAAGCTCAAGGGACTCATAAATTAGGGAAGCCAAAGAGACTCCCAAGGCTAACCTTTGGCTATATATAGCGAGGATGAGGAGGAGAGTTCAACACAAGTGCATGTTCTACTCAAATATAGAACTCATAGCAGACCTCTGTCTAATTGAGCCCAAAAGGAGAGCCCAAATCAGAGAAGAAGAGAACTCGATCCAAACCTTCACTAGAGCGGATCTGAAGTCTGTCTCAAGGTTGAAGGCTACTCCAACCAGAAAGATCCAAACCAAAATTAAGTTGTTATCCTTATTAAGAATAAGTCAAGAACTTTGGACTTCAATTGGAACTAATTGAATCTAATTAAAGCTTGGGCATCCTAAAAGAGGCTAAGGTACAATTCCCAAAAGATGGTGCAAATCTGTAATGGAACAAATCAATTTAAGGCTAGGTTGAATCTCGGGGGTAGAATTGTTGTGTTCCCTTGCACAAACTGGAGGCTCCAACTATCTCCAGGTAGTACTTTGTTGCGTCTCTTAGCTGATTTGATTGATTTCTTGTGGTCCTTATGTGCAATTAGTTTTTTTTTAATGATATTTTGAAGTTGTGAAACTAAAATCAACATCCTCATCAAGGGAACATGATGTACTCTATATCTATAATGGAATAAATTCCAAAAACAAGAGTAATAAAATTCAAAACTACCTCATTTATAACAAAGAGAAGAGAATGGAAGATACTGAGTTATTAAACACTAACGGATGCTCTTTATCATTGAGATGCCAAATAGACTTGTGGGTTATAAGGTCTCTTTGACCCTTAATATGCTCAAATAGAACTGCCATTAGAGGCCAATCTGGGAAAGATTTAAGTTTACATAAAGATGTCTTTTTGTTTCTGTTGCCTTCAATCTAAAGTACCTAGAAATCATATACACTACTCAGAAAATATTGAGTAATCTTTTTTTAGATTAGCCAAGTGAACCATTTGGCCAGTAGGTTCAATCCCTGCAATATGCAAGGGATTGTTTTAGACTTCATTTTTGACAGTAAGCAGAAAGGCGCGCAAGATATGAATGTTGTTAGCAAGACCTAATTAACACACAGGAAAAAAGCGATTATTTGGAAAGATTTCACAAGTGCTTAGATTTGTACACCTTTTCGGATTTCGGTCAAAACCCACATAAACAACCATTTACAATTTTGACAAATTATTTTAAATTTAAAATGATATATGTTTATGTAGAAAATCAAAGCATTAAAGAGAACAAATACACAAAAAAACACATCAAATTTATGTGCATGGTTCGATGTTATTCCTATGTCCACAGATGAGCCCCTGCGGATTCACTATTTTCTCAAAATGACAACTTTCACCTTACATAACCTAATTCGATTCCAACTGAGAATATAAATATGAGATTAACTATGACTAGGAGCTCCATTTGAAGAGATAACCGGGGCAATGCAAAATATGCATTTTGGCAGGGATAGTGCCATATGCTTCCTTAAGAAGCTCCTTCGTATGTCGTCCTTGAGAAGTACATGTTGATGGGTAGTGTCATCATTTGCAAGCTCTTCACAAAGATACATCTATCATCAGTTTGTATTGACTGACTTAAGCCATTTTCTTTTGTTGTCTAGTCACATTACCATTATGTTGCGCCATAAAATTTCTACAACCAAAAATTACACTCTTTCAAAATTTTCATGACAAGAACAAACACCATTTAGTAAGAATCCACGTAATTAGCTACAATTTGATTTTCATTCTATAAGCAAAATCCTATTATTTAATATAGAGGTTTTTCTTCCTCCCATTTGCATCTTATAGAAATAAACAAATGTTGCAGATCATTTCAGATTAATCCCATAAAATTTAGGGTTCTTCACTTTCTTGTCTTGAGAGAATAATCTTACATGTGTTTGAGACAGAATATGTGCACTCAGTTGATCATATATAGGAACAGAAACACAACTGAAAGCGATCAACCAACGCGAGACGACGATCCACCCCCTACGAGTCTAGTATTGCGACTAGATCGTCTAGTGATTTCAATGTCTTCTCATAGTATAGATATGATTCATATACTTTTGGCGTGCGGACGTAGTAATCAAACTGGAAGAGAAATAATTACATTATTTAGAGGGAAACCTCAAAATCTATTGTAGAAAAATAATTAATGGTAAAACAAATCGATTGAGATTATGTGTTTGTTATGGTGATTAACACATCGGTTACCATATGGATGGGCTATGATCTATCATTGCAATGAAACAATCTTTAGTCATCCAATGTGTTGACCTTTTCAAATCATTGACCTGCTTTACTTGAAGTCATCCAGATTTCTTTATATTGGATGGCTAAAACTTCTGAATAGAGCATTGCTCATGAGCGAAAGCCATGCAATCAAATAACATTTTATATCATATACTTCTTTGTATCATATATGCTTCTCTAGTATCTTATTAAGGGAATGCTTAGGGTAGAGTTTGGGTAAGATTAGAATAAAGTTTTTGGACCCTATGGTCTTAAGGTTAACCTAGATCTTGTCTTAGAGATTAGAATACTTTTAAGGCACAAAACAGATAGGTATAAGGCGGGACCGGATTTGGTCTTGCTCTAGCAAGACTAAAACCGTCTTTCCTAGGTTAAGCATCCGACATGTGGCGATAAAAAGTGGAGAAGTCATTTCATTTTCTCCCCTGTTTTTTGACTTCTCTTCATTTGATATCTCCTCCCCTTTTTATCACCACATGTCGAAAGACCACCAAGAGCAAGACTGTTTTGGTCTCGCTAGAGCAAGACCAAATCCGATCCCGGCTAAGGCGAGGTCTTAGTTAACCCTCCAGAGCTATATTCTAAGATTATTTAGTACGCTGGTACATTGGATTATAATGTTGGAATTATTGTCATAAAAAATGACTAAATGCATAAAATATTTGGTTAACTTATTGGAAAATCATACATCCAATAACAAAAGAGAAGCAAAGAAAAGAAATAAAGAAAAAAAGGGAAAGGAAGAAGGGGAGGAAAAACTATCAAAGAGAAATCAAATAAAATTGTGTCAAACGCGAATTAAAAATAGTTGATTTGTTTGATTGTTTTTTTTCATCAGGTAATATTTGAAAATTTTGATTATTAACCATACATAATTGATTATTTTAGCCGATATCCAACCATTCTTACTTAGGCAAATCAATCGGAGACAAACAGCCTCTTTATAAGAAAAATTAGGGATATTAACTTTTTTTTAGGGCCACTTGGAAGATGAATTAATCTATAGGTACTCCCAAATATACTCTCAAATCCTGACCATTTATCTCAATTATTAAACAACTAGGATTATAGCTGATGTGACATTAGAAAAGACAAAAAATAAGCTAAGCTAAATCCTCTTTTAGTGGTTAGTTATAAACAATTAAGATTAGAGAGTATAATTGGGAGTACCAACATACAGACTCAAGGAATAAAGCATTTAATTAAGCACATAAATAACCGGTTCTGCAATAAGCAACTACAGATAAACGATTAAAATTAAATCAGATAAAAATCGATTCAATATAAAATTAGTTTCATCTAAATCGTTTAAGCAGGTGTTTTTAGGGAGTTCTGTTGATGAAAATAGAAGATATCCTATCCAGATATTTGATTTTTCCATGTTAACCAAACGTAAATTTCCAAGCAGATCTATATAGATTTATCAACGTACCTCAGCCATGTTATCCACCAACTCGTTGGCCGTTTTGATGTAAGATTTCCGGCGACTTTCCGGCAAGATCGTCAAAGCATTTTTCACGTCCTGAGAAAGGTAGGCCTGCTTCAAACGAATATAGAATATGACATACCTCCATGACATTGTGTCTAACATCTCTCTCATGCTATGGAGTCCCTCCGTCGTCTGTCGAATTCTTGCGATAGCATCTTCCGGCGATAGACCCGGTTCGAAGAACCGTTCCCTGATGAACGAACGTGTACCCCAATTCTCAGCTAGAGCCATTGGTGTTGCCTGTAGCCCAAGTGCCACTGAAGTGGCTAGGAAGGTTGACACGACCTTTCTTCGATGGGTCAGATTATCTTCGCCGGAGGACGATGCTCGGATTGTCCGGAGTGACCAGTTCCGGTGATGGGTCACATGGGGGTGGTGGCATAAGGCCGTGGGCTTAGCCAAGCTACCCATGGTTATGGTTAGAAAAATGTGAAGAAGTTGTAAAATGGAGCAGAACTTTCTTAGTGGCTTCCGGGCAGGCTGACCAAGTTACCCGTTACTCCAACATGGTCCTAGCTTTCTGCCACGTGGCATTCGTTATCTTCTTATAAGATGGGGCAGGGGATTAAGGGATGTTAGCCTTGTGGAAGAGAATTGACGAAAAATGAATCTTTTGATGAGGTGAGGATGGGCCTCAGCTATCCACATATAAAAAGAGTCCGGATTTACTTTGGCCTGGCCCGACTCAAACACCCATTCATTAGGGTTGTATTCGAGGTGAGCTGAGCTGAGCTTGGCCAAGCTTGAGCTTGATTTGAACATACTCAAACTCGACTTGATTCGAGCTCGAATGTTTAAGTTTGAGCTTGGCTTGAACAATCGAGCTCGAGCTCCATTTGAACTCAAACTTTATAAGCTGAGCCTAGCTTGGATTGGCTCAAGCTTAATTCATGAAATTATTTAATATAATTTTACATGAATTTAATGAAAGCATTGATTATTAAATTATAATATAGGAAACTATAGAAAATCAAGACATCCATATACAAAAATAAAATTTAGGGGTAGTCCTTCAGTCCAAAGAGAGTATTAGGGTTCAGGTTTCTTCTTTTTAACTTAATTTTTTTGTTATTATTATCTCTTAACCTATTTATAATAAATTAAAAAATAATTATAATCTATGATTAAAAAAGTTAAATTTATGATTCTATATTAATATATATTACATTACCAAAAAATATTGTGCATATAAAATTTAAGTCAAGTCGAGCTTCGAGCTGAATCAAACTGTGTTTGGCTTTGAGCTTGACCGACTTGTTTGAATATTTGAGCTCAAATAAAAGTCTGACTTGATTCGTTCAAGCCTGAAATGCCAGCTTGGGCTTAGCTTAAACGAGTTGAGTGGAGCCAACGAGCCTTGGCTTGAGTACAACCTTACCTGTAACTATTCTTTAACTTTGGTTAAGTTTTAATTTTGTGGTTACTTTCTTCCCCCAAAAAATCAAGGTTCGATCCTTTAACTTGTAGGGTTAATGAATCTTAACTACAGTTAAAGGTTATTAAAAAGGGACACCCGATGAGTTGGAGAGGCGGGCCAGAGTAAAATAATCTACCCCAACTACCGTAAATCCTAAATCTTCTATAAAAAGGAAGGATGATTACACATGGCACAAATGGAGAGTGGTCTTACCTACCATTCGTTCTATTGATTAGACTATTGAGATTTATCCACTCAGATAAATTTTTGACTATTACCTCTTCTACTACAATTACATAGGTGTACTATATCATTTTTATTCCTTCCTATAGGTTAGGAAGACTGATCTTAAACTTGTGAATTAACTTTAATTAAATTCACTTAAGAGTCTACCTTTCTAAAACTCGATCAAGGTTTTGCCCCCTCAAAGTGGCATCCATGAGGTTAGGCCCCTTTGAAGTGGTCAATTCAATAGGTAATGGTTTCTTTTGTCCTTTTATATTATTTATATATAAGTTCGTAATAACCGAATTCCGCAAGTTGAGAGACGCTCGAAAAAGAGTCTTTCTTGAAGATAGTCGAAGTCTTTCGCGTGTAAGGGAAAAACAACCCTATCTTCGGGATACAACTCAACTTGAATTCAACCGATCAATCCTTACGAGTTTGCACTATTTGATGGATTGTGGTGCACCAAACCTCTTTTAGAGTATGCTCGAATAATTAATTTAAAATATTTTAAATTAATAAAATCTCATAATAGATTAATTGAGTTTATGAACAAATCTATTTCAATAAAATAATTAATTTAAAACATTGAAACACAATTTTTAGTAAAAAAAAAAATTCATTTTAGAAATCAGTCAAATTAATTAAACACTTTGTTTAATTAAAATAATCATTTAATTGAAAATAATTAAATCATAAGTTAAATACATTTATTTAAGTTAACAAAACTGATTAAATCATTAATCTATTTTAATCTAGAGTCTATGCCAACCATACATTTTTCTACCATAATTTTGGCAGCATAACAATATATGGACTGGAATGGTCCAATTGGTTGAGTCTGTTTGGACCATATCAATTCAATAAGTCAAGTTGGTTTAGTCTATAGATTAATCGGTTAGACTATCTGTTACGGGGGTCCATTCGGACAACATTAGGCAGTCTGATTTAGTCATCTCATGTCGATCTGACAAATTGGTTCAGTTTGAGGACTAACAGGTTAGACTGATTTGTTTGAATGAGTCAATCGTATCGACTACCAAAGGCTAACCCTTTCGGGTTTGCCACCATGATTGGACTACAAATAGCACCAATTTGTGATTAACCATATCTCGAATCACACACTATTGTCTTCAATTGGATCTAGTCCACACTAAACAACGAACGAGCCTATGGTTTGATTTTCTCTGGTTCGACTAGATAGTGAGGTCTTCTTCCTCCTTGGATGGTTTGTCTTTTTTTTTTCTAGACGAACTGAATATCTGGTTCTGGGCTCTTTCTACAATTCGGTAGAATTTCTAGGCTCTCTAATTCGTCTGGTGGGTTTGAGCCTTCTCAACCTCTCCGTATATAGAGCCCCAAGTGGCATGACATCTTTTCGATGGGCCTAATAACCACCCTAATTACCCATGATCTAGATTCAACAAATCTAACTGCTTCAACCGTTAACCGATGGGTTGCATGGATAACCCAGGTCCGCCAACCTACATGGGTCGGCCGAGAACTCACCCACATCCGTGTGGGTCACACCCACATGGCCCAACATGTGTCTCCTGGGGAGCACACGATCTCGATAAACCTAATCGAAGGCCCCGATTAGATCAGACAAAAGAAGAAGCGACCAATCACGATAATGTGCACGTGCAAAGTGTAAAGTGCGCTCGTGCGTATAAGATATGGTCTAAAGTCAATGAAAATAGGAATCTCCTACACTGTAAGGAGTCTACTACACCACAAGATTACACTTTAGTAGAGTTTTAAAACATTTATAAATAAATAAACTTTCTTCTATTTTTTCGATGTGGGACTATGTTTTCAAAGAGAAAACACACAAGTGAAATGAACTTATCTCATAAGGAGACCAAGCTTCAAGTCACCCCAAAAACAAAAATACACTATTCTTGAATTTAAATAGGGATCTTTATGAAATAAACCAAAATAGTTTTAGGGACTAAAATCTAATATTTAAAAGAAAATGAACCAACTTTTAAATCAAATTAAAATTAGATTCAACAATCCCCACTTAATTTTAAAATTATTTAAATGATTATATTATAGGCATTCTAAAAATTCTTGTGCATAGATGAAAATGTCTTTCGACTTGAACCCTCACTTAGTGCAAACAAGTTAAAACTAGTATAAGAACACAATGAACATAACCTTGAACTGCAAACTCAGGTTACTAATCGAACCTGTTGCACACACATTCATTTCAGAGGTTATTTTGTATACATCGTAGTACTTTTACGTCTGTACTGGTCCCAGCTTACTGAGAGGTCTAGAGTTTAGCCCAAACTCATAGAAATTGACGAACTTTCGGCTCTCAGAAAGGTGAGTCTATCGAGAGTGATCCTATAACACTCTCAGCCATTTAAGGCTTTATAATCATTCATTAAAAGAATTCTTAAAATCCTCAACCTACTTTAACAAGATAATATGTCGGTTAACAACCTACAGAAAAACACACTATCCACATCATTTTAGGAAAAAAAATTATCTCAAAGAGATAAAAAAAAAAAAAATTCTTTATTGATAGTGCTCAAACATTTAATTACATAGGCTTGTTATCCCATTGAACCTGAGAATCTCATCAGGTTGGATTTCTACTTAGTAAAACATATTACAAGACTTTCAATCTCATTCCTCTTGATGTCTTTATCATAAGGTCCGTGCCAAGTCCCTTGGATAAAAGATCTGCTAAGTTCTTATTCGACTTAACATACTGAACGACGATCTTACCGTTAGTTATCAAGCCTCAAACATGATTGTATTTTAGACGTATTTGTCTAGACTTTCCATTATAGTTCTCACTATATGCCTTCAGCATGGCCGCCTGATTATCAAAATAAATTGTGATACCTAACACAGATGTGCCCCATATCGGTACATCTACTAATACACTCTTAAGCCATTCAGCCTCCTTTCCTGTTGACGAGAGTACAATAAATTCCGATTCCAGAGTGGAATGAGTTATACACATCTGCTTCTTTGATTTACAGGAGATGACTTTCCTCCTATTGTGAAAATACAGGCTGACATCGAAGTAGAATCATCCGGACATGAGTTCCACGTCACATCGCTATACCCTTCAAGTACAACTAGAATCTTTCCATAATGTAATCTAAAAATCACCTAAATTGTAGACACTGAAGCTTTTGTCATATATGTAAGATATGTCTGCTGTAAACCTACACCTGCACATGCTAATAAACACCCATAAAGCATTTATACAATATGAAAATAAATAAACACAGGTATTGTAAGGAATGTACTAAATTAGGGAACTAATACCCTAAAATTCTGCCCCTTTTTGCTACGAAGAGCCAATGGTAGGTAGGAAGCCAATATCACAAAAAATTACTAATTTAAAACATATGAAATATCAAGACAACCACAATACAACCAGGAAAATGTAGGCAATACGGGGACTATCGAGAGGGGATTACAATATAGCAAGGTTAAAGCAAAAACTCCCCCTCAACACCTCAACTTGATCTTCTCCCCCTAAGATCAAGGACACCACTTAAGGACAGAGAAAGTCATGCTAGAAAGGCTTATGTCAACCAAATACCCTTATGATGATAGAGAGCTGATTTCGTCTATTTTAACTTGAAAGCTTCAACCAAGGGCAAACTACTAACCACATAAAGTAAATAAAATTTTCTAGGTCAATCCACCTAAGGTATAGGCTAGGAATCTAGGTCACTTACTATCCTCTGAGTAAAATGAAAGCGATCAGAATGTATTAAGTTGATCTTTTTTGGTCTTCATCTTTACTAGTCTTGGATACTTGTAGGCAATGCCACTAGACTCACTCTATGTTTTGACAATGGAATAAGCCAATAAAAAAATATGAACTTTACAATTTCCCCATTTGGCAATTCCATGACAAAACACAACTAAAGTACATGATTTGACATAAACTCTCCCAAACACATCAAACAGAGAATTATGTCATTACAAACACAAGTTACATGACACAAATTGAAAACAACCTAAATTGCAAGCACTGAAGCTCTTCTAATGTAAGATCTGTCTACTGTAAATCTGCACATATTAATAAACAATCATGAAGCATGTATGAAATGTGAAAATAAATAAACACAGGTATTACAAGGAATGTACTGAACTAGATAATTAATACCCAAACATTCTCTCACTTTTTGGCAAGAAGAGCCAAAGGTAGGTAGGAAGCCAATATCACAAAAAATTACTAATTTTGAAGCATATGTAATATCAAGACAACCACAATACAACCAAGCAAATGCAGATAATGTGGGGAATATCGAGAGGGGAACACAATATAACAATATTAAAGCAAAAACTCCCCCTTAACACCTCAACTTGATGTTCTCCCACTAAGATCAAGGACACTACCTAAGGGCAGGGAAACTCATGCTACAGAGGCCCACGACAACCAAAATACCGCTATAATGATATAGAGCCGATTTCGCCTATTTTGACTCGAAAGCTTCAACCAAGGGCAAATCACTAACCACCTAAGGTAAACAAACTTTTCTAGGTCAATCCACCTAAGGTATAGGCTAGGAATCTAGATCACTTACTATCCTTTGAGTGAAATGAAGGCAATGATTAGAATGTCTTTAATTGATCTTCTTCGGTCTTCATCAGTAGTCTTGGATGCTTGTAGGCAATGAAACAAGACACACTAGACTCATTCTATGTTTTGACAACAGAATAAGTCAATCCAAAATATAAACTTTACAATCTCCCCATTTAGCAATTCCATGACAAAACACAACTTAAGTACATGACTTGACATAAACTCCCCCAAACACATCAAATGGAGAATTAGGTAATTACAAGACTCCAACACAAGTTACATGACACAAATTGAAAGCAACTTCAATTGTAGACATTGAAACTCTTGTCAAGTAAAATCTATCTGCTACAAACCTACACTTGCACATGCTAATAAATGCCCATGAAGCATGTATAAAATATGAAAATAAATAAACACAAGTATTGCAAGGAATGTACTGAACTATAGAACTAATACCCTAACATTCTCCCCCTTTTTTGCATGAAGAGCCAAAGGTAGGCAGTAAGCCAATATCACAAAAAATTACTAATTTAAAGCATATGTAATATCAAGACAACCACAATACAACCAAGCAAATGTAGACTATGTGTGGACTATTGAGAGGGGAACATAATATAGCAATATTAAAACAAAAACTCCCCCTCAACACCTCAATTTTATCTTCTCCCCCTAAGATCAAGGACACTACCTAAGGACATGGAAACTCTTGCTAGAAAGGCCCATGCCAACCAAAATACCCCTATAATGATATAGAGGCGATTTTGCCTATTTTGACTCAAAAGCTTCAACCAAAGGCAAACCACACTAACCACCTAAGGTAAACAAATTAGGTTAATCCACCTAACGTATAGGTTCGGAATATAGATCACTTACTATTCTCTGAGTGAAACGAAGGCGATGATCAGAATGTCTTCAGTTTATTTTCTTGGTTTTCATCTTCACTAGTCTTGGATACTTGTAGGTAATGACACAAGACACACTAGACTCACTCTATGTTTTGACAATAGAATAAGCCAATCCAAAAATATGGACGTTACAATCTCCCCCTTTGGCAATTATGTGACAAAACACAACTAAAGTACATGACTTGACACAAACTCCTCTAAACACATTTGAAAAAATCCGGTGAACCCCAAAAATAATATTTTTGAGTTGAGAACTTACAAAGCCAAGAGGGTGGCTAAGTCTCCCTTCAAGTCTATCTACCCTTTTTAAATAGTGCAATTAAATTATTAACTAAGGGAAGATGAACAATAAAGTACATAAATAAGGGAAAAAAACAAACCACAACATAAGATATATTTACATGGAAACCCTTCTAAGAAAAACCACGGGACCTAGTCCAACAAGAGATATCACTAAGATAAAGTAACAAATACTTACAAGACTTGAACTGTACTCCACCGGACTTGACACTACGATCCTCAATACTCAGTCCTCCATGTCTCTAAAAACAATCACGATCTCGCAAGACTCGCAATTTACCGCAGTAGCCTGTTCTTCTCTTTGTGTCTCTACATTCATGATCTCTCAATCGATTTCCGTCAATGGCGGCTCCGAATTTCTCCGACCAAATAACCACAATCCTCCTCGAATCAATATCCTTCGTAAATGCTTCAGATTACTCCGGCCAAGCTATTCTTAACAACTTTGAATGTCTTCAATTGAATTTTTTCGGTCTTCATCATCACAGACTTTGATGTTTGTAGACAATTATACAAGACACTACTAGATACTTTGTTTTGACACCGGAATATGCCAATACCAAAAGTATGGACTTACAACATCAAATGAAGAATTAGGTCATTACAAGACTCCAACACAAGTTACATGACACAAATTGAAAACAACCTAAATTGTAGACACTGAAGTTCTTGTCTTGTAAGATCCGTGTGCTACAAACTTGCACCTGTACATGCTAATAAACTCTTATGAAGCATGTATGAAATATGAAAATAAATAAACACAGGTATTACAGGGAATGTACTGAACTAGTGAACTAATGCCCTAACATTCTTCCCTATTTTGGCACGAAGATCCGAAGGTAGGTAGGAAGCTAATATTACAAAAAATTACTAATTTAAAATATATGTAATATTAAGGCAACCACAATACAACCAAGAAAATGCAGGGACTATCGAGAGGGGAACACAATATAACAATATTGAAGCAAAAACTCCCCCTCAACACTTGAACTTGATCTTTTCCCCCTAAGATCGAGGACATCAGCTAAAGACAGGGAAACTCATACTAGAAAGGCCCATGCCAACTAAAACTAAAAAACATATAATAATAAAACTAAAAAATATCACGTGCCACACAAACATGCATCATAAGCATTCCAAATAACAGTAATTTAAAATTATAAATCCAATAAAGAATATGATTAGTTAGTCCGACTGAGAATAAACATCTAACTAAATCTCACAGAATGCTAAAGCATAGTCAATTTACTTAGTCACATTTAGCGAATAGTTCAAAAGTGAAGTTTTTTTTGTGTAGTGGGTGGTCTGACTAGATACTATATCAAGGTTTCTCTCCATTTTTAGGGATATGATATTAAGCACTTAAAGAGACTCCTAAAGACTCAAATCATAGAACTCAAACCTAGTTAGATCCAATTGTACTGATTTTTTTAAACATTTTGGTGCATCTTTATCCATTTTTATTGGACTCATATTTTTCTTTTATTTTTTGTCAAATACCTCTGAACTTTATAAGACTTCTTTTGATGTTCTTTATTTCAACTCTTTTTATGCAATGATGACTTTTACACTATTAAGTAAGTAGCTCTTCTCTATTGACAGTAGGAGCTTTCACTCTAACAACTCAGAAAGATACCTAACTTGTTGACATAGGTAGCCATTACTACTGTTTGCACCCAATAGTAGCTTTCACACTAACCTAATAGGTAGCCCTTTTCATTATAACAATTTTTTCTTATGATACACAAAATGGGGATGACTAACAATATGGTCATTCTCGATTGGCTATCCTAGGTCACACTTAGGGATAACTCATAAACCTACAAATTAGAAATTAGACCTCTCAACAGAATCGGTCAGAGTGCATGTGATAGTGCAAAGCATACAAATATGAATAAGTTTCTAACCGTGAAAGATAAAACTACTATAATTTTCAGCCTAACCAAGAGACTATGAAGGTGATATATCCTCAATCCGCAACAAACTCATGTTCAACCTTGGATAAGTATAAAAATAAAGATCACACAAAGAATACAGATCATACAAGTAAAACAAGGGCAACATGACAAAAATATTTTTGGATTTTATAGTTTTTCAATGTTTTTAAAATTTTCAAAATAAATAAAACAGAAAACATATCACAACAAATAATAACTAGCATAATTGAAATCTACTTGTATACCTAAAAATCATATCACTAGGATAGGATATAACAAGACAAGCACACACTAAGCTATAATAGGCATGAGCTGAGTGAAGCCTTTCAGGCACTGTTTTCATAATCGGACCGAGTATCGAATAGGTAGAGTGGCCGGCTCCCAGTTCGACCAGTCCAGTTCGACAGTGTATTTTGTGCAAAAAAACCAATTTTTTTTCCTAATTTTTCCCGATTCTACTGGTTCTGGCCGGTTCTTAAAGAATGCTGGTTTTGACAGTTTTGGGAATCGGCGAGGGGGCCGGTTCCCGGTTCGACTAGCTGGTCTAGTCCGATTCTGACGACACTGCCTTCAGGTCTTTCTTTCTCACCCAAACGATTTTAGCAGTTTGATTGACCATTTGGTCTTTAATCATTTCAGTTGTGGTAGATATGACCTTTTGTTTCTTTCTCTTGTTCCTCCTATTCCAAGATTGAGTCCTAAAATTATGACGGACATTATGGTTCTTCCCGCTTCCTCCTCTATATCTAGCATAAGGAGTGTCTCGACTATGCCATTGTCTAGAGTTGTGAGAAACTTTCATTACATCCTCACACAAACTCCTAGATTTCTCCACTAAGATCTCAACTCTCATTTGAAGATTTTCATTAAAATTATTTTGGTTCCTAGAACTATGATTGGACATTTTTTGAAGTTTAGGACATTGATGCCTAATATGATTCTTCACTTCACATTTATGACATGTAGGAATGAATTTCTATGTAGAAGAATCTTTCCCTTTAGCAGAAGGGCTTCATTTAGCACCAGACTCAATTTTCGAGGTAGATGGGGTTCCCTTCTCATCTCCAGACCTCTGATCTTGTTCAAGATCAAATATCTTGATTTCAAGACTTGTCTTTTGATCAAGATAAACATGTAAATCAGATTCAAGAGACAGAATCTTGATAAGGAGGAAAGTCTTCTCTTTCTCAAGCTGCGACAAGGAGGGAAGCCTTCCTTTCTGTTCCTCAATGAGATTGGGTATGGTGGTTGGAGGGTGTAACCCCCGAGAATTTTTTTGGATGGTGTTACCTGCACCCCCCTTTTTTTTTTTATTACCACACCCCAAATTCAAATAAATTATCTAAAAATTTAAAATATATACCTTAAATAATAAAATGACAAAAAAACCATGCCACACCTCTTTTCTTCCCGTCGTCTCTGGCGATCCTGTAGGCCATAACATCTCTCTTCCATCTTCTTCCCGTCATCTTGAATCTTTGTTCTCCCCTTGGTGTACATGTACGTGATGATGAGATTTGGTAGTTGGGTCTGTCGATGTTACATCCCTTCTCACAGCTTCTGTGTTGGGGGGTATGAGATTATGCTTTTGAGATTCCGAAGCTTTATCGTCACTTCACTTTCACGGCAACATTCTCCGTCGGAGTTTGCAAGCTTCCTTGGGCTTCTTAAGATTGCTTTCACCACGGATCACTGATTCGCCTTCTTGCCACCTCCACCTCCACCTCCAACGGCGATCTTGAAAAGCTTTCAAACTCTCTTTCTTCATGCTCCGATTTCTAATAATTTTGAGTTATTCTCTTCTTTTTCCAATTTCTTTAAGCCATCTTCTCCCATTCCTTTTTGAATGATCAATCTTAGGTTTCTACTATTAATTTTAGGACTACCAATCTAGTATTTGATACTTTTTTGTATTTGAAGTTTTGGTTAATTTTCTAGAATTTGGTTTCATCCTCATCTTTCACTTGGCAGCCATGGCCAGAAATCCCTAAAACAGTAGAACCCCAATCATCCCTCCTACAATCATTGAGAAAAAAAATAAAAAATTGTGCAATCAAATAGAGGGATGTCGTCTGCGGATGAAGATGATCGGGAAAAAATGTTAGAGGAGTTGACGGGTCGTTGATGAAAGAGTGGTTCTTGGGTATTTGCAGGAGAGGGTTTCCGAGGCAGGAAGAACGACACTAGGCAATTTTGTCATTTAATCGTTTTTGGTGTTTATTTAATTATTTTAAACCATTTTTTTTATTTGGGGTGTAATCATAAAATTGTGAGCTGCGTCACAGCACCCATTTTTTTTTTTTAGATAATAGGTTCATCGTGGTTATAAAATTTGTTAATATAACATTTAATAAAGAGAATATTATTGAGACTGTCCAGGGTGGAGACTATCTTGAGACCGTTCCCAATAGTAGGAAAAAACAAAAAAATTGAATTCCTATGCTGTTGGGAACGGCCTCGGGGTGGTCTCCACCTAGGACGGTCTCAAAAGCATTTCCCTTCTAATAAATATCCATAAAAAGAAAAATAAGGTCTCCCTCTTTTGATAAATCCATTATATAAATAAAATTAATTATATTTATTTTTATGTTATGAAGATTGTTTTTTCCATGCATGTTCCACTAGGTGGAATGTGCACGCCTCTCTAGCTTTATATGCGTCAATTTAAACATTTATTAACTGTGGTTAAGATCAGTGTTATTAAAATCAGACCGGACTGGTCAGTTGAACCGGTAAAATCAGGAATTGGCTTGGTCACCGGTTCCAAAAACCCCCCAAAATCGAAATGTCATAAGAACTAGCAGAACTAGCCATATCTAACCAGTTCAACCGATAGAACTGGCCAGAAAAAATGGGAAAAATGATTTTTTATTTTAAAAAAAAGTACACGATCGAACCAGACTGATTGAATCGGTCGAACTAGTGGAATCGAGAACTAGCCACTTTGCCGGTTCGAGGCCCGGTCCAGTTCTGAAAACAGTGGTTAAGATTCACTCACCCCTAAGGTTTATACATCTACTCTTGGTTTTTAGCAAAAACCAAAATTAAATATTAAATTAATAAATCTTAACTAGGGTTAAAAGAGGGATAAAAGGGACACATGGCTGCCTAAAGAATCAAACCTTTTATATTATATATATAGATAATTACAATATTTTATTTGGGGGCCACTATAAACAAAATTAAGCTATTATGCATTTTTTTTATAAAAAAATTTATAGCTGCAATGTATTAGATTAAAAAAAAATCCCTGTGCATTCAAGGGGTTTGTTAAAAACAAAGCAGGTAAAGAAACTTCATTGAAAAGAGAGCAAACACTGGAATTACTTGATTTACCCAGTGATGGTTGTGGCCAGGTGTAGACGCAAACTGAACCCAAGTCACCTTCCCACAAGAGGGTCAAGATTCACTTTTATACCATCCGACTGTTCCACAAGAGGGTCAAGATTCACTGGAGAAGATTACGACTCCTTTGCAAATCATCCACGCTCCTCCCCCACCCAAAAAAAAAAAAAAAGAAAAAAAAAAGGGGAAAATTGCATGCAGATGCAATTATGCAACCATTTCTTGAGTGAAACATAGAAAAACCAAACAGACTCAATAATTCGACCAAAAAAGCAATTATCTCAGATATTTAACCCTTTCTTGTGTGAAACATAGAAAAACCAAACAGACTCTCAATAATTCAACCAAAAAAGCAATTATCTCAGATATTCTCCGTGGCCACTTGGTTTTATTGGCAACTAGCTCTTTTCTTTTGTGAGAAACTATGAACTAATGCGGAACGGTTCATATATGGGGAAATGGGAAACAGACCACGTCGTCAAGTTCAAGCTGACTGTGCGATCTCATTTGTCCATCCCTTCTTTTTTAACACCTACTAACTGTGGTTAAGATTCACTGATCACCTTTAGAGTTCATCTATCCAACATTGGTTTTAGAAAAATAAAATAAAAAATTTATAATTATAATTTAATTAAACTTAACCATAATTTAAAAAAAATGGTTAAAAGGGACACAGGGACATGGGGACACTACGGTTAGCTAGGAAGGGGATCTTGCGGTGCTATTCTCAGAACTCTCTCTATATATACCCCTATTTATATATAACATTGCCTGCTTATGTCAGTAGCAGTGTATATCCCTATGGGAGTGGGTTGAGATCTATTCTCATGAATTGTGGTGTGGCAGTTGATATGCTTATAAGGCCTGAACTAGCTAGGCCCAAGCACTACCCTCAAGGATCAGAGTCGGGATCAGAGTCGGGCCAGTGATAAAAGAATAAAAATTATATCATGTTTTATCAATTTGTTCTCTATATTGATTGCCAATTTAATATACAACCTCCCTTCTTTATTTGGATTTGGGACCGACAATGAAACTTAAAGAGCAACATGACGGAGTTTTAATATCGTTAGATTATTAGTATTAGTAAATCCCCTAATTATTACAGTTAAATTGTTAGTATATATTTATATTCTAAAAAGGCAAACACGTGACAAGTAGTATATAAGATTCTAGAAAAAATCTACATTACTAGTCCGTCACACATACACACAATAAATCTTAGCTTCTATTAAATTTTTTTATATAAAAAAATTACAAGTTACTATATTATATTAAAAAGATACTACACTACTAACTACAGTGTTAATATGTTGTACACACATCATACGGCTTAGCCTCTTACGTTTTAATAAGTCTTAAATTATAATACTATATATGATTTAACATATAGAATGGAGGGACAGCCGACCTAAGCCACAGGCTTACCAAGCCTAGCCCTCGAGTAAGAGGGAATTGGCCCAGTCCGGCCTTAAGGCTTTATTAAGGGTAAAGAACTAAAGAAGCCCTCTATTTTCTGAGCTTAATTTAAAGAGCCGAGTAGGGTCAGCCCCTAATCCCTATCTCTATCCTACTTATAACAAATGAACAAATATACTTACTGTAACGGATAAAATTCGTAAAATCAACTTAGCATTGGAGAACGAGCTCGTTTTTGTTGTTTTGTTCACGAAAGTGACATGTGGACACGAGTTGGGGTCACGTGCTTAAAATAGAGGGGTCACACGTTGTCTGATGCACAACGATCCCATTGTGCGCATTACGACGTCTTTGTTCTCTTGCAGAACAACGTTTCCGTTGTGGCTTTGACAACGTGCTCGTTGTCTAAAGCACAACGTGACCGTTGTACTCATGACAACGTCTTTGTCGTTACATGAACAATGAGTCCGTTGTCTCACCGACAACGATGTCGTGCTGTGTTTTAAGGCATCTACACCGTAACCGAGCTCGAGTCAACAACGAGACCGACTCGTAAGAGGAAGTGATCGGGAGGCGATCCATGATTCTGACAGGCGTGCCGAAAACACTGTTGCGTGCCGAAAGCACTGTCTTGGCATTTAATGCTGGTCACTTCTGCGTACTGTCCGATCCCGTCCGATTAGACGCTTAGGAGGCTCTCGCGTGTGATGCAACCGGCGGCAGATATGACTTGACATATTTGGCAATGAGTGCAAAACACGTGGTATGGACACCTATGACCATCCATGGTTATCGATGGCCATACCAGCCTTACCCTATAAATACCCCGTGATTTTTAGTGCAAAGGGACACGTTTAATCACGTTTTGATCATTTTAACGCACGTTTTGGCCATACTTCAGAGCATACTTGTTCAGTGCTTCCCAGTGCCTTGCGTAGCTTTCTGTGCCTCTTTCAGTGTTTACTATTCATCATCTTCTACCTCTACTGACTTTATCATCGGAGTACAGGTCAGGGTGCCACACCCTCCACTCCAACCTTCTACCAGTAAACCAACCTTCTACCAGTAAACCAGAGCGTGGGATAAGCTGTAGCTGATGCGTGTCCTTTCCGGAGTTTTGTCGTGGGAGAAGCAGCAGCTGACGCGTGTCCTTTCCGGAGATTTTCCCCCACAAAAATTGGCACCGTCTGTGGGAAATAATAAACGAACCCCCCTTTGCTCTTTGTGATCATGGCTGACCAGTCATCAGTGTTCGGGCGTGAGGATCAAACCCCTCAGGCCACTCCTTTTGTACCTTCTGTCGTGCACATCCCTGGAGTCAGTCATTCGTCTGGGAAACCAGAGAGGACCGTGCCTCCTCCTAGTGAACTCTCTATTTCTGATCGCATTTTGGCGATGTTGCAAGTGCAGCAGTCTGCTCTGGATCAGATCACCAGGCAGCAGCAAGTGATGCAGGCGAGGCTGGAGGCGTTCGAGCATAGCAGGCTCGAGGTGCATGAAGTGCCACTGCAGAGGCCTTCCTTAAGACGTCAGTTTGACTTCTCTTCTTCCCCTTCTGCCCCGGAGAACCGTGAAACCAGGTTTGTGTTTCATCCTACTGAAGGGGATGTAAGACAGCATCAGGTTCGGGCAGAGCAGAGTATCCCCTCAGATCGTGTGGATTTGCGGGAAGGGGCAGGGCGAGAAGACTTGAGAGGCAGTACCAGAGGTGCAGAAGCCCAGAAGACTTGGGTGACTGCCAAGGAGGTGGAAGCTTTGATCGGTGCTCGTGTTAAGAGCATGAAGGGAGGGATTCCTGACCACTTTGCTCAGTCAGCAAAGGATAACGTTTGAGAACTCTCCTTTCACGGACGCCATCAATCAGTCGTATACTTCTTCGAAGTTTATAACTCCGGTCTTCCCCATGTACACTGGAAGGACGGATCCAGATGAGCATTTGTTTGATTGCAAACATGCGATGACTGTTCGCAATCCAGATGATGATCTGTATTACAAGGCATTCCCCAACAGCCTGTCTGGGGCAGCGTCGAAGTGGTTTCAGAACTTGCCTCCTGGTTCCATCAGTAACTTCTCAGAGCTCAGGTCAGCTTTTATTGATCGTTTCATCATCAATAAGAAGAAGAAAGCAGATGCAGATACTCTCTTCTCGTTGAGGATGAAGCCGGCCGAATCCTTGACGGACTTTATTTCGCGTTTCACCGATGAAGTCCACAACATCGATAAGGTCGATGAAGCGAGCTGTATCGCTGCTTTCAAGAATGCTATCCCCAGGCATTACGAGCTCTATAAGTCTTTGACTCTTAACTATCCTGTCAAGATGGACGAGTTGCTGGTTCGTGCCACCAAGTACGAAAGGTACGAGGAGGACGTATCCGTTGTGCCGGTGCTGAAGCCCAGGACGAGAGTGGTGGATGTCGTGGACAGGACACACCGATCATTGAAGAGGAAGGAGAAGAAGCAGAGGTACGAGTCTTCATCATTTGAGGACTCGCCACCAAGGAAGCAGAAGGAGAGAGTAGTTTATGTGACCCAGCGGGATCAGCCGGATCGGCGGCCACTGGAAAGAAATTTTAATCAGCATCGGAGTAGGACGGAGAGACGTCCTAATGATCAACAACAGGCGAGGCAGCAGTATCAGCCACGCCAGGTGCAGCCTCAGGTACAGCACGAGAGAGGCGTGCAGCCTAGTGAGCATCGATCTTTTGCAGATCGAGCACAGCGCATCAATTTCACAGTCAGCCCGGCGACCATCATGAGGTCGATGGAGGATCAGCCGTACTTCGAGTGGCCGGCTAGGGCTGTGCAGGATATAACATCGGGACCACAGGTGCATGAGTATTGTCATTATCACAAGTGCCGTGGTCATCTCACCAACCGGTGTCGTATTCTGAGGGAGTACTTGGAGAGATTGGTTCAGGAGGGGTACTTGGGAGAGTATCTTGCTTCTGGCGACGGCGGCATGGAGCAAGCCAGGGAGCCGGTGTCCCAGGCTCGTGGAGGAGAACCTGCCAGCAATCCAAGTACCAGTGGAGGAGCTTCCCGGGGCACGATCAATGTCATTTGCCGCGTACAAGCGCCGGAAGCAGATGTGGAGAGGAACTTCAGGGCGAAGGCCAGGAAGCTGTCTCACGATGCCGCAGTGTGTCAGGTGCAAGTGCCTAGCAGAAGCGTTGAGCAGGCACTTACCTTCACGGATCGTGATCTGGCAGCAGTGATCCGACCTCACTATGATGCTCTTGTTCTCACCATGAGGATAGGAGATTTCGACATCAGGAGAGTGCTCGTGGATTCCGGGAGTGGAGCAGACATCTTGTACCTTCATGCTTTCACCCAGATGAAGCTGGATCCTTCCGTTCTCATCTCTGCTCAGACTCCGCTGTTCGGATTTGATAGCAGCTCGATGAAGCCTGTAGGCGACGTTGTCTTACCCGTTGTGGCTGGACCCGTTGTCCTTCAGACCAGGTTCTCCGTCCTGGATGCGTCATCACCGTACAATGCCATCTTGGGTCATTGGTGGACCCATGAGATGAAGGCCGTCCCGTCCTCGTACTACCAAGTGTTGAAGTATCCAACGCAGGACGGGCCTCGAGAGATCAAGGGTGATCAGTTGGCATCATAGAAGTGTGATTTTCCTGCTTCCGTTGTGCCTTCGTAGCAATTACAGGTCGTTCCCGTTGTGGAAGAGAGCACGGAAATATCGTTGTGCAGACCTTCCGTTGAGCCCACGAAAGCTGTCAATTTGGGAACGGAAGAAGAGTCAAAGGTGTTGCAGGTCGGGACGAGCTTGACAGCGGAGGAAGAGCTCGAGTTGCTGGGTTTCCTTAGGCAGAACCTTGATGTCTTTGCATGGTCTCACAAAGACATGATTGGAATCGATCCGAGTGTTATCTGTCATCACCTCAATGTTGACCCTGCTATCCCTCTAGTGAAGCAGAAACCTCGGAGGCTTGCCCCAGCTTATCATGATGCAGTGAACGAAGAGATTGACAAGCTGATCCAGTTCGGGTTCATTCAGGAGGTGCAGTACCCTGATTGGATAGCCAATATTGTGGCTGTGCCTAAGAAGAGCGGGAAGGTGAGAGTTTGTATTGACTTTACTGGTGTCAATAAGGCTTGCCCCAAAGACTTTTTTCCCATGCCAAGGATAGACAGGCTCATCAACGCCACTGCTGGCCACGAGATGTTATCCTTCATGGATGGTTATTCGGGCTATAACCAGATCCTCCTGGCGGAAGCAGATCGAGAGAAGACCACCTTCATAACGGAGCGGGGCTTGTTCTGTTATCGAGTGATGCCTTTTGGCTTGAAGAATGCAGGTGCCACCTATCAACGTCTTATGAATCTCATGTTCGGGTCACTTCTTGGCAAGACGGTTGAAGTGTACATCGATGATATCGTTGTGAAGAGTCGAGTACGAGGTACTCTGGTGACGGACCTTGCTGAGCCTTTCTCTGTTCTGCGATCTTTCAATCTAAAGATCAACCCAGAGAAGTGCACCTTCGGAGTTACCTCAGGGAAATTTTTGGGTTATCTCGTGAGTCAGCAGGGAATTGAGGCTAATCCAGCTCAGATCCGTGCTTTGCTGGACATGCCAGAGCCTAAGTCTAAGAAGGAGATCCAGAAGCTGACAGGCCGGATTGCTGCACTCAATCGGTTTATCTCCAAGTCATCAGATCGTTGCAAACCTCTTTTCGAGTTGCTGAGAAAGGACTCCATTTTTGCGTGGACTCCAGAGTGTTCTCAAGCTTTCCTTGCCTTGAAGGAATATTTGGGCTTAGCTCCTATCCTTTCGGTGCCCGAGCCAGGTGAAATCTTATATCTTTATCTGTCCGTTTCAGAGCAAGTCCTTGTTTCCGTCCTGGTCAGGAGTTGTGATGGCGTGGAGAAACCTGTCTATTTCATCAGCAAAACCTTTCTCAAGACGGAGTGCAATTATAGCAAGTTCGAGAAGGTATGTCTAGCTCTTGTCTTTTCCGCGGAAAAGCTTCGTCCTTACTTTCATGCTCATTCTATCGTTGTCATCACAACGTATCCTTTGAAAGTCGTGCTGGAACGACCCGAGCTGGCGGGGAGGATGTCGAAGTGGGTTGTGGCACTAAGTCAGTTCGATATTCAGTATCGGGGTAGGAGTTCAGAAAAGGGGCAAGCAATGACAGGTTTTCTTTCTGATTTCCCTGTGGAGGAGGAAGCAGAGGAAGTGGTTGTTGATCTTCGGGAACTTCCTATTGAAGTTGACAACGGAGATATCGTTGTGGATGGAGCAGAGGCATCATAGTGGAATGGTTGGCTATTATACGTGGACGGATCTTCTAATTCTAGTGGATCAGGACTGGGCGTTGTGCTTATAAGTCCGGAGAATATCAAAGTGCAGAAGATGTCGCGCCTTGGGTTCACTGCTTCCAACAACGAAGCTGAGTACGAAGCCTTACTCCTTGGGTTGGAGAGTGCTCGAGAGTTGCAGATCTCCATGTTGAGAGTGTTTTGTGATTCACAGCTCGTGGTGAATCAGGTGAATGGTGTTTATGGCTGCAAGGACGACCGGATGAAGCAGTATGCTACTCTCGTTCGTTCACAGTGTGAAGCATTCACCGTTATGGAGATCAGGCACACCCGGAGAGATGAGAATAGGCATGTTGATGCTTTGGCGTATCTAGCTTCCATGGTGCAGGCTGATGAGCCTAAGGCTATTCTGATGGAGTTTCAAGAGTATCCTTCAATAACTCTTCAGGCACAACGAGAAGTATTTTTTGTCAATCCTGTTCCGAGCTGGATGACAGGGCTGATGGCTTATCTGAAGGACGGAATTCTTCCTATCAATGTGAAGGAGTCGAGGCGCATTCAGTTCAAGGCATCTCGTTATACCTTGGTGCGAGGAGAGTTGTTCAGGAAATCTTTTGGTGGGCCTTTGTTGAAGTGTGTTCATCCTGCAGACGTTGAGAGAATACTTGCTGAGTTGCATGAAGGTATATGTGGTATTCATTCAGGGGGAAGAACCATTGCCCACCGAGCTCTGGGGCAAGGTTACTTTTAGCCTTACATGCAGGCTGATGCTCAGAAGTATGTGAAGAAGTGCAGCCAATGCCAGCGGTTTGCTCGTTTGATTCATGCTCCGGCTCAAGAGCTCAGCACTGTGTCTCAGCCTTGGCCATTTGCACGTTGGGGACTTGATATTATGGGACCTTTCCCCAGGGCTCCAGGGAATCTGATCTTTCTCCTAGTGGCAACTGATTACTTCTCTCGTTGGATTGAAGCTGTTCCCCTTGCGCGTATCAGAGAACAAGAGGTGAAGAAGTTCTTGTGGGAGCACATCATCTGCAGATTTGGCATACCGCAGTCCATCATCACTGACAACGGGAAGCAGTTTTCAGGACGTTTGATTGCCGACTTTTGCAGCGAGCTGAAGATCAAGCATGTTTTCTCTTCCCCATATTATCCTCAGGGGAATGGATTGGCCGAGGCAGCCAATAAGAACATTCTCAATGCCTTGAAGAGAAGGCTGGAAGATTCAAAGGGGAAGTGGACCGCCGAGTTGCACAACGTTTTGTGGGGGTACAGAACAACTCCAAGGAGTCCTACCAATGAAACTCCTTTCTCTCTAGCGTATGGTATGGAAGCTGTCATTCCTACTGAGATCAGTTTGCCTACAGTGCGTTCTTGGCACAACAAGAAGAAGGATGAAGAGAAAGATCAGAACACAGAGCTTATGGCTATTCATCTCGATCTGCTAGAAGAGAAGCGAGAAGATGCCAGCATTCAGATGAGGAGGTATCAGCAACAATTGAGGAAAGCCTACAACAAGAAAGTACAACGGAGAGTGTTGCAGGTCGGTGATCTCGTTCTCCGAAGAGTGTTCCAGAGCACGAGAGAGCTTAACAGTGGCAAGTTGGGACCTAACTGGGAAGGACCTTATATCGTGGAGCGATTGGGAAGTCCTGGAGTCTGTTACTTGAAAGACTTACAAGGTAACCTCATCTCAAAATCCTAGAACATTATGAATCTGAGGCAATTCTTTCAATAGAATCTGTGATATACTACTACATGCATCGTTATGCTTACAAGTTTTCAGTGATTTTACATAATCGTAGTGCTGATACTTCAACATGTGACTTGCAATATTATGTGCCTGCTCGTTGTCTACACTGTGCTCTGTCTGGTTCATCAGTGTAATATTGTGAATGTTTTGCAAGTAATTCAAATAAAATTTTGACTGAACAACCTACTCATAACGAACACGAGTGGCTTATATAAGGGTGTCATCTGAGCAAATCTAGTGGCTTATCCTAATGACATCCTCTGAGCATGTGCTTCGAAACTGAGTAACTTTGTGTTCATCATATGAATTTTATTTGTCAGATTGCATTCACAGTGAACTACGCGAATGATGTATCTAGATTAGTGCTTTGTTCGTAGTGCATGATCGTAGTGCTTTGATCGTAGTACTTGCTCGTAGTGCTTTGCTCGTAGTGCTTTGTTCGTAGTGCATGTTCGTAGTGTATGTTCATAGTGCATGATCGTTGTGCTTTGCTCGTAGTGGTTTACTCGTAGTGTTCTACTCGTAGTGCTCTATTCATAGTGCTTTGATCGTAGTGCTCTACTCGTAGTGTTCTGTTCGTAGTGCTTTGATCGAAATTATATGTGTTAACTTTTATGATTTTCACCCTCATACATACATTCACATAGTAAAGTGCCATATTCACATCAATGCTGTGGACCGTGAAAATTAACTCAACAACTTGTGTTGTGTTGCTTGTGCATACGATGTGCTGCGTTACGAGGTGGAAAGAGACGTACATAAGAAAGTAAGCGATCTATTCATGAAGAATGCACAGTAGTAGAGAAAAGAGAAGAAGTTACATCATCAAAAAAGAGAAACAGAAAACATAAAGGGGAGCAGCAGATCAAGCGAGCTCAAGATCAGCATCTATCGTTGTCGCAGTAGGGGCAAAAGTAGAGGCTTCAACAGTTGGAGTTTCCACTGGAGTAGCCTCATCAGCAGCAGCAGGAACTTCGGGAGCAGCTGGCTCGAAGTACTGCTCAGTAGGGAGAAGGGCAGGACCTTCAAGAGAGTGAGGTTGCTTGACGCCTTGGACCTCGACCTCGTCGTCTAGCTCGATCAAGTCTTTGCTCTGAAGCTCGGAGACCGTGATGGCGTCCTCTTCGTTGTCTATTTTCAGACGACCTTGTTGGCGAAGCGATTCGAGTAGCTCTTTCTCGGTCTTTGCCCGATCCTCATCCAAGAGCGTGTCCAGCTGAGACTGATAGTGCTGTTGCAGTCTCAGGGTCACGGACCTCTCGATGTCCTCTTGAGCTTTCTTGGCCTCCTCGAGCTCCTCCGCCAGTGCTGTCCTGGCTGCCTCAGATTCCTCCAGCTGTCTGCCCAAAGCTTGGGAGACGTGCTCCAGTTCGCTGATGCGTAGAACAGTGTTCTCAACCTCCTGCTTGGCCTTCTTCTCGGCCTCCTTCGCTGATCGTGTCTCAGCCTCAGCTTTTTCTTGTGCCTTGGTGGCAGTGTTCAACTTCACCTCAGCGCAAACAGGGTCAGCTTTGGCTTGAGTCAGATCGAAGTCTGCCTTGAGTCTCTCTTCGACGAGAGTCTGCTCCAGCGTCTCAGTCCTGCCCTTCCAGTAGGTGATCCCGTCTCTGAGGTGATTGTAGCTATATTGGCTACGATCACAGAGATCCTGGACGAGCAAATTCATCTGCAAGGAAGTGTCCAGACGTTAGCACAACGAGGAGTAAAGTTTCGGCAGTAGAGTAAGAAGAAGAGGAAGTGAGAAACTTACTGTCGCCACAGACTGGCAGGCGGCGTAGGAGAGGTCGGTCAGATGGAGTTTGCCGACGTCAGCGATGTCCCGGGGCAACCTCATAGCATGAGTCAGAGCTCGGGCGGTCTTCTCCGAACTCTGCACCGAGTCGTTCACAGTCGGTATCTCGTACCGAGTGAAGTCGGGCGACCAGTCCTGAACGCTCGTCGGTAGCATACGAGCTGGAAGACTCGTTGTGCCAGCTCCCGTTACGGCCAGGGCAACCACAGTAGAACTCGAGCTGGCTGGAGCAGTTGCAGCTCGAGAGGGGGCAGGTGCCGAGATGGCTTCAGGCACCGCCGTTGTCACCTCTGCTCCTGGAGTTGTTGCAGGAACGGCAGAGGTGGAGGGGGGAGCAGCGATGACTGCGTTCTCTTTCTCCAGGCGTTTGTCCGCCTTTGCTTTCTTTCTGGCCTCGTACTCGGCCTGGGTCGGCATCTTCCTCTTCGGGTCAGCAGCCGCTGTACCCTTGGAAGGAGGGTTCCTCTTCTTCAGCTGTGGTGGCGGTGGTGGTGGAAGCTGAGCTGCAGGGCGAGCTGACCTTGGCTTCCTGCTTAACGGAGGTGGATCCATGCCAGCCATGTCTTCTTCTTCTTAGGCTAAATGAAGTGCTGGTGAAGGTGCAGAAGTAGAAGCACCTGGATGCTGTTGCTGTTGTTGTGGTTGTTGTTGAGCAGTTGCAGCGGGAGTGCTAAAGGCGACCCGCGTGTCAGGTTCCAGTGGTTTCCAGCAGATGTATTCCCCACCTCGAGCACGTTGGATACCGGTTAGGAGGCCTTCTTCTTCTGGGGCCAACTTCTTGTATGGGATCTTCTTTGCGTCAACTGCACATAGAAAAGCAGAATGAGTACAACGAGAGTTAGCAGGACGAGAACACACAACGTACAACGAGAGAAGAGTCAGGACAATGGTGCACAACGGACAACGAACGACTATAGTGGTATACCTGCTTCCGCTCGGAAGACGTTGGGGACCGTGGAATTCTCTGCCTTCCAGCCGCCAGAGACAACGAAAGGAATGACTTTCCACCGTCTTTCTCTATCGAGAATGCCTGAGACGAGCTCTGGATATCGAGGTTTCTTATTCCACGAGTAGTAGGAGAACAAACCATCGTCATTGCCTCGGCATCTGACAGCATGGCAGAAGTGGAATAGATGCCTAGCCTCTATTGGGTAACCGTCCTTGATGAATTTGATCATCATGGACATGTATTTGTGGAAGCTCGGGTGCATTTGTCCCGGTGCGAGTTGCAGGGTGGACAGAACTTCATCCAGGACGGGATGGAGAGGGAAACATAGGCCAGCCTCGAGCTGGGAGAGGTAGACGACGGTACAAGCAGAGCGCTTATCTATGATAGCTAGCGTCATCTCGTTTGAAGTGGAGATTGACGTTGGAGGGGAAGTCGAAACGTTCCCTGTAGTGGTTCAGATGTGCCAACTGATGTTGGCGCAGAGCTGAGGATTTTTCAATGTAGGCACCATGAGGTGCGCTACCTGTGCAACTGGCCTCATCATCAGTAGGGCCTCTAACTTCCTCTAACCTAGCGGGTTCTATAGGAATGATGGCAGCCATAGTGATTGGAAGAAACAGTGAAAAGGGACAAGAACAGTGAACAGAGCAATGGAGTGTACACGGAGCAGAATCACTCCAAGAACCAGAGAAGAGAGAAAGGGAGAAACAGTAAGAAATAATAAGAGAAAGGGGGAAGAGCGTACCGAACAGAAGACGACTGAGAGACTGTTGAGAGCTTGAGGAAAATGAACTTTCGGTTGAGGAAGAAATTCGGCAGAGTAGCAGTGCTTGAAGGAATAGGGTGAAAGAGAAGGAGTAGTCGATGGGGATTTTATAAGCATCTCAGATTTGTGAAACTACACCACTACCCTTCATCAGAGCCGTACACCTGTGTCAAAGGGAAGAGGAGCAGTGGCAAGATCATCTTTTCACCAAAAGAGAGTAACCGTCAGAGTTATTAAAGCGTTTTGAAATTCAAATCGGCGATGATGACAGCCTGTCCGCATTAAAGAGACGTGACGGTTCGCACGCGTAACCAGCTAGCGTGAACGGTCGACCTTCTCAGCGAGCGTTTAAAGCACGCAACGTTTCATCTTCCTGAGCATTGCCAGGTATGATCTTTTGTCCGTTGATGACGCTTCGAACTACGTTCCAAGCATCATAAAGGGGCAAATTGTAACAGATAAAATTCGTAAAATCAACTTAGCGTTGGAGAACGAGCTCGTTTTTGTTGTTTTGTTCACGAAAGTGACACGTGGACACGAGTTGGGGTCACACGTTGTCTAAATAGAGGGGTCACACGTTGTCTGATGCACAACGATCCCGTTGTGCGCATTACGACGTCTTTGTTTTCTTGCAGAACAACGTTTCCATTGTGGCTTTGACAACGTGCTCATTGTCTAAAGCACAACGTGAGCGTTGTACTCTTGACAACGTCTTTGTCATTACATGAACAACGAGTCCGTTGTCTCACCGACAACGATGTCGTGCTGTGTTTTAAGGCATCTACACCGTAACCGAGCTCGAGTCAACAACGAGACCGACTCGTAAGAGGAAGTGATCGGGAGGCGATCCATGATTCTGACAGGCGTGTCGAAAACACTGTTGCGTGCCGAAAGCACTGTCTTGGCATTTAATGCTGGTCACTTCTGCGTACTGTCCGATCCTGTCCGATTAGACGCTTAGGAGGCTCTCGCGTGTGATGCAACCGATGGCAGATATGACTTGACATATTTGGCAATGAGTACAAAACACGTGGTATGGACACCTATGGCCATCCATGGTCATCGATGGCCATACCAGCCTTACCCTATAAATACCCCGTGATTTTTAGTGCAAAGGGATACGTTTAATCACGTTTTGATCACTTTAACGCACGTTTTGGCCATACTTCAGAGCATACTTGTTCAGTGCTTCCCAGTGCCTTGCGTAGCTTTCTGTGCCTCTTTCAGTGTTTACTATTCATCATCTTCTACCTCTACTGACTTTATCATCGGAGTACAGGTCAGGGTGCCACACCCTCCATTCCAACCTTCTACCAGTAAACCAACCTTCTACCAGTAAACCAGAGCGTGGGAGAAGCTGTAGCTGACGCGTGTCCTTTCCGGAGTTTTGTCGTGGGAGAAGCAGCAGCTGACGCGTGTCCTTTCCGGAGATTTTCCCCCACACTTACCTAAGAGGAAGAACAAGAAATATAATGAATGATACAGGGAGAGCGCAAACCCTAGTCTAGAAGCATTAATCTTAGGAGATTTATGCTGATGTGTGGATTACGTTAGGGTTGCACACTAGCTAACATTATCCTATAATAAAACAATGAACATATTTTAAAAATGAGCCACTGCCACACAAAATTTGATTATAAATTATTACTGCCAACATCCTCCATTTACAAAACAAAGATACACCCGTAAAAAGAATATTAAATAAAGAGAATTTATTTTTTATATAAAGAAAAACTTAAGAATCATTTTTTCTTCATTATTAATTTCATCTATGACATATATTACCATTACCATCGATGTGTTATTCTAAATACTTGACAGCATCAATTTTGTGCTGTTATAACAAAAATATTACCCATCAACATTTAAAATTCGAATTCCCATAGGTGCTCATGTGCACTAATTTAATTAGTAGTGTAAATCTCTATATTTCATGATACTTACCTTATTCACAAACCCCATTGATTACCAAATCAATTAAGTCAATTATAATGCCAAATTAGGCCATTTCTTCCTTATTTTCACAAGATAATGTGGAGAATTTGCGAACCACAAATGGAAGTGCTTACGAGTTGTGATCATACATGTACATACCACTTTTTCTTTTGGGTTAAGGAGGTAAAGTAACACCTAAATACACACACATATAGTAGTAGTGGTAAACTTAGATCTGACTGTGTGTTGTTTTCTTAGGGTTGGGTGTTATTGTCTCCTTTAGTCCTACATCGGTTAGGTACTAGAGGTGGCATGGGTGTATAAGGGTCCAACAATCCTCCATTAGGTATGTCGCATCTATGGATTAAGATTCAAGATAAGGATAGCAGGTAGAGGGGCTTCAATGCATATCGGATACAACTCATTTCTTTGCTATGGTGTATATGAAATGCTTGGAATGAGAAGCTATTTGAGGGTAGAAAGATTGAACATAGTTCAATTATCATAGGAGTAGGGAATTTGCTATAGAGATTTTGGATGTTGTTGTTACTAGTAGAGAAGTTTCTGGGCTGGGAGTAGCTTTCACACTCCTGGTTTTACCATGTGTAATTCTTGGTCTCCTCCTTCTCGAGAACAGGCTAAGTTAAACTGCGATAGAGTTGTGTCATCCGATGGAGAACATATAGCCATTTTGGTCACATCATAGCTCGCCGAACATCTAATCAACTGGACACTCTAGCGATTGTAGCGGAGGTATGCAGTCCTTCAAGGGGCACTATTGGAGGTGGAGAAGGGTCGGCAAGCGGTTATGGTTGAGTCAGATTGCCTAGAGTTTTCTTTTGTGTTGGGGAGCTATCCAAGCTATTACCGACAACATTAAAGAAGTGTGTTCTTAATTAGTTCGGTTAATTCACCTTGTTCGTCGGGTTTGGGATTTTGAAGCTCATGAGATTGCAGCAAAAACTTTAAAGAGCTTTTCCGCATTCAGTTCTAGGTGTCCACCATGTTCTAAGTTTGTCTGGGACCCTGACGAGCCGAAATTTGCTCTTGTTTGTGGTTAGTTGTGTTGTCGTTTATCCAAAAAAAACCTAGTGCCACAAGATGCACATGCGTCATGTTAGTAAAATCCTAGAAAATGGAGCATTAACCTTAAGGGGTGTTAAATGGGACACGAGGACATGGGATAAGATAAGAAGTGGACCTGGGGTCCTCTAATCACAGCTCAATTCAAATTACTAGTCCACATGGATGGTTATGTGCCCTAATTTAATTAGTAGTGTAAATCTCTACAATTCATACTTATCTAATTAACAAACCCCATCGATTACCAAGTCAATTAAGTGAACCATAATGCCAAATTAGGCAATTTTTTCCTTATTTTCACAACATATGGAAGCACTTATTATTGCAAATGGTGTAGGTACGTAACACATTTTTTTTTTTTTTTGTTAATGAGGTAAAGTAACACCTAAACGCACAGTGTTCCTTTATCTGCTTAACAAAAAAAAAAAAAAAAGCAAAAATCTAATTAGCAATTGAGTGTTACTGTCCCCTTTAGTCGCCCATTGATTACTAGACGTCACATGAGTGTGTAAGGGTCTAACAATCCTCCATTAGGTACGTAGAACTTGGATAATTATTTTTCCACTTAAAGTTAGGCTTTGCTGGATTGCACAGAGTAAGTTAGGCCTTATATATAATATTCAATCATTAGTTTCAATCTCTAAACCAGTCGCCTAACTCTTAAGCAAACTCAGAACTTAGTTTGTGGTCTTTTCAACCATTTCTATTTTGCCACGTTTTTGTATGTTATCGTGACCACATGTCGGAACAAAGGACGCAGGGCCCCCATATGCTAACTTAGGATTACCTAGAGTTAATGGTCAACCCTTGGGTTAGTAAAGCAAAATCAGGTTAGGTTTATCTTTTAACTAAACCAATCAGAATTGGCCAAGTGGTAGGTTGGTTACTTCCTTATGACAGAGGCGGCACTGTCTATTCTTTTTTCACGGTGCTTACGTGGCAGATTCGATGTTGACTTTTGACTAAGTCAGCTGTCAGATATTAAAGGTTTCTTAGACGATTGAAATTCCTCAAACAAGCCAAAGCTGCCACGCGTCCACACATATTTTGGTTTATTTAATGAAAAGGAAAGGATAGGGTTAATTTGGCATTTTATTTCTTTCTTTTTTTCATTTATTGTTTTTTATTTTTTTTATGAATGAATGGATAATAATGACCTCAATCTATAAGACATCTCGTAATGTAAAGAGGGTGTTTTGGTCTTTTTGACATATGAATGACTGGCTGACGGGGAGATGTGGAACTTCACTTCCTTAGTGGTTACTGGTTAGGTAGCAAGCATTTAGAATGACAGGAAACATCATTTCAGGAGATTTAATGCAAAGAATCTAATATCTAAAACAGCTGTTATCATATGTGAATACAAATCATTATTGGTTATTTTTAGCAACTTTTAAAATAATAATCATAATTATACCTTACTGAAGAATTTGGATTGAAATTTCAATATGGTTGGCCCATTCAGGTCAGAGCTAGTAGCCGACTCATGCAGTGATGTATCCCATGACATTAGAAGCATGTGTGTTAGTTACATGATTACTATTTAAAAATAAAAACATGTTTTGCTGCACTGTTCCAAAATGAGTAAAAAAAAACTAATCAAATAGGTGTGGTAATCTGGTGGAGTTCGGGTTTTAAAGCTTTTGTAAATGTGTCCAAGTTTGAATAAGACATATTAAAAAAATCACTAAAATTTAAGCTCATAGTCAGCCCATTGCCACCCCTACTATCAAATAGGGAAAATTTATGCCATTTAGTTCTTGTCATTGCTCTTTTTGTTTTGGAACGAGGGTATTCGAGTCTCGGGCGGTGCAAAACCCCTTGTAATACAAAATCAAGAAAGCTGAGATAAATCTCGAAGGGTGGCTAACAAGGGGAAAGGACTCGAACTCAAGACCTCTGCTTCTTGAGGTGTGGTCTTGACCACTAGCCCAACCCCTCCTAGCTCCTTAGTTCATATACTACCATTACAGAATCCATCTTGTAACTGATTCCAAAATCAAATTGTTTTGCTTTATCTTAAACTATCTGATCAATGAACTAGTGAGAATTGAAAATTGAACACATAAGTGGTGATCCCCACATTTTTTTAAAAATTTTAAAATACCCTTTTAATGGTTGGATGAGAAAATGAGGGGGATTTGAATGGAAGGCAAATGGGGCTATATTGATAATATTGACTGAATAAAGAGATTTTGATGATTTTTGAAAGATGGGGTTCTTGCTTTTGTAATCTTGTTTGCATTCAGATAGTGGTTATGGTAAGAAGGTTTGTTGGGCATGTCTATAAATGAGTTTCTTCTTCTCTTTTTAGACTTATTAATATTATATTGCAGAGTAGATGGCTTTGGTGGAATAGATAACAACCAAGAAAGTTACTTGAAAAAATCTCATTAATCTTTTTTTTATTATGTAAATTTATTAATCTTCTTTGTCTTTGGTCAATTGCAAAAGAAAATTCAAAGAGCCATGTTTCTTGCTCTCCAAAAACCAGTATTTAAGGAGTTCGTTTCCTAATGGCAATTTTTAGTTTTTCTTAACATCTCTCAATGTGGTAGCTTTTCAATTCATGAATTCTCTTCTTTTCTCTCATCTATAACATTTCACCTACTTCCTTTCATTTCTCTTTTAAGTTCCTTTCTCTCATTAGCAAATCTTTCATGGGTATGAAAATTAGAGCAGTTTGGTTAGAACCCACTTCAATTTCGAGATTCTTCAGGCCCAATTTCAATAATTTAGGCTCTTTGGATGTTCTGTTTGGTTGAATACTGAAACTTATAGCTTGTTACTCTAAAGCCACTTGAATTTTACAGAGATTTTCAGGTTGGGCTTTCTGAAACAGAGGTTTTACACAAAAATGGAAAATAATTCTGGCCTTAGTAAGGGAGATGAAGAGATGGATTTGCCTCCGGGTTTTCGATTCCACCCAACTGATGAGGAGCTTATAACTCACTACCTATCCGAGAAGGTTCTCGATAGCAACTTCGACGCTAGAGCGATCGGAGAGGTGGATTTGAATAAGTGTGAGCCATGGGATTTGCCATGTAAGTGTTCTAAAGCAGACTCTGTTTCATCTCTTGTTCTTAACTAAGTATCATTTGAAGTGTGTTTTAACCCCTTTTTTTTGGAAGTTAAATGTGTGTGTTTTTAACTTTTTTTTTTGGTGAAGTTAAGTGTGTGTGTGTGTGTTTAACAGTTTAACTTATACTTTGTGTTCTCTGTAATGAAGTGAGAGCAAAAATGGGAGAGAAGGAGTGGTATTTCTTCTGTGTGAGAGATAGAAAATACCCAACTGGTTTAAGGACAAACAGGGCTACTGAAGCTGGTTACTGGAAAGCTACCGGGAAAGATAAGGAGATTTACAGAAACAAAGCACTGGTTGGAATGAAGAAAACTCTGGTTTTCTATAAAGGGAGGGCTCCAAAAGGAGAGAAATCCAACTGGGTTATGCATGAGTTTAGATTGGAGGGGAAATTCTCTCGCTATAATTTCCCCAAAACAGCCAAGGTAAAGCTCCTCCTCTGTTTTCCTCTGTTTTGCTCTGTTTTTGGTGGTGTTCTTGATGAGTTTTTGTGTACCTTTTCATTCTCTTTTACAGAATGAGTGGGTGATTTCCAAGATATTTCAAAAGAGTTTGGGTGGAAAGAAAATCCATATTTCAGGATTGGTGAGATTAGGCTCCTTTGGAGATGAAATGAGTCCTTCTCTTTTGCCTCAATTAATGGATTCTTCACCCTACAGTGGCAAGACAAACCATGCTGCAGCTGAAACAGCTCACGTGACCTGCTTCTCCAACCCAATGGAAGTCCAGAAGAACCAGGAAGAGATGATTGATTACTTCAACACTCCTCTTTTTTCAGCATCTTCAAACCCTTCCAATATCTCCCTTGCTTCAATTCTCCTTCCCAAAATCTCTCTTCCAAACTCATTTTACAACACTCAAGGTACTCCAAATCTAAGCAATTTTACATACCCATGTTCTGGTTTAATGCAAGAACAGGCCATCTTGAGGGCTTTACTTGAAAGCCATGAATCAAGCATGAAGCAGAGCTGCAAAACTAGCATCTCACAAGAAATAGGGCTAACTACGGATATGAACACCAAAATCTCTTCGATTTTACTGAATCATGAAATGGGTAAGAAGTGTTTTGAGGATCAAGAAGAGCCATCTACTTCAGCTGGACCAATAGACATTGATTGTCTTTGGAATTATTAGAATAAAAGAAGCAAAATGAGAATATGATGAACAACGAGAAGAAAAGGAAGATGAAGATGAAGATGAAGATGAAGAGATTTAGTTAGTTATAATGTCTAGATTTGATTGTGAGTGTGTGTATAGATTCTCTAAATCTAAATATCCTATATGAAAAAGACTGATATTATCATATATATATATATATATATATATATATATATGAAAAGAAGCCCACTTTTTGCTTCAAATTTTCTTTTTTCCTTTTGGATTGCTCTATCTATGGTTTCTTAAGTCTTGCATGTATTCAAATTTAAGACATGTGATTCATTTGGTGGCTAACTGATCTTTGTTTGAATTTATGATCACAATTAGAAGGCTTTTTTTAAGGGTGCGTAAAAGTCATATATACAATTCAGGGTTTAGTGCTTAGACCACTAATGACTGAGATCTCATTATACTGTTTTTTTCTTCCAATTTTTAGGTAGGTATATGGGTCTGAACACAACCTTAATGAAACACAACTGCATTATGTATGACCCATAGCTTCTTTTCAATTGGAGATGACAATTACATACTTAAGCCATAACTGGGTTATAATAATAATGATAATAGGGGTTAAAAGCGATGTTTATTGACTTGTAGGTGCAATTAAACTCGGAGAGAGTTCAATCACAATTTGAACCGATCTCGTGTAACACACTGTTGTTTTTATTATTATTATTGGGGATTTTTTTCTCTTTCTTTACGTCTTTCCTTTTTGGACTCATTCTAATGAATAATCATAGAATATTCGGATATTTATACTTCATGACGTGTTTTAATTTTCCACATGTGGGTCTCCAACGAGATCTGATCACAGTCGCATATGTGGTTCTTGATTATTGGAGAAGAAAAAAAGAAGCGGGGAAATGAAAATTCAAAAAAAAAAAAAAATCTCTATCGATAGTCAAGAACTCTCTTGTCTCCTAAGATCTCATCTCCAACGGTTTGAGTCTGGCATGAAATGCACGAGTTGGGCTCATATTCAATCGCGATTGAATTTGGGAGTGTTCAATCGCACCCATAGGTCAACACGTGTCCCTTTTAACACCCCTTAATTGTTGTTAAGATTCATTAACTCTTAGGCTTCAACAATCTAACCCTGGTTTTTAGATTTTTTTTTAATTAAAAATTAATCTTAGTTCTAAAACTTCTTAACTAGAATTAAAAGGAGAATTAAAGGGGCTCTGTGAGTGCGCTTGAACTCTCCTTGGACTGAATTCGACTCTAAAATGCACCTTACGATTTATATAGAAGAGTTAAAATCCTCTCTGACTTTTATCATGAACAACCGTAATTCCTACCTTGAACACTTTTTTAGATTATATAATCAAAGATCTTGTGTGAGCCCACGAATATGCTAACAAAAAGTCCCTTGTTTTAGAGATAACTGGAGCAACCAAAATATGCCTTGTTGTCGAGGTAAGTTGAAAATAACAAAGATAAAAGAAGGATATTGGCATATTTTGAGTTGCTCGGATTGAAGAGATAAATGGAGCCCTGTTGATAGTTAAACTCTTGTTTTATTATCTTAAGAGAGTGAGAGTATGGATTGTGAGACTATGCCTAGGATTTGGCACATATTATCTTTTGAAGTTTTTAGGATAAATTACACCGACCTGTCTTGAGGTTTGGTGAAATTTCAGAGACCTCCCATCTTGTTTTTGAAATTAAACAGCCCTCCCCTCTACTCTAGTTGTTTGTAATAGATTTCCCCTTATGTTAGTTTTCTGTTACTTTTTTGGAGCGAGGAAAACTAGGGTTAGGAGGACCCCGACCAGATTTATTAAAATAAAATATAGAAGAAACATAAATGAAGAAGAGAGAAAGAGGTTGCCCCAGGGGCGAACAAGGACTCCCCTAAAGTGGCTACGTACATGGATGAACTTTTACTCTTCTTAAAGTCAAAGTCAATCAATGCACGCAATAAAATAAATGATAATTGGGATTGGTAAGATTGAGTGGAGCGCAAACCCTCTAGTCGGTTCCTAATATCGAAACTCAGTATTAGGTGACGTGTTCCCTTTTCAAATGGTCGTCTCTTCCCATTTTAACACTCTTTAACCATGGTTAAGTTTCACCCCTTAGGATTAAGTCATCTAACCTTGATTTTTGGAAGAGAATAAATTAATTTTTTTAACACCCTTTAACTGTAATTAAGATTCACTAACCCAATGTCTCTCCCTATTCTAACACCCTTTATCTATGGTTAAGTTTCACCCACCCTTAGAATTAAGATATTTAACCTTGATTTTTAGAAAAAAAATTGATTTTTTTTAACATCCTTTAATTGTGGTTAAGATTCATTAACGTAATCTCTTCCCATTTTAACACCCTTTAACTGTTGTTAAGTTTCACCCAACCCTTAGGGTTAACCCATTTAACCTTAGTTTTAGAAAAAATAAATTTTTTAACACCTTGGGTTAGTGAATCTTAACCACAGTTAAAGGGTGTTAATTCTTTTTTAAAACCAAAGTTAAATCACTTAACTTAAGAGTGGGTGAAACTTAAACCCTAGTTAAAGGATGTTAAAAGAGAGAAAAAGCAACGTGTTTCATCTAGTAAATAAATAGCAGCAAAATTGTCAAAGGATATCTTCTGTTAATGGTGTGAACCTCATAAGCCTGACATAGGAGGACAGTTTAATTTCAGAAACAAGAAACAAGAGGGCCTGAGCTCTTTGAAATTTCAACAAACCTGAGGGGAGGTTAGTGTAATTTGTCCAAGTTTTTATTCTAAAATTAGTATTATAACTATAACCATAAAAATTAAAGCTTTTTTAGCCAAGAGAACTAAAAGAAGATTTTTTGGTTGAAATGATATCATGTAACTCACACACTCTCTAAACACACACACACACACAACCAGACCTAAGGTAGCCACTAAGGTGCCATGCATAAGGGTAAGTCCAAGCCACCACTCCAAAGGGCCTGTCTTAAGGAGGGTTGATGGCCCCTTATACACCCCTGCAAAGTCCACTTTCCAACCGCTATGGGACTAAACCCGGGATACACCCTAACGCTCGAGGTAACAAAAAAGCCAAATTAGTTTTTTTTTTTCGTTGAAATGATATCATGTAACTAACACACACTTTCTAAACACACGCAACCAGACCTAGTTGTAACCAGACTACTAGGAGTTCGGTTATGCCACTAAGGTCGCAACATGTCCCTATTGATACCCCTTACCGGTGGTTAAGATTCATCCACTCCTAGGGCTCACCCACCTATCTTTGGTTTTTAGAAAAAATATTAATTTTTTAAATCCTGATTAAAATTTACTAACTTAAGATTAAAAATTGTTTTATTTTTTTTGTAAAAACCAAGGATAGGTGGGTGAACCTTAGGGGTGGGTGAATCTTAACCACTGTTAAGAGGTGTAACCTCATGGGCATAACCGGACTCCAAGGGGTAACAGGACTCCAAATAGTCCCATTACAACTTCAGAGAATTGCGTGATTTAATAGGAGTCAAATCCTCTACGGTGATAATCGGATTTGGCAAATCCAGTTATCACCCCTAGAGGTTGCCACGTGTCTCCTTTGACACCCTTAACCGTGGGTAAGATTCACCCACCCCTAGGGTTCACCTACCATCCTTGGTTTTTTTTTTTTTAAATATTAATTATTTTTTTAAAATAAAAAAAAAACTGTTTTTAGAGTTTTTTTAATATTAAAAACAGTTTTTTAATTTTAAAAAAAGAATTAATATTAAAAAAAAAAACCAGGATGGGTGGGTGAACCCTAGTGGTGGGTGAACCTTACCCACGGTTAAGGGGTGTCATAGGAGATACGTGGCGACTTCTAGGGGTGATAACCGGATTTGCCAAATCTGGTTATCACCGTAGATGATTTGGCTCCTTAAAAGATTACGTGATTTAAAGAATACGTGTTAAGTTGGACCCAAAAGAAGCCCAGATGTGATCTCGTGTTTTACATAATTAGAAATTTTTCTGTGTTTACAAATTTTTTCTGGATTTATTAAACATCTTTGTGCCCATAAGAGAGAAAAAAAAATAGTATATGTTTCATACTATATATATATCTATACTACTACTATATAGCAGTTGGTATCCACATGACATACTCCATTGCCCTCCATTCTCTTCAAATTGGTGTCATGTGGCACACTCTCCAACCAATTGCTTTACTCCATGTGTCACCTTATTCTCCCTTCTCTTTGTCTTACCAAGAAACCCTCTATCTTCTCTCCCCAAATAACCTCCTCATTAATGCTATGTTTGGTTGTTGAGAAAATAGGCGAAAATATGGAAAAGAAAAGAAAATTTTGAATTTATAATACAATTTTTAATTGTGTTTTGTCCAATTTTCTTTTCTTTTCCATATTTTTACTTATTTTCTCGGCAACCAAACATAGGGTAACTGTCTCTCTATCTCTCAATTAATCCCCTATTTAATACTAAGCTAAATGAATCTGCTGCATTCATCCCCTACTTATTACTTAATTAGTTTCTTAATACTAAGTTTAATGAATCTATTGCATACGTCTCACTCCCTTTCCCTTTTATTCTCTCTCTATCTACCTCATTTATACACTTTTACAAGTGAGCCCCACCTCTATTTTCTATTCCACCTTGACCTTCCCAACGCAGTGTCTTCTCCGCTTCTGGTCCATGCATCTTTCCAACACAAATGTCTTCTCCACTTCTCCCATGCATCTTTCTAACTCATCTTTTACATCTCGGAAGTCGAAGGGTCTTCAACTCCTCTCATACGACTCAACCTCTTATATGGTTAGTCAGTCCTAATCTCTCTCATTTTCTCTTTCTGTTTCTCCTGTTTCATAGTTGCAAGTCTGCGATCCTTCTGATTTCATTTCCAATTCAGGACTGTGCATCAAGATTTACTTACAGTGGTTGTCATGTCCTATTCTAAGCTGAAGTTCACCTGCTCAAGACTATTGTAAGCATCTGATAGGATCTTCAAACCAGATCCCATGGATCTTACCAGCCAAGTTACGACACATGGATTCCACAGCTTCAATTTTTGCTTTCTCTGACCTGAGCACCTCTATCGGTTGCGTTACTTCTTGAAGATCTCTGCGGGATCTCTATCTAGATAGACTATTTCCTGCCCTCCACTTGCTTTCTGATCGAAGGCAGAAGCTCCAACAATTGTTATGCTTTCAACTATTTATGGGTGTTGGATATTTGATTTCCTGTGTTTGGAAACTATAGGGGTGATCATCCAGATTGTTCCAATTAATTTACTGCGATTTATGGATACATCCCCGCACACTTAGATTGATTTGGATGGTGCACTTGGAATGCTTTCTATTTTGAATTCATTCCAAGTTATCAAATATGGTAACCAAATGAGAGGTGATCAATACCCCCATAATCTGTAACTTGATCTAATAAGATGCATTTATTTATTTATTCTTCTAGAAATTGTCAGGAGGCTATCATCAAAACTTCTAATCATTGATGATGGATGACAAGAGAGAGCATATGAATTCTGCAAAGAATGTGAGCCAAAGAAGGTCATTGAAGGGACACAGTAAGTTTTTCCATTCGCTAATGTTAATCCTGTTAGGGGAACCTTCTTAATTCCTTATAATTTGGTAGAGATTTGCATCCAAAGTTACTAATCATTATACTTACTCCATCCATTGATCCAGAGGTTTGCAGCCGGATTAGTAGACATCAAAGAAAACAATTAGTTCAGGGATAAACATTTTCAGTATTTTTGAAAACTAAAAAAATCATAGGATGATAGGTATGTCGACATGTCACATGCTTTAGTTGGTTACTGGGGAGGAGTCCAATTCCAACATTTAAAGGATGACAAAATACAACCCCAACGTTGCCTATACTAATTAGTACCTTTAACCCCTAACATAAGGGAATCCAAGAGATGTTGCTATAGACAGATTGGAGAAATACGGAGTTAGGATTGCAGATCTCTTTGAAGTACATGAATTCTTCACAGATACTTGCCAGTAGATGTGTAGGCATAGTCAAGGTGGATGTGTAGAATATAATAGAAACACTAGGTTCGGGCTATTCGGGCGGGACTCATTGAATAGACAGTATCAACAAGCACTCCAAGAATCTTTTGCAAATAACTTCAAGGACAATAACCTAATTTGTCTCATGAGTCACACTTGGACTCTATTTGAAGCAAGGACATTTTGTGCTGTTTGACACTTTGACTGATAGTAAGAATCACCTGAGAGTAGGGCTAGCACAACTTTTTCTTTTTTGTCATCTCAATTTTGTTTGTCATGTGTAATGCGTTTTGTGTAATCCGACTCTTCCACTATTTAGATTTAGAATCTCGTACGTGATGAACCACCTGATTTTGTGTATGGTGGTCAGTCCCAGAAAACCTTTATTTAATTCAAGGATGGGCTGCTTTGGTGATGATAGTATGCAACTAATGCTTTTTTCCCTCTTCTTAATGTTATATAGTCTATTGTGAATCCAAGCAGTTGAAGAATGGTAAATTCTCAAGAAAATTCAGTGAGTGCCAATGGCCAGAAAATCTGTTTTGACACTGAATAAATAAAACTATGGGGAAAGAAAATCTATTTTGACTTGTGAGTAGAATTTTTTTTTTTTTTAAATCAATCATTTTTTTAGTTTATTCTCATCCCGTGCATCGCACGGGGTGTTTGCTAGTATATATATATATATATATATATATATATATATATATATTTTGGTTATGAGATAATGTATTACTCAAAAGCTTGTATTTACAATAGGGACCTGAGACATCCCGAAACAAGATTGGGTGCATGAACAGATAAATCATAAATAGATTTATTAATAGCAATCTGGGCATGAAGATGGGCTAATTCATTAACTGCTCGAGGTATACAACAGAACCTCACTGTTTGGCATTGAGCGCTTAATAGCTGGATATCTCTACTGGCCTTGGACTGTCTCTGGCGAAGCCAGGAAGGGTTTGTCTCGTGGTTCCATAGAATAGGTGACAAGTGGTGGAGAAGTCAAAATGAGGGGGCCCATGACTTTAACTTCTCCGCACATATTAAGACCAGTGGGGATACGTGTATGAGAATAAGGGAGAGAGATATCAAATGGGGATAAGTCAAAATCATGGGGAGAAAATGGAATGACTTCTTCCCATTTTGTTGCCAACTGTCCCACAATGTATGGAACCACGAGAGGAGAGTTTCTGGCTTCGCAAGGGACAATCCAAAGTCATCTTCTCTATCTCTTCTCTACTATTATAATGAGAACGGTAGGATTAAAAGTATTGGTTGATCTTTTATCAAATGACCATTGAATCCTACAATAATTTCTTACTATTATACAGCGAATAGAAGAGTTTGATTTAACAATTAAAAGTCTTAACGATAACAATTTCTCTTTCATACTAAAATATCTCCACCATCAATCTCCACAACCATTTTTTTAACTTACTCAAAAATTTCTTCACGTTCCTATCTCCACCCCCTCATATTCTACAATTTAGTAGTTTACAGAAAGGTATGATAGGTATTTCCAGCATAACTACCCACAATCCCTAGCCCGACTCACGCAATTTCTTGCCCTCTCTTCTCTCACGCCCTCTGGCTCTCTTCTCTCATAAAATTTCCTTTTGATTTGGGTTCCTCCATTGTAGCCCCTTGCCACCCTGACACTTTCAGCAGTCAGACTTGCTAACGTCTCTCCCATCTTGGTGCCGCCACTTGCTTATGGCGATCGCTGCTACTACATGTTGTAAGTTCATTTTCTATTTATTATTTTTCTTATTCCTTCTTCTCCTTACCATACACTTCTTCTTCAAACTTCTTTTCATCTTTTATTGATTAGTTTTTTGGGGATTTTATATTGAAATTTAGAATCAAGTTATTGAACCAAAACGTTTAGATTCCTCTATTTTGTGTGAATGCAATGGATACATGCATATAATGATGCTTTGCCTTGATTGTATGATATGACTTTGCATTTGTCTACTCATCTACCCTTTTAGAAATTGCATTTGGGTTTGGAGTGATTATCATTCCTACAAAGAAAAACGGTTCACAAAAATAAAACATTGGTTGCTTTCACTACCTTTATAGATCTGAACTGAGAAAATCTGATCATACCCCACTAAATTTCTCCAACCTTACATTCAATTCGAGAAGATCTATTGGATCAGATTTTCATGCAGATCAATTTTGCGACTTCACCCATTGATCTGCACAATCTGACAATCCTCTAGCCATTTCTTGATTTCGTGGGCATGACTGTGTAGGGGATGGTCTTTTATCAAAATGGTACCCCCATTTTAAAATAACAAAAACGCATCTCTACTAAATAAACTTTCAATACCTAATTTTTTTTTTCTTTGTTGTTGTGATAGTTTGAATGGATGCCAAACAGAGAAGTAACAGTCAATATTGGACTCTGATGCGTGCATATTTGCACCCTCTTTAAGTTAAATCTCTTGAAGTTGAAGACGGTACTCAACACCATGGTTAAGTTTCACTAACCCTCATGGTTAAAGAATCTAACACCACTGTATTAAATATTTTTTTATTCAAGAAGAAGAAAGAATTTAAAAAAAAAAATCTGGAACACTACTCTGTGGCTTTTTGGGCGTGAGTTTAAAGACAATGAAATTACCGTCATTTTTTAAAGGCACAAGATCCTCTCGAGTTCGAATCCCTAGAGGTAGAGGTCACCACATGTCTCCTTTGACACCCTTTAACCATGGGTAAGGTTCACCCACCCCTAGGGTTCACCCACCCATCCTTGATTTTTTTTTATATATTAATTATTATTTTTTAAAATAAAAAAACTGTTTTTAGAGTTTTTTTAATATTAAAAAAAGTTTTTAATTTTTAAATAAGAATTAATATTAAAAAAAAAAACCAAGGATGGATGGGTGAACCCTAGGGGTGGGTGAACCTTACCCATGGTTAAGAGGTGTCAAAGGAGACACGTAGCGACCTCTAGGGGTTCAAACTCGAGAGATTCTCCCGACTTGAACTCGAGAGGATCCTGAGCCTTTTTTAAAAGGTTTGGATGGATTTGAACCCAAGGGGTATTTCGGTAAAAATACAAAAAACATTATATATTTCTTAAAATCACTTGATTTATTTTACTGATATGAACACCGAAATCTCTTCGATTTTACTAAATCATGAAATGGGGAGGAAGTGTTTTGAGGATCAAGAAGAGCCATCTACTTCAGCTGGACCAATAGACATTGATTGTCTTTGGAATTATTAGAATAAAAGAAGCAAAATGAGAATATGATGAACAGCAAGAAGAAAAGGAAGATGAAGATGAAGAGATTTAGTTACTTATAATGTCTAGATTTGATTGTGAGTATGTGTATAGATTCTCTAAATCTAAATATCATATATGAAAAAGACTGATTTTATCATATATATATATATATATATATATGAAAAGAAGCTCACTTTTTGCTTCAAATTTTATTTTTTGTCCTTTTGGATTTCTCTATCTATGGTTTCTGAAGTCTTGCATGTATTCAAATATAAGACATGTGATTCATTTGGTGGCTAACTGATCTTTGTTTGAATTTATGATCACAATTACAATGCTTTTTTTTAAGGGTGCGTAAAAGTCATATAAACAATTCAGGGTTTAGTGCTTAGACCACTAATGACTGAAATCTCATTATACTGTTTTTTTCTTCCAATTTTTAGGTAGGTATATGGGTCTGAACACAACCTTAATGAAACACAACTGCATTATGTATGACCCATAGCTTTTTTTCAATTGGAGATGACAATTACATGCTAAAGCCATAACTGGGTTATAATAATAATGATAATAGGGGTTAAAAGCGATGTTTATTGACTTGTAGGTGCAATTAAACTCGGAGAGAGTTCAATCACAATTTGAACCGATCTAGTGTAACACACCGTTGTTATTATTATTAGGGATTTTTTTCTCTTTCTTTACGTCTTTCCTTTTTGGACTCATTCTAATGAATAATCATAGAATATTCGGATATTTATACTTCATGACGTGCTTTAATTTTCCACATGTGGGTCTCCAACGAGATCTGATCACAGTCGCATTTGTGGTTCTTGATTATTGGAGAAGAAAAAAAGAAGCGGGAAAATGAAAATTCAAAAAAAAAAAAAAAAATCTCTACCGGTAGTCAAGAACTCTCCTGTCTCCTAAGATCTCATCTCCAACGGTTTGAGTTTGGCATGAAATGCACGAGTTGGGCTCATATTCAATCGCGATTGAATTTGGGAGTGTTCAATTGCACCCATAGGTCAACACGTGTCCCTTTTAACACCTCTTAATTGTTGTTAAGATTCATTAACTCTTAGGCTTGAACAATCCAACCCTGGTTTTTAGAATTTTTTTTAATAAAAAATTAATCTTAATTTTAAAACTTCTTAACTAGAATTGAGAATTAAAGGGGCTCTGTGAGTGCACTTGAACTCTCCTTGGACTGAATTCGACTTTAAAAGGCACCTTACGATTTATATAGAAGAGTTAAAATCCTCTCTGACTTTTATCATGAACAACTATAATTCCTACCTTGGACACTTTTTTAGATTATATAATCAATGATCTTGTGTGAGCCCATGAATATACTAACAAAAAGTCTCTTGTTTTAGAGATAACTAGAGCAACTGTAAGGGATAAAATTCATAAAATTAATTAAGTGTTGGAGAACGAGCTAGTTTTTGTTGTTATGTTCACCGATGGGTAACGCGTGGATCACGTGATTAAAATAGAGGTATCCGTTGTCCGATGTATGATGATTCTCGTTGTGCATTGCACATCGTATCTATTGTCCTATGAACAATGTTCACATTGTACGCTCGACAACATATCCATTGTCATATGCATAACGTTCCCGTCGTACTCTCAACAACGTTCTCATTGTCTTCAGGATAAGCGCATCGAACTTCATTTTAATACATATACAAAGGACCCGAGCTTGAGTCAACAATGAGACCGACTCGTAGGAGGAAGTGATCAGGAGGCGATCGTTCTATTATGACAAGTAAGTGAAAAACACTGTCTTGACATTTAATGCTGGTCACTTCTGCGTGCTATCAAAACAAACCGACTGAACTAAAAGTAGGCTCCCACATGTGACACGTAAGGTGGCAGATCTGTCTGACATATTTGGTAATGATCATTCAGCACGTGGCATGGGCATCTATGGACAGCTAGAGCTAAACCTATAAATACCCCGAGAAGCTCAGTGAATAAGGATCGAAAATTCTCAACTCTTTCTCTCTCATTAGCTTATGTGCTTGTTACTATTCATCATCTTCTACACCTACTTACTTTGGCATCGGAGTACAGGTCAGGGTATCACACTCTTCAACTTCAGCCTTCTACCAGTAAACCAGAGGACTTATAGCAGTTGCCGACGTGTGTCGTTCCCGAAAATTTCCACATCAAAATTGGCGCCGTCTGTGGGAAATAATAAACGAACCTCCCTTTGCTCTTTGTGATCATGGTTGATCAAACCCATGCATCCGTGCGTGAGAATTAAACCCCTTAAGTCACGCCCTTTGCACCTACTGTCATACAAACTTCATTCCAGGAATTGGGCAATCGTCCGGGCAGCCTGAGAGAATTATGCCTCCCTCAGATGAATCTTCTTCCCCAGATTGAATTTTATTAATGTTACAGAGGCAACATTCTGTCTTGGACCATATCACTAGGCAACATCAGATGTTGCAGGAGAGGCTCGATGCTTTCGAGCACAGTAGGCTTGAAGTGGATGAAGGACCATCTCAGAGGCCTTCAGCGAGACGACAGATTGACTTTTCCTCTTCCCCTTCAGGAGTGGCGGCAACATGGGCAATTTCCCCGCCGGTGCAAGAGAGTTGTGAGACTAGATTCGTGCTTATTCCTCCTGATGGTGGTGCAGGTCAAACTCAGGTTCATGCTAATCAAAGGGATCCTTCTGATCGTGCCGAGTTACGAGAAGAAAGGGCTCGAGAGGAGTCACGAGGATGTGTTGTAGAGGAGACTAACGCTCAGAAGGCTTGGGTGACTTCCAAAGAGGTAGAGGTCATGATTAGTGCTCGTGTCAAGAGCATGAAAGGAGGAGCTTCTGACCACTTTGCTCAGACAGCAAAGGACAACGTTGAAAACTCTCATTTCTCGGATGTAATCAATCAGTCATATACTCCTTCCCGGTTCATGACACCAATCTTCTCGATGTTCATGAGCAAGACTGATCCAGAAGAACATTTGTTTGATTTGAATTAAGCATGCAATGACTCTTCGCAATCCAGATGATAATCTTTTTTGCAAAGCCTTCCCCAATAGCTTGTATGGAGCAACGTCAAGATGGTTCCGCAATCTACCCCCTGGCTCGATCAGAAGTTTCTCCGAGCTCAGCTCAGTTTTTATTGATCAATTTATTATCAATAAAAAGAAAAAAACAGGTGCAGATTATCTCTTTGCTCTGAGGATGAAGCCAGCAGAATCTTTGAGGGACTTCATTTCGCGTTTCACTAACGAAGTCCATAGCATCGACAAGATTGATGATGGGAGTTGCATAGCTGCCTTCAAAAACGCTATCCCCAAGCATTCTGAGCTCTATAAATCTATAGCTCTCGACTATCCCGTCAAGCTGGATGAGATGATGATTCATGCTACAAAGTTCGGGAGATATGAAGATGATATCTCAATTGTGCCGCGGCCAAAGACGAAGGGGGTGGATGTTGTAGAGAGAGCAAGCCGGTTGTTTTGATCAAAGAAGAAGGAGAAAAGGCGGAGGTATGAATCTTCATCATCTGAGGACTCATCGCTTAGAGACAGGAGGGAGAAAGTAGTGTACGTTACTCAACGGGATCAGCTGGTTCGACGCTCATATGAAGGAAATTCCAACCAGAACCAGCAGCAGAGTAGGATGGATAGACGTTCCAATCCGAATCATCAGCATCAAGAGAGGCAACCTTATCAGCCTTGTTAGGAGCAGCCCTAGAAACAGCAAGAGAGGGGCAATCAGGTAACAGAGAGGCATCCTTTTGCAGCCCGAACTGATCACATCAATTTTACGGTCAGTCCGACGACCATCATGAAGTCAAAGGAGGACCAGTCGTACTTCGAGTGGCCTGCTACTGTTCAAGATGTTACATCAAGACCACGAGTACACGAGTACTGCCATTATCACAAGTGTCGTGGTCATCTTACAAACCGATGTCGCGTCTTAAGGGAATATTTGGAGAGGCTAGTCCAGGAGAACTTGGGGGAGTATTTGGATTCCAGTAATGGTGGTGCAGTGCATACCAGGGAACCATTCTCTCAGCCTTATGTAGAAGAACCTTCAAACAATCCGGGTACCAGTGGAGGAGGAGGAAGAGGAGGAGCGCCAATGGGGACTATCAATGTCATCCACCGTGCACGGTCATCGATGGAAGACGTGGAGCAAGAGTTCAGAGCAAAGGAAAGAAAGTTGTCTCATGAAACTGAAGTGTGCCAGGTGCAGTCAACAGCAAGGGACATCGAGCAAGCACTTACCTTTTCTGATCATGATTTGGCAACGGTGATTGGACCTCACTATGATGCTCTCGTTCTCACCATGCGGATAAGGGACTTCGACATTAAGAGGGTGCTTGTAGATTCGGGAAGTGAGACAAATATCCTTTATCTTCATCCTTTCACTCAGATGAAGTTAAATCTAGTTATTCTTATCCCTGCTCAGACCCCACTATTCAGGTTTGATGGCAGTTCAATAAAACCAGTAGAGGATGTCGTCTTGCCCATTGTGGCCAGACCTGTTGTCTTGCAAACATGATTCTCCGTTCTGGATGCCCCATCTCCTTACAACGCAATTTTGGGACAATGGTGGACCCATAAGATGAAGGTTGTTCTCTCTTCTTATTATCAAGTATTGAAGTATGCTACTTAGGATGGGCCTAAGGAGATTAGAGGAGACCAGTTGGCGTCACAGAAGTGCGATTTCTTTCCGCCCGTTGTGCCTAAATAGCAATTGCAGGTCGGATCCGTTATGGAGGAGAGTTCGGAGGATACGTTGTGCAGATCATTCGTTGAGTCCACGAAAGCTGTCAATTTGGGAACGGATGAGAAGCCAAAGATGTTACAGATCAGGACAAGTTTAACAACGGAAGAAGAGGTTGAGCTACTGGATTTTTTGAAGAAGAATCTTGATGTCTTTACCTGGTCGCACAAAGATATGACAGAGATCAACCCAGGTATTATTTGTCATCATCTCAATGTTGATACTTCTGTCCTCCCAGTTAAGCAGAAGCCCCGAAGATTTGCCCCAGCTTATCATAATGCTGTGAACGAGGAGATAGTAATCTTATTCAGCACGAGTTTATACGAGAAGTGCACTATCCCGATTGGATAGCGAATGTGGTGGCTGTACCTAAAAAGAATAGGAATTTGAGAGTTTTTATTGACTTCACTGGTGTCAATAAAGCTTGTCCCAAAGACTTTTTTCCCATGCCTAGGATTGATAGACTTATCAATGCCACTGCCGGTCATGAAATGTTGTCTTTTATGGATGGTTATTCGGGGCTATAATTAGATTCTTCTGACAGAAGAAGATCAAGAGAAGACTACCTTCATTACAGAGCTTGACCTGTTTTGTTATCGTGTTATGCCTTTCGGTTTGAAGAATTCTGGTGCCACTTATCAACGCTTGATGAACCTAATATTTGGTCCAATGCTCGGTAAAATAGTGGAAGTGTACAATAATGACATCGTAGTGAAGAGTTGTATGTGAAGTACCCTAGTGGCAGATCTCATTGAGCCTTTCTCTATTCTCCGAGCTTTCAATTTAAAGTTGAGTCCAGAGAAATGCATGTTTGGGGTTACTTCTGGTAAATTCTTGAGTAATCTTGTGAGTCAGCGAGGTATTGAGGCTAATCCAGCTCAAATCCGTGCTCTGTTGGACATGTCGGAGCCAAAGACGAAGAAGGAGATTCAGAAGTTAACATGACATATTGTTGTGCTCAATCACTTTATCTCAAAGTCATCTGATTGTTGCAAACCCCTCTTCGAGCTGCTAAGGAAGGATTTTGTATTCAAATGGACGTCAGAGTGTTCTCAAGCCTTTGCTGTCTTGAAAGATTATTTGGGCTCTGCTCTCATTCTCTCAGTTCCTGAGTCTGGTGAAATATTGTATCTGTATCTCTCTGTTTCAAAGCAAGCTATTGGTTCTGTCCTGGTTAGGAGTTGTGATGGCATTGAGAAACCTAAATATTTTATCAGAAAAACTTTTCTCAATGCGGAGTGTAATTACAGCAAGCTCAAGAAGGTATGTCTTGCTCTTGTCTTTTCTGTTGAAAAGATTCGTCCTTATTTTCATGCTCATATTATCGTTGTCATCACAACGTACCCCTTAAAAATTGTGTTGGGACGACCTGAGTTGGCAGGAAGAATGTCAAAATGGGCCATAACACTCAGTGAATTTGATATTCAGTATCGAGCAAGAATTTCAGAGAAGGGGCAGGCTATGACAACTTTTCTCTTTGATTTCCCCGTAGAAGAAGCTGAAGTGGAAATAATGCTGGATCTTCATGAGCTCCCAGACGAGGTGGACAACGGAAACATTGAAGAAGACAGAGATAAACTAGCAGTGTGGAATGATTAGGTCTTATATGTAGATGAATCTTCCAACTCCAATGGTTCAGGGCTTGGTGCTGTGCTCATTAGTCCGAAGAACACAAAAATCCAGAAGATGGCGCATCTTAGTTTTACTTCCTCGAATAATGAAGCTGAGTACGAAGCATTGCTGCTTGGGTTGCAAAGTGCCCATAACTTAAAGATCACTAAATTGAGAGTTTCCCGTGATTCACAGCTTGTGGTGAATCAGGAATCAAGTAAATGGTGTCTATGAATGTAAAAATGATCGGATGAGGCAATATGTTGCTCTTATTCATACTCAGTGTGAAGTATTCTTCGTTGTTGAAATAAGGCATATCCAAAGAGATGATAACAGGCATGTTGATGCTTTGGCCTACCTTGCTTCCATGTTACAGTCTGATGAACCCAAAGCTATCCTTATGGAGTACAAAGAGTATCCTTCGATAGAGTTTCAACCACAACGAGAGATATATTTTATTAATCCTGTTCCGAGCTGGACGTCAGGGCTAACAACATTTTTGAAAGATAGAGTTCTCCCTACCAACGCGAAGGAATCAAGGCGTATCTAGTACAAGGCACCACGTTATGTCTTGTTGCACGGAGAGTTATACAAGAAATCTTTCGGGAGTCCTTTGCTGAAGTGTGTTCATCCTGTGGATGTTGAAAGGATTTTTGCTGAGCTTCATGAAGGTATTTGTGGCATTCATTCTAGAGGAAGAACAATAGCTCACCGAGCTTTGGGGCAAGATTATTTTTGGCCTTATATGCAAACTGATGCTCAGAAGTATGCGAAGATATGCAGCCAGTGTTAACAATATGCTCGGTTAATCCTTGCTCAAACTCAAGAGCTCAACACAGTATCTTAACCTTGGCCATTTGCTCGTTGGGGGCTTGATATTGTAGGACCTTTCCCAAAGCTCCAGGAAATTTAATTTTTCTCCTAGTGGCAACTGATTATTTCTCTCGTTGGATTGAAGCTATCCCTCTTGCCCGTATCAGAGAGCAGGACGTGAAGAAATTCATTTGGGAACATATCATCTGCAGATTTGGCATATCTCAGTCTATCATTTCTGACAACGGGAAGCATTTTACAGGACGAATTATTGCTGAATTTTATGATGAACTTAAGATCAAACACAATTTTTCATCACCTTATTATCCTCAAGGGAATAGTTTGGCTGAAGCAGCTAATAAGAATATTCTTAATGCGTTGAAGAAGAGATTGGAAGATTCAAAGGGAAAATGGACTAACAAATTGCACAATGTGCTATGGGGGTATAGGACAACACCAAGGAGTCCTATAAATGAAACACCTTTATCTTTAGCTTATGGAATGGAAGCTATCATTTCTATAGAAATCAGTTTGCCCACAGTACGTTCTTGGCATAACAAGAAGAAGGAGGGGGAGAAAGATAAAAATATTGAGCTCATGGCCATTCATCTTGATTTACTAGAAGAGAAGCGGGAAGATGCCAGTATTTAAATGGGAAGGTATAAGCAGCGATTAAGGAAGACTTACAATCAGAAAGAGTAAAGTGCATGTTTTATGTGTTGACATATTCTGGTGTCAAAACAAGTGAGTCTAGGTGTCTAGGTGTGTATCTTGTGTCATTGCCGTCAAGCATCCGCAAACAAGTGAAGTTGAAGACTCGGTTGATCATTTCCTTCATAGGATGGTAAGTGACCTAGATACCATGTGACCATAGGTGGGAATTGACATAGAATAATCCTAATATGATGCCTTAAGTGGTAAGTGTCCTAGACTAACCATACGGATCCTAGGCGATGAGATAAGCAGTGAAAAACAAGTTCAAAATGTTGAAATTTTTCAAAAAACCAAGGTTATTTGTAGGAGGCATATCTCCCAAACCATAGCTCAGATTTTGCTCTATAATATGTCAAATCGACCGCGTCGAAAAGAGCTACAACTTTCGTGAAAGGATTAAGGGCTGAAAACGAAGTTTTAAAATCATTTTTCACCTTAGGGTCAACCCTGGGCGTTTTGGGTCGACCCTGAATTGCCAAATTTTTGTATGACAATTTTTGGCAGAAGCTTGCATATCTCAGGGTCGACCTTGGAGGATGTTTGGGCCGACCCACATATGGAAAATCTTCCAAAATCAGTTTAAATCACTTTTCGGTCGACCCAACTAACCTCCAGGGTTGACCTTGATATGGAAAAACATTCTAAATTAGTTTTTAGTAGTTTCTAAGGTTAGGGGGTGTTCATCTATATATAGGACCTCTCCCATTCCGTGAAGACCAACTTGGCTGGAGTGTCTCGGAGCCTTTGCGAAGGAGATCGATTCGAGACAGATTGTGGTAGTGTGATTTGGTCGGTGGAATCCGAAGCCGTCATTGACGGAGATCGATCGGAAGATCGTGGACTGTTTTCGAGACACAAAGAGAAGTACGAGCGGCTACGGTTGATCACGAGACTTGTGAGTACGTGATGAACTTTCAAGGCATGGAGGACTAAGAACTGAAGGATCGTAATGTCGAGTTTGAAGGAGTCAAGTTCGAGTCTTGTAAGTTCTTGTTTACTTTGTCTTAGTGATTTCTCTTGGCTGGACTAGGTCCCGTGGTTTTTTCCGGAAGGGTTTCCATGTAAAAATCCTTGTGTTGTGGTTTGTTTGGCTTTTTATTTTCCGCATTTAAAGTATATCATCATTTAATTTATAACTTAATTGTTAAAACATCAAAAATGGTAGATAGACTTATACGGAGCCCTAACCATCCCCTTGACTTTGTGAGATTCTCAACTCAAACCCTAGTTTTGGGATTCACCGAATTTTCAATTGGTATGAGAGCAGGTTCACTTACTTTTTAGTGTGATCTTGTCTCATATTTTCGGTGAGTATGAATCTCTAAAGAGACGGAGGATCCATCTCTTGTCCTCCATTATTTGATGAAAATAATTATGCCTATTAGAAAGTTCGAATGAGAGCTTTTTTAAAATCATTAGATGAGAGAGTATGGTTCTCCATTGAACAAGGTTGGACTCATCCAACAAAGACCATAAATGATCAGACCATCCCTAAACCTTCTTCTGAATGGACCAATGTAGAACTTGGAAGTTATAGATGGAATAGTAAGGGTCTAAATGCAATCTTCGCCGCTGTCACACTCGAAGAATTTCGACGTATTTCTAATGTGACACTTCGAAGGAGGCATGAGACATTCTTCTAATTACCCATGAAGGGACAATAACTGTCAAGATCTCCAAACTTCAAATGCTTACCTCTAAGTTTGAAAAGTTGATGATGAATGATAATGAAACTTTTGACAGTTTTTATGCTAATATGAGTGACACTGTCAATTCTAGCTTCAATCTTGGGGAAAAAAATTCCTGAGTCCAAAATTGTTAGATCTCTACCTGAGAGATTTCGATCGAAAGTTACCACCATCGAGGAGAGTAAAAATGTTGATGCTCTCAAACTTGAAGAGTTGGTTGGTTCTCTCCAAACCTATGAGTTAAATCTGAACCCATCTAAGAAACCAAAATCCATTGCCTTGAAGTCCGTGAAAGAATCCATAGATGGTTCAGATACTGACTCTAAGGATGAAGAAAAAGGGTTGGCTTTATTTGCTAAGAAATTTAGAAATTTTTTTAAACTTAATAGAAGATTTAATCCGAAAAGACAAAAATCTTTTGAAAAGCCCAAGTCCAAGTACTTTGAAAATAAGAAACATCTTAAAAGTGTGGACAAAAAACCCCATGGTGTGCAATGCTATGAATGCCAAGACTATGACCATATTGCCACTGAGTGCTCTAATAAGAAAAGATTTGAGGGCAAGACAAGGGATGACAGTGAATCTGAATATGAGGAATCAGATAGTTCTTCTTGTGAGGAGACTAGGGGTTATGTGACCTTCACTGCATCTTTGTTTGGGGTTGAAGAATCTTCTTCACATGTTGTGAGTGACCAACACCATAGTGATGATGAGAGTTAGAATGACTCAGATTCTGAGGAAGACCTTGAGGCAGCCTATGATAAACTATTTCAGGAATGCCTAAAGGTAAAAAATATTCAGTTTTCAATGTCCAAAAAGATCAAATCTATTGAAATAGAAAAAGATGCCTTAGACCAAGTGACTTCAGGATTGAGAGCTCTTGTATCACAGTGTGAGGAAGAGAAGGCTTCCCTCATTGCCAAGACTCTGCTTCTTGAATCTAATTTACATGTTTGTCTAGATGAAAAGACAAGTCTTGAAATCAAGTTGGATGATCTTGAGAAAAATTAAAGGTGTGGAGATAAGAAGGGAACTCCATCCACCTCGAACACTGAGCCTGGTGCTAAAAGGCACCCTCCTGTTAAAGGGAAAGACCCTTCTACTCAAAAATTCATTTCTACAAGTCATAAAGGTGGAGTGAATGGTCATATTAAGCCTCAATATCCTAAAGTTTGAAGAATGCCCAATCATGATTTTGAGAACCACAACAACTTTAATGAGAATCTTCAAAGGAGAGTTGAATTCTTAGTGGAGAAGTCTAGGAGTTTGTGTGAAGATGTAATGAAAATTGCTCACAACTCTAGACAGTGGCATGATCATGACACTCATTATGTTAGATATGAAAGAGGTAACGGGGAGAACCATAATGCCCGCCATAATTCTAGGACTCAATTCTGGAAAAAGATGAACAAGAGGAAAAGGCCAAAGGTCATACCTACCTCAAATGAAACGGTTAGAGACCAAAGAGTCAATTAAACTTCAAAAACCATTTGGGTGAAAAAGGAAGACCTGAAGGGCTTCACTTAGCCCGTGCTTGTCATAGCCTAGGGTGTGTTGTTAGTGTTTTATCTTGTCCTAGTGCTCTGCTATTTGTGTATACTAGTATTTTTTTTCTACTAGTGTGTATTTGCTTTGGTATGTTTTTCTATTTTCTTTATTTTGAAAAATTCAAAAATATTGAAAAACCATAAAATGCAAAAAGATTTTTTTCATGTTGCCCTTGTTTGACTTGCATGATCTGTATTCTTTGTGTGATCTTTATTTCTATACTTGTCCAGGGTTGAACATGAGTTTGTTGCTGATTAAGGATATATCATCTTCATAGTCTCTTAGTTAGGTTGAAAATTAGACCAGTTTTATCTTGAACAGTTCGAGACTTATTCATGTGTGTATGCTTTACAAATTTCACATGCGCTCTGACTGATTCTGTTGAAGGTCTATTTTCCAATCTGTAGGAGGTTGACTTATCCCAATAGTGTGACCTTGGATGAACAATCTAGATGACCATTTTGTTCGTCATCCCCATTTTGTGTATCCTCCTTGAGCTAAAATTGTTGCAATGAAAAAGGCTACCTACTGAGATAGTGTGAAAGTCACTATTGAATGCAAATAGTATGAAATGGCTACCTAGGCGGACAGTAGGTATATATTTGGGTTATTAGAATGAAAGCCCCTACTGCTAATAGCCAAAACTACCTACCTAGATAGTGTGAAAGCCATCATTGCATGAAAAGATATGATCAGATAAAGATCATCAACAGAAATCTTACAAAGTTTGGATGTATTTAACCAAAAATAAAAGCAAAATAATGAGTCAAATAAAATGGATACAGAAGCACTAAAATGTAGAAAGTCAGCATATCTAGATCTAACTGGGTTTGACTTCTAAGATTTATGTCTTCGGGAGTCCTCTTAGTGGTTAATGTCATATCCTTGAAAAGGGAAAGAAACCTTGATCTAGTCTATTGTCAGACCACCACTACACACATATTGCTTCACTTTTGAACTGTTCACTAAATGTATCTAAGTGAATTGGCTATGATTTAGCATTCTGTGAGATTTAGTTAGATGTGTATCCTCAGTCGGACTAACTAATCATGTTCTTCATTGGATTTGTAATCTTAAATTATTACTGCTTGGAATGTTTTTTATGCATGTTTGTGTGCCACATGATATTTTTTTTGTAATATTATTGTGTGTTTTCTTATTGGCTGGCATGGGCCTTTCTAGCATAAGTGCCCTGTTTTTGGTGGTGTCCTTGATCTTAGGGGGAGAAGATTAAGTTGTGCTGTTGAGGGGGAGTTTTGTGTTTGAGTTGTTGAGGAGCAGTTTATGCTTTATATTGTTATCCTGTTCGCCGCTCTTTAGTCCCCTCATTATCTGCATTTGATTGGTTGTACTGTGGTTGCCTTGATATTTCACATTTGCTAAATTGATATATTTTTTTTGGAATATTGGCTTCCTGCCTACCTTTGGAAATTGTGCCAAAAAGGGGGAGAATGTTGGGTATTATTTTCCAAGTTCAGTACATTCCTTACTTTACCTGTGGTTACTTATTTCCATATTCCACACATGCTTCACTAGGTGTTTTGTTTATGAGCATGTGTAGGGTTACAGCAGACAGATTTTACTTGACAAGAGCTACAGTGTATGTATTTAAGATGATTTGTCAATTAACGTCATGTAATAATGTTGGAGTCATGTAATGTCCTAATTCACTGTTTTGATGTGTTTTGTTGAGTTTGTGTCAAGTCATGTACTTCAGTTTGGTTTTACCATGGAATTGTCAAAGGGGGAGAATATAAAGTCCATGTTTTATGTGTTGGCATATTCCGGTGTTAAAACAAGTGAGCCTAGGTGTGTATCTTGTGTCATTGCCATTAAGCATTCGCAAACAAGTGAAGTTGAAGACAGTTGAAGACTTGGTTGATCATTTCCTTCATAGGATGGTAAGTGACCTAGATACCATGTGACCAAAGGTGAGAATTGACTTAGAATAATCCTAATATGATGCCTTAGGTGGTAAGTATCCTACACTAACCATACGGACCCTAGGTGATGAGATAAGCAGTGCAAAACAAGTTCAAAATGCTGAAATTTTTCAAAAAACCAAGGTTACTTGTATGAGGCATATCTCTCTGTAGCTCAGATTTTGCTCTATAATATGTCAAATCAATTGCGTCGAAAAGAGCTACAACTTTCATGAAGGGATCAAGGGCTGAAAACGATGTTTTAAAATTGTTTTTCACCTCAGGGTCGACCCTGGGCGTTTTGGGTTGACCCTAAATTTCCAAATTTTTGTATGGCAATTTTTGGTAGAAGCTTGCATATCTTAGGGTCGACCCTGGAGGATGTTTGGGTCGACCCACATATGGAAAATCTTCCAAAATCAGTTTAAATCACCTTTCGGTTGACCCAACTAACCTCCAGGGTTGACCTTGATATGGAAAAACATTCTAAATTAGTTTTTAGTAGTTTCTAAGCTTAGGGGGGGTGTTCATCTATATATAGGACCTCTCCCATTCCGTGAAGACCATTCCTTGGATGGTTTTTAGAGCACTTTAAGCTACCTCTAGAGTTCATAGAAACTCCATATTGGGTTGCTCTCCTCCCCTTGTTATTTGGTCTTTCAACCTAGAGATTGCAAGCCTAAAGCTCCATATTTGCTTGCTTGGATTTATTCATTGAAGGAGTCCATCTAGGTATTGATTTCTATCAAACCATCAACCCGTTCTGGATAGAAAAACTTGACTGGAGTGTTCCGGAGCCTTTGTGAAGGAGATCGATCCGAGACGGATCGTGGTAGTGTGATTTGGTCGGTGGAATCCGAAGCCGTCAATGACGGAGATCGATCGGAAGATCGTGGACTGTTTTCGAGACACAAAGAGAAGTACGAGCGACTGCGGTTGATCATGAGACTTGTGAGTACGTGATGAATTTTCGAGGCGTGGAGGACTAAGAACTGAAGGATCGTAGTGTCGAGTTCGAAGGAGTCAAGTTCGAGTCTTGTAAGTTCTTGTTTACTTTGTCTTAGTGATTTCTCTTGGCTGGACTAGGTCCCGTGGTTTTTCCCGAAAGGGTTTCCACGTAAAAATCCTTGTGTTGTAGTTTGCTTGACTTTTTGTTTTCTGCACTTAAAGTACATCATTCCTTAATTTATAACTTAATTGTTAAAACATCAAAAAGAGTAGATAGACTTATAAGGAGCCCTAACCACCCCCTTGACTTTGTGAGATTCTCAATTCAAACCCTAGATTTAGGATTCACCGAATTTTTTTTTCAGAAAGTACAACGAAGAATCCTTCAAGTCGGAGATCTCGTCATTAGAAAAGTGTTCCAGAATATGAGGGAGATTAACAGTGGTAAATTAGGACCTAATTGGGAAGGGCCTTATATTGTAGACTGATTGGGGAGCCCTGGTGTATGCTACCTGAAAGATTTACAAGGTAATACCATCCAAAAATCCTAGATTATCATGAATTTAAGGCAATTCTTTCAATAGAATATTATGTTACACAACGAGTTCTGTCACTTATAAATGAAAGATTGTTCGTTTAAACATTCAAATGATTTATTTGAGGAATTTTGTGTGAATATGTTGTCTAAATGTTGAGTGAGATATCGTAAATGTTTTGCAAGTTCAAATAAAGTTTCATTTGAATAGCGTACTTACAACGAGAACAAGTGGCTTATCCTAAGGATATCATTTGAGCAAACCAGTGGCTTATCCTAATGACATCCTCTGAGCAAAGTGCCTCGAAAATGAGTTACATGTAGTTCATCTTATGAAATTTTATTTGTTAGATTGCATTCACAATGTGCTACATAGTGTTGTATTAGAGTTGAATCTTTCTTTTCCATTGCAAGTATAATCAGTACCAGTGACTCTTTCAGTAGGCTTATTATTACTCATTTACCGAGTGGTTAGATTCATTTCAATGTTGTTCTCAGAATGACATCTTTCTTATTGGTGTTCTATCATATGTATGAGTACTTATGTTATTTTTTGTGCATATTCTGAATGAGTTCCTTATTCTATATGTTTCAAGACTGAGTCCAAATACGAGTGAGAAGAGCAAACATATTTCATTCATCAAAAACCCATTGTTGGGTTGAGTACATCTAACATAAAGAGAGACATCTCACAATGAAAACAAAAGGACAAAAAGTTAGCAGCATCCAGAAACAAATAGTCAAGACAAAAGCAGAAGAGAGACAAAGAGAATCAGGCAAAAGGGTGTTCGGCAATAGCAGCAGTGTCAAGCAGCACAACAGAGGAGGGGGCAGCAGTAGCAGGAACATCAGAGACAACTGGCTTAGAAGATGGCTCGGTGTGAAGAGGACCAGGACCTTCGAAGGGGAGTGGTGTTTCAACTCCTTCAACTTCTGGCTCGTCATCCAAATTAACAATTTCCTTGCTTTGGAGCTCGGAGTAGGTGGTTCCCTCTTGTTTGTTATCATCTTTCAACCGACCTTGTTGATGGAGCATGATCATCAACTCTTTCTCGGTTTCCTCTCGGTCTTTATCTAGGAGTTTGTCCAGCTGCAGTTGATAGTGACTTTGGAGTTAGGCAGTAACAGCCTTCTCAGCCTTCTTGGACTCTGCAAGCTCCTTTATCAGAGTTGCTCTTGCTGGATCTACTTCTTCAAGCTGCCTCTCTAGTGTCTGGGATATGACCTCCAGTTCACTGATCCTGTTAACAGCAGTCTCAGCCTCCTGTTTCGCCTTTATTTCTCCTTCTTTTGCCACCCGAGCCTCCTCTTCAGCTTTTTCTTGCGACTTGTAGGTAGCAATGAATTTGTCCTCTACCTGTTGCACTTCAGCACAGGCTTATGCCAGGTCAAATTCTATCTTGAGCCTAACCTCAGCAAGGGTCTCGGTCCTTCCCTTCCAGAATTCTACTGCGTCCTTGAGATGATTGTAACGATAGTTGCTACGATCATTCAGTTCGGTAACCAGGACATTCAGCTGTGAGATAGAAAGAAGTAACATCATTATATCATTGAGTATAGAGAACAATATAGTGTGGAACAATGGAGTAATTCTTACCGATGCGAGGGTACAGCATGCGGCGTAATTCACCTCGGACAGAGACAATTTTGCGGTGTCTGCAATGTCTTTTGGAAGTCTCATGGCATAGGTCAGTGCCAGAGCTGCTGAATCCGATGTCATTGCAGAATCAGTTGTGGTGGGTCGTCCGTACCGGGAAAATTCGGGAGTCTAATCAAGATGGTTTGCCGGTGTGTCAAACTCCCGCTGTTCTGGGGCAGCAGTCTCCGTTGTCGCGGGAAGGGTAACAACGACAGTTTCTGGATCAGTTGGGGCACACTCAGCTTGTGTAGTAGCAGTAGGAACAATGCTGACTACTAGGGGCTTCGTTGTTGTTTCAGGTTCCCTGAAGACTAGAGGAGGAGAGGAGGGTGTTGCAGCCGCCTTACCTTTTTTAAGGCGCTTTTCTTCTTTCTTCTTCTTCTTGGCCTGTATCTCGGCCGGGGTATGAACCCTCTTTGCTTTCGGCTCGGGGGCCGTGGCTTCCGTTGTGGGGTGAGTTCTCTTCGGTGGAGGTGGAGGCAGAGTTGTTGTAGGACGGGCAATCCTCGGTTTCCTGGAGAGTGGAGGAGGGTCCATGCTTACCATCTCTTCTTCTTCAACAAGTTCGGCAGTCGAGAGAGAAGAAGAAGCACCTTGTTGCCCTTGGTTTGCAGAAGGAGTTGGATTTGGTACATTGTCGAATCCCTAAGTGTCAGGTTCTCGTGGTTTTCACCTGATATATTCACCTCCTCATTCTCTCTTGATGTTCATGAGAACACGTTCTTCTTCTGACGTAAGTTTTTTAAAGGGTATTTTCTTCCCTTCAACTGCAAAAGAAAAAGAAGTATCAGATAAACGGGCAAGTATAGAAAGATATTAGAGTATCAGACAACAGACTGATAACAACGGGCGAAGACAACTTAAAGGTAAGGGACAATGGACAACGGAAGTTAGTTACCTAGTTTTTCTTGGAAGACGTTGGGCACAGAGGAGGTCTTTGATTTCCAACCCTCGGAGACAATGAAAGGAGTCACCTTCCACCCTTTTTCTACATCCAGTATGCCAGAGACGAGATCGAGAAATAATGGTAGAGACCGTCATCGGAACCTTGACATTTGACAGCATGGCTGAAGTGAAAGAGATGTTTAGCCTCGATGGGATACCCATCCTCAATAAATTTGATCATCTACGACGTGGACTTGTAAAAATTAGGATGCATTTGTCCTGGGGAAAGTTGAAGGGTGGAGAGAACCTCATCTACGACGTGGTGCAGTCCAGCCTCAAGCTGAGCGAGGTAGACAGTAATACAGGCGAAAGAACGTTTATCAATAAGGGCGTCATCTCTTTTGAAATGCAAGTGGACGTGAGAAGGGAAATTAAAACGAATTCTAAAATTGTTTAGGTACTCTGTTTGGTGTTGATGGGTGCGGAAGACTTTGCAATGTAGGCACCATACGGTGCACTACCAGTGCAACTCGCTTCATCATCACTCGGAGCCCTAATTTCTTCTTCCATCCGAACGATTTCTAAGGGAGCCTCAGCAGACAGTGACAAGTGATGTGCATAGAATAATGTTAATTACTACCCCTTTATTTGCATATGTTAGTTATTTATCTTGTCTTAATTTTTCTAATTATAGTTTTTCTCTTATTATGTAGGAATTTGAGAGAGTTGTATAGGAATGAGACTAAATCAAGGAATTAGAGAAGAAAGACCCAAGTCCAAAAGTTCAAGTCTAAGTAAAGAAGACAAAGCCTAAGTCCAAGACTCAAGTCAAAGCACAAATTGAAGAAATTCAAAGCTAAAAGCCCATTAGAGAGAAAAGTCATACAGGGCCCACTCATCTAATTGGATTAAATCAAGGAGAAGATAGGGTTGCTGATGTTTGGCAACCAAATCTACAAGAAAAGCAAGTAAATTTAGTGGGTGGCAATATTGAGCAACAAATCCCCCACAAAAAGTAAGATTTTTAGATTCTCGCCTAAATTGACCATGACTCACTAATTTGGTCATAACTTTTGATTGAGAGATCAGATTAAGACAAGATTTGAGGCATTGGAAAGAAGACTCAAAATGGAACAATATTGCATTTCACGAGGATATTCTAATTGGGACGTTAAAGGAGTCAAAATATTCGATCAAATAGAAGCTTATGCATAGAGCACAGAAAAATCAGGGTTAAAAAGAGTTTTTCTCTTCCTCTTTTGGGGGCTCTCTCTCTTTTTCTCCCATTCTCTTTAGCCTAAATCTTATTCTCTTTTATCTCTACCATTCTCTTTCTTTTCTTTGATTTTCTATCTTGTAAGAATAGAAGAGGGAGTGGTGTAAAAATTCGATCAAACATCAATGAAGAGCGTGATTTATTTCATCAGTTTTATCTTGAATGCCACAATGTTCGGCTAACTCGTAATAAGGGGAAAAGGAGGAAACCAAGAATTCGGTAAGATTAATCCTTATTTTAGTTTTTAAATACTCCAAAATTGTATTGTTACGAAAATATTAAATCTGAATTTTAATTAAAGTTTTCATAAGATCTATCTTCCGATCCAAAGCATTTGCTTGCTTATTGGATCGTGTTTCATTGGAGAATTTATAAATTAATTTTATTATATTTTTGGTAAAATCCGGATCTCCTATTCTTTTCAACTTAAAAAAAAAAAAGGGTTTCTTTTCTTCTTCTTTTTATTCCATTAGTTTTATTTTATTTTTAATTATAATGTTAGCATAACAAATTTTAAATCGGTTTTTATTTATCCCATAAAATAATTCTAAATTAATAATAGTACCTATTTAACAAGTCTCTATGGATCGACCCCGTTTTGCCACTATCTTATAATAGAAAGTGTGCGTTCGGGTTAATTATATTTGAGCACACCAACAAGAAAGGTGGAAACAAGTAACAAAGAGTAGAGAAGAGAAAAATACGTAGTGGAGAATAGAAAGGAGCAAAAGAACCAGATAAACAGAAGAACAAATAGTGAAAACATAAAGAAAGAGATTAGGAGAAGCGTACCGCAGAAGGAAGGAGAACGAAGAAAGCTTGAAGGCTTGAAGACTTGGTTGAGGCACGAATTCAGCAGAGTAACAGTACTTCACAGGCAAAGTGAAGAAAAATGGACGATCTCTTAGTGATTTTTAGATATCTCGGGAATGAGAGAAGACGGAGCTACCCTCCATCAGAGCCATACACGTACCCAAAGAGCATGGTTAGGATGGTCATTTACGTCATTTTGAAATGAGTATGTCAGAATAAACCTCGTGCAGGACGAAGTTATCCTTCATCTCGACCGTACACATCAGTGATAGCAAGGGCATGATTGTCTGTTTAGACAAATAGAATAACCGTCGGAGGAATAAAGCGTTTCGAATTCCGAAAAGTTGTATGATGACAGCCTGCCATGCATTAATGAGGCGTGACGGTCTCGTGCGTATATAACAGTTGGAGCAAACGTTTGACATCCTTAGTGTCTAGTTCACTCAACGATACGAATCTCGGGAGCAAGGTCAGGTATGATTTGTTGCCCTTTGTTCGTTTATGACACTTCGAACTACGTTCCAAGTATCATAAAGGGATAAAATGTAAGAGATAAAAAATTTGTAAAATTAATTAAGTGTTGGAGAACGAGCTTGTTTTTGTTGTTATGTTCACTGATGGATGACGCGTGAATCACATGATTAAAATAGAGGTATTCTTTGTCCGATGTATGATGATTCTCGTTGTGCATTGCACATCGTATCCGTTGTCCTGTGAACAACGTTCACGTTGTACGCTCGACAACGTATCCGTTGTCATATGCACAACGTTCCTGTTGTACTCTTGACAACGTTCTCGTTGTCTTCAGGATAAGCACATCGAACTTCGTTTTAATACATATACAACAGACCCGAGCTTGAGTCAATAACTAGACCGACTCGCAGGAGGAAGTGATCAGGAGGTGATTGTTCTATTCTGAAAAGTAGGTGAAAAGCACTGTCTGGGCATTTAATACAGGTCACTTCTGTGTGCTGTCAAAACAAACCGACTGAACTAATAGTAGGCTCCCACTTGTGACATGTAAGGTGACAGATCTGTCTGACATATTTGGTAATGATCATTCAGCATGTGGCATGGGCATCTATGGACAGCTAGAGCTAAACCTATAAATACCTCGAGAAGCTCAGTGATTAAGGACTGAAATTCTCAACTCTTTCTCTCATTAGTTTCTATGCTTGTTACTATTCATCATCTTCTACACCTACTTACTTTGGCATCGGAGTACCGGTCAGGGTATCACACCCTTCAACTTCAACCTTCTACCAGTAAACCAGAAGACTTGAAGCAGTTGCCGATGTGAGTCCTTCCCGGAAATTTCCACTTCAGCAACCAAAATATGCCTTATGGTAGAGGTAAGTTGAAAATAACAAAGATAAAAGAAGGATATTGGCATATTTTGAGTTGCTCGGATTGAAGAGATAATTGGAGCCCTGTTGATAGTTAAACTCTTGTTTTATTATCTTAAGAGGGTGAGAGTATTGATTGTGAGACTATGCCTAGCATTTGGCACATATTATCTTTTGAAGTTTTTAGGATAAATTACACTGACCTACCCTTAGGTTTGGTGAAATTTTAGAGACCTCCCCTCTTGTTTTTGAAATTAAACTGCCCTCCCATCTACTCTAGTTGTTTGTAACAGATTTCCCCTTATGTTAGTTTTCTGTTACTTTTTTGAAACGAGGAAAACTAGGGTTAGGAGGACCCCGACTAGATTTATTAAAATAAAATATAGAAGAAACATAAATGAAGAAGAGAGAAAGAGGTTGCCTCAAGGGCAAACAAGGACTCCCCTAAAGCGGCTACTTACATGGATGAACTTTGCTGATGTCATGATTTAAACATGTTAAAATGTCCAAATTACTCTTCTTAAAGTCAAAGTCAGTCAATGCATGCAATAAAATAAATGATAATTGAGATTGGTAAGATTGAGTGGAGCGCAAACCCTCTAGTCGGCGCCTAATATCGAAACTCAGTATTAGGCGACGTGTTCCCTTTTCAAGTAGTCGTCTCTTCCCATTTTAACACCCTTTAACCATGGTTAAGTTTCACCCCTTAGGATTAAGTCATCTAACCTTGATTTTTAGAAGAGAATAAATTAATTTTTTTAACACCCTTTAACTGTAATTAAGATTCACTAACCCAATGTCTCTCCCCATTTTAACGCCCTTTATCTGTGGTTAAGTTTCACCCACCCTTAGAATTAAGATATTTAACCTTGATTTTTAGAAAAAAAATTGATATTTTTTAGCACCCTTTAATTGTGGTTAAGATTCATTAACATAATCTCTCCCCATTTTAACACCCTTTAACTATTGTTAAGTTTCACCCAACCCTTAGGGTTAACCCATTTAACCTTAGTTTTAGAAAAAATAAATTTTTTAACACCTTGGATTAGTGAATCTTAACCACAGTTAAAGGGTGTTAATTCTTTTTTTAAACCAAAGTTAAATCACTTAACTTTGGGGTGGGTGAAACTTAAACCCTAAGTTAAAGGATGTTAAAAGAGAGAAAAGCAACGTGTTTCATCTAGTAAATAAATGGCAGCAAAATTGTCATAGGATATCTTCTATTAATGGTGTGAACCTCATACCCAACATGGGAGGATAGTTTAATTTTAGAAACAAGAGGGGAGGTCTCTGAAATTTCACCAAACCTCAGGGGAGGTCAGTGTAATTTGCCCAAGTTTTTATTCTAAAATTAGTATTATAAGTATAACCATAAAAATTAAAGCTTCTTAGCCAAGAGAACTAAAAGAAGATTTTTTTGGTTGAAATGATACCATGTAACTCTCACACACTCTCTAAACACACACACACACAACCAGACCTAAGGTAGCCGCTAAGGTGCCATGCATAAGGGTAAGTCCAACCAACCACTCCTAAAGGGCCTGTCTTAAGGAGGGTTGATGGCCCCTTATACATCCCTGCAATTCCCAGCCGCTGTGGGACTAAACCCAGGATACACCCTAACGCTCGAGGTAACAAAAAAGCCAAATTGTTTTTTTTTTCGTTGAAATGATATCATGTAACTAACACACACTTTGTAAACACATGCAACCAGACCTAGTTGTAACCGGACTACTAGGAGTTCGGTTTTGCCACTGAGGTCGCAACATGTCCCTATTGACACCCCTTAACTGTGGTTAAGATTTATCCACTCCTAGGCCTCACCCACCTATCCTTGGTTTTTAGAAAAAATATTAATTTTTTAAATCCTAATTAAAATTTACTAACTTAAGATTAAAAATTGTTATATTTTTTTTGTAAAAACCAGGGATAGGTGGGTGAACCTTAGGGGTGGGTGAATCTTAACCATTGTTAAGAGGTGTAACCTTAAATAACCGGAAATAGTCCCGTTACAACTTCAGAGAATTGCGTGATTTAATAGGAGTCAAATCCTCTACGGTGACAACCGGATTTGGCAAATCCGGTTATCACTCCTAGAGGTTGCCACATGTCTCCTTTGACACCCCTTAACCATGGGTAAGATTCACCCACTCTTAGGGCTCACCTACCATCCTTGGTTTTTTTTTAAAAAAATATTAATTCTTTTTAAAAATTAATAAACTGTTTTTAGAGTTTTTTTAATATTAAAAACAGTTTTTTAATTTTAAAAAAAAAATTAATATTAAAAAAAAAAAACCAAGATGGGTGGGGGAACCCTAGTGGTGGGTGAACCTTACCCACGGTTAAGGAGTGTCAAAGGAGACACGTGGTGACTTCTATGGGTGATAACCGGATTTGCCAAATCCAAATCCGGTTATCACCGTAGATGATTTGGCTCCTTAAAAGAATACGTGTTAAGTTGGACCCAAAACAAGCCCAGATGTGATCTCTTGTTTTACATAATTAGAGATTTTTCTGTGTTAAACAAATTTTTTCTGGATTTATTAAACATCTTTGTGCCCAGAAGAGAGAAAAAAATAAGTATATGTTTCAGTCTATATATATATATATTTTGGTTATGAGATAATGTATTACTCAAAAGCTTGTATTTACAATAGGGATCTGAGACATTCCGAAACAAGATTGGGTGCATGAACAGATAAATCATCAATAGATTTAGTAATAGCAATCTGGGCATTAAGATGCGCTAATTCATTAGCTGCTCGAGGTATACAACAGAACCTCACTGTTTGGCATTGAGCGCTTAATAGCTGGATATCTCTACTGGCCTTGTCTCTGGCGAAGCCAGAAAGGGCTTGTCTCGGGGTTCCCTGGAATAGGTGACAAGTGGTGGAGAAGTCAAAATCATGGGGCCCATGATTTTGACTTCTCCGCACATATTAAGACATGTGGCGATAAGTGTATGAGAATATGGGGAGAGATATCAAATGGGAAGAAGTCAAAATCATGGGAGAAAATGAAATGACTTCTCCCTATTTTGTTGCCACCTGTCGCACAATGTATGGAACCCCGAGAGGAGTTTCTGATCGCAAGGGACAATCCAAACCCATCTCTACTATTATAGGCTTTGGATTGTCTCTGGCGAAGCCAGAAAGGGCTTGTCTCGGGGTTCCATAGAATAAGTGACAAGTGGTGGAGAAGTCAAAGTTATGGGGCCCATGATTTTGACTTCTCCACCCTTAATAAGACATGTGGCGATAAGTGTATGAGAATAAGGGTGAGAGATATCAAATGGGGAGAAGTCAAAATTATGGGGAGAAAATGGAATGACTTCTCCTCATTTTTATGCCAACTGTCGCACAATGTGTGGAACCCCGAAAGTCCTTTCTGATTTAGCCAAAGACAATCCGAGGCCACTATTATAATGAGAATGGTAGGGTCAAAAGTATTGGTCCATCTTTTATCTAATGACCATTGAATCATACAGTTATTTCTCTAATATTATATTAAAAATAGAAGAGTTTGATTTAAAAAAAAAAAGAGAACAATTTCTATTTCATACTAAAATATCTCCACCATCAATCTCCACAACCATCTTTTAACTTAGTTAAAAATTTCATCACGTTCCTATCTACAATGCTCATATCTATACTAATACTATATGCTAGTTGATGCCACGTGGCATACCTCAAATCTCTCGATTCTCTCTTCAGGTTGATGACATGTGTCTGCTAACATGGTAAACTCTCCTTAATTGCTCAAATCAAATGATGCCATGTAATTACTAATCAAACCACTATTTTGATTAATTAATGACCACTAGCCCATTACCTTCTAATTATTAATTAGAAGTTCTTAATTTTTTCTCATTTATTTCTTCCAACCTAAACGTTTCTTCCAAGTAGGAGTTTCCAATTATCTCTCTCTCTCTTACTCTCTCTCAACCTAAACGTTTCATCTTCCAAGTAAGAGTTTTTCACAATTCTATTCCACTTCTAGGGAAGTGGTTGTTCCCCTCTTTTTTTTTCTCATAAAGAGAGATAGCATACTTCATTATCTATGCATTATTCTATCTATCTCTCTTTGCTCTCTCCATCTTTTCTCCTGTTAGAGATAGTTTTTATTCAACACGGGTTTGTTTTCATCATCAGTGGAGAAAAGTATGCTATAGATTACCAAGTAGAAAGGTACTATTATTATTCTGCTGCACTTCTCATTATCCCTTCCGTTATTATGTTGCTTCTTCTATTATGCTATTAGAGATAAAATAACAGAGACACAAAGAGCATTGACACCGCAAAAAACTCAGAAACCATAAGACATTATGTTAGCTGGGGTAATGACTTATTGCTTTTTATATTTTGACAGTCGCCTTTGGCTTATCCCTTATGAAGCTGTTTTTAACATGTTCTCATTAGTTTTTTTTTTAGAAGAAAATCTATAAATAGAAAATTAATTGGAGTTTGCCTTTGTTAGATTCGGATGTTCTAAATCAAACAAAGCGAGCAAAAAGTTGTTCTTTCTCACGGGATAGAAAGGATCCATCCACTAAGGTAACATCTTACACCACTTTCTTGCTTTCAGATTTTCTTCTTTTTTATTTTCTGCAATTGAGTTTTTGCTAATGGGTTCCTTTGGGGCTTCAAATTCTTCTACATATTCTTTTTATTTATTTATTATTTTTTTGAGCTTTGCTTTGGTGTTTAGAGGGTTTGTATACATGTGAGGATTGCAAGCTTGGGAAGGTGAAAGCTTTTTATTAGACACGTCATAGTCCCCATAAACCAAACAGAAAAAGGTGGTTTTGGGAAGGTGCATGATGGACCCCTAGTTGAGATAATGGAATGAAATCAAAAGATTACATAAAGATCAATCTCAAAACATAATGACGCATTAGCTCAAAAGCATAGATTGCTATTCCAATTCTAAATGATGTATAGGTGGATGGTGGAGGAAGGTGGGGAGTTGAGGTGGTTGATTCAATAGAGCACCTCCATCTCCTTATATAGACACTACATAGGGATAAATTTTCCCTTTATTTCTCTCTCTCTCTCTTTCTTATATATGTAAGAAAATTTTCTTTTATATATATATATATTGTTAGGATGTTATGAAAGCTTAGTAAATCAATATAAAGTTTGATTTGTAAACCATGAAAAAAATAGATTTGTCTTGCATTCAAGGAAGAGAGTGACTGTGGTGACTATTTTTACACTGGAATACATCCTCTCAAGAGTCAGTTTAAATGAGGGCGTGGGGGTGCATTGGCTTTGTTCGGTGTATTGTAGGGTGTGTTTATGTGTGATGTATAGTGTGTAGGTGTGTTACCAAAAAACAAGGTTGTTCAAATATTCTTTTCCATTTTTTTAATTGATGAGAATAATTGTTGCTAGCCCATGTTAATTCACATTCAATTTAAATGTTATGAATTACAGTTTTATTTGTCTTTTTAACGAGGAAGTACTCATTTTAATAGATGATGAATTTGCGATACTTGGATACGGTTAGGCCCTATCCCAGATAATTAATGTATTATCTCACCACAAACATGAACATATGGTTGGTGGAGGGTGAGGATAGGGCTTAGCTGAGAGTAGGGCAAGCACTCCTCTTTGGACTGTTCATATTCCATTAAGTTGTTAACAAGGATCTCAGCTTACATGTGATGCAATTATTTTTGAACCTCTTAATTTCCTTACTTTGTTATCTTCCCTACGGCATTTTATCATATAAGATTTTTTCATTTAATGTAGTATATATACTTGAAATTCATGCATATTTTAAAATTAGACTTTGATACACAATGTGGCCTATAGCAGAAAATGCACTTTTTTTTTTTTTGCTCCCATATGGTTAATAGCACTTTTTTTTTTTTTTTTTTTTGTGGCCTTATAAGGTTAATAGGTAGATACAACTAATATCATGTGTATACAAATATTGTCCAAGGTTATTAGATTTAGATGCCATAACAATGCTTGTATTAGAAAAGATGGCTTTTAGATGACTATAAAATAACAACAGCTCATCACAACTAAATGTCATTTTAGTATTTGAATTACTCAATTAGACATTGCGAGACACGCATAGAATTCATATATATAATTTTGTTTGCTTATATTTTTTTGTGATATCAATGAAACTACTACTGACATACTTAATGTTCATTTGATTAATTTCTTTTATTTAGAGTAAAATTTGCTTATGTTATTTGAGATGTTAATTTCATGCTATCTTCTTATACATGTTCCTTTGAGTAATTCTATCATTTAAAGTAACATGCTAATTTTGTATTACTATATTCTATAAATATTATTTTCAATTTAATTCATTGTCTTCTTAACCCGTGCATTGCACGGGGCCTCCGCTAGTTCTACAATATAGTAGTTTACAGAAGGGTATGATAGGTATTTCCAGCATAACTACCCACAATCCCTACCACGACTCATGCATTTTCTTGCCTTCTCTTCTCTCACGTCCTCTGGCTCTCTTCTCTCATGGAATTTCCTTTTGATTTGGGTTCCTCCATTGTAGCCCCTTGCCGCCCTTACACTTTCAGCAGCCACACTTGCTAATGTCTCTCCCATCTTGGTGCCATCACTTGCTTATGGCAATCGCTGCTATTACATGTTGTAAGTTCATTTTCTATTTATTATTTTTCTTATTCCTTCTTCTCCTACCCATACACTTCTTCTTCAAACTTCTTATCATCTGTTATCGATTAGTTTTTGGGGATTTTATATTGAAATTTAGAACCAAGTTATTGAACTAAAACGTTTAGATTCCTCTATTTTGTGTGAATGCAATGGATACATGCATATAATGATGCTTTGCCTTGATTGTATGATATGGCTTTGCATTTGCCTACTCATCTACCCTTTTAGAAATTGCATTTGGGTTTGGAGTGATTATCATTCCTACAAAGAAAAACGGTTCACAAAAATAAAACGTTGGTTGCTTCCACTACCTTTATAGTTATGAACTGAGAAAATTTGATCCTTCCCCACTAAGGGGCTGTTTGGCATCAATTCTGACGATTCTCTCTTTCTGAAAAAGAATTAATTCTTATAAGTTTCGATTCTTGTAATCAATTTTGTAGTGTGAATGCATTTGATAACTGTTGGTCACAATCAATTATGTAGAAAAGAAATAACAGAATTAAGTTTGGATGGAAAAAATAAAATAAAATAAATAAAATTATTTTAGGCTTTAATATTTTTATATGATCAACACATATAAGTGTCGTAAAATACCAATTTTTTTTTAAATTATGTCTCATCTTTCTTGTTAATTTTGATGCTTATCTCGTTCGTTTTAAGCGTGTTTCTCAGAATTGATTCTGAAAAGTGATTTTTTTTTGTTTCTTAAAAATTGTGCCTAAAACAGGATGATTCTTAAAATCGTTTCCTAAAAATAACTTACCAAACGCGTTTAGACTGTTTCTGTTCCCAGGATACGAAAAATCGTTCCCGAGGAACGATGCCAAACAACCCCTAAATTCCCCCAACTTACATTCAATTTGAGAAGATCTATTGGATCAGATTTTCATGCAGATCAATTTTGCGACTTCACCCTTGAGATGGACAGTTTGACAATCCTCTAGCCATTTCTTGATTTCGTGGGCATGACTGTGTAGGGGATGGTCTTTTATCAAAATGGTACCCCTATTTTAAAATAACAAAAACGAATCTCTACTAAATAGACTTTCAATACCTAATTTTTTTTTCTTGGTTGTTGTTATAGTTTGAATGGATGCCAAACAGAGAAGTAACAGTCAAGTGTTGCAGTATTGGACTCTAATGCGTGCATATTTGCACCCTCTTTAAGTTAATCTCTTGAAGTTAAAGACGGTACCCAACACCATGGTTAAGTTTCACTAACCCATGTGGTTAAACAATCTAACACCACTCTATTAAATATTTTTTTATTCAAGAAGAAAAAAGAATAAAAAAAAAATTCTATAGCACTACTGTGTAGCGTTTTGGGCGTGAGTTTGAAGATAATGACATAGCCGTCATTTTTTAAAAGGTTTGGATGGGTTTGAACCCTAGGGGTATGTCAGTAAAAATACAAAAAAAAATCATTAAATATTTGTAAAATCACTTGATTTATTTTAAAATAGATTTTAACCAATTAAAAGATTTTTTTATCAGGAAACGAGCATTTTTTGGGAATGAACAATGTAAAAAATGGGTGATGACAGATTGGGGTTGGGCGTTGCTTGTTGTGTTTTTTGATTAGCCTAACTTGAGCTAGATCCATTTAAAATAAATTTTTGAGGCTTTAAAGTGGCCCATTGACACCCCTACCTCAAATAAAGCCTAAGGCTCAACCCAAGACATCCAAGCCTCTTTTTGACACAACAACGGAAATTAATAAGGTCGCTACATGCTACACTTTAAAAAAAAAAAAAAAGCCACTCAAAAGGAGTGGGGGGGTTTGGCGGACCCCTACCAATTTAATAAGGAAAAAAATGGGGGACATAAAACCTTACCCTTACAACGACACAAAAAAGGGGGGGCATAAAACCTTACCCCTTCACACAAAAAAATACCCAAAAAAACCAAACTAACATTAGAAATTGATCACTACTAATCAATCTTACATTTCCCAGACCTATTTTATCAAGAAAAATAAGAGATCTGAGACGAGTAGGGTAGTCATGGTTAGGAAAAATACCACCCAAAAGCTGAGTATTGCGACCATGATTAGCAAGAAAATCAGCCATCATATTGACTTTTATATATATGTGGGTAATAGAGGAGCAAATATTCATCACTTGATAGAGCTTTTTATTCCAATACCACACATTTCAAGGATGACTATAAAAACCATTTCACGCTTCCACAAGAGTTTTAGCATCAGATTCAACTTTTACCTGAAGATAACCATACCTTCGACAAAGCATAAGACCATCAAGAAGCGCTCTAGACTTAGCAACATAATTAGTACAATGACCGTAAAACACATAAAAACAAGTGATCGGTGCTAAATGTTATACATAAAAGCACCTTAAACTTAACTTGCTAATCATTTAGAGTAATTATTTGTATTATTTTATGGTACTTGGTTGTTTATTCTTGTTTCAGGTTCATGCGAGGAAAAAAAGATAAAATGGAAGATTTACAAGCTTCAAAGACTTCAAAAATCTTAGAAAAGAGAAGAGCAAAAGAAAGAAGAAGAAAAGAGAGCAAAATCGTGGAAATCTACCCTGATTGATCAATTGACCAAAATCCCACTTCTATCAATAAAGGGTTAGTTTGGTAATTTATCTTCATCCAAAATTTATGAAACTTTTTAAGTAGATTCTAGATGACCTAAAGGAGGTATGTGTAAAATTTCGGCTCAATCCGATTAGAATTGAGCTCTCTAGAATTATTTGAAGTTCAATAGCAAAACTGTAAATATGGTGAAATAGTATTCTGTGAATACTGTTTTATAAATAGTGTTTTAGTACTTCTAAACACTTTCCAACTCTATTATTGTCTTCCTAAATGAGGGTTTGATCCTCATTCAACCCTAAAAAGAGTATAGAGAGAAGAAAAGAAGTGTTAGATCTCAATTAAAACTCCTTATTCTACAAGTGAAGGGGAAAAAATACTGGAAAGGACACGCGTCAGCTGCCACTGTTCACCTTTGGTTAACTGGTGGAAGGTAGAAGTTGAAGGGTGTGATACCCTGTCCTGCACTCCGATGATAAAGTAAGTAGATGGAGAAGATGATGAACAGTAAGACACACAATAGCACTCAAAATTATATGTGTTCTTCGATCCCCTTCACACTGAAATTCTCGGGGTATTTATAGGTTAACCTTGGTATGGCCATAGATGACCATAGATGCCCACACCACGTGCCCTGCACTCATTACCAAATATGTCAGTAAAATCTGCCACCTGTTGCATCACACGTGAAAGCCTACCATTAGTTCAGTCGGTTGGGTCTGACAGCATACAGAAGTGACCTGCATTAAATGCCAAGGCAGTGCTTTCGGCCCACTTGTCAGAACAATCGATCGCCTCCTGATTACTCCCTCCTGCGAGTCGGTCTCGTTGTTGACTCGAGCTCGGGTACGTTGTATATGTCTTAAAATATGATCTGGACATCCTTATCTGAATCACAACGGACTCGTTGTTCAATTAACACCGAAAACGTTGTCGAGAATACAACGTCTACGTTGTGCACAAGACAATGAACACGTTGTCAAAACCACAACGAGAACGTTGTTTCGCAAGACCACGGATACGTCGTAATTTGTACAACGTGAACGCTATGCATCAGACAATGTTTATCCTTCTATTTTAAGCACGTGATTTAAACACAAGTCCACGTGTCACTTTCGTGCACAAAACAACAAAAGCCAGCTCGTTCCCCGACGTTAATTAGTTTCACGAATTTTATTCCTTACAACAAGGACTCTATCTTTCTCTATTTCTCTATAAAAGGAGAGATTCCTTGTAGAGATTCTATTATCATTATTAGTAGAGATTTTTGTAGAGATTTTTGAATCTGAAGAAGAGAAGTTCTGGAAATCAAGGAAGCCATGAAGAGAAGTGCTGTAGCTTTGTCCATGAAGATGTTGCATTCCTCCCTAGCGATGAACTAATTTCAATTCTAGGGTTGCGATGAAACTCTAGCTAAGTAATTGTGTCCTTTATTTTGTTTTTATTTTGATTCTCTACATTGTAAGACATTGATTGCATAATGAGAGAGTTGTTTTCAAACAACCGGATTTATTTTATTTATATTTGATTTCAATGGAATTCTCAACCTTGTCTTAGGTATTATGAAATTGGAATTAAAATTACTTGTATTAATTTTCGTTAAAATTTAAACATAGGTTTTATGCAATGGTTTTAAAATATTAAGAAATTAAATCCGAAGATATTTTATGCTAAGGGAAGACGAGTGATTACACAACCGTAAATTAGTGTGTATCATTTGTGCTAACCGAAGATACGATATGCTAAGGATATAATCCCTTCAACTTTTCTAGATTAGTTAAGAGGGGACGTGTTGTCACTCTAACTAGAATGTTTGCAATTTAAGAAGTTAGGATAAATTCAAAATAGGGGTTGGTTATTAGGTTAGTAGTGGATTTGAAAACCCTAGATTTTCTCTTTCAAATGATTTAAAATCATTAGTTGATAGTTTAATTTAGAAATTTCCTTTAATTAGTTTAATTAATTGTTTTAGTTAATCAAGCAAAAATTCAAATTACCTATTTTATTAGTTTAAAATTAATCTCAATAAAAGGCAACGAAACCAGCGCAGTCCTCGGAGGAACGATACCCTTACTAGTACTATTCTACGGAATTATTACTAAGAATGAATAATTTAAGATTGACTGACGATCAACAAGCAATCATCATTCCAGAATGGTCTCGATTAATTCCTCCTCCGCCAGCTGTGCATGGGTTACCTTTGGAAGTGCTATCCAGGTACATGCTACACTTCCCATGTATGGTATTTTTTAATCATTTTTATGAATAATTTTTTTTTTTCGTGTATGGTATTATATTTTGTGTATGATTTTTTTTTTTTTTTCCATTGATTAAATTTGAATTTCCTTAAGTGAGTTTGGTTTTGATATGGTTCAACCAACCATTGAAAATTTGAAATTTGATATTTTACGGACTAGGTGTCGGATTAGAAAGATACCATTAATCAAATTCATGTTTTTCAAGTTTGTCATTTGGTTTGCTATTTTACAATTGTTAGGAATGTACACTTAGGTGCATCGCACATGCATTCCACTAGTGCAAATAAGGGGAAAAGGAAATCTTTAAAGTAGATTGTTGGAACACGTTAGGGTGCGAAATGCCAAACCCATTACAGTTTCTGGTATTAGGCGCTTATGTGTTGGTGGATTGCCATGGTAAGCGAAGATATAATTTGATCAGCCTCAATCCAATTCGTTGAGGTAGTATATGTCAACGGGTTGTATAATAAATATCTTATCTTATCTTAGGCATTTTAATATATATTGTCGTATATTTTTATTTTCTCTTAACAATTTTGGGCATCGCATGGTGTATTTCCCAGTTTTTTGGGTAGACTCTAATCATTTATCTATCTAGATTAGGGGGGTTAGCACTTATGGTGGACGCTCAAATGCCACTCCAAGACTCGAAGTCGAGTCACACCTCCAAAGAGGGAGAGACACAACCACACTTAGACAGGCCCATGGTGTGTAGCTACTTCCCATTTAGAATGAAACTCGGTGCTTATACCAGGATGAAACGTAATGCCATGTTTATTCTTTGAATTCTTTTCTTTGTAGGAACTTCTTTTGTTGGTAGTTATATGTTTTTTTTCTTTTCAATGTTCTGGCAAGCTTGCAGCGCGTGTCTTGCACTTGTCAAGGTAACTAGTTTTTATAAAGGAAAGTCGGTGACGTGAGGAGGTGCGTCTCGGCTCCCTTTCTCTTGTCACATGTCTCCCTTTTAACTCTATTTAATTGTGGTAAAGATTCAATCAGGGTTCACACATTTATCCTTGGTTTTAAATAAAATAAAATAAAATAATTTAACCATAGGATTAAAAATCTTTAACCCAATTTCATGTTGAGTTGAAAGGGTGACTATGTGAGACCGAAGAGTGATAGTTCCCTCCTTGCCCGTGGAGAGAACTATTGCTCTTTTATAAATGGATAAAGCTTCTGAGACCCTCATAGGGCCGAGACCATGCTCTAAGAGAGCATGATTTCAGGTGGAGCCCACCATGTAAAGTGGGCCCCACCTGAAATCATGCTCTCTTAGAGCATGGTCTCGGTGGTCTCGGCCCTAAGAGGGTCTCATTAGCCAAGTCCTCTATAAATATGTTTAAATGAGCTAAGTTTAATCGAGTGTCAGACCATTACATGATACTCAATCTGGCCAACATGTTTGTTTTTTTGTTTTTGTTTTTTTTTGGTAACCTGGGTTGTCCCCAACCCATCGGGTTAGAACTAGATCCCCGGCCCCCGGGGATGTGACGAAGGCCCGTAATCCACCCCCACCAAGAAAGTCCAGAAAATCTAGACAGGACTGGCGCCAAAGCAGGAGTGAGAAATGGAACCCAGGACTTCCCACTTGGTGAAGGGCATAGGAATCACTGGTCCACCCCCCAACATATTAATCCTGCATTATGATCTTTAATGAAATATTTGGATGAAGCTTTAATAGAAGATATGACTTTGGATTGAGAGGAATGACATAACAAATTTGTGTAGCCGACCCTCAGCTATAGGACTCGGAAGATTATGATGGATGGTATTTTACTAACTAATCAAAATATTTTATATCCATTTTGGAAATCATTCAAACTTCCCTATGTTCTGTACAATTTTTTTAACACAAGAGACCTATCATGGTGCTGTAACTAACCCAATATTCCCCACTCAAAGGCACACAGATTACTAAAATTCATACGCCGAGTTAGCGAAAATCGACGCCAAGTACTCCACCTCCAATATATGAGCAACCGAGCACGTCCGCGGAAATTTAAGCATTTGTTGATCACTAGCATCTCCGGCAGTCGGTGTTGCTATTTGGGTGCATGATTCTTCTACTTTCTCCCCCACAGCTCTTCCCATTTGCTTCTTTTTGTAGATCCTACAGAGGACCCAATCATCTAACTGGGATACATAACACAAGCTAGAGTTTAGTAATCAAGAAAGTGATGTTTCCATTAATCAAAATGCCATATCTAAGGATGCGTTTAATTGGTATGATTATTTTGGTCATAACGTTTATTTATACATACAATCACTAAAAAATAATTGATTACATAATAAACATGTCTGAATTGTTTGAGATAGAACTGGTTAAAATAATAGTGATTTAATAAAATTAATTAAATCACTTGTTAACCAAACAAATTTATTAAAAAAAAAACTAAATATCAATTTTCCTTGGGATCCATAATCCATTTTTTTGAACAAGACAAAAAAAAGTGATGGGACCAACTAAAAACTGCCAAATCTTTTTGTTTTCATGTTCAAAAGAAGAAAGTAGAAGGAAGGTGGGCATAGTATTCCCCATATTATAATAAATTTTTTATTATCAAATCAAGAGAAAATCAAACCCTGATGCACCCTAATGAATTTGATTATAATCAAGATAAGGCTTACTCTCATGGACCCATTCTGCTTGTTGGTCTGTTTTATTGAATCAACCAAGCGATATTCGTGCATGATCCAATCTGTTTTAATGCCCTTCGGCGGCCGACCCTTATAGAACACAAGAGCTTTCTTAATCCCCACAGACTTAGACCCACTGTGGATTGCCTTATCTGTTCCAGTGGCTTTCCAATAGCCGGACGCAGTTGCTCGATTAGGCCGAACGCCGTTCGGGTATTTCCGATCTCGTGGGCTGAAAAAATACCATTCATTCTCACCAAATTCCGCCTTCTCTGCATTAACCCACAAACAAATGAAATAAAATAGCAAATTATACATATATATATATATATATATATATATAATTTTATAAAAGCCACTCAGAAGGAGTAGGTGATTTGGTAGATTTATCAAGCAAATGAATCATTTGTAGTAATTGAGGCTTAGTGAATTCGAAACTAACCGGGCAATTCCCATGGTTCGCATTTATATATATCGACTTCTGGGATTATCGATACAGGACATGGCATCGATTTCGCTTGGTTTCGAAGATAATACACGATTAATTCCTCATCAGTTGGATGAAATCTAAACCCAGGAGGAAGTTCAGAGCTCTTGCTTCCCTCCATTAAAGTTCTTAATGATCAAAACAGTAAATACGTATCCAAAAAATGGATATCCCTAGGGTTAGAAGGGGTAAGAAAGGAGTGAGAAGGAAGGGGAAGCGAAAGAGAGATGGAGGTGATTGAAATGTTTGAAATGAGAGAAGTAGCCGTTTTATAATTGAGGCCCAATCATAGAGATTTGTTGCTTTTTTGACTGGATTCCATGCTCGGATTATAGAGGAGCAAATGCTAGGTAATTGGGGCTACTAACTTAGCTAGCTACCCCACTTAGTGAGGTGACACGTGTACTTTCTAAAGGGTATAGAGAAGGATAAGCATGGACAATAGTGGGGCCCCTCATTTGTTTGTGGTTCTTATCTATCCACCTCACTGTTTGGGACCTTATTGGTGCAGATCATTATTTCTACCTTTTAATTTATACATTTTTAACATTGACGGTTTAATCTTCGGATGAGGACCAAGTCGCCACGTGTTATGGTTATGGTTGAAATGTATTTATCCGATTATGTGAATATCCAAGGAATCTAGGATAAGATAGGTTTTTTAATATTAGACTTAATTTGATCTTAAGTGTCTTTTATGTGGTTTAGGCTTTCTGTCCCTTTAATTAATAAATTGGTAGGGTCCGCTAAACCCCACCCCAATTAGTTGCTTTCTTAATTTAAAAAAAAACAAATGATCTAGCAGCTTCTTTCAATCGTCATGTAAGGTTGCGTTGTAGCAATTTCTAACCCAATCTGAGAAAACCGGCTGAGTCCTCCCAATCTTTTCACAATTTTAGGGTTTCACGCCTTTTATTATAATAATCCAAATTAAATCATAAAGAAACATATTTAATCTTTTATATATAAACTAGTAAAAAACTCGTGCGATACACGAAAATGCAAAAATAAAATTATCTATATACTAGTAAAAGTACACGTGCTTTGCATATATCAAATTTTTTATTAATAAAAATATAATATAATTAAATTACAAATGATTATTATCATTATTTATAATTGTATGATCCCTAAATAAAAGAAGGACTTTCTAATATAATTCTTCTAAATCTCTCATAGAGAGTCGTTACCAATAATAATAATAAAGTTTTTTTATGAATATATCTAATATTATAATTCTATGTAAACATATCAAGCAGAGTTACTTAACAATTAGAATTCTACGTAATAACTACATATAATAAACAAAATTATTATCTGTACTTTCTTTTCTTCCAACTGGATCTTCAACAACATGTACTATGCTACTTCGCAAACAGGTAAGGTGAATACGAGTAGAGGACATCTTGGCTCCATACTCAATACTTTACAACATAAAGCAAATCTAATTAGTTCATACAACTCTCTAAACAATGCTAGAATATACAAGATGACAAGCAAAAGCAAGTAACCAAAAGGCGTGTTTTTAGCGTTTTTAGAACAGAACAAAAGGTGTACCTTCTCTAGAAATAATATAATTTTTAATTTCCCAGAGATCCAGGAGAAGAAAGTACCTTATGATAACCTTTGCAAGGTGATGGAGAGGAGATCACTTGGATATATCAATCTTAGAAGAGTCAAATACTTCATCAAAGTAGTTGGTACGTGCACAAAGTGGCTCCGGTGCCCAAAATATCCTTACATCCTCAATACTAGGTGATGTTCGGTCAACCCAAAAAAATTCAGAAATTACATTATATAAGTTAAAAACTTTATAATAAAATCCTTCAAAGTCTCTACTAATAAAGAGTCCTCACCAATAAATCAGATAAAATAAGGATTTGAGTCTTTTAAAGTTCCTACTAATAAAGAATCCTTACCGATAAATCAGATAAGATAAGGTTTTCTAATATAGTGCTTTAAAGTCTCTACTAATAATAAAGAGTCCTTACCATTAATAATAACACAGAAGGACACTTTTATTATTAATTTTTTTTTGTGGGTCCTACATAATAATTAAAAGCATTAAATTTCTAACCAATACTATAGGTTAATAAGTTAATATTTTAAATTAAAGGATATTTTAGTTCAAATAAAGTTTAGGTTAGTCCTTATACTTTTATTAGTAAAATGATATATATATATACTAGGGAGTGGCACGTGCGATGCATGTGAGAGCGAGGGAAAGGAGTTAATGACGCCCGATTGAACTCGCTAGTGGCACGTGCAATGCACGTGAGAGCGAGGGGAATGAGTTAACCATAGTTAATAGGAATAAAAAGGAGCACGTGTTAACCCACGGGTGTGATTGAACTCTCCCCGAGGTCAATCGCGAATGACTGTGATTCTAAATACATAGATGACAAGGGTAGTTTAGGAATTAAAGTAAAACATTAAATCAAAGGTAGGGGTAGTTTGAGAATTAAAATAAAATATTAAATTAATTTTATGTTTTTATATAATGATAATTTGAGAATTTCAGAAAAATTATCTACGCATGCATCTCGCATTATAATAGTAAAGGTAAAGAAAGATAATTTGAGAATTTTGGAAAAATCGTCTATGCATGCCTCTCGCATTATAATAGTAAAGATATATATTACAATAAACTTATAATTCAACAAAAAGTTAGATGATATGAAAAAGTAGATTGATCGATTTACAAAAGATAAAAAAAAAAAAAAAAACCTCTAATTCTGGTGTAGAATTAAAGTAGAAATCTATTGTTGATCTTGTCTTCGTATATTTTGGGGTAAATGACACTTTTCTCTATGAGGTTTAGTGAAATTTCGTAAACCTCCTCTTTTGTTCATGAAATTATACTGTCCACCTCTCAAACTTCTCTTCAAATTTGGTTTTCTATTACATATACCCTTTCTTTTAGGGGAAAATACATTTACACCCCCTAAGATTTGAAGAAAATACACATACAACCCTTCAGTTTTGAAATAATACATTAGGTACCCTTATTTTTTAAAATAATGACACTTATGGCCTTGACCGTTAACTTACAGAAATGTTGATTGATGTATGATGATGTCATGTGATTAAATGCATAAACTTTCAACTTTGCCCCTTCAATTTTCAAAAAACACTATTCCTACTCCAAAATACTATTTATTTATTATTTAAAAATATGGTTATCACCCATTGAGGTTGTCACGTGTCCCTTTTGACACCCCTTAACCGTGGTTAAGATTCACCCACCCATCCTTGCTTATTTTTAAATATTAATTCTTTTTGAAAATTTTAAAAAATAATTAGAGTTTTTTTAATATTAAAAACTGATTTTTAATATCACCCCTTGAGGTCGTCACGTGTCCCTTTTGACACCCCTTAACCGTGGTTAAGATTCACCCACCCATCCTTGGTTTTTAAAAAAAATATTAATTCATTTTTGAAAATTTAAAAAAAAATAGAGTTTTTTTAATATCAAAAACAGATTTTTAATATCACCCTTGAGGTCGCCACGTGTCCCTTTTGACACCCCTTAACCGTGGTTAAGATTCACCCACCCATCCTTGGTTTTTAAAAAAAATATTAATTCATTTTTGAAAATTTAAAAAAAAATAGAGTTTTTTTAATATCAAAAACAGATTTTTAATATCACCCTTGAGGTCGCCACGTGTCCCTTTTGACACCCCTTAACCGTGGTTAAGATTCACTCACCCATTCTTGGTTTTTTTATTTTTTCAATATTAATTCATTTTTGAAATTAAAAAAAAATTAGAGTTTTTTTAATATCAAAAACAGATATTTAATATCACCCCTTGAGGCCGCCACGTGTCCCTTTTGACACACCCTCAAGGGGTGATATTAAAAAACTTTTTTAGTATTAAAAAAACTTTAATTTTTTTCATTAATTTTTTAAAAATAATTAATATTAAAAAATACAAGGATGGATGGGTGAATCTTAACCATGGTTAAGGGGTGTCAAAAGGGTCACATGACAACCTCATGGGGTGATATTAAAAAACTGTTTTTGATACGAAAGAATCTCTAATTTTTTTTTAATTTTTAAAAATGAATTAATATTAAAAAAAAACCAAGGATGAGTGGATGAATCTTAACCACGGTTAAGGGGTGTCAAAAGGGACACGTGGTGACCTAAAGGGGTTGTATAAAAAACTGTTTCTAATATTAAAAAAACTAATTTTTTTTAAAATTTTCAAAAAAGAATTAATATTAAAAAAAAAAACCAAGAATGGGTGAGTAAATTTTAACCACGATTAAGGGGTGTCAAAAGGGACACGTGGCGACCTCAAGGGGTGATATTAAAAATCTGTTTTTAATCTAAAAAAAACTCTGATTATGTTTTTAAATTTTCAAAAGAATTAATATTTAAAAATAAGCAAGGATGGGTGGGTGAATCTTAACCATGGTTAAGGGGTGTCAAAAGGGACACGTGGCGACCTCAAGGGGTGTTATTAAAAAACTGTTTCTAATATTAAAAAATCTCTAATTTTTTTTAAATTTTCAAAAAAGAATTAATATTTTTAAAAAAACCAAGAATGTGTGAGTGAATCTTAACCATGGTTAAGGGGTGTCAAAAGGGACACGTGGTGACCTCAAGGGGTGATATTAAAAATCTGTTTTCGATATTAAAAAAACTCTAATTTTTTTTTAATTTTCAAAAATTAATTAATATTAAAAAAAAAACCAACAATGGGTGGGTGAATCTTAATTACGGTTAAGGGGTGTCAAAAGGGACACATGGCGACCTCAAGGGGTTGTATTAAAAAACTGTTTCTAATATTTAAAAAAATATATTTTTTTTAATTGAAAAAAAACCAAGAATGGGTGAGTGAATCTTAACCACGGTTAAAGAGTGTCAAAAGGGAGACATGGTGACCTCAAGGGGTGATATTAAAAATCTGTTTTTAATATTAAAAAAACTCTAATTTTTTTTTAAATTTTCAAAAAGAATTAATATTTAAAAATAAATAAGGATGGGTGGGTGAATCTTAACCACGGTTAAGGGCGGTCAATAGGGACACGTGGTGACCTCAACGGATGATATTAAAAATCTGTTTTTAATATTAAAAAAACTGATTATTTTTTTAATTTTCAAAAAGAATTAATATTTAGAAATAAACAAGGATAAGAGGGTGAATCTTAACAACAGTTAAGGGGTGTCAAAAGGACACGTGGTGATCTCAGTGGGTAATAACCAGATTTTTAAATAATAAATAAATAGTGTTTGGAGTAGGAATAGTGTTTTCTGAAAATTGAAGGGGGGTAGTGTAATTGAAGGGGGGTAGTGTTGGATGTTTTACACATTTAATCACATGACATCATCATACATTAGCATTTCTGTGAATTGACTAACGCTCAATTGATGAAGGGTGTAAGTGGCATTATTTTAAAAAGTAAGGATACCTAATGTATTATTTGAAAACTGAGGGGGTGTTTGTGTATTTTCATAAAATCTTAGGGGCTGTAAATGTATTTTTCCCTTGTTGTTAATTACATGGATGAACTTTGATGATGTCATCATTTAAATATTTTAAAATGTCTAAATTACCCTTTTTAAAGACAAAGTTAACTAATACAATAAAATAAATAATAATTGGATTTGTTAACCTAGGTTAATAGTATCAAGATAAATAAATATTTTTTTTTTCTAAAAACCAATGTTAGATAGATAAACTCTAGGGGTGAGTGAATCTTAACCATAGTTAGTGGGTATTAAAAGCGACACGTGATGGCTTATAGAGACATGTTAACTGTGGTTAAATATAATTAACGTAAGGTTAATGTCTTTTATTTTTGTCTTAAAACTAAGATTAGATGGATAAATCCTAGGGGTGAGTGAATCTTAACTATAATTAGTGGGTGTTAAATGAAACACATGGCGGCTTGTAGAGCCACTTTAATTGTGGTTAAGCATAACTACCAAGTTTTTTTTTGCCTTTTTAAAAACCAATGTTAGATGGATAAACCTTAAGGGTGAGTGAATCTTAACCATAGTTAATGGGTTCTAAAAAGGACAAATGGTGGCTTATAGAAATCCTTTAAATGTGGTTAAACATAATTAACCTAAGATTAATATTTTTTTTATTTTTTTCTTAAAACCAAGTTTAGATTGATGAATCCTAGGGATGAGTGAATCTTAACCACAGTTAGTGAGTGTTAAAAGGGATACGTGACAGCTTGGGATGTTTATTTTTATTTTTTTGTTGAGCTTTCAAACTAAGCTTATGTGTTTCCTCTAAGCAATAAGGGTAAAATTAGAAAAGAGCATCATTAGTTAACAGAGTTAATAATATGAGCTTGACAGGGGAGGCCAGTGTAATTTTAGAAACAAGATGAGAGATCTTTAAATTTTTTAAATTTTCACCAAACTTCAGGCGAGGTGAGTGTAATTTCCCCTATATTTTAAAATTTTATATATTTTCCACGCCGAAAGGAAGATGACAAATCATTGAAGATTGATTTCTAACCACGAGTAGAGCTATATATGCAAATTTATCCTCGTGATCCAGGCTAGAAGGTAGAAGAGTTGGATTGTTTTCGCCAATACCGTACGATTTGTGAGAAGAGGGAGGGGCTCTTGAGAAACCTACTTATCTCTTATTTTCACGGTTAGGGGGCGTTGACAATACTAATATAAACTAACTAGTGGGTGGCACGTGCATTGCACGTGAGAGTGAGGGGAAGAGTTAACCACAGTTAATAGGAGTTAAAAGGGACACTTGTTAACCCGCGGGTGCGATTGAACTCGCTAGTGACACGTGCGATACACGTAAGAGCAAGAGGAAGAAGTTAACCACAGTTAATAGGAGTTAAAAGGGTCACGTGTTAACCCACGGGTGCAATTGAACTCTCCCTGAATTCAATTGTGATTGGCTGTGATTCAAAATAGATAGATGAGTAAGGGTAGTTTCGAAATTAAATCAAAGGCAAGGGATAGTTTGGGAATTAAAGCAAACATTATATCAAAGTTTTGTTTTTATATAAGGGTAGTATGGGAATTTCTGAAAATTCATCTACGGCTGCCTCTCGCATTATAATAGTAAAGATAAGGTTGCGTTTATTAACACTAGTCTAAAAAGAAGTGTTTATGTGAAAATTATGCTTAATTGGACTTTAGATTGTTTAGTTAAAGGTTAATTGTATGTCTATATTTTATAGATTTTAGAGATAAAAACCTTTACTTTAGCTATGGAATAACTTTTTAAAATAGTGGTTTTTACCCCTAAAATCTTTAAAATGTAGACATGCAATTAATCTCCAACTTAACAATCTAAAGTCCAACTAAGCATAATTTTCAAATAAACACTTCTTTTAAAACACTAGTGTTAACAAATGCCACCTAAGTGTTTTATTTTACAAATAAGTACTTTTAAATAAGTTAATTTTTTACAAAAAACTCTTTCGATAACTCAAATTAATAAATACTTTTTTTAATGGTAATTATAGTCATTTCAATTATGATCGGTATGAGATAGAGGAGGGTTATTTGTGAAATTTTATTTTTAAAAATTGGGGACAAAAATGTCTCACAAAAGAGACGTTTCGGCTTATATATAAGTACTTTTTCAAATAAGTACTTATTAGGTTACTGATTTTTGGGGGGGCTAAACCACTTACTGCTTATTCAATTTTACCAAAAAAACTTATTTGTAAATAAGTATTTATTTTGAGTAGTAAGTTAAATAAGTAGTTATTAATAGTTTTTCTTCTTTATAAATTTTATTTATGATAAAAATAGTTTACTTATTTGCATAAAAGAGCCTCGCTATTGTTTTTTACCAAAAGGTGCCTGGAATCATATTTATTATAATTAGGGTTCAAATTGTACTTCACCTTATACATTATTGATTCCATGCATCTCAGCTCATCCAAACTCGCATATATCTATATGGAATCCACGTAAATGATCACTAAATCTCAATAGAACCCGAGGTGTGCAACCTACAAGATTCATCAGACTGCACTAGCTCAACGACACTCTACTAGATTAGCTCTAATTCTGCACGAACAACTGCTCAAAACTATACCCAACCCTATATGCACTTATTGTGTAAACACTACATTTTGTAATTAAACTTTTTCTCAATATTATCTATTAACATAAATAGTAGATTGCAAAAATGTTTTGCAACATACTCACTTTGAAACAGTCGATAATGCCACAACAGACAAACTTCACAAGTGCATACACTCATAATTTGATGCCAAGGATGTTCTAAATGGCTCGATTTTGGGAGTGTCCGATCGATTGGAGCGCGCACAGGAATTGTGTTATTGCCTCGAGTTCGATTCGATCGATCGGAGACTTAGCTATGATCGATCTGCTTCACAACATTTTGACTTCTCCGTAAATCATTATCTTAGGGTTTAGACTTGGGGTTATAAATAGATTGTTTCGACCTATGGTTTGTATGCTTGAGAAAGTGTAAAAGGGGGGCCATTAGAGAGAGAGAACTCTTGTAATTCCGGTATTGATTCTCATAGTGAAAGTTCCGATCATCATCGCCAGTAGACGTAGGCATTTGACCGAACCACGTATATCTTGTCTCTTTTGTGATTGTATCTTGTGTTGATTATTTTCTCTATTGTTTGGTTTGCTATTCTCTTGTTCTCATTAGACGCGTAGGATATTTTTCAAGGAATCTTTTCTAAGCACACACACCATTTGGAATCATCCCAGCCGCTTTTTTAGCATTGCACGTAACTGGGTGGAATTTAACATGGCCTTGACAATGCAGGCCAAAGCAGTGTCACTAACATAAGAAAGGGTAGTTGAAGGCACATGACCAGCTCCTCGCATGATAACGAGAATAGGAATCAATCTCGTCACTAGTAGGTATAGGTCGAGCTGAAAGGTGCGGATGAGACAAGGTTGAAGTGGAGTCTGTGGAATTGTAATAACACCACATAGGCCTACTCCAGTCAACTGCGTTGGGCACCTTGAAAGCTTTTTTTTTGTTTTTGGGCAAAAGATTAGCTCGGGTGGCTGCCCGAGCGTGAGCGCATCCACAAACCAGTGGACATGTGGCGTTTTAAAGGGGAAAGATATTAAGCGAGGAGAAGTCAAAATCATGGGAAGAAAATAAAATGACTTCTCCCCTAAATTATAGCTAGGTGCCCAATGTTTTGTGGATGCCCGAGCACCTAGCTCGGGTAGCCGCCAGAGCTAATCTTTTGTCCTTTTTTTTTTTGGTGACAAATGTGTCTGGACCTCTTAAAGCACCAACTAATCCCCAGGACACATGTAGAGCCCCCAACCACATGGGGGAAGGGAATCGAACTCAAGACCTCCACTTTCGGAGGCATGATCTTGGCTAGCACACCAACCCCCGTTGGTTAAAAGCCTTATCTTAGTTAGTCTATAAAAGGCCTTATGATCGAGCGTACTATTATCCAATTATGTCGATATCTAAGATCTCATCTATATCACAAAGGTGACTAAGAGAAGACACACCTAATTGGGTGTTTTTCATCTCCTACACTGTAAGAAGTAAATGATCGACGTCATGCAGGTTGCGGATCACGAGTTCAAAGTACAATTATACTTTTTTTTTTTTTGGGTTGGCATCATTTACCTACATTAGTACTAGCATGCGCATTAGAACTCTTGCAACTCATACCCGAGGGGAGGGATTGGATCCCCAGACCTTCCTCCACTGAAGGTCACACCCCCTACTACTCACGCAAGAGGCAGAGGTGTTACCACGATATATACAATAAGTCGCATGGTTTTTGGTGATAATGATAAACAATTAACAATCACATGCTATAACAATTGCATTGTGAGTTCATGATAGTCACAAAAGAATAAGTATGTAGAGGTCCACAAGCATCCATAATAAAATAAATACAGGAAAAGGAAAAACTGTATCCCAACAAATTTTGACACATCTGAAATTAAGGCCGACACATCAATAACACTAACACTAGGAACTTTTCGACTCTGCGAGAACACGCTCATGGGTTATCCCTTTTTGGTCAGGTTGTCTACGTTTGTGAGTTTGCCTTTGCTCACTCCATCTTCCTACTTTTATTGTTTATGTATACTATTTGGTCATCTTTGCATACCCAGTCAATCAAATTAGAAAGTGAAAATCCAAGTTTGGGTCATTCTTTTGTGAGCTCTATTACACACACAAAATCCTCTTACAATTATTTGTTAAACAAGAAGTAAGTGATTAGATGGCCAAGTTTTATAATTTTTAGCAAACCTCTCAACCGGGGGGAGTAGAGGAAATGATCAACTTACCTGTACTTTCTCCTTACTGATGAAATGAACTACTCTCTTGATCAAAAAAATTTGTTGTTATTAGAGCATTCCTAGCAGCCTCACCAAATTTTACTCACCAAAATAGTCAAAACTCAGAAAAAGTTATTTTGGTGAGCCATTTTTTTAAAACACTCACAGCAGCCTCACCATTTGAACAAAAAAATGAGAGAGATTACAGCCTCACCATTTTAAGAAAAAAAAGGAGAGGGAAACAACATTTTATTATTCGTGTGGGAAAACAAAAAAGGAAAGAAGAGAGGAACATTATTTTATTGTTTGTGTGGGACCACAATAAAAGAAGGAAGAAAGAAACCTTTATTTTATTATTTGTGTGGGCCCACAAAAAGGAGGGAAAAATAAATTTTAGCTTTGGTGAGTGTACAGGAACTCACCAAACTTGGTAACTACTATACATTCCTCAAACTCAAATCTTTATTTTGCTGAGTTTTAGTGAGGCTATTGGAGAGAGTTTTTAGTACTTTTTAGCCATTTGGCTGCTAGGAATGTTCTTATAACTCCTTTTACCTTTAACAAATGAATATAGATGTTGCGGGCGGAAGGGAACAAGATTAGAGTGCATGAATGATCAGTTTGGGCCTGTGTTTTCATTTATTATCATATATAAGTTTGTAACACAATCAATAAAAATGAAATGCGGAAGATGGAACGAAATTTGAATGAATGGTTAGTGGGTAGGCCTTAGAGTTTTTCTTTTCCTTTTTTAATGTTGAATTGAAGAACATATGATACATGTTTGATCAAATGTGGGAGAATGAGTTATAAGACAAACCAACAAATCTTGGGAGTATATTGAGGATTTAAAGGGGGCAATTTCTTTGAATTTTTTTTAGAAAGATTACTGTGAAGGGATTTTCAAGGAAAAATCTCATTTAGTTAGACAAAAGAGTCAGGATGTTACAATTTGAGATAAAGTATATAAAGATGTCCAAGCTATAGCTATCTTTCATATTAGTCTAACAAAAAAAAGACATGCTCATCTTTTTCAAATGTTCTCACCCTAGTTTAGGTTTTTTTTAAGGATTATGTGAAATGATCATGTCAAAAATATGTGAAAAAAATAAAATAAAGGACAGTGGATAAGCTGGTTGTTGATGACTTTGTTACGAATATCCTTGCATTTAATGTTATTCGGTATCAATCATTTGATGTATTAATTTAGAGTGTAAACGACTTTAGGAGTATATATTTGTTACCTTTTTTTTTTTTTTTTTTTTTAATAAAAGCCACTCAGAGGGAGTGGGGGGTTTGGCAGACCCCTACCAGTTTATTAAATTAGAATAAAAAATTGGGGGGGGGGGGGGGACATAAGACCTTACCCCTACAACGGACTCCAGAATAAAATTTGGGGGGGACATAAACCTTACCCCTAACAAGGACACCAAAATAAAAGATAATTAGTGGGGGACATAAAACCTTACCACTACCTGACATACAAAAGAAAGGAAAAATACACCAAGGGAGGAAGTTAAACCAAACCCTTAAACAAAAAAGCACTACCAAACACATTAGATTCTGACTTGTCTGAGGCTACCAACACCTGCTTTATCCATTTGAATCAAAGCTTTGACTCGAGAAGGCATATTATTCATATCAAAAGAACCTGAGCTCAAGCTGATACACCCAATATTAGCCAATTCATCTGCCACAGTATTAGCTTCCCGAAATATATGCGTAAGAGAGAAACTAGTATTCATAAGAGATTTGATTTTCTTATTCCAATACCAAGCTTTCCAATAACCTGAATTTTTACCAGTCCATTCCTCAACCATACTCTTCGAGTCAGATTCTATAATCACATTTGATAAATGGAGCCTCTTGCAAAGAATTAAACCATCAAGAAGGGCACGGGTTTCAGCAATATAATTGGAACAAATACCATAATGGGCAAAAAAACAATCAACCAAATTACCATTATGATCTCTTATAATACCCCCTCCTCCTGCATTACCAGGATTACCTTTTGAAGCACCATCCACGTTCAATTTGTATTTAGCCCGAGGAGGGTGAATCCATTTTACAAGAACCATTCGAAATTTGCTAATAGTGAGAGCACTAGAGGAGAAGAAAGAGGATAAATCAAAAAGATTGTTTTCAAAGATAGATTGAATCTCACAAACCTTTCTAGTAATACTAGCGATAATAGCATTATTATTCCGAGATAAGGATTCATATTTTCGACGACATCTCTCAATCCAAATTTCCCAAACAATCAAAGATGGTAGGAGAATGAATAGGTCATTATTCCATATGAAGCCGCTCTGAACCATCTTTTTAAAGTACATTGAATAGAGTCAGTTTTGCTGAAATGGATAAAGCACCAAGACGAATAATATGTCCAAACAAAAGAAGCAAGTTCACTCATGTTCAATAGATGATTAGTAGTTTCCACTTTAGAAGAAAAGCAACAACAACACTTACTGACCATCGGGATGCCTGATTTTTGAATATTCAAATCCGTAGGAATAGCACAATGCATAATTTTCCAGCAAAAAACACTAATTTTATTTGGTATAATCCGGTTCCAGATGGGTTTAGCCCATTCCAATTCAGACCCTTTATCCCTCAGAATATCCCAAGCAGACTTAATAGAAAAAACTCCAGAATAGGAGGGTTTCCAAATAAATTTATCATCCTCATCTGAGATAGAGAAATTAGCTTCTTTAATGGCTTCTATAGTAGAAGAAGGAAGAAAATGGCTCACCTGGTTGAGATCCAAAATTCCTTCATCATTAAGGAGTTGAGCAATATTAGGATTAACTTGCGGATTACCGGTCACATTATAAATGAGCTGCTCCTCTTTGAACCAACAATCGAACCAAAAGTTGACATGGTTCCCATTGCCTATAAAAGCAAAGGAATTAGTAAGCATCAAATGAATAACATCACAAATAGCTACCCAAAGTTTAGAAGAACCCGTGATAGGTAAGGCATTCCAAACATGATCTACTTTGTATTTGGCTTTGAAGAACCTCGCCCAAAGACAATTAGAAGTATAGAGTCTCCAAGCCTGTTTAATACGAAAAGCCTTAGAAATATCAGCAACTTTTCTTATGCCCAGCCCTCCTTCCATATACGGAAGAGTACAATATTTCCATTTAACCCAATGACGCTTTCTAATCAAATCAGAAGAATTCCAGAAAAAATTAGCCATAATCTTATCAATCTTGGAAGCTATTCCAGTTGGGATGTTTATACTTGATATAATATGAACCGGAATAGAAGTAAGAACATGCTTGATAAGAATAAGCCTTCCTCTTGCCGAGAGCAACTTTCCAGTCCATCCAGAAATTCTGTTTTGGATTTTCTCAACGAGAGGGAGATAATAGGATAATTTCTGACGACCTTTAATCAAAGGAACCCCCAAATAGATAAGCGGAAAATGCTTGATTTGAAAACCTGTTCTGAATGTAATATCTCTTTTTCTAGCAATTGAGAGCTTATCAGAACAATAAAGAGAACTTTTGTCTTTGTTAATTTTTTGCCCTGAAGAATCTTCATATTTTGAAAGAAAATCAAAAATGTTTTTGATGCTCCGAGCACTACCATTGCAGAAAATGAGCGAATCATCTGCAAATAAGAGATGAGAAACTGCAAATCCATTTCTCCCAACAGAGTACGCTGAAGCCTGATGGTTAATAATATTCTTCAGACCTCTACTAAGGACCTCTTCAGCCAAGATAAATAGAGCGGGAGAGAGGTGATCACCCTGTCGAAGACCTCTTGAACTAGAGAAAAATCCAAATAACGCCCCATTAATGATAACCGAGAAACTTTGATTCTGAAGACAACCATGAACAAACTGGATAAAAGTCTCATTAAAACCAAACTTCTTCAAAACTTCGAAGATAAAGTTCCATTCCATACGGTCATATGCCTTAGACATATCAAGTTTAATAATAAGATTTCCGCCAAAAATTTTCCTGTCAATATCTTTAATCATTTCTTGAGCTATGGTGATGTTTTCCGTGATGTTCCGCCCTTGAATAAAACCTGATTGCTCCTCAGAAATAATATTAGGAATAACAGAAGCCAATCTACCCGCTAGAATTTTAGAAAAAATCTTGTAGTAGAAATTGCATAAATTGATAGGCCTGAAATCAGAAAAAGAAGTGGGGTTATTGCATTTTGGAATCAACGCAATCGCAGTAGCATTAACAGCCTTCGGAAGAAAAGGATGTACAAAGAAATAATGAACTGCCTTCACCAAATCTGCCTTAATAATGTTCCAGCATTCTTGATAAAAATGGCCATCAAAACCATCTGGACCAGGAGCACTATCAGCTGTCATATTGAAAACCACCCGCTGAATCTCCTCAACAGAGGGCATAGAAGTAAGCATACAATTATCTTCATCAGTAACCAAACGGGGGATATGATTAAGAATATTATAATCAATAATGTTGCTGGACGAAGTAAGAAGATCTTGAAAGTATTTTGTAGCTTCATTACCAATGTCAATAGGATTCTCAATCCAATCACCCACAGAGTTTTTTATTTTATGAATTCCATTCCTTTTTCTTCTTTGATTAGCAATCGCATGGAAGAATTTAGAATTCATATCGCCTTCCTTTAACCATTTTATCCTGGATTTTTGTTTCCAGAAAATCTCCTCCTGAATCAAAACCTTTTGCAGATCATCTTTCAAAGTGGATAGATGATTTTCAGTTGTAGAGTCCCACCTTTCTTGTAGAAGGATTTCTGTAGCACTAATGTTCTCCTCAAGCTCTTTTATCTTAACAAAAATATTACCAAATATCTCCCTGTTCCAATTCTTAAGAGACATTTTAAGTCTCTTTAGCTTTAAGAAAAAAATAAGAATAGGATCAGCTATAATTTCCACAGACCAAGAATCAGTAACTAACCTTTTGAAGTCAGGATGACTGATCCACATTTTTTGAAATTTAAAAGAGGGAGGATTCCGCACTCTATTATTATCAAACTTGAGAACTAGAGGAGCATGATCCGAGTTGATTCTGGATAAATGAGTAACCTGAGGCACTGGAAGATTATTGCTCCAATCAACATTATACAAAATACGATCCAAGCGAGCATAAATTCTGTAAATACCCTTCTGATTGTTGCACCACGTAAATTTATTACCAGAGAAACCAGCATCAATAAGGCCCATGTCACTGATGAATTCATTAAATTCTTCCATAGATCGAAGATTTGGATCTCTTCCCCCCATTTTTTCTCCAGAATTAGCAATAGCATTGAAATCACCAGCAAAAAGAAGAGGACCATTGAAATAAGATAAAAGAAGCGAGATATCATTCCAAAGCAACTGTCTATCATTGCAACAATATTTGGCATAAACAAAACCGCATCTAATCATGTCCAAACCTTGGATATGCACATCGACAATTAAAGCTTGATCAAGAGAAGCAAATAAAGAAACGTCCATCCAGTCTTTCCATAGAATCCAGATTTTATCATGATGTAAATAACCCGGCATATTCAACATTTTACTCAGAGCTACAATCTTATTAGAATTCTGCATAGGTTCCATAATGACAATCATAGAGATATTATAAGAATTAACCAAATTCTTTAACCTGGCTTTAGTAGCTAAATTACCAACCCCTCTAATGTTCCAAGATAAAATACTAATCATTGAAAACTTTGTGATTTTCTTCCAACAACAAAGGAGCTTGGGCTCTAGATCTTGTTATTCGATCCGAAGGGGGGATCCCTTTCTTCTTTTTTTGATTCACATGCCATTCTTGATCCTCTTCAATTTCTGAATTATTTTTAATATGGTGAATAGTAGCAAGAAAAGCTTTACCTTCTATTATAAAATCTTTCATATTATCAAAATAAAGATTTTGTACCTCATGATGAAATTCCGATGTAGATGATGATCGCCAGTTTATGTCATTCGGAATCTTGCGAGAATGAGGAATAGAGCTATGCAAATTCTTCTTTCTAAAAAACAACTTTAACTGTTTAGCATCAGTTTTCTACCCTTCTGTAATTGACGCCATAGCATTAGCAACTTCTAAAGCCTGATCTGGAATAACTTCCGGTTGGACTTCTTCCTTGTAATGGCTACTGTTATGCTCTTTTCTAGAATTCTGAATATTGTTAAAATCTATATTTGTAATCTGAGGATCTCCTTCTTTGTTTTGGGTACTGATTTGCTCTTTTCCAGAATTTTGAATACTTCTAACTTCAGAATTTATAATATGAAGATCTTCTGCTTCATCCCCAGGTTTTTCGTGCAACTGTTCTTCAGTTTCTAGATTAATAATCTTGCTGTTGACATTGGTTCGGTCCTCATCTGCTGGTTTAGTCTTCTGGTTTTCCTTGATAACTCTCAATTTTTCTTTTCTCACCCAAACTTTTTCTCCTTTGATATTAATCTTATCCAGATCGTGAGAATCTTCACTTGGATGTTGTTTTAAAGCCATACGACATACAGAATCAGTGTGTCCTTGTTTGTAGCAATATGTGCAATAAGTAACCTCCTTCTCATAAATTATTTTTTGCCATCTTCCCATGGGACCAATACCTAGCCATATTCTAGACGGCTTATGCTTCGTGACATCCATATCTACACATAACCTTGCTTTGTTTGGCCTTGTGAGCATTTTTGTAGGTCCATCCAAACAAAGTACTTTCCCTACTGCCGATCCCATAGATCTGAGAATTTGTTCTTGATAAAGATGTAGATCGAGGCAGATTCGGTAGGGATATCCATACAGGGATGATTGAGGGTTCCAAACCTGTACAAAACGTTGGAGTCCACTTGATGAACCGCAGCAGCAAACCATTTATATAATAGTATTCTTTCAGATAAATGGTTAGGTAGTCTTCCTCGGCAGAAAATCTGATAAGAAGATGGCGAGGGTCCAATACTCCAATGTGATAATCAAACTTTAAATGAAATTGTTTTTTGAAAAACTCTCTGATGGCTAGAAAGGAAGGTCTTCCATATGAGCATTTAGCAACTAAAGAAAGCTTGAGAGGAGATGCTAATTTCGCAGATTCATCTGGTGTGAGAAATAGTGCTGGTTCGCCTTGGTAAGCAGCAATAGTCTTGGAAATATTTACTTGCTCTGGAACCAAAGATCTTGAATCATTCGAAACCTCTGCATATGTTTTTCCTTTAGCTATTTCAGCATATGAAGGTGATGGATCAGGGGGGCGAGAAGAAGAACCCCCTATCATGGGGCCGGCGGCCATGGAAGAAACCATGAAACCCTAAGAGAAATCCTGCAAAACGTGTGCTAACATGCACCTAAAAAATCTGCTAACATGCACCTCTAGACAAAAGTACCTTTAATCCTCTTTCCCTTCTGATATTTGTTACCTTGTTACTCAAGACTTAGTAAAAAATTGATACCAAATTCTGAGACAAATACTGAGCAATTTATTGCAGATTTATTTTAAAACAAAATTTCTTTTATAAGGTTTTTCAAATTGGAAAACTTTCTCCTTTTCAGACAAAACATTTAGCATGATTAGTTTTAGTGTGCACGTTACATGATTTATTTATCATAGTATATTAGTATGATTTTTTTTAATATAAATACACAAACTCGAGGTGGGGTGGGGTAGGCAAGACCGGTTTCGATCTATCAAAACTCTTTTTAGACTTGTCCCTCTCTATCCTCATCCTCTTAAGCACTCGTCGGGTCGGAGTGAGACAGGTTAGTTGATATTTTATATTATGAGTAATTAATTGAGATTTATTTTAGGATAAAATAGTTCTTTTGTGTTATAAACGGGACGAGACGACTTAAATCCATCCCCGACCCAAACCCAACTCGGGTTTAACTCTCCATTCCTTAACCCGCCCCTACCGTATTTAAGAACTCCCCAAACGCTTAATCCGTATGTTAGTCATTTGAAGTGCTTTAGGTGTAAGTTAACTATTTTCATTGTGCACGTTAGTACACTAATTGCTCTTTTAATGTGGCGACATTTGTTTGGCGCTCTAGTAAACAAAAAGTAACGTGTTGTTCTACCGAAGAAAACAAAATGAAAAAGCAAAAGTGACGGGTTGGTTAAAACAAGGAAAGAACTGTGTTGATTTAAAAGATGTACGAACAAAAGATTTTGAGAGAGAGAGAGAGAGAAAGTTGCAGATTGAAATTGAAAAGATTATTTCCAATATTTAATACTTAGAGGATTTATATGTAAAAAACCTGACACAATTGGTGAGAGGGATTGCTTTATCGGTTGCAAAAGCAACTAGTCAAACTAAACTAAGGACACTTGTTACTCTATGGCTGAAATTAGGATTGGGCTGCGATTAGGGCTAGCAAGGTTAGGGGGCGTTGACAATACTACTATAAACTAATAAGTGTTTTATTTTAAAAATAACTACTTTTTAAATAAGTTAATTTTTTACAAAAATCTTGTTCCGTTAACTCAAATTAATAAGTACTTTTAAATGATAATTATAGTCATTTTAATTATGATCGGAATGAGATAGAGGAGGATTATGTGTGAAATTTTATATTTAAAAAATTGGGAACAAAAATGTCTCACGGAAGAGACGTTTCAGCTTATGTCTTAGTACTTTTTCAAATAAGTTTTTAATTAGGTTACTGATTTTTTGGGGGGCTAAACCACTTACTACTTATTTAATTTTACCTAAAAAAACTTATTTGTAAATAAGTATTTATTTTGAGTAATAAGTTAAATAAGTTCTTAATAATAGTTTTTCTTCTTTATAAATACTATTCATAATAAAAGTAGTTTACTTATTTGCATAAAAGAGCCTCATTGTTTTTTTTTTTTACAAAAAGGTGTCTGGAATCATATTTATTACAATTAGGGTTCAAATTGCACTACACCCTACACATTATTGATTCCATGCATCTCAGCACATCCAAACTCGCATATATCTATATGGAATTGGCGTAAATGATCATTAAATCTCAATTGAACCTGAGGTGTGCAACATACAAGATCCATCAGCCCGCACTAGCTCCGCTCAACGACACTCGACTAGATTAGCTCTTCGAGTGGACAACTGCTCAAAACTACTTGAGCAGTGATTAGCATACTTGGGAAATGGATTTTAAAATCCAAGGCTGGACCTCATTGGTCCATGCCCCCCCCCCCCTCTTAAATACCCATCACATTTGGTGGGTATTTAAGGGGGGGGGGGGGGGGCGCTGGATTTTAAAATCCATTTCCCTAGTACGTTAACTATTTCCCAAACTACTTAATGTGTAACCAATACATTTTGTAAACTTTTTCTCAATAATATCTATTAACATAAATAATACATTTTATAAATGATTTGCAACATACTCACTTTGAAACACTCCATAATGCCACAACAAATAAAGTTCGCAAGTGCATACACTCATAATTTGATGCCAAGGATGTTATAAATGGCTCGATTTTGGGAGTGTCCGATCCATCAGACACTTAGCTTTGATCGATCGGAGCACGCACAGGAATTGTGGTATTGCCTCGAGTATGATCTGACTGATCGGAGACTTAACTCTGATTGATCAGCTTCACGGCATTTTGAGTTCCGTAAATCATTATCTTAGGGTTTAGACTTGGTGGGGGGGGGGGGGGGGGGGGGGGGTATAAATAGATTGTTTCGATCTATGGGTTGTATGCAGGGAGGTCATTAGAGAGAAAGAGAGAACTCTTGTAACTCCGGTATTGATTCTCATAGTCAAAGTTCCGATGATCATTGCCAGTAGACGTAGGTATTTGGCCGAACCATGTATATCATGTCTCTTGTGTGATTGCATCTTATGTTGATTATTTTCTCTATTGTTTGATTTGATATTCTCTTGTTCTCATTATATCCATAGGGTATTTTCTGAGGAATCGTTTCTAAGCACGCATACCATTTGGCATCATCCCAGCCATTTTTTCAGCATTGCACGTAACTGGGTGGAATATTCTAGCATGGCCTTGACAATGTAGGCCAAAACAGTATCACTAAATCTCATACTACTGACATAATAAAGGGTAGTTGAAGGCACATGACCAGCTCCTCGCATGATAACGAGAATAGGAATCAATCTCGTCACTAGTAGGTATGGGTCAAGCTCAAAGGTGTGGATGAGACAGGTCGAGGTGGAGTCTGAAGAATTCTAATAACACCACATAGACCTACTCTAGTCAACTGTGTTGGGCACCTTGAAAGCCTTTTTCCTTTGGTGACAAGGGTGTCTGGGCTCTTAGAGCACCTAACTAATCCCCGGGCACGTGCAGACCCCCAACCACATGGAGGAAGGGAATCGAAACTCAAGACCTCTGCTTCATGAGGCGAGGTCTTGGCCTGCACACCAAGATGACTATGGTAAAGACACACCTAAGAGTTTTTCTTCTTGAGACAAAGATGACAATTAAGAATAATTGTGTTTTTCATCTCCTACATTCTAAGAAGTAAATAATCGATGTCGTTCAGGTCACGGATCAAGCCTCCAACGTACAACTATGCTTTTTTTTTTTGTGTTGCCATCATTTACTTACATTAGTACATATTAGCTTGGGCATTGGAGCTCTTGCAACTCATACCTGTGGGGGGATTGGATCCTAGACCTCCCTCCACTGAATGCTACACCCCTACCACTCGAGCAAGAGGCGGAGGTGTTATAACTATACATCAAGTCGCATGGTTTTTGGTGATAATGATAAACAATTAAGAATCACATGCTATAACAATTGCATTGTGAGTTCATGATAGTCACAAAAGAATAAGTATGTAGAGGCCACAAGCATCCATAACAAAATAAATACAGGAAAAACTGTATCCCAACAAATTTTGAGACATCTGAAATTCATCTGAAATTAAGGCTGAAACATCAATAAAACTAACACTAGCCTACTTTTCAACTCTGCGAGAACATGCTCATGGGTTGGAGGCATGAGATATTGATTCTTTCAGCCTATTGATTATCCCTTTTTGGTCAGGTTGCCTACATTTGTGAGGTTGCCTTAGCTCGCTCCGTCTTCCTACTTTTATTGTTTATGTATACTATTTGGTCAGCTTTGCATACCAAGTCAAATCAAATTAGAAAGTGAAAATCCAAGTTTAAGTCATTCTTTTGTGACCTCTATTACACACACAAAATCCTCTTACAATTATTTGTTATACAAGAACTAAGTGATTAGATGGCCAAGTTTACCTTTTTATTTATAATTTTTCACAAACCTCTCAACCGGGGGGAGTGAGGAAATGATCAACTTACCTGTACTTTCCCCTTAGGGTGTGTTTGTTTGATAAGAAAGTGAGAGAAAAATGTGTTTTCTTGCACTTTTCTTGTGTTTGGTTTGCACTTTTATTTTCTTGCACTTTCTCAATTGTGACAAACTTTCTCCCAAAAACTTCATCAATCTTTTGATGGTAATTTTACAAGAAATTTAAGTTTTTTTTCTTTTTCTTTCTTTTCTTTCACCCACTTTCTTGCCAACTGAACGCACCCTTTTACTGATGAAATGAACTACTCTCTTGATCAAAAAAATATGTTGTTATTATAATTTCTTTTACCTTTAACAAATGAATATAGATGTACCGGGTGGAAGGGAATGAGATTTGAGTGCATGGATGTTCAGTCTGGGCCTGTGTTTTCATTTATTATCATATATAAGTTTGTAACACAATCAATAAAAATGAAATGCGGAAGATGGAATGAAATTTGAATGGTTTGTGGGTAGGCCTTAGAGTTTTTCTTTTCCTTTTTTTAATGTTGAATTGAAGCACATATGTTACATGTTTGATCAAATGTGGGGAATGAGTTATAAGACAAACGACAAAATTTGGGAGTATATTGAGGATTTAAAGGGGGTGATTTCTTTGAATTTTTTAGAAAGATTACCATGAAGGGATTTTCCGGGAAAAATCTCATTTAGTTAGACAAACGAGTCAGGATGTTACAATTTGAGAAAAAGTACATAAAGATGTCCAAACTATAGCTATCTTTCCTATTAGTCTAACAAAAACAAAGACATGCTCATCATTTTCAGATGTTGTCACCCTAGTTTAGGTTTTTTTTAAGGATTATATGAAATGACCATGTCGAAAATATGGGAAAAATAAAAATAAAGGACAGTGGATAAGCTGGTTGTTGATGACTTTGTTATGAATATCCTTACATTTAATGTTATTCGGTATCAATCATTTGATATATTAATTTAGAGTGTAAATGATTTTAGGAGTATACTAGCAAAAGCCTTGTGCAAATGCATGAGGTGTTGAAAGAAAATGAAAAAACGAAAAATATGATGAGAAAGTTAAAAATAGACAATAAGAAAATAATAAAAATATAGTAGATGAAAAATGATGATAGTTTAATCATCTTGTGAGATTTTTTATATGTATCCTATTAAAAATAGTCAATGTAATCATTTAAAAATTCATAATTTTATTATTATATATAAATTTTTAGAAATGATGATATTTCTTGTAAATAAATTAGTTCTTTAAATAATTAGTTACTAGAAAGAAAAGTTTATATGAAAAAGAAAATGTTAGTCTCTTCCTTTTCTTCAACTCGAAACAACATTTAATTAAAAAATTTTCTAATGGGACCCACTTTAATATTACCACTAGTTTGCATAATATAACAAAATGCAAAATAAAAATTAAATAGAGATACCATGTCAAGAAACTCAATTTCTTATAGAGTATTTACTAATTAGAAAGTTAATATAATTAATTATAACCTAAGTAAATCAATATATATATATATATATATATATATATATATATATATATATATATATATAAAAGGAGAGATTAAGGGTGAACCATTATTTTAGGAAAGATCTCTTTCCTTCGTTTATTATTGTTAAATTTTTTTATTTTTTTTACAATTAATTGACAGATGAAAGACTTTGGAGGAAACCACTTGACACTTTGACACTACTGAATATCAAGAATAATTTCAATTTTATTTTTTTACTCTTAATATCAATGATATCGTGAATCTCATTAATTTCAATGAAAATAATCAATGTTATTTCAAATCGCCACTGTAAGAGCAAAATAAAAGACCCCAAATAGTATCTAAAATGCACTAATACCCAGTCAAAACTCCATGTAGAAACCCATAAGTATAAAGGTAAGTAATGTCAGAAACAGAACCTGATAGCTTCCAATAGCATCGAATTATCCAAAATATAGTATCCAAACTCAAGAACTTCCTAATAGTTGTTGTAAAACAAACCTCTTAAGATTTCCACTCTAGATGCTCCAATCTTTAGGAAAAACTTCCCTGATGAACGATACTAACTAAAATGCACAACATACCAAATCCTTACATGTTTGAGAATGAAAAGCATCTTGTGGATTTGTCTACTATTTATAGGGGATTAAAGAGAAGGTAGACCAAGAGTTAGAAAATTTGAGGATGACAAATATTACAATTTAATAAATTATAATTAAAGAATGAGAATGTGGAGGGAAGAAAGAAGAGACTCTTAGGCTTCATATTTTTTTAATAATTTAAATGTTACAACTTAATTAGTTGCAATTAAAGAGTAGAATTAGAAAAATGAATAAATATTTAATGTTATAATTTAATTAATTGTAATTAAAAAAATAGAATGTGAGTGGGTGAAGGTGAACATTTAACTCATCACTTAATTAGGAAGGAAGAACAATAATTAAATGGGTGATGTGGTGTCTTCTTATTGGATCAATTAGAAGATATGTGGCATGAACCAGAATAGAGAATAAAGGCTAATGAGATATGCCACGTGGAACCAACTAGCATTTAGTATTACTAGCAAACACCCCATGCGATGCACGGGAATTGACCAAAATTGAGATGAAACTAAAGTAATTAAAATCGTAAGGGAATAAATTTTAAAAAGTGTTGATATACTTTCAAGCCACAAATTCACCTTCTCAATCACCATAAATATCATCATGAAAGAGTTTCTTTGTTTTTTTAAAACCTCTTTATTTGGGAGATGAAACGGTTGAAAGAAAGAGGGGTGTAATAGAACGAAGATGTGTATTATAAAAGAGAAAAAGAAGATTAAAGAAGAGTGTCACATAAGCACTCCTACATGTATAATTTATATACAGAGAGAACAAAAATAAACAAATTGCAGTTATTTAAATTTTTTTAAAAATATATTCCATTATTAATAAAACTTATCCAAAGATAATTGGAAACGAAGAAAGGGATCCATCATAAATATTATACTGCAACTTGGTTAGCACCTACATTTCCATGAACTCACTCGGATGCTCAAATCACGTAATAATATGACCCAATAATCAGCTTCTATGTTTCAAGCGACAGGAAACTCAAAAACAATATCGTCCAAGGTTTGAACATGTCATCTAACACCACAATAGTGCACGAGACTAAGAAAATTACGGAAAGCATTCTCGGGAGTCAAGACAAGGTATCCTGGTAATCATAGACACAATTATGTAGAGTTATTAAACTAAAAATTCTATAGCATTATCATATATGCAATTATAAAGTAAATGAAAGATTTAATAAGTTATCAATGGTTTGAAAAGTAAGATAACTTTGGATGTCATGGAATGAGTGGGATAAAAAGTGATTTTTTCTCTTTTAATTAGTGAATATTCTTAATGTTGTTAAACTAACAATCTGAACACCAATAATTCAAATATTTTATTATGAACTAATAATTCTTTTATTTTTTATACATATCGTTTGTCTAAAGTTAAAAGTTAGAAGTTAGGTTAATATAATAGTGGCCATTTCAACTTGCACATGGCATGAGTCTAGAAATCGAGTCCACCCCCTCGTGATAAACGTCTTAGAGTTGGACCGTTAGAGGGTGTCCAAAAACGTTGAATTGCTATTGCATGTCTAGGTATCCTAATTCAAATCCAATTGTATGTACGTAGAAGACTTATTTTGGCTAATGATAGTAAGGCCCACCAGTAGAGTTGTGAGAAAATAAGTGATGGATTTGCATGATTTACTGAGAAAGAAGAGATGGCTATGAGGGAGGAAGAAGAGGCAGTACGATCTGTTGCATTGTTCTACACTGTTATGATACAGAAAGCATAGAGGTTCTCCATATGGCCATCTTTTATCTCCTCCATTTCTTAAACTCTCACTGGCTATATAATTTAATCAAAAGAAAGGATAAACAACACGTTTTTTTTGTTCAAAGGATATTCTAACACTCTTAATAATCATCTAAGACTTACATCTCTTTGTTGTCAGCATATGTTGGGATAAAATAACTTACCAACCTCTCTTTCCACTTTAATATTATCACAATGAAAGAAGGAACCTAGCACAAATTCAAGAATTTGAAATTTATATTTGGGAATTTAGAGGGTCGGAAATGCCTCGTAGGCCATCTCAACAGGGTCCACTTTAGCTAAGTACATCAAGCTCTGATTCTGATTCACGGCATTATCGGCCATGGTGGATCGAAGTCTCAAATTTGGAGATTGTCGATCTCTGAGAGGTTGCATCATCTCGAGCCAAGCAAGTGAAAACAACCATGAAGTTGAGTGAACTCGGAGAGGAGCTTGAAGCGAGCAAAGCAAATGTGAGTCAGTTGAACCAGCAGAGATGAAGAAGCAGGTTATAACATTTGGCAGATACACAAGCCTCCTCAATTTCTCTCTATTTCCCTATTGAGTCTCCTTCAACCATGGAAAGGGTATTTAAAGAGGGACTAAGTCCCAATCATGGTAACGTTTGGCATACACTCCTCACCTTCTCTCACTATCTCCATTATCTCCACCATCTCCATATTAATATGATTGCTTGGGAAGATAAAGTGGTGGGAGTGAGAGAGTAAATGGAAAGAGGGGAGGGGGATACGAATGGAGATAGAGACATGAGGGAGTTATTATTTTTATTTATTTATTTATTTCCCTTTATTTATTTGGTCTTCATGGGGTAGTTACTTGAAAATATGAATGAGGGAGAGAGAGGGTTTCTTAGAATTAACCATTCTATTTAATAAGTAGTTAATTAATGACCTAATTATGAGTTCAAATGGGGTTAAAGTGGGGTCCACTATCAATTTTTAAATAAGAAGGCGACACATGGCAATAATTTAGAGCTCAAATAGAGGCCTCTAGAGAAGCCACGTGGAGACCAACTGGGTTATAATAGTAGTGTATATATATATATATATATATTACCATGTTAATCAATACTTTGTAAAAATTGATACCAAATTCTGAGACAAATATTGAGCAAAATATTGCAGATTTATTTTAAAGCAAAATTTCTTTTATAAGGTTTTTCAAGTTGGAAAACTTTCTCCTTTTAAGACAACATTTTTGCTATTACAGAGATTTATATGCCTTTTTTTTTCTAACCGTTTAGGTGTCTTTAAGGTCATTTACTAATGGTTTTATTTATATATAAAAGAGCCAACACCCTCTCCAAAAATCTTAGAACCAAGCTCTTCATCTTCTTCCTCTCCTTTTATCTTGATTTTATGGTTTTGATCCATATATCGTGGAATTAATTGTGACCGCCAGTATGTGAGTGCTCACTGTTGATGGATTGAGATTGTTGAGTCTCAAGAGTGTGCTTCAGAGATTTGTAAGCACCATAGTGGGAGTGTTAATCACCTTAAGGAAAGTGTTCCGAGAATGTTCCTCAGTCAATTAACTGATAAGTTTTCTAACTAAATTTTATTTCTGAAGACTTCAATCTATTGTCGAATTGGTGAAAGTTAGAATAACTACTACAATACTTAATTGAAATATATATATATATATATATATATATATATATATATATATATATATATATATATATATTCATTCGGGTATTGTTCATTGGTTGCTAAATATCCAAGTTACGTATTTAAAGTGCTCTTTGTTATTCAAAATTACCAACAATCTTAAGGTGACTAGTTTTGAGCACTAAAAATCATGAATACGGGGATATAGCACACAGACTGATATGTGTAGCTTTTGTGTGGGTGATATATTGTCTTGGTGATGGGTAAATGGATAGGTTCAAGACTACGTTCACAAAATTCTTTCATGCATCCGACATATCTACACTAAGCTAAGTTTCAAGTCCAAAAGACACATTTGCCTATTTCACAAGTGTTTTAGTTTGTCAATTTATTTTTATCAACGTAATTTTATTTTATGTGGGGGATTGTTGCAGATTTTGTTATTTCTTAAAAGTCTTTTCAAATTTAAAAACTCTCCTTTTTAAGACAAGCGTTTTTTTTGCTATTATGGAATTTCATTTGCCTTTTTATTTTCTAACCATTTGGGTGTCTCTAATACTATTTACTAATGGTGTTATTTAGATATAAAAGAGGCAACGCCCTCTTCCGAAATTTATAGAACCAAGCTCACGGGTTCTTTATCTTCCTACGCTTATTTTGTCACTTTCCTAATTTTATTATTTTGGTTCATGTGTTCTTGAGTTCGTTGTGTCGTTTGTTTGTAAATGCTCATTGCCGATGGATTGAGAATGTTAAATCTTGAGAGTGTGCATTCTGTAAGTCCATAGTGGGGCATTAATCACCTTAAGGACAACATTCTGAGATTGCGGCTCAATCAATTAACCTGATAAATTTTCTAAAGAATTTTTATTTAAGAAAAAGGCTTCATTCTACAATCAAATTGATGAAAGTTAGAATATCTGATATCTGCTAGAAGTCTTCGAGTCCTTCCACACAAAAATTGAACACTCTTGCCAGAATCTTCACATGACTACCTATCCTTTTTCAGATTTCTTTATTTGCACTGCACCTTTGTTGATTTCAATTGATAGCGGAGCATACCTTGCTAAGGCAAGGTAAGGCACCAATGGGTCAGCCCAACAAGAGCAAATTTTGGGATGGTAATAGTTAGCTCTAACACCTTTTATTAAAATGGTACTGATATCTTCTTGTACAAAACTCCGATTAGCTTAGTTTCTTTTGCTCTTATCCCTTTCGTGAATCCGTACGGTGGCGAACTGAGTTTTCACGTGTATTTTCTCCTTTTCTCCATTTTCCGGCATCATCAATAGGCTCACCTTGAATATAAATGAAAAAACGCTTGCTCTCAATCGGATCAAGTCATTAATTCACAAACAAACTCAGTAATGAGAAAAGAAGAGAGAAGAGAGAGTTCAAAACCTGTAAGTGAACAGATCAGCCACAACTTGAGCCAAAGGGAACGCCACTCTCCCAAGTATCCTCAGCATTTTCACAAAATATGTTACAGAAGGCATGGACAAAGATAACTATCAACAGGCACCCACATGCACACACTCTCTCTCTCTCTCTCCAGATCTCTCTCTAACGTTGTTAGACAGAAAAAGATTGTGAGATGACAGATATGGGGGTGATGTGGATGATGAATCAAGTCCATTTTTTCGGGTCAAAGGGGCTCCTTCTCTTATCCCCCTGGCCCCGTACTCACTTTCTTGTGAATTTATCATCTTCTCAGAAGCAAAGAAAAACAAATGGTACCAAGGCCGGGCTTGCACCACTAGGGCTGGGCGCAAAAGCCATGTTAGCGTTGGTTATTGGTATTCTTAAGGTGAGGAGGGCTATATAGCCCCCACTCTCACGCCTTTTCTACTCTCAGTCCCAAACCAACCAAGTGTCCTAAAAGTTACCTGTTAAAAAGTAACATTTTTTAACGCTAAATCAAATAATTTTTAAAAAGTTGAGGCAATTGGTTGGTTGAGGCTGAGAGTGGAAAATGCTTGAGAGTAGGGCTAGCACTCCTCAAGGTGAGCTACTTTGAAAAATATGAAACAATAATAAGATATTTCTGTCAAGAGGAGTGCTAGCCTATCGCATAATTAAATTTTTTTTTTCCAAACTCTTGTGGTGGGTGTAGCAGGTGGCATTGCTACCCTTCACTGCTTTTTAAGTGTTTCCTAAACTAACCTTGTAATTAGGGAGGATTTTCACCAAAACTCACAAATTAGATTTTTTTTAGTTTTTTGTTAGCATCAACCAAAATTAGGATTAGTGGGTCAAACACTTGCAGAAGAGATTCCTGTGTAAAGTATAAATAACTGCTTAGTTGATGCGTGCTAGCCTACTCTCTGGCATTCTTTACTCTCAACTAGGAACAAACACATGTTAAAACAAGGACAAGGGTTGGTTTTTGGCTGAGAGTAGAAATGCTAAAGAGTAGGGCTAGCACGGCTCCTAGTAGTTTGGGGGGGTGGGTGGGTGGGGGCGGGGGAAACTTTTCTTTTTTTAGAACATGTGCTCAACCCTACTTGCCATACCCCATTATTTATAGCAAAGCTCACACTATAACTCTTCCCTTCCATTTCCTGAGAGAAAGAAGTCGTAATGGAAAGTCATTATAATGACTTTAAACCTGTAAGCACAATGTATAGGTTTAAACCTGTAAACGCCCCAAGCCTATGCCTTAGAATGGCCCAATTGCTTAATGGGCCTTGAAAAGTTGAAGCCCATCCCCAATACATTGAATTTAAAACCGATCGGGACAGCCCATCCATGTAGCGTAGAGTAGAGAGTGACTTGAAGTTGGTTCCTCAACCACCAGTAGGATAGAGAGGATAGAGAGAGATGTGTACAAGTAACTGATAAAACCAAACCGATGAACTACAATATTCCTATCATCATTCACTGTAGCAGGTCGGCAACAACAATAAAGGAAATGAGAGAAATATTTAGCTTTGGTTGAATGTAGAGTACTCACCAAACTGAAATGATTATTTTGAAGAGACTGGTGAAGCCCATTTTAAAGCATTTTTTTTAGTACTTTGGCTCACCAAAACTCACATTATTCCTAGCAGCTTCATCAAAATAACCAAAAAATTATTTTGGTGAGCCAAGGTACTAAAAAATGCTTTAAAAGGTCTCCACTAACCTATTCAAAATAACGTGAATTATGCTCATTAAAACTTTCAATTAGCAGCCCTTAACAACATAACACTCCACGAAACTTTTCATAATTCAACTATCGGATGTCAATATATAAGCCGTCTCATCATAAATAGGAAGATCGAGAGAGAACAGAAGAAGAGGAGAGGAAAGTGTAGTCTTGGAAATAATAATGAAAGATTTCTATAATTTCACAAACCTGAATGTAATTTATCCTTAAATTTGCACATGGTAACATTGGTATAGCCTTTAAAAGACATTGGTATAGCCTTCAAAAGATTTCTATAATTTCACAAACCTGAATGTAATCTATCCGATGAAGATGATAGAGAGATCAGGAAGAGTAGAGAGTGACTTGAAGTTGGTTCCTCAACCACCAGTAGGATAGAGAGAGATGTGTACAAGTAACTGATAAAAGCAACACCATGTGTCATGTTAGAAGAGCGACTTGAAGTTATTTCCTTAACCACGGTAGTAGTCTGAGAGAGCGACTGAAGTTGGTTCCTCAATCAATGGAAGAGAAAGAGAGATCAAATAGAGAGAGAGAGAGAGTCGTTGATTTGCTATAAAGTGCCTACTTAAACATTGAATCAGGATGTAATAAACATCTCTCCGGGTCTTTCATTCGGGGACATTAGTAGGACTAGGAAGTTGTTGGACGAAAGTTCAACCTCTTGGCTGGTCAAGCATCCGTCCCTAGCACAATCCTTTTCATTTTTTCTTTCTTTGTCCTTGTCAATTAAATGGGATGAAATCTTAATCAAATCTTTAGCCAAGAAGAAACAAACAATTTTAAGACTCTACTCTGGTACCACTCATGGAAGGTGATCTTCAGAGCAAATCCCCAGCTGCCGTTGGGTCATATTAGTCACATTAACTAAACCAGTCTATCTACATAGTTAGGGATCAATTGGGACCATTCTACCGATTCATTTTGTCGCCTTTTCGCAGAAAAACGATTAAATCTCAAGTGATATTTAACGCAATTCAACAACCACAATTACGAGACAATCACAACCACAACCACAACCACAAATCTAGCGACGCGGATCGCCATAGAAACACATATTTATCTTTGGCCTTCATTTGGGCTTTCAATACAATAAACCCTTTATCTCTCTAGTTCCTTAATCTTACATTGTTACTCAAGAATGTTAGTATGTAACTAGTCCTTAAACCCTATGTCTTTGCAATTGCTTTTAATTAAACATGTGAATGTTCATAAGCGACCCTTTTTACTGGATTATATTAACAAGGCTTAATTTTATGACTCTTAATACCCGCATGGGAGCCCCCTTAGTCGTATGTTCCTTGATCATGTCTGAATGATATAGTGGATTACCAAAAAATATAAATATATATCTCTAAAACCTAATTACACCTATAACTCATACCCCCAAAAAAAAAAGTACACGTATAACCACCCTTCCATTAGGGTGTTCGTAAGGCTTGATATAAAGAAAAGCATAACCGACATTTTTTTTTTACTTTCTCTCTAAGCTCAGATGGCGGGGTGTGACCCTCTCATGAGAATGGTAATAGCATAATAATTACATGGAGGGAAGTTTTTCCTCGGTGATATGACAAGCAGAGTTTCAACTCATCACTAACTCTAACCACTACAAAAAAAAAATTTATTTTTTTAGTTTTCCTCACATGGGAAATGTCTCCTACGCGATATACGACTGTACATACTGACTCTTGAATCCCTTTTTTGGTGAAAGGGTGATGTCGTCTTTAAGAGCCGTCATGGACCAAGGTGGGAGCTTTCAATACCCTTGCAGGACTACAACACCCTAACAGGACTACTAAACAGTGTGTATGGACTGTGGACCACTTGGAACACTAATAAAAAAGAAAACAAGATTATTGAACATAAATGTTTGTCATTTTCCCATGCAACTGACAAAATTTCCTTTTCTTATCTTTGTAAGGGAGACACGCAACACAGGTAATTTGGGAGTCGTGCACGTATTGGTTATGAGGAGCTCTAGGTGAGGCTTACATGGGCTGCATGTGTGTGGTGGGTGATAGTTTGCATGCTGTGCGTGTGTGGTTATGCATGGGTGGTGTGAGTATTTCCTTGTATTTACTTTCAGTCATTGCCTTGTGGTATGATTGAGTTTACCAAAAAAAAAAAAAGATCTTTTAATTTAAAATTATTTATTTATTTATTTTTAAATATATAAATGGTGGTTTATTAATTTATTTTAAAAACCATGAAACATACGTTGATCCAACAACCACCAATCCCCTTGGATCCCTTTTCATTTCTTTCTTTCTCAATGCACTAGCACCATTGCTCCCACCCGCCTCGGCTATTTATGTTAGTATCGGGTGGTCATCTAGGAATGTTATTCAGTTTGAGTCGCTTAGGGGGTAGAGCCAGGATTCTCTTGTACGGGCTAACAATGGGACGGCAAGTTCATTGGCCATCATGTTTGTTTCAATAATCTCTTTGATAGATAATTGTTGTAAGGATACCTACCTTGCCCATATTTGAAAGCTCCCGAATAAATCATTTTAGTTATCTAGCCTACACTTGCTGAGATGGCAAGGTGTACCCGTCATTTAAGGGTAGTCTTGAGATCAAGTCATAGTGAAGGATATCATTGGCGTGGGAAACAGAGGTCCGCTCACCACGTACGTTAACTAGGGGTGTCAATGGGCCGGACTGACCTTCGAACTGGCCGATTAAATAGTTGGGTAGGCTTAGGGTTAGAGTCTTCGGCCCAGTGCTCGTTTTAATATACCTCTAATCCGATTTGGTCCGATTGCCCTGCCGCACAAGGCCTGATTATTTGAAAACCCCAAAACAAGCCTTTTTTTTCTCTTGTTTTCTTTAGGGGGCTTGGTCAGAGCCCATCCCGGTCCTTTGACATCCCTAACCTTAACAAATAAAATAAAACAATTGACACCCCTAACCTTAACTACTAAAATAAAAAAACTCTATCGCTACTTTTATATAATCTTGAACATCTGTGTAAGATAAATAAGTATTCATCTCACCATCATCTTATTTAAATATATTAAAAAATAATTTTTTTTTTTTTTTATCAGCCTTCGATCTAAAATTAAAAGCTAATAAAAAAGACTCATTTTGTTTGAGTAGGCACACAGATTTCGTGTGCCCCCAAAACTACACAGCATACGTTAGTAAAAATAAAAATTATGATAGTCAAATTTGTCTCATTGTATAATGAATATTTTACTAGGGTAAGGTGTTGAAAAGTTGTTATTCTACCCAGATTCATGATGGCCTGTTTGACGACTCGAATGACCTGATTAATGGGCAATGTGTGGAGTATTTGGTGCATTTATTATAATGAAGGATATTCAACAGAGAAATTTGTAGTTTTTAGATGAGAATACAATCACAAGGAGAACAATAGTTTTTGATAGCTTAGATGAGATTGTGTCTGATACTTCTAAACATTGTCACATGCACTTAGGGCGTGTTGAAGAGAATGTTTTGCAAGGATTGGTGAAACAAGACTTGTTAAAAGGCGTCAAGACTCGTAAATTTGGATTTTGTGAATATTGCATTATGGGCAAGCAGACTAGAGTCATGTTTGGGGCTGCAATTCATCGTACTCAGGGAATTCTAGATTATCACATAGATGTATGAGGACTTACAAAAGTTACATCTTTGGAAGGTAAACATTGGTTCGTTACTTTTATTGATGATTTCTCAAGGCGAGTTTGAGTGTACACAATGCGGCATAAAAGTGAAGTCTTGAATATGTTTCTTTAGTGGAAGAAAATGATCGACCCCCAATCTGGCAGAAAGATAAAAATGCTCAAATAAGATAATGATGGTGAGTACAAGTCAGATCCATTCTTGAAGTATGATAGGACAAGGGGATAGTTAGACACTTCACGGTAAGAGATACATCGCAATAAAATGGGGTGGCAGAACGCATAAATTGTAATTTGCTGGAGAAGGTGCGATGTATGTTGTCAAATGCTAGATTGGGAAAGGTATTTTGGGCTGAACAGTGACATATGCATGTTATCTTATCAACAGGTTGTCTGCAGCTGCAAATAATGGAAAAACGCTTATAAAGGTATGACCTGGTAAACCTGCTACATATTATGATTTTTTTGCATATATTTAGTTGTTCGGCATACTTTCATGTTAAAAAAAGTAAATTGAATCTTAGAGCCAAGAAAACTATATTTTTGGGCTTCAGCACAAGTGTAAATGAATACAGGCTTTGGTTTCTTAAATGAAAGAATTTTTTTTGAAGTAGGGATGTTACTCTTGTGAAGTTTGAAATGTTAAATCAAATTAATCAGAAGGGTTCTCAAAAGGAGAATACAAAAAATGGTGCTTCACAGCAAGTGGAGTTTGAGGCTCTAGTGGTTCCAATGAAAACTGTTCAAACAGTTGAGAGTCCCATAAATTATTCAGGTGGTGAGAATTTAAGCTCATATGAGGAGGAGGCTCCAGCTCAAGAGCCCCCACAACAACCAGACTCTATTGCAGCCGGTAGACCTAGAAGAGATATTCGAAAACCTGCAAGGTTTACTGACTTGTTGGCTGCAGTAGTTTATGATGATGTTTCACTTACTTATAGAGAAGTCTTGAATAATTCAAAAAATATAGAGTGGAAGAAGAGAATAAATGAGGAGATGGAGTTACTTTATAAAAATCAAACTTGAGAATTAGTATAGCTTCCAAAGCGAAAGAAATCAATTGGTTGCAAGTGGGTATACACCAAGAAGGAAAATTTTTCAGAAAAGGACAACGTGAGATTCAAGGCTAGATTGGTGCCTAAAAGCTACATGCACAAGGAAGGGATAGATTACAATAAACTTTTTTCTCTCATTATTAAACACTTCTTCATTCGAATTTTTCTAGCTTTGGTTGCTCAATTTGATCTCGAGTTAGCACAACTTGATGTCAAAATTGTCTTCTTACATGGTGATTTGAATGAGGAAATTGATTTTCGCTTAAAAGTGCTTATTTTCACTATTATTCTTTAAGCCTTATCGAACTCTTTTACGTAAAACTTTTATTTTTGCAAACTTTTCTATGTAAGAGTTTCCTCTATTGCATAGAACACACTTTTCTGATCAAAATGGTATATTAGCATGAATTAAACACATTTATGAAAGTCTAGATACAAAGCTGTTTCGATGAACTCTCGTTACGTGTTTTAACTGTCTCAAGAATCCTGACTGGATGATTCTCAAGAATTGAGGCCATAGTAAAGTACTAAAGCTCAAAGAGCCAACAGGCTATACCAAGTAGATGTAGGCCAAGTGTGGGCTAAGCCAAGAGTTCACAATTACATAACGAGGCCTAGAGAGCTAAAGAGTCAATTTCCAAGAAAGCGGACTTGAGTAATAAAGATCACTATACAAGACAAATGAGAAAAGCTTGCTTAGTTGGTGAAATCTATGGAAGTCTGTGTTAGAGACTAGGGTTCAAAACCCTCTGCCATCATTTTATCTTCTTTTTCTCTTTTATTTCTCAAAACCCTAATCTCTCTCCCCTAATCCTATTCGTCCAACCTTAATCATTTTAGCCGTCCATCCTTACTTTTCAAAACCCTAGTTAGTTCGAAAACCCTAATCTCATCTCTTTTTCCTAAACCTAGCCACCACCTTCTAGTAAATCTTAGCCACCCATATCATCAAACTCTAATCCTAGCCACCCATCTCAATTTCTTTCAAAACCCTAATCTCCTTCCATTTCTTACTTTCTTTCCTAATTTCTCTCCCATCCTAACAACTCACTTTTCAAAAGTGAAACCCTAATTTCTCTTTTTCTCTACGAAATCTTAGCCGTCCATCTCATCACACCCTCTTTCTCCCCAAACCCTAACTATGATCCTATATAACCTACACCATCTCTTCCTCTAAAAAATGGTTCATTCCCCCCTAACTTCTCTTCTCATCTCTCTCTCATTTCTCAACCCCTTCTCTCTCTCTCTCACCCCACTCTCTATCATCTAACCTCTTCTCTCTCACCTACGAATCTTTTGTTCTCTCTCTATCTCTCGGTATATCTCCATCTTTGGTGACTCTTGCAAATGAAGGAGAAAAAGAAAGAAAATGAAGAAGAAAGCTCTCCATCTCACCATTTTTACGGCTTTACTTTCGAATGTTATTACAATTTCTTTGTCTTCAAGTGTTGTAAGTACTTTTTAATTTAATGAATCATTTTAAATAAATGTTAGTTTTTTTTCTCATGTTTAATTATGTTTCATGCTTGTTTCATGGATAGCGGTAGACCTTAATAATTTCTCAAACAAAAGTGTTTTTAAAAAAATCTCATTATTCCATCATTCTCACCACTCCACCATTTTAATCTTTTCTTTATTTTATTTATTTGATTTTATTATTTTCTTTATTGCACTGACTAACTAACCCCGAGTGAGGATTCGACATCCAACACAAGCCCTATACCATTCTCATATGTATGCAGGATTCGGATTAAATTAAAGTATTGAACTAGGGTGATTCGTTTCAACGACCGAAAAGCCTTGTTTCAAATGGCGCCGTTGCAGCTCGGGTGAAGGAAGTGCATAAAGAAAGAAGAAAAATTTTCAGCAAACAAAAAAAAAAAACAGCAAGGGATTTGGGATCCCCTTCTTCTCTTTCTTTTCTACTTGGTTATTTTTATTTTTATTTTTTTTTAAGCCTCAGATGGCCGAGTGCAACTTATAATAATTTAGGACTTTCTACATCTTTTTTTTTTTTAATATTATTTTTAGATATGTGTTCAAGGGCTTAGCAACCCTTGAGCGAAAAAAACAAAAAGAAATAATTAAAAAAATAAAAAAATAATTTAAAAAAAAAACAGCAAAAAAAAAAAAAAAAAGTGTTAGGTTTAGATTTACATTCTGCTTTTTTTTTTTAGGTGATTAGTATTTTGGGAATTATTGCTTTTGGAGACTTTTCAAATAAGAATTTTGTTAATTTTAGGTATTTTCCCATATCTTTTAGAGATTTAGCATATTTTTTTGGAAATTTCTAATTTTAAAAAAAAATTTCTAAATCTAACTAAACCTTTATAGTGCAAAAAGTCTATCTTTAACACAATTCTATTTTGAGAAGTTTGCCCTGATTTCATCAATCTAAATTGGAAGGTTTCCAAAACTTGAGGGAAAATTTAGGAATAGTAGTTCCCTACTTTAGGAAACTACTAAGTTTGAATTAAAACCCAAATTTGGAAATTAATTAAAACTTAGGCAGATTAATTAATTTCCAAATTTGGGTTTTAATTCAAAATTAGTAGTTTCCTAAAGTAGGGAACTACTATTCCTAAATTTTCCCTCAAGTTTTGGAAACCTTCCAATTTAGATTGATGAAATCAGGGCAAACTTCTCAAAATAGAATATTGTTAAAGTTAGACTTTTTCCACTATAAAGGTTTAGTTAGATTTAGAAATTTTTTTTGAAAATTAGAAATTTCCAAAAAAATATGTTAAATCTCTAAAAGATATGGGAAAATGCCTAAAATTAACAAAATTCTTATTTGAAAAGTCTCCAAGAGCAATAATTCCCAAAATACTAATCACCTAAAAAAAAAGAGAATGTAAATCTAAACCTAACACTTTTTTTATTTTTTTTTTGCTGTTTTTTTTTAAATTATTTTTTTATTTTTTTAATTATTTATTTTTGTTTTTTTCGCTCAAGGGTTGCTAAGCCCTTGAACACATATCTAAAAATAATAATAATAAAAAAGATGTAGAAAGTCCTAAATTATTACAAGTTGCACTCGGCCATCCGAGGCTTAAAAAAAATAAAAATAAAAATAACCAAGTAGAAAAGAAAGAGAAGAAGGGGATCCCAAATCCCTTGCTGTTTTTTTTTTTTTTTGCTGAAAACTTTTCTTCTTTCTTTATGCACTTCCTTCACCCGAGCTGCAACGGCGCCATTTGAAACAAGGCTTTTCGGTCGTTGAAACGAATCACCCTATTTCAATACTTTAATTTAATCCGAATCCTGCATACATATGAGAATGGTATAGGGCTTGTGTCGGATGTCGAATCCTCACTCGGGGTTAGTTAGTTAGTGCAATAAAGAAAATAATAAAATCAAATAAATAAAATAAAGAAAAGATTAAAATGGTGGAGTGGTGAGAATGATGGAATAATGAGATTTTTTTAAAAACACTTTTGTTTGAGAAATTATTAAGGTCTACCGCTATCCATGAAACAAGCATGAAACATAATTAAACATGAGAAAAAAACTAACATTTATTTAGAATGATTCATTAAATTAAAAAGTACTTACAACACTTGAAGACAAAGAAATTGCAATAACATTCGAAAGTAAAGCTGTAAAAATGGTGAGATGGAGAGCTTTCTTCTTCACTTTCTTTCTTTTTCTCCTTCATTTGCAAGAGTCACCAAAGATGGAGATATACCGAGAGATAGAGAGAGAAAAAAAGATCCGTAGGTGAGAGAGAAGAGGTTAGATGATAGAGAGTGGGGTGAGAGAGAGAGAGAAGGGGTTGAGAAATGAGAGAGAGATGAGAAGAGAAGTTAGGGGGGAAGGAACCATTTTTTAGAGGAAGAGATGGTGTAGGTTATATAGGATCATAGTTAGGGTTTGGAGAGAAAGAGGGTGTGATGAGATGAACGGCTAGGATTTCGTAGAGAAAAAGAGAAATTAGGGTTTCACTTTTGAAAAGTGAGTTGTTAGGATGGGAGAGAAATTAGGAAAGAAAGTAAGAAATGGAAGGAGATTAGGGTTTTGAAAGAAATTGAGATGGGTGGCTAGGATTAGAGTTTGGTGATATGGGTAGCTAAGATTTACTAGAAGGTGGTGGCTAGGTTTAGGAAAAAGAGATGAGATTAGGGTTTTCGAACTAACTAGGGTTTTGAAAAGTAAGGATGGACGGCTAAAATGATTAAGGTTGGACGAATAGGATTAGGAGAAAGAGATTAGGGTTTTGAGAAATAAAAGAGAAAAAGAAGAGAAAATGATGGCAGAGGGTTTTGAACCCTAGTCTCTAACACAGACTTCCATAGATTTCACCAACTAAGCAAGCTTTTCTCATTTTTCTTGTATAGTGATCTTTATTACTCAAGTCCTCTTTCTTGGAAATTGACTCTTCAGCTCTCTAGGCCTCGTTATGTAATTGTGAACTCTTGGCTTAGCCCATACTTGGCCTGCATCTACTTGGTATAGCCTGTTGGCTCTTTGAGCTTTAGTGCTTTACTATGGCCTCAATTCTTGAGAATCATCCAGTCAGAGTTCCTGAGACACTTAAAACACGTAATGAGAGTTCATCGAAACAGCTTTGTATCTAAACTTTCATAAATGTGTTTAATTCATGCTAATATACCATTTTGATCAGGCAAGTGTGTTCTATGCAATAGAGGAAACTCTTACATAGAAAAGTTTGCAAAAATAAAAGTTTTACGTAAAAGAGTTTGATAAGGCTTAAAGAATAATAGTGAAAATAAACACTTTTAAGCGAAAATCACAACCCCCAACCAGCATATTGTCAGTCCTTGACAATTTGTGCGAGAAAATGGAGCTTGAAAGGGCTTGACACATGCTACACACTATTTCTCATTACTCAGAGAGAACTCCATTTGTCAAATTATTTCAAGGATGTAACAAAATGTTTACAAGTTAGAACTCAGTCAATAAGTTTCAGCAAGAATACAGATGGACACTCAGCACAAGAAAAGTCAGATTCAGCATGTGTGTGTGTGTGCTCAACATCATCATTATCCGGCAGCAAATATTTTCAGTTCACCTCTAAGATTTTATGTTTTGACCTCAATTCTCACTTGTATACCATTCAGAAATGAATCACTCGGAAATGGTTTTATTTCTTTTCTCTCAAGTTATATGTGAAGAGATATGTTGATAGAAACATGCAAATTTCTCACATATTTTGTCTAGAAGGGAGGATATTATAAAATCAAAAGATCTCATGATAGGAATATCATGTCACTTGGGAACGTTAAATCAAACTCTATAGTTTCTCTTTCTCCATTCTCCACATCCTATGATTGTGCCAACCCAGAATCAAGTAGGACTTTACTAGGTTGTATTGAGGCTTGGGATTGGTTTAGAAAAAAAAAAAAAGGAACACAGGGATTCAAAGTTCTGAGAGGATATCTCAATATTTTTTACAATTTTTCCTGAGGGAGTAACACCAGTTCCTTTTTGTTTTCCTTCTTTCATTTTTTGATCTTTTTGAGATTGCTCAATATTGTTTTTCAGCTTTCCATATTTTCTTTTCAGTTCGAACCCACTTGGTTTTTATTTCCTTCTTGATTTCTATCTTTCATGGTGTACCCATACCACTTACTCTTTTATCCTTCTCAGATATAGGGTCGCGAGTCATATTTCTTATCTGGATTGGGTTTTAGGTTAATGGGTTGACAAGAAAATGTTTTCATTAAAGGCTCAAAAGTGTTTTCTACAGATGTAAAAGTTAGGTAAGCTAAAAAGTCTGAAAGGTTACAAACATGGCCTATATCATTTTCTAGGGTTGCACTAGCATGTCTAATGTCTTGAATGGATACTGAGAAAGTTCTTTTGTAATGACCCAGTGTTTGATGTCGTCCAAGTTTAATGATCAAATCAAGAATTAATGAGATCTCTTAAAGGAATATGTGTGGGTTGGAAGAACTTGTGAGTCAACTCGTGACTCGGGAAATTTTTTTTTTATAACCCTCTGAAATGATGAAATGCTCAAAAGCTCACTGGGTTAGGTCTCCACAAATATTCTTCTAGGATCTCTAGAGAATCTGAACTTAGGATGACTCTGATGTTGATTTTGTGCAATTTTGTGCCGAATCTGAATTTTCTAAGCATCTCAATTCAAAGTAGTACTGAACTAAGTGCTAACTTGTATTTCAAAAGATGACATCCCTTTCAATAAGTAGACTAACGGTTAGTTTTGGTCTCATCATTGTAAAGTTACTTGAAAACATTTTTGAAAGTACTAGAAAAAGAAATATACATGAATCAACCTGATGGGCATAAGGTTATTGGAAAAGTGAATTGGCCTTGCAAACTAAAAAAGCCATTAAATGGTTTGAAACAATCTCGAAGGTAGTGGTGTAATCGATTTGATCAGTTTATGATGAGGCAAAAGTACACAAGAAGCCATTTTGATCCTTGTGCGTATTTCCTTAAGCTTAGTGATAGTTCCTTCATATATTTGTTTTTATATGTAGATGACATACTCATTTCATCTAAGAGCAAGGTGGAGATAGACACGTTGAAAACTCAGTTGATGAATGAAATTAAAATGAAGGATCTTGAGGAAGCTAATAAAAAACTTTGTATGGAAATTAAAAGGGACAGAGTGAATGGGACAGTTTGCTTGTCATAGACATAGTATTTAAAGAAAACACTACATTGGTATAATATGGATGACAAAAAAAACCTGTAAGTACACCTTTGACCCCTCATTTTAAGCTTAGTGCATTGATGTCTCCCTGCACAAATGAAGAGCGTGAGTATATGGCTCAGATTCCATATGCGAACGCAGTTGGTGCTTTAATGTATACTATGCTGTGTACTAGGTCGGATATTTCACATGTCGTTAGTATGGTGAACATGTCTATGTATGATCCAGGAAAATAACACTGGTTAGCAGTAAAATGGATCTTACGATTAGGGCTGTCAACGGAGCGGATTCAAAGCGGATAGGGGTATATCCGTATCCGATCCGATTACATTTTTCGACTATCCGAATCCGGTCCGATATCCGCCGGATAGAGAAACATGGTATCCGAATTCGATTCCGACTAAATAACTCGGATTATCCGGATATCCGATTAGAGACTTGGAAAAGGAGAAGAAACAGAGGAAATTGTGAGCATGGGATTTTCCAACCCACTTTCACAATTATATGTTTTGACTTGAGTCGCCACCTATTCATTCTTAGGGATAGGTCCCGGGTATTTGTTTGTTTGGTTAAGGCAAATGGTCTAATCAGAGTTAGGGTAAGTGGTTCTATTAAGCCCTGAAGAAAGTGTTAGGCACCCCAAGACCCCCGTTTTATAACGGTTACCTACTCCCTAAACTTAAGCCAATTATAATCTCAAAGTTTAATTAGAATGTCCAAAGTTTTTAAGTGAGTGCTAATCCAAGAAAAATAGAAAGTTAGATGGCTAGGGTCGAACCCGAGTTGAGTTGCCTACGTACTCACATGGTGAGATCAGACCGAGCGTAGTTCTGGCACATGAGCCCGTGCCGAGGCTAGGGGGCAGTGTGTGTGTGCATAGGATGGTCAAAGGGTCTAGCCTAGAAGGCTATGGTTTAGTTGACCGGGGAGGTCAAGTGCACAAGTGTTAAGTCTAACCGCGGTTAGAGGGTATTTATCCATGGTTAGATGAGCACCAAAGCCAAGGAGGTCCTACAAGTCTCTTTTTGGTCTTTTTGTATTTTTTATATTTTTTGAGATTTTTGGGGATATTTGAATATTTTTTATATTTTGGTTATATTTGAATGTTTTTGGTATTTTGAGATTTTATCATGTTTTTGGTATTTTGAGATTTTATCATGTTTTTGAATTTTCATATAGGTAAGGTTTTGACAAACTTAACTAAAGTCAAATTTAGTCCAAGAGTTTGGCTAAAAGATTATAGTTTAAGACATAAAGAGGGATGTGCCTTATGAATAGTAAATGGTCTATTACCAACACCTATTTTGTTGGGTTGATGTTGATAATAGATCAAATACCATTGTCTTTAGTATGAAACATTTTTAAGAATGTCCTCTTTAAGTCCTTACACCATCATTTATCTTAAGTCCTTAAACCATCACCTACCCATTCAACATAAAACATGAAGGAAAAATAAAAAAATGAAAGAAAATGAAAACTCATCCTCTCCCTTTTAAGGTGCTTCATTTACACAATTATTAATGATGTAATGTTGCTCTAAAGAATGTTAGGGAGGGGATGAGCTTTCACAAAAAATTCTAGAAAGAGGACTAGAATCTCAAAAGGAAACAAAATGAAAAAGAGAGGTATAGCTTTAGCTTCCACTCTCTATGGGCCTACCCATATCCACACTTATAGGTACATAAAAAAGAAGAAAATATGTACATGGAAAGGAAAAGAAAAAAGGAGCATCTTCTTGCCTTTGATATGTGGTCCCTCTACACCATTAGATTGGTGTAGAGAGACCCAACTATGCTTGAGAAATGAGAGATCAAGAAGAGAGAACCAAATAAAAAAAAAGATAAAAAAGAAGAGAAAATGAAAGAAGGAGTGCCTACTCCTCCAAGAATTCTCCTTCAATGCTCCAAGGGGTAGGGTTTTAGAATCCACAAAGGAAGAGAGTTAGTGAAGAACTCTAACCTTTTAGTCTTAGAATTCTTTCCAAACTCTAAACCTTAGTTTCTTCTCCCTTCTTCAAACTCAAGAGAAACACAAGTGGGTGGGAACCTTCTAGGGGTCTTGAGGGATGGATCTAAGAGGCTAAGGGATTGGTATTTGTCAGCACCCTATTTTTACACCCCCTTAACCGTGGTGAATTAATTTAGCTATGGTCCAAACCCTAGATCAACCCTAATTCCAAACCCTAGGTAAACCCTTAACCATAGGACTAAACCCTAGTTAAGACCCTAGTTAACCCTAAGCTTAACCCTAGGTAGTCCTAAACCCAAACCCTAGGTAGCCCTAGCCTAACCTTAGTAAGCCCTAGGTATACCCAAGGCCCAAGCCCATTTGACCAAACTTATACCTAGACAACTCAATCAAACCCAATTACCTAATTTTATTACCCAACCCAAGTAGTCAAGCCCAAATACCCAATCACCCAATTGCCTAAGCCAACCCAAGCCCAAATGTCATAGTCAAAGTCCAATAATCATAACCCATGACCCATCTACTAATAACCCATGATCCATAAGACCTAATCCACATATCCATATCCACCTACCCTATATCCTACAACCCATACCCATATAACTAATAGTTCACTCAACCCACCAACTCTCTTACACCTCTCTTACATCAACTCATACCTATATAACTCATAGTTCACTCAACCCACCAACTCTCTTACACTTCTCTTACACCCTATATCCTACAACCCATACTCATATAACTCATAGTTCACTCAACCCACCAACTCTCTTACACTTCTTACAACACTCAATCTATCAACTCACCTTACAACACTCAAGTCTTTACCCACTAGCTCCTTTTATCCCCCATGTAAAAGACACAACCCAACCTCTTAGTTTTCCTATAAATACCAATCCCTTAGTCCCTTAGATCCATCCCTCAAGACCCCTAGAAGGTTCTCAACCACTTGTATTTCTCTTGAGTTTGAAGAAGTGAGAAGAAACTAAGGTTTAGAGTTTGGAAAGAATTGTAAGATTAAAAGCTTAGAGTTCTTTGCTAACTCTCTTCCTTTGTGGATTCTAAAACCCTACCCCTTGGAGCATTGAAGGAGAATTCTTGGAGGAGTAGGCACTCCTTCTTTCATCTTCTCTTCTTTTTTATCTTTTTTTTATTTGGTTCTCTCTTCTTGATCTCTCATTTCTCAAGCATAGTTGGGCCTCTCTACACCAATCTAATGGTGTAGAGGGACCCCATATCAAAGGCAAGGAGATGCTCATTTTTTCTTTTCCTTTCCATGTACATATTTTCTTCTTTTTATGTACCCACAAGTGTGGATATGGGTAGGCCCATAGAGAGTGGAAGCTAAAGCTATACCTCTCTTTTTCATTTTGTTTTCTTTTGAGATTCTAGTCCTCTTTCTAGAATTTTTTGTGAAAGCTCATCCCCTCCCTAACATTCTTTAGAGCAACATTACATCATTAATAATGGTGTAAATGAACCACCTTAAAAGGGAGATGATGAGTTTTCATTTTCTTTCATTTCTTTATTTTTCCTTCATGTTCTATGTTGAATGGGTAGGTGATAGTTTAAGGACTTAAGATAAATGATGGTGTAAGGACTTAAAGAGGACATTCTTAAAAATGTTTCATACTAACAACAATGGTATTTGATCTATTATCAACATCAATCCAACAAAATAGGTGTTGGTAATAGACCATTTACTATTCATAAGGCATATCCCTCTTTATGTCTTAAACTATAATCTTTTAGCCAAACTCTTAGACTAAATTTGACTTTATTTAAGTTTGTCAAAACCTTACCTATATGAAAATTCAAAAACATGATAAAATCTCAAAATACCAAAAACATGATAAAATCTCAAAACACCAAAAACATTCAAATATAACCAAAATATAAAAAACATTCAAATATCCCCAAAAATCTCAAAAAATATAAAAAATACAAAAAGACCAAAAAGAGACTTCTAGGACCTCCTTAGCTTGGTTAGCTCATCTAACCATGGATAAATACCCTCTAACCGCGGTTAGACTTAACACTTGTGCACTTGACCTCCCCGGTCAACTAAACCATAGCCTTCTAGGCTAGACCCTTTGACCATCCTATGCACACACACACTCCCCCCTAGCCTCGGCACGGGCTCATGTGCCAGAACTACGCTCGGTCTGATCTCACCATGTGAGTACGTAGGCAACCCAACTCGGGTTCGACCCTAGCCATCTAGCTTTCTATTTTTCTTGGATTAGCACTCACTTAAAAACTTTGGACATTTTAATTAAACTTTGAGATTATAATTGGCTAAAGTTTAGGGAGTAGGTAACCGTTATAAAACGGAGGTCTTGGGGTGCCTAATACCTTCCCCAGGACTTAATCGAACCGCTTACCCTAACTCTGTAAAGACCATTTACCTTATCCAAACAAACAAATACCCGGGACCTATCCCTAAGAATGAATAGGTGGCGACTCAAGTCAAAACATATAATTGTGAAAGTAGGTAGGAAAATCTCATGCTCACAGTATTTATAGGAAAACTAAGAGGTTGAGTTGTGTCTTTTACATGGGGGATAAAAGGAGCTAGTGGGTAAAGACTTGAGTGTTGTAAGGTGAGTTGATAGATTGAGTGTTGTAAGGAGTGTAAGAGAGTTGGTGGGTTGAGTGAACTATGAGTTATATGAGTATGGGTTGTAGGATATAGGGTGTAAGAGAGTTGGTGGGTTGAGTGAACTATGGGTTATATAGGTATGGGTTGATGTAAGAGAGGTGTAAGAGAGTTGGTGGGTTGAGTGAACTATGAGTTATATGGGTATGGGTTGTAGGATATAGGGTAGGTGGATATGGATATGTGGATTAGGTCTTATGGATCATGGGTTATTAGTAGATGGGTCATGGGTTATGATTATTGGACTTTGACTATGACATTTGGGCTTGGGCTCTGGAAATAGGCTTTGGCTTAGGCAATTGGGTGATTGGGTATTTGGGCTTGATTACTTGGGTTGGGTAATAAAATTAGGTAATTGGGTTTGATTGAGTTGTCTAGGTATAAGTTTGGTCAAATGGGCTTGGGCCTTGGGTATACCTAGGGCTTACTAAGGTTAGGCTAGGGCTACCTAGGGTTTGGGTTTAGGACTACCTAGGGTTAAGCTTAGGGTTAACTAGGGTCTTAACTAGGGTTTAGTCCTATGGTTAAGAGTTTACCTAGGGTTTGGAACTAGGGTTGATCTAGGGTTTGGACCATAGCTAAATTAATTAACCACGGTTAAGGGGGTGTAAAAATAGGGTGCTGATAGCTGCCCCTCTTTGTCGGAGAATGCCAGGTTGAAAATTGAACGACAAAGACTAGAATCACCGTATTTTTACACCAGAGCACGCAAGGTAGAGTAAGGTGATGGTCGATCTCACAACCGCTTCACCGAAGATAGAATATGGTGACGGTCAAACTCATAACCTCCTCACCGGAGATAAAGCCGGGTGATGATCAAACTCATAACCGCCTTACCGAAGATAGAGTTAGGTGATGGTCAAACTCATAACCGCCTCACCGGAGATAGAGTAGGGTGATGGTCAAACTCACAACCACCTCACCGAAGATAGAGTTGGGTGATGGTCAAACTCACAACCGCCTCACCGAAGATATAGTAGGGTGATGGTTAAACTCATAACCGCCTCACCGGAGATAGAGTTAGGTGATGGTCAAACTCACAACCGCCTCACCGAAGATAGAGTAAGGTGATGGTCAAACTCACAACCGATGATAGATGAGGTGAGGGTCGATCACACAACTGTTTCACCGAGGATAGATGAGGTGAGGGTCGATCACACAACCGTTTCACCGATGATAGATGAGGTGAGGGTCAATCACACAACCGTTTCACTGAGGATGGATGAGGTAAAGGTCGATCACACAACCATTTCACCGAAGATAGATGAGGTGAGGGTCGATCACACGACCATTTCATCGGAAATAAGATGAAGGTTGATCGCACAACCATCTACCGGAGATGAATCAAAGCAATGATGGGTGCAAGATTAGCGTCACTGGAGGCTGTAAACGACACCCGGTCACACGACCGCATCCGCATACCCCTTGATTAGTGAGCTAGTAGAGCAAGAAGAACTTCACTGGAGGCCGCAACTGACACCCAGTCACACAACCGTGACAGTTTACTCCTTGATTAGTGAAAAGGAAGCGAACCAGTAGACAACCGCCCGATTGTCTGACAAGGATAAATAAGGATAAAGACAGCCGCCTGACTGCTTCACCTGGTAGCAAGCCAAGATAGTGTAGACAATCGCCGGATTGTCTCACTGAATGGGAATGCGACACAGTGCAGACAACGGCCCCATTGCCTGACTGGGTAACAAGATAAGGAGGGTAAAGACAGCCGCCCGACTGCTTCGCTTGGTAGCAAGCCAAGATAGTGTAGACAATCGCCCGATTATCTCACTGAAGGAGAATACAACATAGTACATGCAACGGCCCCATTGTCTGACTGGGTAGCAAGATAAGGAGGGTAAAGACAGCCGCCCGACTGCTTCACCTGGTAGCAAGCCAAGATAGTGTAGACAATCGCTCGATTGTCTCACTGAAGGAGAATACAACACAGTACAGACAACGGCCCCATTGTCTGACTGGGTAGCAAGATAAAGAGGGTAAAGACAGCCGCCCGACTGCTTCACCTGGTAGCAAGCCAAGATAGTGTAGACAACCGTCCGATTGTCTCACTGAAGGAGAATACAACACAGTACAGACAACGGCCCCATTATCTGACTGGGTTGCAAGATAAAAAGGGTAAAGACAGCCGCCCGACTGCTTCACCTAGTAGCAAGCCAATATAGTGTAGACAACCGCCCTATTATCTCACTGAAGGGGAATGCAACACAACACAGACAACGGTCCCAATATCTGATTGCTTTGCAAGATAAAAAGGGTAAAGACAGCCGCCCGACTGCTTCACCTGGTTCCAAGCCAACATAGTGTAGAAAACCGTTTGATTGTCTCACTGAAGGGGAACGCAACACAGCACAAACAACGGCCCCATTGTCTGACTGGATAGCGGACTAAGGAGGGTGAAGATAGCCATCCGACTGCTTCACCTGGAGAGATTTGAATAGGTTGCTGATAAGAATAAGCAAGAGTTATAGAGAGTATGACAATGAGTTTGAAAATTCGAATGAATTAGATATGAGGGAGCGAGAGTTGTGACCCTGAGCCATTGCATGTATCTTTGCCTCTCTGTATATATCTAACCTGCCGAACTGGATTGCCCCCGGCTCAGATGAAATTGTTGGTACTTGCCCCCCAGGGTGTACTGATCTTTTTTTAAACATCTGTGACATCTAGGATAGTCTACTGACTTTGCCTTGCCATGGTTCCAGTGTTTTCCTTGCACCAGCGAGAGTGAACAGTCGACTTTGAGCTGACTTTATTGGGGAATGGACTTTGACTGATTATGAATTCACACGACTTGATAAAAGACTGATGGATTGACTAACAGGTGATGCGAACAACTTAAAAAGATTGATGGATTGACTGACTAGTGGTTTGACGGTAGACTGACGGTTGACCAGCAGACTGTTTATAATGAAATTGACCACTTATATGTGTGTCTGAGATTGCCTGTAGTGGGAGACCTAGCTAGGTTCCTTTGCCTTCAGGTAACATTGATGAAGCTGTGGTTGATCATCTTTAGAATAGATCTGCATCTGTTCCTGATTGATTGATACTCGCACTTGTATTAATTATGCTTCCCTATTTTGCTCCCGAGTTTCTCAGCTTCTCACAGCGACTAGGTTGCACATTTTGATTTTTATCCCTTTTTTGCCCCTGGGCCTTTTCAGGTTTTTACCAGGACTGGGTTCACGTAATTTTTGCGCAATAGTAGGCTTGATGATTCCTTACTATGCCCGTGAAATTTGATTTATCCATTTTTTGCCCCTGGACCCTTTCAGGTTTTCACCAGGACTGGGTACAAAAGTTTTGCATCTTCTCATATGTTCTTGAACCTTTCTCCAATAATTCTCCAGTCTTCTCTCATCATCGCCTGTCGAACAATGAAGACGAATGCTTTTGAACGTTAATGCTCAATTCCTTTCAAAGATCAATGAGGGCTTAATGTTTCGGACGAAACGTGGTTTGGCTAGAAACGAGATATGGCTCAAATTTACTGTTTCAGCAAGGGTAGGGCACCCTATGATACTTGTTTAGTGTCGGGGTGGAACCAGCTTCTGTATGCCTTGTCCTTTGGTGAAGCTTTGTTTCTTTGTTGGCCAAGTACTTTTTTTCTTTTTTTTTGTTTTTTTTTTGTTTTGTGCATGATTGTCTTGTATTGTTGGCATTTGCTGTATTATGACCGAACCTGATTTCAGGCTGCCTACGTACCCAAATAGGGATCAGGTCAAGACGTAGTTCGACCAAAAGGCCGCATTTGGTGGTTGCTCTTTGCTGGTTGTTTCTCTTTTGAATTATCATTTTGACATTCAAGGGGTGCCCTTTGTGGGAGTTTTGAAAGAAAGGCTATTAGGCTCAAAGGTCTAACTAGCGGATATATACATAGCATGGGTGAGCGAGGTGTTGTGAAGGTTTATCCAAAGATGACCTCTTATCATTTCCTCAATTGGTCAAGAGCATGTACGTTCATTGCATCGTCCTCATTTCAGTTGGTTGGGATTTGACGGCTCAAAGAGGTCTTCGTTGCCCCTGTGTTACTCTTGCCTTGGTTCATTCAGTCTTGAGGGAATATCTATCGATTTGAACACTATGATTTCCATTGAATGATCAATTTCCGTTATCAAATTGTCTCTTATAGGCATTAGAAACTAGTTCAGTTCCCAAATTAGGCATCTCAGAGCACAATAGAAGTTTGATTTAAAAAAAAACTATTTCATTGCATTGCACAAAAAGGGTGAATATACTCGATGTAAGACAAACATGACTCAAAGGGCCACTGGCTACTCGACTGACTCGGACTAGACGACAGGACTGACACGGGCCGACAAGCCGACTGCAAGACATTGATAATGAAATGAAACAAAGACACGACAAACATAGAGTTTGCTCAAAATTCGACTGTAGGGGCTTCCGGCTGATGCGCCTTAGTTCCTAGGAGTAGCATGAGTAGGCAGAGGGACTTGGGTGATGTCGGTGTTCCCTGGTGCAAAGCAAATTGCTTCTGTCTCCAATAGGTCCTGGACAGCATGCCTTAGGTCATAGCACCGATCTGTAGGATGCCCCGGTGATTGATGATATCCACAGTGCTGCTCCGGCCTGTATCCCTTTGGAAGGTTGACTGGTGGAGGCTGAGGCTCCTTAAGTGTGATCAGCTTCTTGCCCAACAGAAATGGGAGAAGTGCCGACAAAGAGTACGGGATCGGTGTGAACGCCCGATTTTTCCTTTGTTCAAATGTCATTTGGTGGGAGAGGAGTTTTCCCTGGTTTTGTTGAGCTTGCTGAGGCTGCCAAGCCTGCTGGGGCTGCCGAGGTTGTTGGGGCAAGTTAGGGACTCGTATGGCTGCAACCATTTGTCCATCATTTTCTCTTCTTCTGTTATCCTTTCTCGGAGGTAAGGGAGCACGAGAAGAGGATGCACCTTTTGACCCCTTGAACATGTCAAATGCCCCAACGTCATCCATCGTTGCCTCAATCCGGGTGCCACATTTGGCCATAGTACTGAAGTCAGAGATCGGTTGTGCGGCCAGGAGTGTCTTAAGTGGATGCTTAAGAGTACGGAGGAAAGTGGTCACTTGCTCCTCCTCAGGTAAAGGGGTGCTCATTTTTCCGGCTATTTCTCTCCACCGAACAGAGTATTCAATGAAGGTCTCGTTATCCCTCTGTGACATTCTTTCTAGGTCTACCCTTTGCGGGACTAGGTCAACATTATAGGAGTACTTAGCCAAGAATGTCTCACACAGACCCTCCCATGTCCTAACTTTGTTGGGATCGACCTTAGTAAACCACTGCAAAGCTGCACCCTTTAAACTTTTCTGAAATAGTTGGACCAATAGCTTGTCATCATGTTCCAACTGGAACAACTCTCCGCGGTAAACTCTCAAATGCATCTCGGGACATCCCTTCCCGTTGTACTTTTCAAAATCAGGTATTTTAAAATCTCTGGGCAATTGAATCCCTGGGTGCATGCACATATCCCTGAAATCATTAGATTTGCGGGTTCCCTGAGCTGTCCTCACCAACTCTTCTAGCTTCTCAATTCTTTCCCTGTATGCATCGGGAATCTGGGCTATGCTGGAGGATATGTGAGCGGACCCAGTATGAGGATCTCCACCGGCCCTGGCTTCCTCCTCCTCAAACTGGTCTATGGTAGGTGGTGTGACGTGAGGAATGGGTTGTGGTTGGACAGGTGAAGGCGGTATGTTGAAAGTGAATTCCGATGGTGGATGAATATGTGGTTGATGGATGTTGATGGTATGTAGTGGTTGTGGTTGAACAAGTGGTGGGATGACGATAGCAGGTGGTGGAGGGATAAGATTGGTGACATGTGGCGGATTGGTTTGTGATGGACCTAGCACATCGACCGATCGGGGATTTGAGGAGGAGAGAGCATGTGTTATGACCCGCATGAAATCATGCACAATGTTTTTCAGTTCTTCTATATTTTGGGCATTCTCAGCTATTTTTGCCTCAAGATTTGGGGCTTGTGGTTGTGATGTTGGGGTGTCAGGATCAGTCTCTTGGCCGTCTCGAGGGTCCATTTTGCTTTTCAGATACGTGCTTGACTCAAGATTTGCTCCTGAAATGATTGAAATGTACGGAGTAAGAGTCGGAATAGGTAAGAGTGGGGGAAGACTAGAAAGCATGTAGATGACCTAGCAAGATCTAATTGACATAGGGACTATGCCCCTAGTCATGTAAGAGAGAGGAATTTTTTATTTTTTTATTTTTGATTTTTTTGGTTTTTTTTTTTTTTATTGGGTGTGACAAGGCATATGTGATCCGATAGGGCAAACGGATGGAGGTCCGACATGCTTCAACTCGGGCTGTTGGGAACCGTGGACCTATCAGGTCAAAGGTAGAGGTAGGTCTGGTGAAGACCTATTTGCTTGAGATTTGAACCTCATATGCTATGTCGAGATGCAGGGTATGGTGTATTTTATTACAAGCACAACAAAAGGCTCAGTACAGGCCCCCTGAATGGAAGCTTATCCGGGTACAATTTGTCCAGGCAGTCAACCATAATTGAGGGGACAGGTATAGGATATAAGCAAGTTAGGGTTTACAATGTCCCTCCAGGTGGGCTGCTTATAGACTATACCATAGCCTAGTCTATATGTATGCATACAGGTGTAATGCAGGGTGTTCTTACAGGATGGGGAATCACTTAACACCGTATATACGACTCCCCGGTATAGAACATACCTGAGACGATTGGTGTAAGCGGGAGCGTTCAGAATCCTTCCCTGAGAGTAGTCACCCAGCAGGAGTAATTCCGCGGACCTCCAAGACCGTTAAGCCCCTGTCACTGAGGATAGTCATTCAACAGCCGTGAGCGTAATAAGCCTGTCTAATGAGTATTGGGTTGTTACACTAGTATGCTATGGATGAAATGCACTGTACAAGAAACATCCCAAAAAGTATAAAAAATCAACACTTAATTAAATACTTAGGTATTTTAATTAATTTTGAGATTATTTGGCTTAAATTTAAGTTCCAGCTTGAACCTTATCCCCAGCAGAGTCGCCAGAGCTGTGAGCATGAGATTTTCCAACCCACTTTCACAATTATATGTTTTGACTTGAGTCGCCACCTATTCATTCTTAGGGATAGGTCCCGGGTATTTGTTTGTTTCGATAAGGCAAATGGTCTAATCAGAGTTAGGGTAAGTGGTTCTATTAAGCCCTGAGGAAGGTGTTAGGCACCCCAAGACCCCCGTTTTATAACGGTTACCTACTCCCTAAACTTAAGCCAATTATAATCTCAAAGTTTAATTAGAATGTCCAAAGTTTTTAAGTGAGTGCTAATCCAAGAAAAATAGAAAGCTAGATGGCTAGGGTCAAACCCGAGTTGAGTTGCCTACGTACTCACATGGTGAGATCAGACCGAGCATAGTTCTGGCACATGAGCCCGTGCCGAGGCTAGGGGGGAGTGTGTGTGTGCATAGGATGGTCAAAGGGTTTAGCCTAGAAGGCTATGGTTTAGTTGACCGGGGAGGTCAAGTACACAAGTGTTAAGTCTAACCGCGGTTAGAGGGTATTTATCCATGGTTAGATGAGCTAACCAAAGCCAAGGAGGTCCTACAAGTCTCTTTTTGGTCTTTTTGTATTTTTTATATTTTTTGAGATTTTTGGGGATATTTGAATATTTTTTATATTTTGGTTATATTTGAATGTTTTTGGTGTTTTGAGATTTTATCATGCTTTTGGTATTTTGAGATTTTATCATGTTTTTGAATTTTCATATAGGTAAGGTTTTGACAAACTTAACTAAAGTCAAATTTAGTCCAAGAGTTTGGCTAAAAGATTATAGTTTAAGACATAAAGAGGGATGTGCCTTATGAATAGTAAATGGTCTATTACCAACACCTATTTTGTTGGGTTGATGTTGATAATAGATCAAATACCATTGTCTTTAGTATGAAACATTTTTAAGAATGTCCTCTTTAAGTCCTTACACCATCATTTATCTTAAGTCCTTAAACCATCACCTACCTATTCAACATAGAACATGAAGGAAAAAATAAAGAAATGAAAGAAAATGAAAACTCATCATCTCCCTTTTAAGGTGGTTCATTTACACCATTATTAATGATGTAATGTTGCTCTAAAGAATGTTAGGGAGGGGATGAGCTTTCACAAAAAATTCTAGAAAGAGGACTAGAATCTCAAAAGGAAACAAAATGAAAAAGAGAGGTATAGCTTTAGCTTCCACTCTCTATGGGCCTACCCATATCCACACTTGTAGGTACATAAAAAAGAAGAAAATATGTACATGGAAAGGAAAAGAAAAAAGGAGCATCTCCTTGCCTTTGATATGGGGTCCCTCTACACCATTAGATTGGTGTAGAGAGGCCCAACTATGCTTGAGAAATGAGAGATCAAGAAGAGAGAACCAAATAAAAAAAAAGATAAAAAAAAAGAGAAAATGAAAGAAGGAGTGCCTACTCCTCTAAGAATTCTCCTTCAATGCTCCAAGGGGTAGGGTTTTAGAATCCACAAAGGAAGAGAGTTAGTGAAGAACTCTAAGCTTTTAGTCTTAGAATTATTTCCAAACTCTAAACCTTAGTTTCTTCTCCCTTCTTCAAACTCAAGAGAAACACAAATGGGTGAGAACCTTCTCGGGGTCTTGAGGGATGGATCTAAGGGGCTAAGGGATTGGTATTTATAGGAAAACTAAGAGGTTGGGTTGTGTCTTTTGCATGGGGGATAAAAGGAGCTAGTGGGTAAAGACTTGAGTGTTGTAAGGTGAGTTGATAGATTGAGTGTTGTAAGGAGTGTAAGAGAGTTGGTGGGTTGAGTGAACTATGAGTTATATGAGTATGGGTTGTAGGATATAGGGTGTAAGAGAGTTGGTGGGTTGAGTGAACTATGGGTTATATAGGTATGGGTTGATGTAAGAGAGGTGTAAGAGAGTTGGTGGGTTGAGTGAACTATGAGTTATATGGGTATGGGTTGTAGGATATAGGGTAGGTGGATATGGATATGTGGATTAGGTCTTATGGATCATGGGTTATTAGTAGATGGGTCATGGGTTATGATTATTGGACTTTGACTATGACATTTGGGCTTGGGCTATGGAAATAGGCTTTGGCTTAGGCAATTGGGTGATTGGGTATTTGGGCTTGACTACTTGGGTTGGGTAATAAAATTAGGTAATTGGGTTTGATTGAGTTGTCTAGGTATAAGTTTGGTCAAATGGGCTTGGGCCTTGGGTGTACTTAGGGCTTACTAAGGTTAGGCTAGGGCTATCTAGGGTTTGGGTTTAGGACTACCTAGGGTTAAGCTTAGGGTTAACTAGGGTATTAACTAGGGTTTAGTCCTATAGTTAAGGGTTTACCTAGGGTTTGGAACTAGGGTTGATCTAGGGTTTGGACCATAGCTAAATTAATTAACCACGGTTAAGGGGGTGTAAAAATAGGGTGCTGACAGAAATGACCAAACATAAGTAGGTGCTAATCTGAAACCAAGAAAAAAAAAAGTGAAGAGAACAAAAATGAAAATAAAAGTAAAGAAACAAACAATTTATAGACTATGATCCTGATCTAGAACTAGAGGAGGATCGGACTGAAGGTAAGTTTACCTGAGATTAAAGGGAATGGGGAGAAAAGTGTGCTGCTGCCATTGCCGGTGATGAGCTGTGGCCACCGGAGATGGGCTGCTGCTGTTGGTTGCATGTTTGGAGTTGCAAATCTAGTGGGAAATTGGGTGATCAAGCAGCTGGAGTTGTGATTCCTACTCAAGAGAAAGAGAAAATTTCTCTTGATGATTTGTTGCCGAACCAGACAATGTGAAAGGTTAGAGATGGGTAGTATCCCAAGTCCCAAAAATGGTTTTGCTATACAATGGTTTTAAAAAGGCACATGGTTTTGCCTAAAATGCAGTTTTATGTATCCTGGTTTTAACTTTTAAGATTTAAAGGCTTTGTTTGGACCGTCCGATTAAGCATAAAATCATAAAAAAAGGCTAACACTCTGTAACTTGGCGGAGCGGATATTTAGCGGAGCGGATATAACAATATCCGACTCCGGTCCGTTTATAAACGGATACTCCATTATGTTATCCGAATCTGATCCGCCGGATATTGTATTCGGATATTATCCGTCGGATCCGGATCGGATTCGAATCAGATTCGGAGGATTCGGATATCCGTTGACAGCCCTACTTACGATACATTCACGGTATAGTAGATGTTAGGTTGATATTTGAGAGAGATGATATGCATAGTCAGCATGTGGTTGGATATGTGGATTCAGACTATATTGGTTATTTGGATAAATACCGGTCAACTACAGGGTATGTCTTTACTCTTGTTAGGGGACCGGAGAGTTGGAAATTGACATTAAACTACAGGGTATGTCTTTACTCTTGTTAGGGGACCGGAGAGTTGGAAATTGACATTACAGTCAGCATTTGATTTCTCTACTACTGAGGAAAAGTACATGCTAGTGGCAGATGCTATTAAGGAAGTCATTTGGCAGCATGGGTTGATTGAGGGCTTGGGAGATTGTTCAGGAGCACATTGAGGTCTACTATGACAGTCAAAGTGTAATTTGTTTAGCAAAGAATCATGTTCATCATTCTCGAACAAAGCATATCGATGTTCATTTCCATTTTGTTCGAGAAGTTTTGAATGAAGGTGACATTCTTCTTCAGAAGATTGGGACTGCAAATATGCTTACTAAGGTGGTGACTAGGGTCAAGTTCAAGCACTATTTGGACTTGATCAACATCTCTCATGTTTAAGCCCCTTGGGGTGCATGGCACTTAAGGACACATTTGAAGGCAGCGTGATTCGTTCTTTTGTTGTTTTTGGACGGTTTGACAGAATTCAAGTCAAGTGGAGATTTATTAGAAAGTTATCATGAACTCTACCCAGATTCATGATGACCCATTTGACGACTCAAAATTTTGACCCGATTAATGGTCCGACCTATTTTGGGTATTTTACCAATATTGTCTCATATGTTTTAACCCTAACATATAAGATGTTTTAGGATTTATTTTGAAAGAGTTGAGAAATCCGTAAATTGAGTGTAACGGAAAAGGGTTTCTGAGTGATTGTTCTATAAAAATTTCATTGTTGAATAGTGGAATTGATCATCGTTGCTCGTGGACGTAGGCATCTTGCCGAACCACATAAATTATGTCTTCTCTTGTGATTTATTCTCTATTTTTCGTTTTGGTTTATTTGTTACTTTACATTGTTTCATTGTCTTTGCACGTTTCGCATAACATAATATTAGCTCAACTTTCTTTTAAAGTCATTTTTTTCAAGGGATTGACATGTGATATTCTCTTCTATCAGGAGAAAGACGTGGCTTTTGTACTAACATATCATCGCCTTGAAGGCGACTTTTAAAAAAAATGAGGCCAGCATTACCCTTTTTACTAATATACCCATAAGATCTGTGTTGTGCTGACTTGGACGCACGAAACAGACTCCTTCCAAAGCCAACCGAGATGAAAAATTTCTTGGTCTATCTCATATATATTATTACTCATCCATCTTTGTATTTATGTCGTTTCATGTTTCAGTTTTTGTTGAATTTAAAGACTTGTGTTTTGTACCACGTCTCATCGTCCCGAAGAACGTGACTTTAAAAAAAATGAAGCTAGCATTATCCCTTTTACTAATTTTAGGGTTGTATTGGGGCGGGCCTCTTTGGACTTGGCCAAATGAGTCTCGGCTTGAAAGAGTTTGATCTAGGCTTGAAGTCCGGCTCGGCCCGAAATGATGCTTGAAAGCGGGGTTCGAATTCAAAAGCCTGGCTCGAAGCTCAGCTCGGCCCGAATTGATTCAAGCTTGAGTCTGGCTTGGCTCGAGCTCGGCTTGAATACGTTTTTTTAAAAATAATATTTTATATTATATATATATATATATAAATAATTTTTTATTTTTTAAAATAATATTCTAACCGAGTTCAGGCCGAATCGAGCCTCAATCGAGTCTGGCTGAGCAGCATAGGGGTTGGTCCGAGCTCGGCATGATTGAGTTTTCGGGCTTTTTTTTAGACTTGGCTTGGCTTGTTCGAGCCTAAAATTCGGCCCGATCTTGGACTGAGCTGCACCAACGGGCCATCGGGCTTTGTGCAACCCAAACTAATATACCCACAAGATCTGTGTTGTGCCGACTCGTGCCGACCCGCACGCACAAAACGGACACCTTCCGAAGTATGACAAATTTCTTGGTCGTAGCTCTTATATATATTGTAACTCATCCATCTTTGTCTTAATATCGTTTCATGTTTCAATGTCTGTTGAAATTAAAATATGCAGGCAAGATATGCAGACAAGATCACACCCTTCTAAACATATTTTGGTAAGATTTAGTTTTTCTATGGCCCACATATATAGTACCTATTTGTGGTTTAATTTGATTCACATGAATACAGCGATCACATGTTAACGTGTCATGCATGTGTGTACAATCATCTAACAAACTAATTAAATTGATTTGATCTAGTTTTATGGTGTTTTAGACATTATTGATGTATTGATAGAATACTAATTCTAAAGGCGTCCGTAGGGGGACAAGATAATATTAGGATAGTTGCAGTCTTAACATGTAATTAGAGTTAATGGGTCTAAGCCTAAACCATCTGTTTTAAGGAAATATACGTATAAAATGGTCGTTAACTCAAGCTTTAGAGTGACTTGAAAGAATTACTCCTATTGGGGCTGTTTGGCATCAATTTTGGTAATTCTCTCATTCTGAAAAGAAGTAATTCTTATAATTAAGTTTTGATTTTTATAATTAATTTTGTGCAGCAAACACCTTTAGTAACTGCCAATAATTACGAAGAAAAAATAACAATAGAATTATATTTAGATGAAAGGAAAAAAAATTATTATAAGCATTAACTATGGTTATATTCATCAATACATTTATAAGTATTATGTCCATTCTATCTCGTCCGTTTTCTTGCTTATCTTAGATTTAATTCCATTAAACTTTTTCTTTTCCCGTAAATAATGTACTGATTCTTAAAATTATTTCCTAAAAATGAGTTGTCAAATGTATTTACACTGTTTTTGTTCTTCGATTAAGAAAAATCATTCCCGATGACACCAAACAACCAGAATAGTTATGGCGAACTTACAAATAGATACACGGTATCCAGGTGAGTTTCCGTGCAGTCTCACGTGGAGATAGCTAGTTGGATTGAAGAACTTAGTAATGGTTTGTGGTGGGTGTGGTGGGGAAATTAGAATCCAACCTGCTTGGATATGTGGATTGATTGGCTTTTCTCAACCCGTTTGTAACTGGAACAGGTTAGCGTTGGGTTCTCCAAAAATGGTCATAATATAAAGTAAATATATAGATAATATATTTTTTTTGGTAAACTCAATCATACTACAAGGCAATGACTGAAGGCAAAGACTAGGGAATACTCACACCACCCAAGCAAACACACACACACCACACACATGCAGCCCATGTAATAATAAACTTAATAAATATTATATTAATTCTAAATTTATGCACTATTATATTTTATTATTTAAACAATTTTTTTTTAACAAGTTGGATTGGATTAGGGTTTCCCTTAATCCGTTAAAGGTATCGGGTTTGGGTAGTGTATGCTTTTTGGGTCAGTACCTTGACCCATCTCAACCCATGAATTGACACTCTTATTCGGATTGAACATGGAATCGCATTGTCGGAAACAATCGAAGCTGGTAATTTTTTTTTTTTTTTGGGAACGACCCTGGCCTCTTAGAGCACCTAAATCACCTAACTAAGTCCCTCGGGTCGAGCAAATCCCCTTATACTACACAACCAGGAATGCGAGGATAAATTCAGAAGAATGACCAACAAGGGGAAGGGACTTGAACTCAAGACCTTCGCTTCTTGAGGAGTGGTCTTGGCCACTAGCCTAACCCCACGTTGGTTTTGAAGTGGGGTAGTTGTTCAAGTGACTTGTATAGAACATTTGAGCATGTCTAATTTATGACTTGTAATTCTTTACGGTTATAAACAGATGGGGGGAGTCCGGTTATGCCCATGAGGTTGTCACATGTCCCTTTTAAGAGACACACCCCTAAGGTTTACTCACTTATCTTTGGTTTTTAGAAAAATATATATATAAAAAAATTAACCTTAGGAGTTAGTGAATTTTAACCAGGGTTTAAAAAATTATCCCTAGAGGTGGATGAATCTTAACCACAGTTAAGGGGTATCAAAAGTGATACGTGGCGACCTCATGGGTGTAACTTCCGGTTATAACCGTAGAGGATTACGTCTCCCAATTTATAATCAGAATAAGATTTCCGGTGTTTCACACTAAAAAGAAGAGACCAAATTCTCTACGGTGATAACCTGAGTTGGCAAATCCGGTTATCACCCCTTGAGGTCTCCACGTGTCCTTTTTGACACCCCTTAACTGTGGTTAAGATTCACCCACCCTTAGGGTTCACCCACCCATCCTTGTTTTTTAGAAAAAAAAGAATTAAGGGTGGGTGAATCTTAACCACAATTAAGGGTGTCAAAAAGGACACGTGGAGACCTCAAGGGGTGATAACGGTATTTGTCAAATCCGGTTATCACCATAGAGGATTTGGTTTCTAAAAAGAAAAGAAAAAACTTTCTTTCCAAATTTCAAGCATAGAGTAAAATATAATATCCGAAATGATCTAGTTGTTAATCAATTAAATCATCTATACAAAAAATTATACATCTAAATAATCTTTTCTAAGGTTTAAAACTTCCCTTTTTTTTCTAGAAAAAAGGAAACGAGATGGAGATGAAGAAGTGGAGGCTTGGGTCCTTACAATTAGAAAGCTACATTTTTCATGGGTATTGCTTGGAGTAAAGCAGGTGAGGGTTGTCTACTTGTCTCTCTCTAGGGTAGCATGGAAGAAATGCAAAAGGTCAGTAGTGTTGCAAGTTTGCATGTATGTAGAAAAGGTCTCTATGAAAGTTATGTAAGTTATAGAGCCATCAACCTAAGCCTTTTGAGATGAGAGGGAAAGGATAAGGTGAAAAGGAGGAGGACATGCATTTAAGGATACTTTCATGAATCGGTGAAAGTTATGTTGATAAGCATACATACTGGTAGAGTGAAGTCTCTCTTCAAGTGGGTCTCTGAAAGATCCATTTCTAGTACTAAAGCTTGTTGAAGCCAGGAGAGCTTAATTGTGTCCACATTGAGAAATAAAGCCTTCATGAGAGAGACCTTTTCCTAAAGGTGCAAGACTTAATGTTAATGAGTATGTTGGCCTAACCGTGTGTGCGTGTGTGAGTGGGTTAAGTGATTAGGATTTCAACCAAAAAACAAATGTTAATGAGGATGAAAATTTGATCATTTTCTAACATTAAAGCTTTTAATGAGAAGATTACTTAAGGGAACTGGAGACATGAAAAAGAATGTATATGTTCACATACGCATACAACGATATGATCAGAATATCCAATGGCCACTATCAACATCATTAAAAAAATTAAATTTTCCTAAATGTTCTTCCATACATGAAATTGTCTGTGATGGTGCCCATTTGATCTCCCGATCGTATGGTTGTTTGCGTGTGTGAGTATGTATATGTTCTTTTTCATATCTCTCCGTGTTTTTTCAAAAAGTTTTTTTTTTTTTCGTGATGGTGCTAGACCGTGGTGTGACTAATGGATCAACCTCAATAATCATTTAATTCTTACAAAAATGCATTCTCAAATAATGGAATCAATGAGGGTAGAATCTCCGTATCTAAAATTTCGGAAAAGAAAAACGTTAATTTAACGACGCTAGGGACTAATAAGCAATTATAACCTCACATTGTTGCATCAAAACAACAAATAACTATCATGTAACCTAGGAAGCACGGATACTTTGAAAATGGAAACGTACCCATATCGCCGTATTGGATACGACACCCTAAGGTAAAACTTAACTGTTTTTCATAATTTATGTTGTATCGCCATATCTAAGTATCGTCGTATCCGTGCTTCCTAGCATGTAACATATGAAAAAAGAAAATCCGGTAACACCCTGCCGCTTGCTCCATTAATGGTAGGGGTGTGACTTCTCTTAGGAGATAGGTCTTGTGATCCATTCCTACTGGATGACGAGTTGCACCCCAGCAAAAAAAAATCTGGGGACGTAATCAGTGGACTTGGATACTGGGAGGGTAAGCGGGCTATGTGGGCACCTCTGATTTGAACAAGTGTAATGGGTCGTACTTCATCAACGGATTATTAAACCATGCTGGGTCATATAGAGGGCTGGAGCTAGCAGGAATCAAAGGGAATTAAGGCCGCCCATCGACCTTTCTACTTTCTACCAAACTAGGTCTGTTTGTTAGGAGAAAAGTACGGATATGGGCTCCAAAATTTGAAATAATCCGGATATGGGCTCTACTTTTGGGAACTTATTTTTGTAGGCTCTCATGCATGGGAGCCTATAGCATGTGTTGCCCTATCTTATTTTCTCCCCAAAATACCCTTGCCTTGCGAACCTTGCTTTCTTCCCCAACTGAAGCCCTTGGTTACCCTGTCATCCGAAACCCTTCAAATCCTTCAAACCCCAAATCTATAGCCCTGCAAATCCTTCCCCAAAGTAAAACCCTCGGTTACCCTGTCATCCGAAACTCTACGGGTATCATATTGAAGAAGAAGAAGAAGAAGAAGAAGAAGCTACAATAGAAGAAGAAAAAAAAGAAGAAGAATCCACAGTAGAAGAAGAAGAAGAAAAAGAAGAGTGTTTTATACATTTTTGATCCATTTTCGTTGGTTACAGTGGTCATTTTCGATTTTTTCTAAGGTTTTGTGCTCATTTTCGGGATCTTCTGTTATTACAGTTTATTTTCTGTTATTATGATGCATTTTTGATGATTTTTTTGCTTATTTTCTATGGATTTGCGCTCATTTTCGGTGGTTTTCTATTATTACAGTGCCTATTTTCGGTGGTTTCCTGTTATTACAGTGCATTTTCGATAGTTTTGTGCTTATTTTCGTTGATTTTGTGCTCATTTTCGGTGGTTTTCTGTTATTACAGTGCTCATTTTCGATAGTTTTCTGTAATAACAGAAAACCACCGAAAATGAGCACAAAACCATCGAAAAAGCACTGTAATATCGAAAATGCACTATAATAGCACAAAACCATCGAAAATGCGCTGTAATAACAGGAAACCACTGAAAATATGAACAAAACCATTGAACTTGAACATTGTAACCATTGAAAATAAACTGTAATAACAGAAAATCCCGAGAATGAGCACAAACTCCTAGAAAATATCGAAAATGACCACTGTAACTATCGAAAATGGATCAAAAACGTATAAAACACTTTTCTTCTTCTTTTTCTTCAAAAGGGTTTCGGATGAAGCTCAAGGGTTTAACTCAGTTTGTGTGTGATAACTCAGTTTCTTCTTCAGTTTGTGTTTGATCAAAAATGTATAAACCCTTCAAGTTCAATGGTTTTGTTCTAATTTTCGGTGGTTTCCTGTTATTACAGTGCATTTTCGATGGTTTTATGCTTATTTTCGATGGATTTGTGCTCATTTTTTTTATGGTTTTCTGTTATTACAGTGCCCATTTTCAGGGTTTTCTTTTATTATAGTGCATTTTCGATATTATAGTGCTTTTTTGATGGTTTTGTGCTCATTTTCGGTGATTTTCTATTATTACAGTGCATTTTCGATGGTTTTGTGCTTATGTTCGATGGATTTGTGCTCATTTTCGGTGGTTTTCCGTTATTACAGTGCCTATTTTGGGGGTTTTCTGCTATTATAGTGCATTTTCGATATTACAGTGCTTTTTCGATTGTTTTGTGCTCATTTTCGGTGGTTTTCTGTTATTACAGTACTCATTTTTGGTGATTTTCTATAATAACAGAAAACCACCGAAAATGAGCACAAAGTCATCGAAAAAGCACTGTAATATCGAAAATGCACTATAATAACAGAAAACCTCCGAAAATAGGCATTGTAATAACAGAAAACCACCGAAAATGAGCACAAATCCATCGAAAATAAGCACAAAACCATCGAAAATAATAGGAAACCACTGAAAATATGAACAAAACCATCGAACTTAAGCACTATAACCATCGAAAATAAACTGTAATAACAGAAAATCTCAAAAATGAGCACAAAACCCTAGAAAAAAATCGAAAATGACCACTGTAACCATCGAAAATGGATAAAAAACGTGTAAAACATTTTTCTTCTTCTTCTTCTTCTTCTTCTTCTTCAAAAAGGTTTTGGATAAAATAGAAGGGTTTAGCTCAGTTTATGTTGAAGGGTTTCAGATGAAGTAGAAGGGTTTAGCTCAGTTGCAACGAAGGGGAAAACTTGAGTTGAGCTCAATTTGTGTTGAGGACTTGAAGGTTCGAACGGTGTTGAAGGGGTCTTTGAACATAGATGGGGATATTTTGGAGAGAAAAAAAGAAGGGAAAGAACGCGTTGTACTCAAAACACTGTAGGAGCCTACAAAAATAACTCCCTCAAAGTGGAGCCCAGTTTCGGATTATTTCATAATTGGGAGCCCATTTCCGTACTTTCCTCGTTTGTTAGGTCCTTTTTTGCATTTTTTTTTCTGAACAATGCTAGCTACTTTCTTTTCTTCTAGGATGGAATTTCATCTAGTGATAGCCAGATGAAAAACATCTGGTGATGGTTTGATGTGGGACATGTTGCAAAGTATAGGGGGAAGATATCAAATGGAGAGAAGTCAAAAAACGGCGGGAAAAATGAAATGACTTCTCCCCTTTATTTTGCCACATGTCGGACATCAACCATCACCGGATGGTTTTCTTTTGGCTATCGCCAAATGAAATCCCATCCCTTTTCTTTTGGGTCCTACTTTTGTCTTTCCATGCATTAAATCAAACAAGATGCCCTCCAAGAGCATCCCCAGTAAAACCCACCAATACTTCTGTAAACTTACCATAAGGGAAGGCTACAAATGTCACCCCCTAGAGTTGAACCCAAGTCCTCCCACAAAGGGGAGATAAGTCCTACCAATGGAGCAAATCAGGAGACGAATGATGGCTACTTGATCGAGGTATTTCATAGGGACATTCCGAGATGCTGAAGCATTAGGAATAATTTTTTTTTTTGGGTAATGGAGGTTGTCCCAAAGCCTTCAAGACAAGGACTAGGCCCTTTGGATATTCGTACCAACCCGCTTGAAATTTTTCCTACAAATACCAGGATAAGTTGATGAGTGGGAGTTGAACACACGACCACAGGGAGTAAACCAGGGACGCTAGTGTTGAGTGGCATAATTTTTCATGAGCTTCCAAAGATATAACACATTTCGATTCAATTAGTCAGTTGGTCCAAAATAATAGATGTACAAGACTTTCATTTTCCCATATTTGCCTATTCCTTTATATATAATTAAAAACAAGAAGATGTTCTACAACCATAGCTAAAATAGGTCGCTAATTAGTTTTAGCGATGGTTTTTATCTCCGTGGCTAAAAAAAATGTCATTAAAAGACACTTTTTTAATATATATATATATATATGAGAGAATTTCCTGGAAGCTCCACGTGCCGCTTGCTCCTTCTTCAAGTTGACTGGTAGAAGGTGGTAGCAAAGATTGTCGTTTGTTGATAAGGAAGGGGGGTTCACCCTGTGAAGACACTCCAACGATGAAGTCAGTGTAAGAAGAAGATGAAGTGCAAAAAATGAACACAAAATAGAGGTTGGGAGAGTATGAGTTAGGGCCTTTGCTCTTAGTGGTCTGGTTCTGAGAGTGGAAAAATGGTCGATTTTCAATAGTCCTCTCTTACTGAGGGCCTTAGGGTATTTATAGACTTAGGTGTGTGTCCATTCATGCACATAGATATCCATAGAAGGTCATGCATCCTTCTTTGTGATCATTACAAAATATGTCAAACAAATCTTCTTTCATACGTGCCACACGTGTAAGCCTACTTCTTCTCAGGTCGGTTCGACTGAAAGCGGTTCGAATTTACCAACATTAAATGCTAACTCAAAACTTTTCAACTAACCCATGAGTAAATGGATCGCCTCCTGATACTTACGTTCTTAAAGTTGGTCTCGTCCTCAATTAGAGCACAGGTTCGGCATTCGTCATCATGGGCACGAATTCTAAAATCGTCCTCATGACCACGAGTTCTGACATCATCCTTATGACCACGAGTTCTAAAATGTCCTCATGACCATGAGTTCTGACATCATCCTTATGACCACGAGTTCTAAAATGTCCTCATGACCATGAGTTCTGATATCGTCCTAGAGTGGGATACGGGCTTGTCTCCAATTACGGCATGGACTTAAGCCCCAAAGACTTGTGCATTTCTCAATTTTCTCCATTACAATTTGCCCATTTGCAGTGCTTTGAACGTAGTTCAAAGTATCGAAAATCAAACGAAAATTAATGGCGGGAAATACCTGTCACTTCATGGACAAAGGAACATTTATTGAATATAAAGCGACGCAACAGCTGTCTTAGACGTTTCGCACACGTGACGATCCATCATGTCTATTTAATGCTTGTTAGATTGTCATCATTACTTTTACGGAACTCGAGGCATGTCGATTCATACGACAATTTATTTTCTCACATAAGAGACCATCGTGTCCCTGATAAAACCCACATGTACGGTAGATCTGGGGGGTACATTTTTCATGCCAAGATTTCCCTTCTGGCACGTAGATTCGAATTCTTTTAAAAACCATCTTGCCCTTACGTGTGCGTACGTGTACAACGAATATGAAGGGTATCTTCGTCCTGGCCATTTTGTATTTTCTATAAATGATGAGAGACCAAAGTAAACCCTTCTTCTTCACTTCAACCTTACTGTTATTCTGCCATTTTCAAGACTTCTACTCCAACGGAGCACCTGTGCATTCTTGCCTTCTCATTCTTCTGAAACCCGTAAAGAACTCGGTAAGTTCTTGTTTCTTATACTGTTTTTCTTGATTTTAATCTATCGTCCTTCTTATATTTCTTCTTTTACTTATTTGAGTCTTTCTTGAACCTTGTAACCATGAGGGAGAATGAAGAGGCCAGTAGCTCAGGTAGTGCCCCCCAGTGGGCCTATATCGCGACCTCTCCTAAGACTAGGAACTACCAGAAGCATACCCTTGCCCACTATAGAACCCAATTCCAAATTCCCCCTCAAGTCGAGATTCATTATAAGAGCGATGGTTGGTTAGTAGATCGTCATTCTCGAGTCACTATGGTCCATCTTGCTCAACTGGAGGCTGGTCTCTGGTTCTCTTTTGAGCCCATTGTAGACGACATGTTGTCCGTCCTACAACTTGCCCCAAGGTAGACGCATCCTCATTTTATAAGTACATGTCTATGGTATCCAAGTTTATCAAGGACGGGTACCAAATAGAAATTCGTCACCTCTTTGGCTTTCGACAAATCGTTAAGTGCCCGGGGAGTGATGAAGAAGGACCTTACTTCACTTGGAGTTCCCGTGCTAAAAAATTCCAACTTCATATTGGGCCTGATTGACATGGACCAAAAATGGAAGGCTAAGTGCTTCATTATCTCAGGTGAATGTAGGTCTGAGAGGGCTCGTCTCGTCCCCAACACCTTTCAATCAGGTCGGTTTCGAATGTCATAATACTTTTTTGCCCCCTTTGCTATGTCCTCTGTAGTGTCAATTAATCTTTTCTTTTCTCATGCAGCCCCGTTAAAAGTGCATTTCAAGGACCTTTCCAAAGAGGAAGTCCGTCACTTGAAGGCTATCGCTATTGAGAGAGGAGCGGATTACGGGTCAGGGTCGCTCGTGCTTTTAGACAGACCCTTGCTCTGGCCACAATGCAATCAAGACGGATACAATACTTCGGCCCATCATCCATCCAGGAAACAAATGTTGCCTCCACTGATGCTCAATCTAAGAAGAGGATTGCAACATTGGAAGAGCTTGCGTCCAACAAGAAGAGAAGGGAGGGAAAACCCGCTTAGAAAATGGCAAAGCAGGCACGATTCTTCCTTCGGCTCAGAAAATTGTCTGAGAGCCGACTACTGAGGTGCAACCTACAGTTGTTCGTTAACCAACTGCTCCCATAGTTTCTTCTTCTTCAACTCAGGAGACCAGGGTAGCTGAAGTACTAGGGCATGACTGGACTCCTACTTTCAAGGTCGGGTCATGGTTGCTGACCACGAAGGACTCGGCCATAGATATTGGTTCGAAGGCCATTGCTTGGACCCAAGGATCCATGATCCATGCTTCCAGCTGACTTGGCCACGACCAAGCAGTTGACCAAGGTGGGGCTTGACTCAGTTAATGGCATAGCCCTTGCAATGGTAAGTTCAATCTTCATTTAACCGTTTTATACTCAGTCCTTCCGTATCATAGATTTTTACATGCTCTCTTTTCTCGTTAGCTACACAACACTTATGTGGAGCTATCCGACCATTGTGACCACCTGAGCAACGCGGTGGAAACATGGAAGGCACAATCTGCAGCGGTGGAGATGAAGGCAACCACAAAGAAGACTGTCATGGCCAAGGAACTCCAGGAGGCTCAAACCCTGGAAAATCGGGCCAAATCTGATAATTCTAAGGCACAGTTGAACAAGTCCCGTGAAACTGCCTAAAGGTTGTCAAGCACGGGAAGAAAGCCTTAGAGGTGGCCGATGCGGCCAACATCCATATCACAGAGTTGAAGAACTTGGTTGAGGCTCTGAGCAAGCAACTCGAGGTGGTGGAGATTTCAAAAGAAGCTCAAAAGCTGAAACTCCAGGAGTACTATTAGAAAGAAATGGAGAAGATGGTACTGGAGGATCGGGAGGAGATGAAAAGGGAAGTCATGGAGAGTCTCTGGGAGTCGGGGTGCCTACTTAATACCCCTGCTCGAGACGTCATCCATCTCGAGGAAGAAGGAGAGGCCGAGAGCGAAGCTACCTGTGACGGGGCTCAAGGGCTTGCCCCTGAGCAGCTCGAGATTCCAGCCAATCCCTCTGACTCTACCCAAGTCCTCAAAACTCCTACTGCCGAGACTGCTGCTACCGACGAACTTATCCAATCCTAAGATTTTTTTTTTTTTTTGTAATGAGTGTGAGCATGAGATTTTTCACCCACTTTCACAATTATATGTTTTGACTTGAGTCGCCACCTATTCATTCTTAGGGATAGGTCCCGGGTTTTGTTTGTTTGGATAAGGCAAATGGTCTTTACAGAGTTAGGATAAGCGATTCGATTAAGTCCTGGGGAAGGTATTAGGCACCCCAAGACCTCCGTTTTATAACGGTTACCTACTCCCTAAACTTAAGCCAATTATAATCTCAAAGTTTAATTAAAATGTCCAAAATTTTTAAGTGAGTGCTAATCCAAGAAAAATAGAAAGCTAGATGGCTAGGGTCGAACCCGAGTTGAGTTGCCTACGTACTCACATGGTGAGATCAGACCGAGCGTAGTTCTGGCACATGAGCCCGTGCCGAGGCTAGGGGGGAGTGTGTGTGTGCATAGGATGGTCAAAGGGTCTAGCCTAGAAGACTACGGTTTAGTTGACCGGGGAGGTCAAGTGCACAAGTGTTAAGTCTAACCGCGGTTAGAGGGTATTTATCCATGGTTAGATGAGCTAACCAAAGCTAAGGAGGTCCTACAAGTCTATTTTTGGTCTTTTTATATTTTTTGAGATTTTTGGGGATATTTGAATGTTTTTTATATTTTGGTTATATTTGAATGTTTTTGGTGTTTTAAGATTTTATCATGTTTTTGGTATTTTGAGATTTTATCATGTTTTTGAATTTTCATATAGGTAAGGTTTTGAAAAACTTAACTAAAGTCAAATTTAGTCCAAGAGTTTGGCTAAAAGATTATAGTTTAAGACATAAAGAGGGATGTGCCTCATGAATAGTAAATGGTCTATTACCAACACCTATTTTGTTGGATTGATGTTGATAATAGATCAAATACCATTGTCTTTAGTATGAAACATTTTAAGAATGTCCTCTTTAAGTCCTTACACCATCATTTATCTTAAGTCCTTAAACCATCATCTACCCATTCAACATAGAACATGATAGAAAAATAAAGAAATGAAAGAAAATGAAAACTCATCCTCTCCCTTTTAAGGTGGTTCATTTACACCATTATTAATGATGTAATGTTGCTCTAAAGAATGTTAGGGAGGGGATGAGCTTTCACAAAAAATTCTAGAAAGAGGACTAGAATCTCAAAAGAAAACAAAATGAAAAAGAGAGGTATAGCTTTAGCTTCCACTCTCTATGGGCCTACCCATATCCACACTTGTGGGTACATAAAAAAGAAGAAAATATGTACATGAAAAGGAAAAGTAAAAAAGAGCATCTCCTTGCCTTTGATATGGGGTCCCTCTACACCATTAGATTGGTGTAGAGAGGCCCAACTATGCTTGAGAAATGAGAGATCAAGAAGAGAGAACCAAATAAAAAAAAGATAAAAAAGAAGAGAAAATGAAAGAAAGAGTGCCTACTCCTCCAAGAATTCTCCTTCAATGCTCCAAGGGGTAGGGTTTTAGAATCCACAAAGGAAGAGAGTTAGTGAAGAACTCTAAGCTTTTAGTCTTAGAATTCTTTCCAAACTCTAAACCTTAGTTTCTTCTCCCTTCTTCAAACTCAAGAGAAACACAAGTGGGTGGGAACCTTCTAGGGGTCTTGAGGGATGGATCTAAGGGGCTAAGAGATTGGTATTTATAGGAAAACTAAGAGGTTGGGTTGTGTCTTTTACATGAGGGATAAAAGGAGCTAGTGGGTAAAGACTTGAGTGTTGTAAGGTGAGTTGATAGATTGAGTGTTGTAAGGAGTGTAAGAGAGTGTAAGAGAGTTGGTGGGTTGAGTGAACTATGGGTTATATGGGTATGGGTTGTAGGACATAGGGTGTAAGAGAGGTGTAAGAGAGTAGGTGGGTTGAGTGAACTATGAGTTATATAGGTATGGGTTGATGTAAGAGAGGTGTAAGAGAGTTGGTGGGTTGAGTGAACTATGGGTTATATGGGTATGGGTTGTAGGATATAGGGTAGGTGGATATGGATATGTGGATTAGGTCTTATGGATCATGGGTTATTAGTAGATGGGTCATGGGTTATGATTATTGGACTTTGACTATGACATTTGGGCTTGGGCTATGGAAATAGGCTTAGGCAATTGGGTGATTGGGTATTTGGGCTTGACTACTTGGGTTGGGTAATAAAATTAGGTAATTGAGTTTGATTGAGTTGTCTAGGTATAAGTTTGGTCAAATGGGCTTGGGCCTTGGGTATACCTAGGGCTTACTAAGGTTAGGCTAGGGCTACCTAGGGTTTGGGTTTAGGACTACCTAGGGTTAAGCTTAGGGTTAACTAGGGTCTTAACTAGGGTTTAGTCCTATGGTTAAGGGTTTACCTAGGGTTTGGAACTAGGGTTGATCTAGGGTTTGGACCATAGCTAAATTAATTAACCACGGTTAAGGGGGTGTAAAAATAGGGTGCTGACAATGAGCGTACCCAGTTCTGATGGGCCTTTCTTCTCTTTCTTTCTTTTTCTTTGTATAAAAACTCTCGTCCGTACTCCGTATGTAATGAATGGAATTCATTTGTTTTTCTTCCAAGTATTTAGAGCACTAGGATATTTAGAGCATGGAAACATTACAGAATGAGTCAGTAATTCTTCTAACAATTCTAAGATTCAGTAATATTTCTAATAACATTTTACTTCTAAGTATTTAGAGCACGGAAACATTATAAATGCAAATATACAGAGGATATTTCATTAGGATGAGCCTTAGGTGCCTCGTTATAGGGATACTTGCTCAGATGACATTTCATTAGTATAATTCATACGTGCCCCATGGTGGGTACAGTTGCTCAGATGACAATTCATATGGTTGAGCCATACGTGCCCATGGTGGGTACCTCTCTCAGATGAAAATTCATTTGACATTTCATTTGAATGGGGATGAGATTTCTTCAATATAGAAAAGGAAACAAGTTATTTACATGTCTGCATTTATATTTCTTTCTACTGAAAAACTGTCTTAGATTCATTATATTCCAAGACTTCTATATTGTATTACCTTCTAAATCTTTGAGGTAGCATACTACAGGGCTTCTGAGCCGATCTACGATATATGACCCTTCCCATTTAGGTCTAAGCTTCCCACTATTTATTTCACGAGTCCTCTGAATGATTTTTCACAAGACAAAATCTCTAACATGGAGAGTTCGCTTCTGTACCCTTCTATTGTGGGCCTCTTTGACCTACTGCTGATATCGTTCCATCTGAATGATTGCTTCTTCTCATCGTTTATCTATAAGATCCAAGTGAATAGTCATTAGTTCAGGATTTTTGTCATTTTCATTCTTGTTTGTATTGACCTTTCGCCGAGTACGAATTATTGGCATGCTGATTTCCGTAGGGATCACGGCTTCCATTCCGTATGCTAGAGAAAACGGAGTTTCATTCGTGAGACTCTGTGGCATAGTTCTATAACGCCACAATACATTGTTCAGCTCACTCATCGACTTTCCCTTGGATTCATCCAATATTTTCATCATTGCACTCAATAAACTCTTATTAGCTGTTTGGGCAAGTCCATTCCCTTGAAGATAATAAGGAGACGAGAAGATATGCTTGATCTTGAGTTCTTTACAGAACCATGCTATGATTTTGCCCGTGAACTGCTTCCCGTTATCAGAAATGATGAATTGAGGGATGCCAAACTTACAAATGATATGCTCCCAGAGAAATATCTTCACCTCTAGCTCTCGGATTCTTGTGAGGGGAACGGCTTTAATCCATCGAGAAAAGTAGTCTGTTGCCACTAAAAGAAAAATCATGTTCTCAGGAGCTTTGGGTAGTGGTCCCATGATGTCGAGTCCCCATCGTGCAAATGGCCAAGGCTATGAGACGGTATTGAGCTCTTATGCTGGAGCATGGATCATCTTGGCATGACATTGACATTGGTTGTACTTTAGCACGTATTTCTTGACATCTGCTTGCATATACAGACAGAAATAGCCTTACCCTAGAGTCTGGTGGTTAATAGTTCATCCACTAGAATGAATTCCACAAATTCCTTTGTGGAGTTCATCCAAAATTATTTTGACATTTGACGGATGAACACACTTCAGAAGAGGTCCTCCAAATGATTTTTTATAGAATTTTTCATGCAAGATGGCGTATCATGACGCTTTGTACTTTATTCATCGTGATTCTTTGGAGTCGATAGGGAGGACCCCATCCTTCAAATAAGCCAACAAACCCGTCATTTAGCTCACCACAGTGCTGATGAGACAACTCTCCTATGCTGGCTGTCAGAGCTCGATAGAGGGATTCTCTTTGTACTCTACGAGAACTACCCGAGGCTCGTCGGTTTGCAACATAGAAGTAATATAGGCCAATGTATCAGCATGACTGTTATCATTTCTAGGGACATGCTTGATTTCTACGATGTCGAAAGCCTCACACTAGTCATGAAGGAGTGCAACATAACGGTGCATTATATCATTTCAACACTCATAGACCTCATTCATCTGGTTCACAATGAGTTGAGAATCACAAAATACTCGTAATTTGAAGATGGCCCAAATCTTTTGCACTTTCAAGCCCAAGCAATAATGTCTCATACTCAAACTTGTTGTTCAAAGCGAAGAAGCCTAGACGCATCATTTTTTCAACTTTGATATTCTTTGGGCTAATGAGCATGGCACTGAGCCCTGAACCACTTGCATTGGAAGAGTAGTCCACATATAAGCGTCAATTGCTCCATATTGCCATCTTGTCATGTTCATGACTTCCGTCTTCAACATCGTCTGGGAGCTCGTGACGATCTTGATCTACTTCCAAACCAACATCATCCACAGAAAAGTTGGATAGAAAAATTTTCATGGCTTGCCCCTTCTATGATATCTTTGCTCAATACTGAATATCGAACTCACCGAGTGCAATAGCCCATTTTGACATTTGTCCCACCAACTCAGGTCATTCTAACATAATTTTGAGTGGAAACGCAGTGATGACAACAATAGAGTGTGCTTGAAAGTATGGACAAAACTTTTCAGCAAAAAAATACCAAGGTGAGGCATACCTTTTAAGCTTTCTATAGTTGGACTCCGCCTTGGGAAAGGTTTTACTAGTGAAATAGATTGATTTCTTTGTGCCCTCGCAGCTTCGGATCAACACAGAACCAATTGCTTATTCTGAAATTGATAAATAAAGATACAGTACTTCGTAGGGTTCGGGTACGGAGAGGATGGGGGCAGAGCCCAGATATTCTTTCAAGGCAGTAAAAGCTCGGGAGAATTCCCTTGTCCATCTCAAGATTGAATCTTTGCGCAATAATTTGAAGAGAGGCTTACATCGATCTAAAGATTTTGAATCAATCGATTGAGGATGATAATCCATCTCATCAATTTTTGAATTTCTTTCCTTGTCCTGGGCTCCAGCATGTTGAGTAGAGCAAATATTTGAGCAGGATTGGCCTCACTCTCACGCTGGCTAACCAAATAGCCTAAGAATTTTCCCGAAGTGACGCCAAATATACACTTCTCTGGATTAAACTTGAGATTGAAGGTTCGAAGGATAGAGAAAGGTTTAACCAGATCAGCAGAATGAGTCATCCGTGCTCGACTCTTCACCACGATATCATCAATATAAACTTCAACCATCTTGCCAAATAATGGCCCAAACATCGTCGCCATCAGGTGTTGATAAGTGGCACCAACATTCTTGAGATCGAAAGACATAACTCGGTAACAAAAAAGTCCTCGTTTCGTGATGAAGGTAGTCTTCTCTTGTTCTTCGTTGGCTAGAAGAATCTGGTTATACCCTGAATATCTATCTATGAAAGATAGCATTTTGTGGCCAATAGTAGCATTAATAAGTCTATCTATCCTAGGCAAAGGAAAAGAGTTTTTTGGACATGCTTTATTTACGTTGGTGAAATCAATACAGACTTTGAATTTTCCATTTTTCTTTGGGATTGCTACAACATTTGCTATCCAGTCAGGATATTGAACTTCCCGGATGAACCTGTTTTGGATGAGTTTGTAAATTTCTTTGTTTACTACGTTATGATAGGCAGGGGCAAGTCTTCGTGGCCTTTGCTTCACCGGAGAGATAGTTGGTTAAACATTTAAATGATGGAAAATAACTTCTGAGCTGACCCCCGTCATGTCATCGTGCGCCCAAGCAAAGACGTCAAAATTTTTCTTCAAGAAGCATAGCAGATCTCTCTCTTCGTCCGTCGTCAAGCTCGTCCCGATATGGATTATTTGTGGCATTTCATCCGTCTCCAAGTTAACGACCTTGGTGGGTTCAATAGATTGTCTTTCAACTACTTCAGCCACATTCTCTTCTTCTACCACCCTGCACTGTAATTGCTACTTGATAGAACCGGATGAAGTGAAGGGGCATTTCTGGGATGTCAGTTGATCTCCCCTAATCTCTCGTGGCCCTTCTTGAGTGGGGAACTTCAGCACCTGATAATAAGATGAGGGGACGGCTCTCATCTCGTGCATCTACCATCGCCCAAGAATGGCATTGAAGGGTGATAGAGCGTCGAGGACGCCTCTCCGTCGCCTGATTGTCTTGCTCCCGAAGGCCTTGGTTTTGTCTTGGGTAATTCTGGTTGGGTTGAAAAGGATGCATATCTGGTTGACCTTGTTGTTGTTGAGTTTGATTGGACTGAATGGGGTGCCGACCCGACTGATTTCATTGCTAGTTTTGATTTTGATACACTTCATACGGGCGTCGATCCAACTGATCTCGTTGACTTACATATACTATTCTCTCCTATGGCTCATACCGAAGTGATCTGTCGTCGTCCAAGGAGACATACCTTGGCCTCTTCCCCGAAGTGGATGCTCTATCTACCCTCACCACGGCTTCGATTGCTACACCTCTTGGCCTGATTCAAGACTTGAGGTCATACTTAAGTCGCCCGAATTTAGCGGACCAACAATTCATCCAGACATCAAGGACACTCGAAAGCAATGGATTCGTACATCCTGGAGCCGATTGGCAGTGCATTCTTGAATGTCACAATGCTGCTTCCATCTTCAACTTCATCATGTTCAGGGCTTCCTTATTGAATCGTTGGACGAAGTCTCTGAGAGATTCTGTGGACTTCATCTTCAAGGCGAATAGTGAGTCTACATCTACCTTCTTCTTCCTGTTAGATATATCACAATCAATAAAGACTAGCCTTAGTCCTGCCATATCTCTTATTGACCCGAAGGGCAGATTACGGAACCATCTTGTAAGGTCATATTTTGTATTGGCTTAATTCTAATGTCAAAATGATGTCAATGTAAGTCTAGTGTCGCTGTTCCTCTGGTTGATGAAGATTGATGAAGATGAAACTCGAAAGACCCGAGAGAAGTACATTCCAGCTTCAAGCTTCGCTCTCACTCTTAGGATGGTAAGTGACCTAGATACCTAGTGGTTACCATAGGTGGAATTGACTTAGAACACCTCAAGCATATACCCTAGGTGATTAGAAATTGATTCATGTAATCTTAATAGCCTTTGGATGGTCTTTATATGGTATTGGATGGTGTATCAGGGGTGGCAGTGCAAAATATTTGAAATTTTGCATAGGTCGTTCGAACGCCCATCCTGGCCGTTCGAACACACAAGAACAGCCAGCTAACCGTTCAAACGGGCATTATAAATTCATAAACAGTAGCTTGTCTGGCCCCCCGTTTTTAACATTTTTCATCCAATTCCAAGGCTGTTCGAACTCTCCTCATGGCCGTTCGAACGGACCTCATATTTTTAGTTTTTAAAAACATCTGAACTCTGTTTTGGAAAGTGTTATTATCTTGGTTATTTATTGGATGATCTTTTAGCTCATTCTAAGGAATTAGAAAGAGAATTTAGAGACTACTCTAAAGATTTTAGGCTTCTTCAATCCCCACTTGATGGATACCTTTAGTTCTCCTCTCTCATGCTCTAGTTGATGCAAGATTGGATTGTTTTATCTTGAGTTACATCGGTTGATCTTCATTGTTGTTAGAGATCCCACTGGATCTGTATTTTGTTCCTTCATATAAGTTTGAACTCTGTGTGAGTGTTGGTTGGCGTTGCCAAAGCCATCGAGGACGGAGATCAATCGTTGGATCGTGGATTGAAACTTTGAGAAAAGTTGGCCCGTGAGGAGCCAGAGCTGTTGTTGCAGAGATCGAACGAGGAGTTCGTGGTTGTTCTACAAGACAGAGAATTTGTATCGAGGAACAGTGTTTGGTGTCCGGTTGGGTAAGATTTGGTCTTGTGTCTAACAAGGTATTCTCATAGTGGATTTTATGCCGGAGGTCCCATGGTTTTTCCTGGAATGGTTTTCCATGTAAAAATCTTTTGTGTTGTGGATTTTTTGCTTTGTTTACCATAACTCTATTGTTAATCGATAAATTAAAAATTGGTAGACATTGCTAGGAAGACCTATTCACCCCCCCTGTAGGTCAAAGGAATCATTGAACAAAGATATTTCAATGGATATCAGAGCGGGTTTACTCATAAGGCTAAACCCTTAAGTGTGATCTTTTCAAAAAGTCTTTGATCAATGACTACTCTAAGAGAGGGTAGTTATGTATCTCGTCCTCCTCTATTTGATGGAAATAACTATGCTTATTGGAAAACTCAAATAAGAGTCTTTCTAAAATCCATAGACGAGAGAATTTAGATGTCTATTGTTAATGGGTAAATTGCACCCACAAATATTATCGGTGATGTAGAGCCCCGGACCTTTTCACATTTAATGCATGACACTTTAGTTGCCATTTTGCCTTTAAAGAGGTATAATAAATAAATAAGGAAGAAATTGGAAATTTTGAAACGTCAGAAATGTTTCTTTTCGAAGTACGAACCCAACGCAAGTTGAATCGTCAAAATCGGACGAACGAGTCAAAAAATATGGCCAAAACAGTCTGGACCTGCAGGCAATCGTAGCTCGGAAGGCACTAAGGACGTAGCTCGGAAGGCACTAAGGGCGTAGCTCGGAAGGCGCTAAGGACGTAGCTCTAGCACAACGTGTTCAGCACTGTTCACAGCACAACGTGTTTGGCACTGTTCACAGCACAACGTGTTCAGCACTATTCACAGCACGTGTTTGGCACTATTCACAGCTCAACTTGTTCAGTACTCGCGTTTTTGCAGAAACTTCAGTAAGGGTATTATAGTCTTTTGGTCGGTTTACTCTTACCTTAAGAGTTTAACCCGAGCCTTTAGGGCATCATTCAACACTTAGAGAGTTTGAGAGAATAGGGGAAAGGGGAGAAGGCGATTCCAACCTAGGGTTTCCATTTTAGAGAGAAATCAAGGGGTTTGTGAACCCACACTCCACTCAAGCCCATTTTTCTTCAAGATCAAGGCACAAACTCGTGAGGAGCATCTCCTCAAGCTAGGGCAGCAACTCACGTTTGTTTTTGGAAGGGGATTTCTTCCTCACTTGATCAAGGTCGGTACTTCTTGCTACCCTCCTAGTTATAGTTTCTCTTTTCCCTTTATTTTCCTTTGTTTTCCTTCATTTACACATGTATTATGAGATGGGTTGTGAATGGTGAATGAGAATGGTGAATGGAGATGAATGTGGGCGATTGGATGCCGTGTGTATTGATGTGATGGATGAGCGGGGAGGGCATTGTACCCAAAATGAACATACATATGTGATGTGAGTAAAACCCACCTAGAAAAGCATGATTTAGGTTTAAATGAGTAATGAATAATGAACACACCATGTTTGATGAAATGCCAAGGTGAATAAAGTGAGTTGTAAATTAGGAAATGCATGCCAAATAAATTATGGATATTGCTAGGGCCTATGATAGTGTGTTTTCTTGCTTTCCCTAAATGAGGTGAATATTACATTGCTAAATCATTGATGTTATATGTGTTGTGAATTACCCAAATGTCATATTTAAATTTAAATGCAAGTATGTACACGATTCCCACGAGCACGGCATGCATGACATGATTTATCAAGGTTTTCAAGAACATGGTTAGAGGTGGGACATACCCTACGGTATGTTTTACCTCGCTTTTCACAAGAAAACAAGAACCAACATTCCACGAGGGGTCTCCCCTCACTCACAAGTGCATATCATGAAGAAGGGCCTCCCTTCCCTCGCAAGTACATACATATCATGAAGAAGGGTCTCCCTGCCCTCGCAAGTGCATTGCATAAAGAAGGGTCTCCCTTCCCTCTCAAGGCATCTCTCAAGCGCATCTCACAAGGATATCTCATAAGTGTATCTCACAAGTTACATGATCACAAGCAAGCACGCATGACATGCATGACATGACACGTACGACACGTTCGACAAGATCAAGTAAGACAAACACGACAAACTTTCAAGTACGAAAAGATATTTCAAGCCAAGTCAAGTGCACGATGTTTTCAAGAGGTTTTATCGGCTTTCTACGAAATACAAGCATGATCATAAATTGCTTTACTTCCTTGTATGATATAAATTGTTCATGTTCTATATATGCAACTTGCTTCCTACTCTATGTATGCTATCTGTATACTATGACTGTTGGTTAGTATTTAGTACCCGCTGAGTATTCCATGCTCAGCCGTACTTCTTATGTCGGCAGGTTTTGAGGGAGCTGCTGCTCCATTTGATGTTTGTGCTCCTGGTCCATGGGTGGAAGAGGAGTACGTCGAGGAACCTTTGGAGGAAACTCCCGTAGAGGGTTATCAGTAGGTGGTGTTAGATTCTGAGTGGATTAGCTGTGGGTGAGCATGAGTGATTATATCCATGTATTTTGGCGGGTCTGTCCGCACTTTCTTTTGGATTCCTTGTGTGTAAACTTGGATTCGTATATACATAGAGGTTTGTTTAGACTTCCGCTGTGCTATGTTAGAGTATGTTTCTGCTGTTTATATCCTCTTTTGTATATGCTCTGTGGGTTTTTGCAGGTTGGTTTGTCAAGCAAGTCATGTAAGCCATGATTAGTCGTCCAAAGTTCACTCTAACTCCTAGGGTGGGTTTTGGGTTGCGACAGAAGTGGTATCAGAGCTTAGGCTTTAGGTCTCTAGGGTCACTTAGAATCTTATACCACGGCTTGACAAGAGCATATGTTAGGAAACAAGTTAGGAAGGAAGTGAGTCGGAGCGAGTCTGGTTCCAAGTTTAAGACTAAACTTTAGTCTTAGTCTAAAATGGTTGCTTTAACCAAGTACGGTCCTAGGTACGCTAGAACACTAAAGTATAAGTATAATGTGATGAATACTCTGATGAATTGATGTGATGTATATTAGTATTATACAATTAATACAAATTGAATTATTGTGAAATGACATTGAAATAAACTGTGGTTTCAAGTTAGACTCATGTAGTGTTATTATTCTCAGGACTTTAGTCGTGAGACGGAACACACGGGGTCGTGGACCACATACCAGAGCTTCCTCTTCTTTACGGGATGAGGATGAGCAGCCGGACCTCTCTCAGGTCTTAGGCTCTATTGCTGAGACACTCGCCATACTGGCGGCCCGGGAGGCTATACCATCATCGGCAGCACCTACTCCACCGCCCGCAGCTCCAGTACATCGTACCGCTGGAGTTGAGGCATTCAGGAGATTGAGGCCTCCACCCTTCTATGGGAGTGTGGACCCTCTTGCTGCGGAGGCATGGATCCTCCAGATGGAGAAGATCTTTGCGGTCCTCTCGCCTACAGAGGAGGATAGAGTAGCATGGGCAGTTTTCATGCTAGAAGGTGAAGCCTACCATTGGTGGTTGTCCGCATTGAGGACGCGAGATTTGACCATGCAGGGTCAACCTTGGACTTGGGAGGAGTTTAAGGATACGTTCTATAAGAAGTATTTCCCGGTTGGAGCTCGGGAAAAGAAAGAGAGAGAATTCATCAACCTTGAGCAAGGTTCGATGTCTGTGGCCGCTTATGAGGCCAAGTTCTCGGAGCTATCACGCTTTGCGACACATATGATTGCCACCGAGGCAATGAAGGCGAGGAGGTTTGAGCAAGGACTCAAGGATGTCATCATGGAGAAAGTATCGGTCTTTAGGCACGCCACTTACGTTGAAGTGGTGGATAAAGCCTTGTTGGTTGAGACCAACTCTGAGGCGGTGTCCAAGAAGAGGGAATTGACGAGAGGCCAATCCAGTAGTTCAGCACCTCTAGAGAGGCGGGCTCGTACTGGCCCTTATCAGTATACTTGGCCAGCACCACCGATGAGGCCATCTTATGCGCCTCCAGCTCCACGGCAGTATGTGCCTCAAGCACCGCGACCTCAGGCTCTTCCGGCCCCACGGCCTGTTGCACCTCAGACGATGAGGTATGCTCCACCTCCGGCCCCTCTGACTTATACACACGAGGTCTGCACTTCATGCGATCGAAGGCACCTGGCAGGAGATTTCCGAAGAGCATCGGGTGGATGTTTTCATTGTGGTCGCCAGGGCCATATGATCAGGGATTGCCCCAGTCGGCATTTACCAGGCCAATCTCAGGGGATTAGGCCACCAGCACGCCCAGCAGGATAATATCAAGCGTCATCTCAGACTACCCGGTCTATACCTCAGTCTCGCCAGGTAAACCAGGGGCGAGTTTTTGCCTTGACAGAGGGTGATGCACTTGCATCTGACGATGTGGTGCAAGGTACGCGTTTGGAGTTATTTTCCTTATTCGTGATTGTTTTGTTATGTTTTATTCCTTGTGTATGTACTTGGTATGCTATATATATATATACCTATGTGTATACACTGTTGATGCTTGAATTGACGTAACTAGCTAAAATTTCAGGAACCCTACTAGTCAATGAGTGTTTGGCTCGAGTGTTGATTGATACCGGGTCTACTCATTCGTTTGTCTCGCCGAGTTTTTCAGAAGGCTTTTCTGTAGAGCCAAGTCAGCTAGAACCGGAGTTAGCCATTTCGACTCCTCTCGGCAAAACAGTATTGGCAGATAAAGTGTATAGAAATAGCGTGGTCCAAGTTGGAAGCCACGAGTTGGCGGTTGATCTCATCGTCCTTGGATTCCAAGACTTTGATGTTATATTGGGAATGGATTGGTTAGCGGCACATCACGGGCATGTAGCTTGCTTTGAGAAAATGGTACTCTTCAAGCCAGTAGAAGGGAAACCATTCCACTTTCGTGGGTTGAAAAGTAGAGATATTGCTCGTTTTGCGGCGTTGAGCTTAGCTAACCCCGAGGCAAAGGACTCATCGACTATTCCGGTTGTGAGTGAATTCTTGGATGTGTTTCCAGAGGAGTTGCCGGGATTGCCTCCAGATAGGGAGATTGAGTTTGTGATCGAGCTTGCACCAGGCACAGCTCCTGTTTTCAGGGCTCCATATAGAATGGTCCCTATTGAACTCAAGGAGTTAAAGACCCAATTGGAAGAATTACAAGGTCTTGGTTTCATTCGACCAAGTGTCTCACCGTGGGGTGCCCCGGTGTTGTTTGTTAAAAAGAAAGATGGCTCGATGCGAATGTGCGTCGATTACAGGCAATTGAACAAAGTCACTATAAAGAATAGGTATCCCTTGCCTAGGATTGATGACTTGTTCGATCAGTTGAAGGGAGCGAGATTTTTCTCGAAGATAGACCTTCGATCGGGTTATCACCAGTTGAAGATTAAGGTGGAAGATGTTCCCAAAACTGCTTTCAGACTCGGTATGGACACTACGAGTTCTTGGTGATGCCTTTTGGACTCACGAACGCGCCGGCAGCCTTTTTGGATTTGATGAACCGGTTGTTCCGGCCATATCTTGATAGGTGTGTGATTGTATTTGTTGATGACATTTTGGTCTATTCCCAGACACGGGAAGATCACACACGCGACCTATGCCTTGCTTTGGAAATGCTAAGAGAGCACAAGCTATACGCCAAACTTAGCAAGTGTGAGTTTTGGTTGGAAGAGGTGGCATTCCTAGGCCACATTGTTTCTGCAGAAGGTATCTCGGTATATCCAAAGAAGATCGAAGCAATTATGAGTTGGGCGAGGCCCAAGAGTGTTACCGAGATACGCAGCTTTCTTGGGTTGGCAGGCTACTACAGGAGATTTGTAGAGGGTTTCTCTAGCCTTGCAGCACCGCTCACTTACCTGACAAGGAAGAACGCCAAGTTTGTATGGAGTGATAAGTGCGAGATCAGTTTCACGGAACTGAAGAAAAGGCTTACTACAGCCCCTGTCCTTACTGTGCCATCTGGACCTTATGGGTATGAGGTGTATAGTGATGCCTCACACGTTGGACTTGGGTGTGTACTCATGCAGCACAAGAAAGTCATTGCCTATGCATTAAGGCAATTGAAGGAGCATGAGAAGAATTATCCCACGCACGACTTGGAGCTTGCGGCGGTCGTGTTTGCACTTAAGATTTGGCGTCATTACCTTTATGGGGTCGAGTTCTATCTGTTCACCGATCACAAGAGTCTCAAGTATCTCTTTTCCCAAAAGGAACTGAATCTAAGGCAACGGCGTTGGATGGAATTTTTGAAAGACTATGATTGTACCATTCAATACCACCCGGGTAAAGCAAATGTAGTGGCTGATGCTTTGAGTAGAAGACCTCCAGGATTATTAGCATGCATGTTGGTGCAAGAATGGAAGCTACTTGAAGACTTGGCAAATCTAGACATTAGTGTGAATGACTCTGTTCGTGGTCCTATCTTGGCAAATGTCACGGTTCGGCCATACATTATAGATTTGATCCAAGAATACCAAGCCACGGATGCTGAATTGTTGGCTTATCGGGACAAGGAAGTTGCTAAGGGTAGTGAAGACTTCTCTCTCACTAGTCGGGGTGCTATCACATTCAAGGGAAGGCTGTGCGTCCCAGCCAATGCAGATCTTCGAAGAGAGATTTTGGATGAAGCACACCGTTCGAAGTACACAGTGCATCCAGGGGGTACAAAGATGTACCGGAACCTCAAGAGTCACTTTTGGTGGCGGAATATGAAGAGGGAGGTTGCGGAATATGTAGCACGGTGCTTGGTGTGTCAACAGGTAAAAGCAGAACACATGAGGCCCGCAGGTCTATTACAGTCCCTTCCGATTCCCGAGTGGAAATGGGAGAACATATCCATGGATTTCATAGTTGGCTTGCCAAAGACGGCAAGGGGCTCAGATGCGATATGGGTAGTAGTGGATCGTTTGACGAAGTCCGCTCACTTCTTACCTTACCGAACTACTTTCAACTCTAGTCAGTTAGCCGCTTTGTACATCAAGGAAGTGGTGAGGTTTCACGGAGTGCCCGTTAGTATTGTGTCAGATCGGGATCCAAGATTCACATCACGATTCTGGAAAAGCTTCCAGGAGGCTATGGGTTCCCGACTTGATTTCAGCACCACTTTTCATCCACAGACTGATGGACAAACCGAGAGAGTGAACCAAGTCATTAAAGACATGCTTCGGGCTTGTATGTTGGATTTCAGAGGCAGTTGGGAAGAGCACTTGCCTTTGGTTGAATTTGCCTATAATAACAGCTATCAGGCAAGTATCCAAATGGCACCATTTGAGGCCTTGTATGGGCGAAGTTGTAGGTCTCCTCTCTATTGGGATGAGGTAGGAGAAAGGAAAGTACTTGGTCCGGAGTTGATTGAGCAAACTGCAGGCACAGTTAAGATCATTCGGGATCGATTGAAAGCCGCTCACGATCGCCAGAAAAGTTATACGGACACGCGCCGTAGGGACTTGGAATTTCAAGTAGGGGATCAAGTTTTTGTGAAATTATCTCCTAGCAAAGGGATCATGAGATTTGGAAAGCGAGGCAAGCTCAGTCCTCGGTATGTTGGGCCTTTTGAGATTATCACACGAGTTGGTGAGGTTGCTTACACGGTAGCTCTCCCACCTCACATGGCCGCAGTTCACAATGTTTTCCATATGTCTATGCTTCGGAAGTACATTACGGATCCTACCATGTCATAGACTTGGAACCATTGGAGATTCGAGAGGACCTCACCTTGATTGAAAAGCCGGTTCAGATTTTGGATCGAAGAGATCAGGTGCTTCGCAACAAGACAATCCCTTTGGTTCTTGTGCAATGGCAACACCATGCTCGGGAAGAAGCTACATGGGAGCGTGAAGCCGAAGTCAAAGCAAAGTACCCAGAATTAATTGAATGAGTTTTTGTATAAGTTTGTATATGACTTGTAATTTTCTTTTTGGTTTGTAATGCAAGTAGCATCTAAATTTCGAGGATGAAATTTTTTTTAAGGGGGGGAGGATGTAGAGCCCCAGACCTTTTCACATTTAATGCATGACACTTTAGTTGCCATTTTACCTTTAAAGAGGTATAATAAATAAATAAGGAAGAAATTGGAAATTTTGAAACGTTAGAAATGTTTCTTTTCGAAGTACGAACCCAACGCAAGTTGAATCGTCAAAATCGGACGAACGAGTCAAAAGATATGGCCAAAACAGTCTGGACCTGCAGGCAATCGTAGCTCGGAAGGCACTAAGGACGTAGCTCGGAAGGCACTAAGGGCGTAGCTCGGAAGGCGCTAAGGACGTAGCTCTAGCTCTGACAACGAGTACGTTGTACAGCTCACAACGTGTACGTTGTGCATCCGTTGTGCAACAGACAACGGGTACGTCGTGAAGCAAAAAACGTGTACGTTGTACAGCAAACAACGAGCACGTTGTACATAAAACAACGGACAACGTGTTCGGCACTATTCACAGCACAACGTGTTTGGCACTGTTCACAGCACAACGTGTTCAGCACTGTTCACAGCACAACGTGTTTGGCACTGTTCACAGCACAACGTGTTCAGCACTGTTCACAGCACAACGTGTTTGGCACTGTTCACAGCACTGTTCACAGCACAACGTGTTTGGCACTGTTCACAGCACAACGTGTTCAGCACTGTTCACAGCACAACGTGTTCGGCACTGTTCATAGCACAACGTGTTCGGCACTGTTCACAGCACAACGTGTTCAGCACTGTTCACAGCACAATGTGTTTGGCACTGTTCACAGCACAACGTGTTCGGCACTATTCACAGCACGTGTTTGGCACTATTCATAGCTCAACGTGTTCAGTACTCGCGTTTTTGCAGAAACTTCAGTAAGGGTATTATAGTCTTTTGGTCGGTTTACTCTTACCTTAAGAGTTTAACCCGAGCCTTTAGGGCATCATTCAACACTTAGAGAGTTTGAGAGAATAGGGGAAAGGGGAGAAGGCGATTCCATCCTAGGGTTTCCATTTTAGAGAGAAATCAAGGGGTTTGTGAACCCACACTCCACTCAAGCCCATTTTTCTTCAAGATCAAGGCACAAACTCGTGAGGAGCATCTCCTCAAGCTAGGGCAGCAACTCACGGTTGTTTTTGGAAGGGGATTTCTTCCTCACTTGATCAAGGTCGGTACTTCTTGCTACCCTCCTAGTTATAGTTTCTCTTTTCCCTTTATTTCCCTTTGTTTTCCTTCATTTACACATGTATTATGAGATGGGTTGTGAATGGTGAATGAGAATGGTGAATGGAGATGAATGTGGGCGATTGGATGCCGTGTGTATTGATGTGATGGATGAACGGGGAGGGCATTGTACCCAAAATGAACATACATATGTGATGTGAGTAAAACCCACCTAGAAAAGCATGATTTAGGTTTAAATGAGTAATGAATAATGAACACACCATGTTTGATGAAATGCCAAGGTGAATAAAGTGAGTTGTAAATTAGGAAATGCATGCCAAATAAATTATGGATATTGCTAGGGCCTATGATAGTGTGTTTTCTTGCTTTCCCTAAATGAGGTGAATATTACATTGCTAAATCATTGATGTTATATGTGTTGTGAATTACCCAAATGTCATATTTAAATTTAAATGCAAGTATGTACACGATTCCCACGAGCACGGCATGCATGACATGATTTATCGAGGTTTTCAAGAATATGGTTAGAGGTGGGACATACCCTACGGTATGTTTTACCTCGCTTTTCACAAGAAAACAAGAACCAACATTCCACGAGGGGTCTCCCCTCACTCACAAGTGCATATCATGAAGAAGGGCCTCCCTTCCCTCGCAAGTACATACATATCATGAAGAAGGGTCTCCCTTCCCTCGCAAGTGCATTGCATAAAGAAGGGTCTCCCTTCCCTCTCAAGGCATCTCTCAAGCGCATCTCACAAGGATATCTCATAAGTGTATCTCACAAGTTACATGATCACAAACAAGCACGCATGACATGACACGTACGACACGCTCGACAAGATCAAGTAAGACAAACACGACAAGCTTTCAAGTACGAAAAGATATTTCAAGCTAAGTCAAGTGCACGATGTTTTCAAGAGGTTTTATCGGCTTTCTACGAAATACAAGCATGATTATAAATTGCTTTACTTCCTTGTATGATATAAATTGTTCCTGTTCTATATATGCAACTTGCTTCCTACTCTATGTATGCTATCTGTATACTATGACTGTTGGTTAGTATTTAGTACCCGCTGAGTATTCCATGCTCAGCCGTACTTCTTATGTCGGCAGGTTTTGAGGGAGCTGCTGCTCCATTTGATGTTTGTGCTCCTGGTCCATGGGTGGAAGAGGAGTACGTCGAGGAACCTTTGGAGGAACCTCCCGTAGAGGATTATCAGTAGGTGGTGTTAGATTCTGAGTGGATTAGCTGTGGGTGAGCATGAGTGATTATATCCATGTATTTTGGCGGGTCTGTCCGCACTTTCTTTTGGATTCCTTGTGTGTAAACTTGGATTCGTATATACATAGAGGTTTGTTTAGACTTCCGCTATGCTATGTTAGAGTATGTTTCCGCTGTTTATATCCTCTATTGTATATGCTCTGTGGGTTTTTGCAGGTTGGTTTGTCAAGCAAGTCATGTAAGCCATGATTAGTCGTCCAAAGTTCACTCTAACTCCTAGGGTGGGTTTTGGGTCGCGACAGGTGATATGACAATCACTGAAGACTCCAAAGAATGGTCCAGGGATGAGCTTGAGAATAGTGGTTGGAATACCAAAGGTCTCAATGCGATCTTTACTACAATTACAGCTGAGGGGGCTTGGGATATTCTTGAGATTACCTATGAGGGTACCACTATTGTAAAGATCTTAAAGCTTCAAATGTTCACAACTAAATTTGAAAACTAAAGATGGAAGACAATGACGCATTTGACGAATTATATGCTAAACTCAGTGACATTGTTAATTCTAGTTTTAATTTGGGTGAAAAGTTAAGTGAGTCTAAAATTGTGAGAAAAATCCATAGAAGAGAGTAAGAATGCTGATTCTCTCAAGATTAATGAATTGGTGGGGTCCCTCCAAACCTTTGAGCTCAATCTGAGGTCATCCAAGAAAAATAAAACTCTAGCCTTGAAATTTGTCAAGGAAACCTTGGATGAAGATGACAGTGACTCTCGTGGCATCCAATGCTATGAATGCAAAGGATATGGTCACATCTCACTTGATTGCCCTAGTAATTAGAAAAGTAAGGGTAAAGTGATGAATGCCACATGAGATGATAGTGAGGCTAAAAGTGAACACTCTGATAGTTCTTCCTCGAGTGGAGAATCTACAAATCACATGGACTTCACTGTTTCCATATCTGAGATTGTTGAGTCTCCTCCATTGGTTAATGAGAAGGAGAAAAGTGATGATGACCATGAGAATAACACCAGTGAGGATGTTGAAAAGAGTCAAAGTGACTCTAAAACAAATGAGGATATGGATTCAACTTATCAAAAGTTGTATTCTGAAAGCCTAAAGCTGAAGAAAGCAAAAATCTCTTTGAATAAAAAACTGAAACTAATTCAACTTGAAAGAGTTGATTACAAACTAGAAGCAGAAGGGAAGAGTGCTCGTCTCTCAGCTTGAAAGAGAAAATGCTAATTTTTTGGATAAAATAGAGTGTCTTAAAGAAGAAAATATTGCATTGATCGAGTGAGTCAAAGTTTTAGAAAAAGACACCTCTAGGAATGAAATTGAAGAATCCAAGACTCTTATTTCAGAATTGGAGATTGAGAGAGATAACCTTATTGAGAAGGTTAGGTTTTTGGAGATGAAATTTCTGAATACCCTTAAAGTGAAGGATGGTTTAGCTAAGAAAGTAACCGAATTTGAGAAAGAAGCTAGATTGGTTATTAATTCTCAAATCCTGGATGGATTGGCTAGGATGCAACGTTCAGCAATTAGCATGACTGGCATAGGGCATTCTAATAGGCCACCAATTTACATGAACGTTGGTACCATGGTATCTGCTACTTTTGAGCCAATTCATGCTAATCCAAGCCATGATGATCCTTCTACCTCAGCCCCTAAAGAGAGAATTCCATAAACGAATTTTCAACCAAATGGGAATTCATCTCGTCCTCAATTATACCAACACTTTGTTGCTACTAGTTGTGGAAAAAATTCTACTTTTGATGAAGCAAAGAGGACTCATGTTCATGCTCCTACAAGTAGCTCTCCTCCTCCTAGATTCATTCCCACTTGCTTTCAGTGTGGAGTGAAAGGTCACACAAGACCTCGATGTCCCGCTTTTAGGAGAAATCCCCGAAATGGTTCATGGAATCAACATTCAATTCATGGAAATCTCCAAAGGCAAATTCAAGCATTTTTTGAAAAGTCTAGAAGTTTGAGTAAAGAAGTGATGAAAATAGCTCAACTATCTAGACTTGGTATGGACACTTCCAATGCTAATCATGAGGAATGCAACAGGGTAGACCAAAAGGCTAGAGCTCTCCAAAGAAGAAGAGATAATGGGAAGAAGAAGGTCACCTTCACATCTTCTCATGAAATGGATAAAGACTAAATGATCAACAGAAAGACAAAATCCATATATGTGAGAAAGGATGACCTTAGAAGCCTTACCTCCCGCACCTCCTTGAAATTTCAAAATCCCATTAGGTGTGAGGGAGAGTGATTGTGTGTTGCTTGATAGACTAGGTTGTTCTTCATGCCTATTATGTCGTAGTGCTATCTATGTGATGTATATTAGTAGGTTTTGCATTTTCTTATTTGTTTTACTCTTTGAGTTTGTTTTTAATTGATTAAAAGGAAAAACTCCAAAAAGATTTTGTGTTTCTTTTAGACATGCTATTTTTCCTTCATATATTGAAAAATCAAAAAACATTGAAAAATCAAAAAATTCAAAAAGAGGTTGCTTGGGCTTACTCTCCTATCATATTGTGCATGTTTCAATTTCCTTGTATTCATAATTCTTATTTCATGCCAAGGTAAAAATATTGAATAGGATTGAGTTCATGCGGATATTATACATTTCAAAGTCTTTTGGAAAATTGAAAAAATAGACAAGGCTTCTAAATCACAGTTAGAGTTGGTTAAACAATGTTGCTAAAGTGTCATGCACATATACTCTGACTTACTCTAGAAGATGGTCTAAATTCTTAAGTAAAGGTAATGCTATTATTCATGATGATCTTTTTGGTTGACCAAATCTGGATTGATCATTATATTAATATCTTATTTACTTGTGCCCTTGCTTTAAAAAAAAGATTGAGACAATGGAAAGGGCTACCTCTGGGATAGTGTAAAAGTCATTATTGGATCCAAACAGTATGTAATGACTACCTATGTGGACAATAGTTATTTATTTGGGTTGCTAGTGTGAAAGCCCCTCTGCCAATAGCTAGGGCTACCTACCTAATCAGTGTGAAAACCTTCATTGCAAAAAAAATTTTAAAAAGTCAAGAAAAGAACTCCAAAAGACTATGTTTGTCATGAAAAGAAAAGACAAATTACATTAAAGATGAATAAGGGTGAAAATTAGAATATGTTCTTTGAATGTTAAAATTCAGGATTTAACAGGTTTGACTCCTAGTGTATGAGTCACCTTGAGTCTCTGAAATGCAATAATGTCATAACCTTAACCATGGGTTGAAACCTCTAAAAGAGTCAAGTCAGAAACCTTACTACACACACTATGCTTCAAAGTGAAACTTTCGCTAAATGTATCTTGGTTGTTGTGTTTGTTATTGATCGCCCATGTGACTAATATAGGTGGACATATCCTCAGTTAATCAAAACTTAATGATATCAAATCTTAGGTGAACAATCTTTTGACTCCTTAGAAATTGGTGCATACATATGTGATTGTAATGTAGCTAAATGCATGCTTGTTTTAAGGGGGAGTTTCTGCTTTTGACTAATTTGAAATTGGGCTTAATTGTGCTTTACAAATGAATATTGATTTCAAATGGTCTTGAATTAAAGGGGAGTTGCATGTTTCAAAACTTGCTATATCTTTTATGCTTTCAGGCTTATAATTTCATTCTAGAGTTAGTTTTGATTTCTATGGGAGATTAAATTTGTCATGAATTGAGGGGGGAGAGTTTTTAAAATGTGAAAAATCAGAGTTTTCCTGTCTGGGGGTTCAAACGGACTGCCAACCGTTTCTTGCCGTTCAAACGACCTTAATGGGTGTTCAAATGCCCAGCGTGGTTTTTGTATAAAACCCTCGATATGCCTTCATTTGTTCTTGCCAGTTCGAAAGCACTCCAAATTGAAGCTAGGGCTCTAAAAATTTCTCTCCATTTTGAGGTAATCCATTGATCTAATCTTGAAAGTTTCATTATTTGATTGAAATTTCTCATTCCTCGTCATGTTTACCCTCATTCTCATATGAGTTTTGGTTCTCCTCATGGCAAGCTCCTCATGGAGAAAGAATACTGACAAATCACCTTCCCCATCACTCTCCTCATTCCATTCCTCCGAATCTGACTCAAAGAATGAGAGTGACTCTTATTCTGGACCTCCTTTCACTCGAGGTCTGGGGATTGTGATCTAAGAACCTTCAGCCTCTCGAACTAATAGGGCCAGATCCATTGCTCCTACTAGAAACGAAAAGGCAACCACTAAGCCTAAAGCCACATCAAAGGTTGCTCCCAATAAAAATGCTAAAAGGGCCAAGCATACCCCTCTTCTGAAGGCCGTAGGTTTAGATCCCCAACTGCAGCCTATAGGTTCGAGCACTATTTTGAGCACCATGCTGTGATCCTTGAGCGTTTGGTTCGCCTTCGCAACTTTACCCATACCGATCTTTCTCGTATTATCCAATCGAGAGGGTGGTAGGGAGTTCTTGCTCTATCAGGGCAGTGCCCTTTGATCCTGATTCGGAAATTTCATTCGAACATTGAAAAGGATGACCTAGTTCACTACTGAGGTCTGAGGCATCCTTATTGAGGTCACTCCAGGCTTCATTACCAGACTTTTATCCATTCCTCAGGTTCCCGATGCTTATTTTCCATATCATTATCGGACTGATCGTCATGGGCATCATATGGATGAGATCGCTGCCATGATTTGCGGTTCTCAGACTCCATGGCTTGTTACTCATTTGTTGCAAAGTAGGTTGATCCGTAATGCTAGGATTCTACATCTCTTGATGTATTCTAACCTCCATCCTAGAGGTCATACCACTGACATCAGTTCTGATCGAGCTTGCTTTCTCCATGCCCTACTCACTGATGAGCCTATTGATCTTGCTTCTCATATTATTGAATTGATGATTCATGCATCCCGCCTCAGTACTGGTACTGACGGCTTTCCATTTGGCATCTTGATCCGAAGTATACTTGCCTCTCATGGCATCCACCACTCAGCCAACGACTTGATTAGTATGTCTAAAGGTCCTCTCACAGCAAAGGCCTTAACCAGTAGTCTAGCTTATGCTGCTGATCGTTCTACACCCATACTCGAGGAGAGACATGCACAACATCCTCCTGCTCCGCTGGCTACCATGGATATGTTGGCTGCCCAGATGGCCCAGCTTGTTGTGAGCTGGACTGTCTTCATTGATGAGTCTCGCGCATCTCAGGCTGCTTTCCATAGCATGATGAAGACTCAGTTCTCTAACTTTGCAGCTGAGACCAGAGGCCACTTTCGGTATCTCACCACTGCTGTGACAGACATGAGAGCAGACATTACGCGTCTCAGAGAGAATTGTGCACTTCAGGATGATGTTGATGCCACTCAGAGCGATGGTGGAGATGGTGCTGATGCATCTGCTGCTCCTTAGATTATTTCTTATGGATCTTCTATTTTTTGATATTGTGGGATGTATATCGGCTTGGACCGTTAGTACTATTTTGTTGGGATCTTATATTTTGTGATGTATGACTATGGATCGCCTTTTGTTCTTTCCTGCTTTCCTATCATGTTATACTACTCTATATTTTATGGATATGGATTGTATGGATTTTGGTATTCATGAATTGTTTTGTGATGTTCAGCTATGTTTGGCTTGTGATGAATGACTAGTTCAATTTGTAATTATCTTATGAATACTACGTCTTGATGTTATCTATCTTTAGTGATACTGTCATATCTTGTTTGATAGCATGCCTTGAATGAATGTACTCTTAAAATCTGTTGAGCGATATTGTAATTTTTCCTCGCTTATTATTTGGTTATGCGATGCTTTGGCATTCATGTCAAAAAGGGGGAGAAATATTGAAGTACTCCATTGGTTAGTTTGTATATATTGATTTTGTTCCACCTGGTGTTTTTCCCATTTATTTCCCATGCTTCACTTGGTTGTGTGTTTTAGCATGTGCAAGTGTTTAGATCAAGTTGACATAAAAAGATCAAGCAATTCTTAGTTGAAAAAGGTTGCTAACTTTTTTGTCAAAATTGTAAGTCTGGGTCATGTAATTAATTAACTCTTCATGTTAGGGAGTTTGTATCGAGTCATGTACTTCAGTTGGTATTTTTTCACGGAATTGCCAAAGGGGGAGATTGTAAGGTCATATTTTTTATTGGCTTAATTCTGATGTTAAAATGGTGTCAATGTAAGTCTAGTGTCGTTGTTCCTCTGGTTGATGAAGATTGGTGAAGATGAAGCTCCAAAGACTCAAGAGAAGTACATTCCGGCTTCAAGCTTCGCTCACACTCTTAGGATGGTAAGTGACCTAAATACCTAGTGGTTGCCATAGGTGGAATTGACTTAGAGCACTTCAAGCATATACCCTAGGTGATTAGAAATTGACTCATGTAATCTTAATAGTCTTTGGATGGTCTTTATAAGGTATTGGATGGTGTATCAGGGGTGGCAGTGCAAAATATTTGAAATTTGTATAGGTCATTCAAACGCCCATCCTGACCGTTCGAATGCCCAAGAACGGTCAGCTGACCGTTCGAACGGGCATTGTAATTCAGAAACAGTAGCTTGTCTAGCCCCTGTTTTCAACCGTTCTCATCCAATTCTAAGGTCGTTCGAACTCCCCTCATGGTCGTTCGAACGGACCTCGTATTTTTAGTTTCTAAAAGCATCTGAACTCTGTTTTGGCAAGTGCTATTGCCTTGGCTATTTATTGGATGATCTATTAGCTCGTTCTAAGGAATTAGAGAGAAAGTTTAGAGACTACTATGAAGATTTTAGGGTTCTTAAATCCCCACGTGGTGGATACCCTTAGTTCTTCTCTATCATGCTCTAGTTGATGCAAGATCGAATTATTTTATCTTGAGTTGCATCGGTTGATCTCCATTGTCGTTAGAGATCCCATTGGAGCTGTATTTCGTTCCTTCATATAAATTTGAACTTTGTGTGAGTGTTCAATTGGTGTTGCCAAAGTCATTGAGGACGGAGATTGATCATTGGATCGTGAATTGAAACTTTGAGAAAAGTTAGATGGTGAGAAGCTAGAGCTGCTGCTACAGAGATCGAACGAGGAGTTCGTGGTTGTTCTACAAGACGGAGAATCTGTAAACAGTGTTTGGTGTTCGATTGGGTAAGATTTGGTCTTGTGTCTGATAACTTATTCTCATAGTGGATTTTGTGCTGGACTAGGTCCCGTGGTTTTTCCCAAAAGGGTTTTCCACATAAAAATCTTGTGTGTGGTGGATTGTTTGTCTTCTTTACTTTCCGCGCTTGTTTGCTTTGTTGACCATAACTCTATTGTTAATCGATAAATTAAAAATTGGTAGATATTGCTAGGAAGACCTATTCACCCCCCCTCTAGGTCAAAGGAATCATTGAACAATGATATTTCACATCTCAATGTTGATCCTTACAGACTGGCTGCTGAAAAATCTTTGCACAAGAGGGCATCATCTTGATTACGAAGAGTCATGACATGACTGAACTGGAACAGATGATCAACTGGATCAATCCTTCCATCGAACATAGCGAAGTTTGGTATCACAAACTTCTGGGGCATGAGGGCCTGGATGATTCGAGCGGAGAGGGGAGAAACGTCCCTCTTCGCTTGTCGAGGGAACTGGTCTATTTGACTTTTGCTTGCTCGCCTGACATGAGCATTGATCATAGCCTTCACGTTACTTGGGGTTGTCCCTGCCCCTTGACTTCCATAGAAAGTTTGACCCCATGGTTCATCACGAGCATACTGAAAAGGGGGAGAATGAGGTCTATTCATATCACGATGAGGAGAACGAAGGACGAATCTTCTGTCGTAGTGGCCTTAAAACAATGGGGATGCTGACCATGCCACTGGACCTCTTTGAGAGGCCGGGAAGATAAGTTGTCGTCGAGTGTCTCATTGTGGGGACTCTAGACTTACATTCCTACGAAGTGAAAGATCTCCTCGTGGACCGCCTCGATTAGATTACTACAATTCCTGGTGCTGAGGATTGTAAGCGTGGGTCCTCGGAACCAGGGGAAGCTCGTTCTTAGATTCATACATGTCGTGCTCATAGGCCTCTAGCCATTCTTGGAATGTCTGTTGAATGTTTGTTAGTTGATTCAACGTAGATTGTTGTAGAATCATGCCCTCCCTCTGTTGCTGCAACAGTGTGATAATTTGGTCGGCCTGAGATATATCTCGTTCAGGAGGGGATTGTCTAGATGCATTTCGTAATGCATCGGGAACTTGTCTGGAATCTTGTCCAGTCCTTTGTACAACATTAGGTGCAGCAGAGTTTCTTCCAGGGGTGGCTTGTGTGGCCAGACCAACCTCTTGTCTGGTCACATCTTCGACAAGGGTAACTTGAACTCGGTTTGCCATGATGAGCAAACAGAAAGGAGTATACAAAGCTGAGTCATTTAAGATATTCCCACAGACAGCGCCAAATTTGTGAGAGAATTTCCTTGAAGCTCCACGTGTTGCTTGCTCCTTGAGTTCAAGTTGACTGGTAGAAGAAAGAAGGTGGTAGCAAAGATCGACGTTTGTTGATGAGGAATAGGGGTTCGCCTTGTCAAGACACTCCGATTATGAAGTCAGTATAGGAAGAAGATGAACTGCAGAAAATGAACTTAAAATAGAGGTTGGGAGTGTATGAGTTAGGGCCTTTGCTCTTAGTGGTCTGGTTCTAAGAGTGGAAAAATGGTCGATTTTCAGTAGTCCTCTCTTACTGAGGACCTTGGGGTATTTATAAACTTAGGTGTGTATGTCCATTCATGCCCATTGATATCCATAGATGGTCATGCATCCTTCTTTATGATCATTACAAAATATGTCAGACAAATCTTCTTTCATACGTGCCATACGTGTAAGCCTACTTCTTCTCAGGTCAGTTCGATCGAAAGCCGTTCGAATTGACCAATATTAAATGCTAAGTCAGAGCTTTTCACCTAACCAAAGAGTAAATGGATCGCCTCCTGATACTTCCATTCTTAAAGTCGGTATCGTCCTCAATTAGAGCACGGGTTCGGTATTCGTCATCATGGGCACGAATTCTAAAATCGTCCTCATGACCACAAGTTCTGAAATCATCCTTATGACCACGAATTCTGAAATCGTCCTCATGACCACGAGTCCTGAAATCGTCCTAGAGTGGGGTACAGGCTCCTCTCCAATTAGGGCACGGACCGGAGCCCCCCCAAGACTTGTTTCCCAATTTTCTCCATTACAATATATATATATATAGGTTCATGCTAGAGTTCACACAATGCGTGAACTCCATAACGTTCACGCAATCAATCAATTCAAAGGGATGCATGCCACTTTTGTAATTAATTGAAACAGGAATGACCTTTTAATAAAATCAATTATAGACGATATTTGCAATAATACCCTTAACCTCTTTTATTAATTATCAAGAATACCATTTATTTTAGCCTGCGTGAATTCTAATAGAATTCACGCACTACGTGACTCCTATTATTTCCCATATATATATATATATATATATACATATATATATATATATATACATATATATATTATTATTATTATTATTAAAAAAAAAAAAAATTGTTTCGCATACGTTCGGCTGGAATTCCACTCAATGGATTCGACATACTTGTCCTTTGAATTTCCTTAAATTACTTATCAGGTTTTTCAATCTCAAAGCTGGAATATTTTTTGTATTTATTTATTTTTAATTATGGCTTATTAAGTATTATATCGGTAACTAAAAACAAATAAAAACAGAAATATCACCATAAATGGTGAAAAACAAAATTTAAAAAACATTATGGATTATAATTATTTTGTTGTAAACATCTTTTTTTTATATTATAATTCTTCAGTTATCACGTGTACATATTTTTATTAGCAATACAAAAAAAGGAAGAAAATAATAATTTTAAACCTTAATTTTTTGGCGAGGACTTTTCTTGAAATTAGAGTTTAAATGTGTACATAAACTCCTATTAGAAAGATAACTGTGACACCCCGCCTCCATCTCCCAAACTAACTACTAAGCATTGTTCTAACTACTAACCGTAGTTAAATGATAACTCGGCAAAAAAAAAATTTATTACACTCTCAAAAGTATGTCGGTGAATAGAAGCATTTTGGGAATATACCTATGCCATTTTTTAAAGAACTCTAGCTATGTGTTCTTATTTAAACTTTGAAATTAAAGTAAGATGGACAAGCCTCAAGACAACGTAATATTTCAAGGCATGTGCCTCATCATTTGAACCTGTACCACTGAGGCTGAACCTGAACTACCTGACTTTAGAGGCTCAAGACACAATGTGAGGCATAGGTTTCACATGTCTTAAGCCTTGCCTCAGTGTCCACCATCCAATTTTCCCGTACAGTTGATCTACTAGATTGTAAAATCAATGGTGTTGGATGGATCCAGAAATATTGGGATCTGCATTCATCGGCCAAAGCAAAACCATATAGGCTGGACTCTAACTACCGTTCGATTAAGTTGATGTTTTCCCTAAGACCTATATTGGACTGCATGATGTAAAGGCGGAGCTAGGATTTTCTTGTGGGTAGACAAGCAGTAGTTGATTGAAAATATTAATAATTGTTGATGAATATATAAAGAATGATTAGGCAGGTGCGCACCTGAAGATGTTCTTTTTTTTTTTACGACTAAATTTGTTGGACATTTAATCCAAAATTTCCTACATATTCTACAATCTACATATATTGTTTCTCTTGGTTTATTAGGGCAATTGTCCATTAGTTATGTCTTGTTAAATAATTAGGTATTATAATAAAAAATATATATTTTTTGTTTTGAAAAGAACAATGAAGAAGAGATAAGCATTAACCGGACTTATCGGTGAAACCGTTTAGTGCCTCATCACCGTGTCCCATTACATAATTAAATAATTAAATAATGTAGTATAAAAATTCAATAGATTATAATAAAAAAAAATTAAAGTTTAAGGGGCAGCTGCCATCCATGCTCATAGTTGTGTCCAATAAAAACAAGTGCTAGCCCACCGATCCATGTCCGTTCTCCAATGAAAACCACTCTTCTCACCGGACAAAAAAAAAAAAAAAATTTGGCTTCGGATTTGCTCTGGTGGACGCCCGGGTTGGGCGCTCAGGCATCCACAATTCATTGGGCAAAAGGATGAGAAGTCATTTCATTTTCTCTCCATGATTTTGACTTCTCCCCACTTGATATATATATATATATATTTTTTTATCGCAATGTGTCCAATGAAGTGTGGATGCCCAAACGCCCACATCAAACCCGAACCCAAAAATTGGATAAGTAATTAGTAGAGGGTGAGAGTATGGGATGACAAAAGTTTGAGGGGTTACGTGTCCCCTTGCCCTCGATTTCCGCCCTCAAGTGCCCTTGCATCTGCATGGAAACCATCATAGTCATACCACATTGTTTACAATTTACACACACAATGACCATTTTGCCTTTACTCTGGATTTATTACCAACAATATCAGTTACCATGCATTGAATGCCCATTTAATAGATCCTTTTAGAGTGGGCCTCCATCAATTACGGATTTTATCACTAGACTGGGACATACGGCTTCTATTAAATTAGTCCATAAAAGGTTTAGAAAGACCATATTGCCCGTATTTCTACCAAATATTACGGATTTCTCTTTCTTTCTTTTATCCACCCGCGGCGGATGTGATAGTGTAGACCCGGGTCCCTATCCCAGGTTGTGGACCCCAATCCGTATCCTTTGGTTTCCTAACTTTTAACCTAGTAACTAATTATCTCTCTCTCTCCCTCATGCAGTTAATGGAGAAAGTTGGGAAGAAGATTTTGGGAAAAAAATCTGGTTTTTGTAAACTTTAATTCAAAATAAATGTGGAACTTACATGGGTTTTGAGGCGGGTCTAAGTGGATTCGTGTTAACGTGATTTATTTATTTGTCCAAAATAATTAAGTGATTAATGAGAAATTGGCTTCAAAGTTGGTCACTTGAACATGCGTTATTAATTGAAGAATGATATAAAAGAATAATCTCACATCGGAAAATTATTGAAACTAAAGTTGGTTTATATACCATTGCCTTGGAGTAAAGGGTGGACCATTGGGGCACCTAAATTTTGTGAACGGGTGAACACCTAGCCAAGGGTGGAACCAACCACACACGCGAGCTGCCGCCGCCCGAGCCATGCCCATGTCCGGGTCCGGGTTCGACTGGTTGATTAGTTAGTTACTTGACTTGTGGGCCTTAAGCCCAGACTCCTTTCCAACAGTCATGCCTGTTCGGATTTAATTTAAACTCAATGGATATGTCTTTTCTGGACAGTCTCCTCAGCCTATATATAAAGGCTTTTCAATTGTATTTCTGAAGTATGAAATTCACTCTTCTGCTTCTTACTTTCTGTCATTATTTTGCATACAATCAGTCTGCATTCAAGAGAGAGTACTGTTTACAACTCTGGTTCGTTGTGCTTCTGAGTTTCGAGTGGTAATACCAGAGGTGTGATTGTTGTATCTTGGGAGACAAACTGCTACACAAACCGTCACCACCATAGCGGAGCAATAATTGTCTTAAGGACATTGAATTCAATTCAAGCCTCAATCAGTAAAGTACACTTCATCTTCTGTTTTTTTATTTTTATCTTCTTATTCTGTAATTTGTATGTCTTGATTATAACATACATATATTATTCGAATAATCTCCAACAATCTTAAGACAATTATTTGTTATTGTATGTTATCTTTAATTTTGTGAATTATAGAATTCTGAAATTAATATACAGTACCGTATTCTGTTCTGTTAACACGGAATTTTAAATTTGCATGCACTTTTAAATATGTACAGAACTCTGCAACTTTTAAGCAATGTTTTAAAAATTCTGTAACTTTTAATATTCTACATCTTTAAAATCTGTACAGAATTCTGCATTGTTTTAACATTCTGCACAGAATTCTGCATTGTTTAAATTCTGTAATTTTAAAAACCTGTATAGATTTTTGCAACTATTACATTCTACAATTAACAGATTCTTGCACTTAACAGAATTCTACAACTAATAGATTCTGAAATTTAAAAAATTCTGCAATTTTAAAATTCTGCACTTGAATCTGAAATTTAAAAATTTTGCAAGCTGCAAATTTTAAATTCTAAAGTTTTAAATTCTGCAATTAAAATTTTGCACAGTATTTTCCTGTAGTCGATTTTCTGCACTGTTAAAATACAGAAAGTGTACTATTGTAGTTAAATTCTCGAAATTTATTTTATATTATTGTTTTACAGTCTAAACATTTAAATGGACACTGAAAAGACTGTTGTTCCTACCCCGGTTGTTGCCACAGTGCCAACTATCCCCACTTCTGGACCCATTGCTCATGGTGAGAAACCTGAAAAGTTCAATGGGATGGACTTCAAGAGAAGACAACAGAAAATGATGTTTAATCTTACCACCTTGAACTTGGCAAGATTCCTGCAATGAGATTCTCCTACATTGAAAAAGGGTGAATCTGATCGGATGGCAGTGGCTGCAATTGAAGCATGGAAACATGCTAATTTTTTGTGCAAGAACTACATATTGAATGGCTTGGACAATGCATTATACAATGTGTATAGTCCAATTAAGACCGCTAAAGAATTGTGGGAATCCTTAGACAAGAAATACAAGATAGAGGATGTCAGGATGAAGAAATTTATTATTGGCAGGTTTCTTGATTTCAAGATGGTTGATTCAAAGACCGTGATAAGCCAAGTTCAAGACCTCAAATTGATTCTTCATGAGATTAATGTGGAAGGTATGATGGTAAGTAAATCATTCCAAGTAGTTGCTGCAATTGAGAAGTTGCTTCCATCTTCGAAGGACTTCAAAAATTACCTTAAGCACAAGCGCAAGGAAATAGGGGTAGATGACTTGATTATCCGACTCAGAATTAAAAAAGATAATCGAGTATCTGAGAGGAAAGCTGGAAAGAAGATTCTTGAACCAAAGGGCAATGTGGTGGAACATAAGTCTAAGAAGAGGAACCATTCTGAAGCAGGTCCAAGTCAAAAACATAAGGGCAAGCAACAGAAAAGGTTCAAGGGCAATTCTTACATTTGTAATAGGCCAGGGCATGTAGCTAAGAATTGCAGAAATCAGAACTTCAAAAGAAAATCCAAGAAAGGATCCACTTAAGCAAATATGACTGAAGTAGAGAATATTACAGAGGATGTTTCTAATATGCACTTGTCAGCAGTTGTTTCAAAGGTAAACATTATGATAAATCCTAAATAGTGGTGGGTAGATACTGGAGCAACTCGCCATATCTGTTCAGATAGGAGTGCATTCAGTAACTATGATAGAGTTACTGCTGTAAAAAAAATCTACATGGAAAACTCCTCTACCTCAACGGTTCAAGGATTAGGGAAGGTCGTACTAAAGATGACCTCGGGCAAAGAGTTTACTCTAAATGATGTCCTGCATGTATCAGACATCAGGAAGAACCTTATTTCTGGAGCACTGCTTAGTAAGAATGGATTTAAGTTACTCTTTGAGTCAAATAAGTTTGTTCTGACTAAAAATGGAATGTATGTAGGCAGAGGATATCTCTGTGATGGGTTGTTCAAAATGAATGTCATGACTATAATGTCTTCGGGTAACAATAATAATTAAATAAGTTCTTCTGTTCATATGCTTGGGTCTTTTAATTTATGGCATGCTAGACTAGGATATGTTAATTATGATTCCTTACGTAGGCTTGCTAATTCAGATTTAATTCCAAAAATTAAGTTTGACTCAAATCATTAATTGTGAGATTTGTGTGGAGTCCAAATTATCAAGAACTTCTTTCATTCAATTGAAAGAAATTCTGAACCTTTAGGGTTGATTCACAATGATATCTGTGATTGAAATTTGTGCAAACAAGAGGTGGGAAAAAATATTTCATCACCTTCATTGATGATTGCACAAGGTATTATCATATCTATTTGTTAAATAGCAAAGATGAGACATTGGACATGTTCAAACTTTATAAAAGTGAAATTGAAAATCAACTTAACCAAAAGATTAAAATGCTAAGAAGAGATAGAGGAGATGAATATGTGTCACTATTTGATGAGCTTATAAAGAACATGACATAATTCATCAAACAACCGCTTCTTACTCACCTGAATAGAACGGTATTGCTGAACACAAGAACCGAACACTAAAAAAAATGATAAATGCATTATTAATTAATTTAGGTTTGCCTCAGAACTTGTGGGGGAAGGTAGTTTTATCTGCTAAATATATTCTTAACAAACAACCTCACAAGAAGTTAGACAAGACACCCTATGAATTGTGGAAAGGTCGAAGACCTTCTTACAAATACTTAAAAGTGTGGGGGTGTCTAGCAAAGGTAGCAGTTCTTGCTCCAAAGAAGGTTAAGATAAGACCTAAGTGGATATCTTCATTGGATATGCTCATAATAGCAGTGCATATCGGTTTCTTGTACACAAGTCAAATATTCCTGATATACATGTCAATACGATAATGGAATCAAGGAATGCATCTTTCCTTGAAACTATGTTTCCTTGCAAGATTGTACAAGAAGATAATCCAATAAATGTGATCCATGACACTATTAATAGTGATCATCAAGAAAATATAGACTAAGAGTCTATAGAAAAGGAAAATAAAGATGAACCAAGACGTAGTAAAAGAGCAAAAACTATTATAACTTTCGGTCCTGATTTTTTAACTTATCTGTTGGAAAATGGGCCTCAAAGCTTTAAGAAAGCCATAACTTCCCCTGAAGCACCATCTTGGAAAGAGGCTATAAATAGTGAAATCGAGTTCATCATGCAAAATCATATTTGAGAACTGGTGGATCTTCCTCCAGAGAATAAAATATTAAGATGTAAATGTATATTCAAGAAGAAGATGAAAGCTGATGTAACGATTGACAAATACAAAGTTAGACTTGTAGTAAAGGGATACAAGCAAAAGGAATGTATCAATTATTTTGATACTTATTCACCAGTTACAAGGATAACATCTATACGTATGTTAATAGTTATTGCTGCTATTAACAACTTAGAGATACATCAAATGGATGTTAAAACTACTTTCTTAAATGGTGATTTGAATGACAAGATCTACATGGAACAACCAGAAGGTTTCATGGCAAATAACCAAGAAAAGAAAGTATGTAAACTTGTTAAATCGCTCTATGGATTAAAACAAGCTCGTAAACAATGACATGAGAAATTTGACAACATTATGATGTTAAATGGTTTCAAGATTAACGAGTGCGATAAATGTGTTTATGTCAAAAGTACTAAAAAAGCATATATCATTGTTTGTCTCTATGTAGATGATATGTTAATCATAGGTAGCAGTAATGATATCATTCAATCTACCAAAAGGATGTTAAATAAAAGGTTTGACATGAAAAACCTAGGTGTTGCAAATATAATTTTAAGAATTCAAATTACTAGAACATCTGAAAGACTCATCTTATCTCAATCTCATTATATTGAGAAGCTCCTTGATAGATTTATTAAGAATGATAAAAGTCTTGCAAAAACACCTGTAGATGTAAATTTATTCCTAAGTAAGAATACTGGACAAGGAATATCACAGTTAGAGTATTCTCGGATAATTGGTAGTTTAATGTATCTCATGAATTGTACTAGACCTGATATAGCCTACTCAGTCAGCAAACTGAGTAGATATACAAGCAATCCAGAGGAAGACCACTAGAAGGAGATAGTTAGAGTTCTCAAATATTTGAGATATACCTAAAACTATGGATTTCACTATACAAGATATCCAGCTGTACTTGAAGGGAATAGTGATGCAAATTTGATATCTGATACTAAAGATTCAAAATTCACTAGTGGGTTTGTCTTTAAACTTGGAGGTGCATCAGTATCTTGGAAATCTTCTAAACAGACATGTATAGCTAGATCCACAATGGAATCTGAGTTTATAGCCTTAGATAAAACTGGTGAAAAAGCGGAATGGCTTCGTCACTTTTTAGAAGATATTCCAAGTTGGCCAAAACCTGTGTCAGCTATCTGTATACATTGTGATAGTCAATCTACGATTGGAAGAGCACAAAACAGTACGTACAAAGGTAAATCTCGACATATATGTCGAAGACACAATACTGTGAAACAGAATAACATAGCGGATCTGTTAACCAAAGGTTTGACTTTAAGCAAGTGCATAACTCATAGATGGGAATGAGACTAAAGCCTAAATCTAAAGAGTCGACATAATGGAAACCCAACCTAGCTGACTGGAGATCCCACGATCTAGGTTCAAAGGGACAACCGAAATGTGTGTAACTCAGTAATGTCATTGTGAAGAATAAATTTCTTTATCCCAATTCTATGATGAAATAGTGAAAGAATTTAGGGTAAGCAAAACTTTAATGATTCTTATATCTTGGAAATCCAAGTGGGGTATGATGAGATACTCTTGATAAGAGATCACCTATATAAGTGTGAAGATGAGCTGCTTCTATAAGAATTTTAAAAGGCAAAATTCTTTAGAGCACTTATGAATACTAGGAGTTGTTCAAGGCCAAAATGAACACAACCATGAGAACCAAAGGTGTTCGAAAAGGATGTGAGTTCTATTGTCTTGGTTTACACTATGGCTGAACAGTTCAAGACATCATGTTCACTGGATAGCTAGTAAATCCAATAATACTTCACTAGGGAAGGTTCAAGGCCAAAAGTTACCTTTTCCGATGCAGAAACTTTTTATTTGTACTCTCTTTTAGTGTCTGCATATATTCTGTATTCTGTCCAAAAAATTTTCATTCATTGGGGGATTGTTGGAAAAAAATCTAGATTTCAGAAATTTTGGGTTTTGGTAAACTTTGATTCAAAATAAATGTGAGACCCACACAAGTTTTGAGGCGGGTCCAAGTGGATCGTGTTCTCCTACATGAAGAAATTAACGTGATATATTTATTTATCCAAAATAGTTAAGTGGTGAATGAAAAATTGACTTCAAAGTTAGCCATATGAACATGCGTTATTAGTTAAAGAATGGTATAGAAGAATAATCTCACATCGAAAAATTATTGAAACCAAAGTTAGTTTATATACCATTGCCTTGGAGTAAAGGATGGGTCCTTGAGGCACCCAAATTTTGTGAACGGGTGAGCACCTAGCCAAGGGTGGAACCAACCACGTCGCGCGCCGCCGCCGCCCTCTCCGCCTCGAGCCGAGTCGTGCCCGTGTCCGGGTCCGGTCCGTCCGGCTGGTTGGTTGGTTGGTTACTTGACTTGTGGGCCTTAAGCCCAGACTCCTATATTTTATTTTTTGTTTGGACTAAAGCCCAGCCCATTCAACTTCAACAGTTTCTAACAGAATTATAATCCAATAGTCATCCCTGTTCAGATTTAATTCAAACCCAATGGACATGTCTTTTTTGGATAGTCTCCTCAGCCTATATTTAAAGGCTTTTCATTTGCATTTCTGAAGTATGAAATTCAATCTTCTGCTTCCTACTTTCTGTCATTCTTCTGCATACAGTCAGTCTGCATTCAAGAGAGAGTTCTATTTACACTTCTGGTTCATTGTGCTTCTGAGTTTTGAGTGGTAGTACCAGAGGTGTGATTGTTGTATCTTGGAAGACAAATTGCTACACAAACCGTCACCACCATAGCGGAGCAATAATTGTCTTAAGGACATTGAATTCAATTCAATGCTCAATCAGTAAAGTACACTTCATCTTCTGTTCTTTATTTTTATCTTCGTATTCTGTAATTTGCATCTCTTAATTATAACATACAAATATTATTCGAATATATCCAACAGAAGGTACCCCAAAGGGGTGGACCAGTGGTTCCTAAGCCTTTCGCCAAGCATAAGGTTCTGAGTTCCATTTCTCACTCCCTCTTTGGGGCCAAGCCCGTCCGAATTTTCCAAACTTTCCTGGTGAGACCAGGGGCGGAGCTAGGATTCTCTTGCAAGGGGCTAGCAATGGGGGTTTGGGGGCGTAGCCCTCAAAAACAATTTATGAGGGCCAAGGTCATTGGGCATCGGGTCTGTTTGTGTTGGTTTGTAAGGAATATATTTTTTCTCAGAAGTTTAGGGGGGCTAAAGCCTCATTTGCCCTCGGTTCCACCCATTTCCCGGGCTACGCCACTATACGTACAATAAATTTTATTTATTTTTAATTACAGGAGGGCTTCAGTCCCCCGGACCCCATGTGGCTCTGCCCTTGGTTGAGGCGGGTTACGGGCTGTCGTCACACCCAAGGACTTAGTCCTAACCCGAAGGGTTAGGGACACCCCGGATTACCAAAAGAAAATGTTAGAAAGAAGATCTCTAGAGAGAGGGAGGCAGAGAGAAGGTCGGTGAAGAGAGGGTATGAGAGAAAGGGAGGGGAAGGAAAAGAGAGAGTGGCTGAGAGAGGAGAGAGAGAGGGAGAGACAAAGACATGGCCGAGAGGATTTGTTAGGGAGAATATACATCTGTGTCCGGCTAATAGGTAGACAGGTCCCAAAAAAATGGGATATGGATTAGGGTCCACGTCCACCCCTAGACTATGGACCTGGGTCTAAACTATCACATTATGAAGGAAGATGGTTTTTTTCTGGCAGATGCATTACACTTTGGCATAGCTTCTTCGCCCGACATGTGGTAAGAGAAATCAAAATATCAGTTTCAATCTCTCGAACTTATGTTTTTTTATTTTTCCTTTAATTTCTTGCCACATGTCAACTAAAGAAACTGCCCCTCATCATCTATCAACCAAAATATGTTGCCTTATTAAAAGGTATAGGAGAAATAGACCTTAGGTGGCGTTTGCAACACTATTAAGTACTTATTTACTTATTCATCAAAATATGTTTTTATTTATAAATAAGTTTGTTTGATAAAAATAAATAAGTAATAAGTAAAAATTATTAGAAGCCCAAAAAAATACATATAAATAAGTTGCTCTATACCTACATATTATAAGTGCTTAATTATAAAAGGTGTTTATTTTTAAAAAGTAATTATTGAGCTTATAGTAGTGCTGTCAAATGCCTTCCTAGACAGAGCCCTCCAAACACTTAATAGCGACAAGCATTCCTATTTTTCCTTCTTACCTTGAGAACTGGTATAATTCATTAAATTCATCATTAATAGAAACTTATGTTTTCTTAACTCAGTGAAGATTTTGAAGTAGCACCGCTAGGTATTCAACCCATAGGAAAATTTTGAATCTTGCATGTGGAGGCCAGCACTCATCAAGTTCCAAGAGTAGCAACCTCAATTGTTTCAACCATTAATCATGAGACTAGGGGAAAAAAAAAACCATTAATCTTTGGAAAAGAAAAAAACAAACAAGCCTCTAGCACAAGTATTTTTAACTTTTTTCTCGACTAATGGTTGATGCGATTGGCTTGAATAGCATTTTCCTAAAAGGTTATTCCTCATTCACAAGTCACCACTCTCAGCCTTTGGACACTGATAAGAGTGAGTTAGATCGGTGACTAAGGACTCATTGTCCCTTTTTTCGGGGGAACGATTGCTCAAAGGCTATGGGATCTCTCTCCCAAGGATGGCCATTAGGGATGCAGTACTCAAGCCAAACTGATTCATAAGCTCGTCTCAGCTCAGTTCGAACCAAGTTCTAGTAGGCATTTTAGGCTCAAATGTTTAAACAAGTATTATAATTTATTTGTGCTCAAATGTTTAAACAAGTTGAGGGCTCAGTGTTTAGGGCCCGATTCGACTCGCAATAATAACATAATATTTTTATAGTAGTCCTTTATATATATAATAATACTTTTAAAAAAAATACTATAACTTATAATACCTTTTAAACTTTTTTTATCATAACTTATAATAAATATATTTAGGAGATAATAATAACGAAATAAAATTAAAAAGTTCAAAACAAAACAAAAAACAAAAGCAAAAAATTCTCTACTCTCTAAATTAAAGGAGTCTCCTTAAATTGTATTTTAGTATATAAATGAATGATTTATGGTTACTTTGGTATTTTTTTTATTTTAATTTAAAACTAAATGCTTTTATTTAAATCATACAAATTTAAATAACCTAACCTAATATTCAAATCAAGCTTGAACCAACCCAAGTTTGGCTTGGCTTCAATCAAGCTAAAGCTCAATTAAGCTTGATCGATTCAAGCTTATTCCTGAGTATTCGAGCTCGAACATGACCAAACTCGACTTGAATACAGGTCTAGTGACAATGGGTTGAGGCAGATTTAGGCGAAGCACCGATCTAGGGAGCACATCCTCAACTCAAACAAGACCTATCTATTTGCGAGTGCTTTCTTGTTTGACCTAGTTATCATTCCTTAAATCCTAACCATTCGTTTGATGGAATTTTTTCTAATCTGTCACCCAAACTTTTGATATCCATACAAGATCTATATATTAGCATTCTTTTGGTATCACAGGCTAATCATGAAATTTTTGACAATTGAAGGAAACGTGCATTATTGAGCAATGCTATGTCTAATTTTCCGGGAGGGTATATATTCAGCAATGCTATGTCCACTTTTTCGGTTGTTCAATTTAAAACAAGACCGGTGATCTTCTCAAGTTGTAACCGGTTTTTGACAAAACCGGTTACTCCCCTGTGGTCACCAAATGACCCTTTTTACACCTATTAACTGTGGTTAAGATTCACCTACCCCTATAGTTCACCCACCCATATTTGGTTTTTAGAAAAAATATTTAAAATAAATTAACCTTAGGAGTTGGTAAATTTTAATCACGGTTAACAAATTTTTTAAATATTTTTTTAAAAAAACCAAGGATAGTTGGGTGAACCTTAAGAGTGAGTAAATCTTAACCATAGTTAAGAAGTCTCAAAAGGGGCATGTGGCCACCTCAGGAGTGTAACCGGTTTTGCCAAAACCGGTTACAACTGGAGAGGAATAGGTGCCTTAAAACAAAAGGTCAAAATAAAAAGAATGGGTCCTACAAAAAATATCATACTATTTTATCTTCTTGTAGGAAAATAGGGTAGAGTGGACAAACAGAAAATGATCATAACATTGCTCACATATATTATTGTGTGTTAGACTGCAGCGAGGATGATGCAGCCAGCTCAATCATATTATCTATCATTTTCACATTCTTTATTATTCAGTAAGGATTTTTCTAGCCAAACTCACCTCCTATTGCACCCTTTTTTTTTTTTTTTTTTTTTAATGGATAGACGGATTCCAGGCATAAAATGTTATCTTCTTTCCCCCGAAAAAGGGAGTGAAATTGGAGAGAGTTGGGATAGCACTCCCTAGTAACTAAAACTGATGAAGGGTATTTTAGTCATATAATTTTTCACATTGATAAATGCATTTCATTGTCCCATATATGTTGCTGACTATTCTTCACTGCCCATCTGAATATCCATTTTCCCAATTCTCTTCTCTCGTCGCTTTTCCTGATCTCCTTCTTCCTCTTTATCTTTCCTTATATACTGTCATAAGAAGCTTGAACTTCCACTTTCTTGCTCTGGTTTCGCTCTAAAATGGGTCGTTCTCCATGCTGTGAGAATCTTGGCTTGAAGAAAGGGCCATGGACTCCTGGGGAAGACCAGAAACTCCTAGCTTACATCGAAGAATTCGGCCATGGAAGCTGGCGTGCCTTGCCGGCAAAAGCCGGTGACTTTCACAGACCCTGTGTTGTGAATTATGTACCAACTTAGTCTAGTTTTGTGACGTAGCTTATCGGATTTTGTTGTTGTTTATAGGCCTCAAGAGATGTGGAAAGAGCTGTAGACTGAGATGGACTAATTACCTCAGACCTGATATTAAAAGAGGAAAATTCACTTCACAAGAAGAACAAACCATCATTCAACTTCATGCTCTTCTGGGGAACAGGTGAAGAATCTTTATAACTTATAATTGTCATATCATGAGTGTTAGTACTTGAATTATCAGCCCTTTTCCTTCCTAGAACAGTTAATGGGTTCTTGAATTTGCAGTTAATTAGTTGTGATTTGAGACTTTCTGTTGCTCTTCTTTGTTCTCTCTCTCTCTCTCTCTCTCTCTTCACTGGTTTGAATTGTGGTATTTGGCAATTTCACCTCATAATTCTCTTTTTTCCATGAATTTTCTTCCTTTTTATCGATGAAAAGAAACGGAAGAAAGAGTTAGCAAGAATTTTTACATGAAAGATAAAATGATTTTAAAAAGTGAGTTATATTTTACATGATTCATTCACCTTAGATGATTAGAATGTGGAGTTCTTATATCGCATTGGCATTTAGTTCAATGTAAGAAGATAACACAAATCACTCCAAAATCATCTATTTTATCTACCTTAAGTCTTATTCTTACCTTCCTCCTCAATTAGCATTTTCAACACAAATTCTCATTTTTAGCTAAAATTTTAAAATGGGTCCTCTCATTTTATTTGAGAAATGGGTTTCTTTAGATGCTAAGGATTTTGGAATCTGTCTTCTACATGACATTAAAAAATTTGAGGTTTTTTGTCTTTAATCTGCCATGAAAATGGGTATTTTTGTCTTCAAATGGTTAGAACGTTGAAAATTCTGCTATAGTTGATGCTTTCTAGGGTTTTATAGGTTTTAAGGCTGTCTTCTTTTGTCTCGGTATCATTTTTTTCTCAGGTGGTCGGCTATAGCTACTCACCTGCCTAAGAGAACAGATAATGAAATCAAAAATTTTTGGAATACCCATCTCAAGAAAAGGCTAGCCAAAATGGGTATCGACCCAGTGACCCACAAGCCGAAGAGCGACACCCTAAGCGTAGTCGACGGTCAGTCGAAGTATGAGGCCAACCTTAGCCACATGGCTCAGTGGGAGAGTGCTCGGCTCGAAGCCGAAGCCAGATTGGTTAAAGAGTCCAAGTCACGTTGGAATTCATTTCAAAATGATCAGCTCAGCCCTTCAGAATCAGCTCAGCTCCTCAACAAGTGGGTAGCTCCACCGGCGCCACCACTGAGTCTTGACATACTAAATGCTTGGCAAGGATTCAGCTCAAAACCAAGCAAAGGCGGTGTAATTTCCGGCACCGGCTACGGCCATGATCTTGCGTCTCCGACGTCTACATTGACCTTCTCCGAGAATGTACTGCCAATTCCATTAACGGTCGGTATCGGCAAGAATTCGAGTACTTGTGATGATGAAAATGTCAAAGAAGAAAATGAAGAAGAAGATTGGAGAAGTTGCAAAGAGAGAATGGAGAATTCAATAACCTTCACCACAGGCTTCCATGACATGGCATTTTCCATGGAAGGTTCTTGGACCCCAGAATCTTTAACGACTGGAAATGGGCATGTACCAGTTTTGGATCTCATGGAAGGATTCACTGATCTTCTACTTGATAATTCTAATAACCATAGTTCATCATACAGCGGCAGAGATTCCGATAATGCCGGTGGCTGCAGCGGCAGGGACGACTATGAAGAGAATAAGAATTACTGGAATAACATCCTCAACTTGGTGAATTCTTCTCCGACGGGCTCGCCTTTCTTCTAAAACCACCGGAAAAAATTCCCCGACTATTATGCTATGTTTGGTTGTCGAGAAAATAGGTGAAAACATGGAAAAGAAAAGAAAATTTTGGATTTCTAATACAAATTTTAGTTGTGTTCTGTCCAATTTTCTTTTCTTTTCTATATTTTTACTTATTTTCTCGACAACCAAACATAGGGTTAAGATCGCAAGATTATCTTCCATTTTTTTTCTTTTTGATTTTAGAAAATAAATGTGTTCATAATTATAAGTCAATGTAGTCTTGAAATAATCACGGATTTCCTTTTTCATGTTATAAGGGAAATGTATAACTGACCCCACGGTCAGCTTGCTAAGGACCTTGTAATTTGAAAGGCGAAGTTAACTTGTTTATGGGTTGCATTGTTTAGAATAAAGATGAAAATAATAATTAAAGAAATTATTGTATTGTAGCGGTATCCGATTTCTTCTTTGGCAAGTGTTGAAATTTGATTGGATGATCCGTAGCAGGACCACCGTTTTGTTTTGTTTTGCTTTTTTTTAAATCTTCGTTCTGTGCATATGCCAAAATGCCCTAACAATAGGGGATTTAGGATGGGCAACAGCGCACGTTGTTGTGCTGTTGCCCCCTTTGTGTTTTACAAAAAATGGGCCCATTTTTTGTTTCTCAATTTACCCCTGTTGAGCGTGAGGCCTTCTTTTATAAGACATAAAGGGACAACAGTACAACAGCCTGCGTTGTTGCCCATCGGACTCACAATAGGGTATGAGGGAGTCTAAATTGTGTGTACAAGTCGGCCACAGATTTTTTGCGCGGCATCGGATTACCTCTAGCGGACACCAAAAAAAATGTGGTTGGGCATCCACATATCAACTGACATGTGGCAATAAAAAGGAGAGAAGTGTAAAGACCCGAATTTATTTTCCTTAACATTCGTGTTATTTATTTAATTCTATAGAAAAATGTATTTAATTTTAATGCAATTAATTCTATGAAGATTTATCATGTGGATAGTATGGATATTGAAACCCAATTAATTTGCTTAGTTCAACTCGTTTTTATAAATAAATTGCATGAAAAAGAAGTATATCAAAAGGTAGCGAAAAATTTTTTTTTTTTTTTTTTTTTTTAACTGGATTGGCACACCACCACCAATCGATCGCCTGACGGTGATTTTTTCTCAGGATTTGTGTTTTTCAACTTTTTGACTTCCTAGGGTTCTCAACCCTATAAATAATCATTATATTCATGAGTTGAGGGTTCTTAAAGCTCTCTAAACCTAAAAGAGAGAGAAGTTTAATTTTAGAGATCTAAGAGGGGAAACCAAAGGTTTTGCAAGAAGATCAAATTGAAGGATAAGAAATAGAGTGCGAAGACCTAGATCGAGCTCATTTGCAAGCACTAGATCATAGGAAAGCGATCAAGAAACGTAAATATGGATTCTCTTCTACCAATAGAGTAATCATTCATGTAGATAAGAATGATAAGATTAAGATCTAAAGAAAGAAATCGATCAAAACATGTTTACACCACATATTTCCCTTAAGTAAGATTTCCATGAATTTTTAGAGATGTTCTCTTATGATTTTATTATGTATATCAACAAGAAAAAATGAAATATTTTTGTGGTGTATGTATGATGGAAAATGGAGGAAGAGATGATTATTGGATTTGATTAAATGATTATGATTTTGATGCAGAAATTGTGATGTGTTGTGAAATTAGGGATTTTGTCAAATTATTGTATCTATAATAATACTATATGCGGATTGGTTCCACACGGCATTTCTCAGTGCTCTCCATTCTCTCTTCAAGTTGATGTCACATGTCTGTTGACATGACAGACTTTCATTAGTTGATCAATAAGATATTGTCATGTGTCTGCTAATTAATTCACTAACTGTTTTTTTCTTCCTAATTAAAGAGCAACATAATGAGTTCACTTTCCATTCTTAAATCATCCCATTAATTAATTCACTAACCATTTTTTTCCGTGAAGATGTGGCACTTCCCCAAGGTTTTCTCTCCTTTTTCTCTTCAGTTATGTTGTCTCATCATCAGTTAGTTTTATTAACAAATTACTTACTCTCTCATTAAACTCTCATACGGCCGTGTCTCTCTAATTGGTCTCTCCACACATGCAATTAACTACATTCAAAGAGGAGGGCTCCTCATTTTCCAATGAATCAAAGAGACGTTTCCAAAGAAAGCCTCTTTGAAGAGGCTTTCCATCTCCCAACAAAGAAATATCCTTGTAATTCCTTAACCCTTCATCTCCATCTTTTCTTCCTCATACCATTGCATCTTCAACATCCTCTCTTCTTCTCTCCTGATCCACCCCCCTATGACTCTCACATCTCCTCTTTCTTCTTCATCCCACCTCATTTTCTGGTAATAGTGTGGGGCAATGATTGCGTTGGCCAGGAATCGATTAGTTGAGACTGTGGGGGTACTGATTCTGATAATATTAAAAAACTATTTTTTTTATTAAAACAAACTATAAAAGCAGCTTTTTAATTTTAAAAAAAAGAATTAATATTTAAAAAAAACCCAAGGATGGGTGGGTGAATCTTACCCACGGTTAAAGGGTGTCAAAAGAGACACATGGCAACCTCTAGAATCCAGTTATCATCGTAGATGATTTGACTCCAACCAAAAAAAAAACATGTTTTGATTTAATCGTGGAGGTTCTTGTCACATGCCCCCTGTGAATGGAGATGCACAGGCCGTGAGGGTTGACCAGTTGTCTTAACGATCCCTGAAGGATCTGCAATCTACCTGAACGAAGACAGACTCTGTGTGAGTGACTGTGTATACAGATGAAAATGCAAAGATGCAAATAATGATGATTTTTTTATTGATTTTTGATTGGGTGTGACAAGGCACAATGGATCCGATAGGGCAGGCAGACAGGATTCTGGCATGCTTTACTCGGGTTATTGAGAACCAGAGGCTTATCAGGTCAAGGCTGGGTAGGTCTTTGGGAAGACCTGTCTGCCTGGGGTTAAACCCCATATGTTATGTCTAGACTCAGGGTGGGATGTATTTTATTACAAGCACATGTTTGGCTCATTACATGCCCCTGGGTGGATGGTTATCCGGCTAGAATGTGCCCGGGTAGTCAACTATAATTGGGGACAGGTATAGGGTGCAAGCAGGTTAAGGTATAGGATAATCCTCCCTAGGTGGGCTGCTTGTAGACTATACCCTACCTTAGGTTATATGTATGAATGCTGGTGTATGCAAGAGTATTCCTAAGGGTGGGGGGATCACTTAACACCGTATATGCGACTCCCTTGAAAAGAGACGATTGGTGTAAGCAGGAGCGATCAGAATCCTTCTCTGAGGGTAATCACCCACCAGGTGTGACTTCATGGACCTCCAAGACTGTTAAATCACTGACACTGAGGATGATCATCCACCAGCCGTTAGCATAATAAGCCTGTCTAATAGATTTAGTAGGACAATTACACTACTATGAGATGAATGAGATGCACAGTACACAAGTCACCCAAAAGATGTAAAATGATTAGTATTAGGTTAAATACGTAGGAATTTGATTAATTCGAGGTTTATTTGGCTTAAACCTAGGTTCCGGGTTGAACCTTGATTAAGAATCCCTAGCAGAGTCGCTAAAGCTGTGAGCGAGGGTTTCGGGGAAACCCTGATTAATTCTCACGAGGAGTGTCTAGAGTCGCCATCTATTCGTTCAGAATGGATAAGTCCCCAGGATTTTGATAAGTTCTTCGTCTGCGATTTGAGATTAAAGTAAGAGGTTCGGTTCAGTCCGGGGAAAGTGTTACGCACCCCGGTACTTCCACTTTTCAGTGGTTCCCTACTTGCTAGGGTTAAGCCAAATTATGCTCAATTTTAATCAAATGCCTAAATGTTTGAAATAATGTTAATCTAAGAAAGAAAAGCTAAGCTAGGGTCAAACCCGGGTTGGGTTGCCTACGTACTCATATTAGGGTGAGATCAGACCGAGCGTAATTCTAGCACAGAGGTGTGTATACTCTCGCGGCTCGGCTTGGCAAGGTGGTGCCACTGCTGGAGGCTACTGTGAAAAGCTGGGGAGCTGCAAGGAAAGGTTTGGGGACCCTTTGAAAACCCTAAAATGATTTGAGGGTGAAGAATCAAGGTTTATGGGGTGGTACTCGGTCTGGCCGCAGTCTAGCAGGGATTTTCTCTACGGTTTAGGATAGTGGTCGTGTATGGTGATGGAGCACAGGGCTGGAATTGTTGGGCGAGGTGGCTGGGAATCTAACAGAGGTCAAGGGATCACTGGGGTTTGATCTCAGGTGGAGGCTAAGAATGGGATGAGAGATTTGGTCTCTGAAATTTTTTTTTTCCAAAATTCTCTCCTTTGAAATAGTGGCTGTGGTGAGGTTAAATAGAAGATAGGGAAGGAGCTTAGGGGTATTCTTGGTATTAATGGACGCGTGGGGGACACCTGAGGCCGGCCTGCAGAGAGCAGAGGGGCAGCTACTGGACAGCCTGTTGTACGCAGTGTGCGGGCTGTGGAAGATGATGAATAGTAACACTGTTTTGATTTTTTTTTTCCTTTTATTCCGGTTGTAAGCATCCCAATTTTGCATCCCTTTAGTCTCTTTTCATACCCTTAAAAACTCTTTCAAAAACTCTCTTTTAAAACCCCCTTTCCCAGTGCTTCGATTTTCAAAAATGCCCCTGAGGTAAATAAAATGACCAAAATGCCCCTGGAGTGAACATTGACAAAAATACCCCTAAAAGTTCTAAAAAACTCACATTTTATTTAAAATATTTTTCGGGATTTTATCAGTTCAATTTCAGTTGTTTTTGGGATCAAATCGGGCTTAAAAGCAGAAAAATGACCAAAATGACCCTGTGGTGTAAAATGACCAAAATACCCCTGAAAAAGTGCTCAAAAGTTATGATTTGATCCAAAATAATTTTACAAAATTTTCGGTTCAATTTCGGCTATTTCCGAACTCAAAATGGGCTTAAAACGACAAAAACGGTTTTTCAGCAAATAGACATAAACCAAAAAACCCAAAAAAATCAGTTTTTTGAAGATCCAAACAGGCCCCTAGGTGTAACATCGCTCTTTTAAAAGGCGCGGGACCATGTGGGCCCAACTTGCATTACAAACTTTATTTTTTATTATTTTATTTGTCCATAATAAAATATATTAAATCTCGCCTTTTCAAACGGCACGGATTTAGTGCTATCCACGTTGCCGCCCCACACCGTTCACATTGCTTTACTATTCATTAAAATATATTAAATTGCGCTCTTTAAAATGGTGCGGGCACTATTTTGAAATACTATAAATACCCCCATCTCTTCCTTCATTTCTTACAAATTCCTTCTCCCTCTCTCTCCCCTTTCGATTTTAAAGTTCTTCTTAGCGCGCCCGGATTCCTGAGAAAGTCAATTGCGAATGGTTGATTCTCGGGACCCCTTTTCAGAAAATTTTTTCAGATTTCCCGGAAGATAAAATATCATCAAACTCTAACGTTTGCTTAGTCTTTTATTAGTTTTAATTATTTTATTATTTTTTAATACTTAGACTGCAAGCCTATCGAACCCCTGTCCAATTTTACTTAAACCTAACATATCATGTCGAACCTCTGCCTGAACTTCGGTTCAAACTTAACCTGTCCTGTCGAACCTCTGCCAGAACTTCGGTTCAAACTAGTCTTGCCTAGTCGAACCTTTGTCCAAATCCCGGTTCAAATATAGTCTCACCTAATTAAACCTCTGTCCAAATCTCGATTCAAATATAGCTTCACCTAGTTAAAACCTCAACTAAGCCCTAGCTAAACCCCAATTAAACCCTATTCAGGTACTCATCCCTAGACTCCCCCGGCATGAGCTTAAACTGCCCCATTGCTCCTCAACACGAGCTTAAAAGGCCATTTCGCTCTCAAATCAGCGAAATCCATCAAATCAAATCATTTAACATTTCTCTCCTCAAATAGGAGCAAAAACCCTCAAACTTTTCAATCACCCACAATCCAGTCCAATCAAATCAAATCAAACCATTAACTCCCATCCGGAACTACGTGTGACTTGATTCCACTGACAGTGGATACGTAGGCAACCCTGATAGGGTTCAGCTCCCCCTAAGATAGAATCCGTATCCCGTTTCTACCATGTCCATCTCATTACATTCATTACTGTTAATATTACATCTACTTAGCATATAAATGAAATTTTCAAGCTTCTCTTATGGTTTTCCCACTTTGATTCAGACTTAGGGAGTAGGTAACCATCTCCGGATAAGAGTTTAGGGGTGCCTAACATCTTCCCCTAACTTAACTGAATCCCTTATCTTGACCTTTGATTTCTAGACTATGCCTTATCCAAACATTTCAGGGACCTATTTCCCTCAGAATTAGATAGGTGGAGACTCTCAACCCAATTGCAATTTATCGTCATTCCTCCTCGGATTCAATCCTGATCAGGAATGGGGGTTAAAATTCTAGTACTCACACCAGTTTGGGCCTACCCTCACACATGTGGGCTGAGGGCAATGTCACCTTTTCCCTATTGGGGTTTGGCTCCGATTTTCAAATTTTGAACAAGGAAGTGGGTCCCACTAGGGTTGGGCCTTGTGGGCCCATTTTTTGGGCCCAAAAATGGGATTTTAGCCATGTTTTGGATGTTTAGGGCTTGAAATGGGCCTTGAGCCCACGATACTTTGCCTAGGGTTTAGACTAGGGCTAAGCCTAGGGTTAGGTCTAGGGTCTACCTGGGGTTAGTCCTAGGGTTTAGCTTGGGTTAGCCTAGGGTTTAGGTTTTTCTAGTTGAAGTGGGCCTTGAGCCCATAGGGGATTTAGTCTAGGGTTTGCATTAGGGTTTACCTAGGGTTTAGGGTTTACCTAGGGTTTAGCTAGGGTATGACCATGGTTAAGGGAGGTTAACCATGGTTAAGCAGGGTATAGAAATTGGATGCTTACAATTAATACTGTTGTGGAACATTTTATGATCGCAAAATCAGTGATTGTAACCAACTATCATTAGGAATTCCATCTTTAGACCAACAACAAGCAAGATGTGGAATGCTTTATGAAATTTATTTTTAAGTATTAAAAAAATATGTCTGGTAGTTTGTTTATATATACTTTCAACTTTTTGATATTAGTTAATTAAAAAGCTTTTAGATGTAAATTACTTATCTCATTATTAAACTAATTAGATAGGTTAATAGTTTATATATGTTAGTAGAAGTGTTTAAGGGTCTTTAAATATCTTAATTTATTAGGTATCTTTTTAGCAACACATTCTAATCCAAATCTTATGTATTTTAGCATTCAATTCTTACAATTTTTTTTGTTTGTTTATATATATTGAGTGAAATTGAAACTAATTTGATCTCAATTTTAATTTTGTTCTTGTGCATCGCACGGGGTGATTGCTAGTGAGATTATATGTTTGAAATTGATGCATGATTAATTAATTGGTTTCATTATTTTATTATAAAAACCCTATAGAGCATGTTTTAGATTGATCAATTATGAGAATTATCATATATTTTAATTTGATGTATGATGTACAAGTTGCATTGATGATATATGTTTGGTTAAAACAAACTGTAAATTATGGTTGTGTAGCTTTGAAGTATTATCATGGCAGCATTAGTCGTTATGATGAATCTTCGATAGCCTTTGACCGATAATTTAGGGTGCGATTTAACTAAGGGTTATCATTGTTCACTCACACTCACTCATGATATCGAATATGTACAAGCATGATAAGAAGCACGATTATAAGTATTTACACAAGTATGTAAGTACACAAATATGAATGCATTTTAAGTTTTGCACTGCCCGAATACCAATAAGTCTAAAATCAAGACAAGATAAGTCAAGCAAGTAATCACAAACAAACCGTGCGTACCGGATAATGTGCTAAGTCGTATACACTGGATAATGTGCAAAAACAAGTTTTGGTATCTCAAGTAGAGTATATGTTAGTCTCTACCCAATATATGAGGTAGAGTTATTTTAAGTTATTACACAGTACATATTGTTGAATACACTCACAGACAAGTAAGACAAGTACAAGATAGCACATATAATGATGAAAAGAAAATATGCTTCTGCACTCTGATTGGTTGTATGTATGCATGTATTGTCAAACCATGATTTAAGCTTTATATTAATGTTTGTTAAATTATTATTTAGAAGTTCATATACGTTGAGTGTTTTCAATACTCAACCGAACTGTTATTTTCGGCAGGTTCGAGGTTCGATATCTGTGCACCTGAACCGTGAGAAGATAAAGAATACAAAGATGAATAAGATCCAGTAGATGATTATCCCGAGGGTAAATAGAATCTGGATCGTTGACCGTATTCCTGAAATTGATTTATTAGTATTTAAACTGAGTTTAAGAAATTGTAATTAAATTAATTTTGGATTTATGATTAGGTTGAATTGATAATCAAGAATCATGATAGATAATTTGAATGGTTTATTATGTTTTAGTTTTAATTTGAGATATTTAAATTTAATCATTGTTAATTGAAGAAAATTTTCAGGTTTACATTTTAGATTACCTTAAATGCTTATGACAAGATGATATGATGGTTAAGTCATGTGACAAGGTTTCACTTTAATCTTGGTAGGAGTTTGGGGGGCAACAAGAAGTCATTTCATTTTCTCCCAATGTTTTTGACTTCTCCCCACTTGATATCTCTCCTTCTTTTATTGTCATATGTCGGATGATGTGTGGATACTCGATCACATTTTTCCGGCGTCTGCAAGGTAATCCTATGCCTTGTTAAGCTCCCATTCAACATCACGCCACAGGTGAAAGGGTTTTTTTTTTAGTCTATCTATGGTTACTCCCTAATTCTAACAGTTTATAACTAACCACTAAGGGCTAGGAATTGAGTTGGCCTATTTTGTCTTTTCTAATACCACATCATCTTAGAAATTGAGAGTACACTTTGGGAGTGCAACTTGGGAATATCCCTAGACTAATTCTATTTTTAAAATGCACAAGATACTACTTTCTTTTAGATTCACTTTCTCCAATGAGTGGTGCTAGCATTATCCTTTCAAATATACAAAAAAATCGTGACTTTTCTACTTTATTACATTGCCATGTACCACTTGTCCTACCCTTAAAGGGCTTTAAAGAAAGTTCTATCACCTCTAAAGCAAACTCGTTGTATGAAAAAGGTTGAACCTTCCCATGTCTGTTTTTTCACACGCGCAAATTAAGGCGGATCTCATCATTCTCTTTCTGGTCACTCATTCCTTCTTCCCCGCGGTTTAGGGTTAACCGTACCTTTTGGCTGGAAATTTGGTTTCACTATTTTACTTGGGCTGCAGTTTCTATTTTCTCATGTGGAGTTCTAGCACTACTCGGTATTTTTTACTCTTAGCCTTAGCCAACTATAAGTATCTCAACTTTTTAAAAAGTTCATGCTTTAACGTTAAAAAGTACGTGTTTTTGCTATACTTATTGGCTAAGGTTGAGAGTAGAAAAAGCTATGGATATTTGCAATACTTATTGGATGAGGTTGAGAGTAGAAAAGGCCTAAGAATAAGGTAGCACTCCTCAATTTCTCAATGACTTATTGTGTGATCTCAAAAATTCTTTTATACTTGGTTGTGGTGATGCTCTAAATGAGTGTTTTGACCTCAAAATTCTTTTATTCAAAATAATATTTATAAAAAAAAATTCATTATTTAATTTTTTATATTAAATTTGATTATAAAGCTATTACGAGGGTAAAAGAAGTGCAATCTGACCACTTACAATAGAAAATGACGATAGATTAGTAAAAATAGGTGATTCACCAAAAAAAAATAAGCAATCACTCACTAAAAGTCGGGGAGCTATTACGAGGGTAAAAGAAGCGCAATCTCGCCACTTACAATAGAAAATGGAAAATAGGTGATTCACTAAAACAAAATCAGCAATCACTTGCTAAAAGTTGGGATTCCACAAAGTCAAAATTGAAGATCTATCGCTAAAACTCAGTAATCCATTGCTACATTGGCAATCACTAAAAGAGCAATCCTATCATTGTTTTTTAGCAATCACTGATTTTTAGAGATGATCACCAAGCTTTAACACTAGATTAGTGTTTTTTAGCAAATTTTAGAGATGATTACCAAGCTTTAGCACTAGATTACTATTTTTTAGCGAACAATCGTGGTGGTTGTAGATCTCCCTCTCCCTCTCATACCCTCCTCTCTCTCACTCTTTCCATAACTCCTACCTTTTCTTCTCCATTATCTCTCCATCCCCCTCTAACATTCTCTATCAAACTTGCTTTTCGACTTGTAAGGGTAATCGGCATGACTCTTTATGGTTGTCTTAATAGTGGATCCCAATGGGAGTTTCCATTGACTTTCTCGATAAAAAGAAAGGTGCCCCCCGCCATCACAGGAAGAACACGACAAGGTGATTGAAAATGTGTTGATGAAGAAGAAGAAAAAGAGTATGGGTATTTTATTTTATTAAGGGGTTTTTGCATATCAGTTGTTGTGTTCTACCAGTTTTGCAAACACACTATTATGAGTAACAGTTTTGCATATTAACTCATTGTTTTGCAAAGTTAGACAATCAACCTCAATCCCTAGTTTTGTTAGGCTTCCGGTTGTTATTGTTAGGAAAATGACTATTATGCCCTTATGATATTTCATAACCTCACAAAGCCTTTAACTATCCTTAAACTATGATTAATAATTTTTAACCCTTGTGATTAAGATTCACACCCTTGGGGATAAAGCATCTAACCCAGGTCTTAAAAAAATAATGTGTCCCCTTTTAACTCCATTTAACTTAGATTAAAATACACTAAACCTTAAAGTTAAAGCATCTAACCTTGGTTTTAAAAGAAAAAAAAATTAACATATCCCCTTTGAACTCCCTTTAACTATGGTTAAGACTTATTAGCCCTTAGGGTTAAAGCATCTAACCTTGATTTTTAGAGAAAATTAATGTGTCCCTTTTTAACTCCCTTTAACTGTGGTTAAGATTTACTCACCCTTAGGGTTAAAACATCTAACTTTGGTTTTTAGAAAAAAAATTTAAGGAGTCCTCTTTTAACTCCTTTTAGCTGTGGTTAAGATCAATTAACCCTTAGGGTTAAAGCATCTAACCTTGGGTTTTAGAAAAAAATTAAGAATGTATTTAACCTATCTTTTAACTCCCTTTAACTGTGGTTAGGGTTCACTAACCCTTATGGAAGGGGACATTTTAATTTTTTTTTAAATATCAAGGACCAAGGTTAGATGCTTTAACCCTAAGGGTTAGTTGATCTTAACCAGAGTTAAAGGGAGTTAAAAAAGGGACAACTTAGGGGCCATTTGGATACACTTCCATTTTACTGTTTTTATTTTCTGTTTTTAAAAATTGGAAATAACTTTCTGTTTTCAAGTGTTTTTTACTAGGACACACGTTTGACATTACTAATTGGCACTTGTTTTAAAAAAAGGAAAACAAAAAACGTGTTTGGTAAATATGATTAAATAATTTCAATTCATGGTAGTTGTAGTGGTGGGTGGTGGTGGTGTGTGTAGTGTGGTGGTGAGTGATGGTGGTGTGGTGGTGGTGGTGGGTGTAGTGTGGTGGTGAGTGATGGTGGTGGTGATGGTGAGTGATGGTAATGTGGGGGTGGTGGTGATGGTGTGCTGTTGTGGTAGGTGGTTTAGTGTGGTGGTGGTAGTGGTGGGCGGTGGTATTGTAGTTGTGGTTGTGGGTGGTGGTGGTGGCAGTGGTGGTGGGTGGTGAAGGGTAGTGGTGTAGTGTTAGTAGTGGTGGTGGTAATATTGTGGTTGTGGTGGTGGTTGTGATGGTGGTGTGGTGGTGGTGATGGCGGTGGTGGTGGTGCCATGGTGGTGGGTAGTAGTGTGGTGGTGGTTGTGGGTAGTTGTTAGGACAGTAAACGGAGCAAATTCGAAGCGGATATCACACTATCCGTATCCACTCCGATTACTAGTATTTGTTATCCAAATTCGCTCCGTTATCCGACGGATAATAAAAAATAAGTTATATATCTGTATCCGCAATATACGACCGGATTCGGATATTATTCGAATCCGTCCAATTATACCAATCGGATAAGAATTCAAATATCATCCAAATTCGAATAGTATCCGATTACAACATTCAAAATATCCAAATTCGTTCTTACTGGGTAGCAACGAGCCGAGTTGGATGCCAACTGGCTTTTTGGATCGGATCTTGATCTGATTCGATTAGACGCGTAGGATCCTAATTCTATTATATAGATCCATCAGACCAGATACGGATCTGAGATCTTGAATCCGATTCTAATCTGATAGAATTTGGATTTAGAGTGATCTCATCCGATTAAAATCATATTCAATTAGATTATATATACAAATAAGAATATCTATATAATTTTATAAATATACTATAATACTAAACTACTATTCATTAATTTTTTTATTTTCTATTTAAAATATTAATTTTAGTTATATTAATGTTAATCAGATCAGATTCAGATATGTTGGATTCGAATCTAGACAAATCCAATCCAAAGTCGACTCCTTTACGGCCCTAATCTAAACCAACGTGTAATGAGTAAATCTGTAGCCCAGTGAAAATGAGGCAAGTTAACGAATAAAATCGAGGCGAGTTAATAATTTGTTTTAGGAATGCTAGTCTGTTCCACTTTTCAATTTTTTTTTCCGAAGTTTCACGGTGGTAGTAACATGTGGCATTGTTATCCATTCAAACAAGTTAAAAAACAAAAATTTCAAACAAAAGAAATTTATGTTCACAAGTTCTCAAGGTAATTAGGTGATGTAGCGAAACTTGTTGCTAACACCTCAGGTTATGTAGCGACACTTGTTGCTAGCACCAAATTGAAACTTTAGAAGTTTGAGACTGGGGCATGCACTTCTTGTTTTACATTTCAATTTTTTAGTTGGGTATAATTGAGGGGCAAGCATTTCTGATGTGTTTTTTAGTTGGGTTTAATTGAGGGTGAGCTCCCCTTTGAAAAATGTCTAAACAGAGCTCTCCTTTTAGTGTAAACGGTGTGTTTTTTTTTAGAAACCGTGTGTTGTTATAATTATTAAGAAATAAAGTGACGGTTTTGTAAAGATTTTTTGCCATAATTACAAGGTTACTGCCGTATTTTTCATTTTATTTATCTCCCTAATCACATTCTTGGCATTCTGGAGATAGCATTAGCCTCTCTATCATATCATACTCGATAGACTACTAATCATGTTTCATCAAAAAGGCGTGCAAAACATCACATGTTAAAACAATGACAGGTGTTGACTTATGGGTGAAAGCAATGATAGGTGTTGGTTTTTGGTTGAAAATAAGGAATCCTAAGAGTAGGGCTAATACGCTTCTTCCTCTATGTGATTTATGCAAATATTATTAACTCCTAAGCCTTAAGCAACAATTTACAGTTTTTTTTTTTTTTTTACTATTCAGTGTTAAATTCATGTGAGTTCCTCATACGGTGAGTAAGGTGACAGACTTGACTCCATTGATTTCGGACAGAAGAAGATTCTTGCTACATTTTCGGAACTCGTCCTCTCTTCTTCATGATTGGTATCAAATGGCATATGTAGGACCTCTCAAGAAACTCATTTTGATATATAATATTGATTTTGAGAAAATCCATGGCCATCACCTTTTAAGTCATTAATACAGTAAAATTGGAAAATGAGCTTCGCATGGGAGATCTCCAATGCGCTCCTTTTTTTTTTTTTGGTTTCAAAATATACGGTTCAGCAGAAACCTCGATTAGTATGTTTACTATTTATTCTAGGTTAACAAAACGGGAGATATTTCAACCATCACATCCCTTGGGACTTGATCTTAGAGCGAACGAATAATGGACTACACACTATCAATGATGCAAGCTTTGTTTCCCCAATCCACTATTAATAATTATATATATTGATAGGAATTCCAATTAAAACATTTTTGGAATTTGCCATATTCTTTTGTGGATTGTTAACAATTTTGACGAGCTTGTTTATCATAGTTGTAACCATCTCATTATCAAAATCAAATAGAATTCTTGGAGAAAAGATTACTTTGAAAGGTCCAATTGAAATAGAGTCTCAAGGTTATGAACATCCGATCAAGTTAACATTGGCGTAAAGATCTCATATTTTTTTAAGCCACCTAGTAAAGATGGGGTTAACCCCTAAGGGTGTACCCCAATGGTCACTTGGACTAACCGTAAACCCGGAGGTCTCGAGTTCGATTCCTGGCTCCCCTTGCTAACGGTTGCATGGGGTGGGGGTATTCCTTATGTAGCCCGTGGGATTAGTATGAGCTTCAAGCTCTGGATATCCACAGTTATCCAAAAAAATGACGGGGTTGGTAGATAAGGGGATATAAAACCAAAACCCCTCAACTAAATAAGCAATTAAAATGATATGAACAGTTTAAAGATATCACTATTAAGTTGACTGAATTAATATTAATAAAAGTCAATTAATTAAGGAATCCTAACTCCTACAAAATTGACTAACGGTATTTTTTAACTTAGTAGACCATTCTCCATACAAATAAATAAATGCGTACATATACAGACTAATACAATGCTTTTATTCTATAGCCCCACCACAAAAATGCGACCATGTGTAACAGTGCAAGACTTTATTATAAATCGCACGGGACGACTGGGGAAATTCCACGTCGAGCACATGGATGACCTGTAATTTCATAAGAAAACAAAAATAAATAAATGTGCATTAGATGCATTTAGCAGCTGTGTGAGAACTCAAAGATAAAAGGTCATATTTTGGCCACATTTGAATTGTCAACTACATCTAATTCCTGTTCTTTCACCATTTATATGTTCTACCTGTAAACTCAAGTCAACAATTATGTACATTGCCTTTTCACATGGCTCTTTTATAACCTATTGTCCTTGCCACCCAAGTTTCTCCTTCAACATTTTAGCATGATGTACTGCATCACCCATTAAACCAAAAAGGACCTAGACCAGATCTGTTACAGACTCACCATCTCATAACTCATAACCAGTGTGTGTGGACAGGGACATGGCCATATTCATCAATAGGTACTTGGGGTTGTTGCACTAGTATCCGGGGTGTCGTGTTAGCGTGTCGTGATACCCATTCAACCATCCTAGTAAAAAATTCTACGGGCCTTATTTGTAGTCACTAAGGATTTTCCTACATTGACGGGGATTGAGCGAGCGAGATTTTTGCGAGGGTGAAAACCAGCGCGGTCCCGCTAGTGTTAATGCCTCACTAATTACATAACAATTTTGAGGCCCACCACACCCCCACCCCCCACCCCATAACTAACATTCTTAGGTCTGTAAACAGAGCGGATTCGAAACGGATATTGGTATATCTGAATTCGTATCCGTCCGATTATATGTCTGAATATCCGAATAAATATCCGTCGAATAGTGAAATATGATATCCGTATCCGACTCCGATTAAAATATCCAGATTCGGATAGTATCCGAATTATTCGATTAATTTATATATATATATATATAAATATTTAAAAAAATATAAAAATATATAATTTTTATTAAAAAAATATATTTTAAAGGTTATATTAATTTGGATAAATTTAAAAAAAAAAATATATATATATATATATATATATATATATATATATATATATATATATATATATATATATATTATAATCGGACGGATATTTATCGGATCGGATATAACAGTATCTGAATCCGTATTCGATTATAAATGGACAATATTTTACTATCCGAATCCGCTCTGCCGGATAATTATCCGACTAAACATTCAGATACGAATCGGATACGGATAATATTCACATCCATTTACAGCCCTAAACATCCTGTTGGGCCCTAGGGACGACAATTTGGCCAACTTCAGCCTACAAAGCTTCTGGAAATGAGTCGGGCTTCAGACCAAACCTTTAAAAAATTACCAAAATTCAAGCCCAAACCTGACCCATTACACCCCTACTGCTGGCCTCAGATGGGTCATGAGCCATCAAATGTGGCCCAAACTTGGCTCATCAAGTTTTGGGCTTCCTATTTAACTGACTATTGTTATCTGCTACAGTGGTAGTATATGTCATGATCTTTGTCCATTGCGTACACACCCACACATTTAGCTAAGACGGCAAAGGTACTTCTCACTTGATGGTATTTTTCGGATTAGTCTGAGACAAGGCAGAAAACTTGGTAATTTTTTTGTACCTCCTAGTCCTTATTGGGCTTGAAGCGTAAACTACTTTTCTAGGCCGGGCTACAACTTTAGTGCATGGGCTGGATTTGGGCCTATTGTTATGGGTTAGGTTTTAGAAGGGTGTAACTTGGGCGTAGAATGTGGAGCCTAATAGAAACTAGTTAATAAATCAGTTTAGACTTTTCATAACTAAAAGCAAGTTTTACTAAAGAGTAAAGACTCGTTTGGTAATTTTGTATGATCTCGTCTATTTTTATTTTTTTTTGTTCTTGGGTTAAAGCGGTTTTATCATTTCAACAAAAAGAGAGTTAAATGGGCATCCAAAATCCTCATTTGGGGGACAAGGACCCGAGTTGAAAGACAGAGAAACCCATTAAACACAGCAGAGACAAAGAAACCGATTAAACATAGCAGATACTCGAATTGAGAGCCTCCAAGACCCTGGGCTTCACAATGCGGTGCAAAGTTAGCTTGTCTGTTTACATAGTGAAACTGAAATCTATTAATTCTTTAGGTGGCGTTTGGATTGGATTTGTTTGGCCAAAAATCAATTCTGATAAAATTGATTGTGTAGAAATTCATGATCAAATAATCATTTTTTCAAATAATAGTGTTGGAGAATACGAAGTTGAGAGACTCACCTACATATTCTCCAAACAATATTATTTGAAAAAATGATTATTTGACCACTAATTTTTACACAATCAATTTTACCAGAATTGATTTTTGGCCAAAAAAGTCCAATTCAAATGCCCCATTAGAGTCGAACTCAATTCAGACTGATCTAGCCAAAATAATTGCGGCAAAAAATTTTGTAAGAGATGACATACTCATTCAAACATGGCAAAATAAATCTCACCATGTACTAACCTAACCTAACTCCCTTTATCCTTTGAAACATTCTCATCACTTCCACCTCCCGCTTTCCTTCCCTTGCCTTTTCCCTTCCGACTCGCTTCGAGTCCTTCCCCAATACCTAATAACCTTAAATTAACTGCCCTTTAACTTTGCTTAATTTTTTTTTAACAATTGTGACTACTATTTTTTAATAATGTTTTTAAAAACCAAGGTTACAAAGGTTGAACCCTAAGAACTAGTAAATTCTAATCATGGTTAAGAAAGGATGAAAAGGACACATGTTGACTCGTGGGATGAGGGCAAAATGGTTTTGGTCTGGCAAAGGCTAGACGATTTTCTTCTTACGAGGGCAGCTGAAATCCATTCCCATAAACGTGAGGCACAAGCCAGAGCAAACCACACAATGGAAATTGCAATCTTAGCTTAGCTAAAAGCTTATTAAGAAAAGCCCAGACACTATTTAGAAGCATGATGAGAACGGTACAGAGACAGTAGTCTCAAGCACGTTTTAGAAGCATAAATGCCAAATTGTACCCCATCCCAACAAAGCAACCCTCTAAATTAAGGCAAAACATTAGCTTTGGTGGATGCCCGACCTCGGGCATCCACAAGTCATGGGGCACCTGGCGATAATTTGGGGAGAAGTCATTTCATTTTCTCACCATGATTTTGACTACTCCCCCCTTTAGCTCGGACATCCATCAGAGCTAATCTTTTGCACTAAATTAAAGTCTCAACAAAGCAGAGCTTGCCCCATTGGTAGTGTGTGCTAGTCATCATTCCATTGATCCAGGTTTCATTCCCGAGAGGGTGTGAGTGTTGTTGTCACGCCCCAATTTCTAAAAACTCACAACTCAGCCCATTATCTATGATCTGACCTGAGATCCAGAATTCGGGGGTGAGGATTATTAGTAATTCAATTTATAATTGGTATTTTAAGTATATTAATTTTTTTGTTTTTTTTTTTCTTTTTTTCTTTTGGGTTTGTTTTCTGGATTCCAGATTTTTCTGAAAGTTTGTTTTCCATCAAAATTATTATGAAATAAATAGTAAACGAAATTATTTTGGCCTGAAATTTTACAGAGACAATTCTATAAGTCTATGAACTACGTATAAAATTTAAAAAAATATTGATAATGAGAAAATATTCTGTAATTATTTTTCCGAAATTAAACTTAAAATTTCAAGAAAAAAATAATGTCGCATTACTTTCATTTAAAATATTTAAAACTAAAATTTGGTCTCTATACCTATCATGTCTTCCTAAGATATATAAATGAAACTAATCTATATTCCAAAAAATAAATTTACTTCCAAAGTTCATACATCATTCACTAATTTCAATTAAATAAACAAAAACATTAAAAAATATTTACTAAAACATGGTCTATTAATTTTGTAATTAATTCTAAATCATGAGAGAAGTCTTCATATTTCTTCTTCACTTCCAAGTATCCATTACTTCATACCAGAAAATAATGACATTAAGGTCTAATGAGCTATGAAGCCCAATAGGAAAAATTCACTCCCTTTCTTACAATTAATTTACAATAAGAAGATATGCAATATAAATACCTTAACAAAAATATAAATTAACATTATGAGTCATTCAAGTATGATGGCTCGATTTTCGCACCAGCTCGACTGTACTATCATCACCGATTTTAGTACCAGTTTCGGTCAAACGGACTATTCCAAGCAAGGGATCTTCCTACAGGGCTTTATAGCCTTTCACCCAAGGATCCACCATCCTGACTTGCTCATCATTTTAGGGGCTCTAACCCACGGCATCATATAATTGTCCTTAATGCATCAATCATGCATAACATGTTATTTACAATATAGCAATCATTATATCACATATTTCTCATCTATTCAGAATCTTATGTTATAGATTTCTATATTATTTGCACAATAATAAACAAATAAAAATTATTGCATGCTAATATGATTCTGAAAATCTCAAATAACATGTCATCATCTACTTAGAAGTTTTAGTAACAATATCACCACTATCAAACATTTATTTGATTTTTTTTATTACAAATTAATTATAACAAAAAGAATGACAAAAACCTACCTAGATTTTTCTCGATTATTGATTTCCTCTTGAAAACTTTTGATTGGAACTTTTCACTCGTTTTCTCGGGCTTGATCTATGTTTCTGCATAATTTTTATTTCTCATTTCTTTCTCTTTTTCCTGCATTCTCTCTCTCTTTCTCTCTCTTGCATTTAGTTCTTTTAAAGAGATTTAAAAGAGATCTAATCTAAACTAACCTTATCTAAACTAATCGATCTCTATCTCCTTAATTTAAATTTAAAACAAATGGTGGGCTTTTGGCCCATGGATTTTCCACCTTAAACCCATATTATTATTTTTTTATTCAGGATATTACAAACTACCTACCTTAAAATAATTTCATCATCGAAATTAAGACATACTCATCTATGTTAAATCCATAAACCTCATATCGTCTGGTTTCTAATTGCCTCAAGAAAATACATTTCATATAAGATTTCTTAAAACTGATCACATTTATCTATGGATTATGTATACTAGTGTCATCAATGTAATGATCATATGTCATAAAAATCATATGTGCCACATAACACATCATTCGAGTAATTACAAATTATTCAAAAATTCATTATTGGATACCACTTTTGTGTCATTAATGCCTTAATCATGTCTTATAGATAGTCCTAAGTACATTATAAAAATATAGGTACTCAAAGTAAATTTTTTATTTTTTTTTGGATCGATCATGACTACCCACACATTTTTTTTAAACCCCTAGGATTTACTAACTGATGCTCTAATACCATTTCGTCACGCCCCGATTTTTAAAAACTCACAACTCAGCCCATTATCTATGGTCCGGCCAGAGATCTAGAATTCAGGGGTGAGGATTATTAATATTTTAATTTATAGCTGGTATTTTAAGCATATTAATTTTTTTGTTTTATTTTCTCTTTTTTTTTCTTTTGGGTTCATTTTCTGGATTCCAGATTTTTCTGAAAGTTCGTTTTCCATCAAAATTATTATGAAATAAATAGTAAAAGAAATTATTTTGGCCTAAAATTTTACAGGGACATACTTCTATAAGTGTATGAACTACGTATAAAATTTCAGAATATTCTGATAATGAGAAAATATTCTGTAATTATTTTTCCGAAACTAAACTTAAAATTTCAAGAAAACAATAATGTCGCATTACTTTCATTTAAAATATTTAAACTAAAATTTGGTCTCTATACCTCTCATGTCTTCCTAAGATACATAAATGAAACTAATACATATTCCAAATAATAAATTTACTTCCAAAGTTCATACATCATTCACTAATTTCAATTAAATAAACAAAAACATTATAAAATATCCACTAAAAAATGGTCAGTTAATTTTGTAATTAATTATAAATCATGAGAGAAGTCTTCATATTTCTTCTTCACTTCCAAGCATCCATTACTTCATACCTGAAAATATTGACATGAAGGTCTAATGAGCTATGAAGTCCAATAGGAAAAATCCACTCTATTTCTTACAATTAATTTACAATAAAAAGATATGCAATATAAATACCTTAACAAAAATATAAATTAACATTATGAGTCATGCAAGTATGATGGCTCGATTTTCGCAACAGCTCGACCTTACTATCATAACCGATTTTAGTACCACTTTCGGTCCAACTGACTACCCCAAGCAAGGGATATTCCTCGAGGGTTTAGGGCCTTTCACCCAAGAAACCACGATCTGGACTTGCTCATTATTTTAGGGACTCTCACCCACGGCATCATATAACCGTCCTTAATGCATCAATCATGCATAACATGTTATTTACAACATAGCAATCATTATATCACATATTTTTTATTTATTCAGAATCTTACATTGTACATTTCTACATTATTTGCACAATAATAAACAAATAAAAATTATTGCATACTAATATGATTCTGAAAATTTCAAATAACATGTCATCATCTACTTAGAAGTTTTAGTAACAATATCATCACTATCAAACATTTATTTGATTTTTTTTACTACAAATTAATTATAACAAAAAGAATGGCAAAAACCTACCTAGAATTTTCTCGATTATTGATTTCCTCCTCAAAACTTTCGATTCGAACTTTTCACTCGTTTTCTCAGGCTTGATCTATGCTTCTCCATAATTCTTATTACTCATTTTTTTCTCTTTTTCCTGCAATCTCTCTCTCTCTTTCTCTCTCTTGTATTTAGTTCTTTTGAAATTTAAAGAGATTTAAAAGAGATCTAATCTAAACTAACCTTACCTAAACTAATCGATCTCTATCTCCTTAATTTAAATTTAAAACAAATGGTGGGCTTTTGGCCCATGGGTTTTCCACCTTAAACTCATATTATTATTTTTTTGTTCAGGATATTACAAACTACCTACCTTAAAATAATTTCTCAAAATTAAGACATACTCATCTGTATTAAATCCATAAACTTCGTATCGTCCAATTTCTAATTGCCTCAAGAAAATACATTTCATATAAGATTTCTTAAAACTGATCTCATTTATCTATGGATTATGTATATTAGTGTCATCAATGTAATGATCATATGTCATAAAAATCATATGTGCCACATAACACATCATTCGAGTAATTACAAATTATTCAAAAATTCATTATTGGATACCACTTTTGTGTCATTAATGCTTTAATCATGTCTTATAGGTAGTCCTAAGTACATTATAAAAATATAGATACTCAGAGTAAATTTTTTTATTTTTTTTGGATCGATCATGACTACCCACACATTTTTTTTAAACCCCTAGGATTTACTAACTGATGCTCTAATATCATTTTGTCACGCCCCGATTTTTAAAAACTCACAACTCAGCCCATTATCTATGGTCAGGCCTGAGATCTAGAATTCGGGGGTGAGGATTATTAATAATTTAAATTATAACTGGTATTTTAAGCATATTAATTTTTTTGTTTTCTTTTCTCTTTTTTTTTCTTTTGGGTTCATTTTCTGGATTCCAGATTTTTCTAAAAGTTCGTTTTCCATCAAAATTATTATGAAATAAATAGTTAAAGAAATTATTTTGGCCTAAAATTTTACAGGGACATACTTCTATAAGTGTATGAACTACGTATAAAATTTCAGAATTTTCTGATAATGAGAAAATATTCTGTAATTATTTTTCCGAAACTAAACTTAAAATTTCAAGAAAACAACAATGTCGCATTACTTTCATTTAAAATATTTAAACTAAGATTTGGTCTCTATACCTATCATGCCTTCCTCAGATATAAATGAAACTAATACATATTCCAAAAAATAAATTTACTTCCAAAGTTCATACATCATTCACTAATTTCAATTAAATAAACAAAAACATTAAAAAAATATCCACTAAAACATGGTCAATTAATTTTGTAATTAATTTTGAATAATGAGAGAAGTCTTCATATTTCTTCTTCACTTCCAAGCATCCATTACTCCATACCTGAAAATATGTACATGAAGGTCTAATGAGCTATGAAGCCCAATAGGAAAAATCCACTCAATTTCTTACAATTAATTTACAATAAAAAAAATATGTAATATAAATACCTTAACAAAAATATAAATTAATATTATGAGTCATGCAAGTATGATGGCTCGATTTTCGCACCAGCTCGACCTTACTATCATCACCGATTTTAGTACCAGTTTCGGTCAAACTGACTATCCCAAGCAAGGGATATTCCTCGAGGGCTTTATGGCCTTTCACCCAAGAATTCATGATCTTGACTTGCTCATTATTTTAGGGACTCTCACCCACGGCATCATATAACCATCCTTAATGCATCAATCATGCATAACATGTTATTTACAACATAGCAATCATTATATCACATATTTTTCATCTATTCAGAATCTTATGTTGTAGATTTCTACATTATTTACGTAATAATAAACAAATAAAAATTATTGCATGCTAATATGATTCTGAAAATCTCAAATAACATGTCATTATCTACTTAGAAGTTTTAGTAACAATATCATCACTATCAAACATTTATTTGATTTTTTTTTACTACAAATTAATTATAACAAAAAGAATGGCAAAAACCTACCTAGATTTTTCTCGATTATTGATTTCTTCCCTAAAACTTTCGATTCGAACTTTTCACTCGTTTTTTTAGGCTTGATCTATGCTTCTCCATAATTCTTATTACTCATTTCTTTCTCTTTTTCCTGCGATCTCTCTCTCTCTCTCTTTCTCTCTCTTGCATTTAGTTCTTTTAAAATTTAAAGAGATTTAAAAGAGATCTAATCTAAACTAATGGATCTCTATCTCCTTAATTTAAATTTAAAACAAATTGTGGGCTTTTGGCCCATGGGTTTTCCACTTTAGACCCATATTATTATTATTTTGTTCAGGATATTACAGTTGTCATCTCCTCCCACCCATGACTTAAAACAGATACTAACTGGGATTGCGGTCTAACCACGTATCTCACAAAATAAAAAGGCACACACAAGAAACACTTCTACTCTAAAGTATGACTAGGAGCGCAATTCTACCCAAAATTTCCATTAAAAGTCCGCTCTTTTGTTGTGACTTATAAATTTTTACACTTTGTCATAGTAATTGTTAGAAAATTTGAGTCACTTTATCAAAGTTTCTAACAAAGTTAATTCTTACCATCATGAGATTTTAAGTCTTATCATTTTTTATGAGATTTGAAGTCATTCATCATGCTTCATTTGAAGTCTTACGGGAATTGGAACCCATGAGATGAATAGCACAATACAACTAGTTTTCAAAAGAAAGTGCTTATTATCAAATGACAAAATTTGCAAAGTGTACTTTACAGGAAAGTGAGTGAAAACTCTTGATAGTAGCTACTATCGAGAGCCGCACGTTTGGAAATCAAACGGCCACAATTTACACATTATTTAAATGGTGGGCCCCATGATAGTATTTGCGCCTTTGGATTATGAATCTTGTGGTCTTGGCTCTCAATAGTACCTACAATCGAGAGTTTTAAATCACTTCCCTACTTTATAAGTCTCAACAAAAGAATGGACCCTAAACAGCATTGTATATGCTCATTATCTCATTATAGAACAATGACTAATACAAGCTTGTGAACCTAATTTCTAAGAAAAAATCAAAACTAAACATGATTCAACATGTTATAAGAGAGCAACAAGTCACTTTTTGAGCTTCCCCATCAAGCCACGTGTCCATCTTTTCTTTTTCTTTTCTCTTTTGCGCACATTCTCAGGGATTAGTCTCAATCATAGTTAGTAAATTCGCATAATATACGCAAATTATATATGAATAAAACGTATAATTTATTATATGTATAATTCTTCCATACTATTCAAAGATACGAAACATTAGCAAATATTTTAAGGTGAATCGGTTGCGATTTATTCGCAAATTATTCACGACTTATTCACGAATAATACTTATAAGATTAATGAAAAAATCTAAACCAGTAAGTAGGCATGTTAAAAAAAGTCTGGGTTGAAGGGTACCCGGCCCGTCCAAACCCGCCCAAGGGCTGCCCTTCTCCGGGCCTTGGGCCGGGTAGGGCCCAAAATCGCAAAGCCCTCTTTCCATAGGGTCGAGCCTGGTCACACCCCATCCCTACCCAGCCCAACCCAACCCGCCCTTAGCTCCACTCTGAGAGAGGAGGTTTACTAAGGTAATAAAGGACATGGATGAGGGGATGACTACTTTTCTTATCCGATGTGGGACTAAATATTCGCTAACAAAAACAAACACTCAAATAAAGAGGAGAACCTTTATGTGCCATCTCTATTCTTCCTCACTTACTGTAATGGGTAAAATTCATAAAGGCAAGGGGCAAAGAGGAAAAACTCCACTTTGTCAAAACAACTGACTTAGCCCACTTGGGCTATGTGCTGGCTCTTATGAGTTGGCAAAGCTCTTGCCTAACTAATAAGTGTTATATGACAGGCGACGTCATCATGACCCCATAAGTCATGATGACTTCCTCCAACTGCCTATAAAATGAGAAGAAAGCCAAAGAAGATGAGGAGGAGGATGCGTAAGGCAAGGGAGAAAGAAAGGGAAGCCAGAAGAAGAAGAAGGAGAAGAGGAAGGAGGACCGGGGGGCTTGGGTTATTCAGTGATGAACCCCATCTCCGAAGAGCATAGCCACCCACCTGATACTCACCATATTACCTGATGTTCTCCACACTACTTGATGCTCTCCACGACCTCCGGATCAATCACGATCATCTGATGCTCTCTCGAATTTTCCATGTCCGCCTAATGTTTGTTACGATAGGTACCCTTACACTATGTCAATACTTGATGTTTTATGTTTATCTACTTGGTGATATGTCAATGCAATATAGCCACATATTTAGTCACTTGCCGGGTACACTCTTGACCAAGTACACTCATCTTTGAATTGCCCGAGTACACTCTTGTACGAGTACACGCAACCCCAACGTGCTTGTGATCGTGCCCGTGCCTATGCCCGTGCCTATGCCCGTGCTCGTAACTGTGATCGTGCCGGTGCCCAAATGAAGACAAACCCGTGCCTGCCATTGACTTTGCCCGTGCCCAAATGAAGACAAACTCGTGCCCGCCATTGACTATACCTGTGCCCATGCTCACCGCAAATGATCTCATGAGCTCACCGCAAATGATCTCGTGCTCATGCTCATTGCAAATGATCCTGTGCACATGCTCACCGTAAATGATCTCATGCCCATGCTCACCGTTGTTGCCCAAGGTTTGGACCCTAGAGGGGGGTGAATAGGATTTATGGCAAATTAAAATTTCTTCCTAATCCCTTAAGCAAAATTTCAATCATACTAATTAAAAGGGAAATGAATTATGCCATACCACACAAACAATGTAAAACAAATAAAATAAATAGTAGGGAAAGAGAATGCAAACACATGATGTTGTTCACAAGGTTCGGAAACCCCGCCTACGTCCCCGCCTCAAGCTATACCTGCTAGAGGATTCCCCACAATTTTAATCAATCACACAGTCTTCATACGGGTGAAGACCAAACCGTTACAATCTTCTTTCAGGTGAAGATCAGACATTTCCCTTGCAAGACAATCTCCTCTCTTGACTTTTACAAAGCTCTCCGCTTTAAGGACAAGAATCCACCAATTCTTGATTTCTTTCACACTTTATAACAAAGGTGATTACAATCATAAATCACTCATTTACACGAGCTGAATGATCACTTTCAAGCTCTCTAAGAGTCTCTCAAAGAATGGAGTTGAATAGCTCAAATTCAGACTCTTTTGGGTTTTTAGGTTTTATACTCAAAAGATTGATCAATAAATGATAGAGTGAGTATTAGAATGATTGGAAGGATTGGAGTTGTTAAATCATCTTCTTTTAGTTCATAAATCATTTCATTTTATAGCATTTTCAAAGATATAGCCGTTAGAGAGACATTGGAAAAGACATGACCATTGAAAACTAGTCGTTACAGGCTTTTTCTAGGTTCTACATGATTTCGTCGACAATATTATTGGGTATGCTCTGAGACTTCATCGACGAGATAAAGACAAAATTAAAAACAGTAGCTCTATGACTGATTTCGTTGACGAGATCTGTGGTCCTCCACAATTTCGTCGATGAGATTTCTGTTTTATTTCTGAAATCTCATCTTAACCTTGTCTAAATGATGGGAATGATTTGAAGGACTCTTGGCTCATTTTTATCATGTCTTTTTGTATCATTTTTTATGATGTCCTAGGACCTTAGAATGTTTTTTTTTTGTGATGACGGAAATCTTTTACCTACATTAGTAGAGTCAGACTGTCAAAAGTTAGCGTGGGCAGTGGAGCTCTTGCTTACTCGTACTCGGGTTGGATTAGATCCCTAGACCTCCTCCATTTGAGGCCACACCCCTACCACTCATACAAGAGGTGAGGGTGTAATTAGAATGTTATTCAATTTTGGTCTTAGGCTCCTATGATCATTCTAGGCTTTAAGTTTTTCAATCAACCAACATTTGAGAACTTTTTACATAAGTCCTAAAACACTTTCTTACTAAAATATAAAACAATTAAACCTTCTAAGAGAGTCTTCATCTTCAACTTGATCTTGGGTATTGATTTTATCTTTAAGTTTCTTTGACCAAGATGGCTTCTTCATGACTTGGATTGATCTTCAATTTGCTTCAATAGCTTGCTTGACTTGATGTTAAATTCCCTTCATGTATGGTGTCATTTTCATGTTTTTTCTTTGAATAGTTTTGCTACTGCTCTTATACACTGAATTTCACATAAAACTCATAGAGACATTAGTAACACAAATGACATTATATTATTGTGTTATCATCAAAATTAATGATATCACTTTATGTACCTAAAGGCTAACAACCGTAAATGATCAAGTGCCCATGATCACCGCAGAATATCCCGTGCCCATGTCTGCCGCAATTGAGCCCGTGCCCACCATGACTGAGCTCGTCCACATCCTTGAAATGAGCACGTATCCGTCCTCTACTGAACCCACCTGCACAATATGCTCGACCTACATACTTGCACAATGTTTTCTCCGGTTTCCTTGCTTAGTACATCCGGGCTGGTCATGTTCGACCTCCGTCCTCTGCTATCATGTTAGATTTTCGTCATGCACGATGCTCCCGACCTGTATAGACCTCCAACATCTAACTATGTTCTACCAAACGATCGATGGTAAGTATCTCTATACTCTAATGCTTATATGCCTATGATCTATAATGACTTGCCCCGTCAGAGTGTCAATGACAGGTTGGACGGCCACTTATCTTGCAAAGGACGATCCCGTGATGAATCGAGGATGAACCGAAGATGAACCCAAGCTGAACCTTGGACGATTAAGTACGGAACATCATCTCCTTCGAAAAGTGTGTCATATGACAAGGGTACGGATGATGTACGCATGCAGACGAGTGCATAGGACCTGAACCATGCAGTTCATGATAGATCCTGTTAACCTGAAAATTTCCCTTTACACTTACTTACCAAGATAACCTCAGAAAGGAGTTGGTCCACCAAAAGACCAAACCCCACATAACTTGTGCAAATGAGAAAACCAAGTCCTTTGTTGTGAGTTTCAAAATTCCCCCAAATTCACTAAAATTAGACTCTAATACTCTCATCAAGAGGGGTAATTTATGTAGTGATTCAACAATTTTTTTTTTGGGTTGACTCAACTACACCACAAGGCGATAGCTGAAGGCAAGACAAAGGAAACACACACACCCCCATGCACTCACTCATGTACGCACACACACCACACACACAACTACACTTGCAACCCAACATAAGCATCACCCAAACACTCCTCAAAACGGGTACCAACTATTTGAGGCGTGAGTGAGTGAGTACAATTATTGAATGTACGCTTAGTGGTAGTTTGTGTTAGAAGAAAACAAAAGAAATAAAATTTAGATATTCAAAAATAAATTACTCTAATTACATTCAAGTTTGGTCTCCCTAATGGTGTCGTCATCATAAGACAGTAACCTATCTTTCCCTTCTAAGGAATTAGATATATTTTATTTTATTATGTTTAACTGTCACTAATAAGGGGAACAAAAAATTTAACTTTGTCATTGCCCTTGTTGTTGTAATGCCAGTCTCAAGCCCGGATAAAAGAGGTGGGTATCCATTTTCATGTCAGATTGACATTCGATGTAGAAAAAAAAATCGTTATCTCAAATGACAAAAAAAATATCGCTCTTTCTTCCCAGTGGGCCTGGCCCTAGCCCTTGAGAGCAAGGCTAGGGCCCAATCAACCCTGACCCTTGAAGGGGTAGGGTCAAGTTAGGATCCTACTCTTATAGGGAAGGGTACGGCTAGGATTGATCCCAGCCCTACCCCTACCCGGCCCTTTGACCATATTCGTAACGTAAGTTCTAAACTATCTTTCTTCTTTCTCACATTCACATGTAACTCATTTTCTCTCAAATTTTTTTCTTCTCAATCCATAATCTTACGTCTCTATCTCATCAGTCACATCGTCACTGAAAGTCGTCAACTACCAATCCCGAAGCACTCACCAGTCACCACTCAATCTCTTCATTTTTCTCGATTTATTTTCCTTCCAAAATATCTAACGTAACACCACCGCAACCGCCAATAGCCGAGGATTGAGTCTCTGATTGTGCAACTTCTTCAATGCCAACAATCGTCACCTCTCAATCCCCTTTCAAAAGAATACTTTGAAAGGTCCAATTGAAATACAGTCTAAAGGTTGCGAAAATCTAAGAAGTTAATTTTGGCATTAAAATATCATTATTAAGTTGGCCGAATTAATATATTAGTTAATATTAATTAATTAAGAGATACTAATTAATACAAGATGGGTGACTCAACCGTTCTTCATACATATAAACACGTACATATACAAACTAATGTCATGCTTTTATTCTGTAGCTCCCCCACCAAAATTCGACCATGTGCAACAGTGCAAGACTTGATTATAAATTGCACGGGGCGTATGGGAAAATTCCACGTGGAGCACTTTGATGATATGTCATTTCATAAATAAAAATAATAATTAAATAAATGTTCATTAGATGCATTAGTTGTGTGAGAACTCAAGAGCAAAGGTCATTTTTTGCCACATTTGAATTGTCAACTACATCTAATTCCAATGCTTTCACCATTTATATGTTCTACCTGTAAACTCAATTCAACAATAATGTATATTGCCTTTCTCACATGGCTCTTTTATAACACATTGTCCTTGTCAACCAAGCTTCTCCTTTTCCATTTTAACATGAGGTACATACATCATCCATCAAAACCAAAAATGACCTAGACCCAGCTCTGTTACAGACTCACCATGTCATAACTCATAACTAGTGTGTGTGGATAGGGACATGGCCACATTCATCAATGGGTACTTGGGGTTGTTGCACTAGACTCCGGGGTGTCGTGTTAGCGCGTCGTGATAACTGTTCAACCATCCTAGTAACTATTTCTACGGGCTGTATTTGTGGTCTGTCACCAAAGATTTTCCTACATTGACGGGGGATCGAGCGAGAGAGATTTCTGCATGGGTGAAAACCAGTGTGGTCCCACCCCCCAAACCAACATCCTGTTGGGGTGGCAATTTGGCCGAATTCGGCCTACAAAAGCCTTTGGAAATGAGTCGGGCTTCAGGCCAGGCCTTTAAAAAATTACTAAAATTCTAGCCCAAACCTGGCCCATTACCACCCCTACTGCTGGCCTCAGATGGGTCATGGGCCATCAAGTGTGGCCCAAACTTGGCTCATCACGTTTTGGGCTTCCTATTTAACTGACTATTGTTATCTGCTACAGTGGTAGCATATGTATTGATCTTTGTCCATTGCGTACACACCCGCACATTTAGCTAAGACGACAAAGGTGCCCCTCATTTGATGGTAGTTTTTGGATTAGTCTGAGACAACTTTAGGGCATGGGCTGCTTGGTATCTAGTTCAATGATGTCTCATAATCTCTTTTTGAGAAGTTCAGTACTTGCACCTAGGGCTGTATTTGGGCCATGCTTGGCCAAGCCCAGCTCGGCTCGGCTTGAATGGATTTGATCGAGGCCCGAAGCCTGGCTCGGCCCGAAATGGAGCTTGAAAGTGCGGCCGAAACTCGGCCCGAATTGATTCAAGCTCGAGCAAGGCTTGGCTTGGCTCAAGCTCGGCTTGAATACTTTTTTTTTTTTAATAATAATATTTTATATGATTTATATATATAATAATAATATATATAAATAATATTTTTATTTTTTTAATAATATTCGAGCCGAGCCGAGTTCAGGCCGAACCGAACCTCAATCGAGCCGGGCTGAGCCACACAAGGGTTGGCCCGAGCTCGGCTTGATTGAGTTTTCAGGTTTTTTTAGGCTTGGCTTGGCCCATTTGAGGCTAAAATTTGGGCTGATCGGGCTTTGTGCAGCCCTACTTGCCCCATCAACATTTTTTATGAATGAAATAGGGTCCGTGTCGTTAAGTACTCCCACCTCACCCCTCTTTTTTGAGAGTGTGTGTGGTTAAAGGCTTGAGTTGAGATTGAAGGTTGTATGTGTGGTGTGAGTCTGAATATTTAGTATGTTTTATCATAAAAAAAGCAAGCCCTCAATGAAAAAATCCAGGCAGCACAAAAAGAAATACAAATGGGAAGTAATTTTAAAATGAGATTATTCCTTCTTTTGGTAGATACACGAAATGTTCAAGGCTAGCTTTCACTTCCTTCTCAGAGCGCTTTGATTCTTGGAAGTATGGTATCCAAGTAGCGTGGGACTTAGTGCCTGGAACCTCCTATAATGGTGCAGCTTCCACTCCTGAACCTTGATTCCACGTTTCGGGCGTGATTCCTTCCCTGCTCCTGAACTTGACTCCATGATTCGGACATGAATCCTCCCCTGCTCCTGAACCTCGATTCAGGCGTTAATCTCCCTCCCTTCCTCTCTGACCTTCCCTCCCTCTGGGCTCCGACCAACTTCAATAAGTCTGGTACAAATGAGTGGATATGATAAATAATGAAGTACATGTTCTCTACAAATAGCCCGTAAAGAGGCGAAGAACCACTGTTAATAAACAAGGGGGGGAGGGGGGGATACACACACATATACGTGTGTGCACTCTCCACTGAACCCTGAGGTATTTTAAGTTTTGTGCTTCCCTATTCCGCCTACGGATTTTGGGCTGTTAGGTGTGGGGGCATTACAGGCAGCAAAAACAATATTTAGTCTAAACTGCAAAGCGGATCCCCGCACTTAATTTTGCACATTGAGATTAGGCAACCGGGAACCCCATAGTCACGGAGCCTCGGTAGTCAGTACTAGTGCAATTTATTCTTTGTGTACCAACAGTTAATCCAATTTAGTTTTTCACATCAAATCCATATATAAGCATTTTTTTAATTCAAAAACAGGATTAAAAAAAAACTTCAGCAGGATAATATAATTAAAACTGCATAGAAGTTCTCTGCTAATTCAATGAAAATCTGACTTAGACTCCGTTAAATGATTCTACGATGTAAATCTTTACATTGTAAAAGCTTTAAGGGTAAAAGATGAATTTTTCACTTATTTTCTGTTGTTTGATTGCATCTTTGGAAATAGGGGTGGCACTCGGGCTGAGTTCAGGCTTTAAAGCCTACGTAAATGTGTCTGGTTAGGCCAGACATATTCAAAAATGACTAAAATCCAAGCCCATACCCAGCCCATTGTCACCCCTACTTGGAAATAAGATAGAAATTTGTTTTATTCTACTTGTGTTTGGCGTAGAGGAAAATTGAAAATGACATGTAAAGTGGGATGTTTGTCATTTGAACACAAATATCTAAAGAAGTTATTGTTGTCAACTCCCTAGTTGATTCAGAATACATGTGAAGTGGGATGTTTGTCATTTGAACACAAATATCTAAAGAAGTTATTGTTGTCAACTCCCTAGTTGATTCAGAATACATGTGAAGTGGGATGTTTGTCATTTGAATAAAACTATCTAAAGAGGTTATTGTTGTCAACTCCCTAATTGATTCAGAATACATGTGAAGAGGGGTATTTTTGTTATCCTAAAAATATATGTAAAGGGTATTTTTGTCATTTAATAAAATACAAGTGAAAAGCCATCATTTTACAAAATACATGTGGAGAGGGGTATGTCATTTACATGTAGAGGGGTATATATCATTTTGGAAAATACAGGTGAAGAGGGGTGTTTTTATCGTTTTGAAAAATATATGAAAAAAGGTACTTTTTTCATTTTAGAAAATAATGTGGATATAGGTATTTTTTTTTTGTCATTTAAGGAAATAAATGTGAAAAGGGGTTTTTTGTTATTGTGAAATATGACTATGGGAAGAGCCAAAGGGGAAGAGCTGAAGAGGTCCGCAACCGATTATCCAATAGTCACATAGCTCAGTACTTTTGAAATTCAATCTTTATATCAAAAATAGTCTTTCTATGGTGAATAGTAACCTAGTCTAGTCTTCTATGTCAAATCCAATACAAATTTCCAAACCTCATAACTGAAAAAAATAACAGCAGAACTTTATGTTGAAAACGTAGTTATTACACTGGTAAAGATATGAATACCCCAAGTAAATGGAGGGAGTAAATATTAAATACAAAGCATTGCCATCTATGTTGCTCGGATTCTTTAAGACAGTGTCAAAATATGTGGGACATGGACACCCCTAATACCTCTACACTTTTATATTTATTATACAAAAAAAGATATATAACTGGTAACCTAATCTGCTCTTTATATATCAAATACCAATTTACAGTACTCAAAAGACATCAAATACAAATCATTTAGCAAGACTTTAGCAAAACTGAATAGCAGGACATAGGTAAGGATATGAATACCCAAATTCATGGAAGAGCCATAACAAAATGACAAAAGCTTGATTTTCTTTTCCTTCTTTTAATCCCTGCTGGTTTCAACATTGAGGAAAACCTGTTAACAGTATGTTGAAAGTAGCGTCAGGGCCTTACAAGCAGCAGTATCACGTTTAGTCTAAGCTGCAAAGTAGATCCCTTAATTAATATTTCTGTTAAACAATTGGTAATGTAATAATCATGAAGCATCGGAACTAATGCAATTTAGTCCTGTATCAAAACAAGTTTTTTTTATACTAACCAGTAAACCAATCTAGTCTTTATACATCAATCCAATAAGATACAATTTATATCCAGTATGGCCCTTCCTGTGAGTTGAAACTTGGAACCGTGCATTTACAGAAGACAAAACACAAATCGACCAGCAGGATTCTGGCAAAATTGCACAGTAATAAATTGGTAAGGATATGAATACCCAAGTTAATGTAAGGGCAAAATAGACGGCTTTGTCTGCCACAAATTTTTTTTTGATGGGTAATAAGGATCAGTGTTTTAAAAAGCGTTCGAGACTTGCGCCTCAAGGCTCGCCTCAGGGCGAGGCTTAAGGAAAACGCTTTGAAGCTCAATCATGAGGCTTAAATCTCATGAGTCTCCCATGAGACACACGCCTATCGCTTTATGTCTATTGCATACGCCACATACATTAACTAAAATTAGGTTTCTAATTACAACAAAATTAAGTGTTCTTTTTTTAATTTGTTATTTGTTTGAATTAATTTATATAGTATTTCATATGACCCGTGCGCCCACACGAACACACACAATGTACACGAATATATATATATATATACCACAATGTTTCATTAGCTTTTTGAATTTTTTTCCAATTTTTCTTATATTTTATTTATTTGTTAAATTGAGAGAGCATGAAGCTTTCTTGTGAGGCTTACGCCTTACGCCTCACCTCGCCTCACGCATTCACATTTTAAAACATTGATAAGGATATATAGAGAGAGAGAGCAAGAGTTACAATGAGTAAGGCAGGCGTTCACAAAGGAGTGAGCCCAAGGCCAAGAGAACTAACAATTACAACGTCTACAAAACCATATATGATCATTACAACGTCTACAAAACCATATATGATCATTACAACAAGAATATTATCATATATGAAAATTATCACAATTGTGGCTTTGTATGCCACAGTGAAAAAGATAAAACCTACATTTTTTTTCATCTTTTGATCCCAACTGATTTCAACATTGAGGAAACCCTGTTAACACTTAAACAGTATGGAAAGTAGTGTCATGGCTTAGAGGCAGCAGAATCAAGTCTAGCAAAGCGGATTCTTTCAGTTAAATTTTAGCACATTGAGATTAGGCAACCAGTGGTAACACAATAGTCATGGAGCATCAGTACTAGCGTAATTTAGTCTCTGTATCAAATCTAGTATTATATGTTAACCAGAAATCTAATCTAGTCTTTATAAAACAAATCCAATAGAAACATCTACAACACTTGAACTCATCGGCAGTGTGTGCTAGTCACCACTCTAGTGATCCGGGTTCCATTCCCGAGAGGGTGCGAGTGTGTTGTCATCTACACCCGTCCATGACTTAGAACAGATACTAACCTACTAACCGGGGTTGCGGCCTAACCGTGTATCTCTCACCAAAAAAAAAAAACATCAAAAAAATAAATTCACAGCATTTTGGCAAAATTGCATGGCAGTACATTGGTAGGCATATTATTACCCGAGCTAATGGAAGAACTATATAGGATAGTGTTGTCTGCCATTAAAAAAAGATAAAAATATTTCTTTCCTTTCATCCCTTCAATCTCAAATGGTTTCACGTAATAAATCTCGCCGAAACCATTAGGAAATGGCTGTTAGGTAAAGGTTTCAATAATACCCATACTAATAAGAATCACGTTACATTACTTAATGACTCTTATATAACACATGACGTTGTATTACAAGCAGCAGAATCATGATCATGAGGAAAGTAGTATCAGGACCTTACATGTAGCAAAATTATGTTTAGTCTAAGGTACAAAGTGGATCCCTTCAGCAATTTCCGCACATTGAGATTACGCAACTATAACATACTAGGTTCAAAGCATCAATAATAGTGCAATTTAGTCTTTCTATATCAAATCAAATTTTTATGTTAAGTGAGTTAACCCAATCTAGTGATTATACCAATGTTACCTAGTTCGTTGGTTCGCACGGTTCAAATTCGGGTTCGCGGTTCACAATTCACCACTCTAGAGTGAACCCAATTCACTACTCTAGAGTGCACCCAATTCACTAGAGATAGGATAAGATAATTTGTTTTTCAGTTCGCTTAGGTTCTTTAGTTTGGTTCGCTTATTTAAGCACGAAAATCAAATATATATTTTATAATATATTATCAAAATATATTTTTAAAAATTTTAAATAATATATTACAAATACTTGTTTTGAAAAACCATAAAAAAAATGCTTTTTAATGCGCAGTTCACGAACTCAAAGTATAAATTTGCCACATCCAAACAAAAATATCAGTGAATTCAAATAAAAATTTCAACAAACCAAAACTGTTTGAAACCACGTTGTGGTTCGCTCAATTTGACGAAGCAATTTGAACCGAACCACGAACTAGTTCGGGTTCGCTCTGGCATTCAACGAATTTGGTAACCTTGGTTTATACATCAAATAAATACAAACATTTGCAACACTTGGTCAACATTTCTAAAAAAATCATTTAGCAAGATTTTAGCAAAAATTGCATAGCAGTAAATTTTTAAGGATTGGAGTACCCAATTTAATGGAAGAACTAAATAGATACTGTCTGCCATAACTAAAAGCATAGTTCGAAAACTCGTCGAGTCACCCGAGTAACTCGGCCGAGTTACTCGACTCGACTGAATTTCGAGTCGAGTCACCTCAAAACTCGAAGAAGACACTATTTGCCGAGTTACTCGAGTGACTCGGACTAGTCAAGCCGAGTTTTTCGACTCGCCAGACTAGGTAGAGTCACAAAAGGGTATTTTTATCATTTTTTAAAACCTAAACTCGAATGTCACATTGTTTTTGCATCATATGTTTTGGGTCCACAAAAACAACCGTCTATGTGTTCTATTAATCCTACTTTTTAGGTTTGAGGCTGTAAAATTAGTGTACTTTGAGTTGTTTTAACCCAGTTTTTTCAAGTTATGACATATATATTCCGAGTTAAAACGAGTCGAGTTTTTTTCGAGCTTTCCGAGTTACTCAACCCGGTTAACTTTCAAGTCGAGTCGAATTTTCAGGTTTTTGAACCATGACTAAAAGTATGATAAAGCTATTATTTTTATCCAACTTCTAATGCCAACTAGTTTAAACATTGAGGAAAACCTGTTAACTGTATGGGGAAAGTAGTGACATGACCTTACAGGCAGTAAAATCATGTTTAGTCTAAGCTGGAAAGCGAATATCTTCAGTTAAACTTTTGCAACATTAAGATTAGGCAAGTGGTAACAGTCTAACAGAAACTAATGGAGCATCAGACTAGTGCAATTTAGTGTTGGTGTATCATATCTAGTTTTCTATATTAACCAGAAATCCCCAATCTAGTCTTTATTGTTCAAATCCAATATATACATCTACAACATTCAAAAGACATCAAAAAACAGATTATTAAGCCAGATTCTGGAAAAATTGCATAGAAGTAAATTGATAAGCATATGAATACCAAAGTTAATGAAAGAACTATATAGACAGTTGTCTACCAAAACCAGTAGGTAGAAACTTTATTTTTGTTTATCCTTCTTTTAATCCCAAATGGTTTCAAGTTTCAACAATGAGGAAAACCTGTTAACAGTATGAGGAATGTAATGTAAGGGCCTTACAGGCAGCAGAATCATGGTTAGACTAAGCAGCAAAGCGGATCCCTTTAGTTAAATTTTCACACATTGATATTAGGCAACCAGTAACACAATAGTCATGGAGCATCAGTACTAGTGCAATTTAGTCCTTCTAAATCAAATCTATTCTATACTAACAGGCAACCAACATTAAGATTAAGCAAGTGGTAACAGAATAGTAATGGAGCATCAGACTAGTGCAATTTAGTGTTTGTGTATCATATCGATTTTTTCTATATTAACTGGAAATCCAATCTAGTCTTTATGGTTCAAATCCAATATATACATCTACAACATTGAAAAGACATAAAAAAAAATTATTAAGCCGGATTCTGGAAAAATTGCATAGAAGTAAATTGATAAGTATATGAATACCAAACTTAATTAAAGAACTAAATAGACAGTTGTCTACCAAAACCAGTACGTAGAACCTTTATTTCTTTTATCCTCATTGTTTAATCCCAAATGGATTCAACAATGAGGAAAACCTGTTAACAGTATGGGGAATGTAATGTAAGGGCCTTACAGGCAGCAGAATCATGGTTAGACTAAGCAGCAAAGCGGATCCCTTCAGTTAAATTTTCGCACATCGATATTTGGCAACCAGTAACATAATAGTCACGGAGCATCAGTACTAGTGCAATTTAGTCCTTCTAAATCAAATCTAGTCTTTCTATACTAACAGGCAACCAACATTAAGATTAGGCAAGTGGTAACAGAATAGTAATGGAGCATCAGACTAGTGCAATTTAGTGTTTGAGTATCATATCTATTTTTTCTATATTAACCAGAAATCCAATCTAGTCTTTATGGTTCAAATCCAATATATACATCTACAACATTCAAAAGACATTAAAAAAAAAACAAATTTTTAAGCAAGATTCTGGAAAATTTGCATAGAAGTAAATTGATAAGCATATGAATACCAAAGTTAATGAAAGAACTATATAGACAGTTGTCTACCAAAACAAGTAGGTAGAACCTTTATTTTTTTTTATCCTTCTTTTAATCCCAAACGGTTTTAACCACTGTTACAAATCTCCCGAGAAATACCCAATTTCTCCCGAGAAAAACATATGAATTCTGAAGTTTGAAATTCCGTTTTTATCACGATATTTTGAAAATCTCACAAGAAATATAATTTTCTCTTTTTATCTCGTATATATCATGAGATTTAGCTGAGATTTCACTGAGATTTTAAAAATATCATAAGAAATACACAATGTTGTTGGTTTTATGAATTTATAACTTTGTGGTATTTATTATTATTTTTTGTAATTTCAATATATTTTTTTAATCATTCCCGAGATTTAGGCGAGAAATACCCGAAAAAAATTCAGATTTGAAAATCTCCCGATAAAAAATTCAGCCGATAAAAACCGAGAACGAGATTTATAACACTGGTTTCAACAATGAGGAAAACATGTTAACAGTATGAGGAATGTAATGTAAGGGCCTTACAGGCAGCAGAATCATGGTTAGACTAAGCAGCAAAGCGGATCCCTTCAATTAAATTTTCGCACATTGATATTAGGCAACCAGTAACACAATAGTCACGGAGCATCAGTACTAGTGCAATTTAGTCTTTCTATACTGACAGGCAAACCAACTAGTCCATCAAAAACAAACTATTTAGCAGGATTCAGGCAAAAATCCGTTGCAGTAGATTGGTAAGATATGAATACTCAAATTAATGAGAAAACTAAAAAAGACAATGCTTTCATTCAAACTTTCTCTTCAGAGAACACAATAGAAGTTCTAAACCTATAGAAATACATCATGAAACTGACAAAGCTTTTCCACCGTTCCAATCCATTTATGGTCTTCTAGTCCCCATCCCAACAGATTAACTTGGCATTGGCCAGAACCTAACAAGTTATCTCGTCCTCGTTAGCATATTTACTTTCGAGAATAGCAACTCTCTCCTCTTTGTTACAGAGAGAAAAGGTAGAGAAGTAAAACTTATTAACCTAGGTTTAGCTCTGGAAAACAAAAAGATATGCCCTTTACCTTACTGAAAAACTACAATCAAGCTATCAATTCATGAAGATACGTTCTCAGTTGAAAAAAACAGGTTCTGTTTGAATGTTTACTAGTTGAGGCAGCACATGCAGGTCTTTGTTCTTGAATCTAATGATCACAGTTCACAATGACTTTATAATGGAGAATGCTGAAAACAAGGATGTACTTCATATGTCCTATAGATGTTATGTTATAATCAATCAAAACATATAGATGCTGCTTAAAGATTTGTCCTATATAATTTATAGAAACTACTTGGTCGCGAAATAATGATCTGAAATTCTCATTGACATTAAATTTTGTCCCACAGAAATTTACAAAAAATTTGACTGGTTATACATAAGATGCATTCCCAAAATCACCGATATTGTTTTTCAATTTGATATCAGACAGTGAAAAACAATGTCCGACGTTGAATTCAATTAAAATAATCAAATTCGAAAAATATTTGACTTACCCAACTAGCTTACAAACATTTTAAATTTAAAAAAAATGGTGCTGCACCAAAGTTACAACTTACTGAATATACACCATTAAATACATTATTTCCTATGAGCACATCCTAGAAATCCAAGCAAACAAATTTCCAATCTATACCTTGCTCAGAAATTGGATTCGCCTAGCCCGAGGCCCTGCAGCTTGGGCCATTCAATTCCTCCAAGGAGAAAAATCCTGCTACTGCTCCAGGTGGCGAAGGCGACCTTGAAGATGAACTACTTCGAGATAGTCTTGGTTCCGCTGCTGAATCGCAGCTTCTTTCCTTTGCTGCTCTTCCCAGCATTCATTTAGCAAGTCTGGGTTTGATTCCAGATATCCGAAAATAAGCGAGATTGGTGGCGCCCCCACATAAGACTCTTAAAAGGGCTATCCAAGGTTGTCCCATTGAAGAAACCAGGCACAGCCTTCCATCACATGTGGAGGTAGTGGGGCTTGCAATAATAACATATTTGGTATAGGTGGGCTATCATTGTTTTAATCGACGAACACATTTCTATATCTGTTTGTTTCTCCACCATTACCTGCGAATGAAGAACAAGCCAAGCCCCACTGTATTTGAAAGTTTTGAGAAGAAGGGCTTCTGCAAGGAAACGAATGTAAACGGATTTGGGGTTTTGAGTACGCATAGAAGAGGGAATCTTGAAATAAAAGACAGGATATTAAGAAACTGTTGGGGTGTTTGTAGCAGAACCCATGAAAGATTGTTCCCTCGATCTGAGTTAGTTACTGAAGCCATTGCTTCTTTTTTTTTCCTATACCGCTAAGAATTTCAAAGGACTGTAATGAGTGAAGGAGATGGTGCAATAACTTATATAAAGCTTGTCAATGTCAACAACATGAACAAGAGACTGTACCTTTAAGGGAAAGCTCAAGTATTGCGGTCCAACTAGAGGAGAAGAGTGTAGAGACGCGGCCGATAGGTTCTAAGGATTAGGGTTTGGTTTGTTAGTTACTTGTATATATATTCTTTTGAGCATTGATTAGCGGACCCTTTGTTAATATTTAACTGCCTGGCCTAATTGCAAAGCTCATTTAACTTTTTAACTCTTGTTACTAAGTTTTAACCCTTAAGAGCTTTTTTTAAAAAAATTAATATAATTTTTTCTGAAAAACAAGGCTATGTGGTTGAGTTCAAAGGGTTGAACCTTAACCACAGTTAGTTAGTTTTTTTTTTTTTTTTTGGTAATCCGCTGCAATAAGAATCAAAGGGGAGACAAAACAGGCACAGGGACTGGAACATGAGAAACGATGTCCTGATCAAGATGCCCTATACTCTCATTTAGGGCCCTTTGCGCCAAGTAGGGGTGTCAACGAGCCGAGCCAGCTCGGCTCGACTCGAAATAAACCGAGCTTGAGCTTTTACTTTGGGCTCGTTGAGTCGAGCCGAGCCTTAAAAGTGAGCTCAAAGAATAGATAAGCCGAGCTTGAACAATAGGTGGCTCAGCTCGGCTCGGCTCGGCTCGATTAATTTTATAATAATACCCTTTAAAAGTTAAATTTATATTATATATTTAGTATACTTTTTTTTTAGTAAAATATATTTAGTATATATTAACATAATTATTTTCGTTTAAGTTTTAACTCAAACTTTCCCGTGAGTCACATGACATCCCAAAAAAAAAAGAATGCCCTTTTAATTTTTTATTTTTTTTTTTGAATTTAGTGCTTATTAATGTATTTTTAAAAAAGAAAAATTATCAAGCCAAGCTCGAGCTCAGCGATTTGTGAACGAGCCGAGCCGTTCGATCAGCCATGCTTGGCCGATCGATCGCCCATGTTGGGTTTGCCCTATTCGAGCCAAAATCCTACAAATCCTTCTGTAAAATTCCAACGAGCCGAGCTTGAGCATTTATAAAATTCCAACGAGCCGAGCCTGAGCAGTGCCCAGCTCGGCTCGTTTACAGCCCTAGCGCCAAGTCATGAGCTACGCTATTGGATTGCCTTGGAATGAAGGAGAACTGCACCTGACTACTATTTCCCATGAGCATATGTTGAACATCCCGAATTGCAGTGAAGGTATCCCAGTACAAGTAGCTGGACTCCTCTGTAAGAAGATGAACAAGCTCTTTCTGATTCTAGCACCACTCGCGGCCATCGGTTCCTTTGGGCCACCAGAATACCCAACTTGATTGAATCTGCCTCAATAGAGCTGTTGCTACCTCTGGTTAGAGCCTTTCTGAAGCTCACCAAAACCTCGCCTCAGTCATTACGAGCTAGACCCCTGGCACCTGCTGCAACTCCACTAAGAAGTGCTGCACCATCAACATTGACCTTGATCCACCCTCTCGCCGGAACTTCCCACCTGCTACTGCCAGGCGATACCTCTTGGGACTTAGCATCACTAGACTAAACCTCGGTGATGTACCTCTCTATCTTGGATATTGTATCTCTCGGATTTGGGACCCCGAAGTTAAACAAAACCTCATTACGAAGCTTCCATATAAACCATAATGTAATGCTGAGGCGAATGGCAAGAGACGAGCTATCCTTATAGAATTCTGGGTGTTAGGACCACTGCGCCCACCATAATCTGAACCGATTATCTCCAGAATCCAAAAGATGAAGGTTGAGTTGTGTCCCGAACCAGATGCTTCGGGCACATGGGCACTCAATAAACAGGTGGAAAATGGTTTCCTCAGCAAAGTTGCAAAGGGGACAAAGCTCATCCACCGCCATTTTCCTTCTCCTCAGGTTTGCTTTAACCGCCAGAGCACTATGGCACCCGCGCCAAAGAAACACTCTAATCTTCGGGGGGACAGGGATATGCTAGATTTTTCTCCATACCTTATCCATAACACCCTCGTGACTGAAACTCGAAGAGGGAATAGAAGAATCAAGCCAAGATTTTGCCAAATGAATGGCTGAGCTCACCTTAACCCTATGTTTGATTGGCGAGAAAATAAGTAAAAACATGGAAAAGAAAAGAGAATGAGACAAAACTCAATTAAAAATTGTATTAGAAATTCAAAATTTTCTTTTCTTTTCCATATTTTCACCTATTTTCTCAACAACCAAACATAGCCTAAAGGATCTGGATTTTGAGAAGTGCCAAACCAACTTATCGGGGAGGTCGCAAGAGCTGATAGGAATTTTTAGAATCTCAATAACCGAGTCTCGCCCAGAGAAGAGACGGAGTCTAGCCCTTGCCCACTGATTGTTCTCTCTATTGATGAAGTGGGAAACCTTCACGTTTTCTAATGAAACTCCCGATGGGGGAACCGGCTTGAACTGAGGCATGGAAGGAACCCAAGGATCACTGCGCGCCTCGACTCCTTCACCATTACCGATTTTCCACTGAATACCTTTCTCCAATATCGCACACCCAGCCACAATGCTCCGCCAACCCCATGACGGTCTCGAACCCAACTTGGCGGATAGGGAATCAGATCGGGGAAAATACTTCGCTTTGAGAACTTGAGCCCATAGCGATGAAGGCTCCACCAAGAGCCACCTACCTTGTTTGGCCAAAAGGCCTAAGTTAAATGCTTGCAGTTCCCTAAACCCAAGACCACCTGCTTCTTTGGTTTGACAGAGCTTCTCCCCACAAATCCAGTGAATCTTCCTCTTCAAGGATTGGGACCACCAAAAACGAGTTGTGGCTGAGTTTATATTATTAATCCATTGCTTTGGCAACTTGAAGCAGGACATTGCATATGTAGGGATTGCTTGGGCAATTTATTGGATGAGAATACCATGACCCACTTGGGATAAAAGCTTCCCATTCCAGCCTTGGAGGCGCTCAAGGATTGTCTGCTTTAGGCTATCAAAAATGTTACACTTTCATCGACCAAAATCAGTCAGTAACCTGAGATACTTTCTAGGATGATTAATATGGCGAATGCCTAGGGAGTTAGCAATCATTTTTTGGAATCTTCTAGGGGTATTTGCACAAAAGGAAATACCGGATTTATTGTGGATTACTTTTTGTCCCGAAGCCGCCTCATACCGGTTCAAAATGTGGAGGAGATTTGCTGGTTCGTCCAGGTTTGCCTACATAAACACCAAGCAGTCATCTGCAAATAAAAGGTGAGAGATGGTTGGGGCATGACGGATCACCTTAATACCACTGATTAAGCTCTAATTAACCGCTACATTAACCATTTGAGATAGAGCTTCTGAGCAGAGAATAAACAGGTAAGGGGACAAAAGGTCCCCTTGCCGAAGCCCTCTAGATGGAAGGATGATGCCCTTTGGATCATCGTTGATTTTAATCGAGTATGAAACTGAAGAGATGCACTGTTGAATCCATGAGATCCAAGTTTCATTGAATCCCTTTTCCTCAACACTGCTAGCAAGAACGGCCATTCGATGCGATCATAAGCTCGATTCATATCCAACTTCACTGTCATCATCCTCTCCCTACCTCGACACTTCCTTTGGAGCCAATGGAAGATCTCGTGAGAGACCAAGATGTTATCCGAAATATGACGACCTCTAATAAAGGCCAATTGGGCCGGATCAATAAGGTTGCCAAAGCTCTCCCTCAATCTGCTAGCAAGGATTTTTGTTATTATCTTGTAGGACACATTGCACAGGCTAAACGGCGGGTAATGGTGCAAGATCTCGGGGCTTGGAACTTTTGGAATTAGAACGATATGGGTATGGTTTAGCTTGGACAGGTCTACTTCTCCCCTAAAGAAACTCATCACTACCTTCATTTGGATCTTGGCCAATCGTATCCTAGTGAGTTTGATAAAACAGTTTGGGCATCCCATCAGGCCCCGGGGCTTTTAGCAGTCTGATATCAAAAGTAGCCGCCTTGATTTCTTCTGGAGTTACCTCACAGGTCAACTGAGCATTCATCTGGTCTGTGACACAACTAGTCATACCTTCCAAAATTTCTGAAAAACCCTGTGGTTGGGATGACTCAAATAGCTCCTAGAAATGTCTTATAATCAACTGTTGAATGCCACCTTCTGATGTGATCCATTGCCCATGATCAGATTTCAAAGCTAGGATTCTATTCCTTTGCCTTCTCTGGATTGCTTGCGTGTGAAAAAAACGAGTGTTTTTGTCTCCCAAATCCACCACACCGCCCTGGATTTCTGTCTCCAAAATGTTTCTTCCTGGTGAAAGGCTCTGTCCAGTTCAAAGGTTAAATTCTGGAGCCTGGTTCTATTATGCTGGGATTGAGCTTTAGTTTGCAACCGCCCGATTTGAGATTGAAGATAATGAATGCGGGTGCTCAGATTTCCGAAGGTAGTTTTGTTCCAAGCCCCCAGACCTTCCTGACAGTATCTGATCTTCCTATTAAGCAGCTCTTTAGTTGTCCCAACACTCGTCCGATTCCAGGCCTCTTTAATCACCCTATTGCAATCTGTGTGGGCTTCCCATATCTGCTCATATCTGAAGCTCCTACGCCTTTTGTTAGCAAGCCAATCACCCAAGAAGGATGGGACTGTGATCAGACCCAATAGTCGGGAGTACCCGCACGAGGTCCGATTGGAAGGTAGTTCTCCAGTCAGTGTTTGCCAAGACACGATCCAGGCCGGCTGAAATGAAATTTGGTTCTACCCTCTTGTTCGACCATGTTGCCACATGCCCCTGAAACCCCAAGTCTGGGAGGTTTGCTGTAGAAACCATGCCTTGTGAAAATTTTAATCTGGTGAGGATTTGGTGGGAGTCCACCCTTTTTTTTCACTTGGGTCCAAAATGTCATTGAAGTCCCCTAGGCAGACCCACGGCCCATCTTTACATTGCCCCTTCATAGCTAGCTTAGACCACAGATTGTTTCTTTCATTGTCATCTATTGGGCCTTAAATGAAAGACATTTCACACCTGGCTTGGTTTGGTCGCTCCACCAGTGAAGCTTCAATACAGTACTTGTGAGCTTCTTTAATCCTTGGATCCACTTCAAAGGTCCAAAGTAAAGCTAGGCCCCGGATAACCCTTCAGGGTCAATAGCAAAAATATTGTCCATCTTCAACTTCTTTGCCACTAGTTGTATTTTTGATTTTTTATTTTTAGTTTCCATGAGAAAGACTATGTTCGGCCGGTAGCGAAGGACAACCTCCTTCAACATGTGAACTGTCCGGGGTTGGCCTATTCCCTGACAGTTCCAAGCTAAGGTGATCATTGATAGTGGGGTGGCTACTCCCTAGCAAGCACCCCCTGTAAATTTGGTTGAAACTCTTGCATATAGTCCTCCGGCTCCAAACTCCTCTCTAAGCTAGGATGAGGGGTTATAACAGACTGTTTCCGCCTCTGAGAGATGGTGGGAATTGATAGGTCAGTAGATTGATCTTGGGTATCTGCACTGTTCTGGGTTAGAGCTATGATTGGAAGGGAGGGATTGTCTGTGCTCTGATTGGCCTTGGTAGCTGTGGGTGGGCTCAGTTTAGAAAGGGACTGAGCAAGATTTGTAATTGATGGGCCTGAAACGGTGGTTGGTAATGGGGGTTTTTCCTTATAGGTTTTGGGTTTTAAGGTTGTTGGGCTTTGGTTACTGGGTCTATGTGAACTAGATAGGAGCTTTGGGCCTTTTTTACTGGGTCATAAGTCTTAGTGGTTGATGGGTCGACGCCTTCTCAAGGCCCACCTTGGGAGGAGTATTGGTCCCGGGTTCGACTAGTGGGTCCTGATCAATCTCATGTGTGAATAACAGTTAAGAGGTGTTAAGAAGGACACTTGTTAACCTATGGGATGAGAGCCTGACCTTTTTCATATGGCGAGGTCCTGACAAAATCCCATCCTAATAAATAGTATGAAAACTTCAGGACATATAACTTGAGGGGTATTTTAGGTACAAATGGATATGAGAACATGTTAGAACATGTAAGCTGTGTATTGAAAACTGGATCGAACGTTTTTTTTTTTTTTTTGGATAGTTGATAACATTTACCTACATTAGTAGAGTCGGCCGGTCAGAAGTTAGCTTGGGCAGTAGAGCTCTTGCTGCTCGTACTCAGGGGGATTAGATCCCCAGACCTTCCCCTTGGAAGGCCACACCCCTACCACTCACGCAAGAGGCGGGGTGTAACTGGACCGAAAATTTGAATTGAACCTGTCCCTAGGCCATCAAAATCGGACAGTTTTAAAAATTATCCTTAAAATAAAGAATCGAAAGAGCTAGTGATATAACCGGGAAATATTAAAAAAACCGACAATAAGAATATTTTTTTAAATAATCAAATGACACAATCCAATCAGATTAGTTGAACCGGCCGAACCGGGAATCGGTCACAACAATGGTTCGACGGTTGGCCCGATTATGAAAACATTGCATGTAAGGAAATATATTGAGGGGCATTTTGGAAACAAATCAACTTGAGGGGCATTTAAAGAAAAATTTTGAGGAAATGTTATATATATATATATATATATATATATATAAATTTTATGAGCATTTAAGGAAGAAAAAAAATTGGAGAGGTTGCATAGAATATTATAAAATTGAGAGGCATTTTGGGAATAAAAAATTGAGGGATCGTATAAAATAGTATTGAAACTCGAGGGGCATTTTAGAAATAAAAAACTTGAGGAGTTGCATAAAATATTATAGAAACATGAGAAACAGTTTGGGAATAAAAAAATTTAAGAGGTTGCTTAGTATAGTATAGAAACTTCAATGGCATTTTAGATATAGAAACTTAAGGCGCACATTGGGAACAAAAAACAAAAAGACTTAGATATTAGAACACGTTTTGTTAGATTTTTTTTATTTTTTTATTTTTGTAGATAATGACATGTAATGAAATATATTGAGGGTATTTTGGAAATAAATAAATTTGAGGGGCATTTTAGGAGAAAAATTGAGGGACATGTTAAATAAAAATATCAAATATTATAAAATTTTGAGGGGGCATTTAGGAATAAAAATATTAAGGGTTAGTATAGAAAAATGAGGGGCGTGTTGAGAACAACAAAAGACTTAAGGGCATTTTGGTAGTATAAAATATTATAGAAACTTGAGGGGCATTTTGACAAAAATAATAACTTGAGGAATCTCATAAAATAGTACAGAAACTTATGGGCATTTTGGGTATAGCAACATGATAGGTATTAAAAAAACAAAAAAAAAAACAAAACTTGTTAAGTATTTGGGTTATAGATGTAACTAAGGACAGGTAAGAAAATATACCTATTGTTAAATGTCCCTAATGTATTCTCTTTCATATAATAGATAATGAGGAATGCTAGCCCTAGTTTCCTAATTCCTCACTTTTCCTACAAAGATGACACATGCAGTTACTTTTCCCGACTACTTTTATAGTTGGTTAAAGCTTCATCAACCATCTCTCTTTAAGACTTCATGTGGGCAGTGAAATCTCGCTGCCCGCAGAGCAGGTACATGGTGCACCTGCCTACACCGGATCACCACCTATGAAATTGGCGGTTGAGTTTCACACGTACCAAAGGCAAGGGCGACAATTGACCAATGTCTTTGCTGTCGCCAGCCCGCCAGCATCTAATGCTGACAGTAGGGAATGATGTCATGTGGACATGCGTTCTACCAGTCCTTATAGGATTGACACGTGTCTGGGGTTTGTCCTCACGAAAAAACCTGTTAAACCCTTGCAGACAGATTTTACAAGTCAGTATGTAGACAGACCTTACAAGTCAGTTCCGCGGGCTAGCAAAAAGCTAGCCCTTGTTTGAATTGGTTCACGACCATAATAGTCGTAGACCTAATTAGACCATGGGTGGAACCCATGGTCCACCCCTTTGGCTCGTGGACTGACCAAGGCCAGTCCCCTTTCATGACCTGGTTCGCTTTCTAAATAAGTCGTGGACTGGGTCAACCTTCCCCAGCTGGCAATCAAGTACTAACTGCCACATGGCGGAGAATTCCTGATAAAGAGGGATCCTTTGCTAACTTTTGAGGATCCCAAGATAAGGATCTCCTCTTGTTTTCCGATAAAAGGGTACCACGTAGCACCCTATTAAAAGAAGAAAGTAATCTCCTCTCCCTTTTGGAATATAAGAATCTTCCTCATTTTTAGGTGAAAGATCTTATCCTCCCAGATTTTTCAAAATGGAAACCAAGATGGAATCCTCAAAAGATGAGGACTCTTGTACGTCCCAGGTTTTCCAAGATAATGGAAACCAACTGTCTTGGATAGATGGCCTACTCTAAGGAGAGTTGGCCCATTTTTGACCTCTCAAAAATAGAAAGTCAAAGGAGAGACCAAAGAGAAATCTCCAAAAGATATAAAAATTGAGTTTCTCACAAGAAACACCCACGAAAACTCATACCCAGAAGAAAGGAGGAAAGAGAAAAAACTCAGTTTTCTTGAAAGAGGAACACAACAAGCAAAAAGTAAGCGACCAAGTGAAGAAGAAGGTTCCCTCGACATAGAGAACACAAGATGAATCCTTCAAAATGGCCACCTCTCTTCTCTCTTATATTTTTTAATACAAAGACCTCAATGAGGCACCCTATAAAGCCTACATGGGAATTGGACACCCCCTTTGAATAAATAAATATATTTTTATTCAAATATCTTTGTTCTTCTTATTCTTCTTCTTATCATAGGTACTTCTCCAAATCAGAATGTAATTAATAATCCGGGTTTACATATATTGGAAGGATAGTCTCCCACAAAAATAATAAACTCCACACAATAGTGGAGGTAATCTAACCGCGAAGTTCAAGATGTCAACTCATCAAATGACGCTTGAAATTTGTGTGTACACTTTCCCCTTGATAAGCTTATAAATTATAACTCCTCCTCCCTCACATTTAAGACAACAGACTAAATAGAAGTTTCTCACATGTGCACATCAAAAAGTAATGAAACAAAAGCATTCAATCTCCCACCCTTTTTTCTCCTTCCCTTTCTCTCAAAACTTCAAGCGTCCCAGTTCCTTTTTTTCTAATAGAGAAAGTAGCAAAATTTCACGCTTTTCTTAGGGTCCTTATTTTCATTTTAATTTTTTTGAGAGTTTCTCTATTCCCCACTTTCTCTATGGGAGGTCACGATTTCCTTCCTCTATTTCATTACATTTACTTACAAAATTATCTTCTTTATTTCTTCTGACAGAGTACGAGAATCACAGATTTGGTGGATTCACAATAAATCAATAAAATAAGGTATGTGCTACTTTCATGATAATCTCAAAGGATCGATAATATCATGCTAGACAAAGATCACTACCACATAAAGGAAGGATTTATAGTTAGTAGATTAGTTAAGTGATGACGATGAGTTCCTAATGACGAAAATCATGAGGTTATGCCTATGAAAATGTTTCTTGTACCTTCCAAGAAAAACAAAACTTTTCTTTGTTTGCGTTTGAAAGATTGGTGGTTACTCGAATAGCATATAGTGGTTTAGTACCTATTTTTTCCTCATTTATCCATTATATATATATATATATATATATATATATATATATATATATATATATCTCTTTTATAGCTTTTAAATTTGTATATGCTCACAAAATTTGATGATTTATCTATTATTTTTATGACCCTGGAGTGTTTTTTTAGAACTAGTAGTATTCAAAAGAGACTAGATGTTTATAACACATTTAGTTGTTGAACAACATTTAAGAATTTTAGTTGGGTAGTTTTCAATATCTTCTTTGTTTACTTTTTGTTTGATAGTTGCTATCAATTATTCTACTAACTTAACCATTTTTATGTTGATATTTAAATAGAACAAGCTATTCCATTTATAACTAATTCTCATGATGGAAATACATCTTGAAAAGCAAGTTGATGACCATGACATGACAGACTTAAAAAAAAATGGAATTTCATATAAATGAAGAAATATATTCATTTTATATAGAATATGCTAAGTCTGTATGATTTGGTAGCTCAAAATTAAGTAGTCGTCGTTCAAAGAAAAATGGAGAATTATTTATGCATAATTCGGATACTCTAATTATGGAAGCAAAAAAGTAAAGTCATGTTCAAGTCGTTAATCCACTACCTAGTAAAAAAATTAGTTGCAAGTAATAATCGCTTAAAAGTGCTTATTTCCACTATTATCCTTTGTAGCATTATCGAAATCTTGTACGTAAAACTTTCAGTTTTACAAATTTTTCTACATAAAAGTTTTCTCCATTGCATAGAACACACTTTTCTGATCAAAATGGTATATTAGCATGAATCAAACACATTTCTGAAAGTTTAAATACAAAGCTGTTTCGATGAACTCTTATTACGTGTTTTTTAATTGTCTCAAGAACCTGACTGGATGATTCTTAAGAATCGAAGGTCGTAGTAAAGCACCAAAGCCCATTACCACATACTAAAGGGCCAATAGGCTATACCAGTTAGATGCAGGCCAAGTGTGAGCTAAGCCAGAAGATCTTAGAGTCAAAGCGAAGACCAAGAGAGTAGAAGAATCAATCTCTGAAAAGAGAGACCAAAATATTAAAAGCCACGATTGAAGACACAAGCTGATAGCTAGCTCAATTGGTGAAGTGTATGAAGATAATACCAGAGACCAGGGTTCAAAACCCTCTGCCATCATTTTCTCTTCTTTTTCCTATTTTATTTCTCAAAACTCTAATCTCTCTCTCTCTCCTAATCCTATCCGTCCAATCATAATCATCTTAACCGTCCATCCCTACTTTTCAAAACCTTAGTTAGTTAAAAACCTTAATTTTAGCCTTGTAAAACCCTAATCCCTACCTAAGATCCTAGCTGCCTATATATATCACTTATCCAAACCCTAAAGTCTAAGTCCTTAGTTCCCTCTCCCCTAATTCTCACATCTCTTTCACATTCTCACCCCTATGCTTGGGGAAAGAACACTTCTTACCCAATCTCTATCATCCACATTTTTTCTCACCCCATCTCATACCATCTGGACGTCCTACCCTCTCTCTACACATGCTGGTGCAGGGCCTGGTTCTCGAAAATCTCTATTTCTTACTTCTCTCGAAGCTACACTATCGGCCCTACGCATAAGGCTCTCACCATCTCTTAGAAGAATAACACTACGCCTAGGATTATCTCTAAACTCTTCTCTCATCTAGTTTCTTTTACAACTTTATTTGTTGATGTTCTTGCATTACTTTTATTTCAAAGCATTGTAAGTAACTTTCAATTTAATTAAGAAATTTTCATGTTGGTTCTTTATGTTTGATGTCTTTTTTTGTGTTTATTTCATGCTCTTTATTGCATGGATATTAGTAGGTCTTAATCATCTCTCAAACAAAAAAATGATTTAAAAATTGACTCATCTTTCTCATCCCTCTATCTTTTTCAAAGCATTCTAATGTTTTTATTTTCTTTATTGCACTAACCTAGCTAACCCGAGTGCGGAATCGACATCCAACCTACCATTGTGCTTAATTTCATATTTTGCAGGGAAAAAGAATCGGATATTACAAATATTGTTGAAATTAAGGTGATTCTAAATGACGGAAAAACCTTGTTTCAAATGGCGTCGTTGCCACTCGTGTGAAGGAAGCCCATAAAGAAAGAAGAAAACAACTCAAAAAAAAAAAAAAAACAGCAAGGGATTTCGGATCCCCCTTCTCTTTCTCTTCTACTTGTTTATTTTATTATTATTTTTTAGATCTTAGGATTTATTAAAAAAAGAAAAGAACAAAAGAATAGAATAGATTTATTTTCTATGTTATTATAGGAAACTATCTTTTTGGGAATTGAGTATTGTGCAGATTTCAAAAAAAATATTGCTCATTCATCCATCTTTGGAAAGTCTATTCCTAGCACAAATCTTCTCTTTGGAAACTTTCCATAGTGCACGGATTTATTATTTGGAAGATTTACAACCTTAGGAAATTTCGAAAATAGTATTGTCCTTATTTAGGAAATTTCTAAATTCGAAATAAACCCTAATTGGAAGTTCTTCAAAAATGCCTTATTCCCTTGACTGTGTTGTGCTAACCCTAAAGGCAATAACTTTCCAAATCAATTCCCCAACCTTGTCATATTCTGTGATCTAACTCTTTTTGCAAGGAAGGAGTGTGAGTAGGGAGTACTAGCTCGGAGTGGGCCCAAGCCCATTACCCCTCCCTACCTCATGGAGGCGACCCCGTGGCATAGCCCACGGGTAGGTAAGATCTCTCAGCCTCGTTTATTAGAACAATCTTGGGTTATTGAGCAACTAGGTGATGCTTGTTTATTTCATTCTATACATTTTTTCGAACTGCGTGAATGACCAAAAAATACATTAATTAAAAGAGCACAACCCAACTCTACTTGAAACTGGTGGGATTTCATCACCCACCTTATCACTCCAGCTTGTGTGATCCCTGGCTCTACATAATAAAATGAACCAACTCTTTAGATCCCAATTCTAGATCGGTGTTCATAGGACTTTCACAATTAGTAACTCCATCAATTTTCGAGTCAAATAAGTTCACAAGCGCGGGTCCCTGTTTCCAAACATACCCACAGGTCCCTGCTACTTTAGTACACTGAGCTCACTAGTGGCCTCCTTGGATTTTCGATAGTTAGCTGGTTGTTGAAAATAAGAACACAAACTAGCCCAAGTTCGTCTTTCGGGAATATACTTGTCAAATTGCTTGACTGATCCGACTAGCCTGTGATGTATTTAAGATAGCCATTGTGTTGCACGTCTGTCAAGGCTATGGATTGTCTCACAATTAACTCATGTTAGTATTGAAAGGTTAGCTTGCGAGTGAAAACTTTGTGTGAACCAAGAGTGCAAGTCAGTCCGACAGATTAAACAAGATAAAATCAGTGGTCCCACCCATTGTCATAACTTGCTTGCCAACAAAGATAACAAGATAACTCTAAGAAAAATGTTGATTGTCTAACATTGGCTTAGGATTATCTTTGTATTTTTCTGTGCATCATTTAAAGTCACTCAGGTTAGTGTATCTTTTGAAAACCTTTTGCCAACTCTAGGGCGTATCTTTCAAGTATATGTTTCGTTGGGTTTGATTCAACAAGCGATTGATTATATCTGAGAGTCATTCAATTCTCCAGGAATCATCTCCAATTTCTTCACCATCTTCTTCACCTCCCTCCTCCCTTCGAGTTACCATGGCAGCAAAAAGGCCCCTCATCGGGACTTATGCTCCCATCTCCGCCAATCCCCCTGATTGCATTGTGCTCCCCCAGACTACAACAGCTCAATTCGAGATCCAGCCGTACATAGTGCAAATGCTTCCTACTTTTCATGGTGTTTCCAATGAAGACACGTATACTCATCTCAGGAAGTTCCTGAATATCTGCACATTGTTCAAAAATCAACATTTGGATGAAGAAAATGTCAGATTTAGAGTATTCTCATTCTCTCTCCAAGATAAAGCCTCTACGTGGCTATATTCCCTCCTAGTTAATTCCATTACTACATGGGCCTAGTTAGTGAAAACATTCATGTGAAAATTCTATCCCATGTCTAGGAAAAATGAGACGAATCAGATCATCCAAGACTTTCAACAGAAGCCTGATGAGAAATTATATGAAGCCTATGATAGATTTCAGGACTTTCTGACCAAGTGTCCCCATCACAACTTTGACAAGGGGAGTCTGGTTCACTTGTTCTATAAGGGACTTACTGATGAGTCTTGGACGATGCTAGAGTCCATGTGTCAAGGGAAATTCATGCACAAGACTCCTACGGATGCCTATGATTTCTTGAAAGAATTAGGAGAAAATTCCCAGCATTGGACAACAAATTTCGAATTTAGCCATGCTACTCCAATCTCACGGACCTCCATGGGACATGAAGTGAAAGTTGATCCAGAGCTGAAATCTCTAATCCTAAAACTGACCAAATCTGTCTCTACCCTAACTATCTCAGTTCAGAAACCAGTGTCATCCAATTCTGTCATGAATGTGGGTCATGCAAACCCAGTTGAGCCTTGTGAGTTTTGTTTACAGAATACTCATACCAAATCTACCTGTCCTTTAAATGAAGGATATACCCCACCTATCTAAGAAGAGGTCTGTAACTTCAGCACCTTCAAGTCACCCACATAGAATTCTTATAGCTAGACTTACTATCTGGACACTAGGAATCATGCCAATTTCTCCTGGAAGCAACAATCTGTTCCACAGCAGCGACCACAACAAGGTACCTATCCTCCCGGGTTTAACTAACCCAATAGGTAGTATAGTGCAAAGTACTCACAGCAATAGTACCAGCAATTTCCCCAGAATTCTTATTTTGGACCATAGAGAGCCCTACAGAATCCTCAGAATCAACTACTCGTCCTCATTCTGCCTCTTTGAGCTCTAATAGAGAGTTGGTACCACAACTTCCCTTAGCTGTACCTCAACATTTAGCTCCTAAACCAAGTTTAGAAGACCTTTCTCAATTCATCACTCGACAAGAACATTCCTTCCAATGCCTAGAGCAAAGTCTATGTCAATTAGAGGCTAAGAGAGAAAAAGGTAAGTTCCCTAGCCAGCCTATTACTAATCCCAAGGGAAATGCCAAGGATGCAGTTTATGAAGTCGGTCCACAATCTATGAATCAAAACTTTCAGGGCGAGGTACAAGCTGTTACCACACTCCGCTCGAGCAGAAATGTGGACATGGGAGTGAAACCAAACTCAGTGCCATCAAAAGCACCAATTGCTAACTTAAAGGAACCCATCTCCAAATCTGCTGCCTCTACCTCTGTACCCAAATCTACTATTCCTATGTAGAAACCTCAGGCTGAGGACAAGCCAATTTGTCAGTTGAAGCTACCTTTCCTAGAAAGGCTTGTCCAAAATAAATGGGATCAACAATTCTCAGAGATCATGGAAGTCTTCAAAGACTTACAAATCAACATCATGTTCCTTACTGTTATCAAGCAGATTCCACCTTATGCTAAGTTCCTTAAGGACTTATGCACTGTCAAGCAGCGTACTCATGTACCCAAGGATGCCTTTTTGGCTGAGAAGGTCACTGCGTTCATTCAACGCAATGACTTAATCAAGTTTAAGGATCCTAGAAGCCCTACAGTTCCGTGCGGAATAAGGAATATATCACCCGCACTGCCTTGCAGTGTGAATCTCCTACCCTACTCAGTCTATCAGCAGTTAAGCTTAAAGGACATGAAGCCTACTAGGGTCACATTAAAACTTGCAGACCAATCTATAAAAATCCCTAGAGGTATCATTGAGGATGTCCTAGTAAAAGTTGCAGACTTTTACTATCTGGTCAATTTCATCATTCTTGACACAGAGCCATGTCCCGACAATCAGATCCCAATCATCCTGGGCTAACCATTCTTAGCCACTGATGATGCACACATAGGTTGTAGGGATGGAAACATGTCGATCTCTTTCGACAACGGTCAACATTTTTCGCTTAATGCACCAACTTGTCGATCTTGACCCAGTTGAAGAACTGTGTGTCGAGAGTCTAACTCCGGAATCTCCTGAGGATATTCTGCATCAATGTCTAGAACACTTTTGGGTTGACTCCTAATATAAGTTAGCACTATCTGAACTTCATGATCTTCTGGAGCCAACTCCATTGATATCTTTTCCCGCTCCACTTATTGAATTTAAGCCGCCGGTAGGTGTTGGCTAAGGTCGATCTAATCGATCTTGTCTATGAAGACTAATGACTCACTCAGTCTCTATATGCTTCATTTTGTTTGGGGATGCTTTTATGTACCCCTATTGTGTGTAGCTGAAGACGTTAAACTTAGCGTTGTTAGAAAGGCAATTCCGAGATTCCTAGAGTCACATAAGTCGCATGTTAATTTTGCATATCCTATGATAGTATTTAATGTTGTACATATATCATCATTTCTGCAGATCATCAAATACCCAACACTATACAATTCCTGGCAAGCTGGTAATACCATTCCTCAACCTTTGCATCTTGTAGTCCACATTCATATCTTTTTGTCCCGATCATGAGCACTGAGGACAGTGCTATCTTTTGTTTGAGGGTGGGTATTTTCCAAAACTCATGTTTTCCTTTTGAAAAAAATATTTTCTTTTGCTAACTCTTTGGAGCTTTAGAGACTGTGAAAGCTTCCAGCCTGTCCCGTAGGCCGCCTAGGAGGTAGAACTCTGGATTTTGCGGGTAGGATATCTAGGCTAATTTTCTTTTTATTTTAAAAAAATTTCAGAGTTTTCTAGTACTTTCAAAATTGTTTTCAAGTAACTTTATAAAGATGTGACAAAAACTAACCGTTAGTCTACTTATTGAAAAGGATGTCATCTTTAGAAATACATGTTAGCACTTAGTTCAGTACTATTGTGGATTGTTATGCTTAGAAAATTCAGATTCGGCACAAATTGCTCAAAATCAACATCAGAGTCATCCAAAGTTCAGATTCTCAAGAGATCCTAGAAGAATATTTGTGGAGACCTAAACCCAATGAGCTTTTGAGTATTTCATTATTTCAGAGGGTTATACAATAATTCTGAATCACAAGATGATTCACAATTCCTTTTAGCCTGCACTTATTCCATTAAAAGATCTCATTAATTCTTGCTTTGATCATTAAACTCGGAATGACATCAAATATTGGATTATTATGAAATAACTTTTTCTGTATCCATTCAAGACATCGGACATGAGAGTGCAACCCTACAACATGATTTAGGCCATGTTTGTAATCTCTCAAGCTTTTGGTTTACCTAAATTCTACATCATTAGAAACCCCTTTTGAGCCTCTGATGAAAACCTTTTCTTGTTAATTCATTAACCGAAAACCTAATCCAGATAAGAAGTATTCGCGACCCTACTTCTGAGAAGGATAAAAGAGTAATTGGTATGGGTGCACCATGAAATATAGAAATTAAAGGAAGGGTTCAAGCTGAAAAGAAATATGGATAGAAAGAAGGCTGAAAAGCAATTGAGCAATCTTAAAAAGATCAAAAATAGAAAAATAAAAAGGAAAAGAAACTGGTGTTACACCCTCAAGAAAAATTACAAAGAATATTAAGATATCCTCTCAGAACTTTGAATCCCTGTATCCTCTTATTTTTCTAAACCTATCCCAAGCCTCAAAACAACGTATTAAAAGTCATACTTGATTCTAGGTCAACAGAATCATTGAATGTGGAGAATGGAGAAAGAAATACTATAGAGTTTGATATGACGTTCCGAGTGACATAATATTCCTATCATGAGATCTTCTGATTTTTTAATATCCTCATTTCTAGACAATATATGTGAGATATTTGCATGTTTTCATCAACATATCTCCTCACATATAACTCGAGAGAAAAGATAAAAACCATTTTCTGAGTGATTTACTTCTGACTGGTATACTAGTGAGAATTGAGGTCAAGACATACAATCTTAGAGGTGATCTGAAAGTCTTTACTGCCAGATAATGATGATGTTGAGCACACACACACGCTGAATCTAATTTTCTAAGTGTTGAGTGTTCATCAGTATTCTTACTGCAACTTATTGACTAAGTTCTAACTTGTAAATATTTTTACATCCTTGAAATAATTTGACAAAATGAGTTTTCTCTGAGTAGATGAGAAATAATGTGTAGCATGTGTCAAGCTCTATTTTTTGCAATAATTGTTGAGGACTGGCAATATGCTGATTGGCAGTTGTGATAATCACTTAAAAGTGTTTATTTCCACTATTATCCTTTGTAGCATTATCGAACTCTCGTACGTAAAACTTTCAGTTTTACAAATTTTTCTATGTAACAGTTTTCTCCATTACATAGAACACACTTTTCTTATCAAAATAGTATATTAGCATGAATCAAACACATTTTTGAAAGTCTAGATACAAAGCTGTTTTGATGAACTCTCATTACGTGTTTTTTAACTGTCTTAGGAACTTGACTGGATGATTCTTAAGAATCGGAGGCCGTAGTAAAGCAAATTACCAAAGACTAAAGAGCCAATAGGTTATACCAGTTAGATGCAGGCCAAGTGTGGGCTAAGCCAGAAGATCTCAGAGTCAGAGCGAAGACCAAGAGAGCAAAAGAATCAATCTCCGAAAAGAGAGACCAAAATATTAAAAGCCACGGTTGAAGACACAAGCTGTCAGCTAGCTCAATTGTTGAAGTGTATGAAGATAATTCTAGAGACCAAGGTTCAAAACCCTCTGCCATCATTTTCTCTTCTTTTTCCTCTTTTATTTATGAAAACTCTAATCTCTCACTCTCTCCTAATCATATTCGTCCAACCCTAATCATCTTAACCATCCATCCCTACTTTTCAAAACCCTAGTTAGTTCAAAACCCTAATTTTAGCCTTGTAAAATCCTAATGCCTACCTAAGATCCTAGTGCCTATATATCATTTATCCAAACCCTAAAGTCTAAGTCTTTGTTTCCCTCCCCCCAACTTCTCTTCTCACCTCTATTTCACGTTCTCACCCCTACGCTTAGGGAAAGAACACTTCTCACCCCATCTATATCACCCAAGCTTTTTCTCACCCCATCGCATACCATCCGGACGTCCCACTCTCTCTCTACACATGCTGGTGCAGGCCCTGGTTCTCAAAAATCTCTATTTATTTCTTCTCTCAAAGCTACACTATCAGCCCTACGCTTAAGGCTCTCACCATCTCTTAGAAGAATAACACTACGCCTAGGGTTATCTCTAAACTCTTCTCTCATTTAGTTTCTTTTACAGCTTTATTTGTTGATATTCTTGCATTACTTTTATTTCAAAGCATTGTAAGTGACTTTCAATTTAATTAAGAAATTTTCATGTTGGTTCTTTATGTTTGATGTCTTTTTTTGTGTTTATTTCATGCTCTTTATTGCATGGATATTAGTAGGTCTTAATCATCTCTCAAACAAAAAAATGATTTAAAAATTAACTCATCTTTCTCATCCCTCTATCTTTCTCAAAGCATTCTAATGTTTTTATTTTCTTTATTGCACTAACCTAGCTAACCCGAGTGCGGAATCGACATCTGACCTACCATTGTGCTTAATTTCATATTTTGCAGAAAAAAATAACAGGATATTACAAATATTGTTGAAATTAGGGTAATTCTAAACGACTGAAAAACCTTGTTTCAGCAAGGCAAGCATATCCGTAAAAAAAACAAGATGAAAACTGGTTTGTGTATAGATTTGTTGAAGAGCATAACCATGAGCTTTTTCTATCTCATGAACAATACTTTCGAAGTTATAAGAGAGTAAATCTAACTACCAAGATTAATATAGATATTTTGCATGGTGTTGGGATACAAACAAACAAGATTTACATTGTGATGTCCAAATAATGGAATGAATATCATAATGTTGGTTGTTTAGAGAAAGACGTCAGAAATTATTTTGGCAGAGAACGACGTTTCGTTATAGAAGGAGGGATGCATAAGCTATGCTCGAACATTTTACACATATACAAGAAAAAAATATCAACTTCTTCTATACAATTGATTTGAATGATGATCAACAATTGAGAAATGTGTTTTGGGTTCGTGTCACATATCTTACAAATAAATACAAAATGTCATTTGCTCCTTTTATTGGAGTCAACTATCATTTTCAGTCTATATTGCTTAGATGTGCTATAATTTCATATGAGACTAAATTAACATTTGTCTAGTTAATGTGGACATGGCTTAGAGCAATGAGTGGAGTACCTCCAAGAACGATAGTTACTAACTGAGACAAAATTTGGAAAGCAACAACTACAGAGGTATTTTTAAGTTCTCGTCATCGATTTTTTTTGTGGCACATATTAAAGAATATACCTGAAAAACCCAGTCATGTAACCAGGAAATATAAAAATTTGACGGTTGAACTTAATAGATGCATTTATAGGTTATGGATAGGGGACCAATTTGAAAATTGATGGTTGAAAATGGTTTACATATTTGAACTCAATGAGAATGAGCAGGTTAAGTCATTATATGAAGATCGTAAACAATGAGTGCCAACTTTCATAAATTCTTTCTTTGACAATTATGTATAAAAGAAAACTACATTAAACGAGTTTATAGAGAAATATAAAGTTGCTATACAAGATAGGCGAGAAAAGGAAACCAAAATAGATTTTGTTACATGACATATAATACCTATCTTTAAGTCGTATGCATCTTACGAAATACAAATGACAAAAATTTATACATGAAATATTCAAAAAGTTTCAAGTTGAAGTTTTGGGAGTAGTTGTTTGTTGTCCAAAAAAAGAAAAATAAGATGAGAACACAATAATGTTTAGGGTCCATGACTTTGAAGCAAAAGAAGACTTCACAGTGGTGTGCAATGAAACAAAGTTGGAGGTGTTATGTTTATGTTGTTTGTTTAAGAATAAATGCTTTTTACGTAGGTATGCGATGATTATTCTCCAAATTTCATCTATGCCCAAAATTCCAGCTCGTTATATATTAAGGCATTGGTCGATGGATGAGAAAGGGTCGTTATCTCAAGATGGTTACAAAACTACAGTTTGTCCACTAGAAGAAGTCAAGAATATGATGTCTACACTCAAGGTGCTTAATCCTCAAGTGACCAAGACAAAAGGGGCTCCCAAGGTTAGTTGATCAATGAATGTTGACAAGCTTATATTCTTACTATATTTATAATTATAATGTATTTAAAAGATTTACGATCTATTTACTCACTTTGTGGCCATACTTGTATAAGAATAAACACTCTCAATGCCACTAACTTGTGATTATTATTGTGGCACTCAACATAGCATGATGAGACTACTACAACATATTATAATATGACCTTAATTTAATTTCAAAGAATTTGTTTATGTGCATTTTAATCTAATGTGATTTTAATTCTTAAATTTGATTTACATTGTTATAGAAACAATCAAATTCAATGTCATTAAACTAACAAAGCTACAAAGCATGCAAAGGTTAGTACTAACAAAGCTTTTACATAAGCATCTCTCTTGGCCATCTAAATTAATAACTAAAAAAAAGTCATTTTATAGGTGGAGGAAATGAATTATCTATGTAAGGAGTTAACTAAAGTTTGGGGGTAACAAATTTTGATCATATAAAAAGGTAATCTTACATTTCTTTTTGTACTAAGATTACCTTTCTCTTTATAGTTTATACTAATAATATGGATGGTGTCTTCCATACTCTCATATTCTCTTAATTACCTTTGTGTTGATTCAATCATTTTGAGGTAGTTGAGGAAAGATTTCTCTGTGTATCATTCATTGCATTTGTAGATGTTCTAACGCTTGCAACGAAAACAATGAAGAATTTGAGACGGGGATGGAATTTTGGTGTCCATTAGTAATTTTCTGATTATATATTGATGACTTATCCATTATAAGAACACGAGTTTGATCGTAATACAAATTACCTTATTAACATTTATAGCACATGAAATTAACTCCAGCTTCATTATTTCGCCAATTTTCACTTACAATAAATTTTATGGGTTAAGTGATAGCAAATATTTCAATGTTTAGGTTGCGGGAATAATTGGGATAAGTGATAGATGCATCTACATCCATAAATGCTCATAATCAAAACACTCATAAATAGGTACCCTAGTTGAGCTTAATGATATTTGCTTAAAAGTGCTATTTTTCACTAACATATTTTGAAGCATTATCGCACTCTATTACATAAAACTCTAATTTTTACAAACTTTTCTAAGTAAGGTTCCTCCATTGCATAGAAACACTTTTTTTTTCTGTCAAAAATGATATATTTTGCATAATTGAACATATTTTTGAAAGTCTAGATACAAAGTGGTTTTGATGAACTCTCATTATGCGCCTTAATGTTTCAAAAACCCGGATTAGAAGATTTTGAAGAACTAGAAAGCCGCAATCAACCATCGAAACCCATTATTAAAAACTTATGAGCCAAGTATGGGTTAAGCCAGTGACTGAACAAGGACAAAAGACATAAAGAATAAATTTTCAAGAGAAATGAACTAAATTGATAAAGATTCCCCTACAAGACAAAGGATAAAGCATGCTCAGTTGGTAAAGGCTATGTGAGATCAACACCAAGACTAGGGTTCAAGCCCTTTGCTTTTTTATTATTTTTTTCCCTTCATTCAAAACCCTAACTAATTTCCTCTCTAATTAATTCTAACCATTCATTCTTCTTCTATCCTAACCATCCATTTCAAATCTCTCACCCTCTCTCACATGGTAACCCTAATCCTCTTCTATTTCCAACGTTTCTTTCCTAAAACTTCTCTCCTACCTTCTCTCCTTATAACCCTAATCTCTTTCTAAATCTAATCTTAGCCATCCCCCTCTTGTTTTTTTTTGGTTGGATCCCCCTCTTGTTCAAGGATTCCTTTCAAAAACAAAATCTTCAAAAGATCTCTCTCTCTCTTTCTCTCTCTCTCTCTCTCTCTCTCTCTCACGTTTGGAGAATCCTCCTAACACCTCACGCCCCCTTCTCTCCTCATCCTAATTTCCTTCCTAATCTCTCTCCCATCCTAAAACCTCATGCCCCCTTCTCTCCTCGTCGTCCTAATGTCATTCCTAATCTCTCTCTCATCCTAACAAGTCACCTAATCCCCAAGAGATCTCAAAAATCCTCCTAATCCCCCACTCCCATCTCTCTCTCTCTCTCACGTCTTTCTATATATCTACCTATCTATCTCACGGTTCTCGGAAGGAATTTTCTCTAATCTCTCACCCTCTCCTACCTCTCACCCCATTGTCTTCTCACCCTCTCTAAGTTCTATCTCTCTCTTTTTTCTGACCCTCATCTCTCTCTTGATCTCCTGGAGCACACATATTCTTGCTTTGATTACGATGTGCTTCAGGATGTTCATGCACTATTTCAGTTCTAGTTTTCTTAAATTGTACATGTTCATACAATTACTTTCGATGCTTTGTAAGTGACTATTTCAGTTTAATTAATAAATCTTTTTTTATGCTCATTATTTCATGCTTTGAAGTCTTTTATTATTCTAGTTTATGTTATTTAATTTATTTAGATCTAGATAATTTTTCAAACACAAAAAAAAATTGTTTTAAAAAATACTACTTCATCATTCAGATCCCTCCAACGTTTTACAATTTTTTTTCCTTTTCGATTTCTTTATTTTGCTAACAGTTCATGAGTGAGGATTCGACATCGGACACAATCCCTATATCAATCTCATGTGTTTGCTGGATTCTGATTAACCAAAGTGTTGATTGTAAGAGGATTTTCTAAATGACGGAAAAAATCTATCTATCACTTAACACACTACCATGACTAATGAAGGAGTCTATGAGATTGCAACAATTTAAATTATGCAAGCTACCAAAAGCACAATAGTAATTGATGCATAAGTATATAGTAACTAATCTTGTCACCAAGAAATTTATTAGGTGGTTCAAAGTAGGCCTGTCAAAAAAGCTCGGGTTGAAGGGTACCCAGTCCGCCTAAACCCGCTAAAGCCCTGCCCTTGGCCCGGGCAAGGCCCAAAACTAAGAAGCCCTTCTTCCATAGGACCGAGCTAGGGCTGACCCCTGCCCGGCCCGGCCTGGCCCGGCCCGGCCCTACCTCATAAGAGAATAATTAATTTAAATTATGAATTCAAGACCCCAATTAACGGTATTAATATGGTGTTCACTCCCAACTTTTTGACCCTCATAAGAAAAAGAGTAGAGTGTTTCATGTTTGAGTTTTAAAGTCAAAATGCTTCAGGTTTGCCTTTCAAATTGAAATTTCAATCTTACTACCCACTCCCTACTCTGTTTTTTTTTCATTTATCTTCTCTCATGATTTCATTGCCTTTTCACACCCTGACGCTCAGAAACTTGAATATGGGCTACACTACGAAAATTCATAAAGAAATGTAGCCCCATCCCCACAAGCCCAAAAATTTTCTTTGCTTGGTTTCTGGCATTCTTCTCTTTTATTTGTTTTACTTCAATATGAATTGTAGTGGCGGTGAAGAGATTTAGTATGTGATCTTTTTAGCAACCGACCATATCTTGTATGAAGAGAATTGATGAATCTTTAAAAAAATTCCAGCTCTTTCTTCAGGCCCGTTGGCCCAGCCCGGCTCGACCCTGGGCCTTGAAGGCAGAGCTAGGGCCCAATCAACACCAGCCCTTGAAGGGATAGGCCCTTACTCTTACAGGGAAGAATAGGGCTAGGGCTGACCCTGGCCCTACACCTAGCCTGCCCTTTAACAACCCTAGTTCAAAGTACCACAATTCAATAACTATAGCCCTTGCATACATTCCTTTTGGGCCACCTCCAAAGTTTTGTAGATCATGTGCTCATCACTAAGCAAGATCTCTAACAAACTCTTCCTTCACATATTTACCCACCAACTAGCAACAACGAGAAGAACAAAGAATAAAACCAGCCAATTACACTACTGCCAGCATCCCGTCATTTCGATAATGGGCTAAAATAGTCTGTATTGTAATGTCATCGAACTTATGGGAGGAAAAGGCAATACATAAAATAGTTGAAAATTGTAGAGAGATACAGAAGACATGATAATACATAAGCAACAATTGATTCCCCTGTGGAGAGTGATGATGAGGACGTTAGAAATTCTAGATGGGTGCTTGTAGATCTCACTCAAAGAGTCCTAAAGAAAAAACACGTCAAAGCTTTACGTCACCTTCTCACTTTGTTTTCAATTAGTAATTGTTATGGAAAAACACTCTTACATGTGTTTGTTGTTATTGACTTAATCTCACCCTACCCCAACATCTAAAATGAAAAAGAAAAGAGGAATTTCTCACCCTTAAGGTGTTCTTAATGGTTTTTTTAGATTAAACAATTGTTGTTATGTTGTTGTTAACGGAGGCAATCGCCCATTGTCATCGGCATGGCGATGCTCACCAAGAGGAGAGTCTTTTTTTCGGTTGATTTTAGAAAGGGCGATTGATGAGGGGGATTGTTGCAATATTGTAGAGGGAATGAAATATGGAAGTGATTTAGCGGGAGAGGAAGTGGGGGGCGGGAGATTGATGATGAAACATGGGAAGTGGAACCAAGATGAAGAAGAGACAGAGAGAGAAAGCATAAGAGAGAGCGAGAGAGATAAAATGTTTTCTTTAAACTGTACTCTATTGTCTTAAATGTGAATGATTTTTTTTGTGGGAAGTGATTAAAAACACTCGATAGTACCTACTATCGAGTGTGTGAGTGTATGATTTTGTCAGGCTCCAAAATACCCCCTACGAGTTAGGATACTTTGGCGATGTGACTTGACCTTAAATCAATCCTACAAGAGTATACAAGGCATGCCAAATAGTGATCCGAAAAATTTATTTAAAATAAATATAATTCCAAGTGTCAACATAAGCAACGACTGAATAACATACAATAATCACAAAGGGTACAACTGCTTGAGTTACCCACTCAAGCTCACATGAAAATCCCCAAAAGAAAATCCCAAAGTACATATCTCTCTCTCTCTCTCTCTCTCTTTCCAACCCTATGGCCATAGGCCAACGCTTAACATCTGGCTAACCATCCGAATAACCTCCTGCTCTCCCTAAGCTACCTCATTCCAACCAAAGTCAATATAGCATAGTGTACCTGCCGACATAAAAGTATGGCCGAGTATGGAATACTCAGCGAGTACAAGCGACTAGCTAACAATAGTAATAACGATAACATGACATACATAATACAGTTCATCATCACATTTCTAAAATCAGAGTACGAAAGCAAGAACAAGTAACAACGAATGTAAACTCTTGAATATCATATAGTAAATCATGCCTTATGTTCATGCTTTAACCAATCTTGTTTCAATTACCTTGTGAGTTCCTTATGCGTCTTATGTATCTTGTGGTTACCTTACACATCTTATGAGATTATTCTTGTCTTGTGAGAATCATGCATGTCTGCTTGTTTACTTGCTTGAATGAGAACAGATGATAATGCCCGTACCTAGTCTTAGTACATTATCACCCTTCCATATTTCTTTATTCTTGCTTTGAGACAGATACTAGTACCTGTACCTGGTCTTAGTATACTATTATCCTCTCATACTTGTTTGAAACAAATGTTAATGCCCGTACCTGTTCTTAGTACATTAACACCCTTTCAGACTTGTCATTTTACTTGGAGACAAATGCTAGTACCCGTACCTGGTCTTAGTATACCAGCATCCTCTCATACTTGTTGGGGAACAAATGTTAGTGCCTGTACCTGGTCTTAGTATACTAACATCCTTCCATGTTTCTTGATTCTTGCTTGTCATGTTTTCTTGTGAGCCAGGTATGACATATCCTAGGGATATACCCTACCCTTGACATTCATGCTTGTTTAACAATTCACATTTCTTGTTCTTGGTTTTTCTTTTCATATACTTATACATAAAAACTTGATTTATGCATACATGTGTACTTGTGTGTGACTCTTAGTGATATCATGTTGACATAGGATAATAAAGTAAAATATAGCATTTCTTGTATTTTCATAGTCATGAGGGATGTAATGAAATGAAAACACATAGAGCATTTGATCAAATTCACTAATTAGGAAAACTATATGAATCATGCTTGCATAGTCTTTATTTATTTCCTTTAATTCCCATTTAGAAATTTTATCAAACACTTGGTATGCAACTTATTTCTAATCATTTATTTGCGTTCTTAGTTCATGCATTTCATCAACAATACACGCACATGTGTTCATTATGTGTACAATGCTCATCCTTCATTCTCCACCACACATCATACCTCACATTCGTACGGCATCCATCGCCTCAACCACACATTCACACATCCATAATTTCTTCTTTATCTTGTTTAATTTAGAGATTTAATAAAGAAAATTAAAAAAAGAATAAATTAAAGAAATCTACAAGCATGATTTTAAAATAAACCTAGGTTATTACTAAAATAGTTAGTAGGGTGTACTAACCTTGAGATCAAGGCTTGATCTTGAAGAAAAACCCCTTTGATTTGGGATTTCAAGCTTGAGGAAGAAGGAACCCTTTGAGAATGGAGGATTCTTTGCTTGAAGGGGAAGAAAACCTTTGAAAATGCCGTAAGAAACGTTGCTGAGCTTGGAGAAGAAGTTTCACGTGTTGCTTGAGGTTGGATTTGAAGAATCCAAGCCAAAGGGATGATCTTGGGTTCTCAACCCTTGATTTCTCTCTTATAGGAACCCTAGGTTCCTCCCCCTCTCTCTCAAAATATTGCTAAGGGTGTTTATGAACACCCTTGGCTCGAGCCAACCCTTAAAAGTAAAGGTGGAGTAGCCAAAAGACTAAAAAACCCTTAATGAAATTTCTACAAAACCCGAAGGACCGAGCTATCAGTGTTTTGACCGAGCGATCAGTGTTTCGACCGAGCTCTTGGTCAAAAACCACCTATCTGAAATTTTTTCCCATACAAATTTTTGGACCAGTCGATAGATTGGTTTTGGACCGATCGATCGCTCTAGCGATTGGTGCTCTACAAAAAAATGCGCTTCGGTATTTCGGCCATAACTTTTACTACCTTATCGAATTTTGACGATTCAACTTGCGTTGGATTTGTCTTTTAAAGAGGAAAAACTTTGATGTCTTATAAGAATTCAAATTTTGAATTTAATTTACCAAAAATGGCTCTAAAGACGACTGATATGCAAATGAGTTTCATCAACCCATTTTTGCAGCAGATCCGATTTCGGAAATCAGACGTTTGACTTAACCCCGACTCAAAATCAAGAAAAGTGATCAACATGAACCTTGAAGAGGGTTCCAATACCTTTCCAAAAATTCAAGAATCACTCGATTCAGATAAGCAGTGACAACATTATAGCTCCTTCAAGTTGAGGGCAAATGTTAAGACATTTCCCTTTTTAACATTCAGAACTTTTCGCACTTCTATTTTGACACCCATGAGCATTCCTAATACCTTTTTAATACTATAATACCATATATTAATATTTAATCGAGAGTACAAGGATTTAAAATTCTTATTTCATAGAAAGTGGAGGCTTACAAAGGCTTAAAGTCTTGGCACAAGTTCTATATATAAACAAAAGTTCCGGGGTGCTACAGATTTAGAGTCCTTGAGATTAATGCAAACAACGACTGACAAAAACAAGAGATAAAGTCTCTTGAGCCAGTTGTTCGATCCCTCTCAAAGTTAGCCTAGCCATCTAAGTTGGCTCAAGAGAGTTGCAAACAGCTCAATATGTTGTGTGAAAGCGTGCAAATCAAGGTAAAACGAATCCAAAAAACAGAATTCAAACAAATGAAATAGAGAAAAACAAACCAAATGGAGAGACACAATTTACGTGGTTCGGCAATATGCTTATGTCCACGGGCAACGGTGATCGATCACTGTATTCAACTGAAGAGTTTACAATGCTCTCACTCAGAAAACCCTCTTCCCAATACACCCAAAAAAAATGGCTCACTCTCTTTCGAAAATAAACCCTAAAAATTCCTTATATCATTAGAGTTACAACATAAAGACAATATGGGTAAAATACCCAAAAATGAGTCGGGCCAATATTCGGGTCAAAATTTTGGCCGAGGGCTTCGCTCCCTAACCCCCACAGTCCCACACATTGCCCATTTATCAGGTCATCCGGGTCGTCAAACGGGTCATCATGAATCCGGGTTGAATTCATGACAACATCCAACACATTACATAAAGGTCTCTTTATCTTCTCATTTTTTTTCTTTTGCATACATACGACAATTGCCTTCCTCTCATCTTCGTCAATCAAGTGACTAACTCCTTTTGAGACCGGATCACAATCAATTACGATGGAACTCTCTGAGTTCAATCACACCACAAATAAACACGCATACCTTTTAACCCATATTAACTATGGTTATGATTTATTAACTATTAGGGTTCAACAATCTAAACTTATTTGTTATAAAAATATTTTAAAAATGGGTTGAAAGGGTGAAATTTTTTAACAGGGGTTATTTTTTCTAAATAGTTTTCATAACAATCAAGGTTAGATTGTTGAACCCTAAGGGTTAGTGAATCATAACTACAATTAATATGCGTTAAACGGGACATGTGTTGACGTGTGGATGCGATTGAACTTGGGGAGAATTCAATCGCAATTGACTTTGATCTAGTTTCAGTCCTCTTCATCAACCCAACTCTTAGACCACCCTTCATTATAGGTTACATTCTATTACCCTCATAAGGTTAATCTAACTAAATTTAATTATAATATTGTAACCTCCGATCGAACAATCCACACTTTTTCGATTTTCCTAATTTTTTTTCACTTGGAAGGAAAGTGAGACCCCTACTTGAGATATCTTTGTGGGCCCAAAAGAGTGCCACATGACATGTTTTGAGAGGTAGTTTGCAAAAGGTAGCTTTTGCACACCTTCATTGAATGTTCACTCATGTGTTAGCCTATGTACCTGCACTTTCTAGACCCCTATTTTCACTCATCATAATACTTTTTAGGAGATACTTGAAGAAGATAGAATGTAACACCCCAAATTTTGGAAATGACCGAGGACCCAACTCATAATCCCTAGATCGCCGCCTGTTCTCCAAGAACTCGAAGAGTTAAGATGAAAATGAATTATATTCTATATTAACATTAATATTATCTAATCATTCATTAATCAAAATTACACATTTTGTTGTCACAAATTTCAAACCATATTATCCAATATATAATATGATGTAATAATAACAATTATAATTATGTAACCGGCATAAGAAATTCAATAAAATAGTACTATCATAATGAAAGGCTCATAAGGCCGAACTAAGTCTTACAATCAATCTCGATCAACATAAATATTAAAAGAAAAATTAATAAAAAATTTATCCTTAGTCCAACTTCCCACCATGTTTAGTAGTGATGCCCAAGGTATGGACCCTAGAGGGGGGGGGGGTGATTAGGGTCTATGGCAAATTTAAAAAAAAATTATTCTATCTTCCCTAAGCGGAATTTCAACTTAAGCAAGTTAAAGGGAAATAGAAACTATGTAATTCTACACAAACATTCAAATAAAAATTAAAGAGATAGAGTTAGAGAGATACAAACACAAAGACACCAAGATTTGTTATCGAGGTTTGGCAACCTGCCTAGTCCCCGCCTTAAGCTCTCCGGCTTGAAGGATTCACCACAATTTATTCCAAATAGATTAGACTACTTGTAGGCGAGTCCTAACCTTGCTAAGAAACAATCTTCCTTAGACTTAGCCCCATTTCCGAGTAGAGGCCAGACCTTTACATTCCCTTGTAGGCTGGGATACCGCCTCTTACAAAGCTCCCGGCTTCATGGACAAGAGTCCCTCGGACGTCCTGATTTGAACATACTTAGACAAGTGGTTTTACAAACTTTGAAGGCTCCTTACATGAGCTGATTAGTCTCTCTTAGCTCATTTAAAATCTCTCAAAGATTGGAGTTGAATAGCTCAAGATATGGGATTTGGGGATTCTAGGGTATACTTAATAGATTCAAAAATCTAAGCTTATGAGTGATTATTTTCATGATTGGAAGTATTGGAGTACTTGTTTTGTTCATAAAACATCCCATTTTATAGCCCAAACAAAAATATAGCCGTTAAAGGCTCCAATGGAATCAAACTAGCTGTTGACAACTAGCCATTGGGCTTTTCCCACAAGCACTCGTCAATGAGTGAGTAGGAGTCATCGACAAGTGGGATGACAGAACTCAAAATGAGTTTTCTGTTGCCACTCGTCTACGAGTCCTTTAATTTTTTTATAAAGAACTCATCTTTACTTGATCAATTTGATGAGAATGATTTCCTTGGTCTAAGGCATTCTTAAAAATATTATTTTAATCATTTTTAGGTCATTAGAATGATGTCCTAATGGGTCTTAAGGAACCTATAGTCAATCTAAGTAATTTGAGCTTTTAACAAACCGACCTTTGAGGACTTTTTACAAAATCACTCTTGACTCAACTAAAGATAAACATTAAAAATTTTTGAGTCTTCTATCTTCAACTTCATGATTTTGTATTTGATTTGGGTTTGTGATTTTCAATTTGACTTCAAAGTGATCCAATGACTTGGCTTTGACTTACTTGATGAATCTTCTTCATAGATGTACTTTTCATGTTTTTTCCATTGAATGACTTGCACATGTTCTTGGTTAACTGAAATTTACTTACACTCAAAGAAACATTAGTAACACAAATATCATTTCATTATTGTGTTATCATCAAAATGAAGATGGAGGCTTTAGGTATAAACCTTAAAGCTAATAATCTCCCCCTTTTTGATTATCACACATAATGGAATGGATTTGGAATAAGTTTCCTCTCAATAAATGAATTCAATAAATTTTTGAGGTTAGCTCCCCCTAAACATATGCATAGAGATAAACTTTTTGATTCATTACATATTTTAATTAGCCATTCATTATACAAAATCCTAATTTGGATTCATAGATTAAGTCTTTTTCAAACAATTAAAACCAATTTGAATATTTCTTTTAAGTTATTTATACAAATAGACAAACTATCAATTTTTATCACTAGGTGTTTTGGATTAGTCATTTCATTAACACATTTCTCCCCCTAGCATCATCAAAAAGCATGACATAGCATTACATGATACCAACCAAAATGTTAAAGAGAATCATTTTCAATCATTTCATCCACATGATATCAAGCATTTTTATATCAAGAATATACCAAACATCAAATAGTGAACAATAATGTTCTAATTCCTGAGCTTGTTAAGTAGTTGCTCTGTAATAGCCAGTGTGGATATCAAAGACTTACAATACCACTCAGTTGAACATTGTGCAGTGATACATAACAATCATTCATTATTCAAGTCATTTTCAACTCATCAAGCATTTAACATATCACATTCAATTTTAAATAATTATATCATATATTTCAAACAATTCATATCATCAATCATCAAGCATAACATCAAAGCATGTCATTACATCATTCAATCAATCATTCATGATTTCAAAACATGTAAGCATATCATCATTCAATACAAAGTATAAGCTCATATCAAGTATTCAATTTATCATATTATCAAAACATTGATTCAAAACTCATAATACCAAAATCATAGCATCAAGGCATTTCAAGACTTTTAAGCATATTTCAAACAAATTAAACATCAATAATCAAGTTCTTTTATAAGATTTTTAATTTAAAGAAACTTGACTTAGGCATCATACTCCTCAAGTTTAGGTAGCACTCTTTGGCACCCAAACCTTTTTAAGTCCAACAACAGTAGTCTTGGGAGAGGTAGTTCCCTTAGGAACCCAAACTTGCCTAACCCTCTTATTACCAACAATTTTATAGATATTCTTTGTAGAGTAAGATGTAAAAAAGTTTTCATAAGCTTTTTGCTTGATATTAGAGTTGTAGTCTAATCCAGCTTTACCAAAAACACATCTTTGTTTTCCTAGCATTGTGTCTAGATTATTTTTACCTTTGGTGAATTTGGTTACAATATAAGTCAAATCTTCAACTTTATCATTCAAAACATTACATTCTTTGCAAGTACTAGTTGAAGCTATAGAATTCACTTTTTCAATTTCTTTTACTAATTTATCATTCTCATTTAGTAAATATTCATTTTCACTTGAGATAGATAAATTTTCCTTATTATGATTCTCAATTTCTTCTTTTAACAATTTATCTTCATTTTTCAAAAATTCATTTTGATTTGATAGAGATGAATTTTCTTTCTTAAACTTCTTATTTTTGGAAGCTAATTTTTAAAATTCACTAAATAATTCATCATAAGCTTCTCTTAAATTATCAAAGGAAAGAGATTCATCATCAGAAGAATTTACCTCAACATCATCATGGGCCATAAGGCATAGCTTGGCTCTTTCATCCTCACTTGAGCTTGAATCATCCCAAGTTGTCTTCATTGCCTTCTTCTTGTATTTATGACTTTTCTTGAGTAAGGGGCAATTGGGCTTGATGTGACCAGGTTCATTGCATTCATAGGAAAAATATTTCATTTTCATTGCTCTTCTTCCCCTTGATGATTTCTTTGGCGAATTCCTTCTTGAAAGCTCTCTTGTTAAGATTTTTCTTGTGCTTCAAAAACTTTTGAAATTTTTTTGTCATCTTCTCAATCTCCTCTTTTTCACTTTCTTCTTCACTTGAGTCCTCTTCACTTTCACTCATTGTTTAGGGCTTCAAGGCATGACTTCTTGATGGTGTTGGTTCTCCATTACTTTGTTTCCTCATGATGATCTCATGGGTCATTAATAAACCTAGTAACTCATCCATAGGTAGCTTGGTGAGGTCCTTAGCTTCTTGAATGACCATCACTTTTGGAGCCCATTCCTTTGAGAGAGACTGGAGGATCTTCATTACGATTTCTGCATTGGGGAAAATATTTCCAAGAGATTTAAGCTCTTTCAAAATATTAGTGAATCTAGAAAACATAATTAAAATAGGTTCTTTTTCTAACATTTTAAACATTTCGTATTGATGAACCAACATACTAATTTTTTGTTCTTTTACTTGGTTGATTCGCTCAAAGGTAATTTGGAGTTTATCCCAAATTTCCTTAGCCGAATCACAAGTCGATAGTTTATTGAATTCTTGAGGACTCAATGCGCAATATAAATTGCTTATAGCCTTGGCATTGAGTTGAACAAACTTGATGTCAGTTTGTGTCTATTCATCCTCAATTTTTGATATATCAATATCATTAACATTTTTGTTAGGGATGTGGGGACTATTAACAATTATTTGCCAATAATGATAATCTAAAGCTGGAATGGAATACATCATTCTCACTTTCGAATAAGCATAATTTTCACCATTAAAGAAGGGAAGTCTAATGGTGGATTGGCCTTCGCCAAGGGAGGTTGCATGAATATTGTTCATTTTTGCCAAAAAAAATCTTTACTCTAAGATGGTCAAATCTTATAAAAACAGAGACCTATGCTCTGATACCAATTGTTGCCCAAGGTATGGACCCTAGAGGGGGGGTGATTAGGGTCTATGGTAAATTAAAAAATTATTCTATCTTCTCTAAGCGGAATATCAACTTAAGCAAGTTAAAGGGAAATAGAAACTATGTAATTCTATACAAACATTCAAATAAGAATTAAAGAGATAGAGTTAGAGAGATGCAATCACAAAGACACCAAGATTTTTTATCGAGGTTCGGCAACCCGCCTACTCCCCGCCTTAAGCTCTCCGGCTTGAAAGATTCACCACGATTTATTTCAAATCAATTAGACTACTTGCAGGCGAGTCCTAACCTTACTAAGAAACAATCTTCCTTAGACTTAGCCCCATTTCCGGGTAGAGACCAGACCTTTGCACTTTCTTGCAGGCTGGGATACCGCCTCCTACAAAGCTCCGAGCTTCACGGACAAGAGTCCCTTGATCCTTTTAATTTGAACACACTTAGACAAGTGATTTTATAGACTTTGAAGGCTCCTTACACGAGTTGATTAGCCTCTCTTAGCTCACTTGAAATTTCTCAAAGATTGGAGTTGAATAGTTCAAGATATGGGATTTGGGGATTCTAGGGTATACTTAATAGATTCAAAAATTTAAGCTTGTAAGTGATTGATTTTCAAGATTGGAAGTATTGGAGTACTTATTTTGTTCATAAAACATCTCATTTTATAGTCCAAGTAAAAAAATATACCTGTTAGAGACTCCAATGGGTCTTAAGGAACCTATAGTCAATCTAAGTAATTGAGCATTTCAACCAACCAACCTTTGACGACTTCTTACAAAAGTCACTCTAAACTCTAAAAAATAAACGTGAACCTTTTTGAGTCTTGTTATCTTCATCTTGGATCTGATTTGGCTTTAACTTCATGATCCTTCACGAGTTCTTCATTTTGGATTTGAGTGAAATGAGAACTTTAACTAATGACTTGGATCTTCAAGATCTTCAATTTGACTTCAAAGTGATCCAATGGCTTGGCTTTGACTTGCTTGATGAATTTTGATCATAGATGGACTTTTCATGTTTTTTCCATCGAATGACTTGCTAGTGCTTTTGGTTAACTGAAATTCACTTAAGCTCATAGAGACATTAGTAACACAAATATCATTTTATTATTGTGTTATCATCAAAATCAAGATGGAGGCTTTAGCTGGAAACCTAAAAGCTAACAATCTCTCCCTTTTTGATGATGATACATAATGGAATGGATTGGGAATAAGCTCCCCCTCAAAAAATGAATTCAATATATTTTTAAGGTTTGCTCCCCCTAAACATATGCATGGAGATAAACTTTTTAGATCATTGCATACTTTAGATTAACCATTCATTATAGAAATTCTAATTTAGATTCATAGATTAAGTCCTTTTCAAGCAATTGAAACCAATTTGAATGAATCTTTTAAGCACTCTATGCCAATTATCAAATTTTATCATTTAAAAATTATAGGCTCTAAATACCAAATTTTAACAGATTTAGGGGTTTAGGAGTTATTAATCCATTTTCATATTTTTCCCCCTGGCATCATCAAAAAGCATGACCAACCAAAAAGTTTTCAAACATAGTTATTTTCAATCATTGAAAGTACATGATATCAGACATTTTTAATTCATATTAAGATCATACTAAACAACAAATAGTGAACAATAATGTTCTAATTCCTGAGCTTGTTAGGTAGCTGATCTGTAATAGCCAGTGTGGATACCAAAGACTTACGGCACTACTCAGTTAAACATTGTGCAGTGATACATAGCAATCATTTATTATTCAAGTTATTTTCAACTCATCAAGCATTTAACATATCACATTTAATTTCAAATAATTATATCATATATTTCAATCAATTCATATCATCAAACATCCAAGCATGTCATTGCATCATATGTGTTCAAGCATTCAATCAAAACATTCATGTTTCCATAACATATCATTATTCAATACCATATTAATTATTCAAGCATTATATTATCAAAACATTGATTCAAAACCCATAATATCAAAATCATAGCATCAAGGCATTTCAAGACTTTTAAGCATATTTCAAACAAATTAAACATCAATAATCAAATTCTTTTACAAGATTTTCAATTTAAAGAAACTTGACTTAGGCATCCTACTCCTCAAGTTTAGGTAGCACTCTTTGGCACCCAAACCTTTTTGGGTCCAACAACAATAGTCTTGGGAGAGGTAGTTCCCTTAGGAACCCAAACTTGCCTAACCCTCTTATTACCAATAATTTTATAGATATTCTTTGTAGAGCAAGATGTAAAAAAGTTTTCATAAGCTTTTTACTTTATATTAGAGTTGTAGCCAAATCTGGCTTTACCAAAAACACATCTTTGTTTTCCTAGCATTGTGTCTAAGATCTTTTTACTTTTGGTGAATTTGGTTACAATATAAGTCAAATCTTCAACTTTATCATTCAAAACATTACATTCTTTGCAAGTACTAGTTGAAGCTATAGAATTCACTTTTTCAATTTCTTTTACTAATTTATCATTCTCATTTAGTAAATATTCATTTTCACTTGAGATAGATAAATGTTTTTTTTATTAAGATTCTCAATTTCTTCTTTTATTCATTTTTCAAAAATTCATTTTGATTTGATAGAGATGAATTTTCTTACTTAAGTTTTTTATTTTTGGAAGCTAATTCTTTAAATTCACTAAATAATTCATCATAAGCTTCTCTTAAATTATCAAATAAAAGAGATTCATCGTCGGAAGAATTTACCTCAACATCATCATGGGCCATAAGACATTGGTTGGCTCTTTCATCCTCACTTGAGCTTGAATCATCCTAAGTTGCCTTTATTGCCTTCTTCTTGTATTTATGACTTTTCTTGAGTAAAGGGCAATTAGGCTTGATGTGACTCGGTTCATTGCATTCATAGCAAAATATTTCATTTTCATTGCTCTTCTTCTCCTTGATGACTTCTTTGGCGAATTCCTTCTTGAAAGCTCTTTTCTTAAGATTTTTCTTGTGTTTTAAAAAATTTTGAAATTTTCTTGCCATCTTCTCAATCTCCTCTTTTTCACATTCTTCTTCACTTGAGTCCTCACTTTCACTCATTTTTTAGGACTTCATGGCATGACTTCTTGAAGGTGTTGGTTCTCCATTACTTTGTTCCCTCATGATGATCTTATGGGTCATTAGTGAACCTAGTAACTCATCCATAGGTAGCTTGGTAAGGTCCTTAGCGTTTTGAATGGCCGTCACTTTTGGAGCCCATTCCTTTGAGAGAGACCGAAGGATCTTCCAAACGATTTCTGCATTAGGGAAAATCTTTCTAAGAGATTTAAGCTCATTCAAAATGTTAGTAAATCTAGAAAATATAATTGAAATGGGTTCTCTTGCTAACATTTTAAACATTTAATATTGATGAACCAACATACTAATTTTTTGTTCTTTTACTTATTTGGTTCCCTCAAAGGTAATTTGGAGTTTATCCCAAAATTTCCTTAGCCAAATCACAAGCTGATATTTTATTGAATTCTTGAGGACTCAATGCACAACATAGATTAGGAAAAATATTTCCAAGAGATTTAAGCTCATTCAAAATGTTAGTGAATCTAGAAAACATAATTGAAATGGGTTCTCTTTCTAACATTTTAAACATTTCATATTGATGAACCAACATACTAATTTTTTGTTCTTTTACTTGGTTGGTTCCCTCAAAGGTAATTTGGAGTTTATCCCAAATTTCCTTAGCCGAATCACAAGCCGATATTCTATTGAATTATTGAGGACTCAATGCGCAATATAGATTGCTTATAGGCTTGGCATTGAGTTGAACAAGCTTGATGTCGGCTTGTGTTCATTCATCCTCAATTGTTGGTATATCAATACCATTAACCTTTTTTGTAGGGATGAGGAGACCATTAACAATAATTTTCCAACAATGATAATCTAAAGCTTGAACGAAATACATTATTCTCACTTTCCAATAAACATAATTTTCACCATTAAAGAAGGGAGGTCTGGTGGTGGATTGGCCTTCGCCAAGGGAGGTTGCATGAACATTGTTCATTTCTGCCAAAAAATTCTTTACTCTAAGATGGTCAAATCTTATAAAAACAGAGACCTACGCTCTGATACCAATTGATGCCCAAGGTATGGACCCTAGAGGGGGGTGATTAGGGTCTATGGCAAATTTTTAAAAAAATTATTCTATCTTCCCTAAGCGGAATTTCAACTTAAGCAAGTTAAAGGGAAATAGAAACTATGTAATTCTACACAAACATTCAAATAAAAATTAAAGAGATAGAGTTAGAGAGATACAAACACAAAGACACCAAGATTTGTTATCGAGGTTCGGCAACCTGCCTACTCCCCGCCTTAAGCTCTCCGGCTTGAAGGATTTACCACAATTTATTCCAAATCGATTAGACTACTTGTAGGCGAGTCCTAACCTTGCTAAGAAACAATCTTCCTTAGACTTAGCCCCATTTCCGAGTAGAGGCCAGACCTTTACATTCCCTTGTAGGCTGGGATACCGCCTCTTACAAAGCTCCCGGCTTCATGGACAAGAGTCCCTCAGACCTCTTGATTTGAACACACTTAGACAAGTGGTTTTACAGACTTTGAAGGCTCCTTACACGAGCTGATTAGTCTCTCTTAACTCATTTAAAATCTCCCAAAGATTGGAGTTGAATAGCTCAAGATATGGGATTTGGGGATTCTAGGGTATACTTAATAGATTCGAAAATCTAAGCTTGTGAGTGATTGATTTTTAAGATTGGAAGTATTGGAGTCCTTATTTTGATCATAAAACATCTCATTTTACAGCCCAAGCAAAAATATAGCCATTAGAGGATTCAATGGAATCGAACTAGCCGTTGAAAACTAGTCATTGGGCATTTCCCGCAAGCATTCGTCGACGAGTGAGTAGGAATCATCGACGAGTGGGATGACAGAACTCAAAATTGAATTTTCTGTTGCCACTCGTCGACGAGTCATATGGACTCGTGGACGAGTTCTCTGATTTTCTACAAAGAACTCATCTTTGCTTGACCGATTTGATGGGAATTATTTCCTTGGTCTAAGGCATTATTAAAAACATTATTTTAATCATTTTTAGGTCCTTAGAATGATGTCCTAATGGGTCTTAAGGAACCTATAGTCAATCTAAGTAATTGAGCATTTCAACCAACCAACCTTTGAGGACTTCTTACAAAAGTCACTCTAGACTCTAAAAAATAAACGTGAACCTTTTTGAGTCTTGTTATCTTCATCTTGGATCTGATTTGGCTTTAACTTCATGATCCTTCACGAGTTCTTCATTTTGGATTTGAGTGAAATGAGAACTTCAACTTCATGACTTGGATCTTAAAGATCTTCAATTTGACTTCAAAGTGATCAAATGGCTTGGCTTTACTTGCTTGATGAATCTTGATCATAGATGGACTTTTCATGCTTTTTCCATCGAATGGCTTGTTAATGCTTTTGGTTAACTGAAATTCACTTAAACTCATAGAGACATTAATAACACAAATATCCATTCATTATTGTGTTATCATCAAAATCAAGATGGAGGCTTTAGGTAGAAACCTAAAAGCTAACAAGTAGATTAATCTGAAAATATAAATCAACTGTGAGCTTCACATGCCCAATAGGAAATCAACTCAAATCAAATATCATAATAGTAATGATAAAAACTAATTATAAATCCAATTGCAGTCAAATCAAATAGGAAATCAACTCGATTTTTTTACCAGTTCGGTCTAACTCTCATAATACCCACACTAGGGTCTTCTTGAGGATGTTTGGGGTCTTTCACCCTAGGGCACCGGGCCTTTCTTGTTAACTTTAGGAGATTTTCCCCAGAGGATCTCAAGGACATGCCCATATACACGTATTCAAACAAAACAAAGTTCACCGTTGTTCATTCTCATTATTCTTTTTCAATTCTCAATTATAAACACTCCAAATGAATTAACCATTATTTCTTTAGAAAATTAACTCAATGAAGTTTATTATAAAAATATTAAACATTTCAAATTTCATGATGTTTGACATAAAATAAAATAATTTCAAACCTAAATAATTATGCTAAAAACAGTAAACTGTGAAATAGTTTTGGGTTCTAAAATTATTATAAACTAAGAATAAATCCAATTGCAGTCAAATCACATGAGTTTTAAAGCTAACACACATATACATTACAGTAAAAAGTTTGAGGATTTATGGGGTAACCTTTCATACATAAAATATTTAATTAATATGGTTAAAGTAATGCAGCTTCTGAAATCCAGATTCGACCACGTTTCACTAATAAATTCATATTAAATTCAATATAACTCAGAATTAGATGAAACAAGTTGTGTTTTAAAGAAGACAGAATAAGACATCTATAGTAAAATATCACGATTTTATCAAAAGAATAAATATATGAAAAAAAATTGTTAAAACACTGTCACCGGAATCTAGGTATGTAGTTTATTGCACAAATCCCCCAAATACGTGATCAAATAAAATACTAAATGATAAAGAAAAAATCTAAAAATAGAAGTGGCATTAATCAATTAATATTTTTCAATTGGCCAAAGTATTAAATTTTATATATACAACAAGTTACACATATTTCTCTCTATCATATATAGTTTTTTGACATATTCTATAAAAATCAATAATTTCCATAAAATAATTTATGAGTCATTTTAAAAAATTCAAGAAGAACATTATGATGAACTCTAAGAATAACATAATTTTAAACTAATTAATTTTAACAGAATAATCTTCATCTATTTATTTTAATCATTAGACAATCATGATCTAAGATTTAGGTTAGATTCCTACATCGCTTTCACATCTTGAAACCTTTGATCTTGAGGCTTCAATGATCTACTTTTCATTCTTCTTGATTGCTTCCTTGAACTAGTGAATCATCAACATAAATTATTTCTTAGGTTTAGGGCTTAGAGAAAACATGAGAACAAAAGAGAAATCCTACATATAAAATTCTCTACTCCCTTAATTCTCTCAATTCCCTTTAATCTCTCCTCACTTCCCTATATATTCTTTGAAATTCAAACTTCTATATCATTTTAAAATTCAAATTACTACTCAAGGCTTAAGAGGTATGAGCTTGGCCTAACCAAGCCTCTACTACGGACTTTCCTTCTTTGGGCCCCAAGAGTTAGTATACTCAATAAACACAAAATCTCAAAGGATCTAAAATAAAATTGGGTTATTACATAGAAGGTCGTTCTATATATAGCTAGTGGACCCTTTAATCTTTATATATTTATTTTCATTTTCTTGAGAGTGAGAATCAATAGTGAGGTATATATTGTGTTAAACATTGATATTATGTTTTAATCAGTACTTCTTTTATTGAGAATTTTAGACATTACTTGGTATTCGTATATGTTAACTTAACTGATCATAAAAGTTTATGATTTCTATTATACTTTGCAATTTTTTCTCAGTTCACACCTTGGGATTTACACAATAATGAGATATTGTGTGTAGATTCTGTAGGCGTGACATTCACTACTTTATTTAACCACCATTAAAAAGGGACACATGTCAGACAAAGAGACTAGGCTTTAGTAAGAGTAAATTGCCATTCTATGTCACGCCCCAAAATACCCCCTAGGATTTACGATACTTTGGCGACATGACTTAACCTTAAACCATCCTGCAAAGAGTATCCAAGGCATGACAAATAGTGAACCTGAAAATTTCTTCTTTATAAATGTTCTTCCAAGTGTTAACATAAACAATTGACTTAATAAAAACTACAATAAATACAAAAGAGTCCAACACTTGAGTTACCAACTCAAGCCTACATGAAAATCCAAAAATACATGTCTCTCACTCAACCCACCCCTAGGGCCACATGTTAAGACCCCTAACTTCTGGATGATACTTCTGAGCAACTCCTACCCTGCATGAACCACCTCGATCTAATGCCCTGGGATACTATGTAGAATGAACCTACCGACATAAAATGTAAGGCTGAGTATGAAATACTCAGCGAGTACAAGTTACTAGCTAACAATAGTAATAACATTAACATGCCACACATGATAATGTTCATCATTACATATACAAAATCAGTGTGAAAGCAAGAACAAATAACAATTATAATCTCGAACATCATATTTAAAATCATTAAAACACATTTCAATTACCTTGTGAGTCTAGTGATTTTCTTGTGAATCTTGTGATTCTTGTAAGTTCCTTATACATCTTGTGAGTCTTATGAGTTCCTTAATTCACTTATCTTATTTGGCTAGTACCCAAACTATGGAATGGACGGACATACTAGCAGCTTGTTATTCTTGCTTGTCTTGTTTAACTAGTACCCAAACTATGAAGTAGACGGACATACTAAGATCTTGTCTTGTCTTGTCTTGTCTTGTCTTGTTTAGCTAGTACCTGAACTATGAAATGGACGGACGTACTAGGATCTTGTCTTGTCTTGTTTAGCTAATACCCGAACTATGAAATGAACGGACATACTAGAATCTTGTCTTGTTCCTATCTCGTGGAAATCACTTTTGTCTTGGTGCTGGAAATCATTCTTATCTTGGTTTAGTGTCATATGATCATACTTAGAAAACTAGGTTCATGCATGCATACATGCTTGTGCATAGGAAATAGTGAACATCATAGAAATCACCAAAAAACATTTTTAAACATTAAATACAATGCATAGATTAGTATGAGCAACATGGAAATCATAGAAAGCATTTAAATTAAGGAGAACATTATATAGCATTCAAATATTTCTATAGACATGTGAGGTTTTAACTAAATATACATAGAACGTATTAGCAAATTTATCAAATCGGGAAAAATTCCTAAATCATGTCTTCATAGTCTTGAGTTTCATTTCCATGCTTGCATTTCATCAAACACGTGATATTCAACATGTCCTTACATCTTTTAACTCACATTCTCAAAATCCACATTTCAACAAACACTTGGTATGCATATATTATCTGTACATTGATTAAAGGCATTTCTATAATCATGGGACAACTCAAAAGCTTCATAGTATACTTGAAAATCATGGAAAATGGAAATCATTGTCATGAGCATCATACCTTAGGCATTCATGGCATATAGCTTAGTTACTTAGCCTATTACATCCCAATCATGCTTAATAATCCATACATTTAGGGAAAACATTCTTAGTTTGGAAATTGGGAGTAATCATACAAAATTACAACATTGAAAAGCTTGAAAACCTAAGTTGGGATCTAGGTTATTACGATATTAACTAGAATGGTGTACTTACCTTGAAGATCAACACTTGATCTTGAAGAAAAACCTTGGAGTAGAAACCTCAAATGGTAGAGGAGAATCCAACCTTGAAGATGATGATCCTTGCTTGTTGGAGAGGATCACACCTTGATCTTAATCTCCAAAACTCCTCTTGGATTTTCCTCAAATCTCTTTCCTCTTCCTCTCTCTCAAGTTCTCTTAGGTTTAGGGTAACCAAAACCCCCAAATGAACCCCTTATTTATAGGCAAGACGGTAGAAACTCTAAAAATCCCGCATAAAAATTCTGGGTTGCGCGACTACGATTGATCATAAGTTCTCTATAATTGATCATAAGTTCTCTACGATCGATCGTAACATCTCTACGATCAGTCGTAAGTTTCTACGATTGATCGTAAACATCACAGAGAGTTTGCCTATTTCTGAAATTTTACGATCGATCGTAGGTTTTCTACGATCAATCGTAACTCACCTTCGATCGTTCGTAGGGTCTATACGATCATTCGTAAATCTGACAGTAAGTTTCTAAATTTTCCCATTTTGGTATTTCGGCCATAATTTTTTACTCGTTCGTTGGATTTTGACGATTCAACTTGCGTTAGACTCGTCATTTAAAGATGAACAATTTTGGCGTTTTAGAATATTCTAATTCTTCTTTATTCTTGGACCAAATTACCCCTAAAGCTGACTGGTCTGGAATTGGGTTTTAACAGCCCGGGTTCTCAACATATCCGACTTAGGAAATCCCACTTTTTAACACTTAGAGTACTTTCCACTTCCCTTTTGACTCGCATGAACATTCCTTAATACTTAATTAAGAGTACCCAAACTTTCAAATTTCTCATTTTATAGAAATGGAAGATTACAAAGGTTTAAAGCTTTGGCACGAGTTCCAATACATGGACAAAAGTTTCGGGGCACTACATTCTAAGTTATAGATATGATCATGATGATTCTGAAAAGACTTGTGATCTTCTCTAGTTGGCTAGCAAGGTGACTGTTGGCACCAATCGGAAGAGGATACACACTCCTAATTAGCCCTTGATTTGTGTGTATCAGTAAGTGCACAAAAGGGGTGTGTGGCGCCTTTATTCAAATTGAACGCTTGTTGTCTCCTTACCTGCACTAACTAGAAAAGACTGTAAGGGTTTACGTTTGTAGTGTAACTAGGGTGAGAGAAAAGAAAAGAGTGAAATAAAAGAAAAGAGTGCGCCTCTCATCTACCTCACACAGAAAGGGCCTTAGATTCTCTTTGACAAATGCCAGAAAAGTGGTATAGGACTACCACAATGTGTGCGACATGTAATGAATAAGTCATTTCATTGTCTCTCATGATTTTGATTTCTCCACAAATTATGCGACATGTGGCAATAAAGTGGTGTGAAAAAAGGAGAGAAATATCAAGTGGGGAGAAATCATAATCATGAGAGAAAATGAAATGACCTCTCCCTTTTTATCATCGCCAACATGTCAGATAATGTGTGGTAGTCCAAGACTACTTTTCTGGCATTTATTGGAGAGAATCCGAGGCCAACGGGAAGCCCCGATCACGTGCCGTAATACGCACACGCATCCTCTGGAGAGAGAAAATTAGAGCTTTGCCTGCGCTGCAACAATGGCGTTTACGACGGCGATGTTAAGAAGCTTGGTGGGGAGTTTGGGGTGTAGATTAGGGTCTAGAAGGTGGAGTCATGTCTCCATGCCTGCGCCAATGGACAGTGCAATCGATCCTATGTCCGAAACTCTGTTTGTTTTGCCTGAATTCAATAGAGAGTCGGAAAAGAAATTCGAAATCCAAGTTCCTGATTTCTCATTCGGTGGCTCTATGGATCTCATGGCCGTCCCAAAGAAAAAGGTGTCCCCTTTTCCTTTTCTTTCCCCCTTTTAATCCCTGATTTGCAGTTACTTTATTGTTTATCATGGGATCGAAGAGATTCGATTTTGGATCTTTCGAAGGTTAAGATTTCATTTGTGGGGAGGGAGGTAAGGAGTGTTGCTTTTGAGACAGATTCGATTACTTTTGTTGGGTATTGATTTGCTGGTTGTTTTAGCGACCTGGGTTTGTATTGAATTGATTGAATATTTTGTAAATTTGGGTTTAACTCGTTTTGGAAGTGGTTTTTAAGTATTATAGTGATATTGGCTTCTACTCTATTGAATACTGATTGTTTCTGTGTTTTGGAGATTTGGGTTTTGCTTTATTTGTTGGGAATTGATAGCGAGGTGCTTATACAGACTTATGTTTTTATTCCTAATTTTTTTAAAAAGGAATTCAGAAACTTGGGTTCTTATTTTGATTGTTTTTAACTGATTCTGATATCTTTATAGAGTCTAGTTTTGGTTCTTTGGTACTGCAGTTAATGTACTAGTCATTTGAGTAATGGCTCCTTGAGTGTTTTTTCCTTTATGCAACTGGGGTGGTTTATACTCTTGTTGTATATCTCAGAGATTTGTGCTTTTGACTTTTCTTGGGGTTCTTTAAGAGTAGTGGCTCCTTGAGTGTTTTTATGCAATTGGGCGGTGTAGACTATTGTTGTGTATTTCAGAGCTAATGTGCTTATGAGTGTTTACAAGACTTGTTCTTCTCTGTTGATGCCTTATAATGGAGTCGGCAACATGAATCCTGTGCCTCCATTCTAGTAAAGCTTGAAATAACATAATAGGATTCGTGTCATGTGATTTAGCAAAGTTTATACCGGCTGTGAACCTGATGCAACTATCCTCCTTTTCTGGGCTTGGGACTGGCCATGCAGCAAAGCAAGGCACATGCATTTGGTTATGACTTTTTTTAATTATTTATTTTTGAAATCTTCAGGGACCTGGATTTTAACCCTCTTGATTTTTGTTTTCATATATTAAGCCGTTTTAGGGTTTGAGTTCCTATCCTTCCGATTCTCTGGCGATTTAGGTTTTCTTATTTATTTATCTTTTTTTTTTTGGGGAGGGGGGGGGGGGTTGTTTATGGTTCTTGTTTGTATTGTTGGATTTGGTTTTGCCTTTTACTCTTAGACATTGGTTATCCTATTTATTCTACTATTCTTTTTGGATGTGTGTATCAAAGTCCACTTATAGATTATTACCTTCACGGACTCAGGGTGTATGTTTCAAATAATCTCAGGGGTTGATAATTTGTGATTTAACCAAACAGAGCTCCTCATCTTCCATAGTTCTCTAAGATCTGTAAGAACAAACCCCTTAATCTATGAAAAAGAAAAAAGTTCATTGTTATATAAGCAATTTAATTTGGATTACTTTATCTCCCCATTTATTGAATATCTTGAATTGTTACTTTTACATTCTTAATTTGGAACATAAAGTATATTTGTTCTGAATTTGTTTTCTTGTAGTTGACTTGCTCAATTAATTACAGATTTTCTGACTTAATTGGAATTTGTTCTTTTCATAAAGTAATGTATCGATAAAAAAAGAAAGTAAAGTGTTATTCAATGAAGAAAGAAAAAGCCGTAGCCCCAATTACAAAGCCTCTATTCCAAAGAAAGGGTTGTACATGACTATTGGCACAAGTACTACTACCAACTATGAACTAAACCTTTCCAATTAGATACATAAAAGGAAATCCAATTCCTTTCAGTTTCTGTTTGGGTAGAGCACCAATGGAAAAACGCCTTAATCCTATGCCTCACCACCTCCAGGTATATTTATCATCCATCAAACATGCAATTGTTCCTCTCTTTTTGAATGCCAAAATGAGAAACCTCCAAAGCATTACACCCTGAATATTGAAGCATTGGTCCACCATCCTTGAACTAAATCACAGAGATCCCTGGTATAGCCTAAACCATGTCAAGATCCTCAACATAAGAGATCCAAATAAATCTGACAAAGAATTCAAAAGGTAGAAGTAAATGATTCACTGTTTCCCCACTAGATCTGCATAGAAAGCACATGTTAAGCATTATCTAAGTTGATTAGATGATCCACCATTAGATTTTGTCAACTGATGTTGTCCAAAGAAAGAAGGTAACCTTGGCAGTATTAGTTGCCTACAACATTCTCCAATATCTTCATCCATCTCTCTTAGATCCCTGATTTCATTATTTAAAATAAAAAAAAACAAGAAAGATGCTTGCTACTTGAAATTCTGATGGTATAGGAGCTTTTCTCATTTCCATCTATTAGTGACGTTTGACTGTAACATTACTAACTTCATATGTCTACAAAGGATATTTGTTCCAACTTCCAAGTGCTGTTATATATGAGTTTGAAGATCTTTTTTGTAATTATTGGATTTTTCTTGCTATATTGTTGTTTAAGTTGAGTATTTTGGATATGTAAGAACTGTTCTTGAAGTGACTAAGAAGGATTTGCTAAATTTGCAGGTTTCTCCACATAAGAGAGGCATAAGAAATGGACCAAAGGCTTTGAAACCTATTCCAGTGATAATCCGCTGCAAGTAAGGGTTTTTCTAGTTATACTTAACTACTTAGTAGGAGAGGTAGCAAATTTTTTTTTTTTTTTAGTTTAGTCGAATTGTCGCCTAGGCACCTAGGTTACTGCCTTGCTAGCTAGAACCCTTAACGCCTATTCAGGGTCTTGGCCTCATCCCCCGCTCTCTAAAGCACTAGTGACAAAGGAACCTAATACCATAGTCACAAAATTCGCATTTTTTGTTTTCCCAAGAATTTGTGAATCATTCATGATTTTTTCATCAAATGATTTTTTTATCGGAAAATAGATATTATATATATAAATATGCGATAGCAAAGATGGCGATACAAATTGAGTTCACAAGAGGGTGAACTAATGCAGCTAGCTGAATAAAGTAGTTTGAAAACTCGGCGAGTCACCCGAGTAACTCGACTCGGTTGAATTTTGAGTCGAGTCGCATCAAAATTTGAAGACACTATTTGGCGAGTTAGTTGGGTGACTCAATCAAGTTTTCCAACTCGACAAACTAGGTCAAGTAACGAAAGGGTATTTTTTTTATATCATTTTTCAAAAGTTTTAAAACCTAAACTCGAACGTCACATTGTTTTTACATCATTTTGTTTTGGTTTGCAAAGCCAACTACTATGGGTTCTGTTAAACCTAGTTTTTAGGTTTGAGGTTGCAAAACCAGCCTACTTTGGTTTTCTTAACCCAAGTTTTTCAAGTTATTTGTAATTCGATCTTGGATAAAATGCCAAAAAAATTGGTACATGTATGTGTATATATATATATTGCATATATATATTCTGAGTTGGACCGAGTTGAGGTTTTTTCGAGTTTTCCGAGTTATTCGACCCGACTACCTTTCGAGTCGAGTTTTTGAACCAAGGAATAAACTACACCACTACTATTTGATGATGAAAAAAAAAAACTAACTAGAGTTCTAAGAAATGCATAAAGAAAAAACAAGCCAGACAAGGCCCCTCATAATTCGATTGCCGCGATCAAATCCTATTGCCCAATGCTAGAGAAGCTTTGCTATGATTGTAATGAATATCTTTAGTCGATAACTAGAAGAGGAGTTGACGTACCTTACTGCAAAATTGCAATTCGGAAGATGAGATCCTGTCTAACACTTTGTGGTTCCATTCTTTCTAGAGGGACCAAGTTAATACCCCTGGAAGAAAAGCCAAATATCTGGAGGAAACCCCTCCACCCTTAACGTAGCGGAACGTATGAAAAGAGAAGAAGAATAACGTCTTCAACTCAATTAACCCTTGAATCCACAATGAATAGAAGAGAATTCTGAAAATACTATTGATAAAAGTTGTATTTGCTTTGTGGCTTACAACCCTATAAATAGTAAAACATGAAAAATTACTAAAAATGAGAAAATTGAACTAACCATGGAAATTACTAATACTAAAGACTAGAATCAAGGCAAAATTGACGGAGTGCGATTCTGAATTCTACAACTATAGTTATTGCTAAAACAAAACTTTCTAAAAATAGCAAAATTGCTATTTTCGAGGCTTAAACGAATGAATCTGGCTAAAAAGTGAAAAGTCTATGGTGAAGCAATGGATCTCAAAGATCTCGATGTTACCGTTCATGAATGGATCATTTTGTGCATTTCTGACTCCAACTCTCTTGATTCCTACTAGTACATTATGTTTTCCATTTGAACTTTTGACGGTCCAATAACTCCATGAAGTCCTCCGTTGCTTGTTTTAATCAGTCTCCTCCACTTGAAGAAAACTCGCCCTCGAGTTAATTGTTGGTGAGACAAGGGATTTCGGGACATGATACTCAAACAGAACTTGCACATTGAATGTCTTTGATATAATCATATCATTAGGAAGATCAACAATATAAGCATTGTCGTTAATCTTCTTGACTATCATATGAGGTCCAATCTTCTTGTTCTTCAACTTCTTGTATGTGCCCTACTGGAAACACTCATTCCTCAAATGCACCATTACTTGATCACCTTCTTTGAAGACTTTTAGGTGACAGTTTTTGTCAGTAGCCGCCTTATACGTGACATTAGACTCTTCGATCTCCTTCTTCACATCGGCATATACGGTGGTAATTTGTTCGGCCATATTGTTTGCGGCAACACTCATACCTGCTATCTTTGGCAGTGGTACTAAATCTGAAGTCTTCTTAAGGACCCTTCCATAAACAATCTCAAATGGTGTCTTCCTTGTGAATCTGTTGATTGTGTTATGGAAGGAAAATTCAACTTAAGAAATTGCAAAATTTCACTGCTTCGGCTTGTCGCTGGAGATACACCGTAGGATGTTTCTAAAAGTTATGTTTATCGATTTTGTTTGTGGGTGACACGTGCTACTATACTCTAATGATGTCTTAAATCGCTTCCAAAGTGTTCGCCAAAAGTGACTGAGACGCTTGTCGCTGGATAAACACTGTAGGATGTTTCTAAAAGTTATGTTTATCGATTATGTTTGTGGGTGACACGTACCAATGACGTCTCAAATCGCTTCCAAAGTGTCCGCCAAAAGTGACCGAGAAATTTGCTATCATGATTAGAAGTAATCGTTTTAGGCACCCCATGCAAGCAAACCACCTCCTTAAAGAACAAATTGGCAACCTTTGTGGCATCTGATGTCTTCTTGCAAGGTATGAAGTGTTTATTTTAGAAAACCTGTCAACCACCACAGAAACAGAGTCTATACCTCGGTGAGTCCGCAGAAGACCCAACATAGCCCATTGATAGATCCTCCCAAGGAGCCTCGGGTATTGGCAACAAGGTGTAGAGACCAGTATTTTATGCTTAACCTTTGGCCGTTTGGAAAGTGTAACTGCATTGCACATATTTTTTGACATTTCTTTTCAGTTGAGGTAAATAGTATCGTTCCTCAACTTGAACTATGGTTTTGTCTTGCTCTAGGTGACCTAGTCCACCTCCATGAAGTTCTCTAACAACATGTTCTCAAAGAGAACTTTTGGATAAACATAAACGATTAACCGTCATGGATATGAAACTCACCAAACCCTGGCTGCCTTATCATGCACTGTGCTTGTAGAACAAGCGGCGAATGACTTTATAGAGTTATTGGACTATCAAAAGTCCAAACGGAATGCATAAATATACTAGTAAATCAAGAGCCCTAGAGTCAGAAACGCGCAAAAGGATCAATTCTTGAATGGAAACGTCGAGATCTTCGAGATCCATCGCTTCGCCATAGATTTTCATATTTTAGCCAAATTCATTCGTTTAAGCCTTGGAAATAGCAATTTTGCTATTTTTAGAAAGTTTTGTTTTAGCAATAACTATAGTTGTAGAAGTCAGAATTGCGCACTGTTGATTCTGCTTTGATTCTAGTATTTAATATTTGTAATCTCCGTGGTTAGTTCAATTTTGCAGCCTTTAGTAATTTTTCGTGTTTTGCTATTTATAGGATTGTAAGCAACGGAGCAAAGACCGTTTTTATCAATAGCATTTTTGGAATTCTTTTATATTCCTTTTGGATTCAAGGTTTCTTGTGGTTTCAAGGGTTAATTGGGTTGAAGACAGTGTTCTTCTCTTTTCATATGTTCTGCTACGTTAGTGAGGATTGATATCGATTCTATGGCTTTCAGAGCGATGGATCGGGTCATATTAACTCCGGCAATGGTGTTCGAGGAGATCAACTAGTGACTGTTGCGGCGTTCATGAACTTTCAACGGGAGATGCGAGATGCAACAGAGACTCTAGGTCATAAATAGATCCAAGATGAACGAAGAACTTGAGGAACTCGAGCCTGCAGACTCAAAATCTGCAACCTAAGCATGATGACGAAAATTATGCTTGTGGATGTGAATCCGACAGTTTTATTTTCTTTTGAGTCAATTTCTTTGCATAAAGATTTGAAGCAAGAGAGGCACACAAATTTCTAAGACTATAAGTACGACATAGGTGAAGAGTGGAGTGAAGAAATTGGGGCAGGAGTTGAGAACAATAATGAAGTTATGATTCAAAATAAAGAAGTGATTAGTTGGCCGACACCTCCCTTTCGAATTGTCGGTTTGCATCACCAACTACCCGTAAAGAAGATCATTGCAAAGAAAACTAAGATACAAACTCGAGATCGATTTTTTTTTCAACCAGAGTAGAATGATGCGGGACATAATATTCAAATAACGGCACGACGCACGAATGTCGGAAAGAGAGGTTTTTGTTTTTCCAATTCCGCAGATTGGCAACACATGTTCAAAAGTTCACAACTTTCTGCTCAAATATCAATCAAGAATTTGTCAAATTCGCTGGAAGGGAATTTTTGAGATACAATAGCTATATCACAGAGAATTTTAAGATTTTAGGGTTTTGGATATCTAAATTGAGTTTTAATTTTTGCTATAAAATTAATGGCGAAAATTAAGGATTTTAAAATTTTGCTTTAAGTTGTTTTAAATGTAGGGTTCAGATTAGTTGCTTAGCTTCTAATTAGTGTTTAGGGTTTCTTTTTATTATAAATAGTTGCTATATGAACATTGTTAAGGAACTTTGATTGATTGAATTAGAATTGGCCTTCGGCTTTTCTTTAAGTTCCTTTATGAACTTTTGGATTGCTTAGATTAGCACCTTGCATGAGTGTTTTTTCTAGGTATGCTCTAAGAAATTTAGACTTCGACGGTGATCAAAGATTTTATATTTTTACCCTCCATACTGTGGGATTGTCTTACATCAACTCTTTTCCTGCTCTAACACGACAAGAAGCCAAGGTACGAGGGAAGACCCAACTGATTTTCATCCTAGATAGGAAGAAGTCCCAGACTTCAAAAGGATAGGGGCAGTGCCCTAGTAAGTGATCAACTAATTTCTCCCTATTAAGGACAAGAAAAAACCATTCGCCATCCTCCAGCCCTTTTTCTTAAGATGATCACAAATGAAGATTTTGTTCAGTGTTGCTGACCACAAGGAGGATAATTTGAACGGAATTCCTAAATTCCACACAACCTTTCATCAAATGAATTAATTCAAAAATTATTGGGAATTTTTATTCTAATAAAAAGCACGACTTTGTGAAGAAGTTGCGAATAAATATTTAGTATATTAAACAAACTTTGCAAATTAAATGTGAATAATTCACAAATTTTTCAGAAAGTCACGAATATTAAATGTATTTGTTTATAATAGTAGTCTTATTTTTTTTCCTGACTTTTGCAATGTTTTTAATTTTTCCTTAGCCGAATAATTCTTAAACATCGACTTGGTGACTATGCATGAAACCCACATAACTTTCGATGCTATTTACAAATAGAAAAAAAACTACTTGTAAAATAGAACATAATTTATTCAGAGTTTATCTAGACGAATAGATCTTTTTACTGCATTTGGCTCTCTCTCCTTGCTCAATGTATTCTCTATGTTATTTTGGAGTGAAGTGGTCTTACATATGATTTATTTCTAAATTTTAGTCATTATTTTTGATAATATATGAACTCTTAAATCTTTATTGTTTTAATAAATAAAATAGAATTTGGTCGCCTAGTCAATGACTCACCTCAGAAACCCCGTCGCTGGATGTTTGACTACACTGTTTTATATGGAAGCCAATAAACAGATTTAAATTGTGGAATTTCAATTAAGGGTCCATTCTTTTGCTCTAAAGTCCGGCACTTTGTAAGTTTTGTCATTTGACAATATGTATTTTATTTTGTGAACTAGATGCTCTTCATCTCTTTGGTTACAATTCCTTTAAGACTTTAAATGCAGCAAAATGAATTTTTTCAAATCTCATAAAAAATATAAGACTTGAATTCTCATGATTATAAGAAAATTTTGTCAGAATCCTTGATGAAGTGACTCAAATTTCCTAACAACTACCATGTCTAAATGCAAAGTGCCAAGTCTTATAACTCTGAAAAAGAATGGACCCTAAGAGATTTAGCTAGTGGTTAAGTCAATTTCGGGAACTTTTTGCTCAGTCTAGTATGAGTTTCTGTGAACCCCGGGGGTTAGCCCAGTGGCCGAAGGATGAACCGTAAACCTGGAGGTCTCGAGGTCGATTCCTGGGCTCCCTTCAATATCGGTTTTATGGGGTGGGGGTATTCCCTACGCAGCACGTGGAACTAGTTTGAGTCTTTAAGGCTCTGGATATCCACATTTATAAAAAAAAAAATAGTATGAGTTTCTGTATGTCAGACCAGCAAATTTAATCCTCTTGACAAGTGATCTCATTTTGCAAAATTGTGGAAATGCAAGGATCTTGTACAATAGAAGTTATGTTATCTACTAGAACCAATATCCATGTAACAGTTGCAGATTATGGGTATCTGCTTTTATGATCTATCATCATTTATTGCATTGTCTTTAATTCATAGACAATGCAAGCCTCACATTCCTCCAATAAGCTAGTATTGCTTGGCTCCGTTTCTTCAGATAGGTGAAAGAAGCTTCAGTTTTTCCATCTTCATCAACAATCTGTTAATGACGCCAGGGGTGGAGATGCAACTTATAGCCAGCCCTCACCGTTCTTTTTGCCTTAGCATTGTTCCAGGCTAAGGACTAAGCTTGTACTATATGTGGAAGCTTATGGAGGTGTTGAGGTTGGACCTCCAGATCCTGTTACCATTTAAACCACTTCTTTCCAGATCCTCCCAGTGCTAGGGTCCCTGCTCAGGACAACTTGATTATATCAAATATGGTGAAAAATCACTGAAAATGTTTTCTATCTAACCATTTTAAAAAACAAACGGCCTACTCTTCTACGCCCATCAATGGTTATCTTCGTGCTGCTGACACTGGAATCCATGAATAGCTATTGGTCTGTCTTGGCATCCCCCCTCGTCACACGCAAGCTCAGAATCCATAACATTGGTGTAAGATCTGCAAAGGGGCATAAAGGAGGATTGCCACTTCAAAAGAGGTTTCACTAAAACACTGTTGGATTGAATCAAAGACTTGCAGGGAGGGACTCATGTTGTAGCTTGATGCTGTTGATGTGGTTTACCCCACTCAGACTGCTGCCTGTGATGCAGTTTGTTCAATGAAACAATGTTTCATCTTGCCAGGCGTCAGTTCTCTCGAAAAATATGTTGTTTTTGTTGTTTCTTAGGCTCAACCTGGGTCTTCAGTTTCTTCTTCAGCAGCATTTATGAGACCCCAAAACACTACTTGACCCACAAAACACACTGGGATGCATGAAGATGTAAGGTTTCCTGTGATGTCACGAGAAAAGTATTTCACATCGGCATTGCAGAACACTATATCCATTTTGTGCCAATATCGTCTTGGCATTTTTTAAAGATTTAATACTTCAGGGCATAATACATCGGCGAACGAATCTCTCATGAGTTGTTCTTTAAGCCCATGGCCACATCTTTAACACACCCATGTATTATATTTGGCAGCATTTGGCCCCTCACACGCATAGTGACAAAGTCGGGGTTCAGAAATAATTTGCAGAAGTCAAGTTTGGGGAAAACTCGGAACAAATAAAAAATAAATTAATAAATATAAAAATATATTAAATAATTTGATTAAAAAATATATAAAACAAGTAGTTTTTTTGTCAAGTTTAAGAAAATAGTTCGGAAAATTCAGGAATAATCAATAAAATTCACAAATAATTCTGGAATCCAATAATTCACGAATAATTCGGTAAAGTAAAAATGCGTGAATAATTCGCGAATTTTTGAAAAACAGAGTTTTTTTTTTTTTATAGAACTCACACGGAGTGGCACCTAGAAATGGTGGGTTATTGTTTGTATGAAACGTATGGCCAGTTGAGATCAGGTGTGTCATCTGGTGTATTGGCCCAATTACTCTGTTTTATTTGTGATATATATCACATCCGGAAGTGTTTTTTGCAGGAGTTGTGGTCGAGTTAAGCTTCCACATTTCTACTGTTGCAGTGGGGATAGAGGATCTACTGGCGAACGCAATGATTCAACCATTTAATCAGGTTCTCGGCAAAGGTAGCAGCAACTTATGGGAGACTCCTTAGCCATTTATTCAGGTGTACCCTGTGTTAAAAACTATTCAAACATTTAAGAGAATTTGAATTTCAATTTGGTCCATAAATGTTAGGGACCATGATCAAGTAGAAATCTTCTTACGAGGTTTCGGTTTACAATAACCCACCATTTCTAGGTGTGACTCCGTGTGAGGTGTCCCCGATGCTGTCAAAATGTTTGATGAGTTTATGTCCTAGCGGTACCCGCGCGGGGGGTGAGGTGGTGTGTTTTGTTTTGTTTTTGTTAGTAGTTAGTTTCATTTTATTCATTTTGATTCTTTGTAATTCACTATTTGGGAATCTTTTCCATTTTTTCTTTGATTATTACCCATAAAAAAAAAAAAAAAATCAATGACTGTTTCGATAGATGTCATTAAGATCCTTAAAGTTTTTCAATGTGATCGCCAGTGTTCATGTCCAGCATTTACTGACCATTAACAAGTAGATCCATGGGTTTCTGCTGTAAATCTGTGAAGTTGGTGCAACATAATCGATTAGATCAACGACTGGAATAGACCGTCATACTCAACTATATATGGGAGTAGTGAGTTGGGATCATATGGCACCCACAAGTCAACACATGTCCATTTCAACTCCTTTTAACTGTGGATTAATATTTTTAACATTGGTTTTTAGAATAACTTTTTTTTTAAAAATAACTTTAAAGAGTTAAAAGGGCAAGGAGCTTGTGAGTGCGAGTGAACTCCAAAGTTCAATCATGATTGGACATGATCTGGACTCGGGACTCAAGTGTAGTATAGATCTGAAACCTGGTTGAAGGGAGATGGGATTATATTCAATTGTGGGAGAGTTCAATTGCACCCCCAGGTCAACACGTGTCCCTTTTAATCCTCATTAACTGTGGTTAAGATTGACTAATCTATAGGGCTAAACAAAACAGTCCAACTTTGGTTTTTGGAAAAAAATTATTAACCCTAAGGGTTGAAACTTTTTAATTAGAGTTGAATGGACAGTTAAAGGAGCTTTGTGAAAGCAATTAAACTCTACTGAGTTCAATTGCAATTGGACGGACAGGATCCGGAATCAGTTCTTTTTTTGTTGTTGATGGAAGATAGGGATCTGGAGTCCCTGACTCAGTTGAAGGTTGCAACAGCAGCCTCAAAATTTTAAGCGAAAAAAGAATGGAACGATCCAGCAGTCAAGTGTCTGACACGTGCAATCAGTAAATTTTTATTGCTGAGTACAAATTATACTATGAAATTGGCGATGTGAGATCGCCTTGTTTGGTCGTCGTTATGAAATCATCCTGGTGTTCATCTCTTTTTTTCTTCTTTCATACAGAAGTATCTTAAATGCCTTCGGGGGTAGAGTGGACAACCTGAATTGGACATAACATTGCTAAGCTTTTTGGTCTCCCAAGGGCAATAGTCAGGTGTGGAGCCAGGATTTTCTCGTAGGGGGCTAACAATACTTCGTAATTATTATTGATGGGGTTGTGAAGAATGATTAGGCGAGTATAATATATTTTTGATCAAGGGGTGTGGGGGGGTTCAGGGCGTATAGCCTTTTTTTTTTTTTTTTTGAAGGCTAAGTTCGTGACCTATCTTGCCCATCTCGTCTGTTTGTGCCAATTCATAATGAATATTTATTTTTTAAAGTTAGGGGGCAGCTGCTCCCTTGCCCATGGTTATGCTCCCTTAAATTAATAACTAGCGGGCGGTACTTGCAATGCACATGAGAGAGAGAGGGGAAAGGAAGATGATAGACTGGGAAGAGGGACCCTAGTAAGGACATTTTGAAAAATTAAATTAAGAAATATTTTGGGGATAGAAACTTGAGGGACATTTTGGATAGAGCAGTAATAAGCGGACCCATGGTCCGCTACTTAAGTACTTAACTTACCCCTATCCCTTTTAATACCTTTTTAACCCTGGTTAAGCTTAAATTAAAGTTAAGATTTTGGTTTTTTAAAAAAAAAACCAAGGCTGGACTACTTAACCTTAGGAATGAGTAAATTTTAATCATAGTTGATGAGTATTTAAAAGTGAGGCATGGACCAATGAGACCAGCCATTTTGTTACAAAATAGAAAATGCGGGTACATTACATATTTTCCCTAATATCCTCTATCTGGATAGATGTCATTGTGAAAAAAATTGTGAGGGACATATTGGTATTGGTTATAGAAATATGATGAATGGACATTTTGAGACTCAAAAAGCTTTAGGGACATTTTGGCTATAGCAAATAAAAGGGCGGTGGGCCCTGGGAGATAAGTTCTTCTTCCGAAGCGTTTTGCCAGGAGAGCGAGGATTCCGGTTACGCCACTGAGGTCGCCATGTGTCTCTTTTAACATTCTTTAACTGTGGTTAAGATTCACCCACCCTTAGGGTTCACCCACTTATCCTTGGTTTTTAGAAAAAAAAAACATGAAAAAAATTAACCCTATGAGTTAGCAAATTTTAACCAAGGGTTATAAAAATGAATATTTTTTTCTAAAAACCAATGATAAGTGAGTGAACCCTAGGGGTGGGTGAATCTTAGTCATAATTGGAGTCCGGTTACGCCCTTGAGGTTGCCATGTGTCTCTTTTGACACCCCTTAACTATGGTTAAGATTCACCTACCTCTAGAATTCACTGACCTATCATTGGTTTTTAGAAAAAAAAAAAAAAAAAATTAAAACCTTGATTAAAATTCACTAACTCTTAGGGTTAAATTTTTTATCATATTTTTTTCCTAAAAACCAAGGATAAGTGGGCGAACCCTAAGGATAGGTGAATCATATCAAGGGTTTAAAAAAAATTAATATCATTTTCTAAATACCAAGGATAAGTGAGTGAACCTTAGGTGAGTAAATCTTAACTACATTTAAGGAGTGTATAACCGTAGAACGGATAGTGTAGAAACCTAAAACTTCGTATCTTAATGTTTGTGCACATTAAATGATAATTTTGATATTGGTGTCATGCATTTAATACTTCGGCACTTAATGATCTTAGGTCAAATTAAAAACAACTAAGTATAAGAATGTCAGAAATTCTAGAAGGGGTGTCGTTTTAACAAAAACATAAATTGTTGAATTTTGAGATGATTTTTCCTGAAAATTGATATTTATAGGTTAAATAAAGGTATGTGATTTTATGAAATTTTATTATTAAGTATAGAGTGGTTAACTTAGCTATCGAAAATCTTACGATGACAAGATTTACAGTTTTTAACCTAAAACTAGAAAATGAGATTTTGATTCATTAGGAATTAGATTTTCTAATATTTTTTTATTGAATTCAAATGGGGGGTAATTCCTTATTTTAATCTAAAACTTAAAATCAATAAAGGAAAATAATTATCCTGATGGGTTGATGTTGAAGAGGAAAGAGTGATGGTGCTACTGAGAAAATAGTGTCTGTGCTGGTTGCAATCGATCACCCATATTCTGCGATCGATCGCACCAAAGACAGAAAGTTGCGATCAATCACAAAAAAGTCATGCTCGATCGCACATGGTGCACAAAGTTTTTTAAACACTTACGAAAATTGAGGTTTTGAACCCTTAGACTATATATAGTCATTCTAATTCAAGGGTTTCAAGGGGAAAGATGTTTTGAACCTGATTTGGGAGAGAATAGGGGAAAAACTTAGGATTTCAAGAGGAGTTTTACTTGGAGAATAAACATCTTGCTTGGAGAAGGAGGATTTGGCTTGGAGATTGCCCTCAAAGCCTCGAGAAGCATTCTCAAATGATTTGAATCTAAGGGAACGATCCCTAAGGTCGATATTCATTCTAATCTAACTCTAGTATGTTTTAATATTATGATTTGACAAGATTGAGGTAAGATTATTGAATGTTTAACATAAATATAGGTAGATTACCATGTTTAAAGTTTGGAATGGACTATTGCTCTTGTTTAAGAGATTTTGCTAGGATAATAATTGATATTGTTTATGTTGATTTGGAGGATATGAATGGTTGATATCTTCTCTAATTTAATCCTCTTAAGATGTTTTGTATGTTTAAATAAAAATGTTTGTAGATTATCAAGTGTATTACATGATTATGCAAAAATTGTTAGATAGTAAGCATGAATGAGAGATTTTACTCATGAAATTGAGGTTTTGCATGTGCTAAAAGCTTAATTGGGTATGAATGGTTAATATCTCTTCTAACTTAATTCTATAATGTTCTATTGCATGATTTAATACTATCGACACAAGATTATTGAGTATTTAACATAAATATGAGTAGATCTCTATACTTGAACTTGAAATAGACTATTACATATGTTTAAGGTTTTTGTTAAATATAAAAAGAGGAATTGATGTTGTAGTTTAATGTTTAATAATTTTTATGTTAATTGTTAAATGGAAATGATGGTGGATAGGTTTGATGACATAATTATGGTTTATGGATGATGGTGTGTGAAAAATGAAGGAAGAGTAATTTGCACATAAATAATGGATTAAATGTGTTAATTTAAATACTTAGAAATGGAAAATACTAAAATGGTGTTATGGAAATTGTGAAATTAATTAGGTTAAGGAAATATTGATGGTTTACATGATGACTTGGAAATGTTAAATGTATTATTGAACTAATGAGATTTTGTTAAACTAATATTTAATATTGTCATGATAAATTATGTCTTATCTATATTATATGATGATCGATATTCGGGTAGGCCAAAACTTAGAGGAAGTATTCCAAATCGGGAATTCTCTAACTAGGTAGATGTATCCTGACAGAGTTTCTTAGCAGAAGATCGATATCTAAGGGATGATTGAGTTCAAATATTAATCACGAAATTTAAAAATTATGTTTATCTATCTTATATTGTGATTGACATTTGGGTAGACCAAAACTTAGAAGAAGTCGTTCAAGTAGGAAATTCTCTAACCAGGTAGATGTACCCTGGCGGAGTTTCTTGACGGATGATCGAAATCTAAGTGATGACCGAGTTTGGATGTTAATCACGACACTCAAACACAAGTTCACATATATGTAGTTTACAAGTCTCACGATTACACAAGCATGACATGAGTATTGCATGGACACTGAAATACAAGAACAAAGTGCATGAATTATAAGCACAAGAACAAGTGCATGAATTACAAGTACACTGAAATATGAACATTGAAATTATCATGTGTTATCAGAACTTATCATATGGTGTCGGATTTATCATGCGTTGTCGAACTTATCATACGTTGTTGGACTTATCATGCATTGTCGGAACTTATGATGCATTGTCGAACTCATCATGCGTTATCAGACATTGACACTGAATTATAAGTACTGAAACATGAATATGGAACTCATCATGTGTTGTCGGACATTAACACTGAATTACAACTACTGAAACATGAATATGGAACTTATTATGCGTTGTCGGACATTGACGCTGAATTGTAAGTACTGAATCATGCACACTGAATTACAAGTAATGAAACATGAATATGAAACTTATCATGTGTTGTCAGACTTATCATGCGTTGTCGAACTTATCATGCATTATCAAAACTTATCATGAGTTGTCAGAACTTATCACGCATTGTCGAACTCATCATGCATTGTCGGACATTGTCACTAAATTACAAGTATTGAAACATGAATATGAAACTTATCATGCGTTGTCGGACATTGTCACTAAATTACAAGTACTGAAACATGAATATAGAAATTATTATGCGTTGTCGGACATTGACACTGAATTGTAAGTACTGAATTATGAACACTGAATTATAAGTATTGAAACATAAATATGGAACTTATCATGTGTTGTCGGACATTGACACTGAATTGTAAGTACTAAATTATGAACACTGAAATACAAGGATAATGAAACATATCATGATATGCTCACATATTTTCTGCACTCTAATTGTGTAAATGTCATATGAATCTGTTATTGATTTCGAAAATGTCATGTGAACCATTATTTATTATTGATTATGTCATATGAACTTGTCATGAATTATGTAAATGTCATATGAACCTGTCATGGATTATGTAAATGTCATATGAATCTGTTATTAATTATGTCATATAAATCTGTCATGGATTATGCAAATGTCATATGAACTTGTTATTGATTTTGTAGCTATTGTATGAATCTGATATTGGTTATGAACATGAGTTATTATTAGTTAGACTGGATATCCGCTAAGCGTTGTCAATGCTCAGTTGCCCTGTTATTGTTGGTAGGTTAGAGCCGGAACAAGCCGCCGAGCCGTGGGTTGAAGAAGTGTACGAGGAAGGGAGAGTATGTGACCTCCACGAGGAGTGAATTTAGTTAGTTCTTTTCATATTGTTAGATTTTAGTTTCATTATAAGGTTGTAATAGGTACTTGATACTTTTGAGTTTATGATATTGCTTAGGTTTAAATCATATTATGGGGATCATTATGATCTAATTGTGGGTAAAAATTAGTACTGGTCACAGGTTGTACAAGATGGTTGCTTCATTTTTATACATGGAAGGTTTTATTACTATTGTAGTTTTATTAAGAAAATTTTGTAGACTCGCATTTTAGTATTGTCTTCTATGGAGTTAGGCAGATTCAAGCAGTGTAACGGACTCAAAGTCCCATTAAGTCTAATGTGAGGTTTTAGGGCGTTATAGATAGTATGTGAATTAAACAAACATATAAGATAAGAAAAGAGAAGACGATGAGACATGAGCAAAAGGTAGTTTTGGAATTACCGAAAGATTCAATCAACGTTATGAACAGGGGAATCCTCTTTACAATAGTAAAGATATATAGTATACCCTCTTGTAATTAATAATATTGGTGGAAATAAATTACATTAATTATAAGAAAATATTATATATAAGAATTATTATATTGGTCCATCAAAAATTTCTTTTGAATGTATTGTATTTTTCATATTAGTTTCACATAGATACAAATGTATAAAGACTAGCTAGCACTCAAAAAAAAAAAAAACATAAAACAAAATATTCATTACTAGTTCATTGAATAAGCTAATGACATTTGGACCAATACAATGATTTTTTTTAAAAAAAGTTTTTTCTTTCTAAAATATCTAAAACTTTATACTATATAATAATTTATTATACATAGCCAAAATATATAAAATAATTTTATCCCTCTCTCTTCTTGATACCTAAACTATCATAAAGTACTTATGATAACTATATAACTATGTATTAATATAGTATAAAAACCTCTCTTATAATTAATAATATACTAGAATTTTCTAAAAAAATTATCAAATAGTAAGTATAAGAGATTATTAATTATACACTATAGAACCAAGTTAGTTCCTTACAAATTTATTAATTATTAGAGATTATTAAGTTATAGAATATTAATTATAAGAGGGGCTTAGTGTAGTATAAAACTTAATTTTTTTTAAGTTGAAGGGGTAGTTGTCCACTATCCATGTCTATACCCTCATAAATTTAATAATATAGCATAAATTTAGTTTTTTTCTTCTCAAAAGTAGGGGTGTCAACCGGTTGGCCTGGTTGCGGCCCGTTTAATAAGTGGGCTCAAAGGTATGCCTAAGCCCGCCCAATTATTAATCGGGCTGTCCCGGGCTCGGGCTGGGCAGGCCAATTTTAAACGGGCTTTATACGGGTTTGGGCAGGCCTACGAATTTTTATGGATGGGCCATTTATAATCGAGACTTGTACGGACTTGGGCGACCCTAGGATATTTTTCATTTGAATACTAGATTTTTTTTTTTTTTGTAGTCCTAAATCATTTAGCTATCTATGTCAGAGGTTAGGGGGTTAGAACTGGATGGTCGACCCTCAACGGCCACACCAAGACTCGAACACGAGTCTCTCCTCCCCAAAGGGAGATGCACTACCACTGGGACAAACCCCAGGCGTGTCATTTGAATACTAGATGCTCTCCTGTTGATGGGGAACTCCTTTTGCGTACTAGAATATACTTTTTTATTTTACATATATGCAGAGTTTAGAGAGAATTTCTTCCACATTGGCATATGCAGCTCCTCTTTAAAACACTAATTTCAATGGAAACCAGAGTAGTAGTGCTAGTGTTTATTATGAGTGTCCTAGCACTCTTGCACCAGTGTCTGGCACCTGTTGAGTGTGCATTTGGGATTGAAACTAAACCATATAAAAATGAAAGATGATAAATGGAAAAAAATAAAATAAAATTGAGTCAGATTCCTCAATCAAAATTGTCTCAGAGCATATATGTAACTAACTCAACCAAACTTACCTCAGAGAATATCTGTAACTAATGAACGTCTTAATTCCGACCCCAATTTTTTAGCATAACTAATAGCATATGCAAAACAATTACAAGAAATTAAACTCTGTTTCATTATGACCATAGTTCATATCGAGTTTATTTTAGTAGTTTATAAGTATTTTAATGAAAAATAATACAATTAATTTATATTTTATTAAACGTGCCGGGCCGGGCCGGGCTGGCCCAATAGAAGCCTACCGACAGGCCCGACAAATATCTAGCTCTAGGCTCAAGCCCTGTCCAATTAAAAGGGGGGCCAGTCCGGCCCGGCCCGATTATTAAACGGGCCTCATAAACAAGCTTGAGTCGGGCTTTAACGGGGTCAGGCTGAGTCGGACCGCGGGCCAGCTCGGTCCGTTGACACCCCTAACTCAAAATTTCGTGTTTGGGGGAGGGGGGGCTATGCCCCTGGCCATAGTCTTGATGGGGCTTTTACGAAACTCAAATGTTATAGAACCTTGGCTACCAAAAACATAAAATTTAACGTTCATGTGACGACCCTAAATAGTCCTGAGTCTCCTGACAAGGCATAGACGAAGAAGAAAGATCATGGGAGTGTTTTGGTCGATCTATTCGAACTGAGCCCCAAAAACTATGCTTGAAGCTCGGCTCGAGCAGAGAACAAAAAATGGCATTCAAGGGTCCCTTTTAATTTTAATTTTTTTTACCTACATTTTAAAGAATTTAACAATTAAAGACCTATTGTTAAGTACTTCTAACATCAGTTAAGATTTTGATTTGAAGTAATCAAAACTTTTAGGGTAATATTGTCATTTCAAATTAAAATCTTAACCACCGGTGATGCATGTAACCACTGGTTTCTATTTGTCAAATTCTTTAAAATATAGGTTCAAGAAAGGAAATCTTTTCTTAAAGAGGCACTTGAATGTCGTTTTGAGAAAAAAAAAGAAAAAAAAGAAAGAAAGAATGTCGTTTCGGGGTAATACATGTTTAGATATGTAATTAACCATAACAACAATAATAATATTATTATAAGAGGCGTGCTTTCCCTACTCTCGGTCAAACTCTACTCTCAGTCTCCACCAACCATCTATATATTTTCAAATCAGTTATGATTGTTAAAGCATTCTCTCTCATCAAGAATGGACAAGTGGTTGGTGGAGACTGAGAGTAGAGTTTGACTGAGATTAGGGCTAGCATTTCTCTTATTATAAATAGGGATGACAATTGGGCTGGGCTAGCGTAAAACTCTATTGTTTGGCCCGGAGTTTGGGTCGTTGAGTCTTCCTTACTTTGGACTAGAATGTAGGCCTGAATTAAATTTTGGGTTCAGCTTGAGCTGCCCTTATTCTAGCCCGAATTCAGTGGCTCAAATCTTGTTCATCCATTTCATTGTTGATCTAACGGTTATCTCCCTCCCTATTAATATGAAAAATCTCAATCCATCTTCATTTCTCAACGCCCACGACCATCTATCTTATGTTATAATGCAATTCATGGCTTCTTTGAGACAAGCCAAACTCGACCCACAATCTGCTTAATTTGGGCCAGCCAGAATTTGGCCCAAAGCCCAATTTTATTTGTGAGCCGAGCTTGGATTGGGGTGTTCGGGCTAAGATTGAGCTGGTCTAAACTTGGCTAGCTCCAACTCGGCCCGATTGCCGCTGCTAATTGTAATCATATTTATTATTTTATTAATATATTATAATATTTAAGCCGAACTAAGCTTCAATCAATTTGAATCAAAGGAGAGCACGAATCAAAGAGGTTTGGGCTCGAACTTGGCTTTAACACAGTTTCAAGCTCAAATAAAAGCTCTGCTCGGCTTAATCGAGCCAAAAACTTCAGCTTATGCTCAGCTTGATCTAGCCGAGCCATAAGGAGCTCGACTTGAATACACCCCTAGGGAGTGCCTGGTTGCTAATGTCAAATCCTTCCTAGCGAACGTCTATATTGATTGGCATCTTCTCATTGGTAGTCTCTATATGTACATAGTTGTGAAGTTTTCGAATTCGCCACCCATATGGGGTTGGCCCTAAGTGTTGAGCGAGAGCGGGATGGGGAGAAAGAGTGTCAAATTTAGAATCACTTCATTTTTCAAAGCACCTATCTCTATATATATATATATATAGATGATGTTTCAGTCCCTTATATTTTAATTTGTAAAACAATAGTATAATCATTTTCAGAAGATGGTATATGTAATGTCTATTTTATTTTAATATTTTTTAAACAATAACTCTTTATGAAAATTATGGGGGAATGGTTCTCTCAAAGTTGCTAGCTCCACGTATTTATGGACGATTGGTTGAAGGAAGAAAGGATGTTGGAGAGAGGTCGTCCGACCTGTCAAAAGCACTCCAAAGATCAAGTTAGAATTAATTGAATAAGGGAGGCAGAATAGTTAATGAGTTCAGAGATTTCAGAGTTCAGGAAAAAAGTCATCTTGTTGTCTTCGGTTTGCATACTTATAGCCAAAGAAACATCCATGTGTCAACTCATGCAAAGGTCGATTGTGTAGGTCACTACACTTGTTGACAACTCTTAATATGGTCCACGAGGTTCACTCCACATGTCATATTCTTAGTTTAGTTACATTTAAGAAGGTAATGATAGAGATTAAATGCACAGTAATAAATGCATGCTTTAGCCATGTGTCAACATGTTACAGACTCCCATTAATGATCAGTCGAAAGATCTTTCTTGATATCTGGGATATTTCGTAGGTCAGTCTTAATGGCTGCAAGATTTTTTTTATTCTTAGTTTGTCATATATGAGTTGCCGTTTACAAATAAAAATGTTCTAGCTCTTCGAGCCATTGAGCTAAGATGTAGGTGGTGTTGGGCTGATGGGTGAGGATCAGGATATGATCGAGCTAATGAACTAAGGTCGGGACAGGATCGAGCTACTGAACTAAGGTCAAGACGAGATCAAGGTATTGATTTGGTCAGGACGAGCGGATCAGGCTAATTTTATGGCGGGATCGGGCCGTTGAGCACATATCAAGACATGATTGGGACATGATCAGGTTATTGACTTAAGATCAGGATGTGATCGGACCAATATCGGGATAGGGTCGGGGTGTTGACCTAAGATCAGGACATGATCGGACCAAGATTAGGATGGGATCATATTTATATGGTCATACACATGCCATGTTTTTAACTAGTATTGACAATTGCAATATGTAAATTTATCTGTGAGCTGATACCTTTGATGCACGTGTACCTTCTAAAGAAGTTATGGGCTTTCTGGGCATTTTGATTTGATTGATAATTCTAGTCATTCCAATTCTCTAGCTGGGGAAGTTAGGTACTGGCTTTGGGACAACTCCGAATTAAAACTTCCTCACTTGCAAGGTTCTAGAAGAATAGAAGATGGTTTCTTCTTGTTATTAGAGAAAGAGGACCCTTTCAAGGAGATTTGTTTCTATGTATTGGAGTCTATAATTAGTAGTTGCTTATTATTGAGATCATTGTGTTCTTATTTAATTGAGGGGCTCTTATTGTGACCTCTCATGAATAATATATCTCTCCACTCTTTCTCCCGTGGAGTAGGCTCATTGTCGAACCACATAAACATCTTTTTCCTATGTATTTGATTGCTTTATGGTATCAGAGCAAGTTACTGGATCTAGCATTGAGGCAACATTTAGCTATTGAGGAAGAAGTCATTCGATGCTCTACAGTCTTGTCAAGTTTTAAGAACAGTGATACTGCTGTGTTGTAGAGACTGTAGAACAGTAGAAGAGTGGTACTATTGGTCAGTGTTGTTAAGCATTGTAGCATAGGAGAAGGTGCTTTAAGCTCTTCTATTTGCCTTTTCTTGGTTTTAGAGTCCTTGAATGATACAAAGGACAAACTGATTTTATCCTGGAATCCATATATGTGCTTTCAACACATCTTTCAACACATATACTAAGCCAAGGTACTATTGTTCACTTTCTATGCTTGTTGACTGCTTTGGCCCTTGAAGAAAAAAAAAGGGGGAATTGAGGTAGCCTGCTTGGTTTTTGGGAATCCGTATGTTTGTTTTGGAACCCACATCTTGGTCTTTGGATTTTATTACTCTTAGCTGCATCATTGTTTGAACCTCAAAGTCATGTTCCACCATGAGAGGGTTGCATAGCCACTTCTAGCCAGGTGAGATCTATCTCTCTTTGCTTTTTCTTTACTAGTTTGAGGTTTACTTTTAATGGCTGAAGGAAATAGTAATCCAAGCATGAAACTCTCTTATGTCCTTTTGAATTGACTGAACTATGTCCCTTGGTCTAGAGTTGTTTCCTTATCTCTTGGCTTCTTAACTCTATGGAGTCCAAGATTGCTAAAATATTGACCTTCTCTGAAACGACAAAGGACCTTTGGGACTCGGTTAAGGATCTGTATGGTCACCAAAAAAATGTTGCTCGGATTTATCAATTAAAACAAGAGATTGCTGAATGTAAACATGGAGAAAGCTCTTTTACTAAGCATCTTGGAAACCTAAAAAGCATGTGAGATAAATTAACCTTATATTGTCCGCCTACAACTGACCTTAAAACTTTAGAAAAAATGATTGAACATGAAAAAGTGTTTCACTTATTGGCTAGTTTGAAACCTGAGTATGATAGTCTTCAAAGTCAAATTTTGATGGGGTCAGAGGTGCCCTCTCTTTCTAGTGTATGTGCTATCCTTAATCAAGAAGAAACCAGAAAGAAAGCCATGAGTGTTAGGGCTATCAAAGGGCCGGGTAGGGTTAGGGCCGGGGTCAACCCTAGCCCTACCCTATAAGAGTAAGGCCCTAACCCTTCAAGGGCCGAGGTTGATTGGACCCTAGTCCTGCCCTCGAGGGTTAGGGCAGGGCTGGGCCGAGCCAAAGGGCTGGAAGAGAGCAAGATTTTGTTCAAGAAAACCATTCAAATAGGTGATACAATCATACAATATATTGAACTCATGAAAAAAATTGTGATGACTTTCAAGAAAAATTTGTATATAAAGAGGTTTGATTATGAATTTATGAATATACCCCATGTTAATATCATTAATGGGGGCTATATTAGTAATTTAAGAACTTAAATTAAGTATGAGGGGAGGGCGGGCCGGGGAGGGGTTAGCCCTAGCCTGGCCCTATGGAAGAAGGGCTTCTTGGTTTTGGGCCTACCCGACCCAAGGGCCGAAGAAGGGCCAGGCTTTGGTGGGTTTGGAAGGGCCGGGTACCCTTTGAGTAGGGCTTTTTTGATAGGCCTAATGAGTGTTGAGTCTAAAACCATTAGTATGAACTTCGAATCTAATGCTCTAATGGTAGATAGAAAGAAAGACAACAACAAACGTGTGGGTAATACTAGTAGGGAACAAAATTCTTCTCAAGGACTGGGGAAAGGACGTCGTTGTGATCATTGTAATAAGATTGGTCACACTAAAGATCGTTGCTGGATTCTACATCCCCATCTGAGGCCTAAAGTTAATAAGATGGCCAACAATGTCACATTGGATATCGATAGTTTCACATTGGATACTTCTATCTCAGTTGGGCAACTAGCTGAGCTTCTCCAACAACTCAGAAAGCTTGAATCCTCCACTTCAGAACCTTCACCTTCTACCCGATGCTTTAGGTAATCTTAAAGCCTTTTTTTCATCTGTTTTTAATAGTTTTACTTAGATTGTGGACTCTGGTGCCACAGATCACATGACTAATGATTCAGACTGTTTGTTAAATTTTACTTCAAAAAGTGAAAAACAAACTATTTTTGCTGCCAATGGGACTTTTGTCCCCAGTCAAGGTCATGACATTGTTAGAATTTTTCTTGATTACCCTATCTCAGAGGCTCTTTATATTCTTTCATTTCCTTCGAAATTATTATTTGTTGGGAAACTCACTAATGCCCTGAATTGTGACATTATTTTCCCCCATTTTTGTGGTGCTTCAGGATCGAGTCACAAGGAAGAAGATTGGTGAAGGTATCTTTTCACATGGGCTGTACTTGCTCAACCAGACCAATCAAGCATTGAATGGTGATTCCACTAAAAAACTGTGTCTGGTACAAGCTTTTAGGACATCCGTCGGATTGCATATTGTCTGTACTTTTTCCCACTACGTCTTGTAATTCTTCAATTTGTGAGACATGCCAATTTTCTAAACAGACTCATTTACCTTTTGGTTCCTCTTTATTTGTGTCTACTGAACCTTTTGAGTTGATTCATTCTGATATTTAGGGCCCTGCTCTCGTAGACTCTTATGATGGTTATAAGTATTTTGTCACTTTTATTGATGATTGGTCTCGAGTTATATTGATCTAATTGTTAAAATTTAAAAGTGAGGTTAACTTTGTTTTCAAGAATTTCCATAATATGATTGCTAATCAATTTAATGCTCATGTCAAGATTCTTCAATCAGATAATGGTACTGAGTTTATTAACAATCTTTTCTCAAAATATTTGAGTGGTTAGGGTATTATTCATCAAACTAGTTGTGTAGGCACTCCACAACAAAATGATGTGGCTGAACGAAAAAAAAGACATCTTTTAGAAACTACGAGACCTCTTATATTTCAAATGCATGTTTCCAAATAGTACTAGTCTCAAGGTGTCCTTGCCGCTGCTTACTTGATTAATAGGCTCCCTAGTCGTGTTCTTGGATATAATTCTCCTCTTGAAATTCTTAAAAATCGGAAAATTGACCTCTCTCATCTTCGTGTTTTTGGGTGTCTCCGTTATGTCCATGTTGCTGCATCTCATTGGGACAAACTTGATGCTCGTGCTACAAGATGCGTGTTCTTTGGCTATTCTACTACCCAAAAGGGATATAAATGTTATGACCTTAAAAGTCAAAAAAAAAAAATTATTCTGAGATGTTCATTTTGTTGAAGTTGAATCCTTTTTTCAATCTCAGTCTAAAGATGTCATCGGGGCTCGGTCCTAGGGGGAGTGTTTTATTGGCATGGTTCCTCTTCCAATTGTTAGTTCTACCCCTAGTCAGTGGCTATAACCAGCTGTAGTGCCCTCATTTGACTCATCAGTCATTGAAAATGCAGAAGATGCCTTACCTGAAGTTCCCACAATAATTGCTCCTGAAGCCTCTCAGTGGCGGACAACCAAAATTTCTTACCCTCCTACTAAGCTACAAGACTCTTATACCTATCATATTGCGACCTTTCCCATCCAAAAGCATTTGACCTATAATAATGTGTCTCAATCACATGTAGCCAATGAACCTAATAGCTTCTATTGTAACGACCCCAAACCCCACCTTCGTCATAATGAGACTTTGGGTCCGCTACATTACTTATCCCTGCTTGAATTCAATTGCAATAAGACAAAACAAGATACATTTCTCCCAAAATAAACAACTATAAAATTCTTTCGACGTATATAATCCAAACCATTCTGAACAACTGAAATATGCCCAACATAACCATCATGATCGGATAGTATAAAGTCACCAAATAAAGTAAACAATCTAAGCAACATCCTGAAATAAGACAAGTCTAAAATAATACTACTCAGGAAGTAAACTACGACCTACTAATACGGATAGCTATTAAAATCCCTGGCTCCCTCCTCTGGAAGCTCACCTACTTCTCCTTCAAAGTACCGCTCCTCAACCTACAGCTCCGCTATATGATCCTACACTGAACCTGAGGACAATAACAGGTCGACTGAGTATTGACAACATTCAGTGTGCAACGACCCAAAATAACCCCTAGGAGTTAGGGATACTTTAGCTCGTGATGTGCCATATCCGATACCAAACCATCCTGTAAAAATACCCAAGGCATAACATAACAAAATCATAGAATAGTGTGGAAGCGTAAACTTAATTTTTTTTCTTTCTATACATGTGATTGTATTCCAAGTTTGTACAATAATTAAACCAAAACAAGAGTGGACATGCCCACTCCTCAAAATACAAAAAAGGAAATCTCACTGTCTCTCCACTCAACAATATTCTAGATATGGTCACCTATCTACATCCCTGTTCTCCTGAGGCTGTAACGAGATAGCCGCCTCTTCTTCTGCATACTTCTCCTCAACCCATGGCTTGGAGTTGTGGATGTCAAACGGACCTGCCGACATAAAATATACGGCTGAGCATGGAATACTCAGCGTGTATAGACTACTAGCTAACAATGCTATAACAACAATAATATCACATGTGAGTACTTAAAAGAATACAGTTCATAATTCATGCTTAAAAACCAACATAGAAAACCATTCATCAAATCTTATCTTTTGTGGAAAACAAAACACTTAGTATAAGCCTTATGAGTTCTTATGAGTTCCTTATGAGCTTATGAGTTCGTATGAGCCTTATGAGTTCTTGTGAGTTCATTATAAGCTTATGAGTTCTTCTGAGCTTTATGAGTTCTTGTGAGTTCCTTATGATCTTATGAGCCTTGTGAGCCTTATGATCCTTAGAGACTTGTGAACCGATCTTAGACATGATCCATGGAGCTTATGAGCACTTATGAGCTTTGTGAACATTATGATCCTTAGAGACTTGTGAACCAATCTTACACATGATCCATAGAGCTTATGAGCACTTATGAGCCTTGTAACCGATCTTAGACTTATGCATTTCTTATAAGTTCTTAGAAGCCTTGCGAGACTTATGATCCTTGGAGTTTATGCAAGATAATAGACATGATCCTTGTGAGTATGAGGTAACCGATCTTAGAAATACCAACCCAAAGTTTGGCATTGTCAATGCTTATGAACTAATGCTTCTTCTTATGAATTTTTCTTTGAAAAACCTTTCTTATGATTCTTGAAATACCATTCTTATGAGAAAATCTCGGTTATGTAAAACATAGAGTGTGTGAAGTGCTTGTGAGCAACGTAATATACTTAGGAAACTTTAAACATTTCATACATGTTCATACAAGACATATTAACATCAAAGTATACTTGGAAAAATTCTAAAAACATGGAACATCTTCATTCATGGCATTACATCACAATAATCTTGGCCATTACGCCTATTTCCTCAACATCATACCCATATCATGTTTTATTTAAAGATAATATCGCAAAAATAGATTTACCATTGACCTTGAGAAAATCGCCCATTTTAAAACCCTTATTTCTAGGTTGAATCCTAGCAATATGAGAGAACAAGTGTCTTTACTTATGAAATTACAACAAGCTAGTTAGTAGGGTGTAGTTACCCTTACTCTTGAGAAATCTCCATTAAAATCCACATTCCATGACTTGGATTATCACAAAGCTAGATAGGAGAGTGAAAGACATGAATATAAAATTTTTCGAAGCACTATTTTTAATTTAAACTAGATTTTGATCTAATCAAAATCATCCCAATGGTCATCTTATGATCATATTAAATCATGGTGTGAGAAACCATACTTACAAAACTTCTCAAGCGTAAAGTCTCCTGTCGATTCACACGAACCTTCTTTGAATCTCCAAAGCTTTACTCCAATGGAAACTAATGGCCCTCCCGATCAATGCTCTTTAATCTTTTCTTCTTTTCTTTGATTCAAGAACCTTTCTTGATCAATCACTTCCATTCAAACTCTATGATATTTTATTTTTTTCTTGAATGCAAGATCCTTTCATAAAGATTGATTATAATATTATTTAAGATTGGTTATGATATTATCCAAGATTAAAACAAAAATCAAGAGAATGAATAAGAAGGGAAAAGGTGGTTTGAACAATTCTTGATCATCAAGGATTTGTTCTTGATCTTCTTCAAGATCAAAAATCAACCAAAGAAGGATGATGGGAGAGGTGGCCGTACAACATAAAGGGGAGGGGAGGAAAAAACGTGGGAGAGAGAGAGGGAGATCCTTGTGGACGTTCCACTATGGGGAAGTCCTTTTATGGACTCCTCTTTAGCTATCTTATAACCCAAGTAAATAACCTCTTTCTAATTCTAATCTAATTAGAATTTCCATAATTGATTCCTTAAAGATAAGCCTTAATCCAATTGGGATTTATCATTATTAGAAATTGACCTTATCCATTAGTAAGAAACTAATCTTATCCTTATCTATTAGGATAATTAATTAGTAACAACCAAATCTTATCCTTATCTTATGAGAAAATATTAATTAGCAACCAAGTAATCTTATCCCTAACTATTAGGAGATAAACATTACTAACCAACTAATTGGATAAGGTCAATTAACTAATTAGTTAGGGTCAACCTTGAAGTGGACGTCCCACCCTAGGTGGGCCCCACTATCTCACACCCCTATTGAGTTCTAAACTCTATGATGTCACCATTTGATCTTTATCAAAATCCTATATAGGTCCTACCCATTTGGTTAATCATATTTTATGTGAGTTCATCAATTAGAGCTTCACTATACCATATAGTGAATTATATGGACAAATTAATTAATTAATTTAATTCGAAATTAAATTAAAAGCCTTGAGAAGGTCATAGTGTGTGAGATCTAAAGGGATCTCCTATTTCCGGTTGTGGGACCAAGTGCTTCATCACCTTTAAGGTGAAGCCTTGTTGCTAGGAAACACTTTCCTATAATATCATTAGGATCATAGAATTTTATCTATGTCCCTAGACTTCCACTAATCACAATAATATCCATTAACACAATGTGATCAACCTCCATAAATTAGAGAATTGCTTGTAAGTAATATCTCACAATATATTTACAAATAAATCCTTCCACAATCCGATATCACATTTAAGCTTTCGGGATTGGAACAAGTCCACTGTCTAGTCCCTAGCTTATGAATAGAACTTTTTCTCATGAATACTTTTTCATTGAATTGAACTACCAAAACACTTTTAAAGAAACATTAGAAAAGAATTGACATATACATATACTTTTGTATATTGAAAATATCAACTTCGATAAAGACCATTTTACCGAAAAGCACTAGTATTGGATTTTGAGTTCAATTCAACAAGTATCATCTTGATATCATTATCTCCAATTAAGGAGTAGTGGATTCCTTATTGAGTGTTTACACACTTCTCCAAACATTGTGTACATGACCTAACGTGCCCGGAGTTAGTCCTGTGTATTGGACATTGTCGATTGGCACATCAAAGTCATATAGACAAATGTTTGAGAAGATGCTAACCTCTCAGGTCTAAGGATAATTTGTCGAATTGATTTAACCCTAATACAATCTGACAGTGTATTCCATAGGGTATCCACTAGTGACCCCGTTCAGTATCATGTACTTACTACATATACTCACATGTTAGTCAAGAGTCAATATTTACTGTGAATGAGATTCATCACACTATCTTATAGAACTACACATGTGCAAGCCATGATGAAGTACGACACCCAACCAGTACTCTAGAAGCTTCAAACAATATTAGGTTTACAAGGAACTGAAAAATCATATCTCCTCGCAACCTTTGCATGATATTCCTACAACGTTACCTATGGAACTTTATGTCATCATCAAATGAGACAGTAATTATAATAAATACCCTTTATAGTTGATTGTGTGAATACAATGCTTCTCTAATCAACATAGAAAAGTCTTTTACTGGCTTTCGAGGGCATATATGTCTAACAGAGAGTGCATTTACAAAATCCTATTCAACATCATATATTCAATCCTCTTTTTCAATGGTTATTCCATAACAAAGCTAGATAGTAGAATGTTCTTACCTTGGAAAAGTCGAAACCCCATTGATCTTAAAGCTTGAGATCGTTGAGAAGCTTGGAAAATTGAAATCGTACTTGAGGAAGAAGATCCAAGCTTTGAAGAAGAAGATCCAAGCCTTGGGATGCAAGAATAGTGCTCCTCTTGTTCTCAAATGAAAACCCCCTTTGGAAACCCTAGATCTCTCCTTTTTCCTCTCAAAAGATGTTTCTCAAAGTGTTAAAACCCTTAATCTCACGAAAATTGAGTATTTATAGTGCTAGGATTGAAAAATCACGCTTAAACCCCTTAAAAAAAACCCCTTTTTTCGCGACCAGGTAAGCCCACGTCGATGTTTGGGCTAGGCGTCGACATCTGGCTCACAAATGTCGACGTCTGGCTCACAAACGTCGACGTTTGGGGTGATTCACGCATTCTGTTGCGCCCCAAAATACCCCCTAGGAGTTAAGGGATACTTTAGGTGTGACTATACGTACCTACCAAACCATCCTATAATGAATAGGATAATTACAGTACTAAACAATGACAATCAGAACGCGGAAGCGTAAACTAACTTTTCATTTCTTCTATAGTTCTCAAAATGGTATTCCAAGAGATCATATACACAAAACATAATCAAGTCTAAGGTGGACAGGCCCACCTATCAAAATGTCAAAATACATAAAAGACCCTCTCGTACTCTCCCCTCAACACGTAGCGAGGTTATGGGCCACACGTTAACGTCTCGGTTTACGCCTGAGATTGCGGTGGGATAGAAGGCTCTCTCTGCTCGATATTTACTCTTCTCGAACCAAGGCTCTGGGTCGAGAGCTTCTCAGTACTGACGACATGAAAGTACATTACTCGTACAGCGTGACCTTCCCAGCAATGTCCCCAGTATGATCTTTTTGTCCGTCAGTCATGCACGGAGAGTGCTGCGTTACGCTTGCCGCTGTGGCGAACCGTTCCCGGAGGAAGGCGATTGGTGAAACATCGGAACCCTGGCACGAATTCTCTTCTCAAAAACGAGAACATCTCTCTGACGGTAAGGTAGTTTTCTCCAGTCCTCTCTTCGTCTGCCAAGTTACTCTCCTAGCCCTGTTTCTTCAATCTAGCGGACTGGAAGATTTTCAGGACATGACTAAGCAGGCCACACCAGCCAGGAAGTCAGCCGCCGCCAACGAGAGCTCAGGGGAAACTTGCTCCGCAATCACCCTAGCTCCACAGACCGATCAAATTATCAGGACGCTTACTAGGCTCCTTACTCCGCGCAAAGAGGCTTCCGAAGCAGTCTCCACTTTACCACTTTATCACCCCCGTTGTGCCCACCATTGTCCTGCAACAATCTCTGTGCTCTGTAGGTCAGACCGCGGGTTGTTCGGCCAGGCAAACTCACACACACCGCGCTTCAAGATAACAGACAAAATCACTCAGCCGCACTACGCTGGCTGCCTGCCCACCCAGGACCGGTATGAGTTGGAACAAACGACTGGAGAGAGAGATTGCAGCCAGCCCTTCTGAGCGTCCCTCCAACAAGCCCAACAGCGGTACGTCCCTCTCGTCTCCTACTTCCATTGTTAGCCGACTATAGTTTCTCCCATGAACATCGTAAGAGCTAGCCTACGCTTGAATGAGAATTACGAGTTTTTCCCTCGTGTGCAAAAACACGCTTGCAAGAGCTCTGCCACGATCGCAACCAGGAAATAAGTCACTGCGGAGAGATCAACTACTGGAAGGATAGAACGGAGACGTTGGAGCAGACTCTCGTTGAGGAGAGACCTCAGGCAGACTTTGATCTGTCTCATCCAGCTGACACTGTTTTCGTGCTGAGGTAAGGCTAAACACTGCCACCAAGGTACGGGAAAAGGGCTGAGGCTGAGGCACGATCAGCAAGGAGGCCGAAAGAAGGCCAAGCGAGGTAGAGAACGCTGTTGTAAGCATCAGCGAGCTGGGCAATGTCTCCCAAGTTTGGGCAGACAGCTGGAGGAGAACTGGGCAGCCAGGACAGCACTGGCGGAGGAGCTCGAGGAGGCCAAGAAAGACACAGAGGACACCGAGAGGTCCGTGACCCTGAGACGCAGCAACATTATCAGTCTCAGCTGGACCGCTCTTGGATGAAGATCGGGCTGAGACCGAGAAAGAGGTCTTGACTCGCTCGCCAACAAGGCCGCCTGAAGGAAGACAATGAAGAGGACTCCACCACGTTCTCCGAGCTTCAGAGCAAGAACTGATCGAGCTCGACAACGAGCCCGAGGTCAAGGCGTCGAGCAGGCTCACTTCTTGAAGGTCCTGCCCCCTCCCTGCCGAGCCATCACTCCGAGCCAGCTGCTCCAGACTTCCTGCTGCTGCCGATGAAGTTACTCCGGTGGAAGCCCCAACTTGCTGAAGCCTCTACGTCCTGCCCTGCTGCAACGAGCAGACGATGCGGACTGGAGCTCGCGGACTGCGTTCCCTGATCTCCCGCTCCTGATCCCTGCTCCTCTTAGTTTCCTGCTTCTCCTTTTTGACGATGTAAATTCTCCTTTTTCCCTCTTATGGGAGTTTATCACTGTAATTGCCCAGAAATGGGCTTTTGATATGAATAGATTCGCTCCTCTTTTTATGTTTGTACTTCTTTTCACCTCGTAGCATAGTACACGCATGCACACAGAATAAGAAAAAAACACAACATGAGTAGTTGAATGATTTTTCACAGTTCACTGTACCGATGTTAATGCGGTACTAATTCGCTATGTGAATGTTTGAATATTCGTGAAAATTATAACTTGTTGCACACTAAATAAACTATTTTGATCAAAACACTACGAGCAGAACACTATGAGTAGAGCGCTATGATCAAAGCGAACAAAGCACTACACAAACTAGACAAGCACTACGACAAGCACTACGAGCAAGCCACAGAGCAAAGCACTACGAGCAAAGCACTACGAGCATATGAGCGTTCACTAGCCACTACGAGCTAATACTACGAGCAAGCACCACGACTCAAGCCTATCAACGAACAGCAAGCACTACGATCAATCGCTTATGAACAAGCACTACGAGCAAGCACTGATCCAGATACATCATTCGCGTAGTTCACTGTGAATGCAATCTGACAAATAAAATTCATAGGACGAACGCAATGTAACTCAGTTCCGAAGCACATGCTCAGAGGATGTCATTAGGATAAGCCACTAGGTTTGCTCAGATGACATCCTTACATAAGCCACTCGTGTTCGTTATGAGTACGTTGTTCAGTCAAAACTTTATTTGAATTACTTGCAAAACATTCACAATATTACACTGATGAACCAGACAGAGAATAGTGTAGACAACGAGCAGGCACATAATAATGCAAATCACATGTTGGAATATGAACACTATGATTATGTAAAATCACTGAAAACTTGTAAGCACAACGATGCATGTAAATAGCATATCACAGATTCTATTGAAAGAATTGCCTCAGATTCATGATGTTCCAAGATTTCGAGATGAGGTTACCTTGCAAGTCTTTCAAGTAGCAGACTCCAGGACTTCCCAATCGTTCTACGATATAAGGCCCTTCCCAGTTTGGTCCCAACTTGCCACTGTTAAGCTCTCTTGTGTTCTGGAACACTCTTCGGAGGACGAGATCACCGACCTGCAGCACTCTCCGCTGTACTTTCTTGTTGTAGGCTTTCCTCAATCGCTGCTGATACCTCCTCATCTGAATGCTGGCATCTTCTCGCTTCTCTTCTAGCAGATCAAGATGTATAGCCATGAGCTCTGTGTTCTGATCTTTCTCTCCATCCTTCTTCTTGTTGTGCCAAGAATGCACTGTAGGCAAACTGATCTCTGTAGGAATGACAGCCTCCATGCCATACGCTAGAGAGAAAGGAGTTTCATTGGTAGGGCTCCTTGGAGTCGTTCTGTACCCCCACAAAACGTTGTGCAGCTCGGTGGTCCACTTCCCCTTCGAATCTTCCAGTCTTCTCTTCAAGGCATTGAGAATATTCTTGTTGGCTGCCTCGGCCAATCCATTCCCCTGGGGATAATATGGGGAAGAGAAGACATGCTTGATCTTCAGCTCGCTACAAAAGTCGGCAATCAGACGTCCTGAGAACTGCTTCCCGTTGTCAGTAATGATGGACTGCGGTATGCCAAATCTGCAGATGATATGCTCCCACAAGAACTTCTTCACCTCTTGTTCTCTGATACGTGCAAGGGGAACAGCTTCAATCCACCGTGAGAAGTAGTCAGTTGCCACTAGAAGGAAGATCAGATTCCCTGGAGCCCTAGGGAAAGGCCCTACAATATCAAGTCCCCACCACGCAAATGGCCAAGGCTGTGATACAGTGCTGAGCTCTTGAGCTGGAGCATGAATCAAACGAGCAAACCGCTGGCATTGGCTACACCTCTTCACATACTTCTGAGCATCAGCCTGCATGTAAGGCCAGAAGTAACCTTGCCCCAGAGCTCGATGGGCAATGGTTCTCCCGCCTGAGTGAATGCCACATATACCTTCGTGCAGCTCAGCAAGTATTCTCTCCACTTCTACAGGATGAACACACTTCAGCAAAGGCCCACCAAAAGATTTCCTGAACAACTCTCCTTGCACCAAGGTATAACGAGATGCCTTGGACTGAATGCGCCTCGACTCCTTCACGCTGATAGGAAGAACTCCGTCCTTTAGATAAGCCACCAACCCTGTCATCCAGCTCGGAACTGGATTGACAAAGAACACTTCTCGCTGTGCCTGAAGAGTTATTGAAGGATACTCTTGGAACTCCATCAGAATAGCTTTAGGCTCGTCAGCCTGCACCATGGAAGCTAGATACGCCAAAGCATCAGCATGCCTGTTCTCATCCCTCCGAGTGTGCCTAATCTCCACAATGGTGAATGTTTCACACAACGAACGAACGAGAGTAGCATACTGCTTCATCCGGTCGTCCTTGCAATCATAAACACCATTCACCTGATTCACCACGAGCTGTGAATCACAAAATACTCTCAACGTGGAGATCTGCAGCTCTCGTGCGCTTTCCAACCCAAGGAGTAAGGCTTCGTACTCAGCTTCGTTGTTGGAGGCAGTGAACCCAAGACGCGACATCTTCTGCACTTTGATGTTGTCCGGACTTATAAGCACAACGCCCAGTCCTGAACCACTGAAATTGGAAGATCCGTCCACGTATAACAGCCAACCGTTCCACTCTGACGACTCGGCCCCCTCCACAACGGCATCTCCGTTGTCAACTTCAATTGGGAGCTCCCGAAGATCAACAACCGTGTCTTCTGCCTCCTCCTCCACAAGGAAATCCGAGAGAAAACCTGCCATCGCTTGCCCCTTCTCTGAACTCCTGAGAGCTACTGCCCACTGGATATCGAACTCACTGAGAGCTACTGCCCACTTTGACATCCTCCCCGCCAGCTCGGGTCGTCCCAGCACGACTTTCAAAGGATACGTTGTGATGACAACGATAGAATGAGCATGAAAGTACGGACGAAGCTTCTCCGCAGAAAAGACAAGAGCCAGACACACCTTCTCGAGCTTACTATAATTGCACTCCGCCTTGAGAAAGGTTTTGCTGATGAAATAGACAAGCTTCTCCACGCCATCACAGCTCCTCACCAGGACGGATCCAAGGGCTTGCTCTAAAACAGACAGATAGAGATATAAGATTTCACCTGGCTCTGGCACCGAAAGGATAGGAGCTGAGCCTAAATACTCCTTCAAGGCAAGGAAAGCTCGGGAACACTCTGGAGTCTACGCAAAAATGGAGTCCTTCCTCAGCAGCTCGAACAGAGGTTTGCAACGATCGAATGACTTGGAGATAAACCGGTTGAGCACAGCAATCCAGCCTGTCAGCTTCTGGATCTCCTTCTTCGACTTAGGCTCTGGCATGTCCAGCAAAGCACGGATTTGAGCTGGATTAGCCTCAATCCCCCGCTGACTCACAAGATAACCCAAAAATTTCCCTGAGGTAACTCCGAAGGTGCACTTCTCTGGGTTGATCTTCAGATTGAAAGATCGCAGCACAGAGAAAGGTTCAGCAAGGTCTGCCACCAGAGTACCTCGTACTCGACTCTTCACAACGATATCGTCGATGTACACTTCAACCGTCTTGCCAAGGAGTGACCCGAACATAAGATTCATCAGACGTTGATAGGTGACACCTGTATTCTTCAAGCCAAAAGGCATCACCCGATAACAGAACAAACCTCGCTCTGTTATGAAGGTGGTCTTCTCTCGATCTGCTTCCGCCAGGAGGATCTGGTTATAACCCGAATAACCATCCATGAAGGATAACATCTCGTGGCCAGCAGTGGCGTTGATGAGCCTGTCTATCCTTGGCATGGGAAAAAAGTCCTTGGGGCACGCCTTATTAACACCAGTGAAGTCAATGCAGACTCTCACCTTCCCGTTCTTCTTAGGCACAGCCACAACATTGGCTATCCAATCAGGGTACTACACCTCCTGAATGAACCCGAACTGGATCAGCTTGTCGATCTCTTCGTTCACTGCATCATGGTAAGCTGGAGCAAGCCTCCGAGGTTTCTGCTTCACTGGAGGGATGGCAGGATCAGCATTGAGGTGATGGCAGATAACACCCGGATCGATGTCAGTCATGTCTTTGTAAGACCATGCAAAGACATCAAGATTCTGCCTAAGGAAGTTCAGCAACTCGAGCTCCTCCTCCGCTGTCAAGCTCGTCCCGACCTGCAACACCTTTGGCTCTTCTTCCGTTCCCAAATTGACAGCTTTCGTGGGCTCAACGGAAGGTCTGCACAACGATGTCTCCGAGCTCTCTTCCACAACGGGAGCGACCTGTAACTGCTACGAAGGCACAACGGAAGCAGGAAAATCGCACTTCTGTGATGCCAACTGATCACCTCTGATCTCCTGAGGCTCGTCCTGCGTTGGATACTTCAACACCTGGTAGTACGAGGACGGAACAGCCTTCATCTCATGGGTCCACCAACGACCCAAGATGACATTGTACGGTGATGGCGCGTCCAGGACGGAAAACCTGGTCTGAAGGACAACGGGTCCAGCCACAACGGGCAAGACAACGTCGCCTACAGGCTTCATCGAGCTACCATCAAATCCATACAGGGGAGTCTGAGCAGGGATGAGGACGGAAGGATCCAGCTTCATCTGAGTGAAAGCATGAAGGTACAAGATGTCTGCTCCACTCCCAGAATCTACGAGCACTCTCTTGATGTCGAAGTCTCCTATTCTCATGGTGAGAACAAGAGCATCATAGTGAGGTCGGACCACTCCTGCCAGATCACGATCAGTGAAGGTGAGTGCCTGCTCAACGCTTCTGCTAGCCACTTGCACTTGGCACACTGCAGCCTCATGAGACAGCTTCCTGGCCTTCGCCCTGAAGTTCCTCTCCACATCAGATTCTGGCATTTGCACGCGGCAAATGACATTGATCGTGCCCAAGGAAGCTCCTCCACTGGTACTGGGATTATTGGCGGGTTCCCCTCCACGAGATTGGGACACCGGCTCCCTGGTACGCTCCGCACCGCCGTTGTCAGAAGCAAGATACTCTCCCAAGTACCCCTCCTGAACAAGCCTCTCCAAGTATTCCCTCAGAATACGACATCGGTTGGTGAGATGACCACGGCACTTGTGATAGTGACAATACTCATGCACCCGTGGTCCCGATGTAATATCCTGCACCGCCCTTGCCGGCCACTCAAAGTATGGCTGATCCTCCATTGACCTCATGATGGTCGCCGGGCTGACTGTGAAATTGATGGGCGGGGCTCGATCTGCTCTCATTAGGCTGCACGCCTCTCTCGTGCTGTACTTGAGGCTACACTTGGCGTGGCTGATACTGCTGCCTCGCCTGATGTTGATCATTAGGACGCCTCTCCGTCCTACTCTGTTGCTGATTAAAATTTCTTTCAAACGGGCGCCGATCCGGCTGATCCCGTTGAGTCACATACACAACTTTGTCCCTCTGCTTCCTTGGTGGCGAGTCCTCAGATGATGAAAACTCGTACCTCTGCTTCTTCTCCTTCCTCTTCGATGATCGGTGTGTCCTCTCCACGACATCCACCACTCTCGCTCTGGGCTTCGGCACTGACACGACGGATACGTCCTCCTCGTACCTCCCGTACTTGGTGGCACGTACCATCAACTCGTCCATCTTGACAGGATAGTCAAGAGCTAAGGACTTGTAGAGCTCGGAATGCTTGGGGATAGCATTCTTGAAAGCAGCGATGCAGCTCGCTTCGTCAACCTTGTCAATGTTGTGGACTTCATCGGTGAAACGCGAAATGAAGTCCTTCAAGGATTCGGCCGGCTTCATTCTCAAAGAGAAGAGAGTATCTGCACCTGCCTTCTTCTTCTTATTGATGATGAAGCGATCAATAAAGGCCGACCTGAGCTCTGAGAAGTTGCTGATGGAACCAGGAGGCAAGTTCCGAAACCACTTCGATGCTGCCCCAGACAGGCTGTTGGGGAAAGCCTTGCAATACAGGTCATCATCCGGATTGCGAACAGCCATCGCGTGCTTGAAGTCAAACAAATGCTCCTCCGGGTCCGTCTTTCCAGTGTACATGAGGAAGATCGGAGTTATGAACTTAGAAGAAGTATAGGACTGGTTGATAGCATTCGTGAAAGGAGAGTTCTCAACGTTATCCTTTGCTGACTGAGCAAAGTGGTCAGGAATCCCTCCCTTCATGCTCTTAACACGAGCACCGATTAAAGCCTCCACCTCCTTGGCTGTTACCCAAGTCTTCTGGGTGTCTGCGCCTCCAGTACCCACTCTCAGGTCTTCTCTTCCTACCCCTTCTCTGAAATCCACACGATCAGAAGGAATACTCTGCTCTGCCCGAACCGGAGGCTGCCTTACATCCCCTTCAGTAGGAAGAAGCACAAACTTGGTTTCACGGTTCTCTGGGGCAGAAGGAGAAGAAGAGAAGTCAAACTGACGTCTCAAGGAAGGCCTCTGCAGCGGTACCTCATCCACCCCGAGCCTGCTATGCTCGAACGCCTCCAGCCTTGCCTGCATCACTTGTTGCTGCCTGGTGATTTGATCCAGAGCAGACTGCTGCACTTGCAGCATCGCCAAGATGCGATCTGAAACAGAGAGCTCAGTAGGAGGAGGCACGGTCCTCTTTGGTTGCCCAGACAAAGGACTGACTCCAGGAATGTGCACGACAGAAGGTATGAAAGAAGTGGCGTGAGGGGTTTGATCCTCATTCCCGAACACTACTGACTGATCAGCCATGATCACAGAGAGCAAAGGGGGGTCCGTTTATTGATTCCCACAGAAGGCACCAATTTTGTGGGGGGAAATTTACCGGAAGGACACGCGTCAGCAGCAGCTCCTCCCACGCTCTGGTTTACTGGTAGAAGGTTGGAGCGGAGGGTGTGGCACCCTGACCTGTACTCCGATGGTAAAGTCAGTAGGTGTAGAAGATGATGAATAGTAAACGCTAGAACAATCACTGAAAAATACGCAAGGCACTGGAAGCACTGAACACGTATTCTCGGGTCTGGGTTCATGAACAAGTGTCCTGTGCACTAAAAATCACGGGGTTTTTATAGGGCAAGGTTGGTATGGCCATCGATGACCATGGATGGCCATAGGTGTCCATACCACGTGTCTTTGCACTCATTGCCAAATATCTTAAACATATCTGCCGCCGGTTGCATTACACGTGAGAGCCTCCTATAAGTCCAATCGGACGGGATCGGACGGTACGCAGAAGTGACCAGCATTAAATGCCAAGACAGTGCTTTCGGCACGAAACGGCGCGTTCGGCACGCCTGTCGGAATTATGGATCGCCTCCTGATCACTTCCTCCTACGAGTCGGTCTCGTTGTTGACTCAAGCCCGGTTACGGCGTAGATGCCTTAAAATACAGCACGACATCGTTGTCAGTGAGACAACGGACTCGTTGTTCGCGTAACGACAACGACGTTGTCAAGAGCACAACGTTCACGTTGTGCTTTAGACAACGAGCACGTTGTCAAAGCCACAACGGAAACGTTGTTCTGCAAGAGAACAAAGACGTCGTAATGCGCACAACGGGATCGTTGTGCATCAGACAACGTGTGACCCCTATATTTTAAGCACGTGACCCCAACTCGTGTCCACGTGTCACTTTCGTGATCAAAACGACAAAAACGAGCTCGTCCTCCAACGCTGAGTTGATTTTACGAATTTTATCCGTTACACTATGTTATTTAATTATTTAACAGGGTATAGTCATAGGACAAGGGGGCAGTTGCTCCAATAAACAAGGAGAAACATACCTTTAGGATATGTACAAAATGTATTGACGAAATGACCCACAAACTTAGTCGTAAAAAAGTAAATTTCAAGGACTACGCCTTTGAACCCCCATCCCCGAAAATGTGCCCCTCCTACAATAAATTCCTGACTTCGTCCCTGGCGAGATCTTATCAAATACCAAGGTTAAGGGAAAAATAGGTTTAATTAGAGAAAACTTGATTTTCAGTTGTTGTGCAAACTATTTTTCTTGAAACTTCAGAAAATAAGATTAAAATTTTAAGAAATTGAAACTTTAATATGTCAATCTAGTATTCTTACAAGTAACTTGGACTTCATCTTCCACTATGACTCAAACTTAGAAACTTTTACACTTCAATAATTGAAGCATCCCCTTTTGTGAAGCTTTATGTGTGAAACCAATACCTTGGAAAATCCAAATTATGCCCCCGAACTATGATAAAATTACAAACTGCTCCTACAGATAGTAGGTAGGGGTGTCAATGGGCTAAGGCCTTACCGGGCTTGGGCCTGTTTATAAAGCTTGATTAATAATCTGGCCTATTAGGCCCAGCCTTAGACACCCTACCCCTTGTGACAATGCCTTCGGGAAAAAAATATAATAAAAGAAATTAAAGTCCAAAGACGATATTCTCGACATTAATACACAAGCATGCTAATATCGAATATGGAGTCGTCAGTCGTCACAAACTATAGAGCTAAGGTAACCAAGAAAAAATTTTAATTTAAAAAAAAACAATACTCCGATTTGTGAATACTAATATGAGCTCAGGGTAAATGGGTTCGGTTATGACTTGAGGGAAGCTTTTAGGAACCCCAATTCATCTGTCCAAACTCCAAAGGACAGTAAACTATGGTTTTATAGTTTCCTTGAAATTAATCTTATTGAAAATTCAGCTTTTAAACCATAGAAAATTGCATGAAAATCTGTCAAATTTAATTTTAAAATAATGAGAATAAGGTTCTAACCCTAATAGGTGCGTGCCTCTTTCAATTTTCATAAGGACCCCCAAATCATTGAAATGCATTAAATGAGTTACACAATGAATTAGAAAAGAGGTTGGTTATCTAACCTAATCTAAAGGCTCATTTAAATAGAAACTAAGAAAATAAGGGGTTTAGAACCTAAGAGGTTCCTCTCATTTTCCTCCAACTTTCATAAGGAACCCCAAATCAGCGAAACATGTTAAATTGATATCCAAAATGAATTAGAAAAGAGGTTGGTTGTCAGCCCTAATCTAAAGGCTCATTTACACAGAAACTAAAAAAATAAGGGGTTTAGAACCTAAGAGGTTCCTCTCATTTTCTTTCCCATAAAGAGCCCTTGTCAAATGGGATCAAATGAATTAGGAAAGAGGTTGGTGGGCCAACCTAGTTTAAGGCTCAATACATAATATACTGAGGAAAAAGTTGGGTTCTATCATAAAGGTTCCTTCCCTCCTATAATGAGCCCTCAAATCAGCGAAAAACATCAAAGGGAGTCCAAACTACATTGAGAAAGGTCGGTTTTTTACCTTATTTAAAGACCCATAACAAAAAATAGAGTGTAAGGATAAAATTCGATAATTGCGCACAATGACAACTGGCAGAATTCGAGCAAGAGCGTCCCAACCTGACAGTCATTCCCGAGCTGAGTTTCAGATCTTTGACCCGAATGCCAGCTCGGAAGGAACTCCTCGTTCTTGACCTTGTTTTCAACTTGGTAGGACCGAGGCGAAGCCCTCTTAATCTCTGAGCCACGATGCGATAAACCAGATCACACCAAATCCCGAAGATCCCATATAAGATTAAGTTGACAAACATGCACGGAAAGACTCCAATTCTGTTAAGGAGTTGGAATGGCAATACCTCCTCAAGTTCACACCCCTCTCTCTCTCTTGAGGTGTACGGTCACCCTCTCCCCTCCTTCTCTTCTAGTTTAAAAATAAAGAAGAAGAAGATCAACAATCTTGATCATAAAGATTGGATTTTTATTTCAAGATCCTAAAGCTAGAATTTTTGGAAGGGTCATTAGCTTCCATTAGAGAAAGCTTTAAAGAAAGAGAAGGTTCGTGTGGATTACGAAGGAGACTTGACACTTGTGAAGTTTTGCCAGTCTAACATTCTATCATGGATTTGACTTAACAATTTCAAAGTCGCAAAGGTGATTGTGATTTCAACATTCTTTGAATAAAATCAATTAAAATCTTAGTCAGATCTTGGGATTCGATGTATGCCCCCCAAAAACTGTTTTTCTAAAATTAAAAAGAGGCATACTTCCATAAATGGGAGTTCACAATCTAATGCAAAGCAGATGGATCAGTTGAAAGGTATAAGGCAAGGTTAGTAGCCAAAGGCTACACTCAGACTTATGGAATTGACTACCAGGATACATTTTTGCCCCAGTAGCAAAGATGAATTCAATTCATGTAATCTTATCATTGGAAGCAAATCAGTCGTGGCCACTTTACCAACTTGATGTCAAAAATTCTTTTCTCCATGATACTTTGAAGGAAGAAGCTTATGTCTCCTTCTCCAGGATTTCTCCAGGTGTAGTGCTACTGTAAAGAGAAGGGGATACTCACAAAGTTAGGCTGATCATACATTATTTGTCAGGCGCATCAAGGATGACACTACAGTCCTTATCGTGTATGTAGATGATATAGTTGTCACGAGAAGCAAAATGACATAGATCAAACAATTGAAGAAGAATCTAGTAAGTGAGTTTGAGATCAAGGATTTGGGTCTTCTTAAGTACTTATTGGGAATAGAGGTTGCTAGATCTCGCGATGACATCTTTATATCCCAAAGAAAGTACATCCTAGATCTCTTACAGGAAATTGGAAAGTTTGGGACCAAACCGGCTGACACCCCAATTAAACAAAATCACAAAGTAGATGAGATAGATGGAGTTCATCTGCAAGATGTTGGTAGTTTTCAGCGATTAGTGGAGCGGCTAATCTTTCTCTCACGAGACCTGATATTGCCTATGATGTGAGTATAATGAGCAGGTTTATGCATGCTCCCAAGTCCACACATTTAGAAGTAGCATACAGGATTTTGAGGTATCTCAAGTCATCTCCAGGTAGGTGACTCTTTTTCAAAAGACATGGGTATATGCAAGTTGAGGCCTATATAAATACAGATTGGGCAGGTGCTAAAGATGATAAAATCCACATCCAGTTATTGTACATTTATTGGAATTAATTTGGTCACATGGTGGAACAAAAAACAAGCAGTGGTTGCTCGTTCAAGTGCAAAGACAGAGTTTCAAGTGATGACACATGATATATGTGAGTTACTGTGGCTAAAGATCCTCATTCAAGAGTTAGGATTTCTAGTTAAAGGACCTATGAGGTTATACTGTGACAACAAGGCAACAATCAGTATAGCTTATAACCAAAGTTACACGATAGAACCAAACACATTGAGATAGATTGTCACTTTATCAGGGAACAAATCATCCGAGGTGAAGTGTGCACTCCATATATGAAGACTAATGATCAACTAGCTGATGTTCTTACCATGCTCATTAACAATGCTCAGCTACTTGAAATGTTAAAAACAAGATGGGCATGATAGATATCTATGCACCATCTTGAGGAGGAGTGTTGACAAGGGTATTTATGGTATTTCATGTTATTAGCTATATTGTGTGTATTTCGCATACCGTATCTAGTATGCGTAATACACATAAAGGTAAAAGTGTAATTCTCTTCTTTAATAATGATATATAAAGGAAATGAGAGACATGAATCATTCATGCTCTCGAACCCTACTTCTCTTTCTCTTCTCTTTTCATCTCTTTCTCCATTTTCTACCTCTTTCTGAGCTCCACACTATTTTCAAGTTCTTCTTAACGGAAAGACATGTTTGAAGAAATCTGCAGTATCAGATTCGACTTTAGTGTGTAGGGTTGGAGTTTCTAATTTTAGAAATCGATATGCTTTACTTGTTGAGGAGTAGCTAATTAGGACGCAACCCCAAACCCTAAGATACTTTAGGCTTGGATTTCTTCCTTTCACACCTCGCAAGGTATCACCTCAAATTTTCTTTGAGGTGTACTTGGTTCAAAATGTGACACACAGTCAGCAAAGTCTCACCCCAAAGGTTGTCAGGTGCTCCTGAGCTGCTTAACATTCTTTTTACCATCTCAGTCAATGTTTGGTTTTGCGTTCAGAAATACCATTTTTTTGCTGCTTGAAGGGAGCAAATATTCATGTTGAATCCCATTATTCTCACAGAATTTTGTGAATTCAGTGTCACCACCTCTACCGGACCTTAAATATTTTGAGCTTCTCAAAGGCTTCATCTTTAGTCCAAATAAGATACACCTATTATATTGGGATGGAACATCAGTCTTTTTATGCTTCTCACTATTGTTACTTTCAATTAGTCTTTGGTTTGGCATGGATTGATTTTCTTGAAATTTATATGACCTAGTCTACCATGCCACAAATTAATAGACTCAATCACATAAGTAGAAATATATGATATTTTATTGACAATATTTAGTTTGAACATGCCTAACACAACATAGCCTTTTCTAACAAAGGCATCATTCTTAGTTATTACTTATTACACACTTTCCAGACTTAAAGACACCATTCTAAAACTAATTTTACTGAATAGAGAACCCGAAATGAGATTCTTTATTATGTCATGGACATGAAAAACCTCCTTGAGAAGAATTGACTTGCTGGAGGTGAACTTGAGCTCCATTGTCCCCTTTTCGGAAACCTTGGAGGACGATTCGTTTCCCATGAACATGTTGTTTATTCCTTCTTCCAATGTTTCATAGGAGGTGAACATGTTCTTGTCTCCACATATATCGCTGGTTGTTCCATTGCAATCCACCATTCAGCATTATTGCTAACCATGTTAGCCTCGATCACGATAGCTGCCATCTCTTCGTTCCTGTCGTCCTTCTTCTCTTCTCTCTTGTTTCAGTAGTTCGGCTCCTTGTTGAATTTTCTCTTTTCTCTACATTTTCGAGAAATGTGGCCTGGTTTGCCACAATTGAAACACTCAATTTGCTTCTTTGGAGGGTAGTTCTGACCTTGCTACTTCCTGTCCGGCCTTCCTATCCGTTGGCCGAACGCCTTCCTTCCCCTTTGGTATCTTTTTGAATTCTTTCTTTCTCAGTGGTATTCTCTTGGTGGGTTTGCCCTCAATGGTATGGGCCTTGGCCACAGGTTCATCTTTCTTGTCTCTCTTTAGAGACTCTTCTTCCACCCTAATGTGATAGAGCAGGATCTCGAACGACAAATCTTCCTTCTTCATTAGCTTTGATCAGTATGAATTCTAGACGGGAGGTAATTTGGCGATGATTACACTAACAAAAAGTTATCATCCAGGTTCATGTCAAAGCTTACAATACCATATGCAATCTTCTGGAATTCCTAGACTTGTTCAACAAATGATTTGTTGTTGACCATTTAAAATTCTAGGTAATTTCCCCTTGAAATCTATTCATTCCCGATTCATTAGCAATGTAGATGGCCTGAAGCATCTCCCATAACTCTCTTGCACTCTTAGCTTTCTTTGAGGATTGATCATAGAGTGCATTAGAAAGAGAATTAAATAGGTTGTTACGACAAGTGAACTTGTCGTCGATCTTTGTGAGCTCTTTCAGTTGCTGCCTTGATCAGGCTTCTGACAACACATACAGAACATTCAACTGCTTGAGGAAGTACTCCATTTACTAGACACAATGGTGTTAGATCTTCCCGTCAAACTTTGGGGTCGCATCCACAAGTACAACTCCCATATTTGTAATAATAGCCATAGGAGTGAGACCTATCTTTAAATTGTTGTTGTTAACACTAATTAACACAATGAATAAATGTACAAGTTAGCAATAGTAACAAAGGAATAAAATTACATAAATAAATTATTTATTAACATGAATCGATCAAACTGAAAGGCACACAAAGGGTATTTCTTGAAGATAGTTAAAGCCTCCCATTGCGTAGGAGATAAGGTAGTTCTATCTCCGGGATTCAATTTAGATTCATCCCGTCTTTCCCTACGAGCTTACACTACTTGGCGAAAGACAATGGTACCCAACCTCCTTTTGAATGCCTATAAAACTTAGATTAATATTCATTTATGTAGTATATTCCCACATTACTAAATAATTTGGTTTTTTAATTAAATGTCTTAATTAATTCTATAGATATATTATCCATAAATATCTCATAGTGCATTTTTTTTATATCGGTAATCAAACAATATATAAATATAAACGAAACAGAAAGTACAAAGTTCCAAACAGAGCATAGTTCACGAGGGCGTGAACCGATACTCAAAACAAAAATAAAGAACAATGCAAGCTTGGTGTCCCCTGGTAGCATCTTCCTAGTCACAATACAAAGTGAGGATGACAATAAATCCCTAGCAGAACACCAGGCCACCACCAACGAACGAGTTCGAGAACAGGTCTGATAAAGGGATGAAGGAGAGTTCTCGAAAACTCTCTTATTCCTCTCCTTCCAAATGGACCATGCTATAGCACTCGACAAAACTAGCCAGATAACTATCCTTGAGCCGTCCCCACTTACCAACTCCCAACAGGATAAGAAGTTGTGAAGGGAAGAGAGAAAGACTCAATCTACACCCACTCGAGAAAGAAACTCCAAATCTCACATGCTAGGACAATGCAAGAGAAGGTGATGTACTGACTCTTTCGCTTGAAGACACATAAAACAGCTGTTAGTCATCCTCCACCATCTAGATTTCAAGTGATCACATGTGGGTATTTTATTCAAAACTGCATTCTATAGGAAAAAAGATACTTTTGTAGGAATGTCTAGATTCCACACAACCCTATAAGGCAATCAGGCGGATGGAGTGACCCCAAGCATCTAGACTGGAGATCTCACTAAAAACCGACCCTTGTTGCCTCTTGACCAAACTCTGCAATCTCAGCCTTGAGAGATAGAGGGACATGTCCCCAGATGCTCTAGAAGACTACTAAACTCGCCGAGCTCCCAATCGTTTAACCCTCTCCTCAAACTAGGACACCAAACAGCCCCCTCAGTCCCCCTATCTATGTAATCCCTAACTGTCGTATTTCTATCCAAGGCCATACGAAATATAAAACCAAAGTCATCCTGCAGTTTCATGGGGCCACACCACATATCTTTCCAAAATTAGACCTCGGAACCCCTACCAATTTTTAACTTGAAGAATGGGACTACTAATCATGCAACTAAAATGATTCCCTTCCACAGCCCAAACCTGTGTGCCCTCTTAACTTCCTTCAGAACCCAACACGAGTGTTCACCATACTTGGCCACCATCACTGATCGCCAAAGGCTCTCTCTTTGCTCTCCAAATCTCCAAATCCTTTTCCCCAGCAGAGCCTTATTGACTAGCGACATAGGTTTCAAATTTAGACCACCCTCACTCTTAGGACTACAGATGCGAGCCCAGTCGACTAAATGATACTCAAATGTCCCTCCTTTCTTATGCCAAAGGAACTCCCTCTGCATACGTTCAAGGGACAACTCAACCAAGTGGGGAATGACTAGGGTCGACATGAAGTAGGTAGACAGGTTATACAAAGTGCTATGAATCAAAGTCAACTTCCCCCCTTTTGAAAGAAAGGATGATTGCCATCCTGACAGACGCTTCACAAATCTTTCCAAAACCGGAGCCCACACTGCCTTAGATTTGAAACTAGCATCGAGGGACATACCTAGATATGCCGACGGGAGGATCCCTACTCGACACCCCAGAGATGCCGCTAAATTGGCCACTCCCAAAACCTCCCCGATCCCTATTATTTCAGATTTGGAAATGTCAACATGCAATCCTTAAGACATCTTCAAAACAGTAGAGAATGTTTCTAAGTGAAGCTAGATCCTGGAGAGAGGCTCTATAGAAGATAAGGGTATCGTCAGCGAACTAGAGGTGGGAGATTCACAGACTTTCCCTGCCTAAAGAGAATCCTTGGAACACTGGGCCGTTAGCGCAGGACAACAACCTACTAAAAATTTCTGACACAATGATGAACAGGAACGGGGAAAGGGGGTCCCTTTGCAGTCGAGCTTCCATTGATGCGAATAGAGAAAGTCACAGATGAAATGCACACCTTCATCCAATGACACCATTTAGGACCAAAACCCATTTGTTTCAACACATACCCAATGATCGTAAGCTTTTCCATATCCACTTTGCACAATAAGCCCAGGACCTTAGACCTAATCCGGTCATCGATACATTCGTTGGCTATCAGTATCCTGTCTAGAATATGACGGCCACCCACAAAAGCCCTTTGTTGGGGAGGCATAGGCCGGGTAAAGTTCAATGGATTGATACAAATTAATCTTTAATTTAACATATCCTTAATGCATGTGCCTTGGGTGAATTCTCATGGTCTAGATTAAGTTCATTTGATAGGCATAAGATTGATTAATTACTTAATCAAATTAGCTTACTTAGTCCGTAGTTTAAATCTATTTAAATCAATGGTTGCAGTAGGTCCAGAGTGATCAGATATTGCAGATATTTAATCCCGAAAAATCTGCCAAATTTTTACAGTGTCTAAAACCTGTTATTATTTTAGGGTGCTGGACTAGTCCAATTTGGACCGGTCTGAATTTGACGAGTCTAATTGGACTGTCTCAAGTGTCCAGTCAATTTGGATGGGTCCAATCCCAATGGACTTGTCCGCTTAGACTAGTCATGCAGATTGTCCCTGCAGGTCTATCTATGAAGACAATCTTGGTGTGTCAACCCTTATTGGTTTGGATTGTTAAGTCTGGTCCAAGAGCATTCAGACATTGTTTGGCCACAAGAAGTTTCTAGACAGAGTCTGGTCGCTGGTTCTGGTGGGTCAACCCAGCATTCCGACACTGGTTCTGATGGTTTGGTTTCGAACCGGGCTTTCTGTACCTCTGCAACTTGGTCATCTCCTTCAAGGTTCTGGTTTGAGTCTCTGGACTTGGTTTGGTGCAAACTCGACAGAGTTTCGGTTTGGGTTTAACAGGTTCAGGTGGTTCAACCCATTTTACCCCTTTTTATATAGAGGGGCAAGGGGGCCCCATTAATGAATGGGCTAATAGACCCATGAGCCTCATACATTGAACCACGAGCAAGGGTTCATCTCACCCACTTAAGCCCTGAGCCCCGTGGTCCGGTGATCTAATCAACCCAAGTGTGATCATTATGGATCACACCACACTAGACCATGGGGACACATGGGCCCCGGCTCTTTGCCCACACCCACAGGCTACAAGCGCGGATCGTGCACCCTACTTTGGGTGTAAGGTCTATAGAGGTTATGCACTCCCATGAGAAATCTCATAGTTAAGCAATGTGAGACTAAACATAAAGAGGGAAAAACAATGGAATAGAGCTAGTCTCACCTAAGAGACCAAGCATCATGTCTTCCCCACTACCACGAACAACCATTTAAATCAAAATAAATAGGGACTGGATTGAATATTATTTTAAAACTTAGGGACTAAATATATATTTTTATAAAATAAAATCATTCTATTTAATTTAAAAATATAAATCTTTTTCAACAAAATCCTGTGTTTTTTGCTTCCTACACCTTCTCTTTTGAACTACATTTCCTGCTTGAGCCTCTTATAATGGATACAAGATCCATAGCCATAACTGAAGGGTTCCCTTTCTCTCGCTTTGCATTGATTAGGTTCTCCTTCTCCTTTTGGTATCAATAGGACATTATTGGTGGTGGCATAAAGATGAAGTTTGGGAAGGAGTTTAAGGAACAAATGGTGCCGGAGTGGAAAGAAGCCTACATGGACTATGATGATCTCAAAAGGATATTAAAAGAGATCATGCTTTTCAAGAATAGCAAGCAGCCCGAAACATCCCAGAGAGCCTCACACCAGAGGATGTCAATGTACAGGACCTTCAGTGGGCTAACCCGGAAAAATAGCAATCTCAAGAATCCTATGGAGGATGTTGAAGACCAAGTGATAGCAGTAAATGCGGTGCAACGAGAGGGCTTTAAAGCATACTACAAGACCAAGTTTCTCATGTCATCTGATGTAGGAGAGAATGAGATAATGTTCTTCAGGAGACTTGATGATGAGCTCAATAAGGTTAACACATTTTACAAGGTCAAGATGGACGAGGTGATAAATGAAGCGGCTTCAATGGATAAACAGATGGATTCTTTGATTGCCTTACGGATCAAGGTCAACAATCCAGATTTCAATGGCTTTAGTATAATGACATCTCTTGCTACGGATATTGCTACCACAACAACATCAAGAGTCTCCACTCCAACCAGCACTAGAATGCCAGGTATTGAGCACATAAAGTAACATTTGATGGTATTTATGCATAATTATTAGTTTGATTTTTCAAACTCATTAAGATCCCATGAGATGCAGATACAGCAAAATGAAAAGAAGTATAAAATTGAAAGTTTTAAACCCATTTCTAGAATGATCACAGAAACACCAAAATTTTAGCTCTGGTCAATTCATTAAGTTATACAGTGATTATAGACAAATTGGATAAGTATAAATATTTGGTGGTACTACTATATTTATGATAATACCTAGATCAAATCACATAGATGAGGCATATTCTTATCAATCCAAGACTACCTAATATGTTAAAATGACTTCTTTTAAAATTATTGATCTTGTTCTTTGTTGTTGTCCAATTGGCCGGATGGATAAGATCACATAACTGGGACGTTCTTGTCTAAGATCCCATTGATGAGCAGTGCTGGTTGATTGGAATATCCGCTGCTTATATAGGCCTCTGCTGTCATGAATATAATAAGACCTGGACTATCTAAAAAGGATCCCAACTTGATAAAATATCACTTGAAAATAGTAAGAGTAAACTATTTATGATTAAGAGACTTGGAGGACTAATGTATTCAATTCAAAGGCTAAGGAACCAAGAACTTGACTCCAAACACATAACATAAAATATGGACTTGGGCAAGTCAACAAGATGATCCGTACAAATTTCATAATGCTGAATAATGTCCAATTAAAACTGGAAACAAAAACAAAATAGACTATATAAGGTAAAAAAAAGAAAAAAGAGTTGAATATTTTTCTAAACCTAGTTCAAAAGAGTTCACATTGTGTTTAATTTTAGGTACAAAATAAACCCATCAGTTTATGGTTAGAGTTGAGCAGAACTTAAGAAAGCAACACTAAAATATTATCCCAAAAAAGCTCTCTACACAATAATAGTGCACTGAGAGAAGTAGCCAAAACGATTCTATCAGTTAGCATCAGGGTCAACCAAACTGGGTGTTGGTGCTCTTGTTAAACATCATAATGGCCTTGTGATTCAGTTGAAGGACTCACTTAATTCTTGGTTTCTATGATATCATGCCAAATATGCAGGAAAGGAGCATATGGATTTAATACCAGAAATGGAGATGACTACTAAAAGTCAGGTAGAAGAGTCTACTGGGGGTGAAGTTGTCAGTCCAACTAACACCATCAATTGCAGTAGTGGAATTTGCGATGAGAAGGCGAACACTTATGACTCCAAACCAGATCCACTAGATATACTTGAGCATGTGAAGATCAACAACACACTTGAAACTCCAAAATCAACCACAAAAGGTATCCTAAAGGATTCCAAAGAGGAAGAGTTGAGTTACGGAAAAGAGGAGCTAAGGACAGTTGAACCACAACTGAAACTCGTGTTTGTTGAGTTCTACCAGAAGCTGCTTCTTCTTAAGCACTACAGGTAACAGATACTAAATGAGTCTGGAGGGATTTTATTCCAGAAAGCTGTTAGTGGTTTGTATGTCTTTGAATTAGCATAGGCTTATCTGCTTTCCAATGGATGTACCAGCTTTATGAACCTATTAGCGTTCTCCAAGATCATGAAGAAATATGAAAAGGTAAATATCTACCCTTTTATAGATTCAGGAAGAAATATCCCCAAGAGGCTTAAAATTTAAGTTCCTCTCTAAGAGCTTGTTACATATTTTATCCAACTTGGGAATTTTTTTCTCACTTCATTTAATTATCTTTTCCAATGTAGATCACCTCCAGGAGTGCATCTAGATCATACTTGAAAATTGTGGACAACTCTTACCTTGGCAGCTCCGATGAGGTTGGCTTAATGTATATTTTTTTCCATTTGTGAACATCTAACATAATTTGGTCTATATAGTGCATGAGGATACCACATTCTTCATTTGAACAAAAAAAGAGAATATTGGAAAGACCTTCTCAAGTACATATCCAAACAAAATTTCCAAATGAAATATTAATAATTATCATTCCTGGGCATGGTTCAAAATATCAGTATCGGGTACCGTATCGGAAGTCCAAAATAGGATACGTATTGGATATGGGAGAAAATCAGAATACACTTAAAAAATCTTGGATACACAGGGAAAAATTTGAATACACAAGGAAAAACTTGGATACCTTGCATAAAACCTTTTTAAATGTAAATATAAGTTAAAACAAACTAAATGAAGGCCTCCAACTATATTTATAATCATACATATAAGAGTTAAGAATTTTATAAGTTAAAAAAGGCATGGGTGCTGTAAACAAGTATGAAAATACAAACCATAGTCACATAGCCAAGTATAGAAAATATAATCTAGATATTAAAACCTTACATTTAATGAGTTAAATAAGAATGTATTGAATTACAACCATAAATTATAAGTTGAATGCAAGTCGCCGAACTGTTACACTGTTAGTCGACTTTTGGACCCTGTAGATGAAAATATTTTTTATGACTAAAATATGAGACTTTCTTGCCGGACTTTTGGGTTTTGGTAATGTTTTGATATAATAGGATTTATGAAATTTAATATTTAAGAAATACCTTACTATTTGAAAGTTAAAATTTTGACCTAGTGCCTAAAAGGCGCTAAAAAAATATTATTCTTGAATCGAAAAGTTGACTTTTTATTCTTCAGGAATTTGAATATAAGAAAATTTTTATTGAATTCAAATGGGGGTTAGCTATGGGTCCTAGTGTAAATGGAAAGATTGAAAAATAAAATTAACTGAAAAATCTCCCGTATCGGAGCAATACGCCTGATACGGGCAGCTATGAGGTCAATACGGGGCATTTTTTTAATTACAGCATGCCAATGTGCGGCATAGTACTAAACCCGATACATATCGTCCCGTATCGGCTGATACCCAATATTTTAAACCATGTTCTTGGGTAGCACTCTCATGTTGTTGCCAATAAGAATAAATACATGTGAACGCTAATCAAATATCGAATTTGTTGCAAGTGATTTTGAAATTTGATCTGCAACCAAAGCATCTGCACCACACGTTCTACAAACATTACAGAGAATTCATGTGAATTGAGGCATGGACTTAGATGCACAGGGTTGAGACATGACGCCTCCAAGATTCAACAACTCACAGTATTCAATACTTGACTCTAATTCAGCCTGAAGTAGAGTCTCACACCTTACTCTGTTATCTTACCCAGTAATGGAGTAAAAACAGTGAAAGAAATAGAAGGAAATTGTTTTCCATGTATTGTAAAAGAGGAAGAAGAGATATGAGTAAAAAGATCAATTTAAATCCCTTAACATCCGTTAACTGATTAGTGCGTCCATTACAGGTGCCCAGAACGTAACAGACACCCCCATTAGCACACACCTCAAATGGGAATAAATGGGCAAAATAAAATAAAATAATTTTAATTAATTAAAAATTCAGTGTTGGTTTAAGTAAAAAAATACTCACTCAAAGACCCAACTTGGCCTGGTGGGCGCGCGCACCATGTGTTTGGGCATAGATTTGTAACAAGTAGCATAAAGCCCACACCCACAAACTTCTCAAGCCCCTTGAAGGCCTTTTACTTCTACCGACTCTTATAAGGAGAGTACATTTTTCATAGGATTCCAATGTGGGACTAAAAGAAATACCAAGAAACCCATATGTTTTGAATCACCCAAAGACTCAACATCTCAAGCTTCACTTTATTTCCAAGTAAGGCAGACAAACTTACACCTTGCATTTCTAACAAAAAAATCTGTACTTGTATGAAGTATAATAAAACAACTCTCATGCTCAATGTCTTACGATGTCTTTTATGTAATGATCCAATCTACCTTTTTTTTTTTAGCATATACCAAAACATTGTAACTGATTAGTGATCCATGACCAGAATTTTTGGAGGACTCTTCCCATCAGAGAAATTCCGCAAATTACAAATTTTATATATAGATTCACTGGATTATTATGTTCATTGAGGTCACATATGAACACTAGGACCTTGTGTTCCTCCATTGCTTCCATTCATGAATAGAAGTCTTCTCTCGAAGGCTTTGTCCTTGATATTTATTACACATTTCCTGTAACTCTGCTATATGTTTCACATTGTCCCACCACAGGTTACCACTCTCTTAATGAGGGTGGAGACAACCTTCATCAAGCACTTCTCGAACTCAAACCACAGAAAAGGCATGAAGTCATTGAGGCCGAAAGCAAAAAGAGAAAATCATAGCGTGACTTTCTTTTCAGGTAAGTTAAACTAGTACTGCTACTTGTTTTTTTTTAATGGGTTAAGGTAAGTGCTATCAGGTGGGTTTTGAATTTCCATATGTTCAATGCTCTGTGGGGGAATAACAAGAAAAGGAAACTACCCCTTTTGTTTTAGGCTTTATTTTATGAGAAATCTTTTAACTTATTTGTTTTGATTTCTTAGGCTTCTTTTCTGGATGCTCAGTAGCTCTCCTAGTGGCTCTTGGTATGCTTATACAAGCTAGAGATCTAATGAATAAGGAGGAGAGTACTCAGTACATGGAAAACATTTTCCCACTTTACAGGCAACCAAGGACTTCCCTGAAGCTTATGTTTGTGTGTTTATTCGGACGCAAACTGTTCTAAGTTTTTTTGTCCAATCTAGTTCACTTAAACAAATCTTTTTTAACTTCATTGCAGCTTATTTGCATACATTATCCTACATATGCTTATGTACGCTGCCAACATATACTTCTGGAGGCATTATCGAGTCAATTATCCATTTATATTTGGTTTCAAGCAGGGCACCGAGTTGGGCTACCAAGAAGTTTTCCTTCTCAGTACCAGTCTTGCAGTACTTACACTGACTAATTTCCTTGTAAACTTGAACATGGAGACGGGCTCAAGAACTCAAAATTACAAGATATTTACCAAACTGTTTCCTTTGGGATTACTAATTGTGAGATTCCGTTACTGGAAATTTCTTATCTCCTAGAAATAAACAGCATATAAAGTATAGCAAAGGTTCCATCTTTTTTCAAAGTATTACCCAGTCGGCACCGTTGATGTCATTGTTCAGTATATGAGACGAAAAAATACTTGCCCAATAACAATAACCAATCATCTTTCTTTGTGCAGGTTGTACTCGTTATAACCTTTTGCCCCTTTAACATCATATACCGTTCAAGTCGCTTCTTCCTTATCAAATGTATATTTCGCTGCATTTGTGCTCCTCTATACAAGGTAATGGGATGAAAAGATTATAACATAAAGAGAGACTCTAAAAAGTGGGTTAGTTTCCCATCTCCATTTTCTTCCTTCGCAGGTTACGCTTCCAGATTTTTTCTTGGCAGACCAGCTTACTAGCCAGGTTCCATATAGGTCACACTATATATTGATCACAACAAATAATCTTTTGTACTCTTTAAGATTTTGTTTAACTGGTCTTAACTATTTTTCGGCCTAGGTCTTGGCCATTAGGAATCTCGAGTACTATATATGCTACTATGGTTGGGGAGACTTCTCTCGTAAACAGAACAAATGCCACATTGGCGGGGTCTATAACACTTTCTATTTCATTGTAGCGGTCTTCCCATACTGGGCACGCTTCCTTCAGGTATCTCCATGTTTGATTTTTTCTTTAAATGTTTTGCTTATATTGATTTCTTGTGATCATGTTGTAGTGCCTCCGACGCTTGTTTGAAGAGAAAGATGCAATGCACGGATACAATGGTTTGAAATACTTTTTGACGGTTATGGCAGTTGTTATGAGGACGGCTTCTGATCTAAAGAAGGGTACAACTTGGAAGGTAATGGCTATAGTCAGTTCAGCCATAGCAACCATAATGAATACATACTGGGATATAGTTGTGGACTGGGGGCTACTCCAACGGCATTCAAAGAACCGTTGGTTAAGAGACATGCTTCTTGTTTCAAATGCAAGCGTCTACTTTGCAGCCATGGTAATTACAATGAAAACCACAACTTGATCAGGGAGTGGTGGCATTGTCCATCCAACAGGCTCATGAGATTTTCTTAATGCAGGTCTTAAATATCCTACTTAGATTTGCTTGGTTGCAGTTGGTGTTGGAATTTCATGTGCCCATTCTGCATCCAAAGGCCTTAGTGGCAATTGTTTCCTGTCTTGAGATCATTCGCCGTGGCATTTGGAATTTCTTCAGGTATGCTATCATTTATGAAATTCGTGTGGTCTCTCTTATTTCCGGGGGTGTGTTATAGTTTAGTTTCACATATGAAAATTGGATTGCTGATCAATCAGGTTGGAGAATGAGCACTTGAACAATGTTGGAAAATTCCGCGCATTCAAGTCAGTTCCACTTCCCTTCACATACTATGATGACGACAAAGACAAGGATGATTAAGCATCACCATTATTTCCAACCAGCAAGCATTAAGACCACAATATGCTTCCAGGATAATCTGCAATCTTGCATATTATATAGATCATTAGTAGAATCCATTATGTTTAGCTAGGGGTGATATTGAAGTTTGTGGTGATAGGCAAGAACACAATTTTAGTTTGTGTTCTCAAGTGTGTGAATTTGAACAAATGGAATTATTTTTTTTAATATTTGAATCTTGTTCATTTGGAGTGTTAATTGACAAGCTTAATTCCAAATTTTTGGGTATGTAAAGCTAAAATCTAGTGGATAATAATAAAGTCCATTTTTGGTGAGATGGAAGTCACTAGCCCACCTCCTGTGTTTTGCCTTCTCCAACTTCTTTTTCAGATTACTGTTCCAGTTTCAGCTTTTCAGAAAAGGTTCAAAAGTTGAAAACTGGAGTTGAAGGGTTCCCATTGTCTCTTTTAACACAAATGTTTTATTATATTAGCGGTGGGACGCAGATAAGGTTTGGAAATGAATTTGTCACAAATGGCCTGAGCGGGAAAGAAGTCTACATGGTTGCATTAACTTCAAGAGATTATTAAAAGAGATGCAGCATTTTCAAGCGGAGGAAAAAGCCTGGAAAACCCCCAGGAGCCTTAAAGCATACTAACCCAACGAGGCAGCAACGTGAAAAGAGATCTGAAAGGGAATGTGGAAGACCAAGTAATAGAGGTGAACACAGTGCAGAAAGAGGACTCTAAAGCATATTATGAGACCAAGTTCCCCATGGCATATGAAGGAGAGTATGAATTCATGTTCTTCAAGAGACTCAATGAGAAGTTTAACAAGGTTAATGAGTTCTACAAGGAGAAGGTAGCCGAGGTGATGAATGAAGCAGATCTTCTGGATAAACAGATGGACACTTTGATTACCTTGTGGATCATGGTGGATAATCTATATTTTGATTTCTCTGGTGCAATGACACATCTTAATATTGATATAGCTACTGCAGCTCTATCAACAATCCCCAGTCCAAGCAGCACTAGGACTAAATTAAGGTAAGTGCATCACGGACTACCATTTAATGGGGTTTAGTAAGTAACATGATAATTTTTTTTTTATCAATATTATTTTATTTTATTTTTGCAGGCTTGCATTTATCATATGGCAATGGGAAGGCAGCAAAGGGAAGAAAAACAAAAAGAGAATTGTTTTTTTTTAAAAAAAAAGTTTCATACCAATTCCAAAATTGCTTTACAGAAACACCAAAATATATAGATTTTAGGTGTGGCTTTTATAGACAACTCTGGGGGAGAAACAGTAGGTAGAACTGGTACGTACTACTAAAATTGAACCTAGTAATCACATAAATGGTACATATATTTATCAAATAGACTTTCCAATCAATCTTTCTCATGTTGACACCTCTGAGACCAAACATTAGCTTCACTAGATGATCATATCCATCAACTATCAGACATCTCTCTAGACTTCTGATCTTGCCAATTGATTGCATGTATAAGATCATCCAATTATGGGCTATCCCCCCCCCCCCCCCTCCCATAATGAATGGCATGATAAGGATTTTCTTTTTTCCTTTTCCACTTCTTCACTAATAAGTGATCGTCCCGACCAGAGCTAGGTTTACCGATGACGGCCAGTGTTAGTCTTATATAGTAGATGTTGGAAGTTGTCATGAATTCAACTTGGATTCATAATGACCCGTTTGGCGACTGGATGACCCGATTTAAGGTCGGACCCATTTTGGGTATTTTACCCAAATTGTCTTTATATTGTAACCTTAATGATATAAGATATTTTTTATGGTTTATTTTGGTAGAGAGGAGAGCTGTTTTTTTGTGCGACATTGGAAGAGGGTTTTCTGAGAGAGCATTGTAAAATCTTTTGTTGAATATACTGATTGATTACTGTTGCCCGTAGACGTTGGCATATTGTCGAACCATGTAAATCGTGTCTCTCTATTGGTTTGTTTCTCTCTTCTGTTTGGTTATTTGTTTACTGTTTTAGATTTGTTTCACTATTATTTGCACACTTTCGTACAACAAATTGGTATCAGACCACCCAGGTTCCGACTTCGGTATTGTTTTATTTCTGTGGATTAGATTAATGGTAGAAACGAGTGAAGCAGTTGCTGAGGGTTCGTCTTCGAGACCCGCATCGGTGGTAAGAACTATGAACTATGGTTTCAAATGCAATATTCGAAGTTGAGAAATTTGATGGAAGAAATAACTTCGGCATGTGGCAATGCGAAGTGTTGGATATTTTAATCCAACTAGAGTTGGATATTACTTTGAAAGATAAACCCGACGATATAGAAGAGAAGGATTTGAAGAAGATTAATTGACAGGCTTGCGGCACCATCAGGCTTTGTGTCGCTAAAGATCAGAAATATTATGTGATGAAAGAAACTTCGGCTAAAGAGTTATGAAAGAAATTAGAGAACAAGTATATGACCAAGAGAATTGAAAACCGGTTCTATTTGAAGAAAAGACTCTTCCGTTTTGGGTATAAACCAAGTATCACTGAGCATTTGAACAGTTATAATAAAATTTTCGCTGATTTGCTAAACATTGAATTAAAAATAGATGATGAGGACAAGACATTATGTTTGATAAATTCCTTACCTGATAGTTATGATCATCTATCTATTACTTTAATTTATAGAAAATATGAACTTAAATTTTAAGATGTATAAAATGCTTTGATGAATAATGAGTATCAAAAGAATGACCAACAATCCAATAGAGACTCAACATCAGAAGCTTTGACTATAAGGGGTAGATCAGATGATAGAAAATCTGGTTGGTGGGGTAAATCTCGTTCGAAGTCAAGAGCACCATCATCTGAAAGAAAAATTCAAGCAAAGGATGAGTGTGCCTTTTATCATAATAAAGGGCACTAGAAAAAGGATTGTCCAAAATTGAAAAACATGGAAAAGAATGGTTCAAATGCGAATATTGCACCGTTTGAAAATGATGATTCAGAATTTGCTTTGACTGTTTCACCATCAGTTGGTCATTCTGGTGAGTGGATTTTGAACTCAGGTTGTTCCTATATACCATATGTGTCTCCATATGGACTGGTTTTTGAGTTTTCAGGAGCTGGAATTGTTTTAATGGGTAATGATAACGCTTGCAAAACAAAGGGAATAAGAAAAATCCGTTTGAAGATGCATGATGGAGCAGTTAGAGTTCTAACTGATGTTCGGTATGTATCGGACTTGAAGAAAAATCTCATCTCATTAGGATCTTTTAGACTCAAAGGACTTCAAGATTATTATGGAAGGTGGAGTACTAAAAGTTGTATTTGGTGCACTTGTGATAATGAAGGGTACTCGACAATTAAAATTTTATTTTCTAGATAGGAATACAATTATAGGGAGAACAACAATATCTAATAGCCCAGATGAGATTGTGTTTGATACTTCCACACAATGACACATGCGCTTAGGGCATGCAGGAGAGAAAGCTTTACAATGATTAATTAGTGAAGCAAAGTCTGTTAAAAGGTGCCAAGACTGGTAAATTCAGATTTTGTGAGTATTGTATTATGGGCAAGCAGACTAGAGTAAAGTTTGGGACTGCAGTTTATCGTACTCAGGAGACTCTAGATTATGTTCACACAAATATATGGGAACCTACCAAAGTTGCATCTTTGGGAGGTAAACATTGGTTTTTCACTTTTATTAATGATTTCTCAAGGCGAGTTTGGGTGTACACAATGTGGAAGAAAATGATCGAGACCCAGACTGGCAAAAAATAAATAAAAGGGCTCATGTCACATAATGGTGGTGAGTACAAGTCATATCCATTTTTGCAAGTATGTTAGGATGAGGAGATAGTTAGACACTTCACAGTTAGAGATACGCCGCAATAGAATGGAGTGGTAGAACACATGAATCATAATTTACTGGAGAAGGTGCGATGTATGTTGTCCAATTCTGGATTGGGCAAGATGTTCTGGGCTGAAGTAGTGACATATGCATGTCATCTCATTAACAAGTTACCTGCAGCTCCAAATGACGGAAAAACGCCTATAGAGGTATGGTTTGGAAAACATGCTACAAATTATAATTTATTGCATATATTTGGTTGTCATGCATATTTTCATATCAAAGAAACTAAGTTGGATCCTAAAGCCAAGAAAGCTATATTTTTGGACTTTAGCACAAGTATAAAGGGATACAGGCTTTGGTGTCCCAATAAAAAGAAATTTGTTTTAAGCAGGGATGTTACCTTTGTGAGTCTGAGATGGTAAATCAAATGAAACAATAAGATTCTCAGAAGGAAAATATGAAAAATGGTACTTTGTAACAGATAGAGTTTGAGGCTCTAGTGATTCCGATGAAGACTGTTCAAATTGTCGATACTCACATAGGAGATTAGTTGGTGAGGACTCAGGTTTAGTTGAGGAAGAAGTTCATGTAACCCCACAACAACCAGATTCTATTGCCACCAGTAAACCTAAAAGAGAAGCTAGAAAACCTGCAAGGTTTACTGACTTAGTGGCTTATGCACTTCCAGTAATTGATGATGATGTTCCACTTACAGAGAAGCCTTGAAAAATTCAAAAAATTTAGAGTGGAAGAAGGAAATGGATGAGGAGATGGAATCACTTTACAAAAACTAGACTTGACAGTTAGTACAACTTCCAAAGGGAAAGAAAGCAATTGGTTGCAAGTGGGTATACACCAAGAAGGAAGGTTCTTCGGGAAAAGGATAGTGTAAGATTCAAGGCTAGACTGGTTGCTAAAGGCTATGCGCAGAAGGAATGGATAGATTACACTGAAGTTTTTTCTCCTGTCATTAAGCATTCTTCTATTTGAATTTTGCTAGTTTTGGTTGCTCAGTTTGATCTCGAGTTAACACAACTCGATGTCAAAACTGCCTTCTTACATGGTGATTTGGAGGAGGAAATATACATGTCTCAACCAGATGGGTACAAGGTTACTGGTAAAGAGGATTGAACTTGCAAACTGAAAAAGTCATTGTATGATTTGAAACGGTTTCCAAGGTAGTGGTACAAGTGATTTGATTGGTTTAAGATAGAGCAAGAGTACACAAGAAGTTAGTTTGATCATTGTGTGTATTTTGGAAGCTTCGTGATGGTTCCTTCATATATTTACTCTTATATGTAGATGACATGCTCATTGCATTTAAGAGCAAGGTGGAGATAGACAAGTTAAGACTCGGTTGAGAAATGAATTTGAAATGAAGGACCTTAGGGAAGCTAAGAAAATATTGGGTATAGAAATTAAAAGAGACAAAGTGAAGGAAAAATTTTGTTTGTTACAGACACAGTATTTGAAGAAAGTGGTATAACGGTTTAGTATGGATGACAAAACAAAATCTGTAAGTACACCTTTGGCCCTTCATTTCAAGCTTAGTGTTTTGATGTCTTCGAGCACAAGTGAGGAGCGTGAGTTTATGACTCAAATTCTGTATGTGAACACAATTGGTGCTCTGATGTATTCTATGATGTGTACTAGGTTGAACATTTCACATGCCGTCAGTATGGTGAGCAAAATATATGCATAATCCAGAAAAATGACACTGGTTGGCAGTAAAATGGATCTTAAGATACATTCAGAGTATAGTAGATGTTGGATTGATGTTTGAGTGGGATGATATGCTCAGTCAGCACATGGTTGGATATGTCATTCGGACTATGCTGGTGATTTGGATAAATGAAGGTAGGCCACTATATGATATGTCTTTACTTTTGCTAGAGGACCGGTGAGTTGGAGATCGACTTTACAATCAACAGTTGTTTTGTCTACTACTGAGGCAGAGTACATGACAGTGACAACGGCTATTAAGGAGACCATTTGGTTACATGGGCTGATTGAGGACTTGAGGATTGTTTAGGAACACATTGAGGTCTACTGTGACAGTCAGAGTGCAATTTGTTTAGCAAAGAACCAGGTTTATCATTCTCGATCAAAGCATATCAACGTTCGTTTTCATTTTGTTCAAGAAGTTGTGGATGAAGGTGACATTCTTCTTCAGAAGATTGGGACTGTAGATAACCCTGCTGATATGCTTACTAAGGTGGTGACTGAGATCAAGTTCAAACACTGTTTGGACTTGATCAATATCTCTCAGGTTTGAGCACCTTCGGGGTGCATGGTGCCTAAGAGCGCATTTGGAGGCAGCATGATTTGTTCTTTTGTTTTTGGATGGTTTGGTAGAATTCAAGCCAAGGTGGAGATTTGATGGAATTTGTCATGAATTTAACCCAGATTCATGATGACCCGTGTCGTGGGGGTTTGGGGGCAAAGCGTCGGCCGAAATTTTGACCCGATTTAAGGCCCGATAGTTTTAGGTATTTTACCCAAATTATCTTTATGTTGTAACCCTAATGATATAAGATATTTTTTAGGATTTATTTTGGTAGAGGGAGAGCCATTTTTTCGTGTGACTTGAGAAAAGGGTAATCTGAGAGAGCATTGTAAAATATTCTGTTGAATATAGTGATCGATCACCGCTGCCTGTGGATGTAGGCATATTGTCGAACCACGTAAATCGTGTCTCTCTGTTGGTTTGTTTTTCTTTTCCGTTTGATTATTTGTTTACTGTTTTAGATTTGTTTAACTGTTATTTGCACGCTTTCGCATAACAGTAGAGACCCTACCAGCCAAGTTAGAAGAAAAAAGAAAGAAGTGAACGAAATTAGAGGAGAACACAATTAGGTGCTGTTTGGCATCGTTTCTCGGGAACAGAAACAGTCTAAACGCGTTTGGTAAGTCATTTTTAGGAAACGATTTTAAGAATCATCCTGCTTTAGACACAATTTTTAGGGAACAAAAAAAGTTTCTTTTCAGAATCAATTCTGAAAAACACACTTAAAACGAACGCGATAAGCATCAAAATTGACGAGATAGATGAGACATAATAAAAAAATTGGTATTTTATGATACTTATATATGCGTTGATGATATAACCATCTTTAATGCCTAAAATAATTGTATTTATTTTTCCTTTTTTCATCGAAACGTAATTATGTTATTTCTTTTCTTCATAATTGATTTTGACTGACAGTTACCAAATACATTCATAGTACAAAATTGATTATAAGAATCAAAAAGTCTAAGAATTAATTCTTTTTCACAATAAGAGAATCACCAGAATTGAAGCCAAATGACCCCTTAGCTGGTATGAATAACATCATCCAATTGGACTGATTTTTGGTTTAGATAAGTCTCATTCAAATGCAGATTGATAGAAAAATGTATTCTATTTGTAAAAATCTGTACTATTGTCAGTATTGGTACTAGGACTATCCAATGCAACCTACTTGGGGTTGGTGCAGTTGGTTGGTGCAGTTGGCTAGCATTCCAGGTTTGCTCCCTGTGGTTGAGTGTTCAAATCCCACTCCTCAACTTACCTTGGTGTCTGGAGGGAAAATTTCGAGTGGATTAATGGTGTGGACACCTGAAGGGACTAGTCCTTGCCTTGAAGAATTTGCCCCCAAACAAAAACAAATTCCAATGAATATCAGTTAATAAGGATATAATGACCTACCTCTCTCAAAAAATATATATATATATATATATGAGGTGTTGTTGTCTTGACCAAAAATACAAAAACATAATGTGAAAAATCTTCTAAGCTAGTTTCTTAGGAAAAAACTATTCTATTTCCAACCTTTAATTGGGCAATGGGCAGTATTAGCATTCATGGAACTCGTAAGAGTCATCATGTTAACCCAAGTAAAAAAGTTCAGTTGTACAATTTGAGTCAAGTTAGTAACATGTATCGTTTAATTCTTGTTTTTATTAACAAGTCAATATATATATATATTTATATATATAATAATAACTTGTTAATATATATATATGTAACATGTATCTATCCTTGGTATTTAAAAAATAATGATTAATGTGTCCCCTTCTGTAAGGGTTAGTAAATCCTAACCACAGTTAAAAGGAGTTAAAAGATAGGTTATTTTTTTCCTAATAAAGGTTAGATGCTTTAACCCTAAGGGTTAGTTGATCTTAACCACAATTAAAGGGGGTTGAAAAGGGACATTCAATTTTGTTTTTTTTTTCTTTCTAAAAACCAAAGTTAGATGTTTTAACCCTAAGGGTCTAGTGTATCTTAACCACATTTAGAGGTAGTAAAAGTGACATGTTAATTTTTTCCTTTTTAAAATAAAAATAAAAATCAAGATTAGATGCTTTAACCTTAAGGGTTAATAAATCTTAACCATAGTTAAAGGGTTTTCAAAGGAGACATGTTAACTTTTTCTTTTAAAACCAAGGTTAGATGCTTTAACTCTAAAGGTTAGTGTATCTTAACCTAAGTTAAATGAAGTTAAAAGGTGGTAGTAGTGGGTGATGTTGGATTCTATGTGAGATAGGGTGTGATTGGAGAGAGAGAGGAATTGGTGAGTGGTGGGATGTAGGTGATTGAGATGAGAGGGTGAGAAAGATATAGATTGACATTGATAAACGTGGGTGTATACATATATCATAATAGATACACCCCCACAGGAAAAGGGGAATAATAGGAAGAGAGTGGAAATGGGGGTGGTGGTGAGATGAGATGCGAGATATAAGAGAAGGTGAGGTGGGAATGAGTACACCCTACTCTAATGATTTTTTTAAAAATTACTGCTCCCTTTGTTTTCAGGTAAAATAGGGGAAAACAATTTTTTTAATTAATGCTCCCTTTGTTTTCAGGTAAAATAGGGGAAAACAAATGAATTCCACCAAAAATGTCATTTTTCAAGTATACTTTCTTTAAGACAATTGACATTTTTTGTGAAATTCATTTATTTTCTCCTATTTTACTTTTAAAACAAATGGAGCATAAGAGGTAAACACATACTAGGCCGAGACACACAACCCCTATGATTCAGTACAGAGTATATGAATCAAAATTGATACACCCCCGGATGCACCCTATAATTGAATTTCATGTAGAGAGTGCAATGAAGGCTTGATACACCTTATCAATTTAAAGTAGGTAATTCGGGTACACCCAATTGATTAGGGTGTGGAGAAGTTAAGTTGGGTTACACTCACGTGCATCGCAGGTGTCTTCCTTATAATATAAAAAGAGTCAAATCCTCTACGCGGATTTGGCAAATCCGGTTATCACTTCTAAAGGTCACCACGTCTCCTATGACACCCCTTACCGGTGGGTAAGATTCACCCACCCCAAGGTTTACCCACCCATTCAAGTTTTTTTTTTTTTAAATATATTTTTTTTTAAAATTAAAAAACTGTTTTTAGAGTTTTTTTAATATTAAAACAATTTTTTAATTTTTTTTAAAAATTAATATTTTTTTAAAAAAATCAAGGATGGGTGGGTGAACCTTAGGGGTGGGTGAACCTTACCCATGGTTAAGGGGTGTCAAAAGAGACACGTGGCGACCTCTAGGGTTGATAACCGGATTTGCCAAATCCGGTTATCACCGTAGATGATTTGGCTCCAATATAAAACGATAAAGCTTCCTCCTTCAAACCTAAACCCTAAAATCTATCATATTTTCTCAATTTCTCTCTTTTGTCGTTCGTTCCTTTTGGTCGAAGATGGCGAACGCTGCTAACGGACCACGGTGACCCCTTTCTCCTAGTGCTCGCCGTCGCCGTCGCCGTCGCCGTCGCCGATCCACTGTAGCCTCACTTCCACCGTTTTGCGCTTATTTCTAAGGTTGCCGATTTGTCCTCCTAGGTAAAACCTAGATGTAATTTTAATTTTTTTTTCATTTTATTTTGAGATTCATCTAGTACAGTATTCTAATGGATTTGCATCCACACGAAAGAAATGTAAAAATCTTTCAATTTTATTTTGAGTTCACCGCCTGCTCTTGTCGTCGTCTCTACTGTCACCGGGATTCAACCCTTCCTGGAGAGTTCTGAGCAGTATTTTGGGTTACAACGAGTGTTCTCTAGGTGGGTTTTGGTTTTCTTTTTGAAAGCTTTAAAGATTAAAAAAAAAAAAAAAAGAAATATCGAAAGATATGATTATTTGAATTCACTTCTGTGAGATCTGATGGGGTGTAGCCATTTTTATTAGCATTTATATTTTGTTGGAGTAGGACGCAAGTTAAAATAATCTTCTTCTTCAGTTCGTGTAGAAATCCTTATTTTGCTTAACATTTGTTTCTCTTTTGGGGTTTTTAAGAATGTCAGAAGATTTATTGTGGGTAAGATAAGCTAACTGGGATTTTCCTTGGAATTTCTCAATGACCCAAGCAATCTCATCGTTCCACTGCTTTATCCTTTGCCTCTTCATCAAAGTCTATCTTCATACCAGTTGTTTTGAAAGTATCGTGATCTGGTTTTTGGGGTGGTTCCATTCTCACGTTGTGGAATTATTAGGAGGGTTTGATTTCTTCTAGTCTGTTTACTTGTAATATATGACTAATGAAGAACATTTGCTTTTTGTCTAGAATGTCCAGAGGATGTTCTTAGGTTTTCAAATTTGTTAGTTTGATTCGAGCGATTTTGTTGTCAAGTGCGTACTTAGGATAGAGATATCAAAGTTTGGTCTAGAGGCAACAATGGATGATTCTCAGTTCGATCACTTTTACAATCTCAGTCCCTTCATGTTATTTTCCTCATGGTTGGTTTGGAATCCCTATATTCCATCGAAGGTATCGTTTTTCTTATGGAATGCATCGTTGAATAAGATTCTGACTTTTGATCATTTGAAAAGTAGAGGAAAGAAGATGACTAATTGTTGTTTTATGTGACTACGTGCCAAAGAATTGGTGGACCATATGCTTTTGCGTTGTCTTATCGCGAATGATGTGTGAGGGGTTTTTCCTCTCCCGAGTAGGCGTGGAGTGGGTCTTTCCATTTTCCTTTCAAAACTTCTTATCTTGCTAGGTTTTGGTAAGCGAGGATGGGGCGTGGAAGGCAATTTAGTTGGTCCTTCCTGACATAGTTACCAAGTCGGGGTTCGGGAATAATTCGTCTAGGAAAGTGTTGGCAAAAATCGCAAAAAATTGAAAATTTGAAAATAAATTGGGTAAGAAATGAAAAAAATATAAAATAAGATTACTAATTATGAAATGTATAAACAAATATTTTTATATATTAGATATTTATTTGGGACTTTTTTTAAAAATTGCAAATAATTCGTGTTTAATTCGCCAAGTCGCTATTTTTTCAAAACACGCGAATACTTCATGAATTAATTATTCAACTAAAAATTTGGGTATTATTCGGGATTTTTTGAAAAAATTGGAGAACTTGGTTAATTATGCTTCCATGTGCTATAGCATAGCCTTTGTGGAAAGAGAGGACAAGATAGTTTTTGAGCACTCTCCTTCGTCCTATCTCAGTAAATGTTCATGTATCTGTTTGCTCGTTCTGGAATGATGTTCCATTAGGCGAGATGGGGACGGTGAGGGGGAGGTCTTGGGTTGAACGCACACTCTACAGTCTACACCACCCATAAACCGTCAAAAGTTACTTATCATGAGTGCAAACCAAACTCAAAATTTGAGAAAAATTAACTTCTTGCATGTTTAAACCAAACGACATTTTTTCCCTCTGAATGACTTCTGCAGACTTCTTCATTCGAAGAAGCAACTCTTGAAGAAGTCTTTCTTTTGAGGGAAGTTTATTCAAATGTGGATCCTCAGTTGAGTATGAGTGCATTAGCTGAGCTTTTTCTAGTTTAGGGATGACCATTGAAATCAAGATGACCATGCTAATAAGAGATATTAATTAAATCCTTACTTCAATTTTTTTAATTAATATTCACTTGGAATGTGAATGGATGGTAGATCATGATGATCTTATTTGGGCCAAATTGAGCAAAAGTACTAGGCTACTAGCTAGGGTTGCCAATGTAGTTCTTTTTGTAGTGCATTTTTAAAATTTTTTTTTCTTGTAATCTGACAATCAAATAATATTTGAATTCAATAATTGATTATTATCCGAATTGAATAATGTAATTGGTTGAATTCGGATAATATCAGAATTTTGAATATTTTAATCGAATTTGAGTACGAATATTGTATTTAGGTATTCGTTGGATATCAAACTGAATTTGGATAGTGTAATCAAGTCTATTTCAGATATATCACTGTGTGCTTCGAATATGCCCCATTTACAGCCCTATACACAAGCATGATGGTTGTTCTCATGAAATCTGAAGAAAAAGCGAAGGAGATGGAAGGTGGAGAGGAGGGGCCAATTTTCAGAGATATCAGGCGTTATTACTGTGATTACTGTGGCATCTGCAGGTCGAAGAAATCCCTGATTACATCTCACATCCTCTCCCACCATAAGGTTCGATTTTGATCTATCCTGTTCCTTGCTTTTGAAGATTAAGGTTTATAATTGTTTATTTCTCTCCACAGGGGATAATTGATTATGCTTTTATGTAGTTATAGACCACAGATTGTTATTTGAGTTGGAACTTTGGTCCCTTTTTATGGTACTTGGGAGGATTCCCTGCTAGGATCAGAGTTTTAACTGCAAAATTGTGAAACTAGGGTTTAATATGCCTTAGAACGCTATAAGAATGGGTTTTTGGGATTTTGGTTGTATATTGGACGGATTCATCTGTGGTTAAAGGTGATAAGTAGATCTGATTTTTTTTCTTTTTTTTATGAATCTGAGATTTATTTCTTATCTCTGTGTCTGTAATTCAGGAAGAGATCGATGAGCATAGAGTAGATATCAGTGGAGAAAAAGACAAAATAAAGCCAAATACTTGTGAAGAATGTGGTGCGAGTTTTCGTAAACCAGCATATTTGAAGCAACATATGCAAAGCCATTCATTCGAGGTATTTGTTCATTATTGTCATTCATCTACTTTCCTTATCGTGTCTTTGTTTAATGATAGTGTGCATGTTTAATTATTTTTCAGCACTAATCATTCTTGGTATCATTTATCTCGAGTTTAACAACTAGTTCCCTTTAAAAACTATTGGTACAAAATACATTGATACAGTGCCTCCATATTTTGTGATTTGTCCAGTTGAGGATGGGTTAGTTGGTGGGTCTTATATGGTGTTCTTTACTATATTTGTATTTCCTGTGTAAGTTTTGATGGTTGGGTTCTATAGAAGCAAGCTGGGTTGTGCCTACGATTTCTGGTGCATTAGTTTTTAATGGAGCTTTAGGTTATAATTTGCTATTTTGATTTTGCAAGAATTTATGAATGCGGGATGTCCCTTGGGATAATAGAAAGTTATTATGATCTTTTGAGGTGTTTTATATGGAATAATATTGTACTAATCCAATTAAGATCTTTTGGCAATTGTTTAGTTGTAATCTTTTTGATTGGGTACTCTGGGGGGTAATTGTCCTAGAAGAACATGTGCCACCGTTTTCAAGACATGGTTACTCCCTCCAAATGGCTTTGGGGGTAGCATTAATATATACTGTTTCACAAGTTCTGAGTCTTGAGTCTATTCACCATTTTATTGTTTTTCCAGTATTTGCATCATTTGAAAAGTAATGATATTGCAGGGTCTAGGTTTCCTTGAATGATCAAAATATTGTGAAAATACCCATGGATGTTATAGCGTGAAGCATTGGATCCCATTCATAGAACTCCAAAATGCGAAGAGGTGGCATTCTGTACCTTGATTGGACCAGTACCAGGTAGGGGGACCTCCTGTGAAGCTCCATCAAGTGAGCCTCAATCACGCACTTTTTCATTGTTGAGGTTTGAAGTCTTGTTCGTTTGTGTATTTGGAGCTATGATTAGATATCTTCAATATCTAACTTAAAACATTGTTGTCAACATTTTCCGTCTTGATGCAGAGGCAATTCACTTGCTCTGTAGATGATTGTCATTCGAGCTACAGAAGAAAAGACCATTTGACCCGGCACCTGCTCCAGCACCAAGGGAAACTCTTCACCTGCCCCGTAGAGAACTGCAACCGGAAGTTTGCTTTTCAAGGCAACATGAAGCGGCATGTGAAGGAACTTCATGATGACGAATACTCTCCCTCCTACAATGGTGGTGAGGGTATGAAGCAGCATGTTTGCCAAGAAATTGGGTGTGGAAAGTCATTTAATTTTGCATCAAAGCTGAGGAAGCATGAGGATTCTCATGGTAAGTTTCTTTTGCTGGTTAACTTCTGGAGTTTTTGTGATTTTAAATGCTGCCATTCTTGTCTATTTTACTGAATAATGTAAATGAGCAAATACCAGTCACATCCTTTTCAAATTTAAGAATGAAAAGTACTTTTTATTGGATGTGTTATTGTTTCTTTAATTTGAACTCCACTAATTGTCTTTACTGCTGCAGTTAAGCTGGATTCAGTGGAGGCAGTCTGCTCTGAACCAGGTTGTATGAAACACTTCACCAACGTTGAATGCCTTAAGGCCCATCTTCAGTCTTGCCACCAATATATTACCTGTGACGTATGCGGGACCAAGCAGCTGAAGAAGAACATCAAGCGACACCTGCGCACACATGAAGCTGTGGATTTGTCTGAGAGAATCAAGTGCAATTTCAAGGGCTGTCTCCACACATTCTCAACTGTAAGATGCTGCTAGATTTCTTGGAGCAATATTTCTTCAATTTTTGCTTTCATTTGGTTACATATATCCAGGGGAAATAAGATTTGGGGTTTGTTGGTTTTGTGAGAAAGTCTCTATTGAACTTAGCATTCTGTATTACGGACAGTACAAGTTTGTTTCCTTGATACAATCTTTCTCTGATCCATTCGACGTGTGCAATTTCTTTTCTGTTGACACGGCCTCTAATTTGTATATATTTTTTTTGTATCTGTTTGTTCTGTTAGTTCGATTGCTTTTTTTCATTGCCTTTTGAAATGAAATCTTTAGTTGCCTGGCTAAAAATTGAGGAAGAATATTAAGTTTTTCACTGGGTTTTGCAATTATTGTGATGGCACACTTGACTTTTCGGTTCACAGAATTCGTACATAATTGTTGACAATTTCTATATTTACTTGCAGAAATCAAATCTCAACCAGCACATGAAGGCTGTACACCTTGAGTTCAGACCATTTACTTGTAGCATTCCCGAATGTGGCATGAGATTTACATACAGGCACGTGAGGGATAACCATGAGAAAACTGGATGCCATGTTTATGCCCATGTAAGTTTTGTGGCCAGATCTTCAACCCTTGTCTATCTTTCAGCCATGTACTATTTATCTATTTATTTTCATTTTCCTTACGGTGTACAAGAGAGCTAATACCTGGGGTACTATACTTGTATTGGTTTTGGTCCAGGGTGATTTTGAAGAGTCAGATGAACAGTTTCGGTCAAGGCCAAGGGGTGGGCGGAAAAGGAAGTGCCCTACTGTAGAGAGGCTGTTGCAGAAGAGGATAATTCCACCAAGTCAAACAGAGTCCATTTTGAATCAGGGACCCAACTACATATCGTGGCTACTCTCAGCGGCAGCAGACGACGAAGACCCATTGTAATGTCACCAGTTTATTGCACATGATGTTTATAGAATGTTCGTGTATGCTCTGCTTTCATTGGGTCCTGCAGTCTACAAGTAAGTCTCTTATGGCATAACCTTCTGTCTTTCAACCGACAGTGTTCGCCAAATGTGTCTTGCTCATGGAGGAGTTCCATCTCTGAATGGTTTTGTAAATTCACATCTTCGGTAGTTCTATCCTGTATATCTTTTTGCAGCCAAAATAGTTCAGGTAGGCAAAGATTGTTGTAATGGGATGAACTGATATAAATGTAATAGAGTTCTTAGGCATTTTTCTTTTATGATTATTATTAATTTTTTGTGGAAGAAAAATTGTATACAATTACAAGGTTACAAAGCTTTTGGGCTTCAAAGTCCCTGTGCATGCATCCCTGGCTAATTCCATCAAGGGAACTAGAATAGCAACAAAGTTAGCGAACCCTAATTATAGGGCAAGAGAAGTGATTGGCCTTTACCCTCTCCAATCACCCTACTTTCCATATCACATGTGCTCAAGGGTGCTAACTTGATCGTCAGAGTATCTTCGTAGGTTGGACGACCGCCAAGCAGAAGAAGAGTGTTGTAGTCAATCAGGAGCAGATGCGTGTTGTCGATGATATCAAAGGTGAAAATAGGCAGAGCCAAAATATAAACAGAGTGCATTCTCATCAAGTTTTTGAGCAGCACCATTTTAAGGGTGGGACAGATGAATAGGCACAAATATTGGAGTCAACAAACTCATAAAGAATAGAAACACAATCTAATTGTGTTTTATGGTACTTTAACCTGATTGATTGGAATCAAATTATCACAAGTTCTTTTTTAATTTAATTTTATGAATTTTCTTAGAGCAGTGATTAAGCAGACTGCAAGGTCAATTTGGTAACCCAATACAAATTTCTATGGAAATCATCAGGAGGAAACTTGATATCCATGTAGCTTTCAATACTATTTATTTTTTAAATTTATTTTTATAACTAATATTAGAAAATCAGCTAAAGACGTTGAAAAGTATCTCACTGTCACTTGCGAATTGGGTAGTCGACCATTCAGTTAGCAAGTGCAAGTACGCAAAATCTTCTTCAATCCTCACCTATGGCAGAAAACACTATCATTTGAGAAACATTCAAATAAGCAGTTAGGTAATTTTTAGTTTTATTTATTTATTTTTCTATTTTACTAATCAACAATGAGTATAGATGAGAGTGCAACGTCCCTCTCTAACTCTAGCGCACCAACCTTTGCATGACGCGTGAGAAGGCATTTAACTTGGAGTGATAGCATCCATTGCACATTTTATTGAGTGGTACACTCACACCTTCCAAGCTCGTCACATTTCCTCTTTGACATCCTTTACTATGATTAAGATATGCTCATACCTAAGGTTAAATGATCTAACCTTAGATTTTTTTAAAAATTAACCTCGGATATGATTTCACTCATTCATGTGGTTAATTATTTTAAGATATTTTTCTAAAAACTAAGGTTAGATTATTTAATATTAAGGGTGGGTGAATCTCAACCACAATTAATGAGTGTCAAAGAGTACAAGTGACGAACTAAGAAGGTTTGCACATACTGTCCATTAGAACATGCCAGATATAGGGTAGTAAACAGATGTAGATATTATCCATATCCGAATCTGTTTAGTCAGATAATTATCCGAATAGGTATTCGGCAGAGCGTATTTGGATGGTAATTTTACTATCCGTTTACGACAAATATCCGACCGATTAGATAATATATATAAATAATATATTTTAAATTTATAATACTAATATAACCTTTAAAATATATATTTTTCATATAATTAAATACATTGAGTTTTTATTTTTAATATAAATAGAGATAAAATATTAATTTTCTATTTTAAATAAAAATTTATAAATTTTTTAAATATTAATATAGGTTTTAAAATTTTTTAAAAAAAGTAATCGGATAATTCAATTACAATCCAAATTTGAATATTTTAATCGAAATAAGATACAGATATCATATTTCACTATCCACCAAATATTTATTTAGATTCGGTATTTTAATATATAATCGGATGGGATATACAACTATCTGATCCTTTTAGAACCTAACTATGCATGCATGCTATCACATTCTTAGTAGAATACCATTCCTAACCTAAAGGGGGCTGGCGAATGTGAATTTCGGGCATTTGTTAGAAGTAATCCTTACCGCGTGGGAAACGTTGCAGATAAATAAGTCCCACCGCAGGTAGACACGTGTCATGCGTAGGCTCGTTCACGATATCACATAGATTTTGAGTCTTTGTCTGATCTGAGGAGTAAACCAGAAGAAGAAAGAATCCCAGCTCTCTCACCAGCTAATCCGTTGAATCCTTTAGAACAATTTTGAAAAGGAAAAAAAAAATATATGTCAACAGCAGCTTCTTTGTGTTCGACGACTCTTCAACTCCAAATCAATGGATTTGGTGGGGCTCTTAAGCTTCGGAAACCATCTCTCTCTCCTCCCAATTCAATCACTTCAACAAGGTATTTTCTTTTTTCTTTCCTCAGATCTTTTTGGGGTGTTTGATTTGGAGGGGTTGTTGGATCTTTAATGGAAATTTAGGTGGAAAAAATTGGAAACCAGTTTTCTTTACCATGTGTTAATAAAAAGGAAATTTGGTAGATTTCTTTTGTGGGTCATGAGTTTTTTGAGTCATTAAAAGAAAACATAATAAAAACATTTGATGATGAAACCCATTAAGTATTGAAGACTGTTCAATTCTAGATATGGTTCTGGGTATAAATTATGGGTCTAGAATTGTTTGGGTGTCAACAGGTTTGTGCTTTAGAATTGTATTTTGGAAAAGAGTTATTTAAAACATGTCTTGCATATTATGAATTGGCGAATTTGCATTCTTCAAGGTTTGAGATTTCTGTGCATGATGGAAAATTCAAGGAGAATATGTAATTCAAGAGAAGAGGATGATCTTACATAAGGAACTGTATTCTGGGTAACCATGAATTGGGTTCCTGAAATTGTACCTTCCACATTTGTGATTATGCCAAACTGAGTTGTTAAGTTATCGACCAGACATGGTTTTGAATACTATCTAAATCACTCGGTGTTATTGTTTTTTGACTCTTATTGTCTTGAATTTTCAGTTAACTCATTGGATGACACTTACTCACATTATGAGGTGTGCTACTTATTACCAAAAAAATCCAGTTTAAATACAAAGTAGAGCTCTGCTTCACAGTGGAAAAGTAGAGATCCCCTTTTTAGTTTTATCTATGGTGGTGGTGTTGGAACTAATAGAATGCGGAATTATAAACCAACTTTCTTACCTGTGGAGAAAATCCTTGGTGGAAGGGATCAATAGAACCGATCTGATGGACAAGTAAACCAACACACACACAAAAAAAAAACAGTAAAGATAACACAAGAGAATTTAAGTGGTTCGTCAAATAACCTGCCCACGTCCACGGGCTAAGATCTGATTACTTCTTCCCTTTTCGAGAAACCTTAAGAAACCTGTACAAGAACACTCTCTCCTCTCATATTAATTCCCAACCCAAGCCCAGAGACCTTGTACACCCTTCTTAAGTCACATTCTCAAAGAACCTGAAGAAGAAATTCTATCTCCTTTCCTCAAGCCTTTCTCTAACCTTTCTCCAAGACCTAGAGTGCTTAATCATGTTCTATTACTTTCCACCCTGTTCTACACAGAAACCCTATACATTTAATCACATATATAAGCTAAAATTAGAGTCCTAGAAAGTCCTAGATTTGCACAACATGCCAAATCTGGACTAAACAGCATGTTCCGTGATTTCCGGTTGACCGACTTGGCGACTGGATTGTGACCAGGTGAAATCTTTTTGAGCCTGGTTGACCGATTTGCAACCCGGTCGATCGACTTTCCTAGGCAGTCCTCATTCCACTCTCCTCCGCAAGTTTGAGCCACACCTCAACAAACTGCACCTTGGCGAAAACTTTGAGCCACGCCACAACATCCTCCACCTTTGACCGAATGCCATGACCAAAAATCGAGAGAATCGACTTGCTGATCGCTGAGAAAATCTCCAAGATAGAACACAGCATCACCCATGTCCGGGTTACACCTTCATCTTGAACTAGAATCTCTCTCATGATTTTGTAACCCTGTTTTCAAATATTTCAAAGAATAATTTTGCTTTAAAACCCACTTGTTACACACACCCTCGAATCACACCGGAACACCATCCACCTGATTCGATAAAATATGGCCAAATACACATGTGTAGCCTGAAAACCGTCCTCCCATCTAGAAGAACCCCAGACGAGGACAGAGACTTGTCCTCTTTGCTAAAGGCACCTCACCATCTCCATTCTTTCGAAAACTCACTAGCATATCCGTTTCTACACCGATTGCGAAACAGACCCTAAGTAAGTTTCTTACCCTCTGCACAACATTCGGTTTTCGATTTCCTACAGACCCCGGAGAAGCTCTGCCTAAACTGTATTCCCATCTAGGAGATACAAATTGTCACACTTCTTTCCCTTCATCAAAACCAAAAATCTCTGCTTAATTTTTAGAACGCCACCTCCAGCTGTGTAGCTACAGCCTTTGGAGTCCAATTGACCTAGAGAAATTAGATTCTTTTGCAACTTAGGGACATAAGCTACACCTCCCAAAGTTCAAACCACTCCGTCAAACATCCTTATCTTTACTGTTCCAAACCCCGTGATTTCATACTTGGATTCATCACCTAGGGACACTTCTCCTGCCCTTTTCTAGAAAGTATCAAAGAGAAACATATTTGAGCAGATATGAAACGTAGCCCTCAAATCAAATAACCACTCACTAGTAGAATTTTCCACACCTTTGGAGACTGTGAGAGCATCTCCAATGTATTCACCTTCGTACTGTGCTATTGCTGCAAAAAAATCCCCTCTAGAAGAACCATTCTTCCCATCAACACGTAGCAGACACTCCCTTTTGAAGTGCCCTAATTCCTTGCAATGAGCCAATGATAGCACTGAATACTCATTTTCCTTTGGATTTGGATCTTGCCATGCCTTTTCCAGATCATCTCTCTAAGTCTCTTCCTCTTCCCCGAGCAACAAAGCATGATTATGATTCCCATCATGATTTGATTTTCGCTTATTCACATTAGAGAGTAGCGCCACCATGACCTCCTCCAACTGCAATGTAAATCTCGTTAAACACATTCATGTGTTCCATGAGATCTGCACCCTCGTCCATCCTCAAAGCATGTAAATGCCTCTTTACATATAACCTGTTGGTCAGGTTCTTTCCGATGTAGAGCTTTTCCAACTTCTTCCAGAGTTCTGGTGCTGATTCCTCATCTATAATGCTGTACATCACGTTATCTGCAAGACAAAGGTGTATTGTGCGGTTTTTGCCTCAATGTCTATCCAATTTGCTTCAGACATCTTTTCTGGCTTACAAGATTCCCCCTTCAACGCCCTTGCCAGGCCCTGTTGAACTAGGATGTCTTTCACCCTCCTTTGCCATAGATTGAAGCTCCTTTTTCAGTCAAACTTCTCTATTAAAAAATTGCCCTATCCCTGGAGCTATGATACCACTTGTTGGGGAGTGATAGAATCGATTTGATGGAAAGTAAACAAGCACACACACAAAGAAAAAACAGTAAAGAGAACACAAGAGAATTTATGTGGTTCGACAAATAACCTGCCTACGTCCACGATCCAAGATCCGATTACTTCGTCCCTTTCCAAGAAACCTTGAGAAACCAGTATAAGAACACTCTCCTCTCATAACCCAAGCCCAGAGACCCTTGTACACTCCTCTTAAGTCACCTTCTCAAAGAACCCGAAGAAGAATCTCTATCTCCTTCCCTCAAACCTTTCTCTAAGACCTAGAGTGCTTAATCATGTTCTATACCTCCACTCTGTTCCACACAGAAACCCTTAGAACTATAATCATATATATATATAAGCCTAAATTAGAGTTTTAGACAATTAGAAAGTCCTAGATTTGGGCAACATGCTAAATTTGGACTAAATAGCCTATTCCGCGATAACCGGTTGACCAACCCTTGGGTTCAGTCGATTAACTTGGCTACTAGATTGCGAACTAGTTAAATCTGTTTGATCTTGGTCGACCGGTTTGCACCGACTTCTCCAGTCAGTCCCCATTCCACTTTCCTCCCCAAGTTGGTGCCACACCTCAACAGGTGGTAATCTTGAAATTATGGAGAAAAGGACTTTTGCAAAATTGCCCGTCTTTCTCCATAATTACAGAAGTGCCATGACTTTTACACTAAGAAGGGTAGATCCACTTTTCCGCCGTGAAGAAGAGCTCCACCTCAAAATTACATTAAAAAAAAGTGCACTACTTTGAGAATTAAGTATCCGTTTTATTCTATTTGAATCATGTTGGTCCTAGTGTCCTATGGAAATATGGCAAACCACATACTATCTCTTTGAGCAATTTAAACTTAATTGTGTTTCGATGCTCTAATTCTTTAAAAATTATGTCTTCATGGATTTGATGTATGGAAAGTCATTGTGTTTGGTTCGTGGTTTTTGTATCTGCTCGGTATTTTCTTGAATATGTTACAAAAAAGTCTCCCTAATAGAGAGAATTGAAGGTTGCATTGAGCAAACATGTGCACAGGTAATTGTTACATATGTGTTTATTAATTATTAGATGTACTTTCATTGGTCCAGAAGATCATGTAGTTCAGAGTCCAGTTCTGACAAAGTTATGTTAATTTTCTCTGTTTGAAATCCAGGAGGAGATTCCAAACTGCGGTGAAGGCAACAGCTCGCGTTGATAAGTTCTCAAAAAGCGATATTATTGTTTCTCCATCTATTCTCTCTGCTAATTTTTCAAAGTTGGGCGAGCAGGTTTCCTACTGAACTGTGTTATAAGTTGTAAGAAGTGCTAGTCTTAAATATTTCTGGTATAGTATCAAGGGGAACGATCTAATTGCTGGAACTCCCAATGAAGATTAGGTTCAGTGCAAAACTTTGTTACCATTTTTATGCAGTTCATATATTTATATTGTTGCTTGAGAAATTGCAAACTTCCACAGAAAATTCTTCAAAGAAATTGTTTTAAACTTTAGACCACTCAACAAAATTTGAATAAGATCGGTTGTCACACATACCTAAATTAACTACTCTTCTCACATTTTTTCTTATATATATTCAAAAGTGTTGCCTATCCCAAGTATTTGGAATAAGGCTTGATGAGGATTTAGTGTTGCCAATCCCAAGTATTTGGAATAAGGCTTGATGATGATATTTGGATATCCTGTTTTGGTTAATAAGGTGCTAATATCACTTAGATCTGGATAGTTTCCCTATAGTTAAAAACATGATTAAAAGCTTTAAGACGGGGATATAGATTTTCCATGGGTAATAGATTTTTGTTCATATTTTATCTAGGTAAAAGCTGTGGAGTTGGCAGGATGTGACTGGATTCATGTCGATGTAATGGATGGCCGCTTTGTGCCCAATATTACAATTGGACCTCTTGTGGTCGATGCCTTGCGCCCAGTGACAGATCTTCCATTGGATGTACATTTGGTAAAATTTTGTTACGTGGCTTGCTTTTGTCGTGGGTATGTATACCAGAAGAGAATGTTTGCTAATGTAAAAGCCAAACTTGTAGATGATTGTGGAGCCCGATCAGCGAGTACCAGATTTTATCAAGGCTGGGGCAGACATTGTCAGTGTTCACTGCGAGCAATCATCTACCATCCATTTGCATCGGACAGTTAATCAAGTAATTTTTTTCCCCTAAAGCTCATTATTTAATGGATTCTGTTGTAACTCAGATTGATTTCATTTGCAGAGATCAGATTTAAGTTCATATTTTTTGCTTTCTCCTTTCAATACAGAAAGTATGTGTTTTTTGTCCTTCAGACTATACTGTTGCATATGGCCTACTTGTGATTTGATCTGGACTCATTTGATCAGTGGGCCACCTCTTGGATGGAATCAAAGCATTAAAAGCTGGAAAATCAAAGAATTCCTAACCAGTTCAATGCGTTGACTTTTTTCAAACTGTTAACCCACTCTTTATTTTTTCGAATCCAAATGAACAGATGATATAGCCTAACTTACATGATCTTTCTGTTAAGCCTATTCAAGGTAATCCACCAATCGATTGGTCATGATTGAATTTTGTGGTTGGCCAATACGCAAAACGTTTTCAAAGAAATAAAACTTTGGTGGTCTTCATAGACACCAAATTCCAGGCCTTTTGATTGATGTGATCAGGGGAAATGGAATGAATCACATAATAAGGTTGTTCTAACCGTTGAATCAAGATTCCTATGCCATTTAGTACCCATGTTCCGGACAACTGTTGAATGAAAATTCGTATGCCATTTAGTACACCCGTTCATTTAATTGCAAACAGAGAATGTTCATGTTTGCATTTGCTATTTTGTTGTACCCTGCACAATGCTTATGGTACTTTACGAGTGTCTGCAGCTTGAAATGCAGTCATGGGCCCTTTCCTAGTGAAAGACCAATCAAAACAAGATGGGTGTCATAATGGGTTCCACGAAATGCAGATTGCTTGTCAAAGAAAGTTATATGGGTTCCACAAAGGAAGGTATATAGGACATCAATAGAAGAAACTTTTGGTTATCACATGATTTTGGGCTGCTTTTAAAGAAACTAATGGCAACTAAGAAAATGTTTGACTGTGGCTCATGCCCGTAGGGGGTTTGTATGTTTGCAGCATGTGTCATTTTGGTTACTGACTGACAGTCTTGGAGGTGTTCCTCATTGTTGTTGGATTTGAGGTGGACTAATGTTTATTTACCATTCAAATCCCATAATTAAAGTCAAACTACATATAAGAGGATTCAACATATGAATTTGATTCCATAAAAGTGCAATTATTTTATTGATGAAACATAGTTGCCGGTATTGACTTCTTTCTAGTGCTTTCTTGGGATCTATTTGTAGTCCAAAGAATGCTATTTAACTAAATTTTGATGTGCAATATAGATGATTTGCATGTATTCCTCAAATGTCAAAAAAAAAGTTGAGATTTTCCATCTCATTGATCTTCTCTCAGAATTTACTATCTGATTTGATGTTCAGGAGATCTATGTAAATATTGAATGGTACAGACAAACTACAAGGTATGAGGATACTTGGGTCAGAGACTCCATCTCTGTCCTTCCAAACCACACAACCTAAGTTGAGTTAGCACGCAATATGATGTCTGGATGGTCAGAGGTCAGTTTAACTATTTAGACATGCTGATTCTGTTAGCCTTCAAAGTTATTTTGCACCCTCAAATTCTTCAAAAATAAGTGCAGGATGCTTGAAAGGCATAGTTTGGTGTTGAATAAATGGCGAAGATAACTTATGTGCGAATCTTATGTGGAGACACTTTTGACTTGCTTACAGACCTCTGTCTCAGCTGTGATCTGCTTTGCTTGTTTTAGTGTGTTATATCCTATGTGGAGACTTCTCTTATTTTCTTTCCTTCTGTTTTTATATTTTTTCTTTCTAGTAGTTATTACTTATTAGTTCCTCTAACTGCCTAATTTTCATCCCAAAATAGGTGGGATAAGGAAGATGATGATGACTGCGTGCGTAATATCTGTTTCTTGTGATTCAGATTAAAAGTCTAGGAGCTAAAGCTGGAGTTGTCCTAAACCCTGGTACCCCACTAACTGCCATAGAATATGTGCTTGATGGTAAGACTTTTTTTCGCAGCACAAACCTTCAAGTGCCTTCACGGATTTGAATTGAAGCTCCCAGTTTGTTTCTTTTAATAGAATTCTTTTTTTTTATTGCAGCACTATTATAATTTCTTTAAAATTCATGAATGAACTTTTCTGATTAAAAAGTCTATACATGGTTTAGCACTGTCCTGTGCTTATTTTGTGCTGACTGAATTTTCCCAGAAAGGGAGACAAATGCACAAAATAAAATAAAAGAAAAAAAGAATAACAAAGGCATGAGTTGCTTGGTTCAGCTGGGGTGCTTGTTCAGGGTGAAGACTTGAGTACTTTAGGCACTAGGGGGGGTACATTGCTTGCTCAGAGTGAAGACTCGAGGAGTTGAGATACTAGGGAAGCAAAAGTAAATAGATGAGATGTGTTGCAAGCTTGAGTGGGAACACTGAAGCAAATAAATAATTAAATAAAGTGTAATAGTTTCAACTATATCTTTTGAAGTTGAAAATAAGAAAGATAAATCAGGTATACCTTAGGAAAACTTAAAGAAATCAAATACGTATTGGTTTCGGATGATAAATTTTTTTTTTTTTTGAAAAAATAAAAATAAATTGGAAAAAAAGAAATGAGGCATTAGGAAGCCAAGACCAAGTAGAATTGTATAAATGTAGAGTAGAAAGTAACCGAGAGAAATATGAAAGAGGTAAGTATTTTGGGTTATTAAGTAACCTATATAAGAAGATAGCGTCGAACGAGATGCTAGAGAAACCGGTACTATCGGTTTCGGCGATTTTTTATTACTATGGTAGAAACTGATGAGAACAGAAAGTTGAAAGTCAATAGGAGAATGTGAGTGTAAGAAAGATGACTGGTATTTAGATTCAAATAGAAGAACATATCAATGAAAGAATAACATTTAATTTGGTAAATTAGTACCACAGGAGGGTGTGCGGGACTGGCGAAATAAGGTAATCTAGTACTCAATTTTCTAGTAGAGATATTAACCTGACCTTGGCTTAGGGTCATCCAACTCGTATTTATAGAGACGAAAATCCTGTCAAATTATCTAAGTTCTTCATAGTTCTTATTTGTAAAATGATGTTGTCACTGGGTACATTTGAAGTTCATTTAGCCAACACTGATGGAACTGACCAGATAATCTTCTTTGAATGTGAACAGTGGTTGATCTGGTCTTGATTATGTCAGTAAACCCTGGATTTGGTGGACAGAGCTTTATTGAAAGCCAAGTAAAGAAAATCTCGGACTTGAGAAAAATGTGTGCTGAGAAGGTGTGGAGTCATCCTTGTTATGGTTATTAGTACAATCTGTGTGTGAACTTGAAGACATGATAGCATTTTTGACTTCTTTTCCATGCAGGGCGTGAACCCATGGATCGAAGTGGATGGTGGAGTTGGTCCAGCAAATGCATATAAGGTGCCAATTCAAAATCCCGTGGTTTTTCATTTACAGAGAAAATGACCATTGATATGATGGAATGGTGGAACAAGATTCATGTAGCCAACCTCAAAATAATTGGGAGGAGGCTCAGCGGGTCTAACTTCTTTTGTACCATCTCTGACATAGGCATTCGTATATCGGAGCCAGGATTTTCTTGTACGGGGGGCAAGAAATGGTTGATTGATAATGTTAAAAATTATTGATGAGTTTGTAAAGAATGATTAGCCGGGTACAAAATATTCTTGCTCTGTGGGGGTCCGGGGGCATAGGCCCCAATTTTTTTTTTCTGGGGGCCAAGTTCGTGGGTCATCTCATCTGTTTGTGTCTGCTTGTAAAGATTTTATTTATTTAAGATAGGGGGCAGCTGCCCCCCTTTCCATGTTTATGCGCTCTTAAATTAAATATTATAGTATAAATTTTAGTTCTTTGTTTTTTGCCAGAGTTCAAGGGGGCAACTGCCCCCATATCTATGCCCTATTAAATTAAATAATATAGTTATATATTTAGTTCTTTTCCTCTCAAAAGTTCCGCGGGGGGGACTAGAGCCCTCCCTCGGCACCACGTGGCTCCACCCCCCTGTTTGTATGTATATATACATACATCATGGCTTCATATGTTCTGAGATATGATTTACGACGACTCGTTTGTAGAATTAATGAATGCTGGCAGGTTATTGAGGCTGGAGCCAACGCTTTGGTTGCTGGTTCTGCCGTCTTTGGAGCTAAAGATTATGCTGAAGGTATGAACCTGCTGTTCCTTTTCAAGTGTTGCAAGAGAATTTCATTTTTATTATGCTGTTTGCTCACAGTTTTTGTATCTGCTGCATGCATACATACGCATCCCTGGAAGTGTTTTGACATCTAAAATAATTGTCTCACAGCTATAAAAGGAATCAAGACTAGCCAAAGGCCTGTAGCAGTTGCAGTATGAAGTTGAACTGCTCCGAAACACCAAATTCTGGTCAATACGTAATGCTGTATTCTTCACTGATAGGTACGTTTCCTTGTTAGTGTATCAATCATTTCATTAAATTTGTTTTAAGAATAACTTTCAATTTTAAATTCATTGCAGCAGTATTATGAATGCTGGCTAGAGTAATATATATATATATATGAATTGGTGTTACGAACTTACACTTAGATGTCTCACACTTATAGAATAATGTCATGAATCCAATTTTTTTAGTTTACAATTCAGAAAGATCTGCTGCATGGAGTACATGTCTGTATTGGACGAACACCAAAATGCTTCTTTAAGGCAGTTTCTACGCATGTATCACAAGTATTTGTCAAATAACAAATAAAAGCTACTTTGCAAAATTAAGAGAATGAGATCTAAATAATTTGAAATTACTTTATTAGGAATAGAAAAAATATGATCTCAAATGTATAAAAATCACAAAAGTTGGAAAAAGGACACAACTGGTTTGCAGTAAACATCACACCTACATTTTTCTACACTTCTAAGATTTATATTTTCTTGAAGTTATAACTGGAAACAAAAAGCCAGGAGCTTCCATTCTTAATTTGAATGATTACACCAGATCTAATTAGACGTTAAACAAATATTAGTACTCCAATAGAGGGATAACACCATTCTAGTGAATAGAAGCATACCTTTGGTTTCATTTCAATACTTTATTCTAGCTGATGCGAGCATGGTTCTCTTCATGTTTGCAGGTAACACACAACTGGATAGAACGGTGTAGTGGTAGCTTCAAGTTGGTAGATTGTACTGTTACTTCCTGCTTGGCTTCTGTGGTCTACAAGAAAATGAAAATAATAATAATTATAAAAATGTAATTGAAAATAATAATAAATAGAAAAAAATCTATTGTAAGCGCAAGTCATCATGGCACTGAGTTAGTGCAGCGTATCTTGATTGAAAATAATTTTTGAGCCTTTTCTGTTGAATCGTTATTCTCGTTAATGTCGAAATTATGTTAGGGAGGTTTATAACATTGTTCCCAAAATATGTCAGTTTCTCCAATACTTTTCTTTTGTTCTTTATTTTGGCACCTATTTGCTCATTTTATAATTGAAGCAGGGGTTTGGTCCTGTAGGAACTAAAAATATACCGTGATAACACCTCGGCTGCTTGATCGAATGGTAGGGTATGAAAGAGAGGTCTTGGGATCCATTCCCACCTGGGGTGATGACTCGCTAGAGCTCTCTTCACTTCTTTCCACTAACTAATGCTACTGCTCGCAGGTAAAATGAAATGATGTCCCAGCAAAAAAAGAAGAAGCAGTTGTGACCAAGAAGAGAGGGGCGGTGACACATCAGGTCAAGCGGGTTGGAGTTTCGCAGAACCTGACCTGAGTCTAATCTGAAGCTACTTCCTAGGATGGCACAAGTCATGGCAACCAACATGGCGTGGTAACAAGTTAGTTTTGCACAGTGGGCCTGGGCCTGGGCCTGGTTTCACTTATAAAGGCCCAACCCCTAAGGCCTGAACTCACTGGGCCAAATCTCTACCCTCAAGGTCTGAGGCCAGACCAGGGCCTAAAAGAATATCACACTATCACAGTTTTTCTTAAGTCGTAGGATTTTTCTTTTTCTTTGATCGGTGACGGAGTAAAAATATTTTCTTAAATTAAAATAATATAATAATGTCACAGATTCGTTTATAATATCATTACATATAATAGACATCTTAAATCCTTAAGCCCATAGAATATGTTGTGAGATGTATACACTGGTGTATGATCATCGAGCTCATGATTTCACTCTATCAAATATATATATATATATATCAATGTTTTAAAATACGAAGGCGTGCATTGGGAAGATATGTGAGGTATAAGCCTCGATGCGTGAGGCTTAAGCCTCGAGACGTGAAGCTTAAGCCTGATAAGAAAGCAGTCATTGTCTCATTTTAACAAATAAATGAATAATAAACATGAATATTGCAAAAAAATTCAAAAAAAAAAATTAAGTAAATGTAACATATACATATATATATGTGTGTGCACACGTGTGCGCGTCTACAGGGTCATGTCTAATACTATATAAATTATTCAATCATATAAAAAAAAAAATTTAAGAGGTAAGAAAAGCTAAAATCTAGATTAACTTTTTAGTTCATATACATAATGAAAGATAGGTCATGTTTAATCTTGTAGTTAAGCTTGGATTTCAACAAACAATTCTAAAGTAGTTTACCAGCAACATATGTTAGACAATGACTCAAAATTTTTGTGGTGTCAATTATGAAAATTAAATGAAATATGCTCAACAAGGTTTTAAAAAAAATCTAAATATGTTAGAAATAATACATTATCATTAATTTAAACTAATAACAAAAGAAAAAAATTATTGTTTTTTTATCGATTAAAGAAATTATGACGCACACGTCTTAAAATTTAATATTCAAGTCTTAGTTATGTAGCTAGAACCTTATTTTTTTTTAATATTAATGTATGAGACATACATTAATTTTTTTTTTTAATGTTCACATATCGATTGTGTGGCTAGAACACTATTTTTGCTTAATTTATGAGACACAAGCCCTAAACATAAAGCAAGCCTCACAGTTTGAGGTGTTAGTCTCTTGAGATTTAATCCTCAATGCATTTTTCATTCGCCTCGCCTCGCCTCGAGGTGAGACTTGAAGTGTAAGCTTCTCACGCATTTTAAAACACTAATATATATATATAGAGAGAGAGAGAGAGAGAGAGAGAGAGAGAGATAGATGCTTTGGATGAGGTATTAGGGCTTTCAATTTGGGGTTTTGTAGGGGGGCCATGTTTTGAAAATCGAACCGGACCAACCAGTTTAATAGGTAAAACTAGGAACCGATCAATCAACTGGTCCCTAAAACTACCAAAACTGGACCCTTTTCAAAACCAGCTTAAGAACTGGGAACTGACAAAATTGACCGATTCAACCGAATAACCGGGATTAATTGATAAAGAATTGGAAGAATTGGCCAGAAAAAGGGGAAAAAAGAAAAAATAATTTTTTAATATTATAAGGACACGGTCGAACCAGGAATCGACCATCCAACCGGTTCGACTGCCGGTCCAGTTATGAAAACATTGGTAGGGGGTTTAGTGGAATTACTACCATACCCTGAATATAACCTTAGGGAATGTGAATGGGAATGGGGAAGGGGGAAGGGGGAAGGGGGAAGGGGTATGGTAGTAATTCCATAAACTCTTTTAAGGAATTATTAAGAGGGAAGTTATGGATTATAGTGTGGCTACTAACCAAACAAATAGCTCTTTCCTTCTTGCATGGGTCAGATGCTTTTTTTTTTTTGAGGGTGTCATTTCTCATTCTTCTACTTTCTAACTTAATGAAAACAGTAAAAAAAATCAAGAAGAAGCTAGGAAGATTTGGATGTATTAATGTGTCCATAAATGAAGCATTTTGGGATCGAGTCATCTAAAGCTAGGAACTTAAGTTCAGTGCACACAATACTAAATATTTACTGACTCAGCAGGTGATGCAATATGCTGCCTTTCAAATTCAGACTACAAGAAAATGAGACTACACTGTGTTGATAAGATGAGAATTTTGGATTACCATACAATATCATTCTGCAATTTGAAAGATGCTGCATCTTTCCAATTGTCTACATTCATAGAAAAATATAATCAATTAAAAATGAGAGAGAGAGAGAGGGAGAGAGAGAATAGAGTAAAAAAGGACGGATATAAGTGAGGTATAGCTTTCTCTCTGAAGCTGAATTTGAAGGCAAGAACGGAACCCCGTTTTGGATTTGTGGAAATCTCCACTTTTCTTCCTAACCCTTTCTTCAACCTATCATTATTGAACAAAAATAAAATAGATTTAAAGTTCATGCAAGGGCATGGTGATCAGCAAAAGAAGAGAAGATGGAGATGTATATATTTTACCTTCTTCCTCATAAGGTCAGGATTCTTATGATGTCGCCAAGGATTACTTGGAGTTGTCCTCCAAAAAAATAATCAAGAGAAAGGGATACTATAGGGATTAACGTCCACTGAGGCAACTTATCTTAGATTAAGACATGATTGAGTGAATCTTCTTGTTTTCCCTGACATGTATCGTTACTTGAAACTGTTCCATTGATGAAAAATAGTATGGCAAAGAAGATGAAAATGAGTTTTTATTCAAGAATAACTAATCAACAGAGATGAAGACTACATCACTGATATATGGATTCAAATACTGTAGTATGATAAAATTATGAGAATGGAAACAATTCCCACACTTGGCAACTATAATTTAATTATAGTACAGTTGTATTCAAAGAGAAAGAGTTAATGTAGTCCAAACCATAAAAAGTTCCTAATCAATTAGAACTTGAAATACTTTCCACACTTATCCCAAGAGTAAATTGCAGAACCTTTCAATAACTAAAACAACAATATCCCTATAACAAGTGTAATACGAAATGCAATGCAAGATGACATAAATGGATAATAAGCAAAAGCACCAAAATGAAGGAGAGTGGTGGCAAACATTTGCCTAGATGAGTAATTGAGATGATTTTTACCATCTAAAATATTGCATCTTTCTTGGATAATCGAAAAGAAGAATATCATGAAAAGGTTCCAAACAAGTTCAAAAAACAGATGGTTACAATCATTTAACCAATTCGAATTATGGAATGAAATATTTAGCCATACCAATCAAGCAAATCGATATATATATAATTATAAGGCAGCACTATGGATTTGCTTAATGCACCTACAATGTCATGATCACATTGGTTTACCCTTTATTCTTTGGTAGTTCAACGGACGGTTGCTCCTCCAACATAGAAAATGTATAATTATGGAAACTTGTCAGCCAAGTACACTTGTTGAAGTGTGTTATTATTGAAGGATTCATTAGATGAAGCATATACAATAATTATAAGCAGCACCGTGCATATGTAATATAACTTTACACCAGTTATTTTATCAAGATGATCAACATAAACCAAATGGATCATTTGAAGTCATAATATGTAGATAAAAATGCAAATTAATCTTCAGCAATCTCATTTTCAGAGTAGTTTTGATAATAATTGACAAATATTTCAAGATGCTTAGTTACTTTAATTTTTGAGTTGATGTAACATTGAGCCTCGGTCTTGAGGTACTTTTCCATGAATGTTGGAAGTTGAAGTGACAAAGGAAAAGTGAGAGAAAAGAAACAAATATTATACTTACAACAATCTATCAACATTATAAATAAAAATTAATAAATATAACATATAAAACCTATAAAAATGCAATAGTTTGAAGCTGATTTATTGTAGAAGAAACTATATTATGTAAAGATGTTTGTTTGAAAACAAAGGCAGACAAGTACACGGGGAGCGAATTACAAGTGTAACTGTACACTGGTCTGCATATTTACAGATTGTTACTTGGTACTATAGAAAGAGTACTTACATAGTGTTAACTGTTTATCCTACAAACACTTACTACAAAAAGAGTATTTACATAGTATTAACCGTCTATGACACATGATATTTTCAAGTGTCGGTGGGATTATCATTGACTGATATAATGTTATTATTGTGTTTTACAACATCTCCTTGCATGTATTGATGTGATTTTCGTTGAAAGATGAACTCTTTTTTGTTACATTCGTCCATATAACGTTAAATTTCGCCAGTATGTTGTTATATTAGCATAATAGTTAGAATTAGTTCTTGTCATACTAGTTGAATGAAAAAAAATGAATTAAGTAATAAGTGTACCTCATTTGAAAAATGCATCAGTTGTATTGATGTACAAGACATGAATTTTTTAGCAGCTTATCTAAATGTTGTTGTTATGGTATTGATAGGGTTGAAGAGATTAACTTTAATAATGGACCTAAAATTGAGGAGAAAATTTTTAAATATTGGACTTAGTTAGTAGAGATAAATACATGAAAATTAATCTTCAGCAATCCCGTCTAGATGTCCTTGTTTGCATGATGATCTTAGAAGTTTCGAGATTTGAGGGAAATACTTAGAAGCATACATCGGAAGTTCTGAACGATCACTGTCATTGCCTTGTACAACTAAATGATCAACAACTAGGCTAGGTCGATGACCCTATTCCAAGGGCTCATTATCAGAATCCAAGCAAAGAGTGCATAAAGATACTATCCAGGACACCCAATTTTACACTATTTTCCTTTATTGCATTAGATCAACAAATATCAATGCCTTCCAAAGTGCAACATAGTTGGTTCTAGTAAGAAAATCAAGGTCCTTGTACAAAACATGGTTAAACAGTATCAACTATGGTTTTCTCTTGCCTAAAATGCTTTTATTTCCAAAAGGCAAAAGGCGAACCAGCATGTTAGCAGCATGTGGGTCATACTACACAAACCCGTGTTTAAAAATCATTTATGCAAAAACTTGGCTGACTAATTTTGCAAATTCATTGGGTTGAATTCCGAGTCTTTGAATTGTCTTCACATCATTTACTTGTGCATCATACATAAATTCCATGGTCAACAGTTTAGAGGTAATCAAATTCCAATATAATATCTGAGAGAATTGCGGATGAAGCGAAGAGGAAAAGTTGTGCAGAACCTCAAGGCCATTAATGGATCATCAGAGGTTGCAATAGTCGCCGCCACAGCTCCGCCACAGATGGCAGTGGCCACCACCACTAGTTTTGCTCGAGTGCACCACAAAGATCGCATGGCTAGGAAGAAGAGATCAATATCTTTTAGGAAGAAGAGTTTTAATAGAAGCTTGTGAGAGAGAAAGAGGCGAATGAGAGAAGTTGGTGGGCAGAGAGAAAAATTAAGAATGGAAGAACTAGAACACTTTAGGAGTTTTAAATTTGTTTGTAATTTAAAAGAAGATTCATGAATACTCTCTTGGGAGAGACAAATTGAAGATGAAAAGACTCTTTATAAGAGATAATTCTATGGAGATGAAAAGACACTTTAAAGAGACTAATATCAATGAAGTGAGAGCGGTCTCATTAGGATTTGAAGTGGAGAGAGATGGAGGAAGGCTTAGTTGGGGAGAGAAATCAGTGGGGAGTGTTGCAGATAATGGTTGTAATAGCCATTAATTTGAAGATGGCCGTTGTAGAGAAATTTCCTATAAACCCTTGGCCGGATCTATTGTAACGTATGAACGATTTAAAGCATACTCAAGCAAAGCAATTGGCTAGCAAGGATCCGTATGCAAGTCCGAGACATACAACCCGTCTACATTGTTTTGGATAAGGTGTTATACACATACACCATTATTGTGCATTACGGTATATTTTCTATAATATCGGGTTTGTTATTAACCCGATTTTAGATCCGTCAGAATCAGCAAATTCGTGGGGACATGAGCAACGCAGTACAAATATATTCACATAATTACAGCCACTGAAACAGAAGTCATACGAGTATTTAATTCGAACGGTTAGTGGTATCTATCCCTACATCCATAAGGCTTTAATTTTCTTTCATTTTATAGTCTTAGCATAAGGAATAGAAAATGAATTCAAAAAACATTTTATCTGATCTTGCTAAGAATGAGCCTCTAAATGGAAATAACTTTGGTTTATGAAAAGAAAATTTTCTTTCATTTTACATGTTGATAAGATTAAGTATGTGCTTACCACTGAATCAATTGCGAAATTAGCTGATAAAGCTTCAGCAAAAGAAAAATTGAGTATGTGAAATGATTGGACTCATGATTGTAGACCTTATGACTAGATATGAGGTTCATGGAAACGCAAAAATATAATATGAAAAATTAGTGGAAAAGTATGAATTTCTTTCTAGAACTCAAACCATGCAATTGCTAGAGAAGTATACTACTCACAAAATGGCAGAAGTTTCACCTATTATTGAGCCCATCTCAAAAATGACTGCTATGGCTAGGGAACTGATCATTGCTGGAAGACCACAAGATGAGGAGTATCAAATTATTTACTTATTAAGAAGTTTACCTCAATCTTAGGAAACAGTTTCTCAAACTCTTGGCCTTCAGAGTCATTTGAATTTGAGAGAAATTGAAACAGAACTCATATCTGAGGGATAATGACAATCTGTCTGACGATCTTCAATGACCATGATCTCTCAAGTAAAACCTACGGGAGAATCATGTCATGGTAAGGCAAAGTTTTAGATGAGGTATTTTAAAGTCAGAGGAAAGGGAAAGTTTAAATATCAAAAGAAAAACCAACATGGACTTGGAAAAGGAGTAAAATGTTACTCTTATGGAAAGTTTGGACATTTTCAAGCCAACTGCCCCACAAAATCCAAGGCAAAAAGTCCTACTCCAAAGAACTTTGGTCAAGGACGTCAAGATCAAAAGAGTGGTGATTATGTTTGTGTATGCATTGAGTTGATGATAGTTGATACTGATGCATACAATTGGTGGATTGACTTTGGATCATCACACCACATCTCCAGGACCAAGACCGGATTCGAAGAATTTCGTGAACTAAGAGCCGGAGATATGTGTGTATACATGGGTAACAATACCTATGTTGATGTCTTGAGCATTGGTCAATTTTGTATCCCTCTGGCATCTAGAAAGTCCTTATATCTTTCAGAGACTTTATATGTACCTAACATGAGAAAAATGTTATTAATGTTAGCAAGTTAGCTAGTAATTATTTCGAAATAAGGTTGAAATTAGGCATTGTAACAATTGGACGGCATTGAAGGATACTAGCTACTAGAACCATGAGTAATGATTTGTACTTGCTTGATAAACCAAATCTTCTTCTTCTTATGTTTACTTGAGTTCTGATTATGGTAATATGACACTTAAGATTAGGACATATAAATAAAAATAGAATGGGTAGATAATTAGTTAAAGAAAAACTAATACCTAAAATAGATAAAGTAGATTATCCTGCTTGTGAACCTTGTATTAGTGGAAAAATGGTAAAGAAACATTTTCCTAAGGCATCCAAATGTAAAAAATTATTAAACATAATTCATTCAGACATATGCGGTCCAATGAATGTACAAACACTTAAAGGGGCACAATATTTTATAACATTTATTGATGACTACTTTCGATATGGTTTTGTTTATTTAATTAATAAAAAATCAGATGCTTTAGAATTTTTTTTGAAATATATAAAGTTGAGGTAGAAAACCAATTAGGGAGAAAAATTAAAATAATTAGCTCAAATAGAGGGGGTGAATATACATCTAACTTGTTTCAAATATTTTGTCAAGAACATGGAATTATATATGAAACATCTATCCCTTACACCCTACAACAAAACGGTGTTGCTGAAAGAATGAATAAAACTCATTTAGATATGGTCAGATCTATGATGAGTTATGCAAACATTCCTTTAAGTTTTTGGGGTGATGCATTGTTTACTGCCCAATATATATTAAACTGTGTTCCATCAAAATCTGTGGAACAAACCCCTTTAAAGCTATGGATAGGATCCAAGTCAAGACTTGATAATCTAAAAGTATGAGGTTGTTCGACTCATGTTCTAATACTTCAACATGAAAGACATAAATTACAATCTAAAACTAAAAAGAATTGTTCTTTTATTGGATATCCGGAACATTCGAAAGGATATTGTGTATATGTCCATTACACTAAAACTATTATAAAATGTAGAGATGCACATTTTGTGGAAGAACTTATAGAAAATCATAGGAATCAACCACACATTGTTGAATTCTTTCAAATCTCAAAGGAAAAAGAAATTATTGGTGATAAGACAAAAACAAATGAGAAACCAATAATAGAGGCATCAAGAATTATAGATGATAACGAGACATTAAAAATTGTAGATAATGAACTTAGAAGAAGTTCAAGAACTAAACAACTGCCAATATACTAAGTGATTATCATACTTTAATGACAGGATATAATGATTTACCAGAGACTTTTCGTTCCTACTCAGAAATAATTCACTCAGATAAGTATGAGGCATTTAAAAGCTATGAGTGAGGAAATTGATTCTATTATAAAGAACAATGTCTGGGAATCAGTTGAACTCCCAAATGACCGTAAAGTTATAGGGTGTAAGTGGGTCTTTAAGAAAAAATTTAAGGCTGATGCCACCATAGATAAATATAAAGCTCATTAAGTAGCAAAGGGATATAATAAAAAAGAATGAATTGCTTATGAAGAAACATTTTCTCCAGTAGTAAAATTCTCATCTATAAGAATAATGATGTCTATATATAGTTGCTTACTTTGCTTTAGAACTACACCAAATGGATGTACAAATTGCATTCTTAAATGGTGATTTAAAGGAAGAAATATATATGGAACAACCTAATGATTTTATAGTTAAAGGACAAGAAGATAAAGTTTATAAACTTAAAAAATCTCTTCATGGACTGAAATAGTCATCTAGACAATGGTCAATGAAATTTCATAATGCTATACCTAAATTTGGTTTTGTTGTAAATAAAATGGATGCTTGTTCATATATAAAGAATAGTAGAAGTACTTATGTATTCTTGTCATTATATGTAGATGATATTTTATCTGCTGGTGATAATTTAGAAATGATCATTGAAACCAAGAAATGGTTGATCAACTCTTATTTTGATATCAAAGATTTAGGTGAAGTCACATTTGTGTTGGGAATTAAAATCATTCGAGATAGGCAAAATCGAATGTTAACATTGTCACAAGAATCCTATTTAGAGACGGTGTTAAAAAGAATTGGTATGAAAATGTATAACCAATTGACACTCCAACATATAGAAAATTTAAATTATCTACTGAAATGTGTCTCACGAGTGAAGAGGAAAAGCTTGCTATGCAAGGAAAACCCTACGCTCAAGCGTGGGAAGCATCATGTATGCTATGCTATGCATGAGACCAGATTTAGCTTATACTGTGGGTCTTATAAATAGATTCCAAAGTAACCCTGGAATGCCTCATTAGCAAATAGTAACGAGGATCCTGTGTTATGTGAATGGAACTAAACATTTTTGCCTTTGTTATCAAGGCAACAACCTTGAGTTGCGTGAATTTACTAATGCTGATTGGGGTGGTGACCTGGACAAAAGTAAATCTACATCCAGTTACTTATTTACCATTGGAGGAGGTGTTGTGTCATAGAGTAGCAAGAAACAGACCTCTGTATCTACATCTACCATGGAAACAGAGTATATAATTTGTCATGGAGCTGCTCAAGAGGCCATTTGGTTAAACCACTTCATTGAGGAATTGAAGTTGGTAAACTCTGATGAACCTGTAAAATTATTCTCCGATAACCAAGCCGTCATTGATATTGCTAGAAATCCGAAGTTTCATGCTAAGTCAAAACATATTGAGATAAAGTATCATTATCTTAGAGATGTGGTTGAAAAATAGTAAATTGTACTCTTGAAAATCCCATCATCTGAAATGCTTGCAGATCCTCTAACTAAATCATTGTCAAAAGAAGTGTTTGATAAACACACTTTTGGAATGGGGCTTAGGTAAATTTTTTTGACAAATGACTATTAAAGCCAAGTGGGAGAATGTTGAAGATAATGATTGTAATAGCCATTAATCTGAAGATGACCATTGTAGAGAGGTTCCCAGAAACCCTTGACCAAATCTATTGTAACGTATGAAGATTTAATCGTTTTACCGTTGGATGAGAAGTAAATAACTTATCATTTGTGAATGCTTGTTTACTTTATAAAAAAGGAAACGATGATAGTGAGAAATATTATCAAATTTGAGACGATCTCACTTACCTATTAGCTACCTGATTTGGTTCAAGAAGTTCATCGCATTCTGTCGGTTTACATCCATGGATCTCTCTCTAGACGATCTGATCCTTGTTTATTTCCGTCGATATTCTTGTAGGGAGAGAAGGGGGAGTTAGAGAGGATGTTTTTTTTTGGAAGAGAAATAAGAGGAGTAAAGAGTGGGTCTCACTTAAGTGCTGATGTGACATCAAAAATGAAAAAAAGGAGAGCAAAGAGGGACGCCATGTTGACATTCCTATTTCTATTGTATATGTACTAGTAAGAAGCCCGTGCGATGGACGAAAATGTTAGTAGAAAATAAAAGGCATATGATAATATTAGAAAACCTAATAGAAGATATTTAGCAATAATATAATTCTTCGCCCGAAAAATTAGTAGGAAAAAATAATATATATATATATACCTTAGAGGAATCAAAGCCTCACATCCAACAAAAAATTGGGTGCATGGGAATGTGTGCATTCTCTGGCAACCAACTTACTTTCTTGTGTAGATGTGGGCCATGCCCGCAATCGCCAATTCCCTTGCCCTCTAGTCTATGACTTTACCTCCAACTGTTAAATGGAAAATTACATCGCCATCAATCATAAAGGTTGGGGTCTGCGGGAACCAATTTACAACCTTGCGTTACAGGATGTGGGTACAACTGCCATACCTTGTGATTGAACAACAAAATTTGGATTGTGGGCCGTCGGCCAAACATGAGCATGGGATGCACTGATATCTTAAGGACACACCTCATGCAATATATACAAATACATACATTAGTTAAAACATCTAATCTTAGTAAAAAACCGGAAGAAAATATGTCAATTCAAAGTATTTGACTTTGGAGGTCTATATGCATTACCTATATGGTGTGACTGTTGTCTCTATCAATCTATTTACAATTGGTACTACATACCATTATATAAGTGAAAGTTGCATATAATCTTAGAAGGAAAAAATAAACAGAAAAAGTGAAGGTTGCATCTAATCTTAAAAGTAAAAATAAATAGAAAAAGTGAAGGTTTCATTTAATCTTAGAAGGAAAAAATAAATAGAAATAATATTTGACAGCATGGAATTGGGAAAAAATGGAATAAAGGGAAAACACTACCATTGCAAGACACCGCCCACAATGTTCTCTTTCTTCACATTCTTTTCACAACTCAATTGGGTTGTAAATAGTAGACCCTTTTGTTTCTCGCTTGGGGATTCACCATGACATACAACGGCTTGCGCTACTTGTCAATCCTAAAATTGGGCTTCCCTTTCTTGACTGCATGTGGCCATCACCATGTCTCCAATGCAAGCAGAAGACAATCGGTTAAGGCGACCCTTGATTCCCTTCATAGAGATGACACATAGATTCTTTGCCCAGGTGTCATCAGCTCAGTTCACAATCGTCACCACCAGAAGACTAGCGACGTTTGGAACATATTTCCGGTCATTCCTCTACAACTTGGCTTCAACATTTTGGAACAGATGGGTTACCTCGCTCATGTAGCATGAAAGGGCTTAGAGAAAAAGAGACCCTTTAAAAGCTTTCTAAATTTATTGTAAATCTTTACAAAATGGAAAATTGATTGCTTAACGGCCGTTTGGATATACTTCTGTTTTTATTTTGTGTTTTTAAAATTGGAAACGACTTTTTGTTTTCAAAATTTTTAAGCAGGAAACACGTTTGTGGTGGGTGGGGTAATGATTGTGGTGGGTGGTGGTGGTACTGTGGTAGGTGGGTGGTGGTATTATTGTGGTGGGTGGGTGATGGTGTTGGTGGGTCTGTGTTTTCCATTTTTCTTTTTTGTTTTAAAAAATAGAGGTAATGGAAAATTTCTGTTACCTTGATTTTCAATTTCAAAAATTTTGTTACTAATTTTTAAAAATAGAAAGAAAGCAAAAAGATGTTTACATGTTTTGTGAAATTTTGTTCAAATGTTTGTTTTTAAAAACAGAAAACAGGAAACAGAAGTGCAACCAAACAGGCCCTTAATAAACCTTTTCAAAACGAAAAATTAATTGATTAATGAATCTTTTCAACGAAAAATTGATTGCTATGATGAAGAGCTTCTTAGGTTATAATGGTAAGGGCAGATGTAGTAAAGGGAGAGGATAATCAAGAGACTACCACAGGTCCACAATCAATACATAAGGCCGTGTGTGGGGGGTGGGGTGGGGTGGGGTGGGGTGGGAGGGAGGTTAACGAAATAGAAGGTAACGTCAAGGGGGGAGTTAGTTTTTGAGAGGACGTTAATATGTAATGGCAACTGTTACTATACCATTTTATTAAGTCATTGAAACCGTTAAAGTGGCGACCCATATGTAATGGTTTTAGTACAATACGAGTCATGTCATAGTCTTTTTTTTTTGAGGATTTTCATGTGTAGCATTCATTATGTTTTTAGGTATCTGAGATAATGTCACATATTTGCTATTACGTTTTTTCTTGCTTAATTGGCATTATCATTTACCTAATGATAGTATCAATCATTGGTTAGTTATTAGTGAATAAAAGTGACACTCTTGCATGATATCACCCATTGGTATTGATCTTATCACTACCTCATTAAAGAGGTCACACCATACCATTGGAGCAATGGGTAGTGGTGTTATTTGGCATTACATAAGTGATTGAACTTTTAACTTTCCTTGAATAAGAAGTTGATAGAAGTTCACTAGGGAAGTCTATCCAAAAGCCATACACAACTTTTTTGTTTTAAAAATTTATTCCAAAAACTTTTTTTTGAAAATTTTCGCTCTCTAACCTTTTAGAGCCCTAAAATGAAAGTTTAATTTGTTGAAAGCCATATTTTAAAGAGTTAAATATAAACTGAAGTTTTGATTCAAAAGATAACAGGACCACTCCCAAAATATGCATTGACAATAAAAATATCTACTTGATAGAAATATTTTTATTTTTTCTTAAAATTTTTAAATTATCTTTGTAATAAGGTATATTTTAGGAGCCTCCATTATCTCTTAATCTAGAGCTCCTATTTATAGTAAAACTCTTATTTAAAGCATTAATCTATATAATATAGTTGACGTGTTACCTCACACATGGCCCATGAAATATCCCATTGATCTAATGGCTAGGATCACTCTACGCATTGTGATTTATGACTCATCAAAGGATTGGGGCCGGCCTACTAAAATGTGATCCAATTATAACAACCATACGTTTATCTATGTAATTAGTTACTATAAAAAAACATTCAACATTCATCAGTTACTAAGTATCAGGAAAGTGATTAGAAACTCTCGATAGCACTTATGGAGAGCGGGCCCACCATATTTAATGCCTTGGCATCGTTGGATTCACTATCGGACGGCCCAACTCTCATAGCAGCTGCTATCAAGAATTTCTAATCACTTCCCTAACTATTAACCTACTAAGCTGATAATTTTTTTAGGTAGTGTAACAAGCATTTCAATATTTTCTTCTTATACACCAAAATAAAATTTCTTTGGAGAGTTCCTCCTTTCTATGCTCACTGTAGTCTTAACTCATTTTTTTTTTCAAACCTCACATTCAGGGTGAAATTCACGGTGACAGTGGAAAAACCCTATCATCTACGAAGACTTCACTCATTTATGGCATGACATTATGTTATTGGTAAAACATCATGACAATTATTAATTTTATTTTTCATTACACACATTTTTACAAAGCCTGCCCCAATTTATTGGTATGAGTAGCTATGATTTGGATGAAATACGTAGTTTTTTATATTTTGTAATTCATTTTATAAATTTACATATACGTTCATTAGAACCATATTATTCAAGTTTTTAATAGTGTTTAATTAGTAAATTTAAAATTTGATGTGTAGTTAAAATTATAAATAATTTTTTCTATTTTAATAAGCTCATAAAATTTAATATCTTTTATGATAATATAGTCAATATATTATAAATTAAAAAAAATATTGGTTTGGTGATTGCACTTTTTAAAATTTTAATTTTTAACTTTTAAGTTGAGGCCAGTCAGAACCGGACTGGCCCGGCCAGTCGAATCAATGGAACCGGGAACCGGATCCTTTGTCGGTTCCCAAAACCTTCAAGACCGGTACTCTTTAAGAATCGGGTAGAAATGTTCAAAATCGGCCAGAACCGGTTGAGAACCTGTCAGAGTTGGAAAAAATGAAAAAAAAAATGTTTTTTTTTCTTTAAAGTATAAAAAGTACACGGTTGAAGCTGATCGGTTGAACCGGGACCGGACACTCACCCGGTTGATGCCCGGTCCGGTTCTGACAACACTTTATACTTAATGCAACTACCGAACGGTTGCAACCAAAAAAGAAAAAAGAAAAAAGAAAAGGAACGACAAGAGGGTTCAGGGTTTAAGGAGAAAAGCATCGGCAATGTGAGGTCAAACCTCACGAAACTCTAGAACTCATCAGAAGATCAAAATGTCTTCTCCTGATTCTCAAACCCTAGAAACCGAAACCCCTGCAACCTCAAAACCTCTGTCTCCTCCTGAGCCCAAAGCCCCTGGAAATCAAACCCCAACAGAAGCCTCAAATCCTTCTACCGCCAACAAAACCCTAGAAGATCGAGAACCAGAAGTTTCAGATAAGTCGAATATACCGGGAAGCGAAGAAGACGGTGAAGGAGAAGATGATGATGAAGAAGAAGAAGAGGGTGAGTGTGGATTCTGCCTATTCATGAAGGGAGGCGGATGTAAGGACAGCTTCATTGCTTGGGAGAAATGCATCGAAGATGCAGAGAAAAACAAAGAAGACATTGTTGAGAAGTGTTTCGAGGTTACGGCATTGCTGAAGAAATGTATGGACGTCCATTCTGATTACTACGAACCCATTCTTCGGGCCGAGAAAGCAGCAGAAGAAGAGGCAGTGAAGGAATTGGAGCGAGAAGCAGCTTCAAAGGATTCGGAACTAGAAGCTGCTTCTTCAAAGGATAAGCAGGAAAGTTAAAGGCTTCTCATTTTTAATTTTTTTCCTCCCCCTTTACATTCAATTGATCGATTCTGATTCATGGATATGAGTGGCGGAAAAAGCAGGTAATTTGGGGGTTTTCGGATCTTTAGAGGTAACTAAAAGATCCCGAGCTTCTTAATTGTTGAGCTATGTTCTTTTTTGTTTTCTGTGGGAATAAATGGATGCTGATTTTGTTTCTTGATTTCATATTTAAACATTAATTTTGCAGTTGCATGGCGATATTTTTTCTGAAATCATATGTTTGATTCAATTCAGGAAATTCTATGACAATTGACAATGTGATATTAAATCTAACAGCTCAAATTGTGCCCATACTTAAATTGAAGCTCATTTGAACAAAATAGTACATCAGTTTTATATTCGTCATTTTTGATAAGATATAATATTCTATATCTTTATGATTATTAATGTATTAAGGTCAGTCTTGTGTGGCAAAAAGAGATGAAATGGGGCTACTTATCGAAATAGAGCAAGAGGGATAGAGATGAAATGGGGCTATTGGCAACTTAATTATAAATTCACAGATTTGTGTAAGTCCTGGCTTGTCTTTGGGATTGAATTACCATTATATTTATAAACTTTTGAATATAGCTATACAATAGACTGAGAGAGATTCTCTCAATCATACAATTTGTGACAGAGATTTTCTCTCAATTACAGGATACACAATTGACACATTAGGAAAGAGTATCAACCCACAATTTAGTATTGTTGGCAGTAGGAGTTGGCTTGGTTAATCAGGGAAGTCAGTTATCCTTACATCCCCCCGCAAACTGATGGGCGGACTAGATCCAAACTGATGGGCGGACTAGATCTGATCGTCAGTTTGTCACGAAGATGCTGGAAGTGAACGGTAGGAAGTCCTTTAGTAAGGCATCTGCAAGTTGATCAACACTTGGAACAAAAACAATTTGAAGGGCACCATGCACTACTCGCTCTCTAAGAAAATGAAAATCAATCTCAATATGCTTTGTCCGAGCATGTAGAACCGGATTGACAGCTAAGTATGTTGCACTTTCATTATCACAATATAGGATGGGAGGACGAGGAAGAGAAATCTGTAATTCCCAAAAAAGAAATGAGCCACTGGATTTCTGCAGCTGTATGTGCAAGTGCTCTATATTCAACTTCAGCGTTGGACCGAGATACGGTGGACTGCTTCTTGCTTGCCCACATGAGAAGATTTGGTCCAAAGTAGATGGCACATGCCAGTGGTGGATCCTTTATCATTTGGACAACCTGCCTAATCAGCATCAGAATATCCATAAAGATGTTCATCTCTAGATGGAGTGAGATGTGTGCCAAAGGGAGGAGTGGCTTTGAGGTATCGCAATATCCTTTTGACAACAACCAAATGAGTTTGTCGGGGTTTGATTCATAAATTGGCAGACCTAATTGACAACATAAGTGAGATCAGGCCGTGTGATGGTCCCATCAGGGTTTGGTGCAGTTGGCAAGCGTCCCGGGTTTGCTCCCTATGGTCGTGTGTTCAACTCCAACTCCTCGACTTACCCTAGTATCCGTAGGGAAAATTTTGAGTGGGTCGGTGTGGATATCCGAAGGGACTAGTCCTTGGCTCGAAGGCTTTGGGACACCCTTCGTCACAAAAAAAAAAGGCACCGTAAGGCCCTGACGATACTTCTGTAAGAGGTAGCATCAACCAGTGGTGATGAATCATGATGAGATAATTTGGTGCCCGTAGCAACAGGAGATGAACATGGTTTTGCCAAGAGAAAATTGGTGCGCTTCAATAGATCAAGAGCATACTTCGTTTGACTAAGTTGCATCCTAGTAGAATCGCGAAGAATCTCACTTCCCAAAAAGTAATGTAAGGGGCCCAAGTTCTTGACATCAAAGTGTGCACGGAGCTGAGAAATAATAGACGTAATAAAGTGAGAGCTAGCACTGGTGAGCAAGATGTCATCCACATAAAGAAGAAGCACAGTGAGGTCATGTTTGGCATAATGAAGAAAAATGGAGGTATCAGTGCGAGTATGAATGAAAGCCAATTCAAATAGGGTAGCACTGTACCCATCAAACTAAGTTCAGGGTGCTTGGCGAAGTCCATAAATGGATTTGCGCAAGAGGCCAATATGATTGGGAAAATTTTGATCTGTGAAGCCCAGTTGTTGCTTCATATAAACAACATCGTTGAGGACGCAATGTAAGAAGGTGTTTTTGATATCAAGTTATCGAATACTCCATCCCCGATTTAGTGCAAGCGAAAGAATCAACTGAATAGTAGGTGGTTTGACCATAGGGCTAAAAGTTTCATCAAATCAAGCCCATACTTTTGATTATAGCCTTTAGCCACAAGGCGAGCTTTGTGGCGCTCAATGGACCCATCAACTTTCCGTTTAACCTTAAAGACCCACTTGCAACCCACTATATTGGTAGCTTGAGAGGCGGGAACAAGTGACCATGTTTGTTGTTTAATAAGAGCCTTGAACTCATCAAGCATAGCGGCTCTCCAATGTGGTATTTTAGAGGTAGTAGTATACCATGTAGGTTCATCATTGGCATCATAAAGAACTGCTTGAAGGCAAGTGGGTAGTGGATGTCGGCTAGTAAGAGCTGTATAGGGGAGTTTTGATCGACACGTCCCGTCATAATGACGGGTCACCATGGGATGCGTGGAACTCGTGGTGACTGGAGGTGGAGGAGCATCCAAGAGTGAAGAGGGGTTAGGTGGAGTGGGGTTGTGTAGGTTGATGGGAGAAATTGGAGAGGGTGTTTGGGTAAGAATGTTCTACACCAATGGGACAGGTGTAGGGGTGGGTTTATTCTGATTGATGGAAGTAAGAAATGATAAGAGAAGGCCACTAGGAGAGGGTGTAGCCGTGTAGGTTCAACCGGGTTAAACCAAAGGTTAAGAGAGGTGATTGGTTGAAGGGGTCTAGTAGACAATATGCTTGTAAAGGGAAACACATCCTCATTAAACTAAACATGTCGGGAAAGATAAATTTGTCCCGTTTTCACATCAAGGCAGCAATACCCCTTCTGATGTGTGTCATATCCCAGAAAAATGCAGTGAACAAATTTTGGTGAGAGCTTGTCATCTTTTGTGGCCCCTAAAAAGGGTAAACATTGACTACCAAACGTGCGCAAAATAGCATAGTCAGGAGTACGATGAAATAATAATTCATAAGGTGACTTGTAACCTAGTGTGGGAGAAGGGAGTCTATTAATAAGGAACACAGCTGTTGAAAACACTTCCATCCAAAAGCGGCGAGGCAAGAAGGCTTGACAAAGAAGTGAAAGTCCATGTTCAACTATATGACGGTGCTTTTGCTCCGCCACCCCATTTTGTTCAGGGGTGTGTAGGCAGGTTAGGCAATGATGAATGCTGTTGTCAGAAAAAAAACAAAAAAAAAGGCAGCAAATGCATTATTACCATACTCCCTTCCACCATCTGATTAAAAGAATTTTATTTTAGATCAGTGCAGTCAAGGCGTCGCCTAGGCATTTTTGGGCCTGAACCGCCTAGGCGTCCCTCTAGGCGGGCGAAATTCACTATTTGTCGCCTAGGCGATGCCTAGGCATCTAAGCGCTAGGCGGTCCATACAATTTTTTTTTAAAAAAAAACCTATTTTAAACCTCTCTTTTCAACCGTCCTTTAAAATCCTATTTTAAAAATTCATTTAAAAACTTCTTTTAAACCATATCTTAAATGGGGTAGTGATTAACCCACCACGCATTTGACTATGTAGTCAAATGTTGTATCCACGTGTCCCTTTTTAATACCCCTTTAACTATGGTTAAGCTTAAGAAAATTAAGGTTAATATATTTTGTTTTCAAAAACTAAGGTTAGATTGCTTAACCCTAGGGGTGAATGAATCTTAACCGTAACTGATGGGTGTTAAAAAGAGGGACATGGACCAATGAGGACCGCACATTCCTTTATCGTGGAATGCAGTGGCGTTAAGTTAAACATTTCCCATTTTAAACCCTATTTTGAAACCATCATTTAAACTCTTAAACCCTATTTTAAAACCCTCTTTTAAAGTCTAAAAACACTATCTTAGATATAGGTGGTGCATTTAAACTTTAAAAGCAACATCCAAAGTCAATACTCAAAATCACCTTAAAAGTTAGAAAACTTCAAACTAATTATGTATCTATTATTTATATAATGTGTATATATTAATATTACATATAAATATATTTAATATATATAAATATAATTTAATTATTTTTATCGCCTAGGCAGCGTCTCGCCTAGCCAGGCCTAATTGCCTGAGCATCGCCTGGACGCCTTGACTACACTGTTTTAGATCCAAATTGATTTTCTATAACCAATTTAAATTTACGAAAATAATCAAAGGTCTCAGATTTGCGAATGAGGGGAAAAATCTATGTGTATTTAGAGAAATCATCAATAAAGATGAGATAATAGCGAAAACCACCACAGGATAAAATCGGGGCAGGTCCCCATAAGTCTGAATGAATAAGTTGCAAAGGTACAGAAGAACGAGAGATTGACGAAATAACATTCAAGCGATAACTTTTATTCACTGAACAAGGTAAACAGTTTGAAGTAACTGAACTACCTATAACATTGAGACACTTATTATTAACTAAATGGCGTAGAATCCGAGGGTTCGAGTGTCCAAGCCGATTGCCAAACAGAAAGAGTGGAGTTCTTCCTAACCATACCAGAAAAAACTTGACCGGGCTGTGCTTGCCCATTGCGTTGATCCTTAATAGAAAAACCATGAGGGTCAAATTGAAAGATACAATCATTATCTTTAACAAATCGAGAGCCAGAGAGTAAAGTAGTAGTAAGATGTCGCACATGTAAAAATATCTTTCAAAAAAAATGTAAGAAATGCAAATATCCTGTGCTAGAGATGGGAAGGGTATTACCATTGGCCACAGTAACTTGGTCAGATCCATGGTAATCTTGGCGATTAATGAGAGCCGAATCATCTGCTGTCATGTGATTTATTGCTCCAGTGTTAGGATACCAAGTGGAATCATATGGTGGGTGAGATAAATTCATAACAGAAAAAGCCGCAGGTAAATCATCCGGTTGATAAGAATAATTGTTACGCTCTCGGTATGTGAGTGCTCCTTTACCCGGTTTATTACAGATTTGACAAGTCACTAGAGATCGATCCGTAGAACATCCAGGGTTGTGGGTGAAGGCATGAAAGTTCCCACGTCCTGTCCCTCGATATCTATTATTTCCTCGTCCATTTGATTGCCCACGACTTTGAAAACCACGATTCGTACCACGGTTTTTGTAATTGCTACGACCATTGCTGCTACTTTGTTAGGCAAGAAGAGCAGTAGTGGGTTGTTGCTGAGATGAATGATAGACCTCCAAACGCTTTTCACGATTGAGAAGCATGTTGTATATTTCTTTAAAGGAAGGTGTGGTGATCTTGGTTTGAACTGTGTTGACGACCACATTGTAGTCAAGATCGAATCCATCAAGGACACAATTAATGATCTCTCGATCAGTCATGGGTTGTTGAATAAGAGAACTCATCTGAGAGCATTCGGATTCGATCCATGTACTCAGTGATGGTGGAAGAACCTTTGCCAATGGTAGAGAGATCGTGCATGATCTGATAGAAGCGAGCATTAGTTTGAGATGTGTAAGCCCGATCAAGAGCGTCCTAAGTTGAACGAGCAATCTTGTAGTTCACTTTTGCAAAAACAGGAGGCATCATCATGGTATGTAAATCATAGTCACAAAGCTGCTTTTTTTTGTTGAAAAAACCCCGTTTAAAATGCGCATTAATACCCTGCCATAGAAAATGACGTTTAAAACCCGTTTTTTGAATAAAACACGTATTATAGTTTTAAACTCGTTTAAAACGAATAATACGAAAAAAATCACGTTTACAACGAATAATACGAAAAAAATGGATAATCTTGAAATTTTTTGGGAATGAAGATTATGTAGATATTGATGACTTTGATGCGCTTTTGAGCGAATGATAAATATAAATAAGTGGTTTTATTAATATACGTATTTTAGTCTTGTTTTTAATCTTGATAATTGATGTTTTAATGAAATTTAAGGCCTTGATAGAATGAATTTGATGTTAAAATAATGTTAAGAATTTATTATTGTTGCTTATAGTTACTCTTTTTGTATATTATCTCACCAAATTGTTAGATATATTAATTAACATCGTTTCTAATTTTTATAGTTATAAATTTTTTCTCCGTTTTTTTCCCGAAGTTTTTCCGTAATTTACCGACTTTTTCAAATTTTTCCGTACTTGACCATTGTTGAATTATTCCCGAACCCCGACTTTGTGACTATGATGTAAATAACTAAGAAGGATTTGATCTGTCTTTTTCCAAGCAAGATAGGCTGGATTAATAGTAGAGTTGGAATCCACTATGATTTCTTCATCTGGAAAAGAACTCTTGCCATCTATCATGGCTAACATGTCAGTCCCATACAAGATTGGGAGAAGCTGACTTTTCCAGAGAATAAAGTTGGAACGATCTAGTTTAATGATAACCTTCATCAGGGTAGGGACGAGTGAAGGAGTAACGGGAGAAGGAGCAAATGCCATTAGAAGAGAGGGAAGAAAAAAAAAAGGTTATAGCCTTGTGAGGGCTCTGATACCATTTAAATTCACAGATTTGTGTAAATCCCGACTTGTCTTTGGGATTGCATTACCATTATATTTATAGACTTTTGAATATAGCTATACAATAGAACTATAGAAGAGAGATGCTCTCAATCATACAATTTGTGACAGATTTTCTCTCAGGATACACAATTGACACATTAGGAAAGAGTATCAACCCACAATTTAATATTGCTGGCAGTAGGAGTTGGCTCGGTTAATCAGGGAAGTCAGTTATCTTTACACTAATAACAAAAGTTCTTTGTATACTGATAAAAAAAAATAACAGAAGTTCTTTGTAGTGTATTTTTTTCCTTATGTTGCATATTAGCTAACTTTGATATGGTGGTGTCAAATATGTCAATTTGACCATATCTGTTTTATTTTTGTTAACTTTTTATAATATCTTTACTAAATGCAAACAATTAAAAGATTAGTGATTTGGTGATATGCTTCTGTTATTTAATTGATCTAATCGCTAGCAGTTTGGATTGGAAGCAACATGGATTCAAGTTCTACTCATGGAACATGATGCAATAAGGGTTTAGAGTGATTCCATAATCACACGTACAAATATGGGGAACGGTAGTTGTTAAGGAATTTATTTCTTTCTCCATATATATCTGCCGTAGGAGTCACTTATATTGTAATTTTTTGCCTAGCTTTTAAGGTGGAATTGGAGTAGCAAAATATGACATACAAATGGTTGGAATTGAACCTCAAACCACACTGTCAAGTTTGGTTAGTTGGTTGCCTGATGTTGACTTGATCTACCAAATCTTGGATGTGGAATTTATTGGATGGGTTTTCTTTAAGAGATATTGACTCGAATTTTGGGCAATGTTTAGTTGGGTTTAGATGCGTGTAATTTTGGGACTCCTAAAAGTCTTATTTTCAAACAAGATGGTTGACATTTCATTGTTGTAGTGAAATAAGAAGTTTTGAATGCTTTGTTGTTTTTAAGTTATTTTATAGTACTTTTTTTTTTCTTTTAAATATATTTCAATCGAATTGTTTTGGAGAAATTGAATTGAGAGGAATGTGTTCTTCATCTCGACAAGGCCCGGTTGAGAGACAAGGGGATTAGTAGATCTGCTTAAAACAGGTTATGTTACAGGAAGCTATAGGTAAGGATATTATTTGAGTACATACAGATGGCTTGATGGTGCATGCTTCCCTATGAGCAGAAGAAAGTCCTAAATTGACTTTAAACCGCCGGCAATGAGAAGAAAGTATGTAATGTGACTGGAAGTCGTTCAGTCATGAGAAGAAAGTCTGTATGGTGACTTGAAAATCTCCATATGATCAGACAATGTATTTTATTTTAATAATGTAATATTGTTTCAAGGAGGGGGTGTCTTCGAACTTGTTAGGCATGAGGAGCCTTTACCGTGTTTTTCCGTAGGTTAGCTTGGGAGGAGGAAAAATGTCATTATTAAATTAAAGATGGTCAGTAACGTATTCAGTAACCTTATTCTAAAGATAAGCCTCTCAGGATCAAGGTGGAGGGCCTCAAGTGGAGAAGGCTGTTTTTTATAAGGCTGAGTGGCTGAACATAAGTTTGAGGAAAACAAGATCAAAGCAGCCGTTGATATGATTAAGAACAAAACATGGCTCAATGGTTTTCTCTTGCATTCTGTTCCAATTGTTGGGTCATTATTAAAGATGATATCATGTGCTTCTCTAATGATTTATTTTAGGATGGGGTGGTGAACGAGAGCATTAATGCGGTCAAGGGATTTTGGACCTATCAGCTTGGTTTGTAGTTTGTACAAGATTCTCTGCAAGAACTTGGCGAAGATACCAAAGGAAGTCCTTAATTTAATTATCTCTCCATCCCAAGGTAATCAAATAGTGTTTGATCATAAAATCGAAGATTTATGTTTTGAATCCTTATTTAAAACTATATTACGAATTAGAAATAATGGAATTCTAGTTCTATGAATGGTTCTGTTCTGTTTGAAAACTTCAACATCGTAGATGGGTGGAGAAGATTAATTTCCACTTTTGGACTGCTAGGAGTGAACTATTGTTACAGCACCAGGTCAAGTTACTGTAAATGTAGCTATATGAGCGCAGAGTTGTTTATTTAGTAGAAAAACTGGCCCACCAGTGAATTGAGCAGCGCCATCCAATTACTGGTGTGTAACTCTGTATAGACCATCATTAGTTTAGTTCTAATATTGCTCACTAGTGAATTGATCAGGACCTTCCAATTTCTGGTTTGGAAAGACCAGAGTCAAACTTCTGTTAAGTAGTGACTTCAAGGAAAAATAGCTGCTGCTCTTGGTTATCATAAGAAAAACAGGTTTCTTATAATAAGACCCATTGTTTATTGGGCCTTCATTGGACATCCAACTAACTCAATACAGGTCAATCATTGGCTGCCTTAAAATCCATTTAACATTCCTTACAGTGAAGGATATTTCTTTCCAGCTAAGAACCCAAAGAGAAACAGAGACGGAGAATGAACACCAAAGCTCTCTATGGAGAAGTAGTTCTTAGATCCGATCCACTTCCCTACAAATTGGAACTTGAAAATGTCTTCTTCTTCCAGCAACGACGATACTGATCTATTCTTGGGCTTCCTTGGTACTGCTGCCTGCCTAATCTTCTCCGGTAAGCAAACCCTAGTCCTATTCCAGATCACTTTTTTTTAAAATCCTAATTCCAGATCACTTTTTTTTAAAAATTGTTGATAAACACTTCCATCTTCTCACGTAGATTACAAATTGTGTCTGAATCGCATGAATCGTACATTTCATACGATTCGATAGATTTGAATAGTATAGTGGGAACCAGTGTTACCTAAGCACATATAATGTGAATCGCATGACAATTCAGACGATCCGATAGATTTAAATAGTATAGTGGGAACCGGTCTTTTTTTTGTTGGGAAGGTGTGGGAACTTACTTAGGCACGTGGTATGAGTGCCAAGTGTCTAGGTGTCTAGAGGTGTATGATGCAACAAGCTTTGAAAATCCTAATATGGCGGCATGGATGTACAAATTTTTTAAATATATATATATATATATATATATATATATATATATATATATATATTTTATAACCATGGTTCAAAATTTCGGTATTGGGTGTCGTATCGGTAAGGCCAAAATCGGATACGTATCGGCATATCGGACCGTATCGGATGGATATGGCGGAAAAAAATTAGGATATGCTAAGAAACGTTTGGATACGAAAGAAAAACTTGGATATCTTGCATAAAACTTCTTTAATGCAAATATAAGCTAAAAACATGCTAAAAACAAACTAAATGAATGCCTTTTAACTATGTTTATATCAATGAGTATGTTATGCCATGTGTAAGATCCATTACCACATACACCAAATCTTGTATAACTGATGGATACCAAAGCAAAACTTGTAGCAAATGTGAAACCGCATTTTCTTACCAAAATAAGAAAATGGGCGTGGAACTGCTCCTATATTTGGGCCCTGGTTTATATAGCATAGGTGGGTGCATCCTGGAGTGCCTATATATAGTCCTCTAGAAATCACTTGCCTTCCTCACCTTTCACTGAAAGATACTGTCTTCTTTACTTCAAAGAGTTCATGTTCATGGCTTGTCATCTATCTCTTCAGCAAGACAATGGTTGATGAAATGTCGTGAACAGTGACTCCTTTATAGAGATGATTTATTTTGCTTAATGCATTGTGCCTATTTCTGGAATTACCGTAAATGGATACTGTTCATGGCACTTCATAAGTTTATTCAAGAATTATGAAATGTCATGAACAGCAATCCCTTTATAGGGATGATTTTTTCGAGTAGAGGCAATTCAGGCTAGCTTCTTATGACAAGGCCATACGTGCAGTTTATGAATCTGATTCTGTCAAGATCAGGTGAGCTTGGACCTAGAATTTCTGGTCACTTATATCCATAGAATCCGTGTACTCATCACCCATGTAGCCCGCCTTCAAATGGAACACCCCATCCATCGAAATTGTTTATGCAGATGTAATTTGTCACAGGGAGGAAGATCGTTGCCCTCTCTTCATGTTTTGGATCCTAAAGTGTGTTTCTAGCATTCATGTCATGGTAAGATAGAATAAACCAGTTCTCAAAGTTATAGTAGAATTATTAAGCATTGCTTTATGATTCTTTGTTAATCTGCATTTGTGAAGAGATCATTGTACCAGTAGTAATTGTGGAAGGAGGGTTTCGTTTGAAAGAAAGATCAAGGTTTTGAACCTTCACTTGCATACATACTGAACTTGAGAAGAGTTGGTACAACTATACTGCTACACGGAATTGAATGAGGATGGGTTGGAGCCTGGAGGGATGAACACTCGCCAAGTACCGCTGAGTCTTCTGCTTGGAAATCAAACAACTAAATTATGAATAAATTGATTTTGACAGCCCATTGAAAAGCCCAAAATTTTATGTGAAAATCAAAGAAGGAATATAAATAAAAGATAACTACATATACATATACGACGTAGGACAAAGATATTTATATTAGTTCACCCACCTTTGGAATGTACAACAAAAAAAAAAAAACAAAACAAAAGGGCTCTCTGAAATTTTCTTCCCCCTGGATCTAATCAAAGAAGGTGAGAAGCTATGCAATTTTTTTTTGTCTTGTGGTTGTTTCCACTTTTTTAGCTTTTATTTCTTCTATTATTTATAGATTGTGGAACTCATGTTTTTATTCCTTTTGTTGCAATATCTCTACTACTATAATGAGAATTGGAGGGTTGAGTCGTTGATTGAATTTTTATTTTTTAAATCTAATAAAGTGAGAATTGGTGGGTTGAGGTGTTGATTGAGTTTTAAAATTTTAAACTCTTAAAGATAAAACATAATTTAATGGTTGAGGCGTTGATTGAATTTTTATTTTTTAAATCTCTTAAAGTGAGAATTGGTGGGCTGAGGCGTTGATTGAGTTTTAAAATTTTAAAACTCTTAAAGATAACACATAACTTAATAACTGAATTCCTTTCATATAGCACTTGGATAGAGCACGATTCCTCAATTAAAATATCTCCCCTTATCTAATGCTCACCCAATCTCTCTCTCTCTCTCTTTCTGCCAATTGTGATTGAACGGGAGAGTTCAATCTTCACTCTCACGTGCATCGCACGTGCCACCCACTAGTACTGTATAAACACCATGTTTCTAGAATCTTGAAAAGGGTTCTTGAAACTTGATCCCACTTTAAATTTAGGTCTCTTTAATCTCACTGTTATGGTCTTTAATAAGTAAATTGATCTTTCGCACTTCATCAGGCTGGTTTTTTGAGGAGTATTGGTCAAGGCACGTATCATCGGTATCAGAGCCAGACATCACGTCACGAGTTTGAGTCAAGAAAATAGCTATATGGGGAGGGCTATGGAAAAAAAGGCTGGAGAAGTGCCTCGCCTAGAGTGAAAGCTGCTATGACAAGGGCTACCTAGGTAGGGCTATGAAAAAAGTCCTGAGAATTGCTCTGCCCTAAAATGATAGTTGTCGAGGACGTCAGCTGCGGAAGCGTGATGTTATGTTACGTGCCTTTGATAAGTAAATTGATCTTCTGCACCTCATCAGGCCAATCTTTTGAGGAGTGATAACATGAAAGCTGCAAAAAAGACATTTTTAGCCCTCAAAACTGTCTTGAAGACGTTTCTGTTATCTTTTACACCTCCAATTGAAGATGTTGTTGGCAGAGATGAAAATGTTGATTAGAAAATTCAAGATGAAGATGGATAAGAAAATGATGTTTACAGATCAAATCTGAAGGAGCAAAATTTTCAAGTGTTTACAATGAGTCTATTCTTTCAGATCTAATCACACATATTAGATTTGAATCAAAAGAGATTTTGGGTGTTCGGATTCAACACCAACCGTTCTAGTCAAAAATCATCAAGATGCAGTTTAAGCATATTTTCTATGGTATATTGCAGAATAATCCATCTCCATCTAAATGGCCTATCAAAGTCAATTTCAAGAAAAGAACGAAGATGATGACAGGTTAAACATTTAGTCTTCAGCCTTGAGGACAAGGCTGTTCTCAAATGGTTGAGATTGTAATGTTCCCCTTATTAGTTGGTTAGGATTAAATTAGAATTAGTACAAGTCTTATCTTTAATTGTAATGAGGTTATTTATTTATTTAGGAGTCTTGTTTAGTCTATAAATATTAGAGTTGTAATCTTTGAATAAGATATCAATGAATTAAAGAAGAGTTTAGAAGAGAATTGTCATATCGAATTGGCTACTTTATATATAACAACTTTAGGGTTGTTACACTCACCTCCACTGGCAGAGCCACATGGGGCTGGGAGGTTGAAGCCCCATATAATATTGAAAAAACCAGAAATTCTAGTATTAATAAGGGCGTAGCCTAGGAGTAGGGGCGGACCCGAGGAAGGGGGGCTCTAGACCGGAACTTTTGAGAATTTTTTTTAAAATTATACTTATTACTTATGATGAAATCAAATTAGAAGTTGGGTGGTGACGTGGTGGCCTTCAAGAAGGTTAGTGGACACATGGCAGTTGGAGAGGTCTCTTCTTACACTTTTTTTTTTACTATTTCTCTCTTAAAACCCTCCCTATTAATAGTCTGAAACAATTTTCTTTTTAATTCTCCTAAATTTTCTCTCAGTCGAGATCTTACAACCTATTATAAGTGGTTTCACAGGTATCTTTCCTAAATTTTTCTTGAATTTTCTCCCTCATTATTTCTTTCTTAAAGAAAGATACTATTCCGTTACAACCTTTGTCCTCTCTACAATCATTATTCCTAAATTTATTATGGCATACTCAAGATAAAGGGTTCTTCAATACCATCTTATTACCTACATAGTTCAAACATGAGAATCTGGTGACCGAAAACACCCTAATTCAAATGGAAATTGGATATCAATTGAACACGGGAATGTCTATGTTATTGGGGGCAGTTGAATTAGCTGTGAAAATGAGAAACTACATATTAGGGGAATCCAGATGGGTTCAAGCATCATGGGCATCACTTCCACCGACTTAAGTATCATCACTGACCCACTGGTTGCTTCCATAGGGGCCCGACACCTTAAACCTACTCAACAATAATAGCCCATCTCAAACCCTTTTAACCTTATCTCTCTCTTGAGAGAGGATCACAGTCAATTGCAATTGCATTCAAGCCAATGCAATTGCATATGTGGCAAATGTTGATTGCAGGAGAGAAAATGAGTGAGAAATTTAAAATTTGAATTTTTTTAATCTTCCAATCAACATTAGCCACTTAGTCAATTGCAATTGCATTCAAGCCAATTGATGAGTGTGTAAAAGTACATTCCAAATTAGTTATTATGTAACTCTTTATCACACTTTCTATTCTGAATCCAGGATTTAAAGTCTATATTCTAAATTTGTTCCCACATCTATAGATTATGAATTCTAAGTATTTTTATATTATTTTATACAGAGAATTCGAGTAAAGAGCTTTCATGGAAATTAACAGATAAAAAAAATGTCTAAAGGGTAAAAAAAGAATCTTAACTCAGATCATTCTTAGAATTAGAGAAGATAAAGCTCAAGTTTCAAGTCAAAGAATTAAAGCCCAAGACCAAAGCCCAATACCTATTGAAGAAAGATTATCTCACACATGGGTAGAGAATCTTAACAATATATGGAAGTATGAGATTTTAGCATAAAAATATGGAAATCTGTTGAATTGGAAATAAGAAGTATGCTATATTGATGTTTCTATTTTCGAAAAAGGAGAAATTCTAAATCAAATAGAAAATGAAAGAGGAGCAATAACTATATAAATCCATGCAGTACGGACGTCCCACTATCACTTTACACATGCTGGTACTGATCTCAACTCTCGAATTTCTCTTATTATTCTTTTAGTTTTTTCTTTGTATGAATTGCTAAATCTTTAGCCTTGGCTAGGGTAAAATTATCTTAATGAGGTGATGTTAGCTTGATTTAATCAATTGAATGTTTTTAATGTTTATGATTCTATATTAATAATTATTCTTGTTTGATTTCTCTTTCAATTGAATCTCTTAGATTTAAACATTTTCATGAGTTTAGTTAGACTTTTCTCATAGTTGAGTAATGGTTCTTGATTTCTCAAATGAAGGACCTTCATCTTAACGGATATTATTCTTTGTTGTGGTATTGCCTCCGGGTATATCGTATTCCTCGAGTTTTTCCGATAAAGTGTGGGCTTGGGTTAAAACTAGTTTTGAATAATTGATTGAAAATTAATTTTAGTTTTTTTTTTTTAGTATAACTTGAATTTCTAAATCTTCCAATTAAGGGTTTGAGATGTGAAACCCCGAATTGAGTTATACCTTGAATTAATCAAATGAACATTGCACCATTAAGAGAAGGAAACCCAATACCTCGACACTTTCTCTAATTGATGTTCTCCCTAAATTAATTGAAATTTCTCTATGAAAATTCTACAAACTCCTTCTCTACTATTATTCCTTATCTTCACTGCTCTTTGTGGATCGATAACCTTTCTCTACGAAAATTCTACAAACTTATTCTCTACTATTGTTCCTTATTTTCACAGCTTCCTGTGGATCGATAACCTTTCTCTATGAAAATTCTACAAACTTCTTCTCTACTATTATTCCTTATCTTCACTGCTCTCTGTGGATCGATAACCCCTTTACTGTACTGCAAAGTACCACATATCTTTGAACGACATCACCAATGCAATTGCATATATGGATGATGTTGATTGAAAGATAAAAACATTCAAAATTTTAATTTCCCACTCTTTTTCTCTCATCCAATCAACATCACCTACATATGCAATTGCCTTGGCTTGAATACAATTGAAATTAACTGTGATCCTCTCTCCAAATCTTTCCTTCTTTAATATGTGAAATCTGAAGACTTGGTATACCAACCTCTTTCTTTCCTTGTACGTTTGGGACTTTTCATGTCAGGTAACTAAAAGCTACAATATGAAGGTGCCGTTTGGATAGACTTTCCTAACAATTTCTAGCTTTTGCGAAGTCAAAAGTCGATAATTTAGCGTTTGCTTTGCTACTTTCTGTTTGACTTCTTATGGAAGTAAGAAGTTGCAAAAAGTCAGAGGAAGAAAATTTCCCTACTTCCGTCGGAAGTTGATTTTTCGACTTCGGCGGGAAGTTGACGAAACACCCGGAACGAACAATCATATATAATCTCTAGATCCTTTTTCTTAGGGTTTCACCGAACGAAACCCATGTCGCTCACTCGGTTTTGATTTTTTAGGGTTTCACGAAACAGCCAGGTGAGTCTATGCTCCATTGCTCGAGTTTACTTTATCTAGTCTGTGATCCCGCCGGCGCTCCAAAGGAAGCTTTCCGGTAAGTCGTACTCTCCTTTTTTGATGCCTTAATTTCTTTGCTTTCCTTCTACCATCTGATGTCTCCAAGCTCCATTTCTCTAGATTCTGACATTTTTAGGGGTTTCTTCATTCTAGGTGATAGAGTCTGGGAGAGGTTGAAGTCGGTGAGGGTGACGCGGCCAGATTGTTGTATCAATACATTTTTGGGCTTGAGGTCACGATATACGATACCATTACGATGCAAATACTCAAGAGCGCATACAAATTTAACAACGTAGAAGCGTATGAAAGAGGTGGAGAAGGAACAATCGGTAAGCTTGTTGAGGTCGAGCTCTCCGATGAAATCGTCTCCATCACCCATGTGTGAGACAGAGAAATGGGTAGTTTTTTGAGATCTCATTCATCGTTTTTGGGTTATACAAATTTTTTCTGATTTTTGTTTCGGTTAAACTGGTGTAATTTTAATGAGGTATATTCCATAGTACAATGAGTATGGTATTAGTTACATACATTTTGTTGTACATGCATTGCATATATATATATATATATATATTTTGGTAAAGCCAACAACACCACAAGGTGAAGCTGTAGTCATGGGAAAGAAACACACACTCACTCACACACACACATGCCACATGCAAACACCCAACTCATGAAGCTTCACCCAACATACTTCTCAAAACGGGTACCACCGTATGAGGGTAAGTGGAACTTTATAAGGTTGAGCGGTGGGTTGTGCATATTTGAGCTGATAAAGCAATCAATTTTAACCCTTTGATGGATGGACTTTTCTTTGGAGTACTAAAAGAAGAAATTTTGGCCTTGAAAGTCTCTTATTGTGGGACCCACTCACTGATTGAGCCTAAGGATTGTAGTATTATAAACTAGCGTAAACCCCGTGCGATGCACGTGCTGAAAAATAAATGAATGTAAAGAAATGAAAGGATATATTAGTAAGATTAACCTTTTAAGAAAAACATATTTAAAAGGTATTCCTAAAAAAACAAATAAAATTGTGGAGCGCCTCATAACAATAAAAATACTCCTACAGTATTGCACAATGACGAAATCCCAATTCAAAATTTCTGCCCCAACGGCAAAGGTATCCCTATATTTAACCCATCCCCGTAAGAGAAAAGGAGATGTAGGATAGAATTTGAGACAAAACACATTAAAACCATACCCATTTAAAGGATTTTGTGGGGAATTTCAGGGATACCCATTATCATGTGTAAGAGATAAGAACCATTGTCACACTAACCTAAAGCATACTAACCACAGCTGATTTTTTTGGGCTTGGAGATATTTTTCATACAGTTTTTTTTTTCTTGTTCTCTTTTGATAATCAGAGATATTTTTCATGCATAGGAGATAGAAATAAATAACGAAATGGGAAGCAAAGTTTGCCCCATTGGTAGTTTGCCCCATTGGTAGTGTGGGCTTGTCACCACTTATTTGGTCCAGGTTCCGTTCCTAAAAGGATGTTAGTATTGTAATCTCCACCCATCCCTAACATAGAACAAATACTAACCTGCTAACCAGGGGGTTAGCAAACAAAAAAAATCAAATATTATAGTAATATTGGATGAGACTTCTGTAAGGAAGAAAAACAAAAAAGGAAGTTTAAGGGATACTTATCAATAAAAGTCGGTAAAACGAAAAAAAAAAAAAACAGAAGAGATAATTTTTTCTAGAATTTACAAATGATAATTTTTTTGACGACTGTTCTACCATTGTATGGTTTTCTTATATGTTCTCAACTTGATTCTTTTGGGCATTTCATGATGCGGGATGTATAGGGGATATGTAAAATCTTCCTAAACAATGAGACATGCTCGAAAAATGGTGAACAATATGGGGCATCATTTAAAGATGAAGATTGGAATGAAGTTCTCCACGAGGTGACTAATGTCATTGTTAAGAGGATGATTGGAATGAAGTTCTCCACGAGGTGACTGTAGTTTGTTGTTTTCTTGGTAACCTAGATACTCCATCCCTTGTACTCGATGCGACCAAAACATTTACATGGTAAAGAACATGGTAGTCCCTAGGAGCATGGTGTGGCCACCTTTGGAGCCTATGCATTGTCAAACTAACTCCTCTAATCCTGGAAAGGAGCTTATTCATTTCCTCACTGGAGGATGGTGAAATTGTTTCTTTGTTGACAATCTTTAGGGATGGGGACACATTACTTAACAATGACAATGATAAAAACATGGCAGGTCATATCAAACTCAATAAAGTATTGCAATTTTAATTCTTAAGGTAAGAAACACAGGATGGGACGGAAAAAAACTTAATGCATGTGTAGTGTTGAATCCACCATTACAGGTGGGGTATCAATAAAGATGGAAAAAAAACTAAAAAAATATTTCTAACAATCAAATAAACTGTAGTTTTAAAAAAGGTGTACATACCCAAACAAACAAAGAGAAATTTGTCCGAAGAGGAGAACTCAAAGAAAGTGGGAATGTGGCAGTTTAAGTTTAGGACTTCATCAGGCCAGAGAAGCTATTGAATTTGATGCTAAACATGGACTGATCAACCTGTTCTTCACCATTCCCATCATGTTAGTGTCATTGAAGCTCGAGACGATGGCTTATTCAAATTGAGGAATCATTGTTTTTAGAACCTAATGGCCATCATCAAAATCCTTGTCCGTCTTGATCTAGAACCTAAAATGGATAGTAAATTAGATAAAAATCAAACAAATCTTATAAAATGAAAGCATATATAACCTCAAATGGACATCACAATTTTCTCTTGTACTGAGAAAGGCTCAAAGTGCAGTGTGGCAATGGAAAAGTTATTAAGAGGTTTCCAATTATTGCAAGCAAACTGAACAATTCAATGGAAACTTCGGAATCTCTCGGAAATAAAGAATTATCATGAACAATCCTATTCAGGTAGAATTGAGTGACAAGAAAATTATAAATAAAATGATCCACAATTAATATCCTATCAACCAAATAAAAAAGAAGTAAATGAAATGACAAAACAAACCTGCAACAATCCCAAATCAAACTTGGGAAGTTTGATCTGGTCGACTAACAATGAACCAAAGAAAATCTTCTGGAGTGTAGCATTATGCACAACCAAACCTCTAACAGTCCAGTGACAAATCTCCCTAAGAAAATGACTTTACACAGTAGATCAATCTGGACGGTCAGAAATGGCAAAATCGACGATTCTCCATTCTTCCCGTAGACCCTGCAATAATCATTCCCCTTGGTGACAATAACACAACACAATTTCCACACAGCTTCAACATCGAAAAAGGGTGCTTCTTAAGCCGAAGTCTTTAAAATCACAATTCGCAGGAGGATGAAAGAACCTGCTCTCTTGCATCAACATCAACCCTCTTTCTTGCTTCAACTTCATCCCGTAAATTAAATCAACGTCCATACCTTCAATTTATATCCTGATATCAGATTTCTACTTGGCTAGGAAGGGAATTAACCTGTTTTGCAAGAGCAAGCTTCTGATGCATAATTTTTTAAAAGAAATTTTCAGGAATAGAAAAATACAAAACAAAAGTGGTTATATTTCATGGAGAGTGAATGGGGTTTTAGGTTGGGGAGATGAATGTTGTGGGCGAGAGAGAGAGAGAGAGAGAGAGTGGTTTCATTGGGTGAATTGGGAGGTTGGGTAGATGAATGGGTGGAGAGGGAGCTTTTGTGGAGACATGAATGAATTTAGAGAGAATGGGAGGAAGGTTTTATTACTCCAACAAAAGTGGTTATATTTAAATCGTCGAGATCCAACCGTTCGAAATGGGTGCTTCAGTGTGGTTGGTCTAGGAATGAAAGGGTGTCGTTTCTAGTGAGATTCAAATTAAACGATGGCGGAGACCTCATTAATACTAATCTATTAATACTAATATATACGTTTGATATAACTCTTCATAAGAGTTGTGTCGTTTGAGGATAAAGGAAAGAGTCATTAATACTAATCTATACGTTTGATATAACTCTTCATAAGAGTTGTGTCGTTTGAGGATAAAGGAAAGAGTCATTAATACTAATCTACACGTTTGAGATAACTCTTCATAAAACGATCAGTGTGACACGTGTCATAAGATGGGAATATTGTAATCCTATGTGGCGAAAGGAGGAGAGGAGGAAAAAGTCTGCCTTATATTTAGTTAATATCTAAGACTTGTAATCCTGTGTGGTTATTCGGTTACGTCCCTGAGGTCACCACATGTCCCTTTCGACACTCCTTAATTGTGGTTAAGATTCACCCACCCCAAGGTTTACTCACCTGTCCTTGAAAAATATTAAATTTTTTTTAACCCCAAGAGTTAGTGAATTTTAACCAGGGCTAAAAAAATAACATTTTTTTTCTAAAAATCAAAGATAGGTGGGTGAACCCTAGGGATGGGTAAATCTTAACCACAGTTAAGGAGTGCCAAAAGGGACATGAGATGACCATAGGGGTGTAATCGGACTCCCCAAGTCCAGTAATAACTGTAGAGGATTACAAGTTTTTTAAATAATTTTGTTTTGGGAGTATCAAAGGCTTGCCCTTTCAATTCATGGTTAGAGGGCATGGTTAGAGGGAGATGGTGCACTTGTTTTAGGTGTTAAAGGTGTAGTAGTTAAGAGCTAGTGAGAAACAATGATCTTTGTATCCTAAGGTTACCAGGTGTAGTCTATATTACCTACTAGTGCATGCATGGTCATTCACAATTTAATAAACCTCGTATTAGCTATAATTTCGTAGAATAGTGACTAGTATGGGTGTCGAACCATAGAGGATTGCGCTAGTTTATTCTTGAGATTAATTTTAAATTAATGGGTGACAAAAGTTGATTTTGACTTAAACTAAAATAAGAATTAAACTAATGACTTCTAATTAATTAATCAACTAATGGGTTTTTGGTGATTTTTAAGGAGAGAAGATTTAGGACATTTGAATTCACCACTATTCTCATAACTGATCTCGAATTGCATCTATTCAGATTTCTCGTAATATAAACAATTATGGTGAGAGTCACTACAAGTCCCTACTCAACAGATTGAGAAAGGTACAAGAGATCAACTTCTAGGCATGTCTTATTCAGCGGTTAACATGAGTGATACACATTAAATTAGGGCAGTGAAATCACTCATCTTTCCTAAGAATAAAACATCTTAGTATTTAATTTATTGAACAATTAATACAATTGCATAAAATTCACAATTAATAATCACAGAAAATTAATGGAATATTTTCAATCTCAATTTCATAACACCTAAGACAAGGATATAAATCCATTGAAATCGAATATAATCATTAAACCAGTTGTTTCATAACTTTCTTATTATGCAATCAATGTTTACAATCTTATTATCTAAATTAAAACAAAACATAGATCCAATTACTTGGTTAGGGTTTCATCTAAACCCCTATAATAGAGAGTTAGTTCGTGGTGAGGGAGCATAACACCGTTTTCATCGACAAATACGAAGAACACATCCTCAAACCTTCACAGATCTCTAGAGTTCTTCTCTTTAATTTCCCAAAATTCTCGACACTTATTCTATCCAATGACTTTCTTATTTATAGAGAGAGAGTCCTTGAGGAATTAGGGTTTTTAGGAACCACAATTGGATCCAAACTTCTTTTCTCCGTGCATGCATTTCGAGGCCTAAAACACCGATGGACGATCGATCACCCATCCTGGAAAATCTTGAATGGCTATTGTTTTATGGGCGATCGATCCCGCTATGTTGGGAGATCGATCGCACTGAAGGTGTTTGGCGATCGATCGCCCTGTGTACCACGATCGATCGCTCATTACTCTTTTTCTTTGGTTTGATCTTTCTTTTTACTCCTTTCATGGGTGAGCTTCTCCTAAGTCTTTAAAGCTTCTAAATCTTTCATTTTATCTTATTTTTCTCGCATGAACCTGAAAGAGACAAAAACAACCAAGTACCGTAAAACAGTTTAAAATAAGACTCTAAGGAACTAACAAGTTTAGTTTGAGGTACATAAATATATAACAATTAGCATCGATCACAATCCTAAACTTACACATTGCTAGTCCTCGAGCAATGCAAAATAGAAAAAAATAAAACCTAAACTAAACTATGTCTATATCTCCTTTCGTGGGATCCCTAGTTGCATTTGACATATGCAACAAGATTTTTAAACCCCTAGGTGACCCTAGTGGACGAGTGAAGTCTCGTGAAGGTTTACTAGTGATGATATCCCCATACATCTGTATTACCCTATAATTCTGCAAATATGCTCAAGTATGACTTACAATTTTTTAAAACATTGATTGATACGTACTCATAAAGGTGCATTAGTCTCTTTCTTGAGCGGCTTACTTTGGGCCTCCGTGATTACGGATTGACTTCGATGCTCATAAATGTGCATTAGTCTCTTTCTTGAGTGGCTGCCCATAAAGTGCATACCTTTTCCTTGCCCTCTTTGAACTGACTTGCACATGCCATATTGCTTGGCCTAGATTAGGTTGCTTGGGTAATGGTTTGGTGTTGGTTGTGTTGCACAAGCTGCCTTGCCCGAGTATAGCATATATACTATGTCTTGCTTGTCCTTGACATAGTTGCAAATGCCCAAGCTTTAGCATTATTTGGGCTGCCCATGTCTTGGCCTTTGCCTTGCCATGCCTTGATATTTAGCTTTGTTGGTCCCTCCCAGTGCCTTGCTCATGTGATTTCTTCCCCCTCTTCCCTTGCACATGCCATGTTGCTTGGCCTTGATTAGGCTGCCTAGGTAATGGTTTGGTGTTGGTTGTGTTGCCCAAGCTGCCTAGCTCAAGTATAGCATATATACTGTCTTGCTTGTCCTTGGCCTAGTTGCTCATGCCCAAGCCATGGCATTATTTGGGCTGCCCATGTCTTGGCCTTTGCCTTGGTTAGGCTTCACCTACCATGTCTTGATATTTGGCTTTCTTGGTCCCTCCCCAGTGCCTTTCTCATGTGATTTTTTCCCCTCTTCCCTTGCACATGCTATGTTGCGTGGCCTTAGGCTGCCTAGGTAATGGTTTGGTGTTGGTTGTGTTGCACAAGCTGCTTTGCTCGAGTATAGCACATATATATATATATACTATGTCTTGCTTGTCCTTAGCCTAGTTGCTCATGTCCAAGCCTTGGCCTTATTTGGGTTGCCCATGTCTTGGTTGGGTTTCACCTTTCATGCCTTGATCTTAGCCTTTGTTTGTCCCGCTTGCCCATGCATTTCTTTCCCCCTCTAGCTTATCCCTTCTCTCATGTAACAAGATCCTCAAATCCACCTGAATTCCTTGCCCCTATCTCGAATTGAAAGACCCAATTTTAAGTTGTCCAAAATTATCCCCTTGTTGCTTTTGCCTTGCCTTACCTCTCCGCATGCTAGCTTTACATTTCTTGTGCTTACATTTTGTGGCTCATAGCTGTTCGCGCTAAGCGGATTGTTTGTAATTCCTCGATTTGGTGTTTATGTATTTTTTCTGTACTTGAAAGTTTGGTGAGACATAGTTCATTGATTGAGGCATACACTGAAAATACGTGATTGTGCATGAGTGGCTCTTGGTTCATGTGGGTTGGTGGGCTCCCTGTTTATGCAGCGAACCACTCACGTCCGTTCCTTTTCAAATTGTTCTAAGCATGCTTGCATACTTTGGGCTGTAGCTTGGTTCCTGTGTTGCTTACCTAGTATGATGGAATCAGTCCTTAAAGTGAAGCTTTTTTGCCTCTGGCTCACTTTTTGGTGGTGCTAGGTAACCTTTAATGCATTGCTTGTGCATCCATGTCTTGATGTAGGGTGGTGTGTCATTGATGACTTTAACGAGATTTTATCACACGACGAGAAGATGGGTGGATGTTTGAGGAATGAGAATCAGATGGACTTATTCAGAAATGTTTTAGAGCATGGGAACCTACATGATTTGGGTTGGAAGGGGGAGAGATTTACCTGGAGTAATAGGCATGAGGATGAAACCTATACCAAAGAGATTAGATAGAGTGTTGGCTAATCAATCTTGGTTAGTTGGCAATAGAAATTATATAGTTGATTCATTTGCTGCTATCTGATCTGACCATCGACCACTCATGTTAGATTGTGGTCTGAATGGGAGTGAACCAAGGCGAGGCATTCCTGGTAGTTTCCATTATGAGCTTAATTGGGGGAGAGAGAAGGGCTGCAGTTTACAGGTAGCAGTAGAATGGCAAAAAGGGACTCCTAGGAGGGATGTGCTTGAATCTGTACAGGAAAAACTTGAAGCTTGTAGCAAGGGCCTTAAGAAGTGGAGTAAGAACCTGGACAGAGAGAGAACAAAGGCTATTAAAGATAAATCCACACTGCTAGCATAGCTGCAAGAAAATGAGGAGCTGAGTTCTTTGGCAGCACAGAAGCAACTACAGAAGGATATTGGTTTTTTGCTGGATCAAGAGGACATTAAATGGAAGCAAAGAGCAAAGAGGCATTGGCTAGAAAAGGGCGACAGGAATACCAAATTTTATCATGCCTGTGTCAACCAAAGAAGGAAGAAAAACTGTATTAAGAAGATTATGACTGCTGATGGGGTGATGCTCACCTAGAAAGCACGGATACTTCAAATACCCTCTCGTACCCGTATCCGATATGTATCGGATACGGATACGGCCGGATACGTACGGGATACGGCTGAAACGTATCCCATTAATTAAAAACAATTTTTTAATTTAGGATACGGCTCCGATACGCCAGGATACTTCGGGATACGGCCGGGATATGGCCAGGATACGAGAATTTTTTTTTTTTTTTTTTTCAATTTTTTTGGAGACCCAAGGGTGTGACCCTATTTTAAAAAAAATTTTTTTTTTTTGGAGACCCAAGGATGTGACCCTATTTTTTTTTTGGAGACCCAAGGATGTGACCCTATCTCTTTTGTTTTTGCATGGACATGATCTTCTTTATATTTTGCTTAGTGGATAATAGGATGACTTTCTTTTTCGCTTAATGGATGATGAGATGACCCTATTTCTTTTGCTTTTGCATGGACATGATCTTTTTTATACATAAAGAGAACTGAACCAATGGTTATTTTGTAATTATAATATAAAATATATTATTATTATTATTATTTATAAAAAAAATTACAGACGTATCCTGGCCGTACCCGTATCCTGTTTTTTTAGGTTTTGCCGTCCGTATCGTATCGTACCCGTATCCCGTATCCGTATCCGTGCTTCCTAGATGCTCACAGATGTTGAAGATATAATGCATGGCTTCTGGCAACACTTTTCACAGGTATCTCTCTCTTCTTGTCCTACTGGAGCTTGCATTAATCAATGTATAGATGGGGTGAACTCTAGAATTTCTAAAGCTATGGGGAGTGATTTGGAAAAGGAGTTTACTAGTGAAGAAGTGGTTTTTGCTTTAAAACAAATGTCTTCCTTTAAAGCTCCTGGACCCGATGGATTCAGTGCTGTTTTTTTTTCAGATCATTGGGAGATAGTTGGTATGGAGGTTACTCAAGCTGTTTGGAATTTTTGAGGAATGGTATAATGCCTACTGGCTTAAACCATACTCTTATTGCTTTGGTTCCCAAGGTAAATTCCCCTACTTCTATGAATGAGTTCAGACCTATCAGCTTATGCAATGTGCTATATAAATTAATTTCCAAAGTCTTGGCCAATAGAATGAAGAAGTTGTTGGCTTTGGTGATTTCTTAGAACCAAAGTGCTTTTATTCCTAGTAGGCTCATTACAGACAATATTTTGGTAGCCTATGAACTCTTACACACAATGCAGTCGAGAAAAAAGGGCAAGGTGGGTAGCATTGGCCATTAAACTAGATATGTCTAAAGCATATGACAGGGTTGAATGGTATTTTCTGGAGGCCATTATGTTGAAGCTGGGTTTTGGTGAGAAAGGGACAAAGCTGATTATGACTTGTGTCAAAATTGTGTCTTATTCGATTAAAGTGAATGGTATTCAAGGCAAGACTTTTTTCCCTTCAAGAGGACTAAGACCATGTGATCCCTTGTCACTTTATCTATTTCTTCTTTGTGTTGAGGGGCTCAGTTCTCTATTTCAACTAGCTGAAAGAAATGGAATCATCAAAGGGGTTGCTACATCAAGGGGTAGGAGGTCCATCAACCACCTTTTATTTACAAATGATTGTGTCATCTTTTGCAGAGCAAAACAAGAGGAATGGTGCGCAGTAGAACAGATCTTATGCCTGTATGAATGTGCATCAGGTCAGACATTGAATAAGCAAAAAACCTCTATTATTCTCAGTCCAAACACAGATATGGAAGAAAGAGAGTTGATTACTGAATCCACCAATGGAGAGCTGTGTGGGAACTATAATCAATACTTGGGTTTGCCTACTATGGTTGGGAGATCCAAGTATAACATGTTCAGACACCTAAAGGAGAAAATTGGTGAAGAATAAGTAGCTGGAAATCAGAGATGCTATCTTCAGCTGGGAAGGAAATCCTAATCAAGAGTGTGTTGCAAGCAATTCCTACATACACCATGAGTGTGTTCAGATTACCATCTGTTTTGATTAAGGAAATTGAAGCCATGTTCTCTAGATTTTGGTGGAATCATAAGAGGGGTGCAAAGAGAATTCATTTGAGGAGTTGGGAAAGACTAGGGGAGGTTAAGAGTAGAGGGGGCCTTGGTTTCAGAAATCTCACTGGGTTTAATAGAGCTTTATTAGCAAAACAGGTATGGAGAATGTTTCAGAGTCCAAATTCTCTTGTGGCCCAGATTTTTAAAAATAAATATTTTAAAAACTGTGGCATATTGGAGTCTAAAATAGGATCCTCTCCTTCTCATATATGGAGGAGTTTATGGTCATCTATCGACCTAGTGAAGGCAGGTGCAGTTTGGAGGTAGGAAATGGGCACAATATAAAAGTTTGGCATGATAGGTGGCTGCCACAATCATACTCCTATAGAGTTCAGACTCCTATAAATTTGTTGAATGGGGATGTTACAGTGGCTGAGTTAATTGATGGTGCTACTTGCAGCTGGAAGATTGAATTGGTTAAAGAAGTTTTTAATTCAGAAGAGGCAAATATTATTTGTAGTATACCTCTTAGTAGAAGGGAGATCAGTGATGGAATGATATGGGCAAGACATTCCAAGGAGATTTTTTCAGTTAAAAGCGCTTATGTCTTGGATTGTGTATTGTCAAAACAGTCTCAAGGAGAGTCATCGAATGGAGAGGCGAATGAGAAGATGTGGAGGCAGTTATGGCAGTTGAAGATCCCGAGGAAAATTAAACAATTTCTCTAGAAGGTTCTCAATGAAATTCTATCAACAAAGAAGGTGCTAAGGAAGAAATTGGTTGTGGAGGATGAGCTGTGTCTAGTATGTTTGAGAGAGGAGTCTATCATACATGTTCTTCGGAATTGCCCTGCATCAATGGATGTTTGGGGTGATCAGGGCAGTTCTCTAAGGAAATGGAACTCCAACTTCCATGACTTTAGACAGCTTTGGGATGGTTTAATGAGAAAATTGGATGATATGACTTTAGTGCAGGTGGCTGCCATTTTTTGCAAGTTATGGACAAGGAGGAATTGCTTTGTTTTTAATAATAATTTTAATGGCCCGTCTGTCATACTCAGATCTGCATTAACTGATATGGAGGTTTTCCAAGACATCCATAAGTGCTCAATGAATAATGTTGACAGTATATCTCGACAGGTATCGGTTATGAGATGGAGTCCACCAGTTGATCCCTTGTGCAAATTGAACTTTGATGCTGCTTATGACTCTGAGAAAAGGCTTATGGGCACTGGTATTGTGGTGAGAAACAACAGGGGGGAAGTGGAGATCGTGGTGGCTGCCTCAAGGATGCATCTTAGTTCTGCCTTCTCAGTAGAATGTTATGCCCTTCTAAGAGGTATTCAACTCTGTCAGGAGATGAATCTTAACCAGGTGCTATTTGAGGGAGATGCTAAACAAGTGGTAGACGGGGTTAATGGTAACAAAGTTGATATTTCTTCGGAGGGCCAACTGATAGAGGACATACGGGTTTTATTCTCTGCTCAAGTTGGATGGAAATTATGCTTTACAAGAAGATGCAGCAATCAGGCTGCTCACAATGCTGCAAAAATAGGTATAAGTTTAGAAAATGAGTTTGTATGGATTGAGGACTGTCCTTCGGATGTTATGTCTGTGATTCAGTTTGAAAGACCTATGTTACTTGATTATTTCAATGAAATTTTATTTCCCTTCAAAATAAAATAAAATAACAATATTAGCTATGCTTTAAACTTCTTTGAGTTATATCTAAATTAGTAACTATTTGTTGCTCTTTTGTTTCTTCAGAAGGTTAGTGAGGCAATTACTGCGTTATGATATTGATGTGGTTTCTTCTAACGCATGTATTTCGACACAACCTAAGTGTGGAATTGGTTTTGAGGGAATCCGACTATCTTGTGAGCCTTTTGTGGGCGCCCTTATGATCATAGCATGCTATTTCCGTGTATCAGTGATATATATATGTGATGTTATTGTATTTCTCAGGTAAAGAGTACTGTTATTTTGGTTGATTCTCCAAATTACAGGATGTGTTCCACCTCTGCCTGCTGCTTAAGAGATGATCGGTTTATGCTCAAGGCCTCTTTCATTCCCTGTATACTGTTTGTGTAAAGATAACAAAATGGACACTGAGAACTCAACATATATTTTATGCGTACTTTCTAAGAGAGGGAACTTTTTTTCGCGCACCCATTTTCCTTATGAAATATTATGTTTTCAATGAAAAGAAAGGTTAAAAAGTATGCATGTACGTACCCATTTGTTTGTTCTAAACACTACCTTATTCTATAGTTTGTGCATACGGTGCACTCCTCTATTTGTTTTTGTTGTGTATTTGCATAGGAAGAAGAAACATAAGCGGTGGTTCAGTTTTTGGCTTTATTTTAACAAAATATGTGAAGGCAAAAAGAACACCTCCTTGCGATATATGCTTACAAATGAAGGACGTGCTCTTGGGAGTCACCTCACAATATAAGGATGAGCCCCTAAACAATGCCTACATGGTCCAAGGTTATCCATAGCTAAAATTGGTGTAAAAAAACACTTCAGAAATGACAGCAAATGCCTTTTTTTAATAAGCACTTATTTTATGTTTTACAAAATAGGATTTTAAGAGTAGGTGTCACCAAGTTTAGTTGGTAAAGTCTCTTGGTGTCGTGCCATAGACCTCGGATCGAATCCGGCCACCTTCCAGTAATGCCCTAGCATGATCTCTAATTAACATGACATGATTAATGTGAAATAGATTCGGCCAAAGTTTTACATGGCTGACAAATTTGCCACAAGGTTTTAAACTTCGGTCTCAATGTAAACTTCACCGGAAAACTTTTCGATGAAGTTTAGAAATGTAAGACATATTAAGGAAACATTTAAAACCTTGAGTCTTGTCGCAACTGGTATACTTTCAAATGTACTGCTCTAAGTAGGGAGTATCAATACCAATAAGCATCCCAAATTGTGGATAGTCTGGGTGCTAAGCTACACCTACAACCTACAATCATGTAAAAAGACGTATGACATTGCCCATAACCAAGCCAATCGATGGCTCATAACCAATCCTATCAATGGTTCCATATCTATAAGACTCATAGCCATAACACAGTGCCCCATTCATTATTTGGATAAATGAGTAGAATTGTTTTCTTAATTATGGTATGATTTATTATTAAATAATATATTTTTAAATTAAAATAATGTCTTTTTATAAATATAACTAAATAAAATTAATTTTCAATTTTATTTATTTATTTTAACTTGTAGATTGAATCAAGAATATTAACACTAAACTAAATTGCTTAACCAATAGGGGTTTGGGGTGCTGACCAGAACCGGAGGTCCTGAGTTCCATTTCCCTCCCCATGGTGGCCATCCTAAGGGATTTATCCCACCTTTCCTGGTACTTGTGGATTGGGGGGGGGGGGGGTGGGTGGGTTTGCACATTCCAGGGGACTAATTCGGTGCTCTAAGAGGCCGAGACACCCTCGTTACCAAAATAAAAAAACACTAAATTATAGATATAAACTAAATAATTTCCAAATTAGTGTAATATATACAATAAAAATATTTTAAAATTATTTTGAAAGTACACGTAATTTTCTTCCCGAAAAATAAGAGTAAATTGACTAAGTTGTAAGTCAGGTGCATCTTATTAACATGTAAAAGATTTACCTCGAAACATTGAATTTTAGGATGAATTAGAGATTTCAGTCTTTTCCATTATCTTCTGAATTTCATCTCTTAATCTAGTTTGAATCTCTAAATCATGGAGCAATATATGAATTTGATGCACATTTGCACGATGAGATCGATTACAACTTATTTGTAAGAAAGGAGTATACTCAAATTATTTATCTTGTTTTATAATCTTCATCGATCTTTAAAATCCACTCTAAATGGTGTTTTATATAAAATGATGGAGTTGAATCACCAAAAATAAATTTTAATTAAAATTTTAAAAAAAATTATTTCAATAAAAAATAAATGATTTCAATCAACTTTGGTTTATGTCGACTAAAACGTGCCCTGTGACTTGGGGATACGACGAAGCCCGACACTCAAAGACATGCATCTTGGAGATAATTGTGCCACGTGCCCGACGGCTAGCCTAAAGGTAAGGCAAAGACCTAATAATTTTGTAAATCATGGCATACGATGCTACACGACGCCCTTGCTTTGTCCAAGTCACGAGCCATTTAGGCTACATATTTAACACAATCAACAGTAACCCCCCCCCCCCCCCTCCCCCTCCCCCTCCCCCGCGGCTATCAGGATCGATTGTCTCTTGGCAAAACCATAAAGCCCTTGCCTCAGGCAACCATAGAATAGGGGACAAGTGGTGAAGTCAAAATCATGGGTCTCATGATTTTGACTTCACACACTAAATGACACATGGGGGTAAAGTGGTGAGATAAAGGGGAAGAGATATCAGGCAGAGAGAAGTCAATATCATGGGAGAAAATAAAATGATTTCTCCCGTTTTTATTGTCACATGTCCCATGCATATTCTATGGTTTGCCCTAGAGGGCTTTCTGGCTTCGTCAGAGACAATCGAGGTCGCTTGAAGCTGGCAGTCGAGGTGACATGGCATGCTTACATGCATTAATTGGTGCATAATTGGGACTGATCCTGACAGTTCATCGATATCATCCAACTGTTTTTCATTGCTGCTCCATTTGTTTTGATGTAAAATAGAGGAAAACAAAAGAATTCTACGGAAAATATCATTTTTTGTGTATTTCCTATAGGACAATTGTCATTTTCCATGAATTTCAATTGTTTTCCCCTATTTTACATCAAATCCAATGGAGCATGCACTACAATTGCCTTTATTCAACGTTGGTGGGCACATGTTGTTTGTTAAGCCGTAACACCATAACAACAGTATGTATTTTCTTCGATCGAGGTGACAGCTATCACCTTTTTTCTCTTTTTTTTTTTTGGGCTCATTAGAGGATAGCCCTTCCTCTCCACAAACCCTAATATAGGTGGGATTGATCCCAGGTAACTATCATGTCTCTTTGAATGTGGCGTTTCAAACAACAGTAAACCCATTGTGGCCCGTCAAAATATCTGTGAGGCTTATATATACTTCCCATCTTCTTCCATTCCTCTTTTTACTTTCACAATCCTATAAGTAGAGCCTTCTGGTAAGAGATGATTTCTTAGTAATGTTCTTCGATTTAACTGTGTGGATGACGAAGTCTTCCTAGAGCCAATCGACATAGATCAGGTGAAAGAAAGCATTGTGCTTCAAATCTTGTCAAGAAATTGCTTGTAGTCTTAATTGGTTTGGAAAATGAAAATTTATTTCTTCCTACTCATTATTGCAGTGTAGTATGCCTTTGAAAGCCAAGTACATGTGATTAAATGTGGTAACCACTTCAATATTTATTTATACTCTTACGTGATATTAATAATGGGTATTATAAATGTTCCATTATATTGTGAACACTATGTCCTTAGGAAATATTATGAAAAAGAGTCTTGGTTGAGACCATGGACATGATATAAGGCACTCTAGTAATCTTAAAATGCTCTCAAGTATGAATGTTGACTAGGCATCACACTCCTCTATGGCCTATACATGTGATGTCTTTATATGATAGTATGATGTATCTCTACCATAAAGAGTAGAGACTCTCAGATACACATGTAGGTGCTTGTAATGGGTTATGTCATTGATGGGTCTATTCGAGAACACCCAATGAAAAATCACTATCGTATTTAGTAAAAGTAATTCTCGTTGCATTATGCAAAGAAGTTTACAAATGCACATAATGTACATAAAAAAGAAATCAACTTGGAGTTACCCTTATTCAATGATTCAAGATCTAGGGGGGGGGGGGTGTGAATAGGTCAACCTATGGTCTGTTTGCCAATTTTAATTTCAATAATTAAATGCGGAACAAGTAGAAAATTCAAACCATACACATAGATATTTTTACGTGGAAACCATTGTGGAAAAAACCTCAGAACCTAGTCTAACAAATAGGCAATCACTAAGAGAATAGCAAAATTGCAAATGTGAACCTCACCCAAACAGAAGTCGACGCATTGATTCACGACTAGTCAATGAATGCACATCCACAAACCCCATAAGTTCGATCTCCACCGTAGCAGATCCGTCTCCTCACTAGCCAAGCTGTCTCGAAGTTACACCCATCCACGAACACTCTAGTTCGATCTTCATCATAACAAATTTAGCTCACACCAACCAAAAGTCCACGATCCTCCATAGATTGATCTCTGTCAATAACAGCTTCAGATTTGTCCGACCAAGGGGTTTGAAATCAATTTATCACTCTTACATCTAGAGGAATCTCATGAACTGTGATATCACACATGCAAGTATATGATATGGAACTAAATTTGCATCTCTAGTGAGAATCAAGGAGGAGGTTTATTGGGTATCAACCAAGCACTGCTGGGATCACTATATAGAGCTTAATAGCCTCTACTCCTTGTCTCTTTGCACTAATTAAAGCAAGCAATGTAGAACCCCGGATCTTGGGTTCACTGTCTGGTGAATAGTGCAATGACTAGTATTTTAAAGACCTAAAAGGCCCTCTATGTAATTTGGGTGGTGAAATAATAATGAGGGTGATTTCAATTTCATGTGTATATGTTATGTGTGTGTTAAAACCAAGGTGAAAGAGTGGGAACAATTTAAGTGTGAAAGACCAAGAGTGGAAACATTCTAAGTGTCAAAAAAGGGGAAAAACAGGGGGAAAATCACAAAGGCTGGTCGATCGCCCCCTTTGGCCGGTCGATCAACTGTATGGAATGTGGCCCAAAACAGGGCCACAGTGGGACCTTGCTGGTCGACTGCCCCTCCCAACCGGTTGACCGATTATGGGTTTTTCAGGTCATTTTGCCTGGCCGACCTACTTTATGCTTTATGGATATTTTGGGGGGGCCTTTTAGGAGATTTACAAACCCCTTGGGGTCTATATAAACCCCATTTCATGGGGCTAAGGTTTACACAACCCTTAGACATATTTTGAGAGAAAGAAAAAATTGAAAAGAGAGAGATGAAAGAGGAAAGAAAGGGAAGAAAGAAAGAGGGTTTGGCTTGTGCTTGGGTGATCATCCCAACTTCATTCTTGCCATCCGAAGTCCGTTCTAAAGCGCTAGATTGTATGGAAGCAATCCTAGAAATGTAGATACACTCTACTTTTTAATTATGTTGTATTCCCTATTGAAAAACTATGATGAACCATATGCTTTAAAATGAAAAGCTAGTAGGAAATCCTACTAGTTTTCCTCGTATTGATGCTATACTTAAAACAAATGATGAAAGTGATGTTTTTTGATGAAACCATGTGTATTAGCCTATGTGTGCCATGCAATAGGTTTGAATGAAATTGAATAGCATGTGCTATGTGTTATGTGTTTACCATGTTCACTCACAATTGTATATGAACACTTGTAGTGCATGATCGGGTTTTCATATGTATATGTATATCGAAAATGCCAAGTAAAACATGATAAACAAAGTATGTGATTATTGAGCGAATGCAAATGGACTTCTACCTACCTAGGTAGAGCATTTGGGCATTTGATCTCCAATGAAGCTATGTGTATTGGAAGGATGCAAATGGACTTCTACCAACCTAGGTAGAGCATTGGGCATCTGATTTCAAGAAATGATATGTGCAAAGATACCAACAGGGAGGTTGGTGAAGTAGGCTAATGGACTCTTACCATTCTAGGTAAGGCATTAGGCATGCTCCATGTGTATGTGAAATGCTAATGGACTCTTACCAACCTAGGTAAGACATTAGACAAAGTCATGTGTACTCTCCCATAAAAGCCATGTGTAAAGAAAGTGAAATAGAACAAGGGCTAAAGTAAAAGATGTGAAAAGAATAAATGAAGAATGTGGTTTCGAAAGATAAGTGCATGTGTTTATACAGTATCACACATGTATATTTGAAAAGGGTTTTTCCATATTGATTCAATTGCATGTGTATCCTATGAACTACCTATGTGATGCATGTGAATGTTATGACATGGCTTGTATACATTGAGTATTTTATGCTCAGTGGAACTATTATCTTTGGCATGTATATTTGATATTGCTCCGGAGCCTTGCATTGAAGAAGATTACTACGAGCCGGAGCCTACTATGGATCACCCGCACTAGGATAGAGCTCTAGATAGGTGGCCATATCTAGACTACTGTTGAGAGTTGTGAGGGAGTGATATGTATTTTGATAGTGGGAATGTCCACTTTCCTTTTTATTGTCGAACCTCATACACTTGGAATACATTACAGTCTATGTTATTTAGAAAATTTTCATTTCCACTATTTGTATGCCTTGTGTATTTCGCAGGATGGTATGATATGATTTAAGTCACGAGCTAAAGTCTTCAAAACTTCTAAGGGGGATTTTGGGTCGCGACAAGAAAGGTATATATAATAGTATAAAAGAGGAAGTTTTCAAAGCATAATTTCTAAAAAAACTCAAGTCCTACGTAGACCGATTGACTGGTTTAGGGCGATGGTCTACTAGTTTGGCTATTGGCTTGGCACCAGACTGGCACAGTACTAAATCTGGTTGACCGGTTTCTTGGGGAAGTCGACTGGTTTGCTCACTGTAACTTCAAATTTGGACAGAACTTGAATTCTTCCATTCCACAGTCTTCTAAACTAGATAGGTTAGTATCTAGTCACCTAGGGATTATAAAATGTGGTCTAAAACAATTCCTCCTAGAATAGAACTAAGTACCTAAGTCACTTGCCATCCATAAATGCGTAAGCGAAGAAATGTGCCTTTATATGAAGTAATTTTGAGTAGATGAACAAGAATTGACTCATCACATCAAGAGGACTCCAATTGTAGGAGATGAACTATGGAAAATTCCAACAAGCACTCACATAACTATGAGACTTCTATATGAAATCATAATGGATGGAACCTGTTTATGATTTTCTGACATAAAGAAGTAAGACGTAGGTTGGTAAGCCTTGTTTTATTGTGATTTTTTCTAAATGCAAATCAATGCTCTTTTGCACCTAAGTTTAACATGATTATGGAAGATTAGTTGGCTATAATCTGGTCCTTGGCTATAATCTGGTCCAACATTGTAAAGTCCATGTTTTTTCTGTTGGCATATTCCGGTGTCAAAACAAGTGAGTCTAGGTGTTTAGGTGTATATCTTGTGTCATTGCTGTCAAGCATCAATGACAAGTGAAGTTGAAGAATCGGTTGATCCACTCGGATGATCATTTCCTTCATAGGATGGTAAGTGACCTAGATACCATGTGACCATAGGTGGGAATTGACTTAGAATAATCCTAATATGATGCCTTAGGTGGTAAGTGTCCTAGACTAATCATACGGACCCTAGGTGATGAGATAAGTAGTGCAAAATAAGTTTAAAATTCTGAAATTTTCAAAAAAATCAAGGTTACTTGTAGGTGGCATATCTCCCAAACCATAGCTCCGATTTCACTCTATAATATATCAAATCGACCGGGTCGAAAAGAGCTACAACTTTTGTGAAGGGAGTGAGGGCTAAAAATGAATTTTTAAAATCGAGTTTTAACCTCAAGGTCGACCCTGGGCATTTTGGGTCGACCCTGAAGAGCCCAAACTTTGTATGGTATTTTAAGGTAGAGAGTCAGATTTCTTAGGGTCGACCCTCAAGGATAGTTGGGTCAACCGAAACACCCCAGTTGGGTCGACCCAAGTATCCTTGAGGGTCGACCCTAATATGCCTTTTGTTGTATTTGTGGTTTTGCACTACTAGGTCGACCCAACAAATCTCCAGGGTCGACCCTGATAAGAAAAACCTTTCCTAATCCATTTTTAGAAGGTTCTAAACCTTGGGAGTTGTTCCTCTATATATGGGACCTCTTCCATTCCGTGAAACCTATGCCCTGGAGGGTTTTTAGAGTACTTTAAGCTATCTCTAGAGTTCATAAAAACTCTGGAAACACTTTGTTCTCCTCCCCTTTGATTGATGCTTTCAACCTAGAGTTTGCAAGCCAAAAGCTCCATACTTGCTTGTTTGGACTTGTCCATTGAATGAGTCCATCTAGGTGTTGATTTCTATCAAACCATCAACCCGTTCTGGAACTTGGCTGGAGTGTTCTGAAGCCTTTGTGAAGGAGATCGATCCGAGAAGGATCATGGTAGTGTGAATTGGTTGGTGGAATTCGAAACCGTCATTGACGGAGATCGATCGAAAGATCGTGGACTATTTTTGAGACACAAAGAGAAGTACAAGCGACTGTGGTTGATCACGGGACTTGTGAGTACGTGATGACTTTTCGAGGCATGGAGGACTAAGAACTAAAGGATCGTAGTATCGAGTCCGAAGGAGTCAAGTTCGAGTCTTGTAAGTTCTTGTTAACTTTGTCTTAGTGGATTCTTATAGCTGGACTAGGTCCCGTGGTTTTTTCCGGAAGGGTTTCCACGTAAAAATCCTTAGTTATGGTTTGCTTATTTCTCTTCTATTCTGCACTTTAAAGTTTATCATCCCTACATTAATAACTTAATTGTTAAATTGTTAAAAAGGGTAGACAGACTTTTAGGAAAACCTAACCATCCCCTCGAACTTGTGAATTCTCAACTCAAACCCTAGATTTGAGGTTCACCGAATTTTTTTTCAATTGGTATCGGAGTAGGTTCACTAACTTATTAATGTGATCTCATTCTATATTTTCGGTGAATATGAATCTCCAAAGAGAGGGAGGGTCCATCTCTTGTCCCTAATTATTTGATGAGAATAATTATGCTTATTGGAAAGCTCGAATGAGAGCGTTTCTAAAATCATTAGATGAGAGAGCATGGTTCTCCATTGAACAAGGTTGGACCCATCCAACAAAGACCATAGATGACCAAACCATCCCTAAACCTTCTTCTAAATGGACCAATGTAGAACTTGAAAGTTGTAGATGGAATAGTAAGGGTCTAAATGCAATCTTCGCCGCTGTCACACTCGAAGAATTTCGACATATTTCTAAATGTGACACGTCAAAGGAGGCATGAGACATTCTTCAAATCACCCATGAAGGGACTACAACTGTCAAGATCTCAAAACTTCAAATGCTTACCTCTAAGTTTGAAAAATTGATGATGGATGATAATGAAACTTTTGACAGTTTTTATACTAATCTGAGTGACATTGTCAATTCTAGTTTCAATTTAGGGAAAAGAATTCCTGAGTCCAAAATTGTGAGAAAAATTTTGAGATCTCTACCTGAGAGGTTTCGATCAAAGGTTATTGCCATCGAAGAGAGCAAAAATGTTGATGCTCTCAAAATTGAAGAGTTGGTTGGTTCACTCCAAACCTATGAATTAAATCTGAACCCATCTAAGAAACCAAAATTCATTGTCTTGAAATTCATCAAGGAATCCATAGATGGTTCAGATAATGACTCTAAGGATGAAGAAGAAGAGTTGACTTTATTTGCAAAGAAATTCAGAAAATTTTTGAAACTTAATAAGAGATTTAATCCGAAAGTACAAAAATCTTTCGAAAAGCCCAAGTCCAAGCATTTTGAAAACAAGAAACATTTTAAAAGTGTGGACAAGAAATCCCAAGGTGTTCAATGTTATGAATGTCAAGGCTATGGCCATATTGCCGCTGAATGCTTCGACAAGAAAAGATTTGAGGGTAAGGTAAGGGATGACAGTGAATCTGAATATGAGGAATCAGATAGTTCTTCTTATGAGGAGACTAGGGGTTATGTGGCATTCACTACACTCTAACTGGGATTAAAGAATCTTCTTCAAAATTTATGAGTGACCAACAACCTAGTGATGGTGAGGAGGATGATGAGAGTCAGAATGACTTAGATTCTGAGGGAGACCTCAAGGCAGCCTATGATGAGCTATTTCAGGAATGTCTAAAACTGAAAAAGGTTCAGTTTTTCATGTCCAAAAAGATCAAATCTATTGAAATGGAAAAATATGCCTTAGACCAAGTGGCTTCAGGGTTGAGAGCTCTTGTGTCCCAGCTTAAGGAAGAGAAAGCTTCCCTCCTTGCCAAGACTCAGCTTCTTGAATCTAATTTGCATATTTATCTTGATGAAAAGATAAGTCTTGAAATTAAGTTAGCTGAGCTTGAGCAAAATCAGAGGTGTGGAGATGAGAAGGGAACTCCATCAACCTCGAACACTGAGTATGCTGCTAAAAGGCACCCTCCTGCTAAAGGGAAAAACCCTTCTACTCAAAAATTCATTCCTACATGTCATAAATGTGGAGTGAAGGGTCATATTAAGCCTTGATGTCCTAAACTTTGAAGAATGCCTAATCATGGTTTTGAGAACCACAATAATTTTAATGAGAATGTTCAAAGGAGAGTTGAGGTCCTAGTGGAGAAGTCTAGGAGTTTGTGTGAAGATGTGATGAAAATTGCTCACAACTCTAGACAGTGGAATGGTCATGACACTCCTCATGCTAGATATAAAGGAGGTAACGGGAAGAACCATAATGCCCGTCATAATTCTAGGACTCAATCCTGTAAAAGGAGGAAAAGACAAAAGGTCATACGTATCTCAACTGAAACGGTTAGAGACCAAAGAGTCAGTCAAACTTCTAAAACCGTTTGGGTGAGAAAGGAAGACCTGAAGGGCTTCACTTAGCTCGTGCCTGTCATAGCCTAGGGTGTGCTGTTAGTATTCTATCTTATCCTAGTGCTATGCTATTTGTGTATACTAGTATTTTTTTCTTTTTACTAGTGTTTATTTGCTTTGGTATGTTTTTCTGTTTTCTTTATTTTGAAAAATCCAAAAATATTAAAAAACCATAAAATCCAAAAAGATTTTTGTCATGTTACCCTTGTTTGACTTGCATGATCTGCATTCCTTGTGTAATCTTTATTTTTATACTTGTCCAGGGTTGAACATGAGTTTGTTGCTGATTGAGGATATATCACCTTCATAGTCTCTTGGTTAGGCTTAAAATTAGACCGGTTTTATCTTGAATAGTTAGAGACTTATTCATGTGTTTATGCTTTACAAATTTCAAATGCACTCTGATTGATTCTATTGAGAGGTCTATTTCCAATCTGTAGGTGTTTGACTTATCCCAATAGTGTGACCATGGATGACCAATCTAGAATGATCATTTTTTTAGTCATCTTCATTTTGTGTATCCTCCTTGAGCAAAAATTTGCTCAATGAAAAGGGCTACCTACCGGGATAGTGTGAAGTCACTATTGGATGCAAACAGTATGAAATGGCTACCTAGGCGGACAATAGGTATCTACTGGGTCACTAGAATGAAAGCCCTTGCTGCCAATAGCCAGGACTACTTATCTGGATAGTGTGAAAGCCATCATTGCATGCAAAGATACATTCAGATAAAGAACATAAAAAGATATCTTGCATTGTTTGGAGGTATTTGACCAATATATATATATATTGGGTCAAATAAAATGGATAAAGGAGCACTAAAATGTAAAAAATCAGCATATCTGGATCTAACTAGGTTTGACTTCTATGATGTATATCTCCGGGAGTCCCCTTAGTGGTTAATGTCATATCCTTGGAAAGGGAAAGAAACCTTGATCTAGTATCTTGTCAGACCACCACTACATACAATGCTTCACTTTTGAACTGTTCACTAAATGAGTCTAAATGAATTGGCTATAATTTAGCATTTCATGAGATTTAGTTAGAAGTGTATCCTCAGTCGGACTAACTAATCATGTTCTTCATTGGATTTGTAAATCTTAAATTACTACTGCTTGGAATGCTTTTGATGTATGTTTGTGTGACACATGATATTTTTTTTTGTTTGGCATGAGCCTTTCTAGCATAGGTGCCCTATTTTTGGAGGTGTCCATGATCTTAGGGGGAGAAGATCAAGTTGAGTTGTTGAGGGGAAGTTTGTGCTTGAGTAGTTGAGGGGGAGTTTATGCTTTATATTCCTTTTTATTCCCCGCTCTTTAGTCCTCTCATTGTCTGCATTTGTTTGGTTGTACTGTGATTGCATTGATATTTAACATGTGTTAAATTGGTATATTTCTTTGTGAAATTGGCATCATGATTACCTTTAGCAATTGTGCGAAAAAGGGGGAGAGTGTTGGGTAGTATTTTCCAAGTTCAGTACATTCCTTGCATTTCCTGTGTTTATGTACTTTCATATACCATACATGCTTCACTAGGAATTTTGTTTATGAGCATGTGCAGGTGCAGGGTTGCAGCAGACAGGTTTTACTTGACAAGAGCTTAAGTGTCATAATTTAAGATGATTTGTCAAATGGTGTCATGTAATAATGTTGGAGTCATGTAATGTCCTAGTTCACCGTTTTGATGTGTTTGGGTGAGTTTGTGTCAAGTCATGTGCTTCAGTTTGGTTTTGCCATAGACTTGCCAAAGGGGGGGAGATTATAAAGTCCATGTTTTTTGTGTTGGCATATTCCGGTGTCAAATCATATGAGTCTAGGTGTCTAGGTGTATATCTTGTGTCATTGCCGTCAAGCATCCACGACAAGTGAAGTTGAAGAGCGTTGAAGAATCGGTTGATCCACTCGGATGATCATTTCCTTCATAGGATGGTAAGTGACCTAGATACCATGTGATCATAGGTGGTAATTGACTTAGAATAATCCTAATATGATGCCTTAGGTGGTAAGTGTCCTACACTAATCATACGGACCCTAGGTGATGAGATAAGTAATGCAAAATAAGTTTAAAATTCTGAAATTTTTCAAAAAACCAAGGTTGCTTGTAGGTGACATATCTCCCAAACTGTAGCTCGGATTTCACTCTATAATATATCAAATCAACCATGTTGAAAAGAGCTACAACTTTTGTGAAGGGAACGAGGGCTGAAAATGACTTTTGAAAATCGAGTTTTAACCTCAAGGTCGACCCTGGGCTTTTTGGGTCGACCCTGAAGAGCCCAAACTTTGTATGGTATTTTAAGGCAGAGAGTAAGATTTCTCAGAGTCGACCCTCAAGGATAGTTGGGTCAACTGAAACACCCCAGTTGGGTCGACCCAAGTATCCTTGAGGGTCGATCCTGATATGGCTTTTGTTGTATTTGTTGTTTTGCACTACTGGGTCGACCCAACTAACCTCCAGGGTCGACCCTGATATGAAAAACCTTTCCTAATCCGTTTTTAGAAGGTTCTAAACCTTAGGAGTTGTTCCTCTATACATGAGACCTTTCCCATTCTGTGAAACCTATTCTTTGAAGGGTTTTTAGAGGACTTTAAGCTATCTCTAGAGTTCATAAAACTTTGGAAACACTTTGTTCTCCTCCCCTTTGATTGATGCTTTCAATCTAGAGTTTGCAAGCCAAAAGCTCCATACTTGCTTGTTTGGACTTGTCCATTGAATGAGTCCATCTAGGTGTTGATTTCTATCAAACCATCAACCCGTTCTGGATAGAACAACTTGGCCGGAGTGTGTCGGAGCCTTTGCGAAGGAGATCGATCCGAGAAGGATCATGGTAGTATGAATTGGTTGGTGGAATCCGAAGCCATTATTGACGGAGATCGATCGAAAGATCGCGGACTGTTTTTGAGACACAAAGAGAAGTATAAGCGGCTGCGGTTGATCACGGGACTTGTGAGTATGTGATGACTTTTAGAGGCGTGGAGGACTAATAACTAAAGGATCGTAGTGTCGAGTCCGAAGGAGTCAAGTTCGAGTCTTGTAAGTTCTTGTTAACTTTGTCTTAGTGGATTCTCATGGCTAGACTAGGTCCCATGGTTTTTCCCGGAAGGGTTTCCACGTAAAAATCATTGTGTTATGGTTTGCTTGTTTCTCTTCTATTCCGTACTTTAAAGTTCATCATCCCTACATTAATAACTTAATTGTTAAATTGTTAAAAATGGTAGATAGACTTTTAGGGAAACCAAACCATCCCCTCGAACTTGTGAATTCTCAACTCAAACCCTAGATTTGAGGTTCACCGAATTGTTTTTTCAATAAATATAATGGGTTTCGAAGTGTGTATTTCATATTGTTAACCTATCATAAAATCAATAATTAGTGCTTCCATACAAATGTAATGTATTTCAAGTGGGACATAGGTTTTTAGGCTTCAATGGACTTTCATTGGCTAAGTCTAACCCATTGCAAGAGGATTCAAGTTTAACTTTGATGGAGCATTTTATTTGATGGACGTAGGGGAGCATGCTGTTAGCTTTTGTCGGTCATTCAGCTGGAACGACTATTGTTACTACGATCATAGTTCCAAGGAAGCTATGTACAATGTGGGAAGCTTACTTCCTTTGAAGTTCATTTCCCAGACTCACTTCCTCATAAGCTCACTTTCATCATGTTTCAAGTTGGAGATTTTGTATTTGTCAAGATCTCATGTACGAAAGGCGTGATGAGATTCGGCAAGTAGGGCAAGCTCAATCCGAGATATGTGGGTCATTTTGAGATCATCACCCGGGCCAGGGAAGTTGCTTATCGGGTCACCTTACCACCTTATATGGCAGGTGTGCATAATGTCGTCCACATCTCTATTTTGAAGAAGTATATCTCGGATTTTTCACACGTCATTAATTTTGATCCCTTGAAAATCTAAGAAGATTTAACTCTAGTTGAGCAATCGGCTCAAATTTTGGACCGGAAGGAGCAAGTCTAGCATACTAAAATCATTCTCCTTGTGCTCTAACAAAGGGAGCATCAAAGAGAGCATCACTCTAAGGAAGAAGTCACTTGGGAGAGAGAAGCTGAAGTCCGATAAAAGTGTCCTCACCTATTTGTAAGCACCCAATTTTTACACCCCCTTCCTGATCTTGGATAAATACCTTAACCATAGTTAATACCTTAACCCTAGGCAAATCCAAGCCAAACCTTAGGTAAACCCTAGTCTAACCCTAGGTAAATCCTAGTTAAGCCTTGGTCAAATCTTAGGAAAAACCTAAGCAAACCCTAGTCATACCCTAGGTAAACCCTAGTTAAACCCCAGGACTAACACTAGGTTCACCCAAGGCCCATTTTTAGGCTCAAGGACTCAAAATCAAAGCCAAACCACCCTGTGGGCCCAAGCATAGGCCCACATACCCTAGAAGCCCGTTGGTGTAGGGCCCACTGTTAAAATTTGAAAAAATCAAGAATGACGGTGAAGTTTTTACCGCAATTTCTAATTTTAGCAAAATGAACAGTGCCATAGACCAATGGTGTGAGGGTTGGGCCTGTTTTAGCAAAAATAGGAAATGGCGGTAGAATTTCTACCGCCATATCTATTCTTGCCTAAACAGGAAATGCCGGTAGAAACTTTACCGCCATTACTGGATTTTGGTTCAAAGCTTACTGGCATCCCCCTGCACCACTGTAGCTCTGCTCCCCTTGGGTCCTCAACCTCTTTGGGGTATTCCTAAAGTACCCTAGGTCTCATTAACCCTATAAGTACCCCCATCTTCCTAGTTCAAACCATTCCAAAAAATCATTGGAGAACCCCTGTTGGAGTTCGGCTAGCCCATATACCAGAACTTCTATCCCTTAGTCTACCACCTGAGGTCATCCCAGGAGTTCCCCTAGGCCATTCCCAGACTCCACCATTGTACACCAGCCCACCACCGTGAACCACCTTCAATACATGGAGTTTTGTAGCAGAGGATAGGTCCTCCCCTACCCCTCCTTTTGTTCTCTTTTTAAAGCAATATAAGACCCCTGGTCCTACTCCAGGGGCCCATTTTCTTTTTGTTTCTACTATGCAACCAAGGATAGGGGCCCCCTGTCTCTTCATAGGCATAGGGGGGACTCTCTTGAAGTTCAAGGATATGGTCACAAGGGCCCCCACTGTATGGTAGCATCCCCTGGAAGTGGCCTGATCCAAGCCCAGGAGGAGAAAACATAGTTTCTAGAAAATGCAGTGATCTCAGTACCACCATTCCTGGAGTTCTGTTTACAGTAGCTTTAGACCCCATTTGGGGTGGGCCCTGGTCCATTCCAAGGCCTATCTTGGTCCTTAAGACTCTTTCCTGCCTACCCTGGTCCTTCTAGGCTAATTGTAGTACCTTAACCATGGTTAAAACACCCTATTAAAAGACTGTCCATAATGGCGGTAGACAGTCTACCGCCATTATGTGTTCTCTGTTACAGCGTGTTCAGGCCTACTGTGGGCCCATTTTCGACCAACCCCTAGGCCCAAAGTAGGCCCAGGACATTCAGGGGACTCCCTTCTTTAACCCTGTAGGGTCTGTGACCTTTGGGTTCACACTTAACCCTACACCAAGCCAGCAAACCCAGTTCAAGCAGTATTTGATAATGGCGGTACACTCTCTACCACCATTACAAATATATTCATGTTTGGGATTAGCGGTAAAGACTCTACCGCTAACCCTGGTATTTCTGTAACTTGAGCTTTACACAGGGCTTAGACCAGTTAGGATACCATTCTATGCCTTGCCTTACCATCTGGGCCCAATCAGACCAAACTAGGACCTTTAACTGAGGTTAACTCAACCCCGGTTAACTTTTTAATCGTGGTTAAAATACTTTTATCCCTTGGAAAAATCTAAAAATACCGAAAACATTCAAAAATACAAAATAGACCAAAAATACAGACTTTAGACCTATTACCATGGTTAGCAGCCCTAATCATGGTTAACTTTTCATTTAACCATGGTTAGCAATCCTAAGTCATGGTTAAACCTCTTTTTTTGGCCTACCGGTCCTAATCTCTTAGCCTACTAGGCTTACCCTTGGCCTACCGAGCCCAACCTTGGCCTACCGGGCCCAGCCTTGTATCTCTCAATCATGGTTAGCAATCATAACCATGGTTAACTTGCCCTTTAACCCTGATTAACAACCCTAACCTTGGTTATCTCGCTTTTGGCCTACTGGGCCTAATCTCTTAGTCCGGGCTTACCCTTGGCCTACCGGACCTAAACCATGCACTAGATCAACCTGCCAACCCTAGCCTTCAAGCTAGACCCTTAGCCACCTCGGTGCACACACACACACCTCCTTAGCCTTAGCACAGGCTCATGTGCCAGAACTATACTCGGTCGGATCTCACCCTTGTGAGTACTTAGGCAACCCGACCCGGGTTCGACCCTAGTTAGCTTTCTCTTTCTTGAGTTATTATTACTTTAAATACTTAGGCATTTGCACAATAACTTGACTTTAATTTGACTTAAACCTAGAAAGTAGATAACCATTGTAAAATGAGGGTCCCGGGATACCTAACACCATCCCCTGGACTTAACCAAATCTCTTACCTAGACCTTTGTAGCAGACTAAGACCTTATCCACAACCCGAGAACTTATCCATTATGCATTCATAGGTGGCGACTCAATATACTCGTAAGTATAGAAATCCATGCCCACAGATCTGGCGACTCTGCTGGGGAGAGTAAGTCTAAGGTTCAACCCGGAACCTAGGTTTAAGCCAAATAAACCTTAATTTTTTTCAATTGCCTAAGTATTTAACTTAATACTAATCATGTCATCTCTTTGAGTGTACTGTGTATTGTGCACATCATACATATCATAGTAATGTAATAACTAATGACCCATAAAGCCAAGTAGATAGGCTTATTATGGTTACGGCTGCTGGATGATCATCCTCAGTGTCAGAAGCTTAAAAGTCTTGGAGGTTCGCGGAATTACGCATGTTGGGTGATTATTCTCAGGGAAGGATTTTGAACTCTCCCGCTTGCACCAATCGTCCATTTTCAGGTATATTCTGTACCGGGGAGTCGCATATACAGTGTTAAGTGACCCTCATCCTTTTAGGAAAAACTTGCATTACCTCAGCATTCAGCATATAGACTAGACTAAGGTATAGTCTACAAGCAGCCCACAGGAAGAAAGATACTCTAAACACTAACCTTCTTGCACCCTATACATGTCCCTAATCAATGGTTGACTATCAGGACACTCTCACCCTGATAGGCACCCAAGGGGCATGTAATGAGTCATACTTGTACTTGTAATAAAACACATCCGACCATGTGTCCTGACATCGTATATGAGGTTCAAATCCCAAGCAGACAGGTCTTCACAAGACCTATTCTCAGCCTTGACTGGATAGGTCCCCGGTTCCCAACAACCCGGGTAAAGCATACCGGATCTCTGTCCGACTACCCTATCGGATCACATGTGCCTTGTTATACCCAATAAAAAAAAAATCAAAATCATCATCCCAGCATTACTCCATCTATCGTTGCACATTCACGGTGCTACCACTACATTTCCGCTGCAGTGAACATCCTCAGTGCATACACTGCATAAACACAACACTTACACTGTGACCCTCAGGTGTTACTACATCATCCATGCACCCCCATCACTGTCCATGTACTGCATCAGTTAGGATTACACTGCACGTAAACCACCAGTACACTGTACCTTACACTTGTACTTGCACTATCGATACGCTACACTAGCAACACCGGCACACTACACGGACACTTACACTTGCACCGCATTGCATTCATCCACACACTCGCATTTCCACTGCCCGGGTATCTGCATTACCCGTACACTGCACTTGCACCCATCTAGGAAATTGTAGAACCCGGTCTACCCTAGTCTAGGCATCACTGGCATTGCACTGCCCCTAGCATCACTCATGCATCTGTAGAGCTCAGTTTATCTCCTCCATGCATCATGTAGTTAGCAGCACTCCCAGAAATGACCCAACTTGCCATGCAAACCACGTCTATTCTTCACCCTGTTTATCTCATCAGGAGTGCTATTTAGGGCCGAATCCTTTTAGATTTCGAATCTCACTTCATTCATCGGGTTTGACCTGCGCATGCTCATGCATTTCAAATTTGCCTACCTTACCCCGATACTAACTCGCTCTACGTTTCTAAGTCCTATCTTACCGAGGCGGCAACTCAATGACCCAAGCAATGGAGCATGGAGAAGCATCAAGCGGCCAAGAAATCATCATGAGAACCCTCCTTAGTCATGGACATAACATCAAGAAAATCAAGTCTCTCCTTTTAGATGTGACTGTTGCTCTCAACAAGCTCCTAGTGGCACAAGGGCAAACCCAGATTCACCCCTACCTTCCAAACAAACACATTGAACCCAACAACACAACCGTGGAAACCGCTTCCTCGCCTGCTCCCCAAGCCTCAAAAAGAGCAGGCACCACACAGACATTTCACCCCTCTACCTTCACCGCTAAGCCAACTCCTACCGCTTCTCAATAAAAGGCGATTGGTCATACTCCGCAGTCCTACCCCGTTACTACCTTTAAACAAAAGAAACCATAATTACCAGGAGCATGAACATTGCATTTTTCATCAAGGCCCTAGACATTCCATTGATCGCTGCATCACTCTAAAAACTACAGTCCAAGACCTAATCGATGAAGGCAAACTCAACTATGGGCCTGATAATTGATAACCCTACAAAACCAATCCCCACCTTACCCCGTCAACAAGCCGCCTTTGTGTCACCCAGAGTAATGTCTCCACCAGTCAATCAGGAAGAAGAGATTAGAAAGCAAGATGCTGAGTTTGGTTGATCAGAACCAAGCCAAGTCTAAGTCAGCCTTAGTTAGGTTTTCTTTTCTGTAAGAGTCGGCCACAGTGACCCCTGTACGAGTCAAGTCCAGAGTCCAACTCTTTCAATTCAATTAAATCACACTTTCCCTCAAGAGTCTCATCTCCCTTTTTGTGCTTGCCTAGCATGGCTGTATTCTGATTAAGTTATTTGCTTTAACAAGAAGTCACTTAAACAGATAATCAGACCCACAACCATCGGGGGCTGAATATGACAAAGAGCAGAATTCCCATCTGGAAGCCTCATCCTGTACAGAGCTGGGTAACAACCCTATGCAAGGGTCAAAACCTCACCGCGCCAGAGGCAGAGGGCAATCAAGAGCAAGGGATAAGCCCATCTTCAATCATTCGACATAATCTCCGAACTCAGTTAAGATCTGAAAAGAAAAAAGGGGCAAAGCTCTCCCAGAACAATGAGACTGAAATCATGTCGTTACATTGCCCCCATCAATACTTGGAGCAGAGGCAACTTACCTACTCAAGACTGGGGCAATCCTAGATACAATAGCAAACGAGACTGCCGCTTGAATCAAGAATCACCAGTACCGTAACAAGTTACTAACAACTTCAGGCAACTGCACAAATCTACAAACCAGAGGAAAATGTCTTGCACTGCAAAATGCTAGGGGAATTATTTATCTGATCTACAGACCCGGGCCCCATGAAATGAACAAAAATCAGAGTATAGCCCTTAGGGTTTGGTCTGATAACGTTTGCACTTATAGCCACTTCAGGAAAGGATAGAAGGTCATCCTTGGCACACTCCCCTTCTCCCTAACCATCTAACCCCCAGTCAAGTTAAAATAAAGTCCGCTAGTTAGCCCCTCGAGCCTAACAACCTTTTTTTCATGAAAACCTTCTATCAGGGACACCCTCCCTTGCCATCTGTGGCATCAGCCTGAACTACGTCATGACCTGATCCTACAAAGGGTATATAGGCAACCTGACAATCAGGTACGGTCACTAAAGGGGCAGACCCCCGACGAAATCAGCTTTAACCAAAGAAGATAAGTTTCCATAAAAAGAAAATCCAAAATAGAAGTTGAAACATTCTCAAAGTCAGAAACCCCCTCACAGAGACAATCTCTTTGGACTCTCTCCCCAGCAGAATCAATCTCCATACAGAGAGATCTTTCAGAGACAACTTATCCTGGAACATTCCCCGACAGATTCAATCTCTCTCGACAAAAACTCCTCAAATGAGTCCATCTCAAACTGAGAAAAATCCCTAAAGTCAGCCTCTACAAAAGAGAAGAATCCCCTAGTTGAGTAAAAAAAAAGGAGTGCAAATCAACTGCAACAAGAGCAATCTCACGGTGTCCCAAATTTTGGTCCCTTAGCCTAAATTATGTCCTATCGCAAGTCTTCCTGAATCCCCTAGAGACTAAGAGTACAAGCAACTTATCAGACAAGTATCCAAAAGCAAGATATCGATATCTAAGACAATGACAGATCTAGAACCCCATTCAAATCCATTGCAGGCCTAGTGAAAACCAGAAATGACACTGGTGCGCAAAAATTACGTGAACCCAGACTTGGTCTTTTGACCAGGGGGAAAAAAGGGAGGAAAACACATCAACTTCGCAGGCATGAGTGAAAACTAGAAATCACCTCATTGCGCAAAAATTATACGAACCCAAACTTGGCTATTCCAAGGGCAAAAAAGGGATAAGTTGAAAACACTCGACAGGAGTACCTCCAAATCAAGACAGAGTAGGTCTTATTGGCAAAGCGACCTCAAGTCCTTGGAAAAGCCTGACTCTGCACACCGTAAGGTTTAAAGCCCAGATTCATCAATCTCACAGCGGGGTAAAGCTGCTTAGCGTCATATTCTACCCTTGTGGTGAAAAGTCATTCGCCATGTGAAAGTGATCTCCTTGTTAAATCATGTAAGCAAATGAGGCATTAAACTCCAAGTCCTGAATCATCTACCGACTACCACCAGAGTTTTCATGCTCATTGAATCAACCATCTTTGAATCTCAAGATGTCCTCTGACCATGTCAAATCCTGTGTCACCTCCCAATCACTGCCAGAGTCCCAATATTCACCAGATCAGTAACCTTCTAAGTGTTTGTCCATTCATCAATCGGCTTGGCCAAATCAAACAGAACTCAGCAATTGCCCAAGATGCAATACAGGTCCAACAAGAAGCAAGAATGAGATCGAGTGCCTCCGAATCTTCAATCAGCAAAGGAGTGGTCTCCAAGAGTGAGTCGCATACCCATCCCTCCATCAACCGTCATACCACACCAGGAAAATCATGACTAGTCGGACCTTCCATGCTTCAGCATAGGTCAAGTCATGCATGTCATACACGTACACCATCTTGTACAGTCAGTACACACTTAGCACACAGTGCACTCTAGCTACACAATTAGCACACATCTGGTCACAGCTACACATAACCAAGTTGTACACAAATTACGTTAATTGCACTCTAGCTAACTACATTCAAGTTGCACAACACCACACTCTAGCGGTATAAGCCCCATTTCACATTCAAGTTACACAACACATTGCATTTTAGTTGTATGCACTTAATCAAGTCGCACACACTACAGCTGCATTCCAGTTGTACCCCAGCTGCATTCTACATTTCAATCCAACTAGTGCTTCCAGGACATGTCATTTCAATTTCAATCCGGCTAGTGCCTCCGGGACATGCCACTTCATTTTTCTATCCGGCTAGTGCCTCCGGGACATTCCATTTCAATTTCAATCCGACTAGCGCCTCCGGGATATGCCATTTCAATATCAATCCGGTTAGTGCCTCCGAGAGATGTCATTTCAATATCAATCCAGCTAGTGCCTCCGGAACATGCCACAACCCTTTTGATACCCCGTGTGTCCCTGACATCCCAGGTGAACATTGATATAACACACCTTGTTAACATGTCGACACCTCGCATGTCCCCCTTTCGACACCCCCGTGTGTCCTTGACATCTCTGGTGAACATTGACATAACACACCTTGTCAGCATGCCGACACCTCGCATGTTCCCCTTCGACACACCCGTTTGTCCTTGACATCTCAGGTGAATATTGACATAACACACCTTGTCAACATGCCAACTCCTCGTATGTCCCCTTTTCGACACCCCCGTGTGTCCTTGACATCCCAGGTGAACATTGACATAACACACCTTCTCAACATGCCAACACCTCACATGTCCTCATTCGACACCCCGTGTGTCCTTGACATCTTGTATGCCCCTTGAAAAACTCATCATACTGCAACATTACCTCCTGCATGTCCACTTTTTCGACACCCTGTGTGTCCTTGACATCCTGTATGCCCCTTGACAAACTCGTCATACTACGGCATTACCTCCTGTATGTCCCCCTTGTAACACCCCCGTGTGTCTTTGACATTCTATGTGCCCCTTGACAAACTCGTCATACTGCGGCATTACCTCTTGTATGTCCTCCTTCGACACCACCGTGTGTTCTCGACATCTTATGTGCACCTTGACAACTCACTTGTCATACCGCTACACCTTTTGTATGTCCTCCTTCCGATTCTCCGTGTCTCATTCGCTTGTTTTGACTAATCACCTCCAGGTAATGTCATAACAACCAATCTAGCTAGTGCCTCCGTGACATGCCATCTTTCATAAACATCCATTAATCTCCAGCATAAGTGGTCTTAACCACTTCTTCTGTCCCCAACTCGCTCATATCGCCAGCAAGTATAAACAGGCACATCGCACCACCACTTGCACAACATGCATACATGCCATCATTCCCTAAAATCCAATCTTGGTATAAAAATTGAATGATTCCAGTCTTTACCGTTCAATTGCCAACTTGGCACTCTCTAGCAAAGAGAGTTACCTGTAAGCACCCAATTTTTACACCCCCTTCCTGATCTTGGTTAAATACTTCAACCACAGTTAATCTCCTAACCCTAGGTAAACCCAAGTCAAACCCTAGTCTAACCCTAGGTAAATCCTAGTTAAGCCTTAGTCAAACCCTAGGCAAAACCTAAGCAAACCCTAGGCCTAACCTTAGTTAAACCCCAGGACTAATCCTAGCTTCACCCAAGGCCCCTTTTTAGGTCCAAAGACTCAAAATCAAAACCAAACCATCCCGTGGGCCCAAGCATGTGCCCATATACCTTAGAAGCTTGTTGGTGTGGGGTCCACTGTTCAAATTTGAAAAAAATCAAGAATGGTGGTAAAGTTTTTACCGCATTTTCTAATTTTATTAAAATGAGTAGTGCCACAGACCAGTGGTGTGAGGGTTGGGTCTATTTTAGCAAGAAATGAAATAGCGGTAGAGTTTCTATCGCCATTTCCTTTCTAGCCTAAACAGGAAATGGCGGTAGAAACTCTACCGCCATTACCAGATTTTGGATCAAAGCTTACTGGCACCCACCTAGACCACTACAGCTCCGCCCCTCTTGGGTCCTCAACCTCTTTGGGCTATCCCTAAAGTACCTTGGGTCTCATTAACCCTATAAGTACCCCCCTCTTCCTAGTTCAAACCATTCCAAAAAATCAGTGGAGAACCCCTGTTGGAGTTCGGCCAGCCCATATACCAGACCTTCTATCCCTTAGTCTTCCACTTGAGGTCATCCTAGCAGTTCCCCCAAGCCATTCCTAGACTCCACCACCGTACACCAGCCTACCATTGTGAACCACCTTCAATCCGTGGAGTTTTACAACAAAGGATAGATCTTCCCCTACCCCTCCTTTTGTTCTCTTTTTAAAGCAATGTAAGGCCCCTGGTCCTACTCCAAGGGCCCATTTCTTTTCTGTTTTTACTGTGCAACCAAGGATAGGGGACCCCTGCCTCTTCATAGGCATGGGGGGGCTCTCTTAAGGTTCAAGGCTATGAATACAAGGGCCCCCATTGCATGGTAGCACCCTAACCTTCTGGGGGACCCTTAGTCAATGAGGGATCCCTTGGAAGTAGCCTGGTCCAAGCCCAGGAGGAGAAAACATAGTTTCTAGAAAATGCCAGGAATGACGGTAATCTCAGTACCATCATTCTTGGAATTCTGTTTACAGTAGCTTTAGACCCCATTTGGGGTGGGCCCTGGTCCATTCCAAGGCCTATCTTGGTCCCTAAAACCCTTTCCTGCCTACCCTGATCCTTCCAGGCTAACTGGAGTACCTTAACCATGGTTAAAACACCCCATTAGAAGACTGTCCATAGTGACGGTAGACAGTCTACCGCCATTATGTGTTCTCTGTTACAGTGTGTTCAGGCCCACTGTGGGCCAATTTTTAACCAACCCCTGGGCCCATAGCAAGCCCAGGACATTCAGGGAACTCCCTTCTTCAACCTTGAAGGGTCTATGACCCCTTGGGTTCATCCTTAACCCTACACCAAGCCAGCAAACCCAATTCAAGCAGTATTTGATAATGGCGGTAGACTCTCTACCGTCATTCCAAATATATTCATATTTGAGATTGACGGTAAAGACTCTACCGTTAACCCTGGTATTTCTGTAACTTGGGCTTTGCATAGGGCCCAGACCAGGTAGGAGGTCATTCTAAGTCCTGCCATGCCATCTAGGCCCACCTTGACCAAACCAGGACCTTTAACTGGGCTTAACTCAACCTCGGTTAACTTTTTAATCATGGTTAAAGCACTTTTAACCCATGGAAAAATCTGTAAAATGCCAAAAATATTCAAAAATGCAAAATAGGCCAAAAATATAGACTTTGGACTTCTTACCATGGTTTGCAATCCTAACCATGGTTAACTTTTTCTTTATCCGCGGTTAGCAACCCTAACTCATGGTTAAACCCCTTTTTTTGGCCTACCAGGCCTAATCTCTTAACCTACTAGGCTTACCCTTGGCCTACCGAGCCCAACCTTGGCTTACCATGCTCAACCTTGTATCCCTCAATCATAGTTAGCAATCCTAACCATGGTTAACTTATCCTTTAACCCGGTTAGCAATCTTAACCTTGGTTACATCGCTTTTGGCCTACCGGGCCTAATCCCTTAGCCTACTGGGCTTTCCCTTGGCCTATCGAGCCTAAACCATGCACTTGATCAACTCGGTCAACCAAACCCTAGCCTCCGGGCTAGACCCTTAGCCATCCCGGTGCACACACACACCCCTTAGCCTTGGCACGGGTTCATGTGTTAGAACTACGCTCGGTCTAATCTCACATTTGTGAGTATGTAGGCAACCCGACCAGGGTTCGACCTTAGTTAGCTTTCTCTTTCTTGGGTTAGTATTACTTTAAACACTTAGGCATTTGCACAATAACTTGACTTTAATTTGGCTTAAACCTAGAAAGTAGGTAACCATTGTAAAATGGGGGTCCCGAGGTACCTAACACCTTCCCCCAGACTTAACTGAATCTCTTACCTAGATCTCTAAAGCAGACGAAGACCTTATCCACAACCCGGAGACTTATCCCTTCTGAATTAATAGGTAGCGACTCTCAACATATCCGTGAGTATAGAAATCCATGCTCACACTATTCGACTAAAATGCGTAAATTTCGAGGATGAAATTCTCATAAAGGGGGAGGATGTAGAGACCCAAACTTTCTTTCATGTCATCAATACGATTAATAAGGGTTTAAATGGTCAAAGATGCGTTTTAATATATGTGATGTCTTGTTCTTTAATGATCTTAAGTAAAAAATTTAAAATAACTAAGTGCAGGAATTTCAGAAATTATAAGAAGGGTGTGGTTTTAGCAAAAACATAAATTGTCGAATTTGGAGATAATTTCTCCTGGAAATAGATGTTTACATATTAAATAAACATATTTAATTTTTTGAGATTTTATTATTTAGTATAGAGTGGTTAACTCGATTATTGAAAATCTTACGACGACGAGATTTTTAGTTTTTAGCCTAAAACTGGAAATTGAGATTTTGATTTATTAGGAATTGGATTTTCTAATATTTTTTATTGAATCCAAATGGGGGGTACTTCCTTATTAAAATTAAAAACATTTATTTAAATATTTTAAAGGAAAATAAGTATGTTGATAGGCTGATGCTGAAGAGGAAAGGGTGTTGTTGCTGTTGAGAAAACAAGAACTGTGCTAGCTGCGATTGATCGCACTGAACCCAGAAATTTAGAAAAATCCATGTGTCATTTGCGACAGATAGCACCTGTGTATGATCGATTGCAAAGAGTGCTGCGATCGATCGCAGTGTATGTGCGATCGATCACAGTTGCGCACAGGAATTTAAAAAAAGTTATGAAAATCAGAGTTTTAAACCCCTAGGCTATAAATAGAGGTTCTATTTCGAAGTTTTTAGGGTTCTAACTTTTCTAAGCCTAATTTGGCAAAGAGATGAGAGAAAACCTAGGGTTCTAAAGAAGAGATTGTTTGGAGAGGAGAAGATTGCTAGGAGATTGCAAGGAAAGCATGAAAATCAGCATCAAACCTTCTTGGGAGCATTTTGGATCGAATGGAATGATCCCAAAGGTCAATATACTATCCAATTCACTTCTATTATAAATGTATGTATATTTAAGATGGTTTAAGCTATTATGATAAGATTAGGGATAATGATATAAGAATTATGGGTTATTATGAATGGGTATGACTATATGAATATAATATGGGGTTTTCTTATGAAATGGATAATGTTTAGCCTTAAGAATGGAATGAATGGAGGATGGGAATGTATGTCGATGGATTTTTGTTTTATATGATTTTTTAATTGTGTACAAATTGAGGATGAGAATGTATGTGGATGTATTCATGGTTTATATGGTTGGTGGAGTGTGTACAAATGGAGGAAGGGTATATATATGATGGAGGATGAGTATTGTTAAAGATTGATATTTGTGAAATATGCTATGAACTAGGATACGGTAATACATATATGTGATTGTTATGTTAAATTATTTCTTAATTATGTTGTATGGTGATCAATGTTCGAGAAGAACAAAACTTAGAGTAAAAACCTCCATGTTGAGAATTCTTTAACTAGGGAGATATAACCTGGTGGAGTTTCTTAGCGGGGGATGAGAATCTAAGGGATGATCGCTTCGAATGTTAATTATGACACTTATGTACAAACTCATATGCATGTTAAGGTAAGAGTCTCACAAGTCACACATGTGGACCATAAGCACAAGCATTTCATACGTCTGGTAGGACTGCATAAAAAGGAGAAGAATCTGAATAGGCCCGATGAGGGATATAATAAGTCTGAATAAGGGAGTGTATGACTATGTGCATAAGCATAAGCATAAGTATAAGCATTGCATATGTTGGGTGGATCTGAATAAGCCCGATGAGGGATCTGAATAAGTTGCACAAAGACTCATATGCATAAGCATCTGATAAGCACGTGGTCTCATAAGCATAAGCATCTAATAAGCATGTTGTCTCCTAAGTCGAAGATTTTCACAAGTACACGAGTCAAGGCGATGATATGATGTATATGAGCACATGTTCTTTCTCATTCTGATTATATTATTATACTATTAGTTATGGTTCTAACTAAGTTCATGGATACTATGTTGTTGGTTGGATTTTATATACATAGAGTACTTTTGTACTCAGCTAGACTTTTGTCTTGGTAGTTGTGGAGCCCGAGTTTGAAGGTGAGCCTTGGGTGGAGGAGGCTTACAACGTAGAGTAGGAAATTGTTCCCTTTGTTGAGGGAGAGCGAGATTTGGACAGGTGGCCTTATCACTAGGGTTTTACTTTTGAGTTGTGAGAAGTTTTTGTAATAAACTTTTAGATGATATCGTTTATCAAATTACTTTATAGTTGGATATCAGACTATTTTGTTTATGGTGGATTTTGTTTATGTTAGCCATAGACTTGAGCATGATGGCTTGATTTTATATATCGAAATTTTATTATTCTCATTTTTGGAGACTCGTGTTTAGCATGCTTTTTATGTCATGGGATTTAAGCAGGTTTAAGAAATGTGGCGACTCAATGTCCTATTTTGGTCAAGGTAGGATTTGGGATCGTTACAAATTTCATCGACGAGATTAAGGCATTTTCACTTTATTCTCATCTTGGCTTGACTTATATGATGGGAATGAATTCCTTGGTCAATTCCTTTATCTTTTTCATAATTTTTATTATTCCTCGAGATGTCGTAATGCCCTAGAATGATATCCAATTATGGTCTAAGGAACCTATGGTCAATATATGGTTATGCGCTTTTCAATCAATCAAACTTTGAGGACTTTCTTACATAAATCCTAAGCACTCTCAAAGACTAAAAAATAAATATTAAACCTTCTTGGAGAGTCTTCAATTCTTCTAGCTTGATCTTGAGTAGATTTGTTTTTAGCTTCATGATCAACCTTCAATCTTCTTGATGATCCGACTTGGACTTTGACTTTTGATATGATCTTTATTTTATTTAACTTGATCTAATAACTTGCTTTGACTTGGATATTATTTTCTTTGTAGATGGTGTCATTTTCATGTTTTTCACTTTAAATGACTTAGCAAATGCTCTTCATAAACTGATTTCACATAAACTCACTTGAGACATTAGTAATACAAAATTCATTACATTATTATGTTATCATCAAAATAATATGGAGACCTAAGGTGAAAACCTATAGACTAATAGATGCCGCCATGCAAAAGCCTGAATGTTGTAACAAAGAAAGAGAGGGGGATGTTGAGAACAAAAATGCCTTGGAAAGGACAACTCAATAAGGACGAAGGAAAGACACAGTGCTAGGATTAGCAGTGGTCTTGGAAAGAAGCCTTATAGAGAGGGCAAGTCAATTCCTTTTACAATTAATCTAAGTATATACATGATGTTGAGTGTTTATTATTTCTAAAAAAAGAAATGAATCTTCTTTCAGAGCCGTGTCCTTTTGTGAGACCCTACAAAAAGATGAATCTCATCTATTAACAATTCTAATAAAGCCAACACTAACTTTAACAAGCAAAACCAATAGGTAAATTTAGGAAGGAGCTTGGTGAGGTTCATTAAAAATAAATGAGAAAAAATAGTCACATATTATGTTGGCCGCTTTCCTAAGAACATGGATAATAATGCAAGAAAGACGAGAGATAATCTTTTTTCTTTTTTATGTTCTAAAACCAACAAGACCATGAAAGAGCTTTATCATTATTCCACGCATTCCCAGTGTACTTCACTTCGAATCTGATTCCACAATCAAATTATGATACCCAAGCCTCTCACAAAGTGCTAATCCATCATGGAGGGCTCTAGATTTTACAATAATGCAAGATTTTCTCTATGTAAGGCATTAAATCAACAATGAATAAATTGATTTTCTCTACATAAGACAAGAGTTTCCTATTTAAGAAATAAGCAACAAGGAATAAATGCAAGATTTTCTCTATCTAAGGCATGAAATCAAGCATAATCAGGACATGATTTCAAAGACCATGACCGCTGGAAGGAGAGGAATAATATTATCCAATATACGCTACTATAGATAAAATGTGGACGATCAACAGACGGAATATGATTCTTGGATAAAACCTGGTACAACTGATGGTCCAATGAATGATTTAGATCAATGAATTTGGTGGGCCATGTGTAAGATCCATTACCACATACACCTAATGTAGTCTAACTGATGGATACCAAAGCAAAACTTCCAGCTAATGTGAAACCACATGTTCTTACCTAATAAGAAAATGGACGTGGAACCGCTCCTATATTTGGGCCCCCGTTTTTAAAACACGGGTGGGTCCATCCCTGGAGTGCCTATAAATAGTCTCCAAGACACCATTTTCCTTCCTCATCCTTTACTGAAAGTTATTGTCTCTCTTCTTTACTACAAAGAGGCCATGTTCATGGCTTTTCATCAATCTCTTCCGGGCAAGACCAAAACAAGATGGTGATGAAATGTCATGAACAGTGACCCCTTTGTAGAGAGGATTTTTTTTTGCTTAATGCATTACGCCTATTTCCCAAGCATGGAACGGAATTACTGTACATGGATGCTGTTCATTGCATTTCATTAGTACTCAGTGAAAAACGAGAATTATGAATGTCATGAACAGCGATCTGTTTATGGGGATGATTTTCATCTCTAGATAGTAGCGAGTCTAAGGATGTGAGCACCATCTCTCCAAGATGCACTCGGATTCATACACCTCCCCTGGTGGAGAAAGGTAAGATATATGCTTGTCCCTCCATCTCATTGTGTATGATGGGTGAGTTTGAATTTTGAACATGACTTATATACTAATGATGTTGGTCTACCAGATGGTGAGCAATTTATCAGAATGTTGGCCATTTTTTCCTTCTGAGTTCTGACCTTGAACCTCTCCTTTCATCCATGGTGTGACTATGAGTTCTATTTCCAAATATCGTCTGTGATCCTGATTCCCTGAAGTCCTGAACACTCAATTGTCATTGACATGTTATGTTACCCCTGGTGGAAGTTATTATTATTACTATTTTTTTTTTTTGGTAACGAGGGTATCAAGACCTCTTAGAGCACCTGACTATTCCCATGGGCACGTGCAACACCCTCCCAAGCCACATGCACCAGGTAAGACGGGATTACTCTATGAGCTAGGGCGGTCAAAGGGAGGGGATTCGAACTCAGGACCTCCGCTTCCTGTTCAAATGCAGCCAAAAACTCTACATCAAGATTTTAATCTCCATTTAGCCCATAATATTCTGTTTTATGATCATCTTGAACTTAATACATCCAATGGCAACTCTGGATTAAGATTCAGTGTAGAATACACTTGTACCGGTTAACACAAAAAGAGTACTTTAAGAAAAGCTATACTCCAAAATTATGTCGAAGTAGAGAAAAACAATGGATATTCAAAAAAAAATAGTTGATTTATTTCAGACGAAATTATAAAACTTCGTAAAATTTCAAAATATTTCAGTGGCATATTTCAAATAAATAACATAATTAAAATTTTTAAAATTTTGCAAAATATTATTTTACTTTTAGGGTCTGCAATGATCAAAATTTCCCCCATTAAAACCTTGAACACTACCAAAATTTAAGACCTATTGCAGACATTTAATGAGCCCTTAATGGTGCTGATTGCAGTTGGTCGCTACATGAGGTGTGCTCGCCCCATTCGCATTTACTCCAATTTTTTTCACAGACACAACACAAGATTGATGCTACCACGTGGAGATGTTTCATATTTTAACAGCTTTAAAAAATAAAAATTAGAGAATGTGACATTTGTTGCCACCCAGCTGCTTCTTTGGAAGATTTGCAACTAGGGCTAGCAAAATCCGTCGCAAGGAGTGCTAGCCCTAATCGCATTTACCCCAAATTTTTCCTCAAACCCAAGATTGGGACCGTTGGGATGTTTCATATTTTAACAGCTCAAAAAATAAAAATCGGAGAATGTTTGACATTTGTCGCCACCCAATTGCATCTTTGGAAGAATTAAAAATCGGAGAATGTTTGACATTTGTCACCACCCCGTTGTGTCTTTGGAAGATTTGCTAGCAAAATCCGTCACGCTCCATATAATGTCTGCAAGCAATGATCCGATCAAAAAGCTCCCCACCCTTACAAAGCTGCATAGCAAGACGTATGGCCTCTCCATATTCGTAAGTCTCTTTCAGCCTGACAATGTTGTGGTGATTTAAATTGATTTTAAAATCAACTTTAATCAAGCAAGAATTGTTTTAAATTTTAATCAAAACTAGAAGCCGCCATGATTGTTGTTTTAGTCTTAAGTGAGGCAAAAGACTCTTGAAAATTTCATCTTTAGTCATACATGGCCCGGGAAGAGCTTTTAGAGAGCTTATGATGGCTCACATTCTCATGGGCTGATTTTTATTTCTTTTTGTTGGTCCTAATCATTTATCTACCTACGTTAGGAGTTAGGTGGTTCACACTCATGGTGGGAGTCAACAGCCACCCCAAGACTCGAACACGAGTCACAGATCCCCAAAGGGAGATACACTACCACTGGGTCAGGCCCATGGTGTATTCTCATGGGCTTATTGGTGAGCCCAGAAGACAGAATAGTCCAGAAGAATATGTCATGCTCACCAGGAGTGTTACTAGACCAAGCTAACAGGCCCCGGCACTTGTGATTAGGCTGACTTATCCAATCGACAGGCAGACTTAACACTACGTGAAAATATGGAAAAATGACGGCTTCAAACCATCGTTAATTTATAGAAAAAAAATGATCGTCAAAAAAATGAGGCATCTTTAGTTTAAACGACGGTTATAAATCGTCATTAATATTAGCGACATTTAATCGACAGCTTAAAACCATTGTTTATGTACATGAATTGACGGTTGATATATGTCGTTAATTTCTTACGAATTTTACAAAAAAAAGTACTTATTTATTATTAATGACAGTCTTAAGCCGTTTTAAAAAAAAGAAAAGAAAATTATTGGATTCCTCTTCCAAACGTATCTATCATTGTTAAATTATACCTAGAACTTCACTTCTAAAACATTTACTTCAAACAATCACATCCCACCATCCAAGTTCACCTCTATACCCAATACACAATACATATTACAAACCAACTTCATCTTCTCTGCGTAACAATTCAAAATATTAAACCACATAAAAATATAAATGCTTAATCAAATTACATGGCAAAACACTTTATATCTCAATATAACAAAATACAGTCATATTACAAATGACAAAAAAAATAAACTGTATATAATATTTAGACCAAGTAATAGTATTGTCATCAAGTGTAATATCTGCAAGTGTTCATCTCCTTCATAAAAATCTATATTTCTAATATTGATGTCATCTACTCTGATGTTATATAAATCGGCATATAGTGTCACATCTCTATTAATCCGTCCGAGTGCAATAATATTCTCGTTTAAATTCTTCAATAAACATTTTGTGATGCTCACGGATGACTCGGGGAAAATTGGCGAATGATGTCTCACCTACAAACATTAAGAAACATCCATTTAACACAATAGAATCGAATGAATTCAAACAACCAAACATGATACCTAAATAAGAAAGTAGTAATAACATTTATAACTAGAGATTTTAAAAATCATTTAAGATCCAATATTTAATTGAGTTGAACCAAGATTGGGGTCTAATGCACTTGATTTGTTGAAGTCCTGACTACTTCATGCTTAAGAACTGTAGAAATTTGGACTTAGTACATATAAACTATGCGGGAATTTTTCGGGATGTCCACGCGTCACCTGCTGCTCCGAAGTCTGGTTTACTGGTAGAAGGAAGATAGCAAAGCTCCAGCTGCTAATGAGGTAAAGGAGAGAAGGGTGTGCACCCTGTAATACACTTCAATGCCAAAGTCAGTATTTGAAGAAGATGATGAACTGTAGGAAACACAGAAGTAGTATGAGTGAGAAATATGAAATTTTGTGATCCTTATGCACTGAGTCTCTAGAGGTATTTATAGGTTTAGCTCTGTATGCCCATAGATGGTCATGGATGACCATGCCACTTGCTTTACACTTATTACCAAATATGTCAGACAGATCTTGAGTCTTACGTGTCACACGTGTGAGCCTACTATTCGTAAGGTCGGTCTGGAGTTGAAAGACAACGAAAATTAGCTCGTTCTCCAACGCTTCATCATTTTTACGAATTTTATCTATTACAATTTGCCCATTTATGATACCTTGAACGTAGTTCAAAGTATCATAAATAACGCGGCGCACAAAGTGGAATACCTGGCATCCTGTAGACACCGAAACGTTGCGTGAGCTGTACACGAATGTGTATCGTCGTACCATGTATGTCACCTGTGCGAAACCGTCATGCCTCATTAATGCATGGCAAGCTATCATCATTGCCCTTTGAGAAGCTCGAGACATTCTGTTTGTTAGCCTTTAGGTTTGGACCTAAGGCAACATCATTGATTTTGATGATAACACAATAAAGGAATGGATATTGTATTACGAATGTCTCTTTTGAGTTTCTATGAAAATCAGGTTAAGAAGAGTATTAGAATGTCATTCAACCAAAAAGCATAAGCTGAACCATATTAAAGCCTATATGCAAGAACAAGTCCTAGTCAAGATCATTCAAGATGACAAAAGCTCAAAGCTCAAAGATGAAATTGAAGAAGATGGATCATCACAAAGCAATATCAGATCCAAGATCAGAAAAGAACTCTCAAGGTGTTTAGTGTCTTAGTTTAAGTTGAGAGTGTTTAAGACTTTTGTAAAAAGTCCTCATTAGATGGTTTGGATGAAAAGCTCAAAATATTTTAAGGTCCTTAATCATATTATTATATATGATTAAGGACCTTAAAACATGATCATCTTTCTCATAAAGGTTAAGTATAAAACCTTGGAATCAAATACTATCTTAAAGGTTTTCAAAAATGGATTCTGCAAATAAAATAGTCTATCCAGTCAATCAGATAGCCCATCCAGCCGATCAGGCAGACCATCCATTCGATCAGGCCAGTCATGTGATCGACTGGATAGAACAAATTTTTTCAAAATTTGTCTGCATGTACTGTTTGAGTTGAAACTCGTTGTGAATCCATTTTAGATCATTCAAAAGATCATTATGAAATGTTAATCATGTTTAATTAATATGTTAATAGACTTTGGAACTCGTGCAAATCATTAATGTCTAAGAAATCCAAAATCAGAATGTTTTTTGGTCTATCCAGCCAATCAGGTGGACCATCCAGCCGATCAGATGGTCCATCTAGTCGATCAGAAGACCCATGTAATCAACTGGATAGAACAAAATGCACAAAACTTGGTTTTTGCCATCCAGCTGATCAAAAAATTGATCCAGACGATCTGATGACCATCCAGCCGATCAGAGGACCCTTCTAATCGACTGGATGAACTCCAGAACGTAAACAAAGCCTGTAACAGTTATATTTTAATGGGTGGTTTTGCATCTATTTTTTCTCCAACGGCTTTATTCTTAAATGCACCATAAATCTAGATACTCTATAAACTAAAATACTAAGGGTGATCAATCTATGAATTCCCAATCATTGACCAAGATCCTAAACTCAAATCCATCGTGAAAAATCTGAAATCCCCAATACTCTATTTTTGAGCAGAAATTCAATCCATCTTTTGTGAGATTTCTTAGAGTTTGTTATTTCATTCTTATCTAACTCTTAAAGGAGTTTATATTTCGGATTCAAGATCCAAAAAATCTCTACATTGTAAAGGTTCATCCTTAACTTCAAAGGATTGTGAAGGTTTAATCTTGAGCCACAAAAGGATTGTGTAACAGTTCATCCTTAACCCGTAAAAGGATAGTAAAGGTGGTCTCCTAGCCTGCAAGGAAGTGTAACGGTTTACTCTTCACCTGAAAGAAGAGGACACGGTTTGGGAATAAAATTGTGGGGAATCCTTGGAGCGGGAGTAGCTCAAGGCGGGGACGTAGGTAGGTTGCCGAACCTCATGAAAAATATCCGGTGTCAAGTGTTTGTATCTCTCTAACTCTCTCTACTTGACTGATTTCCATTATTGTTTACACTATTGTTTAAGCAAAATTGTTAGATTCTATATTTCCCTTTAACTTGTCTTAAAGTTGAAATTCTGCTTAGGGAATTTAGAGTAAATATTTTTTAATTTTCATAGACCATATTCACCCCCCCTCTAGGGTCCATAACCTGGGCAACATTGTTCCCTCCGGCAGTTACTCTGTTCGCCCAAAAGACGATCATGCCCATGATATTGCTTATGTGTACGACGAGGATGAAGGCTAACTCATTACAGCATGAATTTTTGTCTGACATACCAATTTGAATTTCAACAAATGATCATCCTGACCTTGCTCTTGCATACGTGTATGACAATGATGAAGGTCATTCTTGTCCCTGATTTTTGTATTGCTTATAAATACGAAGGAACAGTGCTTCTTCTTCACTTGCATTTCAACTTTACTATTACTCTGCCGGATTTTCATTTCACCAAGGCTTCAAGCTTTCTTCTGCTTTCTCAACCCGCAGCACAATTCAAACGTTTGGTAAGCTCTTTCTCTCTTTTTGTTATTCCTCATTTTCTGCTTCTTCTCCTCCTCTGGGTCCTTGCTTCCCTGCTCTCTATCCTTTCTGTTACTTCTTTCCGACTTCCACCATGTCTGCTGAAGACTCTATTCAAGAGATCAGAGCGGTAGCACTGATGAAGCCAGTTGCTAGTAGTGCCCCTCATAGGACCTATGTTGCCTCTGCCCCCAAACCCAAGACACATCATAAATATTCCCTCGAGTACTACAAAACTCGATTCTAGATCCCTTCTCATCTCCACCTCCAGTTTAAGAAAGAGTATGTCTACGTCAATCACCGTTCCACTTGCACCATTGTCTAGCTCACGTAATTCGAGGCTGGACTTTGGTTTCCCTTGGATCCCATAGTGGATTCTGTCTTCCAACTCATCCCAGGTCAAATGCACACAAAGTTTTACAAATACATGTCTCTGGTGGCCAAGTTCATCAAAGACGGGTACCAGATAGAGGCTAGGTACGTCTTCCACTTCCGTCACGTCGTTAGGTGCCGAGGAAGTGACAAGGACAAAGAGCAAAACTATTTCACTTGGAGCCAACGTGCCAAGATCCCTGACTTCATCAAGCACCTACCTAATTTAGAATGGAATTAGAAGGAGATGTCCTTCATAGTCTTTGGTGCCTAGAGGGTGGAGACTACCCGTCCTGTCCCCAACACTTTCTCGAAAGGTTCGTTGTCTTTGATCCGTTCTCCACTGTCTTTCTTCTTTCAGCTGTCTAATTCCACTGTTCACTTCCATTGTCACTGATCACCCTTTATCTTTTGTGTAGATGCTTCAAAGCCACACTTCCCAAACCTTATTAGAGAAGAGGAATGCCGACTAAGGGACATCCGCAAGGAGAAGGGGGGGGGGGGTGATTACATCACCTGAAAGCCACGGACGGTCCTAGAAGCAGAGCTCGATATTGACAGTGTACTAAAGGCGACCCCTTCCACTGATCAAGGATAAACCGGTCCATCTTCTTCTCGTCCCGTTGTCGTTGAAGACGAAGAAGAAGAAATGGCTAACAAACTCCCTTCGTTGTCTAGAGCACCATGGGCTCCAAGGAAGGCTCCCGTTCTTCCCTCTCATCCCCATCCCAAGAAGCACACATCCACCCCCCTTCTTCAAAGGAAGCAGCTGCTCCTTCCGGCAAGAGGTCAGTGGCCATAAAGGAGCTACAGATCAAGAAGAGAAAGAGAGAGGAGGAACATGAAAAAAGGCTCCAAGAACGGGGCAAAACTGTCATGAATCCGACTCTGGCTTGGATAGAAGTCCTGGAGCCATCTGTGCAAGCTGATCCATTGGCTACTAGTCAAGCTTTGGTCTGCGCAGTTGCTCCTGCTACTGTAGCTGCTATTGCCGCTATTGCTCCTGCTGCTACTGGTACTGCTGCACCACGGGAGGTGGTCGTAATGGAGGACCCACTGCCTGGGCTCCCGTCTACCCACGTGGGTACCCTCGTCCGACCGTGGCGGACTCGGCGATGGGTGATGACTTAGTGGCCACATTCTTGAGTCAGGCAATGAGGCTCCCTACCGATATTGCTGCAACACAGAAGTTGCACAGGACAGGGATGTACGTGGCTGCTAACCTAGCCCTCATAATGGTAATCCCTTCTCTTCATCTTGCATCTGTTTTTTCATGATTTTAATGTACTCATACTGATTTTGTCTTCTTTTTCACTAGTTGAACAACATGTTCATGGGGATGTATGAGAGCCACAACAATCTCAGGGAGACGGCGAATGGCTTGAAGGAAAGGGTTATTACTCTGGAGAAGAATGCTACAGCGAAGAAGAATTAGCTGAACCTTGAGCTAGAAAAAGCTCACTCTGAGCTGAGGCTGGCCGAAGGCAAGGCCATCTCAGCCCAAAAGCAATGGGATTTAGTCGAAGAAGCTGCTCGATTATCAGTGGAGGATGAAAAGAAGGCAAAGGAAGCGGCAAATGATGCCTTCTTCCGAATTAGTGAGCTAGAAGAGTTTTCCCAAACTCTGGCCAGGCAGCTCGAGGAATTTGACGCTTCTAAGGAAGCCCTAGCAAAGTAGCTCGAGGAGTCAAAGGCCGCAGTGGAAGCCTTAATGGAAACTCTCCGCTGCCACTTTCAGAAGGAGATGGACCGGCTGATAGTTGAAGACCGGGCCGAGATGGAGAGAGAACTACTGAACGAACTCCGAGAGTGGAGACGGCTGATAGAATCTCCTGAACAATCGAAGGACGAGACCACTCGTTCTGAGGCTGTTGGTCTAGAAGGCATCCCCCTCGATGATGAGGAAGCTGAAGTTGAAGGGATCGAAAGACCTCCTCTGCCTGAAGAGCCTGCTCCCGCAGAGCCTCCTTCTTCTGCTGCTGATGATGCCATTGTCATGCCTGCCGTTGTCCAGCCAGAACTCGATCCTGAAATTAATGCCGAATCTGTTGCCTAGCTCTTTCATTCTTCTCATTGTAATCTTTCTTTGTATGTCTCCATTGTGTACTGATCCCGTTGTGGGACTTTATCATCAATGAAAATATCTTTTTGCAAATTATCTTTTGTCTTTCATATGACGTGGTTGAAAGTTGAAATATTCACAAGGCATAGAGAACGTAACTCATCCATACAATATAAAATCAAGAGTATAAATCAATCATCCTTCTAAAATTTTATAAGGCATAGAGCACGTAAGAGTGTAAGGAACATATAAACACTTGATAAAACACTTGATGTAACTGAGAATAAGATGTAAAGACACTTAGTTATAGAGCATGGATGCTTTGTAGTGTAACACATCATGAATGTAATCTGATAAATGATATTTCATATGGTGAACATATGGTGACTTGTGGTGGGACACCATGCGTAGAGGACATTTCATTAGTATAAGCCACTGGTTTGCTCAAATGGTAATTCCTTTGGTTGAGCCACATGTGTCCCGTGGTGAGTACCGTGTTCAGATGAAAAACCATTTGATATTGCAATGCATTTAACACAATTCAATAAACACTTGTACTCAACACTTGATTATTAACTCATTAATAACTCCAAGGAAGAATGTATGTAAATGAATTCACTGTGTAACTCATAATTTTATTGAAAAAATTACCTCAAATTCATAATGTTCCAAGATTTTTGGATTACATTACCTTGTAAGTCTTTGAGATAACATACTTCAGGGCTTTCAAGGCGATCCACAATGTATGGTCCTTCCCAATTAGGCCCTAGCTTTCCATTGTTGACTTCACGAGTACTCTGAAAGACTTTTCGAATAACGAGATCTCCGACTTGAAGGACCCTCTTCCGCACTTTTTTGTTATATGCCTTTCTCAGTTGTTACTGATATCTCCTCATCTAGATACTAGCATCTTCTCATCTTTCTTCTAGTAAATCTAAATGAATAGCCATCAACTCGATATTCTTGTCCTTCTCTCTTGTCTTCTTGCTCTTTCGAGAACGTACTATGGGCAGACTAATCTCCTTAGGGATAACGGCCTCCATTCCATACACCAAGGAGAACGGAGTTTCATTTGTAAGACTCCATGGCATTGTCCTATATCCCCACAACACGTTATGCAACTCGTTGGTCCACTTTCCCTTAGAATATTCTAATCTTCTCTTCAGTGCATTCAAAAGACTCTTGTTAGCTGCCTCGGCTAGACCATTCCCTTGAGGATACTAGGGTGATGAGAAAATATGCTTGATCTTAAGCTCCTTGCAAATCAGCGATGACTTTCCCCGTGAACTGCTTTCCGCTGTCAGAGATGATGGACTGAGGAATGCCAAATCTACAGATGATATGCTCCCAAAGAAACTTCTTCACTTCCTACTCTCTGATGCGTGCAAGGGGGAAAGCCTCAATCCAGTGAGAGAAGTAATCTGTGGCCACCAATAGAAAGATCATATTGCCTGGGGCTTTAGGAAAAGGTCCTACAATGTCAAGCCCCATATGAGAAAATGGCCAAGGCTGAGACATAGTGCTGAGCTCCTGAGCTAGAGCATGAATCAATCTGGCATAACGTTGGCACTGGCTACACTTCTTCACATATTTCTGAGCATCTTCTTGCATATAAGGCCAAAAATACCCTTGCCCCAGAGCACGATGGGCAATAGTCCATCCTCTAGAATGAATGCCACAAATTCCTTCCTGGAACTCGGCAAGAATCCTCTTAACATCTACAGGATGAACACATTTCAGAAGAGGCCATCCAAATGAATTTCTATACAGCTCTTCGTGCAAGAGGACGTAATGAGGTGCTTTGTACTGTATACGTTTAGACTCTCTTGCGTCAATGGGGAGGACTCTGTCCTTCAAATATGCTGTCACGCCCGTCATCCAGCTTGGCACCATATTGATGAATAATACTTCCCGTTGCGACTGCAACTCAATAGAAGGATACTCTAGCTTTGTACTCCACAAGGATGGCCTTTGATTCATCAGCTTGTAACATAGAAGTAATGTAAGCCAAAGCATCAACATGCCTGTTGTCATCTCTCTGAATATGCTTGATCTCAACAACATCAGAGGCCTCACATTGTTCACAAAGAAGTGTTGCATAACGCCTCATCCAATCATCTCTGCATTCATTGACGTCATTCATCTGGTTCACCATGAGTTGCGAATCACATAACACCCTCAGCTTCGAGATTCTCAACTCTTGCGCACTCTATAGCCCAAGTAGCAATGCTTCATACTCAGCTTCATTATTGGAAGTAGAAAAGCCTACACATGTTAGCTTCTAAACTTTAACGTCCTCAGGGCTAATAAGCACAACACCAAGCCTAGACCCACTGGCATTAGATGACCCATCTACATACAAGACCCAGTCACCCCACGCCTTCAATCCATCCTGCACTTGCACTCCATCCTTCGCAACGTTCCCGTCCTCCACATCGTCTGGGAGCTCGTGACGATCAGGATCTACTTTTGCCCCGACCTTCTCTACGGGAAAATCAGATAGAAAACTCGCCATGGGTTACCCCTTCTCTGATATCCTTGCTCGATACTGAATGTCAAATTCACTGAGTGCAACAGCCTACTTTAACATTCGCCCGGCCAACTCGGGTCCCAATATAATTTTCAAGGGATATATTTTGATCACAACGATAGTATGAGCTTGGAAGTAAAGACGAATCTTTTTAGCAGAAAATACGAGAGCAAGACATACATTCTTGAGTTTGCTATAATTTGACTCCGCCTTGAGAAAGGTTTTGCTGATAAAATATATAAGCTTTTCCACGCCATCACAGCTTCTGAGGAGCATAGAGCCAATAGCCTGCTCTGAGACAGATAGATAAAGATAAAGCACATCACCAGGCTCAGGTACAGAGAGAATGGGAGCAGAGGCCAAATATTCCTTCAATGCTGCAAAAGCTAGGGAGCACTCCTCGGTCCACTTGAATATCGAGTCCTTCCTCAGTAACTCGAACAAAGGCTTAGAACGATCAGAAGACTTTGAGATGAAATGATTGAGGCCAGTAACACGTCCTGTCAGCTTCTAGATCTCCTACCTCATCTTCGTTTTCAGCATATCCAGCAGAGCACGAATTTGAGTAGGATTGGCCTCAATGCCACGTTGACTAACAAGATAGTCCAAGGATTTGCCTGAGGTGACACCAAATATGCACTTCTCTGAGTTCAACTTCAGATTAAAAGCTCAAAGAATAGAGAAAGGCTCCACCAGATCAGCTACAAGAGTAGCCCGAACTTGACTCTTTACCACAATGTCATCAATATACACCTCCATCGACATGCTAAGTAAAGGCCCGAACATGAGATTCATTAGACGTTGATAAGTGGCGCCAGCATTCTTAAGACTGAAGGGCATGACCCGGTAGCAGAACAATCCACGCTAGGTGGAATTGACTTAGATAATGTTCTATAAATCCTAGTTGGCTAGTTACAAGCCTTGAGTAGCATAAGGGGTGTTAGTGAGATGCAAAATAACCCTTGTTCGGTGTTCGGAGCATAACTCATTGACCGTTGCTCTGATTTGAGTCCATAATATATCAAAATGACCATGACGAAAAAATATATCCAACCGGTCGACTGAACATCCTTACCGTTTGATCGATGGCCTACCGGTCGACCGATGGTGCAAAATTTTGTATGGAAGAAATTTCCAGTGGGCTGTTTTTTGAGGGATCGACCGGTCGACCGATCCTCGCGAAATTGGCCTCCTAATTGTATTATAGCATCATATTTTATCCTATATAAAGAGGGTTGATCCTTATTCAAACCTAAGGAGTTTTGAGAGTTTAGAGAGAGCTTTTAGAGAAATTTAGGGTTTTCCAAACCCATTCTCCTCACCTCTTCCATCCTAGTCTATGAAAGACATTGTTTGATCATTCTTGCTTGGTATTCAATAGTTAGAATTCAAATTAGGGTTTATTTGTTTAAATCAACCATCAACCCATTCTTGTTAAGAACGTCTTGGCCGGTGTGAACCGGAGCCTTTGCGAAAGAGATCGATCCGAGAAGGATCATGGTTATTTGACCGGAGGAATCCAGAGCCGTCATTGAGGGAGATTAATCGAGAGATCGTGATTGTTGTAGAGATCTAAAAGAAGTACGAGCAGCTGCGGTTGATCACGGGACTTGTGGGTATGTGATGACTTTTAGAGGTGTGGAGGACTAAGAACTAAAGGATCGTAGTGTCGAGTCCGAAGGAGTCAGGTTTGAGTCTTGTAAGTACTTGTTGACTTTGTCTTAGTGATATATCTTTGCTGGACTAGGTCCCGTGGTTTTTTCCTGAAGGGTTTTCACGTAAAAAATCTTGTGTTGTAGTTTGCTTGTTTTCCTTTTCCGCACTATATTGTTCATCCCCCCTTGGATTTGAGAGTTCTCAACTCGAATATTTTATTTGTGGTTCACCGAGTGCTTTTTCAATTGGTATCAAAGCGGGTTCACTAATTTATTAGTGTGATCTCATTCTATATTCAGTGAATATGAATCTCCAACGAGAATGATGATCCATCTCGTGTCCCCCATTTTTTGATGGGAACAATTATGCCTATTGGAAAGCTCGTATGAGAGCCTTTCTAAAATCCTTGAATGAGAGAGTATGGATTTCTTTTAAACAAGGTGGACCCATTCAATAATGACCATAAATGACTAGAGCATCCCCAAACCTTCTACTGATTGAACCAATGTAGAACTTAAAAGTTATAGATGGAATAATAAAGGTCTAAATGCAATCTTCACTACTGTCACACCCGAAGAATTTTGACGCATTTCTAAATGTGACACTTTGAAGGAAGCATGGGACATTCTTAAACTTGCCCATGAAGGGACTACAATAGTCAAGATCTCCAAACTTCAAATGCTTACTTCTAAATTTGAAAATCTGAGAATGAATGATAATGAAACTTTTAATGGTTTTTATGTTGATTTAAGTGACATTGTTAATTCTTGTTTTAACTTAGGAGAAAGTATATCTGAGTCCAAAATAGTTAGAAAGATCTTGAGATCTCTGCCTGAGAGATTTAGATCGAAGGTTACCGCCATCGAACAAAAATATTGATGCTCTCAAAATTGAAGAGTTGGTTGGTTCTCTCCAAACTTATGAGTTAAATCTGTACCCATCTAAGAAATCAAATTCAATTGCCTTGAAATCTATCAAGGAATCAATAGATGGTTCAGATAGTGACTCTGAGGAGGATTAAGAAGATATGGCTTTGCTTTCAAAGAAATTCAAAAAATTTCTGAAATTTAATAAAAGATTTAATTCGAAAGGATAAAGATCTTTTGAAAAGCCTAAGTCCAAACACTATGAATATAAGAAACATCTTAAAAGTGTGGAAAGTAAATCCCAAGGTGTTCAGTGTTTTGAATGTCAGGGCTTCGGCCATATTGTTGTTGATTACTCAAATGAGAAGAAATCTAATAGCAAGGCAAGGGATGATAGTGAATCTGAATTTGAGGAATCAGATAGTTCTTCTTGTGAGAATACTAGGAATTATATGGCCTTCACTACTTCCATAAATGGGATTGAAGAATCTTCTTCAAATTTAAGTGTGAGTAACCAACACCATATTGATGGTAAGGATGGTGAAGAGAGTTAGAATGACTCGAATTCTGAGGGAGACCTCGAGACAACCTATGATGAGCTGTTTCAAGAATGCCTAAAGCTGAAAAAGACTCAGGTTTCCTTGATCAAAAAGGTTAAATTTATTGAAAAGGAAAGAGATGTCTTAGACCAAGTGGCTTCTGGGTTGAAAGCTCTTGTGTCGCAGCTTGAGAAAGAGAAGGCTTCTCTCCTTGTCAAGACTCAGTTTCTTGAATCTGATTTATATGTTTGTCTTGATCAAAAGAAAGTCTTGAAATCAAGATAGTTGATCTTGAACAAGATCAGAGGTGTGGAGATGAGAAGGGAACTCTATCTACCTCGAACATTGAGCCTGGTGCTAAAAGTCACCCTCCTGCTAAAGGAAAAGACCATTCTACTCAGAAATTCATTCCTACATGTCATAAATGTGGAGTGAAGGGTCATATTAGGCCTCGATATCCTAAACTTCGAAGAATGCCCAATCATGGTTCTATGAACCAAAATAATTTTAATGAGAATCTTCAAAGAAGATTTGATATCCTAGTGGATATGTCTAGGAAGTTAAATGATGATAGTTTGAATATCTATAGTAACTCTAGACAGTGCCATGGTCGGGACACTCCTTATGCTAGATATAAAGGAGGAAACGAGAAGAACCATAATGTCCGCCATAATTCTAGAACTCAATCTTATAATAGGAGAAACAGGAGGAATAGGCAAAAGGTCATACCTACCTCAAAATAAACTGTTAGAGAGCAAATGGTCAATCAAACTGCTAAAACCGTTTAAGTGAGAAAGGAAGACCAGAAGGGCTTCACTTAGCCCATGCCTATCATAGCCTAGGATGTGCTTTTATATCTTGTCCTAGTGCTATGATGATTGTGTAGACTAGTAGTTTTTTTTTACTAGTTATTTTCTTTGGTATGTTTTTTTTTTTGAAAAAATCTCAAAAACATTGAAAAACTATAAAATCCAAAATTTTTTTTGTCATGTTGCCCTTGTTTGACTTGCATGATCTGCATTCTTTGTGTGATCTTTATTTCTATACTTGTCCAAGGTTGAACATGAGTTTATTGCTAATTGAGGATATACCACCTTCATAGTCTCTTGATTAGGCTAAAAATTAGAATAGTTTTATCTTGCATAGTTAGAGACTTATTCATGTGTGTATGCTTTGCTATTTCACATGCACTCTGACTGATTATGTTGAGAGGTCTATTTCTTAATTTGTAAGTATATAACTTATCCCTAAGTATGACCTAGGATGACCAATCTAGAATGACCATATAGTTAGTCATCCCCATTTTGTGTATCCTTCATGTGCAAAAATTGTTGTAATGAAAAGGGCTACCTACTAGGCTAGTGTGAAAGCTACTATTGGGTGCAAACAGTTAGTAATGGTTACCTATGTAAACATTAGGTATCAATCTGGGTTGTTAGAGTGAAAGCCCTTACTGCCAATAGAGAATAGCTACCTACCTGGATAGTGTAAAAGTCATCATTGCATGAGAAGATATGTTCAGAAAAAGAACATCAAAATAGTGAGCATGTATTTGACCAAAATAAAATAAAAATATTAGGTCAAATCAAAATGAATAAAGGTGCACTAACATATAAAAAAATCAGCATAACTGGATCTATCTAGGTTTAACTTGTTAGATTTGAGTCTCCAAGAGTCTCCTTAGTGGTTAATGTCACTTCCTTGGAAAGGGAGAGAAACCTTGATTTAGTATCTAGTCAGACCACCTATTACACACAAATCTTCACTTTTGAACTGTTCACTAAATATGTCTAAGTGAATTGGCTATGCTTTAACATTCTGCGAGATTTAGTTAGGTGTTTATCCCCAATCGGATTAACTAATCATGTTCTTCATTGGATTTGTAATTTTAAATTACTGTTGATTGGAATGTTTTGATGCATGTTTGTGTGGCACATGATACTTTTTAGTTTTGTTATTATATGTTTTTTAGTTTTAGTTGACATGGTCTTTCTAGCATGAGTTGCCATGTCCTTTAGGTTGTGTCCTTGATCTTAGGGGGAGAAGATCAAGTTGAAATATTGAGGAGGAGTTTTTTCTTTTTATTGCTATATTTTGTTCCCCGCTCTATAATCCCTTCATTGTCTACAGTTGCTTGTTTGTTTTGTAGTTCCTTTGATGTTACATATGTGATTAATTGGTATATCTTTTGTGATATTGGCTTCCTGCCTACCTTTGGCTTTCGTGCCAAAAAGGGGGAGAATGTTAGAGTTCAGTACATTCCTTGCACTACTTATGTTTATTTATTTCTATACCATACATGCTTCATGGGGTGTTTATTAGCATATGCAGGTGCAGGTTTACGGCAGACAAAACTTACATGACAAGAGATTCAGTGTCTATAATTTAGGTTGTATTTCATTTTGTGTCATGTAATTGTGTTGGAGTCATGTAATGACTTAATTCATCGTTTGATGTGTTTAGGTGAGTTTGTGTCAAGTCATGTACTTTAGTTGGGTTCTATCACGGAATTGCTAAAGGGGGAGATTGTAAGTCCATACTTTTGGTATTGGCATATTCCAGTGTCAAAACAAAGTGTCTAGTAGTGTCTTGTGTCATTGTCTACAAGCATCCATGTCCGTGAAGATGAAGACCGAAGAAGTTCGATTGAAGACATTCAAAGTGTCGCATTCGTTTCACTCATAAGATGGTAAGTGACCTAGATACCTTTTTACCCTAGGTAGAATTGACTTAGATAATGTTCTATAAATCCTAGTTGGCTAGATACAAGCCTTGAATGACATAAGGGGTTTTAGTGAGATGCAAAATAACCCTTGTTCGGTGTTTGGGGCATAACTCATTGACCGTTGCTCCGATTTGGATCCATAATATATCAAAACAACCATGACAAAAAAATTTATCCAACCGGTCAACCGAACATCCTTACCGGTTGACCGATGGCCTACCAGTTAACTGATGGTGCAAAATTTTGTATAGAATAAATTTCCAGTGGGTTGTTTTTTGAGTGGTGAAATTGGTCTCCTAATTGCATTATAACATCATATTTTATCCTATATAAAGAGGATTTGATCCACATTCAAACCTAAGGAGTTTAGAGAGAGCTTTTTAGAGAAATTTAGGGTTTTCCAAACCCATTCTCCTCTCCTCTTCCACCCTAGTCTATGCAAGACATTGTTTGATCATTCTTGTTTGGTATTCCATTGTTGGAATTCAAACTAGGGTTTGTTTGTTTAAATCGACCATCAACTCATTCTTGTTAAGAACATCTTGGTCGGTGTGAATCGGAGCCTTTGCGAAGGATTCACAAGATGAAATTCTTCTAAATTCCTCGACTGTAACTGCAATAAAGATCGCATTAAGATCTTTGGTATTCCAATCACTATTCTCAAGCTCATCCTTGGACCAGTCTTTGGAGTCTTTGGTGATTGTCATATCATCGACAATATTTGTGGGTGCAATCCACCCATTACCAATAGACATCCAAAATCTCTCGTCTATGGATTTTAGAAAGGCTCTCATTCGTGCTTTCCAATAAGCAAAGTTATTTCCATCAAACAGAGGAAGAGGAGATACAGAACCACCTTCTCTTAGAGTAGTCATTGATCAAGGATTTTTAGACAAGATCAAACTGAAGGGTTTAGCCTTGTGAGTTAACCCACTCTAATACCAATTGAAATATCCATGTTCAATGATTCTTATGACCTAGAGGGGGATGAATAGGTCTTCCTAGCAATATCTACCAATTTTTAATTTATCGATTAACAATAGAGTTATGGCAAACAAGTGCGGAAAGTAAAAAAGACAAACAATCCACCACACACAAGATTTTTACATGGAAAACCCTTTTGGAAAAAACTACGGAACCTAGTCCAGCACAAAATCCACTATGAGAATAAGTTATCAGACACAAGACCAAATCTTACCCAACCGGACACCAAACATTGTTCCTCGGTATAGATTCTTCGTCTTGTAGAACAACCATGAACTCCTCGTTCGATGTCTGCAGCAGCAGCTCCAGCTCCTTACCAGCCAAATTTTCTCAAAGTTTTAATACACGATCCAACGATCGATCTCCATCCTCAACAACTTTGGCAACGCCAACCAACACTCACATAGAGTTCAGAATGAAATACAGCTTCAGTGGGATCTATAATAACAATGGAGATCAACCGATGCAACTCAAGATAAAACAATTCGATCTTGCATCAACTAGAGCATGAGAGAGGAGAACTAAGGGTATCTACCAAGTGGGGATTTAAGAACCCTGAAATCTTCAAAGTAGTCTCTAAACTCTCTCTCTAATTCCTTAGAATGAGCTAAAGGATAGTCTAATAAATAGACAAAGCAATAGCACTTGCCAAAATAGAGTTCGGATGCTTTTAAAAACTAAAAATATGAGGTCTGTTCGAACGGCCATGAGGGGAGTTCGAACGACCTTGGAATTGGATGAAAACAGTCAAAAAAGGGGGGCCAGACAAGCTACCTTTTCTGAATTCTTAAATTCAGATCCTATCCCTGGACACTCCCGATCTAGATGATCCTCAGATTGAAGAACCTCCTGATCCTCTAGATATCCCACCTAATATTCGAATCCCTCATCCAGATGTTAAACGATTCTTCACTATAGATGACATCCCTCCATCCAAATGGCATGAACGTTTATTCGAATTATTTGCTTGGTGCAGTACTGAATTCCATATTCCTGGAACTACTGTGAGTATGGTAATTGATAAATTAGTTACTCGCCTTAATGATCGTTTTTGTGAATGGTATAGCAGTCTTGGTGAATACAGACAAATTCAATTTCGTCAACTTCCTACCCTTGATGATGTCTTATCCACCATTCATCAGGAATATATCGGATCTGCTCTTCATCACACAGAAAAATGTCGTGATGAATTTCTTAAAATGAAATGCTGTTCTTATCAACGTTCTGATTTAGAAAAGCATTATGATCGAATGTCCAAACGATTCTACATACTCAATGGTATGGACGATGTTAATCTCAAACAAGCTTTTCTAGCTTCTTTGCCAGAACCTCTTGGTGATAACACCACTACAATTATGAATACAAAACGTATTACACTCCAACAAGCTTCTCTCGGTGAAATTTTCCAGTTTACTCTTCAAGCTGTAGAAACTCTGTGTAATCAGACTACTTTCTTTAGAAATTTCGAGTCTATTGGAAAAAAGATTCAGTCTACTTGTGATAAAACTTATCTTTCTATCAAGTGCGATAAACGTGATTGCTCTTATTTAACTTGTAGCTCTAAGCACACTAAGTCCAAGTCCAAATTTCATAAGTACAACAAAAAATCTTCTAAACATCATTCTACTCGTCCTCCAGACGATAGTCCAAAGCCTCATCGCTTTAAGATGAAACGCAAATGGCGATACTTACGCAAGAAAAAAGTTAAAGGCAAAACATCTTCCCGATGTTATCTTTGCAACAAGTTTGGTCACTTTGCTAAGAATTGTCCCAACCGGGATAAACGTGTGAAACTCTTACAGCAAATTGCTACATATGCTGCTGATGAATCAGATTTCTCTGATATTGAATCAGTCTTTTCTCTTGATGATGAGTTTTCACTAGCAACTATTCTCGCTATTGGATATCCCAGTAGTGATGATGAACCTCCAGTTCACAGTTCTACGCTCCTCTGTGAGCAGTTTGCAAATATTGGCATCAACAATCGTATACCTCAGGTATATACTGTACAAGCACTATATCCAGTTACTTCTACTCAACCTATTCCTATGGCCCAAGTTCAAATCCTTACAGATCATTATTCCAGACCTATTCCTGCCACAGCCTTTTTTGATACTGGTGCTTCCTAATCTATCCTTAATCCTGATATTATCCCTAAAGAATATTGGAAACCTCATGAACAAGCTTTTCGTGCTGTTAATGATGAACGTTTCATTATTGATAAAATCAGTAAACCTATATTGGTTAAACTCTTCCCAAACCTGACCATTAAACACCAATTTCTTGGTTCTAGCCTTCCTGGCAAAGATCTTTTAATTGGCTTCGATATCCTCCATAAATTCAGAAATTTACGATGGTCAGACAAAGGACTTTCCCATAAACAAAACTTCCTTACCTGGTCCAAAATTCCTAACCTTCACTTATCCGAACTTTTTGATCCTATCAAAACCAAACTCATAAGTGACTGTTGTGCTAATTCTCATTCCGAATTCCTCAAGAAACACACTAAACCTTTATGGACTAACTCAACCTTCTTTGTTCATCTTCCCTTCAAAAAGAATGAAGATATTAATCCTACTAAAGCTAGTCATCGTGGTATGAATCCAGAACATCTTGCTCTTGCAACCCAAGAATTATCTCAACTTCAAACCGAAGGTCTCATTGAATCCACTTCCTCTCCATGGGCTTGCGAAGCTTTCTATGTCAATAATCGTGTTGAAAAAAAACGCAACAAACTTCGTCTTGTCATCAATTATCAACCTTTGAATTGCTTCCTTGCTGATGACAAATTTCCACTTCCTATGAAACATAGCCTATTCCAGCATCTTTCTCGTGCTCGCATCTTTTCTAAGTTCGATTTAAAAGCTGGATTTTGGCAACTCGGTATTCATCCTAATGATCGACCCAAAACTGCCGACCCAAAACTGCCTTTTGCATTCCTGATAAACATTACCAATGGACAGTTATGCCTTTTGGTCTGAAAAATGCTCCTAGTTGTTTTCAAAAGGCCATGATTACCATTTTCCAACCCATTCTAGCAAATGCCCTCATCTACATTGATGATATCCTTCTCTTTTCTGCAGATGCTTCTTCTCACAATCACCTTCTTCAACAATTCTATGATATTCTCATAAAATATGGTATTATGCTCTCTGAAAAGAAGCTGCTTCTTAGACAAACTTCTATTGAGTTCCTTGGCACTACTATTACTAATGGAAAATATGTTCTTCAGCCCCATATTGGTCAATCCCTTTTAAAATTTCCTGATGTTCTTCCCAATGTCAAAACTATCCAACAGTTTCTTGGTTTAGTAAATTATATGGCTGATTACATTCCTCATATTTCTCACCAACGGTCTCTTCTATCTAAATTATTACGGAAGAATCCTCCCCCTTGGTCTGCCAGTCATACTACTACTGTTCAAATCCTTAAGAAGAAAGCCCAATCTCTTCCTCTTCTTCAAATTCCTAGCATTGGTAACCGCATCCTACAAACTGATGCTAGTGATGAATTTTGGGGTGCTGCCCTTTTTGAAGATCTCAATGGTCATCGCTCTTTATGTGGCTTTAAAAGTGGCTCCTTCAAAACTTCTGAATTACATTATCATTCTACCTTCAAAGAAATCTTAGCTGTCAAACATGGCATTGAGAAATTCCAGTTCCATCTTCTTGGTCATCATTTTCTTATTGAAATGGACATGTCTTCTTTTCCTAAAATGTTAACATTCAAACAAAAAATGTCCCCGAACCCTCAGTTACTTCAATGGGCAACTTGGTTTTCTCAGTGGAATTTTACTGTTAAACATATCAAAGGCAAACATAATGTCCTTGTTGATTTTCTATCTCGCAAACCTCCTATACCCAAAGTTCTTACTGCACCTCTGTGTGTTTATCCTTTAGAACCAGTTACTCATTCCTATTGATGTTCAGGATACAATTATCACATTTCTCCAAGCTAAACGTGGTACGCACAATTACAAAGCTTTTCTTGAAGCTACTATCTTTCAAAATGGAACAGTCTTCAGATGTCTCCCACATCCTGATTATCCTTTCTTGGCTCCTTCTACTATTCGAAATTTTTATCAATTTCCTAAGGAGGCTCTTTGTTTTCTCTGGTATCTTTTCGAAGTTTATACCATTGCATTTATCTTTGATATTCCTCGACTATTCGCCTACCTCAATCAATGTCAGAGTAATCAGGCAATGAGTCAAGACCATTTAAACTTAGCTTCTTGGTTGAAATGGTTTTACCCCCTCTCGCAGTGGACGACATTACTTAAACACATCATGCTCGATATGCTACTGTTACTTTCCATCAACCAATGGATTATATTCGTGCTAGCCCTGGCAGTTCTTTTCTAATTCATAATCTTGTTGCCACAATTGAGTCATGGAATTGGTTTAACCTTGCAACCCATCATTCTGAACATCCTAATGAATGGAGTTATTTCTCTTGGATGACGTGTCACGCTAATAATATCTCTCCTTTAGATATTCCAACTCACATAAAAAGTTATCCTTTTGCTGATTCACAAGAACCTCTCTCTCAGCATTTGTTTTTCCTTTTGGATGACTTTTTTGAACAAAATGGACCCCCTAGTTCTCCTGATGATTCTCCACCCTTCGTTGGATGGGATGAGTCTACCGATGACTCTGATGCTGGACTTGACTAATAAAGCTTGTAAATGGTTCAAAAATTCTCAAACTATCTCACAAAATATGGATAACTCTCATGTCATGCCTGCTATAATAACGCTACAGTGACCTTTGCTACAGTGATGTGAACAGTGACAATCTACAGTTGATGTGAATAGTGTGTGAACAGTAGACCCGTGAGTCTACAGTATTTGGCTTGTAATCTCTATAAATAAGGCATTGTTCTTTGAGTTAAGGCATAACCGGGGTAGTGTCCCGACCTCTCTTAGTGTTCTTCTGAGTGTTCTTAGTTTGCTTTTGTGTGCTTCTAACCCTAGCCAGGCTTCTGTACATCTTCTTCTTCAGTCAATCTGTCAACGGCTTCGGCCTCAGTCCACTGTTAGTACTACTTCTATGTATTAAGTTTGCTTATTTAGTTTGTTATATCTTATCTATCTCTCATCTCCCCATATAATGGTATCAGAGCCTAATATGGCTCCCTGTTCGCAGAACATGATCACTTAAATTCAGATCCTATCCCTGGATCTATTACCTTAGATGGCTTTTTATCTTACTGAGCATATCTTTGTTGGCTAATATTTCTCTACTGAGTACGTTATTTTAATTTCTCAGTTTAGTATGAAGCATAGTCCCCCTGACCAGTATGCTCTGTGACTGTCACTTCGTGTGGATCTCTCACATCAGAAAATGGGAGGCTGACTATCCGGCAGAACACTAGAAACTTAAATTAACATTAAGTACGGACCATCTCATAGATTATGAGATAAGTATAAACATGTCCGTGGGAAACATGATCCATACGCACTGGGGAACGCCTAGACCCTCCGAGGCCAGGAGAATGCCGTTATGTGGTCAAGGGCATACGGTGTATGATCATGGGTTTCACTGCCTATGTTTATCAAAATCTTTCAATTAACTACTTTTGAAATATTTGCCAATGCCAGCTTTGCTCACTAGATAAGACTGCTTATCAATGGTTAATAGCTAAGGGGATAGACTCTTTAACATTCATGGAATCTGCACGTCTTTCTTCTTCTTCTACTTCTAGTTTATCTAATTCTCCTTCTTTTCGCACTTCTACTTCTTCTGAATTAGATTATTTATATGAAATCGAGTATCAACCCGAAGATGTTCGAGTTCCTCCTACATCTTACCCTGTTATAAATCCTTATAGTATTTATGGTCGTGTGTCAGAAAATAGAGTCACAAAATCCATAAAAAAATTAGTTGGTCTACATACTACTAAGTCTATTAAGGAATACATTCAAGCATCTAAGTTTGATCAATTCCAAATCCCTGCATCTGATCACGAATCCTTTTACACACTCTCTCTTCCACGAGAACTTATTATACCATGGATTCAAGACGGATACACCCATCTGCACTTTGGTGCAATTAAATTGGCCTTAACTTTTCATGGACGAAAATTTCTCCCTGTTGTCTCCAGGATAGCTCTGTTAGACTCAAGGTTTAAGGAATACCAACATGCCACTATCGGAACAGTTCAAACTACACTCAATTCTGGCACGGTATTCATTACCCTTTTCCCCAATTTTAATATCACTACGCGAAAAAAGCAAAAATGAAACAGTTGGATGTTGCAAACAATGACGGGGTTGAGCAGTCCTTAAATAAAGGACAGTTATTTGCGTTTAAAGCACAGACGCAAGAGAGGGAAACCCGGTTTCGCAAACAAGGACGGATAAGTACGGAAGTTTTATTTTCCGCATAAAATGGGGTTATTGTTACAGCACGATATCTTCACTAGCGAGGGAAATTTTTTTTTCTCTTCTACCTTTCCCGCTCTCTCTCTCTCTCTCTCGCGTTCTGTTCTCCTCAACAGAAATCTTCCCCTCTTCGAAAGAGGTTACGGCTCATCGGCGACTGGATCTCGCCCCCCCTCTTCGAAAGCCCCCTCTTCAAAAGGGTTACTGCTGGATTCGCCCCTGCCTCTCGGGATATCAGAGCGTTTCAAATCCTTCCTTTACCAAGTACTCTCTCTCTCTCACATCTGCTCTGGCTTTTCTTTTCCCTCTTATTATCCAATGCTGATCGAGATCCTTGATGAAAACAAAACTCATTTGTTTTCCTAACAACCCATTTATCATAATTGCAATTCAAAATAATTTGCATTTGTAATAAAAAAATCTGTGGAGGATTTCTTCTTTTTTCTTGTCCTTATATATCAATACGAGGCACCAATTTGACTACTGGATCTTTTCCAATGTCCCTTTTCCCTGAAACCCAATTCAAAATTTTGCTCCCAATTCCTAGATATTTCAATTAAAGCAAAAAAACAGAGAAATTTTATTTTTTCTTGTTCTTCATCTCCATAAATGGCATAATGCACACCTTGTGTTCGAAGAAATGGTTTAGTGCAACACCACATCCTTAAGAAAGCCGATATGGTGCACATTAAGGCATAGACAAAGATCTTTGACATTTTATAATTGGTATTCTTCTGTGTTAGATTGGTACGGCTGATGGTTTTGTGGTTCATAAGTAGTGGATGGATGCACTCAATAAGTGCTATTTATGCAGTCTTAAGTAATTTTCTATAACTGTAAAAAAAGGGAAGGACATTCAAAAAGCAATATGGATGGAGTATATGTGAAACTTGCTCTAGCCTATGATTTTTTCTTCTGTAAATTGTCTTATCTTAAATTGTGTAGTTGTACAGTCATGCCCTAGACGAGTTGCTAATAATCTAGACTTGTGGTATGTTTACATGTTATTATACCTGCAAATGTACTATAGTTCTAACATTCCTTATGTATCATTGAATCTAGATATTCGAGTAGTTCATGTGTACTTAGACAGGCAGACAAGTAGATCTAAGCACCTTATGTCAAAGATTGTAGTGGAGAGGGTATCTTGAACATTGTTTCAATAGGAAAAAACTCTCTTTCATTTTAAAGATCTGTCACACCAGAAGAGGACGACAGTTACCCATAAAGAAATGGTGGCCTCAGAGTGGTTTAGTATAAAATGAGAAAGCAGGATGCAGTGTAGGTGAAGCGGTGCCTAGGAGTTGCCTAGGTGGCCGTGTAGGCATTTTGGGGTACTTGCCGCCTAGGCAACCCTATAGGTGGGCAGTGATCACTAGGGGTGTTTTTGTATTTCTAAAAGTTTCTAATTCAAGTCATTATTAACAGTCAATAAGTGAGTGATACATACATTTATTTCAGTGAATGTGTGAAATAGATGGAAAAGAAGTTTGTTTTTGCATGGCTTTATTGTTAGGATACATTTATATACTTATTTATGTATTATATAGATAATCTTTTTGGTCGCCTAGGTGCTACTTTGCCTTGCTAGGGTAGAAACTTAGGTGCCTTGACTCCACTGGCTGGATATGTTGTGTAAGGAATGTTATTAGTTGTAATTTTTCAAACCTACTTCTACTTATCTTGGTCCCCTACTGGTATTTCTTGTTGCTTGAATTCTCTCTATTGATCGAAATTACAGTAGACACACACACATGGCTTCTCATTTTTTGTATCTTTGCCTTGAGGATGGAGAGTCATCTTTATACTAATTGACTTTTTTTATAAAAAAGGTGAATCATCTTTTTTTGGTTTGTCTTCACATCTCATTGTATTGAATATTAGAATTTGGCTTTGACATGTTTATGTGTGGGTGCTAGACCTTCCTTATTCCCTGCCACACAATTCCAGTATATATGGTACAGTTGTAATAGAGGGTCATCACCCTGTCATGCAGGAATTAGCTTTGTTGTGCAACCAAATACCTTGGTTCAGTGACTTGCTGAGCCATGGCGTGGTTTAATTTTTTGAACCTTTTTGTACATGAGCTTGCTCCTTTTAATATTTTAATGTACCTTATTGAAGGGGGAAAACTATCAAGAGCTCAAGATTTTTTTAGCTTGGCCTGGTTGGCGATTCCTTGATGCTAAAACATCAGATTCCATAGTTTCTTATGTCATTGTATTTTTTCCAGTCAACTAGAAGATGTCTTCTTTGACACCCCCAAGCAAGACGTGGATGACAGCACAAAGGGTGTCTGTTGAATACCTCGAAGGTGTTGCATCATTCCTTTCGTTTGCCAAACAAAATTGTGGGGGTGTTGATTGGCATTGTTGTCCTTGTGTTAAATGCCATAATGTACGAGGGAAGAAAACCCTAGAAGTTATTTCAGAGCATTTAATTTGTGATGGTATAGATGAGTTATACACGAGATGGATCCACCATGGAGAACCTTTTTCTGAAAGTTTTGTCAATGTTGGGGTTCCTAGTACGTCAGCTAGAAATCAAGATGAAGATTTGTACCCAAGAATGACAAATGTGTTGAATAACACATTTGGACGTGTTAGTCCCAATGACCTGGATACATGTCTGAATGAAGCTCATGATGAAGATGATGGCCAAGCTTCAGGTGATTCACAAGAGGATATTCAGTACAACAAGTTGATGGAGGATGCAACACAACCCCTATATCCCTCGTGTCGAGGTGAGTACACAAAATTATCGGTCACAATTCAGTTGTTGAGCATGAAGGCTAGACATCAGTGGTCTAATAATAGCTTCACAGAGCTGTTGGAAACAATCAAAAAGATTTTGCCAGATGAGAACACTTTGCCAGATAGCACCTACATTGCGAAGAAGTTGATCAAGTCTTTGCGTATGGACTACCAGATTATCCATGCATGCCGTAATGATTGCATACTATACTGGAGAGAGCATGCAAGTAAGGATAGTTGTCCTACGTGTGGTGAAAGTAGATGGAAACCGGTGGATGACTCAAAGCCGAGGGCTAAACCTTTACCGTGGAAGAAGCTAAGATACTTTCCATTGACACAGAGGTTGCAAAGAATGTACAATATACCATGGATTGCGGAGAGTATGAAATGGCATGCAAATTCAGTTGAAAATGATAGCCACATGCGTCATCCGGTAGATTCTTCATGTTGGAAAGCTTTAAATATTAGGTGGAGTGACTTTGCTGCCGAGCCACGTAATGTTCGCCTAGGACTTGCAACGGACGGATTCAATCCTTTTGGGAACAAGAGCAATTCTTATAGTTGTTGGTCTGTTATGATTGTTCCTTACAATCTCCCCCCATCTTTATGCATGCGTAAAGAGTTTACAATGCTAACACTATTGATTCCGGGCCCAAATGGTCCAGGACATGACATTGATGTCTACTTGCAACCATTGGTGGTAGAGTTGAATGAATTGTGATCTACCGGAATCATAACATATGACTCCCACACTAAGAGTAGGTTTATCATGAAAGCAATTTTGTTGTGGGCTATACATGATTTTCCAGCATACGGCCATCTTTCGGATTGTAGAACCGCAGGAAAATATGGTTGTCCTGTTTGCAGCGAAGGGATAGACTCTGTGTGGTTGTCACATGGAAAAAAATTTGCTTACATGGGCCACAGAAGATTCCTAACAAATTCAAGTCATCCTTTCAGGAGTCAAAAATCACAATTTAATGGTAAAGAAGAACTTAGGAAGCGCCCTTATCATTTGAGTGGGTCTGAAATATTATGCAAAATGGAAACTATTCAGACCAAGTTTGGAAAAGTAGCAGGAAAGAAGAGGAAGAGGTCCACAGACGAGGAAAGCACTGCATGGTCAGAGAGATCAATCCTGTTTGACTTACCATATTGGAAGGTAATTAATTACAAGATATTTAATAATTTATGTGATGTAGTATACACCACATTGATAATAACATATCTCATTCATCTGTACAGGATTTGCCTATTCGTCATAATTTGGATGTGATGCACGTGGAAAAAAATATTACAGAGAATTTAATTACAACAATTATAGACACGAAGGGTAAGACAAAGGATGATATTGAAGCCCGTAAAGACCTTAAGGCTATGAAGATAAGAAGAAATCTATGGCCGATTGAAAAGAATGACAAATTGTCTTTTCTCAAAGCTCTATTCTCATTGTCTCGATTGGAGAAAGAAATCATTTGTAAAACCTTGCATAAGTTGAAGGTTCCTATAGGATACAGTGCAAACTGGAAGCATAATGTTAGTTTACAGGATTTTCAACTCAAAGGTTTGAAGAGCCATGATTATCACATCCTTATGCAACAACTACTACCAGTGTTACTGATGCACGCATTCAAGAAACATAAGCCATTGCGTGCTGCTATTCGGCAATTGTCAATCTTTTTCAATATCTTGTGTTCCAACGTTTTTAACCGTATAGAGCTTTCAGACATGAGAAAACGAATTGTGGAAACACTATGTGTGTTCGAAAAGTATTTTCCGCCATCATTTTTTGTTTCCATGACATACCTTGTTGTGCACCTGGCGGAGGAGGCGCAAGTTTGCGGACCATTTAGATATCGATGGATGTATCCTTTTGAGAGGTAAATAAAATTGTTTAATTAATTAGTTTTCTTTAATTAATAGGTTTCGCACTAAAGTTTTCATTTACAAGATGATGAAAACATACAAACGATATGTAGTGAATCAAACTTATCCAGAGGGTTCTATTACAGAGCAGTACTTGATGGAAGAATCAATGAGGTTTTGCATGGAATACATGCCTGATGGTAGAGAAGGAAGCCATAAGCGAGGACGAAGGACATACATGGATGATGAAGTTGAATGTGCTTATCCTATCAACAAAAAAGGGAAAGTCTATCGTCTCCCAAATTTACCTTACCAACAAGCACGTAGATGGGTTCTACAACAGTCTCCTGAAAATGCTGAGTGGGAGAAGTAAGCAAAACGTGACCTTTATATCTTTCTAATTATTTAATCCAATTATGTCATTAATTTAAATATATGTCACTTGCATTCACAGGAAGTATCAGACATACCTTCAATCCCATAGATCTAGTGATAAAAGTATAAGGGGCAATCAACCAACAAAAAAGGTGATGGATTACATTCCTTGGTTAAGACAACAACTAGAAAAAGAACCTATATCTACCCTGAAGAGACTTGCTGATGGTCCAAACTTTAATACTTTGTCATATAGTGCTTATGCGGTAAATGGTTATGTTTTTTGTACCGCAGATTCGGAAATGAGCACAATGACACATAATAGTGGGGTCTCCATGAAGGCTGTTACTAGTTTCAGGTCAAGTGCCAAGGATAAGAACCTTGTGGAAGAAGAAATCACTTATTATGGCATCGTAAAACAAATTCTTGAATTGGATTACTATGACTTCAAAGAAGTAGTCTTCTTTTGTGATTGGGTTTGTATAGAAGATAAATCAAATGGATGTTATGTTGATCCAGAAACAAACTTGGTATTTGTTAATCTAGGGAGATTCAGAAGAAATTTAATTGAAGATGATGAGCCACTTATTCTCGCATCTCAAGCCACTCAGGTCTTTTATTGCAAGGATCAAACTAGAGACAATTGGTATGTCGTCTTAGATGCTCCAAAGAGACTGCATCGGGATATGGATGCTTATGAAGATCCCTTAGTATTTGAATCAAGGATGGAAGCAGATGCTTTAACGTCTACATTAGCTGCTGATATAGTAGAAGATGATGAAAATTAATGTATATAGCATGAACTAACATTTGATTATGTGAGGCATTCTTTTCTTTGATGAGATGCAAACTCTATGTTTATTTTGAATATAAACATCTTTGATTGAAATTATCAATGAAATGAGATTATCCAACTTTAGTTTTGTGTTTGTTCATGTACTTTCTTACTTCCAGCATACTAAGTTTGTTCCTATATCATTTATGTAATGAAATTTAAGTACTTGTTAATCTCATAGTGTTTGATCTTCTATTTTGTTATTAGTTGTGTTATAAAAGATTGATTCTATGAGTGAGCATCAGCCTAGTGGGTCTCGACAAAGTGGGACTCCACCAAGAGGTGAGTTTATTATATTCATTTGTTTAAAATTTGTTATTAATGGTTAACTAATAATATATTGTTTGTTTAGTTGAGCGTCGAAAAGTAAAATTTAATGACAAAGGGCAGCCAATTGAGGAAGGTTCGGCACAATTTTCGACGTATGTAGGGTGGATCACGAAGACACATTGTCCACCTACATACTCGAACTGGCATGTTGTGCCAGATGCTATCAAGGAACATATTTGGGGCATTATCTTGGTGAGTGCACGTAGTTATAATTAGAATTTACCTTTTTTTTGTACTAATAAATTTCATTGATGTTCTAATGTTTATCACAGTCTGAATATGATGTTCCCGTAATATTTAAAGCTTCAATAATGTTAAAAGCCAACACAGCCTGGAAGGGATGGAAAAGCACACTCCGTTTACATTATGACATATTTTAGACAGATGCAGAACGAAAAAGAAATTTGCCTCCTAGTGTGAAGAGAGAAGATTGGGAGAGCTTTGTTGATATATGTTCAACAAAAGAAGACAAGGCTCGTCGGAAAAAGGGCAAGGCTGCTAGGCAACAGATGAAGAGCCCACACACTTCTGGTAGACAAGGAGCAGCTAGGACTGCTGAAAAGTTGGTAATATATATCCTAATTTATTTGTTTCTTATAATTCATTGAAATGTTAATGGTTGCTTATTTTATTTTACAGAAAAATGAGAGTTCTAGTGGTACAATAACAAGGACAAAAGTATACTTGGCCACCCACACTACGAAGGATGGGACATGCCCTTTTCCTACCTCAAGCCAACAAATCGTGAGAATAAAATGATTTAGTCATTTTTTTCTCTCAATAAGTAATATAAATTTTTCATAGATAATTATGTATTTGAATATTATATATTTTGTAGGATAAAATCAAACGAATTAATAACATGGATCCATCATTAGGACATGCAAATTTAGATAATGATCATGTTGCCTTGGTATGTGATGTCCCCCCCCCCCCCCCCCCCCCCCTCTCTCTTGTATTGCGTTCCTTCTAGTGAAAATCTTCATTTAATTTAATTTTTTGTTTCTCAAAAGGTTTGTGGCCGTGATGGAAGGGTCCGTGTACGGGGAATGGGTAGTGGTGTCTCAAAGACCATTATTCGTGCATCAGCTCCTTACAAGGAGATTGCTAAATGAGAGAAGAAAGCATGTGAAAGCCTAGAGTCGAAAGTTGACACCCTTAGGAAGCAGCTTGAAGAAGAGTCTATGGCTCGAAGGAGTTTTGAGGAAAAAATGATGGCTTAATCAGGCCAATATTCTACTCATGGGGCACATACAAAGGATTCCTCAGAGTTTTGTACTACTTCTCAGGTACAAATTCTAAAACTATTTATTACGTTCAAATTTATGTGCACACTAGATTTCCTAATTCCTAATTAATTTCAGTTTATGACCGGTAAGCTTGAGATGGATTCCTTAATTTTAAAGACTTCTAATTGTCTGTCGTCGATGGTGGTAATGTGGGAGGAGAAAGCAACAAAGTTAGTTGCAGAAAAATGATAAAAGAAATCCAGAATTTTCAAGATGGGATTGTTTAGAGGACATTAGACTCAAGAAAATGAAAGGAGAAGCAGAAGACCCATTGATCTTCATATTCTTTTTCTTGCTGTTTTTCTCTATACTATTGATAGTTTGGTACTTTCATAATATGGGGTTGCTATTGTCACCAATAGTTCCTATCAAAGAAACTCCCCGTCCTAATATTGCCAAATTGTGGTTCAACACTTTTAGATTTTCTTACCTTTTCTCACATGCCATCAGTTAGCATTTAATTACATTGGTTAGACTTATATTTTCTATCATTTTTAATACATAAGATTCTGTTTGGAAATTATAGCCTTAGTTTTACATTAGGATTTAGGATATGCTGCCACATCTAGGAACTCCAATATTTGGGAATGACCATGACCCATTACCCTATTGACACTTTAATGTCACCTACACAACACTTGGGATTGTCTCCCTCCTTATACATGTTTCTTATGTCATGCCGATCAATTCTCCTAATATTTTCTTACTTATCCTTTTCAAACAGTCTTCTCATTTACTCATTTGGTAAAGTTGAGTGCCACTAAATGTCACCAAATTACCCTTAATGCCATTTAGTGTATTAAGGATTCATTAATAATGAGTCAAAATAGGGCTTCAAAGTTTAGAATGGCTATTAGTTGGGTGTTTTAGAGAGATATCGGATTTGTTTGTAGGGTATTTTAGAGAGAGGTGAGTCTTTTTAGATAGAAGAGATGGAAATGCTACTGCAAACTTTAGGCAGAACTTCTGTTTAGAAAGCTGCACTCCACATAAAGTTTCATTTGGTTACCAATTTGCTTACATTTCCTGGTAAGTCCTTCATCTGCTTTTCTTCCTCTTTTACAAAAAACACATACAACAACCTGTTTTTTTTTTGGGTGGTGATATATGCTTTTGTTATGGCCGTCGATTACTTAAACTCATGAATTTATTTTTATTTTGTTTGAACGGGGAACCACTAGCATGCCTGGCCGTATCCCTCTTTGTGGGTTACATCATTTTTGCTAATCCACACCTGGGATTGTCTCCCTCCTTATACATGTCTCTTATGTCATTGCCCATCAATTCTCTTAAATTCTCTTACTTATCCTTTTCAAACTCTGTTCTAATTACTCATTTGGTAAAGTTAAGTGTCACCAAATTACCTTAATGCAATTCAGTGTATTAAGGCTTAATTAATAATGAGTCAAAATAGGGCTTCAAAGTTTAGAATGGCTATTAGTTGGGTGTTTTAGAGAGATATCGGATTTGTTTGTAGGGTATTTTAGAGAGAGATGAGTCTATTTTTAGATAGAAGAGATGGAAATGCTACTGCAAACTTTATGCAGAACTTCTGTTTAGAAAGCCGCAGTCCACATAAAGTTTCATTTGGTTACAAATTTGCTTCCGTTTCCTGGTAAGTCCTTCATCTGCTTTTCTTGCTCTTACATAAAAAAAATACAGCAACCTCTTTTTTTTTTTTTTTTGGGTGGTGATATATGCTTTTGTTATGGATTTTTTTCCTCTATGATCCAACTATGTAGGGGGAGTCACAGTGCACCAGTTTCCCAGTATGTAACGCCCACTTAATTAATGGGTGTTTAATTGGTTCAAATTCTCGATTCTCTCTAGATTTCCCTTTTTTTTTGGGGGTCTATTTGTTTTCTATTGCTTTTTTGCCTCTGCGGCTATCCAACTATGTAAGGGGAGTTACTGTCCAGCAGATTCCCAGTCTTGAATGCCCAATTAATGGGTGTTTGTTTGTTCGGATTCTTTAGTCACTTGGAGAATGGAAGGGAAATGCAGTCAATTGATTTAGACAAGTAGTGGCTGGTCATGAGAGAGTGGAATAAATGAGCAAAAATCATTCTCTGGTTTGCCCGTAGAAAATCCCCATATTTTAGAAAATAAAAAAATAAAAACCCATTTTTTTTCCCTTGTAGTCCTATTTATAAATCAAATAGAAAATGAGCCCGGTTTGGACTCTCCCTCTTTTTGAGAGGTTTTCAGTAGGTCATAAGTAGAAGAAATAGGGACAAAAAAAAAGGAGCCCAAGAAGGACTCTCTGTGGTAATGAAGGAGATGGGTTTTGACTGAAAAAGCCCCTGTGTCGCTACAAATTGTAAAAATACATCTTGCTGAACTTTACTTACAAATTGATACTTTTTTAAATCACAAAAAAAGTCATTCTTTAAAATATTTACAGTAAGATATATTTTTCACATAAAATGTATATCTTGTACGTTCATCACAAAATATTTCTAGATCCCAATAAACCCCCACACCCCCCCCCCCCCTAGAAAAAAGTTTTAATGCTATTTTAACCCATTAGTATTTTGATTACTTATATTGTGTTTTTTGGTCATTTTATATAAAATATTGGAAGATATATTATTGAGGGTTGAATGTGGTTGGGATTGGTTCATCACTTTGAGTACAATGGATTACCCATGCTTATTCAGTCCAGTATATCTATCTATCTATCTATGAGTTAGAGCCTTTTTCTTAATGCCACGTATGCACCACTATTGATGCCACATAAGACTACTTCTCAAGAGTAAAGCCACGTCAGTTTCAGTACTCCATCTTTTCATAACCTCTTCTTCTCCTCCCACTCATAGACGTTACATACCCATCCCCATCCAAGACATTCTTTCTCATTACCCTCCATCTCACACACGTTAATAACATTTTCTTCCTCTCCCTCTCACAAACATTACATACCCATACGTTTTCTCTCATTACCCTCCCTCTCATACACTTTACGAATGGTAACATTTACCCTCTTCCATTCGCTTCCTCAAACCCAAAATACACACCGTACCCTTCAGATCGGATCCTCTCTCGGAAACTACCAAACTGAAGCCTCTCGGTACAGATTTTACTCTTCGATTCACAGTTATAGCTTCCTCCTGCAAGTTTGCATATCAAGTACTGCTCTGCATCTACCAAATTGATGCCTCTTGGTACAGATTTTCTCTTCAATTCACAGTTACAGTTTCCTCATACAAGCTTACAGTTCAGGTATCTTCTTATTTCATTTTCTTCATCTTGCTCTTTCTATTTCAGCCAAAAATTCAATAACCCAGTCATCTTCAACCTTGGGCGGATCGAGAGGGGCTTTATTTCTAGATTTTCCCTAATGGGCAACATTAGGTGAGTCGATCCCACCATGATCTTAATGAGTTCATGTATGCATACGCTTTCCACATTAGTTTGTAGCATAACTCAAACATTCTTACAAAAACTGCAATTCGAAACTCTCTCTTAGGGCTCAATAAATAAAATTATATACCGTGTTTGATTTTACCTGTGTCAGGAAAAACCAAGAGGTGGTACTAGATTCGAAGCAAATCTGCAAAAGATCTACTAATTAAAGAAGAGATCAGAATTTTTTTATCCTCAAAAGGATTGTCTTGATCTTTGTGGACTTTGGTTCTATTCTTCAGAGAGTAATTTTTGGTTTGTTGGGTTTCTTGGATTGGAGAAGGAAAAGCCTCACTTGTGCTGAGAGAACCTCATAGAGGACCATTTTAGACAGTCAAATTCTTAAACTGGGTTTTGTTTTATTTGTTAACATAGTTGACATGTATAATAGTTTGAAAGCAAGAATCGAGAAATCAAAATCTGTTTGCAGATCTAAAAATAATTGGGCAATATCTGATTGAGTTTCTTTGGATACATGATAATATGGCGTTGAAATCTTTTCTCAGATTTTGAATCTGTTTACAGATCTGTAATTATTTGGGCAATATCAGGTTGAGTTTCTTTGGATACACAATATTAAAGTGTTGATATCTATTCTCAGATTTAGAGGATCCAGTGCATCACACAGACTAATTTCAGATCTCCCATTGGTAATTTAACAATAACATCAAAAATATGTTTCCAGATTTTGATGTTATTTATGAATAACATCAAAATCGTATATAGCAGCATTCATAAGCCTATTCACACCCTCACGCCCCCCCCCCCCCCCCCCCCCCCCCCACCCAATACGAGGTGACAATGTCTGTAGGAATTTCAGCCATAGGAAAACAACATGAGACACCTTAACTCAAGCTTGAACTTAACATATGTGTATGTTGGAGATTGAAGCCACGTGATAACAAAGGGCATTATGTAGTTGTTGCCGGCTTACCATGTCTTATAAGTTATAATAACAGTTAAATGAAGAACTGAACATAGAGGATCCAATTAACTTCTAATGTCCAAACTCATAAAGTTGTAGGTGTCATTTCTACTTTCAGACGCGTAAGCAACACCAAATGCTCTCTTTAGGGTTTTAAGTTTCTCTAGTGTTTTGGACTTAGTAGAATTTTTGGCTACTTTTAGTTTGGTTGGGTTCTCAGGTATTTGCGGCATCTGTTTGTTTTTTTTTTTTTTTTTGTGGTATTAGAGACTTTTGGGATTTTTATTTTACTTTTATGGATTTTGAAGAGGTAAAGCTCTTTGTGAGAGGAATCTCATGGGAAACTACTGAAGATACCTTGAAAAATTACTTCAACAAGTATGGCAATGTTATGGAGTCTATAATCATGAGAGATAAAAGCACAGGGGATGGCAAAGGATTTGGTTTTATTATGTTTTCGGATCTATCTGTAGCTGATAAAACCCTTCAAGACAAACATGTCATACTAGGAAAAACGGTTGGTTCTTTTGTCTTCAAAAACCCAACTTTCAACTTCTCTATGATTCATATATTTTATGGTGATTAAGAACAATTAGACTTGACATCTTATTACCGACTTGCTTTTCTGTATATGTATTTTTCTCTTTCATTTTATCATGTTTTAATAGGTAGAATCGAAAAAAAGCAGTGCCTAGAGTTAAACAACACCAAAACCACTACCACCACAACAACAGAGTAAAGGGTTGAGTAAGAACAGTAGTAATTGTAATAGTAATATTCAGTTAAGGACTAAGAAGATTTTTGTAGGGGGTTTATCTGCTGGCCTCGCTGAGGAAGAGTTCAAGAGCTACTTTGAGAAGTTTGGTAGGATTACAGATGTGGTTGTGAATTGTGATGTTTGACAGTGCAACCCAGGCCGAGGGGCTTTGGGTTCATCACCTTTGATTCGGAGGAAGTCGTGGAGAATGTGATGCAGAAGAGCTTCCACGAGTTGAATAATAAGCTCGTGGAGGTTAAGAGGGCTATGCCCCTCCTTATCTCATCTTTTTCTTTTCTCTACCCCTCTCTTTTTAGGGTTTTCTAGAAATCTCTGTTTTGTTTTACAAAATTCATAATTTGTATAATTTCTTTTTCTTATTGTTGACACTCTTCTTAGTTCTTAATATTATTTTTGCTGATATGTTATCTTCTCTGTCTAATTTCATTCATTTTTCATCAACACAGGTTATTCTATGCATTATTCTAAAGAGATTCTAATTTTTATTTTTCTTTTTTTCACCCGTGCATCGCATGGGGTGTTTGCTAGTACTAATATTATATGCGGGTTGGTTCCACGTGGCACACTCCATTGCTTTTCATTCTCTTCAAATCGGTGCCACGTGGCACACTCTATAACCAATAGCTTTATCCCATGTGGAACCTATTCTCTTTCTTCCCTTAAATTAATGAGATGTGGACCCCACTCAAAGATTGGGTTGTGGACCCACCTTTATTGGGACCACCACTATTCCTAATTATTTGTTTCGATTACAAATATAAAGAGTGGGAATTAATTTAGTGATAAATATAATTTGAGAGGAGCTCAAGAGTTGTGGGGTTTTTGAAGATGTGAATCAGTTTCAAATGTAATGAATGCAATATGAAGGAGCTCAGGAGTTATGGGGCTTTAGGAGATGGAGAAAACATTTTGTCTGCCTAAGAGATACCATCGATTCTCTCTCTATTCATCTTCCAAAAAGTTCTTTATGCCAGTTACTTTCTCTCTCCCCCACTTCTTTCCATCTTCCAACCACATCTCCTTATACCAGCACTTAATTGTTATTTAATACCCTTATTCAAGAAGGGACTGTAGAGACTCTCAACCCTTCTTTACACTGCCCCTCAAGAAGCTATGTAGAGTCTCTATATAAACCCACCTCCCTTGTGGCTTTTTAGTGTCATCAGTGTATCTCTAACACACACTCTGCAAATCTTGCATATTTGGAGTCTTATATCAGTGTAGGAAACAAGACATTAGATCAGGTTGGTAAAGGAGGGATCCGACTATAGAGATGTGGCTGCGTAGGGCATCAACATTGAGAGTTTAGCCATGGAGGATGGATTCTTATTGTTCAAGATAGTTAAGGTGAATGCAGGCCATGACATTGTGGGAATGGGAGGCTTCATCAATTCCCAGCATACTTTAATCAGACCCATCTCACCAATGGGTGTGGAGGCCATGAAGTTGTGGGAATGGAAGGCATCATTAGTTCCCACCATCCTCTATCAGACCCATCTCGCCAATAGGGAAGCAACACCTCCTTGGGTCACCATTAATCCTATTTTTTTGAAAAGTCCCTTTGACAGATAAGAACTTGAGAATTATGTTGTAAATTCCAACCTACTGTTGCATTGGTTTGGATTCTTTTTATAACAGTGGAGAATTACAAAAACATAGAATATATTACTAAATATTACAGAAGATATATATGGTTGGATTTAGGTTAATCATTATAAGTTATGGATGGATATCTTCTTACCTTATTAGGATGCCAGTGTTTATCCAATGACATCTCTCTCTCTCTCTCTGGAACGTGAATGTTTGTGAAAACATATCATCTCCATCTATCCATATAATTATAATCTTTAATAATAGCCAAAACTCTCTTCTCTCATTTCAGAGTCCATATTTTTGGTTCATGAAACAAAGAATTTCGATTCAGCATCTTGTGTATGCGTTTGAGTTACTCATGTCTACTGGGAAGCAAATCATTTAGCTGGTTGTCTCGCCGAGGCACATCTGCCCAAGACCAGCATATATTCCAACTGTTGGAAGTGAACAATTTTCTTGGAATGAATTTTTGAAAGTGCAAGTTTACTTTGAGATATGTGGTAGTGTTCATGAAAGATTTGTCTTTGTTGTACTGCACGACATAGAAAGAAATCTGGCTGGCTGGTCTGTCATAAAACCTATAGTAGAAAGAGAATCAAGATCAAATAAGCATTTAGGAATCAGTGATGAGTATCGGGTGCAGCCCTATAGTTTTGCCAAGTGGTGGGTTTGTCATTCATGGAATCAATTGGCATGAATATGCTGGCTTGGTCTGTTGTTAGCCTGAACTAAACCTACACCTCTAAATCTTCAATGAATGATAGGTTGTCCAACTTGAATTCTTGAAGGCAGAGTGCTAGACCGCGAGCTAAAATCGTAGACCGCGAGCTAAAATCGTCTACCGTATTCTATCCCAACTCCTCATCTCTCCCACTAAAGAAAAACGTTAAGCTTCTCCTCTCCTCTCCTCTCCATCTACCTTATTTTGTATGAATAATGCAAAAATCATTAAACACACACTCTCAATCCCAATATCTCTTTCTCTCATCTCCCTTTGTAGTCGGAGAGATAATGGCCCAACAAGCTGAGACAAAAATGGGCAAGTGTTTTAATTTTGCTTACCATCATGCTTTACACTAAATCATTTTTTTATTTGTTTATGATAAAAAAAAAAATTCACATTTTAATATTCAATAATCATTTTAAAAAGCAATTTAAATTATTTTTAAAAAAATATATAATTTATTATATTAAAACCTCCTTTCACCCCTGCATCACATGGGGTATTTGCTAGTACTTTTCTATATTCTCGTTTGATTAGTGAGACTTTAATCTTTCCTAATTGATTGATTAATTAATGTCTGATGGTGTTTAAACTGGGTTTCTTATTTCCTTAATTTGGAATATATAGTTCTTCTTTGAGTAAAAAATGTACTTCCTCAATTGTGAACGTATCTACAAAGGAAGCAAGAGAGCAATTTGTAGTACTTTACTTCCACAAATTTCCTCCTCTTAACATAGGCTAAAGTCACCTAATGGGGCCAAAACAGCCTTCGGAAAAATAGTGATTTTAAGTAGGAGAGAGAATTTAAGTGCATGAGATACAATGGGGATTTGGTTATATTTTTGGTGCATTTGGAGCTGGAATGGAGGGAGAGTTCGAATTCTTGCTTTATTGTGGTTTCGAGATTTATGATTTGTCGAATAGGTGTAGTTTGATTGTTAAAATAGATGCAGTTTTGGGTGGAAACGGAGTAGTGATGGTATGCACTTAGGATATTATGCATTAAGGTTGGTTCTTGCATAATTATATGAATTTTGGGATTTTGATTTTTGGTTTTTTGCTTGATGAGGTTGTTTGCATGATTGGTTAGTGACTTTAATTTGATACTACGATAAATGGAGCGTAATGACTTAAGCAGAGCATTGTTGTATTTATATTTCCCACTATTATATAGTCTTATTTACAATGTTTTATGCCTTTAAATTAATTTTTTTTGTCAATAATGTTGAATTGTTTTGGACAAGCAAGGGAGATATTAAAATTTATTTAGACATATGCGCACACTTAAATTCATATTACATTGTAATATAACATATTTTAAGAGTACTATTACGTTGTATCTATTATCATCGACCACATGATCATATTGGTTTACTTGATGATCATATTGGTTTACTTGCTAGTATGTAAGTTTAGCATGTGAGATTATATTGATTATTTTATTTCATTCTATTTTTTTGTTAAATGAACTTTTCTTAATGTTTGTAGGTAAGACGGCATTCTCTAGCTCTCCCCGAGTCACCCTCAACATCTACATATTGTCTATTAAAGAATTTCAGGGGAAACATTGTTGCACTCGGACGGATTAATAGAGTTGCAGCACCACATCCTGAATTATATAACATCATAATAGATAACATTTATGAGCCAAATACAGATTTATCTCAAAAAGAGGGAACACTTAGAGATCTTACACTTTGAGATATTATTAATTGGCCCAAATATTTTGTAAGTTTTATGAATTGACTTTTGTTGAGATATAAAATTCCATTTCACTTTTGTTGAGATGCACAATGGATTGACATGTTAATTGACTAAGTACTTATGATTTTGTAGTTAAATTATATATGGCTTGATATTTTGATTGATTAGAGAAGAAGTTGGCTTTCAAATGTATTCTATTGTGTATAGAAGAAAGTTGGAATGGATTAAATGTTTTAGAAGTGAATTTGCAGGTAAAAGGTAATGACAGGTACATTTGAGCAAATAACACATTTTTTTTTCCCAATTTTCTTGAAAAATGACGGGCATCGACTGTCATTTAGATGTGTATACAAGTATTAAAAAAAATTAAATGACAGAAAGAACAACTGTTATAGACCGTCGTTGATGGAACTAAATAACGACAGTCCATGATTGTCGTATATCCCGATATATAATCGACGCTCACGGACAGTCGTTTTTGAAAAACGACACCAACTTTCTCGACAGCCCATTCGACAGCCAGAAATAGTCGTATTTAATAAAAAACGACAGTTTTAGGCGGACGTTTTTTACGACTTTTCACGTAGTGATGTCTCTACGAGATCCTCATCTTGTAGATGCGCTTAAGGTTCAAATCCAAATAGATTGTGCTTCCTTGATATCAACAACTTATGCAGCCACTCTTCATTATCAAATGGCTTATAGACTTCAAAATCATGTCTTTGATATGATGGTTCTAGACTTTGCTCGCACTGAAGATGCCCTTATGATCAAAGTTGACGCCGGCAAAGTACCTCAATGTACTTATGTCCCTCGCCAACTAAGTACGTCTGAATTAACCTTCTTATTCCCACTTAAATGGATTACGCATTATGAATCTATTCATAATGAACATAAACCGGTTCAATCAGACAGACTTATATTAATCAGACACTCCGATGGTACTTGTGGAAACACAATTTTTACCCAATACCTCTATTGAAACTCCATCAGTCTTAACTACTCATTTACCCGCGTTAGGTGATACCTCATCGGTTTTCACTACTGCTCTACTTGCTACATCTACACAGATGCTGCTAACTCCTGAACGACCCAACAACTTTCATATCCCTTGTGATATTTGTACGTGTGACGATTGTCTTTCGTATGATTCTGATGACTACGATATCATTCCCATTAAATCTAGTATTCGGAAGAAAACATTTCAACAACTTCTTCAAGAACGATATGAAGCAGGAGATCCCGAAGTTGGTCTTCTTGGCCATCCTTCTGACAAATTTGACTATTATGTTTTTTACTCTAGGTCACGAAAACAACCTGATTTACCACGTAAACCATCTCCTCCTTCTCCTCTTTCCAAACCAGTTCCACTTCCTCTGTCACCTTACTACCAAAAAGCTCTTAAGCTCATACCTCTATTACATTCCAACGAACTTTGTAAATTATCAGCAGAAACTTCTCGTGATATTCAACTTCCTGAAATTACGAACGGTCAGCTGACCGTTCTTTGGTGTTCAAATGGTCAGGTTGGGCGTCCGAACGGCCTGCGCAAATTTTGAATATTTTTCACTGCCACCCCTAATACACCATCCAATACCTTGTAAAGACCATCCAAAAGCTATTAAGATTACATGGGTCAATTTCTAATCACCTAAGGTATATGCTTGAGGTATTCTAAGTCAATTTCACCTATGGTAACCACTAGGTATCTAGGTCACTTACCATCTTAAGAGTGTGAGTGAAGCTTGAAGCCGGAATGTACTTCTCTTGAGTCTTTGGAGCTTCATCTTCACCAATCTTCATCAACCAGAGGAACAGCAATATTAGACTTACATTGACACCATTTTGACATCAGAATTAAGACAATACAAAATATGACCTTATATTTAAGAAAAAATTTATCCTCTGCTCTCAGTGGTATAAGTTTTTTCCATTAAATTAAGGCATCGGCTCCGTCTGGCTCAATCCACGTATTTACAAAGAAGTCATGGAGATAGACTATATCTTCAAATTGTTGATGTAATTGGTCTAAATCCCTACACACATAGCCACTTAGCAAACACAGACAGATAATAACGACAAATAATTGAGCAATTAATTATTTAATTAATTAAGGTAGAAAATAACTTCACTAAGAGGCGCTACAATTGAGTCTTTCTTGAAGATAGTCGAATCCTCTCATGTGCAAGGGATGTGACAGCTCTATCGCTGGGATACAACTCAGCTCAGATTCTCTCCGGTCTTCCCAACGAGTTTGCACTACTCAAGAGAAGACAGGGTACTGATCTTCCTTTAGGATGCCCTTTAAAATTATATATATATATATATATATATATATATATATATATTCATTTAATTAAGGTTTCCCATTTAACCAAATGTCCTAAAGTCCCATCGAATTCTTAGGAAGAGATTATCTAATTAGATGGTCAATTTTTGAATTTACCATTTTACCCCTTAGGGTTTAAGGGCCTATTTGGTTACTGGGTTAGGTCCACTCTGGTTTAGTCTAATCATGTTTCCAACCTATTCTAGATTAGGTCTACTCCTATTCTATTTGGTTACAGATTCTGGTTTTGTCCAAAATCAATTCTACACATAATCTATTTTTGGTTTGGCCAGAATCATTTCTGTCTTAAGTCTTGTTTGGTTACAGATTTTAAGTTAATCCATTTAACTTACTCCAAATCTGTTTGTTCATAAGATTATTATTAATTTGATTTTATCATGTTCTCGTTCAGTTTGGTCACAAGTTTAGGTTTGTCCAGATTAACTCATTCCACATCATACCCCATTTGGGTGTAGATGGTATTTGTAAGATCTATCATGTGGATATGGTAGGTTCGCACCCAAAATCAGATGGTCACCAAGATGGTTCTATCCTTATAGGATAGATTCATTGGTATAACTAATTTTGTTTTCCAAAATGGGGCAATCAAACGGTCCACATATGGACTGTTCTATGATGGACAGTTGAGAAACCCAAAGGCATTCTACAACTTCATCAGGAGATGGACCTAAATCCATTTCCAAGTATCCATGGGCTGGATCTAGGCTATGGGTTCTAGATCATCTTTTTCCTTGAGCTCTAAGGTCCACCATTAATGGAGGTCTCTGGTTTAGGGTCCTCCTAAGAGGTCCCAGTTCAGAGTTCCTAGTGGACCCTTGGATCAAGTCTGGTTAGACCAGGGGGCACCTATTTTGGTCTCCTTCTTGGCTGTGGTCTGAATTCCCGAAGAACCCAAAAACCCTCCAAGGCCCTCTATGTATAGTGGACCAAGGCTCCCTTGCATGTGCATGGGCTCAACCACATGGCTAGGCCCTCCTGCCCCAGGCAGGCCATGCTAAGGTGACTTAGCATTCTGGGTCAAGCCTTTGTCAGACCATCTCATGATGAGCCTGCACCCACTTACCCAAACACTCATGGGTCTGATCCACCTAACACACCCATCAGGGTTCTCAGATCAGACACCCAGATCTAATGGCCCAGATTCAATTTGAGCCTGAGACTTAATCAGACAGCTTTGATCCTCCATGATGATCATTCGATCAAGGTCAACCTAGATCAATGGTTGTGATTAGATGGACGGTCTAAATTTAGACAAAATAAATAGCGACTCGCGACGATGCGCACATGCGAAGTCCAAACGATGATGTCGGGAGATGCATCTATCCAAGACTTGTGTCTTTTGAGTTTTCACATAGTATGTGAGATAGATGTGAAGAGATGCCTCTCTCTTGCTCACCCTTAGGTGAAGAGGTGCGTCTCCCACAAATTAAATAGTTTGGTAAGTTTCAAAGATTTAGAATCAATAGGGAGGAATGAAAAGGTCTATTTTAAACGTAGTGGTTTGAAAGATGTAGAAAATAAAGTGATGAATGAAAAGGTCTCATTTAAACGTAGCTGTCCATATCCTACAATTGCTCCCGACCCATCACGTGTCCTCCCCAACAACTCTGGCTTTCATTTGTAGTAATAAGTAAAAACGGGTAAAGAACTTGTTCGTTCTGCTTTCTAAATAGTGCTTAGTTATCAAAGGCTCATTTTGGGAGAGATATTAGATTAAAATATACTCTTTAATGTGAACTGGTGGATGAAATATTAACAACTACGATCAAGGCACTCACCAGAATGTTCTAGTGAGCACCGCAGGTGAAAAACCTCCTCTCTTTGAGAATGATAGATTTGTATGATTATATGAACGATTTATTAATGTGCAAGGAAAAAAAAAGAACATGTGCCCTTATTATGTTAATTGAAGATGAAAAGAATTTGTTCTTTCAAGAATTGCTTTCGATAACATAATTGTTTGAAGAATACATCAATTAAAAAATATAAGAAGACAAAAAAAATTAATAAAGAAGAAAGACACAAATCACACAACTCCTAGAAAAAAATAACCAAAATTTCCAACTTAAACTCTATTCATCGAACTTAACCGGTACCACCAGTTGAGGGAATACTTTTGGCTCGGCTCAACTATTGTTATCGGCTGGACTAGAATGATTAGAAACTTATACATATTTTGGTTTGTTCTACGATACCAGCAATCGATATTAATATTAATAGTGAAATTAATACAGTTAACAAAATTCGGTCATTGACTTTGTAAATGAAAAGCTTTAGTACTATTACTTCTCTTCAGGTGGCATTATGGCACTAGTCCTGGGGTGTGCACTGTGACATCCATGTCTCCATGAATAGAAGCATTAGTTTTCATATACTTAATTTCCTGTAAACTAGTGGTTGTATTTCCTATTAAATTGGAAAGTATCAATGCTTTGCAGAATAAGTGAATTGTTGGATGTTGGTTAATGACTATAAAGTCTTGTGGATATGGGAGTCGACTAGGTCTAGGTGGGTTACGTTGAGCCACTGCTAGAAAAAGCAAATGATGAAAATATCACAATTGAATTGATTTGTTCAAGATTAATTATCATCTTATATAGAGAGGTTTTCATTATCCTTCTCACCACGGCCTCTGGTCTTAGCGAAAACTCATTTTCTCAACTTCTTCGCTAGTAGTGCATTGCTCCATTCATTGAAGAAGAAGCATTTTTTTCTCTAGTTTAGACATTTTCTGTCCATTCAAGCTTCCTTTATTTGGCTTTGCAAGATCCAAAACCATAGAGGTAAATGAAATGTTTTCCTGAAATTTGTAGCAATACACAAAAACCCCATTAATGGCACATAGAAACTCAAAATACCATTAATGGCATATAGAAGCTAATGGTACAACGATCAATTTATTCTAAAAAAACATCCATCTGGTGGAAGATTGAGAAAAAGAAAAGATTATTTCACATGGAGAAATGTGGAGGATTATAAGATCTGATCGATGTAAGGAGATATGATATAATAGGAAACATTGCCAAAACCCTATCCTTGAAGGGTAATCAACATTTTGTTGTGGTTATTTAGTTTTTTGTTGGGATGTTATTATGAGACAAAATTTAGGACTTAAATGTCAAGCAATCGTTATTTATTTAAGAAAAGTTTTGAAGTTTGACTATGTGTTTTATTGCCAGAATCATAAAGGGGGCTGTGAAATGATGACTTTTTGAAAGAAAAAGTATAAAATATGCTCCACATTAGCACACATGAAGCATGCTAACACGGCGAATACCAACTCGGCACCAATCATTCAGTTGATGTGTGATTGGTCACCTAAAACATTTTTTGTTGAAAATAAAACAAGACAAAGATGGTATGCACCCCATACCATTATGATTTGAGGAAGGTAATAGGCACCCCACATTATACGTCCAAAGATGGTAACCTAAGCTTTCTAAATTCCCTAGAGGATCTATTTTAAAAATCGGTTTTAGAAAAAAAAATGAAAGAAAGCAAGACTAATGCAAAAAAATATTTTAGATTTGAAAAATAAAAGTAAAGGAAAGATGGTAAAATACGCTAATTATGTACTTAACTAAGCTAAAAGGAAATACCCTAAACAACTTAACACTTAATGATTCTAAAGCTAAACTTAAAAACGAAAGGTCTAGACTCAAAACTAAGTTTTAGAATCTATGGAATTAATGGATTTTCTTAAGAATATTAAAAGTTTCAAAATCATCTTAAATCTCCTAGGGAAAGCCAAAATACTATAGGGTGGGCCTAAACATAAAAAAGGAAACCTAATGACTTTATAGGGAAATACTTTAAAAGAATCTAATTACAAAAAAATTATAAAAGGAATTCTAATTACTAGCTAGATTTAAAAAAGTGACTACAATTTAAAACAAAACCTATATGAATTCTAAGTTGAAACATAATCTAGAAATCACTAATGAATGCATGAAAAAAAAATCTTTTCTCTCCAATTTTTTATTTTTTGAGGAAGTGTAAGAATGAAAGTTTTAAAAATTTATGTATTGTAGCATTAAGTAAATATCTTCCCTTTTCATTCTTTACAAGGAGCCCCAACTTGGCGGAACGCATCAAGGGGGTCCATAGTGAAATTTAGAAAAATAAAATAGGTAATTTAAAGCTAAAGTAATGCTCAAAACAAAGAACTAAAAATAAGTTATAAGGCTAGGGAGGCACCTTCCTTTCTCCATTTTTTACATGGAGCCTGTATTCAACAAAACGCATCGAAAAGGATTCTTTAAATTTTAGGAGATGGGTTTGTGGTTTAAATTAGGCTTAAATCATAGGAACTAGGAACTAGAAAAATGGTTTCTAAGTCCTAAAGGTTCACATCCCTCCTCCTTTAATACGGAGCCCCTAATTAGTGCAACACACCATAGGGGTCCAAATTACATATTGGCAGAGGGATGAGTTTGCTATTGTATCTTAAGGCTCACGTCAAAAGAAATAGAAAAATAGAGTATTAGAATAATAATGTGCATAATTGGAAAACTTGGATTTAAACAAACTTACCTAATGTAGGTTGGAATTCCTTCCCTCCTTTGTCTTCTTCTTATTCTTCAAGGGCTTGGGAGACTAATGAAATGCTAAGGAACTTAGGGAGGGCTTAAAGGAAGAGAATGACTAAAAACTTTATAAGCTAGAATGTGTCTTACAAGAACGCATAGTTTCTTTAGTTCTGAAGCAATGGTTTAGCTAGTAGAAGGTATCTCAAATGGGTGGGGAGGTATGATATTTATAGGATAAGAATGAGAGGAAAAAACATCTCACTTCCAATGTGGGACTAAAAAGAGGTGGGGGTATTGCAGTCATTTGATGGCACTTTGGTATTTAAAAGAGAATCAAAACACATGAATTCTCTAGATTGTCAAGGGTATAGCTCGTCCAAAGTGCAAGAATATTCTAGAAGGGACACTATGTAATTGCAAAAATGCAAAAGTGGAGGTAATACATTTACCTCATTTCAAAAATTGACTAAATCTCATAATGTCGGTAATGTATCTACCTCTATTTCAGATCGATTCTCATATAGGGCACTCAATGGCACTAATGAGTCTAGCACATGGTTTTGTAATTGAATCTGAGACGGCCCTAAAATGACGGTAATATAAATGAAGATAACTAAAATTTGGCTTAATTGTAAAAATGATTGTAATTCTTAATTGTAAAAGTGGCTGTAATTGAATTACAGCCAAACATATACATTTTTCTAATTACAACACTGACGTGTAAAGTTACTAACCACCTCTGATAAAATATTTTGCTCTCAAAATGTCGGTAAAGGTTTTACCTCCATTTGTGTTTTAGACAAAAATGGATGTGGAGTAATCACTGTACCTTCATTTAGAAATTGGGCTATTTAAATGGTTGTAATTTAATTATTGCCAATACGCCTTAAATGCAAGGAACAAGCAATAATGAATAGATTTTCTCTATATTAGGCCAGAATTTCCTATATAAGAAATAATCAACAATGAATAAATGCCAAATTTTCTCTGTATAAGGCATGAAATCAGGCATAATCAAGACATGATTTAAAAGACCATTCCTCTTGGAATGGGGGAATGATACTATCTTACACACGCTACTGTAGATAAAATTCGGACGATCAACGAACGGAATATGATTCTTGGATAAAACCCTGATTTATTCCATGACCCAATGAATGGTTTAGATCAATGAGTTTGGCGGGCCATATGTAAGATCCATTACCACATGCACATAATGTAGTCTAACTTATGGATAGCAAAGCAAAACTTATAGCAAATGTGAAATCGCCTTTTCGTACCAAAATAAGAAAATGGGTGTGGAACCGCTCCTTTATTTGGGACCCAATTTTTAAAACACAGGTGGGTCCATCATTGGAGTGCCTATAAATAGTCCCCAAGACACCAATTGCCTTCCTCATCCTTCACTGAAAGTTACAGTCTCTTCTCTTCTTACTACAAGGAGGTCTTGTTCATGGCTTTTCATCAATCACTTCCAGGCAAGACAAAAACAAGATGGTTGATGAAATGTCATGAACAGTGACCCCTTTGTAGAGAGGATTTATTTTGCTTAATGCATTGGGTCTATTTCCAGAGCGTGGAATGGAATTACCGTAAATGGATACTGTTCATGGCACTTCATAAGTACTTCAGTGAAAAATGAGAATTATGAAATGTCATGAACAGCGATCCCTTTATGGGATGCTTTTTTCAAATTGAGGCGATTCAGTTTGGGCCATATAATTTATATGTCTGAGGACAAGATATACCCAAGCACAAGGTCAGGTAAATTTAAATATGCTCGGGTCGGGGATTCAATTGAGCAGTGCTGAAAGGTTGGGTCAGTTGGGTTCAGCTCAGGCTGGAGTCCAGCTGTGCAATGCTGACAGGTAGGGTATGGCCGAGCTTTAAGCAATTTATCCCCCTTACAACATCATGGATTTTTTTTTCAAAAGTTGTCTCATGTGGTTCTGCCCCTGCCCATAAGTTTTGGTGACATGATGAATATGGTATTATTTTCACCACTGCATGTAATCCTAGTATAAATAAATAAATGAAATCATGAATTCTTTTGCTAAGTTCCAATTTCACACTCGGATACACCTCCCCTAGTGCAACAAAGTAATTGGCCGGTTACTATTAGCGAGAAGTTATTAATGAGATTTGCGTTGTGTTTGGATAAATTTCTGGACTGGCTTGACTTCGAATCTGTACGAAAGTTGAGAGTTGTAAAAAATTGCATGTAATTTGTTATTCATTTAGTGCATAGAAGTCTAAATTTTGATTTTTAAAGGAAACTGACGGGTAAATTTCACTGACTTCCACTAAAAGAGAAGGTTTCAGCTTTTGAGAAAAATCACCACACTCTCATTTTGCAAAGAATAGAGTTAAAAAGTCACTTTTCAGAAAAGTTTAACCAAACAAGGCCTTGATGTCATGGAAGCACCATCGCTCTCCTTACTAAGGCACCAACATAACTACCCTTGCATGTAGTTTGTTATTCATTCGTGTATAGAAGTCTAAATTTTGATTTTTAAAAGAAACTGACAAAGGTGAATTTTACCTTAAAAAAAAAACATAGCTACCCTTACTAAGGTGATGGGGAATCGAATCTCCCAAAAGTATACTATCTGTAAGTGAACAGAATATTTTGACCCCAGTTTTCAGATTCTGATATCCCATTCGGCATTAGCATGAACAGAGAAGTAAGTGAAAGAAATCTTAGACATGTTTCAATGAGCGCTTGAGCGCAAATCGTCTGGTCAGAACCTAATACCGTAACTGGTATTAGGCGATGTTCCCCCTCTAGAAATTGACATGGGTTCCTTTTGACATTCCTTAACTGTGGTTGAGATTCACTAAACCTTCGGTTTCAACTATGAAACCTTAGTTTTTAGAAAAAATATTTTAAAAAATTTATAACCACTAGAGTTAAAAAGAATTTAACCTGGGTTAAAAGAGCAATTAAAGGGCTCTGTGAGTGCATCAGATTGTTATTGTTTCTCAGACGCTACAACAAACTCTGCATCAAGATTTTAAACTCCATTTAGCCCCTAAAGTGCGATTTTAGGGTCATTGGAACTTAATACATACAGTGGCAACTCTGGACTAAGATTTTCGTCTGTGTAGATTGAGATCATGTTTTGAAATTTTACGAAATTTTGGTTTCAAATTCACCAACCCAAATCGAAATGGCAAATATATTCGAAGTCATGGTTTGGACCAAAATAATTCTACCTTTCCACATTTTGATTGAATTTAAAGTGAATAGTTTACACTGGGAAAAAGTTTATCAACCTCACAAAGATTTTATTTAAAATATTGTTTTTTTCTTTAATTTCTTTTAGGTTAAGAATTTAATTACATAATTATCTTTATTATAATATAATACTTAATAAATTAGGGCACGTACACCCTTTTAAACTAAAATACTTGACAAACAAATTACTTTTGTACGTGATCTTTGAACAAGACTGCTTAAATGCTTACAACACTTAGGTAGTATTTGACAAATGGCTTATTTGTCAAAATCTAAATATATGAGAGATAAAATCATAAGGAAAATCGTTAGCGGACCCACGGGTATGTTAGCTATCACAAGGATCTCTCTTCAAACACCACCTGTGAAGGGAGTGAATTGTTTACCTTTTCATCAGGTTTCACTTTTAAACAGCCACTTCAATTCATTGTTCAAAAGGAGACCACCAAAGATTTGAAAGTGGAAAACTATCAAACTGGATCAATTTAACAGTCGTTCATCACAATATTAGTGCCTATGTATCAGTTAACTGGGTATAGAATTCTATTTTTTATAGAGCGTATAGTAATACAGTGAAACTCTTTGAAGTTAGTTGCAAAAAAAAAACTCTTGAAGTGGAACTCTTTGAAACATTCAATCAAACAACTTATATGCAAAAAAGGAGTGACAACTGTTAACTGAATTTCAGATGCACACAAACACAAACAGAGGGCTGCATGACGAAGAAGATGGAAGGAAAGCAAAAAAAAAAAAAACTGAAACTTACAGGCGGTGGCGGATGCAGGCAATGGGAGAGAGGGGAGATGATAGTTGCAGCCACGGGAAAGAAAGAGAGATAGTTGCAATGGTTTGAGATGAAAACCCCTCTTCCATCAACTTTTTTTTTCTCCCCGACTCTTCGGCTTCCCACAGTTCGATCTTCCCGCGCAAGCATAACCGGCTACATAGGTAGCCCATTTTCGGTAGCCACGTGGCCCAATAATGAAGCTCCTTGAGTTTTCTAGCATACCTGTGGGTGCGCTAATCACTGCTCAAATCATAATAAGGTCGCTTGGTAAATATATATTTTGAAGCTCCACTTTTTAGTCATTACACATTTTGCGTCTATTTCAAAAAGTGAATTACGTTTTAAAAAAAGGGTTTAGGATTCTCTCTAGCCCGTGCGAGAGATATGCTCTCAGGCCACCACAAATGAAGCGACAAGTGGAGGGAAAAGTCATTTCATGGGGCCCATGATTTTGACTTCTCCTCCCTTTATTTGACACATGGTGATAAAATGGTGAGATAAAAGGTGAGATATATCAAATGGGAAGAAGTCAAAAATCAGGGATGAAATGACTTCTCCCTCCACTTGTCGCTTCAATGTGGTGGCCCGAGAGCATCTCTCTGGCACGGGCCAGAGGGAATCCGAAGCCTTTTAAAACAGAGTTAACTTCTGCTACTGTTTTAGCACTATCGAATTTGAATGTGAAAGGCATTTTTCTAGCAAAAAAGGACTAGCGGTCAAAAACCTCCGATGGATTGGAGATCCCGGGATTAGGTCATTAATTCTAATTTTCCTCCCTACTATAAACAGAACTTTTATATTATTACAATTTTGAAAGATAAGCCAAACGTTTTATTTGCTTTGATTATTAGTAAAGAAGGTGTCTCTCCGTGGACATAGCTTATACCAGGTGAATAACGTATATCCGTGTGTTCCTGTGTGTTTGTTGGTGCTCTTTCAACAGGTTCCTTTCACCACACCACACAATCCAAAAATTAGCAGATAAGGATGAGTTTTGGTTTCGACACTCAACGACTTTACCGGTTGAAAATGATAGAACAAATGTATTTCTAAGCCCTGCAATTGCTTAAGCTCCTATGGATGGATGGTCCAGATTACGCTATGGCTCAAACCGTTCAATCAACAGGGTACCATCTTGGGTGAAGCCCAACACAAAAATCAGACACAAGACTACTTATCAATCAAACCCGTTTTAGATTGAGAGGCGTAACGATAATCTATGAACAAAAACCACAGCATAAACATATGAAAAGAGCCATACATAGTCAATCTTGTGTCTTCATTAACCATACTAATGTAAGCAATGTAAATTTTGCCAATTATAAGAACCATGACCTTGAGAACCTCATTTTTCTTGCTTTGGCTTCTTTAGGCTGAGGTTGAATCTGAAAGCATCGGTCAAGGCCGACGATTTGGAGAACAGAGAAGCCTTCAATAGGCTAAGAGCCTGCACCACAAAAGCAATTTATATGCAACTTCACCAATACCCATAATATGAGTGCATATATTAGTTAGTTTTTTTTTTTTTTCTTCTGAGAGAGAGGCAGTTAGGCCGCAACCCCCGTTGGTAGGTTAGTATATGTTCTAAGTCATGGACGGGTAGAGATGACAACACTCACCCCCTCTCGGGAGTGGAACCCGGATCAATGGAGTGGTGATTAGCACACACTACCGATGGAGCAAAGGATGCTTCCTGTGCGTATGTTAGTAGCTTAGAACATTTGGGGATTTCCAAAGGCGTCACCATTAAGAGGGTGCAACCCGAATCCTCCAAATTGACACGATTCCTACCACTAGAACAAGTAGGAAGGTGTGTTGTTTTTCAATTTATTTGAATTTTGATATGGAAATCGGGTAACTCAGCCGTTTGCCTAACAAAACAACATGATTCGCAGGGGTTTCTGTGGACCCAGTTGTAACCGGATTCAGACTGCAAACACCAGCTCTGATCGGGTTAGGGTCAATTAACGATGCCGAGCTGGGCTTTGGCCATACCCAATGTGGAGTCGCATTGACAGTGAGATGGCACACTGTTTGGATGGCAATATAATATAGAGGTGTGCAATAGCATCAGACGTAATAAGTCAAATTTTTTTTTCCCGGGACGCAAAGTGGGTGCAACACGTGGTATTGCTACCCATAACAAGGAGATGGTTTGACATCAACACATTGCGTCCCGAGAAAACAGCAATTGTGGCAAGCATTTATGTATAATATAAGTTTGGACAATGCAATCCCTAATAGTGTCAATCATTAATCCCCTCAATATAAAATAAAGAGATTAGCTAACTGAGTTAGTCTATGGGTACTCTCAAACATACTCCCTAATCTTAACAGTTTATAACTAAACTACTAAAGTCTAGGATTTGACTTGGCTTATTTTTCTTTTCTAATGCCGCATAAGCTCTAATCCTAACAGTTTAACAATTGAGTTTAACAGTAAAGATTTGGGAGTATATTTGGGAATACACTTTGAGAGTATTCATAGACTAATTCTAACTATAAATTAACGGGAGCTCTAGTTGAAGAGACAATGGGAGCAACAGAAAATAAGGCTAACAAGATAATTCTGTCAGCTAAACTTTTTGAGGCTTGTTGGCCTTACTCTCAGCCTAAACTAGCTTGGAATCAAGAATGGACTTGTGGGTGGTGCAGGATGAAGTAGAGTTGACTGATAGTAAGGCTCACAAACCTCAAATTTTTTTGGGTTACTCCTGTCAAAAGGCATTTTTTGATTTGTTCCCGTTATTTCTTCAGATGAAGCTCATGTTCATAGTTAATCTTGTTGAATATGTATCCGCCAAAATACTATGCACTTTCTCTAAAGTACAAAGCATAAATATCAAGCAACAAAGTTTTACAATAGAGAAGAGAGAAGAAGACAAAAAAAGCTTTATTGATAAAGTGAATAAACAAAAACAGCCACACCACCACTCTCACGTTTTCACCTCTTTCTATATATAGAAATCAAAACACTTAAAGATAAGATAAGATAAGGTAAAGATAAAGACTCCTAAAAGATAACTATAAAAGACTCTTATCAAGATAAACACTATTTTAACCTTATCTAAAAGATAACTATAAAAGACTCCTACTAAGATAAACTATTTTAACCATATCCACTCAAAGCTCTACTTATCTTATGGATAAGTTAGAGTTTGGTGATGACTCTTAACACTCCCCCTCAACGCCAAATCTCTACTAATGACGCCAAGTGCATCTCTGAACTTTGTGAATTTTGATGAACAAAGCCCTTTCGTGAATATGTCCGCCAATTGCTCATTTGTATTAACTGGCATAAGATCAATTTCTCCTCGAAGCACTTTTTCTTTAATAAAATGATGATGAACTTCAACATGCTTCGTTCTAGCGTGAAATACTGGATTTTCTGCCAGTCGAATTGCGCTTTCATTGTCGCAATATAATCTGATCTCATAATTTGTGGTTTGATGCAAATCAAACATTAACTGCATTAACCACGCACTTTCTTGTGCTGCCATAGCTGCAGCCCGATATTCTGCTTCCGTTGTTGACAAAGACACAGTTGGTTGTCTTTTGCTGCACCAAGAAATAGCACCCGAACCAAGACTAAACATATAGCCTGTAGTTGATCTTCGAGTCGAGAGATCACCTGCGTAGTCTGCATCACAGTATCCTACAATTTTGCATTCGACAGCTCTTCCATACCAAACACCATGATCCATTGTTCCTTTTACATATCTTAGAATTCTTCGAACAATCTCAAGATGTGGCTTTCTTGGACTATGCATAAATCTGCTCACGACCCCTACTGCTTGAGAGATATCAGGACAAGTTAGAGTTAAGTAGATCAAACTTCCCACTAACTGCCTGTACATGCAAGAATCTTCAAGTTCTTCAACTTCATCTATACGAACTTTAGTGTTGACATCCATCGGTGTAGCCATCGGTTTGCAATCAAACATTCCAAACCGCTTCAACAGGTCACTGGAATATTTTTGTTGACATAAAAATATTCCATATTTATTTCGATCTATCTCAAGTCCGAGAAAGTGCTTCAGCTCTCCAAGTTCCTTCATGTGAAATCGAATTTCAAGATTCATGCGGATTCTTTTAATTTCTTCTAGATCATCTCCAGTAATAATCAAATCATCAACATAGACTAACACAACTGCAACTTTGTCTGCTACAAATTTTACAAACAAACTTGAATCAATTGGGGCTAGAATATAACCACTGATTGTGAGAAACTCAGCAATCTTTCCATACCATGCTCTCGGAGCCTGCTTCAACCCATATAGAGCCTTTCTCAATTTGCAAACATATTGAGGATAATGAGGATTTTCAAATCCCTTGGGTTGCTCCATATAGATTTCTCGATCTATTTCACCATGAAGAAATGCATTCTTCACATCCATTTGCCACAACCTCCAATCCTTGCTAGCAGCGATAGCAATCAGAATCCGTACTGTTGTTATCTTAGCCACAGGACTGAAAGTCTCATCATAATCTATTCCATACTGTTGTGAAAAACTCCGGGCAACTAATCGAGCCTTGAATCGCTCCATTGAACCATCTGCTCGGGTCTTGATTTTATATACCCATTTGCAAGAAATAGGTTTTACATCATCTGGTTTTGGCATTAGATTCCAAGTCTCATTCTGCTTTAAGGCTTGAATCTCATCTGCCATAGCTTCCTCCCATTCAGGAACTCCTCGAGCTTCTTCAAATGACTTTGGTTCTTTAATCACCAAATCTTTGCCAATCATTACTTGCGCTAGATCTGTATTCACATTCTTCAGTTTCGCCTTTTCAGTTGCATACTTTGGATTTGGCTTTGGTACTCGTTGTGACCTCCTTAAGACATGCTCATCTTCTTGTTCAGGCTCTTCAAGCCGTGAGGGCCGATTTTCTTCTATAACAGTTTGTTGATAAGTTCCAGTTTTCCAAGGGCTTGCACTAGATGTCATCTGTGACACATCCTTATCAACCTGTACAATTGGTTCAAGTGTCTTTTGATTGGAAGTCTCCTCTTCTAGTTCCTCTTCAAACTTTTGATCAACTAGAAGATCGACATGATCGACTGACCACAATGATGATGACTCATCGAACACAACGTTTCTCGACACATGTACTCGATCTGAAGTTGGATCAATACATCTCCAACCTTTCCTTTCCGAATCGTATCCCACAAAGATATATCGGATCGCCTTCTTATCAAACTTGCTACGAAGATGGTTAGGCACAAATACATAACATACACAACCAAATACTCGAAAGTGACTTACTGTAGCCTTCATCTCGTACAGCTTCTGGAATGGTGAAAGGTACTCGAGCTTTGGTTGTGGTAGGCGATTAATAACATGATTTGCAGTCATCATGCATTCAGCCCAAAAATGAGCTGGCACATTTTTCGAATGTAACAGGCTCCTGCATGTCTCGGCTAGATGCCTATTCTTCCTCTCTGAGACCCCATTCTGTTGTGGCGTATAGGGACAAGTCAGTTGTCTTCGGATACCATGCTCTTGTAGATACTTGTTGAACTCTTCTGAAGTATACTCTCCCCCGTTGTCCGATCTTAGATATGTTATCTTATGTCCAAGCTCTTTTTCCACCTTACTCTTAAGATCCTTGAATTTGTTGAGTACTTCCCTTTTCTCCTTTAGAAAGTAAATCCAAGTATATCGAGAGTAATCGTCGATGAATGTGAGCATGTATTTCATACCTCTAAGTGAAACATCTTTCACTGGACCGAACACATCTGAATGCACCAATTCAAGAGGTTTCTTGGCTTGAAACTTCGACTCAGTATAGGGAAGCTAATGTGTCTTGCCATACTGATATCCTGCACATACTGAATCATCTCGGATCTCCAGATCAGGAAGCCCTTTCAACATGTTCTTCTTCATCATAGCCTTTAACTTGACAAATCTAACATGAGCAAGCCGAGCATGCCACAAATCAGCTGTTTCACTCTTTCGAGTCTTGTCTACATAAGCAGCCTCAGCTGACATAACATAGACAGATTCAATTCTTTTGCCTTGCATGATGGGAGTACCTTCGATCTGCATCTCTTTGTAGATCTTCACATCATCGGGTCCGAACACTACAGTGTTTCCAGATGTCGCCAATTGAGAAACAGACACCAGGTTCTTCTTCATCATTGGGACATGGAATACACCTTGAAGCATTGTTGAATCATCACTTCCTTTTGGTACACATACAGCACTGCCTACATGAGTAATTGGCAGTCTCGCATTATTTGCTGTCACTACTACTCGGTGGCCATTATATTGTTTCTTTGAAAGAAACTTTTGCTCATCTCCATTCATGTGATTTGAACAACCTGAATCAACTATCCAATCAGTAGAATAGTCTATTCGATTATTATTGCTCGTAGGCATGGTAACTGTAGTAGTCAATCCGAGTGCGTCGGATTGTTCTTCAGTGATAGACAAATAAGCACTCCACTCCTCTTCCTCACCATCAATTTTCTGTGGTAGGTCTTCTGAAGTTGCTGCATTCCCTTCATCTTTCTTCTTCTTGGGTGCTCGACAATTTCTGGCAAAGTGACCTGGCTTGCCGCAATTATAGCACGCTCTGGTTCTAGGATCTTGAGAATCACGTTCCTTGAAACTATCCTCGCTCTTCCTTGAATTCGAGTTCGATTAATACTTCGAATTCTTTTGTTTTCTCCTATCATTAAAAGACCTTTTACTTTTACCAGTGTACAAGGCTTCTTCTTTCTCATTCGTAGAAAGACCAGCCATCTGCTTTGCTAGACTCTCCTGGTTTGCTAGAAGGCTTTCAAGCTCCAAGAGTGTTGGTTGAGTCGGTCATCCATGCATTGCTGTCATAAACCCATGGTACTCAGGCTTTAGACCTCAAATGATAATCCTTCTCATACGAGCATCTGTAATTTTCGACTCCTCATCAAGTTGCGATATCTCAAGACAGATTCCTTTTACTTTCATAAAGTATTGAAAAATCGACATGCTTCCTTGAGATACCGAACTGATCTCGTTCTCTAGCAATTGCAACCTTGCATCATTAGATATGGTGAAAAGTGTGGATATCGCATCCCACGCTTCATTCGGAGACTTGGCCTCTCGAATATGTTCGAGCAATTCTTTCTGAATTGTAGCTTTCAACATGAACAAAGCTTTGCCTGCCCTTATCTTCCACTTCCTTAATTTCTCAGCATTCTCTTCAGTTTTGGGTGGTGCGATAATATCTTCGCCATTCATCACCTCCCAAAGATCTTGGCCCTGTAAATACGATTCCAAACAGGATTTCCAATACTCATAGTTAGTATTGTTCAACTTCTCTATACCGCTTACAGAATTTGCATGCTCCATTGATCTGAGTTGGCGAATACAAAGTATTTGATGAGATCTTCAGACTTACCGTTTTGAGGTCTTCACGCCCGTTCCCTGAACCAAGCTCTGATACCACTTGTTGAATATGTATCCGTCAAAATACTATGCACTTTCTCTAAAGTACAAAGCATAAATATCAAGCAACAAAGTTTCACAATAGAGAAGAGAGAAGAAGACAAAAAAAGCTTTATTGATAAAGTGAATAAACAAAAACAGCCACACCACCACTCTCATGTTTTCACCTCTCTCTATATATAGAAATCAAAACACTTAAAGATAAAATAAGATAAGGTAAAGATAAAGACTCCTAAAAGATAACTATAAAAGACTCTTATCAAGATAAACACTATTTTAACCTTATCTAAAAGATAACTATAAAAGACTCCTATTAAAATAAACTATTTTAACCATATCCACTCAAGGCTCTACTTATCTTATGGATAAGTTAGAGTTTGGTGATGACTCTTAACAAATCTCCTGTCAAAGTATTTATTGTTTGAGTTTCAAAGAAGAAATGATATCTACCTCTTTCTTGCCGACAGTCACCACTCGTTCCTCGAAGTCCGAAATGGGAACGTTTAAGCTATAAAAAAGAGAAATAACAGATATGGATGAAAGGGCTGTGACAACCAAATCATCAGTTACCATGAACACGGGGCCGGCCCATCCATTAGGCCATCAAAGCCTTTGCTTTAGGCCCCACTAAAAATAAAAAATAAAAAATATTAAAAATGCCCCATTTAGAATATCAAAAAAAATAAAAAAATAAAAGGCCCATTTAGAATATTAAAAAGGCCCCATTTATAGTTCATTTTTTTAATAATATTAAAAAAAAAAAATTAAAACCCCATTTAAAATTTTCTCTTTAGGCCTCCAATTGCCGGTCCCTTCAAGAATCCACCTCCACTTCTGTCTTCTCCGGTGAGCAATTTTGGATTGACGACGTCTGCAAAGGAAAGTCTAGGAAGAACAGCTTCCTCAATCCCCAATAGCTGATTATCACAACCGAAATAGGGAGCGAGCTTCGGGTGTATTAGCATGTTCTTGCATTCGTTGGACTTGATATAATTACCAACGCTGAGATGTTCGACACTCTCGTATAATTTATTCACACATTGCCATGGAGAATCCCTAACCAAGAGTTCTACTATCGACCCAAGAGGAATGGTGAGGAAACTGAGTATAAGGCCCCCAAAGTCTTCCCCCGCTTCGGCATACAACACCTTGTTATTTGATTTGCTTACCATCAGCTTCACTCTCAACTTCTTGTCATCAGGGTCTGCGTCTCTTTCATCTTTGGGTTGAGTCATGTTTCTCGGATCAAACTGGATTTGGTCCAGAATGACGCTTTCGGGCAAAACCGAATTCGTCAAAGGTGTTTTGGAGGATAACAGCGACATGAGAAGGTGCAATACCTGAGAAAAAAGATACTCGTTCTTAGTTAGAACATGGAAACCCTGAATAGTTCATAACATATAACACAGTGCCTAGCTTGGCATTTACCTCAATTTTGATCCCTAGCTTACTGAGTAACGATAAGCAAGTCATGGTAGACATAGGCGTTACATGCAAATCATCGCTTATAATGAACTTTATTGTTTCCTTCACGAAAACTCCTTGATCCTCATTAGCCATATTCAACATTCCTATATTGTGTTCATATTCCATCTCTTTTCCACAACGGCATCGCACGTTCTTATAGATACTCTGTATATAGTAGCTTCGATGGCAACATCTTAAAGGACAAATATAGTACTGAGTGGGCTCTGTATCATCGATATTTACTTTTAGCTTCCTGGAATGAGCTTCAGATGAACTTCTAGGAGAAAGCAGCATGGTCTTGCATACCGGCGTACATAGATGCTGCACATCTAACTTAGCGACGCTTTCGTATAAATTGTTCATGCAACCTATCTCAACCACAAATGGTTGAGATCGAATGAGTCTGACGATGGTTCCAATTGGCATAGTCAAGAAGCTGAATAGAACATCCACGAAATCCTTACCGGACTCTGCAAAAACGACTCGGTTCTTCTCATTGTCCACCAAGACCTTTAAACTCATACTCTGTAACTCCCTCTTAGCCTTATTAGCCATGGTTGTCTAAGTATGGATTCTTCCTTCTCTGCGACTATAAATATCTCGAAATGTAATCATGACGCAACAAAACTAAGCAGTCTGTGTTTTGGAATCCGATGGAAGAATTTAAGATTTCTGAATCTACAGGAATTTCGGGTCATGTGCGATACATGCATCTACCACACCTTACCTTCCATGTAACCCTTTTATACCAACAGGCAACAGCAAAATTGAATTAAAGATGGTTCCAGGCCCGAGTCGAAATACAGAGAACATACCAAGAAATTCATCCAAATACAATGGTCCTCCAATAAAGGTGGAAGAGGAGAAGATACCACCTCTTCTAGTAGCATCCATTTTACTCCAATCAGACCATTAGGCACTTCTAACAGCGATTAGAGTTCCATTTGAACTGTGCTATAATTTTTTTTTTTTAGGACTGTCAAATAAATACCAGACCCGACCCGATAAATGTTGTCTTGGTCCCCAATGGATTTGGATTCATGTCCAGATACCCCGGGGCGGAGCCAAGGGGGGGCCTGAGGGGGCACGTGCCCTCCCTAAACTTTTGGGAAAAACTTTACCTATATATATATATGTATATGGGCATAGATTGAACACAGCCAATCACGATTGAATTTAGGGAGAGTTCAATTGCACCCACAAGTTAACAAGTAATCCCTCTAAACCCTATTAACTGTGGTTAAGATTCTCTAACTCGTAGTGTTCATTAAACTAACCTAAAATATTAAAAAGATATTTAACTCTGGTTAAAAAAATTTAACTCTTAGGGTTAATATTTTTTTTTAAATACTAAGGTTAGATTATTGAACACTAACGATTCCAGAATCTTAACCACAGTAAATAGGGGTAATGGGGACACGTGTTGACATGTGGACGCAATTGAACTCTCTATGAACTTTTAAAAATATATTATATTATTTAATAAGGCATAGTCATTGCATACGAGACCTCTAAACTTTTGAAATCAAAATATATTTTTATATTATGTTAATTATTTAATAGGGCATAGTCATAAAACAATGGGACAACTGCTCCAGTAAACAAGGAAAACAATACATGTATAATATGTGTAAAGTATATGGATGAAATAACTCACAAACTTAGTCGTCAGGAAAAAAAAAATTTGTGTGCTACGCCCCAAACCCTCATCCCCTATAATGTGCCCCCTACAAAAAATTCCTGGCTCCACCCTAGGCCTGCAGATAGCCAATCCTATCCTGGTAAGCCACCTTATAGGCTTGTACACATCTAAGTTTTTTTTTTTTTATCACAAATTAACCCACACACCTGGGCCCAAGGCCCAACGCGCACACACACCCAACCCCTAGTGCACCCAACACACCCTCTCAAAAAGAGAGAGGTGTAGAGCTTAAAATCTATAAGGGTACAAGCACACTTAGATCCTACCAATGTGGGATTAATATTTAGTTAAAGATTTTTAACCTTTAGGTTTCATATTTTTTAATATATATATTATTTTAAAAACTAAATTTATATTGTTGAACCCCAAAGGTTAGTGAATCTTAACCACAATTAATAGGGGTTTAAAGGGACACATGTTGGCCTATGGGTGTGATTTAACTCTCCCCAAGTTCAATCGCAATTGGCTGTGGTTGGATCTCCATCCACCTCCATGCACCATGCTATGCCATATATATAATAATAATTTTTTTTCGATGTTGGAGGTGATGGTGGCGGTGGTCTTGGAAGTGGTAGCTGGTAGAGGAGGTGATGGAGTTGGTTGTTGATAGAGGAGGTAGTGGTAGCAATTTCAGTTTCAATTTCTCTCACAAATATTTTAATTCCCCCCTCTATTTCTCGCTTAAGTGTTGACTTAAGAGGCTATGCCTAAGTAAAATACTCGAGCAAGAAAAAATCCTTTGCCATCTATTACCTAGACAACTGGTACAAACCATAACCTCTTCTTGTTTGAAAATTGTTTTTTTAACCTGTTGAAGGGGTTGCAATGCTACATGTTACTACCACTGAAAATTTGGAAAAAAAGGTTTGCATTATGAGACTGGGCTAGCACTCCTCTTATTCTCAACTACCTTTCCGTAAACAACGTGAAAATGCACCCAACCAATCCACTAACCTGATTAACCGAATCAGGTTATCAGTTATGAGTAAGGGTGGCAATGGGAGGGGTTTAGACTCAAATTTTGGTGATTTTTAATAGGCTCGGACGAAAGCCCTCAGACACATTTATAAAGGCTACATTTACAAAGACTTTGAAGCCCCATATCAGCCATTACGAGTGGGACTAACAACTTTTTTTTAATACAAACTATATTAAACGGGCAAGTATCAAATTACAGTGTTTACTACAAGAAGCATACAAATTTAAACAGGACTTGTGAGGGTGCCTTAGTACTTATGTAATGTCTCTAATAACATTTGGATTCTGTGCTGGATATCCAGATACCAGTACCGCAGTGCGCGTAAACAGTGTGGAACAACTTCATCATAGCCGAATCGGCTATCAGGATATCCTGAGGCTTGCATCTCATTCTTGGTTTGGACACTCAGCTACTTTACCAGTTTTATACAATAGAACAATTTTTTTTCTTAAGCCCTGCAATTGCTTAAGCTCTTATGAATGGATGGTCAAATTCAGGCTATGGCTCTAACAGTTCAATCAACAGGGTAGCTCTTGGGTGAAGCCCAACACCAAAATCAAAGACATGAACACTTATCAATCAAACCCATATTAGATTCAGATGCAGTAACGGAAACCTAAGAATAAAAACCATACAGCCTAAACATATGAAAGGAGCCATGCATAGTCCATGTAGTATCCCCATTAACCATACAAACGTAAGCAATGTAAATTTTACCAATTAAAAGAAGACCTTGAGAACCTCACTTTTCCTGCTTTGGCTTCTTTAGGCTGAAGTTGAAGCTGAAAGCATCTGTCAGGGCAGATTTGGAGACCAGAGAAGCCCTCAAGAGGCTTAAAGCCTGCACCACAAAAGCAATTTATATGCAAGTACTTAACTAATAACCGTAATATGTGTGTTATGTGTGTGCGTGTTTTCTTTTTGGTACACGACATCGTTTAGCTGTATTTTTATTAGTTGACTCTGCATCACCATTAAGAGGCTCAAACTCCAGTCCCCTCCACAGGGACGCACTTCCTAAGGCTTAGAACAACCAAGGAGGTGTCTTTTTTGCAATTTATTTGAATTTTAACATGGAGATCGGGTAACCCATCCATTTCCCGAACAAAACAGCTTGAGCCATCTGGGTTTCTGTGGACTGCAAACAGCAGTCCAAATCCGTTCCAGGCCATGTCACAATGCCAATCTGGAGTCGCGTAGACAGTGCGTAGACAGTGAGATGGCACATTGTTTGGAGGGCAATATAATATAGAATAAAGCTTCAGAGACCCCCTTAGGGCCGAGACCACCAAGACCGTGCTTTTACTAGCAGGGGATTTCAGGTGGGGCCTACCATGTGAAATGGCCCCACCTGAAATCCCGTGCTCTTAGAGCACGGTCTCGGTGGTCTCGGCCCTAAGGGGGTCTCAGTAGCAAAGTCCTATAACATAAGTTGAATGCCATGCATACTCTCACAATTCAAAAAAAAAAAAAAAAATCATACTCTCTTTCTATAATAAAACAAAAAATTAGTTTTAGCCCACTTGTGCTCCTCAAACGAAGTCATTGTTTTATTTTTAAAAAGAAGTGAGAATATGGAAATGATGGGCCACCAAAACGTGGATTTTCTTTTTATATTAGGGACAATGAATTTGTTAGGAGCAGTACCCCATATAAGTTTTGAGTTTAAGTACAAACAGGAGCTCTGGTTCAACAAATAACCAGAGCTCCCCCAAAATATGCTGTGACAGGGATATTTCGGGAATAATGTAAAATATATGTTTGACTAAAAGTTTTAGGTGACTTTTCTCTAATAAATGAAGACATGATTTTGCTAACTGTAAGCCTGTAACCGGGCCAATTCTAGCAAAATGATAAAGAGTGCTAGCCCCAAACAGATTTCAGAATTTTTCTAACTCTCATCATTCCAACCCCTTCAACAAGTTTAAAAAAAATAGTTTTTGTTTTAGAGAAGTTATGGTTTCAATTGGTTGGGTAATAGGGAAAGTAATTTGGAAGTTTACGTTGGGGTTAGCATTTCTCAAATGACAAACACATGGAGTGTGAGGCTACCAACAAAGTATTTGCTGTTTTTCCGAGAGGAAATGATATATACCTCTTTGTTGCCGACAGTCACCACTCGTTCCTCGACGTCCGAAATGGGAACATTTAAGCTGTCCAGAAGAGAAATGGCAGAAATGGATGAAAGCGGGGTAACAACCAAATCATCAGTTACCATGAACATTGCCGGTCCCTTCAAGAATCCACCTCCACGTCTGCTTTCTCCGGTGAGCAACTTTGGATTGACAACGTTGAAGTAAAATCTACTTTTCCCGTGCCTGCAACTTTCAGGTGCAGTATCTGCCACTGTTGAAATCTTGAGATGCTCATAGTGGAAGCAATACTTACAGTGAAACGAATAGTGATTCGGATGAATCGCTTCCTCAATCCACAACAGCTTATTATCGCAACCGAAATCGGGAGAAAGCTTCGGGTGTATTAGCATATTCTTGCATTTGTCGGACTTGAAATAATTATCAACGCTGAGATGTTCAACACTCTTGTACAAGGTATTTACACACTGGAATGGAGAACTCCCACCCAAGAGGTCTACTATCGACCCAAGAGGAAAGGTGAGGAAACTGAGAAGAAGGTCCACGAAGTCTTCCCCGGCTTCGGCATACAGCACCTTGTTCTTTGATTTACTCAGCATCAGCTTCACTCTCAACTTCTTGCCGTCAGAGTCTGCGTCTCTTTCATTTTTTGGTTGAATCATGTTTCTCTGATCTAACTGGATTGGGTCGCCAATGACCCTTTCAAGCAAAACTAAATTCGTCAAAGGCGTTTCGGAGGATAACAGCGAAATGAGAAGGTGCAATACCTGAGAAAAGATACCCATTCTTAGTTAAGACCATGGAAACCCTGAAAAGTGCATAACATATAACATTGTGCCTAGCCTTGCATTACCTCAATGTTGACAGTCCTCTCCTCAACAGAGCTCCTTCCTTTGATCCTTAGCTTACTGAGCAACGAAAAGCTAGTCATGGTAGACATAGGTGTTACATGCAGATCATCGCTTATAATGAACGTTGCTGTTTCGTTAACGAATACTCCTTGTTTAGCTCCCAGTACAATGGCCGGAGTAAACGATAGTTTTCTTTCCATCACTTCACCACAACGGCATTGCACATTCTCATAGGTACTCATCACAGAGTGCGTCCACTCGCAACACATATCTGACCGGCAAATATAGTACTGGGGGAGCTCTGTATCATCGATATTTACTTTTAGGTTCCTGCAATGACGTTCAGCTGAATTTCTAGGAGAAAGCAGCATGGTCTTGCATGCCAGTGTACATAGATGCTGCACATCTAACTTATCGACGCTTTCATATACATTGTTCATGCAACCTATCTCAACCACGAATGGTTGAGAACGGATGAGTCTGATGATGGTTCCAATTGGCATAGTCAAGAAGCTGAATAGAACATCCACAAAATCCTTATCGGACTCTGCAAAAACGACTCGGTTGTTCTCCTTGTCCACCAAGACCTTCAAGCTTATACTCTTTAACTGCCTCTCAGTCATGGTTTTCAAAGCAAATGAGCTTGAAAACAACAGGGTTCCTTGATTTTCAAGGGAGTTTCCTACATAAGACTTGTTATTGAGGGAAAAAAAAGAGCTTGTAATTATCAACATCAAAACACCGCCATAGAAATAGAATGCATTAAAGAATCAAAGAACACAATCCAAAATCATGTTCTTAACAACACATGATCAAAGCTTAAAATGATTTGAGAATTGAAGAGAGTGAACGATGGATTTCATTAAGAACCAACTAAAAACATAATTTTCTTTCCATCCAAACATTCTATTTCATGAGATGTTTCCATTTTAATATGGTAAGTGTATACAATTGAAATAGACAGTAAAAGCAAAACAATCATTTTCGGTAAGAAAACGTTAAAAGTATAGAATACCAACGGCATTGGAATATCAACTGTATTACACAGCTTGCCAAACTCATGGGAATCAGTCGTAATAGCTATTAACTTGTCAGGACAAAATGTAAACATGAAAACTCTTCCTATGTTATTGGGCGTAGAAGCTCAAAGGAGAGCCAAAAAGAAGAATAGTGAGTCTCATTTTGTGGAAAATTCAACACCTTCCTCTTCTAAGCAAAAACCATATAAACCTTATAAGAAGAATTTCAAACGTAAGGGAAACAAATTTCCAAAGAGAAATGAAAAATTTAGAGGAAAACATAATGCTGGAAATTGTTTTAAATGTGGAAAACCATGCCACCACAAAGCAAACTGTCCTCAAAATGATAATGACAAATATAAAGGACCTAAATATATTGTTTGTGTGGTGTCAGAATCGCTCTTAGCTGACTGCGACTCTCAAGCCTGGTGGGTGGACTCTACATCGTCTCGACACGTGGCAAAGACAAAAGAGGATTTTGTAGAGATGAAGGATATCAAAGCCGGTGACCATAAGCTTTATATGGGCAATAACACTTACTGTGAAGTTCTTGGAATTGGAACACTAAAGATTCGGTTGCCTGGAGAAATGAACCTTCTTCTTACTGATGTACTCTATGCTCCTACAATGAGGAGGAATCTTTTATCTGTTCCACGTCTAGATGAAAAGGGATTTGAAGTTCGTTTCCGTTCTTCTAAAGTATCAATTGGGAAACATGGCCGAATTCTTGTATGGGGAACTAAGATAGATGGCTTGTACCGTTTGAACACTTCTAATAAAATGACATCTACTTCTTCTGATCATATTGATGAGTGTTTTGTAAATGTAGATTCAGTTTTATGGCATATGAGATTGGGCCACATAAATTATAAGAAAATGAAAAAGATGGCTGATATTGGTTTAATCCCTAACCTAGACATAAACCTTAAACCATGCGAGTCATGTATAAGTGGAAAGATGACTAGGAAACCTTTTGGTAAAGGTGAGAGATCCAAAGAACTTTTGGACATAATACATTCAGATATTTGTGGACCTATAAATGCTAAAACTCATAGAAGTATGCAATATTTTGTAACATTTACAGACGACTTCTCTAGATATGGTTATATATATCTTATGAAGAATAAGTCGGATGTCTTGGATATATTCAAAGAATATAAGTTAGAAATTGAAAACCAATTAGGTAGAAAAATTAAAGTGTTTAGATCCGATAGGGGAGGTGAATATATATCTGAAGCCTTTAATAATTTTTGCAAAGAAAATGGAATAATTCATCATTTTTCAACTCCTTACACACCTCAACAAAATGGAGCAGCTGAAAGACGTAATAGAACTTTACTAGATATGGTAAGATCTATGTTAAGTCAAACTAATTTAAATATAACTTTTTGGGGTGAAGCACTCTCTACTGCTATATACATATTAAATAGAGTGTCAACCAAAACAACCGGTTTGACCCCTTAAGAACTTTGGACAGGTAGAAAACCTGACCTAACTCATTTAAGAGTATGGGGAAGTTCAGCTCATGTGAAAATATTAGGGCCAAACAGAAGCAAATTAGACCCAAAAACTATTAAATGTACTTTTATTGGATATTGTGAGAATTCTAAAGGTTACAGATTTGTTGTACATCATTCTGATGGATCTGTAGGAGTAATAGAAAGTAGAGATGCTTACTTTCTTGAAGATAATCTGGAATCAGATAAACCAGACAAAATAGTAGAATTATTTGAAATAACAAAAAAAGAAAGAAACAATGCATGATAAAGAACAAGTTATAGAAAAACCTCAAGTGCAAGACACTTTAACTAGAATTCAAAGGGAAAGAAAACCTTCTAGTTACTTAAAGGATTATTATGCATTACTAAATGAGGAATTCTAGATGATCCTATAAATTATAATGAAGCAATGAAATCTAATGATTCTTCAAAATGGAATGAAGCCATTTTAGAAGAATTAGAATCCATAAAAAAGAATAAGGTATGGGAACTTGTAAACCTACCTGAAACCAGAAAAGCTATAAGATGTAAATGGATTCTGAAAAAGAAACTAAAAGCAGATGGAACTATAGATAAATACAAAACGAGATTAGTAGCTAAAGGCTATACTCAAAAAGAGGGAATTGACTATGAGGAAACGTATTCTCCCGTAGCAAAATTTACATCAATTAGAATATTGATGTCTTTAGTAGCTCATTTAAACTTGGAATTACATCAAATGGATGTAAAAACAGCTTTTTTAAATGGTGAATTAAAAGAAGAAATCTACATGAAACAACCCGAGGGATATGAAATAAAAGGAGAAGAGGATAAAGTTTATAAATTAAAAAGGTCCTTATATGGACTAAAACAATCCTCTAGGCAATGGTATTATACATTTCATAATGCAGTATTAAATTATGGTTTTGAACCAAACAACTTTGATCACTGCATATACACTTGGGTTAGTGGGAGTTATTTTATAATTATTTCCCTTTATGTAGATGATATTTTACTAGCTGGAAATGATTTGGAGAAAATCATGGCAATCCTCTAGACAATGGTATTATACATTTCATAATGCAGTATTAAATTATGGTTTTGAACCAAACAACTTTGATCACTGCATATACACTTGGGTTAGTGGGAGTTATTTTATAATTATTTCCCTTTATGTAGATGATATTTTACTAGCTGGAAATGATTTGGAGAAAATCATGGAAATGAAAGAATGGTTAAAAACCCAATTTGAAATGAAGGATATGGGTGAAGCTAACTATGTGTTAGGAATTAAAATTTCTAGAGATAGAAAAATTTGAAAGTTAAGTCTTTCACAGAAACCGTACTTAGAAAGAATTTTGAAGAAATTCAAAATGGAGTCATGCAAATCTTTAGAATCACCCATATATAAAGAGACAAAATTATCAAAGAAGATATCACCTACAAATGAAAATGAGATAAATGAAATGAAAAATAAACCATATGCACAAGTAGTAGGTAGCTTGATGTATGCGATGTTGTGTATAAGACCAGATTTGAGTTTTGCTGTAAGTATCATTAGCAGATTCCAGAGTAATCCTGGAATAGCACATTGGATAGCTATAAAGCGTATACTCAGATACATTCAAGGAACACTGGATCTTGAATTAACCTACCAATCAGATGAATTTGAGGTAATAGGATACTGTGATGCAGATTTTGCAGGGGATCCAGATGATAGAAAATCAACTACTGGACTTGTCTTCTTACTTGGTGGTGCAGCCATTTCATGGTCAAGTAAAAAGCAAGGATGTGTAGCTAGATACACAATGGAAGTTGAATATGTTGCTTGCAGTATAGCAGCTATGGAAGCTGTATGGATTAAAGGATTCCTAAATGATTTAAAGATACATGGAATTCCTAATAATCCTATACATGATAACGAGGCTGCGATAACAACCATTAAGAATGGGGAAATTGGACCAAAAGGAAAGCATATAAAACTGCAATATTATTACATCTTTGATGTGATACAGAAAAAGCAAATTGCAGTTGGATATATCTCTACTAAAGAGATGATTGTGGACCTATTGACAAAACCCATAGGGATGGAGGATTTTAAAAGACATGTAACCTCCATGGGTTTAAGATCATCAGAATAACATCTCGGGCTTATAGCCAAGTGGGAGATGTAGGATCATGTGGCTACAAGCCCTTGATCGGAATAACCACGGTTGATGGATAAATCTGGATTAATAGAAAGCCTCAATCCGTTGGGTAAAACTTAGTTGTATACATACATTCATACACCTCACATGCACTATATCTTCACTCATGTTTTAAAACAAAATAAATATCTATTATATATTAGTATATTATCTCATGTTGCATATGCATGATCATGATATGCCTGTTGACATTGTGGGACGTCTGATGATGGGGCACATCTGATCAGATTGGGTACCTTGATCAGAGTGTACCATTAAATGGTGTAAAACCAAGTCAACAGCCACAATGGCTAGTTTGATCGGAGTAAAACACATTTATAAGCTGGGTACCATTTTGACCAAGGGGTGTGGTGAGACAATAAAGTGGTTTAATCCAGACCGTAGATCTGGTAACGTTTTCCTTTGATCAAGCTATGAGAATTAATGATCCAACGGATCTATTATTCTCTATATAAAGGGTCTTCCCTTCTTTGGGAAAGACACACAAGGAAGGGAGAATAAACCACTACTAACCTATTTTGCTTTGTAAAAGAAGCGTGTGAAAATCCTACAAGGAGAAATCCCCATACAACCTTGGGCATCGTCACAAAGGTTATAGCTTAGATCAGACGATCCTTATTTTGTCAAATGCTATCATAGCATTTCATATTCGCATCGTAGCCCTTCAGACATCCTTTCTGTTATAATCGTTTCAAATCGAATCTTTTCTACTAAGATCTGATTTAGCACGATCCTGACAGCTCAGCAAAATAGTTATGATCAATCGGCCTTAGAACGCCATGCCCACATCCACCCTAAACACCATATCTCCAAAGCCTTAGGATGCCATGCCCACGTCCACCCTAAACACCATATCTCCAAGTATACTTCATAGATTAAAAGGACTCATTGGCGGTTTAAACTTTTATTGTCATGAGACGCCATAATAGATATCTGCCATAGTGTCACAACCCTTAATATATTCTTTTGTACCTTCCAGACCACAAATTTCAGAACACTTCCTTAAATATAGAGCTGAATATCTATAAGGCGGGTCATACACCTTAACTGTATTCATCCAATGAAGGAGAAGGGGGTCAATGTTAATGGTCACTCCCCGGGGGTAGGAATCTCATCCACCATCAGTTTCTTAAGAAATGAGAAAGTGGGGCCGCATTTCACCCACAACTCACATGGAAATGGGGAATTAATTCATCCCACATCCCTACTAACTACTAGCCCGGTCGGTAAGTAATGCCACTATATGACCAAATTTTGAGCATCTCAAAGAGAATGAGACACTCAAATTTTGGTGTCAAATATGAAATATCCCTGTCAACCGGAGTTTATTGTTTTATATGGGTAAAATCTCTTCTGGCCTACATAAATCTAGACCATTAATTACGCCCGAGAGCAACCTCTAATTAAAAAGAAGGAAAGAGAGAAAGCAAAGTAATGAAACATTTGTGTTTCATTAAAAGGGGCTTGTAGGTCTTATGTGGGTGCCTCATGAGATGGAGTGTAATGTTCCCACTATTGGGATGGCTACATATTTGAAGGTTAAAATTTCTTCTCTTTGAATTTATAGGAGTCCAAAGTTACATCCCCATTCTTTATTTATGTGAGAGTTTGTTTATAGAGACCGGCTCAAAGCAATACCGGTTTGTCGCTCATTCTTAAGGCGGGTCCAATTTGGTCACCCCCTTTTAGGGGAGATACAGTGATGTTACCCCCTTTTGGGGGAGGAGAGTTTGGTTACCCCCTTTTAGGGGAGCAACAATGATGATGCCCTCCTTTTGGGGGAATAAGAATACTAAGACTCAATCCGAAAGAGAATCTTTTCGGCTCCCCTTTAAGGGAAGCTGCAATGAAGGAGGCAATCGGCCTGAGGGCCTGACTTCTGCTTGAGGGGTCCACCCCGAAGGTTAGACCTATAAGCTCCCCTTTCGGATGAGATGCATTGAAGGAGGGTGTCGGCCTGATAACCAGACAGTTGCTTGAGGGGTCAAACCCGAAGGCTAGACCTTTCGGATGAGCTGGATTGAAGGAGGGCATCAGCCTGAGCTAGGTCTAACCCTAGATCTAGTCCTAAACCTAGGTCTAAACCTAGATCCAACCCTAACCCTAGGTCTAACCCTAGATCCAACCTTAACCCTAGGTCTAACCCTAGAGCTTGCCTTAACCCTAGGTCTAACCCTAGGTTTAGCCTTAGGACCTAACCCTAGGTCTAACCATAGGTCTAACCCTAGGCCTAAACCAACTCTTAACCTAACTCTCTATCCTGACCTCAACCAATTCCCTACACTCACCCTCACTTAAAGCCCAAAACCCAAGGTTCTGCTCTTAGGGCCCATCACTCGTTGAAGTCTAAGCCCAAATACCTAAATTTCTTAACCCCAAAATCAAGTCTCATATTCAAGCCCAAGCTCTTACCCTAGGTAAAGCCCTAAAAACAAATCTTAGCCCAAGCTTTTCTCTAAGAACCCAAAACCCAAGCCCAAATGGTCAAGACTAGTCCCAAGAAAACCAAAAGGATGTTAAGCCAGACCTCACAGGTGGCCCAGATCTGCCCCATATCTATTTTAGTGTAAAAATTCAAATTCAAACAGTCTGCATATTGTAGCACCTGGAACGTCCTTTGCAATGCTCAGCTTGACCATCCAATGGTCCGCCTCATCCTCACCAACATACCTTCTATTTACTCTAATACCATTACCTTCTCAACCCTATTAAGATCAGCCCAAATCCAAGCCTTAGACTGACTGGAGAACCCCAAGAAATCTCCTAGAATTCTGTCAAAAAAGAAAACTCAAAGTAAGCATACTCCCCTCTCTTCTCCACCAATGAAAGAGTTGTGTCTGGCTTAGTAAATAGGGGCTCTTTGAGCCTAAGAATTGCTAAAACCAGACCCTCTTGAGGTTCTACATCTCATTGGTGCTCGAGTAGGTGGAAACTAAGGGTAGGTCCTCTCCTCTTTACCTTTCACTGTGTTACTGAGTGACCCATTGCTGTAGCAATGTAGAGGGGGCCCCATGGCCAATGCAGGGCGGTGTACTCCCCTGCACTGTGTTCTTTTGTTTGCTTTGTCCCCCTTCTCCATTTTGAACCTGTTATTTCTTTTGAGTTTAGGCAAGGTGGTAGGTAATAAATTGTTGTAGAGAGTATTTGCTTAAATCACGAAGCCCCACCATCCTAGCCGAGACCCTTAGATCACACCACACACAGACATGTTTTTTAGAAATGTTAGCATGTGGCTAACACACACTTATACATCACACACCCACATATTGTTAGCATGTGATTAGCACACATACACATCACACACCCACATATTGTTAGCATGTGACTATCACGCTCACACCTCATACACCTACGTTCTCTTAGCATGTGGCTAACACACTCACATCACATGCCTACATTCTGTTAGCATGTGATTAGCACACATACCACCCATACACATGGTTTTAGAAGAGCTAGCATGTGAAAAACGCACACACATCACCTACATATTGTGCGATAACCAGCTCGGGTCGATCTCCTCCCCACATTAGTATTTTTCGTACTAATGAGAAGTCGAGATCTTTAGAGTCGCCACCAATCAAAAGTATGGGTGTGATTGGTCACCCACGATAAAAACCCTTGATTCAAGAACCGAGATTGGGTTCGGGGATTCTCTTATGAGTTGGGGAAGGTGTTAGGCTCCCCTCCTCATCCGTTGAACGACGGTTACCTTTTAATATTCCTCCATTAATTTAATTTAAACAATTATTTTCCTTCTTTTTATTTTATTATTTTTCGAGATTGGAAATTCACCTCCTCGACCGAATCGGGGTGACTTTCTCTCTACTTGCTTTTTTAATTTCAAGATTGGAAATTCATCCCCTCCTCAACCGAATCAGGGTGATTTTCTCTCTACTTTTTTAATTTCGAGATTAGAATTCTCTCTCCTCGACCGAATCAGGAAGAACTCTCTCTACTTAAGCGATGAAAAGTCCATTTTCCTTAAATCGGCGAACGGCCACGCTCTCTCTTCGACTGAATCAAGAGGGGCCCGGCCTACTTTGGTGGAAAAGGGAAAAAACTAATTTATTTTAATAACAGAAAATTAGAGAGAACTTCTCTTCCTACTCTTTCTTTCATCCGGATTTCCTCTTCCCCACGACCGTTTGAAGGGAAATCTCTGGACTACTATGAGAAAGCGAGGGAAGAGAAAACTGGGATGTGTAGAAGTAGAATGAGAAAGGGAGGATGTAGCATACCTTTTCCCTTGATTATTTGCTTCAAATATTGAAAAGAAAACTTCCAACGAGATTCGGACTCTCTACACGTTATCCACCAAGGTTAATGAAGAACCTTCGAAAATTTGGGGGATACCTCAATCTTTTAAAGTTCTCTAAAGTAGGAAGCAAGGTTTCCTAGGACTTGATGGCTGGGTTTTTTCTGGGTTTTTTGAAGGCTCATTCTCTCAGAATTTCGGGGTTTTCCAAAGTTATCGATTTTCTAAATGAAGGGTGAGGGTGAAACTCCTTTTATAGAGTGAAAAATAAGATTTTTTCTTATTTCTAGCCGATATGGGACTAAAACTCTCATAACCTAAAAAAACGAATTGGCATGCAAACCGAAGTTCGGAATTAGGGTTTTCCTAATCACGCGCCGCTACATCAATTTTTGACAAAAAAAAAAAAAAGAGTTGCGCCCTTTTAAAGGGCGCTGGGCTTTTTCCCAACAAATGTAGGCCCCTTTCCTTAGGTTTTGGCTGGTTCAGGCTCGGGTTGGACTGGGCTTCACTTTTAGCTTCAACCTTGGATATATTGGAGTTCGGATCTCTTCTTTGATCTCTTTTAATACTCGGAGCCAATGGGCCTTTTGGACCCATAAAATCATAGATCATACAAAATAGGGTGTCTACAGCTACCCCTCTTTGCTGTATTTGCTTGCAAAGAATGACAAAGAAAAATAGACACAAGCCTATTTTGCATGTGAAAATTATTTGTGCACCCCTTGAAATTATTTTAAATATTAAAAAAAATTCATTTTATCAAAACAATTTGATATCTCGGTAAAAAAGAGTGGAACGAAATTGAGATGGGTCCGGCACGTGGGCCTATCATGGAACCTCGATCCCCCTCACAGGCTCGATCCGAGCCTGCGCAAAGTAAAATGGTATGAAAAGAGATTTTCAAATAATTTTTTCCAAAATTTCTTCTTTAAATTCTTAACTTAACTTTGAGGAGCACAAATCATTTTATTGAACCAAAATGAGGAATCTAACGGTTATGGTTATGGGATAAACCATACCGTTGATTGGTATGCCTAATAAATTTGATAAAACAAACTTAAAGTTTACTCTATAGCGTGACCCCCCAACCTGACGATCATTAATTGGTCGTGGGTGAGTAATGCAGATTGGGAAGACATTGAGGCGAGGGCAATCAGCACAATACATCTCTGTCTTGCAGATAACGTGATATATAGTGTTATGGATGAGGAATCGGCACCGGATCTTTGGAAGAAGTTGGAAACGCTCTACATCGGAAAGAGTCTTATCAACAGGTTATATCTAAAAAATGAGTTCAATACCTTAAAGATGGCAAAGTTGCAAATCTCATGGAGCACATTAATGTGTTCAACCAGATCTTGAATCAACTGAAGAAAGTTGATGTCAAGGTGGATGAAGAAGACCAGACCGTACTATTAGTATAGAAGATATATATATATATATTGCCTTTTGGTTTTCAAGGATAGAATGGAACACCTTATTACCAGAAAGCTCTGTAGAAACTTCCTGTTTCTCCTACTGATGAGCTTATGTCTAAAATACCTTGGGCATAGGAGGAGATATTATTTTGGGTTTTCTGGATAGAAAGTCAGCAAGAACATTGTCCTTTCCTGTGATATTTTTCACAGAAAAGGTCCATTGAGAAAACCAATTTGCCCACCTAAGTAACTGAGGGTTGGGCAACATCTTTGGTTTGAAATTCAACATTTTTGGGAAAGAGGGCATATACATGTCAATGAGGAAGTTTATATATAGAGAGAGATAGTTTAGAAAATGCAGAGTGGTGTAATAATGTGAGATGAGATACACTGTATCTCCTCTCATAACTAGTTAGATTTGAATTTTGAAAAAGATTAGGATCAATTAGGTATGATTAGATTAGGATTATCTTTAAGGAGTCTTGGAAAATCTATTTAAACTCTCTTAGGGTTCTTGTAAATCATCCAAGAATTCTCAATAAATCAAATTCTCTGTATATATATATCACTCCCCGGAGAGGGATGCTAGCAAAATCCTATCTAAAGTGGGAGTATAGATTAGCTACAACTCCCACAATCGCGCTGTTGCTCCTCGGCGGTGCTACTGTTGAGCTGATAAATAGGACTCATCAGCAGCCCTGCTAATGTGGTGAGTTGGGATTGAGTCACGGAGCAACATCCTGATTTTAAATTCCAAGTGTTCCACCGAGGACCACATTTCAGACCCGTCAAGGCGAGGACATGACCACATAGAGCCAGAATCTGTCCAAAAACAACAACAATAAAAACAGAGAAATACCTGACAAGTTTCAGATGAAATGTTAATTAGCACTAAAAGCCCGTATGGTTCCTCAGCTGTACGTTTCGATGAGAGGAAGATGCTCGCGCCTTATGCATTCACAAAGGAGAGAGACGAACCCGTAAATTAATTTGGTAAAGTAAAATGATCTGGTTAGGGTGACCGAATTTGGGTCTCCAGAACCTTTTGTAGAAAATTCAATCCAAAGCATGGCCCATTAACAACCCTTTCTAGTACGAGGTATTATTAAATTTTGGAGAGAGTGTTAGTCTTACTCTCATGGCATTCCTACATTCAGCATGAGTCAACCATTTGCTTATTTTCATAGTTAAAGTACATACTTTTTCAGTAATTGTGTGGCTTTAACATTTAAAAGGGCTAGGTTGTTGACTCTGGCTGAAAGTAAGAATATCCCAAGAGTAGGGCTAGTACTCCTCAATTTTGGATTCCTCTTGTGGAGTCAGGCCATTGAACTCTACCTGAGTTCATTTTAACTCTTATTAACTATAGGTAAGATTCATTAACCTTTAACCTTTATGCTATGTTGGTTGCCGAGATAATAGGTGAAAATATGGAAAATAAAAGAAAATATTAGATTTCTAATATAATTTTTAATTGTGTTTTGTATAATTTTCTTTTCTTTTCCATGTTTTTCTTTATTTTCTCAGTAACCAAACATAGGGTTAGGGTACGTTTGTTTGGCGAGAAAGTAAGTGAAAGGAAAATAAAAGTATGTTTTCTTGCACTTTTCTTGTCTTTGGTTTGTAAAAAACACACTTTCATTTTCTTGCACTTTCTTAAAAATGACAAATTTTCTTTTAAAACCTTCGTCCATCTTTTGATGGTTGTTTTGCAAGAAAATTTAAGTTTTTTTTTTTTTTTTTTCTTTTACTTTACTTTTTTTTCACCTACTTTCTCGCCAACCGAACACACCCTTAGAGTTCAACAATCGAAACTTAGTTTTTAGAAAAAAATATATATATTAACCTTAAGGGTTAAAAAATTTTAACCAGTTTTTTTTTTTTCTAAAAACCTAGATTGTCGAACCCAAGGGTTAGTTTGCATGCATAGCATCTTGGTTTGGCGTGTATAAGGTTATGTGGTGCCTCTGAAGTGGTTAACCAAAGTTAAAAGAGCAGTAAAAGACAAAGAAATTGTTCAATGTGTGAAGAAAGTTGTGTTCAATGCCACTAGTTAACACTAATGACGTGAGAGCAACAATAGAATATTTGAAAACCAATTCCCACATGCCACAGCTATCTCTCTCTATTCAAAACGACACCCGGAGTAGGTTTGCTTTCTCCGAGCCTAGGGTTGAAGATAATCCTAGAAATCGTGAATTCTTCAATAATTGAGGCTTAGCCGCTGACTCACTAGACCTGCGCTATGCGCCACTTTGGAGATGGAGAGATGGAGGAAAGAACTTTGTAACTCCATGAGCTTGATTGATTCATTCCAATCTTGCAGCATCAATCATGTTTGGAGAGAAACTGATAGGGCGGTGGACAGGCTTGCAGAGCTTTATAATTTGTATTGTTAACTCTGGGTTTTCATTTTACCCGTTTGATGCTCCTGGGGAGCTCCTCCCAAGAGTATACTGTATACGACTGCAGCCTGTACGTATCTAGCCGTAGTAGTAGGCAATTCAGCAATAAAAAGTAAGCGAATAATGTTTGGATTCTGTTTATCTAGATATCCAGATACCAGTACGTGTAGACTGTATGGATCATCTCCTTCATACCCGAATAGGCTATCTGGATATCCTGAAGTTGGCATCTCAGAAAATTTTGCCTCCTTTTTATTTTCCAGATTTTAGGTCTAGTCTATACCAGAAATTTAAAGACGTTAAGAAGACATTATCTGTCTAACATTTGGACAATGCACAATCCGAAAGGTAGGCATGACTCGCCATAGGGATGAGTAACTATGGGATCATAATGTCAAAAACAGACTTTGGTGAATGGCAAAATATATAGTGCTGAATGGTGTTCTCCTAGGGTCCCTATCTTCAAGGCTGGAGCCAGGATTTTTTTCATTGGGGGGTTTGAAATACATGTATAAAAAAATTAAAAGGATTTGAGAGTATGGAACTTGGGGGTTCGGGGACATAGCCCCTGAGAAAAAAAAAATTTGGGTAATATTTTTATTTTGAGATTTTTTTTCCCAATAATGTCCTTGAGGTTGCCAAGTGTCCCTATTGATACCCTTTAACTTTGGTTAAGATTCACCCACCTATCCTTGGTTTTTTTTTTTAAATACCAATTTTTTTTTCAAACCCTAGCTAAAATTCACTGATTCCTAAGGTTAAAAAAATTTTAATATTTTTTTTCTTTCTAAAAACCAAGGATAAGTAGGTAAATCCTAAGAGTGGGTGAATTTTAATCATAGTTAAGGTGTGTCAATAGGGACATGTGGCAACCTAAAGTGCATAATCAGACTCCATTGGAGGGCCTATTAGGAAATATCCTTTTGTAATAAAGTGAATGAATTTATTGAGAATTCTTGAATGATTTACAATGACCCCATAAAGGGTTTAAATAGATGTTTCATGCCAAGACTCCTAATATAGAAAGTTAAAGTGAATGAATTTATTGAGAATTCTTGAATGATTTACAATGACCCCAAAAGGGGTTTAAATAGATGTTTCATGCCAAGACTCCTAATATAAAAAGATCTCTCAAAGATAATCCTAATCTAATCAAATCCTAAATTCAAATTTAATTGATACTATCTAATTGTCAAGAGATACACTAATAATGATACAGTGTATCTCATTCACTTTATTACAATATGATATTTCCTAATATTCCCCCTCAAACACATGTGGATTGAAAATCTTCATGGGTTTGCGCAACTTGAGTACTCCCTTTGTGCATGAAGAGCTAAAACATCCGTGCTTGGTAGTCACCGCCAGTCTGTGAAGTCTATCTCTGTCGCATCCCGCTCATATTTATGAATCTGTCGGAGCCGGTAGCCCACTAGATCAAGCTGTCATGATCGTCTTCCCAAAGCACCCGAAGATTGATTTGCAATGTGAAGAAAAACTCTCATTAGAGAGGTCTTCAATAAAATAAAAGGAAATACACTTATTATGACAACCATCAAAGAGGAATAAAAAAAAGAAAAAACTAGACCAACCATGCTAACATCTATGTTGGCTTTGATGACAAAAAAAAAAAAAAGAGAATAGAGATAAAGTGAATGAATTTATTGAGAATTCTTGAATGATTTACAATGACCCCATAAAGGGTTTAAATAGATGTTTCATGCCAAGACTCCTAATATAGAAAGATCTCTCAAAGATAATCCTAATCTAATCATACCTAATCAAATCCTAAATTCAAATTTAATTGATACTATCTAATTGTGAAGAGATACACTAATAATGATACAGTGTATCTCATTCACTTTATTACAATAGGATATTTCCTAATAGGGCCTACTATATATATGACAAAAAAATTGGGGGAGAGGGGCGTCACTACATATATATATAAGACAAAAAAAAATTTGGGATGGCCAAGTGAACTATAAAAGTTTAAAAAAATTGAGGGGCCACCACTTCATACCAAATCATGAAGGAATTACAAAAAATTCCTACCCCTGCCTACATTCTTTTATGCTATGTTTGGTTGTCCAGAAAATATGTGAAAACATGGAAAAGAAAAGAAAATTTTGGATTTCTAATACAATTCTTAGCTGTGTTTTGTCCAATTTTCTATTCTTTTCTATGCTTTCATTTATTTTCTCGACAACCAAACATAGGATTAAGGAGACTTATAATACTTGGCACTTTGCATTTTGTGAAGGTAGTTGTAAGAAAATTTGAGTCCCTTTGTGAAGGTTTTTAACAAAATTAATTATTATCGTCATGAAATTTCGAGTCGATATCATTTTTTTTCAATGAAATTTGAAACATTTGAATTCTTATGAGAATCGTAACCCAAGAGATGATATTGTCAAATGACAAATCTTGCAAAGTGCCAGAACTAAAACGGCCCAATAAAACTTTAGGTAGGTGTACTGATGGTTACTGAGTAAGCGCATTTTTAAACCAATTTGTGGTTTCCACTTTCGACACTCAACCCACTTTACCAGTTGATCAATATGATAGAACAAATATTTTTTAAGCCCTGGGATTGCTTAAACCAGGGCCAGCCAAGCCATTTGGAGGCCTAAAGAGAAAATTTTGAAAGGGTTTTTTTTTTTTTTAAAATATTATTAAAAAAAACTAAATATAAATGAGGCCTTTTTAATATTCTAAATGGGCTTTTTTTTTTTTTTTAATATTCTAAATGGGGCCTTTTTAATTTTATTTTTTTATTTTTTTTAATGGGCCTAGAGCAAAGGGTTTGATGGCCTAATGGATGGGCCGGCCCTGGCTTAAACTCTTATGGATGGATGGTCTCAAACAGTTCACTCAACAGGTACCTATTGGGTGAAACCCAACACAAAAATCAAAGACAAGAATATTATCAATCAAAATCGATTGAACGACAATCTATGAACAAAACATCATACTGCATAAACATATGAAAGGAACCATACATGATCAGTCTTGTATTTCCATTAACCATACAAACGTAAGCATGTGTAAATTTGACAATTAAAAGAACCGGATGACCTTGAGAACCTCACTTTTCCTGCTTGGGCTTCTTTAGGCTGAAGTTGAAGCTAAGGCATCGGTCAGAAACCTTCAAGAGGCTGAGGGCCTGCACCACACCACATGCAAAAGCAACTTATAGGCAAAGTACTTCACTAAAGCATAATCAAGACAGTATTTCAAAGATGAATGAGGGAATGATATTATCTATTACACGCTACTATAGATATAGTGCGGACAATCTATAGAGGGAATATGATTCTTGGGTAATGCCCTGGTCCAACCAATTGCAGATTGCTCAATGAATGGTTTTGAACAATGAGATTGGTGATCTTACCGCTCTTCTGCATCACTATAGTCAACTTTCAGGTCAAGTGATCAACTTTTCTAAATCTAGCCTTTCATTTAACTGTAACACTCCATGGAGATTCAGGAGAATGTTGGCAGATCAATTACATATGAGATGTTCAGAATCCATGGATATCTACTTAGGCCTCCCCTCTTCCATGGGGAGGAATAAATCCACTACTTTTGCTGATCTCAAGAGAAGAACTCAATCAAGAATGAGTGGTTGGAAAAGAAACGTTTAACTCAAGCGAGTTGAGGCATTCTTATCAAATCCGTGGCCCAAGTCATTCCAAGTTATGCTATGAGTTGTTTCCTTCTTCCCGTCCAGTCCTTGAAAGAGGTAAATTCTACGGCTGCAAATTTTTTGTGGGGTCAAATGGATGGAGACAATAAAATTCACTGGATGAGTTGGCCTAGGCTTTGTAAAGCTAAAGAGGAGGGAGGTTTGGGTTTCCGCGACATGGGATTGTTTAATCGAGCCCTTTTGGCAAAGCAAAGTTGGAGTATTCTTAAATCTCCAAACTCTCTTAACGCTCGGGTTCTTCGCGGATTGTATTTCCCGAACTCCTCATTTTTGGAGGCTTAGAAGGGTCACCAGGCTTCTCGGGGATGGCGGAGCATTTTGGCAGGTAATGAAGTGCTTCAAAAGGGGCTTCATTGGTAAGTGGGAGATGGACAATTTATCCATCTTTGGTCAGCTCCGTGGATTCCCGATCTACCACAATTTCGTGTTTTCTCCCCTCGCAGGGAAGGGGAGGGAGAAATGAGGGTGAGCTCCCTCATTGACCCTTTAACTTCCTCTTAGAACCTTCATGAGATCTAGCATAGGTTTTCCGCGATTGAAACGCAAGCTATTTTAAAGATCCTTTTTAGTACGAGCGATTCCCAGGATCTTCTTATTTGGCATTTCTCAAAGTCTGGCATATTCTCCGTGAAATCGGCTTATCATGTTCTTGCAATGGATCAAAGGGTTCATGCCCTACATCCGGGGCCTTCATCTTTCCTAGTTAGCAACGAAGTGTGGAAGAAAACTTGGAAGATCCCGGTCCCTCTAAAATTTCTACATCTAGTTTGGCGAGGTGTGTGGAATATTTTATCAATTGCTGAAAACCTCCATAAGAGGCGTGTGTCAATTGAGGTGAATTATCCGTTATGTAAAGAGGCAGTTGAATCGGTTAACCATTTGTTCCTCCAGTGCAATTTTGCTAGAGCAACCTGGCTAGCCCTTTCCTTCCATTGGAGTGAAGACTCAGGTATCCTTGTGGATTTCACAAAATGGTGGTCCTACTGGTCCATGAAACCAATTTTCAGTAAGGAAAACTATAGAATGGCTACGATTATGGTTACAGCTCTTTGGGCCATTTGGTTTACCCGAAATGAGGTAGTATTTTCCGATGCAAAGACCGATCCTAGAAGAATAGCCGAGTGGGCAAACGGGATGGTGAATGAGATTGCAATGCATCTCGGGCGTCACCCCCAAATGGGAATTAATCCCCATGATCAGGCCCGTGTGGCGATTCCTTTCAGATGGCATGCACCTTCTCAGGCCTTTTTAAAGATAAATTGTGATGGAGCTTTTAATGGAAATGCTTGCGAAGCCAGGATTGGAATTGTGGTAATGGATCATATATAGAGCGGTGGTAGTTGCGTAGATATCCAAACCTATTTGGGCAAGCTCGCCTCTTGCCGCCGAGGCTTTTGCCATTAAAGAAAGTTTGGAATTGGCTATAAGAAAAAGCTGGAATCAGTTTACGATAGAAAGTGATTGCCAAGTGTTGGTGAATGCTATAAATGACGGGGCCCTCTCATCTGCAATGGAGGTCCGTCCAATCATTGAGGATATCTCCTCGCTCTTACACCTTCTTTCTTTTGTGAGGGTCATGTTCATTCTTCGTCGGGCGAATTTTGCAGCCCATAGCCAAGCTCAAAAGGGTATTCATTTGTTTCGAAATGTTGGGAGATCCTACTCGGGTGAGAGGCATCTGCATTCCTTTCAATCTGAGCATAACTGGTGTATAGAAGCCGTTAATTCTATTTACGAATTACCAAAAAAAAAAAAAACAATGAGTTTGGTGGGCCATGCGAAATATCCCATTACCACATCTATCTAGATGTCCTCTCGCTGATGTGGCACTCTCCCAAGACGACTCTCCCTTCTTCTCTTGTGTTAGGGATGCCACATCATCAACCTAACCATTGGCTCTCTTCTTGATGGGATCGGATTTGGTCTTGCTCTAGCAAGACCAAAACTGTCTTGCTCATGGTGGGCTTTCGACATGTGGTGACAAAAAAGGAGAAATGATATCAAATGAAGAGAAGTCAGAAAACAAGGGAGAAAATGAAATGACTTCTTTTTTATCTCCACATGACGAGTGTTGAATATGAGTCGGTCTATGGGTACTCCCAAATATACTCCCAAATCTACTCCCTAATCCTAACCATTTATAACCACTAAATGTCAGGATTTGAGTTGGCTTATTTTGTATTTTCTAATGTCAAATCAGCTCTAATAACTGAGATATTGGTTGGGAGTATCCCTAGACTAATTTGTTGAATATAGGCAAGATGATTTTGGTCTTGCAAGTTGCAAGAGCAAGATCAAATCCGATCCCCTTGTTGACCGATGGACTGTGGATCCCACAGTCCACAGTCAATTAATTTCCTATCGTCCCTCTTCCTCCAGTAACCTCCATTAAACGCATCCCCTCTCTCCAACGTTCAACTCTTCGATTTCCTTCTCTCTTAACCCTTCATCCTCGATTTCTCTCCCCAATTCAATGCCCCTATCCCTCCATCAACCCAAGAAACCCTTCATTTGCCCTCTCAATACATCTCCCCTAAACAACTAACCGACCATGTTCGTCTCATACACTATCCCCAATTTTTGAAACCCTTACAGGTTCTTCGTGAAGCTTGATCCACATTGGGTTGCAATATGCAATGGAATGGCTGCTGGGGTGATTTTGGCTGCAAGTTTCGATCCTGTTCAAGAAGGACAGACCCACGATAGCGGCAACTGGTTGTGATTGGTATCCTATCCATAGGCGTTTTCATTTGGCTTTGTAAGAAGGTGATTCCTAGTGATCATTGATGGTTTCCTTCTTATATTTTAACTATAGATCTTCTTCCCATGGCATTGAGAGTTGTTCATGACATGCCTTTACTCTCTCTTTCTTTTTATTTCTTTCTATTATCATTTCTTGAGTTATATAATTCAGAAATTGTAAGAAATTTCCTGAGGTTTTGTTTCCTTTTAATGTTAGAGTCTTTGTCAAACTCCAACGCTAATCTCTATGCGACTTACTTTTATTCTTAAAATTGTTTTTCACAAAGCTGCTTTCAACCCAGCCCCTATTGGTGTTTGTTAGACTTTGTTACATGCACAACAGGTGTTTGCTGAAATGCCATAACGAAATAGAAAAGTATTAATAGTTCTAATTGTTTGAATTATATATTGGAATGATGGTTTCTACTTTGATTATTTGAGTTACTGTTTGCTGCTTTTTTTCCTATTTGCAGTCGTTGATGATTGCTTCAATCCCTAATATCATTGGATGGCTCGTCATATTGTTTGCCAAAGTGAGTGCCTTCTAGCTCAATTTTTCCCCTAATAATTCGATGGTTTAGGTAAAATGCTTTCAGATAGCCTCTAATATTACTAAAACTCTTGATGATAATTTGTGGGTCCCTGTATGTATAATCGAGATATCGCCCCAAAACATGAGAGGAAGCCTTGGATCCATGAACCAGGTCGGTTGTGTTTTATTGCTTTCTAATTGTATCCCTGGATTGTTGTTCTTCTTCTTAATATCAAATTCTAATGCTTGTCTTATGAAGCTATCAATATTGATGGCTTATCTATTGGGACTTTTTGTTAATTGGAGAGTGCTTATCTAAAGACTTACTTTGCTGGCCTCTTGCAAGTAGAAAGATTTTTTCTTTCTTTCTTGCAAATAGATAGATTAATTTATCATAAGTTTAGCCTCCCTCCTACTCTCTTCTAATCTTTTCTCTTAAAATGCCATCATAGGATGTCTTGCCCAAGGAGGGGATGTCGAAGGAAGCGGTAACTATATGTTCATGGATCTAAGGAAATGTGGGTTCTGACTTGATGGTGTGACCACGGTTAGTATAACTTCTACATTGTGGGTTATGCTATGCATGACCGTGTGAAGATTGCACTTGAATATATAAATCAAAATTTTAGTATAATAATTTATGTGTACAGTTTGACAAAATTCATTTACTATTATTAAAATGGTAACAAAACATCCCTAAATGACGATATAATCGTTGTATTGATGGGTATACGGTAAATTAAGACTTATTTTTTTAATGGTTATTTTCCAATATAACATAACTGCCCTTGGCCCTCTATCATTATATTGCATATTTAAGGGATGTTATTAGAAATTTTGAACCATGGAAGTGCTTGCTCTTACAATGCAGTGCTTATTATTTTTTATGAGGTACTCAATAGTTCTGTAAAATGGTGTCCTTCTCTCTAATTTACTCGATCTTCATCTTCCTTGTTGGTTTCCCACCCACACACATGACAATACACACAAATATTACAAATATTTCAGTTTTCTTAGGTAAGAAATTTGTATCAAATTGTTATGGTAGACAATTGTGAATGTGGCTATTAAAAGTTTATTGTGCATTTAGTTTTTGCAATATATGTTTAGCAACTTTATCATGCCATTCCACACCCCTAAAAAGAGTCTTGATATTTGCAGTATTACTCTTCCTGAATCATTGGTGTACATCTAGTAAAGGAAAGTTGGATAGAGTTCATGGTACTATGGTAGGTTCCTTCGATTAGATCGATAATCTATATTTAGTTTGAATTACTTCCTTTCTTTTATTCTTCATGTCAATACAGGCTTCAATAAGATATTACCAGAAAAACATATCCTTTTTTTTAACACTGCAAAATCCAAAATTCATAGAGCAAAAAAGTAACTAACAGAGCAGATCAGCAAATAACAATAAGTTCTTAGCGCTCATCTCCTGCTCATTTTCACAGGTCTTGCACACTCAAACCTGGAGGAAGGGAGTGCTTCAACTTGCAAGCCCTCTCTGAGTCAAACACGCAGTGTGTTGAGGTACTAGGAGCAGCGGGCCTTCAACTTCACCACATCTTTGCTCCTCTTCATTTTGACAGAATGTGCATCTTTCCTCCTTGCATTGGAAATTATGTCCTTAGTTTAAGAGAAACTAATGAAAGTATGTTACCTCATATTTACATCAAGGATGCGATTGAGTCTTTTTTATGATGATTGTATGTAAATTATGTTTTATTTCCCGCTATATACCGCAACTAACAAATGGTAATACTTTTATTTGTAAAATATTTTGTTTCTATTAGTACATTTTATCCCTCTTTTATCATATTCATTCTCTAAAGTTTGATCTTATCCCGTGCATCGTACGAGGTGATCGCTAGTCTACTATTATAAGCCAAACTTTCTCTTGCTTACATGGCATTCTCTCAAAGCCTTTCTCCCCTTTTCTTTCAAGTTAAAATGCCACATAATCACTATCAAAATCAATAAGTGGGTCCAGCTTCTCTCTCCTCTTTCCCATCTTCTTTAAGTTCGAGTCTCCTCACCTTCTCATGAACCTTCTATCCTATCCCCAGCACCTCTCCCTAATTTGGCTTCTCGCCTCCCCAAGCACCTTTCATTGGTTCAAGAGTTGTGTCGGTTCAAGAGGCTTCTGTATTAAACTCTCCCTCACGCACATAACACAGTTACAATGACTCTCTCTCTCCCTCCCCCTAATATATATATATAATCTCTCTCTCCCATTTATCTCCCCATCAGAACCTTTCCAATAACTCTCTCTCCCTCAAAGGGACTTGCTTAGTGTGCACGTTTCCATTCTCAAAAGATTTTTTGTTTCTTCTCTTATCAAAGCAGCAAGCTTTCATCAAACAGTTTAAATATAAAGAGGAGCTCTACATCACCACGTTGTGCGGAGCTCCCTTTTTACTCTATCGGGTGGCAAATGTGTAATTATGGTGTGTTACAAAAATACCCCAGCCTCCATCGATAATTACAAACATGTCACACCTACTGTGTAAAAAGGGAGCTCCGCTTGATGTAGAGCTCCAGCTCAAAATTATTCTCCAAATCAAATCCATCGTCTTTCTTTGTTGCAAAAAATAAAATTGCATGAAAATCTTTGCCAACAGCTATTTTGTAGAATTCGTTCGTTTATTTTTCCCTTGCCATCTCCAGATTAAATCTCAAACAATTTGGGATAATTTTTTGCGATTTGTTGTTGTTGCTGACTTCCACAGCCATTCATCATCATACATTATTCCTTTGGGTGGGCGGCCATTATCGACAAACCATCTCTTCATTTCAAGAACATCACATGGGGGTTGTGGTTGTTTATCCTCTTTCAATCCGTTTGGAAGCTATGGTTTTTTAAATGGATCCTGTTCTTGCCGATTGATAATTTTGAAGCCAAAATTTGCTATTATCTATTCTTCTCCTTAAAAAACAAATTGTTATTTCCTTTGAACCAACTAATTGTATAACAAGATAGCAGGTTGGGAAGGGTTTATCCAAAAAAGTCAAAGCTGAGAAATTAGCACAATCAAATTGGAATAGAGGGAGTGAATCACTAAGCTCAACGGCTGCTTATTCTTCGTCTAATATCTTTCGTTTTTATACTTAATATCTTAGACTGTTTCTCCAGTTTATTGTTACCCAAGAAATTTTTCAGCTGATTGTGGTGGCATTTTAAAAATTATTTGATAAGTCCAGGAGGTGTTTTTCTAAGATGATTTCGACTCTTGAAACTGTTGCAAAGGTCAGGTCATGCGTTGTGATGCCAGACCTCGAATGTGTTGCATTGGTTCTTAAGATGTTCCAGAATTTCTGAAATTCATAAGGTAAGAACTTCAGCTATGGTGTTTTGTTTCTCATAACCTTCTCTTGATCTTTAGTCTGTGAGAGATATCTCAAGTTCATGGACATTTCGGGCTATATTATCTATTTTACCATGTAGAAGTTTTGAAATTCTATCTTAATTTTCACAGTTCAGTGTAACACAATGACTAAATATAGACTGTTACTTTCCTTTTGGATTCTTTCTTATGATTGAAATACATGGTAAATCTATTTGGGTGCATCTATGTACTTGCTATGGATGTATGGTTGGTTAATTAAACTATCAAATGTGTTTATCCTCCTCACTAGAATGTTAGCCTAGATCACACATGCCGGTATATATGATATTCCTCATTGTCACGGTGTTGGTCACACATTTGCTGAGACATGCTCATAAGTTCCGTTTAGATGGAGCACTTTTTTGTTTGGATAATCTAAGCCTTCTAATTTGTTAATTATGATGAAAAATTAGAGAACATTAATTCTTAATTCATCGTTGCAGTGGAGAGGTGAGGGAAAGGGTAAACAACATGAGTACCTAGATTGAGCAGCGGGTCATTTGGAGGATGTTTCATCTATGATGGTTGATAGCAGTACAATGGTGCTCTAACAAATCAAAACAACAAAAATATATAAGACGAACAAAGAGTAGAGTACTCTCTCTACAATTCATAATTATTCATTAAACGATGGGAATAGTAGCTGGCTTTATCTGCTGACTTTAAGGTTTTCTTTAGCGTATCATAGACCATTTATTAGTTATTCATATGGGCCCAAAGAGTTCCTATATTGGTGCGGTTCTTTTCACATCACATTGGCGGCCCAAAGTGATCCACATGTTTATCGTTTGTGTGATAACATTTTGCATTGTTGCAAACTCAAGGTCTGGCTGAACTCTTGAAGAATAATTGCAAATGGACCAGGTTGAGTGGAGGCTAGAAGCAGCTGATTCGGATACCGTCATCCGGGTTGGCTGGGCTCAGGCTTGCAAAGATGATACCAGTAATCTACTAACATTTTCAGATCATCAACACCTTCAACTTCCCCTCCCCTTTGTCTCACAACAAAAACCAAGGCGATGATTAAGCCCCTAGTTTATTGGTTATTGTTCTCAGGCCCTGTAAAAAATTTAGCATCAAGAGTTTATACTTCATTGAGCCCCTATAGTGTAGAATACACTTGTATAATTTTCAGATCATCTTGAACTTCATACATAAAAAGTGGCGACTCGGGATTAAGATTTTTATCTAGTGTAGAATACACTTGTACAATTCAAGGATAAAAAAGATATTGCCGTCATGGTTTGACATTCATCAATTTTGGTAACATTTATCAAAATTTTTGATTTTACAATCTCTCACCCAAATCTTAACAACAAATATATCAGGTAACACTACATTTTGATTGAATTTTTAAAATAGTGAATAGTTTCTAAAATTTTGACAGAAATTTCATGACATTTTTGGTTTTGTTTTAAAAATAGTTTTTTTTGTTAATAGAATACTTAATAAATTAGGATACTTAGACCTTTTCAAACTTCACAAACAAATAACTTTGTAGGAGACACTTATGGGGCGTTTGGATATGATTTTATTAGCCAAAAATCAATTGTGATAAAATTGATTGTGTAGAAATTATATGTCAAATAATCACTTTTACAAATAATAGTTTTCAGGGAATACAAAGTTGAGTCTCTCATTCGAGTTCATTTTGGCTATAAAATCCAATCCAAACACGACCTTAATTAATTAAAATTTAATCAATCCACACCTCTAAACTTGAATGCTTAATTACTTATCACGCTTAAACTATTTAATTAAAAATACAAACAAGTTTTATATTCTCTTATTTAAATAACTAGCCAATAGCTACAAGCTTAGAAAACTTATAAATTAGGACACATAGTAAATATAAATAATTATTTTTTATAAAGATAATCTTAATTCTTTTAAACTCAAATAATATGCTTACTGTTAGTAAATTTAATAAGCTTTATTATAGACTTATTTGTAATAAATTTAATAAGCTTTATTATAGCTCCATAACAAGATGTATAGTCTCTCCATCTTCATTAGTCTCCTTTAAACAGACAATGTTAAGGTGATCTAACAGATGCCTCTGTTGTGGTGATTTAAATTGATTTTTAAATAATAAAATCAACTTTCATCAAACTGGATTTTGGGATTTAATTTAGACTAAAATACTCCATGATTTTAGTTTCAGCTAAGGTGATTGCTTAGTCTCTTAAGTGAGGCAAGACATTAGTAAAAATTCATTTATTGTCTTTAGTTCACAAGCATGGGCAAAGGACTTTGAGCGTTATGAGGTACACTTTGTACTTCATACGTGTGCATCATTGGAAGTCGCCTTGTATTTTGACTTGATTAGAGAAGTGCATCGACGTGATATCATTGATGGTGTGCCCACATATCCCCATAGCCTAGGAGTGTGGGTTGATCACCATATCAGGGGCTGGCCCAGAGGTTAGAACCGGCTCAAAAGCCAGTTCATAGCCTGAACCAGGGAAGAATACAAGGCCCATAACCAGTCTAGAACCCCAAATCCGAGCTAGGCATTGGTATGGATTGATTGTATACGAGATAATTCACCAGAGTAGCAGAGGGTAGGGGTGACAATGGGCTGAGTATGAGCTTGAATTTTGGTGATTTTTAAATAGGTCTAGCCTGAAGCCCGACGCATTTTCATAGGTTTCCTGAACTCGATCCGATTTTCACCTCTAGCAGAGGGCCCATCAGTCCATCTGTTCCATACCCACCAAAGTAGACCGACATCAAACTGATTGGTGAGCCTAGATCCAGATAGACCAGTCCAAAACAAAATAGACCAGACTTACCTAGACTGTCACCAAACCAAATTAATAGGCCATGTCACGTGTAATTGGATGACTTGTCCAATCAATAGGTAGTCTTAACTAGCCCAATCTTAAGACTAAAAAGTGCTCTCAAAACTCTCAAAATACTCCGAAATGGAAATCTAAGTATTGAAAAAACTGCAAAGCAATTAAACTTGAATTCATTAATCCGTCGAGCTATCCAAAATCATATATTATAATAGTCAATCAGACTTATGGATCAAAAAAAGCAATTAAACTTGAATTCATTAATTCATCGAGCTACCCAAAATCATATATTATAATAGTCAATCAGACTTATGGATCAAAAGAATTGGACGATATCATCAAGTCTAGTCACTAAGACCAGTTCATTAGGACTTATCCATATTGGCATGTCGATAAAGTATTTGTCTAGTGGTTTGTCCATTGACTAACTACAAATGGGTAGAGGGAGAAAGACAAAATGAAAGAATCCACCGATATTGGCAAAACTACAATTATTGTTAACCAAGGAAAAGAAATTGTGGTAAAGACAAGATACACTTTGACCAGAAAAACCCATGCTCGCTAATATATTTGGATTTTATCAAGTACGGGTTTTTGTTATAAAAACGAGATCTAATGGAATTTAGGAGAGATGGGGTCCGTGAAAGGTTAATGTGCAATTTGTAAGTGGGTACCTTGGGCATGTATCCACATGTTTATGGTGGGAAAGGTTGTATCTAAATGGCCTTGTATATACTATTCTAGAATAGGACAAAGAGACTAATCTAATTCCTATAACCAAACAGGCTAAAAATTGAAATTAATATTGTAACCAAACAAGAAAAATGGTTCATATTAATCTATGTCTACTAAGGATTGTAACCAAATAAGAATTGGATCAGACTTAACTAGAGTAGTCTTAAATTAGATTAAGTCTACCCTCATTGCCAAAATGACCCAGGGCAATTTTGTTAATTGAAAAAATTAACATGATAATTTAATAAAACTCCTAGGGCTTTTTGAGACTATAGGACAAGATTGGTTAATTACATATCGTAATTAACTTGTAGTATGTTAATAATTTTCTCGAGCATCCTAAAAGAGGTTGATTACTGTAAGCTCGTAGAGATTGACCGGAGAATTTGAGCTGATTAGAATCTCAAAGATAGTGATGTCATTTTCCTTGCACGTGGAAGGCTTCAATTATCTTCAAGAAATATTCATAATAGTGACTTCCCACGATTCTCAAAACTTATTATTCATTAAAGTGGTTATTTGTGCGAAAAATTCACCCAATTATTCAACAGCCTCGTGATCTCAACATCCTCAACATCGATCTCCAACCTAGTTTACTCTTTGCATGGACTTACAGGCTACCCAAGAATTGGCAATTTTGGACACATTGTTGTCATCTTTGGGTAGCGATTGGAGATTCTTGGGTATCTTAGAGAGAGCTGTATAGGAAAGGCAACAAAGAGTAGAGACCGGAGATAGATGAAACTTGCGAGCAGCATGAGCCCGAGTGTCGGGCTTCTTTGCCGGAGGGCAATCTAATTTGAAGTACCCAAAAGCTTAGTAACCCAAACCTCCTAAATTGCTACTCGCTCCTGCTCTCAAACCTCGCTCCCACTCTCAAATCTCGCTCTCACTACGAGAGTTCGATTTCAACTTTTGTAAATCTCGCTCTCATCTAAAGAGCGTTATTTTTGTTTGAAGTTTCATCTTTATCCCAACTTTTCATGTTAAGTGGGGTATATTTTGTCATTTTTCTTTCATTCATGTAAGACTTGTTAATTATTGATGATCTTGTAATTGAGTTTAAAATGATCCATTTCATATATCAATAGTAATCCTATTTGTTGTGACTACAAATTTGAATGATTTTATCACTTCTTTCTTATAGTTTAGAAAGTATAAAAGATATACTTGCATCCATAAGTAATTTTTAAGATCATATATATATATATATATATCGGCGCTCCGATGTGCTCTCAACCTTATCCTAAATTAAAATTTGATGCTCTCGCGCTCTTGCTCCCACTCCCTCTTTGGTTACTTAGCCTAAAAGTAGTATTTATTCACGCCAATGAATGCAAGATTTTCTCTAGATTTTCTCTATATACACTACAAAGCATAAAATCAACAAGGAATAAATGCAGGATTTTCTCCATATAAGAAGCATGAAATCAAGCATAATCAAGACAAGATTTCAAAGACCATGACCGTTGGAAGGAAGGAATGATATTATCTGATACACGCTACTATACATAAAATGCGGACGGAATATGATTTTTGGAGAAAACCTTGGTCCAACTGTTGGCCCAATGAATGGTTTAGATCAATGAGTTTGGTGGGCCATGTGCAAGATCCATTACCACATTCACCTAATGTAATCTAACTTATGGATACCAAAGCAAAACTTCTAGCCAATGTGAAATTGCATTTTCATACCAAAATAAGAAAATGGGCGTGGAACCAATCCTATATTTGGGGCCCTGTTTTTATAACACAGGTGGGTCCATCACTGGAGTGCCTATAAATAGTCCCCAAGGCACCACTTGCTTCCTCATCCTTCATTGTCTGTCTTCTTTACTACAAAGAGGTCATGTTCATGGCTTTTCATCAATCTCTTGCAGGAAAGACCAAAACAAGATGGTTGATGAAATGTCATGAACAGTGACCCCTTTGTAGAGATGATTTCTTTTGCATAATGTATTGGGCCTGTGCTTCCAAAGCGTGGCATTGAATTACCGTAAATGGATACTGTTCATGGCACTTCATAAGTCCAGTGAAAAATGGGAATTATGAAATGTCATGAACAGCGATCCCTTTATAGGGATGATTTTATCGATTTTAAGCGATTCGGGATCGCTTCTTATGATAAAGCCATAGCAGTAGATCTTTTGTTCTCTAATTAGCATTGATCTTCTCAGAAGATTGAGATCGATTTTAAGCAATTCTTCGGAATCGCTTCTTATGATAAAGCCATGGCAGTAGATCTTTTTTTCTCTAATTAGCATTGATCTTCTCGGAAGATTGAGAAAAGAAGTAGCAGGGTTTATTGTTGCAAGCTCAAGGTCTGACTCAAAACGCTTGAAGAATGCTTGCAAATGGATCATGTTGGGTGGAGGCCAGAAACAGCGGAGTCATGTACGGTGAGGCTAGGCCCTCATCCGGGAGTTTTGCTCAGAAAGGCCAGGCCCAACCTGAGCGAGACAACTCTAATTGATCTTAAGCCCATTAAGGACCTTTCCTAACAACAGTTTAAAGCCTGAAAAGTAGATTTTCCCTAAATTTCAAACTACTTTTTTACTGACTGATGAGGAGATTTCAATTTGGATTTAGCAGTCAGAGACCATAAAAAAAAAATTGGATCTTTTCTAATTACAACTGGCGAGAAGAGCGCGAAATCACCATTACCTCATATGCAGGTCTTTCAAGGCTGTGCACACTAGCCAGGTGAATCTGCCAGTAAGAGGGTGACCCCAGATGTAAGATAAGAAGAATCAGGTGAATCTTCAACAATTTATATTACTCATTTCTGAGTAATGTGGTCCTGTGTCTTCATATAGATAAATGGCCCATCAGTCGAACCATACGCTCTAAGGGTTTTGGAAGAAATTTGTAGTCACCCAGAAGTATTACAAAAATTAGTTCGAAATTTCAAAGCTTATGTATGGAAAATTGAAATACTTTGGCAGAGAAAACTGTACTCAAACATGACGTAACGCACCCAAAACCTCAACCCCAGCCCCTACCCAAAACAAAGGGGGAGAAGGTAAAACAAAAATACATTAGGAGAAATAATATATATGATCAAACATATATTATGAATATAATGTGCATGGTACAAAAGGGTACATACTTCCTCTACTCCATTGCCAGTACCAAAGGGCACTAAATGGCAGGAATGGTGAACTTCCTTTGAATGATAGATCCACTATATATTACAGGAAAATACATATAAATATATATATACTGATATACATGGACTTCAAGTTCGTCCAACAACATCAGAAGAAGCTCCGACGACCCAAGAGCGGGGTCATTTCTGTACATAAAACCAGTGCCTACAACAATACATCTTGTCTGCATACAGGACATGAGCCATGTCCAATGAGCCACTTGTCCACACAAGTCAAGTGAAATGTGTGGAGGCATCGTGGCAAGCTCCTCGCAGTTTCCCCTACTTTGATATCCTGCCAGTAAGATATTAAATAAAGAAATTAATAATGATGAATGTATATATATATATAGGTCTAAAATTTTCAACTCAGAAAAATAAAATGCTACCTGCAAACAGATTGTGCAGCAGACGCTTTGCACTGTCTTGTTTTCATCCTTGATTACATGACAAGGTAGTTTCTTCAATGACTCCCCCGACAACCCTTTGGATGCAACTTTGCCATAGACATCATATATCCCATCATAACTTACATTGGAAATGCTCACCTGCTCATTTCAGCATAATTCATTCAAAACTCAGATCTCAAGAATTAAGCTTTCAGTTTGCTATTATGCATTTCATCTGTCCACTTACTAAAATTTCATTTGTCCAAAACTAGGTACAAAAAGAATTTGTAGAAGATAAAACAAGCCTGGGGAGAAAAGACTCAACAGGAAAAGGACATGCTCCTTTTGAGAAAGAAAAAAGAAACATTCATGAAAAGGACATGTTCCAGTTTGTAAGTTTTGCAGTAGGCTACACATACAGTCAAATGAAGCATGCTAAGAAATTTCTTTTGTTTTGATCGATAAAGCAGATGTATATATATTTAAAAAAAAAAAAAAGGCCCAACAGTTTACAGAGATGTAAACTAGAAGAGAGATACAAATACAGTCAAATGAAGCATGCTAAGAAATATTAGAATGATTTATGGAGAATCCATGGGCTACAGCTTCAACCATGCTGTATGACACCTCAAACAAAACACGAAGAACAACCTTTCAATTAAAGCGCACATTGTTTGGACATGGTAATCAACAGGATGACACTTCCATCATAGTATTCACTATTTTTCTCCTCAACTTTAGCCATTCTAAGAATTGTGAAAATTAACATTTCTCAGTGGAACAAAAGAAGTTAAAGACTGCTTAATGGAAAAATAATTTACTCGTTGGGGAGACAAAAATTCTAGCCAGTGGATTCGCTAACTAAATGAGGCATGATTGTCTCTTCTTGAATTTCCTTTCTCCTTCTAGTAATTCCTTTTTGTCCAATAGAAATAATTATCTATGAAACTCCAATTTTTCTTAATTATTCAATAGAATTCCTTTTTCAGAAACCTAGAACACATTACCAGGAGGAGGGAAAAAGAAAAATAAAATGAGTGTACAAAAAAGGTTCTTCCATGGAAAAAAAGTTTTCTTTTACAAACAAGAGGAAAAAGAATAAATAAAAAGGTGAAAGGAAAAACTACAAGAGGTTTAAATTCATCTCCAAGTTTGCCTTTGACTCCTTTTTAATGAACTTATGCAGTAAATGAAGAGAAGGAGGACTAACAGAGGTTTATGTTTTAACTTTTACTTCTACTTAATTTATTCTTTATGAAAACCAGTTTGTGTGTGTGTGTGTGTGAGAGAGAGAGAGAGAGAGAGCAAATTTAGAGAATTGAGCCTATTAATGACGTTCTCTTACCGATGTTCAGAAAGAAGTAAATATACATCTTTGGACAGTAAAATATAGTTTCCATAAAACAACAAAAAACCATCTACTTGTCGCCATCCGAATCAACTTGGTCACACATAATTACGCTGAGATGAACAGAACTAATGCCTATGGTGATCAGAAGAATATACACAAGCATGTGAAAACAAAAGATAGTAAAAAGTAACCTGCCAACGGTGGGCTGTGAACATTGCCGGTGCAAACTGTTCCTGTACAAACCTCCCATGAAGAAGCTCCTCCATGAAATCTGCCTGAAAAGAGCAATATTACAAAAAAGAGGGCATTCAGTATATATAGATTCGGAAAATCCGCCTTTTCCATGAGCACTTATTCAAAACTCTATGCAGATGTTATGCAATGAATGTACAACCCATAACAGGTAGCATTAAGAATGCAAGTTCCCTAAAATAGTACCAAAGATGGACAAGACAAAAAAGAAATGTTGTATTCATTTTAGAACACTAACTATGGACGAAGAACCCCGAGAGCCAGATCGCTGTGAACACCAGTAAGCACGGGAAGCCTCCAAAACCTCAACAGAGAGGACAGCCCCAGCAACAGCTCCAAGTCCAGCTCCACGAAAGACACCGCTATCAGAAGCCCGACCTGCTAATGCACCAGTGACAGCTCCTGTGAAAGCTCCAGCTGTATGTGAAGCATATAACGATAGGTAAGAAGACTAAAAAAGCTACATTACAGTAACGAAACATATTAACCTCACATAGAAATCATTCATTACACACATCCAAATAACACCTATTTCTTCACAGTTGCATTGCGTTATACAATCCAAGTTTGCATGTATGAAACTTCACAAACTAATCTGACATGATATTAGAATGGATCTTGGTCCAGTAGCAAACAATCAATAATTGAACAACTACCATCTCCACCATTTGCAAAGAGGTCTTCCATTCATCCCAGTAATAAGATTTCATATATCCTAGTTTCGGTTCTACACTATGCTTCCCAAAGTACTGGAAGGGCCCGTTGCCATTTATACCAACAAGGATACTAGAATCATCCATTTTCAGGAGTTTCTAAAAGGAAATAATAAGGATGAGAGGGGGACATAGGAGGGAAAACAAAAAAAAAAATAGACAAATAAAAGAGAAGTTTGAAGCTCAGTTGCAGGAAGCACCTAAGGTGTTTCCCCTGCCACAATCATTTGTGGTTCCCTTTTTTTTTTTCCCTTCCCTTTTGGGGATCACCCCATTCACTAGCACTCCCATCAGTACCTTTAAGTTGTAAGCTCCTATAGGCTAAAACCATCACTGCTATAACATAATGCTTCTAGTTTGCGTTCTTCATATTTTTATTGATTATCGATAACTCTTGTAACATCTATAATTAGTATGTGAATTTTTGACATTGTATTAACAATAATTATCTTTTAACATAATATTCAAGAAGTAATTTTCTATTATAATATGATATAAATAACACAGGCGCTCCCGGGCACCACCATCTGCTCCTGCTACTAGATTGTGAAAGTAAGAAGTTGACTTAAACGAGAGAAAAAAACAAGTAGGGTGTAAGCTACATTTTTGTGGTTCCTTTTTTTTCCCCCTTTTTGTGGATCACTCTACTCACTAGCACTCCCATCAGCACTTCTAAGTTGTAAGCTCCTATAGTAGAAAGAGGTAGAGAATGGAGAAAGAGAAGAAAAGAAGAGAAAGAGAAGAAGTGATTAGGGTTAGAGAGCAAGAATGATCCATGTCTCTCATTTCCTTTATATATTATTACTAAAGAAGAGATTATATTTTTACCCTTATGTATATTACGCGTATTAGATACGGTACGCGTAATACACGCAATAATATTAAAACTCGGCGAATTGACTCGAAACTCGGCCGAGTCGACTCAATTCGGCCAGGTCTCGAATCGAGTTTTAGATAAAACTCGATTTTGACACTAAAAACCGAGTAACTCGCCCTGACTCGCCCATATTCACCCAAGTTTTGTACATTTTTTGTTAAAACAAAAAATCGAGTAAGCTGCCTAGCCGAGTGACTAAATTATGTTTTTTTCTTTTTTTTAACACACCCCGCCAACTCTTAAGTATAAATACGAAACAAAAGAGGAGTGTTTAGTATATATTAAATTATATATCTCATTTTAGGCATGGTTTATCATTAATATGAATTTATATCATATATATAGTATTATAAAAATATTATATATGTCCGAGTTTTAGGTGTTATTACTCGGATGAGTTTTGCCTGAGTTTTCAAGCTGACTCTATTCGCCAAGTTTCCAAGTCGAGTCGAGTATTCTGGTTTTAAAACACTGGGTAGAAGAGATAAATGCGCTAGACAAAAATAATACTTGGGAGATGGTAGATCTTCCTCAAGGAAAAACCCTTGTGGGGTGTAAATGAGAGTTCACAATCAAATACAAAGCAAATGGATCAGTTGAGAGGTATAAGGCAAGGTTAGTAGCCAAAGGTTACACTCAGACTTATGGAATTGACTACCAGCCACCAGGAGGAATTTGCCCCAGTAGCAAAGATGAATTCAATTTATGTAATCTTATCATTGGCAGCAAATCAGTCGTGACCACTTTACCAACTTGATGTCAAAAATGTTTTTTTCCATGGTTACTTTAAAGGAAGAATTTTATGTCTCCTCTAGAATTTCACCTTGAAGGAAGTGAAAAAAATGTGTGCAAGTTGAAGTAGACGTTATATGACTTAAAGCAATCTCCTAAAGCCTAGTTTGAAAGGTTCAATATTGTTGTAAAGAGAAGGGGATACTGACAAAGTCAGGCTGATCATACATTACATGTCAGGCGCACCAAGGATGATACTACAATCCTTATCGTGTATGAAGATGATATAGTTGTCACAGGAAGCAATATGACAAAGATCGAACAATTGAAGAAGTATCTAGCAAGTGAGTTTGGGATCAAGGATATGAGTCTTCTTAAGTACTTCATGGGAATAGAGGTTGCTAGATCTCGCAATGACATCTTTATATCCCAAAGAAAGTACATCCTAAATCTCTTACAGGAAATTGGAAAGCTTGAAACCAAACCGACTGATACCCCGATTAAACAGAATCACAAAGTGGATGAGATAGATGAAGTTTTTCTGCAAGATGTTGGTAGTTTTCAGTGATTAGTGGGACGGTTAATCTATCTCTCTCTCACGAGACCTGATATTGCCTATGATGTGAGTATAGTGAGCATGTTTATGCATGCTCCCAAGTCCACACACTTAGAAGCAGCATACAAGATTTTGAAGTATCTCAAGTCATCTCCAAGTAGAGGACTCTTATTTAAAAACATGGGCATATGCGAGTTAAGGCCTATACAGATGCAGATTGGGCAGGTGCTAAAGATGATAGAAAATCTACATCCGCTCACTGTACATTTGTTGAAAGTAATTTTGTCACATAGCGTAGCAAAAAACCAGTGGTTGCTCGCTCAAGTGCAGAGGCAGAGTTTCGAGCGATGGCACATGGTATATGTGAGTTACTGTGTCTAAAGATCCTCATTCAGGAGTTGAGATTTCCAGTTGAATGACCTATGAGTTTATACAGTTACAACAAGGCAGCAATCAATATAGCTCATAACCCAGTATTACACGATATAACCAAACACATTAAGATAAATCGTCACTTTATCAAGGAACGGATCATCTGAGATAAAGTGTGCACTCTGTATATAAAGACTAATGATCAACTAGCTAATGTTCTTACCAAAGTCGTTAGCAATGCTCGGCTACTTGAAATGTTAGGCAAGATGGACATGATAGACATCTATGCACCATCTTGAAGGAGAGTGTTGACAATGGTATTTATAGTATATCATGTTATTAGCTATATTGTGTGTAATATGACACTACTACTACTATTATAAGACTGAAATGCTCGAGGAACAGTGGGATTCACATCCAACAAATAGAGGCCAGCAGCTTCACAGCCCGTACCAATCGTCTTCCTCATTACCAAGTCCTTAAAAACACAATAAGAAGGAAGGACACTCAATTTTTTTGTAAGAGAACTAACAGATAAAAGATTTACTACAAAATCAGGAACATGGAGAACAGAAGCTAAAGACAAGTGGGAATGAATATTAACGTCTCCATTTCTAGCAACAGAAGAGAGAGTGTCATTTACAATTCAAATTTTATCTCTATCAGAACAAACAGAATAAGTAGAAAACAAAGAGGGCATACTAGTCATATGCTTAGAAGCATCAGATTCAATTATCCAGGAATGACTCAAAGAAGTAGACACGTGCTGAGCAGAACCAACGATACCTGACTAAGTAAAGGTAGAGGTGGAAGTGGCAGATGAGTCATCTAGTTGTGCCATGAAGCGCCGAATGTTCTTTATTTTGTCCTTAGAGATAGAAATCATATCCTTGTGGCAAACAATATCTTGTGAGGTTTCTTGAGGTGCCCGAGTAGCTGAAGGAGGAGATAGAACAAAACCAGTAGCATCTCCTGTAGATGCATTATGAGCAATGGAAGAACCTTGCCTATTGAACTTTTGTGGTTGACCAACCAAATCCCAACAATTTTCCTTCGTGTGTCTCCTTCGGCCACAGGATCACACTTTAACTTATCATGGTCTTCAAGGCAAACATAGTTCTTTTGCGATTGTCTAAGCCCATCTCTATTACCCCTTTGTCCCAATGAAGCTAGGGCAGAGCTCTCATTACCCACAACCAGTGTTATGACAGTCCTCCTGCTTGCTTCACTTTAAACATAAACATAAACATTAATCAGAGATGATAACTTATCCTTACGGAGGATCTATACCCTTGCCAGCTCGAAATTCAGATTCAATCCTGCAAGAAACTCAAAAATTCTGGTTCGCTCGACCTGTTTCTTGTAGAGTGCTCCGTCCCCAGAGTATAAAGGCTGAAAAATCTGATAGTGATCTAACTCTTCCCATATACTGGGAAGATGAGCAAAATACTCTGCCAAAGACTTATCACCTTGTTGAAAATGAGCAACTTCCTGACTTAGCTGATAAACATGAGCAATATTCTCTGTCTGAGAACAAGTCTAAGCTGTAAAATCTCAAATCTCCTTTGCAGTGTGAAGAAATAAGAACCCCTACTAATTTGTGACTGCATGGAGTAAAGTAACCTTGACATGACAATCAGGTTTTCAGACTCTCATTGCTCATACTCTGGAGCATCTTCCTTAGGTTCATAAATTTTTCCATTAATATATCTCAATTTCCTCCGGCTTCCGATAGACATTTTTTCCAATTGAGACCATTCAGATAGTTTTGTCCATCCAATTTGACTGTAGTAATCTAAAAATTAGGATTCTCCATAGGAGTATTACTCATATTGAAAGCCCGAGGAGGTGGCAAAGAAACATCTGATTTTTCTTATGTCGACGTCATCTTAGAAAAACACGGAAAAACATCCAACACTTCAAAGGGATACTTTCCTTATAAATCTAACCAACTAGGTCAATAACAGAAAATTTCAGGACAAAAACAACAATAGGAAACTCTTCAACATCTCATACAAAGGTAAAATAGGTTTGCTTTTACACTAAAACAACAGCCAAAAATATTTTAGGGTTCCCGTAATCAGCCTCTTCAACTTTCACAAGCTTCAAATCACTTTTACCAAGCATTTTACAGTACTTCTATTCATGAAAAAAGAAACCAAACCCTCAAAACACAGAAAAAACAGCACATATGGTTTGAAAAATTGATCACCGGAGCTTCAATATAGGTCCAAACGATCCACTACCACCTACATTAAATCAAGCATAAAAAAATGAAGTATCCACTTGAGATCAAACTCAAAAAAATATCTTTGTACGAATCTGGTGGCTAGAAAACACTAATCAGTATTTTTTTCTATTTCCACAAAAAGTGTCATAACTTCCTTAAAACAACTCCAAATCACATGAAATTTGATTCTAAAATTCAGTAAAATCAAGACCTATCCAAACATACCTTTACAATCGAGATCCGACGGCCTTCAGTGCTTCAGATGATGTCAGTCCGTAGGGATGCTGACGTCATCCGACATAAAAAAAATTCCCTTTTTTTTGGTTCTCTTTTGTGTTCTTTCTTGATCCCTTAGATCAGTAGGCTCTGATAGCAAGTAGAAAAAGGTAAAGAATGGAGAAAGAGAATAAAGTGATTAGGATTAGAGAGCATGAATGATTCATGTTTCTCTTTTCCTTTATATATTATTACTAAAGAAGAAAATTACACTTTTACCCTTATGTGTATTACGCGTATTAGATACGGTACGCGTAATACACACAATATAGCTAATAATAAGAAATACCACAAATACCATTGTCAACACCTATAACCAACATTGCTATAAAATAATGCTTCTAGTTTGTGTTCCTTAAATTTTTATTGTGTTTCGATAACAACTAATGTAACATCTATAATAGCACGTGACTTTTAACCTTGTATTAACAATATTTAAATTTAAACATAAAATTAAAGAAGTAATAGCCTAATCATAATATGATATAATTCAGACACTCCCGGCCACCACACCCTGCTCTTGCTCCTAGATTGTGAAATTAAGAAGTTGACCAAGGGAGACAAGGGAGTAAAGATGCTCCTCACCTCTTCCACTAACACACAAGCTGTTGCCACCATGGATGAGTATGTGTGTATATATAGTCGCTCAATCAAAGGAGCCCTTTATGAGTATATCTATTCTTGTGAGGGAACAAGAAGTTAGGGATTTAAATAGGAGCCTAAAGCAAACTGCTTTTCTTTTTGTAGTGATTGCCCAAAAATTTATTAATGTGGAATCATGGAAAGAATATCTGGAACGTGAGCAATGAAATCTCAAAGCCGTAATGTAGTACAGTCAACACCATAGATCGTAAGCTTGTCAAGTTTGACATTGGTTACACTATTGCTATGTGATGCCCTCCAAACGAGCACACAGGAGGCATTGCAGGATCCCCAGAACTTCATGGGCAATTACCAAGTGGGAGTGCTAACACTTTAGCGAACTAAAGTTGTTTTCCAACTTCAAACCAAACAGTGAGTAGTTTGGAAACTGAGAAGCTCGGCATCAGTGAAGATGGAAAAGAGAGTAGAATCGATTGTCAGCACAATCCCTAAGAGGCAAGTGGATGTCAAGTTGACTTAGTGATTCCCTTTGGAGAAAATTCCTCTAATTCCTAGTGTGCTTTGGCCGAGTGGTGGTCGATACATGCATCTGAAGTTGAATCCCAACAGACTGCTATGGAGGTCTGTTACAACTTGAAAGACCAAACAACATGAGTGAAGGCCCTAAAGTAACTTTAACTAGATCCAGTCAAAACATAGCTTGGGCATCACTTAATCGTTGAAGGAGACCAAGAGAATGAGACCGATACTAGAGATGAAGACTGCAGAGGATTCCTTATGAAAATCCTAAACTTAACTATCATCAGTGAGATGCAACGTAGACTCTCACTCTAGCAGAAAATACACTTTGAATAAACCAAACTGAAAGTGATATATGTTTTTACTTTATTAGAAAGAAAAAAAAAAGTTACATTGATATATGCACTGGGCGAAAACAATAAAACCATATGCCCTAAAATATGAAATGCAAAGTGATCAATCATAGGTTAGATTTTTATGAATCGTGTAGATTAATTTAAAGCATTTTCGTGAAATTTTTGTTGTTGGCCTATTTGTGATTCAGTGGGTGAATCATGTGGGTCAATTTAAAGCAATTCATGCTCTTTTTATTTTGTGTCTATTCATAGATCTGGATCAGTTATGATTACGAGTAGATCTAATGAATGATGATGGAACTTCATAAGCAAACTGTAGAGCAGAAGCTCTTCAGTTTAATAAACCACCATACAAATACAGAGGAGGAGGAGGAACAGGAAATGGGCCATGGTCTCAAAATGGGGTTGTTGAGAACTGATTAACTGAAACGGATTGAAGATTTGAACCGGAAGAAGAGACATTGGTAGGATTGGATTGACTTCAGGGAAGATCAATTCTCCTCCCCCCACCTCCATAACCATATCTGATTCTGTGTCGTTGCTGTTGTTACAGCTGTTACTGTTGGTGAAGTAATACTCTGAGAACACTCTCCTGGATTTTTTTTTCTTGAGCACATCTCTTTTCTCTCGATCTAATTATCTATTGTAAACAAAAAAACCGGTCCCTAAAAAATTGGGGAAATTTCAGCTCATTTCACATTCATCTATTCTTCTCTGGTAAAAAGATGAAAATGGAACCTGGTTTATACTCTCTAGGCGAAGAGAAGAAACGGGATTCTAAGATGAAAGGAATAGATAGACTGATTGAGTAAGACAGACCTTGCTTCAGATGTGATGGTGGGTCATGTCTCTCTCTCTCTCTCGGTTTATACTCTCTAGGCGAAGAGAAGAAACCAGATTCTAAGATGAAAGGAATAGATAGATTGATTGAGTAAGACAGACCTTGCTTCAGATGTGATGGTGGGTCATGTCTCTCTCTCTCTGGTAAAAAAACGTAAGGCTAAGACTTCTCTTTTTGTGCATTGTTGATTTATGTTGTTCTTTGTTCTGTACTCCATTGTTACAATCTCGTAAGAAATACTCAATTTCTCCGAAGAAAAGCATCTAAAGTTCTAAAACTCTTATTTGATCTCGACATTTTAAAAATCTCGTGAGAAATACGATTTTCACTTTTTTATTGCGTAAATATCGCGAGATTTACAAAATATCACTATTAAAACTCTTTTCTCTTTCAAAATGTCATTTTTTCTTTTCAATTAATTTATAATTTCATATGCTTTGATGGAGAGTTAAGTTATCGCGATATTATGGTTTAGCATTACAATTACTTTAAGATTGTTTTTAATTTGTAAGTTTGTAATAGAATTTTACTAAGTAGAAATTATTTTGCCATAGAAAAAAAATTTCAATGTTGGATAAATATATATATATTAAAATATATATATTTCCAAGTCTGTCAAGTCAAGTTTTTTTCGAATTTCTAAGTTACTAGACCAAGCTAACTTTCTAGTAGAGTCAAATTTTTGAGTTTTTGAACTATGGCATCAACTACTCAGAGAAATTAAACTCTATTAGAGTGGTGATATCTGTGGATGCTAATCAAGGATGGCCCTTGTTTCAACTCGATGTGAAGAACGTCTTCTTACATGATAATTTGGTAGAGGAAGTTTGCATGGAGTGACCACTTGGGGTTTTTACTCAAGGGGAGTCACAAAAGGTGTGTAAACTTCGTAAGGCAATCTAAGGTTTGAAACAATCACCCAAGGCTTGGTTTGATAATTTTAGCCAAGTTATTACTGCATATGGTCTTCATCAGAGTCATGTGAATCACTCATTATTTATTATTTATCCAATATACAGGGTTCAGCCATGTTGTTCTCATTGTATACATTGATGATATTGTTGTCACTGGGAGTGACAGCAGAATAAATGAGTTAAAGAAGTATTTGATGCAACATTTTTATATTATGGATCTTCGACTACTACATTACTTTCTAGGCATTGAAGTTGCACGATCAAAGATTGGGATAAATTCGTCTCAGAGAAAATATGTTCTAAACCTTTTATCTAAAACAGGGTTATCGGGAGCCAAACTAACTACTTCCCCCATGGATTCTAATAGTAAACTTATGGTCGACCAAGGGGAGCTCATTGATAGGAATAGAAAACTTGTGTTCAAACTCATATATTTGACGATTACTAGCCTAAAATCACGTTCATTGTTAGTGTGATTAGTTAGTTCATGCAAAGTCCTCGTACTTCACATATGGAAAGCCATTATTCGTATCTTACAATATCTCATGGAGCACCTGGCAAAGGTATCTTGCGATATCTCAAGAGGGCACTTGAGGTCCTGAAAAAGGTATCATGTACAAAGCAAATAGTCATTTGGATGTTGAATGATATTTTGATGCAGACTAGGAAGGATCTCCTTTAGATAGGAGATCTACTATCGGATACTGCAACTTTGTTGAACTTGGAAGTTCGAAGTAACTTTTTGACATGGAGAAGTAAAAAAGCAAAGTGTGGTCGCTAAGTCTAATGTAGAAGTTGAGTACAGGGCGATGACTCTTACTACATGTGAGTTGTTATGGCTCAAATTGCTAATGGATGAGCTCAGATTTCCAGTTGATAAACCTATAAAACTGTATTGTGATAATCAAGTTCCCGCAAACATAACTAATCTAGTTTTTCACGAGAGAACCAAGCACATTGAGATTGACTATCATTTCTTCAGGAAGAAGGTGACAGTCAAAGTGGTCTCTACTCTCTGTGAGATCAGCTAGTCAATTTACAGACTTGTTCACAAAGGTGCTTATAGTAAAAGTCAGCTGGAGAAAATCTAGTCCAAGTTGGGCATATATGATATATATGCTCCAACTTAAGGGGGGTGTTGGTAAATGTATTTGGATTATTATATTTCGATATTGGAGTTTAATTGTTATTAAGAGAAATTCCCTTTATTATGAATTCCCCTTTTAATTGTAGAAAATAATCTATGCACGCCCCTCTCTCTTTTCTCCTTGATATCTCCTTCTCTCCATCACGTCTCTAACCCTAATCCAACCCTGATCTTGGAACACAATTGAAATTCAATCTTATAGCCACTCAACATTCCATATGAAATCTACAATAAAATGAAACACACCTCAACATGAAATTCAATCTTATAACCACTCAACATTCCATATGAAATCTAAAATGAAATGAAAAACACCTCAAAAATTACCTAGGGCGAACATCCCTGTAAGAGCTCCTGAGAGAGCGCTGATGATCAACCTAGGTATATAGTAATATACCCAACTCTCTCTGCCCAAGTATCCTCGTTCGCTTCCACTTGACCTCGGTGGCAAATTCGAACGAGACGACGACGATCCGATAGAAGCCGGCCGAAAGCTGCCGCACCACCTACAAACGCCCGAGTCGTTCGGGAATCCATTACAGGTGCAGTGAGAGACGACCTCCATTAATTTCTTGGGATTCGATGCTATAGACCCTAAATCCTTCTCGTTGATGGCAAAAGGTCCTTGAAGCAAGGACCAATTTTGCCCTAGACTTTGAGGCGATTGCTTCCTGTAACTATGAAAACCAGACCTGAATTTTAGGGTTTTGAAACTGAGACGTTCGAGAGATAATTGGGGAAGGGGACGAAAGCGAGAGCAGAAAGGAGACGAAAAGTGGAAAACGAAGGCGACAGCTCTGAAAAGGAAGGCCTATTAAATTCAAATTAAAAGGTTTATTTTTTTATTTTTTTTTTAAATGGTGGACTGCACTTGCATGCCACGTGCAATTTTTAAATATTATAAAGTCGTTAAATATTATATAAAGTTGAAGCTCGCGTGGAAAGCATGTCTGTTTTTGCTTTACGCGCAACGAGAGGAACTTACATTTAAGTCGATGCAATTGCAAGATTTGAATTTTCCACTTATTTTCTCTGATACAATCAATATCAGCCCAGATATGCAATTCTAATTGACTGTGATCCTATCTCAAAACTCATGTGACTGAACAGCTGGTTTTTTTGAATGCCATTAAAACGGTTCGAGCTTTGCGTGGGAAAATATGATCACAGCCGATTGTAGAATTCAATTGCGTTGTGGCATATGTGGATTGGATGAGAGAAAATAGGTGGGAAAATCAAGGGTTGCATTTTTTTTCTCTTCCAATCAACATCTGTCACATATACTCTTGAATTCAATTGCAATTGATTGTGACCTCTCTCGCGAGTGTGAGAGAGAATGAGAAGGGAGAGATAAAGTCATGATGTGGGGAGAGAGCTGTGGAATTATAGGAATGTGAGAGATTTAAGAAAATGACATATTTAACCTAAAAAATTGAATTAAAAAAATTCAACTTTAAGAGCATATTTATCATTCTAAAAATATAAAGTATTGTCACTATCCTTCCTTCTTTGATTATAATAGTAAAGATATTTATATTATATAATATATAAAAAATTAACATAATATATATTATAATAGAGTTAATCAAGAATAATCAACAAACTCCTAAACATAATTTCTAGACTGAGGTCAGAAATAAAATTTAAAACCTCTACTATCATGTAAAATTTCTCATTGTGATAATAGGTAGCAACAGGAATAGTCATACTAGAGTTCATAAAATAACTATTTCTAAAATTATCTTGCAAACAAAAGTGTTTTACTATATTACTCTTTTTAATCAACTTAATTGAAAATGTGAAGATCCTCAAAATTGTGTTTTATCACTATGGCTTTTTTTTTACACAAATTCGATAATGATACTAAACTAAAATGCAATCACCAGTCACCTGTCACCCCATTCGTGTGCTCTTTGTTTGGTATTTAGATGAACTTGCTAGAGTTGGCCTCAATTTCTATTAATTTGTTATGGTGTTTGTATGTACCAAATCGCAAAACCTTCATTTAGAGAAGGAAAAAAAAAAGGCAAGCAAACAAATAGCACAATCAACTATCATATTCTATCATGCTCAAACTTTGGTTCTACCCCTAACTTTGCACAATACCTACAAATCAAATCTATTTAAAGCTTTCTATTATAATTTTTTCAGAAGATAAATATAACAATGTCATTTACTTCATATCATATTTGTTTTTTAAATACATAAATCACAACCAACCTTCAGATGAATTGATAATTAAGTAGCAATAATATGAGTAAGAAGGACTTTGTTTGTTCACCAAGCTGCCTCAAGCAACTACAATATGAGAAAAGAACAAAGGAAATAAAAATGTTATCCCCAGATTATTGTCCAATTATGTATGTGAGGCACTAGGCTACATAATGTGCATGTCCATGTGCATGTGCATGTGCATGTGCATGAACTCTAGAGAGGTCTCATAAGTATAATATTTCAAGATTAACTGAAAAAGTTCATCCATATTGCACTATTTCATTATTTTTATTTTTCCTTTAATTGGATTGATAGGTTGATTACTTGTAATCAGGATGTTGTATAACTAGCTATATATTGAGTACTAGACGAAGAAAACCTACAACTTTAGTAAGATTCTTTGGGCTTGTTCATCTGGTGACCCAAATGATAGGCATATATTGCATAAAAACGGGTACCGCTCTAGCTTAAGGAGAACAAGAAGGTGATTTTCAATAGGGCTTTAGGGATATTAATAAACCATGGTGAATCTAATTTTGAGATACCAATTCTCCACATACGATCTAACTCCCAAAATGATCCATTTTTTTTAATTTTGAATAGCTGAATTTTAGTCTTCTAACTAACCTCATTCATTGCAAAAACCTATCTCCACTTATAACATTTGTTGGGTTCCCTTCTCATGTGGAGGTAGGACCCACTTTGCTTGAGAAGTGTTGACTTATTTTGGGAAGTAGAAGGTTATATAATGTTTTGTCCCACATTCTTTCTATTAACTTTGAGATAGTACATTTGAGAGACCTCTAATCTCATATTTTGTGTCTTTTCTCTAATCTCTTTATAGTCAAGCTCATGTGTGAGAAGAAAAATGGAAGAATAAGGTTTTGAGCTCCATCCATTATTCAAGTCATTTTCAAGTGAAGATCAAGGAAATGTTTTCTACCAATTTTCAAGTTGGGTTGTGTTGTTACTCCTCTTGTAGCAACAATCTTTGTTTCTTGTTGAAATTCACATATTTGGTGAGTTCTGTTCATATTGTTCATATTGTTCATATTGTTCAGCATCTACATTGATAGAGAAGAGTCCCGGATTGTGAGTGTCGTTCTACATCCTAGATTATTGTCAATAGGCCAAGGAATTTCATCTTACCATAAATTTAGTGGAGGGTGACTTCGGAGTCTCCTTCAACAATCATATTTGTAATCTAAAGTTCATTTCTAAACAAAAATTGTGGAGAATTGCTTTACCTTCAGCCATTAAGCTATCAGGACATACAAACCAAAATTCACTTCCTGCTCTTGAGTGGCTTTGATTATCCATAATAATGCACCCAACTATGGCTTTTTCCGCTTTGCCGTGACGATCTGTCAAAGGGCAGGGAGTGTGGTTTTGATACGTATAGTTTTAAAAAAATAAAAATAGATGAAAACATGAAGAAGGTGATCACATCAAAGGGAAATCTGGTCTTTATAAAGATCTCATTAAAAGGAGATCAACACTTTTTGATCTTATTCGAGAGAGACCAACACCTCCTAATTCTCTCCAAAGAAAGAAACTCTTAATGCTGATCACTCTTTTTTTTTTATATAGAAATAAACTATTGCAAGTCTTTTATAAATGCAGTGATCAGTTACAAACCACCACCTCTCCTACAATTTCTACTCCCTTATCTCAACACTCCACTATACTCAATTGGGTATGCGTCAAGTTTTTTTGTGTACTTGCTAGTTATATACTACTATTACTAATAGCTTGTATAATAATAGGGCATTTTCAATTGTTCTTGAATATCCAACAGTTCTTCTCAAGCCATGCATGAAGAGCCATTTTTTTAAAGTATCTCCTACCTCAAACCCTCCTCCTCACTTAATCTAGCTAATCTATAAAATTCATAGCAGGTTCCATGTTAGGAGTTTTTAACTACATTTGGATAAGAGACCAAATGTATTTTCTAAATGAGCACTTCATCAAAAGGTTCTCAATAGTTTGTCTTCTTAATTTTCAATGGGGGCAGTCTGAAGAAAAAATACATTTTCTAATAATTAGCAAGTCCCTTGTTGGGACATTACTAAAGAGGGGATGTCTCTTACCAACTTGTCTAACCAAAACAATGACATTTTTTTGGCAATTTCCATCCACCCATAGGTCGCTTTGATAATAAGGTATGTTCCCTTTGTTATACTTTGATGCATGTAACCATTGAACACATAATTTTGAAACTTTCATTAGAAATGCAGCCCAACCCACTTCTTAAATTGTCATGTGCCATAATATGATCCTCATGTAAATAACAGTTATGCCTAGTCAACGGGCCAACTACTAGGCTTATCAATACATGGTCACACGTGAGATGAGCTCAAATCTTCTTGATGGAGTTGCATATCACTTTTGGTATCCGGTTGATCTACACCAATTAAATAATGAATGTGTCCCCTTTCAAGTATAGGACCTTAGTTTTGTTGTAAAAAACAATTTTGGCAGCATTAACCCTTAGGGAATAAAGGCTTAAAGCTCAACCCAAACCACATCTTCCTCTCCAGGACTCCAAAAAGGTACTTTTGAAACACCAATAGGCATCAAATGAAACAAAAAATAATAATTAAGTATTATACTCACTTTGATGTGGAAACGTAATAGTGGGTTTATTGTCTTCATAATATTGTCATTTATCATATTTTTTCATTGGTGTAGGTAGTTCAGATACCAAAATTGGAATATGGTTTTGCCTTAAAGATTTGTACTACATTTAGGATTGTGTCATTCACTACCTAAATAGTCACTTTATCTATTTGTGGTTTGTGCGGCAAATGGGGGAGTGCTTAATATAGGCCACTCAAATTTAGTCCTAACATGCAAGGGTGTTAATGGGTCAAATATTTTGTGTATTCGAATTCGGTTGCTCAAATTGTTATCCGAATAGATATTTGGAGAAGCGAATTTGAATATTAATTTTACTATACATTTACAATCTGATAAGAATTCGGATATTGATATATCAAATTTGATAAATATCTTACCAATTATATAATATATTACTATATATAGAAATAATATGTTATGAGTTCATAAGACTAAAATAACCTTATTAATATGTACTTCTTACATAATTTAAGACATTTATTTATTAATTTTAATATAAATGAGAATAAAATATTAATTTACCATTTTAGATAAAAATATATATAATTTTTTTCACATTTCTTGCATCTTTCCCTTTCTTTTATTTTTTTTTAAAAAAGTAATCGGATATAGAGTCAGATTCGAATACTCTAGCTATTTTCAATATCCTTCAGATAGTTAATGGAATTCAGATATAACACTATTTGTTTACAGCTCTACTAACATTCACCATATGCTTTCATTCTTGAGGTTTTATTCAGTTTCTTAGTAACAATAGGTGACGATGTCTCAATACATTTATGGTGGTGCTACGCACACTCCAACGTTTATTGTTAGACACCAAATTTTGAAATAAAATTAACTAAATATAAAAAAAATACAAAAGACAAAATTTGCCCTCTTCTCCTTCCTTTTTTACCTTTTGTGTCCGATCACAATCCCCGTAAACTCCTCTTTCCATTTGTCTAACAAAAATTAGAGAGATTCCTTCTATTCCTCTTGATTAGTAGTTAGTTCTTTTTTACCTGAATAAAAACTAAGACCACTCATGAACTCAGCAATAACAACTATAATTGGATTTCTTTGAAAGAAACCAATCAAGAGCAAAGAAGCAAGCAAACATGCCCTGGAAGAATTCAAGCTGATCTAATTCCACCGCGAGGTTGCAGTTTATGGTTTCAAGAAATTGAAGAAAGAAAGTTTACAGTGATGATAGCTTGCCACCCTAAAAAAAATTCAAATCCAACACAGAGAGAGAAGTTTCAAAAGATATGGGAGAGATGAAATAGGGTGGTGGACAGAGAGGAGATTGAAGCACCAAAAAGATAAGCCAAATTCTTTTGCACATGGGTGGGGAACTAGACGAGTTGCAACACATTAAACCGAGGTTTTTGATCAGAGACCAAGTAGGGGAGAAGGAAGACGAAGAGGGTAACCTCTATCTTCTTATTTATTTTTTAGGTGTTTAATATTTTTTTTTATAAAATTTGGTGTAGAATAGTAAATATTGGGGTGCGCGTAACACCACCCTACATTTTTTAGGTTTACATTTCTTTTGAGGGTATTTTGTACATATGTGGATAAATTTTTTTTAAAAGTAGATTTTATGTCCTTAGTTCTTTCAAAAAATTCAAATATATCATCATCCCTTATATTATTACTAATGAAACTCAAGCAAGTGGGTGGACACGCGGTGGCCTCATAGAAGGTTATAGAGTGATTTGAGGCTTTTGTGACATGTGGCATTTATTAACTTATTGTTTAATGTTTAAAACAATTACTGCAATTAGTGAGAGGAGAAGAGATGAAATGTTAAGAGAGTGGGTCTATTATGATTGTTACATAAAAGCAACCATGCATTTGGGAAAGACATGCAGTCGTTTAAAATAAACAGCGTGGTTGTTGAGATGTGGTCATAGCTATTATATAAACAGGAGGAGTGAAACCAATGCTTCCCGTCCTAACTCTGAGCGAAGTTCTTCTTATGAGCTTTCCTTTCCTATATGTGTGAGCCAACGAGATTCACATGAAGCTCTCCTTAGGAGTTTTCCTTTCCCATATGCACACATTTGGGGGTATTGACTGATGTACACTTTTTGGGTGAATCTCTGTCAGGTTCTATGATATGTTGAACCTATACCAAGGGCCTCAGTAGCCATTCTATGTCAAGTTGCACATGCCTCAGACACAAAGGTTTGAGGATCTAAACAGATGGTAAGACCTGGCATCATTGATCAAAATGAGATCAGTTATGGCAGCTTGCATCAGCCATCAACAAAATAAATATGAGGATCTAAGTTGATATGAACTCAAAAGCAACCCGAGGGTTCATTGTCCAATTGATGTTTGCCTTTCGGTTCATAATTTATATTCTTCTTTTTACTCTACAATGACTCATGTGTGTGTCTTTCGTTTAGTTTTCCCACGTAATTAAAGACCATGATGTATCCTACAAGGAGTTACGAGTATTTAAAGGATGCACCTCTTAAGATATGTCGTCTCCCTCAAGTTATGCCTCTTCCCCTTATATATCTCTCTATCAAATCAATTTTGTAAAAGAAAATTTTATGCAATCTTAGATTTTATTTAAGATTTCTTATACGTCTTTCTCTTTTTTCTTCTTTTTATTTGCAAAATCTAAAGTTATTGGATTGTGCAGTGGCAAATCTAAAGTTGTTGCATAGTCCAATGGTTTGTGCATCGTGTGTAGAGGCCATTGCAATGGCGTGAAATATTGGAGTTGAAGGTTTCTATGGTATTTTGACACGTACCTTTATAATTAAAATAAAATAAAAACATAAGAAAATGAGAGGAAAGAAGAATGACTCATTCAAGAAAGTCAAGACCTCCATAGGTAACTTGCTTCAAGTGCATAAGTGCAAACACTCTTTAATTTCATTATCTGCTTCATTAATTGAAAAGAGTTACATATTTATAATACTACATCATAACCAACCCATCTTCTGTAACTACCACAATTCCCTACAACTCCTAAAACTACCAACATACCTATCTACACAAAAGGCACATAACAAACTATTCCCCTTAAGAAAACCTTATCCTCAAGGTTTAAGGTATAAGAAAATCTCCATTGGGAGGCCAATGAAATGAGCATCATTAATTGCTAAAGGTGACCACTTTGAGGGGGTCTTCATCCAACCTTCATAGCAATCCTTTCATCATCAGCCCAGGAAATGGCTCTAATACCAATTGATACGTACCTTTATAATTAAAAAAAAATAAACATAAAAAAGATGGAAGAATAATGACTCATTCGAGAGAGTCAGGACCTTAATAGGTAACCTATTTCGAGTGTAGATCAAACTCCATAAGTGCAAGTACTCTTTAATTTCATTCTCTACTCCATTAATTGAAAATAGTTACATATTTATAATACTACATCATAACCAACTTGCTTTCTGTAACTACCCACAATTCCCCACAACTCCTAAAACTACCTACATACTTATCTTCACAAAAGGCACAGAACATATTTGATTTTAGAATTTCGCAAATTGGTTACAAAAGCAAATTTTGAAGTTGATATAGTAGTTCTAATGTCATGTACATACTCTTTGAACACTATCTTTGGACCGTAAGAATAAGTATTGTGGAGTATTGGAGAGAAGTTGAGTGACTCAGATACAAATTGTATTCATTTATTTTGTTGTGTTCTTATGTTCTTAATCCACAATTTTGTGTGGTAATTTTTTTACCCTTGTCTTGAACCAGTGATTGGAGTTTAGTTTATTTGAATTCTTTCATTATTCTTCATAGACGAGATATATGTTAGGGTTTTAGACCCATCAAGGTTCACAAGGCCCAATGATTCAGTCATTGTAGGTTGTCTCTTTGATTCTGCTGAGAGTATATCTAGAAAATGATAACAACTGTTTGTAGGATCTTCAGAACTCCTTGTATTTGGTCCAGTGATATTTATAGTTGGGTCCAATGATATTTCGCTTATGCCTCCTCAAACAGGTAGCCCACCAATTGGGCGAATTGAATCATGAGCCAGTTGGACATCCGAGCATGGGTTCTTGTAATGCAAAAAGAAGTGTCAAATCGTATGTGAGAGGCACAAGTTTTATCTATTAATGTTCAGAAATGCCACTAGTCGCAGTCTTCCCTCCCTAGATGCAGGGTGGTGGCAACAAGTGTCAAACCATCTCCTTGTTATTGGGTAGCAACACCACATGTTCACCCACTCTACGTCTTTGAATTTTTTTGACTTATCGCATTTGGGGCTAACACTCTTCATTAATGTTCTACTTTTCTAAAATCTTCCTTCCTTCTTTAAATAAAAGGACTTAATCTCTTCATCAATCCATTCTCTTAAATTCTCTTCACACAATAGTTATCACCTTAAATTTCTATTGGTGATAGAGTTTCAATGAAAACATTTTTGCTTCTTAAGGATCCATTGTCTAAAATTTTGGGATTCCCTCATTGATTCATTTCTCTCCATCAACCACACATATCTACTTAGTTTTACTATTTTTATTTTTGTTTCTCTTAATATTTTTCATGCATTACACATGTTCTTAATAGTTTCTCCTTAAATTATAGAATTTTTATAGTTTTATCAAACGATCAAACAATCCGCCCACTTATATAAATATATAATATCTATAAGCACCCAATGTTTACACCCTGCCTTAACCATGGTTATCCCCAGTTGAGCCCCAATCAAACCCTAGCAACCCTAGGTAAACCTTGGCTCAAGCCCTAGCAACCCTAGGATAAACCCTAGTTAAACCATAGGACCTAACCCTAAGATCCAAACCCTAAAAGCCTAGGCCCGCTAGCAGGCCCAAGACCTCAAAAAACCCTTCCAAACCACCCTATGGGCCCAGACAAGGGCCCACAAACCCTAAGGACCGTTGGGGTGGTGCCCACATACCCTAAAAATTCAAAAAACTTGAATAGCGATAATCAAATTACCACCATTACCAAAATAGTAATGGCTATAGTGGTTTAGGGCCCAAGTGTGTGGGGGTTGGCCCATTTCTAGCAAAAGCCTAGAATGGCGGTAATTGGATTATTGCCATTCTCATTCATGCCCTATTCAGGAATGACAGTAATCCAATTACCGCCATTACCTGATTCTGTTCATACTCGCACTGGCTCGCCTCCAGTTGGTTCCCCACGCCTGTGGTAATGCCCAGGTTACCCCTGGGTCTCTCCCCTCACTCTATATAAGTCCACCTCCTCCAACCTTTTTCCCCACTCCATTTTCCCTTAAGAAAACTCTGTTGCACTTCGGGCAGCCCACTCCAACCCTACCAGACCACTAGTCTTCCACCTCAGAGCATCCCAGACCTCCCAAGGAGTCCTTTAGACCTCACTCAGGTATACCACCCTCCACCGTAGCAGTCTCATCCACCACTGTTGGGGTTTTGTACAACCCCAAACCCCTCTTGTTCTTGGTCCAGGGCGCCTCAGTGAGGTCCTAGCTATCCAGAGAGCTACTCAGGAGCTAGCCCAGGTCTCATCCAACTCCACCACGCACTACCACCTACAACCATTGAAGCAGTTCAATTGAGAGAGTAGGGTCCTCCCTACCCCTTTTTAATCTTCTATAATTGTTGTAAGACCCCTTGGTCCTACTCTAGGGGGTCCTTTGCTTATGTTTTGTATTGCTACATAGTTCTCAGCCCAGGACAGGGCCCCCCCATCCTTCCTCATAGGCATGAGGGGGATCCTCTTGAGGCCTAACTCGGGTACAGCATACCTTACCATGCATGGCATCACTCCTAACCACCTGGGGGACCCTTAGGCCATGAGGAATCCCTTGGGTAGCCACTAGTGCAGCCCCTAGCAGGAGAAACATCATTTCTGTGTAAAACCAAAATGGCGGTAGAATAACTACCGCCATTATTGGCTTTCCTTATTGCAGCCACTGTAGCTTCACTTTTTGTGGGCCCTGGTCCAATTCAGGGCCATGGTTAGGACCCCCTACCTCTTAGCTTCCTGGCCTGGTCCTTCTAAGCCCAACCCTTGCAGTTAACCATGGTTAGGATAGCCTTAAACCCAAACAATCTAAATTGCGGTAGATATTCTATCACCATTTCAATTTACCAAACACAGTGGGTTTGGGCCCACTCCAAGCCTTCCTATAGACCCTCCAAGGGTCCAAAAGTTCCTTGGACTCCCTTCGTCACCTCTGTGGGTCCAGAACCTCGTGGGGTCATCCCTAACTCAAGTTACTGCCTCGCAAAGATCCCTAAAAAATATTACTGTAATAGCGGTAATCCTATTACCGCCATTACTGACTTGCTGTGTTATGAGCTTTTGCACATGACCCAGACTTGGTAGGAGGTCATTCTAGGCTTTGTCATACCCTCTAGGCCTACCTTGACCTACCCGGACCCTTAACCATGGTTAAACTGACACTCGGTTAACTTTTAACCATGGATAAACAACCCTTGACTTTGGAAAAATTTGGAAAAATCAAAAATATTCTGAGGAGACCAAAATGATTTGTTGTGATCATTTTTACCGCAGTTAGCACCCCTAACCATGATAGCCTACTCATTTAACCATGGTTAAGCAACCCTTAACCTTGGAAAAAATTTCGAAAACATTCAAAAAATCCAAAAGATCAAAAAATTTGTCTCTAGACCCTTTTAACCATGGTTAACAGTCTTAACCATGATTAACTATCCTCTTAACCCCGGTTAGCAACCCTAACCCTTGGTTAACATCTCTTGGCCTACCGAGCCTAATCCCTTGGCCTATCGGGCCCAATCTCGGCCTACCGGTCTTGACCATACCTCCCTCAACTGTGGTTAGCAATCCTAATCATAGTTAGTTTGACCTAACCCCAGTTAGCAACAATAACATTGGTCAAACTTTGTTTTAGCCTATCGAGCTTCTCTCTTGTTCTATGGGCCCAAACCCTAATCTATCGGACTAATCCTTGGCCTATCGGGCCCAAGACCTCACACTTGACTAACCCGATCAACTAAACCCTAGGCTACCGGACTAGTCCATTAGCCACCCTTGGTGCATACACACACATCCCCTAGCCTTGGCATGAGCTCATGTGTCAGAACTACGCTCGGTCTGATCTCACCCTTGTTAGTACGTAGGCAATCCAACCCGAGTTCGACCCTAGTTAGCTTTTCTTTCTTAGATTAGTATTATCTTAAACAGTTAGACATTTTAGCAAACTTTGACATTAATTGGCTTACATATAGCAAGTAGGGAACCATTGAAAAATGGAAGTCTCGGGGTGCCTAACCCCTTCCCTAGACTTAACCGAACCTCTTACCTAATCTCAATAGTAAACCAAGACCTTATCTAACATCCCGGGGACTTATCCATTCTGAATTAATAGGTGACGACTCTAATCCCATGCGATTTAAATTAGGGATTGCGAAATCACGTGCTCATAATATCAATCAATTGATTGATTCTCTCCTCCCTCTTGATTCAATCGGGATCTTGTCCAATCACGATTGAACTCTCTCAAGTTCAATTGTACTCATAAGTTCATTTAACCCATATAATTAATATTTAATTCTTAGGGTTAATTTTTATTTTTGAATTTTGTAACCTAAAAATCAAGGTTAAAAATATTAATCTTATAGGCTAGTGAATCTTAATCATAGTTAAAAGCAGGGACCCCGTGTTGGCTTGGAGATCGGATCACAGTTAATTGCGATTGAACTCAAGGAGAGTTCAATCACACCCATGAGTCAACACATGTCCCATTTAACCCCTATTAACTATGATTAAGATTCACTAACTCTTATGGTTTAAGAATATAACCTAAGTTTTTAGAAAAAGATATTAAAAAATATTATTCCTAAAGGTTAAAAGTTATTAGAGTAAAAAAATAATATATTTTAAAAACAAAAACAAAGCTAGATTGTTGAACCCTAAGGGTTTGTGACTCTTAACCACTAGTTAATAGGGGTCAAAAGGAACTCGTGTTGACCTGAGATTGACCTAGATTTTTTATTCTAAAAACTAAGGTTAAAAATATAATCCTAAGGAGTTCAAAAATCTTAAACATTGTTAAAGAGGATCCGACTCTTCTGCTTGACCAGCCCGTTCTGGATCCTTGCTTGGGTTTTAACCCAAGCAAGACCTGTCACTTTACCCGCAATCTAACAACCCAAGATTAGTTTGGGTGTTAAAGGTTTTATGGATTAAAAAATGAGTGCCAAAATTTCTGATTCTCCCTCTTTTTCGAATTCCCTCTTCTCACTTTACCCGCGATTTAACAGCCCAAGCACAACACCAGCAAGGGGTTCTGGCGAAAATTTCACTCTCCACTGCTCTTTCAAGGATCTTCTCTTCTGTAGCGGCCACTCCAAGTAATGGTCGTATCTCTTCACTCTCTCTCTCTCTCATGTGAGAAGTTTTGATTTAGCTGGTTTAATTTCCAGGGTCAAAGTTTTAGTTTCTACGACACCTCACTCATGTAGTTTGATGTGATGATCCAAATATAAGTTGTTATCAAAGCCTTGATTTCCAACACAGAGACAACTTGCACTTCTCATGTTGCACCCAATAGCCCCCACTAAAGAGACCAACCAAGAACTTGGCTTGAGAAACATTACAAGAACTCATAGGGATTGGCTTAAAACCCTTCAATGAAGAAAACCCACCCCAAACCTTCCTTTATTTACTGGCTGTCTCTGTGGATATTTTTTTTGTTGATATATTATCCTTGTTCCTAGTAAAACTCTATGGATATATTTTTTATACAATTTATTGGTTCAAAACTTAGCACTAATGGTCTTAGCGATTTCATATTAACCTTATTCACATTTCATTTTGTTTAGCACTGATGGTCTCAGTAATGAAGAAAATCTATTTCCAATAATTTGTTCTATTATATTCTTCTTAAGGCCATAATGAATTTAAATGATGACTTGAAAACACTTTCTTTAAATGATGTCTGTGTTCAATTGGGGATGCCAGTAACACGAAAATGGATTTAAGTTGAATTGTGGATTTTGTACCTTGGTATCTAACTTCAACTGTACGATTAGCTTTTATATTTCTTAGTGTTTCTATGGTATCCATGTAACATGGTGTTTTGATATCTCTTGGTAGATCACTGTTTCACTAGAAGATTTTGGTTGTATTTGCTTCAGCTATTGAGAATGAATGATTTAATGGCTACAACTGACATTATTGTGGATGACTTTGGTGCTTTGTGTTCGACAACTTAAATGTGGCATGGAGTTTGATTCTGAACAAGATGCATACGATTTCTATAATGCTTATGGGGGAGGGGGGGGAAATGGGGTTTGGTATTAGAAGAGACATCTATAATAAGAATAAGAGTACTGGTGAAATGACTTCAATGACATTTGTATGTTCGAGGAAGGGTTTTCGAGGTAAGGACAAATAAGATAATTTGATTAAGAAATTAAGGCAAGATGTAAGGACTGGTTTTCAAGCTCAAATGAGTATTAAGTTTAGTAGGCATAATTCAAAATTTGTAGTTAACGAATTTGAGGAAGAGCACAACCATCCTTTTGTAATACCAGAGTGTATCCATATGTTGTCATCCCAATGGAAATTGTCTGCCTCACTGGCCATTGAAGTAGAATTGGTAGAAGAATCTGGGATTCCTCGTAGAACTACATATGGGTTAATGGTAACAGGCTGGTGGCAGAGAGTCTCTTGGGTATACAAAAAAAGATCAAAGGAATTACTTGCAAACCTAGAGAAAAAGAAAATTAGCATATGGATAAGTGGGAAGTGTATTAAGATATTTTCAAAAACAAAGTGTGGATAATCCATCATTTTTTTCAGTCGTGCAATTAGATAGTGATGAACAAATAACAAATATATTTTGGGCCAGCACTAAAATGATACTTGACTACGGCCTATTTGATGATGTTGTTAGTTTTGATACTACCTACAAGACTAATAAGAGAATCACCCTTTTGCAGTGTTTGTTGGATTTAATTATTACCGAGAGACCGTTGTATTTGGGTCACCTTTGATGTATGATAAGACCGTTGACTTGTTTATGTAGTTGTTTAAATATTTTTTGAAGGCAATGTCCAACAAGGCTCTGAGAACCATTTTTTCAAATCAGGATGTCGTAATGGCTAATGTAATATCATTTGTGATGTCTAACACATACAATAGACTTTGTATATTTGGCATTTGATGCAAAATGCATTAAAGAATGTAAGCAATGATGTTAGGAGTGTTTTGTCAAATCTTATGGATAATGTTGAGGATGAAGATGAGTTTCTGGCTACTTGGGACCCTAGGCTCGTTCATCAAAAGTTGCATGACAATAATTGGTTGAGTATAATTTTGGGTATAAGGCAAAAATGGGCTAAGACATATGTTAGGTGTGGAAGATTCGTTGGAATGAAGAGTACCTAGCTTAGTGAAATCTTGATCAATAGAAGTTTAAAAGATTACCTCAAGTTGGATCACGATGTGGTGCAATTTTTCATGCACTTTGAAAAGGTGTTTAATGATAAGTGGTATAAGGAGTTGAAAGCAAAGTATTCATTGTGCCAAATGTGAAAATACCAGTTATGATACTAATTCAGGCAGGAAATACTTATACCCATACAATATTTGAGGAGTTTCAAAAGCAATATGTCGAATCACTTGAAACGTACATAAAAACTTGGGTTGAGGATGGTAAATATTTAATGTATATAATTATCAAGTATGGTGACTCTAGGGAGTGGCAAGTCACAAAGAAGAGAGAAAATATTATATCTTGTAGTTGTAGGTTATTTGAAATGAGAGACATTTTGTGCAGTCATACTATAAAGGTTCTTAAAGATGTCATGAATATTATGAAACTTCCTAGCCAGTATATCCTAAAGAGGTGGGCAAGAAAAACAAGGGTTGAATGTATGCAAGACATGTATGGGCGTGACATTAAAGTAGATGCTAGATTGTAACAAACAACTTGGTATAGGTCATTGTGCTTCATCTTCACACGGATTTCATCTAGGTCTTCTGAAAGTGAAGAAATATATAATATGGTGGATCATAAATCTAAGGAATTGCTCAAAGTTATCGAAGACATGCTAAATTTGTAAATTGATGGTATGGTGCAAGATAATGACAACCACAACTCTCCTTCTATCACATGCAAAGGAAATGTTGATGCGCATTGCTTGGATAATACAAATGGTGTGCAAACAAAGAGGCTAAAGAATAAAGCACCTCTCGCCCATCGAGGAAGATGGATAATTAAAAGTCGTTTGGAAATAGCCTTAGTGAAGAAGAAGTCATCTAATCCTCATTCATTAGAGGTAAAATGTTATTTACTATTGAACTTTTTTGGTCTTACATGTTCTAGGGCACTAGTATTCTGACACATTACTGCAACTGATGTTTATATTTACTAGTTCCACCACCCTCTCAGTCATCAGAGGTATTACTTTATGCACCAATGAAATATATTTATCTTTAAGTTCTTTGTTTTCATGATGTAAGCACTCAATTTTTACACCCTGCCTAACTAGGGTTAGTTTACATTTAATCCTAAACCCTAGGCCAACCCTAGGTAAGCCCTAAACCTAGCCCTAGTTTAAACCCTAGCCAAGCCTAGGTAAAACCCTCTTGGGCTCAAGGCCCACCACCATTAGACATACCCTAAAAACCCTAGGCTAACCCTAGTTAAACCCTAGATCTAACCCTAGGTGAGCCTTAGAACCAACCCTAGGCCTAAACCTACCCTAGCAAAACCTAGGTTTAAGCCCTACGGGCTCAAGGCCCGTCTAAACATTCCAAAAACCCAAATCTATAAAGCCTAAGCCTTTTGTGGCCCAAACTTGGGCACACCACAACCCTTGAGGTCCACATAGGTGGGACCCACACCCCTCATTTCAAAAGTAGGCAGGAAACCCCCGAAGTAGGTGCCCTACTTCACTTTCAGCCCAAGTGTGCTAAGGCAGGGCCCAAAATAGCAATCCCTGGGTGTCGGCATTTGGATTACCGACACCCTCAGCAGCAACTGTGTTGAGGGTGACGGTAATCGGATTACCGCCACCCCTGAAATTTGCAGTTTGCGTATGCAGGCTCCCCCTGCCCACCTCGGTCCTTCACCGCCGGTTCCCCACACCTGTGAGGATGACCCTTAAGCTCCCAGGCATCTCCCCTTCTCCTCTATAAGTACTAGGCCATCCCCATGGTTCTGGACAGCAGATCTTCACGTCCAACCCCTGTCAAAACTCTGCCTCACTCCAACTCCTTGCATCCCAGCATCCACCAACTCACCAGACCCTGTCCCTGGCCTTCTCAGAAGCTTCCCAGGCCTTCCTAGACCACTCCAATCATTCACCAGGCCAGCCCAGGCCTGCGGCAGTCAGCAACACCATCCACAGCCCTTACAGGGGGTCCACGATAGTGTAGGGCTCCACCCTACCTTGTTTTCTTGGTTCAATCATTGTAAGGGACCCCTGGTCCCATTCCAGGGGTCCCATATTATCATTTCATTGTTGTTTGTAGCTTCCATGGCCAAGGACAGGGCTCTCTCGCCTTCACCATAGGCATGGAGAACCCCTCGAGGCATTTAGATCAGGTGCAACACCCCCTAACCTGCACCACAAGCTCCTTTACCGTATGGGGGGTCCTCAAGCCTTGAGGAACCCCCTATACGTGCATTAGTCCACCTCCAGTGGGGTTTTTTTGGAAAATCGCATAATATCGGCAATCTCAGGTTAATGGGTCTACAAACTGAAACCAACATATCGTCAGTAATCCTATTACTGACAGTTTTTACTACCTTTTGCAGTATCTTTGGACCCCTGTGGGACCCACATAACACATGATCCGGGGCCCACCAGAGGCCCATATGGAAGCCCTTAGTCCCCTTTACCTCCCTATAAATTTTCAGGTCCAGAGGCTATGCCTAACTAGGGTTAGTAGGCCCCCAAACCTGAGTTAAATTTTTGTACAGTGTGTCGGTAGTCAGACTGCCGACATTTCAGACTGTGTTTTTTGCAATTTGGGCCCATGTGGGGCCCACACCTGAGATCTGTTGGGCCTGAGAGCTGGTCCATTGGAAAGCTTGGATACCAGGCTTCTTGCTCATGGTTTTATTTCACCCAGGGGAGGTCCCTAACCACAGTTACAACCCCACAAACTAGGGTAAAAAGGTTACAGAAATTGAGTTAATCCGATTACCTCCATTCTAAAATTTTTTTATCTTGAGCTTTGTGAAGGACCCAAACCTGGTAGGAGGCCACTCTAGGCCCTGCCATACCCTTTGGGCCCATTTTTGACTGACCATGACCCTTAACCATAGTTAAAACGGCTTACGGTTAACTTTTAACCATGTTTAAGCACCACTTAACCCCATATAAAATTTGAAAAATCTCAAAAAATCCAAAAAAATACGAAGGACCAAAAAATATCATTCTTGGACTTTTTAACCATGGTTAACTCCCTTTTAACCCCGGTTAGCAACCCTAACCCCAGGTTGACACTTCCCTTTGCCTCCGGGCTTCACCCTTAGCCCCTGGGCTTCATCGTTGGCCTACCGGGCCTAAATCTTAGTCTACCGGACTACCCTTCAGCCTACCGGGCCTATACTTTGCACATTGACCAATCCCGGTCAAGCAAAACCCTAATCTATCAGATTAGGTCCATTAGCCACCTTTGGGTGCACACACACACATCCACTCGCCTTAGTACGGGCTCAAGTGTTAGAACTACGCTCGGTCTGATCTCACCCCAATGTGAGTATGTAGGCAACCCAACCCGGGTCGACCCTACTCAGCTTTTACTTTCTTCCGGTTAGAATTAACTTAAACATTCTCGCATTTGAGTAACATTGAGACTAATTTTAGCTTAAACCTAGCAAGTAGGGAACCACTATATGTGGAAGTGTCGGGGTGCCTAACCCCTTCCCCGAACTTAATTGAACCTCTTACCTCGATCTTTGATCGTAGACAAAGACCTTATCCATCATTTCCCGGGGACTTATCCCTTCTGAATTAATAAGTGGTGATTCTTAACAATCCCGTGAGACATTTTCTAAGGGAGTGAAATCCTGTACTCACACGTGAGATATAGTTTAATTAGAATATAACATACAAATACCTATCCACATGCTTAATACAAGTAGAAACAGCCTATATTCTCAACCAATGTACCATACATATCTCGTGAGTGTTCGTGAAATCTTGTATTTATTTGCGATGATTTTATGTTGTTTTAACATTTATTTCCATAGGAACTTTGGCTCTTGTGATTTCAGTGGTGAAAGCTACATAATTACATCATGCTTGATCGTGCTTGAGAAGGAGGAAGGGGATGAGATGATGGTACTATCTTGTTTTCAGTTAAAATTTTGTTATGCATAAGATTTCAATTGAAACCAATGATCCATACTCCCATTTGCGAACACAAATTATGTGTATAAGACTTTTAAATGCATACTCTTGGAGATATGTTATGCATAAGATTTCCTAACAAAAATTTTGTATACAATATTATATATACATACTGGTGATGCATAGTATTTTGCATTTCATTTTCATATCCAACTTATTATATATGAATGATTTTGATGGTCTAGCCAGGAACTGATCGACCTTGCTTATTTTGTCATGTACCCCTTGTTCTTTTTTTCTTTTTAGTTTTTTTTTAAAATTAATATTAGAGATAGAGAAAGAGGGTTTGTATCTTATTAATGGCTCTAAAAATACTGAACAAAAAATTTCTGTAAGAAAAATTATCCACCATTTCATATACAGTTTTGCTCTTAAAAGTGCCAGAGTGCCCACACAACTAACCATGAGTTGCCTTCCACTTCAATTTCATTAGGTATGTTACATTTTTTGGAAATCCTCCTCTTAGGAGATTAAAAAGTCCGTTCTTCACTAGCGCAATAACCCCTAAATGTCGAGATGACTAAAAAACTGTTTACGAAATTCCCTGGAATAAGCACAATCACTCTAGTGATTCCACTAAATAACTCCGGTTAGTAGTCTTAACCTTCAACTTATATATATATATAAGTTGAAGGTTATACTTGCTTCTTCCAACTTATATATGGATGATTTTGATGAGGGGAGATGTTATATTGTGAGCAGTAGCTAGTACTATGTAGATCAGTGCCATACATGGAGTTGATTTATCATTTTACTTTATATCCAAGATTCTCATTGTACATATAGGTTATTCTTGAAACAAAACTTCAATTTAGCTAGATATTGTACATATATGTTGTACATGGGGTATGTATTATTTCATGTTCATTAATGAAAGTAGAATATTGTGCTATGTATGAGAACTAAGTTAACTAAAATTAGATTTAGTGAATGAGATTGGATTAGAGATAATACCCTGTTGAATCTTGCATGATTTTGTCGCAAGACAATTTGTTTGGGTGTAGAAATGATGAGAATACAAAGCATATGTTAATGTACAGGAAAATTTAGAGCAAATTTAGATCAGCCTGACAACTAATTATTTTCCAAGAATAGATGAAAAAATTATGTTAATTTTGGTATAAAATACATGCACATTTGAACAATGGCCTATGGTGTCTTCATGCCCTACGTGTAACGAGGCTGGGATATACAATTATGTAAACCTCCAGGTTCGGACCACTATCGGATATACAATTGTGTAAACCTCAACCTCTTGGAGAGGCCATTGAATGCAATGGTGCAAATCTAACAAGACTCATTTAAATGTGCACATTTACAGTCCAAGTTCAAACCACTATTTGATATACAATTGTGTAAACCTTAACCTCTTGGAGAGGCCATGAAATGCAATGGTGCAAATCTGACAATCCTAAGCTTATGGCCCATAAGGTTTACTTGGATATTCCAATAACCCCAAGAATTTTTGCATACTGATAATCTCTTAACTTGGTATTTATATGTCTTCTGTGTGGACTAACCATACTACCTTTCATCTTATATTTCTGTCTTTTGCATACTCGAGTCTTAATAATTTATTGGGAGTATGTTGTCTCTACTCTCTGTTTCTACTATAACTACTCAAATAAATGAGAAGACACTTAAACCCAAGGAAAGACATTACTACCATGTTTTCAGCTACTACTATCTATTCCCAGATATGCCAGCCCCTCAGCTATTCCAGAATTAATAACAAATTGCTGCTGCCAGCTTATCCATGCATTCACAGCCGGAGTGAATCAGTCTCAAGTGTCATTTCCATTGTAATGCATATCAACCACAACCTTAGTGTAATTGTGTAACAAACAACCCATAAGTACAAATAAAATATACTACACAACCCAAATTGTATTTAAGAAAAACTAAGTAATATCCAATGGTGAAGCCATTCCAAACTAATTAGATTACAATGACAATCTTAAGTAAATAATTTAGCATAACAAAAATATAAACCGATACAACAGAAGAAAATCCGTTTAGCAAGAATGAATTCTGAATCCATTCTTTAAAACCGATTTTGTAAGCTTGCAAATTTTGATTCCAACTGTGAACATCGATCTTGTAAGCGAAAAAATTTTGCATGTAAATTTGCTACATTGTCTTCACCCATGAAGTTGGTCACTAACAGATTGTCCCAATGATTCTACGTATCCATCACACCACTCGATAAATTGTCACATTTTCTGCCCTGCTAGATCATATTAATAGATCATCAGTATTCATATTTATAAATATTTTATAAAACACTAAAATAGTAACCTACCATTTTTCAGGACATGAATAATAATCTCTACCAAGATTGGTAATCGTTTTTGAGTCTTTACTTTGCAAGGACTTGCCTTATAATTACAGTGTCTTGTCGACCAAGTTTTATAATCAATTCTTATAGATGATGACGTCATTTTCCTACACAATCAAATAGAAATAGATCTCTCACTTGATATGAAAATTCAGAAAACAAATCAAGACAAGAGATGTCAAGTTGTAAAATCTATATAAACTAGCAAAGATGCCAACAAAATGAAATTTAAATAGAAAAAAGGGCAAACAAAGTAAGTTGAATTATTTTGATGAAAATTTATCAACTTGGATATCCTACAATTTTACCAAAACATGTTTTTCTGTTTATTTTGCTAAATTCTTGAGATGGTTGCCTCTATACATCCATCATAACCTTGTGTCTCGCCCCAAAATCTCACCTAGGTTAAAGTGAAACCTTGGCACGTGACTTAACCATCAAATCATCATAACATCCTGTCATAAAGCATTTAAGGTAATCTAAAATATGAACCTGGATTTTTTTTCTTCAATTAACCAAAATCAAATCTGCTATCTCAAATTACAACTAAAACATAATAAATAATTCGAATCATCCATCATGATTCCTAACTATCAATCCAACTTAACCATAAATCCAAAATTAAATCTATTACAATGTCTTGAACTTCAAATCTAAATACTGATAATATAATTTCTAGAAAATGACCAACGATCCAGATTCCATTCACCCTTAGGATAATCACCTACTTGATCTTCTTCTTCCTCTTCCCAAGGTTCTGGGGCACAAATATCGAACCTAGAACCTACCGACAACAAAGTCATCGACTGAGTAATAAGTTACTTCGTATATATAAACTTCTAACTAACAATATAACAACATTAATATAAAACGTAAATTATGATTTAATAATACATGTAAGCATATAAACAATTCAGAGTGTGGAAGCATAATTTCAAATCAATTTTTATATGTGCTCACTTGTACTTATCTATCTTACTTATCTTACTTGTCTTTCTTGTTCATGAGTGTATCCAACAACATGCATTGTACAATAACTTAAAATAACTCTATCTCATATATTTGATCGAGACGAACATATACTCTACTTACCGAGGTATCACATGGTTTACACATTATCCGGTGCATACAACTTTTCTACACATTATCTGGTGTATACAGTTTGTCTATACATTGTCTGGTGTATACAACTTATCAGCACATTGTCCGCTGCATACTGCTTGTCTTGCCTTGATCCTAGGTTTGTTGGTACTCGAGCAGTGCAAAACTCAATCATACAGTCATACTCGTGTGCTTGTATATTTGTATAATACTTATGATTTTACTTTTTTTTAATTATACTTATACATATTTATTTTCATGAATGAGTATAAGTGAAATAATGATAGTCATTAATTAAATCGCACTCATAATTATTGGTCAATGGCTCTCGAAAGCTCATCATAACGACTTACGCCGCCATGATAATACCCCTAAGCACACAACCATAATTCACGGTTTGATTTAATCAACATCTATCATCATTCAATTTTTCAATTATACACCAATTTCAACATATACCATTTCCCATAATTGATCTATACAAAAATATATTCTATAAGGTTTCCAACAATAAAATAATGAAACAATTCTATTTAATCATGTATCAATTTTTGATAAATATCAATTTCTTAAAGGAAAATGCTAGTGAGACCGCAAAGGGCCGAGACCACACCGAGACCGTGCATGTGATGCACGGATCTCAAAATTTCAAAAATAGATTTAATGAAATTTTGAGATCCGTGCATCACAAGCACGGTCTTGGTGTGGTCTCGGCCCTTTACGGTCTTAGTAACAAAGTCCTTTCTTAAAACCCTAATTTATAATACATCACAAATTCTAATCAAACTCAAAATCATTCCATCAAATCTAACCATCATCCATTCCTTCATTCTCCATCATACATATGCTACAAAATCATTCAATTTTCCCTTGTTGATATACATAATAAGAATCATAAGAAAACATTTCTAAAAAAATCATAAACATCTTTCATAGGAAATTTATAAGGAAACATTTCTAAAAAAATCATAAACATCTTTCATAAGAAATTCATATAGCATAACATGCTTGATCTTGTTCTCTTACTTTACATTCAACTATTTCTCTTTGTTTATATTAAAAATCATTATATTGGTAGAAATGAATCTATATTTACCTCTCCTGATCGCTTCCCTACGACCAAGTGCTTGCGAATGGGCTCGATCTAAGTCTTCACTCTTCTCTTTGCAAAACCTTTGATTTTCTCTCATAGAACTCTCAAAATAATTTCTCTCTCTCTCTCTCTCTCTTAGGTTTAGGAAGCCTTCTAAATCCTCAACCCACGAAAATAAGAATTATTTATAATGTTGGGGTCCTAGGGACTCAAAAAGTCAAAAAAATGCGTAACCCGAGAAAATATCATCGTCGGGTGATCGATCGGCCATTTAGTGCCGATCGGTTAGGGTTGTTGGCGATCGATTGGCTGTGGTGTGCCGATCAATCGACCGTCGCCGATCCCAACTTTATTTATTTATTTCTTTTTAAAAGTATTTTAATACTTTTTTACTAGCTTTCATTGCATGTAATTTATGCCTAAAAATAACTTAAATTAAGTGATTTATTTGGGTTTTAAAATCCATATGTTTCATATTAATTTTTATAGGCTTAATTGCATTAAAATTAAACACATATTTCTATAGAATTTAATAAACAACATGAATGTTAAAAATGATAAATTCGAGGCTCTACACCTTGAACCAATGAAAAATTGATCAAGAAGACATATAACAAAATAGTTAAGAAACAATCCAAAGACTGGTTTTGTAATGTTTTGATGAAAGACAAAGTGTCCTTGAAGCTAAGTTGAAATCATACTCCATGTAGAATAATCTTGAATTTCCCCAAATCAGTATTCTCCATTGTCAAAATCAATTGAAAGTTAACCAAGATCTTGCTTTTCTATACCCATTATGATCTTTACTCATGACGACCAACACCAATTAAGAAACAAAAAAGAAGAAAAAACTATCTTTTGTAAATTGGGAGGAAAAAACAATAGTTTCCTATGCAATATAATATATAGAGAGGAACATTACTGCTACAATTAGAGATGAAATCATGATGTGGGTATTCTTTGAATGAGAAAAACAACATAGTTCATGATCGATCATGGTGTAAGAGAAAGCTAAGAACATAGAGAAGAAGCTTACTGTAACGGATAAAATTCGTTAAAAGGACTAAAAAGAAGGGGTAAAATAGGAATTTCTCACTCTAGCAAATTCTAACAATTTAGCCGACATAAGCCCACTTAGGCTATGTGCTGGCTCTCTTGAGTGTTGTCTGACAGGTGACCTTATCATGACTACACAAGTCATGATGACTCAAAATGCCTATAAATAAGCAAGAATCACCAGAAAAAGAGGAGGATGGTGCGAAAGGCAAGAGAGGAAATAAAGGGAAGAAGAAGAAGGGGAAGAGGGAGATCTGAGAAGCTTGAGTCATTCACACCCCTACCCCGAAGGGCTATGCAGGCGGCCACTCACCTGATTCTCTCATCTTCCTTTGGTGTTATCCGGCTACTTGATGCTCTTTATGGCCTCACAATCTATTATGGTCACCGGATTCTCTCAAATAGGCCATGAATGGTGCTAAATCCGTTGTAGCGTTGTCTGCTGTGAATGGTGCTAAATCCGTTGTAGCGTTGCCTGCTGTGAATAGTGCCGAATACGTTGTCACGTTGTGTTGTGCATAGTGCCGAGCTCGTTGTCCGTTGTCTGATGTACAACGTACACGTTGTCTGATGTACAACGTACCCGTTGTCTGATGTACAACGTACACGTTGTCTGATATACAACGTACCCGTTGTCTGATGTACAACGTACACGTTGTCTAATGCACAACGTACCCGTTGTCTGATGCACAACGTACCCGTTGTTTGATGCACAACGTATACGTTGTCAGAGCTACGTTGTCTGTGCCTTATCTGAGCTACGTTGTCGGTGCCTTATCTGAGCTACGTTGTCAGAGCTACGTTGTCTGTGCCTTATCTGAGCTACGTTGTCGGTGCCTTGTCCGAGCTACGTTGTCAGAGCTACGTTGTCTGAGCCATATTCTTTGTGCCTCCTGAGCTACAATCTCCAGAGCATAACACCAGAGCTCGTCCTCAAGTGCATATACCTAGTGACCTCACGATAAGTATCTCTATACTATTATGTTCATATGTTCATGTGCTTGTGCCTTATGTTCATGTGCTTGTGCCTTATACTGACTTTATCGTCGGAGCTTATTTCAAGGTGCACACCCACCCCCTCAGACTCATTCACAGGTGGAGTTTTGCTATCATTCCTCTACCAGCTGAGCAGCTACAGACATGTGGCATGTACGGGATTTTTCCCTTTCAAAATGGCGCCGTCTGTGGGAAAACATTGTGCCGAATCCGTTGTCACGTTGTCTGTTATGAGTAGTGCTGAGCTCGTTGTCCGTTGTGAGTTGCACAACGTACTCGTTGTTTGATGCACAATGTATACGCTATTTGTGCCTTATCCGAGCTACGTCTGAATGGGGCTTTCACTGCATGGCAACACTCAAGAGGTAATTATCGAGTGCATTCTCATCCTCAAGTGATTTATCAATTGAACTGTCCAGTGCATGCTCTAGTGAATTTTCAATATCAAGTGAATTTCGAAGTGACTTATCAAGTGAAAGATCAAGAGAAACGACCAGTGCTATATCAAGTAAAAAAATTCGTGAATGCAATGTCAAATGATGTCTTATCTGATATGTCTGAATACGGTGATGGGACACTTGTAGCTTCTTAATGACATGTCATCCGAGCAAGGTGTGTTACCACACGGTTCAACACATATCTAAGCATGATGCTCACTACGGGACCTCTGTGACTCAGTCAGATGCATTGCCCAGTAAACGACCAATTGACTTATTTTTATGCAATGCCATCTGAGCATGGTGTCATGATGCCCCATTACGAGTCATTCGCGTGAGATAGCATTTGTCTATATTTATGATGGTTTTTGCTGCAAACTCATCTGTGTGTTTATCAAGTGAATCCTTGTGTTCATACAGCTTCACGTGTTCATGCCCCTTCTCGTGCTCGAAGTACCTAATGACTTCATTTTTTGATACATGTACATTCCCGTGCTCTCTGACACATGCTCTGAGGTACTATGCACGAGAAGCAATTGCTCTGACCTGACTAGGGGCTGATACAAGCTCGTCTTCGCTGGCACAAGCTCGTCCTCGTTGATGAAAGTTCCTCTTTGTTGTTCGCAAGCTCGGCCTCGTTGTCAATGATTCGCTCTAACTCCTCGGCGAGCTCTGCCTCCACAACATCAGTCTTCATGCGAAAGCACAACGTATCAGTGAGAACGAAGCGAGCGGAGAGCAGAGAACGGAGAGCGAATACAATCAGTGTCTGCGGACCAGGTAGATCCATGTTCCTTTTCACGCTCTAAGCAAGTCACTTGTTTGTTTGTGCAACATGCAGGATATCATTTTTGAGAATTTTACCCATGAAGTATTCTCGGCACCTCGAACGGAGTCCAAGGCACCGAGAAGAGGCTAAATGTAACAGATAAAATTCGTTAAAAGGAGTAAAAAGAAGGGGTAAAATAGGAATTTCTCACTCTAGCAAATTCTAACAATTTAGCCGACATAAGCCCACTTGGGCTATGTGCTGGCTCTCTTGAGTGTTGTCTGACAAATGACCTCATCATGACTACACAAGTCATGATGACTCAAAATGCCTATAAATAAGCAAGAATCACCAGAAAGAGAGGAGGATGGTGCGAAAGGCAAGAGAGGAAATAAAGGGAAGAAGAAGAAGAAGAAGAGGGAGATCTGAGAAGCTTGAGTCATTCACACCCCTACCCCGAAGGGCTATGCAGGTGGCTACTCACCTGATTCTCTCATCTTCCTTTGGTGTTATCCGGTTACTTGATGCTCTTTATGGCCTCACAATCTATTATGGTCACCGGATTCTCTCAAATAGGCCATGAATGGTGCTAAATCCGTTGTAGCGTTGTCTGCTATGAATGGTGCTAAATCCGTTGTAGCGTTGCCTGCTGTGAATAGTGCCGAATACGTTGTCACGTTGTGTTGTGCATAGTGCCGAGCTCGTTGTCCATTGTCTGATGTACAACGTACACGTTGTCTGATGTACAACATACACGTTGTCTGATGTACAACGTACACATTGTTTGATGTACAACGTACCCGATTGTCTGATGCACAACGTACCCGTTGTCTGATGCACAACGTACCCGTTGTTTGATGCACAACGTATACGTTGTCAGAGCTACGTTGTCTGTGCCTTATCTTAGCTACGTTGTCGGTGCCTTATCTGAGCTACGTTGTCAGAGCTACGTTGTCTGTGCCTTATCTGAGCTACGTTGTCGGTGCCTTATCTGAGTTACGTTGTTGGTGCCTTATCTGAGCTACGTTGTCAGAGCTACGTTGTCTGTGCCTTATCTGAGCTACGTTGTCGGTGCCTTATCTGAGCTACGTTGTCAGAGCTACGTTGTCTGTGCCTTATCTGAGCTACGTTGTCGGTGCCTTATCTGAGCTACGTTGTCTGTGCCTTATCTGAGCTACGTTGTTGGTGCCTTATCTGAGCTATGTTGTCAGAGCTACGTTGTCGGTGCCTTGTCTGAGCTACGTTGTCTGAGCCATATTCTTTGTGCCTCCTGAGCTACAATCTCCAGAGCATAACACCAGAGCTCGTCCTCAAGTGCATATACCCAGTGACCTCACGATAAGTATCTCTATACTATTATGTTCATATGTTCATGTGCTTGTGCCTTATGTTCATGTGCTTGTGCCTTATACTGACTTTATCATCGGAGCTTATTTCAGGGTGCACACCCGCCCCCTCAGACTCATTCACAGGTGGAGTTTTGCTATCATTCATCTACCAGCTGAGCAGCTACAGACGTGTGGCATGTACGAGATTTTTCCCTTTCACTTACCATAGCCAAGAAGAACAAAATTCATAGAGGCAAAAATGGCACAAGCCATAACGTATTTCTGAGTTCTAGACAATCACAGAATAAACTAATTTGAACCAAATCTCCCACAAATCATCCAAAACACATAGATTAACAAGGAACTCGACCATATCCAGTTAACAAAATAGAAAAGTTTCTTTGGCCTTAGAGGTAATGAACCCACATCGTATGAGTTGAAATGTTGTGAGTTATGCATCAATAGGCATTAGGTTTGATTCTGGTCTTCAAAGAAGAGGAAGAACCGAATCATATCACCAATAGATCAGTACGTTTTGCATTACCCTAACTCTAAACAGGCAAAAAGAAGAGGAAGAACCGAACTCACATAATCTTTTCTCAGTGTCTTCAAATGCTAGCCTTGCTTTCTGAAAATGGTTCTCCCGAAACTTGCTGCCGCTTGTATTGCCGTCAGAACCGGAACCCTGTAGATTCTCGTCACTGGAATGGGTTCTTTTTCTTCGGGAAGCTCTTGGTTAATAGCTAGTTAACCCTAACATTTGAGTGAGTCACTCGAAAAAAAATTTGGTGCCCATTTTTTCGTTTTACTAAAACCCTTAAGCTGGGCAATCGTGAGCCGTTGGATCTTACAGATGTGACGTGTCTTGCTTGAGTTAAAACCCAAACAAGATCTCAGCACAGGCTGGTCAAGCAGACGAGCTAGATCCAATTAAAGATAGGGTTACGTGTTGATTTGTGAGTGCGATTGCATTGGATCTCATATCCTCACTCTCATGTTCCTTTTTTTTTTTTTTTTGGGGTGAAATGTTATCATGTAATTAACACAGAGTCAGACCTAAGCTAGCTGAGAAGGTGCCATAAGGGTAAGTCCATGCCTAGATCTCGGTTTCTAGAGATCGGATCACAGCCAATGGTTATTGAACCTGGAGAGAGTTCAACCGCGACTCTAGAGTGGAGACTGTGATTCAAGTTCCTTTTAAACCCTAGGGGCTATAGTAAAACTTAACCAAAGTTTATGGAGGTTAAAAGGGACACGTGTAGAGTAACGTGTACGATTGAACTCTACCATTCAATCGTGATTGCTCTCTGATCCCAACTCGTTGCAATTCCATGCGCCTCCTCCGCCTCTCAATCTCGCTCTCAGTTGCTCTCTCCGATCTCTCACTCAAGCCTCCTCACTCGCCATTTCACCATCTTCTCTACTCTTAATCTCTCACTCTCTGCAATTCAGGCCCTCTCTGGCTCTCACTCAACTACTCACTAAGTCATCTCATCGGCCGGCCACCGCACCAGCAAAGAACTCTGAGCTCCGAATCGGTAAACTTCTAAACTCTAATATAGTTCAATGTTTCATTTTTAAACCCTAGCAATTAACAAAGCTAATTTATAAATTCAATATTCTCAAGGTAAATTGAGTATCTGACCCTAATTTCTTGTTTGGTATTCTGGCCCTAATTTTGAATCGGAATGCTTCGAAACCCTAATCCGAAAAACCCTTTTGGTTAACCCCCCAAACCCTAAACCCTCAACCCCAAATTGTAAACCCTAATCTAGTATCCTTAAACCCTAACCAAGTAACCGTAAACCAGAAACCCTAGTATGCTACACCCTAAACCAAAATACTAATTCTAAACCGAAAAACCCTATATCCTAACTGTTTCATTACTTTGGTGAATTTATATGTTTTGTTAACGGGTTATTTTTTAATATCTTTTTAGTTTATGAGCAATGAGATCAAATCACAGATAATCGCGATTGGATTGGGGGAGAGTTCAATTGCACCTCCAGGTCAACACGTGTCCATGTTCACCCCTATTAACTGTGGTTAAGATTCACTATCCCTTAGGGTTCAATAATCTAACCTTAGTTTTTAGAAAAAATATTCTAACTCTGGTCAAAAAGTTTTAACCCTTAAGAGTTAATATTTTTTAAATATTTATGTCTAAAAAAACCAAGGTTAGGGGTTACTGAATCTTAACCATGGTTAATAGGGGTGAACAACGACACGTGTTGACCTGTGCATGCAATTGAACTCTCCCCCAATCCAATCGTGATTGGCTGTGATTCGGTCTCATGAGCAATAGTCCCCTCCTTGGGCCGAGGAGGGACCTATTCCTCCTCGCCCTCACAAAGCCCCCTTTGATTATGGTTAACAAGTTTTAACTCCTATAGTTAAATTTTTTTCTTCTAAAAACCAAGAGTAGATGCTTTAACCTTAAGGATTAGTGAATCTTAACCACAATTAAATGAAGTTAAAATGAGGACACATGGCACAAAAAGGGGGGCGAGACACTAATTCACCACCTTTGGCCAGGAGGTGAATATTTTCCTTAGTTAATATATCATTTTGTTTGTTTACTTTGGTAGTTACCCACTTACCCTTGATCAGTTTAGTTTATAATTACATTTGTTAGTTGATTTTATATGCTTTGGTAATCTTTTACTTTGTTAGTTGATTTTATCAGCTTTGTTAATTTGTTCAAATGATTGAGTTCCATCTAGTAGAAATTCATTACATTATATGTATTTTAATCTTTTTTTTTTGGTACTTTGCTTTTCTGCCACCGGCAATAAAAAGAAGAAAAATCCTCTGAATTGCTCTTTGCATTGTAATGCCAGTCCCAAGCCTAGATAAAGTAGGAGGGTTAAACATCAAGTTGACAGTTGGTGTAGAAAAAACCCCACTAAATCATATGACGTAAAAATTTCTTTGCTCATCCTTTAAGGTCCTACCCGTGCCCTAAGTCCTTGACCCTTGTAAGTGGGGCTTGGGTGAACTAGCTAGTTTAGGCCCTTCGACGGCTATGGCCTGGCCAGTGTTGTCCAGACGACTAAGCTACTTGAGGCAATAGAACCTATGGATGCCTGGGACGGTAGTGTGAGGTGCTTGAGGCGTCGCCTAATGTATTTTTTGCGGCAGAAATTCCTCAAATATGAGATCTATGTATGATGCATTTCCTTGAATAAGGGTCATACAATTCATATAAATTGCAAAATCTCCATTGTCAAGATGCACTTTGATAGAACTATAATTGGAGATAGTTTTATGACTAATAAGGGGGATTTTAAGTTTTGAGAATAAAAAAATAAAGTCTACAATGACTGTCAAAAGGATGGAGAGAAATGGATTGTGAGAGATAAAAAATAGAAAGAAACAATAGTCTATAGTGACAATCAAACAAAAGAGAGAGAAGAGGAAATAAGGGAGAGTGAAGGGCTGAATAAAAAACAAAAAAAATAGCATAACAGTCAATATGAAGCCGAACAAGGGAGAGAGAAGATAGGTGGGAGAGACCGTACCTCTTACTCTCATTCTACTTTATTAGTTCTCGATTATACTCCAGAAAGTAATAAACTCTTTAAATATGAGTTTATGAGAGTTTGGAGGATCCTTGAAGGAATTTATTGCATTTAAAGACTTTTTCTTTTATTGTTGGGCTGCATGAGCCCAACTGTATGCCTGGTCGCTTATGGATGATTTTAACAGCCATGCAAAAAATAGATGGAGTCCATATGGTTTACTTACAAACAGAAGGAGAGAGGGAGACCAATTGATCCACCCATTGAGCAAGAGAGAGGGCAGACTAACATGAGGAAAACATAATTTACACCGTTTCACCTCTTCTTTCTTCTTCTATCTACCTACTTTTTTTAGTTAGATAAACAAATCTTAACATATTGTAATTATATAGTAAAAGACATAAAAGTATATAAAAACATGTTTTTTTGTTTACCGAACTACCATATTTAAAAAGATAAATTTTTATATATTTAAACCATAGTTACCAGAGCGAGAAGCGAAAACAAGAAGCAAAACGAAAGCGAGAAACGAGTCTTAGAAAAATCTTAGGAAAAGAGAAGCGAGAAATGAGATATAGGCTCCTCATTCCCATTATGTTTATTATAGGTAGTTAGACCTTTGATTTTATCTTACATGAGATTTTTGTGGAAAAGTATGTACCGTAGGTTCCAGACCGACGATACTTTCTTAGTCTACACCATAGGCTATAGACTTTGGTCTACCCCATCACATTACACATGCAACTCCTTTTGACTACTAAATGAGATGTGATGGAAACGAGTTTCTTAGGAAGCGAGTTTCCTAGGAAGCGAGTCTGTCTGAGGAAGCGAGTTTCCCACCCTGTATATAGCTTCCCTACAACTATGATTCAAACAATAACAATATTACATATATCAAAATTTTAATAATGACTGCCTAGGCGGCCAATCGCCCGAGCCTAGCAGAGTACCTAGTTGCCTGAGGCGACGCCTTTAACAACTATGGGCCGGGCCTAGTAAGACCTAGGTCCAACCCTTTGACATCCACACCATGTGACCCTGCTCAAGCCAAGAAAAAAAAATCAATAGTATTGTATTAAGAGAAGATTAGACTTATATTTGCAACCAAACACACCATTACGGATGACATACCTAGGCACTGTTAATTTTAGGTAGCATAAATCTTCTAGTCGGAATGGTATATCAATTTTGGTATTTGATCCCAAACTCACAAAAATAAGACACACATCCTTTTTAAGGAACAACCCTACTTTTTTCTTAAAAGCCTTTTTGAGAGCATTGATCATACGTTAATGCTGGCTCAAGTAGTGGTTTTGAAAAATTAACATAATTGTCTACCAAAGGTTTTGAATGTCGATATCACGGAATATGTCACACCTTGAAAAAAAAGATGTATCGTGGGATATATCGTTATGTGGGGATATATAGCATGTCGAGTAAGAATTGGGCAAAAATAGGAATTGTATAAAAATTTTCAATGAAACTTCAAAATATGTTAAAATAAATGTTAATACACATTTAGAAATAATTATTTAAAAAAAAATAATGTACAAAAGAGATGCAATGGGAATGAGACAAAGATGTGATGAAAATATATGATTGATTAATAATGATATAACTTACATAAAATATTTCATTCATCCCTCAATCAATCGTAACACTAAAAATAGTAACATACACAATAGAGTTTCATACATATTATATCCATAATCTAACCCACCTTAAGAATTACAATCAGAGCCACATAAAGTTAAGCTAAAAATTTGAATTTTTTAGTTTCTCTGAATTTCCCCTTCCTAAGGGTGCGTTCGGTTGGCGAGAAAGTGGGTGAAAGAAAAGAAAAGAAAAGAAAGGAAAAGAAAAGAAAGGAAAAATAAAAGAAACTTAAATTTTCTCGCAAAATAACCATCAAAAGATGGATGAAGTTTTTGGGAGAAAGTTTGTCACAATTGAGAAAGTGCAAGAAAACGAAAGTGTGTTTCTTGCATACCAAACCAAGAAAAGTGCAAGACAACACACTTTTCTTTTCCTTTCCCTCACTTTCTTGCCAAACGAACACACCCTAAAGTAGGAAATTTGAATTTAGAAATCTAGTATAAATGTATAAATTTATGCATTTGCATTAGTTTAGGACTAATAACACATTAATTATGTAAAATCTTATTCTAATCTGAAAAAAAATCTTATTTTTTAGGATTTTTTTTCTCCCAAAAAGTAGTGCAAAACTACATATGGGGTGCACTTCGACTCCGAATGACAAATGTAGGTAAATGGGGTACAAAAGTGGGTCATTTCTCAAAAAAATAGAAAAATTAATTAAATTTATTCAAAATCTCCCAAATCATCCTTCATCTCTGGTCAATATTTCCTCCTTTATAGCCTAAATGGTGAATTATTCATAACTTATAAAAGGTATATTGGAAATATTGGAGAAATATTAGAGATATTTTGTAAAAAAATACATGTAAAAGATATTTTGCACCCTTGAAATATCGGGGATATATCGAAAATATTGAGAATATTTCAAACCAAAGAATTTAAATGTGAGGTAGGACTAAATGGTGAAAGATGTATCAGAAATTTCATAGATATTTTGTAAAAAAATACATGTAAAGGATATTTTGCATCACTGAAATATCAGGGATATGTCAAAAATATTAAGGATATTCCAAACCAAAGAATTTAAATGTGTGGTAGAGATCTGCTTTAACGCGCTTGAGCAGAGGTCCCCTTTTTAATGTATTGATGGTGGCATTATTATAATTATTGAGAAAGGTAGTGATTGTTTTGCAAATATGTTTCTCTTTCCATAATTACAAGATTGTTCCTGACTCTACATTAAAGGGGGAGCTTCACTCAAACGCCTTGGAACAGAGCTCCACCTCATATTTAATCTATAACCTTATAAAAGCCGCTAGAACTACTAACTTTTAAAATTTACGTTGAACTTATATATACCTAAAATACCCCTGGTGTCTACAAATAAGCACCGACTGTTTTCTTTTTTCTTTGTCAGTCAATCTTATCCAGACCATTCCCCATCTCTATCACTCATTTATCAGTCTCCATCTGCACTGCCTCTCCCGACCCATCCCAGTCTCTCTCGACCCATCTCAACGAAACTCTTATTTTCTCGAATCTTTACAATTGGCTGGAAGGGGAAATTCTCTTGGTTCAATGAAGGAAAAATTCTCGAAGTATCAAAGCCAGGCTGAAATTCTTCGTCGGTAGAATCGGAAGTCCACAAGTCTGAAATGTGTTATGGTTCTGGTGCTCCTATATACCTTGCGGTTGTGCTTGAATCTTTGCAAAGAATGTGAGTTTCTCCAATACCATAGGGTTTATTTACATGTTCTTTTAAATTAGTATCATTTGTAACTAGGTAATCAAATCCAACACCCCATAATCTTCCTTTCTCTTTTTTTTTTTGTATGTTTTTCGTAATCCAACATCAACCGAGGGAATAAGGATCAAGCATCCTTCAAATCTTGTTGCAGAGCTTCTTCCAACTACAAGTGCGACTCCTCCATCAAATCAAGACTAAATCTGATTAAGAATCCAACCACAAATTACCTCCTTTTCATTGCACATGGGGATCTGAACAAGACCCTTGGGGAAGGAACCATTAGCATCGTCACTGTTTGATTCAAGATTGGGGACTGCTTATTTCGGAACAAATTTGATCTTCTTCAATCGGTTCCAGAAAGCAACCCAAGAACTGACACAGGCCATGGAACGTTAGATCATTCACCACTGCGATCCAATCAACAGTAGTAAAACCTACAATGCTTTGCAACATTTTATGGAAGCAAAGATACATCTCTTTTCAATATTGAGAAGAAATACAAAATTATTCAAAAGATTTTTTGAAATTATTATATTTTCTTTTGAAATAATTATGAAAAAAAACTTGCACATGCACAAGGTAACTAGTAAACTCGAAAATTAGAGTTTGGATCATAGTCAATTGCGATTAAACTCGAGAGAGTTCAATCGCACCCCAAAAACGAAAGAGGTGAGGAATCAAAATTTTGATGGTAACAGAGATGTATGTGTGTCCCAACAGACAGAGGAACGTACTCCATCTTTTTTTTTTTTGGACGGTAACGTACTCCATCTTCTTCCTTTCCTCCCCTACTTTTCCTCCTTCCTTTTATGTTGCACACGACCTGACTCTCTTTTATACGTCATCCTTCTCCTTTGGCAACTAAGGATATGCAAATGAGATGAAGCTACCCACGCCAACGGACACCAGTTCCGGTTAGTGCGTGTCCATTCATCATTTCTGGTGTGAGTAATTCACCTCATTGCTTTCGGTTGTGTATGCATTATAATCTTTTATAAACCAATGAAGACGCCATTGTTGTTGTTGGACATCTTTGTTTTCCGTGAAAGATGTCCTCTGCTTTCTCTTGCCATTCTCAAATCTGACATTCTGACTCAAGGTCTGGTTTTTGGTTCTTATTTATTTCGCCTTTATGTTTTGTTTTGCTTTGGAGACAGTGGAAACTGGGTGTGTTCACTTGGGGTCTTTGGATGTGTATTATGTTTTCTTTATTTGGGGTTTCTTCAATTTTCTCATTTATTTTTGGCATTCCCGAAAACTGTTTGAACTTTGAACAAAGTTCTTGTTAATATGAAATGGGTATAACCATATATTTGGAAAATTTTGAAGGTATATTGGCATTTTATGCAGACATTTGGATAAATTTCTTATAGATTTGAAATGGGTATCTGGTATAATTGAAATTTTTTGAAGTATATAGGCATTTCATAAAGATATCTGGATAAATTGCTGATTGTTTGAAGACAGGTGTTTGGTATATTCTGAGTTCGCTTTGAGGAATTAACTGCTTCAAGTTATTTATATCTTGTTTTTCATTTTTTTTGCTTCAAAATTTATTGATTGATAACTTGGATATCTAGGTATCAGGATACTTTTCTTTATTGGTATGATTTCCACCCAGTAGTTGTTCCTTTCAAAGTTGCTTTTGAAATCAGATATTATACTTGACAGTTAGCATGTTAACTTGGATAATTTTTTTTCAAATGTCTATTGAACAGGTCTGAAGAATTTCTGTCAATTTGCCAGTGGGTTGTATGGAAAATAGAATGTCTGACAGTCCTCATGAAGAAGCTGTAGATAATGGATGCCCAACAACACGGAGGTTAGCATTTGATCTAGAAGAGGGTACAGAAATGTCAGAACCTCATGGGGAGGAGGAGATTGAGGTTCCTATTCCTAATGAAGGGGCAGATATTACAGGCACACCGGATGTTGAAGTGGGTATGGAGTTTGAAACTATGGAAAAGGTTTACGAATTCTATAATGCGTATGCGAAAAAAGTGGGTTTCGGCATTCGTAAGCAATGGGTGAACAAAAATAAGTATGGTATAGAGAGGAGTAGGAAGTTGTGTTGTTCAAGCGAAGGTAGCAGGAAGGAAATTAGCGGAAGTGGCAGGAAGGAAAAGAAAACGGATGATAAAGTAATACAACGCCGTGACTCATCGAGAAGTGGTTGTCAAGCACACATTGTGGTCGGTTTAGGGGATAATAGCAAATATGTAATTACTAAGTTTGAACCGACCCACAATCACCAGTTTATGCTGAAAAAAGATCTGGTAAATAGTGTTGGCAAAACACCAAAAGCGACATATGACCTTATGTCCGCACATGCAGGTGGATCTGAGAATGTTGGTTTCCTACGCACGGACCATAAAGATTATCTCAGTGCAAAACGGATGAGATCTATGAAGATGGGCGATGCTGGAGGAGTGTTGGAATATTTGCGAAACAAGTCAACTGAAGACCCGGGTTTCGTTTCTGCCATACAAGTTGATCTTGAAGACAAAATAACAAATATTTTCTGGGCGGACTCAAAAATGGTGTTAGACTACCAACTATTTGGTGACGTGGTATGTTTTGACACAATGTACAGGGCAAATAGTTATGGCCGACCATTTGCATTATTTGTGGGACTTAATCATCATAAACAGATAGTTGTGTTTGGTGCAACATTGATATATGACGAAACTGCCGATTCTTTTGAGTGGTTGTTTAGGTCATTTCTTGATGCAATGTCAAACAAGCAGCCGACGACAATTCTCACCGACCAAGATAAGGCGATGGCTAATGCGATATCCTCTGTTATGCCCACTACCAACCATCGGATTTGTGTGTGGCACGTGTATCAAAATGCTCTAAAACACCTTCGTCATGTATTCCGTGCTTCAAAGACTTTTAATGCTGATTTTAGCAAATGCATTTATGAGTATGACAGTAAAATTGATTTCCTTGGTGGATGGGAGGCTATGCTGGATAAGTATGAACTAAGAGATAATGAATGGTTACAACAGTTGTTCAGTGAGAGGGAGAAGTGGGCTTTTGCTTATGGAAAAACTATGTTCTCTGCAGACATGATAAGCACGCAAAGAAGTGAGAATATGTACAATATGTTAAGACGTTATTTACATCATAGTCTTGATTTGCTTCAATTTTTCCCACACTTTGAGAAGCTAGTGGAGGATAGACGGACTGCAGAGAAACAGGCTGACTTTCGTATGACACAAAGTACACCATTTTTGGACATGGAGGTACCAATTCTGATTGCTGCAAGGGCTGTTTACACTCCAGAGATTTTTAAATTGTTTCAAGAAGAATATCGTTTGGGAATGGCTTGTACTACCAAGATGTGTGGTGAGCTTGGAACCTTGGTGACATATAAAATCTCCTGCAAAAAGGAAAAACAGGACTACACTGTCATTTTTGATTCATTAGATGATACAGTGTCTTGTAGTTGTAAAAAGTTTGAATTTGCAGGAATTTTGTGTGGTCATGCGTTGAGGGTAATTAACCACCGATTTTTGGAGGAGGTCCCAGATAGATATATCTTAAAGAGGTGGAGAAAAGATGTAAAGGTTCATCTAATTAGCAACAGTTCTGTAACTACAGCATCAGAAAGAACATCGTTGAATCGTTATAAAGATCTAATGCGTATGAGTATGAAAGTAAGCAATAAGGCTGCAGACTATGAAGCGGTATATGAACTAGCCGCGAAGGGGTTACAACAACTATGGGAAAAGGTGGAAGAGAGGTACAATCAATTAGATTTAACTGAAGCCCTAGCAACTGAATCACAAGAGTTGCATGATGACACTTTTACATGTGATAGTGATACTCCAAGACTGGTTCAAGCGAAGGGAACTAATAAAAAGGTGCGAGGTAAGGGTACTAGGGTGAAGAGTGTTGTAGAAAAAAGCAAAATCAAGAAGCCTACTCCTAAGGCATCAGATTCTAGGTTGCCTAATGCATCCGGTTTTCCTGGGCAACCAATCTCTGCCATTCCACCTGGTCAAAGCATGCAAGTAAGTTCAATTGGTGCACCTCACAATGAGTAGGAAATTATCTTTAGATAGTTTTATCATGTTAATGATATTACATATATCATGTTGAATGTGTTGAATAGGGATTAACACCCCAACAAAGTCAATGGCCTCAAATGAATCCAGGCATGCACCAAGGATATCAAAGTCAATTTACACCCCAAGGATATCAAATGTTCCAACACATGTATGGACAGCCTCAACAACATCAATTAAATCCATGCATGTACCAGCAGACTCAAGAAACTATCTTCAACACAAGTGGGATGACCTTGGTAATTGCTCAATTTAACAAGTGCTCAATGTTTGGTTGTCTTTTAAAAAAAATAGTATTATAAATGGAATGAAACACCATATCTTTCAGGAATCACAAGTACATGTATCGCAACATGAGTCTGGTGCCACTAGTAGCTCATAAGGAGAGGCCATGTAGGCATCTTCTCATGGAGGAAATATCAGTAGTGAGTCTTCTGCACCTTATTGTATATTTGTTAATTTTTTTCATATGCAAAATAAAACTCATTTCAGCTAGCAGCATTGATAATAAGTTGGCATCAAATATGAAACTCGGGGAATGAACCCGGTATAGCATTTCATATATATTGGGAGTCTAGAGTTAAATCAGCTTAGGGACTGACCATGTTTAAAGGACTCAAATGGTGGTTAATGTAGTAATAGGCACATGCTGTGGGCTGTTCTTTAGGCAAATAGCTCCTCTTTGCCTAAATGCCGCCTAAGCTAAAAGTTATATCACCAAAGGGATGAGATGAGGCAAACCAATCTCCATGAAGTGCCAATCACACAGCATATGTAAATTTGATTGTTGTTATCTCTAGAATTCACGAAATCTTGTCTGTGGTGCCACACAAGTCTCTTTCAACAGGAACTCTCAGTGAAGTGAACATGCTCTTTTGCAACAAGAATGATCCATTCTTCTCTGTTATCCAATTTTCTTGGTAAAATTTTCCACATCTTGATTTGAGGTAATGCACATGGAAGTGTTTGATTGCATGTAGGGAGTAGGATTGGATTGAGAATATATATATGGTAATCAACTCAACTTCTGCCTCCTTTATATACTAATGTTGCATCTTATTAGTTACTTAGATATTTATAAATTTTGGAAATGCTGGCTCCCCTTTCTTTTAAAGGCACTTTCTTCGAAAGGATGACACATGTTAGTCTCTTCCACTAAGAGAAAGACATATGTTTTGTACTAACACATGTCATCCCCTCGAAGAAAGCGACTTTAAAAAGAAAGTGGAGCTTGCATTACCATCACCATTTTAATAGAGGACTTTGAACAAATACCAAGTTTTTATTTTGGCAAGATTCATATATGCCCCTCACTTGCTGTTAATACTGTTTCTCTTTTCACCACAAATGTTCTCCGAATTTATCTTTAATAGTACATGACTCATTTACAAGTATTAAGTTTGCAATATTACGGATAATATTTGACAGCTTGGAGATAATATGGAAGTGTTTGGTTTATGTTGCAGGATCTGACTGATGAAGGGACAAGCTCAGCGCCATAGTTTGACAATTTTAAACAGAACGTGACATTTTGGGGACACAATTGTTATTATCATTTTTCTTTTTTGGTGTACTGGGACACATTTAGATATGTTTAGAAGGAAATTGAAAATCTAAACCCTCTGGTGGGGGTGTTGTCAAGATGATATTGTGATAATAGTCCCCTCGTTGGGCTGAGGAGGGGACTATTCCTCCTCGCCCTCACAAAGCCCCTTTGAATTATGGTTAACAAGTTTTAACCCATGGTTAATTATTATTAGTATTTAAAAAAAAAATCAAAGTTAGATGTTTTAACCCTAGAGCTAATAAACCTTAACCACAGTTAGAGAGTTACTACAGAATCATAATGAAACACCTAATAGAGATCCTCACTCATACATTACTCGACTATTATAAAACCATTTTTTGTGCTAATGCATCATATTAACAAATCATTAGTTCTAGTTATTTTAAAATACTAACCATAATCACTACACTAATAACTTACCTGATCACCAGGAAAGGAATATGTTCATTTGTGGTTTTGTGAGTCTATGAAGATGACATTTTTACGCGTTAAAAAAATAAGTTGGATTAAAAGTAAGTTAATATATTGGCTCAAGCACATGTTATTAATCTGTTGTACATCAAGAAGTTAATGAACAATTGGCATACAAAACCACTCCCTCTAATTGAGTTCGTCTCCCTTTGAGATGACACCGTTAAAAGATGATTCTATACATGATAGCAGGCTGTAAGAAAAAGAAAAACAACTTACCACTTGAATATACAACCCAAAAAATTTACTACTTGAAAATGACTTTCTTGGAAGAAAAAAAAACTCTTGCTTATTCTCCTCTCCCCCTTGTAAGAAAGCATAGGACACATCTAAAGACCTTAAAGCTTCGTTCTTTTAGCGGGACTTTTAAAGTCTAGAACTTTAATTGTTTTTATGCCTAATCTTACTTATGTAGAATTATATTATTCCATAAAGTGCAAAAGTTTTACAAATATGGAACTTTCAAGTTTCAACAAAATTTCGGATTTTTTAAGTTATAGCACATGTGGAACTTTTAATTAATTAAATTGAACCTGATAAATTTGAGATACATTGTGTAAAGAGTTAGAAACCCTCTCCCCTCTCATACTCTTGCCTCTTGTTCCAAAATATTAACATTCCAGAATTTTCTCCATCTATTCTGGTGTGAATGGTAGGCAAGCCAAAGTCTCCAAAATAAATTTTTTTTAAATGAAAAAATATAAAAAAAACAAAATCCAAACCTTGAGTGAGATTTGAGAATGACAACAGCAAGCAGAGGACATCTTTCTTGCCCAACAACAACAATGGCGTCTTCATTGATTTATAAAAGATGATTTTGGATGCATAATCAAAAGTAGTGAGGTGAATTGCTCACACATGAATGATGAATGGACACGCACTAACCAAACCGGTGTTTGTTGTCGGGGGTGACTTCCTCTCATTCACATGGCCCTATGGTAGTGTTTGGAGACACTGCTAAATTAACTTTTAGGATGTGTTTCCTGCATATTTAGAATGTGGTTTTTTTAAGTTCCGGATTTTTAGAATGCATACCTTGTGTTTTTTACCCAAACCTTGGGACTTTAAAAATCACGAGACTTTAAAAGCTCACAAAAATAGGTGTTCGAAGTAATAACAATCGTAATCCTTCAACAGCCAAGGTTGATTCTAATCAAATGGCTAAGGATGAGAAAGAGCCTTCCAATCATACACGGTTATGCACACCTCATACATTGCTGTGTACAACTCATGAAAAACCATATTTAGTTAGAAAAGATTTCTTCAAATCTTTCTAATGAAGAATTTTGTACAGTTACCTCTTATCCCAAGATTCTTTTAGGGAGTTTCCTTAATCAAGGGATTCTCTCGATTGTAATTAATGTAATCCTTTATATATATGAAAGTTACCTCTCATCTAAAATATTAAGAGAGTGAGAATCCATCTTTGTATTTTCACAAGTTTATATGGTATCAGAGCCCTTAGGTGAGAAAAGAGAATTTTCAATGGCTTCTTCCACTTTGAAATATCCTTATCCATCGACCCTCAATGTTGCCAACTTTGTGTCACTGAAACTGACACATTCAAACTATTCACTATGGAAGACCCAGTTTCTTGGACTCATTGAGAGCCAGAACCTCTCCGGATTCATCGATGGGGAGTACATAATGCCATCCCAGACCATCTCAGTTCCAGATGCTGAAACCACTGGAGGGAGAAAAGATGAAATCAATCCTGATTTTCTGCACTGGAGGCAATCCGATAGACTTTTGCGTGGGTGGATCACGGGCACCCTAACTGAGGAAGTACTTGGACTCATTGTTGGACTTGAATCGTCCATAGAGGTATGGAATACCCTTGCAAATACTTATGCTCAAAGCTCAACTGAACGTGAGTATTCCTTATTACAACAACTCCAATTTATGCGACGGGATAATTTTCCTTCCTTGAATGAATATTTGAGAAATTTTAAACTTAGATGTGATGATCTAAGTGCCATTGGCAGCCCCTTGCCTGACAAGAACAAATCCATTTGGCTATTGAATGGACTTGGACCAAAGTATGACTCCTTTGCTACAGCCATGTTGAAACCCCCGACTCCCTTATATATGGATCTTGTTCCGTTGTTGCAGAGCTATGAAGCTCGTAACAACCTACATTCTGCTTCAGTTCAGCACAATATGGCTTTTTTTGGCCAAAGATCTGGGAACAAAAACTTCAAGTCCAATAGGGGACGTCCAGGATAGTTTCATGGCCAATATCGTGGTGGTCAAAACCAAAATCATCAAACCCAGACTTTTAGGGGGCAAAACACATTTTCCTCTCAGGGCAGAGGGTTTCATCAAACCCAGGACACCAATCGAGCCGGTGGTAATTCTTCAGAAAATAAAACCTCCCATCAATCCAATCTTGGACAAGATGGACAATTTGCTAATTTTTGCCAGATTTGCGGGAAGAAGGGCCACATGGCTCTAAAGTGCTGGAGTAGGTTCGACCACTCTTTCCAGGCAAATGACATTCCAGAAGCACTTGCTGCGATGACCATTACAGAAACTCAAGATGACGATTGGTTTACAGACACTGGGGCTACGGCCCACATGACAGGGGATCCAGGTAAACTCCATAATTCTATACCTTATTCTGGCAATGACTCTGTCATGGTGGGGAATGGTGAAAAGTTATCTATCTCCCATATTGGTGATTCTTCATTAAATATGGGATCTCACTCACTAAGATTAAGGAATGTCTTATTAGTACCTTCTATGAAAAAGAATTTATTGTCTGTTAGCCAGTTTACCAGTGATCACCCTTATAATTTTGAATTCTCTTCTACTGGATCTGTGATAAAGGACAGGACAACGAGAAGGGTGATCACAGAGGGGACCAGAAAAGGTGATTTGTATGCCTTAGGAAGACAACCGGAGGCACATTTTTCAACAAGATTCAGGAAAGTTGATGAGGACATGTGGCACAAACGCCTTGGACACCCGCAGCCTTCAGTTGTGAAATTTCTTGACAATAAAGGGTTGATCAATGTGTCAACATGGAATAAACGCAATTCCATTTGTGAGAGTTGCCAGTTAGGAAAATTGTCTAAACTACCATTTATTAAATCAGACAATGCTAACACTATTTTATTTGAGAAATTCCATTGTGATTTATGGGGCCCATCACCAGTTATCTCTGTGCAACGTTTTCGATATTATGCTTGCTTTGTTGATGACTTTAGTCGATTTACTTGGTTATTCCCCTTGCGCCAGAAATCAGATTTTTTTTCTTGCTATTTGAATTTTGAAAAATATATTGAAAGACAGTTTGAGAAGAAAATTAAAATATTCCAATCAGATGGGGGAGGTGAATTTTGTTCTTTCAAATTTCAAACTCATTTACTGGAAAATGGAATTGTCCATCAACTATCATGTCCTAATACCCCAGAACAGAATGGGGTAGCTGAAAGGAAGCATAGGCATGTCCGGGAATTTGGAATGACAATCCTATTTCAATCAGGAGTACCTAAGGAGTATTGGGTGGAAGCCTTCTTGACAGCCACATTTTTTATTAATAGGGTCTCATCACCTGCCCTTGATATGGAATCTCCATTTAGCTTACTTTATCATAAATATCCTGATTATTCCTCCTTCCGAGTGTTTGGGTGCAGGTGTTATCCCTATCTTTGGACTAGTACAACAACCAAGTTTGATCCCAAGTCACTACCTTGTGTCTTCCTTGGATATAGTGACAGGCAAAAAGGGTATCGTTGCTTATATCCGCCAACTGGACGTGTCTACGTATCACGCCATGTCGTTTTTGATGAAACAATTTTTCCATTTCGAGATCCCAACTCACTCTATGGTATTCAACATGGTGAAGGGGAGCTCACTTCATTCTCTGAATGGGACAATCGGATTTTGCCGCCTCCCTCCTCTGAAGGTCATGATCTCCCACCCGGTGTTCCAGTTGCCCTTGACAATCCCGATCCGCCATTTCCACGTGCTACTCCTCCTGGCCCTACTATACCAGAGGTTGCTCCCACGCTCTCATCACAAATAGAGGAGACCTTCATTGCTCCAGAAGCACCATCTGTTGTTGCTGATCCACCTGTCCCATCATCATCAACAACTCATATCATCAATGATCATGTCATGAATACACGTGGAAAGACCGGCATAGTCAAACCAAACCCACGGTATGCTCACCTTCATGTTTATTCCTCTGTTCCAAAAGAACCAAAGTCTATAAATTCTGCACTTAAACATCCTGGGTGGCTTAATGCAATGAAGGAAGAAATCACTGCCCTTCATCAGAATCATACATGGGACTTGGTACCCAAAATTCCTCATATGCATGTTATCGGTTGCAAGTGGGTCTACAAGACTAAGTTGAATGCTGATGGATCTTTGGAACGCCTTAAGGCCCGCCTAGTTGCCAAGGGCTATAATCAAGTAGAAGGTGTGGACTTCTCCGAGACCTTCTCTCCTGTCATCAAACCCGGCACCATTCGTCTTGTCCTTACAATAGCTACTGTTCGTGGATGGGATATCAAACAAATGGACGTCAAGAATGCCTTCCTACATGGTCATTTACAACAATCTGTTTACATGGATCAACCACCGGGCTTCTCTAATCCTGCTTGTCCTAATTATGTTTGTAAACTTAATCGGGCCTTATATGGCCTCAAACAGGCCCCTCGAGCCTGGTTTGATCGTTTTAGTTCTTTTTTGTTGTCTCTTGGATTCTATTGCAGTGTAGCAGATCCCTCCTTATTTATCTATTGCTCGAAACTTGGAATGATAGTCCTCTTACTTTACGTTGATGACATCATATTGACAGGCGACAACTCTGTGAACCTTCATCAGTTTATTCAACAGTTGGGCTCAGAATTTGCTATGAAAGATATGGGTCCACTGCACTACTTTCTTGGTATTGAGGTTCAACGATTTTCTGATGGTCTCTTTCTATCCCAGACTAAGTATGCTCATGACTTGCTGGAACGGGCCCAAATGAAGGGTTGTTGTCCCATTCACACACCCATGGCAGCTAAAACTCATCAACCAGCCCCTAATGATCCATTCCCAGATCCAACTTTCTATCGCAGCTTGGTGGGGGCTCTTCAATATTTAACTTTTACACGGCATGATCTTTCCTTTAGTGTGAACTTTACTTGTCAATTTATGCACTCACCGACTATGCATCATTTTCAGATTGTCAAGCGGATTCTTCGCTATGTTAGTGGCACAACTACCCATGGACTTCGCATACTGTCCAATTCACACTTGGATCTCTATGCTTTTTCGGATGCAGACTGGGCCGGGTGTTCTATTACACGACGTTCTACTACGGGGTTTTGCACATTTCTTGGTAATAATTTAATATCATGGTGTGCCAAGAAGCAGTCTACTATCGCCCGATCCACGACAGAGGCTGAGTATCGTTCTATGGCTCACACGACTGCAGAATTAGTTTGGCTCACTTTCATTCTTCGGGATCTTCAGGTTGTGCTCTCCAGTCCGCCTTCTCTGTACTGTGATAATGTTAGTGCTCTATATATGACAGTGAACCCAGTCTTTCATGCACACACCAAACATATCGAACTTGACTACCATTTTGTACGCGAGAAAGTGGCTCTCGGATCTCTCATCACTCGATTTATTTCTTCCCCCAATCAGCTGGCTGATATCTTTACGAAACCATTACCCCGACCTCAATTTGATGGATTGAAGACCAAACTGGGCCTCTGTGTCTCTCCCCGGCTCAGTTTGAGGGAGAGTAATAACAATCGTAATCCTTCAACAGCCAAGGTTGATTCTAATCAAATGGCTAAGGATGAGAAAGAGCCTTCCAATCATACACGGTTATGCACACCTCATACATTGCTGTGTACAACTCATGAAAAATCATATTTAGTTAGAAAAGATTTCTTCAAATCTTTCTAATGAAGAATTTTGTACAGTTACCTCTTATCCCATGATTCTTTTAGGGAGTTTCCTTAATCAAGGGATTCTCTCGATTGTAATTAATGTAATCCTTTATATATATATGAAAGTTACCTCTCATCTAAAATATTAAGAGAGTGAGAATCCATCTTTGTATTTTCACAAGTTTATACGAAGAACCAACCAAAAGGCCCGGGCATTGAAATGCATAAGCTGTAAACTCCTCCCCGATGAAAACCCAAACTCCTTTTTTTCTCACAAAATGGCAAAAGTGAAAACCCTTAAACTTTGTAGTTCTCGCGAAGGAGTCCGACGCCATCCCCGTCGCCGACGACGTCCCCGTCTCCTCCTTCTCTCTTCCAATTCTTTTCATCTTCAAATGTGTTCTTGAAGCCTTGAGAGTTGGAGATGATGCCAGATATTGATCAGCCTTCTCCAATGATTTTCTCCACTCAGGGTTGCCAGACCTTGATCAACCTTCTTCAATGATTTTCTCTACTCTTTCTCTCTCTATCTTCTTTACCTATTTGCTTCAATTAAGTCTCATTTTATTTGGGGTTTTCATTTTACCCATTTTTAATAAATATTTTTAGGATCAGATTTTCTCTACTCAGAGTTGAAGATGAAAATTTTTTGATCGTTTTAAAGTTTTGTCTTGAGAATCAGAATTTTTTTAATCCTGTTTTTTTTTTAGTTCCAGGTGAACCCTAATTTCTATGATTTTGTTCCAGGTGAACCCTAATTCAAGTAAGCAACCGGAACATGTTTTTGAATTGTTCAAATATCTTTGGGATTGTAAGGAAGAGGCAAGCCGGAGAGTTACCTGGCCGGAATTTGAATACTGATTCTCCTTCTTTTTACGGTAACTGAAGTCTTGAAAATTCACTCAGAAAGTTCCAGTACAAAAGAACAGAAAATATTAGATGTTCAAACCTCTAAAAAACTGAACATTGAAAAGCTTGAGCCTTTTAAAGTTCCATGCTTTTCAAGTTTCAACAAAAGAACACAGCCTTAGTGACTTTTGGCTCTTGACAGTTATAATGTCGTTGGTTTGACAAAAGTAACTTCTTTACGAGCCAAAAGTCAAAAAAAAATGTTTACTTTTAAGGGAAGCTACCCTCAACTATCTTTTGTGAGAAGTCCCAAATCGTTTTTAAAATTATTTTTCTTAAAAATTATTTTGAATAAGTCCTTCTCTTCGAGGGAAGTTTATCCAAATAAACCCTAATTGCCTAAGGAAAAAGTTGAAGCAGGCACGAAGGAGGAAAGGGAGGGGATGGGAGGAAGAAGAGGGAGTATGTTCCTCCTCTTTCTTTAGAGATACACAAACGTTTTGGGACACATGTTTTATTGAACTAAGGAGAGTTCAATTAATTGGTATTAAAAGGGATGCTTGTTGTCCTGTGGGTGAGATTGAACTTTAGGGAAAGTTCAATTACAATTGTGATTGAACTCGGGGAGAGTTCAATTGCACCTATAGGCCAACACGTGTCCCTTTTAACCCTTACTCATTGTGGTTAAGATTCATTAATCCTTAGGATTTAACAAAATAACATAGGTTTTAGAAAAATATTAAAAAGATATGGTTAAAAAAATTTAACCCTTAGAGAAGTATTTTTTAACAAAGCAAAGTTATATTATTGAATCCTAAGGATTAATGAATTTTAACCACAGTTAATAGGAGTTAAAATGGACACATGTTGGCCCCTAAGTTCAATCACAATTAGCTATGATTCCATCTCTATTTCAGAGTTGTATTCGAGCCGAGCTTGGCCAAGTTTGAGCTTGGCTTGATCATGGTCCAAGCTTGGCTTGAACTTGATTTGAGTTTGAATGATTAAGCTTGAGCCTACTTAACAAACTTGATCGAGCTGGAGTTCCATTCGAGCTCAAACTTTAGGTTGGCTTAAGCTTGATTCAAAGAATTATTTTGTTTTAATTTATATGATTTTAATAAAATTATTTATTAATTAATTTTAATACAAGAAACTATAAAAACTTAATACATCCATATTCAAAAATAAGATTTGAGAGTAGTGCATTGGTCCAAAGAATATAGTTAGATCAGAACTTTTGTTCTTAATTTTTTTTTTTGTTATTATCTTTTTAAACTTATTTATTTTAATTTTAAATTTATTATAATTGATAACAAAGAAAGTTAAAAATATTCTTTATATTAGTATAAATAACATTATAAAAAAATATGATAATATATAATATTTTAAGCCGAGTCAAGCTCAAGCCAAACTAAGACCTAACCAAGCCAAGATTCGAGCCGAGTTGAATCAAACAGGTCCGGCTTGAGCTTGGCTTGTTCAAACATTCAAGGCTTGTTCAATCATTCGAGTTCCAATAAAAGCTTTGATTAATTCGTTCGAGCCTGAAATGCCAACTTGAACTTGGCTCAAACGAGCCGAGCTGAGTCGAGCCATTAAGCTAGCTTGGCTTGAGTGCAGCCATACTCAATTCCGTCAGTTATTATAACACTAACCGGACCAAATATAACGCAGACGATCTGAAGTCAATTGTAACCGTCTTCGTCCTTCTCTTTCAAGTTTCAACTCAGAATTTCTGCGAAGCAAAAGAGTAGATCTCGTTTGAACGAGAAATTTGCAGAGCCTACGAACTGCACCAACTGCTCCGCCATTAAAGAGAAGACGTAGCTCTATATCCTTAGTTCGTTCTTCTAGACGATGCCGAGATTTGGAGTTTTCCTTCTAATTCTAGGGCTTTTTTCGACTATCGCTCAATCCATTCGATTCGATCTTCAATCCGGCACCACCAAATGTATCGCAGAAGAAATCAAAAGCAACGCCATGTCAGTCGGGAAGTACAGCATTGTTAATCCAAACGAGGGGTTTCCGATGCCCGATACTCATAAGATCACTATTAGGGTGAGAAAAATTGAAATTCTAACCCTGATTTCATTTCAATTCTCAAATATCTTGTTAATTTCTATGGAATTTTAGTTTTTTTTAAATATGATTTGGATTGATTTCTTGTGGCGATGGGTTTGGTACAGGTAACTTCGGCTTACGGAAGCAGCAATCACTATGGGGATAATGTGGAATCTGGAAACTTTGCTTTTACTGCGGCAGAGGCTGGTGACTACATGGCTTGCTTCTGGGCGCCTGATCACAAGCCACAGACAACGATAACGGTCGATTTTGATTGGAAGACAGGGGTTGCTGCTAAGGACTGGTCGAATGTTGCTAAGAAAGGGCAGATCGATGTAAGCATTTGCTATGCTGTTATTTTCTCAGTTGCTTTAAGTTGATTTCGATTTCTTTCTTTTTTCAGGTTGTTATTGTATTCAGTTTTTGGTGTCCTGAAAATTTATGTTTCCATGAAATTGAGTTTAGAAAATTTAGAGGCATGGAAATCGATGTCCTTCAATTTAATAGTCTTTTTGGATATTGACACTTTTTTTTCTCACAAAACACCTTTCTCCCTTTCAAACTGTGTGGAAACCAGCAAATTAAAACATTATTGATATGAATGGAAGAGTTGCTCTTTAATGAAATTACTTGTCCAGAATATGAAGAGGTAATAATCTATAATCTATTCAGAACGATAGTTAGTTCTTGCCATATGGTGCTCACGTCTTCTAACTCTTGCCAAAAAAGATGGGAGTCTGAGAAATTTGTTGGCCTATAGACCCCAGTGAAGAACCACAAAAAATTATTTTTGAGCGATCTACAGAAGATGGAGAGAGAATTAGCGCCCCCCCCCTTTGGAGTCAGGACTTCCACCGATTCCCTATTCTACACCCCTAGGATACCTCCCACCACAACCCAATCTGAACATCGAGACCCCTAGACCTCTTGGATTATTAATGCTGTCATACTTTCTAACTTGTTCTCTTGAACACAGAATTAGAGGTTATTTTTTGATTGTGAGGGGGGGGGGGGGGGGGGGGGGGGGGCTTTGATCAATTGTTTAATTGCGAGCCTCTTTTATCCACATGACCCATTCCTCTGACGTTCCAGGAAATGATCCTAATTGCCATTACTTATCCTGAATACCCACTCTTCCTTTCCTAGAGCTACCCTTCAATGCGCTCCCCATTCTACCTTTGTCCTAGACACTACTAAAAAATATAAGTTCTCCTGAAATCCTCGATCTTCCCAAGGACCCTCTTAGACACCTCCTGGACCTCTGACTGAGACTCACATTAACTAGCTGCCTCAGACCTATCAAGGACTGGTCAATTGCAGCGTACCCACACCAACTCAGGTCTACAAACGTCTATAGTGGGATCTATTACAGGCCTATCACTTGTCAGCCCTAAATTCGACAGCCTTTCATTACTAATCTGTTTTATCCATACTTTGAATAAATGGCTAATTGGGAATAGATGATAACTCACAATTAGACCAAAACACACTCCTTCTACGGTTCTACCAGCGCTATCACAGTCTAGATAAAGGATAAGACTAGTTGTGGGAGTGTTCAGCAACATTACATGATTGCTGACCCTACATTTGAGACTAGACTATTTTAAATCTTTAGGTTTTGATTCTATTCATCTGAATATCTTAGATTAATATTATTTTGACCTATTGATCCAAAATCCTAGAACTAAACTGACCTCTACAGATTTCTTGTGATGCACTTTTTTCTTCGGGCTAACTCAAATTGACTTTAGACAGTTTTCTGAACCTTAGAACTTAATCCAATACATTCTATCATTGTTCTTGTCGAGTTCAGAGAAAGAAAAGTTGTGTATTCTTCTTTCTAAGAGGCCAGTATTTATAATACAACTTACAAGAAGAAAAAGGAAAGATCCTATAATTAAGTTTTACAATATTCAGTCAATATTTACAACAGTCCCCCTCAAACTGGAGAGCATATATCTGTAACTCTCAGCTTACTACAAATTGAGTTGATGACAGTCTTTGGTAGAGCTTTGGTGAATATATCTACAAGTTGACTACCAGAAGGAACGAAAGGAGTTGTAATGTCTTTTGACTCTACTTTAGACCGAACGGAATGACAATCAACTTCAATATGCTTGGTTCTTTTATGGAAGATTGGATTGTTGGCAATATGAATAGCTCCTTGATTGTCACAATAGAGAGGTGTCGATCCATGTACTGGAATCCCAAACTCTTGTAGAAGAGTTCTTAACTAAGTTAGCTCGCAAGTGGTATGAGCCATGACTCGATATTCTGCCTCAGTACTAGATCGAGATACAACTGATTGCTTCTTACTTTTCCAAGTTACGAGATTACCTCCTATAAAGGTACAATAGCTAGTAGTAGATTTGCGATTTGTAGGTGATCATACCAATCAGCTTCAGTATATCCCTCAATTCGAAGATGTCCAGATGAACGATAAAGAAGGCCACGTCCTGGAGCATTCTTGAGATACTTCAAGATGCGTATGACTGTATCTAGATGAGGTACTCTAGGACTAACTGCATATGAAATCTCCGGCCGAGTAATAGTTAGGTAAATGAGTTTACCCACGAGTCTCCGATACATCTTTGGATCATCAACCAAGTCACCCTCATCTGACATCAATTTCAGATTGGTATCCATAGGAGTAGCTACAGGTTTAGAGCCAAGATAACCTGTATTTTTCAATATATCAAGAGTGTACTTCCTCTAAGATAAACTAATGTCTGCTTTAGATCTTGCGACCTAAATACCAAGGAAATAACGAAACTTACCCAGATCTTTAGTGAGAAAATTGGAACCAAAATGGCGAATTAAGATCTGGATACCTTCCCTGTCACTGCCAGTGATGACAATATCATCCACATAGATAACTAGAATTACAATACCATTTTTCGTCTTCTTAAAGAACATCGAGTGATCAGCGTGACTTCGAGTCATGTCATGAGTGATCACTGCCTTACTGAATTTTCTAAACCAAGTTCGGGAAGACTGTTTGAATCCATAGATAGATTTCTGAAGATGACAAACACACTCCCCCTTGGACTCAAACCCAGGTGGTTGAGCCATATACACAGTCTTAGCAAGATCACCATGGAGAAAGACATTTTTGACATCGAGCTGATGAAGAGGCCAATCCAGATTCGCAACAAGGGAGATGATAACACGAATAGAATTCAACTTGGCCACTGGAGAGAAAGTCTCGGTGTAATCAATGTCATAAGTCTGAGTAAATCCCTTGGCTACAAGACGGGGCCTTCAACCGATCAATGGTACCATCGAGGTTCTGTTTGACTGTGAAGACCCAACAACACCCAACAATCTGAGCTCCAGCAGGCTTGGGAACAAGATCCCAAATATGATTCAATGCCAAGGTACACATCTCTTCTTCCATAGCAATCTGCTAGCCCGGGTGGGAAAGAGCTTCCATGTAGGACTTCGGAACAACAAGAGATGACAGAGACATAGAAAAAGTTTGAAAGGAAGATGATAAATGATCATAAGATTCAAAATTAGAAATAAGATGAGTAGTTCAAATACGAGTACCTTTACGAACTGCAATAGGTATATCAAGCTCCAATACAGAAGGAGGAGGTGGATCTGCAGACATCGAGGGAGATGGTGTGGGCGGTAGAGGAGCATTAGGAGGAAGAGTGATCGGAGCTGCAGCCTGGGAACGACGGACATATACTTGCGAAATAGGAGGATGACCAGGAATATTAGTAGACAGAACAAGATCAGAAAACAAAGGTTCCTGTAACTGATTACCCTCAGGAGAGTAATAGGGAACAGTCTCAAAGAAGGTCACATCAGCACTTACAAAATGCTTACGTAAGATACGACTATAGCACCTGTACCCTTTTTGTGTGCGTGAATAACCAAGAAAAATACATTTATGAGCACGAGAATCAAATTTATCACGACCAGGTTGCAAGTTATGAACAAAGGAAATACATCCAAAAATCTTTGGGTAAAGAGAATTTTTTTTTATCAGGAAACATTATTTGAAAGGGAGATTTACCTTGTAGAACCCAAGAGGGCATTCTATTCAAAAGATAAGTTGCTGTAAGAACAACATCCCCCTAAAAAATCTTTGGAACATGCATCTGGATGACAATTAACAAGGGCACGGGCTATAGCAAGAATGGAACCATTCTTTCGTTCAGTAATCCCATTTTGTTGTGGGTAGTAACACAAGATGTTTGATGTATGATGCCTTGAGATTTGAGAAATTGGTTAAAATAACTAACTTTATATTCTGGAGGATTGTTAGTACGAAAGACTAACAATTTTACATTGAATTGGTTAGAAATTTCAGCATAAAAGGTTTGAAAAACATTAAACAATTGAGAACGATCCTTAAGCACATACACCCAAGTCAAACGAGAATAATCATCAATAAAAGTAACAAAATATCGTGCATTACATAAACCAGTGGTCCGAGATGGTCCCCAAATATTAGAATGAAAGAGTGCAAAAGGTTGTGAACAAGATGTATCAGTTCGGAGAGGAAAAGAAACTCTACGGTACTTACTAAGTTCACAAGTAAAATTAGAAAAATGAGGTAAAGAAGAAACTAAGTGCTGAAGATTGGTGTAAGATGGGTGTCTAAGCCGACAATGCCACTGATAATGTGACGCAATGGAATGAAGAGTAGAAAAAATGAACGGGACGGATGGCTGAAAGTAGTAGAGCTCATTCTTCTCATATCCCCCACCAATCGTCCTCTTCGTCTTTAGATCCTGAAATTCATAATAAGAATGATAGAATGTCACAGAACAGTTGAAAGAGTGAGTAAGTTTGTGAATGGACAACAAGTTAAAAGGGAACTAAGGCGAGTATAAAATAGATGAAAAAGTGAGACCAGAAGAGCAAAAAGTACCAATCCCTTGAACACGAGTTTTAGTCCCATTAGCAACAATGACAAAAGAAGGAGAAGAAGGACATAGTACATTTGAAAGAAGAGATGAGTTACCTATCATATGGTCAGAAGCTCCGGAATCAAGAATCCAAGGTGAATTAGAAGAGGAAAGGAGACATGTGTTACCTGACGAGACCAAATTGGTTGTGGAAGTAGAAGAGACATTGACGCATTGAATAATAGAATCATACTCTGTTTGGAAAGAAGAATCTGATCACCAGGAACTGGGGGCAAACTGTAAATTCCAGAAACTTGGGGGGTCTCTTTGTAATTACTAGAAATATGACTTGTTAGTAAAACAAAGCATTCCATAGCTTACTGGAGAAGTGATAGAAGGAATTTCTGAAAAACCTGTTGGAGAATGGAGAATAACCAAGCTATTGGAGAAGAACCTGCCTGCGAATAGAAAAACCTGCTGGAGAATGGAGAATAACCAAGCTGCTGGAGAAGACCTTACGAGAGCTTCTCTCAATAGAAAAATCTACTGGAGAAGAACCTTGTTGCTGGAGAATAACCAAGCTGTAGGAGAAGAATCTTACGAGAGCTTCTCTAGATAACCGAGAGGCCGAGATGATCAAACTAGAGAAATACCGAGTGTTTGTCGAGGTCTGTACCAAGATGATCAAACAAGAGAAAAAAAAAAAAGGCCTAGGGTTTAGAGAACCCTAGAATAAGAGAAAAAAAAAGTTAGGGTTTAGAGAACCCTAGAATAAGAGAAAAAAAAAGTTAGGGTTTAGAGAACCCTAGAACAAGAGAAGAAAAAAAAAAGGGTTAGGGTTTAGAGAGCCTGCTCTGATACCATGTCAAAGGTATTTTAGAGAAAAAAAAGTTGTGTATTATTCTCTCTAGGAGGTTAGTATTTATAATACAACTTACAAGAAGAAAAAGGAAAGATCTTATAATTAAGTTTTACAATATTCGGTCAATATTTGCAACAGTTCTGCATTAGTTTTATTATGTCATTTTTTTTAATTTCAAGGGGAAATTACAAAACTCCCGTGGATTTTGAGTAATTTGGGTAGACCATAGTTAGATAAGGCTATTGTTTCTGTGTTTGGACCAGAGGCACACGCCTCCGAGTCCAATATGCTATTGTTTTGCTCCTTGAGGCTTTTTTCGGACGTCTCATTTCGTGGCAAACACCCTGAATGCCTTTTATAACACTGGTTAGGATAAGAATTGCACAATAATTGGATTTGTAGTTCCACTGTTACAAGATTTGAACCATGATAATTGGTATCAAAGCAAGCTTCCTCATGGCGTGGTTGGAGTCGAGGCAATTGTTGTGCAATACTGCATGCAATGTTTTTGTTTTAGTACCCGTAGGCATCTGACTAAGAAGGATGAATTGAGCTAATGGTGCCTCTTATTTAGCAGATGGCATTCAGAGACATGATACAGCTATGATTTTGTGATTAGGAGTGGCGGTAGGTTACTGGCCATAGTGCTTGTTTGTTTCTATTCAGATGGCTTGATCGGGAGCTTAATTGTTCATGGCTATTTGCAGCCTTACGAGTGGGGTGAGTGTCAAAGGTGACACGATGAAGGAACTTGTGAGGGGACTACGTAGGACTTGGTATATGGGACTCAATTGTGATTCTTATCCTTGTTGATAGTTCTTTCAGTGCGGTTCAAGTATCAGACAAGCTCTTAGACGATGAATAGGATGGATTTTGCTTGGTGATGACTGGGCACCGCACAATTGTTTCATTGTGAAAAGTTTTTGACTTTGACAGTTGGTATTGAAGCAGGGTTCCCTTGACTTGGAGTCTAGGAAAGTGTGGTTCAATTTTGGTTGTTTGTATCCCGTAGGTACCTGTCTGAGAATGACGAATTGAGATAATGGTGCTTCTGATGTAGCAATAGCAGATGGCATACGAAGACTCAATACGATGATAATGATGTGATTTCGAGTAGCAGACGAGCTACTGGCCATGATACTTGTTTGCTTCTATCTAGTCGGCTTGATGCGGGAGCTTGTTTGTGGGTGGCCATAGAGCTTTTTTTGCTTCTATTTTAGTAATCATTTATATCCCCCCACCCCCCGGCCCGGCCCTGCCCTCCTCAATACAGTTCTCTGATTAAAAAAAAGATTTGAGAGATTGAAGCACTACTATTCTTGAATCTTTGTAGGTTGTAGCGAGGGCCTTTCATCTTGGTATTAAAGCATTGCTTTCTTATCCTAAAATCGCCCTTTGGGGGAGAATGATGGATTGTTAGTGGACGATTTAGAAGAAATATTTGGAGGACATGTATGGTTAGGTTCTATTTGTATACTTTGTAGAATCTGGCATATCTTAGCCAAACCCTTTGAATGGGCTTGCCGTGCACTTGTTTGGTTTGGAGAGGCTTACTTGTGTTATAGTTTAATAAGACAAGGTTGACGATTAGATCAAATGCCCCCCCAATATCAAGTCGACTAATGTTTACCATGGCGGTATAGAGATGAAATTCGGAGTGAGGGCGAATGTGATGATTGAAGTCAGAGGTTTTTTTTGTGATCCCTTAGATGTAGTTCCTAACTTTGATGGTACTCCAAAGGCAAGCAAGGATATACTGATGAGGGCAATGGGAAAGGTCAGGCTAGCTCTTTAAGATCCAATTTGCTTTTAACAATCCTAATTCACATGTTTACCAGAGTGGATCCAATATTTCTAACTGTGTTGCATTCTCTGATTGTGGATGGATATTTTTCGCTTCACATTGATTAGATATGTGCTGACAAGTGGCAATAGAGACTTTTCTCCTGTTTGTAGTTTTGGAACTTTTCTGCTAGTTCAGATACCGATGTCCGACACATTTTGAGGTCTGACGTTGTAGATGATTCATTGGGCGAGTAATTCATTGTCCTGTATATTTCAGGAATACTTGTGTTGTAATTTAAATGTCTTTCTATTTTTCTCTTCTCCTTGACTAAACTTTTTTAATTTCTATATAAAAAAAAATCTCGTTAATTGTACTGGAAAGTAAAGTTTATTGTGAATTGCTATGAGATTTGAATCTTAGTATTACTTTCTGTCATACCTTTCCTGTTTCAGGTCATGGAACTAGAGCTGAAGAAATTGTTCGATACCATTACATCCATTCACGACGAAATGTTTTATCTTCGTGAGAGGTAAGGATAACTTTCCTTCTTGTCCATTGAAAAATCTGCTAACCCAAGATATACTCTTTGGTTTGAGAATTTTTGTTGCCACATTCAGCATGTCTACATAATGTTTGTTTTCCCCTTTTTTTGGTTTTGGTCTGGGTGTTCCAGGGAGGAAGAAATGCAGGAGTTTAACAGAGCAACTAATTCAAGAATGGCATGGCTAAGTTTCCTTTCTCTATTCGTTTGCTTATCGGTGGCAAGCTTGCAACTATGGCATTTGAAGACCTTCTTTGAGAGGAAGAAGCTCCTTTAATTCTAACTTGGACAGTCTTTACATCTTCCATTTTTGGCGCTCTTGCAATTTTTCCAACAATAATATACTTCCAAAAGAATCTTTGTAGCTTGATTATATGTTGGGTATCAAAATTTTCTTCCATGTTTTTGCAACTTTATTCATCTATCTGTGGCATTTTGAGAGGGACACTGGTGGGAACAACCTTTACCCTCATTGGATCAAAAGTTAGGGGCAGCATGCCCAGAAATACAGTGTCTTTGTTAATCCAAGGAGCTTCTCACCACCTACATGTGTCCCTTTTAACTATGGTTATTATATCCCACCAAAAAAAAAAAACTATGGTTATTATTTTTAACTATGATTTTTTTTCTGAAAGCCAAGGTTAAAATATTATCCCCAAGGAATAGAGAATCTTAACCACAATTGAAGGGAGTTATCAGTATTGGGAGACATACTTTCTGTTACATGTTTCCAATGGTGGGGTGTGATCAAGAGATTCTTCAAAATATCAACCCTAAGGTGAGACATTAGACATGCTTTCTGCTACATGTTTCCGCCTCTCTGTTGAGGGAGGTCTGGGATCCAATCCCCTTGGGTGATGAGTCCGCAAGAGCTCCATTCCCCAAGCTAACAACTAACCGGCTAACCTAGGTGTAAATGATAAAAGCAAAAAAAAAAAAAAAATGGAAATAAAGAAAATGGGAATTAAGAAAGTATATTAGTAATATTAACCACAATTAAAGAGAATTAAGAAAATGGGCATTTTCTTAATTTCTGGAGTAACTTGAATGGCCAGAGTATCCCTGATGGATCCTCATAGTGAGTGTAGGAAGTGAGGCTGCTTCCTGGACAGTCTTGAGCTTGGTCTATATATGAAATCACGAAATCAAGGATATAGATGCAGGGAGAGAAAGAGCTTGATCACTTGGATTTCAATGATCTCGCCATGGGAATGCAGAAGCAGCGGCTGGACTATTTCATAGAATGGCCATCCCCTTAAATGTTCTTCCCTGAAGTTAATCCGACAAATCTACAAATTTCTAGAGCTCTGCAACAGTACCTTTTTTCTTTGTTGCAGAGCTGCAAAACCCATAAGGGGTTCACCCAAATTCACGCCCAGATAGTAATAAATGGCTTATCTCAGAAGAATTACATTCTTGCTAAGCTATTATCCTACTCCATCACCTCTGGAAATCTGCTACATGCCCATCAAGCTTTTCGACAAATCGATAACCCAAGCACATCTGTGTGGAACCAGATGATCAGAGGCTATGCTCGGAGCGAAATGCCCCAGGTTTCGATTCAGCTCTACAATCAATTGGAGAGTTCGAAAGCTGAACCTGATGAGTTCACGTACTCGTTCCTCATCACTGCTTGTGCAAGGCTTTGCTTGTTCACAGAGGGAAAGCAGCTACATGGGAGAATTCTGTCAAATGGGTTATCTTCAAATGTCTTCGTGCAGACGAATCTGGTTAATTTGTATGCAACAGCAGGAGGAGATGCTGGTATAGTAAATGCACGAAGGGTGTTTGACGATATGCCCCACCGAAATATTGTTTCATGGAATTCAATGCTTGCTGGGTATTTGAGGTCTGGAAATATGGATGGAGCTCGTAGAACTTTCGATGAAATGCCCGAGAGGAATGTCGTCTCGTGGACAACCATGATTGCTGGGTGTGCTCGGAGTGGGAGGTGTAAGCAAGCGCTGGCTTTGTTCCGTGAAATGCAGAGAGCCCATGTGGAAATTGACCAGGTAGTGTTGGTTGCGGCACTATCCGCTTGCGCCGAATTGGGAGATTTGACAATGGGGAGGTGGATCCATTCCTACATTAGAAACCAACCACGACTGGTGCGTCTGAACAATGCACTTGTACATATGTATTCAAGCTGTGGCGTAGTCGAAGAAGCTTATAGAGTGTTCAAAGAGATGCCACAGAGAAGTACTGTTTCTTGGACGAGCATGATCACGGGTTTTGCAAAACAGGGTTGTGGAGAGGAAGCTCTTGGTGTCTTTCAATGGATGGAATATGTGGGAACAGAGGAAGGAGTTACACCTGATGAGATAACCTTCATTGGGGTGTTGTGTGCCTGTAGCTACATTGGGTGCATTGAGAAGGGCCGCCATTATTTTAAGTGTATGAGTCAAGTTTGGGGCATTTTGCCGAGAATTGAGCATTACTGCTGCATGGTCGATCTTCTGAGCCGTGCAGGTATGTTAGATGAAGCGTATGAGCTTATTGAAAAAATGCCGATAAAGCCAAATGATGTTGTTTGGGGTGCTCTTCTTAATGGATGCAGGATTTATAAGGATGTAGGGCTTGCAACCCATGTGGCTCACCAGTTGGTAGAGGAGCTTGAGCCAGACCGAGCTGCTGGCTACTATGTGCTATTATCAAATGTGTATGCAGCTGCTAGGAGGTGGAATGATGTTGCTATGGTCAGGGAGAAGATGGTTGAGATGGGTGTGAGAAAGCCTCCGGGCCGCAGTTGGATTCAAGTGAATGGAGCCATCCATGACTTTGTGGCGGGTGATCGGACTCACAATCATGCATTAATTATCTACAAAATGGTTAATGAGATCACGAAGCAGGCCAAATTGGAAGGCGATGAACCGGATATGTTGGAGGCGTCATTAGACATTGAGGAAGATCATGTAAGAGTGGTTTCTTTATCTCCCAAGTGAGAAGCATTTTCAACCTGGTACACCCATCCGGATTTTAAAAATATCTCTTGATCTGTTCTGACTAGCATTGGAAAGATTTTTATTTTGAAAATATCTCTTGATCTGTTCTGACTAGCATTGGAAAGATTTTTATAGAGAGATCAGTGTTGGGAGTCAAAATTGCTTCCACCATTTCAAAGGAGGAACCTATTCTAGGAATCAAAATCCTTGCCCTCATTTGAAAGGAGAAATCTGTTCCTGTTCTGAAAGCTATTTGAGGTTCACCTTCAGCATGGCAGCATGTCTCACACTCTCACCTCTTACTTTCCCCATAATTTTACCACTGTATTCAAATCTGTAAGAAAGTAGCATGGAGATCTATCTTATTCCGAATTGGACAACTGTATTCAAATCTGTCATTGCCTCTCTCTTTCACAAGCGCACCCATAATCAATCTTCATATATGGAAATGCAGAGAAGGCACAATTTTAAGCAATAAGCACAATAACCCAGAACTGAAAAGGTTCGGGATTTTATTCAAAAGCACACCACAGTTTGCACGCATATTGGTCTAGACAGATTGACCCAAATATGTCTTCAGAAAACTAATTAGTATTACCCAAACAAGCAACACATGCCCCCCACCTTTTATTTAGTAGCTACTAATATGGAGAAGGCAACCAGCCCATATAGATGGGGGTCTCACTTTGTGCTCTGCTCACTCATCAATCATCATCATCGGAGTGCTTGCGGTGGTGGCGTCCGTGATGGTGGCGCTTCTTTTCATCGTCATCATCAGAGTTGTCATCTCCCTGCTAAATGCATTTATATATAATTAGCAAACAATAAATCTCAATCAGATAGGGAAATGAAATTTCTCTTCTACAATCCAAGCAAAAGAATTGCACTCTTTTTCCAAACAATTGAAGCACAACTAAATGAAATTTCTCTTCTATAATCCAAGCAAAGGAATTGCACTCTTTTTCAAAAAATTGAAGCACAAAGAATTAAAAAAAACATCAATATATCACCTGGAAAGAGAACTTCAAAAATCCAAGTCATTTCCAAATGTATCAACTGTTATTACATGAGCCGTATTTACAAGCTGCGCAACACTGTATCTTGACAAGCAAGCATAATCTATTTTACCATCAAACTGAACGAATTTGAAGATCAATAAATGGGACAACTGTACTCAAATTTGTTGGATATTCAACAAGTAAATTTCATTACCCATCCACTTAATGCTTTCAGGACAATACCCCAAAAAATTAGTTACTGCGGGAGATGGGAAGCAGTAGCATCAGCAGACCATACTAAAATAGCAACTATAAGACACAAAGAAAAATCAAAGGCAGAGCAAACACCCAAATTAAAATATTGCTGGTTCAGGGAATTGATCACCCATAATGAATAGTTTGTTGTCTTCAGAAAATCAGGGCCTGTCTAAGATCGGGAGAAGTTCAAGGAGCCCGCCCATATTGTTTGGTGTTTTCAAAAAGCTCCCTATTGGAAAGCTATCCCTCACATACTCCATCGAGGGTTGGCTCAGATGTTTTCCACCCTCCTCTTTCATCAATAAATCCCAAATTAATGATTGAGAGAAAGGAACACTGAATTCAACAACTGGGATTTTTGAAACATATCAACTAACCCTATTCCAAGACAGACAAACCAATATCGAGATAAAATATATGCACCTCGTAAATAACCAAACCTCTGCATTAGCTTAGCAAACAGTGAGTGACATACATTAGGAACTTTGTGAATGTTATCAAATTGATCCATCCTCCAATTAAAACAACACATAAGCCTAATAGTAATCTTCAGCAGGCTCAATCTAGAAAAGAGCCCGAAGTAAGATTCAGCTTTCTCTCTCTACTCTTTCGAAGGAAATGCCTCTACACTATGCTTAAATCTCGGGAAATCCATAATTAAAGAAATGGAACACATTCCCATCAAATAAGCATCTTGCATTTCCATCTAAAGTGAGCTTGTTTTTATAATATTTTATATATGAATATCCAACATGTATCAAGTCAAGAAGAAAAAAGAATATTATTCGAGTACATCCCTGGAGAAAGTTCCCACATGGAATTAGCTTTTAACCAGCTGAATGAAGTAGCATAATGCATATTAATTTCCACATGAGCTCATATATTAGCCATCAAAACAATAAAATTATCGTAATGCCACCAAATGAAGAATGAACCACAGTTTGTCCAAATCCTGCATATGTACATTGGATCTGCCGAATAACATGCACGGCAGTGCTCAAAACTTGTCACATAAGTACTATTAACAATTCAAATTTCATGTCATAAGATTTGGCGGGGTTTTCTAAACTGGCTGTCCACTTGTCACAGAACATGTATTGGAAAAAAAATGTACAATGGCTAATGCATCCCACAAACAATCTCCTATTTAGACATCCACGGATCCTATTCCAAAATATATATCAATTACAGGGGGTAAAAATATGATACTAAAATGCCGGAACATTGAAGGTTGGGTGCTTGTAAAAGTGACATGTAATGGTTCCTCCCTGAAATATCAATATTGTAATGCAAAAATACAATCAAGCTGAGCTACAAGTAACATCAAATACAAACTACTCGTATAGAGGAAACTAGTGATGGATTAAAAACTACAATTGTAGATTGCTTAATAGAGAAATCAAATGAGCATCCATATTGCAATTTGTAAATGGATCCATGAATTTCATAACTTTATAAAACACAAATTGGAAATAGAACTAATCAAATTAAGGAACAAAGTATAAGATTGCAACAGGGAATTTGGTTTACAGAACTATATAATTATTGGAAGAAAACGAATGATGTACTCACGTATTTCTTGCGACCATAACTTCCTTCCTCACCACCCCTCTCATAGCTAGTAGCCCTCTCATAACTCGGCTTCTGATACTCCTCTTCCTCCTGCCTCTCGTAACTGGGCTTCTCATAAGTGGGTCGGCGATACTCCTCTCCCTCCTGACTCTCATAACTTGCCCTTCCATACACAGGCTTCTCTTCCTCCTCTTGCCTCCCGTAACTTGGCATCCCGTAACTAGGCCTCCGGGGCGGCTCCTCCTCCCCATAACTAGGCCTCCGGGGAGGCTCCTCCTCCCCATAACTAGGCCTTCGGGGAGGCTCCTCCTCTCCATAACTAGGCCTTTGGGGTGGCTCCTCCTCCCCATAACTAGGCCTCCGGGGTGGCTCCTCCTCCCCATAACCAGGCCTCCTGGGAGGCTCCTCCTCCCCATAACTAGGCCTCCGGGGCGGCTCCTCCTCCTCCCCATAACTAGGCCTCCGGGGTGGCTCCTCCTCCCCATAACTAGGCCTCCGGGGAGGCTCCCCTCCATAACTAGGCCTCCGGGGCGGCTCTTCTCCATAACTAGGCTTCTGAAAACTGGGTTCTTCATATTCAGGACTCTCGTAACTGGGTTTCTCATATTCAGGCTCCTCAGTTCTCCCATAACCATAACCACCACTTCCTTCCTCTTCTTCTGGGCGTCTCCGCGGAGGAGGAGGACGATACCCACCCTCCTGATCATCTCCATAACCCGGGCGATTCATCCCAGGCTGAAACCCATAATTCGGCTGCGGCTTCGTTACTCCGCCGTAGCCATACCCACCAGACTCACCACCTCCAAATCCTTCTTCCTCATGGGGTCTTCCGGGTTGGGAATCGTAAGCCGGCTGAGGCCTGGGGTTGGGGCGAGCGTAGCTGCTGTACTCGGTCTCGAGGGCTTCATCTCCATAAGCGGATGGCTGGGAGTGAGAGGAGTATTGGGGTCGATCGTAGTCGAAATCGGAAGAAGAGGACGAGATGGGGTAGCAGAGTTCGTCGGAGTGAGGGAGTGGTCGCCCGAAGGTGAGGCCGAGGTCGTATCCTCCTCCATACGGAGTCGGATCGAATTCGTCGAAATCGTCTACTGCGTCTTCGCCTCTTGCTAAGTATGCCATGCCTTCGCTTGCTGTTCTATGATCTGTTCTATGAAATGGAGATCTGGATTGATTTATTGGTGTTTTGGTTCTTAAAAAGGGTCTGGATCTGTTGATAATATCGAAACTACCCTATTACGATTGCTGTAGTAGGGTTAAGTCTCTATCATTAATAATCATTGTTTCTTGACCAGGGAACTTGCTGGTCACTTTCACATCCCGTGTAACCGTCCGGTTCTGTAGGGTAGCTCAAATGCTACGCGGTTTCGTTGGATGCAACAAATGACAACAATACGTGTTGCCTCCACAGCTGTCCACTGTTGTCATCATCACTGTGCTAGCAATGCACAGGATGTAAAACTTGTAAAAATTAAAAACCACATATATATTTAAAATTTGAAGAAATAAAACAGAAAAATCAAAAGCACAAATCTATTTAAACTTTAAAGTTTGAAAAATTAAAATGAAATTATTTATCTCTAATTATTTTTTAGGAAGAAATTCAGATTAATTTTGATAACATTGCATTCTCCTCTAATTCTATAGATAAAACCAGAACCCCTATCAATATCTATATATTAAAAAAAAAAAAAAAAAGTGTATAGTCGTGGACCGCGTGGTTGGGGTGTCTTGATATATTTAAGAGAGAAAAGTAGGGAGGTGAGAATTTATTGAGACTTAAGAGAAACGTGGAAGGGAGATGTATGGATTTTTTTTATTTTTTTTTGGAGACACAGGTTCCTCAACCCTTCTGGTCTGGACTAATCCCGGGGGTGTGACAAGCGCCCACAATCGGTTACACTGGGAAAGCCTGGAAAACCATGCAAAAGCTGCCATCAAAGGGGGAGTGAGGAATGGAACCCAAGACCTACCGTATGGCAAGACAAAAGAGATATATAGATATAATTTCATGAGAAATGCTTAGATGCATCTCTACTTCTGTCTCTACTAATATAGAGAATACCTATGTTGAAAACGTTGATCGAAAAAATCCTAATACCTAAATTACCCTTATTATAATGAATAAAAACAATTATAAACAGAAGTTTGACAAACCTACAATGTTTGCAAGGATGATTTGGTAATTTAATCCTTATCTTATCTCAACCAACCATCAAGGATCCTGTGTAAACACTAGTACGCGCATTTATATTTGGGTGGACTATGGGGTACCGGATAGAAGCCAATCGGTAGCGCCACAAAAGCGTGACAAATGTCCTTTTTTTAAAACATATTCTCAATATTTAACTAAAGTGCTTGTCGGTCAACCAGGGTTATATGAGATACTCGACACCCTTTTGTAGCTATCGAAAATTTTTTAAAACGAAATAAAGAAAGAAACTTTTCATTCGCTATTGAAGAGGATAAGCAGGGTGGCAATGGCCTAAATTTTAGTATTTTTTTAATAACCTCAGGTAAAGTCCGATACATTTACACAGGCTTTCAAGTCCGATTTGGACCATTCATTGCCACCTTTAGTGGAAATTAATGTATAGGTGGCCATAACTTTGAGTGGAGATCAAGTTCCAAAACGGTGTGACGTTAAAGAAAAATAATCACCTTTTTACTGGTCGACCGAAGAAAGACGTCTCGTTTTAACCCCCCAAAGGTGTAACCTAGTGGTCACTTGGACGAACCGTAAACCGGAGGTCCTGAGTACGATTCACTAGCTCTCCACAATAATGGATGCATGGGGTGGGAGGTATTCCCTATGTTAGCCCGTGGGACTAGTCAGAGCTTTCAAGGCTCGTGATATCCGGTCTCAAATAAAAAAACTGTTTTTAGAGTTTTTTAATATTAAAAATATTTTTTTAATTTAAAAAATAATAATTAATAAAAAAAAAAAAAAAACCAAGGATGGGTTAGTGAACCCTAGGGATGGGTGAACCTTACCCATGGTTAAGGGGTGTCAAAGGAGACACGTGGTGACCTGTAGGGGTTCCAAGTTGAGAGATTCTCTGGAATTGAACTCGAGAGGATCCGAGCCTTTTTTAATTGTAGTTAAACTTTTATGAGTTAAAACATCTTAAAGTTGTTGAAAAAAAGAGAAAAAAGAAGGAAAAATAGTTAACGCACTGGTTCCTATGTTTTTAACGGAGTGGCCTGTCCTCATTGGTCCACACCACAATTTTAAATACCACAATTTTAAATACTTATTGTGGTTAGTATTCACTCAACCCTAGGGTTAAGCAATACCAAAATCTTAGTTTAAATTTACTTAAATTTAACCAGGGTTAAAGGGGTGTTAAAAGGAACTCAAGGACACGGGTAAGATATGAAACAGACCCTGGGTCCGCTAGGCAGTGTTCAAAAAAAATTAAGAGAGCAAAATTTTAGATGATGCATAAATAAGCTTGGGACAAAAACTAACTGGCAGGGGAGGGAGCCAAGGGAGTGGCGGGGGGACCATGGCCCCCAAATTTTTTGAAATCGCTTCATGTTTGGTATGGGTACCTCAATATTTTTTAATTGTTTTTAAAATACTTACCCCTCCTACACTCGAATATTTTTGTTTTATATATATAATGTCCCCCCAATTTTTTTGTCATATATAGTGTGCCCACTAATGGAGTCCGGTTATGCTCTTTAGGTCGTCACTTGTCTCTCTTGATATTCCTTACACCCTTTTTTTATTAGGGTTAAAAGTCACCCACTCTAGTTCACCTACTTATCCTTTGTTTTTAGAAAAAATAATAATTTCTTTTAACATTAGGAGTTAGTGAATTTCAAGTAAGGTTTGAATTTTTTTTTGATATTTAAAAAAAAAACCTAAGATATGTGAATGAATCTTAACTACAGCTAAAGGGTATCAATAGGGACATGTGGTGATCTCAATGACATTAACGGCGGCAAAATACCCTAAAATCGCTCAAATCCATTAATTTTATAAACGTGTATTTCCGCCCCCTTACTGGCAACAACTAATAGCAAAAGTAGGAATATAAGAGTGATAGGCTGATAGCCCTCCAAATATCAAGCTGTTACCGACAAACTGCAGCAAGCGAGAGAGTGTTCCCCGGATTGGAATGGGATTTGATCTGGCCCGCACCAAACAAACCGTCTGGCTTTCATCCCACTGGTTGAGGAGAATGAATCACAGCCAATCACGATTGAACTCGGGAAGAGTTCAATCACACCCATAGGTCAACGCATGTCCTTTTTAATCCCTATTAACCAAGGTAAAGATTCACTAACCTTTAGAGTTCAACAATTTAAACTTGGTTTTTAGATATTCTTTTTTAAAAAAATTTAACCCTAGGGTTAAAAGTTTTTAACCTTAAGGTTACTTTTATAAAATATTTTTTCTTCTAAAAACCAAGGTTAGATTGTTGAACCCTAAGGATTAGGAAATCATAATCACGGTTAATAGGGGTGAACATGTGTTGATATGTGGATGCAATTGAACTCTCTCTGAGTTCAATCGTGATTGGTTATGATTCGATCTTCTGGTTGAGATGTGTCATTTTTTACACCACTTAATTGTGGTTAAGATTCTCTAACCCTTGGTTTTTAGAAAAAATATTAAAAAAACATTAATATGGTGTTTGGATTGGATTTTATGCGCCAAAAAGCAATTTTGATAAAACTGATTTTGTTAAATAATTATTTTTCAAATAATAGTGTTAGGGAAAACGAAAATGAGTCTCTCAACTTCTTATTCCCCAAACACTATTATTTGAAAAAGTGATTATTTGACAATTAATTTTATAAAAAATTGATTTTTGGCTAATAAAATCCAATACAAACGCCACCTTAACCCTAGGAATTAAAATTTCATAATCAGGGTTAAAAGGTCAGCTACAGTGAGGCTTTGAGTGGGCTAGACAGTTTTGGTATGGTGAGGGCAAGTCTAAAACCGTCTGCCCACTCAGAGCACCTTTAACTGCTCTTTTAACCTTAGTTAAGGAATTTAACTCTTATGATTAATTCATAAATATTCTTTTCTGAAAAGGCACATTGACAACTATACATCGATCCTCTATATAAGCTTAAGGGAACGAGAGACTTAAAGTGCAGAGGAAATGTTTAACTTACTGCGGCTTGCAATAGTTTCTCATTCTCACAAAGCTGTCCTGCTATGAACTCTGGTTAATTTTTAACACTGTAATTAAATTGTTTTATTTATTTTTCTAAAAACAAAGGGTAGATTGGTGAACCCTAAGGGTTAGTGAACTTTAACCACAGTTAAAGGGAGTTAAAAGGGAGAGACGTGACATGAATAAGGGACCCAAGATGCCCCTCCTCGAGTCATCAATGATTATTTTCCTTTGACTACGTAGTCAAATGTGCGGTCCTCATTGGTCCATGACCCCTTTTAACATCCATCAAATCTTGTTAAGATTCTCTCACTCCTAGGGTTAAGCAATCTTCCATTGACTTTTTAAAGTAGTAACCTTAATTTTCTTAAGCTTAACCATAGCTGCTAAACGGGTGCTATAAGGGACAATGGACATGGCATTTGACTACATAGTCAAATGTGTGGCGGGCTAATCAGTAATCACTGCCTCGTAAGTATGTTATGATTGTCACCTGAGAATGTATTGTATAAAAATAGTAAAAACTACCGGAGAGTAGAGTGGTCAACCGAAATACTTACTCATGATTGCCACCTCAGAATGTCTTCTTGTATAAAAATAGTAAAAACCACCGGAGAGTAGAGTGGACAATCGAAAAGCAAACCTAGCATTGTGCGATGGTGGGTTCATTGAAGATTACCTTCAACTGGTTTGCTGAGATTTATAAACTAAGGTGGTGTTTGTCAACACTAGTCTAAAAAGAAGTGTTTATTTGAAATTATGCATAGTTGGACTTTAGATTGTTAACCTTCAACTTAACAATCTAAAGTCCAACTAAGCATAATTTTCAATAAGCACTTCTTTTAGATTAGTGTTGACAAACGACACCTAAGATACACAAATCATAGTTTGAAAACTCAATGAGTCACCTGAGGAAATCGGCCAAGTTACTCGACTTGACTGAATTTCAAGTCGAATCACCTCAAAACTCGAAGGAGAAACTATTTACCGAGTTACTCGGACGATTCTATTGAGTCGAGCCGAGTTTTCGACTCGCTGGACTATCCCGAGTCACATAAATGTATTTTTATCATTTTTTTAAACCTAAACTGGAGCGTCACACTATTTTTGCATCATATTTTTTTTAGGTCTGCAAAAACAACCTATTATGAGTTATAAACCTAGTTTATAGGTTTGAGATTGTAAAATCAGTAGAATTTGAGTTCTTTTAACTCAGGTTTTTCAACTTACACATATATTCCGAGTTGGATTTGAGTCAGAGATTTTTTTTTTTAGTTTTCCGAATTACTCGATCCGACTAACTTTCAAGTCGAGTAGAGTTTTCGGTTTTGAACCATGACATAAACTATAAGATACTGAAAAAAAGGGATACACAAACTAAGATTTTGGCTATAATTTTATAAACTAGGTTACACAAACTAATAGGCCAATTAGTAGCCTTTATTTTCCAAATGAGGCACATTGAGAATAAGAATAATGTGAGAATAGTTAATTTGATGCAACAGGATCCCCTATTCAACAGGTTCTGATGAATACAGTTATATGTGTACAGATATCTTGTGAATACATATCTTCAATGGCACAAATAGAAGGTTATAGGTGCCATATAGATTAGTTAATAAGCAGAATATCAGGACAGATGCTTAAGCTTTGATTCTCCCATCTTTTCAGGACCTTTGTGGAGCTCTCAATGAATGAAATTTCACAGCAGCAGCAGTAGATCACAAACAAATATGAACCAAGAGTAATCAATTGCATCAATTGTCCAGCAATCTGAGAAAGTTTTTAACATCTTTTGCAAAATCAAACAAATCTAGCAGTTACAAAAGACAATCTGAGAGTTAAATTGTGGGTTTCAGTGTTTGAGGAGAGTACTGATAATAGAAGACAACTCGGAATAATGCCAGTTATGGCTTATGACTTATGACGACCATTTGAACATGAACAAATTACAGTAACAGCGAATCTTCGGTAAGAAGAAACATTTAAATGCGTCAGAATTGACGAGCCTCCTTGATCTGCTCCTTGAAGATCAACATAGAGACCATGGGGATATAGAAATTGAGGAAACAAAGAATCATAACCTACATCATTCATAGTTGGATACTGAACATGATGGTCGAGGTCAAGAGATCTGCCATAGCAAATGTCACTCTTCCAGATTACCAAATCGAGTCTCTCTGGAACCCATCTGCAGAATTAAATATAGGAGGAAAAGAGTTGACTGGGCAGAATATAGGAAAACATTATCTACAAATCCAATGCATGTCTTTTATGTATTGAAGATGCTCCAGTGATGATCTGTTGATTAAATCTTTTCAAGCCTCTTAAGGATCTCCAAGAAAGAAGGCCTCTTATTCATGTCAGCATCCCAACACTGCTCCGTCAGCCTAAAACAATCAATACAACCAAAATGAGCACCCACTTGCACATGTTTCACAAGTATATATAGAAACTGGAAGCTCTTAACAATGCAACAAAACCATTTAGCTCTTGATCCTAGGGGATGAGGGGTCAGTGATTATAAAATACAGTCTGGAGATATCACATCAAGGGTTTCATTGGCCGTCTTATTTCAAGTTTCTATAAGTCAAACAAGGGACACTTTTGTGTCCATGATAGATAAAAATGTTGCGTCCTTAACAGTAAACTGTGCCTATGGCTGCCTGTAAAGCAACCCATGCGGCTCAATCACTTCTTGGATGGACCAGAAAGCCTGAAAGTCATCTCCTTCACCAACCCCAACCATCCAGTTCACAATTTTTATTTTTAATTTTTTTAAACCCTTAAAAGCTAAGAAAAGGGTTCAGGTTTGTTCTACAGTAATGTCAATATTGAAACATCAGCACCCTTACTTTCACGTTTATTCTTTCAGGAAACATTAATATTATTGTCATACCCATGGAAATATATAGAGTTATTCATTGACAAAGTGATAATGATAATTATCATATATGAATTTTCATATATTGTAAATTCATTCACAAAGTGATATTGTAAATTTTCATATATATATATATATATGCGTGTGTGTGTGTGCGCGCGCCCGTGTGTGCTTGTGTATTTCTTTTTTCACAATTTCTGGTTAATCTCCAATCAAAGAGGTAGCCCACCTATTGAACAGTTAGAAATTGATAGATGGGCCATGTGTATGGTATATTTTGCAGTACACGAATTACTGGTCCTTTAGAACAAAAAGCATTGTAGAGTTGAATTACTCTCTCAGTTCAGGTATGTAGCCTTTTGCACGAAATGTGGGCCTGTTTCCTTCTGCCACATATTTGGCTGCTTCATATGGATCATAGTTAGCCAATGGTGGTTCCCCTTCAAGCATCTACATTAAAAGTTGAGAAATTTGTGAATTGAAAAGCCAAAAATTAACACTTTGCATCTTATTTCCAATTGTTATGGAAACCAAAATTACCTCGTATAATATCATCGCGAAAGAGAAGACATCAACCTTCTTATCATATTTCCGATGCTTGAAAACTTCAGGAGCCATATACCGGTCTTTTGTTTGTTCCATGAAAATACAAGGAAAATAAATTTTGTGTATACAAGCAACAACATATACGATCATAGATGACCACATTCCAAAGAATCTAGGAATGGCTCCAATAGGTGATAAAATCAAAGAGAGTCGGCTGAGATGGTTTGGAAACATTCAGCAAATGCCTCTAATGACTCTAGTGTGAATGAGTTAAGTGGTGCAAGTTGAATGTTCTAAAAGGGCAAAGGGAATGCAAAAAAACATGATGTGGATGAAAATAGTACGGAAAAATTTGGTAACACATGATTTAATAAAGTTCTGGGTTTTAATACAGAACAGAATGACAGAAGACACTCATGTTTCCAAAATCCAATCCCAAGTATTTGGGATAAGGCGTTGATGATTATTAATGATCTTATTCCATTGTAAGAATTTTATAGAAGACACTCACAGCTTCCAGTCTCTCCAGTCATTTTGTACACGTCGTGAGAATTCTGAACCTTGATGAGCTTGCTTAATCCAAAGTCTCCAACCTTCAAATGGTCAGCATTGGAGTTGACCAGAAGAACATTCCTGAAAGTTTGATCAAACTTAGCAAAATCCAATGTAAACAGGATGTGAATGTCACAAACATATTAACACTAATGGAAGCAAGACGAAAAACAAGAAAACATGCTTTGGAAAGTTGAGCAAAGCCGTTGGTTAAGCCTCTTTTGTTCACAGAATAATCTTCACATTACATATATCAATTTAAATGTACTATAAGGGAATTATAATAAGTTTTACAAAAGTAAGAAGCATATCCCCACTAAAATTTCCACACATAAAAATAAGCTCACCTTGGCTTTAGGTCTCGGTGAACTAAGACATTGGGCTCATTGTGAAGATAAGCCATGCCTCTGGCCACATAAGATAACACATCCGGGTTAGCATAATCACTAAGTTATCCTTAAAAAGGATATGAATTATATCTTTTAAGTTAAATACTATTGTTACATGGACTGGCTTTCCCTAAATTCATTATAAACACAGTTTTTTTCAAATGTATCTAACCAGCTTAACCTAATAGCAAATTGACATCATGTGTCCCAAGTCCCAAGCATCAAGTATCAATATAAATGTCACTTACTCCTGATTATCTGCAACTGTTCTCAAATAAGAATAAGACATTTTTTTGAAAGACTTTATTGGAGGAAATACTAACTGTACACATCTGAGTCATGCTAGTACCAAAAGAAGTCCCAAGCAAAACCCAAGTCGAACATTTCTCCATACACAACTGATCTACCTGATATGTACTGGAAATATAAGCCCGTCTGGTTGACCCCAGGGAATGAAGGTAAAAAAAGTTCTAAGAACTTATAGCTCCAAACAATGCAGTTGATCTAAAGATTTCAAAAGTAATAAAGCCATCCCATCATGTTCTTTTCCTAATTACCCTTTTCTTTTTCTCAAGGTAACTTCCCACTTTTCTGTTTTCCACTTCATAATTTTTGTAAGCATTATCTCAAAGAAGATGTAGGTTAAGTTCCAAAGGTATGTAGCAACAATGTGAAGGTAGTAACTGGCAAGATTTATATTCTATAAGGATCTGGCATGTTCTATTGGAAGTTAAAAGAGAGAAGATTGCAAACTCAAGGACCTGGCAATGTCCAGTGCAAAGTTAATAGCTGTTGATCGGTTAAGTGAACCCTTTTCCTTGAGGTACTGGTGAAGATCACCCTAAAACAGCACATAAATAAATGAATGCCACAGTAAGTTTCTTTAAAATAACATTTGGTTCCGATCACAAAATTAGCTTATGTATATAGAGAGGAAAATTGAAGCACAAAATGAAACTACACATTCATATTACCCCGCGTAGATATTCGGTGATCAACATTAAAGGCTTCTTCTCAGTGATGGCTCCAAGGAACTGGACAATATTGGGGTGGCGCAGCTTCACTAGCAAATTGACCTCATGCCTGAAGTCCTGGCTGAATCATGAGAGCACACAACTAGTAAAGAATTTATATATTTTTTCCAAATATTGTAACAAAGACAAAATTGGACTATATATATATATATATTGATCACTGATGATGGAAAATTATTAAACAGTATAGAATAGTAGTAAAGGAAAATCTGGAAAGACTAAAGAGATCAAACACAGAAAATAGGATACATCAAAGTGGATAAACATAAAAAAGTTCCTCCCTCTCAACACCTTCCCTCGCTAATTGATCAACCATAGAGTTTGACGATCTCGGCACCCAGGAGTACGAGATGTTCCTATTTGCCAACAAGACCCAAATCTCATAATATATGAAGGTGAAAAACTCCTTTCAACTTAAACGTAAAATCATCTCTTGGAAAAGAATAATTGACGTAGCTTTTGAGAAAGGAATCCATGGCATTTAGGGTTAATTAAAAAATGGAAGCTCTAGTCCTTTATTTTGGTGTTGATCCATTTACAAACATCATAGTTCAGTAATATATATATATAAGAGATTAAGTATTCAGATCAATAGACTAAAAGACAGTCCATGCAGTTTCCTTCTGCAAAGAAAGGTCTGATCATATATTCAGAAGGAAAAAAAAAGGAATTAAGTATCAAATCTAAATAGCTACTCTAACAAAAAGGTGAAGAATATAGAGAATTTTACATCACCAATCGATCATCTGAAAGAGATTTAAGAATGCGTTTGACAGCTACTGGTGTTCCACGCCAAGAGGCTTTTAAAATCTCACCGAAAGACCCCTGTCAGCATCAGCTATCATCAGTATCTCTTAGATTGCATAACAAAAATACACCAATACCCAGTACATCTCAAACGGCAAGATCTTAAAAAGCATTTAGAACTCTCTAAGTCGCATGTGAAATTATGAATCAACAAGTCAGAGGTGAGCCCATCAACAACAATAATTTACTTGCATGGCCTGAATTGGAATTTTGTAATTGTTTACTCAAATGAACTGTTCAACTTCCTGTGTATTGTATACTCTGTTTATAGGTATTAAAAAATAAATAGTATCAATTTCTGAGGGGACCAATACATATGAACAAAAACTGCATGTATTCCTGTGTATCGACCCATATCCAAAAGTATCAAGCGTATCGATATGGTCGATGCTGCTTGATACAGGGTCAAGGCACAGGGAAACATAAAGGAAAATTTTTCTTTAGTATCGCAGTGCATGGTAGCATATTGAAACAAAATCGGCCAATGCGGATGTTACTGTTACAATAAGTTACAGTATCGATGTTGTATCAATACCCTATTGAGCACCCCACGTTTATATTGTTCCAAGTGAGTTTGAGGTGTTTCAAACACTCCCAAACTCCCTTCTTTCCCTCTAAACTCTTCCAAAAAGTGATCTAGAGCAAAAATCAACAAAGTTAATGTTGATTTTTTTTGTTAAAAACATTCGGTCCTCCCCTCAACTTAGGATTAAATATTTTTCACTGAAACCTTCAAAGGTATGTAGTTTTTTTATGTTTTACTTGATTAGATGCTCGCAAATCACTCCTAATGGAGTCTAAAGGAGATCTACGGATCTCGCGCGAAACCCATGTATTTAGAACCATATTTTTTGAAAAAATAATGGATTAGTCATCATTTTTTGGAGGAAATCCGAAAATAAGTATTTTTCATTATTTTTACAATACCTATGGCTTTAGTCTGTGGATGATCTATGTCTACCGCATCCACGGACAAACCCTAATTTTTGGGAAAAATATCTTTTATTAATTAAAAATAAAAAAATTAATTTGAAGCACTAGTAACTACTTAATTTACAGAACATAAGTGTAAATAAGTCAATGGATGACATCCCACATCCATTGAGTCATTAACTAATCATGATTATGGGAAATTGGGAATGCATCTTCCTCTCCTTATTGCTATGGTTATGCTGCTCAATCGTCCCAGTATTTCGGGGGTATCGATATGATGTTGTGTCCTAGACATCCCGTGGGTGCAGGTATGGACAAATGGGTATTCCACAATTCTCGGGTATGCAGCCAATTAGGATAGTTTATGCAAGTGATGTTGATCATACTAAGAGGTACATAAGAGTATCAAGCTTGGTATTACAATTATATGACTTGGCACAATATTGCAACCAGTTTGGCATACCTATAATGTACAATTGAGAGCATATAATGAGCCTAATGAGTTTGAGCTGGCACAAACTCAACGTGGTTTTGAGCCACTAGGTATGATAGTGTAAATTGGTACTTATTTATGTATTTTACTCTAATTGTGTTTGTACTTATTTAAACTTTAAAGTTAATTATGTCTTGTGTTTTCATGCTTATCTATAAGCATGCTCGCCTTTTCATGGCATTATAGTATTATTTATTCTTGTATGCATGATTATAAATGTAGTTGTGGGGTTTTATATAATTTTATTTAGCTTATCTTTGCATTAAAAGTGCTTTTATGTAAGGTATCCAAGTATTTCTTTGCGTATTCATGCATTTCCTAGGGTATCCTGAATTTTTTTTGGTGTTTCCATTAATCCAAGCATATCCTCTATATGTATCCTATTTTTTTTTTTATAGGCAACTGTGATTGAGAGATTCTCATTAAATGAGAAAAGGCCTTACAAAAAGAAAGAAGGGCAAAGGAGGGGGGGAGATAGTTGACTTGATTAGTTTGGTTTAGGGTTAAGGTTTGAAAGAAGAAGAAGAAGAAGAAGAAAAAAAAATAGAGAGCTTAGCTCTTCTCTCTCATTCATTAAGTTATATACTTAACCTCTAGAAATGAATATTTCAAGTACACCATTATTACACACACTATTCTAATAATCAAAGGTCTACTATACCATAGAGGTATAATAGACCAAATAGTATTCAACACTCCTTCTCAATTCGGTGCATAGATATCCCTCATGCCCAACTTGCTAATAATACTAATGAATTGAGGTCCTCCCAATCCTTTGGTCAAAACTGAAAGTATGCCTCTTTTTAATTTTAGAAAAACAGTTCTTAGGGGGCATACATCGAATCCCAAGATCTGACTAAGATTTTAAATGATTTTATTCAATTAAAGTAAAAATCATAATCACCTTTGCGACTTTGACATTCCACGATAGAATGCTAGACCGGCAAAACTTCACAAGCGTCAAGTCTCCTTCGCAATCCACACGGACCTTCTTTTTCTTTAAAGCTTTCTCTAATGGAAGCTAATGACCCTTCCAAATTTCCAGCTCTAGGATCTTGAATAAAAGATCCAATCTTGATCTTCAAGAACCTTGATATTCCTCTTCTTTATTTTCAAACTAGAAAACAAAAGGAAGAAGAAAATGGGAGAAGGTGTGACCGTACACCTAATGAGAGGGAGAGAGGGGCGTGAGGTATTGAGGAGAGGGAAGAGAGAGATTTCCCAAAAATCTGGAAATTTAAAAGTGCCCAAAGCCTTGGACGTCCAACCCTCTTTATAGGCTTTACTTGGTTGCTTGCAACCAAAGTTTTCCAATCCTTATCCAATAAGGATTCCTCAATTGTTTCCTTTTTGATTTCTCCTTTAATTAATTAGAATTAATCAAAATAGAAACTAACCTTATCTATTAGTAACCAACTAACCTTATCCTAATCCAATTAGGATTCCTTGATTAGCAAGAAACTAATAGAATCCTTGTCCAATAAGGAATCTTTAATTAGTAACTAACTCTAACTAACTAACTAACCTTATCCAATAAGGATATTAGTTATTAGAAACTAATTAAAATAATAACAATTATTATTTCCTCATGGAGTGGGCATCCCACCCTAGGTGGGTCCCACCCCACATGCCCCCTAGGGTATTAAACCCTTTTGGTCACTTGAATTATTCTCTTAAAATAATCCCCAATGGGTCCTACCCATTTGGTTTTTCACATCTAATGTGATTCCACCTTTTAGAATTTCACTATACCATATAGTGATTACTTAGAGAAATTAATTAATTTAATTATTTAATTAAATTAAATACTTTAAGAAAGTCCTTGTGTGTGGGATCTAAAGAGATCTCTTATTTCTGTTTGTGGGACCAAGCACTCAACCTTTTGGTTAAAGCATTGTTACTAGGAAACACCTTTCCTATACTCCATTAGGATTATAGAATGTCATCTATATCCCTGGACTTCCAGCAATCACAATTAATGTCCATTAACACGATGTGATTAACCTCCAGAAAATAGAGAATTACTTGCAGGTATTTCTATCTCAAGATTTATTTACAAATATGTCCCTCCACTTCCAATATTATTATAAGCTTATGGGACAATATCTAATACTGTCTTTAATCCCTGACTTATATTGAGAACCCATTCTCTTTGATACTTTTAGTCAAACTTGGACTTTCAAAACATTTTTAGAAATTCTTTAAAAGAAATAATAATAATAATTACATTTCTTTTATACAGAAAATAAATTCCTCGATAAAAACCAGTCCTGGGTTTTTCAAGTCCGGTTTTGACAAGTATCAACTCAATATTATTTACTCTGTAAGAGTAGTGGAATCCTTGTTGAGTATACACACACTTCTTCCATTACAGCGTACATAACCCACGAGCCCGTATTTAGTCCGGTGTGTTGGACATTGACGATTGGCTACATCAAAGCTACATAGGCAAATACTAGAGAAGATGTTGACCTCTCAAGTTAAGGACAATCTGTCAAATGGACTACCCTAAATATAAAGACAATATATTTCTAAGGGTATCCACTGAGCGATCCAGTTGCAATATAAGTACTTCCTACTTATATCCACATCTTAGTCAAGAGACCCTTCTCTTAGTGATTGAGATTCATCACTCCATCATATGGAACTAACAATGTGTAAGTTATTAGGAATACATTGTCCAGATGTATCTTGATTAACTTAGAACAATTTTAGGTCTACAAGGAACCGGAAAAACCATATCTCCTTAGCAATCAGTTATCAACTAATTGGATGGTTTTCCTAATGTAGAAGACAATGTGTGAATGTAAAATATGCATTTATTGATTAAATAGATAAATACAATTCCGGAATGGCTTTCTTGGGCATATATGTCTAACAAAAACATCCGCTAGTTGATCCCCGGTCTGCACGAAATGAGTGCAAATATCACCTGATCTCAACTTCTCTTTAATAAAGTGACAATCAACGTCAATATGTTTCACACGATCATGTTTAATGAGATTATGAACTACACTGATTGCCGCCTTGTTATCACAGTATAGACTCTTGGTCCTAGAGCAAGAACCCTAATCTCTAAAAGTAGCAATCGAAACCACAGGAGTTCACATACCCCATGTGTCATATCTCTAAACTTTGCTTTTAAACTGTACCTGGCTACCACTGGTTACTTCTTGCTCCTCTATGTCACAAGGTTGTCACCCACAAAAGAACAATAGCCAGACATGGAGCGCTTATCTATAACAGAGCATGCCCAATCTGCATCTGTATGCTTCTACCAGCAAGTCGCCAAGACTAGCATACATCAATCATTTCCTAGGGGTGGACTTGAGATACCTGAGTATCTTGTACACTGCCTCTAGATGCTTGAGGTCGGTGCGTGCATAAATTGGTTGGCAACACAGACAACATATACAATGTCTGTCATGGTCAAAGAGAGATAAATTAGGCGCCCTATAAGTCTCTGTTACCTCTATGAATCTAAAAGACGTTCCCAAGTGTCTTGACTGAGCTTGTGGTTCACATCAATAGGGGTGTCACTGGGTTTACACCCTATCATCCTAGTCTCCTCAAGTAAGTCAAACACATACTTTTTCTGAGAGATAAATATACCTTCCTTTGATTTGGTAACTTCCATCCTTAAGAAGTACTTTAGACGGCCTAAATCCTTGATCTCAAATTTCAGTCAACTTACTCTTCAGCTTTCCCAATTCATCATAGTCATCCTCAGTCACCACAATATCATCCACATACACAATAAGGATAGTAACTTTCTGGTGGGAATACTTGATAAATAGGGTGTAGTCAGCTTATAGCCATTCTTCAATATGGTAGTGCAAAGTTTCTCAAACCAGGCTCTAGGAGACTGCTTTAAGTCATACAATGTCTTCCTTAGCTTGCACACTCTCCTCTTGACAAAGATACTCATAAAGGCAGGAGGAGGTGTACACCTTTTCTTTTAAGTCACCATGTAGGAAGGCATTCTCCACATCAAATTAAAATAAGGGCCAATCTTGGTTGGCAACAAGGGACAACAACACTCTTATAGAATCATCTTGGCTACGGGGGCAAAGGTCTCCTGTTAGTCTATATCATGGGTCTAGGTGTATTCCTTTGTAACAAGCCTTGCTTTGTACATATCAACTGAGTCATCTAAAAGATGCTTCACGGTGAAGATCCACTTGTAGCCCACTGGTCTTTTCCCTTTAGGAAACTCAAAAACATCTCAAGTGTCACTCTTTTCAAGAGCAGCATCTCCTCTGCCATTGCCTCTCGCCACTTTGATTGAGATGGAGAATATGTCACATTGCGAGAAATAGAAACAGAAGACAACAACAAAGCAAAAGAGCGATACGAAGGAGATAAAGCAGAATATGAGACAAAGTTAGAAATAAGATGAGCACAAGAATCAATATCCTTCCTTAGAGCAATAGGAAGGGAAGAATCATCAATTAACGAAAGACTAGAATGAGGGACATTACCTTTAACTGATGGATCAGAGGAGGATTCTTGGAGGGGGAGCACGAGGGCCTTCTTTATTGTCTTTCTTCATTCTTTAATATACCTTTAAAGCAGGAACAATTTCTCCTTGCCTGTCACTATCAAGAGGCAAGGAAGCTGGAACTGGCAAAGGAAACTCAGAAGACATCTCTGAGTATGTAAGAAAATCGAGAAAACGGAAAATTTTCAGATTTCTAGAGTTCTGTTGGGACTCGATATGTCGTAATGATTTTAATAGAAATCTGTGCGGCTGGTACCACAACGTGCCGGTCGGTTGTGAGGGCTACCGTCTATCGTTTCGTCAGTTTATTATCTCATATGAGAAAATGGCAGCGTGTTTTGTGTCCGAAATCAAAAAATTAGTGGGTTTTGCAGTTTTCTTCAGGATTTACTTTTTACTGTCAAAACTCTGTATTTTTTCCCGAAATTTTTACAACAGGTGTCGAACTGCCCCTAGTTCGGTCACCTGAAGTTTCGACAAGATTGGATGACATTTAATAGAGTTTCGGAGCTTGTATGTGCGAAAAATTTTAAAAAAAAGGTCAAAAAGTCAACCGGTCAAATGAGTTGACCCGGTCAACTTCAACTTTCCACACCATTGTTGGTCATGTGCTTTGCACATGATCTCATCCCAAGTCCTTTGCCTATATGAGGAGGGCAAGCCCTCTCATTTTACACGGATCATACTAAGAGCAGAAGCTCTGCCGAAGTGGATTTTAGAGAGAGAAAAAGAAGAGAGAAAGGGAAAGAGAGAAAAAGAAGAGAGAGAAAGGAAAGGGGAGTCCATCTTGGGGTATTTCATCGTCTCCGACGCGTTGGCGACGTCTATTTTCTTCTCCGGTGCCTCGATTGATGTGTAGAGAGAGAAAGTGAAGGTGTGAAGGCAAGGAGCTTCACCTTGGGGTTGATCATCCTCCTGAGTGCATTGGCGGTGTCTATTTGGCCCTAGACACCTCAAAGTACGTGAAAGAAGTAAAATCCATTTTCCCTCTTTCCTATTTTTCCTTTAAATATGTTTTTCTTGTTGTGGATGATGTTCTTGCTTTATAGCGTGGATAAAAAATGGTCCGAGACTCGTTGTATGCGTAAAACCCCTTCCCTCTTCTCTTTTCCCTCTTATTTGCTATGATTTGTATGTGGAATGTATGTGCGTGTTTTGGCATGAATGAAAAAGGGTCGGAGACCCCATGGATGTCGTATGGGAAGGTAGTAGAGCATGAAAAAATGAATAGAGGGATGTAGCCCCGGTTTAGGGTGTTAAAAACCCCGGACTTGGGTCACTATGCTCTGGGCAATCGATCCTCTTGTAGGGGCGATCGATCCCCCATATGCAGAAGCCTAGGCGATCGATCGCCCAGCACTGGCGATCGATTGCCAGTGCCCAGGTTTGCTTGTTTGGGCTGTGATGAAGTGTAGACTTCATATAGACCTTCGGGGAGCCCTGATCAGGTCCTGGGTATGATGTAACATCACTCTAGGGTGATGAAAAGTGGAGTTGAGTGTCGTGTAAGATGATGGACACATTTATTGGCCTAGTTAAGTTCCCTATCGGAACAATATTGTGTGATGTGATGTGTTTGAATGGCTGTTAGGGCAATGAATGGATCCATTGGCCTGAATTGGTTCCCTATCGGAACAATATTGTGTGATGTGATGTGATGTGATGTGTTTGGACGGCTGTTAGGGCGATGGACGGATCCATTGGCCCGGATAGGTTCCCTATCGGAACAATATTGTATGATGTGGTGTTATTTGGATGGTGATGGACGGATCCATCGGCTTGAAAATGTTTCCCATCGGAACAGTATACTTTCGGACTTGGTCCACAGGCGCGAGACCCAACTTATTCAATTAATCAAGCGAGGCTTGGATTAATTGGGGATTTATTACGGTTAGACTACCTAACCTGTGTTAAATGCTGTCTGTGGTCCCTCTTTGGCTAGGTCCGGAGAGGCGGTGTCTGTAAAGAGCAGGGGTTCCTTCGTGATTGATTGTGACGCCCTGAACCCGCGCCTAAGGAAGTTGTGTTCTGAGACGCGCGCCCGGCCATCAATGACACACAGCGGAAGACTTCACCCATGAAAATGCAGGAATTTTCAACTTTTCTATGAGCTTACATAAGCAATAACAACTGGTCATCATAATAACCCATCATAAGCAAATGTGTTACCTCACTAGCTACAGTAGTCTTTACTTTTGACGCCACAACTGCACCGATATACCTCCAGACTCTAAAGTGTAACTCCTTATCAATCGGTGACCGCTTCAAAATCTAAAGACATAAAATGAGATGTGAGCCATAGAGCCCAGCAAAATCCACAGTTCATCTAAACTATTTTCCACATTATAACATTCATCAATAATGATATAGTGGTATAATACAATTCTCATATTATAATAATATGCAGAATAATAATATCGTAATTAGTGACCCGAGGTCACTCAGGGCTATCTCACCCTATTCGAGGTTCCCGACCTCCAAGTTGTCAAATTCATCCAGTCATTGTCCACGACACCAGGTTACTGTTTCAGATAACCGCTCACGCTTTATCCGTGAGTCCACAGACTCGATCGACTAGGCCTTCGCCCGTGTACAACCTCTATCCATGAGTCCACAGACTCAATTATCAACCAATCAGGACTTTTCCCGATTATAACCAATCATTGGGTATGTCGACCCAATTAATCCTTAAATTATCATATTCTACACATAACTCGGGTCTTCACCTGATAACTGTCAGGAACAATACTTCTAACACATCACACTCTGTCAGGAACAACACTTCTGACATATCACACTCTGTCAGGAACCACACCTCTGACACTTACTTTATATTTTCCCTCTATGGGAACACCGACACACACACAACCACATTTGTCAGGAAACACATCTAATTGCCAGGATACACATCTGATCAGCAAGGATACACATCTGATATCCAAGAAACCCATTCAACCTGTCAGAAAAATGAAACTCATCTGACAAGCCAGGGACGCACCTTTGACTACAGGAAACACCTGACCACCAGGAAACACCTGACCATTAGGAAACACCTGTCTATCAGGTACACATCTGACATATCACTCTGTCAGGCATAACACCTCTGACATGACACCCTTGTCAGGAAACAAATCTGATTACCAGGAACACATCTGACCTGCCAGGAATAACACATCTGACATGCCAGGAACACCCATCTAATAACCAGGAAACACCTCTGACATCAAATCCTGTCAGGCACAACACCTCTGACATCAAATCCTGTCAGGCAAAACACATCTGACATTAACCTCTGTCAAGCACAACACCTCTGACATCAAATCCTGTCAGGCACAACACCTCTGACATCTACCATCATATATCATCACAGCCTCTGTTGGGTGCATACCTGCCGACACAGGCCAATGTCCCCTCAAGGTAACATCATTAAGTTCGTAAACTTAATACATCACTGGATCCATAGACCCCAATCCAACCTTGAGCCCATGGCCCAATGCCGTCCTAACTCTCCCGACTATCAGTCATGGAGGAACCCGGGCTCATAATAGATACCGCCTCTCCGAACCTAGCCAAAGAGGGACCGCAGACAGCATTTCACGTAGGTTAGGTTTTCTAACCATAGGAAATCCCCAATTATTCAAGCCCTGCTTGAATAATTGAACCAATTGGGCCTCACGCCCGTGGACCAAGTCCGATGGTATATCGTTCCGGTGTGGGACATTACCCGACCGATGGACCATTCCATCGCCTTACCATGTCCCAACAACATCACATTATACACAAAGGTTGTCCCGAGGTGGAACTTTTACTAGGCCAATGGACCTACCATTGCCTTAAAACAAACATCACATCATACAAGAGTAGTTCCGATAGAGAACTTAACCAGGCCAATGGACCCTACCATTGCCTTACAATGTCAAAATCACATCACATCACACATATAGAAGCCCAGTCAGGGTCTCATAACTTCTTGCGGTCGATCGCACTTCCCTTGCGATCTATCGCACTTCCCTTGCGATCTATCGCAATTCACACTGAGCCTAAATTCCAAGCTAGAAACAGCCCGAAACCGAGGGCTTCATCCCTCCGCTCCATTTTCACTCCCATCTATACATCATTCATAAGGTCTCCGACCTTTTTTTCCATCCATACATAATATCACCAAACTATTCCACATAATTAAAGTAACTTAAATAAGAAAAAAGAGAAGAGATGGAGAGGGATTTTACCTACTACACAACTTTCAAGGCTCCGGATGTTGAAATGGTCATCGCCAATGCGATCAGAACGCTGGAAAACCTCTAGGTAAACCGCCTCTCTAACCTCCACTTTCTCTCTCTAGAATTCTCTCTCTACACGCCAATCGAGACATCGGGGAGAAAATCTGACGTCGCTAACATGTTAGGAACGTCGAAAAACTCCAAAGGGACCTCCCTTTCCTTTCTCTCTCTTCCTTTCTCTCTCCTCTTTCTCCCTCTTCCTTTCTCTCTCCTCACTTTCTCTCTCTAAAAATTTGGGGGCAGAGCCTCGCCTCACTGATTTGTGTGTGAGAAATGAGGGGGTTTAACCCTCTTTATATAGGCATGTGGGCAGCCATGTGGTGCTTAGGTGGCGAGGCCATGTGAAAGCCATGTGCTTGTCACATGGGTCATGATGACAAGGCGTTGACCGATTTGACCAGAATTTCATTTTTCCACGTTTACGGCTCCCCGTAACCCTACTAAATGACGTGACGAAGCCGAAACTTCAAGTAACCGAACTAGGGACAGTCCGACACCCGCTATAAAAATTTCTGGGAAAAATATTGAGTTTTGACAGCTGCACTTTTGTCCAGAAGAAAACTGCAAAACCCACTAATTTCCTGATTTCAGACACAAAACAAGCCGTCGTTTCTTCATTTGAGATAACTAACTGCCGAAACGACAGATGTTAATTCCCATGGCCGACCGACACACGCTGGTATCAGCCGCACGGATTTCTATTAGGATCCCCAAGAAATATTGAGTCCCACTTAATTTCTAGAAATCTAGAAATTTCCCGTTTTCTTGATTTTTTTACATGATATGACCCTGCGGTCCTGCGAAACGATACCTGACGGAACTAATGCAACAGGTGAAGGTCCTGGTAGTCGACCAATACACTGTGTGTGGTTTTCGAGAAGAAATATTGAGATTTTATTAGTACAACTCAATCCCGAGTAAAACTCACTTTTCACAATTTAATTAAATACTTAAGTTATTAACCCCAATTAAGGACCAATAAACCCAAAATTTTATTATATTAAAATTTTGGGGCGTGGCACTGATGGTAAAGAGAGTTAGGATGACATTGGGCCTATGGGCCCAAGGTTGATTGAGGTCTACGGACTAGTGATGTATTCAATTTACGAACTCAATGATGTTACATTGAGAGAGTATTGACCTGGACCGACAGGTATACACCCAATAGAAGTTATGCTGACAAAAGATGTTTGTTTTGGTTTCTTCATGACTGATAGTCGGGAGTGGGTGGATTAATATCCATAAATCCTCTTTGGCTAGGTCTAGAGTGGTCGTATTGTGTAGTCCTCTGTGACTGATAGTCGGGAGTGGGTGGAGTGTTATCCATAGATCCTCTTTGACTAGGTCATGGGAGGACAAATGGTTGTGTTATCTCATAAATATGCCGTGAAGACGAATTCCCCACCGTGGCTGAGTCAGATGGTTATGTGATCTGATAGATATGTCGTGAGGATAGACTTCCCTAGAGTGGCTGAGTCAGATAGTTGTGTTATCTGATAAATATGTCGTATCGAGACTGAATCAGATGGTTGTGATGCCTCTGATAGATATGCCGTCTGTACCGTGACTGAGTAAGATGGTTATGTATTATTTGATAGATATGCTGTGAGGACGAATTCCCTACCGTGGCTGAGTCAGATGGTTATGTGATCTGATAGATATGCCGTGAGGATAGAGTTCCCCACAGTGGCTGAGTCAGATGGTTATGTTATCTCATAGATATGTCGTATTGAGGCTGAGTCAGAAGGTTGTGATGCATCTGATAGATATGTCGTCCATACCGTAGCTAAGTCAGATGGTTGTGTTATCTCATAGATATGTCGTGAGGATAGAGTTTCCCCATCGTGGCTGAGTTAGATGGTTGTGTTGCCTGATTTGAAATGCCGTGAGGACAAGTTCCCCACCGTGGTTAAGATCAGATGGTTGTGTTGTCTGATTAGAAATGTCGTGAGGATAGAGTTCCTTACCGTGGCTGAGATCAAATGATTTGTGTTGGTTCTAGCTGGTGAGGCCCGGATTATGTATTGAGTATATAGACTCAAGGTTGTACGGAGTCTAAGGACTCAAGGTTTGATTTCATTAGGTGTAAGCCCGGTTGATCTCGATAGTTATCATGGGGGTATAGGACGATGATAACAAAGTTGATGGTAACGGATTTGGAAATGGATAACGAGTCTACGGATTCTAAATTGGATATTGAGTCTGCGGACTCAAGGATGAAGGTTGAACACGGGCGAAGGCCAATTGATCGAGTCTCCGGACTCAATGATAGAGTGTGAACGGTTATCTGGAACGGTTACCTGGTGTTATAGACGATGATTGGATGAACTTGGAAATTAGAGGTTGAAAACCTCGAAATAGGGTGAAATAGCTCTGAGTGACCTCAAGTCACGGATTACAATATTATATTTTATTATAATATGAGAATTGTATTGCAATACCATGTTATTGATGATTGTTACTAGATGGAGAATAGCCTAGATGGATTATAGATTTTGCTGGGCTCTATAGCCCACTCATCTCATTTCATGTTTTCAGATTCTGAAGCAGGTAGCTTGATAGAGTCTGGAAAGTATTTTGGTGCAGTTGTGGCGTCAAAAGTAAGGGTTACTGTAGCCAGTGAGGTAACGCATTTGTTTATGAGGGGTTATTATGATGACCAGTTGTTATTGCTTATGTAAGCTTATAAGAAAAGTTAAAAATTCTCGTATTTTCGCAGGTAACGTCTTCCGCATGCGTGGTTATGACGAACGGGCACGTGTCTCGGAACTTGATTCCTTAGGTGCGGGTTCGGGGCATCACAACTACAATTTAATGATTGTGTATTGTTACTAACAGAAATGAGATTTAAAGAAAAAATTTAGGACATGAAGAACAGATAATAGAGGCATAGAAGGAGTAGCAGGTATACTGCATTTCCTAGCAATGGATGAGGAAGTTCCATTGGCAATATGAACCTTATCTCTACCAGAACAGATACGATACAACGTAAAAAGGGATACCAGTCATATGGTCAGATGCACCTGAATAAATGATCCAACAGTGTTTGTGTGGTGAGAGTGGGTTACCAAGTGTGCTACATGTTATAGCGAACCGCGAACCGCGCGAACCCGAACTGGTTCGTGGATCGGTTCGAATTGGTTCGTGAAATTGAGCGAACCACATAGTGGTTTCAAAACAATCTTAGTTTATCAAAATTTTTATTCAAATTCACTGATATTTTTCTTTACGTTCACAAACCGTTCATAAAAAGGCATTTTTTATATTATTTTTCAAATAAGTATTTGTAATATATTGTTTACATCCTTAAAAGATATATATTTTTATAATATAATATAAAACATATATTTTGATTTACACGCTTAAGTAGCGAACCAAACTAAAAGAGCCACAGCGAATCGAAAAACGAATTATCTCATCCTACCCCTAGCGAACTGGGTTCACTCTAGAGTGGCGAATTACAAACCGATCGAACCATCGAACTAGGTAACATTGGGTGAGACAGAGGTATTGAGGGCCGAGGCAGAAGTACCTATATGGGCAGGATGATGTAAAAGGTGCAGATGAGAATTGAACCATAAAGCACCTAATATGCTCCATCTCATCATGAGAGAAGGCACTACCATCTGAAGAGTGTGTTGCGGATGGAAGATGGGCAACAAGAGCAAGTACAACTGAGATAACGAAATGGGCATTGGAGTGGTCTCTACTGCCAAATCGGCCTCCCATACTATAACTAAATCTTCCCCCTCAAGTTCCACCAGAAGGACCTCGCCGTGGTGGTTGACCATGAAGTTCCTTAGCATATCTCTTTGGTGTGACATGGGCAACTTGAATACTAGCACGCACCATAGTTACCAAAACATCCTCCTCCATGAGTACCACAATCATTGCCTCTACCTCCCTATGACATAAAGGATAGAATAAACCTTTCCTAAGGAGGAGGATCAAGCATCAACGTGCAACGTTTCTCCTCCCTAAGTGGCTCCTTCCCTAGTAGCTGAACTCTGACTTGATCATTTTTGTGATTCAATCCCGCCAACAACTCGAACAACCATCCATCCCCCATATGCTTCCTGTGAGCACCAGCATCGACTCTACACTTTGCCTGGAAAGAGTAATTATGACCCAATTCTTCTTATAGACGTCGAAAAGTGTAGTAAGTGGAAAGGGGGCTACCCCCTGCCTCAATTGGGAGATAGTCTGGCATAGCTCGTAGGCTCTAGCCCCATTCTCCACCCCTGAGTAGTTATGGGTGCCAGCATCCCATATCTCCTTAGCTGTGAAGTGTGGAAAGGAATAGGTAGCTACTGCTAATGTGGGCTGCGTCGAGTTAAGGAGGGACATGATAGTTGTGTTCGACCATATCTCTTTGAAAAAAAAGACCCTATGAGGTTTCCTGGTATGACCAGGTAACTAAAGATGGAGAGATAACCGAACCAGGAGTATATCCTGTAGAGGCATTATGACTTATGAGCAGTAGATGAACCAAGCTTGTTAAACTTTTGTGGTCGACCAACCAAATCCCAATAGGTTTCCTTAGTGTGTCTCCTCCACCCACAATAATCACACTTTAACTTGTCACGATCTTCAAGACTTAATTCCTGTGACTTTCTAAGTCCATTTCTATTAGCCCTTCAGCCCACCTGGGAGGGAAGCTAGAGCAGACCTCTCATTACCAGCAGACAATGTCTCTTGCTTTCTTCACTCTGAACATAGGGGTAAATGTGGTTGAAAGATGGTAACTCATCTAAGCTAAGAATTTGCACCCTAGGCAGTTCAATTTCCGGATTCAGTCTTGCAAGAAACTCAAAAATTATAGTCCGTTCAACTTGTTTCTTGTAGCGTTCTCCATCCTCAAAACATATGGGTTGGAAGATCTGGTAATGATCTAACTCATATATATCATGCAAATGAGCAAAATATTCGGCCAAAGACTTCTCACCATGTCGAAGATGAGCCACTTACTAGCTTAACTGGTGCACTTAGGCAACATTTCCTGTCTGGGAATATGTATGAACAACGGAGTCTCAAATCTCCTTTTTCAGTTCGGAGAAAGACGAACCCTCTACTAATATATGGTTGCATGGAATGAAGCAACCACTACATGACATTTAAATTATCAGACTCCCGTTGCTCATACTCTGAATCCTTTTCAGCAGATTCACAAATCTGACCATTAATATATCCCAATAATTTTCGACCTCGAATAGACATTTTTGCCGATTGAGACCACTCAAGATAGTTTTTTTCATCTAGTTTAACAGTAGTAATCTGAAAATTAAGGTTTTCCATTGGAGGATTACTCTTATTTGGATCTCGGGGGTGGACAAGGAAATATCAAAATTTTCAAAAGCCGACATAGCTTTCAAAACAATACCAAAAAAATGACATCACTTCAAAAGGAAACACCCCTTCCACAAACAAGACCAACTAGGTGAATAACAACTTTTTCCAACAAAAAACAGCAATAATCATCACCTTCAACACTTCTTACTGAGGTTTAATAGGGTTGTTTTACACAAAACAACCTTTAAACAGTAACTTTAGAGTTTAGAGTTCCTGGAATCAAATCCTTTCTACAAACATAAAGAACAACACTTGTGGATCCTTACCAATGTTTTAAAACGTAAAGGCATGAGGCGATGCGTTAAGACCTCAAAATGCGTGAGGCATAAGGCGTAAGCCTCACAAGAAAGCTTCATGCTCTCTCATTTTATCAAATAAATAAAATATAAGAAAAATTGAAAATATATTTTAAAAGTTAATGAAAGATTATAGTATATATATATATATATATATATATAGAGAGAGAGAGAGAGAGAGAGATACCTATATATATATATTTGTATTCGTGTACATTGTGTGTATTCGTGTGGGTGCATGCGTACACATAGGAAATACTATATAAATTAGTTGAGTCAAATAACAAATTTAAAAAAAAAGGTCATTTAAGTCAGTTGTGACTAGAAACCTAATTTTAGTTAATGTATGAGACGTTTGTCATAGTCATAAAGCGAGCTTCAAGGCATGAGGCGTGTGCCTCATGTGAGCCTCATGGGGTTTGAGCCTCAAGGCGTTTTCCTTATGCCTCGCCCCGAGGAGAGCCTCGAGGCTTAAGCTTTGCACACTTTTTAAAACACTGAACCTTACAAACCCGTTGTTTTTCAAATGTACTACATCCACACACTCCAAATACCAAATCTAATAAAAAATGATAGATTTAGGGATCTATCAAGACTTCAAGAAAGTATTTCACCCGAATTATTCCAATCTGGTTTTTTTTTTTTTTTCCCAAAGAATCATTCGGGGAAGAAACTATAGTCCTAGATGCTTCAAAAAATCCCAAAAAAAAATTAATCCAGATTTGCAGTCGAAAACACCAAGGGATTGATTCAAGGGACACTATTCATGCGACACTATTCACGTGCACTATTCATGCCAATAAAAGAGAAAAAAAAATTCAAGCTTTAGACTTCCTACTCTGATACTAAGTAGAAAGAGGAAAAAGAAGAAAACGAATAGAAAGAGGAAGAAGAGAAAAGGAAAGAGAGATTAGAGAGATTGGGATTATGATTCACACCTCTCCTCTCCTTTATATGTTATTACTAAAGTGGGGAATTACACCTTTACCTTTATGTGTAGTAGGTGAATTAGTAGAATTTGAAGAGGGAACAACAGGCATTGCTCTGAATTTGGAATCCAATAATGTTGGTGTTGTATTAATGGGTATAAACATGGCTTTACACATAATACACACATTAAAAACCATAAATACCAGCATATGCATTTCTATGTACTAGAGGAAGCTGAAAAGGGGCAACTATGAAAGAATACTCTACATAAGCAGATACTAACAGATGGTAGTTGAAAAAATACTCTTACTCTTTGTAACAAAAAACTCTATTTTTTAAAAATATTCGCACATTTTTGGGTTCCCGAATTATTCACGAATTTCCCGCATTATTCACGAATTATTCTCGAAGTTGGCAAAAAAAAAAAAACAGCTTATTTTGTATATTTTTTAATCAAATTGTTTCATATATTTTTATAATTATTAATTTATTTTTCCCGAACTTTTCCGAATTTTTTCGAACTTGACCCCCTGCCGAATTATTCCCGAACCCCGACTTTGTCAATATGCTCATACTGACTATGCAATACTTATTTTTTGAATTTGCAGTCAGGTAATACTTAATAGTAAATTTTACTGACTATCGAGCGCATACAATCACAATCCAATGGGAAAAGTGATGCTATGAGGATAATCGACTTTGTCTACTTGACAAGATGAAATTGAATTAACCCTCCAGTGAAGATATGCTGAAAAAAATTGCATGTAAATATTTTCCTCTATATATAAGAAACACTTCATTAACTTCAAGACAGAGTCACAGACTTATAATTAATATTCTCTTAGACTTTACTGACTATCGAGCGCATACAATCACAACCCAATGGAAAAAGTGATGCTGTGAGGATAATCAACTTTGTCCAGTTTTTACTTGACAAGATGAAATTGAATTAACCCTCCAGTGGAGATATGCTAAAAGAAATTGCATGTAAATATTTTTCTATACATAAGCAACACTTCATTAACTTCAAGACAGACTTATAATTAATATTCTCTTAACTTGGATGCAAAATAGGCAAATCTGAAAGAAATAACGTAGGGAAGAAGGGTATTATTTAGCCACAGCATAATGAATTGCACTTTTTATTAAAACCCATCAGATAATGCATACGCATTGTTTTAACAGAATAGGAGCCTAGGCATGTAAATCCGAGCTACTGGATTTGAAGCACACAAAGTCAAACTTCAAAATTCCCATAAGCAATTTACTCCATCAAAATTAATTCCTTGATTAAGTTTGCCAGGCCCTGCCTCCTAGAATCTGCTGAATATCAATCATTAAGCAAATAAAATCTCACCTTCCCAACAATACTAGAGTTTGAGAAGTTCAGTTCTGAAGGGTCAATTTCCCAGTCACATTTCTTTGGGAGAGGGGGTGGAACTGGCTTTGATTCAAAATGGCTACCATTTTGACCCTGCAGCGATTTAGAGTGCCAAAACAAACACTTCAAGATTAGAAAAAGCAACATTATACTGTTAGCATCTTCATGAAGTAATTCAGTAAACCTAGTTTAGTCAAGCAAACCAAACAGCAAGAACCAGTATGAACCAACATACATATTTAAGCAAAAAAAAACACAAAGGACATGGTGTAGAACACAATTGCAGAAAATGTCTTACAAGGGAATTTTACAAAGATGTGGCCATAAATTAAAGAAAGGAAGAAAAGGAGATTAAATGAGATTGTTTCAGTTTCAATTTGCAACTATTTTATAATTATATCTTAATTGATTTCACATGGTTTTAGTTGCATGGCCAACTTTCAAAAGGGGGAATTAATGTCCTTTTCTTCTTTTTTGCATCACCGGGTTCTTTGCAACCATGGGAAGGAAATGAAGAAAAGCACATTTAAGGTCAAAAAATAAAAACAACTGAAAGGAGTCACTATAACATCTTTAGAACTTATTTTTGCACCAATGTCAGGCATAGTTTAGAATTCACAAGTCATGCACAATCAGGAAATTCATTCCACTACTGTGATTCATAAAGAAGCCAGTTGTTCAAAGTATATCATTGAAGAGAAAAACACAATGTCAAGACTCGAGAGAGACGGATATAGAAAAAAGGAAAAAGAAACGAGAATCAAATACTTATTAGCGTGACTTACAAGCCATATGACATAATGGAAGCAGTGGACAGAAAGTACTGAACTTACATAAGACAAGCCACCATACGATTTTAACAACTCGATCATGTCATGTTTTTTAGCTCCTTCTGCATCAGCTAGGGGCTGCCAATGAGGAACTGCCGTTAAAAAATTGCAGTACTTCAATTCCGGATGACCAATCTAGATGAAGGCTATGGAGTGAACATGGGACAAGCTTATTAGAGTAAATGAAGAATAAAAATAACATATAAGATCTTCAGAGTATCACATTTAAAAGTTTTAAATCTGCTCCAGCACATAAAATTTTACGAGAAGTAAAAATAACCTACCACCGAATGGTAACAGAAGCGCAGAATTAATATAAAAGAAAGACGTAAATAGTCAATACAATAAGAACTTCACTTTAAGAGAAGAGAAAAATCAACAAGCATCAAACTTTTCAGACGCTCAAAGCATTGTAGGCAGCATCTTCCTTAAGGTCTCCTACCCTGATTAAGTAAAACCAGAGTTCTCCAATAAAGTTCACATACAAACTCATGGAAAGAATATCACATTGTTTATGGTTTTTGTTATATTCAGTGGACCCTAATTTGTGTGTGATACCAAAATAAAGATAAATATCAATCTGAAAGGTTCATATCTGAAACTGATAATAAATCCGAAGAAATACTATTTTTTTTCTCATTGGTACGATATCGAAAATTCTTCTGTTGAGATCATTTAAATTTTAATCCTAACATTTCAGCTTTCCTTTCCTTTCAACATATTTTCTTTGGAAAAACATTGGATGTTTCGATTAATATTTCGGTCAAGAAAAAAAACATCATGGTGTAAATTCCTTTTTTTTTTACTTTTCCAGAATAGAGGCACCCCTGTGATTAATCAACTGAGAGACTCTTGAATATTGCAGCTGTAATCAGAAGAAAAATGTTTGGCCTAGTAAGATCTGATAAGATTCTTTGATGTTTTGAGGCCAAATCCTTCTCGTGGTAGAATTAATGCTTCAGATATGATCCAAAGACCAGTAGCAGTATTCGCCGTATGACGTACATCTTCACTGATAGTGTTCTAAAGTTAGCAATCTACACACAGTTTGATTTTTTATGCAAGTTTATCCTGTACATTGATCATCAAGTCAATATTTTTGGATTGATTTAGCCAAGTAGCTTGAAAATCTAAATTCTTGATCTTTTGCTGTACAAGTGTGGATATATCTTCTTCTTTTCAGTGCCTTATCCCAATTAAAGAGTGTGGATAGATGCTACAGATAAATGCAGATCATCCCGATTTCAACTATTTTGAGTAACATTAAACGCTAGTAAAGGTCAGGGTTTTTTTTTTAATCAGTAATAAAGATCATGCATTAAAAAGGGGAGTAAACCACATAATAAAATTCACGATTGGTGAATTCAATAAAGAAAAAAGAAAAGTAAATGACGTGAGTAATGAGGAATACCATCACCTCGCAAAGATCTGAAAAAAAAAGTACAATGCCTGTCCATAATCCAAAATAGTGATCAAGTCAAGATCGGCAAGATCATCCTTAATCGAACAACAGGAGAGAATGAGTTCTGCAAGACGAATCCAAATAGCACCAAGAGAGGAAGATGAGTTATCAAACGTCTCTTATTTCTCTCCTTCCAAACGCATTAGCATAAGGAACCCCGAATCAAATGCCACAAACACGCAACAGGAATAAATGGTTTAAGGTGGTGTTGTACGAAACGAAGTGCACCACACTGAATGTAAATTCTCAACATGCGAATGGACCAGCCTGATAGAAAGTAACTGAAGTTGCAATGATACACCCAAGGCATCCCCATATGAGATATAATAAGATTCGATATCTTTCTTGCCAGAGAATAATGGAGAAATTGGAGATCAATTGTTTGCTCCTCAACCAAGCACACGAAGCACCTGCTAAGGGTCAGGGTGTCGGGAAAAGTGTGTTTCCCGGAATAGTGCTACCAAACACCAACTACACATCACAGGAATAAGCATCACTCTTTTACTTTGAAGGATACACAAAGAGATCCAGAACCCACTATAAAATAATAAAGGATGACCTGTTTCCTCCTTAGTGTCTACTTCTCTATACTTTCTGACCTAAGTGTTTTCATACTCCCTATGTTTGATGCTTTATCCAGTAATCTACTCAACACTTCTGAAGAAAGAGTTAATAAACGATGAAGAATATATTGCTTCAAAACTCTATGGCTCAAAACGATTATTTTCCAAAACAAAGTTCAAAGCACACCCACTGATAGTGTACTATTATATGGATCTTCAATCTACTACACTATTGCCAGCATCTGCCTTGCACACTATCTGGTGGGAGATCGCAATAGAACAGATATGACGGAAAAGATAAAAAAGCACACACACAAAGAAAAACAGTAGAGAACACGAGAATTTACGTGGTTCAACAATAACCTACCTATATCCACAGGCTAAGATCCGATTACTTTTTCCTTGTTCGGAGAAACCTTGAGAAATTAGTACAAGAAACACTCTCTCCTCTCAGATTAATTCCCAACCTAAGCCCAGAGACCTTTGTACACCTCTCTCAAGTTACTTTATCAATGAACTTGGAGAAGAATCCATATCTCCTTCCCTTGAGCCTTTCTCTAACATTTCTCCAAGTCCTAGAGTGCTTAATCCCTTTCTATTATCTCATCCTTGAAACCCTAGACCTATAAGCAAATATTTACAAACCTACATTAGAGTCCTAAACAATTAGAAAGTCTCCAATTTATACAACTTAACAAATCTGGGTTAAACAACCTTGTTCTGCGAAAACTGGTCGATCGACCTTACAAACTGATCGACTGCTTTTGCTGCTTTAGCTACCAGATTTGTAACCTATGTGATTTGACTGACAGTGGTCGACTGGTTTGCAATTTCAGTCGACCGACTCTCCCAGTTTGAGCCAGACCTTCAACAAACTCCACCTTGGCTAAAACTTCGAGCCACACCACAACAACCTCCACATCAGACCGAATGCCACGATCAAAACCGAGAGAATCAATTTGTTGATCGCCAAGCAAATTTGTAAGACAGCATACCGCATGTCTGGGATGCACCTCCACCTCGAACCAGAATCTCTCTCATGATTTTGTATTTCCATTTGCAAATACTGCAAATCCGTTTGCAAATGCCACAAATAATCATTTGGCTTAGAAACCCACCAGCTACATGCACCTTCGAATCATATGGGAACATCATCCCCCTAATTAGATTAAACATATCCAAATGCATATGTGTAGCCTGCCAACCGTCCTCCCATCGAGAAGAAACCTAAGCAAAGACATAGACCTCTTCTCTCCGCTAAAGGCACCTCACCATCTCCTTCGTTTTAGAAACCCACTGGAATACCCGTCTCTGCACTGACTGTAAAGAGACCCTAGGTAACCTTCTTACTCTTTGCACAACATCCGATTTCTTGCAAACCCAATAGAAGCTCCACCTACAACTGTATTTCTATCCAGGAAATACAAATTATCACACTTCTTCCCCTTCATCAAAACTAAGCATCCCTACTTAATTTTGAGAACTCCACCTCTAACTGTGTAGCAACAACCCTTGGAATCTAACTGGCCAAGAGAAATTAGATTTATTCGCAACTTAGGGATATAGGCTACCCCTCCCAAAGTCCGAACCACTCCATCAAACATCCTTATCTTTACTGTTCCAAACCCCGTGATTTTACATTTAGATCCATCACCCACGGACACTTCTCATGCCCCTTTTTGGAAAGTATTAAAGAACTCCATATTTGAGCAAATATGAAATAAACCTCCCCGAATCTAATAACTACTCACAAGAAGAATTGTCCATACCTTTGAAGATTGTAAGAGCATCTCCAATGTATTCATCTTTGTCCTATGCTATTACCGCAGATTAATCTCCTCCATTGTATTCATCTTTGTCCTATGCTATTACCGCAGAAGAATCTCCTCCGGAAGAGCCATTCTTCCCATCAGCACATAGCAAACACTCCCTTTTGAAGTGCCCTAATTCCTTGCAATGATAGTACAAAACCTCGCATTTTCCTTTGGATTTGGATCTTGCCCTGCCTTTTCTAGATCCTCTCTCCAAATCCCTTCCTCTTCCCCGAGCAACCAAAGCATGATTGTGATTCATATCATGATTTGGCTTTCGCCTAATCTCATTTAAGAGTAGCGCCACCGTGACCTCCTCCAACCGTAATGTATCCTTGTCATACAGGAGTGTTATCACCAAATGTTCATATGAATCCTTAAGTGAGGTAAGAAGCATCAAGGCTTGATCTTCTTCCTCCACCTTGACATCAACTTTTTGTAGTTGATTCAAGATCTTGTTAAACACATTCATGTGTTCCAAGAGATTTGCACCCTCCACCATCCTCAAAGCATGCAATTTCAGATATAACTATTGGTTAGGCTCTTCTCGATGTAGATATTTTCTAACTTATTCTAGAGTTCTGGTGTTGATTCCTCATCCATAATAGTGTACATCACGTTACTTACAAGACAGAAGCATATTATGCTGATTGTTTTCTTCTCAAGGTCTTCCTAATTAGCTTTAGACATCTTTTCCAGCTTACCAGATTCCCCCTTCAACGCCCTTGTCAGGCCCCTGTTGAACTAGGATGACATTTACCCTCCTTTACCACAGATTGAAACTCCATTTTCCATCAAACTTCTCCACAGAAAGTTGCCCAGAATTTTTCAAAGTCATTGGAAAAGATAAATGAGCACACATACAAAGAAAAACAGTAGAGAACACAAGAGAATTTACGTGTTTCGGCAATAACCTACCTACATCCACAGGCTAAGATATGATCATTTCTTCCTTGTTCAGAGAAAACTTGAGAAATCAGTACAAGAAACACTCTCTCCACTCAGATTAATTCCCAACCCAAGCCCAAAGACACTTGTACAAATCTCTCAAGTTAGTTTCTCAGTAAATTCGAAGAAGAATCTCTATTTCCTTCTCTTAAACCTTTCTCCAAGCCCTAGAGTGCTTAATCCTTTTCTATTATCTCCACCTTGAAACCCTAGACCTATAAGCACATATTTATAAGCCTACATCTTAGTGCTAACCAATTAGAATGTCTCCAATTCACGCAACTTGCCAAATTCAAGTTAAACAACTCTGTTCCGCGACAACCAGTAGACCGACTTTATAAACCGATCGAATGGCTTTGCTGCTTTAGCTACTAGATTTGCAATTTCGGTCGACTGACTCCCCCAGTTTGAACCACACCTTCAAAATTTTCGCCATAGGTCCATAACCAATCGTTATGCTCAAGATTAGCATGGATGGATCACCAACACTAAACCTAGATTCCATTTATCCCATGCAAATGTCCTCTAAGGCGGTAATATTTTACTTCAATTATCACCACAGTAAAACACAAAAATCACAATTTTGCTTATGGGTAACGAAAAAAATTTTGTTTTTTCAAGTATTGATCTAAACTCTTCTATATCCACAACACATCTTTCTATTAGATTTTTCACTTATGTATGAAAGTAGGATATTTCTGGAATTCAAGCAATCACTGTGGAGAAAACTTGAAGAACACTAAGAACCCAAACACCCAGTTTTAGAATTACGTCCATGAGGTTTCTGAACTCCCAATTGCCACAATGTTTCGTACAAGAATCAGAGCAAGCTGAATACGGAAGTTAATGCGAAAATAGCAATGGATGTTCATATATAATGTACTAATTCAGAAGAAGAAATTCAATTCAATTCATTTCCAAAACCATTTGTAAGAAATCAGTCTCATAAAACGATTGACGAGTATGAATTGCAATAGAGAGAGAGATAGGGTAGAGGGATGTTACGGTGTTCTTCCAGCGATCCTGGGCGTTGACATCAGCGCCGTAGTCGAGAAGACATTTGGCGATGTCGATCCAACCGTGGAGAGAAGCGACATGCAGTGGAGTTCTGTTGTCGTAATCCATGGCGTAAACGAGAGACCTGTCTTCTTCCAGAAGCTTCCGTACGGAAGAGGCGTCGTTCTGGTGCGCGTGCCACAGAATCAGCGACGTTCTGCTCACTCTCGCCTTCCCCTTCTGCTTCTCCGCCGCTGCCGCATCCCCCTTAGTCGGCGCCGGCGCCGGGGAAAAACCGGTCCCCGAGTTCTCGGAGGTCCCTCCCTTGTCGCTCATGAGTCCTCGAAGCAAAAGCAGATCTAACAGCTCTCTGTCGGGAGTGAGATTGTCAAACAGGTCCGTTATGCTCTTTCTTCGACTATTCAACTGAATATGATGCTATATTGGACTTTTTTACTATAAATATATAAAATATGCTATATTGGGACTTTTTACTTTTTAAAAAAAATTATAAAATTTTTGTGGAGCTCTCTTCCTTTAACGTGTAGCCAGGGCTGTCGATGAGCCGAGCCAGCTCGTGAGCCGGGTCATTTCGACTTGAAATGAACCCGAGCTTACTATTTGAGCTCGTGGGATGGAGCCGAACTAAATGACAGAGCTCGTTTGTTAATCGAGCCGAACACAAGCAACAAGTTGTTGGGCTCGGCTCGACTAGACTAATGTTACTGTATTACCTATAATCTTTACTATTATAAAGCGAGAGGCAGGCGTAACATGATTTTTCCCAAATCCCAAAACTAAACTTATATCTTATTTTCGTTTCTTACTTTTATTAGAGTAGTCAAGAAAGGGTATTTAAGTAATTTATCCAATAAACAACTGCAAACCTTTTAATTATCACGATTCCTCCCATTATTGCCCCATTTCAATTTCCCTCTCACGATTTCACGATTGCTCCCATTTCAATTTTCTCTCTCGCACTCTCTCATCCTCTCTCGCCCTTTGCCAATCCCTGCCGCCCCTGATCGTTGCTGTCGTCGGATGCTCCTCCTCCAAGTTCTCAATCTTCTCTCGCGCAGGCGTAAAGTGATCGAACACTGTAAAGTTTTTTCTAACCTTCTTTCTTCTCCATTCTTCCTTCATGGGTTTTCATCCTCCTCCTATTCAAATCTATTTTTTTTCTTTGCTTTATGGGATTGATTAATGGGGTTTTCATCCTCCTCCTATTCATATCTATTTTTTTTCCTTTGCTTTATGGGTTTGATTAATGGGGTTTTCATCCTCCTATTCAGATCATGTAGTTTCATGGATAACGGATAAATTGCTTAAATAACCCGGGATTTACTGCTCTCATAATCCTGTTTTGCTAAGGTATGATTCCCAAATCTTTAATTTCAATTTATTTTTAATGGATTATTTCCATGAACATGCTCAGATGCTCTATTGAAGAAGAGGCATCCCTCTTAATCCTGTTTTGGGGTTTGGTTTGTTCTTTCATTTAGGTTTGTTAGCTGCAGCAAATGGAGCGCTGATATTTGTGAGGTTTAGTTAGGGATTTTTGATATATTTGATTTTTTTCAGATGTTTTTTATAATTATGATTTGTTATATTTGGTTCTTGGGGTGGATTGAGATTTGTATTTGCTGTTATAATTTCTTTAAGAACACTTTTCTGTTGTTTTTTTATTGCTTAATAAAGATTCAAGTATTTTTTTCCTTCTTCCCATTATAGCTTTTTGATAAATTTAATAGAATCATATTGAAGTTCAATGAATTTTATTGTTGTGCACATGTTTGGAGTTCGGATGAACCAATAGAGAGATATAAATAGTTTGGGTCCACATGCAAAGGGAGATGGGGAGGCAGAGAGGTTTGGGTGAAACATGGGGAGAGAGAGAGGGAGCTTGGGTGCACATACGAAGAAGAGATAGGGGACAAACGTGTTTGGGTGACCATGCCTATATTTGAGAGCAATGCGGGCATGGACAGGAAAAAAAAAATTAATTGCAAATAGAAATTACTTGGATCTGTTAAAACGTTCAGAATTTTGTGTATAGTTTCACATCCTTCCCCATCTAACAATCGATTTTGAGACATATTTTTGTAGAGTTCTACACTGAATAACTAGGGTTTCTTTTTCTGTTTAATGTTGAAAGAAATATAAGATTAAGCAAATATGTCTTCCTTTTCAAATTTACACCAAACAAATAGGGTTTTGTTTGGTGTACACCATTTCTCCCAGGAGGAATCCCACCTCAATGTTTTCGATTGTGCATTATGAGCGAATGAAGACTCCATTGTTGTTGCTGTCTCCTGAAAAATATGGCTTCCTCTGCTTGCTCTTGCCATTCTCAAATCTCACTCAAGGTATGGTTTTCTCTCTCATACACTTCTCTCTCCTTTTATTTTTGAGACTGAGAAGAAAACTACATGTTTCCACTTCGGGTTTTTGGATGTTGTATTATGGTTTCTTTGTTTGGTTATTCTTCAATTTTCTTAGTTTTTTTGGCATTCCGAAAAGCTATTTGGATAAATTTCTGATTGTTTTATACTGGGTATTTGGAACATTTGGAAATTTTTAAAGGTATATTGTCATTTCATGCAAATATTTGGATAAATTTCTAATTGATTTTAAATGGGTATTTGGCATTTTCGATTGCCCCAGTTGAACTAATGAAGGTGGCCTGATGGGGAAGCTCTATACTTTTTCGATTGTGCATTATGAACAAATGAAGACTCCATTGTTGTTGATGTCTCCTGAAAAACATGGCTTCCTCTGCTTGCTCTTGCCATTCTCAAATCTCACTCAAGGTATGGTTTTCTCTCTCATACACTTCTCTCTCCTTTTTTTTTTTGAGACTGAGCAGAAAACTACACGTGTCCACTTGGGGTTTTTGGATGTTGTATTATGATTTCTTTGTTTGGTCATTCTTCAATTTTCTCAGTTTTTTTGGCATTCCGAAAAGCTATTTGGATAAATTTCTGATTGTTTTAAATTGGGTATTTGGAACATTTGGAAAATTTTAAAGGTATATTGTCTTTTCATGCAAATATTTGGATAAATTGCAACCACTAGTATATTTAATAGTATTAGTTTTTGCATAAAAATTAAGAAACTTAACCCTTTTAGAATTCTTTATATCATTTTATTGTAAAAACCCCAAGTTACAACAAGAATCATCTTTGAATAGAACCTTTGATACAGAGTCCCTTTGAAGAATCATTATCAAAGTCTTAATAAGCAATGGTCTTTGGAAATGGTACCGTTGTTAATATGATAAACAGGCAGCACATCCGTAGGGCAATAAAAATGGTAGCTCGTGAGTCAACTCGAACTCGATTTTGTATAGTTGAGCTTGAGCTAGCATTTGAGAGCTCAAATCAAGCTCGGGCTAGCATATATATGTCATGAGCCGAGCTTGAATAGTACCCAGCTCAACTCAACACGGCTAGTTTACACCCATAGTAGTCAATGACAGTTTTGTATTTATTAAGAAATAGTGTGTTAATTTTGCGAGTCTAAATCTGTCAAATTGCGTTGATTATAGTGAGAAAGTGTTTTTTGTCTTTGGCGATGGTACTTATGTAATTATAGTGAGAAAGTGTTTTCCAAAACTAATCTTGTATCTCTCCATACCTACAAAAGTGCTACTGCATTTACACAAGAAAAGGATGATCCATTTTTCAAAGCTATGTAGTTAAACGCTACACTTTCCCCTGTTAACTTGGAGAAACCAAAAGCTTGAATTCTTTGCATTTAATCAGATCCCAAAATGGGTTTTCAAAGAGTCTACAAGTAAATAATGGAAACCAAATCAAAACAAGAAATCAACCTAAATCTAAGATAATCATACTCGATACTCGATAGGAAGCAACTTGAAATAAGAACTCTGGTTCTATCCCAGACTCAAGTGAGTCAGAGGCAACTTCTCATTTTATTATCATCATTATTATTATTTAGTATCAAACCATGAAAAACGAATAATCAATTGATAATAAAATAGACACGAATTCTGAATGGTAAAAGAATAATTGAATTCCTATAGTTCTTCCACTGGATTTGTTACATATGGGTATATACGGGATATCCTAATCTCTGCAAAAACATCACAAACTACACCAATAAGAAACTGAAAACTAAATACCAGGGAAATTTATAAAATAAAAAATTACAGTAGCTTTTCAGATAACATGGCAATTGCGTTAAGCCCTTGTGAGGACTGAGAAAGAAAAGTAAGTGCTGTAGTAATTCCAATACAACCCAATCTCGTCTCATTACAATCTCTATTTTTCTCTGTAGTACACAACACACAATAATATCATTACTTTTATCTTCAACATCAACAACACATTTATTTTCATTAAAAATATTTAAGTAAATGTTTTTAACTTTTCATTTCATTTACTTTAAGTTTTTAATTAAAATAAAAAATCACATCATGCTTGAAAGGATTTGCAAATCACCACACCTTTTGCCTTGGTGAGTATTTCTGTTTATAATGTATTGTTCCCTTGTACAATCTGTACAATCTAATTACACAGCTATAGTATCTACAATAAAGGGAAATAGTATCTACAGTAAAAGGAAATAATCAAAACGGATTTGTGTGTCATCTGCTACAATCAAGGAGGATCCCGTGGGTCAATGGAGGAGGACTTACAGGGATTCTCAATACCCCCTCCCCTCGCAAGCTAAGCGTGGGATTGGAGCCGACGCGAAGCCTGGATCGTAAGAAGGTAAACAGCGGCCGGGAAACACTTTTGGTAAAGATATCAGCAACCTGCAAATTGAATGGAACATGTTGAGTGCAAAGCTTGCCAGCAACAACAAGTTCTCGTAAGAAATGATAGTCAAGGTCGATGTGTTTAGCTCGCTTGTGAGAAACAAGATTCGAGCTTAAGAAAATCGCACTCTTGTTGTCACAAAGTAATAGAGGCCGATGTGTGAGGGTGACCTTGAGATCACATAGGAGATGAGTAAGCCATAGAACCTCAGCAGCAGTAAGAGCGAGAGCACGGTACTCGGATTCGCAACTAGAGCGGGAAACAATAGGCTGCTTTTTAGCACTCCATGAGACAAGATTGTCCCCAAGATAAATGGAATAACCAGAGGTGGAGCGCCGAGTATCAGGACACCCTGCCCAATCGGCATTAGAATAGGCCGTGAGACCAGTAGAGGATGATGCATAAAAGGTTAAGCCAAAGTGAAGAGTGCCCTTGACATAGCGCAGAATACGCTTGACGGCTTGAAAATGTTCTTCAGTTGGAGCATGAAGAAATTGACTGACAGAGTTGACAGACTGAGCAAGCTCAAGACGCGTGATGGTCAAATACTGCAAGGCGCCAACCAAAGAGCGATAAAGTGTAGGATCCAAGAAGGGTGCACCGTCAGAGGAGAGGCGTTGAGAGACAACCATTGGTGTAGCAACAGGCTTACTGTCAAGTAACTGAGCACGAGCAAGGATGTCATGAGCATACTTGGACTAACTGAGAAAGAGTCCATCCGGAGGAGAGGAAACCTCGAGGCGAAGAAAATAGCTCAAGGAGCCTAAGTCGGTAAGGGCAAATTCCGAGTGCAACCGTTGAATGAAGTGGTTGAGAAGTGCTGAATTATTCCCTGTAACAATGATGTCATCAACATAGAGCAACAGATAGATGAGATCAGCTTTTCTACTGAAGACAAAGAGGGACGTGTCAGCACGACTGCAAGAGAAACCAAGTTGGGAGAGAAATGTACTAAAACGGTGAAACCAAGCCCGCGGAGCTTGTTTCAAACCATAGAGAGCCTTTTTTAATTTGCACACATGAAGAGGATGCCGAGGATCAACATAGCCAGGAGGTTGTTCCATATAAACATCTTCACAAAGAACGCCATTAAGAAAGGCATTCTTGACGTCAAGTTGACGTAAGGGCCATCGATTTGACACGGCTAGAGAGAGAACAACCCTGACGGTGGAAGCTTTGACCACGGGACTAAAGGTGTCAGTGTAGTCAAGTCCGGGAAGCTATGTGTAACCCTTGGCAACTAGGCGAGCCTTGAAGCAATCAATGGAACCATCAGAAAGATATTTGGTCCGGAAAACCCATTTTGAGCCCACAATATTTGTATTGAACGGTCGAGGAACAAGAACCCAAGTATCATTCTTGAGCAGTGCTGTAATTTCTGCATCCATAGCGGCAAGCCATGCAGGATCCTTAGCAGCAGAGAGAAAACCTTTGGGCTCGGAAGTATTGAGCAAGGCATGGAGAAGGGCCGGAGGTTGCACAGAGCTGAAAAGAGCCGGATGTTTGGGCTTGAAGATCCCAGCTTGAGCACGAGTGACCATATAGTGACGAGCAGGTGGAGTGGATCCGGTGGGTAGAGCTCTAGAGCTTGAGGAATCATGCGGCTCACGTGCAGTAGGATCCAAAGCAGAGGATGGGCTGGAAAACTACAGGGTCTCAGAAATAGGAGAATCATCACAGATGGTGCATGGGTTAGTAAGGGGCCATGTAATAGTGGTCATAGGCAATGGAGCAAGAGAGGTAGAAATGGAAGTGCATGGCTCTAAAAAATGAGAGATGACCAACTCCGAAGAGGGATGTGCACGTGAAGAGTCTAAAAATGGAAAAAAAGACTCATCAAATTGAGCATGCCGAGTAATGTAAATACGAGAAGCAGCGGTGTCCAAACAACGGAAGCCCTTGTGAGATGGACTATAACCAATAAAAATGCAAGGCAAACTACGTGGAGCAAACTTATTAGAAACATAATCACGTAAACAAGGATATACCCGACAGCCGAAAGGATGAAAATGCTCATAATTAGGAGACTTACCATACAAAACCTCACAAGGTGATATGCCACCAAGGATCGGCATGGGCAACCGGTTGATAATGTATGTAGCAGTGCTAAAAGCATCAACCCAAAAACGAGTGGAAACATGAGAATGAAAGAGAAGAGCAAGACCTGTTTCAGTCACATGACGATGTTTGCGTTCAGCACGTCCATTTTGGGACGGAGTGTAAGGACATGACATTTGATGATGAATGCCATTGTCCTGAAGATGAAATTGAAATCGAGTACTGGTGAATTCGGCACCTCCATCACTTTGAAATTTTTTTATTTTGCCGAGAGTTGATTTTCCACAAATCGTTGAAAGCGGAGGAAAATATCAAAGAATTCAGATTCAGCTTCATGGGGTAAAGCCATGTGAAACGTGAGTGATCATCTATAAATAACACATAATAGATAAAACCAGCATTTGATTTAATAGGGGATGGACCCCAAATGTCACAATGAATTAGGCCAAGCATAGAATTAGATCTACTATCGTTAGAAGAAAAAGGCAATCGATGACTTTTTGCTAACTGACATGTAGAGCACATATGTGGAGTGGGGAGCAAAGAAGTAAGAGATAAATGACCTTTTTTATTTAATAAAGATATAACAGAATGATTGACATGGCCAAGTCTAGCATGCCATAAATCAAATGAGGCACATAGATTTTTTAGCAAGACCAGAAATAAAAGCTTGACTTCCGCATTCCAACACATAAAGACCACCTTCGCGTTTACCGGTTGCCACCGCCCTTCACGTGTTTTGGAACGATGGCTGAAAGAATTTTCCAAGGCAAGCCAGACGTCTCTGGCAGTGGTGAGACCGAGCACTTCTGCCATAGCTTCTTCGGTGAGGGAGGAGAGAAGCAAGCTAAGGATGCGCTGATCTTGGAGCTTCCAATCCGTATATGTCTGCGTTGCTGGAGAAGACTCAGTGGCAGAGATGGAGTTTTGGGTGGAGCAACGATGGACCCATCCACATAGCCAAGAAGTCCCTGGCATTCAAGAAGCGGAATAAGCTGATTTCGCCAGAGAAGGTAATTTGAGGAAGAGAGTTTAATGGTCACCATATGAATCATGGTGTTGAAGGAAAGGAGAGGGTTGGAGGAATCGGCAGCCATGGGGATCGGTGGGAGGTTGAACCCGTGTCTAGCTCTAATACCATGAAAGGATTTGCAAATCACCACACCTTTGACCTTGGTGAGTATTTCTGTTTATAATGTATTGTTCCCTTGTACAATCTGTACAATCTAATTACACAGCTATAGTATCTACAATAAAGGGAAATAGTATTTACAGTAAAAGGAAATAATCAAAACGGATTTGTGTGTCATCTCCTACAATCAAGGAGGATCCCGTGGGTCAATGGAGGAGGACTTACAAGGATTCTCAATAATGCTTACATCATATATCATAAAACTTATACATGTGAATTTCTTGTTTTCAATTGACCTAGATCCCTATTTGCATAACAGTTACGATCTCACATCAAAGTCCTAAATCATTGAATCAAAATCCTTATTATACACTTCCTGCAATTCCTATACCTAATCATTCTTAAATCAACTTAACTCATCAAGGAACAAGACATTACATGTGTGACACAAATATCGAAAAATAAAACACAGTTTTCTATACCTTATTTATCCTTATCTCCAAAAGAACTCTTTTTATACACATTTGCAATCTATGGGAAACGATATATCCTCTAAGAGTGAGTGGGATCGAGTCCCATACCCACGGATTGTCAAGCTAACATGCTAGGCATCTAACTACTAACCTAAGAACATATACTAACCCAGTTATTCGGGGTATTACAATACCTCCCAAAAAAATGGCCCTGTGGTCCATATGTTTTCTACAGGTGTTTTTTTTCCTTTCTCTCGTGTACTTCATTAAAATTACAAGAGATGACCACAGGTAGTACCGTCCAAATTTCCTTAGTATTATCCACACTTACCAATGACCAGTAAGATAAGAAACTTTGAAATGAAGAAGGGAATACCCAAGTCATGCCCGCTCGGGAGAGAAATACCCCCATATCACACGCATAATAAGACAGTGCATGAGCAAGTGATCTAATATTAGATTAACATCAATCGAAGATACAATAGATTTGATTAGGTATGATTAAATTATGATGATTTACTTAATTTCCATAAAGTTTATCTTACTATCTCTATATAAACCCTATTTAGGGGTAATTGTAACTCATTTAATTATCAAGAAATCTCTTTCTATCATGGTAAGAGTGAGTCGATCAAACCCGAGTTTGAGTTTTTTTTCCCTTTCAATCTTGTTTTTCCGGCGAGCGATGCCACAGTATGTATTGATCTTTTTAGTTTGATTGCGCCATTTTGATAATTCTTTTAAGAGCGGTGATTAGCGTACCGTGCAGGACGCTGTCTAGCATACTGTCATGCTCTCGTGTCCATTTTAATAATCTTTTAACCATGGTTAAATTTAACTAAATTAAAATTAAAATATTTTTTTAACTAAACTAACTGTGAATCTTAACCACAATTAGTGGGTGCTTAAAAAAGGGGTGCGGACCAATGAGGATAGCATACGGCACGGTAAGCTAAACATTTTCCTTCTTATAATGATCAATACACTAACCTAAAAAGTTTATATAAAGATGAAAATATTTTGAACAAATCTCAATCAAACCTAATCTAATCTTACCAATCTAATTAAATCAATTCAAATTCAAATCCAAATCCAAATCTACCTAGATGTTACCTTATTAAACCACTCTATTGATTCCTAATATTATCTCTAATAACCACCTCCCCTAACTAGCATGGAAAAGTGTGCCCTTCGTGAGGAGGAAAGTCCTGGGTTCAATTTCCGAAGAAGAGGAGAGCTTCCGATAAGAAGTTTTCCTTGGGTTGGAACTCGTGTTTATGGATTGATGCACAATCTTGCATGCAAATGAAAAGGGAGAGCAATGATTTCAAAATTGCGTCTTTTGTCCAGTTCCCTAGGTGCCATTATCCCGCATATAAAATATTCAAATAGGATCACTAGCAAAATCCTTCCCAAGATACTTTTAAAGATTCATACTGTCAATGGTTAAGTGTTAAGTGGGCTTTAGATCAGGTATGTGGCTGCCCAAGATAGCCACAACTTTTGTCCAAAGAGTGTACCCATTGAAAAAGAAAGGCTCCTCAATCTCCCTGCGAAGATTCACTCGTGCCTCAAGAGCTCTTGCAACACAGCTCATGCACGTGTGCGGTTAATGTGAGAGGACAATACACCATAACATGAGATGTGGTGGACCCAACACGTTTTGCCTCCGAATGAGATGTTTTGTCATCCACTCCACCTGATCAATACTTTGCTTGCTGAGTTTTCTTGATGGATTCTTGCTTGGATTCATCAGGAGGCAATGCATAATACCTAGAGTACCTTCATCATTTACCTTCATGGCTAGGCCTTTAAATGGGCCCATAACCCAAAATAATGCCAAGGCCCATCCTTTCCCTTTTTAGGGCTATAAATGACTTGGATTCAAAATGGATTTGACTATATCTAAATCCGATTAAAAACTTGACATATCCAAATCCTATATGAGATGCGTTGGATCTGAATTGCCTAATTCGAATTTGAATCTGATTATTTATTCAAGACCCGAATTCGAATTCGAATAATATTATTATCTATAAAAATTAATATTTTAATTAAAAAATGTGGATAGTATTGTAATACATTTCAAAGTTATATACATATTATATATGAGTCAGGTGCTCCCAAATATACTCCCTAATCCTAACCATCTATAACTAACCACTTGGGGTAAGGATTTAGCTTGGTTAATTTTGTCTTTTCTAATGCCACATCATCTCTAATCTTAACCGTTATGTATGTGAGAGGCATGTGTAGATGATTTTTTCAAAATTCCCAAATTACCTTTATATAAAAACAAAACATTTATTTAATGTTTTACTTTAATTCCCAAACTACCCTTGCCTTTGATTTAATGTTTTACTGTAATTCCTAAACTACCCCTTGTCATCTATCTATTTAGAATCACAGCCAATCGCAATTGACCTCGGGGAGAGTTCAATCACACCTGTGGGTTAACACGAGCCCCTTTTAATTCTTATTAACTGTGGTTAACTCCTTCCCCTCACTCTCACGTGCATCGCACATGCCACCCGCTAGTATATATATAGCATTTAATCAAATCAATTTTTAATTGGGTCATATTCCTATAAATCCAAATTCGATCCAATTATAATCGAATTAAGATCTCAAATCTATATCCGAACGGATTGACCTATTCGGATCGAATTTGGATCTTGATATGATCCAATGAGAGCCCTAACTTTTGCTAATAACCAAGACGATATCAAAATGTGGCCCCAAATGTATGGGCTAGGAACAGCTCAAAGCCCAAAACAAACTTACACCGGGCCTGGGCCCAGAACCGTCCAATGGGGTTTCATTAGAAAGTCTCCTCTACAAAGCAACCTGGGCTGTTGTTATATACGCGTACAAATAGCGATTTCCTCATTATTTCAAACCCTCTCTTCGAGTTTCACATAGAGAACAGAGATTCTTAATTGCTTCGGATAACGGTAGATGGATTCGAGCGAAGATCGTTCAGAGATCGCGTTCTTCGACGTGGAAACCACGGTTCCGTTCCGAAGCGGTCAGGGATTCGCGATTCTGGAGTTCGGAGCGATTCTGGTGTGCCCTCGAAAGCTGGTTGAGCTCGACAGCTACTCCACCTTGGTCAAGCCCACCGACCTTTCCTCCGTCTCCGTCGCCTCCGTCAGATGTAACGGCATTACCCGTGACGCCGTTGCCTCTGCGCCTACTTTCCGTGAAATTTCCGATAAGGTCTATGACATTCTCCATGGTAAGTTTCTCCTCCGTTCGACATTTCTTTCTTCTGGGGTTTCTCTCTCTAGGTAGAAGTTGCTCTTCCGGTCATCATTTTTTCTGGGGTTTCTTGATTTTGGGGTTTCTCATGAATTTTGGGGGGTTTTAGGACGGATTTGGGCGGGCCACAATATAGTGAGGTTCGATTGTGCTCGGATTCGGGAGGCGTTTTCGGAGATTGGTCGCCCGGCGCCGGAGCCGAAGGGAACTATTGATTCTCTGGCGTTGTTGACACAGAGATTCGGGAGGAGAGCTGGAGATATGAAGGTGGTAAAACCCCATTTTGGAATTCTGAATTTTTTTAATTTTTAATTATTTTTTTTGCTCTTCATAGGATTTGTATTGGTTGAATCATAAATATGAATTCTCGTTTATTTTCATTTCTTTTCGTGATTAAGCAGGATTTGGGACCGTATTCAAACAGAATCTTGTGTTTTTTTCATTGTTCTTATAGATTAAATTATAATGTTATTTGATCGGTTCTATACTGGTTTTATTTAATGTGCATCAAATTTTTGAGATTTGAAATGCTTCAACTTATTAAATTTATTCAATGTAAAATCTCGACAGCTGATTTATTATCTTTTTCTATGCAGATGGCCACTCTGGCCACATATTTTGGCCTTGGAAAGCAGATTCATAGGTAATTAAATTTACCTCCTTTAAAAAAAAAATTCATCCTCCGCTCATATGTACTTGCTTTCCATTAATATTTCATTAATTTCTGCTATGGGTATTATCTTCTCTTAAGATTTATATTGTTAAATTAGTTAAATGGGAATTTTCCAGATTATTTTTTGTTGAATGGCAGCCAGCTTAATATCTTTTTTTTTATACAATGGAATACAAAAATCCTATAATTTGAGGTTATAAGTTTGAATTCCTTGACCATTAGGACAACAGTTTAAGGAGGACTTGACCGAAGAGTCTGATTTTACCCCATTATTACAAATCTCCCGAGAAATACCTAATTTCTTCTGAGAAAAACCGAGAAAAACATCTAAAGTTTAAAACTCCGTTTTTATCGCGACATTTTAAAAATCTCACGAGAAATATAATTTTCTCTTTTTATCCCGTTAATATCGCGAGATTTAATCGATATTTAACCAATATTTTGAAAATATCGTGAGAAATATTCAATATTGTTGGTTTTATGAATTATAACTAAGTGATATTTATTACTATTTTCTGTAATTTTAATATATTTTTTTAATCATTGCTGAGATTTAGGCGAGAAATACCCGAAAAAAATTTAAATTTGAAAATTTCTCGAGAAAAACTCCGCCCGATAAAAACCCGAGAACGAGATTTGTAACACTAACTCTACCCTAGTTAGATGATGGAAGATTTGATTGTCTTGCTAGTACTCATGTCTCCTACCCAGAGACTACGAGGTGTTTTGTGACTCCCATCTAAGTTACTCTTCATTTTGAAAAGGGCAGCTTAGAAGCTGACCCCGTGATCTTATTGCTCCACACCCCCTTTTACCACCCATCAATTGTGGTTAGGTTTCACTCACCCCTAGGGTTAAGTAATCTAACCATGATTTTTAGAAAAACAAAATTATTAATTTTAATTATATTAAGCTTAATCATGGTTAAAGAGATGTTAAAAGGGACATGGGGACACTGCGATCAGCTTAGAAGAGGACCCTAGGGTCTTCTTCTCCCAGTACTCTTTTGAAAAGACCTCCCTAGAGAGACAGATCAACATAATGTAACAAGTTAGTAAATATTGTTCTACATCTTCATTTTCTTTTCGTATTTGGCGAAGTGTCATTACTCACGCAGATGAGTCTCTCCTACCTTATTTGTGGTTCATTAATAGGCTGGTAATATTACTTTATATCAAACTAGGACATTGTACATTATTGTACTGGGATAAATATGTACATCATTGAATGATTAAAAGCAAGAAAATATTGGAGGAAAGTATAGTATTTATTTTATCAGTAACCTTTTCAGATTTCATTTTTGGCTCCGTTTGTTTCGATGTAAAATAGGGGAAAACAAATAAATTCCATAGAAAATGTCATCTTCCATGTATATTTTCTTTAGGACAATTAATATTTTCCGTGAAATTTACCTTTAAAAAAAAAATTTCCCGTGAAATTTACCTTTTAAAAAAATATTTTTGGTAGAATTTATTTGTTTTCCCCTAGTTTACATCTAAACAAATGGAGCCTATGAAGAAGGGGAAATGAATACAAATGGGGAAAACAAAAACAAAGACAGAGGGATTAAACGAAAGAAACAAAGCAATTGCATCTCAGAAATAAACTCGCTAAATAAGGTCTCTCGACATCCCATTCTTGGCTAGCTTATCTGCCAAGCCATTGGCTTATCAAGGTGCTCATGTAAGAAACCAAATTCTTGGCCCTGGCCATATTATTGATTTCGTTCGGAACATGACTGAACATCCGTGGAATTCTAGCCTTGCGACCTTGCCTTCTACCCAAAGAATGACATTGTTAGGATCCCCCTCAATAATGAAAAGATGGTACTCAAGCCACTTGTGCAAAATATTCCTTGCCCAAGGGCAAGGATTTCTGCATGGTTTGAAGTGGTCTCTCCAACAAGGCAGATGGATCCATAATGGTCCTCTTAATAACACCTCCAATTACGGTTGGCCCTGTTTACCCATAGAACAGCCATCAAAATTGAGCTTACAAGATCCAAAAGGAGGTGAATACCATGAGGCCCGAGATATAGCTGATGGGGAGATGGCAATCAGGCCATTGTTCTCCAATCTCTAATGATATCTTCACTTTGCACGCTGTTGAAAAGAAGAGACAAAATAACCCACGATTAGTAGATCCATTTAGTACGTGAGTTGTCAAAAAACATAGGAAATAAGTCTGTTGAAAATATTAGCCCATCTCATAATTTCACAAAATGCTGAGTTAATTTTTTTTTTTTTTTTTGCATTTGTAGGATGTAGCATGTGTACTGCTGCTACTGCTGACTTCTCTAGAGGGAAAGTGTTCTGATTATAATAGCCAAAGTTGGTTAATTATATCTAGTTGATTCTAACCATCCCAAACCTTGTTAAATTCTCAAAAAATTAAAATATAGGAACTGCAATTAAGTAGGCAAGTTGAAGTGATCCATGTGAATACTGTTTGATGTTATTTCTGTGGTTTCATTTGGAGGGTAAGGGAAGTATCTCAATTCTTTGTAAACCTGAGTTCTCAACTTTGCCAACACTAATCTTTACATTTATTATGTCTCAGGAGCTTGGATGATGTTCGGATGAATCTTGAAGTCCTCAAGTACTGTGCAACAGTTTTGTTCTTGGTAATCTTGTAATTTTGCAAGCTCTAGTAAAAGATAATTTTATTACTTTGTTTACTATTATTCCAATTACTACGTATACCTGGATTTGATGAACCAAACATCATCTCTGATTCTCCCATTGCAAAAGTGAAATGCTAAATTGTTAAACTTCAATATTAATTGCTCCTCATGAAACTTCGTACTGATCAAGTTGTCTTGGATATCATTGTATCATGAAAATGAGGATGCCTTTGTAGATGAACTTGCCAAAAACTTACCACAGTGACTAATGAAGATTCTCCAGGAATTGCAGTCTATCTACCACATTATAAATTATCCTTTGGCAATTTCAACTAATGTCTTTCTTCCTCTCTTTGAGCTATATGGTTCACCTCCGTTCTTCTTACTAGATTTAATTTCCATTTATCAAACCAGCATTTCTTTCCCTTCTGTCTTACTTGCAGATTGAGCAGGCAGTCAATTCTTTTTCCTTAATGCTTTCCAATATGTGGTTCAGTAGCACTTTATCTTTTGTGGGTTTTTCTTGGCCATGTAGTTGTCAATTCATGCTTACCAGTTGGTCAGGTCTGATTGTGGAATACCAACAGACCTGGGTTCGAGGCCCTTGACCAACAAGGCTCGGGTAAAAACCTATTTTCAAGTTTACTGCCTACCAAAAGAGAGAATATTAGATATGATGCTAACAGGATTTATTCATTATTCAACTGCACTATTTTCTCATTTCAAGCTTATTCTCTAAACTTTCACTATTCCATTTATATACTGCATATCAACAACACTCAGTAGGTCCAACTAAGCACATAGAATTGTTTAGCCCAAAAATTTGATTCCATTGGATGATTGTAACCATCCAATCTTTTAGAAATTTTTTGACCCGTCTGAAAAAATGACAAATAGTATAGGAAAAACCGAAAAAATCAATAGATTGGATCACTACCATTATTTTATTGGGTTGATTTATGATCCAAGCTATTAAGTGGTACCTGTCCCCTCTTTATTGCACTGCATGTGTGCTAACTGCTAAGCCTTTATTTACTGTATTATGCTTAATTAGGTGCAGGCATAGATCACCTCATTAATTAGTACGCTCAAGGGTTATTTTGGTCTTGTTAACTTTAAATGAAAGTGTTGGATTGAGTAGGTTCAGGTTCATAGAATTGCATGACAAATAGCATAACGCCAGTTGGTTATATAGTAGCACAACTGAATTCTGCAATTCCTGCAGGAGTCGAGCCTCCCAGACATATTTACAGAAAACAGTTGGGTCTCTCCAAATCCTACTACAAGAAGTCGTAGTAATGGAAAAGCTTCTCCTGGGGGAACTGGCCTAAACATGAATACCCCCACATCTGATCTCAAGTTTGGGAATCATCAAAGGTTATCTCCTACAAATGGTAACACTGCAGTTGGAGCTAATACAGCTCAACCAGACCCTTTTGACATGGGTCCACTCGTTGATCAAATGAAAATAGAACCCTTGCAACCTGATACCACAATGGAAGAAGGACCTGTGCTAGAGTTTCCAAAGACGTCTCCCCTTGTAGATGTGTCTGAGGGTTGCAGTGGATTTGCTGGGTTCTTAGAACCGGAGGAAGTTTCAATTCCTTTGGTCAGGGCATCCCTTGTCCCATTTTATCGTGGTAGCCAGAGAATACAACTACTGCACAAAGATGTCCTCTTGCAGGTCTGTTGTATGAGATTGAGAGTGCGTTTTGGAGTAAGCACCAAGTTTCTTGACCATGCTGGCCGACCACGATTGAGTATTGTGGTGGACCCATCCCCGAGCCTATGTCAGGTTTTGGATGCATGCGACAATCTTGCGCAAAAGTTATCTTTGGATTCTGGTAGCAGCTCTGAATGGAGGCCTGCTGTGACTAGAAAGAATGGCTTTGCAAACTCTTCTACAATCCGACTGCAGTAAGTTCCAATTCTTGATACTGCTTGTTTGTTGCTCTTAAATGTTCCATATATATATTTTTTTTACTAGTAAAAGTTTTAGTGTTTTATTACCAAAATTGAAGGATAAAAATAGTATTATTGTCCAAGAACATTGTCCATGTTCCTCTGGCATGCTCATTGCACAGTCGTTGCTTATATATATATATATATATATATATATATATATTTGAGAGAAACTGAATGTACTAAATGTTATATAATGGTGTAATTCTTTGTATAAAATTTTACATAGTTAATTACTAGTACCTCCTCATTAGAGCCTTACAACCTGAAATTTTATTGTCCTGTTACCGCAGTATACCTACTATAGCAAATGGGGGCATCGCCATCTATGCCACAGAGATATACCAGAAAGAAGCTTCTGGCAATGCCCAAAGGCTTGTTTTCAGTAGATTTGATGCTGCTGAGCTCGATTCCTTATTTGTACCTGGAACTTTTGTTGATGCCTACTTCTCCTTGGATGTATACGATTATCAGCAGTATGCAGGCATACGGTTAGTTGCGAAAAGGTTGATTATGAATGCATAGCAGTTTCAATTAATTCAAAGAAGATGCCTTTGATTTCCTTAGCGGTCACGATCCCATGTACATTTATACCAATGAGTGAGTCATATACAGCAGAAGTTGGCTTACATTTGCATAATGTTAGGTTGGAAAATCATGCAAAATGACTTTTATTATGTAGCATTCAAATTGAAATAATCACGTGATAGCATTTGTAGTTCTCTCTTATTTTTACGCCGAACTCAGTAGGGATTGTCAGGCCCCTTGGAGCCTTAACTGGCAAATCAGTTGTTGAAATATGAGGCTAGGGAGATATGATTGACCGTATTGATACATTACTGTGCATGCATTGAGGGTGCTCTCCGAGGCAGAATTCTGTGTTCTAGAATTTGCTTAGGCAAAGTGAGCGCTCTACCATTTGAGCTCCGTCCACTTGGATATTGGATTGCCTAGTAGAAGGAACATATGGGGCAGTTTGATGGGTCCTTGACAATGATTTTCTTTATCTCGGTAACAGAAATAGTGTAAATGCATTTAACAACCCATTTTTATGAAACAACTTGAGGAATAGGTTATTTTTTGGCACAATTTTAGCAGGACAAAAAAAAAAAAAAAAGCTTCTTAGAGTTAAATATAAGGAATTTAAAACGAACAAGATAAGTGTGAAACCGAATGACATGGACATGACATTATAAAATTTTGGTTAGGAGATTCGCGGAAATACATTTACACAAATTTTGGGTAGGAAATTTGAGAAAATACATTTACACCCCTTGAGGTTTGACGAAAATACATAAACCCCCTCAGTTTAAAAAAAATATAGTAAGTATCCTTACTTTTTAAAATAATGGCACTTAGACCCCCCATCAGTTGACCGTTAGTCATTTCACAGAAATGCTGATGTCATGTGATGAAATATATAAAATTTCAAAATTACCCCTCTAATTTTCTGAAAACACTATTCTTGCTCCAAAATACTATTTATTTCATATTTAAAAATCCGGTTCTCATCCATGAGGTCGCCACGTGTCCTTTTTGACAACCCTAAACCGTGGTTAAGATTCACCCACCCATCCTTGGTTATTTATTTTAAAATATTAATTCTTTTTTGAAACTTAAAAAAAAATTAGTTTTTTAATATTAAAAGCAGTTTTTTAATACCAACCCTTGAGGTCGCCATGTGTCCCTTTTGACACCCTTTAACCGTGGTTAAGATTCACCCACCCATCCTTGGCTTTTTAAAAAAAATATTAATTCATTTTTGAAAATTAAAAAAAAAATCGAGTTTTTTAATATCACCCCTTGAGGTCGTCACGTGTCCCTTTTGACACCCCTTAACCGTGGTTAAGACACCCACCTTTTGACACCCCTTATCGTTGTTTTTTTTTACATATTAATATTTTTTTTGAAGATTAAAAAATAGAGTTTTTTTTAATATTAAAAACAGTTTTTTAATATCACCCCTTGAGGTCGCCACGTGTCCCTTTTGACACCCCTTAACCGTGGTTAAGATTCACCCACCCATCCTTGGCTTTAAAAAAAAAATATTAATTTATTTTTGAAAAAAAAAGAAAAAAGAATTAGAGTTTTTTTAATATTAAAAACAGTTTTTTAATATCACCACTTGAGGTGCCCCCGTGCCCCTTTCGACATCCCTTAACCGTCACCCCTTGAGATCGCCACGTGTCCCTTTTGACACCCCTTAACTGTGGTTAAGAGTCACCCCTTAATTTTCAAAAATGAATCAATATTTTTTTTAAGAAAAACCGAGGATGGGTGGATGAATCTTAACCACAGTTAAGGGGTGTCAAAAGGGACACATGGCGACCTCAGGGGTGATATTAAAAACTGCTTTTAATATTAAAAAAACAAATTTTTCAAAAAAAAATTAATTTGTAAAAAAAAAAGGATGGGTGGGTGAATCTTAACCATGGTTAAGGATGTCAAAAGGGCCACATGACGACCTCAAGGGGTGATATTAAAAAACTCTATTTTTTTCTTCATTTTCAAAAATGAATTAATATTTTTTTAAAAAAGCTAAGGATGGGTGGGCGAATCTTAACCACGGTTAAGGGGTGTCAAAAGGGACATGTTGTCACGGTCAAAAGTTGTCAAGTACTGCCATGACCGTGATACGGGGCCGAGATGGCCTGAGCATGGGCAAAAGATGCCAATGCGGTGCCTAGGAGATAGGCGAGACACTATACAAGCGATAGCGTAGCGTGGTGCAAGGTTGGTGCCTTAGTGTTGGGTACCGAAGTGAAGGGACACGGAGGTGTCTTGATGTAGTGTACGGGGTACTGTGGTTTGGGTGAAGTGCACATGAAGAGTTATGGAGTGAAGCTTGAGTTTGGTGCTTGGTCGGACACATGTGGGCAAGTGTTGTGGGGCCCACATGGTATGTTGGAAGTAGGGCCGATAGTACCTTCATTCGAAGATAAAGTTAATACGAGTTTAATGGTACAGACGGTTTGTGAATATCCATGGTACTGTTCCGTAAAAGACCAGTATGACTCCACGGGCAATGGTGATGTTTCCTTCTGGTAGAGGGTGAAAGGTTTATCATCCACCTTGAGGAGAATGGTGTAGCTATCTCTTCTCTTGTGGCACATCTGGGGCCACCTAATGAGCAACCCCAAAGGAGTTGGGGGCGGGCTCTAGGATCCTGAAGAGGATCTTGGAGTCTCCTTGGATGGTTGTTGGAGCATCCAAGGACGGTGCAAAGGAGACGGACTTCCTAGCACTGCGCAAGAGCCTTCGGGCAAGAGGTTTCATCCTAGTATGGCCTTTAAGTGTGCGGTATGCATCATGGTTGTCTAGGAGGGACGCGAGGTATGGTTGAGATACTCGGTCAGAGGACCGAGGATTGTGTTGTGGACGTTATGTCCTCAATGCTCGGTAAACGGGACAGTGATGCTCCTATGCTATCGGCGATGCGTGGAAGATGACCGATAGTCGTGTTCGAGAGTATCGGGCCGTGTTAGATGTTCGGCTTGATTGGGGAACCTTAGCATCATGAGAGATGCGTGAGACGGAACCTCGGTGACACGGGAACCTTATGTGTTGGACGAGTGTCATGCGCGACACGATGAAGTGATGCGTAAGCCAGCTGAGTATAGCTTAGCGGATGGGACTCAGTAGCGGGTCGTACCTTGTCGTAGCATTGTAGCACGAGACGTTGGGTCGGTTCAATGGATGGATAGTGTAATGGTGTAAGGCTGGCCAAGATCATGGGATGATCGAGGCGCCGCACGGTTGTTCCGCAAAATCAAAAAGTTGACCGTGACAATGTGGCGACCTCAAGGGGTGGTATTAAAAAACTGTTTTTAATATTAAAAAAACTCTAATTTTTTTTAAAAAATTTCAAAAAAGAATTAATATTTTTTTAAAAAAAACCAAGAATGGGTGGGTGAATCTTAACCACAGTTTAGGGGTGTCAAAAGGGACACGGGGTGACCTCAAAGGGTGATATTAAAAATCTGTTTTTAATATTAAAAAAACTCATTTTTTTTTTAATTTTTTAAAAAGAATTAATATCTTTAAAAAACAAGGATAAGCGGGTGAATCTCAACCACGGTTACACGTGACAACCTCATGGGTGAGAACCGGATTTTAAATATTAAATAAATAGTGTTTTGGAGTAAGAATAGTCTTTTCTGAAAATTAGAGGGGCAATTTTGGAATTTTATATATTTCATTACATGACATCAGCATACATCAGCATTTTTGCGAGTTGACTAACGGTCAACTAATGGAGGGGGTTTGAGTGCCATTATTTTAAAAAGGAAGGGTACTTAATGTATTTTTTGAAAATTGAGGGGGTCTATGTGTATTTTCATCAAACCTTAGGGGTGTAAATGTATTTACTCCTTTTGGGTATTTTATAACATTTATAAATATGATGAATACAATCATAGGGTATTTTATAACATTTATAAATATGACGAATATAATTATATTTAATGCCTTGCCTATAGTAATCTTATTTTTTTAAACAACATAATTGATTATAAGAATCAAAACATATGAGAAAAAATTATTTTTTCAGTAGGAGTGATTAATAGTACCTACAACCAAGAGCTGGACCGTTGGATTGAAAATCCAATGGCATCATGTTTGCACATGTTTTAAATGATGGCCTCACTTAATACTTGACATCATTGGATTTTTAATTTATTTTTTGGTTAATATGGGGGTGTCCGGAACTCAAGACTACAACTAATCCCCATGTGCTGTCAAGAGATACCCTCCCCCTGGCAACCGATAACGTGAGTGCGTCCAGACTTGTTCTCGAGACCTCCTGGTCTACTTCTTCTTCCGACCATTGGGCTACACCTCCAGAGGGTACTACCAAGAGCTGGACTGTTCCATTGAAAATCCAATGGCACCATGTCCGCACATGTTTCAAATATTGGCCCCACTTAATACTTGACACAATTGGATTTTCAACGGGTCCATCGAGAGTTTGTAATCACTTCCCTTTTTAGAATGAGAGAATCACCAAATTTGATGGCAAATGGCCCCTATTTGGAGAGTTTGTAATCACTTCCCTTTTCAGAATGAGAGAATCACCAAAATTGATGAATTTTGGCAAATAGCGGCCCCCATTTGACTGAAAAATGATAATCGCTTGAGCCTTAATCTTGGGGGTTGGCTTCAAGAATTCTATTTTGCCTTTCGAGTTTCGACTCTATTTGAAACAACAAATCAAAGTTCATTGGTTAACCACCTTCATAGTTATTGAACCAAACGAACCACGGAACCAGGCAACTACAGTCCCTATAACGACTTTTATCTAAAAAAATCACATAGCTTAACAGCCATTCAGTTTGGAATTCTCAATGATATATAACATGTCTAATGGTCTTAACAAGAGCCCCTCAGAGGAGGAGAGAGTAGAGATGAAGTCTTCTAGGATTTTCACCAAAAACCTGGTTCTGGGTTTGGGTTTTGAGGGAGATGGTGACATTGTTGGGGTGAGAAGAAAGGAAGCTGGGAAGGTTGAAGTACCCATTAATGTTTGGTTTTGCACTTTGCTGTTGTTTTTGGCTATCTTTTGAGATTTACAGCACTTTCTTGGGTTAGTTAGTATGATATTTAGGCACTATTCAATCCTTAGTAACCAAAACCTTGCAATAACCTTGTGATCCCACACCAAAACCTCACTCTGCGCTCCTCCCAAGCCTATGCTATATTTAAATGCTCTCTCTCTCTCTCTCTCTCTCTCTCTCTCTCTCTCTCTCTCTCTCTCTCTCTCTCTCTCTCTCCAGTTACTTAGATTCAATATCTAGTTTGGCGGGAGAAAAAAAAAATTTGCTCTTCAGAGGATCTGAACTCAACCTAGTTATGGTGGTTTATATGGAACTTAACCCATATGATTCTTGTGGCAGTCTTAGAAGGGGATTTGTATTGTCTTTACAGAATTGAAGATATGGTTCTTGATAGACTGAAATAGTGAAACAGTATTTGTGTTGCTAACCCCAAATTATTAGGATTAAGGCACTGATAAAATGAAAGAACATCTGTTTCTCACTAAGTCCAATTTGACCATAGCCATTGAGCAGATCCTCACTCTTGGATGATCTTTTGTATTTGAAACCAACTGAAGCTGTAGTTTCAAGGAGGACGCAATCCTTAGAATGCCATCTTTTGCTTTCTTTGGGTAAAGAACAGTAAGACTATGGGTACTCCTAAATATACTCCCTAATCCTAACACTATCCTAACTGTTTGGTGAGAAAGTGAGGGAGGGAAAGTAAAAGAAAAGTGAATTTTCTTTCACTTTTCTTGCGTTTGGTGTGCAAGAAACATACTTTCATTTTTTTTTTCCACTTTCTCAATAGTGACAAACTCTCTCAAAAACTTCCTCAATCTTTTGATGGTCGTTTTGAAAGAAAATTTAAGTTTCTTTTATTTTCTTTCACCCACTTTCTCCCTAAACGAACACCACCCTTTCCGAGTATCCCTAGACTAATTCATAAGATCATGCTCGAAGGTGATGATGCCCATCAAATAAATGACTGGCGCCGGACAGCAGGTAGATATGCAACACTAAAAGAAAAGAAAAGGGCTGAAGAAAGAATTGTCAGAAAAATAAAATGAATAAAAGGATCTAAAATAAAAAAATGAGTCCCATCCTAAGCTAATAAATGGATGCCTACGAAATTCAACATTTATTTGGTTGGTGAAGGAAAAGTGACTTACAAGATCCAGTTCCTTTTGCAATTTACCCTGACACCCCAATGGTTTAGAATAAATTGAGATCTCCACAAGAAATATCAAAAGAGAAACCCAAAAAAGAAAAAGAAAAAGGAAGAGCGTATTTCTGATTATTTCATCCCAAAGGCTTATCAATTATCACAGATAAAGACAATCTTTATAACACCACCACCAACAACCGAAAAAAAGAAAAGAAAAAGGGTCGAATTATACTAAGTATCTGATTAACAACTCTCTCTCTCTCTCTCTCTCTCTCTCACACACACACACACACACACAAAAGACTGCATTCAGGTTCACACCAATCATATAATGCCAGGGATCTGTTAATAAAAATTGGACAAGCATGACTGGCTAATGAGCAAGCTTAAAATACTGATTGGCTAATGAGCAAGCTTAAAATACAGGATCAAAATGATTGCGATAATCAAGACTGCAACTACTAAGCCAATGATCCATTTGTTTCTGCTCATCCTCCTTGACATGGCAGTCAAGACTTTCTTACTCCTGCCGATGTTTTCATCCACTCCATGAAGCTGCAAAGGGAAAAAGAAAAACATCAGATACATGGATTCTCCCTGTTGCTGCAGCATGGTGATCGGCCTCTCAAATTGATGGGACAATCTTAGGAGATAAATCTACTATAGTGCCTTGACCCTTGTAACTATGGGTGACCCACCAACACTACAGTCAGGATTCAAGATTCAGTAAAGTTCAAATTGTTCAATCAGTGACACATCTTTTTGATGGAATGCGTAACAGTCATACTGAACCTGACCATCTGATTTAGTGCTAAAACTTGGATTGCTGATAAAATATAAAGACAACGGCAGATGAGAACTCATACTGGCCATTTATAAATATGATGGCATCCAAGAATTGAAGACTCGGTTTACAATGCCTATGTTCTTTGATGTTGAAAGAAGCCATGAAGCTTAATCAAATTGCTCACATATGTTAAATAAATTGACAGGACGAAAAGACCAAGTTTAATGAAGAAACTGGAAAAAAGAAAGAACCCACGAAAGAAGGTTTCAATTATTCATCAATGAACCTAAAAAACTAACTGGGCATACCGTGTTATTGGCATGTAGAAGAGATTGGCGCTGCTGATGCAAATCTTGAAGTATTGAGACACCGAGATCTTCCGTCTCCAACATGGTTCTTCTACTCTCCTTAATTCTGTCACCGGACTGATTTAATCTCTCCGTGCCCATTAACAATCTTCCTCTTTGATCGGTCGATACCTGAACCATCATCATCCATCAGTGCTAAACAGATTGTTCCATCAATTAAATGGAGGATAAATATCCTCAAAAGTCCAATGTGAAAGATACGCAATAGATGAGGCAGCTATGTAATATTTGAAAAGTTTAAAAACCCATGATGCTTTTTCAGTCTTGAAAATCAGAGACTGAAATTGTCCAAATGATAAGCAGAGTAAAGATACCAGAAGTATTATTATCATTTGGATTCTAAAGTGGGGAATCCTGCCAAAGACATTACGTAAAGACTATTTTTTGTAGTCTATTCAGAATCTTCATACTACTTCAGATCTCCAGTCTCTTTCCTTTGTTTCATATCTAAATTATATATGGAAACCGAGAAGAATGCTATGAGAGGCTTCCTCTAAAAAGGCTGATCCATGAAACTTTGCATTCTCATTTAGGGAGTACCAAATCAAACCAACAGTTATCCAAATGTTTCCTCATAAATCATCTTCCACCAAAACAACATTGTACTTGATCCAAGTATAAGGACATCTTGATACCAAATATGAATTCATATAAAGCTTTTCAGTTTTCATATTAAAAAATAATAATAATAATAAAAAAAATTAACACTAATAGAAACTAAAGCATACACAACTCATCATTCTGTTGGAACAGCCAAATAAAAAGAACTGGCGTACAAGAAAATCTGAGGAAAAAAACAATGGTACGGAATAATAATTACAATTGAATGCGAGTAGATAGCAGTGTTTTGAAAGGTGTGTGAGGCTAACTCCTTGAAATGAGGCTCAACAAAAAGGCCTTGAGACATGCTTATAGAGGCTCAAATTCCCCAAGGCTCAGCGCCGGAGGCGTGTTCCCCGTACATTAATTCGAAACTAAGGTTTTCACCACAACTGAGATGATACAAGTCAGTTTTTTTCCTTTTTCTCATTTTTCAATTAGTTTAAACTAAAAATTCATTTATTACATAAAAAATATACTGGGATTTTAAAACCCTTTTGAAGCTCTTTACACTATCGATTTTCTAATTGATGTTAAGGGGTTTTTGAGCCACCGCCTGTAAAGTAGTTTTACCAATTACCATTTCTACATTGCTACTATTTCTTGGAATTGAAATGCACGATTCTATTAGTTTTGATGACTAAAAATTTTACAATCATGTAAATGCACAAAACGGTAAATCCTATTGAGGCATTTCAATTACCTGATTCTTTCTATAACCTCGAACAATTTCAATTAGCCTTTTATTTAAAAGAAAGTGTGAGGTTTAAGCCTCGTGCCTCGCGGCTTGTGACTCAAGCATCAGGAGGTTCTAACACCTGACCTCATGCCTCCGCCTTTTAAACACTGGTAGATAGTTGTGAAGTAATATTGTAAGTGATCACCATTCTTCACATATAATCAATCCTCAAATCTTCTTCTAGTAAATGCAATATTAGCAACCACAAATTCTCGTCCAAGAAATGAAGTATCATGGAAGTTTGAGACATAAGCATGAAAACAGAGAGAGAGAGAGATACCATCAGTGTATCTGCCATTCCAGACTCCAACAACTCATCTCGGGAAGCCTGATTAGTGTTAGCTGATGTGATTCTTTTAACTTCACTTTTCAAGTTGTTCAGGTCAGATTTATATTCCCTTAATTTAGCAAGAAACGTAGCCTTTAAACTTGGTTGCAAACTTCTTGCCTCCAGGTCCATTTTCCGAATCTGGAGAAATTCAAACATATATCAGATTAAAAAACAAAAGCCTGCCAGGGGCTTACGAGCAACTGGGAAAAGAATAGGGAAAGGCAAGAGAAACTTTTCTGCTATGAGAATTGTTCTATAAAGTACCAAAGCTTCTGCATCATCCAGTCCAGCCTTAATTTCAGAAACCTTTTGCTTCTTCTGCTCTGCAAATTAAAGAGAGAAAAATCAACAAACCACAAAACCATAACTATAGAAGAAGGGATTGAACATTGCCACAAATTATGAGTGCGTAAATGCAGATCTTAAACCATCTAAAGAGATGATCAAGATTTCTCTATATGTAAAGAAAATTACACACAAAAATGAGGGATTCCCGCACACACAAAGAAATATGCATCATTCAAATAAGATCTAAAGAACAACAACCAGATGAGCTAAATCAGTTTGAAACATAGACAACAACCACTTAATAGAAAGAGAGAGAGAGAGGGAAGAAGATACAAACTAGCATACTTGGTTGCATTTTTTATCTGGGCAATGCTCCCTCTTATATGGAAGAGGAGCCCTGCAAGAACTAGAACCGAATCGCTTATACAAACCTTGACTGCCGCAAATCAAGTCTTTATATGCCCTATAGACACATTCTCATCAAGATGTCATTTTCTGTCAATTTTCCTTCTGATCAGTGATCTTTCATTTATTTAATCAGCACTGATTGAAAGTCTTGCATTCATGTGAAATGAAATTTCAATTTTCACCCACAACCTCATGGTTGTAGTGCAGTACGTCAACCAAATAAATTACGGTCTCCCCACCCATATCATTGTTTTTTTTTTCTTTCTAAAGCTAGATGGTTCCTTTTCCATTAATAAGATACATTCACAAATTCTGGGTCTAAGAAAAAGGAATATATATATATATTCCAAGAATGTTTTTATTTCTTAATTTTCGACCTTTGAGGACTTCATCTCTCCAATAAAAAAAGTATAACATAAAGACCAAAAGCTCCATATACAATGAAGAAAAAGAACATTAAACTGCAGTATCTTGTACTAGTTAGTTAAATTATTATTATTATTATTATTATTATTATTATTATTATTACTATTATTATTACTATTACTATTATTATTATTATTATTATTATTATTATTATTATTATTATTATTATTATTACTATTATTATTATTATTATTACTATTACTATTATTATTATTATTATTATTATTTTTATTTTTATCAATAAACAAACAGATTCAATATATCAAGAAAGAAAATATAGCAGTACACAACCTAAGGAGTTTACTGAGCAGTAAACTCAAGCAAGGAAACAAAGAGCAAATGAGGCAAAACAGGACAAGATCCCATGGGACAAACAAAAATAGACCAAGAAAAAGAAGAAAAAACCAATTTCACCCAAGATATCCTCCCAAGTCTATGTCTCCTTGACGGATCGAGCACCAAAGTAAGATTATTTGTCTTATCTGCGAGCAGTATGAGGGATGGAAGGGGGCGAGTCCTCAAAATAATCTCAGATTCCTCTCTTTCCAAATCATCCATGAGATTGCCCCTAGTAGGATGTCCCAAATCAACCCCTTAGCACCATCCACCCTCACTCGGGTCCACAAAGATAAAAAATTCTGAAAGGATGAAAGGAAGATCCAATCCACTCCTAGTCAGAAGAGAAAATATCCCTAGATTCTATATGCAACAAGACAATGTAAAAACACCGCACGAAGACAAAGGATACAACAATTAGTCATCTCCGCCCTCTTCTTTTTTAGATTGTCGCAACTCGCAAGTGATGGTCTTATCTTGAGTTGCAGTCCAAAAGAAAAAAAGACACATTCGAAGGAATGCGAGGATTCTAAACATATTTATGAGGAAACGATGATGGGGTAACTATAGCAAAGGATTGTAACAGTGATCTCACTGAAAAAACGACCATTATGGCCTTTGGACCAAACTCTTGAGTCCCTAAGGTACAAGGAGAGGAGGAATTCAAACTCTGAAGGAGACGAGCCAAGTCCTTCACTTCCCAGTCGTTCAAATAACGCCTTAACCTAGGGCACCAAACCACCTCATCTAGGCTCAACTCATAACACTGTGATATCAAGGTATCTTTATTGGCAACAAAAAGAAAATAATCTTTGAGATTAGCCAACTCGCACTACTGATCCTTCTAGACTCTAACCTTCAACCCGTCACTAACCTTAAATCTAATATAAGGCAACAAAATGTTTGCAACTGCCATAATCCCTTTCCAAAGACCCAACCCATGAGAGCCAATAACCTCCTTGGGTCCAAGGTTCTAAATGCCGATATCGCTCAACATGTCGAGTTGTGGAAAAAAGATATATCGCAAGATATATCGTTTATCGGTGATTTTTGAAAAAAATGATAAATAAAAAAAATTGGGCAAAACATGTAATTTTGCAATGGAACTTTATGAACTGTTAAAATAGATGTTAATACATCTTTGAAAACAAAACATTTAAAAAAACAACAATGTACATAAGAGATGCAATGAGAAGGGGGCAAAGATGTGTGTTGACGACACAATGTATGATTGATTCATATTCCTAAATCATTCATTTCTCAATCAATAATAAATTTATCATTCATAAGATTCATAACAATACAAACGTACATAATAATAATCCAACCCATCCCAAGAACTACAATCAAAACCAAAAAGAGTTACGAAAAGGCTTGAAGTCATCATTGTCCTAACTAGGTTGTCTATAATACTGGTTATTTACATATGTACAATCCTGTGCCCAACTCATCACATTATGGTACATTAATGTATACTCAAGTACATAACACTGGTAGTCATCTGGTCCAAAATGTAGCAACACGCCCATCAATGGATTCTGTGGGTCCTAAGGCACAACTGTCACCGGCACTAACAAAAGAGGTTGTACACTGCTATACCCATATGGATATGGCTCATACACAAAAACATATCCATGTGGATATTGGTCTTTTGGCTATGCGTAGCTATGTTCCTGAAAGCATTTGAAAGTTAAAATTTTGACATAATCCCTAAAACGCACTAAATGCGAATTTTGTTCTTGAACTAGAAAGTTGACTTTTTACTCTTAAGGAATTTCGATATAGGATAATTTTTATTACATTCAAATGGATGTAAATAAGTTGTAAATTGAATTTGGCTCTATTTATAGCTTAAAACCAGTATTCCCCAGAATATCGCACGATATCGACGATATATCGTTGATATAGTACGATATGGTGTAAAACTTATAATACCCCATGTGAATACGCAGTGGGGGGTGCGATATCGACATATATCGTCGACATTTCTTTCAATGTCCTTTACTCATAAAACATATATCGGGCAATATATCAGAAATATCGGACAATATATCGGAGATATCAGACGATATATCGGAGATATATTGATGATATTTTGTAAGAAAAAAATACATGTAACAAATATTTTTTACCTTGCAATATCATGGATATATTGGAAATATCGAGGATATATCGGAAATGTCGAGGATATTTCAAACCATGCCTGGGTCATAACAAGAGGATGCCTTATATTTCACGACTATCACCGTTCTCCAAAGGCTTTCCCTTTCTACCTTGAATCTCCACACCATTTGCCTAATGTCATTCACATCAACTTGGGGTTTCAAATTCAGGCCACCCAACTTTCAATGATTGACAGATGTGGTTCCAAACCACCAAGTGAAATTTGGATTTATCTCATTTATCGTTCCAGAGAAAATTCCACTACATTTGTTCCAAGGTGTATACTATCGAGTAGGGGATGGTAAAGGAAGACATGTAATATGTAGGGAGGATGCTAAGGGTAAGAGTTGGTTTTCCTCCCTCAGAAAGGAATTTTTGACTTCCAACTAATGAGTTTACTGGCAAAACGTTCAACAACAGGGGACCAAGATACCTTAGGCTCAAAACTAGACCCTAGCAGCAGACCAAGATATGTTGATGGTAATTGGTAAGGATCCCATCTTACAACCTAGACAAGTAGTAAGAGCTCCCATATTCGGAACGTTTCCAACCTTAATCATCTCACTCTTACCTAGGTTAACTATCAAACCTGAAACCGCTTCGAAACACCTAAATAAACATCTCAGGTGAGCCAATTGGCGGGAAGAGGCCTCACAAAATACCATGGTATCATCAACGAATTGTAAGTGAGAGATACACAGGTTCTCCTGGCCTATGAAGAAACCTTTGAAAGCCACACGATTCACTTTGGATAACATCTACCACAAGGCTTCCGACACAATGATAAATAGAAGGGGGTCACCTTGTCTCAATCCTCTAGAACTCCAGAAGTATCTTGTCGGGCTCCCATTAATTAGAATCGATAGTGGCATAGATGAAAGACATTGACATCCAATTTCTGCACTTAAGCACAAAACCCATTCTACCCAAAAAATATTCTAGAAACATCTAATTCACATTATCATATGCTTTCTCCATGTCAATTTTGGATAGGATATCCGGAATTTTGGCTCTAATGCAATCATCAATGCACTCATTAGCAATCAAAATGTCATATGTAATCTGTCTCCCCCTACAAAAGCGCCTTGCTTGGGAGAGATAATAGATCCCAAGGCACCCTTCAACCGAGACGCCAACACCTTTGAAAGAATTTTATAAACATTACTCACATGACTAATTGGCCGAAAATCCTTGAGGTCCTGAGCACCTTCCTTCTTGGGAATCAACACCACGAAGGCTATTCAAAACCTTAACAAAATGGCCTGAGTTATAGAACTCCTGCATGACTACTAAAAGTCAGGTCCTACAATGTCCCAACATGATTTTTAGAATTTAATGGAGAAACCGTCGAGGATAGGAGCCTTGTTGCTGGGCAGAGTCCGAATAGCTCTTAAGACCTCACAAAATGGGGTTTCCAAATTTGCCTTTGCTTAGAGGAGAGAGACAAGAAAGAGACACCATCAAACTTCGGTCTCCAATTGTGCTTCTTCCTACACAAATCTTTGTAGAAAGAAATAATATTCTCCTCACCAAACCCCATCCACTTTAAGCCTAGAGATGATGTGTGATTTTCTATGGAAATTGACCATTCTATGAAAATTTTTGTGTTTCGATCCCCCTCTTTGAGCCAGCTTATCATCGCTTTTTGTTTCCAACTAATCTCCTCTAACCTCAATACTTTTACATATTCTACTTTCCTTGATTTCTTGCGTCTCTCTTCCTCACTAGATTGGACACCGAGGTCTCCGATTAAGTCTAGATCCTCGATGTGGTAGTGGAAAGTGGCCTTCTTATCTTGCATGTTTCCAAAGACCTCCCTATTCCACACTTAACTTGTTGGCCAATGAACCTAAGGATGACTATGACCATGTCAACTGGACACCTTTCAACGAGTAATCTATTAGTCGGTGAGAGGAGATAATGTTCCCATATCTGCGCATTTTGGCATTAAAAGAGCACCCTTTGCGGCTTTCATGCAGGAACCGGACACAATTGAAATCCCCCCCCCCCCCCCCCCCCCCAAAAAAAAAACACCATACGCCTTCCCATCTTACACTCACATCTTCATATTCTTCACAAAAAGTCGTACTCTCTGAAGAGACAAATGACTCATAGATCCCAGAGAATGTTCATAAATGGCCTTTGCTTAAAGATCTACATATGATAGAGTGTGAATAAGCTCACGGTTTTGAGTCGAAGACTTCTACCACAAGACCGCCCACCCAAAAGCACCTATCAATGGTACAGCAAGCCAGTCCTTGATCGTTGCGCCCCAAATATCGCTAATGTGGCAGTCCTGAATGTGTGCTAGCTTTGTCTCTTTGTATGTCTCTTGGATACAAAGAATAGACGGCCACTTGGATCTAACAAAATGTCTAATTGCCGAACGCTTGTCCGCATTACCCAATCCTTTGATGTTCCAGGATATTAAACAAAGACTTGACATTAATGACCCTAACACCCCCAGGTCCCACCTCTTCCTAAGGTTACCTGACGCGAATCTAGAGTTTGGTCTATCGTAGTTGATGTTGCACTCCAATCTCCTCATCTCCTTTGTTGAGCTTATCGCATGGCCTATGACAAAGTTCGGCTTTGGCCTAATTCCCACCCTAACGCTTCTCCTTTCGAGACTTTGAAATAAAACCCTCACCTTGTCCTCATGACTCTCAATAGAGAGGCCCAAGAACTTCCTAAAACTCTCGATTTTCCCTAAAACCCACTCAGAAATGCCATCTACCTCCATAGGCTGGGCCGAGATTGACTTACCCCCCCATATTACCCCTTCATAACCAATAGTAGGATCCAAAGGCATCAACTGTGGTCCCACGATAATTACAAGGAGATTAAGGCTATTGGCATTCAAAACAAACCCAACATTTACAATTATTAATTCTTTCGTTTGATTGTTTAGCTGTTCACATTGCATCATGGTAGTCTAGGACTTCAGACTGATGAAGAGGTTATGGATGATCATGGAACAAGACTGAAATCCTCCTTGTTTCCAAAAAGGAGTAGATCTTGAGGACCACAATGTCCAACTATAAGACCAAAACACCAACATAATGAAACTATGAAAGTGAAGGGCAATGAAGTTGAGGATTTCCATTTAATTCCAGTTCTTAGAATATTTCAAAAGATGTTATCTTTTTTTTATATCAAATTGTATATTCTAAAAAAGAAATGGTGCCACTTTTTTTTTTTATCAGTAAGAATTGGTGCCACTTTGAATGTTGCAAAACCAACATAGCATTCATCATTCGCTCTTCTTTTTTTTGATAGAATGTAAGCCTTGCTCTACACTTGCAAACATCATAACAAAGTTCTATTAAAATCCTTATCATTTGTTATTTATTTCCATTCTCTTCAGCTACCTTCCAACAGCGGGTAAATAGATCCAGGAGTGATTTTGGGGTTTTTGTCCCATTACTTCTAGTTTTTTGTCCAACACTCCCGCTATATGGAAGGGAGGGGCAGATAGGAGCCTCACGGCCCTCACCCACTCGTGAAAACCCGTTATCATTCTAGTTCTCCTCCTTTTGATTTGATGTTGGATCCTCTGCATCCTCTGCTCTGACTTGGTTAGAAGATGTTGCCAATGGACTCGCAATGAGGGCATGATGTGATGCCTTTGTACAACATCCTACCTAATGCCTCGGGAGAAGTTCTTTTGAATTGTTACTGATGAAAAGGAGGTATTCCAATTTCCTAGTCCTTCTTAAGTGAACTTTCATTTTCAAGGTGTTCTCTCGACTATAGTCCAAAATAAGAATATGCTGCTCTATCCTTATAGTGGATCCAAGTAACAGGCTACTATGGGCCATGGATCCTAAGCCCCTCGGTCCATTGCCTCTTTTTTTTTTTTTTTTTGGGCAGGGGCTAGGATATTATATTATAGAGGATGATTTCATCTGTGATATGCTGGCGCACTTGAAAGGAAAGAGATTGATGCATATTTGAAGATGAATCATACCCTACCCAATATCTGATAGATAATTTAGTGATGTTGCTCTACCTTTGGTCCTCAGCCCTCAAAGGACTTCAAAAATATTAGATTAGCTTCTTTTTACTCTAACTGGGCTGCCTGCTTTAGATTTTGTACAGTTTTGTGCTCTCGATCATTTTTGTAAATGACAGTTTTTTTCTCCTTTTTTTAATCTGAGGCTTACCATTTTCCTTACATAAATTACCTTATAAAAATTCTTCCTTGCTTCCATATCGATATCATCTATAAGAAATCAGAATCTAACTGAAATCATTTTATTAATAAAACATACATCCATTATTATCATATTTTAATCAATAGAAAACACAAACTAAACCTCCAAAACCAGCTCGCAGTGAAGATCATTCCAATTTCGACTCTAAAACAGAAAAGGAAAAAAGAAATAAAACATTACAAATCCTTACCATTAAATTTCCAAAACTAAGAACCCAAATGAAGTGAAAGATAATACAATTCCATGGAACCTAACATACAAAACAATCAACCAAAAGGAACATAAACAGGGAAGGGGAATCTGCATATACTAAAATAAATTAAAAGAAACCAGTTGCCGTAACATTAATGAGGGTCCTCTCTTACCTCCATCAAGAAGACCAGCTGAGGTGCACTTTCTGGATAGATTCGCTGAAAGCTCACAGTATTGGCGCTCGTATCCTTCAAATACCTCACTCATTGTGTCCGAAGCTCTAACTAACTGTTCAAATGAAGATCCAAAAATATTTAAATGACCTCCAGAAAGGAAAGATTGCAGGTTTTCAAACTGAATTAAACTTCATTTCCCAATTCAATTAAGGAAAATGTGAAATTTTCTTTCAAATACTAAGATCAATTAAATCGCAAAAACCCTAGTTCAATCCGGCATGCTCCACTTCAAAACGATGACTGTAAGTGAAGGTATTTTTCAGGATTTGAACGAGATCGATCGAATTTACTAGAATTTGAAGAACTTATGGTAATCAAATGAATCCGAATCATAGGAATAAGAAAGATAATGGAAATGGAAATACAATAGATTCAAAATTCGAAGAAGTAGTATACCTAAAAAAAAATAATCGAAGGATTTGAATATCTCCGGAACTGCAGGAATCGACGAAGAACACAATGAGATGCTCGTTTATAAGATGGTGGCGTTCTTGAAGGATCTCAAAAATAGTGAGCCTCACAGGAAGGGTAAAAATACACAATAATGGCCTTGATTTTGGTTAAAATTACTGAAATACCTATCTTACTCTTGTTGAGTTAGCTGTTGTGGTTAGAGCTGAGTAATCCAAACCTCCTAACCTGATACGCGCTCCCGCTCTCAAACTCGCTTTCACCTCGGGAGCTCGATTTCAACTTTTCTAAACCTCGTTCTCATCTTACTCTCACCTAAAGGTGCGGTTTTTGTGTAAAGTTTTATTTTTATCCTAATTTTTCATATGAAATGAAGTATATTTTGTCATTTTTCTTTGTAAGGTACAAAACTCATATAAGATTTGTTAATTATTAGTGATCTTGTAATTGAATTTAGAAATGATACATTTAATAATTCAATAGTCATCTTGTTTGTTGTGATGAAAAATTTGAATTACGAATGATTTTATCAATTTTCTCTTAGAGTTTAAAAAACTAAAAACAGATATATTTACATCTGCAAGTAATTTTCAAGAACATCGATATATATTTTATGTATATATATCAGTGCTCTGGAGGCGCTCCCGACCCTATCCTAAATTGAAATTTGACGCTCTCGCTCCCGCACCTGCTCTCGCTCCCGCTCTACGCTCTGGTTACTTAGGGTTAGGGATGTCAATGGACAGGCCTTGGGCTTGTTCAAGCCCAGCCCTTACTTGAAAGAGTGGTCTAAACACCCAAGCCCTATTGGTTGGGTTAGGCCTTGGGCTTGAAAAAGATAAAAGAAAAAAAAACATCTTATGATATTTAGTGATTTTTCTTTTCATTTAAACTACCACGCTGACCGAGTTCAAAATTGACCACCTAATTTTTGAACTTTAGTTTCTACTATTAAGAAAATATTAATCAGTCATTTATTTTTATATCTCGATATGCATCGAATAACTTATCCGATAATAAGGGTGTGTTGGGTTATGGGAAGGGAAGAATTGAATGTAGATGAACATCTTTATTGTCATGAAAAATGGAAGCTTTTTTTTTTTCTTTTTTGAATGTAGTTAAACATAAAAAATACACACCAAAAGATATTATTTTATTTGTCCATAAGAAGTAAAAGGTTTAGTATGCTGAGTTCTTATAGTAGAGTGGAAGAGAGCTAGTCTAGTAACCAAAAAAACACCATTGTGAAGACTAGACACACAAACATTAGGTAAGAAAATCGTAATATAATTATAATCTATATATGTAAACTGTTAAAGGATGATAGAATGGTAAATTGAGAATATATATATATCATTGTACTAATAAAAGTACAAGGAGTATGTAAAACTTTATATGGACGTAATTACCCTTCATCATTTATAAAAAAAAATTATAATGTATAATATTATGTGGGACCCATGAGACCCACTATTACGTATTAAATATTTATTCTACTATTTTTATGGATTTTTATGGATAAAGACTCTATTAGTAGAGATTTTTAATGACTCATTAAATTTATACTAATCTAATGTGGACTCATAAGACACACTATTACGTATTAAATCTTTATTTTTCTATTTTTATGGATAGAGACTCTCTATTAGTTGAGAGTGAAAAGGACTCATTAAAATTATACTAATCTAATGTGGGACTCATGAGACACACTATTACATATTAAATCTTTATTTTGCTATTTTTATGGATATGGACTATCTGTTAGTAGAGAGTGAGAATGACTTATTAAAATTATACTAATCTAATGTGGGACTCATAAGACCGACTATTATATATTAAATCTCTATTTTGCTATTTTTATGGATAAGGAATATCTATTAGTAGAGAGTTAGAAGGACTCATTAAAATTATATTAATCTAATGTGGGACCCATGAAACCCACTACTACGTATTAAATCTCTATTTTACTATTTTTATAGATAAGGACTCTTCATTTCTATTATTATATTTTAAAGTTAAAATTAAGCGCCAATATTCTAACCATAAAAAATAATAAGGTCATAATATTTATTTCTAATATTATTGTTTTTATTAGTAGAAGATTATTACACCCGATTCTTTACTTTTAATACATTTATAAGTGTGACCTATTAGTAACTATTTTTTAATGTTAAATTTAAGTTAATATAATAAATATTAGATTTAATTACTAAAATATATTTATATAAATTATACTAATATATAAAGAGAGTAACAAGACATCTAATGAAAATATAATAAAAATTATATATTTAAAAAAAAATAAAATTTTAATTAACAATAAAAAATTATATGTGCCTTGCGCATGTACTTTTACTAGTATATATACATATAGTATGAGGGTTGAACCCGTCAGTAAAGGCTATTTTCCAAACCCAACCCTCATGTCAATAGGGCTTGGATTTTTTGGGGCCCATCGGGCCTATAGGCTTTATGGGTGAAAAAGAGCTATCAAAAAGAGCTATCAATTTTGTGGGCTTAGGAGGGTCGGATTAACAGCCCTAGTTGTGGTTGCTTGAAGTTGTCGAGTCTTTGTTACAAATTTGACTAAATCTCCCAAATTATATTTATAATTACAATTTTTTCTTTTATTATGCATATTAACTTTACTATTTCAGTAAGACAACAGAGGTGCATGTTGTTTGTGTGTTTGACTCCAAGTAAAAGAGGAGGGCAACGACTAGGGGTGTCAATAGGACGGGTTGTCCTGGTGGTCCAGCCCCAAAAAAGGTTGCCTATTATCCATAATTTAGGCCCTAGGGTTAGGGGTGAGCTCAATTTCTTAGGCCTATATTAATGTGGGTCAAGCTAGGACTTGGCTCCTTAAGGCCCGAGCCCAATCAGACTAGCGGTACTCCCTATTCTTACTCGCTCTTTTTACACCCCATCTAAACTCCTCTTTTAAAAACATCAATGGTCTAAAAAAAAATGCATAAGTGGCATCATAAAATAGTATAATTCCCAAATTAACTTGTTCTCATCTTTCCCCATTCTCTATCTCTCTCTTTAAAAAAACATGACCCTTCATGGTAAGAACCTAACAGTCACAGAGACTAATCTCGATATCTCATGTGGATATTTTCGTTTCACCGAGTTTATTGTTTTTTTCTTTATTAGATTTTGGTTCTTTCTACCTCGTTCTTGATGGGATTCTTCAAGATAATGCAGATTTGAGTTTCAGATGATCTTTGCTCTACCAGTTGCTAGAGAGAATTGTAAGGATTTGTTGACGGAGATGACAATGTTTTTTATGCTTTTTTTCCCTACCCTTTTGATCCAATCTTTGTAGATTTTCCTGTCCGAATTAAATTGGTAGAAATCTGAATCTCAGTTTTAGTAGTTTGAACAGGGGTGTGTAGTAGAAGTGCAATCTCATCTCCTTCTTTTTTTTTTTTTCTTTATTGATTTATTTTTTTCTGGTTTGCTCATTTGGGTCTTCTTCTTTGAATGAATTGGTAGTTCTGGAGTAGAAAAAACGAAAAAAGAATTTAGCATTAAGGTTGCAATAAACATTGCAACGGATGCAGGTCTGTTGGCACTGTTGTATCTTATCAAGAAAAGAAGAAAGGTCATCTTCTACAGATAAAGAATACAACAAACGCAGCACAACTTAAAACATGCATCCAAACAGCCCCTAAGAAGCTTGTAATCTGCCCCCTAAGAAGCCTGTAATTTGACCCCAATTACAAGCCTATAATCTGCCCCCTAAAAAGCCTGTAATCTGACCTCAACTACTGTCTGCCCAAATTATATTTCTTAGACAATTAGAGTACTTTGTATATGCCAACCCTATGGGTAACAACAAGCATACAAATACGTAATGGATCTCTTTCCAAAGCATGATATCCTTCCCTAACTCAGAGAGTGCAGGGTGTACCACTGAGTTTCCAACTTACAACAGGGAATGGGGGAAGAGATGAGATCGTAGGGAGAGAGATAATGGGGGAGAGATGAGAATGTGTGTGTGTTTTTTTTAATTTAAATGAAGGTTAATTTGGGAATTATACTACTTTTATAAAGGATGTTACCTATGCATTTTTTACACTAATGATTTTTGAGGTTTAGATGGGGTGTAAAAATAGAGAGTAAGAAAATGGAGTACCTCTAGATTGACTCTATATATATGTATATACACACACTTTTATAATGAGAATAGGGCCCTTAAATATATTTTCAAATTTTGTCACTTTTGACAAAATTATCCTTACACGTATATTTTTCTCACACATCTGTGTGGGTCTCACTAGGTCCCTTTTCCCCAGACTCTCCTCCTTTCATCTCTCTCATGTGCATCATTATAACCTTACACTTATATCATCTCTCACACACATGCATCACGTGGGTGTCACTAGGGTCCATACTCTCTATTCCCCTTCCCTCTCTCTCACATGCATTGCTAGTGCGGTCCACTAGTATATATATATATATATATAAAAGTTGGATATAACACAATTTTAGTGTCTTGTATATAATTTATGTAATATATAACATTTATGTAGCATCTATTATATACCCATCAGAAACATATTTTACATTGTTAACACATTGTGTTAATACTCTTATAGCACATTATTGAGTTAACATATATTTCATTACATAATATAGCACTTTGTAATAACATATATTAATAAAGCTTGTTGTTATAACACATAATTAACAAATCTACTATTATAAGTCAAACTTCCTCTTGTTGTCGTTGTGGCACTCTCCCAAGGCTTCTCTCCATTCTTTTCTTCAGTTAGGTGTTACAACTTAATTTAATCCAAATTAATGGACATAAAATCAAGAGTAAATAATATACTCGCAAGTGCACAAGTAACACAATTGATGTATTTGGTGAGCATAGGATCGAATACACATGGTGCAACAAGAATTAATTAAGGAAACTGATTAGAAAGAGAAAAAAGAGTGAAAATCGATTTTCCACTCAATGAGAATGGAGTAAAATTCCTGATACTGTAAAGCAAAAAATAAAAAAGGTCTAGGGCTTAAGGAAAATCCATCTCTCCCTCCTTATGCTTAGATTGTGATGAAACACATCTAGAATTAAATAAGAATTCAATCTAGATGGAAAATAATTCATTAAAAGTACACCATTAATCCAATTGGATTTTTAAAGCACTTTGTATTCAACTCATAGGGATCCAAGCATTCTATATATCTTTCAATCATATGAAATCAAAGAACATATAAAGAGAAACAATTAACCAAAATTAATAAAATGTATTCAATTAATAACGGGTCTTTATCTCAAACATCCACACAAAGGAAGATATGCTTCAAATCTCTAACATTAGAAGAGTATTTAACCAACCATTTTGATGTTGTCATATTTTTCAATGGATTGCTAAACATTACAATTAAAATAACTAAAGTAGAAGAAAGCAAAAGCTAAAAGAACTAGAAGCACATGAGACTAGTATGAGTCTTTAAGGCTCAGGATATCCACGTTTATAAAAAAAGTACTAGAAGAAGAATAAATGGGCGTCCAAGATGAGAGAATGAGAGATTTTTGAGGGCTAGTACTGCAGAGAGAGGGTGGGACATCCAAATGACATGAGATATATATATATATATATATATATATAGTTGTTGCTTTTCTCTTTTCCTCTTTATTTGATTTAGATTTTCTTATTTTTCTAAAATAGAAACATCAATATAACACACGTCTCCTTTCTAATTCAAGAGAGTTTCATCCTTCTTATTTCAAAATCACATCCATTCATATCGAGCTAAGATTCTCTACCTAGCTATGTGTGAGAGAATCTCTCTCTCTTGGTCTTGGGCTTTGACTCGGTGACTTTTTTTCTTGGGCTTTTTCAATTTTCTTCTCTAATCCTGAGAATGACTCGAGTTAGGATTCCTGTAAAAGCAAATACACGTAATAAAGCTCTCTCAAGAAGGTTTTGCATGTGACCTCTGGGCACATATGAATGCTGCAAATATACCATTAAAATCAGAAAAAAGAAAACTATGTAATGATAAGAATACAATTTGCCACTTTATGTGTAAAATGGAATATATAAATCAGAGAAGTTTGATAATGCTTATTTAAATAAGGATAATTGAGCAAAATTAAGCACTTATCAATACCCCAAACCAACATTTTGATAGTTCTCAAGCAAAATAGAATGTGAAGAATCAAATCTCAAAATATCATCATTTTTATTCTATGACACTAAGTATAAAACTTTCATCATGAATAAAATAACCAAGAATTACATTTCATCTCTCAGTAACATCACCTAGACATGACAATGCTCTCAACATAGATTAGAGGGGTATAATACAGTCAATCAATCATTCAGGATAATAACTATAAAGCATGACTGACAATCCTTCTTTTCAAAACAGGTTTATCTTTTAAAAAAACTGAAGAATAACATAAATTACTCAAAATAGACTTCTTCACGCGGCACATTCTAATCAAGACATCAAATTTAGAAGTACTAGGGCACTGGTTTTCATTATATTTCAGCCGTCTATTCTAGCATTCTAAACAAAGTCCAAATCACTAAGTCGCCGTTTTAAAATTTTTAAAACATGTGAATTTTGAGTGCATGTGCAGTTTGACAAATACCTAAGTTTTGGTTTCCTTAAGCAAAGTTAACTTTCTAATAACCACAAAAATGGTTGGATTGGCCTAAGGATCTAATTATAAACTAAACTAATTTGTCTAGAATCATGAAATATGCGGATATTCACCTTAATATCTCATAAGCTTTATCTGCGATATTCCAATTTATTCGCTTTTTTACAATGATGGCTTTCACCCTACTCCCAAGATGGAGTCTGAACACTACCTATGTCTACAATCTCTTAGACACAGTAAAATAGAAGTATTCATTCTTGTCAAGATAAGGGGTTTGACTACCATTGCTACAAGACCATAATATAAATATTGGTATTTTTATCTATATTTTGAATAGTTGGAGCATCAAGAAGATGAATAGTTTCATATTCATTTTTAAGAGATCTGAGGTACAAATCCCTATTGAATGGGTCTTACCATCTGTAGCTCCTCAAACCCCACATAACCATGATCTAGAACAAATTGTTACCGGTCCTGATGGTAATGTGATTTTACAATTTTCTAGTTTTCAAAAACATATTATGAAATTAAAAGTGTTGCAGGATCGTCATCTACTCAACCTTTAATCCGACATACCCCTACTCGACATTCCACAAACACTAAAAGTTGTAACATTCGACTCAAATACTGTATCGAGAATCCTTGAGATGTACTGGAAAGAAAATTTTGAGATCTACAACAGATATTTTATGAAGATTTTCAAAATTTTAGTTTTTAGGATATCACTTGAGTTTTAATTTTGACTATAAAATTAGTGACGAAAATTTAAGATATATTAAGTATTTTAAGATTATTCTTTAAATTGTTTTTAGATGTGGGATTTAAAATTAGTTGTTAAGCTTTTAAATGAGTTTTTAGGTTTATTTTTATTATAAATACTTGCTATAAGAGCATTATTAAGGAACTTTGAATTATTGAATTAGAATGTCTTTGGCTTTCTATAAGTTCCTTTGTGAATGTTGGGGTTGCTTGGATTAGCACTTCACGGGAGGGTTTTTACTTGGTTTGCTTTAAAAAACTTAGACTTCAATGATGATCGAAGATTTTTTATTTTTTTTACACTCAATACTTTAGGATTGTACTATATCGTCAAGATGGCCGCACTTACGACACCTAAAAATATTGAAGAAGTAACTTTTCTGGAACATTTCAAAAGATAATTGAAGAGAAAAAGATTTTAAAAAAGGGCAAAGCTAATCGTAAGTAATAGAAGTTCCATCACGATAATGTCTTATTATTATTGAGGTTCCCTCACATACACACGGCACTCGGAAACTGAATGTTACAAAAACATTCTCATGGGGCATCAGTTGGAACAGTAAAAACCACAAAACAAAAAATCAATGGCAAAAGTAATCTTTCCTATCAGCAAGGAAAAATGAAAGGAAACTAAACAATTAAGTTAATAAATTCATCCAAAATAAGGCGCCAGTCAAAAGAGTCGAGATCAACACTTGGGAAGATCAGGTGGTAGAGGAGGCAACTTCTAAGGCGCCAGTCAAAAGAGTCGAGGTCAACACTTGGGAAGATCAGATGGTGGAGGAGGCAGCTTCTGATTGGGTAGCTTTCCATCTTTGACCACCCACGCCATCTTCAAACCCCAGCTGGTGTGGACTTCCAGGTGGCAGTGCATGAACCATACACCTAATTCACATGTCATCGTTATCATCATCACATATAGGCATTTTTTTTAAAGAGTCCACATCAACTGAGTTAAATAAAAGACTAGTGATGCAAATTAATTTGCACAATAGAATTCATTAAACTAAAGAACCCTACAAAATGGCAAAAATCTTAATTTAATCCTATGATATTTTTTGGGTGACGTCTAGGCATTTAAAAAAACAAAAAATTAAGGAGGGATGCATGAAACTTGTTGGAATGGGAAGAATGTCTTATGGTTAGGATTAGGGTTCAAACCCGAAAATGAAAACCTAACCCTAAAACATCTTTTTGTTACCACATTTCAACATTAACCACATAGGGTTTATGCTCCAATCCTTAAGGTTTTTGGAAAATATGGGCATGCCACCCAAAAAGTAAGTTAAGATTAGGAGCACACAAGATCTGTGTGCCTACTTGCACCCACAAAATGGACTCTGTATGTAGAGTTTGTGCCACCCACCTGGATTGTCTGCAAGGAAGCGAATAGCGACCCAACCGCCGGATGGTACACCAACGGTGTTCCTCTCGACCGGGTCGAAAAGATTGAAGTTGGCAGGATCCTTATTAGAATCAAAGTTTCCAAATCCTTGTCCGACGACAAAGAAGTTGAAGCCATGGAGGTGGAGGGGATGGCTTTCAGCGCCAAGGATGCTGGTGTCTTGCATCACCAGCTCCACACTGGTGTTGAAGGAGAGTTGCACCACCTTGGTGCCATTGCTTACCATAGTGTTGTTGGGTGGAGTGCCTGTATAGTTGAAGGGGACAAGAGGATTGTTTGGGAAGTCAGTGGTGTAAACACCATTTGACTGTCCAAAGAAGTGGGCTTGAAGGAGGGCTGTGGTTGGTAAGGCGAAAGAGATGTTGTTGACGGAAGCTGCGAATTTGGTGCCATTGGGTCCCTGGCACGTCTGGTTCTGCGGGCATGGGTTTGACCCAAGGCCTACTGTGAAGAAGAAGCGCTTGTTGACGGTCTGGGGTACGTTTGCAGGGAACTGAGCGTTTGCCAAGCTACGAAATCGCTTGGTGAAATTGGTGGCCAAGGAAGTGTCATTGAGAGGAGGGAGTGTTGGTTTGAAGAGTGGAAGCTTCTTAATTGAGATGGTGGAAACAGATGGTGGTTCATACTCTAGGATACCGGCGGTGCTGGAATTATCGAAGGTGCCGAGGCCGGTGACATATGGTCTGGCGGCCATGAGGAAAGTGGCATTGGGGAAATGGGGTTTGGCTTTGAGAAGGATGTTGGTGGTCTGTCCTGGTGTAATCACAAGTGTATCAGTGTGGAATGGTTTTACATAGACAGCATCGGCCTCGACCACTGTAAAGGTATGGTTGGCAATGCTGAAGAAGAGCTCGTCATTGAGTGCAGCATTGATCAAACGGAGGAGGTACGTTTTCCCCGGCTTCACCTTCAGCTTAAACGAATCTGCCAAACGAGCACGCCATATACATTTTTAGGTTATGAATATCAGAGCATAGAAAAGTTTAAGTTAAAAATTCAAAATACCTTTGGCGGAGCAGTTGTACAAAGGTCCGGGGAGTCCGTTGAGAGTGTAGGCATCAGAGACATTGGGGCCACCTCCTGTCTGCAGAGCCTGGCTGATGACCACTTCAGTGTCCGCATTCCACCACTCTCCTGTGTAATACAATTAGTAGCATAGTTTATGTTTGTTAATATTTAAGAAGGAACATAAATGCTCAGCTACATTTCACTGATCATGGATATATAATTGATACTTACCAAAGATGATTGGGACTTCCTTGTAGGGTTGAGCAAATGGGTAAGGGATGTTGCGCTTGGGAAGGATGACGAGGGGTCCGTAAATTGTCGATCTTAGCCACGATATGTGAGCATGCCAGAAGAGAGTCCCTCTTTGACCAACAATGGTGAAGTTGTACACATAAGTCTGGCCAGTTTGTATGGGGCACTGAGTCACGTATGCAGGCCCATCCGCCCATCCGCTCTGAAGCTGTCGAATTCCATGCCTGTTCTCCCCGTCCGTCCGCCAATCACCAAACAAATTTCAAATTCAACACAGTGGGACATATTATATTTTCCTAGAAACTATGGTGTTTTGCATTGTGTGTGTGTGTGGTTTTTTTGGTCAAGATACTAATCATTTAAACACACACATGACTGATAAGCAATATACTGTATATGATTAATTCTACACCGGCTATTAGCATATGAAATAACAATATTTAAGTAGAGATTATGGTGAGATGAGCCTTTCATACCAATGGATAGTGACATTGTTCTGAACATGGTTAACCACCTTAACAACTACTCGGTCGCCTTCGCGAGCAATGATGCGAGGTCCGGGAAACTGCCCATTGACAGTCATAATGCTCTTTGTGTGGCACAATCTTGTAACATTCTTCAACTTTATCTGCAATATATATATATATATAGAAATTTTATGTTATAGTATGAAACCAACATTAGCCCAATTACAAGTCATACAAAACACATACATCGAACTTGTAATGCCTGGTGATGCCAGCATTTGCAAACTCGGGAAGGAGCCACAAAGTGCTCAATGCGAAGAGCAAAGCTCCCAGAAATGCTGGTGATGGAAGAAGAAAAGCACCCATTTGTCTGTATCTCTCCTTGTCTATTTGGAAAAGACAAATGACAAGATGGAAGAACTGAGCAACTAGCTCCTTTGTGATTCAAGAAAGCTTGTGAGGTCATTTATATAGAGATGATCATAGAGCATGTTTGGTTGATTAGGTGATCAATTAACTATATAAAAATAAAAATAAAAAGATCAATGGGCGTTTTGATCCGACCACCTGTTGGTCGAGCTTAACTTTAGAGTGTTGTCAAAGTCTAAATTATTTTATTTGATCTGCTTCCTATTCCCGTCAACCCTTTTCCCTCATGCACATGAGTATTGCCAAAAGAACCCTTTCAATGATACCAGAATAAATTATTTTGACAAACATATCCACCTACTGTATATAGTACATAATATACAACATGGGATGTGAGGACTGAGGATGGTCTTTTGGTTTTTCTCCATTAATGATTGAAGAATTGTTCTATTGTATTTTTTATTTACTTAATTTTGGGTTTTAATTGGTGTTATTTCTTTGAATTACTCTTTAGTTTTATAAAACAGTTTTAATCTCTTTATAAAACCATTTCTTTTAGGTAAAAGTACGATTAGGTCAGACATTATACTGAATATGAACAACGATTTTTTTAACCCCACTCCCACTCCCACTTCTTCATGGAGAAGAGTGCAATAATAACAAAAACAATGTTTTCATAATTGGACCGCCTGGGTGGCAGGGTTTCCGGTTCCCAGTTCAACTGGTGCCTTATATATATATATATATATATATATAGCCTGATCTCCGATTGAACCAGTCAATTCTTCCGATTCCCTGTTTTAACGCTGATTTTGGTGGTTTTGGGAACCAGATGGGTGGCCGTTCCCTGTTGTACCGTTTAAACTTGCCAATTGATCCAGTTTTCAAAACACTGTGGGAATGCTAGCTTAGCCACGGCTAAGCGTATTTGCCTCAAATCAAGAAAAAGACAAGCACGTACGCCGCACCCAAGTGTTGTCTATTTTTTTTTTCTCATTTTGGGGGCGACTAAGCCTAACAGTATCCATATAAACAAAGCTACATCCGTTTGTAAGATAATGCAAACACTAAACATTTTCTTCTAAAAATCTAGCTAGGGATGGTTTGAAATTTCAACTAAATTTTGTCAAATTTCTTAAAAATACAGTTTTGGACTATCCTACTGAAATTGAAATACAAATATATCGGGTGACACAATTTCAACCAAAATTTTGGAATCCCCTATCAGATAAGCTTTCTTGAGTGGTCTGTCAAGTAGAGGTCCATTCACCACCCACGAACCGTTCGATGTCTGAGACAAAAATAAATAAAAATCAGAGGAAAATACATTTACACTTTTGATGTTTGACGAAAATATACATGGACCCCTCCAGTTTTCAGAAAATACAGTAGGTATCCTTATGTTTCAAATTAATTACACTTACACTCCTTCCATCAGTTGACCATCAATTAACATGCGAAAATTTTTAAAAATACCAAAAATATCCCTCAAAGTGTAAGCAATATGGTCACATCAAGTGCACATGTCAAAGAGCATCAATTGAAAGTGGATGAAGGGCTAGAAGTTCATGAAATGACAGAGGTGGCAGTGAGGTACAATGCTGGAAGGAGTGCTATTAGAAAGAGAGAAGCAATTGAGGGGACACAAAATTTTGTTCACAACACACAGGTTTCATAAAGCATGTTTGCTCATACTCTTTGAGGGGGTATTTTTGAAATTTTTTGGGCTTTTTTCGCAAATTGATTGACGGTCAACTAATGAAAGATGTGTTAAGTGTCATTAGTTTGGAATACAAGGTTTCCTACTACATGTTTTGAAAACTAAGGGGTCCATGTGTATTTTCGTTAAAACCTAGTGGGGTGTAATGTGTAAATGATTTTTCTCCTAAAAATTAATAAATAAATTAAAACACCATAGAGGTTAGCATTTCTTAAAAAGCCATTATTAATTGAACCAACCACTTGCCCCCGAGTCGTTACAGGAAATGATATCCTTTAGAAACGTTACTCTATCTAGAATGCAAGTTGAGAATTTCTTCAACTGTCTTCCATGTAATTTAGGTAGAGTGCATTTAAGTAATTTCATAAACGTTTACCAAGGTTCATGCATAGAATAAATAAAGGAACCAAATCCTCTACGATAATAACTTGGATTTGGAAAATCTGGTTTTGCCCCTGAGATCACCACGTGTCCTTGTTTTTAGAAAAAAAAAATATTAATTCTTTTTGTAAATATTTTAATATTAAAATATTTTTAATATTTCTTTTCTAACACCCAAGGATGGGTGGGTAAACCCTAAGGGTGAGTGAATCTTAATCATAATTAAGAGATGTCAAAAGGGACACGTGGCCACACCTCAGGGGCATAACCAGAATCCGGTTATAACAGTAGAGAATTTGGTTCCATAAATAAAATTTTAAATACCAAGCGGAGCTCTACTTCACGGCAATCAAGCGGAGCTTCCTGTTTACACTTATGGTGGTGGCAGTCTTGTAATTGACGGAAAAAGTAAATTACAAGATTGCCCTATCTCTATGTATTAATTACAAAAGTACCACAAGGACGTGAAGCAGGGCTCTCAATATATAAACCTGGTCGCCTAGAAGCAGCTTTCCAACCGTTATTCTTGGCGACCAAGACAAATCAAAGGCGACCATTTTCTCCCTCCCAATCAATCAGTCCTTGAATGCCATATTTCGTTTTCATCAGGGACTGGTCAGATATCTCGTTGGGAAGATTGGTTGGTGATACTGTTTCTAAGCAAGAGAAGACGTTTGACCCAACTTTCTTTCAAGCAACATACATTGATTTGCTTCTTTCGTTATTTCTTGATATCCTCCAATAGATTTAATGCCCAACAAATACTTTAAGAAAATCTTAAGCTTACAGTGAGAAGGTGGCAATAATTATATGAATATCATGCAAGCCTGTAAAGGTCGATTATTGTGATCAATCAGTTCTTACTTTATAAAATCCTTCATACTTTAAGTATACAATCTACTAAAATACCTCTACATCAAGGTTAAGATTCGGGTGAATTTTAGGAAGTAATAGGATGGTTGTAAATAAGTAAAATGAGTCTTTTTTTTTTTTTTAATAAGGGAAATGAGGTTTTGAAGTAATCTTAATGGAGTCCACCTTACTTCGAACCATGCAAAACAGGGTGTCTACAGTATACAATATACTAAATTCATCAAAACATTTATTGAAAATACACTAGAAGAGAGGGAAAATGATAGATGATATAACATATTCGTCAAATATTTTATAAAAAAATGCATATTCATCTTGTGTTATTGCAATCGCATTCTGGCAATCCTCCAACACACTGTGGAGGACTACATTTGTGACATAAACAACCTGTGCGTTGTATCGTTACCAAATCCTGAAATGCATTAATTTAAGATGACAAAATCAAAATATGATAATTGAATCTAATAAGAATATAAAACAATGTAATTTCTATAATCTTAAGGTATTTCATCAATGTTAGCAAAATGATTTCTAACTATTAATTTTGTTTAGTGAATGAAAATTTCCTTTGCCTAAACATATAAACTATTGTCTTAATTAATGTAAGAGATCATTTTCTATATCACATGGTGGTTTTGGTAGATAGATTTTCTATCTGATGGATTTTCTGTAGAATCCTATAGGTATCTCCATTTTTTTTATTACATAATATTGAGATTTTATCAATTTATTTCAAAACGATCATTATTATAAACTGTTTAGATCAGTCCGAATAGTCATGGTTAGGTTATAGCCTAAAATTCAAAACAAAATCTAACCATCTGTACCGTTTCTTAGATCATATATATGAGAACAATTACATTCATACATGTAAGGGAAATTTTCGGTTTTGCACGGATATATTAGCTGGTAGTAGCACTGCAAATAGGGATGCACTTAAGCCAACTGGCTTACTCGGCTCGGCTCGTTTGAGCCAAGCTCAAGCTGGCATTTTAGGCTCGAATGGATCAAGTTAAGCTTTTATTCGAGCTCCAATGTTTAAACAAGCCAAGCTCAAGCAAGCCCTGTTTGATTCGGCCTGGCTTGAAGCTCGGCTCATTTAAGGCTTGATTCCACTTGAGCTCGACTCAGCTTGAAATATATATATATATATATATATATACAATTTTTTTTGACAGTGTAATTTATATTAATTCAAACTAGTATTAATTTTTTTTTTTTAATTATAGACTGCAAAAAAATTTAATAAATAAACTTAAGAAATAATAATGACAAAAAAAGTTAAGAAGTTCAAGTAGAAACCTTAATCTAACACTCTCTACTCCTTCGACCAATTAGGAATATATTAATTTTTAGTAGTTTCTTGTACTTAATTTATTGATAGACACTTTTATTAAAATAATTCTATGAATCAAGCTTGAGCCAAATTGAGCTCAACAAGGCTCGAATAAAGTTTGATCTCGATCAAGTTTGTTCAAGCAAAGCTCAAGCCTAAACATTCAAATTCGAATCAAGCTCAAGCCAGGCACGAGCATGTTCAAGCCAAGCTCCAATTAGCCAAGCTCAACTCGAATACACCCCTAACTGCAAATGGATTTCCTCTTGCCAGATGCCCAAGAATCACACTCGGGAAACCTCTTCAGCTAATGCGTGCAATGGTGATGATGGAAAGCATCTCGCATGTTCTGTTGGGCAAAATGCGTACAACTCCCCATCTCACCACATGTCCTTTTTAACTGTGGTTAAGATTCACTCGCTCTTAGGGTTAAATAATTTAACCTTAATATTTAGAAAAAAATAGTTTTAAAAATGGAATCACATCAATGAGTGAATCATAACCAGGTTTAATTTTTAAAACATATTTTTTTTCCAAAAATTAAGGTTATATTATTTAATCCTAAGGTTGAGTAATCTTAACTACAGTTAACAAGTGTCAAAAAGGAGACGTGGCGAGCTGGAGAGCTATTTGAGTACTTCCCAACAAAACATGCGAGGTGCATGCTATCATCTCTTTTAGTAAAACTCCATTGCAAGCATCAGCTGAATTGGCTTGCCTGAGTGTGATTCTCAGGTATCGTGTCACGGTCAAAGTGTTTAAGTAGTGTCATAACCGAGATAATGGGTCGGGATGGCCCGAGCATGGGCAAGCTATGCCAATGATGTGCCTAGGAGATAGGCAATGCACTCTGCAAGCGATAGCGATAGCGTAGCGTGGTGCAAGGTTGGTGCCTTGGTGTTGGGGGTAATATAGTGAAGGGACACAAAGGTGTCTTGATGTGGTGTACGAGGTACTGTGGTTTGGGTGAAGTACACATGAAGATTTGTGGGGTGTAGCTTGAGCTTGGCGTTTGATCAGACACATGTGGGGAGTGTTGTGGGGCCTACATAGCATGTTGGAAGTAGGGCTGAAAGTACCTTTATTCGAAGAGAAAGTTTATACGAGTTCAACGGTACAGACGGTTTGTGGAGATTCAATGTATTTTTCTGAAAAATGTCAATATGACTCCACCAACACATATGATGTTTCCTTCTGGAAATACGCTTAAAGTTTAGCATCCACCTTGAGGAGAAGGGTGTAGATCTACCTTCCCTTGTGGCACATCTGGGGCCACCTAATAAGCAACCCCAAAGGAGTTGGAGACTAGCTCTAGGATCCTGAAGGGGATCTTGGAGTCTCCATGGATGGTTGTTGGAGCATTCAAGGACAGTGCAAATGAGACGGACTTCCTGGCACTGTGCAGAGCCTCCAGGCAAGAGATTTGAACCTACTTCGGCCTTAAGTGTGCGTTATGCATCATGTTCGTCTAGGAGTAATGCGAAGTATGGTTAGGATACTCGGTCATGGACTGAGGATCGCATTGTAGACGTCATACTCTCAATGCTCGGTGAACGGGGCAGTGATGCTCCTAAGCTATCCGCGATGCGTGGGGATGACCAATAGTTGTGTTCAAGAGTATCAGGTCGTGTTGAATGTTCAACTTGATCGGGGAACCTTAGCATCATGCAAGAAGCGTGAGACGGGACCTCGGTGACACGGAAATCTTATGTGTTGGACGAGTGTTGGGTGCGACACGATGAACTAATGCGTAAGCCAGTTCAGTGTAGCTTAGCGGATGGAACTCGATAGTGGGTCGTACCTTGTTATAGCATCGTAGCATGAGACGTTGGGTCGGTTTAGTGAATGGATGGTGTAAGGCTAGCTGAGATCATGGGATGATCGAGGCGCGATACGGTTGTCTCGCAAAATCAAAAAGTTGACCGTGACAGTTGGTATCAGAGCATGGTTGCTCGTGAGAGCATGGTTGCTCATGAGAGTCTGAAGCTACAGTTTGCAACATGTGATCAGTTTGAATGCACAAGATGCTTCTACTGTGGTTCCGAGCAGTAGGAGTGCTACAAGCTAAAGAGTTTGTTGGCTTATAGGGAGTGGGCTTGTTACGGGAGAGACTTGTCTAGGATCGAGATGAAGTTCGATAACAATATAGGTGTTGATCCTTAATGCAATGGTGTTGGAGAAAAGCTATTAGTGGATAGTGGTCAATGGAATATTCAGGATGAAATGTGTGTTCAGGGTGAAGACAGTGTTGGGACTTGAGGAGCACAGTGTTAGTTCAAGATGAAGACTGGAAGTTGAAGTATCTAGACTACACGTAGAGTAATAGCACAGTGGTGCAAAGATCCGGTGAAGTGTTCTCTTAGTTGAAGACACGAAATGTTGAGGTACAAGAGTAACACAACTATGTTGGAAATATGTCAAATACTTGAGTAATCAAATACTCTAGTCAAGCTAGGAAGCTTAGTTGTACGAAGATATAATAGAGTGGATGAGTGCTATCTCAGGGTACTCAAGGAGTTGAGGTACTAGAGAGGCACAATAAGAATACAAGATGTAATGCAAGCTTGAGTGAGGGAGCACTCGGGCAAATATCAGAAGTATGAGAGAAGACTTCAAGAGTGGGCAAAATTTTAAAGATTGAAATGATGCAGTGGCTTCAGACAACTTCATAGGTTGTTAGCTACGAAGAGTTAAGCTTGACGGATTGAGTTCAAGAAAAGTGATTGAGTGGAGGATCACAAGAAAAAATGTGTCAATGGATTGGTACACAACCAAAGAAGACATGCAAAGTGGTTTTCCACCAATGGATTGAAGAAACAAGACTAGTGTGTCATTGAGTTGATGCACCAATGGAGAGTTTCGTAGAGATTTGGCGTAGTGGACGCTATTGCAGTTTTGAGTAACGTATAGGGTTGCTAGCCATGTTGTATCGGAAGATGCTTGGTATGTATTTGTGACTTTGGGTAAAAGATGTGGATGTCAGTGCTATTGTGGGATGACTTTAGTGTTGAAATGGGACAGCACGCCGATGCTTGCATGCGTAAACTAAGGAAATAAACCGCAAAGGAAGTACCGTATGAGATGCGGTTGGCTTGCGAGCCTCGTCATGTGTGACGTACTTCATGTTCAAGATGAACGATGAGTAGTTCTACGGAGTGAACTGCAACGGATGAAACTTCAAGAGTGAAATGAAAAGCAGCTGAATGCATAGTGAAGCTGAGGATCAGGGTTGTGAGACTAAGATCAAAGTTCATGGTGGCAATCACTGTCAGAGTAAGGCTTGTGATAGCCAAGTGATGGTCATAGGATGACCAAAAATGTGCATGGAGATATCCACTTGAAGAAATTCAAGGCAGATTATCCCTCTCAGAGGTTCGGACGTGTTGAAGACAGAAATGTTGGTGACAAAGGCAGTGTACAGAGACTCTGAGGCCAAGTTCAATGTAAAATTGGGTGAAGTGTGGTGAATGTTTCAGAAATAATTCGTGAGAATGTGAAGTTTGAGGTAGTAATTGATGTGTTAGGACGTCAGAAGTAAGTTTTGATCTAAGGAATGAGCAGGTGTGCAAGCTGTGTTGTGGAGTAGATGAATACTTGGTGAGAGTCGACGAAGATATCGACCTAATCAGGTGGGGGAGAGTGTCACGGTCAAAGTGATTAAGTAGTGTCATGACCGTGATAATGGGCCGGGATGGCCCGAGCATGGGCAAGCTATGCCAATGTTGTGCCTAGGAGATAGGCGATGCACTATGCAAGCGATAGCGTAGCGTGGTGCAAGATTGGTGCCTTGGTGTTGGGGTACTGTAGTGAAGGGACACAAATGTGTCTTGATGTGGTATACGAGGTACTGTGGTTTGGATGAAGTGCACATGAAGATTTATGGGGTGTAGCATGAGCTTGGCATTTAATCGGACACATGTGGGTGAGTGTTGTATGACCCACATGGCATGTTGGAAGTAGGGTCGATAGTACCTTCATTTGAAGAGAAAGTTTATACGAGTTCAATGGTACAGACGTTTTGTGGAGATTCAATGTATTGCTCTAAAAAAGGCCAGTATGACTCCACCGGTACATAGGATGTTTCCTTCGGAAATGAGCTCAAGGTTTAGCATCCACCTTGAGGAGAAGGACGTAGCTCTACCTTCCCTTGTGGCACATTTGGGGCCACCTAATGAGCAACCCCAAAGGAGTTGAGGATGGGCTCTAGGATCCTGAAGGAGATCTTTAAGTCTCCTTGGATGATTGTTGGAGCATCCAAGGACGGTGCAAATGAGACGAACTTCCTAGCACTACGCAGAGCCTCCAGGCAAGAGGTTTCAACCTAGTTCAGCCTTAAGCATGCGTTATGCATCATGTTCGTTTAGGAGTGATGCGAAGTATGGTTAAGATACTCAGTCATTGACAGAGGATCGCGTTGTGGGCGTCATGCCTTCAATGCTCGGTGAACGGGGTAGTGATGCTCCTAAGCTATCCGCAATGCGTGGGGATGACCAATAGTTATGTTCAAGAGTATCGGGCCATGTTGGATGTTCAACTTGATTGGGGAACCTTAGCATCATGTAAGATGCGTGAAACGGGACCTCAGTGACACGGAACCTTATGTGCTAGATGAGTGTCGAGCGCGAAATGATGAAATAATGCGTAAGCCAACTGAGTGTAGCTTAGCGGATAGGACTCGGCAGTGGGTTGTACCTTTTCGTAGCATTGTAGCATGAGACGTTAGGTCAGTTCAGTGAATGGATGGTGTAAGGCTAGTCGAGATCATGGGATGATCGAGACGCCTCACCGTTGTTCGGCAAAATTAAAAAGTTGACCGTGACAATCTGCTAAAGAAATTGGCAACGCTACGCCACATGCACCAACCTCACATCACTTAGAATATTTCCAGCCTCGACCAATCAGATCATTCATCTAATCTGATAGACCAATCATATCTAAGTTAGCATGGTTAGTACGTCAAATGTTAGCATTAGCTTGGGCATTGGAGCTCTTACAATTCATATCCTTGGGGGATTGAATCCCTGACCTCCCTCCATTGAACGCCACACCCCTATCACTCACATAAGAGGCGACCCCCCTCCTCTCAGCCACCCTACTTATAAAACTTTCTTTACGATTGGCCAGTTGTGTTTCTATTTTAATTCTCTGATGTTATTGGAACGTTTCCATGCAAGTCTCATTCACATGGTACGGGCCCTTTCCCAATCTTGATTAGGGTGAGAATATTCCATTTTATTTTGAGGGATGAGAAGTGCTAGCCCAGTTATATTTACTCCAAAATTTTGCACAAACATAAGAACGGGGCTAACACGTGGAGATGTTTCATATTTTAACAGTTTTAAAAAAGAAAAATCAGAGAATGTTTGCCATATGTAGCCACCCAGTTACGTCTTTGGAAGATTTTCTATTGGGACTACCAAAATCCATAAATCTTTGGAAGATTTACTATTGGGACTACCAAAATCCATAAATCCTTGTGCTGACTTGATTGTCAGGTCGATTTTGCAAGTCGCAATCAACTCATGTTTACAAAGTATCAAATCATGTATTTTTTTCCCTACAAAAATTGGCACAGTTTTTGGAAACATATTGCTCTGAAATTGATATCATGCTTCCTAAGAAGGTGACTAAGGCAGCATCCGTTTATGACGACCAGGCCATAGAAGCCAATTCTAATGCGGGCTAGTCATAACTCCAAGCCATAGAAACCAATCCTAATGCAGGCTAGTCACAACTCTAACGCACCCAGAAATTTATCTTCATTGTCCCTTGTAAATTGGTGGACATAGACTTAGATGGCGTTTGTTAACACTAGTCTAAAAAGAAGTACTTATTTGAAAACTATGCTTAGTTTGGACTTTAGATTTTTAAGTTGAAGGTTAATTGCATGTCCACATTTTAGAGATTTTAGGAGCAAAAACCTCTGCTTTAAAAAGTAGCTCCATACCTACTTTTTAAAGAAGAGGTTTTTACCCCTAAAATCTCTAAAATGTAAACATAAAATTAACCTTCATCTTAACAATCTAAAGTCTAACTAAGCATAATTTTCAAATAAACACTTCTTTTTAGACTCTGTTAACAAATGCCACCTTACAAGACAAAATAGTATGACCAATTTTTTTTGCAAGTCCAACCACATTTATCTTGTCTTTTTGTTCAACCGGAAAGTGGATGTAGCATTGTTCAAAACTTAACCAGTGGCTGAAATTTCTTAACAGGGTTAAAAGGGTAGTTAAAGGGGCTCTGTGAGTGAGCCAGACCAATTCTTGTGGATTCTCATGGTGTCTGTTAGTGAGCCAGACCAATTCTTGTGGATTCTCATGGTGTCGTCTCCCATTAAAGATGGGAAAGCTGCCAGCAACAAAAGACGAACCCAGAAATCTATCGTCAAATAACTGTCCTTGTGCTCCCATCAATCCGAGAACTTTTGAACCACAGGTCGATAGATAGACTGCGAGGTTCCTTTAATCTGGAGAAAATGCATTGAAACTTTACTCGAGATCTTTGATTATAAGCTTAATCAAATATAAAATTCCTCTCATCAATATTCCCCCTGCAATAAGTATTCTGCAGCAATTCAATCCAATTATGTTTGAGAATTTCTTGAACAGCTGCCTTCTTCCTAGCCAGAGTGTTCAGATATCCCATTTTGCAGTTGGTCTGATAATCAGTTCTGGAAAACCCATTCTGGCTTCAGAATCTTGGCATACATCAAGAACAAGTGACACCCTGCGACTTTACCAACTTAACAATCAAGAAGCCAAAAATGAAATATTGCAGCCAAGTTCACAGTGAAAGCATAAAACAGGCTTCATGGCTTCTACTACAAGTAAATTGGCATAGATTAAATAATGGAAGAGTTGGGTCTCCAATTCTCAGAAACTGTAGAGTTAATCTGACATTAAGCGATTTCTGGAATTGCTACTATATACCTACTAAAAGTACTTATGGATTAAACATCCTAGCAGACATAAGGAATATCCTAATTCCTAACATTAATGAAAACCAAAATTGGATATTCATGAATCATGACTTACCCATTGCCTCCTGCGGATTACAGCAGCTTCTGTCCTTTCATTAGCCGAACAAAGAGGATACATTAACATATAAAAACAATAATAAGGCTGAGACTTCGGAAAAAAATCTATGTATTTTTTTGTTCCAGGAGTTTCATGGGCTTTCTCCTCTTTAGATAAATAAAGAACATGTATCAAACCATGCAGACAATATGCTGGATTGGTAATAGTCGAGCTCTGCTATAAGAAGATCCAGCAAATTGATACTACCAATGAACTTCACTAACTTGGACATAGTTCTTAGCAAACTACCGACATTTGAATATGTAACCAATACGCCATGCTCCTAGAAACAAATATCACAATTTTGGAGACTTCCAGTAGCCCAATAACTAGGTAGTAACTACTAAGGTACTGACAACTGACACCCCACCTCTTGCTCCAATGCTGAGGTGTGGCCTCTCTCAATAGAGAGGTCGCGGGATCCATTCTCCCGGGTGATTAGTAGCAAGAGCTCCAATCCCCAATGCTAATCACTAACCATTGATACTAACCGTAGGTAAATGATATCTTGAGCAAAAAAAAAAAACTACTAAGGTACTGTTTTTCGAAGTACAATTAACATCATTAGCAATCTAACTATACCAGTATACCTACACCAACCATCCCCATCCAAATGTGTGACACTAATTCAAGTCACTCAGGAAACATTACCCTCACATGACACAGCAAGGACATGCAAGAGTAGGGTCCTTTCTTCCTTAGTAAGCAATCTGTCTATTATAATTGGAGGATGAAGAGAAGCCAGGGAAGTTCTATTTTGGAAACAAACCCATATGTTCACTACAAAATTGCAACTCTCAAGAAGTTTGCGAAACCTTGCATTCAAAGGGATATTAAGGCTGGATGCTCCAAAACAGGATTACTATATTTTACCTTTCGTTTGCAGAAATATACTTATTACTTATCTAATACCATTGTATCTGGAACTAAAATCATCAGTTACTATTCAACTACAAGGAGCAATGTACTGGATGGAAGGCAATTTGTAGATTTACAAGTTGATAACCATACAGGAAAACACAAAACAGAAAGTGATTGACCAACGGAATAAGCACTATTTCTTCTAAGGTAATCTAAAAAAGAGCAGAACTTTGTATATTAGATAAAATAAAAGAATTCTAGTTTTGTGTTCATAATAGCAGTATCACAGGGCAAAACTAACAGAGCGATCAGCAATTAGCGATGTAAATACTACTTCTTCTCAGATTAACGAAACAGGACGGGAAGAAAATTTTAGTCTGACAGTTCACAAAATTTAAATACCATGGTTACAATCACCAAGTAGATATTTGGCAAATAAGAACTCCGGACATCATATAGAGGGACGAGCATGCTGACTACTGTAGGCTCTTGTTAAAAATAGATGGAACTCACAATCTAGAGCACATGTTCACCAATCCTACTGTGAAGCTTCGTTTTGTTGGCATGTTACACATGCTACTTAATCAAGCTGTCAAGCACTTTGTTTGAACCATGGACCAGCAATTTCTGTTTGGAGAGCAGCCTAACATCTGAAAATAATCACAGCCTAACCATTGATGAGCACCAACATATATGATTATAAGAAAACCATTCAGGTAATTGTAGATGTTACATTTTGTCATTACCAACAAATTGGAATTCTTCACTGTGACAACTAGGGAACAATAGGATGCAAGACAACCAGATCACCTCAAAAAACAGGTCCCTAGTTTTAGTTGCATTTTGTTTATCTTGCTTGGAGATGAAGTGTGGACCCCCAAAATTTAGCTGTTAAGGAGCATTTAACAGAAAGGAATGACCATGAGAAAAACTAGAGTCGGTCTGAGAAGGTGCTCCCTCCCACTAAGCAATGAGAGGATTTGAGTTCATATTTGCGACCAAATAATTCCACAGTTGAGTCATAATCAGTTTTCCAACTGTAATATGCAAAGAGTTTAGCATCTATCTACCATGCATTTCAGATGTGATCACAAGGACATTGCACTAGAAAAGAGATGCAGTTAAAAAGAGACTCTACCACCGAAATTTCATGCCATTATCCTGGCGGACCTCACGTATAGGCTATCGACGACTTTACCAATGTTGGATATGGTTTCCAATGTAGCCGGATAGATTGCATCTGACTTGGGATCATCAAAAATGACGAGGCACCCAGCACCCTGATCCAAAGTCCCAGAAAACTTCTTGTCCAAAATCATCTGAGACAACTTCTTCTCCACATGATCGACAGGCAGTTCGATTAGCTCGGCGATATGAGCAATCTCAACCTTTGAGAAAGGCTCGATCAACCTGCAAAGATTCTGTTCCAAGAGAGTGTCATATAGGGAAGAGAGGTGCCTGTGGACTATCGGGTCTTCCTCTAGCTGTGCCCTATAATCTCGAAGGGCGGTCTCGAAGAACTTTAAAGAGCGCTTTGAATAAGCATCTGCCACAGCTTTCATGGCATCCAATTCAGGCCCCACATACTGCAGTCCCGCTTTGGAAGATATAACCCCTGCGACATCATCAGCCTGATTCACCATGATCTTGCACAACAACATGTACTTGAGACTGAATACTGCCCGGGGTTCTTCGAGAGCATTGAAGGCTTCAAATGCTTCAAAAAAGTAGCTGTACCCAGTCTTATAATCCTTCTCTTCGGCATGGAGTATCCCACTCTGCAAATCTATGGTTCCCTGTTGAGCTGGAGGAACATAGATAGCATTCGCTGCTGTCCTTGCAGCTGTGAGTGCGGCTTTTGCCTTAGGAAGGTTTCTCAGAGAGAAATGGAGCTTACTCTCTAACAAGTCTATGTCCACCAGAAGAAGCTTGTCGTCCAATCTCCTCACTTCCTTGACTAGGCCTGAAAGAAGGGTTAAGGCTTCTGGATACTCCTTGTTTTCCATCAATAGAGCTGCAAGCCTTGCCTCGACTCGTTGTCTGAGGAACGTACGCTTCTCTGCACGGGTCCACTGCACCATTTCTTTGCAAAGCGATATCTGGAGATCAGATGTTTCCGGTATCTTAGCTACTGCATCAATTATCCCCCGCACAATCTTTGCCGTTTTTGCCTTGGGGATCAAGGAAAAAAAGGGCCTCAATTGGGTCAGAAGGCTTCGAAGCTCCTCAGCCCTGTTCTCTTGTCTGAGAAGATCCGAGAGATTCGTGATGGCCTGTTCCTTTATGCGTAAGGCTTCGGAAGAAGATGAAGGGTTTTCAAGTACACGGTAAAGGATAGAGATGGCCTCAGATGGGTCTTTGGCTTCTAACGCATGTGCTATTGAATCCGTTGTTGCTGGGAGATATGATGAAGACATGGCTACTGCTTTGAAAATCCAAGTCCTGCAAAATGATAATATGAAACAATTTGATGTAAAAAAACACATTTATTAAACTGTTACAAGTGAAAAAGAAAACAAGTTTTGATACAGCAGATCCTATAAATGAGTTCACCACTATAGATAATACCATATGCAGAGAACCAACGTGGGAGTTTACACACTAACATAATATTCATCCTTATCATCATCCTCATGATCTATTCATTATACTTGTGGACCTGTGGTTCCCTTTAACGCGTAGTGCTGCAAATTACTTATTGTTACACATTCGTAACATTGACATCCCTCAACATAAGCACAGATACTATAAAAGTAAATCACCATTACAAGCATAAAATGAAAATTGATATCACAGAGCCAACTTCTACCATCTACCATGGCTTTCTTCCTATAAGGGAAATATCGTAATGCTTTGGTCCTGTCCCTATATAAGTCTGCTGGATATAAGATGCCCCACTTTCTGTTTTTCAGCAGTTTGACAGAAAGCATGATAATTTTGACAACCCTTTTAGATGGGACAACTTTCTGGGCATGGGTTTTTGGTTAGTAAAAAATTAAGAAGTTACCACCAAGGCTCGTATTCAAACCTCCCAGTTAAGTCTTGGAGAAGGTAACAAGGAAACAAAAAACTCAAGTAAAATAAAGGGGGACATCTTGATCCAGCACAAATATCTACCACATTTTTTAGTAAGCAATTAAATATTTACTTCTCTGGTGAAAACAATTACTAAACTTTCATGACTATAAAAACCAGTTGTGGAAGTGTGAAATGAAACCATTTCCTGCTCTTGAAGATCCACACTGTTAGATAAGTTGGAGGCAAAAATCTAGAGTGAGAATGACCAAAGATTGGGACTAAAAACACAAAGTTCTTCCACAAAATTGCCAATGTGAGGAAGAAAATCAATTTCCAATATGACAGTCCATACTGAGTTTTTGGATGGGGAAGAGACATAAACAAGAGGACATAAGGTTCTGGAGTCTTTAAAGAGAATTGCTCTTTCAGACCTAAGTTAGATGCTATACTTTTGGAGAAATTGATTTTTAAACTGACACTACCTCAAAGCATCTAAACAAGCACCTCAAATGGGCTATCTGACTGCAAGATGCATCACACAAGATCAGGGTGTCATCATATATTGTAAATGGTAGATGGATAAGTTAGATGCTTTACTTTTGGAGAAACTGATTTTTAAACCTGACACTACCTCAAAGCATCTAAGCAAGCACCTCAAATGGGCTATCTGACTGCAAGATGCATCAGACGAGATCAGGGTGTAACATAAATTGTAAATGGTAGATGGATAAGTCACCCCTACCCACTGTGAAACCCTAAATTACTGATAATGCCATTTGCGATAACATTCTACCGAGGGCCTCAATAATCATTATGAAGAGGAAAGGCAAAAGTAGATCGTCTTGCGGCTCTTGCCTCAGCCCTCTAGAACTCCTAAAGTAACCAGCAGGGGAGCTATTGATTAGGATGGAGAAAGAGACAGACGAATAACACACTTTCATCCACTTCCTCCACCTAGAGCCAAAATACATTCTCCTCATTATGTGGTCGAGGAACTCCCAATTAACATAATCATACTCTTTCTCCGTGTCAATTTCACACAACTTCTATTTTTATTTTATTTTGCTTCTTTTTGTCTTGTTGGTTTACCTTTGGTAAACTCATCGGCATCTCTTTTCTTTTCTTAAAATAATCTGTCGTTTACCAATTAAAAATAAAATTATATATTTTACTAAACGTCATGAAGCAAATAATTGGTGAAATGCCATGGCAATAGTTTTCTCGAGTTGTTTGCATGGTTTTGGACCTTCTAACGATGATGCCTTGAGTGAAGTTGTCTCTAAACCACGGCGAACAACTAGACTTCATGAATATTTATCACAGACTGAGTAATTGGTGAATCGAACGTCACACCCAGTCACCCACTAGAGATATTTTTTTATTAGGGTGCTTTATCTCAAGGTTGTGCAATGACATTCGCATAAGCATGAAGATACCACAACTAAAACACTAGGCCCTTCCAAAAGGCATCACTCCATGAAGATTCTGACACAATTTGTTGACGCTATTCTCGATTCTCTAACCAAAGGGTCCCCGGCACCCAAAACCCTTTCAGCATTCAAAAACAGAAAGAAGGAACTCTGAGTGTCAAGGCATTAACACTGACAGAGATGCAAGAACGCTACAGGTCTATGATTCAATTGTGATCATAAATACAGTCCATGTCATTGCTGCCAAACCCAATTGGCGATACCTAAATGATTCAAACAAGAGGAAACCGAAGAAGTTCAAGAGGGATGATACTTTATTAATTGAGTGGGAGGTGATGTACATTAACGATGATATCTCACGGGTGCATACATGAGATCCATGTCTTAAAATCACACTCCACGTGATTCTCACACAGATTCAAACAACAACAATTACAGCAATTAGAAATGGATAAGTCTCATATTTGAATTTTAAATTTCATGTTAGCTAAGAGAGGTAGTTTCAACAGTTAGGAGGCAGACATTCTACTTATTTGGGATATTCCGTTCTGAATGCAGATATATATTGACCAAGTGTTATCAGAAAATTGATCATTTCTAACAAACCATCCCTTCTCTCATCCTCTATTCTTCTTTGTTGTTAGTCAATACTATACTACAGTACCCTATCACACCCCAAGTAACAAAACGCAGTTTTTTTTCTAAAAATTTGGATTTTATTCGTGAATTTTTGTGTTGCCAAAGTATTCAGCGTTTAAATCGCGTTTTTAAAAAAAACGCTGTTTTTACGAATTATTCGCGTTTTTTTACGAATAATTCCCGAATTTCCCGAATTATTCAAAAAAATTACTTATTTTGTATATATTTTAATCAAATTGTTCAGTATATTTTTATAATTATTAATTTACTTTTTATTTTTTTCCGAATTTTCCGAACTTGATCCCTGCCAAATTATTCCCGAACCCCGACTTTGTCACTATGATCACACCTAGCATCAAAAACCATGAAAAAAGATTGCATTATCTTGAAAAAATAAATCAAAGGCTACAATCAGCTTCAGAGTTTTTTTTTTTTCGGGGTAATCAGCTTCAGAGTTATAAACTGTGATTCATCACCATCTCGAAAAGAATAAATCTCACAAATCATTAAATTAAAGCCTGGAAAACAGATCGACATCGGATTATTAAAATATAAGAAAAGAAAATAAGAAGAACGTAGCAAAGGAGACTAACAGGGATTTCTGCAAGACAAAAAAAATACCAATTTCTGACAAACAAATAAGAAACGTCTCAAATAACAATAAATAATCTCTAAAGAGTGAAAAGAACGCTAGAACTTCCTTAAGAAGAAGCTGCCCGGACTGCGCAGATACTTGAAATTCAAAATCCTATCCTCAGAACAAGTCAAGTACCCAAGAGCAAATCCGAAGTCTCCGGTCGAGAAGAAGAAAATAAGGAAATCAGGGGTTAAATGGAGGGAGGGGCCTATAAGCTAATAAATGCTTTTTGTAAATATTTACTTTTTTTAACAAGTCACTGTTTTACAAGAAGCTCATTTGGTACCGTATCGCCACTTTTCTAGAATTAAAAAAATACTTATTTATAATAAGCTTGTTTTTTTTTTTTGGAAACTCAGGGTATCCCCAAGCAGTGTTCAAAAACTCGAAAACTCGACTTAACTCAGAAGTTAGCCGGGTCGAGTAACTCGGAAGACTCGACTCGGCAGATAAAAAAATAAAATAAAAATCTAATATTTCAACAAGAGTATCATCAAATAACTAGCATTCATGATAGATATTAAACAACCTCAAACTAAAGCACCACTACCACTAACAAACAAGAGAAGAGTCTCTAACAATGTGACAAAAATAATTTAATTTTTTTTTTTCAGCTAGACTAGACAAACAAATTCTTCTGGAGCCTTTTTCTCCAAGACTAGGTTATGTTGTGGTTTTGTCTTATAAAACAGAAAATGATCTATTGTTAATCTGTTAATAATGAACAAGCTAGGCCTACCCCATTCCGGCCTATTGTTGTAGATCATGCTATGATGGTTATGGAAGGCGGTCACCATGTTGTGACAATTGTGAAAGAAGGGGTAATACAAGTTTCCATGATTATTTTAGTGAAGAAAATTCTTCATGCATGCCCATGTAATAAGGGTCTTTACTATTTCAGATTCTCAAAAAAAAAAAGATTGCAGCAGTATTCCAAAACAAATGGCGTACATTTGCACTCTCAACAAGTTTCGAAACCCTAAATCCTTGAAATCGACAAAATGAGTTTATAAAGGGTTTGTTTAAAATTTTTAAAATTACATTTGTGTCCTGTTAAAGACTCGCTCGAGTCGAGCCAAGTCAATGAACCAACCCAACTCGGCCTGACTTGTCCGAGTTTTCTCTAATTATTTAGAACCAAGATTTTCAAACGAGTTGACTCGAAACCCAACTGAGTCGAGTTGACTTGGTTGAGTTTCAAGTCAAATCGCCGAGTTTTAATACTATGTCCCCAACACTTCGGGTCAGGACTAATCCACAAGGGTACTATGGGAGCTCGCAACACGCCACACCAGGAAAGTCCGGGAAAATCCCATGCGGGCCTGGCCCTAAAGGGGGAGCGAGAAGTCGAACCCAAGACCTTCTGCTTCATGAGGCGTAAGTAAATCAAACAACTAACATTTTTTTTTATCAATAATCAAGCAAATTGAATAGATGAAGAGAGAAATTAGAGAAGTACACACTATATAGACAAAGGAGTTTAGTCAGTAGTAACTCAAACATAAGAAGACAAAAGAGCAATGAGCCTAAACTGTACATATTCCTAAAAAAAACAAAAACAAGACCAAGAGGAGGGGACAGAGGGCTAGGGCTGTTAATGAATCGGATCATGATCCAAATCCGATCCGGATCCGATTCAATTAGCAGGACTTTGGACCCTATATGTGATCCATCGAATTGGATTCGGATCAGATCGGTGAAATCCGATTATAATCAGATCGAATCCGGATATAGGGTGATCCGATCCAATTAAAATCCGATCCGATTATATTAACTTTTTAAAATCATTTTAAATATGTTTAATAGATTTTTTTATACATAAAGTATTAATTTTTAAAAAATTAACATTAATTAGAGTTAATTAAGGTAATATTAGATTTTTATATTATTAAAATAGAGTTTTTTTTAAAAAAATTAACCTTAATCAGATCAGATTCGGATCTTTAAAATATAATCGGATTCGGATCGATTAATTTATGATCCGGCGGATCTCAGATCGGATTTAGATCTGTCAGATTCTTAATCGGATTGGATTCGGATCTAGGCAGATCCGGTCTGAATCCGACCCGTTGACAGCCCTACAGAGGGCCAATCTCACTCGAGAAACAAATAAGTACTTTTTTCAAGGTAGTTGTTGTTAAATCTTAAAAAAAAAGCTACAAAATAATCTGACGCTCATTATGCACGGATTTGGCTAACCATTACTGCCTAAGCTTGAATTGGATTGACCCGATATACTTCATGGTTAACCAGTTCACAAGGTCAGTATCTTGGAATTCCAGAGTTTCACAAGGAAATCAAAATGCAGACCTCATTTTAATTACCTAGGCAAATTATCTTCTAGTCATGTAATACAAACCATCTCTGAAAAATGTTAATTTTGGTAAAACCACATTGACAGAGCTGGTTCTTTGAGAACAGCAACCAGAGAGATTGCAATTGGCAACTACTTGTATGTTAACATAGAAACTTCATATTGTATTTCCTGAGGGAACCAAATGTTTGAAATATTACATCATCAATTGAACCACAAGTCCAAGGAACAACCTACAGAGGCTCACCCAATAATGATGTAATGGTGATATACCTGAAGATTAAGGGAAACTTGGTCATCATTTACTGAACCTTCTGTCACTAACAACACCTCATTTTTTTCACAAGAAGCTCACTGAGGCAAAAGGTCCCTGCTTTTCTCATCAGGTTTAATAATCAAAACAACACAAACACAATTACACGTTTCACAACCCACCAGGGGTTGGTGCAGTTGACTAGCATCCTAGGTTTGCTCCTTGTGGTCGAGTGTTTAACTCCCACCCCTCGACTTACCCTGATGTCGATAGGGAACATTCCGAATAGGTCGGTGCGGACACCCGAAGGGACTAGTAGTCCTTGCCTCGAAGGGTTTGGGACACTCTCTGTTACAGAAAATACCATGACAATAGTTGTCTCGAGTTGTTTGCATGATTTTGGACCTTCAAAGGATGATGCCTTGAGTGAAGTTGTCTCTAAACTACGGCGAACAACTAGACTTCATGAATATTTATCACAAATTGAGAAATTGGTGAATCGAACGTCACACCCAGTCACCCACTAGAGATATTTTTAATAGGGTGCTTTATCTCAAGATTGTGCAATGACATTCACATAAGCTTGAAGATACCACAACTAAAATTCTAGGCCCTTCCAAATGGCGTCACTCCATGAAGATGTTGACACAATTCGTCAATGCTATTCTCGGTTCTTTAACCAAAGGGTCCCTGGCACCCAAGCCCCTTTCAGTATTCAAAAACAGAAAGAAGGAACTTTGAGTGTCAAGGAATTAACACTGACAGAGATGCAAGAACATTGCAGGTCTATGATTCAATTGTGATCATAAATACAGTCCATGTCATCGCTGCCAAACCCAATTGGTGATACCTTAATGATTCAAACTAGAGGAAACCAAAGAAGAAGTTCAAGAGGATGATAATTTTTAATTGAGTGGGAGATGATCAGTGTAGTCAAAGCGTTCAGGCAATGCCTAGGTGATATGGGGTTCTTTAGGCGAGGCGTTGCTTAGGCGATGCCTAGGCTTTTCTTAGGCGATGCCTAGGCGACAAAAATTTACTTTTTTTTGTCTACATTATATAATATTATATAAGATTTACTGAGTGCCCGCCTAGGTTATGGTCTAGGCGATAGGGGTCTTGGCTAGGCGAGGCGGTGGCCTAGGAGTAGCCTAGGCGACATTTTGACTACACTGGAGATGATGCACATTAATGATGATATCTCACGGGCGCACGCATGAGATCCATGTATTAAAATCACGTTCCACGTGAATCTCACACAGATTCAAACAGTAACAATTACAGCAATTAGGAATGGATTAGTCTCATATTGGAATTTCAAATTTCACGTTAGCTAAGAGAGGTAGTTTCAACAGTTAAATGGGAGACAGTCTACTTATTTGTGATATTCCGTTCTGAATGCAGACAAATATTGACCAAGTGTTATCAGAAACTTGATCATTTCAAACAAATCATCCCTTCTCTCATCCTCTATTCTTTTTTGTTGTTTGTCAATACTACACTACAGTACCCCCATCAAACCTAGCCTCAGAAACCATGAAAAAAGATTGCAAAATCTTGAAAAAATAATCAAAGGCTACAATCAGCTTCAGAGTTATAAACTGTGATTCATCACCATCTCGAAAAGAATAAATCTCACAAATCATTAAATTAAAGCCAGGAAAACAGATCAACAACAGATTATTAAAATATAAGAAAAGAAAATAAGAACAACGTAGCCTAGGAGACTAACAGGGTTTTCTGCAAGACAAAAAAAAATACCAATTTCTGACGAACAAATGAGAAACGTCTCAGAGAACAATAAATAATCTCTAAAGAGTGAAAAGAGTGCTAGAACTTCCTTAAGGAGCTGCCAGATACTTGAAATTCGGCAATCCTATCCTCAGAACCATGGTTCAAAAACCCGAAAATTCGACTCGACTCGAAAGTTAACCGGGTTGAGTAACTCGGAAAGCTCGAAAAAAACTCGACTCGGTTTAACTCGGAATACATATGTCATAACTTGAAAAAACTGGGTTAAAACAACTCAAAGTACACTAATTTTACAGCCTCAAACCTAAAAAGTAGGATTAATAGAACACATAGAAGGTTATTTTTGTGGACCCAAAACATATGATGCAAAAACAATGTGACATTCGAGTTTAGGTTTTAAAAAATGATAAAAATACCCTTTTGTGACTCGACCTAGTCTGGTGAGTCGAAAAACTCGGCTTGACTCGTCCGAGTCACTCGAGTAACTCGGCAAATAGTGTCTTCTTCAAGTTTTGAGGTGACTCGACTCGAAATTCAGTCGAGTCGAGTAACTCGGCCGAGTTACTCGGGTGACTCGACGAGTTTTCGAACTATGCTCAGAACAAGTCAAATACCCTAGAGCATGTCCGAGGTCTCCGATCGAGAAGATGAAAATAAGGAAATGAGGGGTTAAAAGGAAGGAGGGGAAGGGGCCTATATGCTAATAAGTACTTTTTTTAACAAGTCATTTTTTGACAAGAAGCTCATTTGGTATCGCCGCTTTTCTAGAATTTAAAAAAAAGTACTTATTTATAATAAGCTTGTTTGGTAAATCAAACAAATAACATTTTTTTTAATAGTAATCAAGCAAATGGAATAGATGAAGAGAGAAATTACAAAAGAATACACTAATAGACAAAGGAATTTAATGAGTAGTAAACTCAAACATAAGAAGACAAAAGAGCAATGAGTCTAAACAGCACATATTCCAAAAAAAAACAACAAAAACAAGACCAAGAGGAGGGGACAGAGGACCAATCTCACCCAAGAAACAAATAAGTACTTTTTTCAAGGGTAGTTGTTGTTAAATCTTAAAAAAAGGCTACAAAATAATCTGACACTCATTATGCACGGATTTGGCTAAACATTACTGCCTAAGCTTGAATTGGATTGACCCGATATACTTCATGGTCAACCAGTTCACAAGGTACTATCTTGGATTTCCAGAGTTTCACAAGAAAATCAAAATGCAGATCTCATTATAATTACCTAGGCAAATTAGCTTCTAGTCATGTAATACAAGCCATCTATGAAACTGTTAATTTTGGTAAATCCACATTGACTGAGCTGGTTCTTTGAGAACAGTTACCAGAGAGATTGCAATTGACAAGTACTCGTATGTTAACATAGAAACTTCATATTGTATTTCCCGAGGGAACCAAATGTTTGAACTATTACATCATCAATTGAACCACAAATCCAATGAACAACCTACAGAGGTTCACCCAATAACGATGTAATGGTGATATACCTGAGAATTAAGGTAAACTTGCTCATCATTTATTGAACCTTCTGTCACTAACAACCCCTCACTTTTTCACAAGAAGCTCACTGAGGCAAAAGGTCCCTGCTTTTCTCAACAGGTTTAATAATCAAAACAACACAAACACAATTATTCGTTTCGCAACCCACCAGGGGTTGGTGCAGTTGGCTAGCCTCCCGAGTTTGCTCCCTGTGGTCATGTGTTCAACTCCCACCCTCCACTAACCCTGATGTCGATAGGGAAAATTCCGAATAGGTCGGTGTCCGCACCGGAAGGGACTAGTAGTCCTTGCCCTGAAGGGATTGCGACACCCTCCATTACAAAAAAAAAAAAATTTACCCGTTTCACTTCACAGTAACAAATCCAATTGAATATGTGTGCATGTTCCGCGATGCACTTCAATTATGGCCCTTCCTTCTTCTTTCCTGTAGTTTCTTCATTTCGTTTTTTCTGATTTTCTCCACTATAAATCTCTGATATTTCTCATACATGCGCCTTCATGAATATCCTCCATTTTCGTTATTTATTTCTGGTATTTATTTCGGATTAAATCATAGCCTGTCTCGCTCACATTGATCGTTTTCTTTCAAGCAACAACATCAACAGCTCAAAATCTCCTAATTTTCGATATTTTTTTCCAGTTAATCATTGTCGAGCTCCTCGTTAGGATGCTTTGATTCTTATTTCCTCCTAAACCCTAACTCTCTGCACCAATCGAAACCCTAACCCTATGCACCGATCGGAAAACAAACCCTAAGCCTATGCAGCGATCGAAGAAAAAAAAACCAAAAAAAAAACCCTAATTTGAAGAAGAAAGATGAAGAATAAGGACTTACCTGAGAAGAAGGAGGAGGACGAGGGTGTTGCGCAGATCTTCGGCCTGAGGAACAAGGTGGGTGAGAAAGTTGAAGATTAGAAATGATATATTTGGAAGAAAGGTAATTTTGGAATTTCTTTAAAATGTTGGGGACAAAAACGTCTTGCTAATAATTTTGTCTCTTACAAAATCTCAAAGAAAGTTCGATATTCATGGTCTCTTACCACCAGTTGATGAGCTGAAGCAATCGAAGCTCTGTTCAGTTGTGGGTCCCGCCAATAGAGGATCTCCACTGTCTATTTAGATCTGAACGGTTAAAAAGGTCGACGCTTGATAAAGGTCTAGTCTATATCATATATGATAGACGATTATGATTCACTATTATAAGCAGCAGCAACTTAGACGTGTGGTGTGCACCGAAAATAAACATAAGAAAAAATATAAAGTACCATGAGAATGAAAAGCCTTTTTCTTTTTCTTTTTTAAAATGTTATCATGTAACATAGCACTCTAACACTCAAGGGATGTAAACCGAGCGAATTCAAATCGGACACTATACTATCTGTATCTGTATCTTATGCGATTATTAATATCTGATATCCGAATTCACTCCGTTATCTGATGAATAATAAAAAAATAATTTTTCGTATCTGTATCTATAACATCCGATCGAATTTGGATATTATTCGAATCCGTCTGATTAATATGTTAGCCTATAAGTTTCCACCATATATTTTCTTCATGATTTTGATGATAGCACAATAATGTAATGATCTTTGTGTTATTAATATTTCGCTTGAGTTTATATTAAAATCAGTCTATCAAGAGCATTAACAAATCATTCAAGGCAACAGCATGAAAATGACAACATTCATAAAGGGGTCAGCATCAAGTCAAAGCAAGTCATTGGATCATGCTAAAGATGTTAATCCAAGACATGAAAATAAAGATTAAAGAAGAACAAGGATGATCATAAAGATGAAATCAAATCAAGATCAAATTAGAGAAGAATGAAGATTCTCAAGAAGGTTTAAATGTTTTATTATTAATGTGAGAGTGTTTAGGACTTTTATAAAAAATCCTCAAAATTTTGTTGTTTGAAAGCTCAAAACCTAGATTAATCATAGGATCCTTTAGACCTTAATTGGATATCATTCTAAGGACCTGGAACATGATTTTAGATGATAATAATCTTTGATAAGATAAAGTAATTGACCAAGGAAATCATGTCAATCATGTCGATCATATAAGTTGATTAAAGATAAGATTTTAGAGACAAATCAATAATCTCATCGACGAAATGTCAGAGAGGCTGAAATCTCGTCGATGATATTAGCCTCTGAGTTACTGGTTCTGTTCTAGCTCATATCTCGTCGATGAATTCTTAGAGACACCTAAATCTCGTCAACGATATTTTACGGGAAACAGAAAATACTATAACGACTAGTTTTAAACGGCTAGTTTTGCATTCATTGCAATTCTAACGGTCATATTTTCTCTTAGACTATAAAATAGGTTGATTTATGAACTAAACAAGAACTCCGATCATTCTAGATTATTCAATCATTCACTCAAAAGCTTAGATTTCCAAATATATTGAGTAACTCTTAGAATCCTCAAATCAAGGTTCTTGAATTATTCACTCCAACCTTTAGGAGATTTTCAGTGAGCTTTAGAGAGATCATCCAGCTCGTTTAGGAGCATTTTCTAATTGTAAACATCTCTCAACAAGTGTATTTTGAAAATTAAGAATCGTGGATTATTGTCCTTGAAGCGGGGAACTTCGTAAGGTCTAATCTTCACCTGTAAGAAGATTGTGGAGTCAAGAGAGGAGATTCTCTTAGACTTGTAAATGTTTGATCTTCACCCGTAAGAAGATCATGCGATTAGTAAATCGTGGTGAATTCTTAAGCGAGGAAGCAAGGGGGGACGTAGGCAGGATTGCCGAACCTTGAGAACAACATCTTGTGTTTGTTTTCTCTTATTCTTCTTCTTCATTTTTTGATTAATTCTTATTGTTTGTGTAATATTGTTAATTTATATTTCATTTTTAATTAATATAATTGAAATTCCGCTTAAGGGATTATGAAGAAATTTGAATTTGTTATTGACTCTATTCACCCCTCCCCTCTAGAGTCCAATCTTTGGGCAACAAATGGTATTAGAGCATAGGTCTCTTCAATTGACTTAACCATCTTAGGAAAAATATTTTTTGGCAAATATGGATAATATATATGCAACTACCCTTAGAGAAGGTCAATCAACCCTTAAACCTCCCTTATTCAATGGAGAAAATTACAATTATTGAAAAATTAGAATTATGTATTTTATTCAAGCATTAGATTATAATTGTTAGAAAATAATTGTTAAAGGTCCTCACATTCTCACTAAAATTGTTGATGGTATTCAAATACATAAAGTTGAGGATGAATGATCGGATGTCGATACTAAATTATTGCAACTCAATGTCAAGACTATTATCAATTTATATTGCACATTGAGTCCACAAGAAAAATTAGAGTCTTAGCTTGTGACTCGGCAAAGAAAATTTGGAATAAACTCCAAATTACCTATGAAGGGACAAACCAAGTGACATAAGAAAAATTAGAATGTTTGTTCATACATATGAATTATTTAAAATGGAACAAGATGAACCTATTTCCATAATGGTTACAAAATTTATTAACATTATTAATGAATTAAAATCTCTTGGAAATGTCTATTCTAATATAGAGAATGTAAGGAAGATCCTTCGATCACTTTCAGAGAATTGGGCTCCAAAAGCGACAGTCATCCAAAAGTCAAAAGATTGCACCAAGCTACAAATGAATGAGCTCCTACGGTTTCTTATGACCCATGAAGTCACAATGATGGATCAAGATGAAGAACCCAAGTTGAAGAAAGGTCTTGCCTTAAAATCCTTTCAAGTGAAGGAAAGTGAAAATGACAATAATGATCAAAATGTGGAAATAAGTAAAAGGACAAGAAATTTCAAGAAGTTTTTGAAGCACAAAAAGAACTTCAAGAAGAGGTCATTCATGAAGGAGTTTGCCAAAGATGTCATCAAGGGCAAATCAAGTAAGAAATAGTCCATCATATGCTATGAAAGCAAAAGGCTCGGACATATCAAGCTCGAATGTCCCCAACTCAAGAAAAGCCAAAAATTCTAGAAGAGGAGTATGAAGGCTACATGAGACGACTCCAATGAAAGTGAGTCAAATGCAAATTCAAGATATGAGGAAGTGGAAAATCAATGCCTTATAGCACATAAGGACAAGATAAAACCCTTCACTTGATGAATCTATTTCCTTCGAAAAATTAAGAGAAGTTTTTGATGAATTCTATGATGAATTTAGAAAAGTTACTTCTAAGAACAAAAAACTTAAAAAGGAAAATTCTTCTCTCTCAAGTGAAAATAAATTTTTACAAAATGAAAATTATATTTTATTAAAAGAAAATGAAACTTTGAAAAAGAAAGATGAAAAAATCACTTCTAGACCTTAAGTCTCAACAAATAAAACCAATGAATTAAAAATCAAGGTTGATGACTTGACTTGTATTGTAATTGAATTCACTAATGATAAAAAAGCCTTAAATATAATGCTAGAAAATCAAAGATGTGCGTTTGATAAAGCTGAACTTGACTATGATCTAAAAATTAAATAAAAGAATTATCAAAACTTTTTGAATTCATCTTTTATCTTTTCAAGTACTCATTATACTTATTTTGGAAATAAAAGAGTTAAATAAGTTTGGGTTCCCAATGGAACAATTCTTTTCAATGTTAACAAAGTTTGACCCAAAAATGTTTGGATGCCAAATTGAGTTAATTGAACTTGTTCTTGTATGTTACCACCATAAAAGAAGAATTGAGTATGATTAATTTTTTTAATTATTTAATTATATCTCTATTTGATCATGCTTGATTATGTCTATATGTGTGTAATGATAAAATGATATTCTTATGTTATGTTGAAATGAATGATGAATGAATGCTTGATAAAAATGTTAAATGATAGATATTTAATATGTTTGCAATAATGAATGATGATTGATTTGGATGATATGTTGATATAATGTAATGATTGACCAAGACCGGCCCAAGCCATTTGGAGGCATAAAACGAAAATTCTAAATGAGGTTTTTTTAAAATATTATTATAAAAAAATTAACTATAAATGGGGCCTCTTTAATATTCTAAATGAGCATTTTTTTTTAATTATATTAAATGGGGCCTTTTAAATATTATTTTTTATATTTTTTTAATGGGGCCTAAAGCAAAGGCTTGAATGGCCTAATGGATTGGCCGACCTTGTGATTGAATGATTGCTTGATTATGCTTAATATTTATGTAATTATAATTGATAATATCTTATGTGATTATAATTAATATTTATTTATATTCATTGGATGATTGATTAATGCTATAGTTAATAATATTTAAATGATAATGATGTGATATTTTTATGATGGATGATATTTTTATAAATATGAATATTGTGTAATAATGTTATGAAATGAAATGATAAATGCATGATGTTATGCTTTTGAATATGAATATGTTTGAAAGATGTCATGGATGATGAATGCGTGATATATGATATGAGATGATGTTTGACATATATACACAAAAATGTCTTGAAATAATTAAAATTGCTATCATACACCTAAATTAGTATTGATATCATGTAATGCTTGTTCATGTTTTTTGATGATCTTAGAGAGAGAACTATGTCTCCTTAAGTACTCCCACCATGCCTCTCTTTTTTGAGAGGTGTGTGTGGTTGTAGCTTCAGTTGAGACTTGGTCTGTGTGTGTGAGTTGTGTGTGTGTGTCTTATAATCTATCACAAAAAAATATATAATATTTAATTTAGTATCAATTGCTTGTAATGTCTTATTTAAATAAATTCAATAATGGTATTATAAACTTGTGAATGATTTATCTAAACTATATGCAAATAAATTTATATCTTGAATTATTAATGCATATGTTTAGGGGGAGTTAACATAAAAAATTATATTGAATTTATTTATTCAGGGAGAGCTTGTTCTAATTTCATTCCATTAATATTTCATAATAAAAAAGGGAGAGAATGTTAGCCTATAGGTTTTCACCATATGTTTTTTTAATGATTTTAACGATAACACAATAATGTAATGATCTTTGTGTTACTAATGTCTCGTTTGAATTTATATGAAAATCAGTCTGTTAAGAGCATTAGCAAACCATTCAAGACAAAAACATGAAAATGATATCATCCATGAAAGGAATTCATCATCAAGTTCAAGCATGTCATTGAATCATGTTGAAAATGTTAAAGATTATTCTAATACATAAAGATGAAGATTAAAGAAGAAGAAAAAAGATGATCATAAAGATGAAATCAAATCAAGATCAAATTGAAGAAGAATGAAGACTCTAAAAAATGTTTAAATATTTTATTATTAATATGAGAGTGTTTAAGACTTTTTTAAAAAGTCATTAAAATTTGGTTGTTTGAAAGCTCAAAGCCTAGATTGATCATAAGATCTTTTATACCTTAATTAAATATCATTCTAAGGACATAGAACATGATTTTAGATGATAATAATCTTGATAAGATAAGGTAATTGACTATGGAAATCATGTCCATTATATAGGTTGATTAAAGATGAAAATTTAGAGAAAAATTAGTAATCTCATCAACGAAATGCTAGAGAGGCTAAAATCTTGTCAACAATATTAGCCTTTGAGCTACTGGTTCTGTTTTGGCTCATATCTCATCGACGAATTATGAGAGACACCCAAATCTCGTTGACGATATTTTGTGGGGAATATAAAATGCTACAATGGCTAGTTTTGCATTCTATGCAACGCCGTACGGTCATATTTTCTCTTGGGCTATAAAATGAATTGATTTATGAACTAAACAAAAATCTCAATCATTCTAAATCATTCAATCATTCACTCAAAATCTTAGATCTCCAAATCTATTGAGTAAACATTAGAATCCCCAAATCAGTGTTCTTAAGCTATTCAACTCTAATCTTTGGGAGATTTTCAGTGAGCTTTAGAGAGATCATTCAGCTCGTTTAGGAGCATTTTCTGATTATAAATACTTCTCAATAAGTGTATTTTGAAAATCAAGAATCATGAATTCTTGTCCTTGAAGCGGGAAGCTTTGTAAGGTTTAATCTTCACCCAAAAAAAGATTGGGAGTCAAGATAGAGGATTCTCTTGGACTTATAAAAATTTGATATTCACCGGTAAGAAAATTGTGAGATTAGTAAATCGTGGTGAATTCTTGAGCAGGGAAGCTTAAGGCGAGGACGTAGGTAGGATTGCTGAACCTCGAGAATAACATCTTATTTTTGCTTTATCTTACTCTTCTCCTTTATTAATTGCTTCTTATTGTTTATGCAGTATTACTAATTTATATTATCTTTTTAATTAATATAATTGAAATTCCGCTTAAGGGATTATGAATAAATTTGAATTTGTCATAAACCCTATTCACCCCTTGTAGTCAAACCGAATTCGGATGATATCTGAATTCGTCCGATCACAATAACCGAATTCGGATAATATTCAAATACCGTATTCGAAATATCTTCCGATTACCAAATTTGCATTTTAATACCCTTAAAAAAAATCAAAATCCAATATTAGAAGAAACAATTGAAAGAAAAAAAACTAGTACACCACTTCTTTGTTTGAGCATGTATTTAACCCAAAAGTATAAAATATATTTAATTCAATATATTGTCACTACCTAATTTGTAAAGTTTTTCATAAATTTTCTAGAATGTCTTAACCACTATCAATGAGAGAGTGTGGGAAAAAGTTGAATAACTTGTTCAAATTACACATCATATTGTGAAGAAACAAAAGTTCATGCTGCAAGGTTGTACAACAAAATTCAATCAATATTTCCTACAAAATAAAATAAGAAATTGTATGAATAAACTTCTAACACATAACAAGCAAGTGCTGATTATGGACACACCGTATAAAAGATAAACAAAAGTCCATATTGCTATGTTGCACAAAAAAAACATCCAATCCATCTTTCTTGCAAAATAAAAAATATATATATAAATAAACATCATATCCATAGCAAGCAAGTTATAAACAAAAAAAGTATATTAACAAACATTATATTCATAATTTACTTGACTGTCTTGAGGAACAAAACTAATCCAACATATCTATAACTCATGCATCATCATAAACATCTGAAGCACATTATCAAATAAAAATATTTTAGTAAGTAAAGAAAATTTTTTTAACACAAAAATAAAGAATAAAAATTAAAATTTTATTCACTATTATTTTTCAATGGTGGAAACCAATCTTGTGTGCATACCAAAGTCTGTTCTATATTTGGAGTTAATGAACTATGTCTTTCAATAATACCCTATCGCTGATACTAAATGCTGACTCTATAGCAACAGTAGAAACTGGGATTGCCAAGATATCACGAGTCATGCAACAATTGGATATTTAGGAGAATTGTGCTTCCACTAGAGTAATATATCAAATTTCTTATCATCAGGAAACAATACTTCATGCAGATATTACTTCAATTATGATTTTTGACTATTAGTGAAACTGTCAGTATTTTCGATTCTATACCTTTGAAACTCCACTTTCAATTTCTTACTAGAACTTCCATCAGATGCAACATCATTATTCAAATTACAGTTTTTTTTATCTGCAACTGGATAACATGTGGAAGAACTAGTACTAGTTTACTCAAAATAAAGTTCAGTAATCACATATTTGACTTTCTCAATGTAAGAATTTGTATTAGCGCCGTAAATATTTTGGTAGAACCACTCAACATATTCCATCTTATATTGGGGATCAAGAATGACCCTTATTGTTAATACCACAAAACATTGGTCCCAATATTTGATGAACTTAAGTCTCATTGATTGAGTCATAATTAAAACGTAATCATATTCGCTATTCAACCAATCAATCAAGTGTAAATGGATATTACAAACATCTTGTAAATACAAATTTGCAGTTGGATATCAACTCCCTGAAAAACTATTTCTAGCTTCATAAATTTTTTTTTCAAACAATCATGAATTACATGCCCAACTTCTCATTCCTCACTAGATGGACTGTGTTTGTAGTCTTTGTTGTATAATGCCAACCGATCAAATGCTTCTCGAAATTCAAATGCATTTCGAAACATTAGATAAGTAGAATTTTATCTTACCGATACATCAAGACACAATCCTTTCTTAGTCAGAAACTTTATTTGAATCAAAATCTGTTGAAAATTTTCTTTTTGTCCCTGAATGAATTTTATATACTCGACACTTTCTCTTATCTTGGCCAACAAGCTAGAAATTACCTTCAAACCATCTTGAACAATGAGATTAAAAATGTTTACACTACAACGAACATGAAAAAAGTAACCGGCGACCACCTGGCCATGTTTGCATTTCTCTAACCATTGTATCATTAGAAACTACATTGTCAACAATGATAGAACATAACTTTGAATCAATATTCAATTTCGGAACTTGCTCTCTCATAACTCTAAAAAGAGTTTCTACAATATGTGGAGTTTCCATAACCACAAAAGAAATAATATTTTTCACTAAATTCCACTCATCATTTATAAAATGATATGTTATGCAACAATAACTGTCACTCAGATCCGAAGTCCACAAATCAGTGGTCAGAATAACTCGAGATAAAAGCTGATTGAAAATGGTATACAATTTATCTCTCTGCGTAAACTTTCATAATATCAGCTTTGATTGTTGTTCGTGAGGTAACCTTGAAAATTGGCTAAAGATTTCTAATAAACAATTGAAAATAATCTTGTTCGATCACACTAAAAGGTGGCTCGTGTCTTACAATCCAGTGAGCAAGGTCTAATTAATTCCGTTCTTGTTCAAACTTAAAGTTTGCTAACTTTAGAGTATCGTTTGAACTTTTTATCACTATCAACAATTGCTGATCCACATTTATTTTATACTGCTTCTTTTTATGGTCTAACGAATGATTCTTTAAAGGAGATGTTCCTTTAGCACTAGAACCACCGAATATTGTGTTGCAATACTTACAAGTCGCTACATATGCACCATCTGGTGTTTTACTTCTTTCAAAGTACAACCAACCCTAAGATGTCAATTTTCTTTTTATAGATGAAGAGACTTTTGATGAATCATTGACATCTTTGACATCCTCAGTCGTATGAGTGACCGACATAGTAGTATTAAGAGTAGGTGCACTTGTAGTAATTATTGTGGGAGATGAATTTGATGTCATGATCTCAAATTAATAATCACCTAAACATGAAAACAACATAAAATAAATACGTAGTTATAAGCAAGACATATTCAACATCTTATATATTTAGTTATAAATAACCACTAGAAATAACAAGCAAAGACAAATTCATCTAAATATAAACGATCATTAAAGTAAATAGATATCTTTAAATATAGAGACAACCAATACTAGGGAGCCCCATCCATAACTACAACCATATTGTCTCTCATTAGAATATCCTTCTCCTAAATAAATAATATTATAATATATATAGATTATAAAAAGTTATTAAATATCTATATCAATTTTAAACAGATAAAAATTTACTAACAAAAGAAATGATGAAGATACATACTTGATACCACCAGAGCATGTAAGAGTTCTCTGCAATTAAAACACCGCTATATGTTGTTTCTTTTATAAGCCAGCTCCTAGAGCATATTTCAATAACTTTATTAGTAAAAAAAAGGCGAGTATAATTATAAAAATTTAAAAATGTAGCATATATAAACACCATTGAGGAGAGTTATAAACTCGACAAGTCTACAATGGTAGACCCCTTTAGGAACATGGTAAAATGGAGAATGATGTCGCTAAAAAAAAGTTGGGGCTCTGTTTTCTATCTTTTTCGTAGACGTTTGTAGTATAAAAAAGAAAAATGAGATGCATTGGCAGTGGATCCCTTATAGGCTTACACCTTGATCTCATAGCCAAAACATTAAACATAAAAAATAAAATAATGGTCAAGGATGGTTGCTCAACGTGCACATGGTTGCATTTGCATACGGTCAAAAAAAATTTGGTTACACAGTGGACCCCTTTTTACATCTTGATCTCATACGCACCCCACATGCCCCTTTACACCTTGACAACATTAGTTCAATAGTTTGGATGAGAAAATATATATAACTCATCTCTTTCATCACTTATCTCAATGCTAACCCATCACCCATCTCTATAAATTGGGGTTTCTAAGAGGAATATGGGAGGAGCCTAAGAGGTAGGAGGAGTGAGAGGTTGACACTGCAAGAGGGTTTGTGACAAGAGTAGGAAGATGAATAGATGATGACAAGTATCTAATTATTTTCTTTTATATTTTCTTCACCAAATTCCTGCAATTTGTAGATAAACTCCATACTTCCAGGTGAGATCGATCCACTGCCTGAGAACTTTTGTGGCTTTGCTATGTTCTTTACCAAGCTTGCAAGAAGAGTCCTTGCCTCCGTCAATGTGAAACCTTACTGCCTTGTTTAAATCCAAGAAGATGACAATGGTGGTGGGACAATGAAATAATTAAGGGCTTGAAATGACAATGGTTGGTGCGAGTAGGGTTTGGGTTAAGTCTTGGAAATGAAAGAGTAAAGAGGAATGAGCTTTCACAAATTGAGATTTAGGGTTTGATAGTTGATACTTATATTAGATAGACAATTACATTTATAGCCTTCTAAAATTTTGAAATTACATTAGATATAATGGTGTAATATTACATATAAGGGTAGTTTGGTAAATCTATAACAAAATAATAATATATATAATATTAATTATTATAGCTAACTAATCGGTTAGATATTTAGCAGAGCGGATACCCCACTATTCGAATCCACTCTGATTATTAAACGGATAGCAATTTTACTATCTGAATTCGACCTGCTAGATATTTATTCGGATAATTATCCGACTATTCGGGTACAGATCCGAATCGAATCTGGATAATCCGGATCCGTTTACAACTCTACTCACACACACTCTAAAGCTTCTTGTATGATAATAGAGGTGCAAAAAATATATATATAGCTATGCAATCTTCATAATCCCGTAGAATAAAGGAGAAAATATGAAATACAAAAGAAACATAATAAGTGAAACTAGTGACTACCATAGGTCAGAGGTTAGGGTGTGTGTAGTTAGAGTGTGTTAAATGATACCTTTAACAAAAAAAAAAAAATGAAATATGAAATTCCTTTCATATCATAATTTTGTTTTAAAGAATTAAAAATAAATAATATCAAATAATTATCAATCTCTACAAAAAAAATATATTCACCTCAAACCCTTTTACTTTAACCCGCAAATGAGATCTAAAATAATAAGATCTATTTAATAATATTCAATTTTCCTTTATTATTTTTTCTTTTGTTCTCATTTATCTAAGTTATATTACATCTATTATTTTATGTTTGAGATTTATATGAAACTAGCGAAAACCCTATGCGATGCACGGTTATTAATGAAAGAAAAAAATACTTTTCTTACGACGTTACTTATATTGCAATCATGATTTGTTGAATTTTTTTCAAACTTTGAAAGATTGGTGTAATAGATAAAATAAGGAATTAGGGGCCGATTTTAAAATAACACAGTGCACCAGATTTTATCATAAAGGTTCCAATATTGATTAATGCAAGGAAGTAGTACACACCAAAGATTTTTTTAATCTTTCAAGTTGAATATAGCAAGGGAATGAGTTGTACACCAAAGTTATATGGTGATCTTGTAACTATGATTATATACAAATTAAGTCTTATGGGTTAAGAAAAATTTGGGTTACATTTAACTGTTTAGATGATATGATGTTTTGTTCGTATAATAAGTTTGAGTTTGCCGGAATTTAATGTGGGCATGCATTGAGGGTAATTGATAGACAATGTTTACAAGAGGTTTTAGATAGATATAGTTTACAAATGTGACAAAAATATGCAAAAATTCAATTGTCAAACAGTAGTCTTGAAACTGAAGCATCAGAAAGGAATATGACATTATCAAATCGTTACAAACATTTGAGACATCTAAATATATGAAATTAACACTAAGGTTGTAAAAAATGAACATGCATATGGGGTTACTGTGAGAATGATAGAAAATACATAAAAACAAGTGAAAGAGACATCCAAACAAGTATTATCTTCAGAGTGAACAATAATTTAGTCACATGAGACAGTTGCCAACACTTGTGGACAAGAATATAGAAGCATTTTGACTTGTACGGAAAAAGATCAATAACATTGCTAGGCCAAATCAAGTAAAATGGATTAAAAGAAATGAGCAAGGTTGTAAAGGAAGACTTAAAATTAAGAATCTTTTAGAGAAAAGTGGAACCACGAGGCGTTCTACAAAGGCACCACGCTCCACCTTCTATAATTCATCTGAAATTTAGGAGTACTAAAAAACTCTTTCCCTCCACCAAATCAATTTTTGCAGGTTAATTTGCTTGACTTTTATGTAGTTAAACGAATGTTTACTAGTTTTAATAACACCACACATGTAACAAATGTTTGAAATAGAGATTAAAAAATGAACAAGCTCAAACAACCAGAGTGAACCCATATGTGTATCAACAACCCCATGGTGAGTAGATGCTTCAACTCATGCTTCAACAATACCAACTGAATTCATACACGTATCTATTTTCTCAAGAATCTATCTTTTAACACATCTTAAATGACTTAGGTGAAAGTTGATGCTTATAAGTTCTTTAAAAAAAAATATTTTATTGTATTAAAAATGTATAATATACATGAATCACAAATCTATGTCAGACAACAATAATTTATTATCGACAATAACTTACAGGGAGAGATTGTTTCGAATGTTGTGGGTGAGTTATACATGAACATGATTAAGTTGCTAGGTGTAATATCTCATTTTATAAGAACCATACAAAAAGATGCAAATTACGAATATTATTCGTTTGGTGAATAATCTTGAACTACCTAGTGGTAATGCAAATTATAAAATAATCACTATAATCCTTCTTTCTTTTAGATATAAGCATTGATTATCATTGTTAATCCAAACTCTTAATTTGCGTATCCTTTGTAAGATTTACGAATTGAGTGTTTTTTTTTAGGAGATGTGAAAAATGCATGGATGCATGAGAATCAATGAACCAATGGAGAGCATGGATACAGTTTCTTGGAATGACATGATATCTGGGTTTGTCAGAGCTATAGACTGCATCTCATTCATTTGTGCTTTCTATCCAACTAGAAAAAATTTAGTCACTAACCTAAACTTCTTAATCCTTTCTTAGTTACATGATTGATTCGGTTCAGCGATATGTTGGGCCATATGTTGCTCATTTAGTGGAAGAAACACTTGTAGAAGTATCTTCATCGTTAGAGGTTATTTCCAAGGCACCTATTGAAGAAATAATCTACTTTGCAGATCCAGTTGTTGGAACTATGCAATCAAAACTGGTTTGTTATGCTTATTTAACTAATTTGAATTTGGATTAAGACCCATCCAATAGGTAGGTGGCTGATCAACTGATGACTTGATTAATGATTGACAACTAGTTGAATACAAAGATGGTTTGTTATATATCCTCAACTTCCTTCATATTTTTTCAACATGAGATGTGTGGATTGCTTTAAAAATGAGGAATTATATGCTTTTGTTGAAGTGTGAAGTCACTAACAACTAGTTGTGTGCTAAGATAGTTTGTTATATATTCCCAACTTTCTTTATCTTCTTTCAACATGAGATGTGTGGATTTCTTTAAAAATGAGGAATTGTATACTTTTGTTGTAGTGTGAAGTCACTGACAACTAGTTGTGTGAAAAGATAGTTTGTTATATATCTTCAGCTTCCTTCATATTCTTTAAACATGAGATGTGTGAGTTTCTAAACTGGCAATTAACATTCCTCTGGTGCTAAATACAGAGAACTACTGAAACTGAAATTGCTAAAACATCACAAACCATCATCGATAAAATTGAATAATTTATTCAAAGCAAGATATCAAATTATGTAGATTTATCTCTTGGTTATTCCAAATTTTGTCTTCTCGGTTTGGTCATGAATTTGCGCCCTCCGACCCTCGGATCGGGATTCTATTGCCTCTACCTTCCTGGACGATATATTGCCTGAGGTGCCCCGCTCTCACCAATTCTTCTAAAAAAAGCTTGCAGAGCTTTACACCGGTTGGTGATGTGGCCCTTGGACCTGTTAAAGACGCAATATTCTGTAGATCGGGGGCCTTCAGTGATTGGTTGGATGTCCCTAGGCCACATGAAAAAATGTTCTATCTTAATTTATCGTGACCCAAAATCCCACCTAGAAGTTTTGAGACTCTCGTGACTTATCATATCAAACCATCCCGTGAAAACACACAAGGCATGCTAATAGCGGAAGCTAAAAATTTCTTTATAACAAAACATATAATGTATTCCAAGTGCTAAAACAAGTTTAAGTAAAAAGTGGACATTCCCACTTAACAAAATTTTATACATTTCACTCCCTCACATCCCACAACAGTAATCTAGATAGGGCCACCTATCAAGGACCCTTTCCTCATGAGGATGATCCTGAGCAGGCTCCTCCTCGACGTAGTCCTCCTCTACCCATGGTTCTAGAGCATAAGTGTCAACGAGACCTGTCGAAGATAACAGTTCGGTTGAGCATTGAAAGGCTCAGCATATACAACCACTAGATAATAATGTTATAAACATTAACTTGCTTTCATATACAGTTATTGGAAAATTCATGCATACTGTGATCAAATGTGGAAATCATACTTTCAAATGTCAATTGTGCATACTTTTCAAAACATATACTTCTCTTTGCTTTCTTCCAAAATCATATACTTTTACAAGTTTCTTCATGTCTTTTACTTTACAAGTGTCATCTTTCAGTTGCTTTACACATGAATTATTATGGGAGCGTACTTTCAATACTTTACTAATGCCCATCCTGCTTGGAATGAAATCCATTAGCATCATTCATTTACTTTAGGTGTGCCTAGCAACTGTACCTAGTCTTAGTATACTAACACCCTTGACCAACCTCTCTGCTGACATCTTTGTACATCATTATACTTGGAATCAGATGACTAATGCCTACCCTGCATGGAGTGGAGTCCATTAACATCCTTCCAATACTTTCCTTTATTCATTTTTCCTGGGATCAGATGACTAATGCCCACCCTGCATGAAATAGAGTCCACTAGCATCCTCCTAATAACACTTTAATTTGTTCATCTCTTTTACTTTACTTTCCAAAAGCTTTATCATGCAATACAAGTGTTCATATGACAATTGTGAGTGACATGGTAGACATGAAAATCCTTTGAAACACATGACAATCCTTCTTTAATTTCATCATAGCAATAGCATATGCTCACACATAAGTTAAACACATATTTCTTCAATATCATGGTTTTCATCTTTGCTTTCAACATATAGGATCATAACAAGTTGACAAAACACATGGTTTCATCTTGGTATTCAATAGAATTTATGACAATACTAAATTGTAGTGTATCTACCTTGCAAGACCGATTCCCCACAGTCTAACGCTTTAGAAACACTTTAGAAGTGAAATCCGGGCTTGAGAAGCAAGAACCAAGCTTCACTTTCGATCTTGGCACAATCCCTAGCTTTTCTCTCTCAAAACTCTCTTAGAAATTTGGTAAACTTAGACCCCAAGTAAGAGGCTCTATTTATAGAGTTTGGAATGCCAAAACCCCAAAAAGCCCTTCGAAAATGTTTAAAAAGCATAAAATAGGTTGGCCTTGGCATGAAACATACATAAGGGGTTGACCGGCCTTAAGAGCAGTTGACTGGTGGCCTAGGGGTCGACCGGTCCCCTACACCCTCTATGGAAAAATCCCCCATATAAAAAAGGGCAATATCCGGTTGACCGCTTGGAAGAGTGGTCGACCGGTCATATGAGCGGTCGATCGGTTTGGTCTAATTTTGCCCATTTTGCCTATTTTTCACACTTTAAACACTTAGAGTATTTTCATTCTCTTTCACTTGGATTTTAACACACCCAATTACACACACAAATTATATATAGGTTTGTACAAAACCATCATTGTTATTAAACAAGCACAAAAGGCTACATAAAAGATCTGGGGCTCTACACAATTGCCTTGAAAAGCGCGTAAGGGCCAATCATGAAATTGGTTTTCTCCTTGTGCTCTTACGCAGGCTGCTTGTATTGGCCACCTCGCTCATTTGAATGTCTAGTCCTCTTACTAGCAGATGGCTCCGAGTTGTCTTCCACTACCCTGACAGTGGAAGTCTTGTGTGTCGACCTAGCTCGTACATCTTCTTTGAGCCGAGTATACTTTGTGGCTCGGGCCAATAGATCTTCTAGGGTGTCGGGTCGCTTCTTCACAAGTGATTCGTAAAGTTGTGACTCGACGGGGAGTGCATTTCTGAAGGCAATGATCCCAGTCTTTCAGGGAATGCACTTCTTCCCTGAACTTCTGAACAAAATCCAAGGGAGATTCCACCCCTTTCATCTTCATAGCGAAGAGGGAATCCACAACGGATGATTTCCTTTTGTTGGTGATGTATCGGTTGATGAAGATCGCGTTTAGTTCGTTCGAGTTGTTGATTGAACCTTGGGGGAGCTTGTAGAACCAGGCCAACACCTTCCTTTGAAGGCTCGATGGGAACACGTGGCACATAAGTGCGTCGTATTTTTCCCAGAGTGCCATCATCTGTCTGAAATGTAGTAAGTGCTCGACGAGGTCCTTGGTTCTGACAAACGGGGTGAATCGCGGTGGTGAGAATTTTTGGGGTGGATCAATGCTTAGAATGCTGGGAGAGAATGGAGAGTTGCTCACATCGTGCAGGGTGAGGTGTTCTGCTTGGTTAGTTTGGCCCTTCCCAGCTTGGGCTAGCATCACGCTACTTTGTGCAAGGATGAGTGCCTTGAGTTCCTCTAGAGTCATCCCCACATTTTTTTCTAGGGTGCTACTCTTTTTTGGTTGCCCTTTTTCAGGGGCCGAATGAGTGTCATGAACGGTGTGGGTGTTGTGTCTTGCGCTATTGTGATCGAACTGTCGGGTTCGATCAGCAGTAGTGTGAGACTCACCTTTGTCCTTAGTCGGGTGGTTTTTCTTTGGGAAAGATAGCTCTATCCCTGCCACCCTTTTTTGGAAGTCTTGGTTTTCCTCCTCCATGTGCTTCATGGCCGCCTGATGTCATTCTCTAGCGGCCATTAGCATGTTTAGTTGAGCCGATTCCTCGGAATTACCCCATCAGATGGTTCTTCTTGGATGGATGCAGTTGTTGTTGCCCTTTTTGGGCCCATGGTATCAAAGTTCGAGTTTGGGGATTAGCAAGCCAATAAAATTCCCACATACGACACCAATTTTGTGGGGAAAAATAAATGTTGTACGTACCTTGATACCATGTGTATGCCTCCGAACAACTGCTATAACTTTGATCATCTGGAATAAATAGGCAAGATGTCCTACAAATATATTCTGACGATCAAGTCAATAAGGAGATGATGAAGAGGGATAGAGAGGAGAAAAGGAGGTAATGGTTTTTAAGGTTTAAAGGAATGGATGCTCAATGTGCTTGAGTAAGGAGGAATGCGGATCCTCTTATTTGCCTCCTAGCTAACTCTGCTTTTATAGGAAACCAATTAGGGTTCACCAATTACCTTTCTACTTTCGCTCTTCCCTAGAATAGAAGTCTTTCTAATTTCGCAAGATCTTGCTAGCGAGGTGATAGATAAAGTTTCCTCTTCGTGATGGAAATTGTCTTGATCGGTTTTAAGATCTTAAGGATCAAGCTGATCCATAATGTTACATGAATAGTTCAATGACCTAGATGCTTTTTTGCCATGGAGACTCCGAGCTGTAGATTGAATCAGGGGGTATGCATTCCAACGCATCTTTCGCCTCAAACCCAAAGTGAACGTTGAGATTAGATAGATTGGTCAAAGCGCAAGTCTTGATGTGATCAAAACCGTTGATGCTAACAGCTGTCCTTATGCATGCTTTTATCAATTTTTACCCTCACAAAACTTAATCATAGTTTAAAAAAAAAAGGGTTAAAAGTGATAAATATGGTATCATAGAAGGAGACCTTACCGGTCCCTTCTTAGGACTATAAAAAAATCTATAAATTCTAAAAGAGTGAATAAGTTACCTTTTTAAGCTTTACTAATAAAAAATTTATATTTAAATCGAACTAAGCCGAGCTGCTCGTTACTTGTGTTCGGCTTGATTAACAAACAAACTCAATCATTTAGCCCAGCTCGCTTGACAAGTAAAAATATCCAAATCAAACTCGGCTCATTTAAGACAAATCGAGCTTGGTCACGATCTAGCTCATTGACAGCCATGCTACCTAACATTCTTATTAAAACCTTTCTCACAAACAGAAAATCAGGAAAGAAAAAGAAATGGGGGCTTAAAAATCAATTGAAAACAGAAGCACTTGTAGTCGTGGGAGTTCGACGGGTGCTATCTCTACACTCCCCCCACTCATCTTTCTTCATCGTAGATCATATGAACAAAAATCAAAAATCTATCACTTAGACTCTCCTCTCTCTCTACCTCCATACATACACAGATACATATAGAGAGAGAGAGAGAGAAGCAGAAAGAGAAATGGGTCAAGACGGTTTCAGTGCCCTAAAGAGAGGCGGAGCAGGTGGCGCCGGACCACTTCCCACCACCGCCAGACTCACCGGAGGCCGTACTTCCTCTGGCATCTCTCGCGGCCGTCAGATCCAGAAAACCTTCAACAATCTCAAGATCACCATTCTCTGTGGCTTCGTCACCATTCTCGTTCTTCGCGGCACCATCGGATTCGGAAATCTCGGCGGCTCTGACGCCGAATCCGAAAACCAAAACCTGATCGAAGAGACAAATCGAATTCTCGCCGAGATCAGATCTGACGGCGAACCTGATGAGCCCGGCGAGACCGAGATTAACCCTAATATTACCTATACTCTCGGGCCCAAGATCTCGAATTGGAACGAAGAACGCAAGATCTGGCTCGAGAAAAACCCTGAATTTCCCAATTATGTGAACGGGAAAGCTCGGATCTTGCTCGTGACTGGGTCTCCTCCGAATCCTTGTGATAATGCAATTGGGGATCATTATCTTCTCAAGGCGATCAAGAACAAGATCGATTACTGTCGAATTCACGGCATCGAGATCGTTTACAATATGGCTCATCTCGATAAGGAGCTGGCTGGATACTGGGCGAAGTTACCGTTGATTCGGCGCCTGATGTTGTCTCATCCGGAGGTGGAGTGGATTTGGTGGATGGATAGTGATGCTCTATTTACTGATATGGTATTTGAAATCCCCCTTTCAAAGTATGATAACTATAATTTGGCTATTCATGGGTACCCAGATTTGATGTTTAATCAGAAATCGTGGATTGCTTTGAATACTGGGAGCTTTTTGTTTCGAAATTGCCAGTGGTCTTTGGATTTGCTTGATTCTTGGGCTCCTATGGGTCCAAAGGGTCCGATTCGAGACGAGGCTGGGAAGATCTTGACTGCTAATTTGAAGGGGAGGCCTGCATTTGAAGCTGATGATCAGTCGGCATTGATTTACTTGTTGATTTCGAAGAAGGATGTGTGGATGGATAAGGTGTTTCTTGAGAATTCTTACTATTTACATGGGTATTGGGCAGGATTGGTGGATAGGTATGAGGAGATGATTGAAAAATACCATCCGGGATTGGGCGATGAGAGGTGGCCTTTCGTGACCCACTTCGTGGGTTGCAAGCCTTGCGGGAGCTACGGGGATTATCCTGTAGAGAGGTGTTTGAGCAGCATGGAACGGGCTTTTAACTTTGCAGATAACCAGGTGCTTAAGTTATATGGGTTTGGGCATAAGAGCTTGTTGAGCCCTAAGATCAAGAGGGTCAGGAACGAGACGGCTACTCCACTGGAGTTTGTAGACCAGTTTGATATTCGACGTCCACTGCTCAGAGGCAGTGGGTAGCAGAGCCTGTGGGTAATCTTCTTTTACCTTGGATAATTTGAAGGTCATGTAATTCTCTGTTAATGCATATTTCAACTTTATAACAGTTCATAGTTGGTGGGTTTTGTTTGTCTTGTCCCTATGATACTGCTTTTAGGAACACAAATCTAGAATTCTTTTGTCTTGTTTAATTGGATAATTCGAAGGTCATGTAATTTTCTGTTAATGCATATTTCAACTTGATAACAGTTTAGAGTTGGTGGGTTTTGTTTGTTTTGTCCCTATGACACTGCTATTAAGAACACAAAACTAGAATTCTTCTGTTTTGTTTAATTTAAGATTTTCTTCCCACCCTATTGATAAAAAAGAAAAGATTTTCTTCCCCCCTGTTTCAATAATCTGAGAAGAAACTGTGTTTACATCGTTAATTGTCAATCACTCTCTGTTAGTTTTGCCCCTGTGATACTGCTATTAAGAACACAAAACTATAATCCTTTTATTTTATCCAATTTAGAAAGTTCTTCTCCTCTGTTTGGATAATCTTAGAAGAAATAGTGCTTCTTCCATTATTAGATCACTCTCTGTTTTGGGTTTCCCTGTTTTGCTGGGTTATGGTTATGAACTTTTGAATCTACAAATTTCCTTCCATCCAGTACATTTCTCATTGTAGTTGAATAGTAACTGATGATTTTGGTTCCGGCCTTCCAGGTACAATGGTATTAGACAAGTAAAAAGTACGTTTCTGCTAACAAAAGGTAAAATATAATAATCCTGCTTTAGAGCATCCAGCATTAAAATTTCTTTGATCCAAGTTTTCCCAAACTTCTCAAGAGGTGCAGTTCTGTCGTTAACACATGGGTTTGTTTCCAAAATAAAACTTCTCTGGCTTGTCTTCATCCTCCAATTATACACAGATAAATGGTTGCTTACTAAGGCACAAAGGATCCTTACTCTTGCATGTCCTTGCTGTGTCATGTGAGGATAGTGTTATCTGAGTGACTTGCATTAGTGTCACACATTTGGATGGGGATGGTTGGTGTAGGTATACTGGTACAGTTAGATCGCTAATGATATAACTCAATTGTACTTCAAAAAACAGTACCTGAGTAGTTGCTATCTAGTTATTGGGCTACTGGAAGTCTCCAAAATTGGGATTTTTGTTTCTATGAGCATGACGTATGGGGATTATGATGTAGGTAGTTTGCCAAGAAAAGAAAGGAAGATGCTGACGTCTGTGGCTTACATACTCAAATGTAGGTAGTTTGCCAAGAAAAGAAAAGAAAAGAAGATTACATCTATGTCTAAGTACATGAAGTTCATTAGAAGTATTAATTTACTGCATGGTTTGATACATGTTCTTTGTTTATCAAAAGAGGAGAGCCCATGGAACTCCTAGAACAAAAGTATAGTTAGATTTATTTTCAGAAGTCTCAGCCTTATTTTTTTTCCTGTTAATATACCCTCTTTGTTTGGCTAATGAAAAGGGCAGAAGCTGCCATAGGCCATAAGGGCATACCTTAACTACCCCTTACTTTCTCTTTGAAGATGACGTGAGAGGGAATGGGTAAGTCATGAATATCCAATATGGGTTCTCATTAATGTTAAGATAGGAGCAGTTTGAGAAAAGATTTTCCTTGTTTTCTAGGATGTTTAATACATAAATACTTTTAGCAGGTGCATAGTACTATAGTAGCAATTCCAAGAATAGCTTAATGTCAAATTGGCTCTATAGGTTCTGTGAATTGGAGACCCAACTCTTCCATTATCTACTTAATCTATGCCAATTAACTTGTAGTTAGAAATCATGACCCTGTTTTATGGTTCAACTGTGAACTTGGCTGCAATAATTCATTTTTGGCTCTTTCAACCATAGTTGTTGGGAAGCTATGTACAAGGTGGGAAACTTGTTTCCCAAGAAGTCCGCTTCCATTATATCTCAATTAGTGATAAAAGGGACTATGTTTGTAGGAAGTGATTGGATGGACCTGAGTCTAAAGCTTAGGGTATAAATCCATAACAAGTATCATTGGATTGAAACCTAAGGCACTAATTCTCCACAAACATCTCATGTAAGATAAAATCGAAAGTATGGTTGACCATGCTAATATAATGGAAATGAGATCCATATATCTCATTTTTCGCTTTGCATTTCTTAAGGATTTTTGAGTCTCATTTCCCGGTTCTCGCTTTCGCTTTGCTTCTCACTTTGATAATTGTGCTTCCAACGTCTTGGTTGCGAAGTTAGTAAAGTCGCTAGATGTCGGAACCATGACTTTTGTTTGAAACTCGTCCTCTTCCTTTAATAGCTAATCCACTAGCCACCATGTTTGCCCACTCCAAAAAAAGGCTTTGCTGATTGTTGCCAGTTGTGGGGCTACTTATTAAGAGAAGAAAAACTGGTTGTGGGCTCTTTTAGTCAGCCTAGCACTGAACCCTGTACACCAGATGAACCTAGCTGAACTACTCATACATGCTTGTTCTTGATGTATGTCAGGATTCTGAAACCAGAACTTCAAGACGAATTATTACTATGGGTATTTTCCATAACTTATTATCAGACCATCTGCAAATGAGGAAGAAAAGTTCAATTTTTCTTGTGCATATTAACACAAACATATCAGATTGATTAACAGCAGAATAATTATTGCAGGGAGAATTGAGATGAAGAGGAGTTCTATATTTGATAGATTTAAGTTTATATTCAAAGATCTCGAGAAAAGTTTCGATGCATTTTCACCAGATTAAAGGATCCTCGTAGGATATCTAATTTCTGGAGTAGTAAATTAAATTTTCAATCAGATTCCAAGTTTTTAAACATAAAATTCAGAGCATAAGGTGGTGTGTTCATCTGTGCTTCAAAAGATCTGGGATAGACAAGGGCATAAGGACATAAGTTATTTTGCAGGATAGATTTCTGAGATTGTCTTTTGCTGGCAGCCTTCCCATCTTTAATGGGAGATGAAACCATGAGAATCCGAATCCACGAGAATCGCTACATTTGAAGGTTTAATTGGACTTGGCAATCAAGCAGTGACAACTTTGTTACCGGTACTCCGGTTACTCTCTTCTTCATAATTGTATACCAAAGCGATGGATTATTTCAATCATGGCAGGATCATACTTCAAATTTTATGTTACGATCCCCAGTTAATAGAGTTGGTTTATATTGCCTTTAAAGGTAGACAGATGATAGCATCAACCGGTAACTTTTCTGGTCATCTCTGAGGTTTGTAGGATCAATGGATCAGCAGCTCTAGAGTCATGAAACTTGTCGGCCTGCTGTAGATCAAATCTCAGGCATTGAGGTCAATCTGCCTTATGCTGATTGTATGTGTCTCGGTTTTGGTAAATGGTTGATCTTCCGCGACAACTTGAGAACGCTTCAACGAGGATTTTCTAATAGGGGGCGACTCAAATGAGTGTTGACTACTGAAAGATGATTATTGGGAGTAACCTTTTCCACAAAACTTGTCCGAAATGTTGCTAGGTAGCATATGCAGATTCTCAGCAGTCCTTCCAACAAGACAAACAAAGGACTAGATATCCTTATTTTATCATCGAGAATAAACTGCTTTCCTGCAGCCAAAACGTGCCCTACCTTGTTTTCTCGGTTATCATTTTAAGGGAAGTCCAGAAATAATGAGGAGACCAGTTTTTGGGTCTTGATCAAGGTGCTGTTACTCTTTCAAACAACGACAACAATAGGGAGAATAACAAAAGGCCTTAACGGGTATATGCCTATCTCCGTAGGGAAAAATCCGAGTGGGTCGGTGTGGACACCCAACGGGTCCTTGCCTCGAAGGGTTTGGGACACCCTCTGTTACCAAAAAAAAAATTGGTTGGCCATCACTGTACGTATCTTCAAAAGCAGTAAAGCATACATAAATCATATTAAACTTGAAGAAACAAGAAACGCAAAGGTGCAGTCACCAATTTTGCTTATGAACCTCTCAACTATACAAAGTCTGTGATTTTTTTTTTCTTAACTTATATCTAACTCAAACGCTCCAGACTAGCAGGGAGATAGATAACTTTTGAATTACCATCAGGTTGGCTGACCATGTATGATCAATCAACCACTCCTGAGAACATGAATTCTGCGACGGGCTGATAATAGTTCATTCATCTGGGAAATTTGATGCAACAGCTGACTAATCCGCTGCAAATGAGCAAACCAAATTTCAGTACGAGTACAGGAGTGCATATAAAAATGGATCAAATGGAAAAATGTTCATAAAGGGGAAGGAAAAGACAGATAACTAGGTGCAGATGCTTTCAGCGGAATGAATTTATGAAAATACTAGGGAAATCAAATAAATACAGGCAAATACATGCTTAAGTAGTAAATACATAACAGGTATGTGTGCACAACGACATTCACATTTTTTTTTGGTGACGGGTGTCCAGGCCTCTTAGAGCACCCGACTAATCCCCTGGGTACATGCAGACCCACCAACCATACGCACCAAGGTAGTAGGGATAAATCACCGAGGGTGACCAACAGGACGACATTCACATTCTTGCCTTCAGTTTCCCACCATTGTCTATGGAACACTCTACCAACAGGGATGGGACAGTCCTTTGCCGGGTCGATAAGGAATAGAGGAAATGCAGAAGCTAGCGAGTCAATAGTTCTACAGGCAAAATTAATAGAATTTATAGATCAAGAATGCAGATATGAAGAATCTCGATCAGGTCGTGGTTTGTAAGAACTCACTAATCAACAAGTCTATTACGTTTAGGAGACTGGAAAGCAAGCGATACTGCCCTTTTTTTTGGCTCTCTGAAGTCTCAGGGATTCTGTTCCATTCTCTCAAGTCGCACTTCTAAGCTCTAAAGTGATTCTGTTCTTTTGCTTTAGAGTTAGGGGCAGTTGGCATCGTTCCTTGTAAATGATTTTCCTTATTCCGAGAACGGAAGCAGTGTAAAAGCGTTTGCCAACTCATTTTTAGGGGAATGGTTTTAAAAATCGTTTCGTTTTCGGCACAAGTTTAGCAAGATAAAAAAAAGAAAGATGTTTCTCAGAATTAAATCTAAAAAACACGCTATAAAACAACCGGGATAAGCATGAAAACAGAAGAGATAGACGGGACATACTAAAATTTTGGGTATTTTATATTTATAAATATGATGAATATAATCATATTTAACACCTACAACAATCATGTCCCCTCCTCCCTCCCCTTTTTAAATCCAAATGAAATTATGTTTCTTTTTTTCATAATTGATTTTGACTAACAGTTGCCAAACACGTTCTTCCCAAAATTTATAATAAGAATTAAAACTTATGAGAATAAATTCTTTTCTAGAATGAAAGAATCACTATAATTAATGCCAAACGCCCCCTAGTTGCTTGTTCACTGATTTCACAGGGGTTTGCAGAATCTGTTTCAGTGGTCCTGTTCATCACTGAATTAGAGCCGAATCACTTACTACACCAAAACTTGGCCGAATTTTTTCTATTAAGCAACTTGGCCAAGTCTTTTGTTAAGTAATGTGAACATGATTTGGTGAACCTTCCTTAACAAGTAAGAATTACTAAACCATCAAAAAAACATGGAAACTAGTAAAAATAGTATAAATTCAAAAACATGAGAAGTTATGCCGGCCAAAGCAAAGTCAACCAGTACTTCTAATTTCTAAGCCCCGATGGTTCCTCTCATTTACATCAGAAATACTATTTGGCAGTGCAATCAAAGTGCCAAGGAGAAGTTTAGGAGATAAGGGGTTCTCTAAGCAAGGCATTGCCTAATCGTTGGTTAGGTGATTCCTTTATGACCGAATTTTATATTTTCGATTGTAAAATTTTAGTAAGTGTCTGCCTAGATCCTGATTAGGTGATAAGGGTCTTAGCTAGGTGAGGCGGAGGCCTAGACAATTCCTAGGCATCATTTTGAGTACACTGCTATTTGATCCATCTGAACTATATAGCTATGATAAGTGATAACTATCTATAGTGCAAAAGTTGCATCCAGGTACATCTATTTTAGTTCTACCGCATCCACCCGAAAAACAAAGTTTACAATTTTGGAACGTGCTAAGATTACTAGTTTGCTTAAGTGAGTGACTTGTATGAACCAAAGGCTGTTTCATATTACTGTAAAGAGAAATGATTGTGAGACTGCACAATCATAGGGCAACCTGAGACCGGAAGCGGGGCTGCGGCATTGTAGGGCATCAAATTTTTTGAGACACCCTAATGTCCATGCTACTTGTTGATCCTGTAAAACCTATTACCCACATATTTTTAAATCGAATGATGTTATTTTGCTTAAATTAAGTTATTTGAGTGAATCATATAAGTTCACTGATTCAAGTAAAATCATATGATGAATCAAGTTACTTTACATGAATCAAGTTACTTGAGAGAACCATACATATTAACTGATTCAAGGAAAATAACCTGAATCATATTAATCACGTTATTTCATCTAAAGACATAAAAGCCTTTTCACGGGATGAGTAAGTAATTGGAATGTTGGGGAATCCAATTGGACACTCAAAATCCCGCCAAAATGCGAACGGTCTCAATTACTCAATAGGCCCGTTCTAACTAAACTCACCTGAGTTCTATCAAGTTCCAGTTCGCGAGTCCGACAAGGAACTGAGTTCTCTAAATACCGACTACTAGCTAGGCTTCCAAACTACCCTGCACCTTCTCTAACAGGCATTTTAACAAACATTTGGAGTTGAATTGGCATTAGTTTCAAGAAAACAATACAATCAAAGAAATCTCGAAAACCCCATATGCAAATGAAGCGAAATTCATAGACTGGGATCCCAAATGAACCAAAAAACAACCAGGAATAGAAATAATCATAAAATTAAAAAAGCAAAATATGGCGCACCTCATCTTTTTTGCTTTATGAGAAGAATCAAACAATCCTTATTCTCTTGCCGGAATCGACGACGCCACCGCTGCACCGTCACGTACAGCATCGTCAGCAACAGCGCAGCTACAACTCCGGTGGCAGAGACAAACGACCAAACACGCCCTCTACTAGCAGTATAAGAACGAACTGAAGAAGCAATATGAAGAATCTTGGAGCTCAATAGCTCAAATCCAAAGTTCAACCGCCTCACGATGTCTCCGGCGAATCGACGTCGGGAATCCAACGGAAAAGTTACTGGGTCCTCCCCATAATCATCCGACAATGACGATGATGAAGATGGTTCTGGTTCTGGTTCTGGTTCTTGTTCTTGTTGGGCTTGATGATCATGCAAGCCATGAGAGATGGGTAAGGCTTCATGGTTGCTAGGAGGGAAGACGAAGCTGTCTTCGAAAAGACTCTCTGGAATCACCACCATCTCCCATGGACTTGAATGGGTTTGATTTTGAGCTGAGGACGAGGATTGGATTTGCTCCCACTCGTTCAAACCTCCTGAAATCTCGTCTTCCTCCATTTCATCGCGACTGCTTTACGAGGAGTGGAAGAAGAAGTACGTCTAACAGTAGTTTCTGCAATCAGGAAATGCTATCTTCACGCGCATGTAGTGCGCGTTGCTAACACATCCTTTTCTGTGTGCCTTTTTCTTTTGTTCTGTCTTATTCTCCCACTTGCCCAGGATATTTATTCGGGAGATCGAATCACAGCCAATCGCGATTGAATTTAGGGAGAGTTCAATCGCTCTCACAGGTCAACACGTGTTCTCTTTAATCCCTATTAACCGTGATTAAGATTCTTCAACCTTTATTGTTCAATAATCTAACCTTAGTTTTTTTTAAAATATATTTAACTCTGGTTAACAATTTTTAACTCTTACAGTTAATATTTTATTTTAACAACTTTTCCAAAAGATGTTGTCACTGATTTTTTTAAGGGACGTATTCTTCTCCAGTTGTAACTGGTTTTGCCAAAACCCGTTATGCCCCTAAGGTGGCCACATGTCCCTTTTGACACCTCTTAACAATGGTTAAGATTCACTCACCCCTCAGATTCTTCCACCTATTCTTGGTTTTTATAAAATAATAAAAAATTTTGTTAACCGTGGTTAAATTTTACCAATTCCTAGTGTTAGTTTTTAAAAAATATTTTTTCTAAAAACCAAAGATAGGTGGATGAACCCTAGGGATAGGTGAATCTTAACCACAATTAAGGGGTGTAAAAAAAGACATGTGGTGACCACAAGGGCGTAACCGATTTTGCCAAAAACCAGTTACAACAGGAGAAGATCACCGGTCTTTTTTTAAATAAAAGGATGTATAGCTATAGCATATGGTGGCAATTTATTGCAGATGATGGATTCTTCGCTACTTTTTTTTTTTTATCGGTAATCCACGCTATTATAAAAAGGAAGCAATACTATATAAGAGAGTCATATTATGGTTCACGAGACCATAAATCGATATTGAGAACAAAAAAAATAGGAAAGGAAAAGAAGTTATGTAACCCCTAACAGTGACTACCCAAAAGCAATCAAATTGCCAACATGCCCAAGTTCACCCTTGCATGTCGAGTGGAACACCAGTCCACAATTAAAGTCTGGGTCCGAACACATATGCTATATAGAGATGATGGAGAGTTGTTGAAAACTCTTTTATTCCTCTCTTTCCAGATAGACCATACTATAGCACCCGGCAAAACCAACCAGATAGTCATCATTGAACCATCCCCACTTACCAAATCTCAATAGGATAAGAAGTTATGAAAAGAGGAGAGAAAGACCCAAGCCACACCTAACCCAGAAAGAAAGAAATACCAAATTTCACTTATTGCAGAATAATGCAAGATAATGTGATTTACTAACTCTTCTGCATAAAGACATATATAACAACGGTTTGCCATTCTCCACCCTCTAGATTTTAAGTGATCACATGTGAGGATTTTATTCAAATCTGCATTCCATAGGAAGAAAGATATTTTAGATAGAATGCCTAAATTCTACACCACCCTATAAGAAAATGGGGCGGATGGATTAGCTCCAAACATCTGAACAAGAGATCTCACTGAAAACCTACCCTTATTTCTTCCAGCCCAAATTCTACAGTCCCAACCCTAAAATGCTAGAGGATGTGACCACAAACACTCTAACAGTCTCCTAAGCTCGACTACTTCCCAATCATTCAACCATCTCCGCAACTTAGGACACCAAACAACCCTTGCAGAGCTCCTAGCAAGATAATCCTCAACTGAAGAATCCCTATCCACGGCTATGCAAAATAAAAGACCGACCTCATCCTGTAATTTCGTGGTAGTACACCACATATCCTTCCAAAACCTGACCTCGGAGTCTCTACCAACCTTGAACCTAAAGAAAGGGGCTACTAAACGTGCAACTGACATAATAATTTTCCACATTCTCAACCCATGAGTCTTCTAGTTTTTTTGGTTGAATTCTATTCACTTAACTCACTCACACACATTGTAGAGCCCCGAAACTTTTTGTATATGTCTTGGTATGTGTGTCAAGGCATGATGCCTATGTAATCCCCAATTTCATGAAATGAGAAATGAGAATTACAAACTTTTGAAAATAGTTTCAAGAATGCTATAATTAATTAAATAAATTATTTCATAATGTCAATAGCCTTAAAAAAAAAGGGTCCTAGTCATGTTTAGAGGAGGTAAAAAAAGGGAAATAGGATAAGTCCAAGTAGTAGAATGGGTGAAAAATGGACTAATTGTAGAAGTTTGCAGAGCACCGATAGCTCGGTCCAGTGCAGCGATCGATCGGACCACAACCAGGTCGATCGGTAGCTATCGACTGGTTAACTTTTTTGTATGGGAAAATTTTCCAGAGAGCATGTTTTTGACCGAGAGCTCGGTCAAGAACACCGATTGCTCGGTATTAGTCACCGATTGATCGGTCTATCGCGTTTTGCAGAATTTCATTAAGAGCTGTTTCGTCATTTGGGCGTTTACACCCTTGCCTCTTAAGGCTTGCCCGAGCCTTGAGGGCCTCATTCAATACACTTAGATTATTTGAGAGATAAGGAGAGAGGAGAAAGGGGATTTCAAAACCTAGGGTTTGCATTTGAGAAGGAATCAAAGGGTTTGAAGACCCTAGATCATCACAAGCTCGGATCTCTTCAAGTTCACGGCTCAAACTCGTGAGGAGCACTTTCCCCAAGCTAGGGCAGCAACTCCATGCACGTGTTGGAGGATTTTCCTCGTTTTTTCAAGGTCGGTGCCTTTTGCTACCCTCCTAGTTGATACCCTCTTCCTTCCTTCTTCTTGATCTTGCCTAATGTATGAACCTAATGGAAGATAAATGTATGTGGTGTGAGGATGGATGTTGGGCGATGGATGCCATATGAATATGATGTGATGAATGAAATGAGAAGGACGTTGTATTAACAATAAACACACATGTGCGCCATGAGCTTAACCTATCTAGAAAAGTAAGATTTAGGTAATGACAAATAACGTACACACTACATGTTTGATGAAATGCCAAGGTGAAGGAAATGAGTTGTAACTTAAGAAATGCATGCTTATAAGTTTATGAACTTGCTAGGATTTATGATAGTGTGATTACTTGCTTTCCCTAAATGGTATAAATAATTAATTGCTCAAATTATTGATATGCTATACATTGTTAAAATCTCCAAATGTCATATTTAAATTCAAATGAAAGTATGTGCACGATTCCACGAGTACAGCATGCATGACATGATTTACCGATGATTTTCAAGAGGAAGGATGTTAGAGGTGGGACATATCTTATGATGTGTTTTACCTCGCTTTTGACAAGAGGACAAGAACTAGTATGTCATAGGAGGGAGTTTGCACTTCCCTTCCATGAGGGGTCTCCCCTCACTCACAAGAACATATCATGAAGAAGGGTCTCCATTCCCTCTCAAGTGCATATTATGAAAGAATGGTCTCCCTTTCCTCTCAAGTGCATATTATGAAAGATGGGTCTTCATTCCCTTTCAAGTGCATCTCACAAGCGCATCTCACAAGTACACGAGCATGTTAAATTCCAAGCAAGCACGCATAACACTCATGACATGGCACGCTCGACAAGATCAAGCAAGACAAACATGACAAGTTTTCAAGCACGAAATGAGTATTTTAAGTCAAGTCAAGTCAAGTGCACGATGATTTCAAGAGTTTTATCGGCTTTTATGTGATGCAAACATGACTATAAACTGCTTTACTTTCCTACTATCATATGAATTGCTTCCTGCTTTATATATTGCTATTGTTATGCTATGACTGTTGGTTAGTATTTGATATCTGTTGAGTATTTCATGCTCAGCTGTACGTTTATGTCGGCAGGTACTAAGGGAGCTGCTGCTCCATTCAACATCTGTGTTGTCGCGCCCCAAAATACCCCCTACGAGTTAAGGGATACTTTAGGTGTGACCGTGTGTACCTGCCAAACCATCCTGTAATGAACAAGGTACACATACCATAATATAACATGATCAGAGTGCGGAGGTTATATCATAATGCGGAAGCGTAAAGTAACTTTTTCTTTTACATAAGATAGTCTATATTTCAAGCGAATATATACACAAAACATATCTAGGTCTAAGGTGGACAGGCCCACCTATCAAAATACACAAGGAACCCTCTTGTACTCTCCCCTCAATAGTAGTTGAGGTACGGCCACACGTCGAGGTCTCTATTCGCTTGAGACTGTAGTGGGATAGACGGCTCTCTCTCCTCCACATAGTCTTCCTCGACTCAAGGCTCCACCCGACATAAAAGTATGGTTGAGCATGGAATACTCAGCGAGTACAAACTACTAGCTAACCATAACAATAATAAAAGCACAACATGGGTGAACACAATACAAGGTATCAGTTCAAAGCAACAGTAGTATCATGAGATAAACAGTATTGAACATGAAGCAATATCATTATCTTGACATGCGTGCATGGATGCGAAAACTCCGATAAAACTTATGCTTGGAAAACTCATTTCATGTCTCGGTATTGCTTGTGAAAATCATGCATGTGTGTCTTGTCTCATCTTGTATACTTGTGAATCTTTTCTTGTGAGCCTGTTCTTGTGAGCCAGAGGCTAGTACCCTTCACTTGGGCTACCAACCTCCTTGACATATTTCATTTACTTGTGAGCCAGAGGCTAGCACCCGAACCTCCCTGAGCTGCCAACCTCCTTAACATGTTGTTTTCTTGTGAGCCAGAGGCTAGTACCTGCACATCCCTGGGCTACCAACCTCCTTGACATATGTTGGTTTTAGTTACTTGTTTAGTTTTCTTGTGAGCCAGAGGCTAGTACCCAAACACCCCTGGGCTACCAACCTCCTTGACATGCAATGTTTTCTTGTTGATTTATTATATGCACATACACTTGAAAACTCGGTTCATGCATGCATGCGTGCTCGTGTGCGTACCAATAGTGACAATCATGGGAACACGTGTAACAAGAGGGATATTACGTCACATTTCCATTCATAGTATAAACATGTAAGAATTTAGGTGATCAACATGGCATTTGGTCAAGTCATCATTTACAAGAATAATTGCATATAGTTTACATCAATTTCCTTAATTAAATTCATTTGTTCTTGATTTAGGCATATTGTCAAACATCCGGCATGCAACATCTTCTTGTAGTTCCATTTGCCCTTTTTAGCGCATATTTTCCAACACAACATCGAAGTATGTTCATTATTTGTAGAGTACCCTTCCACCATTTCCATCACACACATCACACATCATACATCTCAGCATCCGATCGCCTCAACCGATTTCATCCATTCATACCTCCCACATTCATTCACATTTATCTTGTTTAGGTATAGGATATATAGTATGTTTTCAAGGAAGGGAAAATACAAGATCCACATCATGATTTTTCAAAAGAGGAACTAGATTATTGCTAGGAAAGTTAGTAGAGTGTACTAACCTTGAATCAAGGCTTGATTTTGGGTGGAAACCCTTGATTGAAGCTCCAACTTGGAAGAAGAGAACCCTTGCTTGAAAGGTGCTTGATTTGAGGAAGAAACTCCTTGAGGAGTGCTTTGGAGAACGCTGCCCTAGCTTGAGAAAGACTCCCCCACGAGCTTGAGGCTTGGCTTGGGAGGAAATCCAACCTTGTGATGATTCTAGGGTATTTAAACTGTCGCGACCCAAAACCCACCCTAGGAGTTAGAGTGAATCGTGGACGACTAAATCATGACTTACATGACTTGCTTGACAAACCACCTGCAAAACACCCACAGAGCATATACGATAGAGGATAACAGCGGAAGCATAACTATACGACACAGCGGAAGTCTAAAAAACCTCTAAGTATATACACATGGTCCAAGTTTTAATACAAAGAAATCAAAACAAAGAAAGTGCGGACATGCCCGCCAAAATACATGGATATAATCACTCATGCTCACCCACAGCTAATCCACTCAGAATCTAACACCACCTACTGATAACCCTCTACGGGAGGTTCCTCCAAAGGCTCCTCGACGTACTCCTCCTCTACCCATGGACCAGGAGCACAAACATCAAATGGAGCAGCAGCTCCCTCAGAACCTGCCGACATAAGAAGTACGGCTGAGCATGGAAGACTCAGCGGGTACTAAATACTAACCAACAGTTATAGCAAGAGATAGCAATGCATACCCAAGAAACAATATAGATATATATGAATCAGGAACAGTTAATATCATACAAAGAAATAAGGAAATTCATAATCATGTTTGCAGTTCATGAAAAGCCGATAAAATCCTTGAAAAACACCATGCACTTGACTTGACTTAAAATACCCTTCGCGTAATTGGGAACTTATTTACCGTGTCATGCTTGTCATGCTTGTATCATGCGTGCCATGTCATGCTATGCGTGTCATGCGTGTATCATGCTTGCTTATTCGGAATTTAAACATGTTCACATGCCTAGCTGCAGGTCATAGCCCATCGCAACTAGTATCCTATGAATGATATGCCTAGTTGCCGTTCATAGTCCGTCGCAACTAGTATCCTATATGCTGAATGATATGCCTAGTTGCCGTTCATAGTCCGTCGCAAATAGCATCCATGCGAAATGTGTATGCCTAGTTGCCGTTCATAGCCCGTCGCAACTAGCATCCATGCGAAATGTGTATGCCTAGTTGCCGTTCATAACCCGTCGCAACTAGCATCCATGCGTGTCATGCCATGCCTTGAGTGTCATGAGATGCTATGCCATGCGTGTAATGCGATGCCATGCCATGCGTGTAATACGATGGGATGAGAGACCCTTCCCTATGCAATGCATGATCATCTTGTCCTTGCCAAAAGCGAAGTGAAACATATCGTAGGATATGCCCCACCTCTACATCTCGTCCTTGAAAACATCGGTAAATCACGTCGTTTCATGCCGTGCTCGTGTAATCGTGTACACACTTGCGATGGAAATTAAATATGACATTTTGGGGAATTCATAATACATTGCACATTACCATATATACAAGTAATAAATTAAACAATTTAGGGAAAGCGCGAAAACACACTATCATAACCTTAGCAATTTCCATAAATGTTTAAGCATGCATTTTCTTTATTTATTATTCTTTTCATTCATCTTGGCATTTCATCAAATATGGTGTGTTTATTATTGATTTACCCTACAACATGCTTTTCTAGATGGATTTTACTCAAATCATGCATGTATGTTCATTATTGGAACAATGCCCTCCCCATTTTAATCATCACAACACAACCATTAGCATCCAATCGCTCATTCCATCTCGATTCACCATTCACAACCATCCATCTCATAGCACATGTGTAAATAAAGGAAAACAAAGAGAAATAAAGGAAAAGAGGAACTATAACTAGGAGGGTAGCAAGAAGTACCGACCTTGAACAATGAGGGGAGAAACCCCTTTCCAAACGACCGTGTAGCTGCTGCCCTAGCTTGGAGAACGCTCTCCACGAGTGTTTGAGCCGTGATCTTAGAGAAGAGCCGAGCTTGAAGTAATCTAGGGTCTCAAAACCCTTTGATTTCTCTTCCAAAGACAAGCCCTAGGTTGGAATCGCCTTCTCCCCTTTCTCTTATTCTCTCAAACTCTCTAAGTGTCGAATGATGCCCTAAAGGCTCGGGCAAGACTCTTAAGGTAAGAGTAAACCAACCAAAAGACCATAATACCCTTACTGAAATTTCTGCAAAAACGCGAGTACTGAGCGATCGGTGTTAATGACCGATCGATCAGTTGCCTACTGTTCGATCGGTTTCATAACCGAGCGATCGGTTAAAATTTCACTCTCTGGAAAATTTTCCCATACAAAAATCTTGACCAGTCAATAGCCTCCGAGCGATCGGTTTTGGACCGATCGATCGCTCCATGGACCGAGCGATCGGTGGTCTGCAGGTCCAAACTGTTTTGGCCATAACTTTTAACTCGTTCGTCCGATTTTGACGATTCAACTTGCGTTGGGTTCGTACTTCGAAAACGAACATTTCTGACGTTTCAGAATTTCTAATTTCTTCCTAAATACTTTTAGCAGGTGCATAGTACTATAGTAGCAATTCCAAGAATAGCTTAATGTCAAATTGGCTCTATAGGTTCTGTGAATTGGAGACCCAACTCTTCCATTATCTACTTAATCTATGCCAATTAACTTGTAGTTAGAAATCATGACCCTGTTTTATGGTTCAACTGTGAACTTGGCTGCAATAATTCATTTTTGGCTCTTTCAACCATAGTTGTTGGGAAGCTATGTACAAGGTGGGAAACTTGTTTCCCAAGAAGTCCGCTTCCATTATATCTCAATTAGTGATAAAAGGGACTATGTTTGTAGGAAGTGATTGGATGGACCTGAGTCTAAAGCTTAGGGTATAAATCCATAACAAGTATCATTGGATTGAAACCTAAGGCACTAATTCTCCACAAACATCTCATGTAAGATAAAATCGAAAGTATGGTTGACCATGCTAATATAATGGAAATGAGATCCATATATCTCATTTTTCGCTTTGCATTTCTTAAGGATTTTTGAGTCTCATTTCCCGGTTCTCGCTTTCGCTTTGCTTCTCACTTTGATAATTGTGCTTCCAACGTCTTGGTTGCGAAGTTAGTAAAGTCGCTAGATGTCGGAACCATGACTTTTGTTTGAAACTCGTCCTCTTCCTTTAATAGCTAATCCACTAGCCACCATGTTTGCCCACTCCAAAAAAAGGCTTTGCTGATTGTTGCCAGTTGTGGGGCTACTTATTAAGAGAAGAAAACTGGTTGTGGGCTCTTTTAGTCAGCCTAGCACTGAACCCTGTACACCAGATGAACCTAGCTGAACTACTCATACATGCTTGTTCTTGATGTATGTCAGGATTCTGAAACCAGAACTTCAAGACGAATTATTACTATGGGTATTTTCCATAACTTATTATCAGACCATCTGCAAATGAGGAAGAAAAGTTCAATTTTTCTTGTGCATATTAACACAAACATATCAGATTGATTAACAGCAGAATAATTATTGCAGGGAGAATTGAGATGAAGAGGAGTTCTATATTTGATAGATTTAAGTTTATATTCAAAGATCTCGAGAAAAGTTTCGATGCATTTTCACCAGATTAAAGGATCCTCGTAGGATATCTAATTTCTGGAGTAGTAAATTAAATTTTCAATCAGATTCCAAGTTTTTAAACATAAAATTCAGAGCATAAGGTGGTGTGTTCATCTGTGCTTCAAAAGATCTGGGATAGACAAGGGCATAAGGACATAAGTTATTTTGCAGGATAGATTTCTGAGATTGTCTTTTGCTGGCAGCCTTCCCATCTTTAATGGGAGATGAAACCATGAGAATCCGAATCCACGAGAATCGCTACATTTGAAGGTTTAATTGGACTTGGCAATCAAGCAGTGACAACTTTGTTACCGGTACTCCGGTTACTCTCTTCTTCATAATTGTATACCAAAGCGATGGATTATTTCAATCATGGCAGGATCATACTTCAAATTTTATGTTACGATCCCCAGTTAATAGAGTTGGTTTATATTGCCTTTAAAGGTAGACAGATGATAGCATCAACCGGTAACTTTTCTGGTCATCTCTGAGGTTTGTAGGATCAATGGATCAGCAGCTCTAGAGTCATGAAACTTGTCGGCCTGCTGTAGATCAAATCTCAGGCATTGAGGTCAATCTGCCTTATGCTGATTGTATGTGTCTCGGTTTTGGTAAATGGTTGATCTTCCGCGACAACTTGAGAACGCTTCAACGAGGATTTTCTAATAGGGGGCGACTCAAATGAGTGTTGACTACTGAAAGATGATTATTGGGAGTAACCTTTTCCACAAAACTTGTCCGAAATGTTGCTAGGTAGCATATGCAGATTCTCAGCAGTCCTTCCAACAAGACAAACAAAGGACTAGATATCCTTATTTTATCATCGAGAATAAACTGCTTTCCTGCAGCCAAAACGTGCCCTACCTTGTTTTCTCGGTTATCATTTTAAGGGAAGTCCAGAAATAATGAGGAGACCAGTTTTTGGGTCTTGATCAAGGTGCTGTTACTCTTTCAAACAACGACAACAATAGGGAGAATAACAAAAGGCCTTAATGGGTATATGCCTATCTCCGTAGGGAAAAATCCGAGTGGGTCGGTGTGGACACCCAACGGGTCCTTGCCTCGAAGGGTTTGGGACACCCTCTGTTACCAAAAAAAAAATTGGTTGGCCATCACTGTACGTATCTTCAAAAGCAGTAAAGCATACATAAATCATATTAAACGTGAAGAAACAAGAAACGCAAAGGTGCAGTCACCAATTTTGCTTATGAACCTCTCAACTATACAAAGTCTGTGATTTTTTTTTTCTTAACTTATATCTAACTCAAACGCTCCAGACTAGCAGGGAGATAGATAACTTTTGAATTACCATCAGGTTGGCTGACCATGTATGATCAATCAACCACTCCTGAGAACATGAATTCTGCGACGGGCTGATAATAGTTCATTCATCTGGGAAATTTGATGCAACAGCTGACTAATCCGCTGCAAATGAGCAAACCAAATTTCAGTACGAGTACAGGAGTGCATATAAAAATGGATCAAATGGAAAAATGTTCATAAAGGGGAAGGAAAAGACAGATAACTAGGTGCAGATGCTTTCAGCGGAATGAATTTATGAAAATACTAGGGAAATCAAATAAATACAGGCAAATACATGCTTAAGTAGTAAATACATAACAGGTATGTGTGCACAACGACATTCACATTTTTTTTTTGGTGACGGGTGTCCAGGCCTCTTAGAGCACCCGACTAATCCCCTGGGTACATGCAGACCCACCAACCATACGCACCAAGGTAGTAGGGATAAATCACCGAGGGTGACCAACAGGACGACATTCACATTCTTGCCTTCAGTTTCCCACCATTGTCTATGGAACACTCTACCAACAGGGATGGGACAGTCCTTTGCCGGGTCGATGAGGAATAGAGGAAATGCAGAAGCTAGCGAGTCAATAGTTCTACAGGCAAAATTAATAGAATTTATAGATCAAGAATGCAGATATGAAGAATCTCGATCAGGTCGTGGTTTGTAAGAACTCACTAATCAACAAGTCTATTCCGTTTAGGAGACTGGAAAGCAAGCGATACTGCCCTTTTTTTTCGCTCTCTGAAGTCTCAGGGATTCTGTTCCATTCTCTCAAGTCGCACTTTTAAGCTCTAAAGTGATTCTGTTCTTTTGCTTTAGAGTTAGGGGCAGTTGGCATCGTTCCTTGTAAATGATTTTCCTTATTCCGAGAACGGAAGCAGTGTAAAAGCGTTTGCCAACTCATTTTTAGGGGAATGGTTTTAAAAATCGTTTCGTTTTCGGCACAAGTTTAGCAAGATAAAAAAAAAAAAGACGTTTCTCAGAATTAAATCTAAAAAACACGCTATAAAACAACCGGGATAAGCATGAAAACAGAAGAGATAGACGGGACATACTAAAATTTTGGGTATTTTATATTTATAAATATGATGAATATAATCATATTTAACACCTACAACAATCATGTCCCCTCCTCCCTCCCCTTTTTAAATCCAAATGAAATTATGTTTCTTTTTTTCATAATTGATTTTGACTAACAGTTGCCAAACACGTTCTTTCCAAAATTTATAATAAGAATTAAAACTTATGAGAATAAATTCTTTTCTAGAATGAAAGAATCACTATAATTAATGCCAAACGCCCCCTAGTTGCTTTTTCACTGATTTCACAGGGGTTTGCAGAATCTGTTTCAGTGGTCCTGTTCATCACTGAATTAGAACCGAATCACTTACTACACCAAAACTTGGCCGAATTTTTTCTATTAAGCAACTTGGCCAAGTCTTTTGTTAAGTAATGTGAACATGATTTGGTGAACCTTCCTTAACAAGTAAGAATTACTAAACCATCAAAAAAACATGGAAACTAGTAAAAATAGTATAAATTCAAAAACATGAGAAGTTATGCCGGCCAAAGCAAAGTCAACCAGTACTTCTAATTTCTAAGCCCCGATGGTTCCTCTCATTTACATCAGAAATACTATTTGGCAGTGCAATCAAAGTGCCAAGGAGAAGTTTAGGAGATAAGGGGTTCTCTAAGCAAGGCATTGCCTAATCGTTGGTTAGGTGATTCCTTTATGACCGAATTTTACATTTTCGTTAAAATTGTAAAATTTTAGTAAGTGTCTGCCTAGATCCTGATTAGGTGATAAGGGTCTTAGCTAGGTGAGGCGGAGGCCTAGACAATTCCTAGGCATCATTTTGAGTACACTGCTATTTGATCCATCTGAACTATATAGCTATGATAAGTGTGAGGGGAAATTTACCGAAAGGACACGCGTCAGCGGCAGCTCCTCCCAAAATTCTGATGTACTGGTAGAAGATTGGAGTGGAGGGTGTGATACCCTGACCTGTACTCCGATGATTAAGTCAGTAGGTGTAGGAGATGATGAACAGTAAGAATATAATAGAGAGTTCAAAGGTCTTAGCTCTCCCAATCTTTTCGTCCCTTTTTACACTGTTCTTCACAGGTTTATATAGACCACCCTTGCCATGGCCATAGGCACCCATTGATGTCCATGCATACCTCGAATCCCTGTTGTGTACTTCAGTAATCATTTTAGATAGATCTCCCGGTCCTTCGTACTGCACGCGCATCTGCACATAAAAAGAGCAGGCAAAGAGTAGGAACTCGTCCGAGGTGACTGGCATTAAATGCAGCATTAAATGCCATTTAATGCCAAGACAATGTTACTCACCTACCATCGTAGAGGTAGGATCAGTCCCAGGCAACTGGGCAGCAACACCAGATCTCATTACGTGTTTTGGATACGCGATCGTGGACAATAAGACGACGGGTACGTCGTCAGAGTGAAGACGTGATCGTCGTTCACGAGACCACGGGTCCGTCGTCAGAGTGAAGACGTGATCGTCGTTCACAAGACCACGGGTCCGTCGTCAAAGTGAAGACGTGATCGTCGTTCACAAGACCACGGGTCCGTCGTCAGAGTGAAGACGTGATCGTCGTTCACGAGACCACGGGTCCGTTGCCAGAGGGAGGACGTGATCGTCGTTCACAAGACCACGGGTCCGTCGTCAGAGTGAAGACGTGATCGTCGTTCACAAGACCACGGGTCCGTCGTCAGAGTGAAGACGACGGAAATGAGCTCAAACGATAACACCACACTGAGGACGAGCTCGTTGTTACCATACTTAGGTTTTTACGAAATTTACCCATTACAAATTGCCCCTTTATGATACTTTGAACGTGGTTCAGAGTGTCATAAATATAGCGAAACGTTGGAGGAGAAGATACAGCTCACCTTAGAACGATGATAGGTCACATACTCTGTACGCGAAGGCGTAGCGTCGTGCCAGCTGTATTGCGCGTGCCGAAACGTCATACCTCATAAATGTTTGGCAGGCTGCCATCATTATCTTCCGGACGCTTTGCTTTCCCGACGGTTACTTAGCTCGGTCAAAAGACCATCCCGCCCTTCAGGCTGTCTAGACGTGTGGACACGCGTACGGTACAGATCGAGGTCATTATCGTCCTTAGAATTACGGACTGGTCTATAAATACCGAATGCCTGGTACTCCATCTTCTTCACCCGAATTCTTGCATCCCGTTACTCTGCCGGAATTTCTCCTCACCGACGATCTACTGTTCTGATTTTCTCCCTTCTCCGGCTGTGCCTCCCCTTGCTTCCCAAATCCAGTTTCGGTAAGAACCTTCTCCTCTCTTTTTATTCTGTGGTCGTCTTCCCTATATTTCTTCTTTTTCTCCCTTGTTTGCGACCATGTCTGCCGAAATAGTTAGGATAGACAGTGCCGATGAGGCCAGTTGCTCAGGCAGTGCCCCTCACGGTGTTATCACCGGTGTTTCCAAATCCAAAATCAGACCAGTGGTCAAATACGCACTTGACCACTACAGAACCCTTTTCCAAATTCCTCCTCACGTACACCTGCATTTCGGGGAAGAAGACGTTCTCCCTGACCACCGCTCTTCCTGCACAATCGTCTACCTCGCTCAGTTCGAGGCTGGACTTCGATTTCCCCTCTCTCCTCTCACGGACTCTGTCCTGTCCGCCCTGCAAATTGCCCCGGGTCAAATGCACCCGAAGTTCTACAAGTACCTGTCTCTGATGGACAAGTTCAACAGAGACGGGTACAATGTAGATGTCAGGCACGTCTTCCACTTCCGCTTCGTCGTGAAGTGCCCCGGGGTTGTTGAGGAGGGGAAGAAGACGTACTTCTCCTGGAGACAAAAATCCAAAGTCCCCGACATCATCTCGCACCTCCCCGACGTGGAACGGGATTGGAAGGAGATGCCCTTCGTGGTCTCCGGTGCTTGGAGGGCAGAGACTGCCCGTCCTGTTCCCCATGAATTTACTTCAGGTCTGTTACTATTCAGTCGTTTCCCGTTGTCGGTTTTTTGAAAACATGCTCCTGTCACATGACTAATAGTATTTTGCTTTTTCTGCAGAGGCTTCTAAGATACACTTCTCCGACCTGTCCGCGGAAGAAGAGTACACGCTCCGGAGGATTCGCAGCGAGAAAGGGGACGCCTACGTCACCTGGAAGCCGTCCTCGACTCGAGAGGCAGGGTCCACTGTAGAAGCAGGGGCCAAATCTAAAAAGTCTCGTCGACAAGCTCGTCCGTCGTCAAAGAGACCGCTCGGACAGGCAGCTGTTCTTGGAGAAGAAGAAGAAATGGCCGACCAATCTTCTCCACGATCTACACAGGCTCCGGCCTTAACTCGTCCTCCCCGCCCTTCTCGTCTATCTTCAGCGGAGAAGAGGGCGGAGAAAAGAGAGAGAGTAGAGGCTCTCAAGACCCTAACGGCGAAGAAGGCTCGGCGAGAAGCAGAGCACGATCGACGGGTCCGAGAGCGCGATTCTGCCGGGGTGCCATCTACTCTGGCTGCAACAATTGGCGAGGGGAGTGGTGCCCCCGCGGAGGAAACTCCAATCGTCAGCAGCGGCTCTCCCGTGGATGCCGTAGCCGCTCCGTCCATTGTGGTAGAGGCGGCTTCTCCCGCGATCGTCCCGGCCTCTGCTCCTTCTCCTGCCGCAAATGTGGCCTCATCTTCTGCCCCTCCTCGAGAGAGGATCACCATGGGGGGCCCCGCCGAATTCTGGAATCCCGTCTTCCCCAGAGGGTATACCCGCCCTACCGTTGCCCATTCCGCGATGGAGCATGATTCCATCGCCACATCCATGATGTTGGCGATGAGGCTCCCAGCGGATATGGCCGCAACGCGAGACCTGCATTGGATGGGGATGTTCAGTGCTGCGAGTCGAGCTGTTGCCACGGTATGCTTTCATCTTTTTTATTTTTTTTATTTTTTTTTATCATCTCTTTTTCTCTTCTCTTTGTAGCTGGGCAACATGCTTGCCGGGATGTACGAGGTCACAGCCGAGAATATGCGTACCTCCAATGGACTGAGGGACAAGGTCCTTGACCTGGAGAGGAGGGGAGCCGAGGACGTGAAGCGGCTGAATCAAGAGCTGATGTCTGTCAAATCGGATCTTCGGACTGCTAAAGGCACGATCGCCTCGGCTGTGAAATAGCGGGACAAAGCTCGGGACGAAGCCCGTAAGGCGATGGAAGGAGAGAAGGCGGCAGTAGAACAGGCCGAGAGGTCCGTCCTCAGGATCAGTGAAATGGACGAGATCGTGAACTCTCTCCGTCTGCAGCTGGAGACGATAGAAGCCGAAAAAGCAGCATTGGCCGAACAGCTCGAGGAGGCCACGGCCGCGAGGGACAAGGAGGTTGAAGCCGCCAAGGAGGCTTTAACGGAGTCTCTTCGAGCCCACTTCCAGACGGAGATGGAGCGGCTGATAACTGAAGACCGGGTCGAGACGGAGAGAGAACTCATGAACGAACTCCGAGAGTCGGGACGACTGGTAGAGTCTCCCCAACAGTCGAAGGACGAGGCCACTCGTTCTGAGGCTGTGGGCATGGAGATCTCGCCTGGCGAAGAACCCGAGGTACAAGGAAAGGGGCAACCCTCGTCTTCTCTTGGACCGTCTCCCGTCCTGCCCGAGGCTCCTGTTGAAATCGCCTCCGCCGATCCTGCTGCTGACGACGTTTCGACCCTTTCCTGATGACGCTGTCATGATCGTCGACGTTGTCGAAGACTGATCCTTCCTCCTTTCCATCCCTCTCTTTTCAATTTTGTATCGGCTGTACTCCCGTTCATCTTATATCAATGAAAAATTTCTGTTTTATATGTACCTCCTTTCATGATCACTGTGTTGCAACCGATTGGTCCGGAATAATCATCTCGTTCAAATAAGACATGGCACATAATTAACTCGTGATAGAGTATAAACTTCATAATGAAAATAAGACAAACAGCACATAATTAACTCGTGATTGAGTATAAATCTCATAATGAATATAATTCACATCACTTCTAATATGGGGTCGTTAAAGAAGCGGATTAACACTACGGACGTAATTTGACAACAAGTCCATTTCATAAAGACGAACTTATGGTAACTCGTGGTGGGACACCATGCTCAGAGGACATTCCATTAGTATAAGTCACCGGTATGCTCAGATGGTAATTCCTTTGTATGAGCCACCTGTGTCCCGTGGTGAGTACCCTGTTCGTGTGAAATGCGCTCGCCGTGGTAACTCGTGGTGGGACACCATGCTCAGAGGACATTCCATTAGTATAAGCCGCTAAGATGCTCAGATGGTAATTCCTTCGTATGAGCCGCCCGTGTCCCGTGGTGAGTACCCTGTGCGAGTGAAATGTACCCGTCGTGGTAATTCGTCTAGAAGGTTTTACAACGTACTGTTATTGGAAAAATTAACTCGTGGTAATTCATAACACAACTTTACTGGAAAAATTGTTTTAAATTCATAATGTTCAACGATTTTTGAATTACATTACCTTGCAAGTCTTTAAGGTAGTACACCCCGGGACTCCCGACACGGTCCACGATATATGGCCCTTCCCAGTTGGGACCCAGCTTTCCGCTATTGATTTCTCGTGTATTTGGGAAGACTTTTCGAAGAACGAGGTCTCCGACTTGAAGCGCCATTTTCCGTACTTTCTTGTTGTATGCCTTTCGTAATTGTTGTTGATAGCGTTTCATCTAAATGCTGGCGTCTTCCCGCTTTTCTTCCAGCAAGTCTAAGTGAATAGCCATCAACTCGACATTTTTGTTTTCCTCTCCGTGTTTCTTCCGTGAACGCGTTGTTGGCAGAAAGACTTCAGTGGGAATAACAGCTTCCGCCCCGTATGCTAAAGAGAATGGGGTCTCGTTCGTAGGGCTCCGTGGTGTTGTTCTGTATCCCCACAACGTATTATGCAATTCGCTGGTCCACTTTCCCTTGGAATCTTCCAGTCTTCTCTTGAGGGCATTCAAAATATTCTTGTTGGCTGCTTCGGCAAGGCCATTCCCTTGAGGATAATAAGGAGAAGAGAAGATGTGCTTGATTTTCAACTCTTGGCAAAAGTCGGCGATGAGCTTTCCCGTGAATTGCTTCCCGTTGTCAGAAATGATGGACTGCGGGATGCCGAATCTACAGATAATGTGTTCCCACAAGAATTTCTTCACTTCTTGTTCTCTAATACGCGCTAGGGGAACAGCCTCGATCCACCGGGAGAAGTAATCCGTGGCCACGAGCAGAAAAATTAAATTACCGGGAGCTTTGGGAAAGGGTCCCACGATGTCAAGTCCCCAACGAGCGAAAGGCCAAGGTTGAGATACGATGTTGAGTTCTTGAGCGGGGGCATGAATCAACTTCGCATGACGCTGACATTGACTGCATTTTTGTACGTACTTCTGTGCGTCAGCTTGCATGTAAGGCCAAAAATATCCTTGCCCCAGAGCACGATGAGCGATAGTCCATCCTCCCGAGTGGATGCCACAAATCCCTTCATGGAGCTCGGCTACGATCGTCTCTACGTTCTCAGGATGCACGCATTTCAAAAGGGATCCTCCAAAGGACTTACGGTACAGTTCCCCGTCCACAAGGGTATAACGAGGAGCTTTATATTGTATTCGTCTTGCTTCCTTTGTGTCAGAGGGGAGAATTCCATTCTTCAAGTAGGTTGTTATGCCCGTCATCCAGCTCGGCACTTGGTTTACGGTCAACACCGTGCGTTGCGTTTGTAGCTCAATAGAGGGGTACTCTTTATACTCAACGAGGATTGTCTTGGGTTCATCAGTCTGTGTCATTGAGGCGAGGTAAGCCAACGCGTCAGCATGCCTGTTGTCGTCCCTTCGGACATGTTTGATCTCGAGGACATCAAAGGCCCTCCGTTGTTCTTGTAAAAATACAGCGTAGCGCCTCATCCGCTCATCCCGACATTCATAGGTACCGTTGACTTGGTTCACCACGAGCTGTGAATCACAGAACACCCGGAGTTTAGAAATCCCCAATTCTCGGGCACTCTGCAACCCAAGGATTAACGCCTCATACTCAGCTTCGTTATTGGAGGCAGCATAACCAAGGCGCGTCAACTTCTGCACTTTAACATGATCAGGGCTGACAAGAACAGCACCAAGTCCTGAACCGCTGACATTAGACGACCCATCAACGTACAAGAGCCAATCGCACCACGCCGTCAGTTTCGTTCCTTCTCCTCCCTCGTCTTCCACAACGAAATTCTCCTCCGTGTCGTCTGGCAGCTCATGACGGTCGGGCTCTACCGACGTTTCTACCTCTTCCACGGGGAAGTCGGCTAGGAAGCCTGCTACGGCCTGCCCCTTCTCTGCGGTTCGGGCCTGATATTGGATGTCGAATTCGTTGAGCGCCACTGCCCACTTTGACATGCGTCCCGCGGTTTCAGGTCGCCCCAATACAGTTTTCAGAGGATACGTCGTAATGACGACGATGGTATGTGCCTGAAAATAAGGACGTAACTTTTCAGCGGAAAAGACGAGAGCCAGGCATACCTTTTCCATCCTGCTGTAGTTGGACTCTGCTTTGTGGAATGTTTTGCTGACGAAGTAAATAGGCTTCTCTACGCCGTCGTGACTTCTGAGCAGCACGGAGCCAACGGCTCGTTCCGAAACGGAGAGATAGAGGTACAACACTTCACCAGATTCAGGCACAGAGAGGATCGGAGCGGAGCCTAGATACGTTTTCAAGGCGGCGAAAGATTGGGAACACTCCTCGGTCCATCTGAAGACGGAATCCTTTCTCAGCAATTCGAACAGAGGTCTGCATCGATCAGAAGACTTTGATATGAACCGGTTGAGAGCAGCGATACGTCCCGTCAGTTTTTGAACTTCTTTCCTTGTCTTCGGTTCCGGCATATCTATCAAAGCACGGATCTGCGCGGGATTTGCTTCAATGCCCCGTTGGCTGACGAGATAACCGAGGAATTTGCCCGAGGCGACGCCGAATGTACATTTCTCAGGATTTAACTTCAGATTGAAAGTACGTAAAATAGAGAACGGCTCCGCCAAGTCAGCCACAAGAGAGACCCGAGTTCGGCTTTTCACAACGATATCGTCAATGTACACCTCCACCGATTTACCGAGCAAGGGTCCAAACATCAGATTCATCAATCGTTGGTACGTGGCCCCGGCATTCTTCAGGCCAAAGGGCATGACCCGGTAACAGAACAAGTCACGCTCCGTTATGAAGGCCGTTTTCTATTGATCGTTCTCCGCTAAGAGGATTTGATTGTAACCCGAATACCCGTCCATGAAGCTCAACATCTCGTGACCCGCGGTTGCTGTGATTAGTCTATCGATTCTGGGAACTGGGAAGAAGTCTTTCGGGCAAGCTTTATTAACATTGGTGAAATCGATGCAGACTCTGAATTTCCCGTTCTTCTTCGGAACAGCTACTACATTGGCTATCCACTCCGGATATTGGACCTCACGAATGAACCCGTGCCGAATTAACTTATCGATCTCTTCATTGACGGCCTCATGGTACGCTGGAGCGAGTCTACGAGGCTTCTGTTTAACTGGATTGACTACGGGATCAACGTTGAGGTGGTGACAGATGATTTCAGGACGGATACCCGTCATATCTTCATGTGACCAAGCGAAAACGTCAAGATTCTTCCTCAGAAAATTTACCAACTCTCGCTCTTCATCTGTTGTCAGACAAGTCCCGATCTGTAGCATTCTTGGCTCGTTCTCCGTCCCGAGGTTGACAAGCTTCGTGGGTTCAACAGAATGGTTTACCAGTGATTCACCCGTGCTCTCCTCTTCCACGGACCCGACCTGTAATTGCTATTTGAGCGGGTTGGGTGAGGCGTAATCACACTTCTGCGATGCTAGCTGGTCTCCTTTTATTTCACGTGGTCCGTCCGGGGTGGGGAATTTCAGTACCTGATAATAGGAAGACGGAACAGCTCTCATTTCGTGAATCCACCATCGCCCCAAGATAGCATTGTATGGGGACGGAGCGTCGATAACGGAGAACCTGGTGGGTAGGGTGATAGGTCTAGCTTTGACTGGCAAGATGACTTCTCCTAGGGGTTGCATCGAACTTCCTTCGAATCCTATCAAGGGGGTCTGTGCAGGGACAAGAACCGCCGGATCCAACTCCATTTTTGCGAAAGCATGGAGATACAGGATATCTGCTCCGCTTCCAGGGTCAATGAGCACTCGCCTGATGTCAAAATCGCCAATCCTCATAGACAGGACAAGAGCATCGTAATGAGGCCTAACCACAGTTGTCATGTCTTGATCAGTGAACGATAGGGCCTGCTCGACTTCCTTCGTCGTCGATCGCACTTGACAAACTTTTGCCACGTGTGATAACTTCCTTGCCTTCGCTCGATATTGTTGCTCGACATCTACTTCCGGCGCCCGAGCGCGATGGATGACGTTTATGACTCCCTTCGGTGCTTCTCCGCCTCGGCTCATATGACCAGATGGCTCTCCCTCGTGAGACCGAGTGGAGGGCTCTGTAGTATGCCCCTCTTCTCTTCCAGAGTCCACGTATTCTCCCAGATAGCCCTCACTGACTAATCTTTCTAAGTATTCTCTCAAGATGCGACAACGATTTGTGAGATGCCCATGGCATTTGTGGTACTGACAGTATTCGTGCGCCCTGGGTCCCGTGGTGACGTCAGAACGGTCCGCGCTGGCCACTCGAAATATGGTTTGTCTTCCATCGTCTTCATGATCGTCGCCGGGCTTGCTGAGAAGTTGACTTGACCACCACGAGACGCGAAAGGACGTCTTTCTGCTGCTCGATTCTCCCTCTCCTTGTAATGCCCGGGTTCCTCTCGTCCCTGATAGGCACGGTCGTCCCTCCGCCGGAAGTTGGACCGTAGATCCGTTTTTCTTGACGAGTCTGCATCTTGGCGGATTCCCAACGAGAGTCGGTTCGGTTCTCCTTGTCGCTCAACGTACACAACTTTTTCCTGTCGTATGCGTCTGCGTGGTTCCTCGTCACTGGAAGATGATTCATATTTTGATCGCTTCCCTCTCTTTGAGGAGGGTCTGCTTCCCCACTCCACAGCGTCTACCCCTCGTGCTCTGGGCCTCGTCGTTGCTGCAATATCCTCCTCTATCCTTCCGTACTTAGAGGCACAGACTATCAGCTCGTCCATCTTGATTGGACAGTCAAGGGCAAGAGACTCGTAGAGCTTGGAACTCTTGGGTATGGCGTTCTTGAAGGCCGCTATGCAAGTGCAGTCCTCAATCTTGTCGATATTAGAGACTTCATCGGTAAACCGTTGAATAAAATCTCTAAGGGACTCCGCCGACTTCATTCTCATGGCGAAGAGGGAATCTGCACCTGCTTTCTTCTTCTTGTTGATGATGTACTGGTCAATGAAAACTGATCTCAAATCAGCCATACATCTGATCGACCCCGCGGGTAGATTACGGAACCATCTCGCAGCCGCTCCAGTCAGGCTGCTAGGAAAGGCTTTGCAGAGGAGATTGTCATCCGGGTTACGGACAGCCATAGCATTTTTGAAGTCGGTCAGGTGGTCAATAGGATCTCTCCTCCCGTCGAACTTGACAAAGTTTGGTACCGTGAACTTTGATGGGGTATAGGATTCGACGATCTCCTTGGAGAAAGGAGATGTCTCCTCCTCGTCCTTATATTTCTGAGCATATTGATCGAGAGAGGCTCCACCTGTCGTTCCTCTGACTCGAGCATTAATCAAAGTTTCCACGTCTTTGAGGGTCAGGCCTGTCTTCAGCCCGTCGTCGCTGACACGGAGATCTCGATGTTCAGCACGTGCACCAAGAGAACGAGGGTGGGTAGCTTCTTCAGTAGAAGGAGTGAGAGTGAATCTTCTTTCCAGATTCTCTGGCGCAGACGGCGAGATCGGGGCCGTTCTCTTGGGGGGAGGAGAAGGAGGGAAATTGAGTTTACGAGCTACAGAGCCTCCTCTAGGAGATTCGTCATCGATCTCCAAGTTTCCGTGTTCCAAAGCATCAAGCCGCTCCTGCAGTGACTGTTGTTGGCTGACTATCTGGGCCAAAGTGGCCTGTTGTTGTTGTAATAGTAACAAGATGGGATCAGATATGGTGATGGGCCTTTCTGGTTGTCCAGAAGATAGGCCTGGTGTGAACGTTTGCGCGGTGGAAGGAGTGCACGAAATGGCTTGAAGGGGCTGGTTCTCGATGACAGACTGGGGAGTTTGGTCTGCCATGCTGACTGAAAGAAGTGGTGCGAGCAAAGGGTGGTTTCGGTTAAGATTTCCCACAGACGGCGCCAATTTTGTGAGGGGAAATTTACCGAAAGGACACGCGTCAGTGGCAGCTCCTCCCAAAATTCTGATGTACTGGTAGAAGATTGGAGTGGAGGGTGTGATACCCTGACCTGTACTCCGATGATTAAGTCAGTAGGTGTAGGAGATGATGAACAGTAAGAATATAATAGAGAGTTCAAAGGTCTTAGCTCTCCCAATCTTTTCGTCCCTTTTTACACTGTTCTTCACAGGTTTATATAGACCACCCTTGCCATGGCCATAGGCACCCATTGATGTCCATGCATACCTCGAATCCCTGTTGTGTACTTCAGTAATCATTTTAGATAGATCTCCCGGTCCTTCGTACTGCACGCGCATCTGCACATAAAAAGAGCAGGCAAAGAGTAGGAACTCGTCCGAGGTGACTGGCATTAAATGCAGCATTAAATGCCATTTAATGCCAAGACAATGTTACTCACCTACCATCGTAGAGGTAGGATCAGTCCCAGGCAACTGGGCAGCAACACCAGATCTCATTACGTGTTTTGGATACGCGATCGTGGACAATAAGACGACGGGTACGTCGTCAGAGTGAAGACGTGATCGTCGTTCACGAGACCACGGGTCCGTCGTCAGAGTGAAGACGTGATCGTCGTTCACAAGACCACGGGTCCGTCGTCAGAGTGAAGACGTATCGTCGTTCACGAGACCACGGGTCCGTTGCCAGAGGGAGGACGTGATCGTCGTTCACAAGACCACGGGTCCGTCGTCAGAGTGAAGACGTGATCGTCGTTCACAAGACCACGGGTCCGTCGTCAGAGTGAAGACGACGGAAATGAGCTCAAACGATAACACCACACTGAGGACGAGCTCGTTGTTACCATACTTAGTTTTTTACGAAATTTACCCATTACAATAAGTGATAACTATCTATAGTGCAAAAGCTGCATCCAGGTACATCTATTTTAGTTCTACCGCATCCACCCGAAAAACAAAGTTTACAATTTTGGAACGTGCTAAGATTACTAGTTTGCTTAAGTGAGTGACTTGTATGAACCAAAGGCTGTTTCATATTACTGTAAAGAGAAATGATTGTGAGACTGCACAATCATAGGGCAACCTGAGACCGGAAGCGGGGCTGCGGCATTGTAGGGCATCAAATTTTTTGAGACGCCCTAATATCCATGCTACTTGTTGATCCTGTAAAACCTATTACCCACATATTTTTAAATCGAATGATGTTATTTTGCTTAAATTAAGTTATTTGAGTAATCATACAAGTTCATCGATTCAAGTAAAATCATATGATGAATCAAGTTACTTTGCATGAATCAAGTTACTTGAGGGAACCATACATATTAACTGATTCAAGGAAAATAACCTGAATCATATTAATCACGTTATTTCATCTAAAGACATAAAAGCCTTTTCACGGGATGAGTAAGTAATTGGAATGTTAGGGAATCCAATTGGACACTCAAAATCCCGCCAAAATGCGAACGGTCTCAATAGGCCCGTTCTAACTTAACTCGCCTGAGTTCTATCAAGTTCCAGTTCGCGAGTCAGACAAGGAACTGAGTTCTCTAAATACCGACTACTAACTAGGCTTCCAAACTACCCTGCACCTTCTCTAACAGGCATTTTAACAAACATTTGGAGTTGAATTGGCATTAGTTTCAAGAAAACAATACAATCAAAGAAATCTCGAAAACCCCATATGCAAATGAAGCGAAATTCATAGACTGGGATCCCAAATGAACCAAAAAACAACCAGGAATAGAAATAATCATAAAATTAAAAAAGCAAAATATGGCGCACCTCATCTTTTTTGCTTTATGAGAAGAATCAAACAATCCTTATTCTCTTGCCGGAATCGACGACGCCACCGCTGCACCGTCACGTACAGCATCGTCAGCAACAGCGCAGCTACAACTCCGGTGGCAGAGACAAACGACCAAACACGCCCTCTACTAGCAGTATAAGAACGAACTGAAGAAGCAATATGAAGAATCTTGGAGCTCAATAGCTCAAATCCAAAGTTCAACCGCCTCACGATGTCTCCGGCGAATCGACGTCGGGAATCCAACGGAAAAGTTACTGGGTCCTCCCTATAATCATCCGACAATGACGATGATGAAGATGGATCTGGTTCTGGTTCTTGTTCTTGTTGGGCTTGATGATCATGCAAGCCATGGGAGATGGGTAAGGCTTCATGGTTGCTAGGAGGGAAGACGAAGCTGTCTTCGAAAAGACTCTCTGGAATCACCACCATCTCCCATGGACTTGAATGGATTTGATTTTGAGCTGAGGACGAGGATTGGATTTGCTCCCACTCGTTCAAACCTCCTGAAATCTCGTCTTCCTCCATTTCATCGCGACTGCTTTACGAGGAGTGGAAGAAGAAGTACGTCTAACAGTTTGTATGTGGTAGTTTTTGCAATCAGGAAAGAGAAAAATACGGATTTGGGCCCCGTATTATGAAAAAACCCCTATATGGGCTCCGGTTTGAAATATTTATTTCTGTAGGCTTCTACAGTGATTTTAGTGGAGCACGTGGTTTCCTCTAAAAAAAATTTCTCCAAAATGCCCCCCATCCCTGTTAGAGAACCCTTAAACACCGTGCGACTGAGCTCAAGCTTTCCCCTTCAACGAAGCGTTCATCCGAAACCCAAGCTTTCCCCTTCGTTGCAACGAGGTAGACTTAAGTTTTCCCCTTCGTTGAAGCTTTCTCCTTCATTGCAACTGAGCTAAACCCTTGTAAAGAAGAAGAAGAAGAAGTAGAAGAACAAGAACATAGGGTAAGTGTTTATATGTTTTTGATCCATTTTGTGATGGTTACAGTGATCATATTCGGTATTTGCTAGGGTAATGTGCTCATTTTCCTCATTTTCTGTTATTAGAGTTCATTTTCGATGGTTGTAGTGATAAAGTTTGATTTTTTTTGCTCATTTTCAGTGGTAATCTGTGATTACAGTGCATTTTCAATGTTACAGTTCTCATTTTCGGTGGTTTTGAGCTTATTTTCGGCGGTTTTGTGGTCATTTTCGGGGGTTTGATGTTATTGCATTTTCTCTTTTACAGGGCTTTTCGATGATTTTATGCCAATTTTCGGTGGTTTTCCAGTATAACAGTGCTTTTTCGATGATTTTTTACCCATTTTCAGTGGTTTTCCAGTATAACAGTGCATTTTCGATGATTTTATGCAGATTTTCGGTGGTTTTCTGTTATTACAGTGCTATTTCGGCGGTTTTGTGGTCATTTTCGGTGGTTTTCTGTTATTGCATTTTCGATATTACAGTGTATTTTCGATGATTTTATGCTCCTGTTCGGTGGTTTTCTGTTATTACAGTTCTGTTTCGATGCTTTGATGCTCATTTTCGGTGGTTTTCTGTTCTGACACTGCTTTTCGATGGATACAATGCCCATTTTCGGGGGTTTTCTGTTATTGCAATTTTGATATGACAGTGCTATTTCGATGATTTTGTGATCTTCGGCGGTTCTGGTTATTACAGTGCATTTTCAATGGTTACAGCGCTCATTTTCGAAAATTTTCAGATTACTTTAACGGATTGAGTGTTTTCCAGATATTGCAGATAATGCCGATATCAGTAGTTTGTTGTTATGACGGTGAGTGGAACATTGACGACCGTGTTCGAGGGTACGTGTACAGTGGTGGAAAATCAAAGTTGTTGCAATTATCTTCGAAAATGACATATGACAAACTATTGGATAAAGTTTATCAATTGACTAACACTCGACTGGAAGAGTATGAGATTATAGTGAGGTGTTTGATTCCTACACCAGCGCCAATCCCTCCCAGTGATATTACAGACGATGAAGAGTTGCGGGCATTTCTTTCACATGTCAGGAAAGTAGAAAAAAAATACTTGCCGCCATTATATATATCGAAGGTGAGGAAATCTGTACCAGAACCACAGTTTGGTTTGAATGATGCGAGTTGTGAATATCAGTGTGTTCAGGAGGTTGTTGATCCTCATATTCAGGAGACTGTCATTCCTTTCTATAAGGGGACTCATATTCAGGAGGCTGAAAATGATAACGGTGATGAATGTTTAAAAAGTATAGACTCAAGCTCAAGTAATGAAGATGAACATGATTTTTATAGTGATTTTAATCAAGATGAAGATGTAGCAACATACGGTGTCTGCGATAAGCTTGAAGACTTTTTACATAGGGAGGCAACAGCAGAGTGGGACACAAGGACTATACACTCTTATACCCCGCATGCTGATATTCCTAGTTCCTCAGCGTCTGCTTTTCGTCGAGTAAGACAAGTAGATACAGAAGCTCATCCAGAAGCATCACCACAAGCTCATCCAGAACCGTCAGCACAAGCTCCATCATCACCACAAGCTCCCGTACAATCACTGGCAAATGTGATGCAACTAAATGATGGTGTAGATGACTATGTAAATTGGGAAACATCAGAGTTTGAAACTGGAGTGGAAGCTGGTGAAATATCGCTTGGGAAATTATTTAAGGACAAAAGACGTCTACAAAATGTACTGTCTAGATATGCGATGCGAAACAATTTTCAATTCAAGGTTATGGATTCAAATCAACAAAAGTACACAGTTAGATGTCTTATAGATAATTGCACCTGGAGGTTGCGTGCATCGAAAGTGAATGAGGTTGGTGTTTTCAAAATAAAGACTTATAATTCACATCACTCTTGTGGATATCCCTTAGGTGGTACCGATCATCGACAAGCAACTAGTTTAGTTGTGAGTGACATGGTTGTGGGACGTATTGAGGCAAATGTCTCGTATAAGCCCAAAGAGATTATTCATGATGTGTGGGAAGAATATGAGGTTAGAATGAGTTATAAGAAAGCTTGGAAAGCTAAGGAGATTGCCATTGAAACAGTTAGAGGTTCATACGACCACTCTTATGCTGAACTCCCTGCCTATTTTCATGAACTTAAAAGGACAAATCCAGGCACAGTAACAGCAATAGTGGCTGACCCTGAAAATGGGGCATTTGAAAGATGTTTTATGGCTCTTGGACCGTGTATTCGAAGTTTTCAGAGGACTTTACGGAAAGTGGTAGCCATTTATGGGACACATTTAAAGGGAAAGTACAAAGGAATACTAATTGCCGCAACAGCTCTAGACGGAGACAATCACATATTTCCAGTTGCCCTTGGGATAGCGAAGTCGGAGAATAATGTTACTTACAATTTTTTCTTAACTCAATTATCAAGAGCACTTGGACACATAGATGATCTAGTGATTGTAACAGATCGACATGTTAGTTTGATAAGCCAAGTCCCTGTTGTATTCCCACATGCAATTCATGGCTACTGCGCATTCCACATTAGCCAAAATATGTATGCAACATTCAAGGATAAGCAATTGTTTCCGTATTTCTGGAAAGCCGTGAAGACATGTAGAGAAAGCAAGTTTCATGAGATAATGGCAGAACTCGCAACTGCAAACCCTCTCGTTGTGCAATGGTTGGATGCAATACCAAAAGAGAAATGGGCCCGAGCCTTTTATAGTGCGAAGAGGTATAATGTGCTGACTACGAACATAACCGAGAGTTTGAATAGTTTGCTGAAAGAAGCAAGAGAATATCCAATCACTATGCTTTTGGAGAATGTGCGACTGAAGGTACAAAATATGTTCTACAACCGAAAAATCAGTGCTATGCAAATGAATGGCAGGCTAACAACATGGGCCGAAGAGCAAATACAAAAGGGACAATCACAGGCACGTTATTTAGATTCTCATGGAATTGCTATGTATCAGTATTATGTGGTTGGGAAAAACAATCGAGATACTGTGAAGCTTCTGGATGGGAATTGCACTTGTGGGAAATTCTATAAAATAGGGTTGCCTTGTGAACATGCCTTGGCTGGATGTAGAAAGTATCGGGTAGATCCATACAACTATTGTTCGCCATTCTACACATCACTAACGTACCAAGCCACCTACCAAGAGTCAATATATCCACTGCTTGACAAAAAATCATGGGACCTCCCACCTGAAATCATGGTAGAGATGGAGAGGATTAAACCACCGGTGGGAAGAAGACGTTCAGGAAGGCCGAAGAAGAATAGAATTCTCTCACAGGGTGAGGAAAGGTCCACTGTAAGATGTGGAAGATGTAAACAAACTGGGCACAATAGGCAAACATGTAATAATCTTGTTCCCCATGGTGGTTGAGTGTAGTGTCTAATGTTGAATGTAATGAAAAACATGTAATGCTTAATGAATGGTTGGTTTGAAGGTTCTTTATTATTTATCCAATATTATAGAATCTCAAAAAAGATGGAAAAAGACAGAAAATGGGAATAAAATGCCGAAAGTGACAGGAAAATACCGAAAATGGCAATAAAATGACGAAAATGGCTACTGGGAAAAATCGAAAAAATGCCGAAAATGGCTACTGGAAATGGCAAAAATGCTGAAAATGACTGCTAAAATTCAACAGAAAAATGTCGAAATTGACAGAAAAATACCGAAATTGGCTAAAAATGCCGAAAATGGGTACTGAAAATGGCAAAATTGCCGAATTTGACAGAAAAATGGCGAAAATGGGTACTGAAAATGGAAAAAATGCCGAAAATACAGTACTGCAGAATACCGAAAATGGGACTGTAATACCGAAAATTGATCCTGTTATGCCGAAAATGCCTACTAGATAGTGTAAAATGCCGAAAATCAGCCATGTTAAGCCGAAAATGGCTACTGGAAATGGCACAAAATGCCGAAATTGAGCCCTGTTATGCCAAAAATGGCTACTGGGGCACTCTAAAATGCCGAAATGGAGCCCTATAAAACTGAAAATAATCTGTAATATGACGAAAAAACCAAAATTCTGCACTGGATATTGTAATAAATGACGAAAATCATCTCTAAATACACAATATTACAGGACTGTACACAAATAGTTCATAAGAAGTCAATATTACAACATTACAACATCATCACAACAATCCATAATAGTACATCACAACCCATCCATAATAGTCTATCAAGAAACTGCACCCCGGCCTATCTTCTCCCTCCTCTTCATCATGGGACCTCAGCATCCAACATTGGGACGTTATCACAGCCCATCACGCCTTCACTGACCCCGTCATAACATCGAAAGCTATTCGCTTCCGCATTGAAGATATATCGTCCTACAAAAATAGTTAGAAAAAGTCAGTATGCTACAAATGATTGATGATATTTACCAATGGATGTACAAATACCTGAGTGAACGTAATGGGTAAGTCAGCGCATAAGAAGTCAATATATTTCATAACGAATACTCCACAGTCCCGACTGAATATGCAAAACAAACAGTTACAGTTGCTTAGGATGAGTCATGTTAGTGTATTGGTAAATATAAGATTAAATGTTTTAGAAAGACTTACGTATTCTTCTGTTTTGGTATATTTTTGACTTCTATGACCTCCCATTTTTGACCTATGAAGGCTGAGTTGTCACCACACATGTGAAACAGTGCAGGCATCCTCACTGTGATAGCTGAGATATGATCTCCATGTTGTAATGCCGGGTGTGGGAAAAATGAGTCGAAGAGGAGGATACGCCTTGTGGGGGGTTCAAGCACAACCAATAGCCAGTGACTAGCGGGGTTCACAGGGAAGTATATCCTTTCACATTCCCACATGGGGGTCCCTCCTCGAACCCCCATGATAGCGGCCTTCATATCTGGCCCCACCCGACTAGTCATGTCCTCAGTCAGGTTCTTAGAATTCAAAGTTGAATGGTAGGTGTCCAAAAAGTGACACTCCTTGAATAACGAATACTGAAACATAACGAACATTATTGTTACTTAGAAATTGCGGATATACATTGGATAAATGTATATATTGGATAAACTAAAACATAACAAAAGTATTATGAGTTACCGTGAACCAAGTTTTGCCAAAAGCGCAGACTTGATTGTATTTCGAGGAGTATTGCTCATTTCTTTGAGCCAATAACTTCGTATACATGTCAATTTGCTGTCATATTTATCCAATGTTAGATAATCTCACAAAAGAATACCGAAAATAACGATAATGGATAGTGATAGTACTACCGAAAATGGTCCTCAACTACTGAAAATGGATGTACAAATGAGAATTAAATACCGAAAATGGGTGCTGTAATGGCGAAAATGGGTACTGGATTCATTATTAAAACCACTGAAGTACCGAAAATTACACAGACAAATACCGAAAATGGTTACTGGATTCATCAATTAAACCACAGAAATACCGAAAATTACACTGAAATACCGAAAATGGCTACTGGATTCATCATTAAAACCACTGAAATACCGAAAATTATACAGAAATACCGAAAATGGCTACTGGATTCATCATTAAAACCACTGGAATACCGAAAATTATACAGAAATACCAAAAATGGCTACTGGATTCAGCATTAAAACCACTGAAATACCGAAAATTATACAGAAATACCGAAAATGGCTACTGGATTCAGCATTAAAACCACTGAAATACCGAAAATTATACAGAAATACCGAAAATGGCTACTGGATTCATCATTAAAACCACTGAAATACCGAAAATTATACAGAAATACCGAAAATGGCTACTGGATTCATCATTCAAACCACTGAAATACAGAAAATGAAACTGAAATACCGATAATGAAACTGAAATACCGAAAATGGCTACTGGATTCATCAATAAAAGTACTGGGTTTACCAATGAATCAATCCACGTAGTTGAGCTAGAAATCCCTCCCACAATATCTGCTGTCACCATCACCTTGTCAATCAAAATTGAAGTTGCTCCCGACTTTATGAAATCGCGCAGTTGCTTCGACTCCTCTTTTGATAAAGGATTTTTGGGGTTAGCAGCTCCAATTGTCATTTTCCTTCCTTTCATTTGAATGAAAGGGGATCGCAGATATTGAGACTTCACTACCGATCTCTTTGACACCTGCATATATTGCCAAATATAAGTTCCGGCTTGATGAAAACCCATTTCACAGACTCTCATTACACGTCTTAGGAATGTAAACACACACCTCTAGAAGGTCTTCAAGCCCCTTCGAATCTGCACCCCCCTTCGAATCTACGGGAGTCAACTCAATGATGGGATCCATCTTCTCATCAATGAAAGAATGTCCCTGTGTCGGCGCTGCTTCGGGAGTGAAGATGGGATCCATCTTCTCATCAACGAAAGAATGTCCCTGTGTCGGCGCTGCTTCGGGACTCAATATGGGAGACATCTTATCACTGAAAGATTTTTGATCACCAGAAGTTTTTTCATCTTTTTTTTGTTGCGCTGCCCATTGCTCAAACAAGCTTTTTATTTGCGGGGATACTCGCTCAACAACTCGGTCGACAACTTGGTCAACAACTCGATCAACAACTCGGTCAAAATAACGGTCTAAAACTCTCTCCATTGCCCGCTCAACGGAGGAATTGATATCATGAACCTGAAAATATTGAACATCAAACAACTAGTAAGTAAAAATCCCGAAAATTAGACAATTTATATGTCAAAATGTCGAAAATCATAAAAAATAATCACAATCAATATTTGTACCCTTTTTGACCTCTGCTCGAACCTTCTCTTCTTCGCCGGAGATGGGGCTGGACTTACATCATCATCACCATCACCCCCATCGCTACCACCACCGTCACTATCACCACCATCACCCCCATCACCATCACCACCATCACTATCACCCTCCCCCTCCTCATCATCCTCCTCCTCCTCATCATCCTCCTCCTCCCCCTCCTCATCATCATCCTCCTCCCCCTCCTCATCATCATCACCCTCAGCACTCAATCGTGCTAACACATCCTTCACAACCTGCTGCTCCTTCTCTACAGGAGTAGGCTTTATATTGCTCAGCTTGATCTGTAAAACAACAAAGGATATGTTATAAAATAACAAATGATCTGTAAAATAACAAAGGATATTGCAAGTTGAATATTGTAAAACAACAACTCCAATTACATACTTTACTTAAATTGAATATGGCATTTGCAAGTGACTTGTAGCTGAGATAGGATGTATTCGCCCACCGCAGAACCCGTGGGAATGTCATCGTACCTAGGGGTGCATTACGAGAACACAGCCTCCCAAGTGCTGGGATGCACTCATAAGCCCAAATCTGACATCAGTCATAAATTTTACTATTAGTTCAAGTAGAAGTAAACACAAATTAGCTAACACGGAAAATTTACAAAATTTAGGTAGTCATATGTTTACCTGGAAGGCAAGAGCACATCCGTTTATATTGTACTGCTTCTTCGTATAAAGAGCAGTTTCTAGGCCAACCTTGCACAACTCAAAACCCAAAGTCCCCCATGGGTATTTGTTGAAGGCCTCCCAATCATCCACTAGGCACAAATGGCCTCTGTTAACACCCACATGCGTGCCGGTGCCTACGAGCAACAACTCAATAAAGAGGACCAGTGATAGCTTCACCGCATCCATATGATCATCACATCCCTTGAACTCCTCAAGAAGCCTTGCCTTTTTAATCACCGCCAACTTTTGAAACTTTCGATACTTGAGAGAGGTTGGTGGCGCTTCATGTTTAAGGACCGGAGCCTTAGACACTTGGGCATTAAGGCCCATGATCAGAGTAAAGTCCAACACTGTGAACTCTACACTCTTCCCGCATACTTCGAAGCGTAACCCTCCTTTACGCCTCTGTAGAAAATGGTGGATTGCTTGGCCACACAATGGTATTTTAGGTATGTTGTAAAGGTGGGCAAAGCAGCTCTCCATCCAAATTCTTTTTCTCTCTGGATTGGCCTCTAATAATGGTTTTATCTCGTCAAACCATATCGTTTGGGAGCATTTAATCGAAGGAAAATATTTATCTTCTTTCTCTTTTCTCTTTTTCTTTTCCCTACCGGCTTTTCTCTTTGTACGAGGCATCTTGTCGCTGCAAAATTGAAAAACAATAAACACTATCATAACAATAACCATCAAAAGTACTGACAATAACCAGTCATAGCAAAAAATACCGAAAATAAGCACTGGGATAACAGAAAAATACCGAAAATAGGCACTGGGATAACAGAAAAATACCGAAAATAGGCACTGGGATAACAGAAAAATACCGAAAATAGACACTGTCATCACAGAAAAATACCGAAAATATGCACTGCCAGGCAGAAAAACACCGAAAATAGGCACTGCCAGGACACAAAAACATCGAAAATGGCAGTCATGAAAGCAAAATACCGAAAATTTACTCTGCCAGGACACAAAAATACCAAAATATCGAAATTGCTGTATTTTTGCCGAAATTAAGCACAAAACTATCGAAAATGCATTATAACATAACCATTGAAAATCCCGAAATTGGGCTCAACATCAACAATAATACCGAAAAAACAATGTCATAATTGAATAATACTAAAAATAAGCAAAAACATAAATATACCGAAAATAAGCATTGATAACTGAAAATACCGAAAATGAGTAAAAAACACAGAAAATGGTCGTAAGAACCATCGAAATTGCAATGTATTTTTGCCGAAAATAAACTCAAAAGGGTCGAAAATGCACTTTTAATTCACCATTGAAAATCACGAAAAATGAGCAAAAATTAATAATAATACCGAAAATGGTTAATCATAACCATCGAAAATGGTTACTTGAAAGCATCGAAAATGAAGTCGTTAACTGTGGGGCCCATTTTTAGGTTTGAAATTTTATTAAAAACCGCTAAAACTTACAGGGTTGTTCTTCTTCTTCGGGGTTGTTCTTCTTCTTCTTCTTCGGCTTCTTCTTCTTCTTCTTCTTCTTCGGCTTCTTCTTCTTCTTCTTCTTCTTCTTCTTCTTTACGCTATTACGAAGCCCGTAGAGTTCCGGATGTACTGGGTACCCAAGGGTTCTACTTTGGGGAAGGATTTGCAGGTTTCAAATTTGCGCCTTGAAGGATTTCGGATCACAGGATAACCGAGGGCTTCAGGATAACCGAGGGTTCGTAACTGAGCTTCAGCTTGGGAAGAAAGCTTTGACAGCAAGCCAGGGGTATTTTGGGGAGAAAATGCGAAGGGGCAGCACGTGCACTTGGCTCCCACGCGTGGGAGCCTACAAAAATAAGTTTTCAAACCCGGAGCCCATATACGGGTTTTTTCATAATACGGGGCCCAAATCCGTATTTTCCTCATCAGGAAATGCTATCTTCACGCGCATGTAGTGCGCGTTGCTAACACATCCTTTTCTGTGTGCCTTTTTCTTTTGTTCTGTCTTATTCTCCCACTTGCCCAGGATATTTATTCGGGAGATCGAATCACAGCCAATCGCGATTGAATTTAGGGAGAGTTCAATCGCTCTCACAGGTCAACACGTGTTCTCTTTAATCCCTATTAACCGTGGTTAAGATTCTCCAACCTTTATTGTTCAATAATCTAACCTTAGTTTTTTTTTTAAATATATTTAACTCTGGTTAACAATTTTTAACTCTTAGAGTTAATATTTTATTTTAACAACTTTTCCAAAAGATCTTCTGTTGTCACTGATTTTTTTAAGGGACGTATTCTTCTCCAGTTGTAACTGGTTTTGCCAAAACCCATTATGCTCCTAAGGTGGCCACATGTCCCTTTTGACACCTCTTAACAATGGTTAAGATTCACTCACCCCTAAGATTCTTCCACCTAATCTTGGTTTTTATAAAATAATAAAAAATTTTGTTAACCGTGGTTAAATTTTACCAATTCCTAGTATTAGTTTTTTAAAAATATTTTTTCTAAAAACCAAAGATAAGTGGATGAACCCTAGAGATAGGTGAATCTTAACCACAATTAAGGGGTGTAAAAAAAGACATGTGGTGACCACAAGGGCGTAACCAATTTTGCCAAAAACCGGTTACAACAGGAGAAGATCACCAGTCTTTTTTTAAATAAAAGGATGTATAGCTATAGCATATGGTGGCAATTTATTGCAGATGATGGATTCTTCGCTACTTTTTTTTTTTTTTTTATTGGTAATCCACGCTATTATAAAAAGGAAGCAATACTATATAAGAGAGTCATATTATGGTTCACAAGACCATAAATCGATATTGAGAACAAAAAAAAAAAAAGGAAAGGAACAGAAGTTATGTAACCCCTAACAGTGACTACCCAAAAGCAATCAAATTGCCAACATGCCCAAGTTCACCCTTGCATGTCGAGTGGAACACCAGTCCACAATTAAAGTACGGGTCCGAACACATATGCTATATAGAGATGATGGAGAGTTGTTGAAAACTCTTTTATTCCTTTCTTTCCAGATAGACCATACTATAGCACCCGGCAAAACCAACTAGATAGTCATCATTGAATCATCCCCACTTACCAAATCTCAATAAGATAAGAAGTTATGAAAAGAGGAGAGAAAGACCCAAGCCACACCTAACTCAGAAAGAAAGAAACTCCAAATTTCACTTACTGCAGAATAATGCAAGATAATGTGATTTACTAACTCTTCTGCATAAAGACATATATAACAACGGTTTGCCATTCTCCACCCTCTAGATTTTAAGTGATCACATGTGAGGATTTTATTCAAATCTGCATTCCATAGGAAGAAAGATATTTTAGATAGAATGCCTAAATTCTACACCACCCTATAAGAAAACGGGGCGGATGGATTAGCTCCAAACATCTGAACAAGAGATCTCACTGAAAACCTACCCTTATTTCTTCCAGCCCAAATTCTACAGTCCCAACCCTAAAATGCTAGAGGATGTGACCACAAACACTCTAACAGTCTCCTAAGCTCGACTACTTCCCAATCATTCAACCATCTCCGCAACCTAGGACATCAAACAACCCTTGCAGAGCTCCTAGCAAGATAATCCTCAATTGAAGAATCCCTATCCACGGCTATGCAAAATAAAAGACCAACCTCATCCTGTAATTTCGTGGTAGCACACCACATATCCTTCCAAAACCTGACCTCGGAGTCTCTACCAACCTTGAACCTAAAGAAAGGGGCTACTAAACGTGCAACTGACATAATAATTTTCCACATTCTCAACCCATGAGTCTTCTAGTTTTTTTGGTTGAATTCTATTCACTTAACTCACTCACACACATTGTAGAGCCCCGGAACTTTTTGTATATGTCTTGGTATGTGTGTCAAGGCATGATGCCTATGTAATCCCCAATTTCATGAAATGAGAAATGAGAATTGCAAACTTTTGAAAATAGTTCCAAGAATGCTATAATTAATTAAATAAATTATTTCATAATGTCAATAGCCTTAAAAAAAGGGTCCTAGTCATGTTTAGAGGAGGTAAAAAAAGGGAAATAGGATAAGTCTAAGTAGTAGAATGGGTGAAAAATGGACTCAGTGTAGAAGTTTGCAGAGCACCGATAGCTCGGTCCAGTGCAGCGATCGATCGGACCACAACCGGGTCGATCGGTAGCTATCGACTGGTAAACTTTTTTGTATGGGAAAATTTTTCAGAGAGCATGTTTTTGACCGAGAGCTCGGTCAAGAACACCGATCGCTCGGTATTAGTCACCGATTGATCGGTCTATCGCGTTTTGCAGAATTTCATTAAGAGCTGTTTCGTCATTTGGGCGTTTACACCCTTGCCTCTTAAGGCTTGCCCGAGCCTTGAGGGCCTCATTCAATACACTTAGATTATTTGAGAGATAAGGAGAGAGGAGAAAGGGGATTTCAAAACCTAGGGTTTGCATTTGAGAAGGAATCAAAGGGTTTGAAGACCCTAGATCATCACAAGCTCGGATCTCTTCAAGTTCACGGCTCAAACTCGTGAGGAGCACTTTCCCCAAGCTAGGGCAGCAACTCCATGCACGTGTTGGAGGATTTTCCTCGTTTTTTCAAGGTCGGTGCCTTTTGCTACCCTCCTAGTTCATGCCCTCTTCCTTCCTTCTTCTTGATCTTGCCTAATGTATGAACCTAATGGAAGATAAATGTATGTGGTGTGAGGATGGATGTTGGGCGATGGATGCCATATGAATGTGATGTGATGAATGAAATGGGAAGGACATTGTATTAACAATAAACACACATGTGCGCCATGAGCTTAACCCATCTAGAAAAGTAAGATTTAGGTAATGACAAATAACGTACACACTACATGTTTGATGAAATGCCAAGGTGAAGGAAATGAGTTGTAACTTAAGAAATGCATGCTTATAAGTTTATGAACTTGCTAGGATTTATGATAGTGTGATTACTTGCTTTCCCTAAATTGTATAAATAATTAATTGCTCAAATTATTGATATGCTATACATTGTTAAAATCCCCAAATGTCATATTTAAATTCAAATGAAAGTATGTGCACGATTCCACGAGTACAGCATGCATGACATGGTTTACCGATGATTTTTAAGAGGAAGGATGTTAGAGGTGGGACATATCTTATGATATGTTTTACCTCGCTTTTGACAAGAGGACAAGAACTAGTATGTCATAGGAGGGAGTTTGCACTTCCCTTCCATGAGGGGTCTCCCCTCACTCACAAGAACATATCATGAAGAAGGGTCTCCATTCCCTCTCAAGTGCATATTATGAAAGAAGGGTCTCCCTTTCCTCTCAAGTGCATATTATGAAAGAAGGGTCTTCATTCCCTTTCAAGTGCATCTCACAAGCGCATCTCACAAGTACACGAGCATGTTAAATTCCAAGCAAGCACGTATGACACGGATGACATGGCACGCTCGACAAGATCAAGCAAGACAAACATGACAAGTTTTCAAGCACGAAATGAGTATTTTAAGTCAAGTCAAGTCAAGTGCACGATGATTTCAAGAGTTTTATCGGCTTTTATGTGATGCAAACATGACTATAAACTGCTTTACTTTCCTACTATCATATGAATTGCTTCCTGCTTTATATATTGCTATTGTTATGCTATGACTGTTGGTTAGTATTTGATATCTGTTGAGTATTTCATGCTCAGCCGTACGTTTATGTCAGCAGGTACTAAGGGAGCTGCTGCTCCATTCAACATTTGTGTTGTCGTGCTCCAAAATACCCCCTACGAGTTAAGGGATACTTTAGGTGTGACCGTGTGTACCTGCCAAACCATCCTGTAATGAACAAGGTACACATACCATAATATAACATGAATCAGAGTGCGGAGGTTATATCATAATGCGGAAGCGTAAAGTAACTTTTTCTTTTCTACATAAGATAGTCTATATTCCAAGCGAATATATACACAAAACATATCTAGGTCTAAGGTGGACAGGCCCACCTATCAAAATATCAAAATACACAAGGAACCCTCTTGTACTCTCCCCTCAACAGTAGTTGAGGTACGGCCACACTTCGAGGTCTCTATTCGCTTGAGACTGTAGTGGGATAGACGGCTCTCTCTCCTCCACATACTCTTCCTCGACTCAAGGCTCCGGGTCGAGGACTTCCTCGGTACCTGCCGACATAAAAGTATGACTGAGCATGGAATACTCAGCGAGTACAAACTACTAGCTAACCATAGCAATAATAAAAGCACAACAAGGGTGAACACAATACAAGGTATCAGTTCAAAGCAATAGTAGTATCATGAGATAAACAGTATTGAACATGAAGCAATATCATTATCTTGACATGCGTGCATGGATGCGAAAACTCCGATAAAACTTATGCTTGGAAAACTCATTTCATGTCTCGGTATTGCTTGTGAAAATCATGCATGCGTGTCTTGTCTCATCTTGTATACTTGTGAATCTTTTCTTGTGAGCCTGTTCTTGTGAGCCAGAGGCTAGTACCCTTCACTTGGGCTACCAACCTCCTTGACATATTTCATTTACTTGTGAGCCAGAGGCTAGCACCCGAACCTCCCTGAGCTGCCAACCTCCTTAACATGTTGTTTTCTTGTGAGCCAGAGGCTAGTACCCGCACATCCCTGGGCTACCAACCTCCTTGACATATGTTGGTTTTAGTTACTTGTTTAGTTTTCTTGTGAGCCAGAGGCTAGTACCCAAATACCCCTGGGCTACCAACCTCCTTGACATGCAATGTTTTCTTGTTGGTTTATTTTATGCACATACACTTGAAAACTCGGTTCATGCATGCATGCGTGCTCGTGTGCGTACCAATAGTGACAATCATGGGAACACGTGTAACAAGAGGGATATTACGTCACATTTCCATTCATAGTATAAACATGTAAGAATTTAGGTGATCAACATGGCATTTGGTCAAGTCATCATTTACAAGAATAATTGCATAAAGTTTACATCAATTTCCTTAATTAAATTCATTTGTTCTTGATTTAGGCATATTGTCAAACATCCGGCATGCAACATCATCTTGTAGTTCCATTTTCTCTTTTTAGCGCATATTTTCCAACACAATATCGAAGTATGTTCCTTATTTGTAGAGTACCCTTCCACCATTTCCATCACACACATCACACATCATACATCTCAGCATCCGATCGCCTCAACCGATTTCATCCATTCATACCTCCCACATTCATTCACATTTATCTTGTTTAGGTATAGGATATATAGTATGTTTTCAAGGAAGGGAAAATACAAGATCCACATCATGATTTTTCAAAAGAGGAACTAGATTATTGCTAGGGAAGTTAGTAGAGTGTACTAACCTTGAATCAAGGCTTGATTTTGGGTGGAAACCCTTGATTGAAGCTCCAACTTGGAAGAAGAAAACCCTTGCTTGAAAGGTGCTTGATTTGAGGAAGAAACTCCTTGAGGAGTGCCTTGGAGAACGCTGCCCTAGCTTGAGAAAGACTCCCCCACGAGCTTGAGGCTTGGCTTGGGAGGAAATCCAACCTTGTGATGATTCTAGGGTATTTAAACTGTCGCGACCCAAAACCCACCCTAGGAGTTAGAGTGAATCGTGGACGACTAAATCATGACTTACATGACTTGCTTGACAAACCACCTGCAAAACACCCACAGAGCATATACAATAGAGGATAACAGCGGAAGCATAACTATAAGACACAGCGGAAGTCTAAAAAACCTCTAAGTATATACACATGGTCCAAGTTTTAATACAAAAAAATCAAAACAAAGAAAGTGCGGACATGCCCGCCAAAATACATGGATATAATCACTCATGCTCACCCACAACTAATCCACTCAGAATCTAACACCACCTACTGATAACCCTCTACGGGAGGTTCCTCCAAAGGCTCCTCGACGTACTCCTCCTCCACCCATGGACCAGGAGCACAAACATCAAATGGAGCAGCAGCTCCCTCAGAACCTGCCGACATAAGAAGTACGGCTGAGCATGGAAGACTCAGTGGGTACTAAATACTAACCAACAGTTATAGCAAGAGATAGCAATGCATACCCAAGAAACAATATAGATATATATGAATCAGGAACAGTTAATATCATACAAAGAAATAAGGAAATTCATAATCATGTTTGCAGTTCATGAAAAGCCGATAAAATCCTTGAAAAACATCATGCACTTGACTTGACTTAAAATACCCTTCGCGTAATTGGGAACTTATTTACCGTATCATGCTTGTCATGCTTGTATCATGCGTGCCATGTCATGCTATGCGTGTCATGCGTGTATCATGCTTGCTTATTCGGAATTTAAACATGTTCACATGCCTAGCTGCAGTTCATAGCCCATCGCAACTAGTATCCTATATGCTGAATGATATGCCTAGTTGCCGTTCATAGTCCGTCGCAACTAGTATCCTATATGCTGAATGATATGCCTAGTTGCCGTTCATAGTCCGTCGCAACTAGCATCCATGCGAAATGTGTATGCCTAGTTGCCGTTCATAGCCCGTCGCAACTAGCATCCATGCGAAATGTGTATGCCTAGTTGCCGTTCATAGCCCGTCGCAACTAGCATCCATGCGTGTCATGCCATGCCTTGAGTGTCATGAGATGCTATGCCATGCGTGTAATGCGATGCTATGCCATGTGTGTAATGCGATGGGATGAGAGACCCTTCCCTATGCAATGCATGATCATCTTGTCCTTGCCAAAAGCGAAGTGAAACATATCGTAGGATATGCCCCACCTCTACATCTCGTCCTTGAAAACATCGGTAAATCACGTCGTTTCATGCCGTGCTCGTGTAATCGTGTACACACTTGCGATGGAAATTAAATATGACATTTTGGGGAATTCATAATACATTGCACATTACCATATATACAAGTAATAAATTAAACAATTTAGGGAAAGCGCGAAAACACACTATCATAACCTTAGCAATTTCCATAAATGCTTAAGCATGCATTTTCTTTATTTATTATTCTTTTCATTCATCTTGGCATTTCATCAAACATGGTGTGTTCATTATTGATTTACCCTACAACATGCTTTTCTAGATGGATTTTACTCAAATCATGCATGTATGTTCATTATTGGAACAATGCCCTCCCCATTTTAATCATCACAACACAACCATTGGCATCCAATCGCCCATTCCATCTCGATTCACCATTCACAACCATCCATCTCATAACACATGTGTAAATAAAGGAAAACAAAGAGAAATAAAGGGAAAAGATGAACTATAACTAGGAGGGTAGCAAGAAGTACCGACCTTGAACAATGAGGGGAGAAACCCCTTTCCAAACGACCGTGTAGCTGCTGCCCTAGCTTGGAGAACGCTCTCCACGAGTGTTTGAGCCGTGATCTTGGAGAAGAGCCAAGCTTGAAGTAATCTAGGGTCTCAAAACCCTTTGATTTCTCTTCCAAAGACAAGCCCTAGGTTGGAATCGCCTTCTCCCCTTTTTCCTATTCTCTCAAACTCTCTAAGTGTCGAATGATGCCCTATAGGCTCGGGCAAGACTCTTAAGGTAAGAGTAAACCGACCAAAAGACCATAATACCCTTACTGAAATTTCTGCAAAAACGCGAGTACTGAGCGATCGGTGTTAATGACCGATCGATCAGTTGCCTACTGTTCGATCGGTTTCATAACCGAGCGATCGGTTAAAATTTCACTCTCTGGAAAATTTTCCCATACAAAAATCTTGACCAGTCAATAGCCTCCGAGCGATCGGTTTTGGACCGATCGATCGCTGCATGGACCGAGCGATCGGTGGTCTGCAGGTCCAAACTGTTTTGGCCATAACTTTTAACTCGTTCGTCCGATTTTGACGATTCAACTTGCGTTAGGTTCGTACTTCGAAAACGAACTTTTTTGACGTTTCAGAATTTCCAATTTCTTCCTTATTATTAATTATACCTCTTTAAAGGCAAAATGGCAACGAAAGTGTCATGCATTAAATGTGAAAAAGTCCGGGGCTCTACATAAACCCTTGATTTTCTCAAGTTGAAACCCTAGGGGAAAATCTCTTTCTCCTCTCTCCTTCTCTCTCAAAATAGGATGCCTTAGGGTTTATGAACTCATATGGCTCGGGCAAGCCTTATAAAACAAGGGTATAACACCCAAAAGATGAAAAAGGCCTTAATAAAATTCTGTAAAACGCGATAGACCGAGCGATCGGTCGCCTACCGATCGACCGGTGTTCTTGGCCGAGCGATCAATCAAAAACACCCTCTCTGAAAAAATTTCTCATACAAAAAAGTTAACCAGTCGATAGCTACCGATCGATCGGTTTTGGACCGATCGATCGCTAAAAATGACCAAGCGATCAGTTGTGAACTGATCGATCCCTAGCGATCGGTGCTCTGCAGATTTTGACCAATTTTACTGTTTCGATTATATCTTTTGACTCGTTTGTCGGATTTTGACGATTCAACTTGCGTTGGGTTCGTCTTTCGAAAAGGAATATTTTTAACATTTTAGAATTTTTAATTTCTCTCTTATTTATTAATTAGACTACGTGAAAGGCCAATTGGCTACGAAAGTGCTATTCATTAAGTATAGAAAATTCCGGGGTGCTACATGTGCTCCTGGCTCATAGGTGGAAGATGAGTACGTTGAGGAACCTGTGGAGGAACCTCAGGTCGAGGGCTACTACTAGGTGGTAGATTCTGAGTGATTTGCAGTGGGTGTGAGCTTGAGAGATTAGATTGATGTATTTTGACGGGCTTGTTTGCACTTTCTTTTGTGTATCTTTTTGTATAAACTTGGATCATGTATATGTACACATAGAGGTTTTGGTTAGACTTCTGCTGTGCTTTGTAGTTATGTTTCCGCTATTATGTCCTCTATTGTAGTTGATCCAGGTATGTTTTACAGGTTGGTTTGTCAAGCAAGTTATGTAAGTCATGATAAGTCGTCTAAGATTCACTCTAACGCCTAGGGTGGGTTTTGGGTCGCGATAGAAGTGGTATCAGAACTTAGGCTTTAGGTCTTTAGAGTCACTTAGAATCTAGTACCACAGCTGGACAAGAGCATATATCGGGAAACAAGTTAGGAAGGAAGTAAGTCGGAAGTGAGTCATGTTCCAAGTGTAAGATTAGACTTTAGTCTTAGTCTAAAATGGTTGCTTCAACCAAGTATGGATCTTAGGGACGCTAGAACACCAAAGTATAATATTATAAATACTCTGATGACTTAATGCGATGTATATTAGTATTATACTATACAAATAATACTACTTGAACTGTAGTGAAATGGAACTGTGATAAATTGTGGTTTTAAGTTGGACTCATGTGGTGCTATTGTTCTCAGGACATTGGTCATGAGGCGAGGCACACGGGGTCGTGGGCCACACACCAGAGCTTCATCTTCTTCTAGAGATGAGGATGAGCAGCCGGACCTCTCTCAGGTCTTAAGCTCTATTGCTGAGACACTCGCCATATTGGCAGCTCAGCAGACTATACCGTCATCGGCGGCACCTATTCCACCGCCTGCAACTCCAGTACATTGTACAGCTGGAGTTGAGGCATTCAGGAGATTGAGGCCTCCATCATTCTATGGGAGTGTGGACCCCCTTGCTGCAGAGGCTTGGATCCTCCAAGTGGAGAAGATATTTATGGTTCTCTCTCCAACAGAGGAAGAGAAAGTAGCATGGACTGTCTTCATGCTAGAGGGTAAGGCACACCATTGGTGGTTGTCCGCCTTGAGGACTTGGGATTTGACTATTCAGGGTCAACCCTGGACTTGGGAGGAGTTCAAGGATACTTTTTACAAGAAATACTTCCCGGTCGGAGCAAGGGAAAAGAAAGAGAGAGAATTCATCAACCTTGAGCAAGGTTCGATGTCGGTGGCTCAATATGAGGCCAAGTTCTCAGAGCTATCACGCTTCGCACCTCATATGATTGCCACCGAGGCAATGAAGGCAAGAAGGTTTGAGCAAGGGCTCAAAGATGTTATCATGGAGAAAGTATCAGCTTTCCGGCATGCTACTTATCCGGAAGTAGTGGACAAGGCCTTATTGATCGAGGCCAATTCAGAGGATGTGTCCAAGAAGAGAGACTTGGCGAGAGGTCAACCTAGCAATTCAGCACCTCTAGAGAGGTGGGCTCGGACTGGCCCTTATCAGTACACGTGGCCAGCACCACCTCAGTATGCATGGCCAGCGCCACCGATGAGGCCTTCTTATGTGCCTCCAGTTCCACGACCGTACATGCCGCAGGCGTCACGACCTCAGACCCTTCTAGCTCTATGGCCAGTTGCACCCCAGGTGGCGAGGTATGCTCCACCTGCGGCCCCTCCGACTTAGACAAACGAGGTCTGCACTTCATGCAGCCGAAGGCACCCGATAGGAGATTGCCGAAGGGCATCAGGTGGATATTTTTATTGTGGTCGCCAGGGCCATGTGATTAGGGATTGCCCTAGCCGGCATTTACCAGGCCAGTCTCAGGGTATTAGGCCTCTAGCACGCCCAACAGGATCATACCAGGCGTCCTCCCAGCCTACCCGGTCTACACCTCTGCCTCGCCAAGCGAACCAGGGGCGAGTATTTGCTTTGACAGAGGGTGATGCACTTGCATCTGAAGATGTGGTGCAAGGTACGCGTTTAGAGTTATTCTTTTATCCACGATTGTTATGCTATGCCTTATTCCTTGTGTACATACATGGCGTGTTATATATCTATATACTTATACTTATGATGTTGATGCATGGATTGACTTAGTTAGCTAAAATTTCAGGAACCTTACTAGTCAACGAGTGCTTGACTCGTGTGTTGATTGATACCGGGTCTACGCACTCATTTGGCTCACTGAGTTTTTCCCAAGTCTTTTCTATGGAGCTTAATCAGCTAGAACTGGAGTTATCTATTTTGACTCCTCTCGGCAAAACGGTAGTGGCAAATAGCATTTTCAGAGGTAGTACAGTCCAAGTGGGAAGCTATGAACTGGCAGTCGATCTCATTGTCCTTGGATTCCAGGACTTCGATATCATCTTGGGAATGGATTGGTTAGCAACACATAATGGGCATGTAGCTTGCTTTGAGAAGATGGTACTCTTCAAGCCGATGAAAGGGAAGCCATTTCACTTTCGGGGGTTGAAAAGTAGAGAGATTGCTCGGTTTACGGCATTGAGCCTAGTGAACCTCGAGGCAAAGGACTCTTCGACTATTCCGGTTGTGAGTGAATTTCTGGATGTATTTCCAGAGGAGTTTTCAGGATTACCTCCAGACAGGGAGATTGAGTTTGTGATCGAGCTTACACCAGGCACAGCTCCTATCTTCCGGGCTCCGTATAGGATGGCCCCGATTGAACTCAAGGAGTTGAAGATTCAGTTGGAGGATTTGCAAGGCCTTGGTTTAATTCGACTAAGTGTCTCACCGTGGGGTGCCTCGGTGTTATTTGTTAAGAAGAAGGATGACTCGATGCGGATGTGCATCGATTACAGGCAGTTGAACAAAGTCACTATAAAGAATAGGTATCCATTGCCTAGGATTGATGACTTGTTCGATTAGTTAAAAGAAGCGAGATTTTTCTCTAAGATCGATCTTCGGTCGGGTTACCACCAGTTGAAGATTAAGGCGAAAGATGTTCCCAAAACTGCTTTTCGAACTCGATACGGACATTACGAATTCTTGGAGATGCCTTTTGGTCTCACGAATGCACTAGCAGCCTTTATGGATTTGATGAATCGGGTGTTCCAGACATATCTTGGTCGATGTGTGATCGTGTTTGTCGATGACATACTGATATATTCCCAGACACTAGAAGATCACGTGCGAGACCTTCGCCTTGCTTTGGAGATGTTGAGAGAGCACAGGCTGTACGCTAAACTCAGCAAGTGTGAGTTTTGGTTGGAAGAGGTGGTATTTCTAGGCCACGTTGTATTTGCAGAAGGCATCTCGGTAGATTCGAAAAAGATAGAGGCAGTCATGAGTTGGGCGAGGCCCAAGAGTGTTACAAAGATACGTAATTTCCTTGGGTTAGCAAGTTACTACAGGAGATTTGTAGAGGGTTTCTCCAGCCTTGCAGCACCGCTCACTTACCTGACAAGGAAGAACACCAAGTTTGTATGGAGCGATAAGTGCGAGATCAGTTTCTCACGGAGCTTAAGAAATGGCTTACCACTGCTCCCGTCCTGGCAGTGCCATCTGGACGTGGTGGGTATGAGGTGTATAGTGATGTCTTGCACGTTGGACTTGGGTGTGTCCTAATGCAGCACAAGAAAGTCATTGCCTATACATCGAGGCAATTGAAGGAGCATAAAAAGAATTACCCGACGCACAACTTGGAGCTTACCGCAGTCGTGTTTGCACTTAAGATTTGGCTCCATTACCTTTACGGAGAAGAGTTCTATGTGTTCACGGATCACAAGAGTCTCAAGTACCTCTTTTCCCAAAATGAGCTAAATCTACGGCAACGGCGTTGGATGGAATTTTTGAAGGACTATGAATGCACCATCCAGTACCACCCGGGCAAAGCAAATGTGGTGGTGGATGCTTTGAGTAGAAGACCTCCGGGTTTGTTGGCCCACATGTTGGCGCAAGAATGGAAGCTATTGGAAGATTTGGCTAATCTGGACATCAGTGTGAATGATTCTGTCCGCATCCCTATTTTGGCAAATTTCATGGTTCGACCGTACATTATAGATTTGATCCAAGAGTATCAAGCCATGGATGCTGACTTGTTGGCTTTCTGGGATAAGGAAGTTCCCAAGGGTAGTGAGGACTTCTCTCTCACTATTCGAGGTGCTATTACATTAAGGGGGAGATTGTGTGTTCCGACTAATACGGATCTTCGACAAGAGATCATGGATGAAGCCCACCGTTTGAAGTATGCAGTGCATCTTGGGGGTACAAAGATGTACTGGAACCTTAAGGGTCACTTTTGGTGGCGGAACATAAATAGGGATGTTGCGGAGTATGTGGCACGGTGCTTGGTGTGCCAGCAGGTGAAGGCAGAGCACATGCGACCGGCGGGTCTATTGCAGTCTCTCTCTATTCCCGAGTGGAAATGGGAGCACATATCCATGGACTTCATTGTTGGCTTGTCAAAAATGATAAGAAATTCATATGCGATATGGGTTGTAGTGGACCATTTGACGAAGTCCGCGCATTTCTTACCCTATCGTATTACGTTCAATTCTAGTCAGTTGGCCGCACTGTACATCAAGGAAGTTGTAGGATTACACGGGGTGCCAGTTAGTATTGTGTCAGATCGGGATCCGAGATTCATGTCTAGGTTTTGGAAGAGTTTTCAGGAAGCTATGGGTTCCCGACTTGATTTCAGCACCGCCTTTCACCCACAGACGGATAGACAAACCGAGAGGGTGAACCAAATCATAGAAGACATGCTTCAGACATGTCTATTGGATTTCAAGGGCAGTTAGGAAGAGCACTTGCCTTTGGTTGAGTTCGCCTATAACAATAGCTACCAGGCGAGCATCCAAATGGCACCATTTGAGGCCTTGTATAGGCAAAGCTATAGGTCTCCTCTCTACTGAGATGAGGTAGGAGAGAGAAATGTATTAGGTCCGGAGTTGATCGAGCAAACTGCGGGTATAGTTAAGATCATCCGGGATCGGTTGAAAGCCGCTCAAGATCGTAAGAAGAGTTATGCGGACATGCGCCGCTGGGACTTGGAATTCCAGGTTGGGGATCAAGTTTTTGTAAAGGTATTTCCTAGCAAAGGAGTTATGAGATTTGGCAGGCGAGGCAAGCTTAGTCCTTGATATGTTGGGCCGTTTGAGATTATCACGCGAGTTGGTGAAGTTGCTTATAGGGTAGCTCTTCCACCTCACTTGGTCGCGGTTCACAACGTTTTCCACGTATCTATGCTTCGAAAGTACATTGCGGATCCTTCGCAAGTCATAGACTTGGAACTGTTGAAAATCCGAGAGGATCTCACGTTGGTTGAAAGGCCGGTTCATATATTGGATCGGAGAGATCAAGTTCTTCGCAATAAAACTATTCCGTTGGTTCTTGTGCAATGGCAACATCATGCTCGAGAAGAGGCTACATGGGAGCGTGAAGCCGAAGTTAAATTGAAGTACCCCGAGTTATTTGAATAGGTTTTGTATGTTCATGTAATTTTGTTTTGGTCTGTAATGCATGTATCGTCAAAATTTCGATGATGAAATTTTTATAAGGGGGGGAGGATGTAGAGCCCCGGAACTTTTTGTATATGTCTTGGTATGTGTGTCAAGGCATGATGCCTATATAATCCCCAATTTCATGAAATGAGAAATGAGAATTGGAAACTTTTGAAAATAGTTTCAAGAATGCTATAATTAATTAAATAAATTATTTAATAATGTCTATAGCCTTAAAAAAAGGGTCCTAGTCATGTTTAGAGGAGGTAAAAAAAGGGAAATAGGATAAGTCAAAGTAGTAGAATGGATGAAAAATGGACTCAGTGTAGAAGTTTGCAGAGCACCGATAGCTCGGTCCAGTGCAGCGATCGATCGGTCCACAACCGATCGATCGGTAGCTATCGACTGGTTAACTTTTTTGTATGGAAAAATTTTCCAGAGAGCATGTTTTTGACCGAGAGCTCGGTCAAGAACACCGATCGCTCGGTATTAGTTACCGATCAATCGGTCTATCGCGTTTTGCAGAATTTCATTAAGGACTATTTCGTCATTTGGGCATTTACACCCTTACCTCTTACACTTAGAGTATTTGAGAGATAAGAAGAGAGGAGAAAGGGGATTTCAAAACCTAGGGTTTGCATTTAAGAAGGAATCAAAGGGTTTGAAGACCCTAGATCATCACAAGCTTGGATCTCTTCAAGTTCACGGCTCAAACTCATGAGGAGCACTTTCCCCAAGCTAGGGCAGCAACTCCATGCACGTGTTGGATTTTCCTCGCTTCTTCAAGGTCGGTGCCTTTTGCTACCCTCCTAGTTCATACCCTCTTCCTTCCTTCTTCTTTATCTTGCCTAATGTATGAACCTAATGGAAGATGAATGTATGTGGTGTGAGGATGGATGTTGGGTGATGGATGCCATATGAATGTGATGTGATGAATGAAATGGGAAGGACATTGTATTAATAATAAACACACATGTGCGCCATGAGCTTAACCCATCTAGAAAAGTAAGATTTAGGTAATGAAAAATAATGTACACACTACATGTTTGATGAAATGCCAAGGTGAAGGAAATGAGTTGTAACTTAAGAAATGCATGCTTATAAGCTTATGAACTTGCTAGGATTTATGATAGTGTGATTACTTGCTTTCCCTAAATGGTATGAATAATTAATTGCTCAAATTATTGATATGCTATGCATTGTTAAAATCCTTAAATGTCATATTTAAATTCAAATGAAAGTATGTACACGATTCCACGAGCACGGCGTGCATGACATGGTTTACCGATGATTTTCGAGGAAGGATATTAGAGGTGGGACATATCTTACGATATGTTTTACCTCACTTTTAACAAGAGGACAAGAACTAGTATGGCATACGAGGGAGTTTGCACTTCCCTTCCATAAGGGGTCTCCCCTCACTCACAAGAACATATCATGAAGAAGGGTCTCCCTTCCCTCTCAAGTGCATATTATGAAAGAAGGGTCTCCCTTCCCTCTCAAGTGCATCTCACGAGCGCATCTCACAAGTACACGAGTATGTTAAATTCCTAGCAAGAACGCATGACACGCATGATATGGCACGCTCGACAAGATCAAGCAAGACAAACATGACAAGTTTTCAAGTACGAAACGAGTATTTTAAGTCAAGTCAAGTGTAGGATGATTTCAAGAGTTTTATCGGCTTTTATGTGATGGAAGCATGACTATAAACTGCTTTACTTTCCTGCTATCATATGAATTGCTTCCTGCTTTATATATTATTATTGTTATGCTATGACTGTTGGTTAGTATTTGGTATCCACTGAGTGTTCCATGCTCAGCCGTACGTTTATGTCGGTAGGTACTGAGGGAGCTGTTGCTCCATTCGACATCTGTGCTCCTAGCCCATGGGTGGAAGAGGAGTACGTTAAGGTGCCTGTGGAGGAACCTCAGGTCGAGGGCTACTACTAGGTGGTAGATTCTGAGTGATTCGCTGTGGGTGTGAGCTTGAGAGATTAGATTGATGTATTTTGGCGGGCCTGTCCGCACTTTCTTTTGTGTATTTTTTGTATAAACTTGGATCATGTATATGTACACATAGAGGTTTTGGTTAGACTTCCGCTGTGCTTTGTGGTTATGTTTCCGCTATTATGTCCTCTATTGTATATGCTCCAGGTATTTTTTGCAGGTTGGTTTGTCAAGCAAGTCATGTAAGTCATGATAAGTCGTCCAAGATTCACTCTAACGCATAGGGTGAGTTTTGGGTCGCGACACACACTATTAGGCCAACAAACACGGCCCTATTAGAGTAGGCCCAACAAAACTCTTCAAAATGGCTTATCTCTTGAAGAGGGGGAGGAGCCTTATAAGGCACAAGGAGCACATCAACTTTTTGATCAATCTGCATTGATTAGTATATGGTTTCGTAGATGGGATAGTTCTCTTTTAAGTTTATATTTGATCTTCTTAATATCATTGTTATGGCTCATCCATGCAAGTGTATTATAATTAGTATGCTTTTTTTTTTCACAATACAAAGAATTAGAGAACAAAGAACCTATTCTCGCTGACACTTCATTTGTTAGTGCTGCACCATCAATGTTAGTTTTTATCTATCACGCTTTGAAGGCCTCCACTGTAATGTACTTTGCTGATTTGAATGCTCTTCGAGGGATTTTGAGATGGATTCATATTCGATTGGTTGGTGACTGAAACCTCTCTCATTGAAAGGTCAATTCAGTGTATAGTCAATAAAAGGATCTGCTTTACCTCCATTGAAAAAGGCCAAAGGATTGTCTCTAGTGATGTCAGAAAATGGTCTCGGGCTACCACACATTATGTAAGATGTGGTGAAAAGGGGAGAAGTCATTTCATTTTCTCCCCATGATTTTGACTTCTCCCCACTTGATATCTCTTCCCCTTTTTCTCAACATTTTATCGCCACATGTCACATAATGTGTGGAGAAATCAAAATCATGGGGACAATGAAATGAGTTCTCCAGCCACATGTTTCACACATTATGGTAGCCTAAGACCACCTTTTCTGGATTCGCCAGAGAAAATTTGAGGCCTTGAAAAACACCTCATTCAATACCTTCTAAATACTCCAGTGTGGATGGCATGAGCATAATTATCCCTTTCAAATGGCATTGGATTGTCTCTGAGAGATGCCAGAAAAATCCTCTCGAGCTCCACACATCATCCGACATGGTGATAAAAAGGAGGAGAGATATCAAGTGGAGAGAAGTCAAAAACATGGAGAGAAAACAAAATGACTTTTCTCCTTTTTATTGCCACAGGTTAGATGATGTGTGGAAGCCTGAGAGGATTTTTCTGGCATCTGCCAGAGACTATCCAATGCCCTTTCAAACTCATGTTGTTGAGTCCATCTTTTCCATCAAAGAGAAGGAAATGTCAGCTTTATAAATATATGTGAACCAAACCATATGCACCTCAAGCATGGACATTCCAATCATAAATGAGTGACAGTCTCCTCTTTCTTGCTTTACGGACATACTGTATCAACCTCCATTTTCCTTTTTCTAATGTTTAGCTATGCTAGAAACCAACGCATGGAGTGCTGTCACATGCAATGGTTAAAAATCTCTACTAGAGGATTAATTAATGGTAAGGAATATCTGATGACAATTATAGATCGTAAGCAATCACTTGGCAGCTCACTATCATTAATCTAAAATTCTAAATGAGATGACCACAATTCTTGTGTGGACTGCCAGTGAAGCATTTTAATTCACTTTGCAAATAGAAGATAACTTGTAGAAGAGGATAGTCACTAAGAATTAGTGAAGCATTTTAATTCACTTTGTAGATAGAAGATAACTTGTAGAAGAGCATGGTTACTAAGAAACAAATTGCTGACATAAGGGTTTTTCGTTTGAGAAATCAAGAACTAATACTCAACTATGAGAAAGCGTGACTAAACTCATGAAAAAGTTTAAACCCAAGAGATTCAATTGAAAGAGATATTCAAACTAGAAGAACAAGAGAAATAAACATCGTAAACATTAAAGACATTCAGTGGATTAATTCAAATTAACATTAACTCATTAAGAAAATTCACCATAGCTAAGGCTAGGGGTTTAACAATCCATACAAAAGAAAACCAAAACAATAATAAGAGAAAAGAGGAGATTGGCAAAAAGGATGCCCTAATAGCGGCCCTCTCTAGGTTTATATAGGCTAAAGGAAAGAAGAAAAGGGAAAGAAAAACAAAAGGGAAACTTCTAGAACTACAAAACTACAAGAAAATCATCCAAAATCGAGTTTCCCGCTTTAAATAATAAAATTCTAGAAAAATCACCACCACCATCACTCGATCGCCGCTCCTTGCTGATCGATTGTAGTTCTGCTCGATTGCCCAGTTTGACCAATTGAGCGGTGGACACTGTTTTTACCTACTTTTTTTTTCTTCGTGTTTTTTATTTTTTTTTTATGACTCGTATTCTTCTCCAATTGTAACTGGTTTTGCCAAAACCAGTTATGCCCTTGAGGTGGCCACATGTCCCTTTGACACTTCTTAACTGTGGTTAAGATTCAGTCACCCCTAGGGTTTTTACCCACCTATCCTTGGTTTTTAGAAAAAAATAATAAAAAATTTGTTAATTAACCTCGATTACAATTTACCAACTCCTAGGGTTAACCAAAGATAGGTGGGTGAACCCTAGGAGTAGGTGAATCTTAACTACGGTTAAGGGGTGTAAAAAGGGAGAAGTGGTGACCACATGGGCATAACCGGTTTTGCCAAAAACCGGTTACAACTGGAGAAGATTAATTACAAGTCTTTTTTTATCTATTAATTTCCATGAAAGCTCTTTACTCAAATTCTCTGCATAAAACAATATAAAAATAGTTAGAATTCATAATCTATAGATGGAGGAACAAATTCAGAATATAGACTTTAAATCCTAGATTCAGACTAGAAAGGGTGATAGAAGGCTACATAATAACTAGGTTGGATTGTACTTTTGCACACTCATCACTAACCTTAGGGTTCAATAATCTAACCTTGTTTTTAAGAAAAAATATTTAACTCTCGTTAAGAACTTTTAACCCTTAGGGTTAATATTTATTATAGTTTTTTCCCAAAAACCAAGATTAGATTACTGAATCCTACGGGTTGGTGAATCTTAACCATAGTTAATAGGGGTTAATAGGGTCACGTGTTTACTTGTGGGTGCGATTGAACTCTCCTCGAGTTCAATCACGATTGGTTGTGATTCGATCTTTATATTCTTCTACGACGTCCATAGATTTATGAACAACAAATGATTCATAATGGCTCGAAAACAATTGTACAATCCGCGTTGATTCCAAAAAGTTTATTTTGAAACTATTAAAGCAGAGAAATGATGGAATTACATCGCAAATAAGTTGCTTTTTTTTAAAGGGTCCAAAGTCTTAGAGAGAGATTCGAAAAGCTCAATGAAAAATGGACCATTGCAGAAAAGTCACGTAGAAAGATCTCGACATAAGGACTAAAGCAGCTTCAAGATAAGATGAGAGAAACGTTGAACTCTAAAGGGTAATCATGAGAAATTAATGCATGCAAAATGTAACCAATGCCCTAACTCGACAAAGCTGAGTTCTTTCAAAGTGGGGGAGAATGTGTGGAATGTGTCCATCCTAACATAGACCTCACTTAGGTGCCGTTTTCTAAACTTCGGGTCTACTTGTCTATACGTCTATTACGGGTAAACATTTTCACGTTTTAAACCGTTTGGTAGTACCTCTACTTGCTATAGAAAAAAAAGACAAATAGACATGAAATATCTAAAATAGAAATTCAAGTTTTTGGTGATTTTTGGAGAAGAAACACATGTTAGCCTATAAGTGTCCACCATAGGTCTCCTTGATGATTTTGATGATAACACAATAATAGAATGAGATTTGTGTTACTAATGCTTCTATTGAGTTTATATGAAAACAGTGTACAAAGAGCATTAACAAAGTCATTCAAGGAAAAAACATGGAAATGATACAATACATAAAGAAGATTCATCATCAAGTCAAAGTATGTCAAATTGGATCACATTGAAGATATTAAAGAATATATCAAATCCAAAGTCCAAGCCAAATCATGAAGATAAAGAATGAAGAAGAAGAAGTTTGATCATGAAGTCAAAGAAAACAAATAAATCAAGATCAAGCCATGAAGAATGAAGACTCTCAAGAAAGGTTTAATGCTTTATATTTTAGTGAGAGTGTCTTTAGGACTTTTGTAAAAATTCCTCAAAGTTTGGTTGGTTGAATGCTCAATACTTAGATTGACCATATATGCTTTAAGACTCATTGAATATCTTTCTAAGCACCTAAAACATGATAAAAATCTTGTTAAAGATGAAGTATAAGACCATGGAAATCATGTTCATCATATTGGTTAAGCAAAGATGAGTTTTCTATAAAAATACAGAGGACTCGTCGACGAGTGGGACTGTGGTCTCAACACTCGTTGATGAGTGGAAGAAACAGTAGCTCAAGATTGAGTTTATTACTTCACTCGTCGATGACTGGACAGTGCACTGGCACACTCGTTGACGACTGCTTGAGAGAACTAACTTCAACGACTAGTTTTTAACGGCTTTTTGTGTTCTCATCAATGCCCCCAACGACTATATCTTTGCAAGGGCTATAAATATGGATGATTTATGATGTAGAAACTTGATGAAACATAAATCCAATCATCAACTCTAAAGCGTAGATTTCCAAATCTATTGAGTTAAACCTAAAATCCCAAAGTTCAAGTTATTGAGTTATTCAACTCCAATATTTGGGAGATTTTTAATAAACTTTAGAGAGATCATCCAGCTTGTGTAATGAGAAAATTATAATTGTAAAACACTTCTATGAAAGTGTGTTGAAATCAAGACGTCCGTGGGAGTCTTGTCCGTGAAGCCCGAAACTTTGTAAATTGTTTGGTCACTACCCGGAAAGTGGACTAAGTCTAGGGAGGATTGTTCCCTAGCAAGGTTTGATCTTCTCCCAAAAGAAAATTGTGCGATTGAGTATAAATCGTGGTGAATCATCTAGCGGATAAGTCGTGGTGAATCCCTAACCTTTACTTTATTATTTGAATAATTACATAATTTTTATTCTCTTTAACTTGTTTAAGTTGAAATTCCGCTTAGGGAAGTAGAAATAATTTTAAATTTGTCATAGACCCTAATCACCCCCCCCCCCTCTAGGGTCCAATACCCTGGGCAAAAGCGCTTGTCTACTCCGGAAAGACGACATAACTGACATTTTTATTGTATTTTTTACCGTTTTGCCCATTATAATTATAATTATTACTATAATAATAATTATTATTATTATTATTATTATTATTAAAACTATTATAATTATTATTATTATTACGATTATAAATATTATAATTGCTATTATAATAATAATTATTATTATCATTGCTATAATAATAATAATAATAATAATAACTACTATTATTATTATTGTTATCATTACTATTTTAGTTATTATTATTATTTTTTAAAATATTTTTCTATTAATATTATTATTACTATTATTTAAAAATGACTTGACATGCCCCTGCAATAAGATAATGTTAACAAACACTGTTTAAAAAAGCTTTGTCTATTATTGTGAGTTGTCAAACGATTTTACTGTGTATAGATCCATTTCTTATAGATTTTTTTTGTCACAGATCTAATGTAGCTAGATATGTCTGAAATAGATAAGACCTACCAAACGAGCCTTTAGGTTGTTAGGATTTTAAACTTTAAAATTTATTTATTATTTTCTTTAGAGTCATTTAATAAGAATTTTACTTTGAATAGGAATTGTTTGAGAGCACTTTGTTTACAACATTGTTTGGTGTTTCTAATCTTTTTATGCTCTTCTACTCATTCATTTTAATTCTCTCTTCTCATTTCCACAGTTTTCCTCCATCAGTGGTCTATTGTCTGCCCACTTACAGACTTATGGAGGGAAGGGAGCAACCATTTGTTGGGTCCCATTTGCTATGGTCTAATGTCATAGCAACCAATTCTAGCTAGCGCCTCCGGGACATGTCATCTTTTCTAGCATTCATCAATCCCTAGCATAAGTAGCACGGACTACTCTTCATTCTCCAGAAAGTGGTCCTAACTACTTCCTTCTTCCCCCAAGTTGCCCATATCCCCCAGCTGGAATAGGTAGGCACATCACTCATCCCCACTTGCACAGCATGCATGCATATCATCATCCTTTAAAACTTAACCTTGGTATAAAAATAAGATGATTCCAGTCTTTGCAGTTCAATTGCCAATTCAGCACTCTCCGGCAAAGAGGGGCAGCTATAAGCACCCAATTTTTACACCATACCCTAACTATGGTTAAGCCCATTAACCATAGTTATCCCCCAGCTGAGTCCAGTCAAACCCTAGGTAAATCCTGGTCAAAACCTAGTCAAGCCCTAGGCATACCCTTGGGACAAACCCTAAACCCTAGCAACCCTAGCTAAATCTTGGTTCAAACCCTAGTAACCCTAGGTAAACCCTAATTCAAACCCTAGTAACCCTAGATAAACCCTAATTCAAACCCTAGTAACCCTAGGTAAACCCTAATTCAAACCCAAGCAACCCTAGGTAAACCCTAGTTCAAAACCCCAACCATAGGTAAATCCAGAACCCAAACCTTAGGCCTAACCCTAAGTGAGTCCTAAGTCAAACCCTAGGCCTAACCCTAGGTCCATCCAGGGCCCATTTTAGGCCCAAGAACCTCAAAAATCATAGCCAAACAACCATGTGGGCCCAAACATGGGCCTACAAATCTTTAGAGCCTAGCATAGTGGGGCCTACTTGCCTTTTTTAAAAATTCAAATAATGGTGGTAATAACTTTAGCGCCATTATCAAAATTGGCAAAGTGAACAGTGTTTTCAGCCCAATCGTGTAGGGGTTGGATCATTTCTGGCAAAATCCCTAAATGATGGTAATAACATTACCGTCATTCCCATTCTAGCCTGATCCAGGAATAGCGGTAATGTTATTACCGCCATTATCCTTTTTCTGTTCAAACTCGCAGCTGGACCCCCTGTACCACTCCAGCTCCCTCTCAGATGTGTCTAGCACGCCTAGGGTCATTCCAAAACTACCATTGGGTCTCCCTCAACTCTAAAAATACCCCCTCCATCTTGGATTCAAAGGACTCAAAAAAATTCTCATCTCCAAGCTCTACTCTAGTTCGGCCAGACCACTCTCCACCTCTCCCTTCCATTTCCCTTCACCAAGGCAGACCCCTAGGGGATCCAAAAGTTATCCCAGACCTGCCCCAGGCTCCACTACCGTGCACCACTGCCAACCACCATTGTTGGGGCCCAACCGAGAGGGTAGACCCCCGCCTCTCTTGTTTATTTTCTGTTAAAATCCTATTCCAGGGGTCATTATCTTCCATTCTTCTTGTTGTTTTACTACTTTCAAGGCAAGGATAAGCCCCCCTCCCCCCGCGCCTTTCTCATAAGTGTGGGGAACCCTTTGAGGTTTCACATATGGGTACAAGACCCCACACGACCACAGAGCTCCCATCTAGGTTCTAGGGGTCCCTCAGACCATGAGAGAACCCCTAGAACCCAATTGGTGCAGCCCCCAATAGGAAAAAATATTTTTCTGGACAAAACTAGGAATAGCGGTAGAATAATTACCGTCATTCCTGGCTCTCCATTGTTGCAGGACCTATAACCTTGTTAATTATTGTGGCCCTGGTCCACTCCAGGGCCATGATTAGGTCCCCCTACCTCTCTTCTACCTAACCTGGTTATTCCAGGCCCATCCCATACATCTAATCATGGTTAAATTGGTCTTCACTCAACCCTGTCCATAATGGCGGTAGTCCATCTACCGTCAATTCAGTATCCTTTTTACAGTGCCTTTGGGCTTATACCAGGCCTATCTCAGACCAATTTCAAAGCCCACCTGAGGCCCAAGACCTTCTCTAGAGTCCACTGACCAAGTCTAATGGGTTTGACCCTTGGGTTAATCCCTAACCAGACCCCTAGTCCAGTAAAACCATCACAGTAGAAGTATTGTAATGGCGGTAGACAATCTACCGCCATTCCAAAACAACACTGTTTTGGAATTGCTGTAAATAGTCTACCGCAATTCCATATTTAATGTATTTGGGCTTTGCACAGGGTTCAGACTTGATAGGAGGCCACTCTAGGCCCTACCATACCATCTGGGCCCATTCTGACCTGCCATGCACCTTTAACTGGGGTTAACCTAACCCCTGGTTAACTTTTAACCATAGTTAAGTAGCCCTTAACCTTGAAAAAATCCTGAAAATTCTAAAATATTCTGAAATGTCCAAAATGTTTTGCTATGGCCATTTTTACCATAGTTAGCAACCCTAACCATGTTGACTTATCCATTTGACTCCGGTTAGTAATCTTAACCTCGATTAAATCCGATTTTGGCCTATTGGGCCTAAATCGCATAGCCTACTGGGTTCATCCTTAGCCTACCGAGCCCAATTTTAGCCTACCAGGTTTGACCATACCTACCTTAACTATGGTTACAATCCTAACCATGGTTAGTTTGACCTAACCCCGGTTAGCAACCCTAAACTTGGTCAAACTTTGTCTTAGCTTACCGGGCTTCTCTCTTGTCCTATTGGGCTTAAACCCTAGTCTACCGGACTAACCCTTGGCCTACTGAGCCCAATACCTTACACTTGACCAATCTCGGTCAACTAAACCCTAGTCTACCGAACTAGTCCATTAGCCACCCTTGGTGCACACACACACACACACCCTAGCCTTGGTATGGGCTCATGTGCCAAAACTACGTTCGGTCTGATCTCACTCCAATGTGAGTACGTAGGCAATCCAACCCGGGTTTGACCCAGTTAGCTTTTCTTACTTAGATTAGTATTACTTTAAACACTTAGGCTTTAACAAATTTTGGCATTAATTGACTTAAATCTAGGGAGTAGGGAATCATTGTAAAATGGAAGTCTCGGGGTGCCTAACACCTTCGCAGGATTTAATCGAACCTCTTACCTTAATCTCAATCGTAGACCAAGACCTTATCCAACATCCCGGGAACTTATCCCTTCTGAATGAATAGGTGGCGACTCTAAATCCCGTGAGATTTTTAGGGTTCCAAAACCCGTGCTCACAATTATATGCCTAAAAATTAACTTTATCAGGCATGCCACGCTATCGAGCCACTTTTTCTTTTGATAGAGAAGGCCACTAAAAACCCACCCAGCCCGCACGAAAATCACTTTTCCCTCCTTTTTATTTTCTCCTAACGGTTTGTTCTCTCCGTACGTGCTCATTCGTGGGTTCTTCGCTCACTTCCCGCTGCCAGCATCGTAGCTCCCTCCGGTAAATCTCTCTCTCTGATTGCAATCTTACTTGGACATGTTTTGTTCTTGTAATTTTCAAAATTGAAAGGATCACATCCTCAAGGTATTCAGTACTACCAATCCCCCTCCTACAATCACACCTAAGGTGAAAATGTGTCCCCTTCACTCCTTATTTAAGCATGCTTAGTATTTTTTAACTAGAGGAGTGCTTAGCCTAGACACACTATTTATGTCAAATTTTTTCCATGCAGTGGTTGTGCAACACGTGGCGTTGCTACCCTATAACAGAGAGATTGGATGACACTTGTTGCCACCACCTTGCGTCCGGGGAAGCCTCCGATTGGGCCTAGCATTTCTACGAATGGGGGCAATGCCCCCTTGCATTAGACTAAATTTAGATCTCATATGGTTTTTAACTTGATAATTGATGTCGAACTCAGATTGCAATGGTTCTAGGGTGGAATTTGGATTATCGGGTATTTAATTAGAACAAATTCGGATATGGAATGATCCAATCCATTTATAACCATATCTACAAATCTATGATCAATGATCAATGATAGAATAAAATTTCAATTTCATAAAAAAAAATAGAGTAAAACTTATTTTACATCATATCTAAGAGATTTCTTGGCTCGGATGAAGAAGCAATGTCATTTCAACTCTTATCTCCTTCAATTTATCATTGTCGTCACCGTTAGACATCAATTAAGGGTGGCAATGGATTAGGTTGTGTAATAATAATATACACCCAACTCAGCCCAACCCCAACCCCAACCCCAACCCATTTATAAAGGGGTTGAAAAAGACAAACCCAACCACATAACTCATGAATTAAGTGAATAATAATTATATATAAATTATTTATACTTATAATTTATAATAATATTTAAATTTAAGGTTTGATATATAAAAACATATATTATGTACATAATTATGTGTTATTATAATATTCTAAATCATAGTAACATTTAAGTTTACATTTAATATTATGATCTGTGAGTTAGGGAATTCAAACCCGAACTCAACCCAATTATAAATGGGTATGAAAACCAAAGTCAAACACGTCCCATGGGTTCAAAACATCAACCCTAACCCCTGAAAAATAAAGGTGGATGTGTTCACACTTCACACGGATTGATAGGCCGGGTTGGAAATTGCCATCCTTATTGTCAACCACCGTTGCTATGCCCACATATACCCAATTTTTAAAGGCCCAGGATTCTCTCAAGTTCAACTTGAGAGAATCTCTCAAGTTTGAACCCCTAGAGGTCGCCATGTGTCTCCTTTGACACCCCTTAACCATGGGTAAGGTTCACCCACCCCTAGGGTTCACTCACCCATCCTTAGTTTTTTTTATATTAAATTATTATTTTTTAAATTAAAAAAATATTTTTAATATTAAAAACTCTAAAAACAGTTTTTTTTAATTTTAAAAATAATAATTGATATAAAAAAAAAAAACCAAAGATGGGTGAGTGAACCCTAGGGGTGGGTGAACCTTACCCATGGTTAAGGGGTGTCAAAGGAGACACGTGGCGACTTCTAGGGGTTCAAACTTGAGAGATTCTCTCAAGTTGAATTTGAGAGAATCCTGACCCATTTTTAAATCCGCTTTCACACAAACTTCTATTCATCCAAATTATGGATTTGAAAATTTTTTTCAATTCAAATCTAATATATATATATATATATATCTCCAGATGAAAGAATTCTGAACTTTGGAAAATTTAATTCAATGGTTTTCAATTCTATGGATAAAATCAAATTTTAGGTTTGAAATGTAATAAAAACAAATTTTGATAATGGAATGTGGAAGTTTATGTATTTTGTCGAACATAAGTGACAAAAGTTCTTTTATCAAAATTTTCACAGCATCTGCTCTTAAGGGTATTACTATTACACAATCTATTCTCAGAGGTAACATGGCGAATGACAAAGGTTGTGAGGCATTTTTATTCAGAACCAATGCTATGGAGCATGAACCAACAGGGGGTTGGGTTGCTTGCCTGGACCATGCCTCAGAAACGGAGGTTCTCAGTTCGAGTCCCTTCCCATTGTTGGCCACCCTCAGGGTTTTATCCCTACTTTCTTGTTGTGTGTGGATTGAGGGCTCTGCACATGCCTAAGGGAATAGTCGGGTGCTCTAAGAGGCCCGGACACCCTCGTTACCTAAAAATGTTATGGAGCATGGATTACTTCGCAGACTAAATGCTAACCTCCTACAGGCACAAGAACTTCATGAATGGTGCCCAAGCTCAAGTATCTGTTTCATAATTTGGTTTTCCCTCACCCAAGCTAAGACTTTGTCTGACAACATTAACTTTATTACCAGACATACCCCTTATAATATATTATCAAGATCTAAATGAAGAGGTAAGCATAAGCGTGGATTGACATTCACCTCCCATCAACTAAATTGTTCTATCTTAAATTAAAATTTTCTCACTGCAAACAACTTGTGTTCAACAATATCTCTAAAATCTGGTATAAAAGCTAAGCTTCCACCATACATCTACAGATTCCCAAATAATGGATCACATATATCACCCAATGACCAGATCCCGAAGAATCAGGGTTAGAACAAAAGTCAAGTACCAACATAAGCTAGGATCAGTGTGCGGAGGGAGTAGTGGCCGTCTTCTTGAAATCAATCTTGTCAACCTTTCACTTCTCCATTAATGAGTTCGTGAACGTAGATGAATCTTCAAGATGAAGGAAGGAACTCCGGAGATGGAGAATGCAAGTTACAAAGCTCGATTGGTAGCGAAGGGTTTTTCACATAAAGAGGCATTGATTTCAATGAAGTTTTTCACCTATTATGAAGCATAATTCTATTTAGATGCTACTTTCTATGGTTGTCTTGTTTGATTTTCAGCTTGATGTCAAGACTGTTTTTCTGCATTGTAAGTTAGCGGAGCAGATTTACATGCATCAAACTAAAGGGTTTGAGATTCAGTGAAAGGAGGACCATGCGTGTTGTTGAAGAAATCTTTGTATGATTTGAAGTAATCTCCTAGACAATGGTATAAGCAGTGATACTTTCATGATTGAAAAAGACTACTGAAGAAGTGAGTATGACAACTGTGTTTAGCACAAGAAGTTGTCAAATAATTCTTTTGTTTGTTTGTTGTTGTATGTTGATGACATGTTGATTGCTTCTAAAAACATGTCCGAGGTCAAGAGTTTGAAGGTTCAGTTGAGTAGTGAGTTTGAAATGAAAGCTTCGGGTGTAACCAAGAAGATATTGGGAATGAAGATTCACAGGGATCGAAAAGCATGCAGATTGCAATTGTCTCAGGAAATATACATTGAAAAGGTGTTGGAACGCTTTGGTATGCAAGGATCGAAGCCGGTGAGTACTCCACTTGCAGCTCATTTTAGACTTTCAGTTGCTCTGTCACCGCAGACTGAGGAGGAGGTGGAGCACATGTCTCGTGTTCCTTATGCTAGTGCTGTTAAGAGCATCATGTATGTTATGGTATGCACCAGGTCAGACATTTCACAGGCAGTTAGCATGGTGAGCAAGTATATGGATAGGTCTGGGAAAACTCATTCGTAGGTAGTGAAATGGATACTAACTAAGATATTTGAAAAGTACTGCAGATATTTGGTTGATATATGACAGAGGCAGTGACACTTTTGATAGTTTTATTGGATATGTTGATTCAGATTATGCTAGAGATCTGGATAGATGGAGATCTTTGACATGTTATATTTTCACTCTTTCTGGGAGTGTTATCAGTTGAAAAGCGACTCTACACTCTATAGTTGCATTGTCTACTACTGAAGTTGAGTATATGACAACTACCGAAGCAGTGAAGGAAGCTATATAACTGAGAGGTTTGGTTGGTGATCTGGGGTTATAGCTGGAGCAGTCTACTATGTTTTGTGACAGCCAGAGTGTCAAACATCTAACCAAAAATCAGATTTTTCATGAAAGGATCAAACACATTGATGTCATACTTCATTTTATTGGAGATGTGGTTTCTCAGAGAGCTATTGCAGTGAAGAAGATTGCTACAGCAGAGAATCCAATAGATATGGTGACCAAGCCCAGTCTTGCTGTCAAGTTTAAGCATTGCTTGGACTTGATTGGTGTTGGTAGAATCAGCAAGAGGAGTTGTTTTTATGGTGGAGATTGTTAGAATTCTCGCCAAGGTGGAGATTTGTGGTTTTGGCTCGAACCACTCGAGCGGTGGTCCGCTCAAGCGGAGCCCCAAGGCCGCCCAAGCGGTGGTCGGTGATTCTCATACATAATACACTATTGTAAACTGCTCAGGCGGGGCCTCATGGCCACCTGAGTGGTGTCGCACAGATTTGATATATAAGTCTTAACTCTATTTTTAGGATTTCTTAAGGTGTTCTTTGAGGACTGCGATTGAGAGGGTTTTGATAGAGATTGTAACCACTCTAATCCCTTTTGTTCTTAATGAATCTTCTTGTCGTTTTCTCCCGTGGACGTAGGTATCTTGCCGAATCACATATATCTTGTCTTCTTTGTGTGATTGCTTGTTTTCTCATATTCTTATTTCTCAAGATTTGTCAAACTTGGTTATAACAAAATCTCCCAGTGGGGGAGGGGGTTTGGCATGGACCCCTACTGGTTTTACTAAATAACAAAAGGGGGCATGCACCTAGAAAAAGAGGGGATATAAACCTTACCACTCAAACAAGCAAAGTAAAGATATGGATAAAATAAAACCTAGATACCAACTGGAACACTAGGAGGGGACATAAGACCTTACTCCATGTTACAATTATATCAGAAAATCATTATGCTATCAACTCCAACTTTATCTAAAAAAACTAGCCCTCTTAGCTATATTGTAATGGGTGTAAATCCTCTCCAGTGATAACCGGATGTGGCATTATGCCCTCTTAGCTATATTGGAACCAGACGAGCACTAAAAACATAATTGGAGCCTGAGCTCTCTTTATTATTAGACTAATAGTGCGAAGGGGAATGCTAGCCCTACTCTTAGTGAACCCGAATTAATAGAATATAGGTTGGACATCTGATCACTGTTACTTTCTTTAACATTTTTACACTTTTAACCATCATTTTTGAATTTTCCTCCTTTTCGACTTCCTTGTGTTTTTATTTAACTCTTCTGTCATCCTCTTTTCACCTTTCTGTCCTCTTCTTGGCCATCAACTTCTTCTCGTCGAGCATTGGCTTCCATCTTCTTCCCTTTGAGGAAAATTTTGAGCCCTTCAAGGGCCATATCGGCATTGTCCCTCTTCAAGAGCTCTTCTGCAACTTCTGCTGGGGTGACATCTACCTCCTTAATCAGCGCTTCAATTTCTCCAAAGAGACCATGATTGCATAGGCCAAGGTAATTTGAGGCGAGTTGCTTAAAGCCACAAGGGGTGCAGTAGGACATGTGTATGTGCATGTCCATCCGGCCTGGGCGCAACAAAGCAGGGTCTAGCCGATCTTTGTGATTGGTTGTGAAAACAATGATTCGTGCATCTTCGGAAATCGACCACAACCCGTCGATGAAGTTGAGTAATCCGGACAGTGTTAACTGTAAGAAGAAAGAGAACACCTCAAGAATGAAAGAAACATGGAAAGAGGGTACTAGTTTAGTAATATTCTCAAAGCAACCTTATACAAAGAGACTTCAGGAATTCGGAGGTGGATTTTAGGTGGGGCCCACGTTCAAATGGTATACCCCATCTGAAATCCTTTGCATGCATGGTCTCGGTGGTCTTGACCCTTCTGCGGTCTCAAAATCATTTCTCACACACTTAATGGTCTCCCATAATCACCCCAAACGAGATTACCAAATTTCATAATCGCTTAAACATTATTATTATTATTATTATTATTATTTGTGATAATCGTGGATATCTTGAGCCTTGAAAGCTCTCAGACTCCCACGGGTTACATAGGGATAGGGCTGTCAAAAAAACCCACGTAGAAGGGTACCCGGCCCTACCTTGCCCTCCAAAGGCCTCTGAAGCCCTGCCCTTGGGCCGGGCAAGGTTCAAAATTCGGAAGCCCTGCTTCTACAGGGCTGGGCTAGGGCTCACCCCGGCCCTGCCCTTTAAAGCTTTGCCCTTCTCCTTAGTTGCTACACGGTAGCTAAGGTCTATAAACCATTAAAAATATATATATATATATATATATATATATATATATATATATATATATATATATATATATATATATATATATATATTTCACATGACCATCGTTATAAAACCCCTCGAGGCCTCGACACTCGTTACGAGCCTTAACCCTAATCTCGTATGCGAAATTGCCTCCTCCTGCTTAGAGGATTTTGATATATAAATTTTGTTATATATAGTTTTACTTTGTTTTATTCTATCATGTATGTTTGTCACTGACAAAGAAAAAAAAATTAACTTTGTCATTATTGCTCCTTTTGTTGCAATGTCGGTTCCAAGCCCGGATAAAAAAGGGTATCCATTTCCATGTCAGGTTGACAGTTAGTGTAAAAAATAATCTCGTTATCTCAAATCACAAAAAAAAATCTCGCTCTTTCTTCCGGTCCTTTGGCCCTGACCTGACCCTTGAGGGCAAGGATAGGACCCAATCAATCCCGACCCTTGAAGGGTTAGGCTTGGGCTAGGGCCCTATTCTTAAAGGGAAGGGTAGGGCTAGGGTTGACCCCAACCCTGCCCTAGCCCTAACCTTTGACAACCCTACATAGGGAATACCCCCACCCCCATGCAACCATTAGTGAGGGGAATCAGAAATCGAATGGGAGACCTCCGGGTTTTCGATTCGTCCAAGTGACCAATAGGCTGCACTCAGGGGGTTAATCGAAGCAAAATAAAGTGAAAAGAAGAAGGCAAAAGATTACCTCTTGTGGCTGCCCGAGCTAAGCGCTCGGGCATCCACAAAGCATAGGACACGTGACCATTTTAAAGGGAAAAGTTGTCAGTGGGGCAAAAGTCAAAAGGGGCAAAAGTCAAAAGGGACGTATTCTTCTCCAATTGTAACCGGTTTTGCCAAAACCGGTTACGCTCATGAGGTGGTCACATGTCTCTCTTGACACATCTTAACTATGGTTAAGATTCAATCACCCCTAAGGTTCATCTACATATGCTTGTTTTTTAAAAAAAAATAAAAAATTTGTTAACTATGGTTAAAAATTACCAAGTCCTAGTTAATTTCTTAAAAATATTTTTTCTAAAAACCAAAGAGAGGTGGGTGAACCCTAAGGATAGGTAAATCTTAACCACAGTTAAGGGGTGTAAAGAGGGACATGTGATGACCACAGGATTGTAACCGGTTTTGCCCAAAACCGGTTACAACTGGAGAAGATCACCTGCCAAGTCAAAATGATAGGGACAGGTGAAATGACTTTTGCCCACTGACATCTGCCACATGCCCATTGTTTTGTGGATGCCCGAGCGCTTAGCTCGGCCAGCCACCAGAGGTAATCTTTTGCCAAAGAGGAAATAACAACAAACTCACTTCATTGTCTCGCTGGGGATTGCCATCCGCTTTTTGCCTATCTTGCAACTCAAGATCAACACTGCAATCGATATCCTCAATGACTAGTATTGATCTATTTGTCGTAGAGAGTAGCAAACTCCTGAGGTCTGAATTGCTGGTTAAACGTGTGAGCTCCAAGTCATAGATGTCAAACTTGAGGTAATTGGCCATGGCGGCAATCAAGCTGGACTTGCCGGTGCCAGGAGGACCGTATAACAAATACCCACGTTTCCAAGCCTTCCCCATTCTCTTGTAAAACTTTCTCCTCTTGAGAAACCTATCCAAATCATCCATCAGCTCCTTCTTATAATCGAGATCCATTGCCAGCGTCGAGAACGTCATATGGCGGTTGATGTTGATTGATCTCTTGCAGATTTTGATTCCAAAACTTCGGAGCTTCACAACTTTTTCCCTTTTTTAATGGCTTTTGATTCCGACTCTACGTGCCGCAAGTAAGATCTCAAAACCTTCTCCATGTGTTTCTTATGGAAACTGAGCTCAAATGACTCTGTGTAGCGTTCTTCCGACGATGACGGAGCGTCTCTTATCTTGTCGTGTTCAGTATATTTATATCTCCATCTGAGTTGAATTCCTTCAAAGACGTCCATGATCTCTTGGTTTCTTCCGATGGTGACGGAGCGTTTCTTGTCTTGCAGGGCTCTGCTCACCTCTAGCCTGTGGATGGAGGAGGTGTTTAGCAATTGAAGGTGAGCTTGCTATTTACGTAGAGTTTGGACGCCTCGAAGAATTGGTTCGGGGAGTGACCGTTGGAATCGTTAATCAAAAGGGTTAGTCTAGGAGATCGAAGGCTTGCAAGGCAACTCGAGATTTTCTCTATGAATTTGTTGGCTATGAATTTGCTGGTTATGGGCCGGACGTCGTAAGCCAAGTACCTAAGGATAATAACCAGGGACGCGAGAACCGAGTACACTGAAACCATCTCTCCTGCTGAAGAAAACATGATTACCTTGAGCAGGTTTTTCAGAGAAAACATGTTGAGATGGATCTGAAGAAACGTTGTTGGGTTTTGAATTGAAGAAAGAGGAGATCGAGGTGGGTTTTATAGATCGATATCAAAGTGGGTGTGCTCTTTTTTTCTTCTGTTCTTGGGTGGGGGAGTGTGCTCTTTTGCCGGCCAGGAAAGGGACGTATTCTTCTCCAGTTGTAACCGGTTTTGCCTTTGCGGCAGCAAATCCTCTCCGGTGATAACCGGATTTTGCAAATCCGGTTATCACCCCTAGAGGTCACCACGTGTCTCCTTTGACACCCCTTAACCGTGGGTAAGGTTCACCCACCCCTAGGGTTCACCCACATATTTTTGGTTTTTTTTTTTAAATATTAATTCTATTTTTAAAATTAAAAAATTGTTTTTAATATTAAAAAAACTTTAAAAACATATTTTTAATTTTAAAAATAGAATTAATTTTTAAAAAAAAAAAAACAAAAATAGGTGGGTGAACCCTAGGGGTGGGTGAACCTTACCCACGGTTAAGAGGTGTCAAAGGAGACACGTGGCGACCTCTAGGGGTTATAACCGGATGTGCCACATCCGGTTATGACTGGAGAGGATTTGCCACCTTTTTTTTTTACACTTCTTAATTATGGTTAAGATTCACTCACTCCTAAGGTTTCACCACATATTTTTGGGTTTTAGAAAAAATAATAAATTTTTGTGTTAACTGGGGTTAAAATTTACCAACTCTTAGGATTAAATTTTTTAAAATATTTTTAAAAAAAAACCGAAGATAGATGGTGGACCCAAAGGGGTAGGTGAATCTTAACCACAGTTAAGGGGTGTAAAAAATGACGTGGTGACCACAGGGAAAAGATCACCAAGAAAGTAGGTAAAGTAAAGAAATAGGAGTCAAATCATCTACGGTGATAACCGGATTTGGCAAATCCAATTATCACCCCTAGAGGTCGCCACATGTCTCCTTTGACACACCCCTTAACCGCGGGTAAGGTTCACCCACCCATTTTTGTTTTTTTTTTTCAATATTAATTTTTTAAAAAAAAATTAAAAAACGGTTCCTCCTAATTGATCAATGGTTCTATTAGTCTGGACGGCCATAGCCATTTGAAGGCCTAAAGCGAGTTCTAAATGTGGCATTTTTTTTTTAAAGGGCGTATTCTTCTCCAGTTGTAACCTGTTTTGCCAAATCCGGTTACGCCCTTGAGGTAGCCACATATCTCTTTTGATACCTCTTAACTATGGTTAAGATTTATTCACCCTTAAGGTTCACCCACCTATTCTTGGTTTTTAGAAAAAAATAATAAAAAGTTTTGTGAACTGTGGTTAAAATTTACTAACTCTTAGGATTAATTTTTTAAAAATATTTTTTCTAAAACACAAAAAGAGGTGAGTGAACTCTAGGGGTAGGTGAATCTTAACCACAGTTAAGGGGTGTAAAAAAGGACATGTGGTGATCACAAGGTTGTAACCGATTCCGTTACAATGAAGAAGATCACCAGTTTTTTTTAATTAATTGGACTCGCTATAAAATGGAGTCTTTTTTAAATGAGACCTTTTTTAGAGTTTCTTTTCACTAAATCAGGTTCATAAAAAATGAGAATTTTTTTTTTTTTTTTTTAATGAAGCCTTTTTTAGGATTTATTTTCACTAAATCAGGTTTATAAAGCCATCAAAGCCCACACTTTGAGGCCTTCATTTTTTTGAGGCCTAAAGCGAGGGCTTTGATGGCTTAATGGACCGGCCGGCCCTGCTATTAGTCAAGCTTCTTTGAATTTCCTATTGCCTTCCTCGTAATTGCTCAGCTGCAAAAAGCCATGACTAGTAAATGGACTGATGGTCATATTAGTCAAGCTTCTTTTAATTCCTACAGCGTTCCTCGTTATTTCTTTGTTGTGTTTTTGTTCATCGTAATCGCTCTTTTGAATTTCCTACAGCGTTCCTCGTAGTTTGCAGTAGCAATTAGCAACCTCCTAAGTTCTGAATTGCAATAAAATATTTTGTTAGTGTTTTTTTTGTGCTTCTCGATCACAACTTTCAAATATCGGATCACAGAGTCAATTGCACATGAACTCTCCCTAAGTTCAATTTCATCCACAGGTCAATCAACTTTGGTTAATATTTATTAAACCTTAGGGTTGAATAATATAACTTGGTTTTAGAAAAAATATATATATTTACCTTTGATTAAGAATTTTTAATCCTAATTAAGATTAATATTTTTTTCCTACGAGTACAAACCCTAATCTTAGGCCTTTCGTACTACTCTTAGCCGTCATCGACCACCTTCCATTCTTTTGGTTAAAGTACACACAAAGGGTTGCTTTTGAGCAAGTAGTTAGTGAAGGCTGGGAGTAGAAAATGCATAAAAATAGACGTAGCATTCCTTTTTTAAAAGAAATAATTTAGGTCATATTGTTGAACTCTAAGAATTAACTAAATCTTAACCACGGTTCATAAGGGTTAAAGGATACGCACGTGTCAACTTGTGGGTGCAATTGAACTCTATTAGAGTTCAATCGCAATTGATTGTGATCCACTCACCAAAAATTTCCAATCTTCTCTACAAGGGTACGTAGACTGCTGACTGTTTGGCTCTGGCATCAGGACATTGGCCGCCGTAGGGGTGTCAACAAGCCGAGTCAGCTCGACTCTAAATGAACCAAGCTTGAGCCTATTGTAGAACCTAAAAATTTATCAATTTTACACAAAGGTCCCTACAGACCCGTAAAATTGTACAAAGAGCCTAAAATTATTAAAAAGCCCTATACATTTAAATTGGGCCTAATGACAAGACATGAGCTTCCTACAGCACAGGTCTGGCACGAAATAGAAAGCCCATTAACCCAAAACCCAAGTCAAAATTCAAATGGGTCACACACTCAACAAATGAGTCGATCCATCAACACAGTAAACCTGAGTATGGACTCAATACTCAAGAAAATAGGTGAGACCCATCAAAGTCAACTAAGTCCCTTAAACCATTAAATGGAGTGAGACTCTTGGAATCCTTATCGCTAAATGGATAAGCCTTATGAAAGCCTCCTAAGTCCCTTAAACCATTTAATGGAGTGGGACTCTTGGAATCCTTATCTCTAAATGGGTGAGGCTTATCAAAATATCTTAAGTCCCTTAAACCACTAAATAAAGTGGAACTCTTTAGATCCTTATCTCTAAAAGTCTATAAATAAGACTCAAAGCTAGATATTTGGAGGATTCAGAAATCCAGAGAAATTCAGAAGAAATCAGATAAGAGAATTTAAAAGCATTCTCTAACCTTCAAAGAAAAGAAATCAAAGCATTCTAGATAAGACAAAGCTGCAAAGAAGCCAGATCTCCTCTAGAATCACTTTCTAGCTGATCAAGCGGGAAGTCCGGAAGAAAGGAAAAGCTACATCAACACCTTCAAAGAAGATCGAGATCACGCCTCAGTCCTCATCTTCTACTTTAGAAATTTCTGATTATTAATCAGAAGCTTTTTGAGAGTTGTACCAAGTTATATATATTTTGTTCATCCATTATTTCATCCGCAAAATTTTGTGTTGACAAATTTTTGGGGCGTACGCTGGATGTGTTCTCATCTCCATTAAAGAAAAAAAAACCCAAAAACAAACTTTATAAAGAAACAAATTTCATTTTTTTAATTAAAAAAAAATGAAAATCCTAAATCAAACAAACAAAAAACGGACAAGGTACAAAACTATAGGGAAGCCTATTTGTAGGCTGACGCCACCAATGGCTGCCCTCATCATTACAATCTCAGATTTAAAAAACAAAAATCAAATCAAACCAACCCAACCATTAAAAAAAAACAGGAAGAGTTGAGAGAAGGAAGCTCCGTCGTACAACTAGCTACTCCTCTTTACAATCTTTGGTAATTTAAAAAAAAAACTAAAACAAATCAAATAAAATAGTTAATCACATCAAACACCTTTTTTTTACAAAACATCAAAACAAACAATGTATGACCATTCCAACTACGATGCACTTCAAAAAAAAAAAAAAAAAAAAAAAACTTGGGTGTACTAGTGTCGTTCTATTGCTATTTGTAAGGGTAAGTAAACTGTCTCCTTATCCCATTAGAAATAGGATTTGTGTCTAACCCAAATTAAATCAAAGTCAAACACTAGGTCATCAAAATTAAATCAAAATCAAACACTAAATCAAGGATTGCGCTAATGTCACTCATAGGTTTCATCACTATACTCTTGAGGGTAATTTATAGAACCCTAAAATTTATCAATTTTACATAAAGGTCCCTACACACCCGTAAAATTGTACAAAGAGCCTAAAATCATCAAAAAGTTCTATACATTTAAATTTAGCCTAATGACAAGGCATGAGCCTCCTACGGCTCGAATCTGGCACGAAGTAGAAAGCCCATAAACCCAAAACTCAAGTCCAAATTCAAATGGGTCATACATTCAAATGGGTCGATCCGTCAACACAGTAAACCCGAGTATGGACTCACTACCCAAGAAAATAGGTGAGACCCATCAAAGTCTCCTTAGTCCCTTAAACCACTAAATGGAGTAGGACTCTTGGAATCCTTATCTCTAAATGGGTAAGCCTCATGAAAGCCTCTTAAGTCCCTTGAACCACTAAATAGAGTGAGACTCTTGGAATCCTTATCTCTAAATGGGTGAGGCTTATCAAAATATCTTAAGTCCCTTAAACCACTAAATGGAGTGGGACTCTTGAGATCCTTATTTCTAAAAGCTTATAAATAAGACCCAAAGCTAGAGATTTGGAGGATTCAGAAATCCAGAGAAATTCAGAAGAAGTCAAAGAAGAGAATTTAGAAGCATTCTCTAGCTTTCAAATAAAAGAAATCAAAATATTCCGGAGAAGACAAAGCTGCAAAGAAGTCAGTTCTCCTCTAGAATCACTTTCTAGCCGATCAAGCGCGAAGCTCGGAAGAAAGGAAAAGCTACATCAACACCTTCAAAGAAAATCGAGATCACGCATCGGCCCTCATTTTCTACTTTAGAAATTTCTGATTGTTAATAAGAGGATTTTTGAGAGTTGTACCAAGTTATAAATAAATAAATGTTTTGTTCATCCATTATTTCATCTGCGAAATTTTGTGTTGACAAATTTTTGGGGCGTACACCGGATGTGTTCTCATCTCCATTAAAGAGAAAAAAAACACCCAAAACAAACTTTATAAAGAAACTAATTTCATTTAAAAAAAACAAAAAAATTCTGAATCAAACAAACAAAAAACGGATAAGGTACAAAATTATAGGGAAGCCTAGTTGTAGGCTGAAGCGACCAATGGCTGCCCACATCATTACAATCTTAGATTTAAAAAACAAAAATCAAATCACACCAACCATTGAAAATAACAAGAATAGTTTAGAGAAGGAAGCTACGTCGTACGACGACTAGCTGCTCCTCTTTACAATCTTTGGTAATTAAAATAAAAACTAAAACAAATCAAATAAAATAATTAATCACATCAAACACTTTTTTACAAAACATCAAATCAAACAATGTATGAGCATTCCAACCACGATGCACTTCATTAAAAAAAAAAAAAAAAAAAAAAAAAAAAAAAAAAAAAAAAAAAAAAAAAAAAAAAAAAAAAAACTTGGGTGTACTAGTGCCGTTCTATTGCTATTTGTAAGGGAAGGTAAACTGTCTCCTTATCCTAATAGGAATAGGATTCATGTCTAACTCAAATTAAGATAAACTTCAACCAAATTAAATCAAAGTCAAACACTATGTCATCAAAATCAAACACTAAACTAAGGGTTACGCTAATGTCACTCATAGGTTTCATCACTATACCCTTGAAGGGGCAATTTGTAAAACCCTAAAATTTATCAATTTTACATAAAGGTTCCTATACACCCGTAAAATTATACAAAGAGCCTAAAATCATTAAAAAGTCATATACATTTAAATTTGGCCTAATGACAAGGCATGAGCCTCCTACGGCTCGGGTATGGCACGAAGTAAAAACCCCATAAACCCAAAACCCAAGTCCAAATTCAAATGGGTCACACACTCAAATGGGTCGATCCATCAACACAGTAAACCCGAGTATGGAATCAATTCCCAAGAAAATAGGTGAGACCCATCAAATTCTCCTAAGTCCCTTAAACCACTAAATGGAGTGGGACTCTTGGAATCCTTATCTTTAAATGGGTAAGCCTCATGAAAGCCTCCTAAGTCCCTTAAACCATTACATAGAGTGGGACTCTTGGAATCCTTATCTCTAAATGGGTGAGGCTTATCAAACTATCTTAAGTCCCTTAAACCACTAAATCGAGTGAGACTCTTTAGATTCTTATCTCTAAAAGTCTATAAATAAGACCCAAAGCTAGAGATTTTGAAGATTCAGAAACCCAGAGAAATTCAGAAGAAGCCAGAGAAGAGAATTCAGAAGCATTCTCTAGCCTTCAAAGAAAAGAAATTAAAGTTTTCCAGAGAAAACAAAGCTGCAAAGAAGTCAGTTCTCCTCTAGAATCACTTTTTAGTTGATCAAGCACGAAGCCCGGAAGAAAGGAAAAGCTACATCAACACCTTCAAAGAAGATCGAGATCACGCCTCAGCCCTCATCTTCATCTTTTACTTTAGAAATTTCTGATTGTTCATCAGAGAATTTTTTAGAGTTGTACCAACTTATAGATAAATAAATATTTTGTTCATTCATTATTTCATCCGCAAAATTTTGTGTTGACAAATTTTTAAAGCGTACGCCGGATGTGTTCTCATCTCCATTAAAGAAAAAAAAACACCCAAAACAAACTTTATAAAGAAACAAATTTCATATTTTTAATTTTTTTTTTTTTAAATCCTGAATCAAACAAACAAAAAACAGACAAGGTACAAAACTATAGGGAAGCCTAGTTGTAGGCTGACGCCACCAATGGCTGCCCAATCATTACAATCTTAGATTTAAAAAAAAAAAATCAAATCAAACCGACCATTAAAAAAAACAAGAAGAGTTGAGAGAAGGAAGCTACGTACTAGCTGCTCCTCTTTACAATCTTTGGTAATTAAAAAAAACTAAAAAAATCAAATAAAATAATTAATCACATCAAACACTTTTTACAAAACATCAAGCATTCCAACCACGATGCGCTTCAAAAATAAAAAACTTGGGTGTACTTGTGTCGTTCTATTGTTATTTGTAAGGGGAGGTAAACTGTCTCCTTATCCCATTAGGAATATGATTCATGTCTAACCCAAATTAAGATAAACTTCAAACAAATTAAATCAAAGTCAAACACAAAGTCATCAAAATTTAATCAAAATCAAACACTAAATCAAGGGTTGCGCTAATGTCACTCATAGGTTCCATCACTATACCCTTGAAGGGGTAATTTGTAGAATCCTAAAATTTATCAATTTTACACAAAAGTCCTTACACACCCGTAAAATTGTACAAAGAGCCTAAAATCATCAAAAAGCCCTATACATTTAAATTGGGTCTAATGACAAGGCATGAGCCTCCTACGGCTCGGGTCTGACACGAAGTAGAAAGCCCATACACCCAAAACCCAAGTCTAAATTCAAATGGGTTACACAATCAAATGGGTCGATCCATCAACACAATAAACCCGAGTATGGACTCAATACCTAAGAAAATAGGTGAGACTCATCAAAGTCTCCTAAGTCCCTTAAACCACTAAATGAAGTAGGACTCTTGGAATCCTTATCTCTAAATGGGTAAGCCTCATAAAAGCCTCCTAAGTCCCTTAAACCACTAAATGGAGTGAGACTTTTGAAATCCTTATCTCTAAATGGGTGAGGCTTATCAAAATATCTTAAGTCCCTTAAACCACTAAATGGAGTGAGACTCTTGAGATCCTTATCTCTAAAAGTCTATAAATAAGACCCAAAGCTTGCTAAATTATGCCCTATTTATACTTGTAGATCGACATTCGGATAGGCCAAAGCCTAGAGGAAGTCCTCTAGGCCGGGAATCCTCTAACTAGGGAGATGTAACCTAACGGAGTTTCTTGGTGGAAAACTGAAGTCTAAGCGATGATCGAGTTCGAATATTAATCACAAGTATTAAATTATGTCTATATATATCGTATGGTGATTGGTATTCGGGTAGGCCAAAGTTTAGAGTAAGGTCTTCTAAACCGGGAATTCTCTAACTATATGGTATGGGACAGTATAGTGGAGTTTCCATGGTGGGAGATCGGAATCCAAGCGTTGACCGATTCGAATGTTAATTGCGACACTTATGCACAAACTCACGTGTATGTTAAGATAAGAGCTTCACAAGTCACACATGTGGACCACAAGCATAAGCATTGCATATGCCTGATAGACTGAATAAGCTCAATGAAGGATCTGAATAAGTGCATGATCTGAATAAGCTGCTCAAGGATTTATAAGCATAAGCATCTCATAAGCATGTTGTCTCCTAAGTCTAAGATTTTCACAAGTACACGAGTCAAGGTGATGATATGAACATTGAACTTATCATGCGTTGTTGGAACTTATCATGCGTTGTCGGAACTTATCATGCGTTGTCAGACCTTATCATGCATTGTCGATCTTATCATGCGTTGTCAAAACTTATCATGCGTTGTCGGATCTTGTCATGTGTTATCGATCTTATCATGCGTTGCCGGATATTAAAACTGAATTACAAGTACTGAAACATGAATATAAAATTTATCATGCGTTGTCGGATATTGAAACTGAATTATAAGTACTGAAACATGAATATGAAACTTATCATGTGTTGTTGAACATTGACACTGAATTACAAGTACCGAAACATGAATATGGAACTTATCATGTGTTGACTGACATTGATACTGAATTGCAAGTACTGAATCATGAGCACGGAATTACAAGGGCAATTAAACATGTCATAATACGCTCGCATATTTTTCCACACTCTGATTATGCGAATATGATATAAACCTGTTATTGATTATGCTATATGAACTTGTCATGGATTATGCAAATGTCATATGAATCTATCATTGATTATGCTATATGAACCTGTCATAGATTATACAAATGTCATATGAATCTGTCATTGATTATGCTATATAAACCTATCATGGACTATGCAAATGTCATATGAACCTGTCATGGATTATGCAAACGTCATATGAACATGTTATTGATTTTGTAACTATCTCATGAATTTGATATTGGTTATGAGCATGAGTTATTGTTATTGTTAGTTAGATTGGATATCCGTTGAGCGTTGTCAATGCTTAGTCGACCTGTTATTGTCAGTAGGTTTAGAGTGAGTTGATTGTTGAGCCGTGGTTGAGGTTTTCTACCTCGAGATAGAAGAAGAAGGTGAGTCTCCAGTTGAGAAAGCTCGAGAGTTGGTTAGGTGAACACTTTATTAGGCCTTGTTTTACATTTTGAAAGGGATGGTAATAGACTTATGTGTTTCAGGATATTGCTTAGACTATCTTACTTTTGTTGGTGGTTTAGACTATCCTGATTATGATGGGTTATGTTGGACAGATTACATTTGTATAGGATGGTTTAAGTTTTATAAATCGAATTTTATTTTTCTCATTTTTGGAGACTCGTGTTGTATGCCTTGTATGTCATGGGATTTAAGCAGGTTTAAGAAATGTAGCAACCCAAGGTCCTATTTTGGTTAAGATAGGATTTTGGGTCGTTACAGCTGTCTTTGCCACCTTCCGCCTACAGCCTTACTTCTAGAGGATATCTGAGCTCAAGGCATTAATGGAGTCTCTCTTCCAAAAGAGATCTGTACTCAAGGCATTAGTACGGACAATTGTAGAGAAGAAAACGAAGAGAAGGCGAAGTAGAAGAGAGTGGGGATACCATAATGTTTTCTAGGGTTTCGAAAGGTCTCTGGAGGTTCGATTATCTCTCTCTAAAATCTCTCTCTACTTTGCCGCTGCAAGCGTTGAAAGGTAGATGAGATGATATGAAATGAAAAATCGAAGCTGTGGTTTTGATTTTTCTAATTCATTGGATTTTTTCATTTCTTGAGCTTCAGTTTTTAGGGTTGCACAAAGCATTGATAGGGTGAAACAAGAAAGAAAAAAAAAACATGGTTTTATCAAGCCAATCTCAAGCTAAGCCAAGCTTGGCTCGGGCTTGAATCATTTCTGGCTGAGCCGAGCTTCGAGCCAAGTTTTTGATTTCGAGCCGAGCCGAGCCTAGCAAGGCTAAGCCCAGCCCGAATACACTCCTACTTTTAATGCCTTTTATTTCCTTTCCATTTCGGCTGCAATATAATCAACATCTATTGACTTAGGATTTTCTCTGATTACTGTTGATGAGGAGACCGCCAGCACAAAACCAGAAGGCAAAACACATCCTTTTTGCACGCTTAATCAAGGCATGCGCACACAAATCAATGACTCTAGTTGCCTATGGGGGTATGTGGCACTTTCTAATTGGATGCTCGCGGTCTCCTCATTGTATCAATCGGAGATCCTAAGTCTTTGAAAAGGGTGATGCCAGAAGGAGTGTCAATGATCCGAGCTAGGCACTGCTCGAGCTCGGCTCGTCAGATATTTAATGTTTCTCGGGCTCGGCTTGAGCTCAGAAAGGCCAGCTCGAGCTCAGCTCATCTACAAGTTATCAAGCTCGGCTCGGCTCGGCTCAGCTCGGCAAGCTCTATTTCACCCAAATTTTTATTTTGTTTTAGAACTTTAGCATTCAAAATAGATGATAAGAGTAGTTTTTAAAATCAAAGGAAATCTGCCTTCAAACTCTCATGGTCACAGGGAAGAACAGGGAAGATTTGCTAAAACTAGAGATGTCAATGGGACGGCTAGCTCCGCTAAATTTCAGAGGTTAGAAAAAAAAAATTTATGACTAAACGGGTCTTATCAAGTCGAGCTAGCCGGTTCGAAGTATAGCATCATGGGCCTTGGGCCTAAGGCTCTGGGCCTAAGCCAGCTAACTATTTAAACGGACCGGACCGTGGCCCAGCCTTGCTTACTGACACCTCCAGAGTCTACTGCGTCAGCCGACACATAATAAAACCTTGGCCTAACTGGAACACAAGCTTTTTGTCCCAAACTATAGTGACCCCCTTTATAATTAGTACATAATTAACCCTAAGAATTTTTTTTTTTAGGAACCAATCTGGTTCTATTGTTTATAATTAAATATTCTCTTATATATACAAAGTAATATTTTTTTAAGAATGTTTGTGTAATGTGTATTCTTAAATATAAGAATGTATTTTACATTGTGTGTGAATATGTAGCATATCCATGATGCATAAGGAACATTGCATATGCGTCATGCATTTCAGTAACTCATGCATTTGAGTAACACATAGTATTCTTTTAAACTCACAAAAAACCGAATTTTTAGGCCCTGATTATATAAGATGTGTTAAAAACTTTAGCTCAATTAGAGATTTCTAGGCCACCAGATTGGACATCTGAAACATTTCCCATTAACCTTAGTTGGCCATTTCCCATTAACCTTAGTTGGCTAACATAAACCAATGGAGTTAAAATGACCCAACTTAGGTTATAATTTCTACCATCCGATCGACTAGACTTCTCCAATTAGGCCAATTTAATGGCACGTAATAAGAAAGATTTTTTTATTTTATTTTTGTTATGAGCCTAAAGGAATCCCACGTATTGCTCAAATGCACAAGGCATAAGCTACAGCTCAAATGCACAAAATGCACAACGCGTGAGCTACATTGTTAGAGCCACATGTCACTCAAATTGCATATACCCAGCCTCTCTATATTCGTAGAATAGGTAGTAGATACTATATACTGTACATACAATTTTTTAGTTTCTTACCACAAATCCCTAGTCCCTTTCTACACAACAAACCCTAATCCCTAAACTGCTTCTTCTTTGTACAGTATGCCCATTTCTAATTGAGCTCTCAAGGGTATCTTTGCCTTACAAAATAAGGCAAAGTACATCAAAATTTAACGAAATAATCTGGTGTGTTTGGTCCGATAATAAACAAGCTCAGCCCTTTAGCTCGAGGAGTTGAATAATATCCTGTTTAAGCTCGGCTTGTTTCAAGCCGAATCGAGCTGGCTTGGTTCAATGACAACCTTATTATTAATTATAAGGAACACAGAAAGAAAAAGGTGCAGAAGCTGACATTATAATGGCAAATAAAGGTGCAGAAACCACGGCATTATAATGGCATATAAAGGTACAGAAGCTTTAACATTATATCTCTATCGCTCTTTGATTTATTCACATTGATCTGTTGAGCATCCAAGAAAGCAATGCATGGTTTTGGAGGTTTTGACTATGCCTTCTGGGATGTAGGCATAGCCAGTGATACTCCTTGACTGGGTAAATCCTTCCATTGTTGAGTCACTGTTTTGATCTGGGTGTAGAACTGCATGCCTGCCTTGCCTGCAATCCAAAAGGACTCTCTACTTCAGAAAAATGATCCAATTAGGTCCTCTTCTATGGAACTGCTACAAAAATCAATCTAAAACAGAAGAAACTAAGCAAAGTGGAAAAGTATTGGATGGTGGACACCTTACCATAGAAATTGAGATCGCCTGCAAAAGATGACTTGGATCCAGTGAATGAGAAAAATGGCAATGGAACTGGAATGGGAACATTAATCCCAACCTAGATCAAACACAGTTCATGTAAGAGATTGATGTCCAAGTTATATAGTATTTGGCATAACTAACAAGATCTTGTCCTGGACTCCAACCATTCTTGGTTGATCCACATTTCGTGAAACAGCTTGACTTACCTGCCCCGCTTCAATTTCATTCTGGAATTTCCTTGCAGCTACACCAGATGTGGTGAATATAGAAGCTCCATTACCATATCTATAAAACAGAGGATGACAGGAATTTAGAACTAAAAACTTATTCTGAGAAATTTCTAAATTGTCAGGGCTTTAGGGGTGAAGAGGAGTGAATTGGGAGGTCCGTGTTTTTGTTAACAATGCTACAAGAATTTCTAATTGTTAGGGGTGAAGAGGAGTGAGAATTGGGACGCACTTGTTTCTGTTAACAATGTCAATAGCCTCTTCTAGGCTGTCAGCCTGCAAGTATGTGGGAAACAAAAGAAAGATGTTAACAGATCCCTAGTTTAAGCCATGGGGGACTACTGGATAATAAGAGAGGAGAAAATATGTCAGTTGCTTACTTGCATGCAAAGGAAAACTGGGCCAAAGATTTCCTCCTGCTCATTCCACAGAGTTGAATAAGTTTAAGCCAGGGCTTTAGATTGAACTCTTCTCTGACTAAAAATCATGGAATACCCAAAGACAATCCATCCAAAAAACATGAAAAGGACTGAAAGATTGAAAGGAGATACCTCATAACACTCCATGTTGCTTGTAACATCAGATAAAATAGTGGGACCAACAAAGTTGCCATTCTCATATCCTGGAACCTATTTGTCATTCAATTAGCACCATTCAATCTTTGAAACAATTCAGACTGCAACAATATACTAGCTCCACAAAGATTACTGTATCAAAATGCAACACCAACATATAAACTTGTTTCCAATAGATTATATTTTAGGGGAGAAAATTTCAGAACATCTATGTAAGCCGGATTATACCATATAATATCGATCCCCAAGTTCTCCCTCTACATATATTTATCCATCTATGTAATGAAATTTTGCTACATCATTCTAAACATAGAATGTATTGGAATACATCTCTTCAGCAAGTGCAGAACCCCAACCTCCAAAAAGGGATTAATGGCCACAAAAAGAAAACAGGGGAAGAAAGAAAAAGCAATAAATGACTAAGAAGATAAGAACACAGGATATGATGGATGAAACACTAAAAAATAACGAAATATAAAAATTGAGCAGCACAACATATCCTAACAAAGAAAATTTGTTGTTGTCCCATGACAACAGATACCATGGAGATAGAGGAGGTACGCCTCCTAGCTTAAATTAGAAAAACAATATAAAAACATATGGTTGTAAGCAAATCAGGATAATGGATCCAAAAAAAAAAAAACAAACCAGGATAATGAAAGTGATCCCAACCATAGTTCGAAAACTCGGTGAGTCATCCGAGTAACTCGGCCGAGTTACTCGACTCGCCTGAATTTCGAGTCGAGTTGGCTCAAAACTCGAAGGAGACACTATTTGTCGAGTTACTCGGGTGACTCGGTCGAGTTGATCCAAGTTTTTCGACTCGTCGGGCTAGGTTGAGTCACATAAGGGTATATTTATCATTTTTTTAAACCTAAACTCGAACATCACACTATTTTTGGATCCTATTTTTTTGAGTCTACAAAGATAACCTCTTATGGTTTAATGTTAAACATAGTTTATAGGTTTGAGGCTGTAAAACCAGCGTACTTTAAGCTTTTTCAACCCAAGTCATTACATATATTATTCCGAGTTGGACCGAGTCGAGTTTTTTTCGAGTTTTCCGAGTTACTCGACCCGGCTAACTTTCGAGTCGAGTCGAGTTTTCGGGTTTTTGAACAATGATCCCAACTACAAACCCTACTCAGTACCTCAGCAGTTGGCAACATTTCATTGTGAAATTCTATCCTGCAGCCTGAATCTTGCATAGTTTCCAAGTGGATGGAGAACAATTCAGTGTTCAATCCCCACAATCAACTCTGAACACCACATCCAATTGGACAAAAATCTTAATTATGAGTAAATAAAACAAATAAACTCTTTGCCAGAGACTGTAAGTCATAGTCTGCTTCCAGTGAAAATAAGAGGCTATAGAGCATGATGAATCAAACCACGATAATTAAAGAACCAAAAGGATATTAAATATGCAAAGATGGAAATCGGGCCTGCAAACTAGAGATGCTCCAATCTTTTGGACAGCGGTGAATTTTTCACATGACGAAGACATGAGCACGTCTTCATTGGAGCTATCATTGTAGGGCTTATAATGCTAAAAAGCAGTGAACAAAGACAAAATCCAAGGAAACAAATCTTCAGAATCCCCAGCCACACTCAAGAGGGTAAAACAACCTTAGAAAGTTGTTAATATGTCATCAGAAGGCTATGACATTATTGTTAAGGGTTGAAATTCAGATTAGGCATGGTGTCAGAATACATAATATAATTTTCACAGGATATTTGTTTTGGTTTTAAATTTGTATATATAGGAGGTTCAGTCAGGTGAAAATTTTAAGAGTTCGAAAGACTAAAAGTTGATATTTTGTAAGCCAAAAGAATTATACAATTACATGATTCCTAGGCCTTGGATGAATGTTTTCCTTGCACATGCATATGAGATTAGCCGAGTTTTCTTGCTTCTCCTTTCTGTTCCTCCACTCGTAAGGACTTCAAAGATGTTGGCAACTCATTTTTGCTCTAGCTGGGCAGCCTTCAGTTAGCTTCTTGTAAAGTTTATCTCTTCCTGTCGTTGAGATAGTTTTGTATATGGGTGTTTCCCCTTCAATGAATTACATTATCTATAAAAATGTGTATGAGAAAAATTATTATAAAAAAATGAAAAATGAATTACAGAATATCAGAACTAATTTTATTGCATAGTACCGCTACCAACCACACGTGTGGGTCATGCGATTGGGTGCCGCATGGCACGTGTATGGGCCTACCAAAAACACATCCCATGCATGACGGAGTTGCTAAAGTGAAGATGTGCTTCTGAAGTACGATATAATCAATGCATTCTAATCAAACTAAAGAAAAATTTCATGAGACGGTGATAAGATCAACTATGCTTTATAAAGCTTAATATTGCGATTATAAAGTACAATTCATAAAATTAGCGTAACTGAGATGAGGATGCTGAGATGAAATCATGAGAGTGGAAAGAGTATGCTAGATAAACCAAAAAAATGAGAGCATTAGAGAGAATCTGGGTGTAGCTTCTATAGGTGATAAAATAAGGAAGAATTGATAGGTGATAAAATAAGGAAGAATTGTTGAGATCGTCTAAAGACATGCAGTGGAAACCAGTAACGACACTAGTGACGAGTGAGTTGGAGTACGTTGAAAGTTCTAAAAGGATGATGGGAATTCCAAAAATGACATGTATGGAGACATTGAACAGAAATTTGAAAACATACACTTTCATGGAAGTTGTGGCTTTTAATAGAATGGAATGATGAAACATGATTTCCGATTGTGTTACGGATCCCAAATATTTGGGATAAGGCACTAATGATAATGATAAATGCGTACAAACACAAACACACATAAACATCGACACATTATAACAATATGCATTATATAAATAAATCGTAATGACAATTCGCATATGCAACCAACTAATATACTACAAAAATAGTCATAAGTATGCACATGCAGTTTCTTTGAAAATACTATTGTGTAAGTTGACTTGTACGATATATGTAAATACATACACATGTGAAATATATGCGTATGAAAATTTTATAATATGGTATGTTGTTCAAGTGCATATGTATAAACTTAAAAGCTTAGAACATATGCTGATGTCTGCTTCATGAGCTTTATTGCAAACACACCTTTTTTTTTTAATGAATAACAAGAAACTTGGGGATGGAGAAACAAGTCTCCAACCTTGAAGGGTATTACCTCATAAAAATTCCATATCTTCTGCACAAGGCCTAAGCCCCAAGTGATTATGTATGGCAGATACCTCAAAGGGTATTACCTCACTTGAAGATTAAACTCTAGAAGAAAAGGAGAGAAGAAGAAGTATTGGAAGAGAATACATGATTAGAGAGTTCTGTTCTCTAATCCCTTCATCTTATATTATAATAACCTAAAGAGGGGCAATTACAATAATACCCTTAATGAGGGATTTGATGTATCACACCTACATAACCAAACATATCTCAACACTCCCCCTCAAGATGGGCATAGATATTCAACATGCCCAACTTGTTAAGAGCACCTTCTAAACTTCCCCTGGTAACTCCCTTTGTGAGTACATCAGCCAATTGGTTTCCCGTTGTAACAAATAGTAAGCAAAGATACCCTGAAGCAACTTCCTCTCTGATAAAGTGCCTATCAATTTCAATGTGTTTAGTTCGGTCATGTTGAATAGGATTCTGGGCAATATTGATGGCCGCCTTGTTATCACAAAACAACTTCATAGGAACATCCACCTTCATCCCCAAATCTTGTAGTAAAATTTTCAGCCACAATAATTCTACTATCCCATGAGCCATTGCCCTATACTTGCTTCAGCACTTGACCTAACCACTACACTTTGCTTCTTGCTTTTCCAAGTGAATAAGGTTACCACCGAGGAACGTACAATACCCTCAACCAAATATTGCCTTAAGTCTCCCTCAAGGTACTCCTTCGCATTATCGGATCGTAAAATTTTAATCTGCTTCTCAAATTGGGTCAATACCATTCTGTGAAACCGCTTGATGAGGTCCGGGACTTCAACACGAGACTTCATCAAGTAAATCCAGGTATGACGAGAGAAATCATCCACAAAAGAAATAAAATACCGATAACCATGCACAGATAAAGCAGGGGCAGGGCCCCAAACATCAGAATGAATCAGCTGAAACAGAGACACTTTTATTCATACTCGAAGAAAAAGTAGATCTATAATGTTTAGAGAGTTCACACTTCACATTGCAAACTATGACCAGGAAAAAACTTAAACAGGTCTGAAAAGACCAACTGCAAAGACTTAAACGATAAATGACCTAGACAACTGTGCCACAATCTGATTTTGGCATCATTATTACTACTACTAGGAATACTACTACTCTGTAATGCTGAAGGAGAACCAACCACATCTAGGAGATAGAGACCATCTGCTTCACGATCTTCCCAATCGTTTTTCTCGTCACCAAGTCGGCAAGTCCTGAAATACACAATAAGTAGGAAAAAATGTCACACAACAGTTAAGACTCTTGGTCAACCTACTAATTGATAACAAATTTGTGGATAAATTGAGAACATGAAAAACAGATGACAAAGAAAGGGCATCAGTAAGTTTGACAACACCCTTGCCAGAGATAGAGGAAACAGCACCGTCAGCAGCCCTTACTTTATCCCTTCCAGACAAGAGACTATAGGAGAAAAAAACAGTGGATAAACTAGTCATATGATCTGACGCACCTGAATCAATGATCCAGGTTGGGCTGGACTGTGAATGAGAAACGAAATTAGCAGATGCAGTACCTGACTGAGCAAATGAAATAGAGGCAGAATAACCTTCTATTTGACTCAAAAGCCAGCAAAGACGATCAATATCTGCATTAGAGAAGCTCTTGGAGGTGGAGGAAGACGGTCCAGTGAGTATCCGATGCCATCAAGTTACCCAAGGAAGGAGGCAAGAAGGTTGCAGTGTTGCCTCGATGATTGCCCATCTGCTGTCCGGGACGAGAAAACTTGGCGGGTCGGCCAATAAGATCCCAGCAAGTTTCCCGAGTGTGTCTAGTCTTCCCACAATTGTCACACTTGAACTTATCTTTGTCATCAAGGGGCCTATTCTTCCGAGGAGGGTATTTTCCACCTCGAGGAGCACTAGAAGCTGTCGCAAGGGCGAGATGATCGCTGGTCGAAGTGATTGTCATTGCCTTTTTCTGCTTTCCTCACTTTGAACTAGGGAATAAATGTAGTCCAAAGAGGGGAGCTTATCTTTCCCTAAAATTTGTACTCAAGTGACTTCAAAGTCCAGATTCAAACCCGCCAAGAAGTCAAAAATTCTGTTCCGTTCCACCTGTTTACTGTGTCGATCGCTGTCTTCATCAGTGTCTCACTTGATGACCTAAAAGTGATCCAACTCTTCCCAAAGACCCTGAAGAGTGGAGTAATAGATAGAGAGGCTTCGCTCTCCCTGACAAGAAGTAGCTATCTCTTGCCTCAACTGATAAATCCTGGCGATGTTCTGACGCTGGGAATATGTTCTAGTCGCCTTATCCCAAATTTCTTTTACAGTGCGAAGGAACAAGAAGCCTCTACTAATGGAAGGTTGCATGGAGTGCAATAACCACGACATAACCATAAGGTTCTCTTGCTCCTACTTGTCATATGCCTCGACCTCTATAGCCGGCTCCTTTACTCGACCTGTCAAGTACCCTAACTTCCCTCTTTCGCCGATATACATCTTAGCGGATTGAGACCACTCAAGGAAGTTGATGTCATCCAACTTAATGGTTGTAATAAAAACCCCGGGGTTATCACCATAGCCATTCGTGACTAGCTGAGTGACCTTACTCCTTGATATCGTCAATGTAGCTTCAGATATCCCTTCAGACCCACCATCATTGGCCATATTTGATGTTGCTCTATACCAATCAATTCAAAAAAGGAGTAAACAACTGCTGATCCACACAAACTAGCCCCAACAACTTATGCCGGGATTCACCAAAAAAGCAACAAAATTCACGAGAGGAAAGTGTCTTTACACAAGAAGCATCAAGGTTCAAGTTCACGGTGGTAACCAACCATCAAAGAACCCCCCAAACAGTGATAGGGGGTTTAGCAAGGCAAAATGATTTTAAAAAACCGGAATTCGATCATCACAAATTACATCCACATGAAAAACGTGGGTAATAGGAGGATAAAAATACTCATAAAATTCTCAAATCTCAACCAAATCAAGTGAGACCACTTCCAATAGATGGGTAAGTAAATTTCGACCCAAACCCTCTTGGATTTGTGTTACAAAAATCCCTAACCAGATCGCAGGATGCGATTTACAGGAAAACTGTTGTTTCCAAAAATTCTTGAAATAATTCTGAAAAACAAATTTATGTATGTCAAAAAATTCCAAGTAAATAACCAATATTCTCTACGTAGGGAGATCTCTCATGCGGCAGCACTGTGCGTGGAGAAACAAATTTATGTACGGATGCTGACGTCAGCACTGTGCGTGGAGAAACAAACCAGAAAAAAAAAAAAAAACTTACTTCTGTTTACTCTTCTTCCCTCTTTCGTTCTCTGAACCTGGGCTCTGATACCAACTTGAAGATTAAACTCTAGAAGAAAATGAGAGAAAAAGAAGAAGTATTGGAAGAGAATACGTGATTAGAGAGTTCTGCTCTCTAATCCCTTCATCTTATATTATAATAGCCCTAAAGAGGGTCAATTACAATAATACCCTTAATAAGGGATTTGGTGTATCACACCTACATAACCAAACATATCTCAACAACCTCTATTGTTGAAAACACTGTCTGGCCAATTGAGAAACAAGTCTCCAACCTCCTTATGAGTCACAGTAGAGACCTAGAAGAGGGATATAATAAAGCTCTGAATACTCCAAGGCATTGGAAAGTGGAGGACGAGATGATGCACGTTTTCGACATCTTTCTAACACATACAACACCTGTCAAAGAGCTGAAAGCCCATATTCCTAAGATGATCAACTGTCAAAACCTTATCCGGAGTCATCGAGCATTCAAAAACTTGAACCTTGGGGCGACCTTTAGAAGTATCACGCTGTGAATATCCCCTCCATATTGCCCCTTCCAGCCACTCTCTATCTGGAAATATGAGGAACCTATTGAGCATCTCAACCACCCGCAATCATTTTCCTTGTCCCTAATATTCCTGCGGAAAGTCTTACTCCATAGTGTATCATCATTCCTCTTTTTTTTTTTTTTTCGATAATGAGCAAATATATTAATCAAAAGAGGATTACAAGAAATATAAGATATAGTACAGTATGAATGAAGTTTACAGCAGCGTAAACTAAAAGACTCTAGGATATCACAAATACCCCACTATTTATGCCGAATCCCATACTGTGTCAAGTGTCACCCCAGTACCGTACCCAGATCCACCCCACCATTCTGAATGGAGACCCATTCGTAAATTAGCAGGCGAATGCAAGCTTGAATATGAGCAATAGGAGAGCTGTAGCTGTCAAAAACTCTCCTATTTCTTTCAAGCCAAATTGACCATGAAATGGCCCCAGGTAGAACCTCCATGATTGCCCTCTTGGCACTATCCGCACTACCCAATGACCAATACATCTCTTAAGGGTACTAGCATGTATAAGAATGAATATCCTCGCATAAACCAAATGAACGGCCAGTCACACTCCAATCTTCTTTGCAAAAACGAGCCCTATTGTCATTGCCAACTGTAAATTTGGTTTGTTACAGGAATTGCTCATTCATCTTTATAATCTCTTTCCAAACTCCAACTCCATATGAGGAAAGAGACCTGCTTCAAATCCCAATCAAATCTAGATGTCCAGAACTTTGCCCCAACCACTCTTCTCCACAAAACTCCATTCTCAGAACTAAAGCACTACATCCATTTCTCCAGAAGAACCTTATGCATGCACCAAATCCTCTGAATCCTAGACCACCAAAATCTTTGGGTCCACAAACTAAATTCCACATGACTAAGTGAAATTTTCTCCCATCTCCCCTACCTTCCCATAGAAAACCTCCATGGAATTATTTTATTGCTACAAAAGTGGCCATCCTGAAGACTGACATGTAAAACACTAGAAGATTGCTCATGACACTTTTTATAAGGCTCACCCTCCCTCCTATGGACAAGAAACTTCTCTTCCAACATGCTAGCCTTCTCTAACTCTGTCACTGGGTTGCAGATATCTTTGGCAATGGTTCTCAGACTAAAGGAATGCCAAGTACTAATTGAGAGATGGCTCAATCTGCATCCCAAGGCTAAGGCACAATCCGCTAATAGCTCATCCTAAACCCTACCTACTCCAAAGATTGTGCTTTTGGACATGTTTATGTGAAAACCTGATACCACCTCAAAGCATCACAACTCTGCTCTGGTAATTCACAACCTGCTCCATCAAAGGATCCACAAAACCAAAGTGTCATCTGCATATTAGAGGTGAGTCACCATGGCCCCCCTAGGCCCTACTTGAAATCCGATCAAACAAGCCAACTCCTCTGCTTTGAGCATCATCTTATTGAATGCTTCTACTACTACTATGAACAAGAGGGACAAAAAGGGACAGTCTTGACGAAACACTTTGGAGCTAGAAGAGAAGCCCTTAGATGAGCTGTTCACCATCACTGAGAATGAGGCCGAGGATATGCAAACCCTAATCCATCCTCTCCATCTGTTTCCAAACCAATCATGAACATGTAATTCACAAAATCCCCTTCCACATGGTTATACACCTTTTTGAGGTCAATTTGGCACAAAATCCTCATCTCCCACCTTGATTCTAAAGTCAGTGCATTCATTGGCTATCAATAAATCGTATGCAACTCCTTTATGGAAAACAAACTCAAAATGGAAAAATTGCATCATAAAATGGGAGAAGTGCCATCTGGTGGAATGGAAGGAGGCTTGTCGCCAATTAGAGAAGGGGGTCTAGGTCTCAGATCTCTTAGGGTGATGAATAGTCCTCTCCTTCAAAATTGGTTATAGAGATTTGAAGAGTCTATGGAGAAAAGTGATAGTAGCCAAATATGGCACACTCTCAAAATGGGAACCGAAAGATGTCAATTATTCTCATGGGCTCAACCCATGGAAAGCAATTGCTAGAGGATTAGTGGAGTTTCTTGTCTGGCTAATCAGTTGAGACAAGAAATTGTTACTCTTCATCAAGGGGAGAAGAGTTTAGCACATAGTTACCAGATCAAGAAGCGAAACAAATGCGAGAAGCGAGGGTCAAAATATCTTTGGGAAACAAGAAGTGAGAAATGAGCAACAGGCGCCTCATTCCCATTATATTCTTATCAATAGTCATACCTTAAACTTTGTCTCATATGAGATATGTGTGGAGAACTAAGTGTTTTATATTCCAATTCAACGATACTTGCTCAGAGTCCACAAGCTAGGCTTTAGAGTCATGTATATCCGATAATGTCCCACATACATAGTTGTCTTTGACCACTAAATGAGACGTGATAGAAGCGAGTATCCCACCTTGTATATAGCTTCTGTGCAACTATGGTTTAGCAAATTACTATTCTACTCAACAGTGACTTTTGGAAGAGTTAGATCATTATTAGCTTATATAGTGAGACAAAGATAGAGACATGGATAGGCATTGATTACAAGTGGATTAGAACAAAATCTTTGACTTCTTGGTTGGTATGAACTCTGAGTTTGAGTTAACTAGAGTTTAGATTTTGGAGAGAGATAAGCTTCCTCATTTGGAACAAGTATACTCTATGGTACAAAGTGAGGAAATTCGTAAGAAGGAAGACAAACATACATGGTAGACTTGTTGGGATATCCATGGCAGATCAATGAGGTTCAGTTGACCTAAATAGCAGATGAACACATCTAATGGCCATGTTGTAGCCACCACGATTCCTTAAGTACCTCATCTACATCAGCTCTTCCCATAGGAAACTCTTCATCAACCTAAGACGGATTTTCTATGGCTAAAATCGAATGTCTCTGACGTCTTCTAATTAGTTGAAAGGTTCTTATGCCTCAACTTCCTTTGCACAATCATATACTCATGTGTTTGCTAATTCCATAAGTCATTTCTCATCCAGCATAGTCTGGATCATTTATTCTGGATCATTTATTCTGGTGCGTGTTGTTAGATGACCAATTGTTCAGTCACTTTTTATTTACATCATCCATCTTTTAAGGATTGTTGATGAATCACTTTTCTCTATATTTGGGTGATGTCAAACTTACAAATAGCTTATCTTTTTCATCTATTCTTCATGTTCCAAACTTCTCGACAAATTTATTACTATTAGTAATCTTATCAAAAGCCTTAATTGTTGTCTAACCTTTTTTCCTACTCATTTTGTTTTCCGCAGCCTGGCGACGAGAAAAATGATTAGGAATGGTCTTAAAATAGATGGTCTCTACCTCCTGGATGTTATTGGTTCTCCTTCAGAATTACAGTCTAATAGTAGCCTTACTAGGAGTAATAAAGATGCCCAAATTAAATTATGGTAAAGTTGTTTAGGCCATTTATCTTTTCAATCGTTGAAGTTAATTTTTCCCAACTTGTTTGAGTCCATCTTGGGTCATAGTATACAATGTGAAGTGTGAGTTGTCCAAGCATTGTTTGTAGAACAGCTTTTTTGCCCAGTATGAATAAAAGTTATTTTTTGTTTCAACTTGTTCATTCTGATGTGGACCTGCTCCTAGCTTCCAATTGTGTGTACGAATGGCTATCGTTACATTATTTTCTTTGTAGATGACTTCTCTCTATACCTGGATCTATATGATAAAGACTAGTGATAAAGTACCAAGTATCATCAAAACATTTCACAAGATTATATTCACTTAGTTCGAGAGAAAAAAAATTAAAGCAATGTCCGAATTAGTCTCTCTTCATTGTTCCTCCTCGAGTTTTCTATTGTGTGATTCATCCATGTTTTGGATATAAATAACACTAAAGTGGACCCCAAATCCATTCGGGGTTATTCTCTTGGGGTATTCTTCAATACAAAAGGAATACAAAAGTGTTTTGAATTTTTTTGATCCTGTGTCGAGAAAATGGTTTGTTACCATGGATGTTACATTTTTGAATCTGACCCTTCTTTTCTCATCCTACCTCTCTTCAGGAGCATAGTGAGTTGGAAGAGAAGCATTCCTCTTTAGTTCTTCCTGATCTGGTCCTTTATGTACCTTCTTATTCTGTTGTTTCGGGAAAGAAATTAGCTCTTACTAATACTACCATTGATGTAGCTTCACATGAGAAGGAATTGCAAACTTACGTCAAGACACAAGAAGGGAGACGGGACCACCATGATAAGTCCAGCTCTAATTCAAATTCCTCAAAACATGTCTAAATTCAAATTCAGGTGATCATAATTCTTCGTTATTGTTTGTGCCTATTACTGATGATGATAATGCTCTCATTGCCTAACGCAAAGGAAAGCATCAGTGTACTGTGCATCCTACTCTAATTTTATCTCACATGCATCTCTGTCTCCTTCCTATTATGCTTTTGTATTCTCTATTTCTTTTTTGTCCTTACCTTCCAAGTTCTAGGTGGCGATCTCCAACCCTAAGTGGAGTGAGGCTATCATGAAGAGATGAGAGCTTTAATCAAGAATGGTACATGAAAAATGGTTGTTATCCAAAAGAAATGAATAAGTTGGTTGCAAGTGGGTGTTCACTGTGAAACATAAGGTTGACAGGTCGATTGAAAGATATAAGGCCAGAGATATAAGGCCAGACTAGTTAATAAGAGATACCCACAGACATATGTGATAGACTACAAGGAAACAATTGCTCGAGTTGCCAAGATGAATTCTATACAAGTTCTATTGTCTTTGGCAGCAAGTTTTTATTGACCTTTATATCGGCTGGTTGTGAAGAATGCTTTTGTCCATAGAAATTAGAGGAAGTGTATATGTCTCCGTTATCAGAGTTCAAGCTTTTCAACAATGAAGGAAATATTTGCAGATTGAAGAAGTCAATCTATGGACTGAAACAGTCCTCCGGGGTTTGGGTCGAGAGGTTCAATCAGGCCCTGAAGAGGATAGGTTACAGATCAATGCTGATCACACTCTCTTTGTGAGACGACATGGGCAGTTAAGAACCGCTTTAATTGTCTACATTGATGACATTGTGGTGACATGAAATGACTCCCAAGAGATCCAAAATTTGAAGAAATTTCAGGCATAGGAGTTTGAGATCAAGGACCTAGGAAGTTTGAAGTATTTTTGGGGTATAGAGGTGACTCGACCAAAGAAGGGCATCTTTGAATCAAAGAGAAAGAATACCTTAGACTTGATTAAGGATACTAAGAAGCTAGATTCTCGCCAAGCAGACACTCTGATTGAGCCAAATCACTAGTTTAATACTAGTGAGGGACAGTTACTAGAAAAAAAATAGATGAACGCAATAATAATTAGTCATCTTAGTTATCCTTCTCTCAAGTCTAACCAGACCCAGCATTGCGTATGCTGTCAGTGTAGTGAGTCAGATCAAGCATGAACCACTGATTTTTTATTATAAAATACTAAAAATCACGGTCAAACCGGGAACCAGCCACTCAACCGGTTCAATGACTGGTCCGGTTCTGATAACATTGCTAAAAATAGTTGAGAGGATCTTGCGGTAGTTGAAGGCCACTCCAAGGAAAGGTCTATTATTTGATAATCATGGAAATCTTCTGCTAGAAGCTTACATTGAATTTGACTAGGCTACAAATGTTGATTATCAAAGGTATACTACAAGGTATTACACATTTATTGGAGGTAGTCTCATAACTTGGAGAAGTAAGAAGTAAAGTGTGATGGCTAAGTCATACGCAGAAGCCAAGTATAGGGAAGGTGGATGTTCCGATGAAGTTGTTCTCTAAAAACAATATATCTATCAGTATTGCTCAGAATCTGGTCTAGCAAAATCGTACTAAACATATAGAGATCGATAGGCACTTCATCTAAGAGCAAGTTATTTCTCAGAATTTATGTTTATTGTTTGTTAAAACAGAAAACAAACTAGCTGGCTGCTATTCTCATTAAATGTGTTGCCAAGGCTCACTAGGAAGTTGTTCTTAACGAGCAAGGAATGATAAATAATTATATATTTATGCTCAGTTTGAGGGGGAGTGTTGAGATGAACTTATTGTAGGTGTAGATACACCATATCATGTCATTAAGGGTATTTCTGTAATCCTCTATAATTAATGATATATATAGCAGAAAGAGGGAAAATAACCCCTAAGTTTTATCCCTCAATCTTTATCTCTTCTTCTCCTCTCTTTTTATTCCTCTATTTTTCTAGGGTTTCACATTCACTATTAATAGTAATCTTTCTCCTCACTTTTCAAGAAAGCAAACTATCAGACTCTGATTCCAGCAACAAAGATAAATTGTCAAATACAAAAGATAGACAGGTACCATAATGTTTCTCCCATCAAGCACAAGTCTAGCACCATTTTCAACACCGCTTTGGATCAATCTGCAAATCCGCTCTTTTGCCTGTGGATTAAGAAACCATGTCAAAAGCAACAAAAAATAAACAGATGCCACACATGCAGCCACATACATTGTAGATTGTGAAGTGATTAGAGAGGTTGTGCTCATACAACCACTGGGTAAAGGTGCATAATAGTTTCTGTTAATAAAGCACATAGTCTCATTTGATTTTTAAAATACAAATTAAAAGTGTAAACTTTCATCAAATTAAGGGTGTCAACTTTCAAATCATGCAAGTTCTCTTCAATATTGATAGTGTAGGTTAATGGTAAAATTTTCTTAGCAATGTCTGCACCTGTTTGCTAATCACTGGACCAAGGTCTGCACCAGGATCAGTACCTGCATTCACTTTAAGTGCTTTGGCACGCTCCACAAATCTGTCTTCCCTGGAAAAAAGTTGTCTAAGATCCCCATTATATGGGACTTTATGTCCCAAAAAACCCAATTTCCAGAAGCACCATTATTTATTCATTGAAGGAAATCTAGTAAAACTCAAAATTAAGGACAAGAATTCCATATGTACAACAGCATCAATTTAACTGCCAGACCCACCTGGAAAATACAAAAGAAGAAATTAACATAGCTGATTTATAAGATACTTATTTGCTGAACCATAAGATACTGTAATTGCTAAATAGACCTGCATGCCTTGCAACTATAAAAAACGATAAGATGAGGAAATATGATTGGCTGATAACCCTCGTCAAACAAAGGTTCCAGCTTGACATGTCAAGAATTTCATACAGAGATAAATTATATGTAAGAAAATGTTCTTAAGAGCTACGACATAGGATACATAATCTTCAAATCAGGCACAAGGTGAAAACAAGTAGTGTTTGAAAGAAGCAAACAAGTTTCAAACCTCAAGGACCAGAAGATAAAGTGAGTTCAACAAAGAACAACACCCCAAAAAAAAAAAAACAAATAGAATACATTTTGTGGGAAAACCATGATACCATGATTTTGAGCCTCCAACAAAGACAGCTGTGCTGAGTGCCATACACCTTTGTCCTGCAGCACCAAAACCAGCAGCAACCAGAGCATTCAAAGTAGCATCCATGCTTGCATCAGGCATGATAATTGCATGATTTTTGGCCCCCATATTCGACTGAAAAAAAAAAAAAAAAACGATCCTCTAAGCAATTTGTGTAGAATTCATCTACAGTGTAGGTAAAATAGCAATCACAAATCTGGAAAAGACAGAGACCGTGCTTGTTACTAAAGAAAACAAACAGTAATTACCTGAACACGTTTCCCTTTAGCTGCTGCCCTTGCATATATGTGCATGCCAGCCTTGAAAAATAGAACCACAAAGTAAAAATGTAAAATACATAACTTATAAAGGTCAAGTACTACAATGCTTGCTGCCAATAGTCCTCTTAGAAGTCAAACAATAAATCTTAAAAAAAGCTTAAGAACGGAGAACTCTGAGAACAAGTCTGCTGCTTTACATTTTAGATTATGAGGGTTGCAGGAAAACATGGATAACTTTGTCACATTGCACAGAAAGAAGTAGGTCCAGAAGCTTCACTGGATCACTCCATTTTCTATCAACAATACAAAGGGTGGTTTATTGAACACTCTTTTTACAAATGAACTACCTACCATACCCCCAGTAAATTAAAAATTTTATGAAAGGTGCATCTAATGATCACAAACAATTCACCAACACAAATGGATGGTTTACTGAGCACTCATTTTACAAATGACCAACTTACCAAACCATTAATAAATCAAAAGTGTTATGAAAGGTGTATACAATGATTACCGATTAAATTTGTGAAAAAAAAAATGTGCATACAATGACAACAAGTATGGTGATTAACTTGGACAAAATCTTTTGGGCATGACTCACACATAGTTCTATATATAGAACCAATATATATATATAATTAGTACCAGGAATCGTAAGCTGAGGGATTAACTCACTGTATTTGAACCGACAAATGAAATGGCCTTAATATCGTCATCATCACATATATTATTAACAATGTCCTGCAAAAATTAAATGCAAAGTAATCTGTCAGAGATAGGACTATCACTGGAACATCAACCAAAACACTTAAATGTGTTCAGAAAAAACAAACAAAGAAAATGAAATCTCTTAAAAAGGGAAAGGAGTCTTATGCACAAGGTCTATGTTTTGCCCACAAGAGCTAGTCTCCTTCGGGGAAAACCCAGAGATACCACCCTTAAGAATCAAGATGGGTGGAAAAGAAAATGATAAATAATTATAAAGGAAGAGATTCTTCGCAATAAATCTCAGCCCTGTCCACACCTCCTTTGGCAAGGGAATTTACCAAATCATTAGCCTGATCACAGAACCAAGAGATTGAGATGTTACATAGTGAAGGCAAAAGACAAAGACCTCTTTGATTAAGTTAAAAATTCTCCAGTTCCTTCCCTTCGGAAGCCACCATTCTAATGTGTTCCTTAAGAGTTGAGCCCCTTTCAAAAACTACATAGAAAGAGACCAAGTCTACAAATGATGCAGACAATGTCCTCGCTATTATTGGAATTTTCCCTTTATAAGGAGATACCACTGCAGAGTCATTTTTCCGACGCCATATATGATCACTACATCTTGTCTTATCCTTCTGGGAGAAATCCCCATGCCTTCCAACTCAATGGGGCGAAAAAGGGGATAGAAAATGTGCCCATCATTATTCCCAAGTGCACCACCAATTCCGGAGGAGTCCAGGTTTCCCATAGAGCATCCATCAAAGTTGAGCTTCACGACATCCCTTGAAGAAGGCCAAGTGTTTAGTACTTCTGGAATATAGGACCAAGAATCAGTCACTTGGGATACAGGATACACAAAACCCTTCGAAAATAGTAGTAGACGTGTAATGAGACACCATAACCTTTATATTATCAATTATAACAGAGAGACCAAGCGCTTGTCCTCAAATATTCTTCCATTTCTCTCTTCCCATAACCCCCAGATAATAGCGACAACACATTAACCAACTCCTTTTGCCAAATGAGCCAGGAGACAAATGAGATATCAAATTGAAAGTATTCAATTGGGAGAACCCAAGGCGAACTCACCAAGTAGAAAAGCAGTTCCAAATACCCTAGGTGACCTTGCAATGGATAAGTGAGCGATTAAAAGATTCAACATTGCTTTTGCACATAATACACATATAAGATAAGGATTTGAGCTTTCTTTTGAAGGGCATCATGTGCTGTAGTGAGTTTCGAAACAAGGGCTGTAATCTTTAAGATGCGTTATGGACTCAATATGACCTTATGTGAGAATAGAGACAATATGACAGGATCTGAGGTCAACAAACTTTAGAGTATGATTTAAAAGAGAACTCACCATTGGGATAAAAGACACAAGGAACAGAGTTCAACAATATAAACAGTTCTAACTTCTAAGTGCTCTAAGAAAATCAGATTCCAAGATATACCTGAAGAAAAAGAACATGCCATGTAAGAAATCCATGTGTTTTAAGAACAAGATGCACCAAAATATGAGGGACTCTTCGACTTACAGGTGAGCTTATGCTTACTCTCAACCTCTTCGATTGGTAGGCAGGCAGGCCCGAACCTCATCCTAAGAGCTCTATCTCCCCACCAAGTGTCATATCAAAACTTGATTTCATGACCTTATCCTATATATCATTCTACTAATAAAAGTACAAGGAGTATACTAAACTTTATTTGGATGTAGAAAGATCGAATGCTAGAGGTGAGTTCATGGTATTCATGGCATTCAAGGGATCCGGGCGATGGTCGAATCATCATACCCCAGGGGCCCAGGAGTTCCGATTGGAGGGTCATTCAGGAGGTAATCAGGCAACTCTGCGCTCCCTACCAGTCTTAGGGCTACAAGACACACCCCGTAGGTCCTTTCTATCGTAGTTTACACTACACTTTAACCCTCATCCAAAGCATTCTTATTAGTCTTCCGACGTACTACAGGTCCACTCTTTCCATCCCTAAGTCAATAGCTGCTTCTCTTGAGAGATTACAAAGAGAGTTTTTTTGGCATGAGAAGGTTGACACCTTCAAATATCACCTCATTTCCTATAAACAAATCTACCGCCCAAAGGAGGAAGGGGGGTTAAATCTCAAGTCCCTGGTCCAAGTTAATAAGGCTATGTTAGGTTAATGGGTTTGGAGATTTGGGGCGGAGAGGGATAGTCAATGACGCTCTATGATAGTGGCCAAATATGGAGAATCCTCGTGTTGGGTTCCGAGAGCGGTTAGAGGGTCCCATGGAGTGGGTTTATAGAAGGGTATCATGGCGACAACAAGCTTGGTTGTGCCGCATTTTAAGTTTAGAGTGGGGCAAGGTTCAGAGGTGGGGTTTTGGAAGGACGTGTGGAGTGGGTCCACTAGTCTCCAGGAGGACTTTGGTCATTTGTTTTCGTTGGCCTCCGATAGGGAGGCGCTGGTTGGGGACTACTATGAGAGTCAGGAGGAGGGGGTGGTATGGTGTCCAAGGTTGAAACATGATTTAAATGATTGGGAAATTGAGGAGGTGGCGAGGCTTTTGGCGCAAATTAGATCGATTTCCCCGTGCCCCGTGATTAGAGATTGCAGGGTTTGGTCTGGAAGCAACCATGGTCGATTCTCAGTAAGATCTCTTTTCCAGTCATTTGGTCTGGTCCCCTCGGGTTCGTTCCCTCATCGGATTGTGTGGAATCCGGGCATCCCTTCCAAGGTATCTTTCTTCCTCTAGAATGCAACACTGAATAAGATTCTCACATGTGATCACTTACAACATAAAGGGTGGAGGTTAGCCAATCGTTACTTTATGTGCCTCCAAGAAGAGGAAACCATGTGCTTATGCGCTGTACTATCATGTTTAGTAAAAAAATTTATTTCCTCTCCTGCATGGGGGTGGACTAGGTCTTCCCCTCTTCCTTTCACAACTTCTTATCTTGTTGGTCTTTGGTCAGTGTGGATGGTGCTCGGGAAGTGTTACGGTCGATTTTACCTGGAGCCATCTCTTGGATGATTTGGAAAGAGCAAAATTTGTTGAGGACTCCTTAATCATCCCCGTCCTGCATTCGTGCGCACATTAGGTTGGTTGCTGTAGAATGGGCGGGGCTTCGTAGTGATGGTGAGGTGATTCAGGAGTTATTGGGTTGAGAGCTATATATCAAGCTAAGCGGACATGATAGCCATACTGTTGCATACTTGCATATGAGTTTATTTGCTTGTAAACTCTAGCTTATAGTGCTCTCATGTCTTTGTAATTTGGTTCTCTTTTTTAATATATTATGCATGTTTATCGATCAAAAAATACATATATAACAGAATGGCAAAACAAGATTTATGTTGTTGACCCTAAATATATGGGATAAGGCATTTATGATGATGATGATGTGTTTCGTCAAATGAGAAAAATACTCCTCCACATGTGAATTTCACTGCACCCATTTTAAACATGTGTTTTCATATTAAAAATACCCATTGCATGTGTTTTCTCAGATGACGAAAATATCCCTCTTCTTATTTGTTTGCAAATACATTTGGTTTGCCCAAGTGACAAAAATACCCCTCTTCTAATACTTTTTGTTTTAAAAAGTACCCTTAAAAACCATAACATTGCGTTTTTATGGATTAAAAAAATATACAAAAAATGCCTATAAATCATTAACTTTTTACATTTAATTTAAAGAAAACATCCCTTACATGTGTTTTTTTCTCAAAATACGAAAAATACCATTCTTTAAATGTGTTTTGCCCAAATGAAAAAGATATCCGTAATCTATCAAAAAAAATTTGGTTAAAAGTACCACATAAACTGCTTTACATAGGGTTTTTTTCCACATTTTAAATGAACAAAATTCCCGTCTTTATGTATGCTTCTGTTTTTCATTCAATTATTTAACACATGAGAATATCTCAAATGAAGAAGATATCCCTCTTTACATTTATTTTTCTAAAAATGAAGAAAATACCTTTTTCACATTTGTTTTCCAAAATGACAAAAATATCCATAATCCATCACTTTTTCCTTTGAAAATACCCTTGTGCAATATGCTATTTACAATACCAATTTTACATGTGTTTTTTCAAATAACGAAAATACTCCTCTTTACATGTGTTATTCATATGGAAAAAATAGTCATTTTTACATGAATATTCCTATGACGATAATTCCCCTCTCTACAAATATTTTCCCGAATGAAAAAAATACCCTTCTTTTTAATTTTTTGTTCAAAAAGCACCCATAAACTTCTTTTTATATTAACTTTTCTTAGAAATTAGAATCTCCCCAGTAAAAAAACGAGGTGACCAACACTTCTTTCACCAAAATGAAAATGCATCACTTCTAAATCTTTTTTCATACGTACCATCAAACCATAAACTTCTTTTTTATATTGATCTTTTTTTCTTTTTTACAAATAAGAGTTTCCCAACTTACAAAAACGTAACCTACACTACTAAAAAACATACTGCTTTTTCAACATCCTTTTTTATCTTCCAAAACTATATACAAATACACACACACATACGTTAATGTTGCTCTATTACACGACTAAATGAGACACTCGTTGCATTATGATTAGTTCATGTGGGTCCAAGGCTACAACGGTCATTGCCACTCAATAAGTAATGGATGATAAAACCTTCTAGAAAGCTTCCATTTGAGAGACTTATACCAGGGGACCACACTCATGAGTATTGAGTCATGATCCCATCCCCTTATAATCACAAACGAACGAGAGATAGTAACGTGAGATCACAAGCCAATTGCTGAATAACAGCTCCCACATGTAAGGCGTAAGCCACGTTTACAAGACGGAGACCGCCTGCATGCGTGATCAGATATTCCAAGTTTCCGTACAAACAAATAAAGCCAGGATATGCCTGATCCCTCTCTGATAATGTTAAAGACAAAATAGCAGCCTCTGCAAAGTACTTTACTGTCTTGTATATATATATATATATATATATATATATATATAGAAAGATAGATATTTAACCGTTAATTTATTATATCTTTAAGAAACATTTCTTATTTTTTAAGATCACCATGAAGTAAAACCTTACATGTGCCTAGCATTTCAGTGCTGCTACTAGTCTAATTTCTAATATAAGGAATGATGGAAGAGGATTATAAATGAATTATGGGACACTAAAGGTTAACTCTAAGAGCTTGTTTAGAATCTCATCCATTAATATCAAGATCAAACTTAATTTGAATCACCAAAACCCATAGAATATTTAGATCAAGGGAAAATCTCCACAGCCAATTACCAACTCAAATTCGAGCCAATTACTCCTTTTCTGGGATGACAGTTAAGGAAGGTTGCATTAATGCTCTTGTTCAATATTCCACCCTCACAGAATTCTTCGAACACTTAAATTATGCAATCTTCAATCGTCTAACACTCTTGGAGGCATCCCAAAGTGCATCCATCCAATCTTAGAGCCTTGCCTTTATTATGTTAAAAAATAGCATCTTCCCTTGTCTCTAACCAGTTGACCTTGTCATCCAAGATCATCACTATTCTAACCCCACCACCTCCGGCCTACACCACTCCACGGTATAGAGACAAGAGAAATAATTAACAATTTCTCTTGCCACATCACTCAGGTCATCCACCACCATATTGTTGATAATGATTACTGAACTAAGGTTGTTCCTTCTACCATTAGATGATATTTCAATCCCCTTCTTTAATCCACATCTCTCTCGCTTTTGTTTCCAAATTATTCCATCCCTTTACGGATCTCCATGTACTGCCTTTAATTACTTCCCCAACAGCCCAAAGGGATTCTTATTCCAAACCTTTCGCTTGGACTTTGGGAATTGAAGTTTCTTCATAAACCTGTGACCATCACATCCTTCAATTTTGAAATTAGACTCTCTAGACCACCTCCTAAAAGAAAGGGCATTATAAACACATGTTTTCTAAATAAAAAGTGTAAGATCTCCATTTAATCCTTCAATAGAGATCACAATGGGACAATGATCTGAAATGGACGAAAGAACTTCATGAGAAAGCTTCCCTAACTTCTCCTATTCTAATGAAACTAAGAACCTATTGATTTTAAAACACAATATCCTCCTGCAGGTTGGTGTATTGGACCAAATAGATTTGGAATTTAGGAGCCCGATATCCCGTAGATTGCAACTATTCCTCGAACCCCCCTCCCCCCAAATGCCTTGTGCTGTACAATTTTCCCTCTTTTTAAAAGAAAAATTAAATGACATTGAGATCTGCCCCCATGTACCATAATAATTCACAAACAGAGTAAATGCTAGAGTGCTCTGATCCAAACCCCCTTGTATTTTTTATGTTATTCGGACTGTATACATTAATTAGTCAGGACCAGAGTAACTCACTTCGACATTTGATTTAAAAAGACGTGAATAATTCTTGGTTTTTCGTCAAACGATTAATTCTTGAATAATTCATATTTTATATATTAAAAAATTGCAACTTTTTGAAAACAATTGTGAATTTGCAAATTATTCATGACATAAAAAAAATCGCAACTATTTGAAAAGTCACAACTTTCGAAAAATAAAATTGAATTGAAAACAAATGTGAATTTGCAAAATATTCATGACACAAAAAATCACAACTATTTGAAAAGTCACGAGTTTTGAAAATTAAACGAGAATTATTAACATTGTTTTGAAAAATATCGTCAATAAAGATCTAATACATGTAATGTTTCTGTTTATAAATTTCATAATTAGTAATTTTTTCCCAACTTTCCCGAATTTTGCAAGTTTCTTCAAATTTTTTCCCTCACCGAATAATTATCGGACTCCAACTTGGTGACTATTGTCAAGTCTTAAAGGAAACAATCTGTCAAAGACTCAAGTTTGAGAGACATAGAAAATTATCCCACCAAATCATCAATAGATTCCACCTTTAACAAATCCTAAATGATCTTAACCATCAACCGGAAGAGCACTCCATTTCAATAAATTATTCCACCTTGTTCCTAACCTAACATGCAGTTACTTATGGTAAAATGTGGTAAAATGAGGCAAGCCCAGGAAAATAGGAAATATAAAAGAGATCGTACAATATTCTTCTTGATAAGTAAAGAGCTCATAAAATATTACTTAAGCTAAAGCTTACGTTGGTGCCGTGAACAATATTTAAGACACCATTGGGCAAACCAGCCTCCATTGCTAGCTCCGCAAGTATCATAGAAGCCCCTGAAATAACAACAAATGAACAAATCACTTCACCCATATTAAAAGTGAAGATAAGTTTTCATATATAAGAATTAGAGCTGGATTTAGACTAGCAAAAATAAGATGAACATGTCCAATGGACAAGACCAACAAAATAGTATCATCATAAAGTTGAGTTTTTAAAGAGAATGTAGTTGGCGTGCCCTAACAGCGGCATTTAAAGGTTCTGACTTCTGAAAATCTTTTAATTGGTTTGTTCTACTTCTATCATGCTTGCAGAGTCATGCAATATTTTGATAGTTGATTCACAAACTAGAGAAAAAGACATGCCCCAAGTTTTCTTAAGTATAACAATAATGTTTTCCTTACATAGGCAACCAAATAGAAAGTGAAACATGAACAAGATGGCAAAGATCAAGATTTATAAACCAATTTATTCATGCATGCCACAATTCCAAAATTCTGTTATGATATCTCAAAATTTGGCAGCTTCTGCAAGATAAAAAATGACTAAATAGTTCAGAAACTGCATCTCTAAATTAGTGTATGTGTCTATGTGACATCAGTGCAAGAAGGTGATATGCATGGAATCAAATATCAACAATATCGGTGATATATCGCTGATATTTGTCGATATCGTCGTGAGTCGACACATCAATACATCTATATGGCGTACGTTTTTTTTTTTACATGATATCGCATGATATCAAGGATATATCGACAATAACACCGATAGATCGCTGATATCGTGCAATATAAACCGACAGATGTGTTTTGAAATTATTATTTTTTTTATAGAAGGCTTTGGCCTTTGGGTATGAGAGTGAAGCTCATTGCCTCACTCTATCTTATTGATATAAAATATCATTTAAGTAAATGGTTTTTTATTTACTTAAGATATTTATATATAAATAAGGTTAAAAATCCTCCATTTGAATCCAATAAAAATTATCCTAAATCCAAATTCCTATAGAATAAAAAGTCAACTTTTCAATTCCAAAACAAAATCCATTTTTAGCACAATTTTTAGAATTTCAACTTTCAAATGCTAAGATATTTCTCAAATCTTGAAATTTCATAAATTCTACCATATAAAAACATTACTAAATATCAAAAGTCCGGTGAAAAAAAAAATCATATTTTAGTTTTCAAAAATATTTTTATCTATAGGGTCAAAAAGTCAACTAATAGTTCAACAAAAAAAGACTTACATTCAAACTTTACAAAAAAAAATTAAGCATATTATGGCTCTCCATTTAATTCCAAATTTAAATTCCAAAAGAATCATATGAATATATTTTTTGGTATGAGCCATATGAATATGAGCAAGGTTGTTAAATCGTAATCGAATAGTAAAATCGTTTTAGGACCGATTCAATTCAAATCGGGATTCAAATCGTAAATCGTAAGATTCAATCCATTTTTAAAAAAATGCAATAAATCACTTAATAAATCAGAAAAATAGAATAATTTATCATCTAAAAGATTTTGTTCATATCTATTGATAAAATAAAGTAATGAATATTTCATTGCATACACTATAAAAAACGCGAATGATCTCTATAAAATAGAAAAAAAAAACCTAATATCTTTAAAGATGAATCAACAATAGTAAACTCATATCATCATACTGTATGAGAGCAAGTATTAACAGACTTGTACAATTAAAAAGATTAATAAAATAAACTATCAAGTTTTCTCAAAATCCAACTCTATCATCTTTCTCCTTCCTCCTTTCTTCTCTTTTTTTTTCTCGTTTCACAACAACAAAGAGACAATCCTAATAGGGGTTTTGGCATGTCCGTAACAGGGGTTTTCTTGTTTCTTCTCTCTTCTTAAAAGAAAAAGTACCTTTAGAAAATCAAAATAATAAAAAAAAATAATGTAAGTATTGGTCTGTAAAAGGGGTTTCGTGCTCGAATCGTATGAATCGCATGAATCGTACGATTTGAATCGCAAATCGTAATCTGAATCGCAAATCAAATGAGATTTACCCGATTAAGATTTTTACCTCCGATTTTAATCGTTTTGCTTGGGATTCGAATCGAATCGTAAGATTTGAATCGTAAATCGCAAGGATTTAACAACCATGAATATGAGTATGGGGTGTACAGCCTTATGTGGCATTGTCAGTGACAATTGTGCTCTCAAGAACATAGTTATGCACAGTCAGAGGGTCAATATCCATTTGGATATATTTCTGGGTATGAGCCACGTCCATATAGGTATAGAAGTTTTCAACCTTATCTGTTAGTGCCGGTGGCAGTTGTGCCTCAGTACCCATAGTATCCACCGATGGGCGTGTTACTACATTTTGGACCAGATGACAATCAACGTTATATTCTTGAGTATACATTAATGTACCATAATGTGATGAGTTGGATATAGTATAGTACTGTCGACACAAAATTTCGTGGACGAAATAATGATGAACAAAATATTTTATTTATTTTCAGTTTGGTACAACTCTCAAGAAATCCTCCGATTAACAATCAGAAATTTCTAAAGTAGAAGATGAGGGCCGAGGCGTGATCTCGATCTTCTTTGAAGGTGTTGATGTAGTTTTTCCTTTCTTCCGGGCTGCGCGCTTGATCGGCTAGAAAGTGATTCTGGAGGAGAACTGGCTTCTTTGCAGCTTTGTCTTCTCCGGAATGATTTAATTTCTTTTCTTTGAAGGCTAGAGAATGCTTCTGAATTCTCTTCTTTGGCTTCTTCTGAATTTCTCTCTCTCTGAATTTCTGAATTTTTAAATCTCTAGCTTTGGCTCTTATTTATAGACTTTTAGAGATAAGGATCTCAAGAATCCTACTCCATCTAGTGGTTTAAAGGATTTAAGAGATCTTAATAAGGCTTATCCATTTAGAGATAAGGATTTCAAGAGTCCCACTTTATTTAGTAGTTTAAGGGATTTAAGAGATCTTGATAAGACTTATCCATTTAGAGATAAGGATTTCAAGAGTCCCACTCTATTTAGAGTTTAAGGGATTTAAGAGATCTTGATAAGACTTATCCATTTAGAGATAAGGATTTCAAGAGTCCCACTCTATTTAGTAGTTTAAAAGATCTTGATAAGACTTATCCATTTAGAGATAAGAATTTCAAGAGTCTCACTCTATTTAGTAGTTTAAGGGATTTAAGAGATCTTGATAAGGCTTATCCATTTAGAGATAAGGATTTCAAGAGTCCCACTCTATTTAGTAGTTTAAGGGACTTAGGAGGCTTTCATGGGCCCCACCCATCTTCTTGGGTATTGAGTCCACAATCAGGTTTTTTGTATTGACGGATCGACCCACTTATCGAGTGTATGACCCATTTAGATTTGGACTTGAGTTTTGAGTTTATAGGCTTTCTACTTCGTGCCCAAACCCGAGCCGTAAGAGGCTCATGCCTTGTCATTAGGCCCAATTTAAATGTATAGGGCTTTTTAATGATTTTAGGCTTTTTATATAATTTTATCAGAGTGTAAGGACCTTTGTGTAAAATTAATAAATTTTAGGGTTCTACAAATTGCCCCCTCAAGGGTATAATGATGGAACCTATGAGTGACATTAGTGTAACCCTTGATTTAATGTTTAACTTGGATTTAATTTTGATGACTTAGAGTTTGACTTGCGTTTGATTTATTTTAGTGTTTGGCTTGGGTTTAGTGTTTTGGTCTTTGAGTAGGATTTGGGACGACTTGTTAGGCCTGGCCTAGGGTTTGACATAGGTCTGCCTTTTGGGCTGACCTGTCGTAGAGTGGTGGAACCACCTTACTTTGTGTGCACTCGGTTGAGTGTACTCTCAATTTTTTTGGGCCCCTTAGTTGATGGGGCCGATGATGATGCTTGAGTATTTTGATCAAGGCATGCCTACATCAAAGCCCAGCCCAAAGGCTAGGCCCATGTAAAGTCCGTCCCGGAGGATAGTACCACTAGGTCAAACCTGAAGTTCTGGCTCATTACATTGGTCCCTCATAGAGGGTCCAAATATGTGTGGTCTAGCCCGAAGACCGGTCCATTTACATAGTCTAGCTCGAAGGCAGGTCCCGATTGAGATTTTTTTTTTTTTTGCCATGAGATCTAAGGAACCCGTTGGAAGGCAGTGAGAGAGAACCCGTTGTGAGGGGTTCCCTTTTGATTAAAAGAGACCCGTAAGAGAGATCTCCAGGTTGCCTTCATATGTTGGAAAGCCAAGACCCCTGCTATCCGTCCAAGAGCCAATACAATAGATCTTCTTCCAAATTGGGTGGAAGACAACCGTAGCTACTAGAAAGACTTTTTATAATCTCTCATCTCCTCTTGTTTTAAGCCCAACCCATAGAGTTTGAGAAGCTACCATGAAGGTTCACTTTTATACAAGGAACCAAGAGAAAGAGGACTCTAAGAAAAGAGATCTCTGTTGCTAGTGGAAAGTCCCCTTTATTATTAAGGTGCAGACATTGCCTTAAGCTTTGGGGCGTTCTATCTCGAGCCATTGAGGTTGTTACCACTTCTTCAATCACTGTGGGATAGGTTCATGATGAAGAAATAATAGAGAGAGACCTCTACGAGATATCTCTCAGTCACCACCTATTTGGGGCAGCCAAGAATTATTTTCTGTTTCTTGATTTCTTCAACTTTGATTTCTGTTTTTTTTTTTTTATACAGCCCTTGCAATCGTCTTTTGTGGAGAACAAGGAACAAAACCCATCTTTTAAAGAGAGAGAGAACCACCACCCATAGAGAGGGTGGTGCCATTAAGAGTTCTTCTCAGTACACAAAAGAATCGAGAGTCACCATCTGTCTTCTTCCCTTCCTTCTGTTGGTTGTTGTTCTGTACACAACCCACCATCCTTTTTGATGGGTTCTCATGATTTATTTGAGAGAGGGAAAGAATAAAGTATGGCTTGAGAGAGAAAGGATCTTTTGTTTCCTTTGTTCTCCCGTACTTGTGTAGACCCGGATGAGAGATCTCGTCATCTCTGTAATGGAGAAACTTAGAGGATCTTCCCTTCTCTCTTTTCTGGTCCCCCCTTGTTTATGTGCAACCATTGTTTGGTATGGATCCACCGAGAGAGAGAGAGAGAGAGCCCGAGACCTCCATTAGAGGTCTCGGTTCCTTGTGAGCTTCCTTCCAAAACCGTGAGACCTCTCCTCTCTTCCTTATGCGTAGCTGCCCCTTCCCCCCTTTTTTTTTTTTTTTTTTGAACAAGATTGTACTCCAAATTTTGTGTGAAAGATCCCTGGTAATCATCTTTTTAGGTATAAGGCTTCGCTTCAAAAGAAAAGATAACTAACTCTTTTTTTTTTTTTTTGAATGCAGCACGAGCTTGAATGCTTAATATACCTTCATGCTGACACAATTTGGACTGGGGTAACGCCTCAACTTTGACTTGTCTTCATTTGTTGACCTCACTGGTAATTGAGAATTCGCCTAATATACCTTAGTAGTGGTATGATCAAGAACTTGATGATACATCAACGCAACTTTGCCGAAAAAGAATACATGTTTTTTTTTTTTTTTGACAGGTTCTATCTTGAACTTTTACAGCAAACTTGGTCGCATATTGCTCTATTGGTTGGTCTTTTCCCGATCATTCTCTCTTTGAGGACATGTATATATATATATATATTTTTTTTTTTTTGAATCTATATATATCTCAAATAGATCATCATTTTTTTTTATTTTACAGGTTTGATGGATAAATTTTCTATTTCTCAAATCCCAAAGCGCGAGATAGTGCGCACATGTCAAGGTGCTTGGGTAGCTATCACTTCTTCTGAAGAATATCCTTTTTTTTTTTCTAAAGATGAAAGCAAGGAGCAGTCAGTTTTATTAATTCGTGAGGGTGAGCATGAAGAGGAGAATGGTCTCTGCTTTCCATAATGTTGTTGACATCGGGGACATGATAGACAACCTCTAGAGGTTGAGCAAATACAAAGATTTGTTCGTCATTCAGATGCTAGGAGTACGACATCTTGTAGCGCACCAGAAGCAATCAACTCCATACCCATGAAAGGTATTGTTTCTCATGTTTTTTTTTTTTTTTTTTTTTTTTTTTTTGTTTTTTTGTTTTTTTTTTTTATGGTAGCTGAACCTGAAGTAACTTTACAGGCTGCCTACGTACCCGTCGTGGGATCAAGCTTTAACGTAGTTCGATTTTTTTTTTTTTTTTTTTGCCTAGACTATCCTTTTAGATTTTTAGTCTAGCGAGCAAAAGTCATTGAACCTTTTACAATTTTGGTTGTATAAGTCAAGAGTGACATGCATTTTAAGCTCATACGTCAAGGAGCTTTGTGGACACTTTAAACTCGTATCAAGGAGCGTTGTGGACACTTTAGGCTCGTATCGAGGAGCATTGTGGACACTTTAGGCTCATATCGAGGAGCGTTGTGGACACTTTAGGCTCATATCGAGGAGCAATGTTCTATCATGGATAGTATTGCTTGAGGAACTTTCCGTTGATAGGGCCAAGACGAACTCCATCGGGCGTTGAAAGAAGGTAAGCGCCGTTGGTGTAGACTTCTCTCACTACATGCGGTCCATCCCACTTTGGATCAAATTTCTCTCCAGATCGATGTGAAAGAATGATGGGTCTTCGAACTGCAAGTACTAAGTCACCTATTTGGAAGGAGCGAAGTCGAACTTTCTTGTTGAAAGCTCGAGACAAGCGAGCTTGATAACACTCGAGGCGTTGCTGCGCTTCTAACCTCTTTTCGTCCAAAGCTTCGAGTTCAGCAAGACGTAGCTTTGTATTGTCATCACCTGTGAGGCCTTCTTGGATCGCAATCCGTAGTGACGGAATTTGGCGTTCCAATGGAAGTATTGCTTCGACTCCATAGACAAGCGAGTAAGGTGTGGCTTGTGTAGGAGTACGGTATGAAGTCCGGTATGCCCAAAGTGCTTCACCAATCCGTTCATGCCAATCCTTTTTTGACTTGGAAACAACCTTCTCAAGGAGCTTGCAAAGAGTTTTATTGAAAGCTTCTGCGAGTCCGTTTGCTGGCGCATTGTACATTGTAGAGCATCTTTGCTTGATTTCGAACTTCGCACAAAATTGATCCATCAGAGCATTCTTGAATGGTTTCCCGTTATCCGTCACTATATAACGGGGGACCCCATAGCGGAAGACAATATTATTTTTGATGAAGTCTACAACCGTCTCTTTCTTGACTTCTTTGAGAGGGATTGCTTCTGCCCATTTGGAGAAATAGTCTGTCGCAGCAAGAATGTAGAGGTGTTGTTTAGAAGATTTTGGGAGTGGCCCAACAACATCAAGTCCCCAATTGTCAAAGGGCCAAGATGCTACTGTTGGGTGAAGCGACTCGGGTGGTTGGCGAATGAAGTCTCCATGGATTTGACATGCATGACATCTTTTGGCAAACTCGAGCGAGTCTTTCACCATGGTTGGCCAATAGTACCCCATTCTCTTTAGGCGATCATGCAACTTTGGTCCTGACTGATGAGCACCACAGATACCTGAATGAGTTTCTTCAAGGGCCTCTTTAGCTTCATCATTTCCAAGACATCTCATTAAGATGTCATTGAAAGAGCGACGATACAGCTCATTGTTGAAGTATAGGAATCGAGGCGCACGACGACGAATTTCAGTCTTGTGCTTGAGATCATTCGGCAATTTTCCATATTGAAGGTATTCAATGAGAGGTTGTCTCCAGTCTTCAACCTCAATCTCGAACACTTCAATGAAATTTGTTGCTTGTTGAGCGATGTCATGGTGGATCAAGTGAGGGATGACCCATCTCTGACAGACAGGAACTGTCGTCACTTCTTCTTCAAGTACAGCTAAAGTTGCTGCAAGGTTGGCCAAAGCATCAGCTTGTTTATTCTCATTTCTTGACACATGCAACATAGTGATGTCTTCGAACTGACTTATGAGCTCAGCAGCATAAAGATAGTAGGGGATTAGATTAGGCTTGAGGACGTCGTACTTTGTCAAGAGCTGGTTGATGACGAGCTTTGAATCTCCATATACATTGAGCTGGTACAACTGCATGTCTCGGGCTAGTTCCAATCCAATTATGAGGGATTGATATTCGGCCACATTGTTTGAACATAACTCTGCCAACGTGAAGGCGAATGGAAGAACTTCATCTTGTGGAGTTACAAATACGACTCCTGCTCCTGCTGCATTCTTTCTTGCAGCACCATCAAAAAACATCTTCCATGATGGTATTACATCAGTGTAGAAGACCTCTTCATCGGGCAAGTCTTGAGATAATTCCCAATCAGCTGGGATTGGATGATCTGCGAGGAAGTCAGCTACCGCTTGACCTTTTACTGCCTTCTGAGGGATGTAAACGATCTCAAATTCTGACAGGAGAAGTGCCCATTTGGCGAGCCTTCCCGATAGAACCGGTCTCGTCATTATGTATTTGAGTGGATCGGCGTGAGAGATAAGTCTGACTGTGTGTGACAGCATATAGTGCCTCAACTTCTTTGTAGCGAAGATAAGAGCAAGACATATCTTCTCAATTGGTGAATAGTTCAATTCTGCCCCCACCAGAGTTCGGCTCAGGTAGTAGAGCGCATTTTCTTTGCCATCATGATTCTCTTGTGCCAATAATGCCCCCAATGACTGCTCCTGAGCACTGATGTAAAGAATCAGTGGTTTGTTGGGGATAGGCGCTGCTAAAACCGGTGCTTTGAGGAGATACTCTTTGATGCTTTCGAAAGCTTTCTTACAAGCATCATCCCATTTGAACAATGCATCTTTCTTCATCAACTTGTTAAAGGGGTGACACCGCCCTGCTAGGTTTGAGATGAACCTCCGGATGTAAGCGAGACGACCTTGGAGGCCTTTAAGCTCGTGGATATTCTTAGGTTCTGGCATATTGTGGATAGCATCGATTTTAGCTTGGTCAATCTCAATACCGCGATGTCGGACAACAAACCCGAGGAATTTGCCTGAAGTGACCCCAAATGCACACTTTAAAGGGTTCATCTTTAATTGGTACCTTCGAAGTTTGATGAAAATGTCACGAAGGTCTTGAAGATGATCCGCTCTCCTTTTTGATTTTACCACCAAGTCATCGACGTAGCATTCAACCTTTGTGTGCAAGACATCATCAAAAATCTTTTGCATAGCACGTTGATAAGTGGCACCAGCATTTTTTAGTCCAAACGGCATCACTTTATAGCAGTAAATTCCCTTTGGTGTACGAAAGGCTGTGAGTTCTTCATCCTTTGGATCCATACGAATTTGGTTATAACCAGATGAACCATCCATAAAGGATAAGACTTCGTGTCCTGTTGTAGCATCGACCATGAGCTCCGTAATTGGCAATGGAAAGTCATCTTTTGGACATGCATTATTCAGGTCGCGAAAATCTACGCATACTCGGATTTGTCCATTCTTCTTCTTGACTGGGACAATATTTGCAATCCAACTTGGATACTTCACTTCTCGGATGAAATCAGCTTCGATCAGCTTGTTGACTTCAGCTTCGATCTGTGGAACCAGTTCAGGCCGATAGCGACGCTGCGCTTGCTTGATGGGGCGAACGCCATGTTTGATAGCTAGGTGATGGATTGCTACTTTGGGATCAAGGCCGGGCATGTCCTTGTAACTCCATGCAAAAACGTCTTTGTATTCTTGCAGTAGCTTGAAGTAATCAGCTTCTTCCTCAGGACTTAAGAGTGCACTGACAAAGATAGAGCGCAGTTCTTCTTCTGTACCAAGGTTTAATTGTTTGAGTTCATCGACGGTAGCTTGCCCCCCTTCTTCGAAGACTGGAGGAGCACTTTCTAGTTCATCGTTTGAAGATGATGACTTTTCTTCGACAGGCTCTTGGATGGTAATGTGATTGACGGTAGCAACATCTTCGATCTCGCTCATCTCAACTTGATTTGTTTGAGATTGTTTTCCTTGGTTAGTGGAGATGATAATGTGTCGTTTTACCGTCAAAGCATCTGTTGTTGAGACTTCCAAAATTGCTTGTCGTTTCATTTGCGATGGAATTACACTTTGTGGGTCACCAACATCTTTACGACTGGCATGCCTTTTCTCATGTCCACGTCGTCTTTTGGACTTGTTCAGATGAGCAGGTTCGTCTTCTTTTCCTTGTGCTCCCAAGCGGGTGAGTGCAGACTCACGCCGTTGGAGATCTTGAGAGTTTAAGGTTGTATCACTTTGTGCTGTTCCTAAACGTTCAAAGACCGAAGTACCTTGTATTGGTGGGGCAAGTCGATCAAAGACAGATGTACGAGCTGAGGGGACTTTGTTTTCACAATCGTCGGCTACTTGCACTGTAATGTGTTGAGTAGAGACTTTCTCCTTTACTGAGATTTTGATTGGTGTTTGAGGTGTAGAGCCAACTCCTTGACGGTTGATAATGAACTTTTCTCCTTTTCGAACGAGTTGGGCCTGCGCCTTTGTGAGACCATGGATTTGGTCAAGAGGTTGAAGCTCGCCTAAACGTATGGGCTCACCTTTTCCATATCCAGCTGCTTCGAAGAGCTTTTCTGTCTTAGCTTCGTACCAACCCTCTGAATTTTCTTGGGTTACGATGCCTTCCTCTTCTTCAAACTTTATTGTAGATGCGACAAATCCTACAATTGGTGGCCTTATAATTGTGGATTTGACGAGCGGTGCTACTGGAAGAACTAACTCATCTTGCAAAGTGTTTAGGTTGGCTTTCGAAAAAGTAGAGTTGGTCTCTTTAGTCATCGCCACAAAAGGAAGTTGTCCCGGCTTTCGACGTGATTGCGGAATGTATTGAAGCACTGAGATTGGATTGGAGATGTTGGTAGAGTTCTTCATTGATTTGTTCGTTTCCTCTCCTTTTGATACTTTTTGAGCTTTCTCATCCTTTTGGGACTTGAGGGATGAAAGAATTTTAGCTTCTTTTCTTTTGTTGATGTCGAGTCTGCTAGAAGATGGTACCGAAGTTGGAAGTCCTTCCGAGAGGACTTCAGTCTCCGTGTAGAACTTAGCATCAGCAAAGTGTGTTTCAGTCTTCTCAAAAGGTCGACTCTCAGCAACAATCTTTCTCTGCATACCATCCTTGTAATACTTGAAGCATTGATGCCATGTAGATGGAACCACACCTGTCTCGTGTAACCAAGGACGTCCAAGCAGCAAGTGGTATGATGTCTTGCAATCAATGACATGGAAGAGTACTTCGGACTCCAAGTCTTCGATTGTGAGCTTTAAGCGGACCATTCCGATGGCTCTCTGCCCCCCTTGGTTAAAGCCTTGGATCACCAACCTGCTTCGACTCAATTGATCTGGAGAGATGCCAACTTTTCTCATCGTGCGGATGGGCATGATATTGACAGCAGACCCACAGTCAAGAAGAATGCGCTGAACTTTATGTTCTTTAATGGACCCTGTGACATACAGCGGCCTATTATGAGGATGAGAACCAAGTTGTAGGTCTTCGTCATCGAAGGTGATGGTGGCCATGCAAGAGGCACATGTCTCCGATTTCCTTTGAACCCAGTCTTTTTCTTTGTACTTGTCGGGATTAGTTAAGACTTGAGCGAGGCTGAGCCGAGTCTTTTCCGGTAGTTGTAGGGCCTCAAAAAGACTCAAGTGTATTGATGTCTCTTCAATGTCGGATGCATTATCTTCTCCTTTGAGATGCTCCTCTTCATGAATTGAAGGGGATGATTGGTTGGCAGGTACATCGTTCACTTCTTTTTCCGATGTGTCTGATTCGACTTGGTAACATGCGACAGAGTAGGCCGGCTCTCGTTGCTGTTTTTGGAGAAACCACTTTGGTATGAAGTCGCCAAATGTGATTGCCAAAGGAGGAAACTGCTGAAAAATCTCTTCAGGATCAGCAGGAGGCACTTTGAATGCTTTTTTCTTCACTACCTTCTTCTTCTTCTTTGACTTGATGGTTGGACGAGTCTTTCTTTTGGTCCGTTTTGCTCTTTGATGAAAAAGAGGTGGTGGATGTTGCACACGTCGTCGCCGTCGTGTAACCAATGTCCAACCGTCATCATCGATGAGAGAAGATTCTTTTGTTGACTCTCGTTCAATTTTTGTAGGGAGACATCGTTGTTGCTGTAGTTGCAACAATGGAATTTGCCCTTGACTGGATGCTACCACTGATATTGAATGGGGGATATCAAAGCCAAGAGTTCTGGCTGTGACTTGCTTCAAATTTTGTGGTGGCCATGATGCTTTTATTGCTTGAGAAGACAACATTGCTACAGATGATGAAGGTGGAATCAAACTGTGGTTGAAAGACCCGAAGGCAACACTTGTCATATTCGAGGCTGCCACATCATTGACGGAGTCAAGTTCAATTTTTCCTTGTCGAGCTAGGTCCATAATCTTCTCTTTGAGGACGAAACATTTTCCAACCGGATGGCTAATCAGTTGGTGGTATCGGCAGTATTTTGGGTCATCAACGCGACCCGCTTCCTCTGGACGTTTAGAGGTTGGCAATTCAATCAACTTTAGACTTAGCAGTTGATCGAGCATGCCAGATACCTCAGAGTCTGGAAAAGGATATTCTTTTGCCTCGAGCTCCTTGAGCGTCATCCTGCCTTGCCCTCTTTCTTGAGATGTGCCTTCCTTTGGCGGTTCCTGCTTCTTTTGGCTCGAGATCTTGACCGGCTTGGTGGTAGTAGTGGTGATCATAGCCTCCTTAGTTTTGGAGGGTTTGGATGTGTTCCACTGCTTCTTCTCCGACTTGAAAGAATCGATCGGTCGTGGATCTCCATGTGCGGCTATACTGAGCTCCATGTCATGAGCCCGTGTAGCTAATTCTTCAAAAGAACGAGGCTTAATCCCTTTGAGGATATAAAGAAGCCCCCAGTGCATCCCTTGGATGCACATCTCAATAGCAGATGGTTCAGAAAGACGATCCTTGCAGTTAAGAGCAAGATTCCTCCACTTGTCGATGTAGTCAATAACAGGTTCATCTTTCACTTGTCGTATAGCGGCAAGCTCCACCATGCTCACTGTCCTTCTGGTGCTGTAGAAGCGGTTGAGAAACTCGCGCTCCAGTTGATCCCAACTGTCAATGGAACCAGACTCTAGATCGGTATACCAATCGAACGCATTCCCTTTGAGGGAGCGAACGAACTGTTTCACCATGAAGTCTCCATACGTGCCGGCATTATTGCAAGTCTCGATAAAGTGAGCAATGTGTTGTTTTGGATTGCCTTTTCCATCGAACTGTTGAAACTTTGGCGGTTGGTATCCTGTCGAAAAGCGCATTTGCTCAATGCGTTGAGAGTATGGCTTGGCATAGACCAAGGAAGATTGTGACGCACCCCCGTACTGAGCACAAATGGTATCGGAAATCATTGCTTGTAATTGCTGGACTGAGAGCGAAGCAATTGATACTTGGTGACTGTCCCGAGTGCGATCTCGCGAGCCGGATGCATTCCGGTTTTGTTCCTCTGCATCACGATTTCCTTGGAGAGTGAACCCCTTGTTTTGTTCTTCCGCTTCACGAGGGCCTCGGAGATTGAAACCCGGGGGATTTGTTGGTCCTTGATTGGATTCATCTGCTTGGTTATTCTGCTCCAAGCGGCTTACCAGGTCTACAATCTGGGCATCTTTATCCTCAACTGCCTTTGTTAAATTTGCAATTGCGTTAGACATTTGTGCGATCTGCTCTTCAATCGTCGCTGCTTCCATCATCATGACAGACCTGATGGAGGTATGTGTCTCAGAATTTGAATGATTCTGATTCTGCACTTCTTTGGAGGCTCGACCTTGAGAAGGAGAGGTCACGGAAGATGTTGACCCTGCGCTAGACTGTGCATCGGAAGGATGACTGGAGGACATACCCTCAGGCATCCTGGCCCGCGCAGTCTTAGCCATTTGCATCGGTTTGGAGACGCGTTGCTTGCGATGTTGAGAGAGGGCCCCAACCAAGTGAGAGGCGCCAGACTGCGTCATATGACGTGTTGCTCGCCGATCATCGCTGGTAGCCGGTGTAGATTCAGGTGCAGAAGAGGTTGTGTTCGTCTTTCCATGGATAGCGGTGGCTACAACAACAGTTCTCTTGGGGGCCATTGATGCTGCTCAATTTGTTTGCTGACTGAAAGATGAGAGGTAGAGAGTGTCCCACCGGGCGTGCCAAAAATTTGTCGACACAAAATTTCGTGGACGAAATAATGATGAACAAAATATTTTATTTATTTTCAGTTTGGTACAACTCTCAAGAAATCCTCCGATTAACAATCAGAAATTTCTAAAGTAGAAGATGAGGGCCGAGGCGTGATCTCGATCTTCTTTGAAGGTGTTGATGTAGTTTTTCCTTTCTTCCGGGCTGCGCGCTTGATCGGCTAGAAAGTGATTCTGGAGGAGAACTGGCTTCTTTGCAGCTTTGTCTTCTCCGGAATGATTTAATTTCTTTTCTTTGAAGGCTAGAGAATGCTTCTGAATTCTCTTCTTTGGCTTCTTCTGAATTTCTCTCTCTCTGAATTTCTGAATTTTTAAATCTCTAGCTTTGGCTCTTATTTATAGACTTTTAGAGATAAGGATCTCAAGAATCCTACTCCATCTAGTGGTTTAAAGGATTTAAGAGATCTTAATAAGGCTTATCCATTTAGAGATAAGGATTTCAAGAGTCCCACTTTATTTAGTAGTTTAAGGGATTTAAGAGATCTTGATAAGACTTATCCATTTAGAGATAAGGATTTCAAGAGTCCCACTCTATTTAGAGTTTAAGGGATTTAAGAGATCTTGATAAGACTTATCCATTTAGAGATAAGGATTTCAAGAGTCCCACTCTATTTAGTAGTTTAAAAGATCTTGATAAGACTTATCCATTTAGAGATAAGAATTTCAAGAGTCCCACTCTATTTAGTAGTTTAAGGGATTTAAGAGATCTTGATAAGGCTTATCCATTTAGAGATAAGGATTTCAAGAGTCCCACTCTATTTAGTAGTTTAAGGGACTTAGGAGGCTTTCATGGGCCCCACCCATCTTCTTGGGTATTGAGTCCACAATCAGGTTTTTTGTATTGACGGATCGACCCACTTATCGAGTGTATGACCCATTTAGATTTGGACTTGAGTTTTGAGTTTATAGGCTTTCTACTTCGTGCCCAAACCCGAGCCGTAAGAGGCTCATGCCTTGTCATTAGGCCCAATTTAAATGTATAGGGCTTTTTAATGATTTTAGGCTTTTTATATAATTTTATCAGAGTGTAAGGACCTTTGTGTAAAATTAATAAATTTTAGGGTTCTACAAGTACATATGTGGATAACTAATATTATCTCCAGCCTAGTCAAGATACAAATGATTTCGAGCCTTTGCGTAACTCCTTTTGGTTTTAATTGAATTTCTTGGGATGGGTTGATTTATTATTATGTATGTTTGTATTGTTATGAATCTTATGAATTATAAATTTATGATTAATTAAGAAATGAATGAAACATTTTTATGTAAGTTAATGATGAATATGAATCAATCATATATTGTCGTCAACGCACATCTTTTCCCCATTTCCATTGCATCTCTTATATAAATTGTTTTTTTTTTTAATTATTTTATGAGCAGTGATTAGCGGACCTATGGGTCCGTTTCATATCTTACCTATGTGTCCATGTGCCCCTTTTAACACCCCTTTAACCCTGGTTAAGCTTAACTAAATTAAATTAAGATTTTGGTTTTTTTTTTTTGAAAAACCATGGTTGGATTGCTCAACCCTAGGGGTGAGTGAATCTTAACCAAAGTAGGTAAGTATTTAAATTGGGGCGTGGACCAATGAGGACCGGCCATTACGTTACAAAATAGAAACTACGGGTACATTAACTATTTCCTTATTTTATTCTCAAATGTGTATTAACATTTCCTGAAGTTTCACTGCAAAATTTCATGTTTTGCTACATTTTTTCCTATTTTTCCAAAAATCTCTGATAAACAATATATCTTGCGATATATCCCCGATATATCTTTATCCCACCAGTGCGACATAAAGTGCGATATCGACATTTAGAACCTTGGTGATATGAACTTATCATCTCCTGAACTCAATTAAGCAAGGAAAAGTTGTACCTATAGAGATAATAATCCTAACCTTTAGCAGGGAAGTTGTTAGACGCAAGGTGTCAAAGCTCTTTATTACATTGGGGGGGTTTACCTATTGCAAATAGAATCCAAAATAAAACAATATTGAACCTACACCGGAGATATATCTTACCCCCTTGTGGGCAATGAAATCTCCCTGCCCATTCATAAGGGTGTATCATGCACTTGCATGCACCATATCACAACCCATTTAGAGCAGTGATACCACCACATGTGACCATTAACAATAGCTGCTCTGGCAAAATTACCGCATGCATTTAATGCCAACAACTAAAAATCACAAAGCTATAAATCCTCACAATGAAAACAGCAGCAAGCCAACGACTTTGTTGCCACCAGGTCGCAACTAAAACAGCTACAACCCTTACCACTCGTGGCGAAACACATTGTAATCCAATGGCTTGCTGCACGTGTCTACAACTAAAAGTTGCAAAAACAATTTAGTCCGCAGCTAAAATAACAACAGGCATTGCTTGGAAGCCAGTAAATGGCTACTGGCATAGTTTAAAAACTCGACTCGAAAGTTAGCCCGGTCGAGTAACTCGGAAACTCGAAAAAAATTCAACTCTACTGACTCAGAAGTATATATATATATATATATATATATATATATATATATATATATATGTAATCAACATAGATAAAAAAATTCCTATTGTAAAATAATTTCTTACTTTATACAATTTCAATGTAAATTTAAAATTTTAAAACAGTCTTAAAGTAATTGTAATGCTAAAATCTTAAAATCAATCCTAATCTCAGAAATTAGAATTTTCCTCTTTTTTTCCTCGAATGAGACCTCAATATGGGTTGAACAGGAGTTAAAAAAAACATCTATGTCCTAGAGCGACTCGGCTAAGTCTTTCGAGTCGAGTAACTCGGCCCGACTCGATCGAGTCACTCGAGTTACTCAGGCAAAAGGGAGTTATTGAGTTTTTTGGGCAAGTCGACCTGAAACTCTATTGAGTAGATTCAACTCAACCGAGTTTTGAGTCAACTTGCCAAGTTTTTGAACTATGGCTGCAGGCACCACCAAGCTTGCAACTAAATAGTTGTAGGTATCATCTGGCAGCCAATAAAGGCTTGCCATGTGTCCATGGGAAAAAAAACATAAGGCATCTATATTAATCGCAACTAAATTGGTACAGACAATCATTTTGGCAACCAAGAAATGACTACCATGTGACAAGGATCCTAAATAAGAATCCCCACGCACTGAGGATCCCCCTTAACTACACCATTACTAGTGTGCCAACTGGCACCTCTACTTCCCCCTTTCATATACGATCAGTGCATTAAAGGCGTCACCTAGGCGTTTTTGGATTGTCATTGACTAAGCGTCTCCCTAGACACAGTGACAAAGTCAGGGTTCGGGAATAATTCGACAAGGGTTAAGATCGGAAAATTTTGGGAAAATCCAAGAACAATTCGAAAAAAATATAATAATTATAAAAAGATATCCAACAATTTGATTAGATAGTATACAAAATAAGTAGTTTACTTTGTCAAACTAAATGAATTATTGCTAATTTCGTGAAATTCGGGAATAATTTGCTAAATCCGCAAATAATTCGCCAACCTAAAATTCTCGAATAATTCAGCACACCTATAATTCGTGAATTTTTCAAAATTCGGAGAATTTTGTTACTATGCCTAGGCGGGCATATTTGTAAATAAGTTTATACCCCCTCCCCCCCCCCCCAATTTGAATTCAATAAAATTTATCTTAAATCCAAATTCTTGAATAATAAAAGTCAACTTTTCAGTTCAAGAACAAAATCTTCTTTTAGCACCTTTTAGGGATTAGGTCAAAATTTCAACTTGCAAATGCTAAAGTATTTCTCAATCTTAAGTTTTCATAAATTCTAATATATCAGAATAGTACTAAAGCCCAAAAGTCCAGTAAAAAAAGTCTCATACTTTAATCTTCAAAAATATTTTCACCTACAGGGTCGAAAAGTGAACTATGATTCAGCAGAAAAATACTTACATTCAAGCTTTACAACATTAAATGTTAATTTGCTTAGATTATTGTCCACCCTAAAAGGTTTCATATTGATATTTGTATATATTAATATTATATATATATATATATATATATATGTATATTTAATATATATATATATATATATATATATTTTTATTTATTTTTATCACCTAGGCACCTTGACTACACTGTGTACAATTCTCTCCAAAATAGAAGAGAAGAGAGCACTTCCTTCATCTGTTGGCCCACTAGAGGTAAACAACTGTCTATTGGATAGATGGATTCCTCTCAATAGAGGAAGCTCTTATAATGCCTCTCAAACATGGGATAGCAATTAGGTATATCCCCAACTTTGTTGATTATTAACAAGGGTCATTTGACACCAAAGTTCAAGTGTTTCATCCCTTGAGATGCTCAAAATTTGCGTGTTCCAAATTATGACAGCATGAGAGCTGATTTTAGAAGGAAAAAGACCACACCTATCAACACAAGTTTGGACCTTCTTAAGCCACATTTGTAATGACATATTAGTTATGCTTGATTACGAGCACCGCCAATAATTATTTTGGACCTCCATAACTCAAGAACATAAAAAATTAGATCAAAATCATTTGATCCCTGTGATTCTGGAAGGTTGGAGATCTCCAAGGTAAGGTCTATCAATTAATCCTCCACAGTCCACACAAGCACCAATCAAAAAATAAATAAAACATATCCTACACACGTGCGCCAATAGCATCAATGGTAAGTGGGCAAGATCACAAGACATAGTGAATTGTGACAAAACCATTTGAGGGCTGTAGCTCTAATGGTTGACTTTTTCTACTGTAACCAAGAGTTCGTAAGGTTTATCCACCGAACTTCATTTTGATCACATTACCGAAAACTATTTTAAATTTCACCAAAATACAAGTGCCTCTAAAACCTAGGATGACTCTATTCAGTATCATTAAGAGAATTGTGTCGCAAAATACACAGGATCATGTAACAGACCTATTTGTTCATTACAATGGAGATAGCTAAATGCCTTTTAGGATTAGTAATGAAAAACCCATCTAACTAACTGAAAATACAGGAACATAATGCTAGGGGATACAAATCACCTGGATCTTTCTCTGATGGCTTTAGAACAAACGTATTGCCACATGTAACAGCCACGGGGAACATCTGTAGGCAACATACAACTAATATTTAGAACATTTTTTTCTGTATCTCTTAGGATTAGTAATGAGAACAGAAGTTTCTCTAGGACCTTAAACACCACGGAGTATGTGTGTGTGTGTGTGCAAGTGCATAATAAATAACAAGTTTATAGCATCCACATAGACAATAAAGCACATAAATAGTTGTCTGGAGGTTACTCTAGAAAATTGTCTCAAGACTCCCAACTTGATCCCGGGTAGTCAAAGCATCCGGGCAATGCCTAGACAATAGGTTTCCCTAGGCAGGGCTTCCTTAGGAGACACCTAGGCAACCAACATTCAACCATCATTTTTAGTACTTACTTAAGTTTATATAATAAGTAGGTACTTATACAGTATTGAAAATAAAGATATAAAACAGGAAATAAAACATAAATATTACCAGAATACCACTGCGAAAAATAAGGAGCATGGTTTAGTATTGCGCAGTGAAGTAGTAATTCCAATAAACATGAAAAGTTGACAAAGAAAGTGTCGTGTGCTCTTTTTTTGTTGAAAGTACCATATGCGGCATTGCTGCTAGACAAAGTTCCCCAACCCCTTGACTCCCCCTTTTCATTTTCCTTTCTATTAATGAAACCTTCTGTATCACCTATTATTTTTATTTTTTTTGATCGATAAAGCAATGCATAAGAAAGATCAAGAGAATAAGTACAAGAAGAAGAGCCCCCGGAAAAGGAGTTTACAAGATTATAAACCCAAGTGCCGGGAGGAAGAGGGCATGGCCCTTGCCCCAAGGACAGACACAATTAATACAAAATCCTCCGCACTTCCTCCCTACTACCATGCAACCCTACCCACTCCATGACTGTCATCCTGATGCGATCACATATCCTAGGAACCGATGATACAACATTCTCAAAAACTCTAAGATTTCTTTCTTTCCAGCAGGCCCAAAGAATAGCTCTTAGAAGAAATCCCCAAATCACCTCTCTAGCTCCCGCCCCACACTCCCAGGACCAGCAAGCTAAGAATTTGAGGAGGGAAGAATGAAAAACCCATGCTACCCCCAACCTGGATAGAAAATAACTCCATAGCTCTTGCACCACTGGACAATGCAGCAGAAGATGGTCCGTCGTCTCTTCCGCCTAAAAGCACATAAAACATCGGTTGGCCAAACTCCAACCCCTATGTTGCATATGCTCGCAAGTTAGAATTTTGTTCAAGGAAGCAGTCCATAAGAAGAAATAGACTTTGGATGGAATTCCCGGATTCCACACCACCCTATGAGGAAAGGGCTCCCTCCACATAAGGGAAATCGACTGTAACAATGAATTAACCGAGAACTTGCCTTGTCTGCTCCTAAACCACATCCTACAATCCCGATCATCTAAGCTTAGGACCGACGAGGAAATATGCTCCAAGAGGCTAGACATATCATCTATTTCCCAATCATTAAGGCTCCGCCTCATCCTCGAACACCACACTACCCCCGAAATGTTCCTCTCATACGACTCCTCCACTGAAGCATCCTTGTTTGTAGCTAGGGTGAAGAGGTTGCCAAAGTCGTCCTTTAACCTGGAAGACCCTGTCCAAAGATCTTTCTAGAACCTAATCTCCGACCCTCTCCCCGCTCTAAACCGAAAATGAGGCACTTCCAAATTTGCAATAGCCATGATCCCCTTCCAAAAGCCTGTCCCGTGAGATCCTCTAACCTCCTTCGGGATCCAACACGATGCTTCCCCGTTCTTGGCCACTATCACCGCAAGCCACAAACTCTCTCGCTCATCCCCGAATCTCCACACCCACTTCCCTAATAATGTTTTATTCACTAGGCTCAATGACTTCAAATTCAAACCTCAAGCTGCCTTGGACCTGCACATCTGTTGTCATGCAACTAAATGATATTTAATTGAATCTCGTCTTTCGCCTCATAGGAACTCCCTTTGAAGCTTCTCGATAGATTTTGCCACAGATCGAGGGATGGTGAGCATCGACATGAGGAAGGTGGGAAGCCACGTAAGGTGCTCTGAAGAAGAGTAAGTTTTCCCCCTTTCGATAAGTGAGTCAATTTTCATCCTGATAATCTCTTGGCTAAACGATCGAGCACATGATTCCACACCGATTTCTCTTTCAAGCTAGCCCCCAACGGCATCTCCAAGTACACCGAGGGAAGAGCTCCCAGTTGACATCCTAGATAGATGGCCAGATGATCCATGATAGGGATGGCACCTATCCCAAAGAGCTCGGATTTGGCTAAATTCACACGAAGACCAAACACTGCTTCAAAGCATCTTAGAATACATCTAAGGTAAAGAAGGTCCCTTCTCGAAGCCCGTCCAAAAATAAGAGTATCATCTGCAAATTGGAGGTGAGAAATCCTCAATCTTATAGCACCTACCCAAAAACCCTCAAAGAAAAGACCCTCTGCTTTAGACAACAACCGGCTCAGAGCCTCCGATGCTAGCACAAATAGAAAGGGTGAAAGAGGGTCCCCTTGTCTCAAACCTCTAGAGCTAGAGAAATAACCCACTGAACTTCCATTAAGCAAGATGGAATAAGACACCGAGGTCATACATGATTGCATCCAAAGCCTCCACTTCGTACCAAAGCCCATCCTTCTTAGCACATAAAGCACAAACTCCCAATTGATGTGATCATAAGCCTTCTCCATATCCACCTTACACATGATTCCCAGAGCCTTGGATCTCACCCTTGCATCTATGCACTCATTCGCAATAAGAATACTGTCTAAAATTTGACGCCCTTTTACAAACGCACTCTGCTGTGGGGACATAAGATCTACCATCACCTCCTTGAGACGAGAAGCCAATCCCTTTGAGAGAATCTTGTACGTAGCACTCACTAGGCTAATCAGCCGAAAGTCTTTTAGGAAATAAGATCTATTTATTTATTTTATTAGTAACGTCTAACTCTATGAGAGTACCAGGCAACCACCTTCATCACTAGCATTCTAGCACAGTGACGACATCTAGGTGTCACTGCAACCACGTCTTAATGAGTACACGCCTAGATGCCAATGTAGGCATTAAGGGTCTTGATTTATTACTTTGACTACAATGCTCGATCCTAGTCTAAGTGCTGAAACGTAATACGTACCTAAGCATCGCATAAGAAAATAAGAAGCTTAACATGTACTAACAACCAACCAAAGTCACCTCTTGACTGCAATAACAATCAAGATGACAAAAAATAAAAATAGAAATAAATAAACCAAAAATAAAAATAGCAGGCATACCCACAAGGGAATCATTGCCGGAAAATTGAAGGGACATATCCCAGCACAAACACCAAGTGGTTCCCTAATGCTGTACGTATCAATTCCATTTGATACATTCGAAACAAACTCCCCCATTTGCAGAGTTCCCATTCCACAAGCATGTTCCACCACCTCTACAAGAACAAAGCCAAGAGTTCACACACCCAACCATCATGAATCAAACTCACGTTCCAACTAATCTTCAGAAAATAATAAAAGATCATAAGCGCAATTACCTAACCCACGAAACACATCACCATGGGCATCCTTCAATGTCTTCCCCTGTTCGACAGTAATATTCATGGCAAGCTTATCCTGAAACAAATTATATAACCCACACATATCAACAATAAGAAATTCAACACACACACACACACACACAATTTGAAATGGATAAAATCAAAATTCTTATCTAATTACCATGTCTCTCCGAATGAGCTCTTGGAGCTTGAACATGATGCGCTGACGGGTAGTAACGGGCGTGTTTCTCCATGACGGAAAAGCCCCTTTTGCCGCACTTACTGCAGCTTTGAACTCTTCATTTGTAGTTAAAGGAACTTGAGAAACAACCTCTTGTGTTGCCTATAATTAGGCAATACAATACAAAAATAAATCACTAGTTTGCTATGATTAACACTCTAAAATCCATTAAGAAAGGAAGATCATAGGGCACTACTGGTCCTACAGGATTTATAACATCGATGGTTGCACTCGCTTGCGAATCCACGAATTCCCCTCCAATAAGATTGGGAACCCTCAGCTATATTTCAATCAAAAAAGAGGAATTTCAAATTTTTTACTCGATTAAACAAAAAGAAGAACAAAAGAGAGAAGCCCCAGAAATCAAATTCAAGAAGGGAGTAACCCTAATAGATCATAATTATTCCATGTACAAGGTTACCGAAGTGTTGCCGTGCTTCAGCGACGACTGGGTGGCCGTTGAGAGATGTGAGGCTCCAAGAGCAGAAATCTGAGGTCTCCATGATTTAAAGCTTCTCGCTGCAACATAATCACAAACAGAATCTTAAATTTGATCGTGAGAGATGAAGAGAACGAAGATCATCATAGACCGAGTGGCAAAGTTTCTAGGGTTTTTTTTTTTCAGGAGCGGACGAATTGATTGATCGAGGCTCATCATTACCTCGTCGAATCGAAAGTTGAAACATTTCCACTGCCAAGTAGACTTTTGATTTTCCTCAGCTATCTCGGCTTTTATAGTAGCCAAAATCTGCAAGGAAAATGCATAACGTACCCTTGTTTCCATTATGCAACAAAATGGCCGCCCCTTGAAAACAAAATCTTTAACTTTAATTTAGTTAAGCTTAACCAGGGTTACACATGGTAAGATAAGCAAGGAACCTGGATTTGCTAATTACTGCTCAATCTGCGGTTCCCTTCGCTAATTACTGCTCAATCTGCAAAGGTACAGACCCATTGTGGGTAGTGAATTCTCACCACAAGCAAGACGGGTGTATGGTACACCTATCGGTACCAAATCACCACTCATAATATTGGGCGATTGGGCCTCGTGCATGTCAAAGACACACGCACCAGTTGGTCAAGGGATGGCTCACCGTCAGCCCGCCTAGCATTAAATGTTGGCAACAGGGCAATAATGTCCCGCAGACACCCCTTTGTATCAGTCCTTAGGGGACTGACATGTGATTAGGGTTTGCCCTTACGGGCAGACTCTCATTCAAGTTCTACAGATAGACTCTCTGAGTCCATTCGCAGGCTAGTCAATGACTAGCCCAATCTATGACCATAAATGGCCAAGGACTCAACCCAGACCAAGGGTTGGACTCATGGTCCCACCCTATCTTAGTCCGCAGACTGACTAAGGTCAGACCTTGGTCTGTAACTCAAATAAGCTTTGGACCTAACCCAGATCACGAGTGAGACCCATGGTCTCACCCCTTTAATTTGCGGAATGACCAAGGTCAGTCATTTTCCAGTTGGCAATCAGATACTAACTGTCAAGTGGCAAAGAATCCCTGATAAAAAATGACTCTCTGTCAGCTTTGGGGGATCCCAACATAGAGATCTTCTTTTTTCTTCCAATAATAGAATACCATATGGCACCACATCCAAAAGAGGGAGTAATCTCTCCCCTTTTCTTGGAAGCTTAGACTCTTCCATCTTTTGAAGTGAAGTCTTATCCTTCCGGATTCCCCAAAAAAGTGAAACCAATTTGAAGTCCTTCAAAAAAGAGGACTCCCATTTCATACCAGGTTTCTCTAAGATAAGAGAAATCAACTGTCAAATGACAGATGTCTCTCTCTAAAAGGAGAGAACATTTTGATTCCCTAAAAGATAGGAAATCAAAGGGGAATCTAGAAAGGACTATCAAAAAGCTATAAAAAAGAAATTTCTCACAAGAAACTCTCACAACTAAGGATGAAAAGGAGTTTTCTCTTCTTTTGCAGGAAAACAGCAATCAAAGAGGAAGAACAATGATCATCCATCAATGGAGAATATCAGGTGAACCCCTAATATAACCACTTTTTTTTTGGATAAAAAGACCTCTATGAGGTTTCTTGTATCGCCTACATGTGATATGGGCAACCCCATTGAATAAATACAAATATTTTATTCAAATATTTTGTTCTTTTTAATTCTTCTTCTTCTTAATCAGAGGTTTTCCCCAAATTGGAAAGGTAATTAACGATCCGGGTTTACTCAGATTGGAAAGATAGTCCCCCACCTAAAATAATAAACTCCTACAACAATAGAGACAATTTGACACACAACGAAATTTACGCGTTACACTCATCATAGTTGATATGGAGATTGGATCACAGTCAATTGCAATTAAACTCATAAGAGTTTAATCACACTCACACATCAAAACATGCCCCTTTTAACCCTTGGGTTGGGTTCAATAATATAACCTTAATTTTTAGAAAAAAATACATAGAAAAATCAACTCTAATTAATTAAGAAATTTTACTACTTAAGGTTAATATTTTTTTTTTTTTAAAATCACGGTTACATTATTGAACCCTAAGGATTAGTGAATCTTAACCACGATTAATAGAGGTTAAAAGGGACATGTGTTGACCTGTGGATGCAATTGAACTCTCCCCAAGTTCAATCACAATATCTCTAATTGATGGGTTTCAACCCCCCTTTATTGAGATTGGATTGCAGTTAATTGTGATTGAACTTTCCCCGAGTTCAATTGCACACACAAATCACCACGTGTCCTTTTTAGTCCCTATTAACTGTTGTTAAAATTCACTAATCCTTAGGGTTCAATAATATAACCTTGGTTTTTCGGAAAAAAATAAATGCAATTGGTTAAAAATTCTTAACCAAAGTTAAATATATTTTCAAAAAACTAAGGTTATATCTTTTAACCCAAGGATTAATAAATCTTAACCAAAGTTAATAAGGGTTAAAAGGGACACATATTGATCTATGGGTGCGATTGAACTCGGGAAGGGTTCAATTTCAATTGACTGTGATCCAGCCTCCCTTTATTTGCCCAGAGGGGATCAGCCATGGCAATGGATTATCTCGGGCACCACTCTTTACACACTGTGTGGTAAGGCATTAAACTAAGGGGTGATAGCATGTATTGCACATTCCATTGGGTGGTACACGCACACCTTCCAAGCTCGACATATGTTCTCTTTGACATCTATTAACCGTGGTTAAGAGTCACGCATCCTTGGGGTAAAATAATATAACCTTGGTTGTTAAAAAAACTTAACCACGTGAGTAAGTAAATTATAAGCAAGGTTAATTTTTTCTAAAACTAAATTTAGATATTTAACCTTAGGGATAAGTGAATCTTAACCATAGTTAGTGGATGTCAAAGAGAACATGGGGCGAACTTGGGAGGTGTGTGTGTACCACACCCAACGGAATGTGCAATGCATGCTATCATTCCCTAGTTTAATGCCTTACCACACATCGTGCAAAGAATGGTACCCGAGATGCCATCTCGGGCATCTACCAAAGATAATTCGTTGCCATTAGCCATGATGTAGAATTCAAATTTTTTCCAACTCTCGGTGGGAGCAACATTTGGCATTACTACCCATAAACAGGATAAGAAAACAATTTTAAGGGGTTTTTCTCTTATTGCCCCTCAAGTTTAGTTTGATGTTATTCCCCAAATACTCTGCTGCCCCTCAACTTTAGTTTGGCGTTATACCCCAAATACTCTGCTGCCCCTCAACTTTAGTTTTAAAAACCTTTCTCTTAATGGGCTACGCACATGTGAAAGTTTTTTTTTTTTTTTGTGGATATCATTTACCTACGTTAGTATGTTTAGTGGTTAGCTTAGGCATTGGAGCCCTTACAACTCATACCTGGAGGGGGATTCAATCCCCAGACCTCCCTCAACAGAGAGGCCACGCCCAACCATTGGTGCAAGAGGTGGGGTGTATGAAGGTGTTTACATATGCAAACTTTTTCTTTTTGGACTATTTTGTCCAAATTAATTGAAAAAAAAAAAACTTCATGGGGTTCTTCCTCGATTACCCCCATAAGTTTGAGATTGTTCCCAAATATCCAAGTTTTAAAAATTCCTCTTAATGCCCCCCTTCACATGCGAAGGTGTTCGCAAATGCGGATTTTTCTATTTTGACCATTTTATTCAAACCATTTGGAGAAAAGACATTTGTGTCTCCTCCATTTGTTATCAATCATGGAGAGCCCCCTTTGTTCCTTATCCAACAATGGAGCCCCCTTCGTTAATCAAGAATAGTCCCCCAACATTTCATTACCTACTATTTCGACTGTGATTCCCAAAAGAGAGCTTCGTTTTGCTAAACTAGTAGCCACAATTGTAAGAGAACGTCATTAATCGAAGAAAAACACTCATTTTTTTGGGTTTATTATGTTTTTTTGAAAATGAATTAGTTAAATCATTACGTGTATGATTAACCTAAAGAAAAAAATTTATAATAATTGCATTTATGATTTTAAACCTTGAATTTCATGTTAGATGCATCGATACTCCACAAATTTGATAGGAACTTCATATTGATACTGATTGCGTTCCAAGGTTGAATATGATATATCAATACATGTACGAACAATAGTATCAATCTACATCAATATGTATTATATATATATATATATGTGTGTGTGTGTGTGTGTCGATATGTCTCAGCCTATATCGATCATGTGTATCGATCAGTATCGTTATGTATCGATATGTATTGACCTAGTGTATCGACCATGTGTATCGACCGGTATTGCTTATGTGCGCAAAAAGTACTTCATTAAAACTCAAAAATTTACAGATTTTTCATCTTCTTTCAAGAATACTCCTATTAAATTTGTACTAAAACATCCATTAAAGGATAAATGAGTGAAGAAATTTGTAAGATGGGAAGATGAGGAGAGCCTTTCATCTCATGCACGTACTTAAATCCGTCTTTTTCTCTTCTTCTTTCAAAATTAGAAGAAAACTTTTTTTAAAAGTGTAGGTGGTTGTGGAGGGGTATTTAAGACTTTTCATAAATGCTGAATTATGAAAATTTCAAACTTGAGGAGCAATCAGGAATTCATTACCTACCATTTCGACTAAGTTCGTTGAGAATATCAAACGCTGCTCCGACTAGCAACCACGATCATGAGAGAATGTTATTAACCGAAGAAAAACGCTCATTTTTTCAGGTTTCTTGTGTGTTTTTAAAAAAATGAATGAACTAAAATCATTGCATGTATATTTAATTCAAGGAAAACTTTTTTGTAATCATTGCATTTATGATTTTAAACCTTAAATTCTATGTTATATGGTTATTGTTTTATTTTCGTTTTCATGGTTTACAATCCGCTCAATTCTCAAAAAAATTGGGTCGATACGGGTCAATACTTCATGTCGATACTAATAGAGTACATGTATGGTTATGATATGCATGAGATGCACCATATCATTACTATCATCACAATTGGAAAGATTTGGATTTAGAATGAGATTGAGATTTGATTAGGATTTGATTAGCATTAAATTAGGAATGACTTGAATTAGTTTCTATATTTATCTATATACTATTATCTATTTAAACCCTAGTTGGATCTCTATGTAATCATCTTGAGAATTTAATAGAATTAGTTTCTCTTTATAGTATCAGAGCGGGTCGATCCGACCCTGTTGTAAATTTTTTCTTAGTTACATTGATCTCCTCTAATTGGCGTCCTTTCCGGCGGGCGGTCTTCATTGCCTACTGTCGGGTCTGAACTTTCTTTTGTCAATTACTTCTGTATCTCTATCATTGTCTCAAGAAATTTTCTTCCTCTCACTTATTTCGTTTTTCCTCCCATCTCAATCTTAACGTTACTAGTTTTTGTTTGGTTTTGATAATTGCAACAAGTTATTGGAAGGATAGTTACTCCAAATCTGAATGGATCTAGATCACCACTTGTCACATCCCAAACAATATGTTGCTACCCTTGTCCCTACAAATCCCACATCGACCATGCTCTCCTTGCCGGGAACCCATTATCAATTGAAAAATCCATTCCCCAATTCGTCTTTCTTAAGACGTTCTCAGCTTTCGATCTTGGTCTTACGGCCGATGTAAATTGCTCATGTAGCCCGGGATATAGCACTGCCCCCCACTGTGCCGCCTCTGGTGGATTTTTTAACTCTGTTGTTGTTGTTGAGCTTATTGCTAATCCGAATTTAATTGATGCCCATGGCCATTGGTCTCTTGATTTTACTGTTGTTTCTCCAAAAACTCTCGAAAGTGAAAGTTGTTCATGAAGAACTCCTCACAACAATGATTTGGATGGTTCTGCTAGTGAGCACTATCTACAAGTGTCCACAGACACTTCAAATTCTAAAGATGCATCCGTAAATCTTTAGCAATGCTGGAAGGGTTAGCCACAACCTCATCATCATTCTAAGGATATTTCTGGGGGAAATAAATTTATTGTTAATTGTTTTGAGAGAGAGGGTTCAAATTTTTCTTTTGTTTGTCCCATAGAGGCCCATATAAAGACTTGCGACCCCTTTGGCATGTCTAAAGGCAAGATCATTAGGATCCACTTTTTAAGCCCAAAGAGGCCCTTTTGAAGACTCGTGACCCCTTTGGCAAAACCATAGGCACAATCACGGATGTCATTTTGAATATGGCCCACGAGGCCTATTTCATTGCCCAAGAGGCTATTCGGCAAATTGAGGCCCTGACTCATTGAGGTCCATCCCTTTTCATTGACCCATAGAGGTCTATCCTATTGAGTCCCCTATTATTCTCTCTTTATACAACACATCAACAACGGTGAAGATTGATAATTATCAAGATCTGCAACAACATTGGAATGACTAGCAAGTTACTTTACCTGATTGAATATCAAACCCACACATATTTTCAAATCTACATGAGTTTGAGGGGGAGTAATAGAGTACATGTATGGGTATGATATGCATGAGATGCACCATATCATTACTATCATCACAATTGGAAAGATTTGGATTTAGAATGAGATTGAGATTTGATTAGGATTTGATTAGCATTAAATTAGGAATGACTTGATTTAGTTTCTATATTATCTATATACTATTATCTATTTAAACTCTAGTTGGGTCTCTTTGTAATCATCTTGAGAATTTAATAGAATTAGTTTCTCTTTAGATACATGTTGTGTTCCAACGTTGAAGATGATAAGTCCACACACGTGTGGACAATAGTATCAATCTGTATCGACTTGAATCCACATGTATTGACTTGGTGTATCGACTGATGTTGACCTGTATCAATATTGTGTACAAAATCTCCATTAGACTTACAATTTTATGAATTATTCATTTTTTTAAGAACGCTCCTATTAAATTTGTTTTACTATGAAAATGTATATGAATAATAGTGGTGAAGAAAAATCAACATATCCTTTTTAAGTTAGGGTAATGTAAATCAAGAACAATCAAATATATATTTTCACAAAAAAATGAGTGAGAAGCTTCGTGAGAGGGGAAGAAGAGGAGAGTGAGGAGCTTCTCTCATCTCATGCACGTACGTAAACCCCTCTTTTTTTCTATTTTCTTTTTTTTAAACGAAAAGAAACTCTTTTTTAAAGTGTTGGTGGCAGTGGAGAGGTATTTAAGACTTTTTATAAATACTGAATTATGAAACAATTCTCATAAGGAAGAGTTTTCAAAAATTAGGTATTTGGGGAATAACCCCAAACTTAAGGGGCAATCAAGGAAACCCCATTTTTTAAAAGAAGTAATTTATGATTTATACTGATTCTCTCAAGGTAACAGGGAAAAGTGAGAGTTTGGAAGCTTGTATGTCAGGCTATTATTTCTCAAATAATATTGGTCATTTGTTTACCAAGAGATGATGACTAATTTACGGTTGGTTAGAGTATGTAACTCGCTTTATTTGTTTGAGAATATCATTTTTCTTTTTAAAAAAAATTAGTACTTGGAGTGGTCTTTCTTCCTATGGTTGAGGATTTGTTTTTGGGTTTTAAGGATACCCACTATTAACCTATTTTGTGATTGATGCTTTGTGTGAAGCTCTTAGATATTATTCTAATGAATCTAATACAACCAAATATAATGGTATTCAATTCGGAGCCAAATAGAGTGTTTTTGGTAGATCTTTCTTTTCCTTGAAAAGTTAATTCCTCCAATCTAGACATTGTGATTAATCAATTCATAATCTTTCTCTCTCTGACCATGGATGGTAATATCAAAGAGTAGAACGTTTTAAACAAATTGAATATTGATATTTCTTGGATGACTTATAATGATTCCATAGATGGTTTATATAGATATTACATCATCTCAATAAAGAAACACTATCAAATATAATCCTAACCAGATCAAATTAATTCATCATAATCTATTCAAGATACATATTTACGATTGTGATAGAGATACACTGATATGATATAATGTATCTTTTCACTTTATTGTAATAGCACTAATTTTCAAATACTTTCCCTCAAGCACATGAGTCAATGGACTCATTTATGAGTTTATTGGAGCCGATGACCCACTATATCACGCCTTACGATCTCCTATTTTTTCTTATTCATTCTTTCTACATAAATAAAAAAAGGGAGAAGAGATTATGACGACTCTGATACCATTAAGAAAATTGAATATTAATAATTCTTAGATAATTTACAACAATCTCATAAAGGGTTTATATAGATAGGGTGCTTCTACGCACACACCAATAAATACTGATAAACACCAATACACTGAGCCACACACCAAAATAAATGAAATGGACAAAAATCTCCTTATCCTCTTCTCTTTCTCTTTTGTCTCTGGTGAAAAAAAACCAAGAAACGGATGATGAAAGATAGAGGGCAAGTCTGATGTCAATTGAAATAGTCAGTAACGTCACACCTCCTCACGATCTGGTTTGGAACCAAGTTCATTTGACATACAAATTTGTTCTAGTTTTTTCACATCCTAGAAGCTTCTATTTTATAGCACGGTGTTCACGTTGCTGAAGATTTAGAAACATAGCTAACATGAGACATATCTTGAGGTAAAAGTATATATAAGACTATCTTGTTACACTAACAATCTATCTAGCAACCTTTAATTTCCTATTTGCCTTTTCAAATTGAAATATTTGTACCAAGTTGGTTTATTAGTTTTGTTTCATCTTCACATATTTAATTTAGATGCTATGGACTTATTAAGCTACAATACTGCTTTGAACACGCAAAGGTTATTCAGATCTAATATGAATTTGTTGTTGCTTTTGTTGATGATCTTGCACAGTGGTCGACATTGGGACAGTGACATATGAACCTTTTTTTTTTAGCTTCTCATTTTAACCATTTTCTTGTTCCTAGCTTTGAGGCTTGGAGGATAAGATACCTACTTTATCTTGTGTTTGGAATGCCTAGAACTATGCATGATTAGGTTGTTCTTTCTCTTCCCACTTCCTTTTTTCGATTATGAGGGGTTGTGATGTTTCTGACTGTGACATCAGACTTGCCCCTTTGTCTTTCAGAATCCGTGTTTTCAATTTTTCTTTCAATAGAAACAAAAGGAAGAAGATAAGGACATTTTTGTCCTTTTCATTTATTTCAGTGTATGGCCCAGTGTAGTGGTGTTTATTAGCATTTAATGATCTGCGCATAGCAGTACCCTATAGATATTATATCATCTCAATATAGAAACACTATCAAATCTAATTTTAATCAAATGAAACTAATACATCCTAATTTATTCAAGATACCTATCAAATTAAGATATACTTAATAATGATACGGACTCGTACATTATATCTCACCCACATTATTATGCTACTTCATTCTCTATTAAAAAGAACTAACCCAATTTTGACAAAATGAAAGATCGTCGTAAGCATTCGGACTTAGTCTCTTCCTTTGATGCCAGCCTTACATTAAGTATATATCGCAGCATAGATAGTGTAAGCCCCCAATTTTACACCCCTCCCTTAATCATGGTTATGAAATTTAACCATGGTTAGCCTAGGTCCAACGCTAGCAAAAACCCTAGGTAAGCCCTAGGTCAACCCTAGATCTAACCGTAGGTTAACCATAGTTAAACCATAGGTCTAATCCTAGTCAAACCATAGGTCAAACCCTAACCCTAGGTTAACCCTAGCTAGCCCTAGACCCTTGGGTCTAAGGCCCATTTAGGATCAAGCCAAGGCCTTTAGGGCCTAAACCCATAGCCAAACCAACCTTGGGCCCAGACATGGGCCCATAACCCTAGCCAAACCCTAGGAGGGGGGCCCAGCCCCAAAATTTCAAATTTTTTAGAATGTCGGTAGACTATCTACCGACATTCTTTTTGTGGTAAAATTCATACCACGTGCATGAGCATTTAAGTTGGGCTAGACCCATTTCTAGAAAAACTCAGGAATGACGGTAATTATTCTACCACCATTATCATTTTTCTCCTGCAGGAGAATAACGGTACATGAATTATTGCCGTTCCTAGTTTGCGTAAGTTCAGGCCCTGCACACCCCTGTGCGTTTCAGGCACACCTCCAATAGCCTCCATTCCTCTATGAGACCTCTACCTACCTTCGTCCTAATCCCCAAGGTGTCCCTTGGCCCTCTCCTATAAATCCAAGCTACCCTCACTTCATCTTCCCCACTCTTGAGAAAATCCAAAATTCCTGGAAAATATGTAAAACTTCAACACCAATCTAAAGTCCAGCCTTGCCATATCAGATCCATGAGTGGGTTTAGTCTCAGAGGGTTAACCCTGGTTATCCCTCACTCATATGAGTGCACCCTCCTAACTGAAGCCAAGTTTTGAAGAAGTAGCAGAGAGTAGGATCACCCCTCCATTTCTCTTTCTGTTGAGCATTTGTAAACCCCTGGCCAGCTCTAGGGGGTCTAAGCCCGATGCGTATCTAGGAGTAGAGGTCCCCTTGTCCTCTCTCATGGGCAAAACGGGACCCCATACAAAATACCAATCTGTACACGCCTCACACACGGAGCACAAGCTTACCCCTCACCTCCCCAGACCTCCCAGGGGACCTCCAGCTCATGAGGAATACCCTGGAAGCATTATGGTGCAACACCATGGGGAGCAAATCGGATTCTGGTAGAATTCCAGAATGGCGGTAAACGTATGGTGGGCCCCTAGCCCATTCCAGGTCTGGTTTAGGTCCCTAAGACCTCCCCTCTTCTTACCCGACCATCTCATGCTCACCAAACCAGCTTAACCATGGTTAAAAGGCATGAAAATGGAAACTGTCCAGAATGTCGATGAACAGTCTACTGACATTCTGGGAATTATGTTCATTGATAAAATGGTCATTGTGGGCCCAATCCAGACCAGGCCCAAGACTCTTGCCAAAGTCCCTAAGCAATCCCAGGGACCCAGGACCCTCTGAGCATCCTCCCCCATCCTCCTTTTGGTCTGCAAAAGAAATACTGGAAATGACAGTATACCATCTACCGCCATTCCAATTCTGTGAAGATTTGGAATTGGCGGTAAACACTATACCGCCAATTCTAATTCATGTGATTTAGGCTTTGCACAGGGCCCAGACTAGTGTAGGCTCTGCCATACTCTTTGGGCCCACCCTGGACTTGACCAGACCCTTAATTAGTGTTAAACTCAACCCCGATTAACATTTAACCATGGTTAAGACCATCTAACCTTGGGAAAATTTGGGAAAACCCTTAAAACTCCTGAAAAATCTAAAAAGTGGAAGAAATGATTAAAATCGGACTTTAGACATTTCTAACCATGGTTAAACAACTTAATCATGGTTAACCCATCTAACTTGGGAAAAATCCAGAAAAATGCAAATGAACAAAAAAAATCTGATGTTTGACCTTTTAACCATGGTTAGCGGCCCTAATCATGGTTGGCTTTCTACTTAACCATAATTAGTCAACTTAATGCATGGTTAAGCTTACCGTAGGCCTCCGGGCCCAAACCCTTGGCCTTCGGGCCCAAGCATTAACCTCCGGGCCCAATCCTTAGCCTCCGGGCTCAAGCTTCGCCCTCAGGCCCAAATCCTAGTCTTTGGGTCCAACCTTAGGCCTCCGGGCCCAAACCTTAAATACCATGCACTTGACCACCCCGGTCAATCAAACTTTTGTCCCTAGACTAAACCCTAGCCACCCCAGTGCACACACACACTCTCCTAGCCTCGGCATGAGCTTATGTGCTAGAACTACGCTCGGTTTGATCTCACCCATGTGAGTACATAAGCAACTCTACCCGGGTTCGACCCTAGGATTTTCCTTTTCTTAGATTAGTATAATCTAAATATTTAGGCATTTAATTAATTTTGAATTTAATTTGGCTTATACTTAGAGAGTAGGTAACCATTGTAAAATGGGGGTCCCGAGGCGCCTAACCCCTTCTCCGGGACTTAATCGAACTGCTTACCTAGACTCTCCTTGAGACTACTAGATCTTATCTATATCTAGGACCTATTTCTCAAAATTAATAGGTGGCGACTCTTAACTATAACCAGAATCCCATGTGGGGCGGAAATCCGTGCTCACAGATAGTACATACATATACACATTTATACCTCTAATTTGTTTTAGATCTCCATCTGAGTTAGTTAACTTGGTTGAGCCGATTCGAGTTAATGTAGCAACTCACTTAAAGATTATTATTCAGATAAGTCAAGAACTCGAGAAGAGAAAATATAAAATATTGAAAGTACAAATTTTTTAGAGTGCGCATATTGAAAAATTTCAAGTGTAAGTTTTTAAATTCATTGAACAACTCAGTTTGTGTAATGTAGCTAATCCATTTTCATCCAAACCAGTAACAAATATCCACCTACTTAAAGAAAATATAAAAAACTTCATATGATACTTAAAAAAGAATGGACCAAATACTCAAGCAATCTATAAATTGATTGAAGAAACTCAAAAACTCAGCGAATTAACTCACGACACAAGAGACGAAATAGTCTACTAAGTGAGTTTAACTATTTATAACAATCTTTCGCAGGCTGGTAGTGAACATCTAGTAAGTCCCTGGAAGTCCTTTTCTCTGCTTGTTGTGAGACATAAATTCATCAAATTATGAAATTTAATAAGGAAGAAGAAGACCCAAATATACAAAAATTCTAGCTCCAGTTGCATTCTTCCCCAAACACAAGGTGTTGGCAACAAGTGTCAAACCATCTCTCCCTATTATAGGGTAACAATACCATGTGCTGCACCCACTCTGGGTCTTTGAAAAAAATTGACTTATTGCATATAGAGCTAGCACCCATCAATATATGGCTCATGCCACTGGATTATGAATTTTAAATTGGATTAAGAAGAAGAAATATTTAAATTGTATGATTAGATGTCCATTGATGTCAGCTTTAATGACTTGTACTTGTTTATCATGATGGAGATTTGGACAAATCTTTTTTCTTATCTTTCATCATCAACGACAAAAGCAAAATCATTAGAGGCTTGTAATCTATGATTAAGTATCCAATGTAGTTTTTTGATCCTTGGGGCCTAGGCCAAGCCCAATACAGGCCTTCTATAAAATGACCCATACCATAGGTTTTCGATTAATATTCAAATGTAGAAATTCAACTTTGTCCCTGATTTTAGTTAATGTCATGTAAATTAAGTTCATTGTCAGAAAAGCTTAATGGGCGCATTGGTCATTTTATATATTCCTCCTCATGTAGACCATGCATGACTGCTAAGGTACTGGGTATCATCTAGGCACCAAATGATTGTTTTACTGTTTTACCCTTATAGTTTCTCTAACACTAGATTTGCATTGGAAGTACATACGCAAATCTATTTGTTTATTAGTATTGATCTTCCTTTTGGGACATTTCTAATAGTTTTTATTGCATCCAGGGCTCATAAGGTTCAATTGATCTTTTCCTCTAAGACCAAAAAAAAGGTTAATGACATAAATGAATAAAATATTGCATGATGGGAAATGTTAGCCCCATACGCAAACTACCAAATTCTTATTGCGACATATGTAACTTATTTTTCATGTTACCGTTAGAACCCATTGAGACTTGAGACCATAACTTCATCATTTGATTTTTTTTTTGTTATCTTAACCTGTTGAACGGGTAGCAACGACAAGTGTTGCACCAACACTACGAATTTGGAAAAAAATTGAAATCTGCATTTGGGGAAAGCACTACTCATTGCAAGAATTATAAAAGAAGATTTGAGAATTATATATGAAAGCGAAGAAAGGTATATATTCATTGGTTTGGCCTCCATATGGTTTAATACAAGCTGAAAATAAAGAAAGAACAAGGATGTAACAAGAAGCAGTAAAGACCCTTTCAAGTTTCAAACCTCCCAAGTCATTTGATAGCATCTCCTCTATTCTTTAATGGATAATGTCAGCAAAATTCTCTATTAAGACTCACTCTATTTTTAAGTGGATAAAGTGTTGGTTCAAAACTCATGTCTTTCTCTGAACACGTGTCTTTCCTTTAAAGAAAATTAGTTTAAAAGAAAGTGGAACTAACTAGCATTACCCTTCTTTAATAAATACAAACCATGTCTATATCAAAGATAACACAACAACAACTAGGCATATAGTGCTTCTCTCACCTTAGGCTTACTTGCTTGTATACTAAGATAAGAAACAAAGAATAGAAGAGAAAAAGAGAGAGCACTTGATACAAAGGAAGTAAGAAAATGGCGAAGAAGAGAAGGGATGGAGAGAGGGAGAAGAAAATGATTATAATGATTGTACTATGGGGTGGGATTATATGGTGAAGGCGACGACATCGATAACTACACTAGGTGGAGAATGACAAGCTAGGAAGTGTTTTGTGGATGTGCAACAAAGGCCGTCAGCTGATGGGTGGCAGAGATCAAGGAGTAGGAGTAGTAGTGATTACATAATTTCAAGTTTGGAATCCAATTCCAATAAGAAAAGATGATGATAGAGCAACAAAACTAGATTTGGATTATAACTGCAATGATGCGGGTCAGTATTCAAGGGGAAGGAGAGGAATTGATCTAGGGGTCATGGACTTCCACTTTGTGGATAATGTTGGATCATATTGTTACTATTCTATCTGATATTGCAGAAGAGATCTTAGAACCAATGGAGCAGGAGAATTATGGGAACGAGCCATTGATGCTTAGAGCAGTCATAAAGAGGATGAAGTATGAGCGTAAGTTCTAGGCCTCTCTCTATGCCTTCAATTAGATACTGGAATGCTTAAAGTTGAAGGCTAGATTCAAAAGTGTGAGGGGAAGACAAATGTCTGACCAATTAATAAACCCCAGAATTACCTATAATAAGAATCAAATGGAGGACAAGAAAGAGGAAGAAGAAGACATCAAGTTGCAGGTGCAGAAACAAGAGGATACCCCCAAACTTCAACAATTTAGGGTCGTCTTCTCACTGTGGATCTCTCTTGATCTCTCTCCCATTTGCTTTGTTAGTTGATAGAGAAGCTTTGCTTTACAAGATCCCACACTCTAATTTCAAATAGACTTCTATATGGTTGCATTCTTTTGGCGAAACTTTCAAAAGTCCAAAATATCAATGTTCTAGAACAATGAAAGTCCAGAACTATGAATGTTCTAGACCTCTTAAGTTTGTTGTTTATTTAATGTATAACTTTTTAACTGAAAATTCCAGAACTTTGAAATTTGTTGTCCTCTTGACATGGAACATTGCCCGGTGGAACATTTGTACAAAACAAACGTCTTTATGATGATCTCAAAATGGATATTTCTTGCAAATTACTTTGATAAAATATTCATTGACAATTACTAAAACTAGATAGTTTGTTACAATGTTCATGATTAACATATCTCTAACCACGTATCCCAAAATTTGACATCTGTTTCAATCAGTTTTTGAGAATCATCCCAACCAAAATTTTATTGAATAACCTATTTTTTTAGTTATTAAATTGTGCTCTATCTTCAAATATGCTTACAACGCTCCCACGCATGCTCTAAAGTTATTTCAATACCAAAAAGGCAGGGATATTTTGGAAACTATGTATAAAATATTATAGAAACTTGAGGGAAAAGTTGAGAATAAAAAACTTAAGGGGATGAATAGAATAACATAAAAGTTTGAAGGGCATTTTAGGTATAAAAACTTTAGGGGCATGTTGGAAACAAAAAATACGTAAGAGCATTTTGGAAAGTATAAAAATTATAGAAACTTGAGGGGCATTTTGGAAACAAAACCAAAACTTGAGGTATCTTATAGAGTAATACAGAAACTTAGAGGATTTTGGGTATACATTTTCCTCAAGTTAAATATAATATAAAATCTTATAGAAACTTGAGGGGCATTTTGAGAATAAAAAATGTGACAAGTCGCATAGACTATTTAGAAATATAAGGGGCATTTTAGGTAGAGAAACGTGAGGGACATGTTGGAAACAAAAGACTTAGGGGAATTTTGAGAAGTATAAAAATATTATAAAAACTTGAGGCTATTCTGTAAACAAAAAAATTTGAGGGTCCCATAGAATAGCATAGTAGGGGCTTTTGGGGCTTCAATTTAATTAGAAGTTCCAAAAGTTTGGAACTTAAAAGGTCTGGAATTTTGTGTGGAACTTGAAATTTCCATATTTGTGAAATTTTTGCACCTTATACTAGACATTAAGCAAAAGAACAGACATGGAACAATGAAAGTTTGAGAACTTTAAAGTCCACTCTAAAGTTTTACCAAAAGAACATAGCCTAGCTAATTTATTAGCATCGAGCAGCTAGTGAGATTAATGTTATTTTGTTACTAAGCAAAGTTTTGTTTTTCATATTCATGATTCATGACTTTCTAATAATAGGACTCTAGAATTTGGAAGATAAGAGACTAGAGTTTATGATATACATCAATAATTAAGTAGTATAAACAAACAAAAATAGTAAACTACACATGTGTTTTGATGATTTAATCAAAGAGATCTGAATTTCTGAATTACTCATTAAAACAGAGTCTACAAAGATTTATCTTTGTTTCGTTTTTGGTCTTTGATGACCATGTGGAAATTTCTCTAGAAATACTCACTAAAATTAGGACTGGGTTCTTTTACTAATCTCTTGTTAGTCTATACGAGTTACTTTCAGATGTTATTAATATCGGATTAATTCAAACCCAGGGGCTTAGCCCTGCCGAAGGACGAACCGTAAATCCGAAGGTCTCGAGGTCGATTCCTGGGCTCCCCTCAATATCGGTTGTATGGGGTGGGGGTATTCCTTATGCAACACGTGGGACTAGTCTGAGTCTTTAAGGCTAAGGAGATCTACGTTTATAAAAAACAAATATATATTAGATTAATTCTAATAGTGTTCTATGTCATAAATCACTTATCATTTGAATTAAACACATTATGAAATAATTTTGTGAATATATTAACAAACAAGAAATGTTCATCATGAAGATGATAATACTATCATTAATGTATGAGAACATCGGTTCAAAAATAAAATCAAATATGTGAATGAATGAGAAATAAATCAACTTGAATATTATGAACATTATTTCTAATCTCAAGAAGAGCTTTCAATGTTGCAACCAATATTGATCCTTCTAGGGTTCTCCTATACTTGATAGTTGTTGTAGCGCATGTTTCTTACTTGATCATTTGCCATTTGCTGCGTGATTCCTTAGATATATATCATCACAAATAGCCTTTGGGTACTATACTTTGCAAAGGTGTATACAGGTCCACAACTATCCATTAGTTAGGCCCATTCAGAGTGATTACATGGGCTAACTCTTATGGCACCTTGGTGGTTACCTTAGGTCTGATCGTGTGTATGTGTTTAGAGTAATACCTTACAAAAAAAAATGACCTCTTAACATACTACAACAACAACGATATTCTCCTTATACTATTGTAAATCTCGCATAATCAACAATCAAAATTGTCATATGTAACTCTATTTCCAATTCATTTAATCAACCGGGGGACACCCTCAGGGATTTATCCCCGCTTACCTGGTGCATGTGGTTGGGGGATTAGTCCGGTGCTCTAAGAATCCCGAACACCCTTGTCCACCCTCCCAAAAAAAGAAGAAGACTTAAAGGCGAGCAAGTAAAAGAAAGCATATCACATCAACCATTAGGCCAGTCTGGCCTAGAGCTAAACAATAATGCTCAAGAGATAACAATAAACACCATCCTAGTTACAAAGCATAAAAAAAAACCCATCCTAGCTAGTTTGTCTTACATGTGACGGAGCATATGACTTGATTGACAAAAGTAGATTAGGCATTCTTTACTTTCCCTATCATCAGTTTTTAGAATTGTCTCAAGTGGTATCATTTTTCAAACCATTCAAGGTACCTAGTCATATGGGGATTGGGTAGTCTATTCATTTTTTGTGGCTAGATATCCTAAAATGCCTGAACTGTTATCATTTGAAAGAGCAGATTTTTGCATAAGATTGGTAGAAATTACATGGTTTCTTTATTGTTTGAACCATTTTTTGAGCGGGAACCTGCTAAGTTTTACAATGTAAATCATTTACGAAGGAAAATGTTTTACAGTAAAAGATGAATTTTCCACTCAATTTTTGGTGTTTGGTTGCATTCTTGAAAATAATGCGGAATTTTTCAAATAATAAATACAATAAAATAAAATTAGAAAGATTAAAAAATTAAAGAAATAATTTTTTTTGAAAATATGAATAAGGGTTTTTTGTAATTTTAAAATATTTTTGAAGGAGGTTGGCATTTTACAGGAAAATGACTAACGAGTTTTTGAAATGTAAGTCATTTTTCCGGAAAAGTGGTTCCTTTTCCGTAAAACATTTTACTTATGAAAAGTTTTACGTACAAACAAACACTCATAATTGACATTTTCCACATAATTAATTTGTTTTCTCCTATTTTATGTTGAAACAAGTGGAGCATTAATCTCATTCCCTTGAGTACTGTGATACCAATTTCGAACTGATGACTACAAAAAGTTTTAGGCTATCTATAGTCCTTTTGATGGAGAAAGTTACACATCTGTGCATCTTTGACTTATGAATACCTTCTCGTCAGTCGACGCCTTTGGTAAGTATGATTGTATTGACTCAAAGATAATCAACATAAATTATTTGAAGAAGAAATGTGTTTTTTTAACAGTAAACAATGCAAGTTCATCAATTGGATTGCTAACACGATGAATTCGTCTATTGGAGTATGTGCTACAAGTTCAAAACTATTAAATAAGGTTGCCAATGGTTAATTATTTCTTTGATTTCCCAATTTAGGAGGGTAAGGGTAAGGATTTCTTATCCGGTTGATATATAGGTAAGGGATAAGTAGGAGAATCATTCCCCGTATAAATAGATAAGGTATGGGAAAAGAATCCCACCCTACCCTTTTACCCTGTTACTCGAAGATAATTTGGTAATTTAACCCATATTCCTATATCCTAATTTAGCTATACCCTTTTGGTTTATACTGGATGGATGGTAGGATAGGGTAATTTTATTTGAGATTATATGAAACATGTTTTGTGAGATTATGTATTTTTTTTTTTTTTTTGTAGTTTGATGATTTATTATTATGTATGAATATGAATAGTTCATGGTATGAAATATGTAATTTATTTGATTTAACATAATTTTATTAAGTTTTACCAAATTATTCAATAGGTAAATGACTTTAAAGCATATAAAAATTTGAAGTGGTTTTTTACCCAATTACTTGATTACCTGATATGTAATTGAAAACCTTTGCCGTGCCTTACTCAAGAGGGTATGCGTAAAGGAAATTTTTACCCATTTTCACAATAAACATATTTGATTCTGGAACTAAGTTTTAATTATGAAAACCCAATTTTATTTGCTTATACTCCTCAGTTTTATATATCCTTTGTAAATCATAACATCATGTATCTTCAAACTCGATTAGATACTCTCCTGCATCACACCCTTTAAGTGAATTTGATATATGTTCTCTTCGGATTTTAAAGATCCTTTTGATTATTATTAAGTTATATTCATCACTTGATCAAACTTTCATTCCATTGAATAAGTAATGAAAGAAATACGCAACGGTCATTATTTAATCCAGAGTCCTCAATCACAATGAAAAGATAGAGGAGAAACTATTGAACCTAGAAGTAGCTTCAACAGGTGAAAAAATAAGAAGAAAATTATTGGAATGGTTATATCATGTGCCATGAAGGCAATGGATGCATTGGTGCTATTCAAAGGCTTTAATCAGAAGAGAAGGATCTAAAATCAATCAAATTGTCGTAATCACTTTATAGATAGGCCATGCCTACAGTATACCATGAAGGTCAGAATTGTGTACTAATTATGCCTACATCCTTTGTCTTAGGGAGCGTTGGGATCAAATTTTTTCTTCTTCAACTTAATTACTTAAAATCGATTCTAAGCAATTTTAGACCCGAGAGTGCGGAGATGACTACCATGCCCAAAGGAAATGAACCGTGGCTGGTCATTATTATTATTATTTTTTAATCGGTATCAACAATAGTAAATTAAAATAGAGAGTATAACAATTACAATAAGAAGAGTTTTCAAGGGTCTAAACTCACAAGAACGCAATAAAAGCTAGCATCTAAAAAGAAAATTCTTCTACAATGACGATGCCCTATACTACAGTCAACACAATGACTGTCACTAACTAATTATTTACGGTAAACTTCCATATAGTTACCTACTCGTGCTTGATACGACTGAATCCATGATCGCGCTGAGATTCCTCATGCCATAGTGTATGGCAGGTGAGACCTAAGAAATAGTGTGTATCATAGTTAAATCACAACTTTATGATTTTCTTTTCCTTTTTCTTTTGTTACACGGGGATTGAACCTGTAACCTCAAGGTTGCGACACGGTGTGCCGTGACAGTGAGCGACAGGGTCAGGTCGCCGAAACCTGGAATCTGCTGTGGGATTGACCAATTTTAAACGTCCTAAGGCAATGATAAACAGAAAAATAAACTAATGGGTATGAAGTGGTCCAACCCTAGAATGACTTCAACATTATAGGCTCCAACACTAATTATATTATTCCATCAGCACATTCCAACAATGTTTATCCTTAAAATAAAATAGACACCCACCATCCAAAGTGAATGGATGGCCTCTTCCCATTCCACTACCATTAAGCATGTAGGCAAAAGAAGAGGCAAAAGCAAGATTTAAAGTAGGAGAAGAATGGGAGAGGATAGCTAAGAGACAAGAAAGCATAGGTTTATGCTCTGTTTGAGGAGGATGCTTGTGGTAATCAATAAATAGTTTTAGAATATCTTCTACTACTTAAGTACCTGTTTGTGGTATTGGGGACTAAGATCTGAAAGGGTCTAGGGAGTTGTAATTTCATTTGATTGCTAATACTATTATAAAGTCATAAAGCTATTTCATATCATGGTGTACCCATATATGTATTTGAGAGCAAACCTTAAGAAGATATGGATCATAGAATTTCTTGAATTGCCCTGTTCACAAGTGGAGTTAAAAACACTCAGATTAGACCCCAATTAGACACTAACACAAGAGACCCTATTCCAGTACTAAAGCTAGAAAATAAAAGCCCACTTCATGGTTGCTGAAACTTGGAACTGTGTTGTGAGTCCCTTCGTAGCTCAAGCGCAAGGGGCACTACCTACCTACTTGTGTCGAGTTCGGAACCTGTCTGTAGCCAATCTAACCGACCGAAATTTAATTCGAATTGTAACGGATTCTCTTATTTACGTCACTTTCTCTAGATATAAGAGGTCTATTTATTTATTTATTATATTTTTTTTTCGGATTGCCGCGTCGCAAAATGGTCCCAGTAGATCCAGTATGCCTATATTCTAAGTTCCATCTCTGTTCATGGATCTCAAGTTAGATGATGATAGTTTACATTGCTGGGAGAACTGATCTGATCTGATTTTTTTTCCTGGTAAACTAGGAGACCTAGTCTTCAAATCTTTTAAAAACAAAGCCCTTCCCTCTTTTGACTTTAAATTAGATTAAAGACAATGGCTAAAGATACCTTATATAGGTTGGAAACTTGAAAATGAGTCAAATGGATCATAAAAGGATATTAAATAGATACCGCCAACATGCTCTTGTATTCAGATTGCATAGCTCCAAATGGGCAAATCTCTTCACGAGGGTGCCTTTTTTTTTTTTAAGGTAACCCAGAAAGCCCTTTCTGCTTGGAATTTATTTGCTATCATCACCCTCTCTTCAGAACAGTACAGAAAGAAACCAAGGAACTAAAACCCAAAACCCCTCTATATCTCTCTCTCTCTCTCTGCAATTACTGCAGTTTCTGCTCAGACGCCTCCCCATAGAGATCAGTAACATAAACCCATATCCTTTCTCTATTTCTCTCTCTGTCTCTGATGCTTGACTTCCCTTTTTCTCGCTCTCTTAAAGCATGGAAGAAACGGAAGTCTCTAAAACTAACAGGAAATGCACTACAAAGACCAGGAGTTGCAGAGGGGCGATTGAACCTCATCAGCATCAGCATCAACATTCGTTTCATAACGGGTTCTGTTTCCAGAATCGATTCCAGACGTACCCAGCGCTGCTTCCTCTACCTCCATTAATACCTCTGCATTTACCTGTAACTTCACCTGTTCCTCAAAACCAGAAGTTTGGCTCAAAAACCCATTTGCATAAAACTTCATGGAGGCAGAAAAATCCTCCTCATGCCGCCTCCTCTGATACCCAGGTCCCAGTTTTCTCAGTTTCACAGGGTAAGTATCTTGGATTCCTTATTCTTTAATCTCTGTGTTTTTTTTTTTTTTTCATTTGTGTTTTTTCGTTAGTTTGTTTATATATGGGTTTGACATATTGGTGGGCGATTATTAGATTAATGGAGACAAACCATAGATTCTTTTCAAGCAAAATCAGAGGCTTGAACCTTTTTAGGATGACCCAAGAACATAATAGATCGAAAGAAAATGGAGGTTCTATTCTGTTTTGGTTCTGAATATGATACAGTTTCTTGGAAGGAATATAACTGTTTGATATGTTATTCATCCCCACTCAGGGGAATCTAGTTGTCCAGTAATTTTACTTCAGAGTCTCAAGTTATGTTCCTTACTAGTGTGGATATTAGGGGGTATTTTTCGTTTGATTTAGGTTTTACAGTTGTGAACTGGTGATGGAGTTGAATATTTCTGTAATTTCTTTTGTTTTTTTTTCACTTACTGAAGCAGCTTCTGAGGGGCTCCAACAGCAAACCTGTTTATCCGTTAGAGGTGAAGATGAAAGGGGGTCCATATCAAATTCCCCACGGGCACTAGTGGCAGCAAGGAGACCGGATTCTGGCGGTCTAGACGGGCTGGTGATTCCTCTCCTTGCTAACCATTTCCTCGTCCAATTCGACTCTTCTCAACAAATTTTACATTACAATGTCGAAATTTCTCCAAATCCTTCCAAGGAAGTTGCAAGAATGATCAAGCGGAAACTGGTAGAGGAAAACTCTGTTGTGCTCTGCGGTGCTCTTCCAGCCTTTGATGGCCGAAAGAATCTCTACAGCCCTGTTCGATTCCAGAATGACAAGCTTGAATTCTTTGTTGGCCTCCCAATCCCCACAGCCAAGTCATTGTTGCCTTTGGGAGAAACCAGTGACGCTCCCGAGAAGGATCAACAGCTTAAACTCTTCCAGATAAACATCAAGCTTGTTTCGAAGTTGGATGGACGGGAATTGAACAGATACCTGGGCAAGGATGGTGAGGATTGGGTTCCGCTTCCTCAGGAATATCTCCACGCATTGGATATAGTTTTGCGGGAGAACCCCACAGAGAAATGTATCCCTGTGGGGAGGTCTCTCTATTCGAGCTCAATGGGAGGAACTAAAGATATTGGAGGAGGAGCAGTCGGGTTTAGAGGGTTCTTCCAGAGTCTTAGGCCGACCCAACAAGGTCTTGCTCTCAATGTGGACTTCTCTGTGACAGCTTTCCACGAGAGCATTGGCATTATCCCCTTCTTGCAGAAGCGCCTTGAATTCCTGTTCGATCTTTCTCAGAGGAAGACAAGATGTTTGGTCGGGGAAGAGAAGAAAGAAGTAGAGAAGGCGTTGAAGAACATCAGGGTATTTGTGTGCCATAGAAAAACTGAACAAAGATACCGAGTTTATGGCTTAACTGAGGAAGCTACAGAGAATCTCTGGTTTAAGGACAGGGATGGGAAGAATCTGAGACTGGTGGATTACTTCAAGGACCATTACAACCATGATATACAGTTTAGGAACTTGCCATGCTTGCAGATTAGCAGGAGCAAGCCATGTTATCTTCCTATGGAGCTCTGCATGATATGTGAAGGCCAGAAGTTTCTCGGGAAGCTCTCGGATGATCAGACTGCAAGGATACTTAGAATGGGCTGTCAGAAACCAAGAGAAAGAAAAGCCATTATTGATGGAGTCATGGGAGGACCAATTGGGCCGACAAGGTAGTTTCATGATCTCTAAAATGGAATCACCAAATTAATAAGCATTTTTTTTCTTGATTTCTCTTCATTCATCTTAAGAGTTTATAAGAACCTGCTTATGTTTTCAGATTTCTTCAATAACCCTTCTTAGTAGTTACTAAGAATGTAAGTTCCTTTCCTTTTCCTTCACAGTGGTGAACATGGAAGAGAGTTCAAGCTCGATGTTTCAAGAGAGATGACCAAATTGAATGGGAGAGTCCTTCAACCTCCCAGGCTGAAGCTAGGGGATGGTGGCCATGTAAGAGATCTAACTCCTTCACGTCATGACCGCCAATGGAACCTTCTAGACAGCCATGTCCTTGAAGGCGCACGAATTGAAAGCTGGGCACTAGTATGTTTTGGCGGCACACCTGATCATAACTCCAATATCCTGAGATTCATAAACCAGCTATCTCAAAGGTGTGCACAATTGGGTATCTTTCTTAATAAGAACATGATCCTTAGCCCCCAATTTGAACCAATCCAAGTGCTCAACAATGTCTCCCTTTTGGAATCCAAGCTCAAGAAAATCCAGAGAGCTTCATCAAAGAACCTCCAACTACTTATGTGTATAATGGAGAGAAGACACAAAGGATATGCAGATTTGAAGCGAATTGCTGAGACAAGTGTTGGGGTTGTAAGCCAGTGCTGCTTGTACCCCAATCTTAGCAAGTTGGGTTCACAATTTCTAACAAATTTGGCTCTCAAGATTAATGCCAAGGTCGGAGGGTGCACCGTGGCTTTGTACAATTCATTACCTTCCCAAATACCCCGGCTGTTCGGGCCCGATGAGTCTGCTATCTTCATGGGTGCTGATGTGACCCACCCGCATCCACTAGACGATTTCAGCCCCTCTGTTGCAGCTGTTGTGGGCAGTATGAACTGGCCTGAAGCAAACAAATATATCTCAAGAATGAGATCCCAGACCCATCGACAAGAAATTATACAGGACCTCAGTGCAATGGTAGGGGAACTCTTGGAGGATTTCTACCATGAATTGGCCAAGCTACCCAGGAGAATTATTTTCTTTAGAGATGGGGTAAGTGAGACACAGTTCTATAAAGTTCTTCAAGAGGAGTTACAGGCCATCAAAGCTGCCTGTTCTAAATTCCCTGGTTATAAGCCTTCAATTACCTTTGCAGTTGTTCAGAAGAGGCACCATACAAGGTTATTCCCAAATGAAACTGACCCATCTGCCACCGGTGCTCGGTTTTTCAACGAGAACATACCCCCAGGGACAGTTGTGGATACTGTGATTACACATCCGAAGGAGTTTGATTTCTATCTTTGTAGCCATTGGGGGATGAAGGGAACAAGCCGCCCAACGCATTACCATATCTTGTGGGATGAAAACCGGTTCACTTCTGATGAACTACAGAATCTGGTTCACAATTTGTGCTACACATTCATAAGGTGCACCAACCCGGTTTCTTTGGTCCCTCCGGCTTACTATGCTCACCTTGCTGCATACAGAGGGAGGCTTTACCTCGAGAGGTCAGACTCTGCAGCATTTTCCAGAACTGCTGCTACAATGTCCCGAGCTACTTCTCCAAAGGCAACACCACTGCCGAAACTGAGTGAGAATGTTAAGAAGTTCATGTTCTACTGCTGATTTTCCTTGTAATCTCCTCCTTTCGAGAAGAAATTTTGGATTCGCATACAATATAGGTGCTTGACTATCACACCAAGGTCCTTTTTACAGGTCTATGGTTAGTCAAAAAGACTTAAGAACTCAATTACCAAACTTGCTCATGCTGATATTCATGTACACAAGGATAACTTATACATATATTCCTAATTCCTAACCATATGGTCCATCAATGTGATTGGTGTGCTCCATCTCTTCCATGGATGTAACTTGTTGCTTTTAAATCCATAGCATTACTAAAATACTAAAAGAACTAGAAAGATTTAGTTCGGATCACAGTCAATTACAATTTAGTTCTCGCACTACAACAAAACAAGGTGTCCTAAAAATGAAAGAGGTGAGAAATCAAAATTCTGATAGATTTTACTTCAAATTTTGTTGATTGGTATTTGATTTTGATTTCCCGACTCTTTCATTTTTCGGACACATGCTAATAAGAGCATCTCCAACGGTGTGCTATTTGGTGTTTCAATGCTATAGTATAACATTGGAACACAAAAAATGGTCTCCAACGGTTGGAAATGGCAGCACCAAATTATAGCATATGTCATAATTTGACACATCCTTTGATCGGATGACTTTTGTTGGTTATTTACCTTTTTGCTTTTCAACGGCTATTATTTTTTTATTATTTTACCCTCCAACGGTCATATTGCGTTTTTTTTACTATTTTACCCTCACATGGTTATATTTTTTTACCATTTTATCTTCATATCCTTGGTTTTAGAAAAAAAATATATTAATTCTATTTTTAAATATAAAAAAAAATATTTTTAGGGGTGGGTGGACCCTAGAGGTGGACCACAGATAAGAGGTGCCAAAAGAGAAACGTGGCGACCTCGGGGGTTGTGATTATGAAAAAAATGGAATTGGCACAACCAATTTGACACAGACTATTGGAGTAGCCTGTGTCAAATATGGTATTTTGACACTGTAACTGAGCCAAATTTGAAATTGGCACAGCCAATATAGCATTCACCGTTGGAGATGCTCTAACATGGTAATCAATATTCTGGTTTCTGGGTGCGACACAGGAGCTACAGATGGGTTAAAGATATTTCTGGAGTCAATAGAGAGGGCCTCTGAAAGCAAGTTTTGAAATGTTTTGCGCCCCTGAGCTAAAATGGGTACTGAATATCTAAGATATCCATGTAGGATAATCCGAGATTATATTATCCTTTACATTCCTATCATGAAAAGTAAAGCCTCCTCACATCCAACATGGAAAATGACAATAATGGGGAGCTTAAGAAATGCCCCAAAACGTAGTATTAATAGATTTTCTCAGTGAAGACCTCTTTCAAATGTATCCAAATTTCACGTCCTCACATGATAATGAGAAGGTAAAAGATTAGGTTTGGTGGACACCCGAGGGCTCCGGCATCACAAGTCATGGGGCACCTGGCTATAATAAAGGGGGAGAAGTCAAAATCATGGGGAGAATAAAATGACTTCTCCAGGGCAATATTGTCAGTAACTAAAAATAATGATATGGTTATGTGATGAAAAAGGTTCACCATCCAAGGAGTATGAGAAGATGACGACGAAGAAGAACTAGGGCAATTTGGAGGTGCGGGGAAGTGGGAGAATCTTATTTAGAGCATATTTCTCTCTCATAATTCATTATTCCTATTTGCTTTTCATGCAAGTATTGTAACAGCCTACTTTGCAGAGATCACAGAAATGTATTAAAATCCCTTTAAGGGGCCCACAGAGAAATTGTACACTGGTGCAGCTGCAGCTCCAGAGGGAGAAAGAAACAAAACAAAAGGCTAAGAAAGATGGGATTTGCACTGAAGCCACTGAACCACTGACTATAAGTTTCTGACTTCCCCTTTTGTCTCTCACCATATCTCTCTGTCTCACCTTTTCTCTTTTTTACTATTCATCCCTCCCTCTGGTCTCTCATTGAATGGGATCAACGGATCTGATTGTATTATAGGTTAGTCGGATTTATTGTACTTTAATACGGGAGATTTTAAATTTTGATTATGAACATATCAAATTCAAATCTATCACAATTTAATTTAATTAAAATTTGGTTTAATTTAATAATAATAATATTAAGGGAGACAAAAATGCTAGCCCTAGTAGCAGTCTTTCCCATATGCAAGGTGGTGGCAACAAGTGTCAGCCGATCTTCATGTTAAAGGATAGCAACACCATTTGTTACACCCACACTGCATGGGGAAAAAATGACTTAGTGCGTATGGTGCTAGCACTCCGGGAGATGTACCCTAATTTTGCTAGTACCTATTTTTTTAGATTAACTACAAATAAGAGCTCTAGTTCAAGAAATAACTAGAGATTAACTAGCAGGAGCTCTAACTAGAACTCCCAAAAACATGCCTTGACACAAGGGTAATTTAGGAATTATAAATATTAAATAAGGAAATTTTTGTCACGTAAATAATTTTTGAGTAAATTTTGAAGAGGAGTGTTAGCCGCAGTTGCATTTACTCCAAATGTTGCGTCTAGGTATCACACGTGAAGATGTTTGATAATAAAAAAAAAGAAAAAAAAAGAAAAGAAATGTTTGACATTTATAACCATCAAGTTACGTTTTTGGAAGATTTACGATTGAGGCTAGCAAAATCCAATTCCAAAATGCCTTTATGGAAGCATATTTTGAGAGATCTGGTTATCTCTTTAACTAGAACAGTTAATTCTTTTTCCTTTTTTAAAAGAAAAGAACACGTGTCTTCAAATTTATTTTTTACAGTCGGTTAAAACTACAACATAAATACAAATTTAAACCCTCCCCATTAACCGACCCTAAAAAATAAAGAAAACGAGTCAAGACACATCTTCCTCTCCAAGAGAAATGGAATTTAAACCTCGAATAAGTAAGCAAGCGAGAACTAGCCCCAATCCTATCCAGTTACAGTCTTACAGTAGTCTTCGCTTTCAGGCAGGTTTGAGTACTGCCCGACCAAGGGAAGAGACAGAAACATTGGGAAGGACGGGGAAAGAAGACTGTGTGCATGCATGAAAGAAGGGCCTACAAAGCAATGGGGAGGCCCCAAACAACATAGATGGGCCCCCATGTTTTTGTAGACATAACCGGGCAAAGCGCAACAGCTAGCGTTGTTGCTAATCCGAACTCATGGGGGTGTGGCAACGGATTATCTCTGGCCACTCTTTGCATGATGTGTGGGAAGACATTTGATTTAGGGAGTGATAGCATGCATTGCACATTCCGTTGATGATAAATGCACGCCTCCTAAGCTCGCCACATGTCTTCTTTGATATCAATTAACGGTGGTTAAGATTCACTCGTACGTAAAGTTAAATAATCTAATCTTAAGTTTTAGAAAAAATTAACTTTAGATTATGATTTCATTTATTCCTGTGGTTAATTTTTTAAAGATATTTTTCTAAAAACTAAGATTAGATTGTTTAACCTTTAAGGATGAGTGAATCTTAATCACAGTTAATATATGTCAAAGAGCACATGTGACGAGTTGAGAAGATATGCATATGCATAATATCACCTCCTTACTGGAACACCATTTCACATCAGCTGAAGAGTGGTGTCCGAGTGTGAATTTCGGACATCTACCAAAGGTAGGGCTGTCAACGGATCGGATTCGGACCGGATCTGCCTAGATCCGAATCCGATCCGAGATCCGTCGGATCATGAAGTAACCGATCCGATCCGATTATATATCGTCCGATCCGATCCGATCCGATCCGATCCGATCCGATCCGAGTAAGGTTATTTAAAAAAAAAAATAATCTATTTTAATAATAAAAAATCTAATAATACCTTAATTAATACTAATTAATGTTAATTTTTTTAAAAATTAATATTTTATACATAGAAAATCTAAATAATATATTTAAAATAATTAAAAATTATTATTATTATCGGATCGGATTTTAATCGGATCGGATCACCCTATATCCAGATCCGATCCGATTATAATCGGATTCCACCGATCCGATCCGAATCCGATCCGACGGATCACATATAGGGTCTAAAGTCCGGCTAATTGGATCGGATTTGGATCATGATCCGATCCATTGACAGCCCTACCCGTTGCCATGGGATTTGGAGTATTTGGATATTTCTTCTCTTTGGAGAGATCAGTACCTTTTGTCTACCTCATAATCCACTTTGCTGCATTTCTAACTTTTGTCTCCAACTCCAACGCTTTGTGGTTGGATGAACTTGAATCTCCATACATGCATTAACCAGAAAGCTGGCGGGAATAGGATTCCAGGACGGGACTAGGTGAGAAATGATAAGGTGTGTCTAGACTTCACCAACAATTTTATCCTCTCTTACTCATTACACATGCATCGAGGCTAGAGAGTGATTGAAGTCACGTAGCCCGATTCATCTCTCTTTTTCTTATGTTCTACGACCGTTAGATCACTGTTCTGTATGATCCCATCAATCCAATCCTTCCATTTGTCAGTTCAGACCACTGAATTAGGGTAGGGTTCATCAAGTGGCCTGCAAATCAACGGTCAAGATAGGGGAATCGTTGGTAAGGACAGCTGAGTGTGCTGTCCCATCCTCCTAGCTTGGAGAAAGACATGACCATTCATAATACAATGCAAAGAGGTTATAGCTTTGGCAGAGCAATCTGTTGTAATAGTTGATGGCCTTGGCTTGCCTCTGGCGAAGCCAGAAAGGGCTTATCGGGATTCCATAGAATAGGTGACATGTGGTGGAGAAGTCAAAATCATGGGCCCATGATTTTGACTTCTCCACCTATAATAAGGCAAGTGGCGATAAGTGTGTGAGAATAAGGGTGTGAGATATCAACTGGGGAGAAGTCAAAATTATGTGGAGAAAATGGAATGACTTCTCCTCCATTTTTACGCCAGAGACAATCCGAGGCCAATAGTTGATACAAGAGTTGTTGGGTAAAAGGCAACTGATGAATATAGCTCACAAGATGGAACGGTTGGCTAGTGTCCTCCATGGGAGTTCAAATTGCAAGACAAAAAAAATATGCATCTATCTAGCTGGATAGGTGTCACGCCCCCGAAATCTTTACAAAATATACCTCATAAATGCACTGATCTGAACATTATCCAAGCTAAATGAAAATTAATATGCTACAATTCATTACCAGATGTGTATATCAAGTAAAACTAAGTGTTTAGTCGAAATAAAGGAAATAACTCTAGTTGTTTAGATAAAAATCTTACCAACAATTCCTCTCTATGCTCTCGCGGAATCCTTAGATCTTTCAAGTATTTTCTGAAAATTAGCAACATAGCAAGAGTGAGTCCTAAGCCCAGCAAGATAAACACATCCATCATGCAACAATTTCATTTTTAAGATAAGCAATTATAAATCCTTACAAGAATATTACAATCATTTTCTTGTTACACTCGTGGTCTTATTCTTTGTCTATAGGTTTCCCACATAGCTCCCTCTATGAACAATGAACTATGAACTGTTAGAACTTAGCTCCTCAAGTTGGGATCACACATAGTTCACCCCATTGGTTTGACCTGAAGAGTATCTCACTCTATCGGTTACTTATCATTTGGCCTAATCTTTCTTTGATAGGCCAATTTCACTTTTGGGATCACACCTAGTTCACTCAAGGATCCACTCTGGAGATCATACTTAACTCACACCCCCCCACCCCCCGCGAGTGAACCCAACACATGGTCAGGGTTAATTAATTATAATCCAAAATATTAAATATAGGCGTGCAAAATAATTAACTTAAATGAGCATGACATATACAACATAATTCCAATTCAAGTACGATGTGAATGACAATAACATGCATACTTTCCATTAACAACATCATGATTTCAAATAATGAACATGTATAGTCAATTCCAACAATTTTATAAAAAAATATGTTTGAGGGAATCTCATTCCTAATGATCGTTTAACCAATCGTTTACCTTATTCACGAAAAATAGCCCAAACGGCCAAAATAGGCCAACACCGGTTGACCAGTCCCCAAGACCGTTCGACCGGTCTGCACAAAAACTAAACAAAACCCCCATCTGTTTTGGTTTCTTTCTCACAAAACTCTCTTCCAAGATTGATTATGACCTAGTTCTCAATTTCTTAAGATTATCTTGACATTATACCATCATCTAAACAATCACAACCAATATTTACACTTAAAATTTAGAGTTACAAGAATTCTATGCATAGCACATTGACATGGTTTTTCAAACTAAGATTTTCTAAGCATCATTGACATATTCACATTGTTCATATTATTCGAACATAAAAAGAAACACAAAACCTAAATCTAGGGGGAGTATTCACTTGCCTTAGACTTGAGTTTTAGGAGAAAGATCCGAAACAAGTGTTTCAAATGAGAATGATGTGATCTTTACGAATCCGAAACTCTTCTTGTCATTGTCCTTCAATCGAATCCGACAACACTCCACAAATCTCAGCCGTTTCTCTTTGTTCCTTGTTCTACGAATGACCTCCCTTCTTCTCTTGATTTGGTTTGTGCTAAAAACCCTAATTAGGTCATCATTATGCTTAAATACTACTTACTTAGGTTACTTACTAAACTGTCATTAATGATGCTTGTTTGTCTAAAAGTCTTAACTAATTAAACCAAGTTATGAATTATTCTTATTCTTATAATTTATTCTAATCTCTAGTTAGGTAATTTGACAATGAATTACTAACTTACTCCTAACAAGGAAATTATTGAAATACCCTTAGAAGCAAATAATATTTTCAAGGACACTACAACAAGACTGCACATCCGACCTACTAACACTCAATCAATTTACATAATTAGGTCTCGTCCCAAGGTCAGACCAAAAGCTTTGATTTTGACCACTAACTGATTACTATGACAAGTCAATTTATACATCGTGTAGAATAGGTACATCACTTGGTATTTTACCTGCCATCCCTAGCTGACCACCAGAATCCAACCTCCTAGCATTGCTCAATTGATTGAGTACAAGAAAAGTACACAAATGCACTAAGCACTTACAAAACATACATCCATTACACATATTCATTACATTTCATTCAAAAACACAAAATATACAATTTAATATTTCATTCATTTTTCTTCTTCTTTCTCCCCCTGACATCATCAAAAACTACTTCTTGGGGTCACTGGGCTACCCTTGGGTTAACTGGGGCCACTCTTTGGTGGAGCATATGATACCAATATATGATATAAATTCATTTGCATCATTTATAAGTATATGATACCAATATATGAATTCATTCTTATAAGGCACAGTGTATAGGAAATGCATCATTTGATATATATGTCAAAAATCAAAAGATACAAGTGTGCTCACAAAGCAAAATATCCATCATTTCATACACTTTTAAACATACTAAACATACATAAAGGCTTACATCAAAAGATTACATGATTACACTTTTTCTCCCCCATAAATTCTATTCATTACACTTTTTCTCTCCCATAAGAGGAAATATCCATCATTTCCTCGTCACTTGAGCAAGCATCCGACTCACTTTCATCGAAGTTGTCCCATGTAGCCTTTATAGCCTTTTTCTTGAATCTTTGACTTTTCTTGAGTTGAGAACACTCGGATTTGATGTGTTCGTACTTCTTGCATTCATAGCATATGATATGCTTTTTCTTGTTTGATTCGTCTTTGATGATTTCCTTGTCGAATTCCTTCTTGAATGACCTCTTCTTATGCACCAAGAAATTCTTGAACTTTCTAGCCATAAGGGCTATGTCCTCATCATCTTCACTTTCATCATCCTCATCTTCATTAACTTGAGAGGATTTTAAGGCAAGTCCTTTTCTCGACTTGGGCTCTTCATCTTGATCTTTCATGATGATTTTATAAGTCATGAGGTCTCCAAGAAGCTCATTTATTGGTAGCTTGGTGAAGTCCTTCACTTCTTGGATTGCCGTCACCTTAGGATCTCAAACAATTAGGAGTGATCGAAGGATCTTCCTTACATTCTTTGTATTGGAATAAACTTTACTAAGAGATTTTAGTCCATTTATAATATTAGTGAATCTAGTAAATATTTTAGTAATATATTCATCTTTTTCCATTTTAAACAATTCATATTTATGGACTAACATACTAATTTTCTCTTCATTTATTTGGTTAGTCACTTCATAGATAATTTGGAGTTTATCACAAATTTCCTTGGCGGAGTCACAAGCCAAAACTCTAATAAATTCTTGTGGACTCAATGCACACAATATAAGTTGCTAATAGCTTTGACATTGAGTTTGTGTCGGCCTCCGACCATTCATCCTCACTTTTGGGTACTTGAATACCATCAACATTTTTGGTGGGAATGTGTGAGTCTTTTACAATAACTTTCCAACATTTATAGTCTAAGGTTTGTGTAAGGACCCGAATCTTTTCATGTTTTTTCTTTTATACAAATATTAGGGGTATAATAGTCCTTGTGAAGTTTTAATGCTTATTTAATTATATTTAACTAGTGTGGTGTGATCTAGGCTTAATTAAATTTGTAAAGAGAGCGATGTCATAACATACACTCAACTTTAGAAAGCTCTAGTTTTGTCACCGTTTATCAGAATTGAGTGATTCTTGAACCATTTGAAATGTATTGGAATCTTCTTCGAGGTTCATGTTTAATGTTTTTCCATATTTTGAGTATAAGCTAAGTCAAAAGTGGGTTTTCCGATGTTTTATCTGATGAAATTGAAGATCAGTCCACTTATGGGTCCATTTAGACCATTTAAAAATCAAAATTTGGATTTTTGTAAAACATCAAAGTTGTTCCCCTTTCAAAGGCGAGTCCAACACAAGTTGAATCGTCACAATCCAATAAGTGAGTCAAAAGTTATGGTCAGAATACTAAAGTGAGGTGAAAGTCAATCAGAATCAGGGGCTGCAATAGATCGCAATATAATTGCGATCGATCCCAATCTAGGTGCGATAGATCACAATCTAAGTGTGATCGATCGAAATCTAAGTGCGATCGATCGCATTCAGTCGATTTCAGGGTTTTTGCTTCGGGTCTAAGTGATCGCACTATAAGTGCGATTGATCGCAATGGCGCCCAGTTTTTTTTTAAAAGTTGCAGATTTTGGGGTTTTGAACCCCTAGGCTATAAATAGGGGTTCTATTTCGTGGGTTTTAGGGTTCTAAGTCATTTCTAACCTAATTTGGCAAATAGGGAGAGAAAACCTAGGGTTTCTAAGAGGGTTGTGCTTGGTGAAAGTGGAGATTGCTCTTAGAGGGAGGAGAAAGCTTGAAGATCTTCCTCAAAGCTTCTTGGGAGCGATTTGAATCCAAGGGAAGGATCCCTAAGGTCGATAAACTCTCTAACTCAACTCTATTATTGATTTTTGTGAATATTAGTATGATATAAATGTTAGAAATGGAGATTGTGTATGTTTCCCTAATTATGTATGGATTAAGCTTGTTATAGATGGAAATAGGTTTATACTATGGATGGATTGAATGGAGGAAGAGAAATACTATGGAGGATTGGGACGAATGTATGGATATGAATCATGTTTGGGGGATAGGGATTGATTATTATGTGATGGAATGTGAAAAATGTCAAAAGAGCAAAGTATTCATAATTAATGCACTCAAGGTGTTTGTTGAAATGCTTAAGAAAGAGGGATGCTAGTATGATGCTATTGATTATTAATAAATTAAGTTAAAAGGATATTATTGTCGTTATGATAAATTATGCCCTATTTACTTGTATGGTGATCGGTATTCGGGTAGGCCAAACCTTAGAGAAAAATCCTCCACATTGGAAATTCTCTAACTAGGGAGATGTAACTTAGCGGAGTTTCCTAACGGAAGATTAGAATCTAAGGGATGACTCATTTGAATTCCAATCATGACACTCAAGCACATGTGCACTCGCATGGTAAGTATTCAAGTCTCATGAGTCCACATGTCTCACAAGCATGCATGCATTAGATACGAACATGTTACGAATTATGCCATGAAAGAATGATCCCCCACTATGAACATCCCCTCTACGCGTTGTCGCACTCATGTTATGCTATGAAAGAATGATCCCTCATTACGAACATCCACTCTACGCGTTGTCGAACACTATGAATTATGCGTTGCCGGGACAAAAACATATTATGATTATACGTTGACGGGACAAACACACTAAGAATCATGCATGTATGAGTCTATGCATATGTTAAGTTCAAGTTCATGAATAAGGGTTACACAAGTACACGAGTTAAGATGATGTTATGACATGTTATATGCTTCACTCTCTGATTATGCCTACGTTATGTGAAACTATTATGATTAAGCATAGATAAACTAAGTTATGATATTATCATTGCTCATGTTATTTTATATTGTGGTTAGTTTGTTTATCCACTGAGTATTCTATTCTTAGTCGACTTGTCATTGTCTTCAGGTTTAGGAGAAGAGTCGTGGACTGAGGAGGTGTACACCAAAGAGGGAGAAGAAGGTGAACTTCCTGAGGAGGAGGCTAGGGACATTGATAGTCATCCATATTGATTAGTTTTAGTATTTCTTTTTGGAATAGATGTTTATATCAAACTTTTTGACTTTCAGTTGATGTTGCCTTCGTTGTTTTACCGTGTCGATGAGTTTTAGACTACTTCATTTATGAGTAGTTATGATATGTGGATTATTATTGTACATGATGGTTTGAATTTTTATGATCAAAATTTTACTATCCTCATTTTTGGAGACTCATGTAGTATGCCTTCTATGCTTGGATTTTAAGCAGGTTTAAGTAAGGTGACGATTCCAAAGTCCTAATTTAGCCTTGTAGGATTTTGGGGTCATTACAGAGGTGGTATCAGAGCCCAAGGCATTAGAGTCCTTAGGACTAAGGTATTAAGTATAGGATATAGGAAGATGTCAATCTTAGGGAAGCAACATTAAGCTTAGGACTTTAAAATTATTGAAGATTGAGTTTTGGTTAAGCGTAGACTTATTGTCTTCTTTTTCGTAGGATTATAGATATGAGGAGAGGTGGAAGAAATAATAGAAATGAAGGTGACAGTGTGACTGATGGGGATACCCCAGATGGTACTCCCCAGACTAATGTGAGTCGGGCTATGGAAGCTATTGCTGCAACCATAGAGAGATAGTCTGAAATTATAGCTCAACAAACTACATTGCTAGCAGCTGGTCAAGCTAGGCAAGAAAGGCCAGTTGAGGTCTACCCACCCCGACAGAATGGAGTGGAAGTTTTCAGGAGAATGGGTCCTCCAGCTTTCTATGGGAGCACGGATCTATCGGTGCCAGAGTTGTGGATTATACAGTTGGACAAGATATTCTATGTGCTCGAGGCTACGGATGAGCAAAGAGTGAGATGAGCCTCATTTATGATGGAAGGAGAGGCAGAACATTGGTGGAGGGCGGCATCCAGGAAGAGAAATGAGGTACGAGTTGGACAGGAGTGGACATAGGGAGAGTTCCTCGATGTCTTCTATGAGCAGTATTTTTCGACATCTGTAAGGGAGCAGAAAGAGATAGAGTTCTCTACTCTTCGACAGGGGAGCATGTCAGTGGCCAAGTATGAGGCCAACATTGTAGAGTTATCCAGGTTTGCGCCTTATCTGATCACTACGGAGAGTATGAAGGTAAGGAGATTTGAAGAAGGTTTGAGGGATCACATCTGAAACAAGATAGATATCCTACGTCTTGGATCATGCCGAGAGGTAAGCGAGCGAGCTTTGATTGCCGAGAGGAGGTCGGCTGAGTTTTTGAGGAAGAAGGGACTATAGGAAGGCAAGTGTGCCCACAGGATAAGAGGCTAAGGATGGTAGGCCCAGCACCAGTGGCTAGGCTAACCCCGTATCAGAGGCCAGTAGTTGCACTCACCGTTCACTGTGCTGCTCCTCAGGCACCACGAGCCGCCCCATATACTCCATGGGCGACTACGTATGAGGTATGCCATTATTGTAGTAAAAGGCATGTGCCGGGTGAGTGCCGAGCAGTCACAGGGGGATGCTTTCATTGTGGAAGTGTTGAGCATCGGATTCGTGATTGCCCAGTTCGGGGTATGCAGATGCCACTACAGAGTCAGCCCTAGGGAGCTAGACCCCCAGTCAGGCAGCCAGTATAGCAGAGGCCATCTCAGGGTCAGAGGCCCCAACAGCCTCGCCAGCCAGTTCAGGGTCGAGTTTTTGCCATTTCTGAGTAGGATGCACAGGCGTCTGATGACATTGTGCAAGGTACGTTTAAATCATAGATTAGATTATGTATGATGTTATTTTGTTTGTATGACTATGATGTTTGCTACTGTGTATAAACATGCTAAGTATATAATAATGATTTGTGCACATGTTTTGACACACTTAGCTATGTACGAAATTCAGGCACCTTGTTGGTAAATGATTGTTTAGCTCGTGTGTTGATTGACACCGGATTGACTCACTCTTTTGTCACTCCTAGTTTTGCTCAAGCTTTCCCTTTGGAGCCACATTTGTTAGACTGTGAACTGTCGATCGCCACTCCTATTGGTAGTTCAGTCATCACTGATAAGGTCTATCGAGCTTGTGATATTCGAGTGGGTCAGAGAGAAATGCTAGCTAATCTAATTGTCCTTGAATTTCAAGACTTCGACGTCATATTAGGCATGGATTAGCTTTCCAAATATCATGGGCATGTCGACAGTTTTGGGAAGGTAGTCAACTTTAGGCCAATCAGTGAGTCCTCTTTTGCTTTTCCAAGGGTTGAAGAAGAAAGACTTATCTCGATTTACGGCATTGAGTCTTACTATTTCTGAAGCACTAGATTCCTCAAGTATCCCTATTGTAGAGGAATTCATGGATGTCTTTCCAAAAGACTTGCCGGGTCTACCGTCGGATAGAGAAGTAGAGTTTGCAATTGAGTTGGCTTCGGGTACGACACCCATCTCTAAAGCTCCGTATAGGATGGCTCCAGCAGAGTTGAAAGAGTTAAAGGAGCAAATTGATGAATTGCTCAATCTTAGATTCATCCGCTCAAGTCTGTCACCATGGGGAGCTCTAGTGTTGTTTGTAAAGAAGAAGGATGGTTCGATGAGGATGTGCATCGACTATCAGCAACTGAACAAGGTCACCATCAAGAACAAATATCTTTTACCAAAGATTGATGATTTGTTTGATCAGTTGCAAGGAGCGCAGTATTTCTCTGAGATCGATTTAAGGTCGGGCTACCATCAGTTGAAGATAAAGGTGGGAGACGTGCCTAAGTCTGCGTTCAGGACTAGATATGAGTATTTTGAATTCCTAGTCATGCCGTTTGGTTTGACAAATGCTCCAGCAGCGTTCATGGATCTCCTGAATAGAATCTTCAAGTTGACTCTGGACCATTTTGTGATCGTGTTTGTGGATGACATTCTAGTGTTCTCTAGGACATAAAAGGAGCATAAGATACATCTCCGAACCACATTGAAGACACTCTGTGAGCATAAGCTATATGCTAAGCTTAGCAAGTGCGAGTTTTGGCTAGAAAAGGTAGCATTTCTGAGCCATGTGGTGTTTGGAGAGGGGATTTCTATGGATCATTCCAAGATAGAAGCAGTGGAAGGATGGGGAAGGCCAAAGAGTGTTATAGAGGTTCGAAGCTTCTTGGGTCTAGCTGGATATTATCGGAGATTTGTAGAAGGATTTTCTAGTTTGGTAGCTCCACTCACTCACCTAACTCGAAAGAACACCATGTTCGAGTGGAATGAGAAATGTGAGAAAAGTTTCCTTGAGTTGAAGAAGCGTCTCACCACTGCTCCAATCTTAACTGTTCCATCTGATAGTGAAGGTTTTGTGGTGTACAGCCACGCCTCACTCATTGGGTTAGGTTGTGTTCTTATGCAACACGAGAAGGTGACTACTTATGCATCTCGGCAGTTGAAAGACCACGAGAAGAATTATCCTACCCATGATTTGGAGTTGGCAGCATTGGTCTTTGCTCTCAAGATCTGGAGACATTACTTGTACGGTGCGCAGTTTGAAGTATTCACCGATCATAAAAGCCTAAAGTATTTGTTCTCCCAAAAAGAGCTGAATTTGAGGTAATACCGCTGGGTAGAATTTCTCAAGGATTATGATTGCTCTATCTAGTACCACCCGGGGAAAGCAAATGTGGTGGCAGATGCGTTAAGTAGGCAACCTACTAGATTCTTAGCACACTTGATGGTCCAAGAATGGAAGCTACTTGAAGAGGCGTCTAGCCCTGATGCGGGTTTCAGTGTGGGAGTGTCTGAAGCTTTGTTGGCTAACATTATGGTCAGACTAACCTTATTGGACATGATTAAAGACCTGCAGTGGAATGATGGAGAACTACATGCTGCCATAAACAAGTCGATTAGCAGAGGGTTTGAGGATTTCTCTTGGAGAGATGGTAGAGTCTGTTTCAAGGATAAACTTTGTGTTCCGGATAATGAAGATTTAAGAAGGGAGATTTTGGATGAAGAACACAAATCCAAGTACACCGTCCATCTGGGAGGTACTAAGATGTACCATAACCTCAAGAAGTATTTCTGGTGGAAAGGTATGAAAAAGGATGTGGCTACCTTTGTGTCAAAGTGTTTGGTGTGTCAGCAAGTGAAGGCCGAACACCGGAGACTGGCAGGACTTCTTCAGTCTCTTCCTATTCCCGGGTGGAAGTGGGAAAATATCTCCATGAACTTTATTGTGGGTTTGCCAAGGACGGCCAAGAACTTTGATACCATTTGGGTTGTGGTCGACCGATTGACTAAGTCAGCTCATTTTCTTCCATATCGGATCATGTTCAATTTTAACCAGTTGGCTAACCTTTATATAAAAGAAGTAGTCCGTTTGCATGGAGTGTCAGTTAGTATTGTTTCTGATCGAGACCCGAGATTTAATTACAAGTTTTTGAAGAGTTTTCAGCATGCTATGGGTTCCCATTTGGATTTTAGTACGACATTTCATCCGCAGACATATGGGCAAATTGAGAGGGTGAACCAGATCATAGAGGACATGCTACGGGCTTGCATGTTAGACTTCTAGGGCAGTTGAGATGATCACCTGCCATTGGTTGAGTTTGCCTATAACAATAGCTATCAAGCGAGTATTCAGATGACACCATTTGAGGCACTCTATGGGAGGAGTTGTCGTTCACCTTTGTGTTGGGATGAAGCTGGCGAGAAGAAGCTTTTGGGTCCTGAGCTTGTTGGTCAGATTATGGATAGAGTTCAGTTGATCAGGAAGAGGTTGAAAACAGCTCAGAGTAGGCAGAAGAGCTATTGCGATACTCGTATGAGAGATCTTGAGTTCCAAGTTTGAGATTTTGTGTTTGTTAAGATCTCACCTACGAAGGAAGTGATGAGATTCAGCAAGCGGGGCAAGCTCAGTCCGAGATATGTGAGTCCTTTTGAGATCATCACCCAGATCGGAGAAGTGGCTTATCGGGTTACCTTACCACCTCATATGGCAGGTGTGCATAATGTCTTTCACATCTCTATATTAAGGAAGTATATTTTGGATCCTTCACATGTTATTCATTTGGATCCCTTAGAAATTCAGGAAGATCTGACTCTAGTGGAGCAACCGGCTCGAATCTTGGACCGGAAGGAGCAAGTCTTGCGTTCTAAGGTCATTCCCCTTGTACTCTTGCAATGAGAGCATCACTCTAGAGAAGAGGCTACTTGGGAGAGAGAAGCCGAGGTCCGCGAAAAGTACCTGCACTTATTCACCTAAGGTACGTAAATTTCGGGGATGAAATTCTTTTAAGGGCGGAGGATGTAAGGACCCGAATCTTTTCATGTTTTTTTATGCAAATATTAAGGGTATAATAGTCCTTGTGATGCTTTAATCCTTATTTAATTATATTTAACTGGTGTGGTGTGATCTAGGCTTAATCAAACTTGTAAAGAGAGGGATGTCATAACATACCCTCAACTTTAGGAAGCTCTAGTTTTGTCACTGTTTATCAGAATTGAGTGATTCTTGAACCATTAGAAAGGTATTGCAATCCTCTTCGAAGTTCTTGTTTAATGTTTTTCCAGATTTTGAGTCTAAGCTAAGTCAAAAGTAGGTTTTTCGATGTTTTTTCTGATGAAATTGCAGATCAGTCCACTTGTGGGCCCATTTAGACCATTTAAAAATCAAATGCGAGTCCAACGCAAGTTGAATCGTCAAAATCCGATAAGCGAGTCAAAAGTTATGGTTAGAATAATAAAGTGAGGTGAAAGTCAATCGGAATCAGGGGCTACGATAGATCGCAATCTAGGTGCGATAGATCGTAATCTAAGTGCGATCGATCGCATTTAGTCAATTTCAGGGTTTTTGCTTTGGGTCTAAGTGTGATAGATCGCACTATAGGTGCGATCAATCGCAATCGCGCCCATTTTTTTTTTTAAAGTTACGGATTTTGGTGTTTTGAACCCCTAGGCTATAAATAGGGGTTCTATTTCGTGGGTTTTAGGGTTCTAAACCATTTCTAACCTAATTTGACAAATAGGAAGAGAAAACCTAGGGTTTCTAAGAGGGTTGTGCTTGGTGAAGGTGAAGATTGCTCTTAGAGGGAGGAGAAAGCTTGCAGATCTTCCTTAAAACTTCTTGGGAGTGATTTTGATCCAAGGGAAGGATCCCTAGGGTCGATAAACTCCCTAACTCAACTCTATTATTGATTTTTGTGAGTATTAGTATGATATAAATGTTAGAAATGGAGATTGTGTATGTTTCCTAAATTATGTATGGATTAAGCTTGTTATAGATGGAAATAAGTTTATACTATAGATGGATTGAATGGAGGAAGGGAAATACTATGGAGGATTGAGATGAATGTTTGGATGTGAATCATGTTTGGGTTGTGGGGATGGATTATTATGTGATGGAATATTAAAAATGTTAAAGAGCAAAGTATCCATAATTAACGCATTCAAGGTGTTTGTTGAAATGCTTAAGAAGGAGGGATTCTAGTATGATGCTATTGATTATTAATAAATTAAGTTAAATGGATATTATGGTCGTCATGATAAATTATGCCCTATTTACTTGTATGGTGATCGGTATTCGGGTAGGCCAAACCTTAGAGGGAAATCCTTCATGTTGGGAATTCTCTAACTAGGGAGATGTAACCTAGCGGAGTTTCCTAACGGAAGATTGAAATATAAGGGATGACTCATTTGAATTCCAATCACGACACTTAAGCACACGTGCACTCGCATGGTAAGTATTCAAGTCTCATGAGTCCACTTGTCTCACAAGCATGCATGCATTGGATACGAACATGTTACGAATTATGCCATGAAAGAATGATCCCCCACTACGAACATCCACTCTACGCGTCGTCGCACTCATGTTATGCTATGAAAGAATGATCTCCCATTATGAACATCCACTCTACGCGTTGTCGAACACTATGAATTATGCATTGCCGGGACAAAAACATATTATGATTATGCGTTGACGGAATAAACACACTATGAATCATGCATGTCTGAGTCTATGCATATGTTAAGTTCAAGTTCATGAATAAGGGTTACACAAGTACAGGAGTTAAGATGATGCTATGACATGTTGTATGCTTCGCACTCTGATTATGCCTATGTTATGTGAATCTATTATGATTAAGCATAGATAAACTAAGTTATGATATTATCATTGCTAATGTTATTTTATGTTGTGGTTAGTTTGCTTATCCACTGAGTATTCCATACTTAGTCGACCTGTCATTGTCTTCAGGTTTAGGAGAAGAGCTGTGGACTGAGGAGGTGTATGTCAAAGAGAGAGAAGAAGGTGAGCTTCCTGAGGAGGAGGATAGGGACATTGATAGTCATCCCTATTGATTATTTTTAATATTTCTTTTTGGAAGAGATGTTTATATCAGACTTTTTGACTTTTAGTTGATTTTGCCTTAGTTTTTTTACCTTGTCGATGAGTTTTAGACTACTTCGTTTATGAGGAGTTATGATATGTGGATTATCATTGTACAGGATGGTTTGACTTTTTATGATCGAAATTTTACCATCCTCGTTTTTGGAGACTCGTGTAGTATGCCTTGTATGGATGAATTTTAAGTAGGTTTAAGTAAGGTGACGATTCCAAAGTCCTATTTTAGCCTTGTAGGATTTTGGGGTCGTTACAGTTTGAATGTATCATCCTAGTTTTCCAATAGTTGTAATTTTCTCATCGACCCCGGGGGGTCTAGTGGTTGATTGTCTTTCTCCTAGGATAGTAGCAAATAAGTTTACCATAAATCTTTTCTCTAAGACGATCAAGTCAAAATATCGAGTCCTGGGATTTTATACCAATTGTTGCCCAAATAATGGACCCTAGAGGGGGAGTGAATAGGGTCTTGGCAAATTAAAATTTTCTTCCTGATCCTTTAAGTGAAAATTTTAATTAATTTAATAACAAGGAAACAAAAATCTAGCAATTCTATAATCAATGAAACAACAAGTAATGAGAAGAAAATAAAGAAAGTAAACACAAGATATGTTATCGAGGTTCGGCTTCTCGCCTATGTCCTTGCCTCAAGCTACCCACTTGAGGATGTAATACGATCCACTAATCACACGATCTTCTTCACGGGGGAAGACCAAACCTTACACTTGCAAGAGAATCCATCTCTTGATTTCCTCCAATGAAGTTTCCTGCTTCAATGACACAAATCCACCGATTCTTAATTTCAAATACAATAGATGTATGAAAGTGATTTACAATCAGAATTACTCCTAAAAAAGAGCTGGATGATCACTTGAATGCTCACTAAGAGTCTCTCAAAGAACGGAGTTGAAAAGCACAATATAGACTCTTTTGAGTTTCTAGGGTTTTCTCAATAAATGAATCAAGGAATGCTTGAGAGTAATTAATAGGATTCAATAGAATGATTGGAGTTATTCATTTGTTCATAATGATCCCATTTTATAGCTCAGGAAAAATAATGGTCATTGGAGGTGCATTTAATGCAAAAATGGTCGTTTGAAAACTAGTCGTTACAGTGCATTTAATGCTTGTCGCGATCAAATCAGTCGTCTGGTTTTGACAAATCAGTTGACTGATTTTACACCAGCCATTTCCAGAAAGTTCAGAACCAAATCATTCGATTGGTTTTTTAAGCCCGTAAGAACTAGTCGACTGGTTTTGAAAACAATGTCTAAACAAGACACAAGGCATGAATTAGTCGACTGATTTTGATATGCCTTAGGAATCAGTCGACTGGTTTTCTGTTTTTCACAGAAAACTCTTCTATATAAGCCTAAATGATTTGTTTGATTTAATTGGACATCTAACTTGAGTTTATCAAGATTATAATGATTTAAAATGATGTCCTAGGGCCTTAGAATGATATGAAAATATGTTCTTAAGGTTCCTATGGTCAATCTAGGCATTTGAGCTTTCAACCTTTTAACTTTGAGGACTTTTTACAATTGTCCTAAAAACTCTTAATCTTAAGTATAAAACCTTTAATCTTCTAATTGGAGAGTCTTCAGTGTCCTTCAAGCTTGATCTTGACTTGTCTTATTTGATTCCATCTTTATGACCCAAATTGCTTCTTAGTGGATCTTTTTCTTAATGTCATGAGTTTAGCTCTTTTGTTTTTGATTGGTATAACCTTCAACTTGATTAGATGACTTGCTTTGTAGATTCTTTTTGTACTTAGTGTCATGTCCATGCTTTAATCTTAGATATTGTGTTAATGCTCTTATATACTGAATTTTACAAAAACTTAGTAAAGACATTAGTAACACAAAAGTCATTTCATTATCGTATTATTTTCAAAATTATTAAGGATACTTGTGGTTGTAAGCTTTAGGCTAACAATGGTAGTGGGTGATGGTAGTAGTGGTGGTGGTGGTGTATGGTAGTGGAAGTGGTGTATGGTAGTGGGTGATGGTAGTGGTGATGGTGGTGGTGTATGGTAATGGGTAGTGGTGGTGGGTGGGTAGTGGTGGTGGTAGTGTTGTAGTGGAGGTGGTGGGTAGTGTTGTAGTAGTGGTGGTGGTGTGATGGTAGTGGTGGTGGGTGGATAGTGGTGATGGTAGAGGTGGTGGGTGGGTGGTTAGTGGTGGTGTATGGTGATGGTGGGGTGATGGGTGGGTAGTGGTGGTGGTAGTGGTTGAACCTTAAGGATTAGTGAACCTTACCACAATTAAGAAGTGTCAAGGGGATTGAATTTCGTATGGCCATCACCAGACGGAAACCATCTGCCCCGTCCCACATGTCAACAAATGTCGCTATGGTAAGATTCACTAATAGGTTCAACCATGTAACCTTTGTTTTTAGAAAAAAACATACCAGGAGTTTTTAAAAAAACAAACCATTGTTTCTGAGTAAATTTTATTTGTTTTCTTGTCTCGTATACACTCTGCTTGTTTTTTTGTTTTTCTATTGCCTTTTGATTTCTCTGTGTTTTGTTGCTTCATTATGGGTATGAGTATTACCTATTTGATTGCCCATTAGGGCTGTATTCGGGCCGGGCTTCGCCAAGCCCGGCTCGGCCCGAAATCATGATCGATTGTGCGGCCTGAAGCTCGGCCCGAAAAAAAAAACTTGGCTTGAAGCCCGGCTCGACCCGAATTGATTCAAGCTCAAGCCGGGCTTGGCTTGGCTAGAGCTCGGCTTGAATCCTTTTCTGTTTTTTAAAAAAATTTTAAATAATAAAATTTTATATTATTTATATATATAATAATGATATAATATATATATATATATATATATATATATATATATATATATTTATTTATTTATTTTAATAATATTCGAGTCGAGCCGAGTTCGGGCCGGGCCGGGCCGAACCTCAATCGAGCAGGGCTTCAAGCCGGGCCGAGCCGCACAGGGGTGGGCTTGAGCTTGGCTTGAATTAGCTTTCGGGCTTTTTTTTAGGCTTGACTTGGCTTGTTCGAACCCAAAATTTCGGGCCGATCTTGGGCCGAACCGGGTTGAGCCGAGCCGCACCAACGGGCCAATCGGGTTTTATGCAGTCCTATTGCCCATGCCCTAATTAACTGAACTTCCCTGTCTCAGCATGGGATCCACTAGAGAGTGGTCATCCTATGAGGATGTCAGGGATTAGGTGGGTGAGCCTTTCATGCGGGTATGTTTAATCCCACACCAACTAGTTCTGGAAGTCCCTGGGCCATTGGTTTGGGAGTAGGCAATACTTAAAATGGCTAGTCATTTTGTGTGGCAAGGGCTCCGTGACACTAAGCCTGACCCAAGTCATAATATGTCATGCCCTAACAAAGTTGTTGAATGTTTTATATGAATAATAGAGGCCCGTGTGACCTAGTTAGAGTATAGCCTAACGGATCAAACAAGCCTCATGCCCTATAGGGGCGGAGCCATAAATTTTTCCTTGGGGGAAAAAATACATATATGAATAAAATTAACGGGAATGGGGTATGGGTTATGGGGCCTTGCAGGTTCGAGGCATAGCCCCTGAGAAAAAAAAAATTGGGTAATGGGTTCAATGTGGCCTACAATTCATTAATAACATTCCAATAAAAGAAATGCTACTGAGACCGTCCAAGGTAGAGATCACACTGAGACCATTTAATGGCATGGATTTCAAAAAATGAATCTGATACTGTTAGGAACATTCTCGGAGTGGGATCGGATTTGGTCTGGCCCTTGCCAGACCAAAACCGTCTGGCTCACTCATAAAGCCCTTAAACTACCCTTTTAACCTTGGTTATAATTTATTAATTCCTATGATAATAAATTTTTAAATATATTTTTAAAATACCAAGTTTACATGGCTGAACCCTATGGGTTAGTGAGTCTTAACCACAATTAAAAAGTATTAAAAGGCACAGATGTTGACATGTGGGACGGGAGCCAGTTGGTTTTCATTTGGCAAGGGCCAAATGAAATCCCATCTCTCGGGGGGGGTCTCCACCCTAGACAATCTCAATAACATTTCTCTTCAAATAAATGTCCATAAAAAGAAAAAAAAAGGTCACTCTTTCGATAAATCTGTTATACGGATAAAATTATTTACATTTTTATATTATGATTATTATTTTTTCCATGGCGTGTTCTACTGGAATGTGCGCACCTCCTCTGACAGTCTATTTTAACACTCATTAATTGTGGTAAAGATTCACTCACCCTATAGGATTTATACATCTATCCATTGGTTTTTAGGAAAATATTAAATCTTTCATCAATAAATCTTAACCAGGGTTAAAGAGGGTTAAAAGAACACATGGAGGCCTAAAGAATCAATCCCTTCATTAAGAGGGTAGGACACATGGAGGCCTTAATAATCAATCCCTTCATTTTATACATATAAAAACAAATTGTAAAATTTTGTTTGGTACCATATTATACAAAGGAAAATAGTCAGCTCCTCGGTCGGTGATGCAAGGAGGGCATCTCGGCTCCATTTTCTTGCCTTATGTCCCCCTTCTAACCCCATTTAACTGTGGTTAAGATTCATCCACCCTTAGGGTTCATTCATCTACCCTTAGTTTTTAGAAAAATTAAAAAAAAAATTAATTAAAGGGTCAAAAAAACTAACCCGAGTTAATGGGAGTTGAAGGGTCGACTATGTGAGAGCGAGAACGAATAGTCCCCTTCTCGAGCTGACGAGGGGGACTATTGCTCTTATCTTTACTATTATAATGTGAGAGGTAGGCGTAGCCTGATTTTTCCGAAATTCCCAAACTACCCTTATATAAAACAGAATTTTGATTTAATGTTTTACTTTAATTCCCAAACTACCCCTTGCTCATTTATCTATTTAAAGAATAGAATCACAGCCAATCGCAATTGAACTCGGGGAGAGTTCAATTGCACCCACGGGTTAACACGTGTCCCTTTTAACTCCTATTAACTATAGTTAACTCATTCCCTTGCTCTCATGTGCATCACACGTGACACCCGCTAGTACAAATTAAGATATTATGCAAATTTAAGATATTATGTATGTTTTTTTTTTTTTTTTTAAACTTTTACCTAATATATAATAGATTTAAAAAAAAATAATTTGGGGTTCAAAGGGAAATAGGAGTACAACTCAGAAGAGCGTTAATTCGCTCCTTGTAGGGTGCAGCGCCAGCGACGAATGTTGATGATGGTTATTGAAAAGCATGACTTGTGAAATTTTGAATTTAAGAACGTTGTTCATAATTCAACAAAATAATGACATGTGGCTCAATGAACGTTATAACATATTACACATACTAAAATCCTTTTTGAGAATTGGTTAAACAGAATTCCATGTTTATCTGATAATGATGATTCTGGTCATTAATGATCAATGATTTTAAGCTCTTATGGTTTTAGTTCATAAAAAAGATTTTTTGTTGAAACTATTGCGCTTTTAACGCTATTAACACAGATTCAAGTCCTAACGCCTTTGGATATTGTTTCAGGCTCTAACGCCTTCGGATATCATTTCGGGTTCTAACGCCTTTGGATACTATTTCAAGCTCTAACGCCTTTGAATGCTGTTTCAGGCTTTAATACCTTTGATGTTGATTCAGGCTTCAACGCCTTCAGATATTCTATATGGCTTCAGTGCCTCGTTCTGGCTTTCAACGCCTTTCTCATGATGATGGGCGTGGTATGGATCAGTACCCTCCTTGTATACCTTTTTGATGACTTCTGCCAGAAAGAAGATTTGTTTTGTCAGGGGTGAACGGTATGGATTGGTACCTCCCCGTGGGAATGAGTGTGGCTGTTTCCCCTCATTACCTATTCCAGTGAAGCATGGATTACTTCCTGGGCTGACAGTCAGGGAGAAAGCATTGAGGATGGATTTTTCCTCAGTTTCTCTTAAGGCCTGCTGGAAGGGTGGTCGTCTTCGTCCAACACCTACGATTTCCCTATTGGACTTGAGATACAAGAAGGGTGTCTTCGTTCCAACACCTACGATTCCCTATTGGACTTGAAGATAAGGGAAGGGTGTCTTCGGTCTTCGTCCAACACCTAACATGCTTAAACTACCCTTTTAACCTTGGTTATAATTTATTAATTCCTATGATAAAAATTTTTAAATATATTTTTAAAATACCAAGATTACATGGCTGAACCCTATGGGTTAGTGAGTCTTAACCACAATTAAAAAGTATTAAAAGGGACAGATGTTGACATGTGGGACGGGAGCCAGTTGGTTTTCATTTGGCAAGGGCCAAATGAAATCCCATCTCTCGGGGGGGGGTCTCCACCCTAGACAATCTCAATAACATTTCTCTTCAAATAAATGTCCATAAAAAGAAAAAAAAAGGTCACTCTTTCGATAAATCTGTTATATGGATAAAATTATTTACATTTTTATATTATGATTATTATTTACAAATGAAATCCCATCTCTCGGGGGGGGGGGGGGGGGGTTCTCCACCCTAGACAATCTCAATAACATTTCTCTTCAAATAAATGTCCATAAAAAGAAAAAAAAAGGTCACTCTTTCGATAAATCTGTTATATGGATAAAATTATTTACATTTTTATATTATGATTATTATTTTTTCCATGGCGTGTTCTACTGGAACGTGTGCACCTCCTCTGACAGTCTATTTTAACACTCATTAATTGTGGTTAAGATTCACTCACCCTATAGGATTTATACATTTATCCATTGGTTTTTAGGAAAATATTAAATCTTTCATCAATAAATCTTAACCAGGGTTAAAGAGGGTTAAAAGAACACATGGAGGCCTAAAGAATCAATCCCTTCATTAAGAGGGTAGGACACATGGAGGCCTAAATAATCAATCCCTTCATTTTATACATATAAAAACAAATTGTAAAATTTTGTTTGGTACCATATTATACAAAGGAAAATAGTCAGCTCCTCGGCCGGTGATGCAAGGAGGGCATCTCGGCTCCATTTTCTTGCCTTATGTCCCCCTTCTAACCCCATTTAACTGTGGTTAAGATTCATCCACCCTTAGGGTTCACTCATCTACCCTTAGTTTTTAGAAAAATTAAAAAAAAATTAATTAAAGGGTCAAAAAAACTAACCCGAGTTAATGGGAGTTGAAGGGTCGACTATGTGAGAGCGAGAACGAATAGTCCCCTTCTCGAGCTGACGAGGGGACTATTGCTCTTATCTTTACTATTATAATGTGAGAGGTAGGCGTAGCCTGATTTTTCCGAAATTTCCAAACTACCCTTATATAAAACAGAATTTTGATTTAATATTTTACTTTAATTCCCAAACTACCCCTTGCTCATTTATCTATTTAAAGAATAGAATCACAGCCAATCGCAATTGAACTCGGGGAGAGTTCAATTGCACCCACGGGTTAACACGTGTCCCTTTTAACTCCTATTAACTATGGTTAACTGATTCCCTTGCTCTCACGTGCATCACACGTGACACCCGCTAGTACAAATTAAGATATTATGTATGTTTTTTTTTTTAACTTTTACCTAATATATAATAGATTTAAAAAAAAATAATTTGGGGTTCAAAGGGAAATAGGAGTACAACTCAGAAGAGCGTTAATTCGCTCCTTGTAGGGTGCAGCGCCAGCGACGGCCCCCCAAAAGGCAACCGGTGTTGACAGCTAGTGATGAGAAGAGGGTTATTGAAAATCTCAAAGGTTCTGACTATCTTTATATGATGAAAGCTTCGAAATTTGGTGGGGTGGAGAAGAATCAGGAACCGAAAAACAGAAGGTTTGTATTTGGAGGAAAAAAAAAAAACAAAGAAACAAAAAAAACAGAATGATTAAAGTTCTTATTGGTACCTTTACTGGATGCAGATTACTAATAGTTTCCTCTTAAAACAAAAAAAACATAATGTTTTTCTGCTAATTTTTCTTTGTAATCAACGATTTCTAGTCAGTTCTCACAAGTCCAGACCCAATTATACAGTGAATTAAAATCGAGATGGAGAACTTCAAGGGGATGATCATGTCTTACTTAATCAACATTTTCGGTTATCTCTTGTTGGGTAACTTGATTTGGCATATGGAGATCATCGTCATTAAGATTCTTGTATTTTAGTTCCAGGTGAGCACCTTCTTTATCCAATATACAAATATTTATTATACAATTTATTTATGTCTTAATCCTTCATTATTGGGTTAAAAACAAAGTGTCATAATTATATATGATAATGCATGCATGACCTTTGAGTTTTCAGATTAATCCATTACAATTTGTTTGTCTTAATCGGTGATAGCCTTTGAGTTTTCAGGAAGATGCATCCAGAGAAAGCCGAAAAAGCAATACAGAAAAAGCCATAAAAGCACTCTGCCACATTGTGAATATTTCTCTAATATTCATTATGTGGCCATTTATATTTGAAGTTACAATCACAAATTGTATGGTCTTTTTGAGCATTCAGCTCCTCCTAATGTATATATTTAGAAACACCTGCAAAGCAACAGTTGAAGGAATCTTCTTATTGCTGGGAAATCGATTTGATGTGGGAAATCGGTGTATAATTGATGGAGTTCAGGTACGAATTAATCTAAATTTGGACTAAGTATATTGTGAATTTGTGTACATATATGCACGCATATGTATGGATGTCTCTTTACTAGCTAGGATATATCGTGGCACTAATTTCTGTTTCACTGAGTCTCAGATGGTAGTGCAAGAGATTAACATCTTAACTACAGTGTTTCTGAGGGATAATGGCGTTAGGGTCATATACCCAAACGATGTTGTTACTCAGAAGGCCATTTGGACTGACCATCGTAGTCCGGATACGAGATTAGTTGTGATTAAATTCCATATCCACATTGCGACTCGAATTGAAAAGATTAATATTATGGAAGAAAGAATAACAAGGTAAGTATAGAATTGCATCTTCTCCCTCTTTTTTCTCTCATTTTTACACTTTCCCATTTTATACTGCATGATATTTGTTTACATCTATGGGGCATTGTACATATTAATTAGGAATGATGTGAACTTATGAAGTATAAAATTGGCATGTTCTATTCTTGTATATAACAAGAAAATTATTTTGAAATGTTTTTTGAGTAATGGATCCATCATGATTATAAAATTCGTCAATGTTGCATTCAAATAAAGGTCTTGTACAAGAAAGACAAGGGCCCTACCTTTTGATAGAGTCATTATATAAATATTAATTATATTTATATATTATGAATATTTTTTTTTCATGCGCATTCCACTGGGTGGATCATGTGCGCCTCCCCTGCTTGACATGTGTCCCATTAACTCTTTTAGCACCCATTAATTGTGGTTAAGATTCAATCATCCCTGTGGTTTATACACCTAGCCCTAGTCTTGGCATTTAGAAAATAATTTAACTCCTGACTCAATAAATCTTATCTAGGGTTAAAGCGAGTAAAAAAGGACACACAGACACATAAAGAATCAACCATGTGTTTCTTTTGGGGGGCCACTATATACAAAAATTTGATATCATGTATTTAAAAATAAAATTATACCTAATTTTATTTTTGCTGTTATGGTCATCATTTCAGGTACATTGAGGGAAAGAAGGACCATTGGTACCCTAATTCAAGGGTCATCATAAGATATATGGAGGATATGGACGGGACAAATATGGTTGTGTTGTTGAGACATGTGAACCACCAGGACGTGGCAAAGAGGGAGATTGGGAGAGCCCTCTTGGTCGAAGAGATTATCAAAATATTTACGGAGCTCAAAATTGAATATTACAACATATTTCCATCACCAACGGATGATGGTTTTTTTTTTCAACCAGAGATCATGTTCATAGTTAATCTGGAAAAGAAAGATGCTCCCACAGATTTGATAATGTAAAAAAGCCTATATACGTCCTTATCGACAAATAAAAAGATGGTTGTTTGAGATTGGCAACTTCACTACCAATAAAAGATTTGATACTTCTCCTATTATCAACCTGAGTATCCCTGCTCAAAGAAACTTCGGCTTTGCAAAAGTCTTGGAGCACTAAGAAAACAAAGGCCTTTAGCGGCGAAGTTTTAGCTAGCGGTGGTTAAATAAAACTGCCTCTAAAACATATATACAGCGACGGTTATTAAAAACTACCTCTGAATACTGATCCCGGTACTAGATTAACGGCGGTTTCTTAGAAATTGCAGTGAATAATAGGTTTTCTAACTGCGGTTTGTATGAAACCGTTGCAAATACATATTAATTTGTGGCGGTTATAAATAAACTACCTCAGAAAGCTTTCCCACCACCACTTTTTGGGTTCCCACTCAACCATTCCTGCAAATTTATTAGAGGCGGTTATTTAATAATCGCTAGAAAAAACCCACATATCAGAGGCGGTTCTAATACAACTGCCATTAAAACTTGTGTATTAGAGGCGGGCTTATTAAAACCGCCACTAAAGACTTTTATTTCGAGATCGCATTAAATTTCCTCATTTCTCCTCCTCTACGCGTTGCTCTCTCCCCTCTTTGCCTACTCTCTCTCATCGACAGCCACCCCCAATGCGTTCTTTGGCCAGCTCCGATGCCTTCTCCGACTGCTCCACTCTCTGCTCTCAGGTCCTCTCTCTCTTTAAACCTGTGTACTTTAAAATTCACAACAGTGAGGGCCAAATCAAGACGTCGTTGCTTCAGCCTTGCTCACACGACTCCTCTCGTCGGTAAGTCTTCTTCTTCTCTCTGCCCTTTTCTTCTCTCGGCATAATTGAGTTCATTTTTTTAGGGGTTTGCATGAATAATTGAATTAGGGTTTATTGGGTTGATGAGGGCTCATGTATAATTGTCCAACTATGTATCGGACACAATGTTGTCGCGACCCAAAATATCCCCTAGAAGCTAGGTGAAACGACCCCAAAGTCCTACAAGGCTAAAATAAGACTTTGGAATCGTCACATCTCCTTAAACCTGCTTAAAATCCATGCATACAAGGCATACTAAAGCATCTCCAAAACCGAGAATAATAAAATTTTCATGAAACCAAATCATCTATATATAAAATGAATTAACCACCCTGTACAACCTGTGAACAATACTAACTTTACCCACAATTAGATCATAATGAACCCCACAATGTGATTTAGACTCAAGCAACATCATAAACCTGAAATATCAAGTACTTAATACAATCATTTAATACAATAGAAATCTAACAATATGCAAAAGGAACTGTCTACCACTCCTCCTCTTGGAAATCACCTACTCTCTTTTTCTCGCACCACTTCTTTAACCTAAGACTCGGTGGCTTGCTTCGGCTCCAAACCTGCCGACAATAACAAGTCGACTGCATTGACAATACTCAGGGGATATCCAGTCTAACTAATAATAACAATAACTCATGCTCATAACCAATATCAAATTCATGCGACAGTTACAAAATCAATAACATGTTCATATGACATTTGCATAATTTATGATAGGTTCATATGACATTTATATAATCTATAACAGGTTCATATAGCATAATCCATAACAGGTTTATATGACATTTGCATAATCCATAATAGGTTCATATAGCATAATTCATAACAGGTTCATATGGCATTTGCATAATCAGAGTGCGGAAAAATATGCGAGCATATCATGACATGTTTCATTGCCCTTGTAATTTTGTATTCATGATTCACTACTTGCAATTCAGTGTCAATGTCAGTCGACGTATGATAAGTTCCATATTCATGATTCGGTACTTGTAATTCAGTGTCAATGTCCGACAACGCATGATAAGTTCCATATTCATGTTTCAGTACTTGTAATTCAGTTTCAATATCCGACAATGCATGATAAGTTTCGACAATGCATGATAAGATCGATAACGCATGATAAGATCGATAACGCATAATAAGATTGACAACGCATGATAAGTTCGACAATGCATGATATGATCAGTGTTCATAATTCAATATTCTTATCCGACATCGCATGATAAATGGTACTTGATTGTATTTCTTTTCTTTTTTCTTTTTTGTTCTTTAAGGGGTAAGGTTTTATGTCCCCCCCTGTTTTTTGGTTTTTTGTTTAGGGCTAAGGTTTTATGTCCCCCCCTTGGTTTGTTTAAAGCATGATAAGTTTCGACAACGCATGATAAGTTTAATGTTCATATCATCACCTTGACTCGTGTACTTGTGAGAATCTTAAACTTATAAGACAACATGCTTATGAGATGCTTATGCTTATGAGTCCTTGAGCAGCTTATTCAGATCATACATTCATTCAGATCCTTCATTGGGCTTATTCAGTCTATCAGGCGTATACAATGCTTATATTTGTGGTCCACATGTGTGACTTGTGAAGCTCTTATCTTAACATATAGGTGAGTTTGTGCATAAGTGTCGCAATTAACATTCGAATTGGTTATCGTTTAAATTCTGATCTCCTACCATAGAAACTCCACTATACTGTCCCATACCATATAGTTAGAGAATTCCTGGTTTGGAAAACCTTCTTCTAAGCTTTGGCCTACCCGAATATCAATCACCATACGATATAGATAGACATAATTTAACATTCGTGATTAATATTCGAACTCAGTCATTGCCTAGACTTCAGTCTTCCGCCAAGAAACTCCACTAGGTTACATCTCCCTAGTTAGAGGATTCCTGACCTGGAGGACTTCCTCTAGGTTTTGGCTTATCCGAATGTCGATCACCGTACAAGTATAAATAGAGCATAATTTAGCATACGAGTGTTTATGGCATAATTTACATAGTCATAGTAAACAATACCTTACCATGATTTCACGATTCTCTTAACCAACTTCATAAATAGTAAACCTTTTCCCTTTCCCCTTATTCATAGGACATCATAATAGTAGAACCATACTTAATAGAATTTGCAACCCCAAATAAAACCCCCATGTTATATAAATAGCACATAATTTAGCATGATAAACCATAATATTCCATTAGCTTAGTTTCTCAATTTCCAATAACATCATTTTTAACATTGAAAACACTTTCAAGCATTTAAACAAACACCGTATGTGTATTTGTTATGTGTACATTACCCTTTCCTATTTTTTCCTCATACAATAGTCATTCATATAATCCATGAGCATCCAATTCAAGCTCAACCCCACTCCATGCATCCATAATCCATCCCTTTACAATTTTAACTCATCCATCAACATTTCCATACATCCATAACCCATGAAGCATAACCCATAATCCAAATTTAAGCTTCTAACATACAAATTCATCTATATCCTTACTTAAACATGCAATGTCCTACACAAATTCATCGTTTATCATACTTAATCAATAAACATACTAATACAAGGTTTAGCTTAGAGGAGATATCGATCATTCATACATAATGAAACTTGTAGCACATATAAAACCCTCATTTCAATAATAAAATCTATCATTCATGCTTATTACATACTCATCTTTCCATAATCATGTAATACCCTTGATAACCCATAAACATTCTTATTTAAACATGCAAAACATTTACTAAGGTTAGATTAGAAATGATATCGACCTTAGGGATCCTTTCCTTGGATCTAAACCACTCCCAAGAAGCTTTGAGGAAGATCTCCAAGCTTTCCTTGCAATTTTCAAGCTATCTCTTTCTTCTCCAAAAACTTTCTCCTTCAAAACCCTAGGTTTTCTTTTCTCCTTTGCCAAATTAGGTTAGAAATGGTTTAGAACACTAAGACCCTCGAAAGAGAACCTCTATTTATAGCGCCAAGGGTTTAGAAACCCAAAAAAACAAACGCAGTTAAAAAAAAAATCTGAGCGTGAGTGCGATCTATCGCACTTAGACCCGAGAGAAAAACCCCAAAACTCGACTGATTGCGATCGATCGCACTTCCTTTGCGATAGATCGCAGTTCCTTTGCGATAGATCGCAGCTCTTTTCCTCTACTTTGGTATTTTGATCATAATGTTTGACTCACTTATCATATTTTGACGATTCAACTTGTGTTGAACTCATCATTCAAAGGGGAACAATTTTGTATCTAATGGAAAAATCATAATTCTGAGTTTTTAATAGTCTAAAAGGGCTCTAAAGCTGACTGGTCTGGAATTTTAGCAGACAAAACATCAGAAAACCTACTTTTGACTTAGCTTAGACTCAAAATTTGAAAAAACATTAAACATGAACCTCGAAGAGAATTTCAATACATTTTTAATGGTTCAAGAATTACTCAATTCCGATAAACGGTGACAAAACTAAATCTTCCTAAAGTTGAGGGTATGTTAAGGTATCTCTCTCTTTACAACTTTGATTAAGCCTTGATCACACCACACCATTTAGATATAATTACATAAGCATTAAAAACATTACAAAAACTATTATACTCATATTACTTGCATTAAAGACATGAAAAAGATTCAGGTGTCACGCCCCAAAATACCACCTAGGAGTTATGATACTTTGGGACGTGACTTATTCTTAAAACCATCTTGCAAGGAGTATACAAGGCATACCAAATAGCGAACCTGAAAATTTCTTCTATATAAATGTTTTTCCAAGTGTTGATATGAACAAACGACTAAATAAAACTACAATAAGTACAAAGGCACAACACTTGAATTACCAACTTGAGCCCACATGAAAACCTCAAAAAGTAAAACCCAAAATACATGCCTCTCCCACTCAACGCAATCATTGGGCCACATGTCAAGTCCCCTACATCTGGATGACAATCCCGAGCAAGTTCCTACTCTCCATGAACTGCCTCGATCCAAGGACCCGAAACACCTATGCTGAATTTGGTACCTGTTGACATCAATATGTACGGCTGAGTATGAAATACTCAGCAAGTACAAGCACCTAGCTAACATAAATTAATACAATGATCATGACATGCATGAAACTAATGAGGAAACTCTGCTTAAAACTCGTGTTCATCATTCGTACTTGTTCTTGAAATTATCTTTCATGTTTTTAAGACTTGCTTGTCTTGTTTAACTCTTTTTTGGCTTGTTCTTGTCACGTGAGAATCATTCGTGTTTTCTAGTTAACTTGCTTGTGAATTTCTTCTAATCTTGCTTGCATGGAAACAGATGATAGTGTCCGTACCTGATTTTAGTACACTAAACATCCTTTTATATTTCTTTATTGTTGTTTGGAGACAGATACTAGTACCCGTACCTAGTCTTAGTATACCGGTATCCTCTCATACTTGGGGGAAACAGATGTTAATACCCATAGCTGATCTTAGTACATTAGCATCCTTCCATACTTATCTTGGAAATATATACTAGTGCCCGTACCTGGTCTTAGTACACTAGTATACTTTCATATTTCTTTATGTCTTAGAAACAGATACTAGTGCCCGTACCTGGTCTTAGTGCATTAGTATCCTTTTATACTTGTCACTTTTCTTGGAGACAGATGCTGGTACCCATACCTGGTCTTAGTATACCAACATCATCTCATACTTACTTAGGAATAGATGTTAGTGCCTATACCTGGTCTTAGTACACTAACATCCTTCCATATATTTGTGAGCCAGGTATGACATATCTTGGGATATGCCCTACCCTTGACCGGCTCGATGTCCAACTTTATCATTCGTTTCGTAAATCACATGTCTTGTTTGTTTTCGTTGTTTTCTCATATATATATATATACTAGAAAACCTCAGTTAATGTATACATGTGTGCTTGTGTGTATCAATAGTGGTAATCATGATGACATGAACAATTTAAAAATGTCATTTAGCAATTTAATTCCGTCAATAGGTATGCGAGAATTTAAGAACATGTACCTAGCATTTGGTCAAAATTATCATTTAGGAAAACCCTACATGAATCATGCTTTTATAGTCTTAATTGAATTCATCTAATTCCCATACAAGCATTTCATCAAACATGTGGCGTTCAACGTCCTTATATTCATTTATTCATGTTTTATGTTCCAATATTTCATCAATAACATAGAGTGCGTTCATTATGTGTACGTTTCCCTTCCCCTTTTCCATTACACACCATCTATCACAATCCACATGGCATCCAATCGCCTTATCTATCCACACAACCCAATATCATTACTAATTTGTTCATCTTATATATTATTAGGGAACATTGGTTTTTTAAGAAATGTGATATACAAGATTAAAGCATAATCATTTTTCAAGATAAAACCTAGGTTATTACTAAGTTAACTAGGAGAGTGTACTAACCTTTAAGATTGAAGAATAACTTATGGGGACTTGAGAAAAGAGATCCAAGCTTGGTGAAGGAAATCCAACCTTGAAGAAGAAGATCCAAGCTCTCCGATGATCACCCAAACACTCCTTGAGCAAACCCTAGCTTCTTCCCTCTCTTCCTTCTTTAAAATCTCCAAAATGTATGCTTGAGGGTTTTTGAACCCTCAACCCACGAATTTGGGGTTATATAGAAAAAGGGGTGGTCAAATGACCATCTTATCCTTAATGATTTGGTGAAAAAGACCAAATTGGGCTAAAATTCGAAGGAGCGATCGATCGGTCATGGGAACAGATCGATCGGTCAAAATTTCACTCTTTGGAAATAAACACCATACAATTTTTTGCCTAACCGATCGATCGGTCATGGGCATCGATCAATCGGTAGGGGACGGATCGATCGGTCACGGAACGAATCGATCGGTTGGTCTGTGTTTTTGCCTGATTTCCTGTTTTGGACTATGCTTTGTTCATTTTCCCCTTCTTTTACTTACTCTTATACTTATTTTACTTCAAAATATTTAAGTTAATGTTTTTAACCTTAACTTTAAGCTTTAAATTAAAATAAGGAAGTACCACCCATTTGAATCCAATAAAAAATACTTAGAAAATCCAATTCCTTATAGCTTGAAATCTGATTTTCCAGTTTTAGGCAAAACCTGATAAATCCGATTCTTCGTAAAATTTTTCATTGCCCGGGAAACCATTCTAAACATATGAATAAAATCACATAAAATTACATAAGCTTACTTAACCTATAAACAACCATTACCAGGACTTTTCATCTCTAAATTCCAAAAATTTCATTACATGGTCACTATTCATAGGCTATGAAAGTGAGATCCGGGGCTCTACATCAGGTCTCTACAATAAGAAACTTTTGACACATGACCTAAATCATATCATCCATCCTATGAGAATACACAAGGGATACAACTAGCGAAAACAGAAAATTGTAAAAAATATAACCTATACATTTATTCCAAGTGTGTGTATCGTTTAACAAAACTATACAAAGTAAAGTGGACATGCTGACTTATCAAAATACAAGTTTCACTCCCTCAACACACTCAGCAATTGTCTAGATAGGGATACCTATCTAGAGCTTTATCCTCGAGAGGATGATCCATCGTAGGCTCAAGTTCGTAGTACTCTTCCTCAACCCAAGGCTCAGGAAGATGTGTCTCAGCAAGACCTGCCGAAGTCAACAATTCAGCTGAGTATGAAATACTAAGCGAATACAAACCACTAGATAATAATATAATGACATAATATGCTTTTAGATGGTGGTTCATCAGATACAGATGGAAATACTGTAAATAATTGTGGAAATCCCTTTTTCAGTTACACTGTTCATATATACTATACATATACTTCTTTTGCTTCTTTTCAGATACTTTACTTTTGCTTTCATATCGTTTCACTTGCTTTACACATGACTTTTCATTTGGAATTAGATGACAATGCTTACCCTGCTTGTGGTAAGAGCACACTGTCATCCTTCTAATACATATACTTTTTCTTGGAATCAGATGAGAATGCTCATCCTACTTGTGGTGAGAGTCCACTATCATCATTCCAATACAAATACTTTTACTTGGAATTAAAAGATAATGTTCACCCTGCTTGTAGTGAGAGTCCACTATCCTCCTTCCAATACAATTGTTTTTACTTAGAATCAGAGAATAATGCTCACCCTGCTTGTGGTGAGAGGCCACTATTCTCCTTCTATTACATATGCTTTGTTTATCATCTTTTACTTTGTTTTTCTTTACAATTGCTTTGCCTTTCTTCTTTTACCTGGTTTTTACAATACATGTACATATACAAAAGCTCAATCATGTATATACAATGTTTATATAGTATTTTAAATGAATATGGTAGACAAATGGAAACAATTACATATGGCACATCCTTTGCTCTTTTCATTTAAAACCATCACATACAAATACACATGACAATACACTTGGTTCATGATCAATTACTTCTCTTTTCTTGGCTTAAACATAGAATCATCACATCAAGACTAGTAGGAGTCCCTAATAGTTCACATCGAAGAACGAATGCTTTCATCTTGGTTTTCAATTGGAAATCATGAAATTAATATCTAGTAGAGTGTATCTATCTACCTTTCCTAGATCGAGTCTCTTCGATCCGAGAGCTTAAAAATCACTTTGGGTAGGAAACCGAAGCTTTAGAACACCGAAGAAGTGAATCTCGAACTTCTGAAATCAAGGATCAAGCCTCAATTTGATATTAGAAGACACGTGAACAAAATCCTAGCTTTTTTCTCTTCTTCTCTTCTCAAATCCCTTCTCAAATCTATTCTTGGGTTTTGGTAAATCCTAACCCATGAAATCCCCTTCTATTTATAGGCCAAGGGTTGCCAAAACCCTTAGAAAATATCCCCCAAAGTCGGTCACCCTATTCAAGAGTGTTTTTGGGCGTTTATAAGCAATTTCGTCGACGAAATTTGGTCCCTCGACGAATTTCATCGACTAAATTCGGTCCCCGACGAATTTCATTGCCGAAATTCTCTGATTGGGCCTATTGTTTTTCTGCTTTGGTGTTTCGTTCATAACTTTTGACTAGCTTATTAGATTTAGGCGAATCAACTTGAGTTGGACTCAAAATTTAAAAGGGAACAAATTTGTGTCTAATGTACAAATCTTAATTCTGAATTATTCATGGTCTAAATAGGCCCTAAAGTTGATTGTTCAGGAATTATAGCAAACCTTCAGGAATTACAACAGATCAGTCTTCGGAAAACCCATATTTTAATTAACTTAGACTCAAAATATGAAAAATTGTTAAACATGAACATCGAAGAGAGTTTCTATATCTTTCTAATGGATCAAGAATCATTCGATTCTGATCAGCGGTGACAAAACTAGGATTTTCTAAAGTTTAGGGTATGTTAATACATCCCATCTTCTCTTTACAACTTTGATCATACAAGAGGGTCCTTAGAATCCTGAACACATATCCTAAGATACTTAGAATATTTTTTATACTCTTCCTTGCACACTAACTCACCCAAAATGCTTAGAGTATTTCTACTCTTTGCTTCAACAGTACCCAATACCTAGAGTAATGCATACTTTTAGCTTAAACACACCAACATCCATGACACCCACATTCCTACTCAATTAAACTCATGGTAAAAACTTTCTTTATTATTTATCAAACAACTGTGACAATACATAAAGATTTTTGACCTTCAAAACCATGTGCCCTGGCACTATTCATAGCACTATGAACTTGGTTCCGAGGTTCTGCAAATGTGGAGCTTAATTCAAATGGCACTAGAAAACATTTTTAAACTTATTTTTCAATGGATTTTTATTTGAATCTGAATGTAATCTTGTTTGTTTGAGCTTTGAATTAATTTCTTTTTGTAGACTAGCTAAATTTTTTTGCTATTTAGGTGTTTCATTTTGATTTACTTATGGAATCTACATATGAGTCCTATTTTTGGAAGATTTGTATAGAGCCCTGAAACTTCCATGTATCATTTTGCGTGTATATTAATGATAATGAGGGTTTTGTATCAATCAAATTGTGTTTATGAATGTGTTAGGGTCACTAGGAAAGAGTATGAAAAATACTCTAATTGTTTAAAGTGTGAAAAAAGGCCAAAGTGGTCAAAAACAGGCCAGACCAGTCGACCACTCAACCACTCAACCAACCGATCAACCACTCCACTAGCAGTTGACCGCTCCCAAGACCGGTTGACCGCTTATTGAATTCTTTTAGTATGGGGTATAGGTCTGCAGTTGACCGCTCGATTGCCCTTCTTCCGGTCGACCGCTCCTTTGCCCATTTTGCCTTAGACGAACTACTGAGATATTTTTAAGGGTCTTTTGGTGGTTTTGGCAAGCCCTTTGCCTATAAATAGAACCCAATTCGTGGGTTTAGGGTTTACCAAATTCAAAAGAAGATTTTTGAGAGAAAAGAGGAAAAGCTAGGTTTTCTACTAGGGTTTTGCTTGGGATCAAAGTTTAAGATTTTTATTTAGTAAACAAGTCAAGCCTGAAATAGATTTTCAAGCTCATTTAATTAATGAGCCAAGTCACGCAGGTACTCGAGATTATATTTATACTTATTTGATTAAAATATTCAAAATAGACTTATTTCATTTAAATATTAAAATTAAGTATATTTATTATATACTATTAAAAATTAATAGTATATAAATTTATAGGATTATCAATTTATACTAAAATTTTAGTTACCACTTTAATTTCTTTACATATTATAATAAAAAAACTCATTTAACATAAATAGCTATATCCAATAAATCAAGATACTTGTTTATTAAAGCTTGTTTATAAACTAACGTTATATAAAAGCCGCTTTAAGCTACTCTTTTCCAGACCTTTCAACAAATAATTTCTTTCCAAAAGAGACCCTTGTATGCACTGGAAATCATGCATGACCCTTTAAAATCTCCCTTCTCCCCTAACTTATTTCCTTTTTATTCCATTTGAATGTATCCTATTTTAAGTCGGCTAAAGCCTGTCAACATCCCTTGTTAAATGAAAGTGGGAAAGAATTGCAAATATCGATTGCAAGGAACGGCTCCTTGGATAATCAAACTAAGGAATGAGAACTCATCTTACTCTTGAAGCCCTAGCAACTTGGAATGTTTTAGAATGTGAGTAGTTCTTTCTTTTGAGTTCATTTGTCGCTGTCCACTAAGTGTCTAGCATGTACCATGTTTAAATTTCATGCGCTTGTGAGCTAGAATTAAGTGTTGGGAAAAATCTGGTTTTTTTATAAACTTTGATTTAAAATAAATGTGGGACCCACACGGGTTTTGAGGTAGGTCCAAGTGGATCCGTGTTCTCCTCCCTGAGGAGATTAACGTGGTATATGTATTTGTCCAAAACGGTTAATTGGTGAATGAGAAATTAACCTCAAAGTGAGCCACTTGAATATGTGTTATAAGTTGAAGAATGGTATAGAATAATGATCCCACATCGAAAAATTATTGAAACCAAACTTGGTTTATATACCATTACCTTGGAGTAAAGGGTGGGCCATTGGGGCACCCAAATTTTGCGAACCGGTGAGCACCTATCTAAGGGTGGAACTATGCAACCACACACGCGCGCGCCGCTGCCTGAGCCGTGCCGTGTCCGAGTCCGGTCTAGCTGGTTGGTTGGTTACTTGGGTTTTAAGCCCCGGCCCCTATATTTAAGCCCAACCTATTCAACTTCAACTGTTTCCAACAGAATTTTAATCCAACAATCATGTCTATTCGGATTAAATTTTAAACCCAATGGGCATGTCTCTTCTGGACAGTCTCCTCATCTCTTCAGCCTATATTTAAAGGCTTTTCAATTGCATTTTGAAGGACGATATTGATGATCTTCTGCTTCCTAGTTTTCCATTCCTTCAGCATTAGAGTCTGCATAACAGAGAGAGTTCCAAGTATCACTGGTTCGCTTTGTCTTGAGGTTTCTAGTGGTAGTACCTGGGACGTGACTGTTGTATCTTGGGAGACAAATTGCTACAGGCTGTGACCACCATTGCGGGGCAATATTGTCTTAAGAACATTGAATCAAATTCAAGTCTCAATCAATAAAGTGCACTAATTTCTATATTTATGTTCTTTTCTTCTTATTTGCATACTTCGATTACTGAATACAGAAATTACATTCTTTTATGTACTCTGGATTTTAATTATAGCACACTCTTAGTGAATCAATAACACATGAAATCTAACAATCTGAAGATAATATTTTGGTTATGGATGTATGTTAACATTAATTCTCTGAATTAATTAATTCTGTAATTGAAATACAACAAGTTTAATGCATTTAAAATTCTGCAATTTAGATTACTGAAATTTAGAATCTGCACTTTAGAATTCTGAACTTTAAAATTCTGCACTTTAGAATATTGAAATTGAAATTCTAAAATCTGTTTTTTCAATTTCTGCAATCTAAATTCTACAATTATAAATTATGAAATCTGTATTTAAATTCTGCAATACAGAAATTCTGCAACTTTGAATTCTACAATTTAAATACTGTATTCCAAATTCTGCAATTTGTAATTCTGAAATTCTGATTTTGAAATTCTGCAATCTATAATTGAAATTCTGCAATCTGCAATATTAAAATATGCATATGGCAATTGAAATCTACATTTTTAAATTCAGCAATTTAAAATTCCGAATTCTGCAATTTAAAATTCTGAATTCTGCAATTTAAAATTCTGCACAATAGTTTTCTGCATTAGTTTGCAACCTACTGTATACTTGAATTTCATAATCTGTGATTAGTTAAATTCTGAAAATTCATTTTATGTTATTGTTTACATTCTAAACATACAAATGGACATCGGAAAGACTGTTGTTACTACCCCGATTGTGGCCCTAGTATCAACTATCCCCACTTCTGACCCCATTGCTCATGGTGAGAAACCTAAGAAGTTTAATGGGATGGATTTCAAGAGATGGCAATAGAAAATATTATTCTATCTGACCACCTTGAACTTGGCAAGATTCCTGCAAGAGGATTCCCCTACATTAAAAGAGGGTGAATCTGATCGGATGCCAGTGGCTGCAATTGAAGTATGGAAACATGCTGATTTCTTGTGTAAGAACTATATTTTGAATGACTTGGACAATGCATTATACAATGTGTATAGTCCAATTAAGACTGCTAAAGAGTTGTGGGAATCTTTGGACAAGAAATACAAGACAGAAGATGTCGGGATGAGGAAATTTGTTGTAGGCAGGTTTCTTGATTTCAAGATGGTTGATTCAAGGACTGTGATAAGTGAGGTACAAGACCTCCAATTGATCCTTTATGAGATCCATACAAAAGGTATGATGGTAAGTGAATCGTTTCAAGTAGCTGCTGTAATTGAGAAGTTACCTCCATCTTAGAAGGACTTCAAAAATTACCTTAAGCACAAGCGAAAGGAAATGGGGGTAGATGACTTGATTATCCGACTTAGAATTGAGGAAGATAATCGAGTATCTGAGAAGAAGGTTGGAAAACAAGTTTTTGAGTCAAAGGCCAATGTGGTGGAACACAAGTCCAAGAAGAGGAACCATTCTGAAGTAGGACCAAGTCAAAAGCATAAAGGCAAGCAACAGAAAATATTCAAGGGAAATTGTTACATTTGTAATAGGCTAGGGCATGTAGCAAAGAATTCAAGAAACCAGAACCTCCAAGGGAAATCCAAGAAGGGATCCACTCAGGCACATATAACTGAAGTAGAGAACATCACAAATGATGTTTCTGATATGCACTTGTCAGTAGTTGTTTCAGAGGTAAATATGGTGACGAATCCCAAACAGTGATGGGTAGATACTGGAGCAATTAGACATATCTGTTCAGATAGGAGTGCTTTCAGTAACTATCATATAGTTACTACTGTAGAAAAACTCTATATGGGAAACTCCTCTACCTCAATTGTTCAAGGATCCGGGAAGGTTGTTCTGAAAATGACCTCAGGGAAAGAGCTTACTTTGAATGATGTCCTGTATGTACCAGACATCAGGATGAACCTTGTTTCTGGAGCACTTCTTAATAAGAATGGTTTCAAGTTAGTCTTTGAGTTAGACAAATTTGTTCTGACTAAAAATGAAATGTATGTTGGTAGAAGATATCTCTGTGATGGATTGTTTAAGATGAATGTAATGACTGTAATGCCTTCGGGCAATAATAATAATAATGAAGCAAGTTTTTCTACTTATATGCTTGAGTCTTTTAATTTATGGCATGCTAGATTAGGACATATTAATTCTGATTCCTTACTTAGACTTGCTAATTCAGATTTAATTCCAAAAATTAAATTTACTCAAATCATAAATGTGAAATTTGTGTGGAATCCAAATTATCAAGAACTTCCTTTCACTCAATTGAAAGAAGTTCTGAACCTTTAGGGTTGATTCACAGTGATATCTATGATTTGAAATTTGTGCAAACAAGAGGTGAGAAAAAAATATTTCATCACCTTCATTGATGATTGCACAAGGTATTCTCATATCTATTTGCTAAGTAACAAAGATGAGGCATTGGACATGTTCAAACTTTATAAAAGTGAAGTTGAAAATCAACTTAATCAAAAGATAAAAATGTTAAGAAGCGATAGAGGAGATGAATATGTGTCACCATTTGATGAGTTCTGTAAAGAATATGACATAATTCATCAAACAATCACTCCTTATTCACATGAACAGAACGGCATTGCTAAACGCAAGAACTGAACATTAAAAGAAATGATGAATGCATTATTGATTAGTTCAGGTTTGCCTCAAAACTTGTGGGGAGAGACAGTTTTATCTGCTAATTATACTCTTAACAAATTACCCCACAAGAAGTTAGACAAGACACCCTATGAATTGTGGAAAGGTCAAAGACCTTCCTACAAATACTTAAAAGTGTGAGGGTGTCTAGCAAAGGTAGCAGTTCTTGCCCCTAAGAAGGTTAATATAGGACTAAAGTCAGTGGATTACATCTTCATTGGATATGCTCACAATAGCAGTGCATATCGATTTCTTGTACACAAGTCAGATATTTCGGATATACATGTCAGTACGATAATGGAATCAAGGAATGCGTCTTTCTTTAAAACTATGTTTCCTTGCAAGATTGTACAAGATCATAATCCAATTAAAAGGATACATGACACTATTAATAGTGATTATCAAGAAAATATAGACCAAGAGTCTATAGATAAGAAAAATAAAGATGAATCAAGGCGTAGTAAAAGAGCAAAAACTACTACATCTTTCGGTTCTGATTTTCTAACTTATCTGTTGGAAAATGAGCCTCAAAGCTTTAAGGAAGCCATGTCTTCTCCAAAAGCACCATCTTGGAAAAAGGCTATAAATAGTGAAATCGAGTCAATTATGCAAAATCATACTTGGGAATTGGTGGATCTTCCTCCAGGGAATAAACCATAGGGATGTAAATGGATATTCAAGAAGAAGATGAAAGTTGATGGAACGATTAACAAATGCAAAGCAAGACTTGTAGTAAAGGTTTACAAGCAAAAGGAAGGTATCGATTATTTTGACACTTATTCACCAGTTATCAAGATAATATCCATCTGTATGTTAATAGTTATTTCTGCTGTTAACAACTTAGAAATACATCAAATAGATGTTAAAACTACTTTCTTAAATGATGATTTGAATGAAGAGATCTATATGAAACAACCAGAAGGTTTCATGGTAAATAACCAATAAAAGAAAGTATGTAAACTTGTTAAATCCCTCTATAGATTAAAAAAAGCTCCTAAACAATGACATGAGAAATTTGACAACGTTATGATGTCAAATGATTTCAGGGTTAACGAGTGCGATAAATGTGTTTATGTCAAAAGCACTGAAAAAGCATGTGTCATTGTGTGTCTCTATATGGATGATATGTTAATCATGGGTAGCAGTAATGTGATCATTCAATCTATAAAAAGAATGTTAAATAAAGGTTTGACATGAAAGATCTAGGTGTTGTAGATATAATTCTAGGAATTAAAATTACTAGAACATCTGAAGGACTCATCTTATCTCAATCTCATTACATTGAGAAAATCCTTGATAGATTTATGAAGAATGATAAAAGTTTTGCAAAAATACCTGTAGATGTAAATTTACATCTAAGTAAGAATACTGGACATGAAATATTCCAGTTAGAGTATTCTAAGATCATTGGTAGTCTAATGTACCTCATGAACTGCACTAGACCTGATATAGCCTACTAAATCAGCAAACTGAGTAAATACACAAGCAATCCAGGGGAAGACCATTGGAAGACAATAGTTAGGGTTCTCAAATATTTGAGATATACCCAAAACTATAAATTGCACTATACAAGATATCCAGCTGTACTTGAAGGGTATAGTGATGCTAATTAGATATCTGATACTAAAGATTCAAAATCCATTAGTGGATTTGTCTTTAAACTTGAAAGTGAAGAAGCAGAATGACTTTGTCATTGTTTAGAAGATATTCCAAGTTGGCCGAAACCTGTGTCAGCTATCTGCATACATTACGATAGTTAATCTGCGATTGGAAGGACACAAAACAGTATGTACAACCGTAAATCTCGACATATAAGTCGAAGACACAATTTCATGAAACAATTGCTCTCGAATGGAATCATTTCCATTGATTATATAAAGTCAAAGAATAACATAACGAATCCATTAACCAAATTTTTGACTTTAGAGCAAGTGTATAACTCATTAAGGGGAATGAGACTAAAGCCTATATCTAAAGAGTCGACATAATGGAAACCCAACCTAACTGACTGGAGATCTCAAGATCTAGGTTCAAAGGGACAACCTAATTGTATGTAACTCAGTAATGTCACTGTGAAGAATAACTTTCTTCATCCCATTTCTATGATAAAACAATAAAATAATCTATGGTAAGCAAAGTTTTTAATGATTCTTATATCTTGGAATTCCAAGTGGGGTATGATGAGATACTCTTGATAAGAGATCACCTATATAATTGTGAAGAGTAGCCGCTTCTATAAGAATTTTAAAAGGCAAAGTTCTTTAGAGAACTTATGAATACCAGAAGTTGTTCAAGGCCAAAATGAACACAACCATGAGAACCAACAATGTTCGAAAATGAACTGTGTGAGTATTATTGTCTTGGTTTACACTATGGCTGAACAGTTTAAGACATCATGTTCACTTGATAGCCAGTAAATCCGATAGTATTTCACTAGGGCAGGTTTAAGGCCAAAAGCTTCCTTTTCCGATGCAGTAACTTTTCAATTGTACGTTCTCTTTTAGTGTTTGCATATATTCTGTATTATGTCCAAGAAATTTTCATTCATGTGGGGGATTGTTGGGAAAAATTTGGGTGTTTTGGAAAATCTAGTTTTTTGTAAATTTTGATTTAAAATAAATATGGGATCCACATAGGTTTTGAGGCGGGTCCAAGTGGATCCTTGTTCTCCTCCATGAGGAGATAACGTGGTATATTTATTTGTCCAAAACGGTTAAGTGGTGAATGAGAAATTAACCTCAAAGTGGGCCACTTGAACATGTGTTATAAGTTGAAAAATGATATAGAATAATAATCCCACATCGGAAAATTATTGAAACCAAACTTGGTTTATATACCATTACCTTGGAGTAAAGGGTGGGCCCTTGAGGCACCCAAATTTTGTGAACGGGTGAGCACCTATCCAAGGGTAGAACCAGGCAACCACACATGTGCGCACCGCCGCCGCCATCGCCTGCCTCGAGCCGAGCCGAGCCGTGCCGTGCCGTGCCGTGCCCATTCAACTTCAACTGTTTCCAATAGAATTTTAATCCAACAGTCATGTCTGTTCGGATTAAATTTTAAACCCAATGGACATGTCTCTTCTGGACAGTCTTCTCATCTCTTCAACCTATATTTAAAGGCTTTTCAATTGCATTTTAAAGCACGATATTGATGATCCTCTGCTTCCTAGTTTTCCATTCCTTCAGCATTAGAGTCTACATAACAGAGAGTTCAAAACATCACTGGTTCGTTGTGTCTTGAGGTTTTAGTGGTAGTACCCAGGACGTGACTGTTGTATTGTGGGAGATGAATTGCTTCAGGCCATGACCACCATTGTGGGGCAATATTGTCTTAAGGACATTGAATCAAATTCAAGCCTTAGTCAGTAAAGTGCACTAATTTTTATATTTCTATTATTTTCTTCTTATTTGCATACTTTGATTACTGAATACAGAAATTATATTCTGTTATGTACTCTAGATTTTAATTATAGCATACTCTTAGTGAATCAATAACACAAGAAATCTAACACTAAGAAACCTTTTGTTTTGCTCCCGATCCACCTTATGTTCGACATAATGTCCAAATGGCAGTTTCATAATACATTGATTATTGCGTGTCATGTGAGAACATGTTAAGGTGAGTCGGGCACAGATAAGGAGGCATGGAACTAGAGTGTATTGTGTAACTTATTACAGAGTGCCAATAAGCTACTATAATAAGGCAATGACTTTGGAAAATTAGCAACTTGTTTTGCAATTCACCAAATTTGCAGGAGTTTGATTAACTTGAATTATTGGTTTACTTACTAATGACTTGACAGTTATTCGGTGCAAGTAAATAATGATTAAGAAGAAGTTAATTTGAATTTGCTTTTGAAATTTGATATGTTTAAACAAAAACAAAAGAACTCTTATTAATACCAATTTGTTTAGAAATTTCATTTGATACAGCCAGACAATGAGATTGAATTCGAAAACAATGAAGAATGGACTAATAAATTGAGGTGTTGCAGAGTTGGGTTTGATTAATGCAGGTTATTAGGCTTTGTGGCATTTGGGAGATGGTTCTGAGACTGTTGGGTTTGCTTGTGTGTTTCTCATACTATAAACTAGAGGGATTAAAGGAATTTTAGGGTTATGGGGTTTTGATTTTGAAAAGGGGGGGGGGGTGTTTGAGTTTGGAGTGAAGGTTTGACATATCTATTTCTCTTTAGTTGAATGACAGGAATTCTACCAAGGCCAAAAACATACATTTAGTTCATTATCTATAAATCTTGTTCTTTAACTCAAATTGGGAGATTGCTTGAAAAATGGATACTCCAATTCCACGATTGTCTTTAAGTAGAACAAAGAACCTGTGTCATGTGTCTAATTGTTGTGGTTCCAATTATTTTGCAGCTTACTTATTTCATTGCTTTTATATAGTTTTAGAATTAGATAATATGTTTTAAATAGGCGATTTGCATTTGGCTATTTGGGCGGGGTATTGCACTTAATTTATCTTATGTGAATAAAAGGATATTAAATTTAGGGAAGATATCAAGTTAAAATATAGAGTTTTTGCTTATGTACGAATCAAACGGGATTATTTTACATAGAATCACTTTGGTAGAGAAAGGTGGCGATTGGATTGGATTTTTTTGGCCTAAAATCAATTCTGATAAAATTGATTGTGTAAAAATTCATGATCAAATCATTTTTTCAAATAATAGTGTTTGGAGAATACGAAGTTGAGAGACTCAACTACATATTCTCCGAACACTATTATTTGACCATTAATTTCTACACAATCAATTTTACCAGAAATTGATTTTTGGCCAAAATAATCCAATCCAAACGCCTCAAAAGTGTTTCTTTCCAACGTGTGAATTAAACAAGAATGATATACAATCAATTTTCATCACAATTGATTCATGTACAATCAATTTTAAATTATTTTAAAGTCTGAAAATATGAATTAGGATATTGGGATCACTCATAGAAATAAGGTGGGTTTACAGTGATGAATTCGGTGAACTCAAGGGTGGTTTGCATTCTTTAGGATTGTGAACTCTTGAAGCATTTAGCGTTCAAAGTTCAAACCTCTTCCTGCCCAGCCAAGAATAGTTATGATGCCTTTCATGTTTATGCCAGAGCATGGGCATCTGGGTTTGTGCCTACTATTGTGTACTAATTTGGTATTACATATTTTGTAAGGAGACAAAAATTAAATTTTTTTTTTTTTGGTGAAGTTTTTTTAAACATACACTACTCACAAACACATACCAAGTCTCAACCTAAGCCACAACCAAACACACCTCTAAAAAAAGAGAGGCATGGTGGGGGTACTTAAGGAGACCAACCCTACCTAAGCCACAACCAAAAACACCTCTAAAGAAAGAGAGGCATGGTGGGAGTACTTAAGGAGACCAACCCTACCATCGGTAAACGATGTGGGACAAAGGGTCTACACATACACATAGCTAACTCATTGGCTTTTTTTAGTGAAGTTTTTTTAAACTCACTACTCACACACATACCAAGTCTCAACCTAAGCCACAACCACACACACCTCTCAAAAAAGAGAGGCATGGTGGGAGTACTTAAGGAGACTTTTTTGGATATATAGGGTAGTTGTGCCGGTTTCCTTATGTTAATGCATGCCTCTTTTTGCGTCTATCTATTAGGGCTGTCAATGAGCCAAGCCAGCTTGACTCGGCTCGAAACGAGCTGAGCTTGAGCAGGATTAAAAAGCTCATCGAGTCGAGCCGAGCCAAGTGAGTGAGCTCGTTTAGATAACGAGCCGAGCTCGAGTACGAGGTAGCTTAGCTCGGCTCGACTAATTCAATGAATACCCATGTACAGTTATACTCCTGCCAATATTAAGTTTTACATTACAAAGTATAAGAAAATGAAATAAGTTTTTTAAATTAAGAACACGGAATGTTCATCAGGTTAGTGAAAGCACTATTTTATCTTCCCCTTTTCTTTGTACCCCACCATTTAATCCCTTAATTGTTAGAATATCGTCTCCACTATACAATTTTTTTTTAATTAGAGCTTAACGAACTGGCTCGAGCTCGACTTGAGCTTGATGATTTGTGGACAAGCTGAGCCCGAGTTGACCTTTTCGAGCTCGAGCCGAGCCGGAATAACATCAAAAATCCAACGAGTCAAGCCTGAGCAATGACCAGCTCGGCTCAACTCGGTTCGTTGACACTCCTGGCTATAAGGTGAGCAGGATAGAGTGTACATGTATATCATATATCAATATAATAAATAAAAGATGCCTCCGATTTATATTTACTGGTTTTTGTTTGTATGGCCATGAAACATTAGATCATTTACCACTCTGATCTACATTGCTTTGTGGGAGCATTGTTTGGTGGAAGTAAATATGTATCTTTCTTCAATATTGAGGAGAAATACAAATTTATATGAGCACCATGACTTTCAACGTAAATGGTTTTGATTTCTACTTAATCTATATTTGACAGTCCATTAACACTTGGGCTGGGTTCATTAACTGATTGAAAGATATTTTTAAAGTATCATATTTTATTTTGAAGAAGTATGGACAGAGCCTTGCACATGCCTTGCACATGCACCATCTCACTAGTTTAATAAGCAAGTCAAGCTCAAGCCTAAGCCTGATTTTTGAATTCATTTAATTAATGAACAAGTTTGAACACACCACTACTCGGCTTGGCTTGGCTTCATAAAACCCTAATTGTAATTGGACTAATTGGAGTCTGGCTACACAAAATTCTCCTTTTAATTCTGGTTAACAACTTTTAACTTTTAGAGTTAATATTTTTTTATTAAAATTAGGGTTAGATGATTGTACCTTAAGGTTTAGTGAATTTTTAACTATGGTTAAGATTCACCCACCCCTAGGATTCATCACCATATCCTTGGATTTTAGAAAAAAATATGAAAAAAAATTAACCCTAAGAATTAGTGAATTTTAACTAGGGATTTTTAAAAAGTTAATATATATTTTTAAATAACTAAGGATAGGTGGGTGAACTTTAGGGGTAGATGAATCCTAACCATAGTTAAGGGGTGTCAAAAGAGACTCACGACAACCTGAAGGGCGGTTATAATTATTTTTCATATTTTTTTTAATAAAACCAAGGATAAGTAGGTGAACTTTAGGGGTGGGTGAATCTTAATCACAATTAAGGAATGTTAAAAGGGACAAATGGCGACCCCAGTGGCATAACCGAACTCATCGCTCTATTGGCCTCTTAGTAGAACACTCCGAAAGAAGAACGTCTCGTCAAGGCCCAGCCCACCCCATTTCTTTGCTATATCTAGGGGTAGAGCCAGAATTTTACCTTGGGGGCCGAAGTACATGTATTAAGAAGATTAGTGGGTTTGGGGTATGGGCAGTGGGGGTTCCGGGCATAGGCCCTGAATTTGTTTTTTGGGGAGTAATGGGTCTATTGTGGTCATAACATTTGTTAGTGTTGCATTCCAACAAATGTTAGTAAAAAAACAAAGTCATCCTTTTTGGGAGAGCTATTATTCAAAAATAAAATTAATTATATTTTTAATTTTTCATATTATATATATATATATCAAGGGAAAGGATTCTTTCCACGGAATGTGTGGCTTCTACAACCGCCACATGACCCTTTTTAACACTCACTAACTGTTTCACCCCTAGGTTCATCCATTTAACCCCTTTTTTTTTATTTTTAAATATTAACCTCAAGTTGATTAAGCCTAACCATAATTAAATGATGATATGCCATGTATCCCTTAGGGGGGGGGGGGGGGGGCATTACTCATAATTTGGGGGCTACTATATATAAAATTTAGATACAATTTAGTTTTAAAAAAAATATCTACCTAAAACATAAGGGATTTGTAAAAAATTTGGGAGGGGGGCATGGCCCCTCCCTGCCCCTGGCAATATCCAAAATGTCTCTAAAATTTTTTGGTTCTTAAAATGTCCCTACGTTATATTTCTATAGGCAACATGTCCCTCACAATTTTTTTTATCCAAATGTTCTTCAAAATTTTTTCTTAATTTTATTTTCTCAAATGCCCTCACTCTCGGATCCCTTTTCCCAATCTCTCTCTTATTCCTCTCTCTTTCTAGTGGATTGCACGTGCCCCCACTAGTTACGTATAAAGTAAACAAGAGAAATGCTAGCTTTAAACTCAGTCAAACTCTATTCTCAGTCTCTACTAACCACTTGTCTATTTTTTATGAAAAAAAGTGCTTCAACCACCATAACTGATTTAAAAATGGATAAGTGGTTGGTGGAGCCGAGAGTAGAGTTTGACCGAGAGTAGGGAAAGGACGCCTCAATGTAACAATACCCGGTACACACGTATGCCAAAACGAAGACCGTCATCCACCTATAGGAAGTCTCCCCAATCTCCTCCTCTTTGGAAAACAAGTGCACATTTCGCATAAATACCTTTCTTGCTGAAATACATTGAAGATCCAAAGTGATTAAAAGGAAAAAGCGATTCTGAGAATCGAACATTGAGTTTCCCTCATGTTTGGTCTCTTTGATGTATTCGCGTTTCTGCAACCATGCTCATACACGTCAACGCGCCTCAAATTCCGCCATTAGATCTCTCTCTTCCCCTAAAAAATTCCACAATCTGAAACCCTAACCTTCTCATTCTCTCCTTGCTGTTAATGAAGCTGAATCAGCTTGTACAGGTACTGAACCGACCGATTTCGTGGAAATTTTCGTTTTTTCTTTTATTTTTGGCCAGATCTGGATCTTTCTTTCTCTTTAATCTGCATTTCCGTTAAATCCTCTGTAGTTAGAATTTTTTCTCTTGATTTACAGAGGAAATCGTAGAAATCGTGTATTAGGGTTCAATTTCTGCTCCGGTTATCGTTCTTTTCGTGATGCGGACTGTAAATTGTGAGAGAGAGATTCTGGTTACGGATTTAACGTTGTATGTTCGGTAGAATACTCGAATTTTTAAAGATCTCGATAAAGATGGAAGTTTCTGGTGAAAATTGTAGTAGAATCGACTTGGATCGCATGAACAATGGAGGTTCTGAAGAGTCACATTTACAAAGACTTGAGTTTGATTCATTGGATTCTGGTATTCGTGGGAACTCCGAGTCCGATCATCAGTTCCATTCGATGAGTGCGTTAGAGATTTTGAGAGAAACTGTTCGGATCCTTCGGTACAATTCCTCAGCTTTCATGGTGATTGCAGCAGTGCTCATTTGCCCTGTTTCTGCTGTATACCTCTCGAATGTCTTAGTTGATCAATCGATTGTAAAGAGACTAACGACTAGGCTTTTGTTAGTTGCAAGATCCAGTGGACTCCCTTTGAAGCCTTTCATCAAACAGTCCTGCAAGAGTTTTGCAGAGATGGCCCTTTCTGCAACTTTCTCATTCCCTTTGTACATCACATTCTCGCTATTATCCAAAGCTGCAATTGTGTACTCAGTAGATTGCACTTATTCCAAAAAGAAGTTCGATCTATCCAATTTCTTGGGGATCATAGTCAAGATCTGGAGGCCTCTTGTTTCGACATTTCTATGGGTATGTATGGTGATCATTGGTTGTCTAGCCCTGTTTCTTGTTCTGCTTGTAGCTGTCTGCAACATTTTTTCAATATTAGGGTTTCCATCTGATCTCATTGTCTACCCTATGATTATGGTGGGGCTAATCTTCTCGGTTATTTTCGCAAATGCAATGGTTATCTGCAATATTGCTATTGTTCTCTGTGTTTTGGAGGATGTATCTGGACCGAAGGCTTTGCTTAGGTCGGGTGTCCTAACTAAGGGCCAGACTCAAGTGGGTCTTCTGATAATTCTCGGATCAACAATGGTATTGGCATTTTTGGAGGGTTTGTTTGAACACAGAGTGAAGACTCTCAGCTATGGAGATGGGTCTTCTAGGATATGGGAAGGACCTCTGTTGGTGATTATGTATTCATTCGTGATGCTTATTTATTCTATGATGAATGCAGTTTTCTACTTCAGTTGTAGGTCTTCTAGTATTGAAGCCCTCGAGGGAGAATGTCACAACCTATTAGAAGACATGGCTGTTTCTTCGGGATCAAGGGATATTCAATGAATTGCACAGTGATCATAGGATTCAGCAAGATTTTTAGTGGTTAAAAAGAACAAAAATGGGAGTCACTACCACAGACAAGGAATCAAGTATTGGGAGACGTTCTCAAAGAACCGCGAATTGTGGTAGGCCCATAAAATGCTCTCTACTTACTCTTTAATTAATCCTTGATGCGAGTGCAGAATGATGCTTCATCGGTGTTCTACAAACATAGGGGATGAAAGAAAGCACCTGAATCCTTGTATATGCATCACTGGTGAGTTATTATATCCATATGGAAGAAATATTGAACTTGAAGTTCACATAACATTCTTTGTTACCACGCATTTCTTGTTATCATATTGTGCAGGATATGTTCTTGGATCTGTTTTGTCTTTCACTGTTACTTAATAATAGCATTTGGAAAGAGAGGAGTAGGAGAGTTTTTGAGGACTCTCCATCTTCTCTAGATCACATCTGCTCGCGTATCCGTTCTCTTATCTTACAATGGTATCCATTTGGAATGGTGTGGTGGATCTGGGAGCTGTGTTGGGTTGATTTTTGGCATAGTGGAAGTTTCTGTCTTTCCAGCTCTAGGGGACCTTTTATTGCTTTTTCTCTTGAGTTTACACTATTGCAAACTCTTTTTTGTATCTTAGTTTGTCTTTCTTTATAGCTCTATTTGATAAATATATCATGATTATCAATCAAATATTTTTTTGAAAGTAACTGATCTTATGCTTATTGTAATGTTCTTCGTGGGAACTTTTTTTTTTCATTCACTTGTTCCTTCTTTTTTTTGGGTTCTGTTATCTTTTAGATCTGATTTTTAAATAACACTTCTGAATACAAGGTTACAAATGTAGCACTGTTTTATCAGTTTTACATTGTGGATGATGATCATCTTTGTGGACATTCACTCTTTGAGGTAACTTTTTTCTTAAGCGGCTTTATTTGTTCTATTTTATGATGATTGAATTGTTTTCTAAATTGATAACGTGTTACTCAATTAAACTATACATGTTGGACCATTTTGGTTGCTACGTCCATGGAATTGAAGTGGTAGTTCCAGACTGCTTACCTACTTGCAACACAATCTGTCTAGATCGGAATTTACCCATATCAAAATGCTCCCACCAACGAGATTTTTCTGAATATGACTCTCAGATGTAGTGACAAACAATTTGCAGGCATACTCATCAACAGAGGAGTGTTGTGTATTTATTCCTTCTATTCGGTCAAAAAGTGGGAATGGGATTTGTGTAGCTGACCTCAAATTGTGAGGAAGGCAAGGGTGATTACAGTGTGTCATAGGAGTGTTGTTTATCTATTCCTCCTATTCGGTGTAGGAGGTCCGCGGGTGGTTGGGTGTCTTGCTCTAGTTGTTCCTCTTTCTTCTTGTTAATGCATAAGTTGCCCTAAAAAAAAAAAAAAACTTGCCATGGATCCTGAGGCCTTTGAAGCCGTGATACTTAGAAAAATCCCTTGGAAAATCTAGTAGCCAAGCCATTTCTGTTTAGAATCTATGCTATTATGACCATTTAAAAAAACAAAAAACTAGCCTCTGGATATGGCTAACCCTAACTACTAATTGTAGACACATATGATTCCTTGTACCAATGAAACAAATTGGAAAATTGACAAGATTGAAAAAAAGTAAGAGGTCCCAAATTTTTTTTTAAAAAAAGGAGGTTAAAGACCCACTTTTGATTGATGATAGTTTTATTTCCTTATTAGACAAACACCAAAACCCAGTTGGAGTTGGGTCTCGAAGAAGCTAACCACTTGTTAGAAAGAAAGAGAGAAAAACAAGATAAAAAACTACAAATCTTATCTATCTTTTATAAGTTAAGGGTGCTGCTACGCCCAGACCCATGTTTACTTACTAAACACCAATATTTTTTTAAATACTATTTATACAATTAAAAAACGTAAAAAGACAAAATTACCTTGGAAGTCCAGTTTCTTGTATAGATGCAGTCCCCAATTTCTTTTTCTCTGGGATTAAAAGTCCCTTCAATGAAAAAAGACAGTATAGGTAAATCAAACCGAGATCTCGAATTTTCTCATTCTCCATCCCCAAACCCTTGTTTTAATTTCTTCTTAGAAAATAAACCCAAAATTTTCTCTCCCAACTGTTGATGCGGTTGAACAATACCCAAATGCTAACCGACGATACTGTTTCAACCACCCCACCCTTCTAACCCTAATCTCCATTTTCTGTCATTCGATATTGAACCTTGCCGCATCGACGTCCTTTTTGGCTCTTGTGTTTGGCTTCAAGGATGAGCTCTCCTACTTGAAGAACTTCGAATCAATACCCGTAACCTGGAGGAAGACTGGCTCTGTTTGAAAGGGTAATCTTGCCTCTTTTTTTTCGTATTTATTAAATTTTAAAAGAAATTGGTGTTTAGACAGTAAATTTTGGTCTGCGCGTAGCAGCACCCTAAGTTAATAGTTAATTCTCTCTTTGTTAATCTATTTTGGTAAAGTTTCATCTTCCAAATAATCCAAAGCATCGTAGATTCTCTTCTTTTTATGCATTTCATACTCAGAGAAAATAAAATAAGATTTAAGACACTTATGCATTTCTCAAACCATGAATGTGTACACTTGTGATTATCCGATTACGAATCTACAGTACCTATACTATCATCCATGATCAATCTCAAGTCCCAAATTTCTTATAAACAATTCATGTCCTTTTAACTTCCTTTCAGAGCTCTGGCTTTTTTCTCTCATTATCAACTGGTGCTTGCTCAGTTGGTCATGTTTGATTATGGAATTCGAACAAACTTGGATTTAGAATTGGGAAATGGAAAACGGACCACTCGCTATGGTTAGATTCACTCATCCCTGGTGTTCATCCATCTAGCCTTGCTTTTTAGAAAATAAAATGGCAAAAAATAATAATCGTAATTCAGTTAAAGCTTAACCATGGTTAAAATTGGGTTAAAAGGGACATGTTGGGGTTTGGACAGCTAGAAAGGGGACCGCAAGGCCCGCTTCTCAGGACTCTTTAGAATACTTGTACATGGGGTTACGTGTTGCTTAATGGTTGGCATCAGTCAGCCCTTACATGAAGATTCTTATTGAATTAGTCTAGGATACTCCCAAATATACTCCCAAATCTTAACTGTTTATCTCTGTTATTAAACGGTTATTCTTATTAGGGTCCTAACTCCTAACTGAGAACCAAATCTTTTAGAAGCGCCCTTCAAGTCGGATGTTAATGGACCGGGTTGGCCCGCAACGCGTTCTGGCCTGGGCCAAATATTGGCTTGCTTTTAGGGACTGATTCAAAATCGAGACATTTAAACCTAGCTAGGGTTGTCAATATGGTCCTCTGGTAAGAGTACCTGGCCCGGCCCTCTAAGGACCGCAATAATGAGGGGTTGTTTTTTCTTTAAAGCCCGAGGGCTGAGTTGGGCGTTATTTTTATAAAGCCCGTTGACTTAGGGGGCAGGCTTGGTAAAGACCATATTGCGTCCGGCTCGGCTCTCATACTTATATAGTTTTGTCCACTTACAATTAGATTCCTAAATACATTTTTTTTTTTGAGACGAGGGTTCCCCAACCCTTCGGGTCAGGACTAATCCCCGGGGGTGTGACAAGCGCCCACAACCCGCCACACCAGGTAGATTCCTAAATACATAAGTCTACTAATACCTAAACTTTAGTAGTTGGTCCCATATATAAAAGATTAGTAAAATGTTAAAGTAACTAATTACTAATAATAATTCATCCAATAGTGTGTCCAATGGATTCTACAAAACAGAAGAAATTATTAAAGATCTAATTACTACTACCAATATATACATATTATATACTAGTAAATGTGCACGTGCTTGCACATATTAATTTTCTGTTAATATAAACATTCAAATTTAATATAATAAAATAAAGAAAAATCTTAGAGAAGTCATAGTTCAAAAACAAGTGCAAAAAATGTAAGAGCGTTCCTAACAGCCTCACCAAATTTCACTCACCAGAATAGCCAAAACCCACAAAAAGTGGTTTTGGTGAGCCACTTTTTTAAAACACTCCCAACAGCCTCACCATTTTAACCAAAACAAAAGGAGAGAGAAGCAATATTTTATCATTTGTGTGGGAAAACGAAAAAGGAAGAAAGAGAAAAATATTATTTTATTGTTTGTGTGGGACCACAAAAAAAAAAGGGAGAGAGAGAAACCTTATTTTATTATTTGTGTGGGCCCAAGGGTGAGAAGATTTAACTTTGGCGAGTCTACAGTACTCACCAAGTTTGGTGAGTACTGTAGACTCACCAAAGGGATTTCTTCATTCTGTTGAGGCTGCTGGGAGTCATTTTAGCACCTTTTTAGTCTTTTGGCTCACCAAAATAACCAAAAAGTTAGTGAGGCTGCTAGGAATGCTCTAATACACCACTCTTGTAGCCTCATTTCATTTATATAAAATTTTATTGATGATTGGATAAACAAACGTTGGAATTTAGATAAGATAGAACACTTAAAATGCCTAACAAAAAACGAAAAGAAAAATAAAGTCACAATGACACACCTTTGTTAGCCGGTGGAAAGTAGCGGGCCCACTGAGGAGGTCACCACTATAACTTACGATTGGGCACAATTTTGGGTTTAAGATGGTAGCTATGCACTTCAATGTTGACATCCAATAGTCGATGCAAGCTTTGATGATCAATAATTCATCGAACATTGTAAGAACAAAGACGATACCCGATTGCCACATCTTCTCCAATTTTTTTTAGCTCTAAACCAGTAAAATCCTTAGAGAATGCCTGCCAATGAAAGACTCATAGTAAGGGTTGGAAACAAAACTCACAAAGAATTGAAAAAAAAAAATCTCTTTCAATGCATGTTACTCTAGCAAAAGAAAAAAAACCGTCAAACTCATGATAAAGATCCAAGAACTTATTAGTTACCCCATAATGATATTGTGAATGTATGACAACATGAGGAAGCACCATACAGGTCACCATCCCTCCAAGCTTCTCATCAATGGCTTGTAATGTGGTCTGCATTGCTTTAAACAGTACGTCCTCATAGATTAAAGCTTTAAATTTCCATCACTTGTTTTATCACATCAATGTGCTGAACATACTCATCAAAACTGCCACAATTGGGCTTCAACTGCATTACGAAACCTCTTAACCCGGAAGCCAAATTGGCAACACTTTTATATTCTTCAGTCATTTTGAGATTCATATCCTCAAGTAATTTAATTAGAGTACGAAACTATAAAAAGATAATTATAAGCCTCTTACCCTCCATGATTCCCACTTACTTAAGGATAAGGATCAAATCTCTAACTCTACATAGATGAGTAAGGACTCTCTAATAGTCCTTCAAAGTCTCCCTAATTAGAAGGATATATGTGAGGTTTTAATTTTAAAACTCTTTAAACTTTTTTTAACCTAAGTTAATATAATTATTAAATTAAATTAAAGGATATTTTTGTCAACATAAAATTTAGGTTACTCCTTGTACTTTTATTAGTAGAATGATATATAGTAATATTTACCAAAATATCATTTATATAGCAATAATAAATGATTAGTAAGTGGGGTATGACTTTAATTACAATCACTCCTACTAATATAAAATTCTTTAACCTAATCATAATCCCTCTATTCTCGTTGTGGATTCTCTATGTCGTACTTTCTTGCCTCTCAAAGTTAAAAATCAAACCCTAAATATCTACGCTCTTTAACAATACACTACGGGCCAGCCCGAGTAAAGGATGTAAATTGATGCCAGGTTAGTAGTCGGTGGTTGTATAGAAAAAACAAATCGGTAAAATATTATGACAATAATGTATTTTGATCTTCTTTTAGGCCTAGACACGTCCTCGGCCTTAAGGATAGGCCTAGGGCCTAGCTAGTTCAGGCACTCTAAGGACTTGGGCCTCACCCTTCCAAGTGATGACTACCTTTAATTTTGTCTTGTAGGAATCTTTCTAAAAGATTTGTGCTCAATTATTAGGGTTATACTTTTAACCCTGATCACTAAAAAATAAAAAAATAATAGATGTCATTCCCTGGTGTGAAAGCCAGTGCCCTAAAATCCGAACTCTTTTAGGAACTACATTAAAATGCAATAGACACACATACCCTTCTGTTATGTCTATAATTCTCAAAATACCCTTAAAGAGCTACTATTTATAATGAGTCATCTATGTACTCCCAAATATAAATCGCTCTAATCTTGCCCTTTAAATAATTGAATTAAAGGGTTAGGATTTGGGAGTACGCTTTAGGAGAGTAGACTTCCACATTTATAGTTGAACTCTTTATTTTGTCAAAAAAGAAAAAGTAAGAAACACATTTCTTTCTAATTTCTGTTTAAAATGTCTTTCAACTTCCTCTCTTTTTTCTTATCCTCCCTTTTTGCCTTCTACTTCTATTTTGTTGGAATTAATCTTATCTATAGCAAAAAATTATTTTCTTGATGTCCTTGTCTTATAGATGGTAGCCAAGTGCGACATATATCCTTTGTCCTGTATTTGAACCCTCTTGTTTGTTTTGCAGTATTTCAATCAAATGAGCCACAAACTCCAACTCTTTTAGCTTTGCCATCCTCAACCCATAACCCCCTCCCTTTTTTTTGGCTGGCCATATCATTTTAATAGCATCACTTAGTGGTAGTTAGTAGCGCGGAAGTGGACCACTTGCAAGTCGTCACCCAGTAGACCTCTTATAGGAGTGGCCACACCCTAACCATTAGAGCAAGCGGTAGGGTGTAGCTATTTTCCTTCATCTTTTCAAAATTGTCACTCATTTATTGAGCCTGGGCTCTCCCAAGTTTATGGTGGGCTTTGACAGTGGGGTCCAAGCCCATAATGAGCTTTAATGAAAAAGCCCAAACTCTGATCAGTATAACTCGTGTCATGAGATTTGAGTTGCTTACCATGTTCACCCAAGTTTTTTTTATTTTATGACTCAGGGTGTCCCTCACGCATTTGGATCAGGACTAATCCCCGAGATTGCACTCAATATCTCATAAACCATGCACATCAGGAAAAATCGGGGGCGGGCTCGAACTCAAGATCAATGGGAGCAGCCCATTGCCTTCCATGCTTGACCCAAGTCAAGTTTTTTTTAGCTAAAAGAAGCCATTATGTGACAAATTTTTTTCCTCCTTGGCCTATTATGTGGCGTTCAATGCCATTTATCCATGTTCTTAATTTTTTAAGTGTAAAATTGTAAATGCTAGTGAGTGGGTGTGTGAGCCATAGCCACAATCGAGGACTTAGGTAATGGAGCTTGCCAGCACAAACCGGGTAGCCTACATATGCTTGAGCATATCTGCAAAGAAACAAAACCATGTATACATGTTTTCTTCTTGAGATGTTGAGGTTCATCCTATTGTAGATGCTAGTATTCAACTCTCTTCTTTTCTCTTACTATGCAAAGTGTGAGGGAGAGTTGGGGCCAATCCACTCCAAATTTATCAAGAATTATGGGTCACGCAATGGACGGTAATTTTTTTTTTTTGGCAACGGAGGATGTCCCAAAGCCTTAGAGCCGAGGATTAATCCCTTTGAGTATCTACATATGAGGCGTGCTAGCCCTACTCTCGGTCAAACTCTACTCTTAGCCTCCACCAACCAATATCCATTATCAAATCAGTTAAATTGGTTAAAGCATTATCTCTCATCAAGAATGGATCAGTGGTTGGTGGAAACTGAGAGTGGGCTAGCATTCCTCATCTACATATATAAGGAGTATGTCCCAAAGCCTTAGAGCCAAGGACTAATCCCTTTGAGTATCTACATATATACTGATATAATTACATGTACTATATCTATGGATGTGCCAAGTTCAATGCACTACAATGATTACTGTGCTTTATTTGGACTTTTAGCGGCATGCTCATTTCTTTTAATTAGAGTTAAACATAACACACACACTATCTCACACATACACCCTTGTAATACAACCTTGTTGAAATGGCTCAATTTGGAGATTTTTGGTGCGAGCGATCGATCGGCCACTATATGGTGGATCGATTGGCGGGCGTTGTTTTAGGATTCTGGAAATTCTTTATTAGGTTTGAGCCTTTGGGGTATAAAAGGAACCTAATAACCTAGGGTTTGGTATGCTTTATGAATGTTTTAGAGAGCTTAAGAAACGAGAAAATGGAGACCATTAGAGAGAGAACTCTTGTAACTCCGTATTGATTCTCATAATGAAAGCTCCGATCATCATCGCCCGTGGACGTAGGCACTTGGCTGAATCACGTATACCTTGTCACGTGTGATTGAGTTCGAGACGAGCTTGAAGTAGCATATAGATGTCAGGTGCTGAGCTTCATAAGGGTACACGTGGAGACCAAACCCACCGATGTGAGAATAAAGCTTTATAGGTTTTTTTTATTAGAGTTAAACATAACACACATTATTACACACACCCTTGTAGCATCAAGAAAAAAGTCACCAATTAGAAGAAGAAAAATAAAAAGCCTTTTTAACTTGTGCTAAAGGCATCAAACACCAGATAAACTACTAGTAAGAGGAGTCCTAGCTCCGGTCACAAACTTTGAAATTTTTCCGAACTCCCAGGATGGGTGAGATTAGGGCTATTAATCCTGGGAGAGATTAGGGCTATTAATGAGCTGAGCCAGCTCGTGAGCCGGCTTGATTCGACTCAAAATGATTCAAGCTTGAGTTAGGTATTTGAGCTCGTTGAGCTGAGCCGTGCTAGATGATTGAGCTCGTTTATTTATCAAGCCGAACACAAGCAAAGCACGGCTCGGTTTGACTCTGCTCGATTAATTTTACTGTACTATTTATAATACCCTAATAACACTGGTTTTCACATAAGAGTTAAGAAACTTAAATATAATTTTTTGTTGAGGTAAAATTTAAAAGGTAACTTCATATTTTCAAAATTTATAGATTTTCTATATCATGTTTCTTCAATTAAACTCACGAGAATAACTATGTTTAGTTCTTAAGGTTTTTTGGGGAGGGAGAATCTGATGAGCATGTTTAACTCTTAGGATTAGGATTTTGATTCAAATTCTTTTTGTTAGAATTAGGGTAAAAAGGCCTACAATAATAGTGCAAGCTCGCGAGTCGGCTCGAGCTTGATTATCTATAGACGAGCCGAGCTCAAGCTGGTATTCAAGGGCTCGAATTGAATTCGAGATGAGCTTGAGGTCGTATATATATGTCAGGAGCCGAGCTTTAGCAGTACCTAGCTCTGCTCAACTCAACTCGTTTACACCCCTAAGTGAGCACATGTCATTGCCACTCTTCGACAGGTTAAAAAATTTCTTTTTTCAAAGATGACGTTATGGACTAAACTAGTTTATAGGTAATAGGAAAAAAGTAGCGACACATGTCACAACCACAATGACAGTTTGGTATTTCTCAAACTAGTAATATGTACCTTTTTTTTCCTTATGCTATGAGGCATATGATTTATCTACGCTAGTGGTTACTGTTGGTGTTGGTTTTGGCTAAGTCTCTCTGGTTCTTGATCACAGGATCTCCATCAAAGAGGGTGATATATTGAACATTAAGCATCTATTGTTTACAAAATGATTTGGTGGGTCAAGCTTTGGCTGGAAATGGGTCTTACCGTCCTAATTATGTGCCAGAAGATGTGCCAATTTCAGCTGTTCTTAGGGTTTGCTGGGCACCTTCATTTTTAACTGATCAAACTAAATTTAGCTACAAAGTTAGAGGTCTTTGAATGGCCATGCACATTGCACCTCTAAAATGAAAGTATGTCTCTTTTTAATTTTAGAAACACAGTTCTTGGGGGGCATATATCGAATCCCACGATCTGACTAAGATTCTAATTGATTTTATTCAATGAAGATTAGAAATCACAATCACCTTTACGACTTTAAAATTGTTAAGTCAAATCCACATAAGAATAGTACTCGCAAAACTTTACAAGTGTCAAGTCTCCTGTCGATTCACACGAACCTTCTTTTTCCTTTAAAGCTTTTTCTAATGGAAGCTAATGGCCCTTCCAAATTTCCAGCTCTAGGAATCTTGAATAAAAGATCCAATCTTTTATTATAAAGAACATTTCTTGATGATCAAGATCCTTAATCTTCTTCTTCTTGATTATTCAAAACTTAGAACACACAATAGAAGAAAGGGAAGAGGGGTGACCGTACACCACTAGAGAGAGGGGCTGGGCGTGAGATTTGAGGAGAGGGGAGAGGTTTCCAAATTTAAAAATTCTGGAAAATTCAAGAATGCCCAAAGCCTTGGATGTCCATCCCTCTTTATAGGTTTTATTGGTTGCTTGCAACCAAAGTTTCCTAATCCTTATCTAATAAGGATTCCTCAATTAGTTTCCTATTTGGTTTCTCCATAATTAATTATGAATAATCAAAAATAGAAACTAATCTCATCCATTAGTGTCCAACTAATCTTATCCTTATCTTAATCCAATTAGGATTCCTTGATTAGCAAGAAACTAATAGACTCCTTGTCCAACAAGGAATCTTTAATTAGTAACTAACTCTAACTAACTAACTAACCTTATCCAATAAGGATATTAGCTATTAGATACTAATTAAATAATAATAACAATTATTATTATTAATACCTCCATGAAGTGGGCGTCCCACCCTAGGTGGGCCCCACTCCACACGCTCAAAGGGTTTCCAAAACCCTCTTGGTCACTTGAATTATTCTTTTATAATAATTTTCAATGGGTCTAACCCATTTGGTTTTTCACATCCAATGTGATTCCACCTTTTAGAGCTTCACTGTACCATATAGTGATTACTTAGAGAAATTAATTAATTAAATTATAAATTAAATTAAATACTTTAAGAAGGTCCTTGTGTGTGGGATCTCATATTTTCGGTTGTGGAACCAAGTACTCAACCTTTTTGGTTAAAGCATTGTTACTAGGAAACACATTTTCTAAAACTCCATTAGGATCATAGAATGTTATTTAAGTCTCTGGACTTCCACCAATCACAATTTAATGTCCATTAACACAATGTGATTAACCTCAAGAAATTAGAGAATTGCTTGTAAGTATCATCTCACAATATTTACAAATAAATCCTTCTACATTCCGATATCACTTGTAAGTTTTCAAGATTGGAACAATTCCACTGTCTAGTCCCTAGCTTATGAATAGAACCCTTTCTCATGATTACTTTTTCATTGAACTGAACCTCCAAAATACTTTTGAAGAAACATTAGAAAAGAACTGACATATATATTTATATATATACTTTTCCATATTAAAAATATAAACTTCGATAAAAACCATTTTACCGAAAAACACCAGTACTGAATTTAACAGTTCAGTTGAACAAGTATTACCTTGATATCATTATCTCCAATTAAGGAGTTGTGGATTCCTTATTGAGTGTTTACACACTTCTCCAAACATTGTGTACATGACCCAACGTACCCGGAGTTAGTCCTGTGTATTGGACATTGCTGATTAGCACATCAAAGCCATATAGACAGATGTCTGAGAAGGTGTTAACCTCTCAGGTCTAAGGACAATTTGTCAAATGGATAACCCTAATATAATCTGACAGTGTATTCCATAGGATATTCACTAGTGACCCCGTTCAGTATTATGTACTTGCTACATATACTCATATGTTAGTCAAGAGTCACTACTCTCTGTGAATGAGATTCATCACACTATCTCATAGAACTACACATGTGCAAGCCATGATGAAGTACGGCGCCCAACCAGTACTCTAGAGGCTTCGAACAATATTAGGTTTACAAGAACCGGAAAATCATATCTCCTCACAACCTTTGCATGATTTTCCTACAATGTTACCTATGAAACTTTATGTCTTCATCATATGAGACAATAATTAATATAAATACTCTTTATAGTTGGTTGTGTGAATATGGTGCTTGTCTAATCAACATAGAAAAGTCTCTTATTGGCTTTCGAGGGCATATATGTCTAACATAAAACTCATACTTATTCAATTATTTCTTTAGGAGGTTTCACAGATAAAGAATTATTTCATATTGATCATCCTAGACTAATTTTCTCTTGACGAAGATTTGTTGATTGATGGATCACTGTGTATCAAATGACTTCGACGTGTTTGGCTGTGCCATTGATTGACCATATCTACTAGATCTAATAGGGTAACCAAGTTGCCAAGTTGTACGGATTATTGATAGAAAGTAAAGGTTAATTTTTAACTTAACTGAAATCTAGACTTTAGAAATACTTTTGCAATGCTCAACCAAAATATCATTAAAGTTGCCAACCCAATTTTGACACAGACTAAAACATGAAATCGAAATAAGAGAAGATCGTCGTCTCTCTAAGAACCAATCTTGAACCAATCTTAAATCCACAAGGGAAAATAGAGAAAAGTCTTTACAAATACCGAAATTCTGTATTGATAAAAAAAACTGATCAACTTCTCTAGGCAATAACTTAAATACATTCAAAATCCTAGTTTATTCGAAATAGTAAAACTCCTATAAAAAAGTTCCTCTAAAACAATTAGACTCTAAAATCCTTTTAGAAAAAGTAAAACAAAAGTTTACTAAAAAATAATTTTTTTTCTCAAAACTGTGATTTGACCCTAAAACGGCATTTTTTCAGCTTGAATATTGGTAATCAACTCTGTTAGTGTTATGTCGTAGCTCTTATCGATATACATGTTAGCTATATTTAGGATTACAATTTATGGCCGCTTGAAGTTGGCGCTACGAATTTCGATTTGATTTCCTTGGATCTCGATGTTCTAGAAATTGGTTGGCTACCTGTTCTACATCAAAGTTTAGGGCAACAACAGGTTGTGTGGAGTGAGTGGTTTAATATTGCCCCAGTAACGGGTCGAAAAAGGTAAACCAATCTGACAAGGAACCCACCGGTCTAGCTTGTGAAAAGGCGGGGTAGATTGATGGGTCGGGTCAGAAAGCTAGTCCTACCCAATTAGCTGAAGCAGTGTAGTCACTGAAACCAAATCAAGTATTGATTTACTACTACTGACCCAAATGAATTGAAGAGCTACTCTTCCATGTGCTGCTTTCCACATTTCCCAAACACCAAGCTAAGCTTTAAATTCTAAGAACATGGAACTTTAAAGGCCCTCCTCGATTGTGTTGTTGATTTCTCAATATTTTTTTCTTCTTTCGAGCCTGAGCTCTTAAAGGAGCATTTGGTTTCTGGATTGTCTCAACTTTCAACCAATTCCCCACCAAACTGAAAAAGAGAACAATAATATATATAAAAGAGAAATTATAGAAGAAGACATAAGTAGGTGATTCAAATAATTCTATTTTATATGGATCACCTACTTCATGATTCCAGTGATCCAATATATATGGAGAGAGAGAGAGAGAGGGAGGTATACATAAAAAAGTGAATGAGTTCATGTAATTAGATTGCTTAAAAATCTAGCAAAATAAGATTAGGGAAATAGTTGCAGATACTTCCCGCGATTCTCGCAATGTTTCAAAAGTTTCTCATCCCCATAAGTATTGATACATGAACCATGACTGTGTTACTACCGAGGATTTTACTAGCCCCCAGCTTACTCTCCAAAAAAAAAAATCATCTAATCTCCACTCGAGGCAGCGTGACGTTGGTTAAATTAGCTACTTCAGTACCTTTGCTTAAAACCCAGTTCTACTTAACCATTTTATATAAACATGATAATAAGCATTGTCAATGAATCTGGCGATCTCGATACACCCCATGTATGTTAACTAGCAACAGTACAAGAAACTACCAATTTGAATAGCCTAGATCAATTAATTAATGCAATTCACTACTTGAGTTTGGATCATTGTTAAATTTATAAGTAGTTTACAGATAAATTGCTTCTTCCATTCTCCTCGAATATAGAACTGTATAAAAATCTTGCCAACCAAACAAATTTTGCTTTCTTTAATGTGGATGATAATCAAATACAGTCTTCAAAACCACACCCTCTAGAATTCATCTAAACACTCTTCAAGCGCTCTATCGACGCACATACCTAATTAATCGTACCTCCGTCATATTATCGAGCTTAAGCTATAATTAATTAATTATCATGAGATTATAAGTTTAACAAGAACATTCTCTTACCTAACATTTTTTTTTTTGTTTTGAGGAAGTCTAGTTCTTCCTTTTTATTGGTAAGGGAGATTGGAAAAAACACCTTGAACCTGAATTGAGTCCCTTTAAGTCCCAACCACTTTGGTAGTAGGTTTCGATCCCTTCTACAATAATACAGAGCTTAAATCACAGACAAATCCTCCTAATCATTGGTTTAAAATGGTCGCGTGTGCATCCTTTTTCGAGGACCCACTTAAGAACATCACATTTATGTCCATAATTAATCATGTCGCATATAATATATGCACCGAAAAAAGATCATTCACTAGCATATAAGCTATGGGCCATGCTATGCATGCCTCAAATGTAACAATAACAAATATTTGTTTAAATTGCTTATCTATGAACATATTAAAAAATGAGGAGTGGGCTTTTATAATTTAAAAATATAAAAGTGATAATTCATAATACTCGACTGATAAGCCCGAAGAATCCACGGTTTCAAGTCTTTCAGGGGTAGCAGTTAGATCCACCATTATACTTTGTCCCTAACCTACTAACCTTTAGATCAATGATGACATGTACCAAAAAAATTAACGTATTTGGATAATAATGAGGTGCACTTGATCGTCTGAACCATATGGAAATGTTAGGCTAGGGGTAAAAAGGGACACGGGTTGACCAGTGGGAGAGATTGAACTCGAGGAGAGTTCAATATATATAACATAACATGTTATTTTATTTGTATAATATACATTATATATCTTTACTGTTATAATGAGAGAGCCTTGCTCGTAGATGAATTTTTTGAAATTCTCAAACTACCCTTATATAAAAACAAAACATTAGTTTAATGTTTTACTTTAATTCCAAAACTATACATTGCATTTGATTTAATGTTTTACTTTAATTCCCAAACTATCCCTAGCTCATCTATCTATTTAGAATCACAGCCAATCGTGATTGAACTCGGGGAGAGTTTAATCGCACCGGCGGGTTAACACATGTCCCTTTTAACTCCTATTAACTGTTGTTAACTCCTTCCCCTCGCGCTCACATGCATCGCACGTGCCACTAGCGAGATCAATCGCACCCACGGGTTAACACGGAGCATTAAGGAACCAAGTCCTAGTTTAGGCACATTAATATGGGCCTAAGAAATTGAGTTCCACTCTTATCTTAGAACCAAAAATATTAGTAATGGGCGGACATCTTTAGCATAACATTGAGATGGGATGTTTGGTTACAATAGCTATTCTACTTTTATTCATAGTGGTATGGTGGTGTTGATATCATTATATATATGATTAGTTAGTTGTTTGTGTTAATAAGATGAGTAGGCTTTTCTCTTAGTTGCCTAAAGTGAGTTTTTAACAAGAGCAGTGATTAGCCGACCGCTGTCTCCCTTTTAACCCATTTTAATTATGATTAAGCTAACTAAATTAAGATTAATAATTGCTATTTTGTCTAAAAACCAATGCACGTTGAATGGATAAGTCCTAGGGGTGAGTGAATCTTGACCACAATTAATGGATTTTAAAAAGGGGTAGTGAGAATGCGTGGTCTGTTAAACATTTTCTTTCTAGGGTCCTTTATTTTGCTGAGACTTTGAAATTGTTCATTTTGTTATATTTAAAGTCTTACGGGAATTGCAACCCAATAAATGCAAAGCAGATGCATCTAGTTCTCAAAAGAAAATATATATTGTCCATCGACAAAACTTGCAAAGTGCTGAATTTTATAAGTCTCCGCAAAAGAACGGACCCTTAACAATTCATTAGAGTTTCCCGGAATTGAACCAGACCTCCTATCCAAAATAGGGGAACATTGCACGTAAGGCTGCACGAAGCTCGATCAGCTCGTTGGTGTGGCTCGGCTCGGCTTGGTTCGGCCCGAGATCGGCCCAAATTTTAGGCTCAAACGGGCCAATCCAAGCCTATAAAAAAACCTAAAAACTCAATCAAGCTGAGCTCGAGCAAACCCCTGTGCGGCTCGGCCCGGCTCGATTGATGCTCGGTTCAGCCCGAACTTGGCTTGGCTCGAATATTATTAAAAAAATAAAAATATATTTATATATATGAATAATATAAAATATTATTTAAAAGTACAAAAATAAAAATAAAAAAGTATTCAAGCCGAGCTTGAGCCAAGCCAAAGCCCGGCTCGAGCTTGAATCAATTCGGGCCAAGCCGAGCTTCGAGCTAGACTTTTGAATTCAGGTCGAGGTTCGGGCCGCACTTTCAAGCTTCAATTCGGGCCGAGCCGGGCTTCAGGTCTAGATCAAATCCTTTTAAGCCGAGTCGGGCTTTGTCAAACCTGGAAAAGCCCGGCCCGAATACAACTCTAATTGCACGCCTTCAATAGGGTTTTCATTGTCTGTTGCTGGAAAGAGTTTTAAGAAAAACTCGTGATTCTCTCAAGTTGTAATTGGATTCTCAAGTTGTAATTGGATTCAAGGAGTTCGGTTACAATATGATATAAAAGTCTCTTTAATTGTTTTGTTAACACTAATTTACAACTTTTGATTTTTAGAGTTAACACAATCAAAGTTAGATGGTTGAATCCTAAAAAATAATGAATCTTAATCACAATTAAGGGGTATTAAAAAGGTTATGTATTGACCTATAGGTGGTAACCGGACTTCTTAGAGTTCTGTTACAACTTAAGAGAATTTCGAGTCATTTAGGAATGGTGGGCCGGCTGCCGGCGGTTAGAGGAACCAGTTATACTGGTGGTCCGTCTTCCTCCCAACTAAGTTGTCAATGTGCGTGCCCCATAAGTAGGGCTGTCAACGGATCGGATTCGGACCGGATCTGCCTAGATCCGAATCCGATCCGATTAAGAATCCGACTGATCCGAATCCGATCCGAGATCCGTCGGATCATGAAGTAACCGATCCGAATCCGATCCGATTATATATCGTCCGATCCGAATCCGATCCGATCCGATCCGAGTAAGGTTATTTTTTTAAAAAAAAATCTATTTTAATAATAAAAAATCTAATAATACCTTAATTAATACTAATTAATGTTAATTTTTTTAAAAATTAATATTTTATATATAGAAAATCTAAATAATATATTTAAAATTATTAAAAATTATTATTATTATCGGATCGGATTTTAATCGGATCGGATCACCCTATATCCAGATCCGATCCGATTATAATCGGATTCCACCGATCCGATCCGAATCCGATCCGACGGATCACATATAGGGTCCAAAGTCCGGCTAATCGGATCAGATTCTGATCGGATCCGGATCATGATCCGGTCCATTGACAGCCCTACCCATAAGTAGCGATCTTAATGAAAGTGATTCAATAGCCACAATAATGTGACACGCGTTGATACTTTACAGCAAAGTCCTCCCAAAGATGATACCATTGGCGAGATTGGCTGTCTATTTTTGTAAACGGGAAAGCTACAGATGTGTCCTTATTCGAGCATACATGGAAGACGCGTACGAAAACAAAATTTTTCCCATTAAATTTTTTTTTTTTTTAAGAAAAGACATAGGATTAGGTGCAAATACACAATCCCGAGATTTTTTTGGGACATGAGATTATCGGAAGGATGCCCGAGATGATGTCATATCGGGCATCCACTCTTTGCACGACGATTGGTAAGGTATTTAATAAGGGGAGTAATAGCATGCATTGCACATTCGTTAAGTGGTGCATGCACACCTCTTAAGCTCGTCACATGTCTTTTTTGACATTCATTAATAATTGTTAAGATTCACTCATCCTTAGGATTAAAATAGTTAACCTTACTTCTACTTCACTTATTCTAGTAAAAAAATTAACCTTACTTCTAATTCACTTATTTATATGGTTAAGTTCTTTTAAAATATTTTTTTGACAACTAAGGTTATATTATTTAACCCTAGGGATACGTGAATCTTAACCAAAGTTAATAGATTTTAAAGAGGACATGTGGCCAGCTTGGGGAGGTGTGCATGTACACCCAACGGAATGTGTAATGCATGTTATCACTCCCCTTACTAAATGACTTACACGCGGCGTGCAAAGAGTAGATGCCGACTCCGCATTCGCTACAGATAATTCGTTGCCTTTTTTTGGTTGAAGAGGTAATCTAAAGTTCTAAACACACACATCATATCTTAGGTAAACGCTAGGATGCTGTAAGGGTAAAAACCCATGCCACCGCTCATGGCCCCTTATGCACCGCTTTGAGCTAAAACTAGTGAGACTTTTTTCCTGATTTTTAGTGATGGGTTAAGATGCACACAAGCCACAGCCACTAAAACTGGTGGGAATTAATGGAGATAAAGTTGGTAGTATAGTACACACAACTAATTGGGGGCCCAGTTGGTACTGCTGGTGAAAAATTACTTGGGATCTCCTCCAGTTGGTACTGCTGGTGAGGAGACCGCCAGAAGCCCCTCCTTTGGCGTCACATCAGTTTATGCATGCTAATTAAGGTGTATGCACACAAATGCCTTGATTGGTGTGCATAAGCTTAATTGGTACCTTGGGAGTAGGTACTGGTAGTCTTCTTGCTAGCACCAACTGAAGAAGATCCCATGTCTTTTTTTTATATATTAAAGAGTAAGAGACAGTTGCACGCTTTCAAAGAGGTAAATATGCGTGTCATTTGGACCCATTTTACTTGGGGGCCAACGGATATGAATATTATCTATATTCAATTCGTATCTAAATCTATTAACGATAATTATTCAAAATAGATGTTTAGCAGAGAAAATTCAATCATTTTACTATTGGTTTATAGTCGGGTACACATTATATTGATATAATCGATTCAATAAATATCTCACCAATTATATATTATGTTATTATATATAAAAATAAGATATTCAATAAATATCCCACCAATTATATATTATATTATAATATATAAAAATAATATATTTCAGTTTATAAAACTAAAATAATCTTATAAATATATACATTTTATATAATTTAAGATATTAAATTATTATTTTAATATAAATAAAGATAAAATATTAATTGACTATTTTTTAAATAACGTTGTTCTAGTTTTTATATTTTTTAAAAGTAATCGATTAATTCAGATATTATCCGAATTCAAATATTTTAATTGGAGTCGAATACAAAATACAATATTTGTCGAATATTTATTCAAATTCGAATAGTCGGATATATAATCAGATACAAATTCGAATATACCAATATTCACTTCGAATTTACTATGTTAACCGCTTTATTTGTTCTCACCAAACTTTTAACACTATTAATTGGGATTGCAACCTAACCATATGACTTACTATCAAAAAAAGAAAGAAAATGGCCTTGGATTGTCTCTAAAAGGCTTGTCTTGGGGATCCATAGAATAGGGGACAAGTGGTGGAGAAGTCAAAATCATGGGGCCCATGATTTTGACTTCTCCACTCATAATAAGACATGTGACGATAAGTGTGTGAGAATAAGGGGGAGAGATATCAAATGAGGAGAAGTAAAAATTATGGGGAGAAAATGAAATGACTTCTATCCATTTTCATGCCAACTGTCGCACAATGTATGGACCCCCAAGAGCCCTTTCTGGTTTTGCCAGAGACAAACCGAGGCCAAAAAGAAAAATAAAAAAGGTAAGTATAAAGTCTAGATCCTATCCAATTACGATTGAACTTAGGAACTCTCCCTAGTTCATTTGTATTAACATCCCTTTTAATTTTTGTCAAAAAGTTTTAATTCTTCGATTTAATAATTTTTTAATATTTTTCTAAAAATTAAGGATAGATAGTTGAATTCTTAAAGTTAGTAAACCAAAGTTAATGGGCGTGTTGACTTGTTAGGACAATTGAACTCTCTGGAGCCCAATCTCAATTGACTAAGATCACAACTCTTAAATACAAGTGTCATTTGATTGACATTGAAAAGACTGAGCAGCAGCCCTGTTGTAGTCCATTCGGCTACATCAAGCTGGTCAATTTTAATAAAAATAAATGATTACCAAAAAAAAAAATTAATAAAAAAAAAATTAATGACATAAATTATTATTTTTATGTATTTTAAATTATTTTTTTATTAGGTGGACCAATAGCGTACCTGCTGTAGCCCCAATGGGCTACAGTAGAGGCCGCTCCTCATCTGCTCCCTGAAAAAACTAGTGCATGCTGTCCACAATGTTCTCATTTTTCTATAAAAAAAAAATGGCGAATGTATCCTTCATTTAACTCGTTTTTCTATTCCTGATAAGCTAGGGCTTCCTATCAATGAATAGGCTCAGTTCTTGCTTTAAGAACTTTGGCACACACTCGGTAAGCCAACTCACACGGACCCAATAGGCTAAACCAAACTCATCTCTAATAAAAGGGCCTAATTTTAATACATAGGAAGGAACTTAATGAGCCAATAATGTTGAATTGAACCTACGAACTCAACAATGCAGCACTTAGTCATTGCCAATTGGGTCTCTAGTCCCCCTAAACTTCTAAGGAAAAATATATTCCTTACAAACAGATGAGATACCAATGAACTTGCCCTCAAAAAAAACAATTCATGGGCGTAGCCCCCAAACCCCATTGTTAGCCCCCTGCAAGAGAATCCTGACTCCACCCTTGGTGCGGACACTCGAAGGGATTAGTCCTTGCCTTGAAAGGTTTGGGATACCCTTTGTTACCACTCCCAATTTTTTTTTGTCAGTCTATATAGCAAAGTCCGGTCATTTGTCATTTTTTTCTCATGTTAAAGAAGACTCAATGGTAATCCAGCAGAGTTGCTAAGTTTGTCTTGATAGGAGCATATTATTTTTGTTAATGAGTTTTATTAATTATTGTTAATGTGGATTTATGTTTGGCTACAAGATATTGATTTTCTGGAACATACTACATTGCAAGGTAATTCATGTTTATTGCATAGATATTTTGAGGGTGCTGCTACGAGCACACCAATATTTACTGACTAGACACCATTTAAAACAAACAACTTTTTTTTAAAGAATGACTTGTTTAGGAGCACCTATATTTCCAAACCCCTAAAACCTCTTCTAAAAACTGCTTCTCTTTCTAAGAACGAACTCTCAAAGTTCTTTTACCTTACCTTCAAAGAGCCGACAAAGTTGTGGAAACATGAACTACTGTAAGCTTATCAAACCAATATTTTTTTTCTTTTATCTATATTTTTTTGTTCCATTCTTGCGAAGTTAATGAAATTAATTTATTTTGAAATACCTTATGAATAATAAGCAATTTTTGATTACTCCATGCTTTTTATTTTGAGATAAACATCCACATGGTTAATTCAAATAGTTTGATTTCCTTCACACCATTTTCAACATTGAAAACTCAATGATCTTTTGTTGCAAGCTCTTTGAGTGTAATATATAAGGAATTTGGTATGATTCCTTTGATACCAATTTATTAAACCTCGGTTGGGCTTGCGTCCACCAAAATGGTAATTAATTATCATGTTTTACGGTTTTAAGTTTGTAATGGTGCATAATTAAAAATTTTATAGATATTTTTTTTACCTCTTGGTGTGCTTCTAGAATTTGTTATATTTTAATGGTGTACAGATAGTAAATTATATATTTGGTGTGCAGTCAGTAAATGTTGGTGTGCTCGTAGTAGCAGCACTCTATTTTTACTAGGAAATTTGAGAGAATGGGTACTTTTATAATTTATAAAATGTGTGTGATTTTTTCTTAACAACGTCATTTATAATTATGAAAATGAGATATACTTTGGCCCATTAAAAAAAAAAACCTTTAACAAGGGTACTACTTGGCCTGCCCTTAAGGGCAAGGATAGGGCCTAATTAATCTTAGCTTTTGAAGGACTGGGCCAAGATTAGGGTCTTGCCCTTATAAGTAAGGATAGGTTAGGGCTGACCCCAGCCCTACCCTTTGGCACCCCTATCTAAACCCCAACCCCTTAAAATCATAATCTTAATCCTAGTTGGCTAATTCCGTAACCCTAACAATATGATTATCCCTAACACTTAGCCTTAGTTTGTTGCCAACACTAGTTTTATTATTATACTTGTTTTTCTTTATTTTTATATTTATTTTATTTTAAATAATTTCAATTGATTATATGTTGGGTTGCCATACATTCGGTGCATAAAAAAATTCAGTTATCTCAATTGAGAAAAAAAAATCGTTTTTTTTTTTTTTTTTCTGCCTTGTGGCCCCGCCCTGGCTATTGAGGGCAAGGTTAGGACTAGTCAATCCAGACCCTTAATGGGTTAGAGTAGGGTTAAAATCTTGACGTTATAAGTAAGGACAAGGTAGTGTTAACCCTTGCCCTGCCCTGACCCTGCCCATTAACAACCCTAAATATGATAATAGAAAAAAAAATGAGGGTTTATTTCGAGCAAGGATTCATGACCACAAGGGGAATGCTGCAAAAGATGGTTATAAAAAGGGTAAAATCCTTATCCTGTGTTGCTTTTTGGGTGCTGCATTACCATTTTTAAAATCTTAAGGAAGGAGCATGAATCTTAGGGAGTGTTAATGCTAACGTGTTGAAATGGTAAGAGCGATTTAGGGTTATGATTAGGATTGTTAATGGGCTGGTCGAGGGTCTGTCCATGCCTAATCTTCACTTGTAAGGCTTCAACCCAAGCCTTTGTAGGGCCTAAATTGGCTAGGCCCAAGTCGTCAAAGCTAGGCCAAGCCTAGGCTTGGAAAAAAGATAAAGAAAAATATTTGTGTCATAATATTTATAAATAGATAAAATTTAAACCACCACCGACTATAGTCCTTTTCCTAGTATATGTTCAAATGACCTTTTGTTACCTGAAGAAATTTGGATATGTTGAGGAATAATAGATGGACTTTCATTATAAAGTCTTGACAATGTTTGAGATGAAGATACGCATATAATTCATGTATATGAACGTAAAATTAATTATACATACATTGTTGGGGTCTTGGAGTTCATTTGGACATGTTTAACTGTAGATTAAGGAGTGTTCTCATCCTAAATATGATATTGGATATGCAATTCATTGTTTTGTTTGCACTATGTGTAAGAATTCAACACTTAATAGTTAATTTACAAGAGTAATCATATGAGTTTAGAGGAATATATTCTTAACGGTTGAGGTTTTCTTGAAAAAACTTGGAGCGATGTGGTACTAGAGCATATTATATCATTTCTCAAAACTCTTATTGTACAACTTATCTATTTTATTTTCAATTTTATTCGTGTGCTTTTATTCTGTTTTATATAGGTGAGATTTACTTACAAGCAATGGTGATATGTATAATTTTTTAAACATGTACTAAGAACCCGTTAATACTAATTTATATATAATATGGGTTGGGTCAGGCTTTAGGGGGTGTTGCCCAAGCTCAACCCTCATATTAGCGGGCCTAACTTTTGGGGACTACCTAGGCTTATGGGCTGTATGAAAAAATAAAAGCCTTAAAATTTTGCGATGCACAACAAAAGTCGTGGCGGCACAAGTGAGTGATTGTAAGGGGATTTTGAGGGGCCAAGTACCCTCATGTGAAAGCCGAATTAACATGCCTAATAAGGATTAGGGTTGAGAATTTAACACCCATAACATTCTGACATGTCAGCAAGTTCCCGAGAGATGATTGATTTAACTAATTTAGCGCAAGACTGATGAGTTTTTAATTTATAAACCTTATTAAAATAAAAAGTGGAGGAATGCTAGTATTGGACGCAAAAGTTTCTATCTCTCATAAATGAGTGACATATAACGTTCTAGATAAAGCTTCTAAGACCCCATTAGGGCAGAAACCACCAAGACCATGCTCTAAGAGCATGGGATTTCAAGTGGGACCTATCATGTGAAATGGACCCCACCTGAAATCCAATGCTCTTAGAGCATGGCCTCGATGGTCTTGGCCCTAATGGTGTCTTAGTAACAAAGTCCTAACGTTATTGTAACTAGTAGGGGTGTATTCAAGCCAAACTTGGCTAAGTTTGACCTTGGCTTGATTATACTTGACTAGGGCTTGAGTTTGATTTGAGCTCGAATATTTAGGCTTGAGCTTAGCTTTAACAAGCTTAATCATGTTTCAAGCTCGAACTTTCGTCAAGCTAACCCAAGTTTGGGGTGGCTCAAGCTCACAAAATTATTAATTTTTTAATTTTATATGATTTAAAAAAAATCATTAATAAATTATAAAATAAAAACTTATAAAAAATTAATAAATTTATATATGAAAATAAGATTTGAGAGTAATCTCTTTATTCAAAGAATAGAGAGTAAAGTTAGAGTTTCTGCTCTTATCTTAACTTCTTGACTTTGTTTTGTTATAAGTATTTCTTTAATTTATTTATAATAAATTAAAAATTACTATAATTTATTATTTTAAGTTAATATAGATAATATTACAATAAACATTATATATATATATATATATATATATATATATATATATATATATAATATTTCAAGTTCAAGCTAAACCGAATGTAGCTGACTTTAGAGTCAAGCTAAACCGAACAAGATCTAACTTAAGCTTGACTTGTTTAAATATTTGAGCTTCATAAAAGCTTAACTTAATTCGTTCAAGCGTGAAATGCCAGAGCAACCCTAATAAGTGGTTACATTTATAATAAATTAAATTAATATGAAATTGCTGAATGTTAAAATAAATTCATAATTTTTAAAATTATTATCAGAATTTAAAGTTCTCGGCTAGTATTTTCTTAAAAGAATAAAATAAGTAAGTAATATGTTAAATCTGATTTTTTTTTTCTGAAAATGACACGTGGAAGGAAGACGAGGTGGAGAAGAGGAGCTGTCTTAGCCCGCGAAATATCCGGGGGAAGAAGCCCAACCCACCCAAGAATCAAAGGAATGAAAATTGGGTTTAAAAAGCGGTTGGGGATTGGAATTAAATCCGGCCTCCACGGACCCCTGTCCTGTGCTTCAATCGGCTGCAGTTGGTGGTTGTTGTTGCAGAGAGCGGGACCCGAATTCCGACCCGATCTCTTCTGCAACAATGCCTTCTTCTTCTTCTTCTTCTTCTTCTTCTTCTTCCATGCCCGAATTCCCCCCTACCATCCTCCCTTCAGGTCTCTCTCTCTCTCTCTCTATCTCTCTCTCTCTCTCTCTCTCTCTCTCTATATATATATATATATATATGTCTTTATGTGTTCGTTGTTCTGATTTTCTGGTAATGTTTTGATAGTTTTAATTATTTAATATCCCTTTTAATTGCATATCTCTCTATTTGGATTCAATCTCTGATCTGGTTATGTTTGGTTTTCTTTGTTTTTCACATTTTGGCGTTTTGTTCTCCATGGATTTTTTTATATAGAATTCAGTGTTTTTCTGTCTGTGATTATTCATTGTTCTTCATTGGGTATCAATAACATGCCCTTTACAGCAGCAGTTTTGATTTTTGAAATTTCTTATTTGTAATATATATATATATATATATATATTTTATCATCGACCCTTTTAATTATTATTGATATTATTCATTTGTATATGTCATTTTTCCATTTTTTTTTCACTAGAGCTTTGCGTTTTCGATTCTTTTTATGTAGAGTTACGGGTTCAAAATTCTATTGTTTATTTTTAGACTGTCTTTGTGTGTATATATATATATATTTCTGTTATATTTATCACTGCCAGTCAATTGTCTTGTTTTCTTTTTATTTCACAATACCTTTTTTTGGCGCATTTTGATATTGACTAATCTCTGTTCATTTGTTTAATATGTATTGTTTCTCAATCCCTTTGAAATTTTGTCTTCTCTTATCTTATTGGGTGTGGACTAATTGCCAGTCTTTTCTTGTTTTCATCTTCGGATATTTCATTCTTGAATTTGTGCTTTAAAAGTCAGAAGAGTTACATTTCATTTTGTGTTTCTATAAATTCACTATTAGTTGAGATTTATAAGAAAGGTAGAATTTTTAGCGGAGATTTGATTCTGCTCTTAAGTAAGTTTTTTGATCAGCATGGAGTTGTTGAAGATGGGCTGAAATTGCAGGCTTTTCTTTGGGAGAATTAAGAAATTTTGTGCTTGGTTTAAACAGTGGATTTTTCTTTCCTTTATAATTTAAAGGTTTTGCAAACTATTTTTGCAGTTTGAGATAAATGTAAATTTGATTTTGAATTTGATACATCCCTATGATCAAGTCAGTCTTATATCTGATTCTTTTTCTTTGTCTGCAGATTTTCTCTAAAGGCAAAACACAAATGTGCGATTCAGAAATCCGTCAAACTTGACATTTCGTCCATATATCCTAAACCTCTGGTTCCAAATTACTGAACTTTTCTATTGTAACAGTGTCTTTCGTTCATCTCAGATCTACTATGAGATTCCAACTGTCGTCTCTGGCATCTTGATGATCATGGTAAGTTTGAAATTTTATAAAAAAAGGAGACTAATTTAATATTTTGTTCAGTAATCAGAAAATTGGTTGTATATTGATTTTTAAACGAAGACGAAGAAACAACTACACATATTTGAATGGAGAACCACATACATATATAGGAAAGCTCGAGTCCCATGTTGCCAGAATATCATCTGTTAGATTTTGCTTTCAACGAGTATGAACAATCTTAATAATTTAATATCCCCTAGTCCGTGCAAAAAGGTTTAACAGGCCCAGCATTTCAGAATAGGAATTTGCTATGCGCCAAAGGTACATCTGTCTCCTCTTGGTCCATAGAATGACGTTAGAGTTAGTTTCCAATGATGTGCATCTGAGCCTCAAACACAGCACCTGAGGGTCCACAATCATAGAGTTTTTTCACCAAAAATGAATGTACTGCAGTCTCACTCGTGTGTGTATCAAATCTAGTATGTCAATTTGATTCTTTTAAAGCAAGCCTTCTAGGGAAATCCAACTGAAATTTATGTTGAGGAACATGCTTTACCTCCAAATCCAATTCACAGAAAAATCCAAAAGTGTCATTTTTATTTGTTATCTGTTGGTTGGAAAAATTAGTCAGTGGATGTAGTCTGCAAATTGGATTTTACCAAGACGAGAAATCAGTTCTAAGCGCATGTGAAACTAAGTAATATAGCAGTCAGGCACAAGTACCCCAGCTGGAGAGTTGATTTTCCTTAGTCTGTTTATGCTAGTCACTATGATGCTGAATAGTTTGGTCATATTATTCTAATTGGTGTTTGAGTATGGGCATGCTCTTCACTGAGACAATTATGAATAGTTCCATGGGGTATTTTACTTGATTTATCTGAATTCATGGTCTTGCTTCCAAAGGATGATGAGATACAACATAGAGATTTCAAGAATGTAATGACCTGCATTCATAACCCTCTGGTCTATACCACATCATTTGGCTGGTCAAAAGAATTTGCATAAATGGTTCAAAAAGGTCCTTAAGTTGGATGGTTGAGTTCATCTCCCTGTATGAGTTCTTACCTTAAAATTTTCCTAGGTCGGGTCAATTAGAGTGATGTGTCCAAGTCGGAACACCCTACACATGTAGGTACGTGATCCTGAGGGTCAGTTTATCAACATTTGTTAATGATACTTAGACCATTGATTTACGTCGTACCATTGTTTAGTTTTCTGTTTTATAGATGCCTTTATATTGATCATAAAAAATTAGATGGAGTGAATATTGTTCTATTCTGGGTTTTGCCAAATTTCTTTCTAATATGCTCCTATTTTTGGAAAATACATGGCAGGTCCATTGTTTTCCTGCATTCATATGCTTTGTGCCAGCTCTCTTTGTGAGATTGGCAGCTCATTTGTAAACATTATTCCTTGTTACCAGGATTTGTAATACAACATAGTCATAATGGGTAGCTGTGTATCGACACCAAATAGAAGAATTAAACAGCGGAGGAATTATTGTCACAGATCCAGTAAATGCAGCGGAAAGAATTTCACTTCTGTCCCTGATGCATCCAAGAAACGGATTAGTGATGCAGGAAACAGGGTAACAGATTTCGCTGTTAGTGAGTTTGTCCATATGGACTTTGAGAAGGGTGCAACAACCACCTGCAGAAGATCTGAGGTTTCCAATTTGACATTCCATCTCACCCAGTTGCAATGGCACCACAGTCAAATTGATGCAGATGGTATGTTTCCTTTCCTTTCTTATAAACTCAACTTATTGCCTTTTGATTAAATTAACCACCTTGGAAATCTCTCAAACTTCAACCTAATCAAGGTTATCATAACCATCCTATCAAACACTTTCTCTTAGGTCAGTATTCTTTTACAGTTGTATGTCAGTATCAACAATTTTAATCTTCAAATGTTCCATGAGTCCAAGCACAAAGTGCTTTAGTGTTCCTTTGGGGGATTAGATCAGGTTCAGGTTTTCCAAGGAGTATCTTCTTTAATTTATATGGTATTGAGGAAGAAGATAAAGTAGGTCCGAATCTTGCATTAACTTTGGGATCCTGGTTTCATTTTCTGTTGTGCCTTTAATTTTGATAAGTTTGGCGTTAATTTTTACATTTAGTGAAAACTTGAATTTTGGTGTATTAGAATGTTTGTTTATGTTGAGCAGTTGCATATGATGTATGAAAGGGTCTTAAGACATGGCCCATGTTTCATAGTAGGTTTATAATTTTGCATCCATTATGTTGCTCCTCATGCTAGTTGTGCTGTCACTATATATGCACATATGAAATGAGTACTGTTTCTTTTATAAATCCCCTCAACATAGAGGAATTTTCATGGTAGTTCTTGCCTTCTACTTTTACAAAACCTGTTTCATGGGGGATTTATCTTCTTCTGGAGTCGATACAGCCATACAGGTGCTTTTTATTAATATTCTGTTAACTGAGTTTTGAACCTTTTTTTTTTTTTGCAGTAATATGCCAAGAGGAAGCATGGTTTGACTCGGTTAGTATTCTGGAGTCTGAATCTGATGAGGACTTCATTAGTGTGCATGGAGGTAATGCACATCAATCTCTCCAATAGAATGAGAAAATAGTACCTGTCACGTAAGACCATTGAAATAAAAATCACCGAAACCGATACGAAACGGACGATACGTATGGTTTTGGTAGCCCCCCGTACAATATTTATACTGATACAAAACGGCCGATACGTATTTTTTTTTAGTTATTTTGTTTTCATTCATTGTCAAATTATAATTGTGTTTGCTACTTTGTTTTTGAGTCGCTTCCCATGACTTTATATTTGGTTTCTATAATTCATTTAATTGTTTTAAAAATTTAACTTGTTTTTTTAAAAGTTGAAAACATTATATGTATCATCCGAAACTAATACCGAAACCTATACGTATTGGTTTCAGTTGGGACCGATACATCCCCTGAAACCGTATTTAATCATTGCGTAAGACCATAAGAATGGTCTACCAATGACATAGTGGTAGATGTAGTATGGAACATGAGAGGCTCTTACCATCAGTGGGTGTGATCTGGAAGGCTTACTGAGCTAAAATCAACTTCATAAGATGACCATGACCATCCCATCTTCTGCATATATTGAACTTCAGAGAAATATGCTGGGGTTCAATGTAACGCATCGTTATGATCGCCAACTGCGTCAATTTTGTCATCATAGGATATCTCCCAGGTGGATCAATCAGATGGTGGGCATTGCCTCAATGAAAATGCTACATTACTTGCTGCCCAATTGGTAGATTGCATGACTGTTTATATGACTAACTTCTTGGATGGAATATGTGAACAATTTTTCTACTTGTACTATTTTATCTTTGGCCTCAGATTTTTTTCCTTCTGTCGGTAATGCGATCGGGAACATCCCAAGTACCCAAGTGCTTCAGTATGAAACCACATCATGTTTTGTGGATACCATGTGCAAGTATGAGGGATTCTATGAGAGTTACCTGAAAATAGATGGAGGTAAAACAGAGAAGTTTATGAGCAAAGATGAATACAAAGAATCAGATGGATTTTCACGTTTAAGTACTCAGGGCTATGAGCCTTCTTCCTTAGGGAAGGCTGATGAAGATTGTACCAAGAGGAAGAAAGTATTAGATGATTCCTATGGAAGATATAATGGTCTGAAAGAGGATAGAAATGATTCTGAAGACAAAACTCAAGAAACCTCTTTGAAGTCTCACATACCTCGGTTGGTTCCTTCTGTCAGTTTCAATGACAAGAATCAACCTCCATCAAGTCCAGGCCGACTATCTCAAAAGAAGAAGTCAACAGTTATCAGGCTTTCTTTTAAGAGGAAATCCTATGATCAAGATGAAACGACTGAATTTTGTAAGTATACAACACTACAATTTTGTTAATTTTTCATTCTTTAAGCTTTTCTTAATGTAGAGGAATCCAAATAAAGAAATTTCTTGCATGAAATTCCGTGTATTGCTCAAACTTTGATAATCTTGTGGAGTTATCTAATTGATGGGATGCGATATATTCATCAGAATTGCCTTTATGACACTAACATTACATTGACGCCTATTCCCACTTCCTGAGCCTAATACTTATTCTTAGTCTTTTATTTCAATAATTGATCCCTGAAATCTATGTTAAATGGAAACAGAAAATATTGGAAAAAGAATATGCAGTTTGATGCATCCATGTTCAACATACACTTATTTTGCTCCCTGAAATCTATGTTAAATGTAAACAGGAAAAATTGGAAAAAGAATATGCAGTTTGATGCATCCATGTTCAACATACACTTATTTTGCTCCCTGAAATCTATGTTAAATGTAAACAGGAAAAATTGGAAAAAGAATATGCAGTTTGATGCATCCATGTTCAACATATACTTATTTTCTAAGTTGGTGGTTTTAAGCCCAGGTTAAAATTGCTGTTTGAATCTCAAAAGTGGCTTGGAACATAGAACATTTTGTTTCTTTGGTTTTCTTTATTCAATCAATATACTATATAGTACATTATGTTTGAGTTCTAACCTTATATCACATCAATCTGATAGTCTGATACATTGATTACATGCTATCTTGATGTTATGGTTGGATTTATTATGATTTAAATATATAGGTATTATTACTGATACTTAAAACCTTCTTGTAATACAATGGGTATACATGCAGGTGCATCAAAAAGATTCTTATATCGTCCCAGAGCAGGACTTATGATTCCATGTTCTACAGGAGAGAAGCCAACTCCAGGATGTTGGTCTGAAATTTCACCTTCGGTCTTTAAGCTTCGTGGCCAGAACTATTTCAGGCATGTTATTGACATGCTTTGGTCTACCATTTACCAGATATGTAGACATGTCCAACAAGTAGTGGTGCTTATGTTTGATGCATGGTTTATCTACCAAAAAAAAAGAAGCATGGTTTGTATTTATTTAAGGGTTTAACTATCTAAACATAAACAATCTATAATGCAGAGATAAGCGGAAATCCCATGCTCCAAACCACAGTCCATATACCGCAATTGGTATTGATTTATTTGTTTGCCCAAGGAAGATAAATCACATTGCTCAGCAGCTTGAGCTTCCTTCTGTGAAGGCACACGAGAAAGTACCATCACTCCTTATTGTTAATATCCAGGTATTTTTACTTCTTCTCATTCTTCCTTTCAATTTTTTGTTGGATGGGTGGGAGATTAGTGGTGGAAAATTGAACTGCAACTTCATTAACATATATGGAGAGTACTAAATTTCGAGTGATTTATTATCATGTATACTCTTTTGTCCTTGCGGCAGCTGCCTACTTATCCTGCTGCTATGTTCCTTGGTGATAGCGATGGGGAAGGGATGAGCCTTGTATTATATTTTAAAGTTTCTGAGAGTTTTGACAAAGAGATCTCTCCTCACTTTCAGGATAGCATCAAGGTACTTCCTATTTTATTGCCTCTTGCAATCTGCACTCTTGAACATTATATCAAGATCTTTTTGTAACAAGGATCGGTAAATTGTTCATCTATGGAGATAAGAATTGATAATTAGTTGGTCATAGCTTAAAATATTATGTTACTCTACAAATATTTCTTATTTGCTTTGGATTTATGGAAGATTGTTTCCATGTGGTGTGTTGCATCGCATGGAATTCAGGAGCTATGCATGACATTACCCGTGATCTTATTAGATGGGAATCACTCTTCTTGGTCATTTGAAACCAAGTGGAGTTGTATAATAATGTCCAATTAAAAATCTTGATCCTTCCAATGTGCTGCTGGTACATGTGGAGATAATATGTTAAGGTGGGATCCACCATTGGAAAGATGGCTTGGTAAAATTGTGACTTCAATCTATTGTGTTCCTTTGGCCATCAAAATATATATAATCAATGAAATAGAAAGCCTCTTTCAGGACGGTAATAAAACACCCACCAGGTCAAGTCTTGCCATAGGAAATCTCCAAGGTGGAACATATTTAGATGGTTGAATCCAAGGTTTGCATGTATGCAGTGTGCTTTAGCATGCTGTTGGTAGATGGTTCTTAGGATCTACCATGGTTTAATTATGTTCAGAAATTAGCTCTCTGAAATAGTAAGTTGCCTCGACGTAATTTGGTTGGGCCTTAAGCACCAGATTCTTATTTCTGGTTTTACACGGAACCTTCTGATTAGACAACCAACAAAGGTCCTTTTTATAGAAAATTCTGAGTGGATGAATTTACTGTTTTCTCGGCTTAGTTGTAGCAAAATCCTTGTACAATTTCTGAGTGGAGTCAGAATTTTGATCCACTAGTGTGTGCTTATAGTTTACTTCTTTTTCCTGTTTTTTTCCTTGCATTCACTTGCAGCTATTGCATTTAATATTTCATTGACCTCTTATATTTTCCAGTTTGTATAAATTTCAGTTGGCTGACAATTTGTGTTTCTGCTACAGAGATTGGTTGATGATGAGATGGAAAAGGTTAAAGGGTTTGCTATGGACTCCACAGTTCCCTTTAGAGAAAGACTAAAAATCATGGCTGGGGTGGTTAATCCAGAGGATCTTCACTTGAGTTCTACGGAGAAGAAGCTCTTACATGCTTACAATGAAAAGCCAGTGCTTTCGCGCCCTCAACACAATTTTTACAGGGTAAAGAATATTTTCCTTTTCACTGTGCACTTCTATTCTACTAGTGGGGGGAAGATATGCATTTCACTTCCTCAAATCTCTGGCACATAAAATTTGCAGATTATGTTACAAAATCAGGAACTGGAAGGTACCTTTCTAGTAAATGCAAATGCAGGAAATATAAAGTGAGGTGGGAGTGTGGGACCCACTAATCCAGTGGTTATGATTTTAGGCATCTTACACCTAAAGTCACCTTATAGGATGACACCAAACATCTGATCCATCAAATTCTTTTGAATAGTCAGTGTACTGAGACAGTTCAGAAAGAAGTCCATAGAACGGATGGTTACTAGTACAGACAATTCTCGGCATAGAAGATTTTCCAGGTGGATCCATTGGGTCTCACCTCACTGAGTGTACATCATGTAGACCTCCATTTGAAGCATTGATAAGGTCCTTATGGTAGTAGCATCATCCATTTTTATATTTCCTCTAAGGAGTTATCGTGAACAAATTATATCAAATTGTGTTATTCATAGAAGTCTAATAGATCGTATTCTAAACCTTTTGCAGACTTTTATTGCTTAACCTGTGTGATAAACTAAAATTCTCACACTCCGTTCATTTATTGAAACATACAAGAATTATGATATCCAATACTACCTGACTTGCAGCATAAATTTCCAGTAACACTCATATTTTGATTTCTGTAGCTTGGTGGGAAATGGATTAGCAAACTGCTCGCCTGTCTGGAATGACATTTTAGCTGACTTCAACTATAGGGATGCAAATGGGATGGCCGGTTTGATAAGTGCCTGAGCTTGGCCTGCTTTTGTCTGTGCTTGGTTGCCTACAGGTCCATGGGTCTAGCCTGAACCTAACATGTTGACCTGTTACATCAACGAATTGAGTTTGAGCCTAACATTTCAGGCCCGATAGGCCTTTTTAACAAGGTTTATATGATGAGGCCCATAGCATCAGTTTCTGAACAGGGTGGCATGACTTGAGAGCAGGAGAATAGTAGTGATAGGCATATAGTTACTCACCTAGGGATTCAAAACAACCTTTTATTTTACAAACACAAACTTTTGGTTGCGAAAAGGAGAAAATAAGAGATAATTATAGAAGAATGCATCAAATACATTTATGAAACTTCAATTGTAAGTTTGCTAGGGGATCCTATAAAGGAATGCTTGGAGGGATTCGTATACTCTTTTAGTCCTGGAAAACTGAAAGCTTCTTTGTTACTTGAGCATCTCAAAAAAACAAAATTATAGTACTTTTTTTTGGTCAACACAACAACAACACAAGGCGAAGCTGTAGTCATTGGAAAGAAACACACACACATACACACGCCACATACAAACATCCAACTCATGAAGCTTCACCCAACTTAACTACCATCTAACTTCTAGCATAATATTAATCCCCACTTTGCCTATGCTATCTTTCATGCAGGGCACCAATTACTTTGAGATTGACTTGGATATACACCGCTTCAGCTACATATCAAGGAAGGGGCTAGAAGCATTTCGAGAACGTCTAAAATATGGGATACTTGATGTGGGTTTAACCATTCAGGTATACTTTTATCTTACCACGTCCAACTCTGTTGAACAACTTCAACTTGTATTTTAAGGAACCTAGTTTCATGGGGAAGGAACTAGCTTAGTTGATTATTTGATGCTGCCCAAGTGCCCAGTGTGTTACAATTTGAGTTTTCAATCAGTACTTGGGACCTTGGCATACTGATTTGGGCTTAGGCAAGTTCCTAGTTAATCAAAGAGTTTCTGAAAAAAATATAGAAATTTGTTGTGAATTACTTCCTTATGAATTTCAAGAATGTTGCTTGCTTCATGCATGTCTTTTCAATTTTGAAATTGGCAAGATTGGGTAATCAAATGTTTTTTTCAACTCTATATGAATTAAGTGAAGCTTTCTCTTGGTATACTTGAAGCTTCACTAGATCAAGCTTAAAAACTTGATACTCGACTCAGACTCCAAGAACATTGAAACTCAGAGCTCACGGTCAACATTTTTAAAATTAAAATTCTTGTATTGCAGTCCAATTCCAAGTATTTCTTAGGTGCTAGAAAAAACTGTTCACCCTTTTTACTGGAACCTGGATCTGAATCAAGTGGTGCCAACTTGTGAATCCTTTTGAGTGTTCATTCTAGTTCAAAGCATGGATAAAACTAACCCACTTTTTGATACTGCTTACAGGCACAAAAACCCGAGGAACTGCCGGAGCAAATCCTATGCTGTGTGAGATTGAACAAGATTGATTTCGTAAATCATGGCCAAATACCCACCATCATGACTCTTGATGATCATGCTTGATTTGGACAGCACGCTGCGGGGTATTGCCTTAAAGCCTTAAAAGGCCATCAATCTCAGAGAAGAAGATCAAGAGGTCCATTCTGTAAACATTTGGACTAGCATATGTTAATGAAAAATAATAAAATCATATAATGAATTCACAGAAATGAGTTGTTCTATAATCTTAATTCAATAATCATAACATTTATTTGCTGTACTATCATACAATGTTGACTCCAAGCCTTCCATGGCCTATTTATATATAAAATCATCTATATTCATATATTTGATCATTTGTATTATATAAGAGAATATCACAGGGTGAGGACCAGAAGACCAATTGGAGGGGGGTGGCTAGTTTTCTCTCACCCAGATATTGCTTTGTTCATGATCTATTTGTATATCAATCAGGACCGTTCAGCTGGTGGATCAACTCTTAAAAGGCGTTAAATCCGTATGATTAGGGCAATGGCTCACTAAAAGGATGGCCCATCAGTTCATCTGTATAGGTCAACCATTCCACGGTGACACGTGTACACTTATGGAGGAGTGAGGAATAATCAACTTTGATGGAGTTGTTATCATCATAATATATCAAAGAAAATTTAAAAGCAGGGACATGAGACTGAATTTGAGAAAGCACATGTCGTAAAATGGTAGGGATGAACACTACAGTTATTCTCTGCCTTCTCTCTTCTCTTATAAAAAGAGAGAAAGCAAAGAGTAATTATAGTGTTCATTCCTAAAAAAGAGATCCTTTTATAAAGATTTAGGAAATCATTTGAAGATCAGATCTTTTTCTAAAGGTTTAGGAAATCATTTGAAGATCCTTTTATAAAGGTTTGGGAAATCATTTGAAGAGGCACAATCTCTTTCTTAAGAGTTACTAAAATCAAAGGATACAAAAATCTTGTGAAGAATTGCAAAAATCAAAAGAAGAGAAGAAAAAAAAAAAAAAAAAGGTCACAAAAACAGTTGGAACTGTTTTGAAAAATTCAAACAAAAATGGTCCAAAAAGAATATAGGTATTTTACTTATAGCCCAACTCAACCTAACTTGGCTCAATCCGGCTCAGCATGACACGATGCGGCGCATGTGAGTAAGTTTTTTTTTTCGGGGGTAAATGTAATATATTCAGTTTTTCTTTTCGGGGGTAAATGTAATATATTCAACTCACACATACATAGGCCAACCACATGACCACATGAGACTTGGACCCAACTCATCTCACTAAAAGTACATGAGACTTGGACCAACTAATTTCACTAAAAGGGCCTTAACTCTTGGTGAGAGGAGGATCCTTATATGGCTGAGTGTAAGCTTTTACACACTGGAAAAGAGAAAACTCTATTAGAAAATCCGATGTGGAATTTCATCCAATTCTCCTATTTATATATAGAAGAGAAAACTTTACTAGAAATTTAATGGCCCTTGACGGCCCAAGCTTTCATCCAACTCTCCTGTGCTTATATGCAAGAGAAAAACGTTACTAGAAATCCAATGCCTCTTCAAGGTCCAAGCTTTCATCCAACTCTCCTGCTCATATAAAAGAGAAAAACTTAATAGAAATCTAATCGTGGGACTATTCATAATACACTACAAACCACCCACATGCACTTAAAATATTTTGAAATATCCAACAAGAAGTTGGAGAAAAGATTACCCTTTATAAGACTCTGCCTTGCATTCTCCATTGTAGAAGATAATCGTTTTCTTGAATTCCTCTGGAAGTATTCTACTTGTGCGTCTTCTTCAAACTCCAATCAAATCTCTGTCAATGGGCTGGACTTGGTTAAGCTTGAATTTAAATGGATCTAGCCTAAGCCTGGCCTATATTTACTCAGACTAGGGTTGGGCCAGGCTCGGATTAACCCATGTCTTCCAAACTAGTTCAGTATCTTCCATATTTGAGTTGCTAGAATAAACCATTGTAAGAACATTATTAACACTAGTGACATTGATCAAATGGACCCAAGAGAGATATTTTGTATAGAACTAAGACAATTCCCACATTTTGATTAATAGAATTTTGAGTTTCTACTTTTTCTTATACTTTATCTTATATACTGTATAAGAAAAAGTAGAAACTCAAAATGGTTTGCTCTCATCAAAAAAAGAAAAAATTGAATTATCCCTGGCGTAGGGCCTAAATTAAGGCTTTTGGAGGGCGGGCCAGGCTACCCCTCAAGAGGAGTAAGTCCTTTTTTTAAGAGGACAAGTGTACCAGTTGCCCATTAATGTGTGGATTGGGAGTTGGTGACCTCTAGAGTAGGGCTGTCAACGGGTCGGATTTAGACCAGATATGGCTATATCCGAATGACAGCCCTACATAAGAGGTTATGTATCCATAGTTTGGATATTCTCTCATATTTTGAAGAGAGCAGGATGTGAGAGGTGAGTGGGGTGACTCATTTCTATCCCATCTGCATGGAAAGATGGAGGGGGGGAGCCTCTTAATCCTAATGCCTCTGGGATGCTCCATCCGTATCTATTCTAGGTTAGTGAATAGGTGGACATATCAACCATCACATCTTTTTCAGGACTTAATCGCAGATCAAAGGTGTGGTGTACTACTAACAACCAACGGGGGCAATAATTGCTTCCCCACTCTACCAAGAAAGTATACATTGCTTCCCTACTCTCTCCTCTTGCACTTTCTCATTTTTCGTGACAAAAAGATAAGAATTTTGTGGTGACTCCCTCATACACAAATTTCTTATTTTCTTACCTAGAGAGGGGAGAGTGCAAGAAGGGGAGAGTGGGGCTTCCACTCCCCTTAATTAATATCATAATTGTCAGTTTTGTCCAATCTATATGAGTGAGTCTATGGTACTCTCAAGTATACTCTTAAATCGTAACTTTTTAATTTAAATAATTAAGGATCAAGATTAAAGTTAATGTGGCTTTAGAAAATGACAAATTAAGCCAAGACAAATCTAATATTAACCCTTATAATTATTTGAATTAAAGGATTATGATTCGGAAGTAAATTTGGGAGTACACATAGACTAAATCATATATATTAATGCATACACTATTTTTATTTTGATAGATTAATGAGGGTGCTAGTATTCTTTGAATGAATCAATATCCTTCGAAAGAAAGAAAAAAAAAAACAGTGAAATAAGCTTCAGCTTTTCCGTCAGATTTCATCTCATAATGAATCAATGTTGGGTAGCCGAGAAAATAAATGAAAAAAGGAAAATAAAATTATGCAAAACACAACTAAGAATTGTATTAGAAATCCAAAATTTTCTTTTCTTTTCTAGTTTCACCTCTTTTCTTGCCTACCAAACATAGGGTAAATAAGAAAAGGAAAACAGTGAAATAAGCTTTCATATGAATACATGCCTTTTCCCTCAGATTTCAATGCCATTCCATGGATCTTCTTGCTAGAGAAATAAACTTCATATGAAAATGGTATGGAGCTTTGGATCAAACTCTCAATACAGATTTGCATTCAAAACTAATATCATTGCACTACCTACACAGATGTGAAACAAAAGATCAGGAAACTAGTGGGTCTGAAACACCCTTTTTCTTCATTGATCTTTGATGGCGAATCTAAGAAACAGCCTCATGCCTTAAGCCATTGAACCATGATATTGGCCATATACAAGACTCTATAGGGGAATAATATAGCTGTCACTCTATATACATAAACCAGAATTCTTTATGGCAGATAAGCTCAGCTTCCCCCACAAGATATACTATAAGAGAACCAAACATACAGAGAGATCAGCTTATCTCCTTCCCCTTACCTGACCCAGTTGAGTTATAAAATGAAACAATGCCCGTCCTCCAGCTTCGCAGTTTCATTGATTGTAGTTTGTCAGTTTTGTCAGCTACAAATCCGAGTTGGGAAATTGCTCATCGATGTATTTACTGCCCATCTAATTTCTGGTGAATTAGCACCAATTAAGAACCATTTCTAGAATTCTTAATCTCTTAACTGTTGGAGGACACCTCTTTGAATTACTCGAATCAAGCATACCTTAACAGCTATTTTCCGAGTATTTTCCCTGCCATCGTAGACTCACTCTATTAGTATCAACTAACAAGCAACAGAATTTAGGCGCTGCCCTGACATGTGCTAAAGTTGAGCATGAAGACCCTAAAGGGGCTGATGCTGGCATTTACATACAATGAACTAACAAATAATGTAAAACCAAAAAAAAAAAAAAACTAACAAATAATGTAAACATACTTAGAATATACTGGTACTAATAACTAAGTAATCCTATAGTGTCATTAAAAAAAAGTAGCCATGAATAATAAAAATTCCCAGATATTAAAGAATATATTGGTACATATAACTTAATATCTCCTTTTCTTTCGTACATATTGAAATTGGCAAATTTCTGTTCCAGTTTCTCCTTACATGCATAGTTAAAAACTTAAAATAAATTTATCGGTCACCACTTTAGGATTATCTTATTTTATTAATCAGCGTGAGTGGTATGCATAAGTATAATCTTTTAATAAGTGCACATGCATGTATACAAAAACTAAGTGCATATATGTATCCCTTTTTTATTTTTATTTTTATTTTTTTAACAACTTGAGCACACCTGGTAATGTACACTACATTTTGTAAGGGTTCTTGCAATATAAATTGGTATATGCACCCGCTCATTGACAGACCCAGTTACCAGTGAGCAAAACTCAGAGGGTCAGCCAAAAAGTACACTGGCTAGACAATTCTTAACATTCAATCAAACGGCTAAATTAGTTCGTAACTCTGCAATTTCCCATCACTGTGGAGTCTAAATTAGTAAGGCTAAAAGTGAGACATCGGAGCTCGGGTCCAAAGGAAAAAAGAAGCGAACGAAGTAGACTAAAGAAGCCTGAGCTGGTTCGAGCAACAGTGTGCATAAACTTTAAATTTTCAAAAAATGAGTTTTCTTCTACCTCATTGAAACCATGGAAAAAGGAACCAAAAGAAGGTAAACTACAGAATTCCAAACCGATTCGGATGACAGTATAAAGAAACTTCAAAGAATCAAAACTGAAATTTCCTGTACCTCTTTGGAACCATGATCTGCGGACTGCCTGACGAATATGGCGTTCGTGCTTCTCTAAGAGTTCATCAACTCTATGTGATTGAGACAACAATGGTCCCGAGAATTCAACTCTGTCTCCTTCATCTTGATAACCCTGAGGGATAAACTCCAACATAAAGAAGGTTCAGATAAGGAGAAGTTGGCCTAATCAATATTAAAAATTGTCACAGGAATCAGTTTTTAATTATCCAAGTTTGAAAACAACCAAGTTGATGAAAGCTCATTTATTAACCCCCAAAGAGAAAATTCATATACTCAGTCAGTTTTTCTATAATACTGGGGTGTGAACTTGGTATCAGAACCTGACTGACCTAGTTGAGTTAACACACTGAGTTCCACGTAGATCAAAGGTTTTCCCTTACCAGATTATTTCTCTTAGCCGCTATTTCCCCCCTTTGATAAAGTGCCACTGATAGATCCTGAGAATGGTATACATCAGATGCATCGAAGGAATCTGGACGCTCAAATTGGCCCCACTGTTTCCACATTGCACACTTGGGGATCTCGTTCGAATCATGACCTTTAGAAGTAGTGCGAACCACGTGTAAAACACCCCCATTTTCTTGCTTTCTTGAGTCTGGAGTATTTCTTGCATGCAGGACACTTGATGGATCCAATGCAGTAGAAACATGCCCTCTTGAATGAGATCTACTGAGTGACCTTATGGATTCAACATCCTCTTTTTGCATTTTTGCCCATGCAAAGCCGCTTGGTGCTGTGATTTCAAGTGGGCCGGAGAAAGGAATGTCACCCTGAGATGCATTCTTTACATGGGAAGCCTCTTGTGCCATATCAATTGATGGTTTCGGCAGTTCCTCACATAATCTAGCATTTCCGTATTCCTTAGTAATACGTGCATTAATATCATTGATTTTACAGGAAACTTGAGTACTGGTCTGCAACTCCTGCAAAGATAAGAATAAACCAATGAACGAGAATCAGCTTTGGTTTATTACCGCTCCATGCTGTGTGTGAGTGAGAGAGAGAGAGAGAGATACATCTGTTGGTGCTAATTTACTGACCCCCTTTTGTTCCCACAAAGCTTTACATACTCTTGTTGGTTTTCTTGTTGCTTCAGGCCGACGCATTCTCCCACCAGCCTTTTTTCTGAAAATTATTGTGGAAATTCAATAATTTCAAATACAACAGTTGAAATATAAAATAATATAGTATAGGAGCAATACTGAGAGTTTTCTCCAATCCTATTTTACTAGATAGCATGGTTCATAAACTTAAAGCTCGATTTTCCCTGACAAACTGTGATTACCCGACTTGATAAAGTATCATAGTCTTGTAGCTTAAGGACTAAAGACCAGGATTTTTAGTGCCGATAGTAAAGCAGGGTGATTGAATTGACAGAACGACTCATACAACTGGACAACGCCTCTAATATATATATTCACAAAATATACAAATTGCATATATTTGTTATTGTAAACTTTACAGATTTGAACCAATTCCCAAGGAGATCAGATCACAGCCAATTGCGATTGAACTCAGGGAGACTTCAATCGCACCCACAAGTCAACACATCACACATGTCCCTGTTAACCCTTATTAATTGTGGTTGAGATTTACTAACCCTTAGGGTTCAACAATCTAACTTAGTTTTTAGAAAAAAAATTATCAACCCTAAGGGTTAAAAGTTCTTAACCAGAGTTTAAAGTTTTTTAATATTTTTTTATAAAAACCAAGGTCAGATTATTATTTTTTTGATCGGTTAAGCCAAGGTTAGATTATTGGACCCTAAGGGTTAGTGAATCTTAACCGCAGTTGATGGGTTAAAAGGGACACGTGTTGACCTATGGGTGTGATTGAACTCTCACCGAGTTCAATCGCAATTGGCTGTGATTTGATCTCATCCTCAAGTCACTTGATGGATTAGCCTCTGAAATCCAAAACGCAGTCAATCCAGATACAAGTTGCCAAGTCCTTATACCATTTTTTAGCCACACCCTTGGTGGTGATTGAGTCGAAACACTGTCTAAGAGAGGGTATTTGAAACATAATCTTTCAGTGAAAAATAAATAATGAAAGGCCTCACCTCTGTGCCTCCTCGCGACATTTCGCATCAATTTCTTTGTTAGGTGGGTACTTCGGCAAACTTGAGGGATCACATGCGTAAGGCTTCGTTGTGAAATACTGAGGATTGTATGTAAAAAACATTGAATCAGAACTACAACCTTACTGCGGTAATAGTAAATCTTCCAAGTAGATAATAAATTGCAAGGCTAAAAAAGAATAAATAAATAATAAAATAAATAAACCAAGAAAAGGTGTAACAGTCGTGAATTGTGAGCATAGGCCATCATCCGGATGATGAGGATGCTCTGGTTGGTCCGGTTAAATGCGAATGCTAGTGTAGGGTACAAGAAATATGAGTTGATTTCACTTTGTCAAAAGAATATAAAAACAAGAAAATAGTTGGGATTAATTGCACTACCATAAAATGCAATAACATTGCAAGGATTTCATCTTTAAACATTCAAAACAAATCAGGTTAATCAGGTGGACATGCAAATAAGGAACATGCAGAAGATAAAATGCAAAACTTTTCTGTATGAGTTACCTCAGACGCAAGGGCAGAGGAGGTGGTTCCACGTTTGTATGGTTCAACAGAAAGAAAAGTTTCAATCAGGTTCACAGCACTTGGTGGGAAATCTTTACAGGTCTCCCGAAGACAACTCTCATAAGGATGCTGGGGCTTAAATATAGTTGCATGAGGAAGTTTAGACTTCTTCCAGTATTCACCAGGTGGGGAACCACAGAGCTTGAAGATTTTGTGTAATTGTTCGACCTGTAGGTGGGACAAGAACAATTCTATTAAAACATAAACTGGAAAATCATAAAAATTAAAAATTAAACTCTTAACAAGTGAAAAAATATGCAAATCGTATATATACATATACAGTTCAATACATTTACGTTTGTACAGATATGCATGTAGATATATTTTAATTAGTCTCACATAACTATGAACAAGCTACTTATATATATATATAGATGTATACTTTACTATTTCACTTCGACGGACGAAAAAAAAACTCTACTCCATATATAATCTGTTCTTTTAGCGTGAAAGTTATCTGTAATCTGCAAGAGCGTCTAAAAATTGTACAACAATCTATCCAAGCCATTTTCATCTTGAAATTTATATTTTAAATACTATAGGCTTGTGAGGGAAACCAAACTGTAAAAGTTTAAAGCTTAATATGGAGATTTCAGTTTGCTTATGAGAGCTTATACGCTGAAGAATATTAAATACTAATTCACATCTTAAAGATAGTACACACGTGATTTCTATTTACATGTAATCAAAATCCCCTTTTGGAAGGACGGTAAGGAGGACATTTTATGGATGACAAAGTGGTACAAATGGAGCAGATGCAAGGTGTGGGACCCACATTCAATGGGTCTGTCTTAGGAGATCTACAGTTGGCCCAATCAGATCCATCTGAACAATTCCATTCTGTAGGACCATCAACAGAAAAAAAAAAGACTGCTAATGGAGACTGCTTTAAACTTCCACTTCTATATTTGAGCTCTTTCTTGTGTATGGATGCATTGCTTTGGATAAACCAATTCTTCTTCCAAAATGGCTCAAGTAATGAACCAAACAGATTTTCTCTTAACCCCCCCAATTGCTTCCTTCCATTAACAAAATTGAACCATCAGATAAAACTTTATAATCAGAAAGATGTGCACTTGATATTAGAAGAGGAAGAAATATTAGTTAAGCTTACAGACAAGATTCGATGATGAAATACTCTATATTAGAAAAACGTGTACTTGATCACCTCAGTTCTCCCTTGAAGGATAGGCTTCCCAAGGAGAAGTTCTGCAAATACACAACCAACACTCCACAGATCCACAGATGCTTCATAATCCGTCGACCCAAGCAAAAGTTCAGGAGGACGGTACCATAGAGTCACAACACGACTAGTTAGTGGTTGCCTGTTCTTGGAGCTAAATAAATTTCCCAGTCCAAAATCGGCCACCTTCAGAATTCCTTCATTATTGACCAGAAGATTGGATCCTTTGATGTCCCGATGCATTACACCCCGTGAGTGGCAGTGCTCAAGTCCAGATAATAGCTGTTGCATGTAGCACTTAACCTACACAATAAAATCAATTTAAAGTTACAGTGCAGAAGACAAACAGCGAAGGAACAATAGCTCCAGACTCACTATATTATAACAATGTTAATGTTTTTAATGCACAAAGCCACTATGAACAAACCTGTGACTCACAGAACTTGATGTCGGGACAAGATAACAATCCAGAAAGATCGTGTTCCATGTACTCGAATACGAGGTATATACTACATGATGATCGAGAGGTAACTAGCCCCTCCAATTTCACAATGTTGGGATGGTCAAGTCTGCGGAGAATCATTATTTCTCGTGCCATAAATCTGACGCTCTCAGGCTCGAAATTGTCAAACCGCACCTTCTTCAAGGCAACTATCCTCCCGGTTTCAAGATCACGTGCTCGGAATACGCTGCTATATGTACCTTGTCCAATCTGAAAAAAAATTAGTTGGAATTGAATAAGAGTCTACTCAGGAAATAGTTAAAACTGTAAGAAGAGTAAATATGTTAACAGAATCACCTTCTACTAGTGGGCACTTATATTAAGAGAAGAATAAGTATAGATTTTAAAATCCAAATGCAGGAGCAACAACCAAAAGAGACTAGAATTTTTTTCTTTCAAAAGAATAAGGGATTAGAACTATCATTAGGTTAAACACTAACAGCATGCCAAAAAAAAATTCCTAAGTGGCATGAGGATGTGTACAGGATACAAAGTTGTTCAAACATCTATTAGAACTAATTGGGTAATCCAATTGGGCCGAGACCAAAATTAAAGCAATTACATATTTAGCTGGTGAAGGAGAAGAGAGAGCTATGAAAATGGTGGGTCAGAAATGAGTTTTATCGTATGTATGGATAGGTATAGAAAAATTTAACCATCCCATGCATGATTTGTTATTCCTACATAGCCTTCACTTAGTAAAATTCACATTTAATGAATAGGTCAATATTAGATCAGCCTCTTCTAGCAGGTAAAGTTCATGAGGTGGGTAAACTTATAAAGACTCCACTACCATGGACAAATATCTGAGCTCCACCAATTGAAGCTGATGACTGGAGAACATAGAAAAGGAAGAAAAAACACTAAATGCCAACGACATTAATAAGAAAACATCTTAATATTGCCAACAATTTAAGAGAAATTCGAGATGGAAAAAAAAAAGGAAAAAGAAAGAAACAAGAAATCATGGATCTATATAACACTCAAATTAATTTTAAAAAAAAAATGAAATCACCAATCTAAATGGTTAGCAGGAAAATGCAGGAAATGAAAGGAAAATTTCCTGGTGTTTGGTTACCATGAGAAAAGAAAATCCACTTTCCAGCAAAATTACTTTCCTGGGCCCAGTGCCCACACACACAACTTTCCCTCAAAATTTTCTTTCAAGTTTTAAAAGAAATGAACTTTTCTTGAGAAAAAAAATATATAAATCTAGCTTTTTCTTGCAATTTTTCTCACATATGTTCTTGTTAACTAAACATATGCAGGAAAGTAAAAAAAAATTTACTTCTCTTTCCCTTCTTTTTACTTTCTTTTGCTAACCAAACAAAGCTTAAATGGATAAATAAGTGAAATCTGTAAAATGGGTACTCCAATTTTTTCTTTTACGACTCCACATACAAAGACATTATATTTCATAATTCTCTTCAGAAACAAAACCCAAGATAGAAAGTAAATCCTCTCATGAATCTAACCCCAATCAAGAGAAACTAATTACAATTGAAAGGTAATTGAATACTGGATAATAGATAAGATAAGGGGTAATTGAATACTGGATAATAAATAAGATACTGAAACAAATGAAATATTTGAGCTTAGATTTTTCACTACCTTCTCCAATTTCTCGAAAGAGTCTGCTTTGAGAGGCACCCATCCCTGAATGGCTTCCCAGCAACAGCACTAAGCCAAGCAGGCCACCCAGCAGCAACTTGCTCTGCTTCCACATATTTCTGCAAATTCCCCAATCTAAAGCTCAACGAATCCCACCATTGAAGCTCCCTCCCAATTCTCTCCCACCTCCCGCTTTCTCCACCATATTCTTGTCCAACTCCACCAACCCAGCTCGCTTTCGCCGCGAAGAAACCGAAATTCCAGACCCATTGTCCCCTCAACGCTCCTGAGTAGTCCAAAGCAGGGGTCACCGATACAGTCTGCTTCGAGGTAATGCACCCCATTAATGGAAGAACCCTAGGAGCATGGATAGAATTGGAGAAACCCCAGATGAGGAAATAGGGATTTAGAGCAAGTTAGCTCAAATGGGGTTGCAGAATTAGGGGGAGAGATGAAGGAAAGTGGCTAAAAACCCTGAAGAATGGAAGATTTTTATTTTGTGTGAGAACTGTTGGTCTTCTGGTTTGCGAGATTTGCGGATGATGGAGGATAGAGGATCGTAATGAGTGGCGAGGATTTGATTCGAATGGTCAAAATCAACGGGAGACGAACTGGTGGGGTTTTTTCAAGTGTGAAATGTAGCCGTAGGAATTCCGTTTTGTCAGTTTCATTTAATTCTCCTCTCTTTTGTTTCTACTGTTTGAATTCTGATTGGATTGTTTTGTTGTGTTGTTACTTTGATTGAGCATTGGGATTGGTTCTGGCCTACTCACAAAGCATCTTTAACCTCCCTTTGAACCCTAGTTAAAGAATTTTCACTCACGTGGTTAAAATTTTTTAAAAGCCAAGGTCACATGGTTGAAGCCTAAGGATTAGTGAATCTTAACCATAATTAAAGAATCTTAAAAGAGACATGTGTCGACCTGTGGGATGAGGGCCAGACGGTTTTGGTCTGGCGAGAGGGCCAGACCAAATCTCATTCCGGTTTTCTTTTAGTAGTGGGATTGATTTGGGGAATTGTTTTTATTTTTGTTCCCTCTGGTAACAGCGCAGGAGATGGAAAAAGGAAAGAAAGTAAGAAAGAGACAAAACCTTTAGACGCGCTAAGTCAAAAAGAGGTGGAATTGATTACAAATTAAAGAAGACCCGGCTTCTCTCAAGTTCTACCGGACTCTTGACTCCGGTTACAACGCAGAAGCTTCTTGACTGTTCTCTTAACTCCGGTTAATAAATTTAACCTTTAGAGATCATTTTTTTTTATAATTTTTTCTAAAAACTAAGGTTACATGGTTGAATCCAAAGGTTAGTGAATCTTAACCACAGTTAAGGGATATCACAAGGGACACATGTTGACCTGTAGATGTAACCAGACTGGTTGGAGTTCGGTTAGAACTTGAGAGAATTTGGAGTCATCCAACCAGAGACCGTAGTGGAGAAGCCACCAACTTAACAAAGTCACCTTTTTTGCCCTTTCCACACGCTCTTTTACTTCATTATCCATGGCCCATGCATTAAGTTGGGTAGGCCATCGAACGGTTGCAATTTTGAATTTTCATTTCTGGGGTCCTTTGAAGTTTAAATATCGTACTGACCCTCTACTTTGGATGGTGAAGGCATACTCCTTATTGGTTGAAAGTTGAAAGTATTGGCATTGATTTCGTTAAGAACGCGTCTAATGAGACCGTACGGTTTTCAGGGCCATTTGTATTTTGAAAGTATTTTAGGGTTTTCAAAAATTTTGACTCTCAACCGCTTACTCGGCTATGAAAGTTTTTTCGTTTTCAAGTAAAATAACACAATTCAGGTTAAATAATCTGAATCATATTATTTTAACTAAACCACTTAAAATATATAATTCAAATTATTTCACTTGAATCAGTTAATATCTACTATTCACTCAACCAACTTGATTCAAATAAAATAACATGATTCGTGTTATTTTAACTAAATTAATTATTTTGTATGATTTACCCAAAATAACATGATTCAAGATATTTTAACTTGTTCAGTTAAAATAGCATAAATAAGGTTTTACGGGATCAATAATTAGTTGGCCAGTGTAAAGTTAAATGCCCCACCAATAGGAGCAATCTCTGTTAGGGCCGAGACCGGGCTGAGACCATACCATCTCATAAGTATTACTCTTTTGTTAAATGGGAACTCTAAATGGGTTGTATAATTTTAAAACTAGCATTGACAATGCTATGATGCCCCAAATGGCCAACAGATAGAGAATTTAATGTAAGTAAAATTCAAAAACGTTTGCGGACATATCTAGTGAGCAGACTCTGGTATGTCTTTCAATGACTATCTGTAGCCGAGACCGGGCTGAGACCATACCATCTCAGGTAAGTCATTACATCTTTTCTAAATGGGAACTCTAACATGGGTTGTATAATTGATGAAACTAGCCATTGACCAGCTATGATCCATACGGCCAGTTACAGAAAGAAAAAGGATCAAATTCAAGAAACTTGTGCACTATCTAGTGAGCAAAAGGATCATCTGGTCATCGTCTTTTGCTATCTGAACCGTTAATGTCAAGGTATCATTACATTGTTTTACGGCTCTACTTGAGATTGATGAAATGCCATGACCTAGTATCTCGATAAAGCAAGTTATGTTTTCAAAGAAAGCCACAACTCACTGTTAATACATTTTCACTATCTCCCAAATCATTGTCATCGCATCTTATCACTCACTTATTTTGTTTTGCCTACTTGAGATTGATGAAAGGTCATGACTAGACTCGATAACACAAGTTTGTCATCTCACAGCTTGCATCAACACTGTTTTAATCCACTTTATCTATCTACCACGTTTCTCCTCTTAACACATGTGATTATATGAGACTCACTAGCTACCTTTTCATCTCTCGCTTGCATCACACGTGTAATCCACTTTTGTTATATGATGACGTCTTTCAAAAGTTATGACACTTAGCTACCTCTAATCTAGTTTTGGTTCCATTTTGTGTTATTGAGGACTCTTTGTAGACACCTTTAGCAACAAAGGTTGACACAAGACCTCTGTGATGAATGAATTTTTAGATATAAGAGAGAGAAACAGGTAAAAGTAGGTCTGGCGGCGCGGCATCCATCCAATCATACACACTAAGATCTGTTTGGTTAGCAAGCAATAAGCAATAGGGCCCAAGAAAATAAAGGATAGGAAAAAACAGGAAAATAGAACTTTACAGCAGGAATTTTGTGTAAATGTGTAGGAAGTGTTAAAAATGGCATTTTTTAAAAATAACTTTCTCTGAAAAATAATAATTTCTTGCAAAATCTGCATATAAGTTCAAACTTGCAAGAGAACTGCTAGCCCTACTCTCACCTCTTTCCTACTCTCACATTCAGCCAACCACCTGTCCATAAAGTGTGTACTTTAACTGTGAGAGTGTACAGTATACAAGTGGTTGGCTGAATGTGAGAGTAGGGTCAGCACTCCCCCCCAACTTGTAAAGTCACTTT